>PUFA01000220.1:0-2607284 GCA_003508835.1 Eonycteris spelaea
CAGAGAGGGTCCAGGGCTGTGGAGTGTCACAGGAGCTTGGTCCCACGTGGAACATCATCTTTGCTTTCTCATCTTGTCGGGGATCGCGCGGTTTTCAGAAGTGCCCGGGAAGCGGCACGCAGGGTGCTTTCCCTGCGCGGCGACGCGTCCCTCGGCTGTATGTTCCTTCATTTCTGCTTCTGGTCTGTGTCTGTTTTGTTGTTTGTCACAGGAAAGAGATTTCACGAGGACAGGGATCTTAACCTCTCTGGGACAATTCATCTTTCACCGACAATCAAACATTTCAAGAAAGCAAGTTGATTTCTCAAAGAAGAGGGAGGTCAACTTTGGCCATCAGAGCAGGCGCTTTCAAAGATCTTACTGTTTGTTCTGCCTGCAACCTGACAAGATATTTCAAAGAAATTCTTAACCCTATTACAAGCAGAAGGAGATTCTCAGAGCCTTAGCAGCAATTTTCAAGACGTTTCGACACGTACCAGGGATGTGAACCCAGCCCACGACTGCCGAGACGAAACAGACCAAAGAGCAAAAGTGGGAAAAGAAGCTTTTCAGAAAAGAGAACGAGCTGCCGAAAAGGTGCCCTTGCATAAGGAGCCTTTTCAGGTCCTTCAAGATTGTTGACCAAGGACAATACGAATCTTAAAGGTCTGCTGTAGAGAAGCTTGAAAAGGCGTAGTAGCCGTCTGAAGGATGAGCTGCACTTATTCCAGCTGTTAGAAGCCAATGGGTTTTGCCTCATCGTCCCTGTCTCATTGTAGAGAAGTATTTTGTATACGAAACTGTCAGGTTGCTGGCTGTCTCTGTCAACAACATGTATGTCCCTGTCTGGCGGACAGGATTAGAATTGGCTGATAAAAAGGCCATGCTTACCTGGCTTCAATAAATTGAGAAATACAATGTTATCCACCTCAAATCCATTTCACAATCACATGATCTGGGAATACATTTCGTAAGCAAACTCATTGAAGATGCCTCAATGGAAAAAGAATTGTCTTTAGGATTCTCAATATTTAATATCATGTCATTATTTTCTCGGGACTTACAAAACACAGAAAGTTCATTGCGTTTCTTCTAGGGTCTGCCAACAGGAAAATGGCCTGGGAAAATCATTGACTGTACCCACTACTTCATGATATTTCGTGAGGAATCTGAATGTAAATATTGAGTGTTTGGCGGGAGAGGGGATGGGAGGCAGCGAGCAGTTAGTGAGAAGGGTACAGGACTGAGATCCGGCCAATGTCCAGTCACCGAAGGATGTCGTTTTCGGGGGGTCATTTGTAAGAAATGATGCCACAATGCACGCACGGTTCTGAAAACTCGGGACAATTTTTTCTTCAAGGAATGTTTCCGCCAACTGAGAGTTAGGACTCTGCATTCTTGGCAAGATGCCTCTTGAGACTGTAAGAATGTAAGAGTAGATGGTCTAGAGACAAGAAATTTGATGTCTTCCAACGCAATCTGATGTCTTCCAAAGAAATGTAATGTCTTACAAAGAAACTCAATGTCTTCCCAAGAAATTTCATCTCACCAGGATTTTACTCTCTTACAAAGACATTTTATGTCTCATAAAGGAATTGAATATCTTTAGAGGAAACCGAATATCTCACAAGAAATTTCACGTCTGACAAAAACTTTAACCTCTTACATAAATTTGCAATCTTATAAAGAAACGTCACGTCTACAAAGAAATTTAACAAAGATATTTTAACGTCTTGCCTCAAGTTTTAATATCTCATGGGGAAATTTGATGTCCAACGAGAATATTTAATGTCACACCAAGAAATTCAATGGCTTACAGAGAAACCTAACGGTGAACAAAGTAATTTAACTTCTTGCAAAACATTTAACGTCTTCTCAAGGTAGTCGATGTTTTACATAGAAATCTAATTGCCGGCAATGAACTCTTTGTCTTACTGGGAAGCCTAATGTCTTACAAAGAATTCACTGTCTTACAAATAAATTGAGTGGTCTGGAGACAAGGTAGATTTCTTAACGTTAGCTTCACCCCAGTGTCTAGAAATCTTCTTCATGGGACTTTGCGGTATAGCCCGGTCACTGCTATCACTCTGATCAGTGCCTACATACCCAGTATTGTAGCTGAAGAGCTCTAAATAGCTGCCACTTGATCAGCCCAAAATAGGCCTCCTTCTGAATCTGAAAGTGCCCTTTGTCCAAGGCCAACCCTAACGAATGAGTCACTTCCTGGTTTCTTGAGCACCCTCTTGTGTTCCTCTTACATGTCCCTCGGTGAATAAATTAGCTGTCCTGTGAGCAAAATGACAGACGGTGCACACCCCTTAGAGCCCCTTTACATGAACAGGCGCTCTGAGAGCTTTTGGTGCTGAAAGTGGTATGTTTTCAGCATGACCGAATGATTGGATGAGCATAAACACAGGGAGGGCTCTTTTGAGACGTTTTGTGCTTACAGAGCCCCTTACAGGCACCTGTGCACAGAACATGTCCTCTGAGTGCTGTACAACACACTGCCAGCAGAATCTCCCAAGACGAGCACCATCTCCTAAGTTGTCAGCTTCTGAGGTGAACTAACCAAAAAGAATATGTTCATTTGACCTCTTCTAAGGTTTGCCAACAGCTGTCAGCTTTTGGGGGGGAGGTGAAAACTCCCCCCAAAGTGTGCTGAAAAGGCTTACTCTATTCTTCCATAAAAGGCTCCCTGCACCTCTCACCGTCTGCACTGTGGCAGACGAGCACACCTGCCATGTTCTCCAGGGAGTCAATTATGGCCTTTTTCAAACACCGCCATGAGATGGATATGGCTGGCCGTGGTGAAGTTAGTGGCGTCTGAGATGAGCATATATCTCCTCGACGATTCGAGACGTTTCTGGGGCACCACTGGATGTCCAGGTGGTTGTTCACCACAATTATCGGTTTCTGATAAAAGAGACACTCATGTTCATGCTGCGTGGTCTTGCTACAGTTGCACAGAATCGGACCGTCGGGAAATCTTTCCGAAATTTTCTGTCTTCTTTTCGAAAGAAGAAGATATTTCCTGAAGTGACAGATGTCGTCGTGAATTAATCCATTCCAGAATACCTGGGTTTTGACACCCAAAGGAAAGGCAACAAAAGGCAAATTAAGCAATGAGCCTACATCAAACGAAAGAGCTCTGGCACAGCAAAGGAAAATGTAAGCTATGTAACACATATGGAGCCACGTTACAATGGAGCCTGCACTGCCATACGCCTCGAACTTTTGGAGTGTTGAAACAGAGCCCCATACCCTTTGCGCTGAGCCTAAAACCACACCGTGTGCCAGAGAACTCTTTATGACATGACAGTAAAAGACATGTTGTGAACTCGGACCCACCACTACCAAAAGGAACCAAAAGTTATAAACATCCTTGACAGTGACTATCGCCTCTGTTCTGTTACAGCACCGATAGAGATGCCTTCCTGCTATTGATGCCATTGTCCCCCTTCCCCTTCTTAGCAATACCTCCTCACCTTTTTCTCCTAATCAGAATACTCTTGGGGCTTCTGCCAAAATCAGTGCTTCCTCGACAGCTGTCCTCTTGTTTGATTGCGAATTAAACGCTCGCTTTGATTTCAAAGGTCTCTCACTCTGGCCTTTTATTTTTAGGTTGACACACCTGGTTCAGAGAATGGGGGGGGGGTCTCACGCGGCCTCCCCGTCACGGACCGGACGGCATCTCTGGAATGGGGTCCGGTGCCTCCAGAGCCGCGGACGCGCCCACCGCTTGCACGCAGCGTGCGCTCCTCGCCCTGCGGCCCTCCTCGGTGCCACCTCCTCCCTCTTTGGATTGCGGTCACGTGCCTTCATTCGCGACTCGGAGGGGGGCGGGGGGGGGTTCTCCCGCAAGGAGGCGACTGCGCAGCGCTCGCGCGTGAGGGACGCCGCAGGAGCTTGGTGCCACGTGGAACAGCATCTTTGCTGCGCGGTCTTGCCGTGGATCGCCCACTTGTCAGATGCGCCCTGGAAGCGGCGCGCAGGGTCTCTCCGTGCTGGGCGCCGTGGCCGCGCGTTCTTTCATTTCCTCTTCTTGTCGGTGTCTGTTTAGTTGACTGTCGTAGGAAAGAGATTTCATAAGGACAGGGATCCGAACCTCTCCGGACAGTCGAGCTCTGAGCAGAAGCTCCAAGAAGAGAAATGAATTTCTTTCCCCCTTCCGCGTCTGGTCCCCTCTGGAGAAGTCGGGGCGGCGGCGGCGGCGGCGGCGGCGGCGGCGGCCAGGGCGGCCAGCGCGGAGCGGAAGCAGGAGGAGCCGCACCTGAGGATGCGGCGGGACTGCACCGCCCTCCCGCACTCCCGGCAGCGCCTCGACCCAGACCAGCGCGGCCCCGCCTACAACAATGACGCGAACAAGTCGAGCAAGTCGGTCGGCTCCTTGGTCTGTCCCTCCTGCTCCCGCAGCCTGCGAGGGTGAGATCCCACACAAAGGGGGCGAAACAGAGGGCTCCAGAAACAACCCTTTTAGCATGTGAACTGGCAGAAAAGGGTAGCGGTATCGTGTAGATTAAAAATTGGCTAACATGACGTTTTTGCAGCTACCACATTCATTATGCTGCAGGACTGGACATATTTTTCTTAGAAATTAGCTATTTGCCATATGAGTATTTGTACCTTTTAACGCATTGTTATGTGAAAAACGTTACTGAGGAAGTAGATCGGCCACTTTTAAGGTGCTGCCATATATCTTGAAATGACAGACCTAACCAGAGGTACTGCAAATGACAAAGTCAAAACTGGGAGGTGCTATTCATTCTTGAATTTGTCCTTTCCAGAGAGCTCTTCTATTAGACACGCCTAACTTCTTTCAGATGTAGAAGGATACGTGTCTGCATCAATGAGATGATCGTGTTCTGCTACAGCTTTCATGTGAAAAGAATAGATATTAGACCATTTCTAAAGGGAAATTCCTTTCTCAGAGACTCCTCCAGTAAACCTTGGCCATCTGAGCAGGTGCTTAAAACATCTCGCTGTGTGTCCTGCCTGCAGCCTGCCTCTGGCTGTGGGTGTGTGAGGGAAGGCCGCAGGTGCCAGCTCTGTCCTTTCTACCCAGTGCCGCTGTGAAACTTCAACTGCTCTATCAATGGATGCGTGTGTGTGTGTACTTTAACAACACAACAACTAAATCCAACCCAAATTATGAGATAACCCTTTTAACACCAATGTGAGGGGTTTCTTTGCTTTGAAAACTTTACAGTTTGGGGCCCTTACAATTACTAGACAAGTATTTTGCTCTGATCAACTCAGTAATGAAATCCGAGATGCTTTCAGCCTCCAAAATGTAAATATGATGGTCATAACAAAGAGCCAGCATGAACTGTGTAAAGAAGAGACAGAAAACAACAATTCCCCATCTTTTTCCACTGCAGATGAAACTGGCGCACGTTTCACCCTGAAAGATAGGGCTTCCAGGACTAGGGTCAGGCTGGGGAGGAGAGGCCACGGAGGCGGCTGGGAGACCGGTCCGGAGACAGTCACTGTAGCCCCAGGTGGCAGTGCTGCTGGTTTGGACCTACGCGGCCAGGGTTTTCCACGCTATTCCTACTTTGTAGACTGACTGCAGGGCTGTTGATGGAGTAGAAACCAGTGCGGGAGCCAGAGAGGCATCAAGGACCATGGCAAACTCTCCCCCTGAGCACGGGCAAGGACGGAGTGACCTTGACTGAGAAGAGGAGGACGCTGGGAGGAGCCGGTTGGCAGGTGGGGAAAGACAGGCCTGGTTTGCACATGCTCCATGAGAGGCGCCCCACGCCCACCAGACTAGATACCACAGGTTGGTTGACTTACTCCCTTCCAACCACTGGAACACACACACACACCACACACACAGACACACACACACACACACAGACACACACACACAGACACACACACACAGACAACCGGGAAACTGAAGACGACAGTTCCCAGACTCTCCGATGGCAGGTGTGGAGTTTAGCAGGGCTACTGAATGTTATTCACATCTGAGTCCACGATCGCCTTGGATTTTGAAGTCGAACATTTGCCTCTCCGAGGTTCATCCGGCCTGGAGAACATTTCCTCTGTGAGCTGGGAAGGAGGCAGGCTGCACAGACAGCCAGCTGGAGCCAAGCCCTGCCACCCCGTGTACAAGCCCCTCCAGGTTCCCCAGGAGTGGTGCCGCCCCCTGGTGGCTCCAGAACATATCACAGGTTGATGGGCTCACACTTCTTTTTCAGATGGTATCCACAACCCATGGTCACTCCCAAGGCCAGAACCAGCGACGGGAGTTGCAGGTCTCAGTGCAAAGTGTCAGTGAAAACGCAGGGCTCCACGTTGAGAAATCATTAACGATTTCCAGTTGGCATAAGCAGAGCATCGAACCTAGCACAGGCCCTTCTAAGTCACTGTGTGACTGAAGAACCAGCAGCCGGTGAATCCAGCCCAGCCGCACGGGGTACGTGGATGTGTTCATTCCCCACGTCAATGCCATGTCAACTCGAGCCATAAGAAACCTACAGGAATGCTATGCTCTGAGTGCTTTTACTTTCCAGTGGGAGGGCTCTCTTTCTTTTGACGTGTTTTGGGCCCTGACAAGTATAAGGCAGGTATTTTGCTGCGATCAATACAGTGACCAAATTCGAGATGTGTTTTAGCACACGAAAGTATCACGTAAGTGTTTGGATTATATTCGAATCCATCATTATCCTCAAAAAAAGGACACCAAAGACCATCCCCTGATCCTTCCCCATTAGAGGGGACAATAACCAACTCCTCACGCCGCACGTCAGGGTTTCCAGGACAAGCGTCCATCCCGCGTCCTGACCTTCCCGGAGTGAGGGAAGCCCCTCTGCACAGGAGGAGACTGAGTCTGAATGTAGGAGGGACGGGAGAGTCAGTGACTGTCCTAGTGACCCACACAGCACAATGGGCTCCGACCAGGAACACGATGGGGGTGCAGAAGTGCTCAGAGCATGGAGCTGAGACTATGGTACCCACAAGGGCTTAGGTCTCCCCTCGGGGCCCCACAGGATCTGAAGGACTATGGAGCGAACGCTGGGGAGCCAGGGCTGTCCCTGTTTGTATTGGGGGACGGTCTCCTTGTTCTTGACGAGGACAGTGCATTAGCTTCTGTGGCTGCCGTCACGAAGTACCGCAAACGGTGTCTCTTCAAACAAGAGAAAGTGAGTCCCTGACATTCTGGAGGCCAGAAACCCAAAATCAAGCATCTGTTGGAGGCAAAGACAGGCAGAGCTGATATGCAGGCTGACTCTGCTCACCTCACAGACATCGTCACTGGAGGGAGGCTTCCGTTGAGAGTCCCACTCTGGGCACAGAAAGGGACTCGCCTAACACATCCGGGCTGAATGCCGGATGCGGGCTCCCTGTCTCTGCCTCTTGGTCGCATGCGGGCTCCTTGTCAACGTCCGACGACTCCCTCCTTGCCCTGCCCCAGGCCTCAGCAAGGAAGCCCCTCCACAGGGTCCTGGCATCCGGGCGCACAGCCACCAGACCTTGATCCTCATGTGACCCTCCCTGCGCCCCCTGTGCAGCCTCTGACAAGACCGCAGTTCTCCTTGTTCCCTCGAGGGGGAGACATTGAGACCTACTGAGGAGACTCAGGCAATTAAAACAGGAACCTGTCTTTGGCTGAGGAGGTGGAAACGCAGGCCCACTTGCAGCTCACAGAGAAACAGGCCGGGTCATGGGTCTTGGGATCGGGGCGCTTTGTGCGAAAGCGCCTCCACGTCTTGGTGACGGGGGATGTCAGACCTTTGGGGCCCTGCGGGTGGGGAGAACATTGGCGGGTGGTCGCGGTGATCAGGCACGCCCAGGAACCGCACTGAGTGAGTGATGAGTGCGGGTCGGAGCTTCCAGGAGAAACTGGCGCCTGCAGCGTCCTGCTGTCTGCGGACGCTGCGGGGAGGTCGGGATGGAGTCACAGAGCGTGCTCCGGAGGATTGGGCAGCCGGCTCGCAGCCGCCGATCACTGCCCGGTGGACCTGGGGATCCAGGCCGCAGGGACATTCCCTCGTCCTCCCCTGCGTCTGGGTGACCAGGGCAGCTGTAACCCCAGTTAAACCTGCTGCTGGGGGAGGCGCTGCTATCTGCACAGGGCCTGGGAGCCCGCTAGCTTTTCTATTGGAGACTTAGGAGGGAAAAGGCTAACAATTCCAACCAGGCCACAAAACTGTGGCTAGCTATTGACAGAAGGGCGCTCTTCCATAATAATAGTAATATATAATAATAATAATAATAATAATAATAATAATAATAATAATGCTGCACTGCAACGTTCTTTGCAGGAAAACGACCATTTTATATTTATGAGTAGTTGTGGCGCATGTTTGATTTTTTGACTACATCGTTGATGTCACTTTCTCTCTTAGGCAATGGTGAAAGCCACCCCCGTTTTTGTTTTAGCTCAGGAATGTTGATCTATGTTAACTCTCCTAGGAGGTGAACTTTCCATGAGTTCATGCACATCGTGTTCTGTGAACACTCACGTCAATTTCTCTCCATTTCTGTTAGTCTCTCCAAACAGGTAGAGAGCCATCTGAGCAGGTACTTTCGAAGATCTTACTGTTTGCAACCTGACAAGATATTTCCAAGAAATTCTTAACCCTATTACAAGTAGAAGTAGATTCTCAAAGCCTTAGCAGCAATTTTCAAGACGTTTCGACACGTACCAGGGATGTGAACCCAGCCCATGACTGCCGGAGATGAAACAAACCAAAGAGCAAAAGTGGGAAAAGAAGCTTTTCAGAAAAGAGAACGAGCTGCCGAAAAGGTGCCCTTGCATAAGGAGCCTTTTCAGGTCCTTCAAGATTGTTGACCAAGGACAATACGAATCTTAAAGGTCTGCTGTAGAGAAGCTTGAAAAGGCGTAGTAGCCATCTGAAGGATGAGCTGCACTTATTCCAGCTGTTAGAAGCTAATGGGTTTTGCCTCATCGTTCTTCTCTCATGGTAAAGTAATATTTTTTTAAATGGAATTTTCAGGTCGCTGGCTATATCTGTGGATAATATGTATGTCTGACTCAGGACAGGATTGGAATCTTAGGTATATTCCGCAAAGATATAAAAGTGGTAGTTGAAAACCCAGTTAGCTTGAGATAATCGTGCTAAGTGAAATAAGCCAGGCAGAAAAAGTTGAAAATCACATGATGTTACTCAGCATACAGTGATGACTAGATAATCTTAAATGCTTATGACTCAGGACAAGAGGTCAATGGGGAAATGCTTCACCCAGCATGACTCATTCTGTAAAAGGCAGAGGAAAACAGTATAAGTTCAATGTTTTTCATGGGCTGGGGAAGGCTGGGGCAAATAGGCAGAGCACGGGGAATTTTTAAGGGATTGAAACTAAATTGAGGAAGTCAATCTATAATGTGTGCCCCATCAAAGGTGGATATCGACATTATACATTCGTCCAAAGTATACAATGCACAACACTGAGAGTGGACCCTAATGCAGACTGTCATCTTTGCCTGACAATGCCATGGCCATGTGAGTTCCTCAGTAGAGTCAGTTATAGCCTTTTATGTGGGTGTTGATGGCTGTGCATGTGGGAGGGAAGGCCGTAGGTGCCAACTCTGTACTTTCTACCCAGTGCTGCTCTGAAACTAAAAGAGCTTTGTCAAAGTATGTGGGTGTGTGTGGGTGTGTACTTTAAAAACAATCCAACACCAATTATGAAACACTCTGAACACCAATGTGAGGTTTTTCTTTGCTTTAAAACCTTTAGAGTTTGGGCCCTTACAATTACAGGACAAGTATTCTGCTATGATCAACTCAGTAATAAAATGTGAGATGCATTTAGCCTTAAAAAATGTAAATATGGGATTATAACAAAGAGCCTGGATGAACTTTTTAAAGACGAGACAGAAAAAAAAATTCCCCATCTTTTTATACTGCAGGTGAAAATGGCCAACACTTCACCCTGAAAGACAGGTCTTCCAGGACAAGCCTCAGGCTGGGGAGGAGGGGCAAAGGAGGCGGCAGGGAGACCAAACAGGAGACAGTCACTGTAGCTCCGGTGGCAGTGTGCTGGTTTGGACCTACGTGGCCAGAATGTTTCCACTCTATTCATACTTCATAGACCGACTAGAGAGCTGTTGATGGAGTAGAGACCAGTGCGGGAGCCAGAAAGGCATCAAGGTCATTGGCAAGCTTTCCCCCCTGAGCACTGGCAAGGGGAGTGATCTTGACTGAGGAGAGGAGGACGCTGGGAGGAGCCGGTTGGCAGGTGGGGAAAGAAAGGCCTGGTTTGCGCATGCTCCATGAGAGGCGCCCCACACCCACAGGGTTAGTTACCACAGGTTGGTTGACTCATTCCCTTCCAACTCCAGAAAACACACACACACATACACACACACACAACCGGGAAACTGAAGACGACCATTCCCGGACTCTCTGATGGCAGGTGTGGAGTTTAGCAGGGCTACTGAATGTTATTCACGTCTGAGCCCACGATCCCCTTGGATTTCGAAGTCGATGATTTGCCTCTCCGATGTTCATGAAGCCTGGAGAATATTTCCTCTGTGAGCTGGGAAGGCGGCTGGAGGAGACGGTTAGGGGCCTATGAGGACACAGACAGCCGAGCTGGAGCTCCATGTGATTAAATCATTAACAATTTCAAGATGGCATAAGCAATGCATGAAGCCTAGCACAGGCCCTTCTAAGTCACTGTGTGACTGAAGAACCACCAGCCGGTGAATCCAGCCCAGCCTCACAGAGTACGTGGATGTGTTCATTCCCCACGTCAATGCCATGTCAACTCGAGTCAAAAGAAACTTACAGGAATGCTACATTCTGAGTGTTTTAACTTTTCAGTGGGAGGGCTCTCGGCACATATTAGGCAGGTATTTGGCTCTGATCAACTCAGTGATCAAATCTGAGATGTTTTTTAGCATCCAAAAGAATAACTTAAATGCTTTGATTATATACAAATCCATCATTATCCTCACAAATAGACACCAAAGACGATCCCCTAATCCTTCCCCATTAGAGGTGACAATAACCAACTCCTCACACCGCATTTTGGGGTTTCCAGGATAAGCGTCCATCCTGCGTCCTGACCTTCCCGGGGTGAGGGAAGCCCCTCTGCACAAGAGGAGACTGAGTCTGAATGTAGGAGGGACGGGAGAGTCAGTGACTGTCCTAGTGACCCAGACAGCACCTTGGGCTCAGACCAGGAACTGGATGGGGGTGCAGAAGTGCTCTGGGAATGGAGCTGAGACTATGGCATCCACAAGTGCTTAGGTCTCCCTTCAGGGCCCCACAGGATCAGAAGGACTATGGAGCTAATGCTGGGGAGACAGGGCTGTCTCTGTTTTTACTGGGGGATGGTCTCCTTGTTCTTGATGAGGACAGTGCATTAGCTTCTATGGCTGCCGTAACCAAGTACCACAAACAGTGTCTCTTAAAACAAGAGAACGTGATTCTCGGACATTCTGGAGGCCTGAAATCCAAGATCAAATATTGGCAGGATCTCACTTACTCCAGAGGTTCTCAGAGAGATCCAGTTCCTTTTATCTTCCATCTTTCTGTGGCTGTTGGCATTCCTGTCTTATGGCCCCATTATGCCTGCTATGCCTCCATTTTCATGTGACTTCCTCCTCTGTGTGTCTTCTCCTCTTCTGCTTCTTCAAAAGAACTTATCATTGGATTTAGGGCTCTACACAGATAATGCGACATGATCTTACCTCGAGATCCTTTGCTTAATTATGTTGGCAAAGAGCCTTTTCCCAAATAAGATCACATTCACGGGTTCCAAGAGTTAGGATGTAGACATATTTTGGGAGGAGCCCCCACTGAAACCTCTACAAGCAGTCCCCCTCTCCTGAACAGTCCCTGGTGGGATTTGGGGTGATGTCCAGAGCTGCATCCATGGGGCCTTTCCCTGAACTCTGCAATGAGCCCCATTGAGTTTAGGCTTCACCTCCAGTTTACAGAAATGGAAGGACATGGAGGGCAAGAGAGAGACCCCAAAAGAAAACTGCCAGATGAATCCAGACATGAACCCCCAAAGGCCACCAACCTGGGCCCCACATACATTGGACCTTGTAGAAGGAGGAAGGCTTTCTAGATTATTGTCACATGCAATAATTCCTATTTTGTTTAGATCATGACTAGAAAAATGTCATAAAATATATTTGTGGACAAACGCAAAAGCAAAAATAGATCAACTGTACCTCATCAAAATTTAAAACCTTTGTGCTTCAAAGGACTTCCTTTAAAAAGTGAAAAACAACCCACAGAATGGGCGAAAAATTTTGCCAACCACATATCGAATGAGGGACTTGTATGTAAAATATATGGTAAATAACATGCAAAGCTAAGCACAACATTAGCAATAACTAAAATGCAAATAAAAACTACAATGAAACACCACTGCATACCCTCTGAATTGGCTAGAATCACAGACAGATAATAAAAAATCCTTGTACACTTCATGTATAAGCTGCTTTGGGAAATATTCTGGCAGTTCCTCAAACTGTAAAACAGGGTTACTATATGAACTAGCGATTCTGCCCCCGGCATATGACAGAGAGAAAGGAGAACAGTGTTCCACTGAACTTGTACATAGCACATTATTTGTAATAGCCTAAAAAGTGAAAAAAAAACCCCACAAATAGTCATCAACTAATGAATGCATAACCAAAATGTGGTCCATACAGTGGAATATTATTCAGTCACATAAAGGTATGACAAACTATATGTGTTACAACTTAGAGGAACTTTGAAAACATTATAAGTGGAAGAAGCAGGCACAAAGAGCATATACTATGTGATTTCATTTACATGAAAAGTACAGAATAGGAAAATCCAGAAAACAGGGTACAGGTTTGTGGTTTGCAGGAGCTGCAGGGCGTGAGGACTAGAGTGTAACTACTAATGCGTGTGGAGAATCTTTGGGGAATGAAAATGTTCTGATTAGATGGTAGTGATGGTCTCACAACTCTGTGAGTATAACGAAGGAATTAAATTGTACACTTTATATGTTTGAATTATATCTCAACAAAGTGATTGAAGTACATTTTAACATAGTCTTTCAGCAAGCTAGGTGTATTGGTTTCCTACTGTGGCTGTTAAAAATTACCACAAACGACTGAAAAGTTTGAACATGGACTGTGTATTAGATGACATTAGCAAGTGACAGTTCTGTTTGGCGCACTAATGGAACTCTGATGCATTAGCAAGTGACAGTTCTGTTTGGCGCACTAATGGAACTCTGATGATACAGAAAAAATGTTTGATTTCTGAAGACAAGTGAGTGGAAGGATTAAGGACAGAGTTTTGTGTGTACTTAATTAATTTGAAAATGTTCCAGAGAAAAACTAATAGGCAGATAAAAACTTTTTAAAAATATATAGGTAGGGAAATATAGACAGCTAGATGACAAATATGATCCCCCCAAAATGATGAAAGACTTTGCTTTGTGGTGGATTTATGACTGTTATATCCTCTCTTTGTATGTTTCAAATTTCTCATAATAAAAAGTTAAAAGAAATATTTCCCCTTATTTGTATGAAGGCAAACATGTGTCAATTTTTGCTTGGGACAGAATCGTATTGTTCAGGGACCAGAAAGTCACAATATTAATAAACTTTGAAGACACTGGTCGGTACTGATGCAAACCTCGTACTTAATGACATGTGAATGCTCCAAGAGGCAGAGTGTCTGATATTTTACTTTAAAAAGATTTAACCTCTACTGGAGAATTAGTTGGTGCCCACTTCAGTTGGTGCATCAGGGCTGTATGATAAAGTAGTTGTCTGGTCCTTGCCCTTGGTCCTGGGTGAAGGATGTTAAATTCTTAAGCCTTGGAATTTTCTAAGTGCTACATCATCTACAGGATTCAGGAGCGCTTCAGACCTACCCTGCCCTTGACCTGGTAGTTTTTCCCCTGTGCTGCTTTCTAACTGCACCTTGTGCTATAAGAAAAGTGTAAGCATAATTACAGCATTCCTAAATTCTATAAATTATTCCAGCAAGAATCCAGCCTGCATGGGTGCTGACAACCCCAACTAAGAGAGTCAGAGAGGGAGGGAACAGGAGTTTCCTAAATCATCTGACACAGAGGTAGGTATCACAGGTGGTAAACAAGAAAGTCCAAAACTGGCCACTAGGCATTCAACCATCCAATCGGTTCTGATCTTGTATCTTTGTTTATAGTTAAGGGTCAGGCAACAAAGCAAGGAACCACAGGGATTAACAAAAAAGTTATACTATGAAATCCTGCTCTGAAGCACCCTGCAGACTCCTACCGGAAATGTGGGAGGGAGGTGCTGTCACCCTCTGTGTTGTTTTTGCTCCCTCCTCTTCTCTGACTTGTGGCTCACCTTCTAGTCACACATGTTTTGTGTCACCCACTGCCTTCCTAGATACTCCCTCTCTGGCTTCAGTAGCATCCTTGGTAAAATGGACATCTTATCTCCTCTCTGATGGTTTTATATTCATGGGATGATACAAATAATGTGAAAGACCTTAGAAAAAATGTAGCAAATTAAATAGACAGGGCCACCATCTTCTCCTGCTTTGCCCATTCCTGCCTCAGATGCGTTCTTCTAGGGCACCACCCTGTAACTCTCTCCTATCCCTGGGATCAATCTTTCCAAACTGAGGGGCATGACAACATGTTGTCAAAGAGAAATGGAGACTGATATTACAGTCCCTTTCTGCTCTTTGTTATTTCCCAAATCACTCTTCAACCTAGAAACTGGGACCATCTCCCTGTTTGGTGGGTGGAGCCTACTGACAAGCCCCAAAGGGAGGGGTATGTACATTACATAATGGGCATTGTGTCATGGGATGATGCGAGGGGTAGAGTGGAAGACTATCAGATACTTCGGAACTTATGTCCAGTTACTCATTTTGATGCGACGAGTAACTACTCATATGCTCTTTGGAAAATGAATAGAAAGCTACCTCGCATTTCCCCGCCTCAGCCCCAGCCTTCCCCCCTCTTCCTTCACGCTCTCGCTATTCAACCCACCTTCCTTCCCTGGCTCCTCGCCCTGCTGTCCCTCATCTCACGCCCCAGCGCCACTCACCTCCCTCCAGTTTCCCTTCTCTGATGAGCACCAGCCGTGCCCGCCACCTCCCCTAAACGCTTCTCTGACCAGCTCTTCCTCTGTTCTCCCTAGACCGACCACTAGTCGCCCTGTTCATCGTGGTACCCCTTCCTGCTCCCCTCGGTCTACACCCCTAAACCTCCTCCTAGGCCCCCTTACTAATCCTTTGGACCCTGGTCCTTGCCAGCACTCCAGCCATCCCAACCGGACCTGATGATTCACAGACATCATCATGGAGAGGCCTTTTCCCTACTAGTGGGACAGATCAGTGCAGTTCAGAATGTGGATTGCCAGGAGCCTGACCTGGAGAACACAGGAAATCGCTGACAATGGAACAACCAACATTCAGTGACCTTGGAGGGTAAGCTTTGCTAATGACAGGACTCCCTTTTCCATGATTCTGGTTTTCAGCCATGACCAGATGCTGGTCCTCTTACTACTCTCTGTTTTTGCCTTCATCCTCAGCTTCTCAATCCTCTGCAGGTGCCAAAGACACTCTACACAAGTTCCTTTGTCTGGAGAGTCCGATCCTTCTCTCTTCTGCCTAATTGGCCAGCCTGCAGAGACTTCTGCCTTTTGAATTGGCTTCTCTGTGAAACTCGGCCTGTGCCCACAGGACAAGCAGGACCAGTCACACAGAAGACAGAGAACAGTGAAGAGTGGAAAGCATCTAATCTGTTCTCCAGGAGGGTGAGTCCAACTGACCTATCCTGAGTTAAAGTGCTTACAAGAATGGGTGACCCCCACAGGGCACAAGTCTCCTACTATAGATAGATGGGGACTCAAGGTGTTTTTCATCTGGTTCCTCCAAGACTCCATTTTTCTGCATCCCAAGATTCTAGAACTTTGCCAGGGCCTTTCTTCCCTTGAGGTGGCGGGAGTGGGGGTTGGGGGAGGGCGGGGGCTCCATTGTGTCCTTGTCCAAGCTGTGAAGGTTGAGCTTCTCTCCAATCTGCTACCATACCCCGGAATGTGACAGGTAGCAGAGTCTAGATGGCAAGGACATGTCCAGATCCTACCCAGATGATAGCATTGGAAGAATAAAGGACATTTAAAGTGCTCTCCACTAACTGATATATATACATATATATATAAATATATATATTTATATATATATATTTAATGCAATCTAAATAACAATTTTAACATATCTCTCTAGAGACCTAGACAAGCTGATTATAATATATAAAGAAAGGGAAAGGGCCAAGAATAGCCAAGACTCTCTTAAAAACTGGTAGGAACAATTTTCCTGCTAAATATCAGAACTTATTACTAAAATTACAGGAATCAGGATTGTGTAGTACTGGTGCAGGCAAGAACAAATAGACAACTGGTGTGGAAGACAGTCTTGACAGAGACACACATAAAGGGGCACTTACCTTAGGATGAGAGTAGCACAGTAAAGCAGTGGAGATAGGACTCTCTTTTCAATACATTGTTTCTTGGTCCGTTAGATACTCACGTGAACAAAACTTCAGCTAGACACCTACCTCACACTAAACTCAAAAATGAATTTCAAGTTCCAGTCAAGATGGCAGAGTAGGTAAACACTGTGCTTGCCTCCTTTCACAACCACATCAAAATTACAACTAAACTACAGAATAGCATATTTGGGAGTCACTTGAAGTCTAGCTGAATAGAAGTCCTACAACTAGGGACACACAGAGGACACCACTTTAAGACTGTTAGGAGGGGCAGAGATGTGAAATGGGCTGTTTCTACTTCCACAAATGGCGGTTGCAAATTGGGAGAAATATCTTGACTACCGAGGTTCCCTCTGAAAATGATGATTCTGGCCCCACACCGGACTTCCCAGTCAAAAATTCCAGTGCCAGAAAGAGAAGTCACCACAAGATCTGCAGTGAAAAACAGTGGAAATTAAGGATGAGTGAGACAAAGGGCCTCTATAGTAGCAGACATTCTTCTTAAAGGGCCTGCATGCATGGACTTACTCCATCTCCCTTGCATTAATTCTAGGATGGTATTTGAGCATTAAGTGCAGAATACACACAGTGGAGACAAACTTTGTAAGTTCAGAGCTCCCTTCCTGGATTCCAGCCTCTTCAGGAATCCACCACAGGGAGAAGGACCAGTCTGATGGGAGCAACTCAGCAGAGGGAGACCAGTCTCAATCCAGCCCCACGGCCCTTCCTGTGACCATGATGCTGCAGGGCCTGAGTGGTACCCTGGGATTCTCACAGAGATGCTCAGGCTGGGTAGCTCCTCCTCAGACCTCTGTCCCAGGGCTTCTAACTCCAGAGTCCCTGGGGAACCTCTGCCGGGTTGGATTTGGGCTCTTGGGTAGGGCTGACTGGGAGCAATGATTTCCAAGGGACAAAAGTCACAAGATCATCTGAGCTGGTAACCAGACACGGGACAGCCCAAGAGCCACAGCTGGACAAGAGCAGAGCCTGGCCCTTCACCTGAGACTGTACATGGAGAGCACGGACAAACAAAATCTTGGAACCACCAGCCGACTGCCTTGGGGACTTGGGAGACTCCAGAGGAAGGTCAGTGTCCCCAGGGAGGAACAGAAAAGAGAAAAGGTTCTGACAGCCCCTCATCCACCATGGATGAGCTCAGGGAGCCCTCTCTCACAACAGCAAATAATGACATTGGGGCAGCTCCTCTATATTAAGCTTTAGGTCAAGTATTTGGGGATGTTTTTAGGTTAATTCACAGACAAACGGTAATCCAGAGTTCATAAACCATTTACTCAATTTTATTCAGGCTGAACAAAGGCACAGAGGGATACAGTCAGTGAACCAGGGTCATACGGACCATGAGCAGTGAGTGGCTCAGAATCACTGGAGGTCAGTTTGCATCCAAAGCCTCATCCTCTCCTCCATCCTGTAGGTCTTGTTAGGTGTGTGTGGACCCTGAGACCAGCCATTGGTTTGGAACCTTTCTTCTCAGACACCCCCAGCTCAGAGGGAGAGATTCCGGTCTGGGAAGTGAGAGCAAATGGAGGATTATTCTGTGTTTACCCTAGAATCCAATTCCCTCAGGTCACAATCAGAGTCAGTGCTGGGAACACCCAGGCCATCCCATCAGGTGGCCCATCCACACCTCCCTGCACAGGACTCAAATCACTTATTGGTTTCCTGATGTGTTGGTGTCACTCCCGCTGCATACAAAGGAAAGGACTTTCCCTCTCACTCCCCACTCCACACCTGCAACCAGCTCGGGGCCCAACACGCAACAACCACTCGAGTGTTCTGATGACGGAGGAAGGAATGATGGGGAATGTACGAGAGAACGAATGAATGAGTGAATGATTCATAATCTCCGCAGAGACAGGCACCTGGATGCAGAGTCCATAAGGTTCTGGCCATATCTATCCCTGTCCCTCCAGGGGCTGAGACCCACATTCCATCCCTCTAACCACCCTAAGCACCCCCAGCAGCCAGTCTCATGGTGACTGTGGGGTTGCTCGGCCATGGGAGGGTTTTCCTGGCCTCATTGGTCCTGCACTGGGGCAGCCGTGGGGTCTCTGAGTCACCTGTAACCCCCACCGCTCACTGCCATGGACAGTTCTGGCTCTCTGCCCCTCTCATGACCCTCACCTGCCTCCTCCTTCACTCCAGCCACACTGCCCTGCTCTGCTCTGTTTCCTCCTCCTGGAGACCTCCCTGGATTCTCCCACTAACCCCTGTGGACAGGCTCACCCTCCCGGGCAAGAGGCGAGGACACAGGCGTCAGCCAGAGCAGCAGCTCCGGGCTCTATCATGAGTCAGTGTCCCAGGTCACCATGAGAACGAGCTCCTACTGTGCCCCGTCCAGGGCTCCCTCCCTCCCCGATGCCAACAAGAGGAACAGGCCACGTGACAGGGACTGGGACCCCTTGATCTGCTCTCTACATAGCTCAACCAGGGAGTCAAAGGCAGAAGGGGCACGTCTCGGTTCTCAAAAGCTCTTGGGCTCACTTCACCCCTGACTCATGACTCACATTCTCACCCTGGGGAGGCTCCTGTTCCTCCTTATGGCTCCCAAGAATGTCCCCAGGTGGGGCCAGTGAACCTGTGCTGTGTGACAAATTTGTTCACTGTTTTGCACCCCTGTGTCCTCATGGTGGCACCTTTACCGTAGGGCGGGGTCCCCTCTGACACTGAGATCACTAGCCAACGTCCTTATACTCAGATGCTGCCCAAGTTGGATGAATTTGCTCAAACTCTACTTCTGTCTCCTGAGTTAGAAAAATAAGGATGCATGTCAATCTCTCTATCGTAACTGTCATTATGAATAGTTCACGAGGGTCAGATTCCCACCACACCCCCTTCACACTGGTCACTCCATCTGCATCAGAAAACACAAACATGCATTTCAGAGAAGGTCACCGTGGACCTCACTGTCCTCTGCAGGGGTACAGGGACATTAAGGACCAAGGGCAGAGAGCGTGGTTCTGCTCCAAAGCCAGCCAGCCCCAGCCGTCCCTTCACTCTGTCCCCATCATTTCCAGCCCTGACTCTGTTCCACCCTTTCTGGGGTCATTGTTCCATGTCAGTCACCTGAACAACTGTCCCACAGGAGACATTGCCATCTGCGTCCTGAGCTGACCTCCAGGCTTGCTCCTGGTCGCCTGGGGGTCATTTCTGGTCAAACCCCGACTCCCCAGGCCAGGCAGTCAGCTGGTCAGTGAAGAACCAGGAGACGTGCGAGGTGAGTAGGGTCCCTGACTCCAGGTCCTGTGTTTTTCCATGAACCAATGCTGCTAATCTACAGACACTTAAACTCTGTGCCTTCTCCTACACATAGAGCTGACGGCACTATGTTCTCTGAGTACTCAGACCTTCAGGCACTTGTCATGACCTTGCCTTATTTTTTGAAGTACTTGGGCTGGGTGAGAGGTGACAGATGTCAACCCAACTCTGATTGAAGATGCCTTGGGAGGAATCAAAGGTCCCACACAGGGTAATGTTCTCTGTTATCTGCACAGCTGAGCTACCCACACCCAACGTCACAAGCAACAACTCCGACCCTGTGGAAAACAAGGACCGTGTAGTGTTAATGTGTGAACCTCAGACTCAGGACACCACCTACCTGTGGTTGATCAACTGTCAGAGCATTGCAGACAGAGCCTGGCTGGAGCTGTCCAAAGACAATAGGACTCTCACTTTACTCCGTGTCACAAGGAATGACACAGAACACTATGAGTGTGTAACCTGGAACCCCAGGAGTGCCAGCCACAGTGACCCAGTCTACCTGAATGTCCTCTGTGAGTATCTTCTGTTCCTACCTGGCCTAGGCTTCCCCGCCCAAAGCCACAGGCCAGGCTATATCCATCCCTATGAAGTCCAAGAACACAGACTCTCACCACAGGCACCCAGGCTGGCCATGACTTCCCGTCCCAGGCAAATCCAGGTGATCCTAGCCTTGAGACAGACTAGGAGGGGACAGGCTGCTCCTGACTTGAGAAGCTCGGGGTCAACCACCTGTCATGGGAAACAGATTAATATCTCAGACTCAGGGGGTTATGATTGAGACTTTTTAAAAATAGACTGTGACCCAGCTCAGAGGGGCAGTGTGGCCCTTGTACAGAAAAAGAGCTTCCCCTTCCCTCTGATTTCATCACGTTGTCTTTGTTCTCTTTGTTCCAGATGGCCTGGAGGCCCCCACCATTTCCCCTCACACCCCCATTACAGTTCCGGGGCAAACCTCAGCCTCTCCTGCCACGCAGACTCTAACCCGCATGCACAGTATTCTTGGCTCATCAATTGGAGGCCCCAGCAGCCCACACAGGAGCTCTTTACCCCCCACATCACTGCAAATGTCAATGGATCCTATACCTGCCATAACTCTGTCACTGGCCTCAATAGGACCACAATCAAAATTATCAGAGTCTCTGGTAAGTGGCTCCCTGGGTTGTCAGCCTCAGCTCTGGGGTGGGGGTCTGTCTGCTTTTCAGAAAAGAGTCTGGAAGAAGTTACTTCCCATTTCCTAGTGTCACAAGCAAATTACAAATCTGTCCCTGAACCCTCCCACTATGTGTCTGCAGACCCCTCCTCTTGCTCTTGACTTCTCATGGCAGATGTGGGTCCAGCACAGACTGTGTGGAGGGGTGGTTCTCTCAGCCCCAGAAAGCCCCACGTGGAGGGGGCTCTGCAGGTGGGGAAGGGAGAAGGGTCCTCAGGGTCAAGTTCCTTTTGGTTGTTGTTGAATTGCAGAAGATCTTTAGATATTCTAAATATGAATCTCTACCAGATAAGGTTTGCCAGTTTTCTCTTAATGTGTGAGAAGTCATCACTCTCTCACTGTGTCCTCAAGTGCACAGACATTTTCTCTTTTGCTGCAATCAAATTAATCTTTTTCTCTTGTTGACTGTGCTTTTGGAATGTTATCTAAGAAATCACTGGGAAATCCAACTTCCAGAACTGTTTCTCTGTTTTCTTCTACCGCATTTCTAGTGTGACTCATGTTTAGATGTTCCATTTTAAGTTAATTTTTGTACATGGTATAAAGTTCAAGAATCCACCTTCATTCATTTGCATGTGCATATCCAGGTTTCCATTACTCAGTATGAGTAGAATTTCCCCAAAAATGGTCTTGAAGACCTTATCAAAAATATTTAACCATATAGGCCAGGCTTCATTTCTGAGTCTTCCACTCTACCCGTTGGTCTAAATTGAGTCCTTATGCTAAACCCATACTCTTGATTACTGTAGATTTGTAGTCAGTTTCAAACTCAGAAAGTCTCAGTTCTCTAACTTCATTATTTTTTAAGATTCTTATAGCTATTTGGGCTCCCTTGAGATTCCATATGAATTTTTGGAAACTTCAAATCTACAAAAATAGTTTGTTGGAATTTTAACAGGATTGCATTGAATCTGTGGATTTCTGTGGGTACTAAGCCTTCAGATCCCTGAGCATGGATGTCTGTCCATTTGTCTCTGTCTCTTTAATATTCTTTCACCAACCTTTTGTACTTTTCCATGTACATGTCTATTGCTTCATTGGTTAAGTTTATCTCTAAGTAATTTATGTTTTTATGTTACTATAAATGGAATTGTTTTAAGTTCCTTACCAGATAGCTTATTGTGAGTATATTTTAAAAAGCAGCTGATTTTGCATGTTGATTTTGAATCCTGCAACTTGGCTGGATTTGTTTATTCTAACATGTTTTTGTGGAGTCTCTGGCGTTTTCTACAAAGAACTCTATGCATCAGCGAGCAGTCATGACTGGACTCTTCCTTTCCAATTTGGATCATTCTATTTTGTCTTTCTGGCTTCTTTGTCAGGTGTAGACCTCCACACTATGGTGAAGAGAGGGTGGATGTGGCATCTTTGTCTTCCTGATCTTAGGGGAAAAACATTCAGTGTGTCCGCCGAGTATGAGGCTAGCTGTGGGCCTTTCACATAAGGTTTTTATCATGTTCCAGTAGTTTCCTTCTGTTCCTAAGAGTGCCAGTATTTGTTCCATTGGCAACCATTTTCTAGAGATTTCTTTCACGGTGATATTCAATCCGCAGATGAGGAAGAAAAAGTCCTCTTCAGAGAGAGAACCCTTTCCCTTGAAACTTCAATCCTAAATTACGAAGACTGGACAGGGCCCTCCTCATTGCCCAGTAAATTACTTAACAAGAAACGACTTTACGTGAAGCTGCCCTGGCCTCAGGGATGGACAGACCGGCAGGCCTGCCCTCCAAAGATGCAAGAAGTTTATGTGAGGAGTGGGGCCTGACCTTTAAAGTCACAGAAGTTCTAGAAAAGAAGACAAGAGTCCACGAGAAAAAACGGATGCGACGATGAGGTTGCCGGACTCGTGGACTGAGAAGAGATTCCAGGAGCTGATACTGCAGAGACGTCCTGCAGGGCTGGTCATTTTTTTTTTTTAACAAACCAGAAGAGAGTGTTTGTTTTGCAAAGGCTCACAGAGGTCCCTAAGCCTCTGTGGCCAGCACTCAGCCACTGAAGGGCACTGTCAGCCTCCTCTGTCTCTTCTCCTATGCAGTGCAAAGAAGAAGGGCACTGGCAGGGCCCAAGGAAGTGATGCCCAGACCTTCATGAAGTCACAGGGAGAGTGGAGGGACAGGGTGGAGTGATGGGCCGGCCATCGCGGGTGCCTTGCCCGAGGCCCCGGCACCCCCCGGCCTCTCCACACCTGCCCACTCACAGACAGAGAGGAGGTACAGCCCTCTCCCTATAGATCGTCACCTGAACAAAGACACTCGTCCTTCTGCAGAGGCCAGAGCCATCCTCCAGTGACCTTTACAGAGCTCACTGTGGATGGCAGTGGCTGAGATCTCTGAGGGAGGACCATGGCCCCAGGCCCCAGTCCTGTTCTCAGTCAGTCACCTCCCAAGTTTCTCCACAGAGCCAGTGGGACAGCCCACCCTCTTAGCCAGCAATGCCACAGTCAGGGACATTAGGAGGCCTTGGTCGCGACCTGCCTCACAGATGACACTAGGATTGCCATCTGGTGGTTCCTCAGTGCCCAGTGTCTGCGGCTCAGGGAGGGGGTGCAGCTGTACTGGGACAACAGCGCACTCACCTCGGCCTGTCCGGAGGGGGATGCAGGGGGTCAACGGTGTGAGGTCTCCAACCCCTCAGTCCTATGAAAAGTGAGCCCCTCACACTGGATATGCAGGTACGTGAACCTTGACCTCACCCACCACCTTCCCTGTATACTTCATGGGCAGGGAGTGGGGGAGGATGCCAGCCTTGAGGAGCTCGGAGCCTCCTTCCGAGCCTGATGGGCAACATGGGTAAGAATCCCAGAAGCAGACTAATCTCGTTCTCGTCTTAGTCCAATGTGCACCAGCCACCTGACCTCAAGCAAGACATTCAACCACCTGAGCCTCAGTTTCCCTGTCCGTAAACTAGAATAGAGCAGCTGGGTCTCAGGGCTGTCATGAGGATGTTTATTGGGAGAGTAACAAGATTAAAGCCCTTAGGGTCATACACAGGGTCAGGGCCCAGCTGATGCTTTCAAGTGGTGTTTTTATGATCATTGTTAATAGCTGTAAAGTCAGCAGAACTTGATGAAAATGATGTTTATCACTTACCAGCTCTGTGACTTCTGGTGATATACTGAGCACTTCACGTCTCAGATTCTGTTTTAGACATGAACATGAAGAACTTCCCACCCTGCCTGCTCACAGCAGACCACTGAAAACTGTCAGCTAACATGCTTATGCCTATTCAAGGTTCAGTTGGCCGGTCAGGGCCTGCCCTCTCTAAGACTGTGCCAAGTGATGGCAAAGAAGAAACGGAGGGAAGAGGTGTTCTGTGAGAGGGAAGACGAGTGAAGAGGAGAATGAACAGGAGGAGAGACAGGTGCATGTGGGAGAATGTGTAGTTAGAGCAAACGCAGGGTTCCGTGTGAGAAACAGGAAGTGATGCAGCACCAGCAGCTGGGGGTCGGAGGACACTGTGATGACAACACTCACAAACCGCACTCACTGGGTGACGGTTCCTTCGCCCTACCAGGCCCTCCCCCTGCGAGGCCCTGTGGTTTCCCCACAATGGACTTCGGCTTCACCCTTCCCCTTTCCCTCCTCTTTCAGCAGAAAAAAACAGCACGGGCCACCCAGTGGGGACCATCCCTAGCATTGTGATTGCGATCCTGGTCAGGCGCTGCTGCTGGTCGCTCTGGTGTATTTCCTGCTCCTCAGGAAGACGGGAAGGTACAAGGGCATTTCCTCCACCCTAATTCTGTCCTCTCTGCCCCCAAACTGACCCTAGTCCAGGAGGAAGGCCACCCTGTCCTCGGGTCCTGGGCTGGCTCCCCAGCCTCCCCACTTCCACAATGATGTTCTCCTCTCTCCATCCTGCTCCTCCCTCAGAGGCTGCTGACTGAACAGTTTCCTTATCTATGAATTAGGCCCAGTTAAGTCTCCTTCCCTCTGATTCCCTCCATAAACCTGCAGTGGTGCCTGCAGGTAAGAGGTATTCAGTAAACTGACACTTCCTGTTGTTTACCAAAGTCCCCCACTCCTGTGAGGGGGACCTGCAGCCTCAGGGTCTGGGCGTGGTCCTGGCCATGGTCTCACAGCAGAGAGTGAAATAGCCTGGACAGGCCAGTGAGGTCAAATGCGCCCATGTGGCCGGTTTGGTACCAAGGTTCCTGACCTGTGAGACAGGAGTACCTGGGCCATCCAGGACAGCAGGCCTGGGATATCCTCTATGCCTCCTGTGCATCAGGCCACTGTCATATTTCAGCTCTGGAGGCCTGGGGCAAGGGTCTGGCCATAGCAGGGGTGCACATTCATCCACATGCAACATGCACGGGGCTCCCCAGTGCCCTGCTTCCCTCTGACGCCTTGACCCGTCCACTCAGACCCTCGCTATGATTCCTTTCCTGGATCCTCAGTCCCTTCTCTGGAGACCCCTCTGCCTGTGGGTTCTTCCCCTGTGGCTCAGGTCATGCATGGCTCATTAAGGCCTTTCCTCAGCTCCCCTCCAAAACAGCATTGGTGGGAGAGGAAGTCTCCACGTCCTGCTTGGTAAGGAGTCCCTCCTTGTCCCCTGTTCTGACACCCTGTTGTGACCTCTCCCTGCATCCCTCACAAATAAGCCTGACCTTCCTAGGGTGCTTGGAGCAAAAGACAGAAGTCCCTTGCTAACGAGAGTAAGGGGATGTAGCCTGGAGTATGATTGGAATGCAGGTTACATGCATGGAGGTGTCTGCTCAAGAGACAGAGCTGTCACTTCCTGTGAAGAGATGACCTTCCCTTTCCTGGGGCCAGACTGCAGTTCCTATTTGAAGTGAGTGCAGTATTGAATGTTGTGTATCACAGGCACATCATGGCCCGGGACCTGCTGGGCTTCCAGGTCCAGGAAAGAGCAGTGTAAAATGGAAACAGGGTGGTGAGGGTGGGGGGAGACTGGGGACAGAAGCCTCCGTCACAGTCAGACCCCCATGAGGCTGGGCAACACTGCATGTGTTCTGAGAAGGTGGCAGGGCTCAGGGGCCTCTTCTCTCTTTTACAGGAATTACTAAACCCCAACACGAACATTTACTGCTGGATCTGCCCTAAAGCAGGCGTGGCCTCTTAGCTCCTTGGACCTGCACCATCAGGGCCTTGGGGCGGGCCACCTGAGCTCCCGGACCTGGATGCTTCAGGACCTGGAACTTGAGCTGAGTCCTGAGAATGTTCGGAGACCTGTGCCCGAGGTTGGGGCCCTCCTTATTACTGGAGACCTCAATAGGCCATCCTGTCCCTGGATGAATCAGGACAAAGGCTCCCATCCCCTATGAAATAGGGAAAAAGTAATAAGGCCTGTGACCTATCCTTGATGACCTGAGTGATCTAGATAAAGAGGACTTCCACAGTTTGTTCTTTTTCTGTGAACAGGAACTTCTTTTAGCAAAAATTCACCTGAGACACTGGGTCCCTTCGCTACAGTCACATATTGCAATCATTATCCCTTGCCTCTGTTCCCTAGGAGAGAGGAAGGGGTGTGGGTGTGCTGCTGGGGGGAACTATGCTAAAAGGAGAGACAGAGATAATGGGAGAGCACTCAGCTGTCCTCACAGCTCTGAGTACCAAGCCATGGACACCTCTCAGGAGCCCAGGACAGGAGGAAATCTCATGTCCTCACAGAGTGAGGCCTACCTCATTCAGGCCCTTCTGGCCCCAACGTGTTCCTCCGCAAATGAACTTGCCTCTCCCTGAATCCAGAATCCAGGGTGTGCTGAGCCCTGTCCATGGGTTTCTGCTCTGTTCCAAAGGCCAGCTCTCAGGAGACCTATACTTCTGGGGTACACAGAGAGAGGCTGTCAGAGTCACCAAGGTGGGGAGGACCCAGGATTCATGCCCTGAGCAAGGCCCTCCCTGGCACTGTCTGTGACCTCACGCCCCACTTCCCGTTAGCTTCCCCTTTTCTCCCTGACATGGATCTCCTTGAAACACGCCTCCTCCCCTTGAATGAGCATCCATGTTGGAGGTGGAAGGCTCCCATGGCTCCCACGGAGACAAGACAAGGATCTCCTTCACCTGGCCCACAGGCCGCCTCCCACCTGTGCATCACCTGCAGCCCCCTCCGCACCCTGGGCCAGCAGTTTTCAGTCCTTCCAAGTTGGACAAATGGGAGCTGTTCTCACACAGGTGCACTCAGATCAGGGTGCCCACATTCGCACAAAGAAAGTTGGTCCAGCACTGAGGCCCCAAGCCTGTTCTGTCATTACCTGAGTGTTGTTTGTCAATGAGATGAGAGATAGGTTTAAAAAAAACCTACCAAGTTTCACATCACGATGTAGCTCTAACTTCTTTGCCCCAGTGCATGCAGCTTGGGTTAGACAAGGTGACATCTCTCTTTAGTTTCTACTGCAGTGTAGAACATCACTGCAAACTTAGTGGAGTCAGACAACACAAATCGAGACTGGGGCATGGCTGGTTCTTTCTGGAGGCTCTCGGGAGGAGTCGTGTCCTTGCCCTTTCACACTGTCAGAGGCCCGAGTTCCTCCGCCGTGGCCCCTTCCTCCAGCTTCAAAGCCAGCAGTGCAGCATATTCTAGTCTCTCTGTGTTCTGCCCTCATCATATCTCCCTCTGGCCCTGCCTCTGTCCTACCTCCTTCTCTCACTTATCAGGAAATGATACCTATGATTATAATGAGCCACCCAGAAAAACCACCATAATCTCCCATCACACATTAAAATAATCCTCAATTTAATCTGTAAGTTTCCTTTAGCAGTCGAAAGATTCGCAGACTCTCAGGTGAGATGTGCACGTCTTTGAGGGGCCCCAGTTCTGTCTACCTTACCTGCCAAGGCCATGTTCATCATCTGTCACTACAGGCTGCTCGTGGGCAGCTTGCTCTTGGCCTTGCTGACTGTGGGGTCAGTTCCTGTAGTGAGGCCCAATCACTCTCACGCCCCAAGCTGTGCAGACAGAGGCCACTCCACACTCCCGACGGCCCTACCACCTCCCCCTTGTTCGTAATGATCAGTCCTTAAGAATGAAACGAAAGACAGACGCAGCTCCTAGCTCCAGGATTACAGCTCACAGCTCACTGGCTCTTGGGCAGTCGGAGGCCATCAGCACCTTGGACAGTGTCTCTGTGATTCCTGTCCAGGCGCTCATGGAGCACGCCATGAGAAGGCAGCGGCGGGAAAGCCTGGGAAAGGCCGCTCATTTTTCTTCTATTCAAGAAAAACTAAACGAGGGGAAAGTTACTCTAGTGATAATCTGGTTCTTCTCTATTATAAATCGTGAACCCGCTGCATGCGTCTGCATGTTCATCGTTGGCACATCTGTCAAACTCCCCACGTGGCCGACTGCTGCCCCACAGGGTGACCTCTGGGAGGCTGAGCCTGCTCCAGCCTCTAAGGGCCTCTCGCTGCCCCTGGCATCAGGCCATTGTCTTGCCTACAGCCCGGAGGGGACATTTCATGGTCACCTTCTGACCCTCGGTGTCTGACTTTGGAAGCGCACCCGTCACACAGCCTGGAGCACCCTGAGCACAGCATCTTGCTCCTCGAGCTCCAGCTGAGCCCCTCAGGCCGCAGGACTGAGCCAAGCCCCAGGGCTACTGTTCTAGCTCCTCGGGGCCAAGCCCAGTCCAGTGTCAGAGGCCTTTGCCATTTGTCCATCCCTCCCAGCAGACGATCAACACTCCCTGGGACAACTGGGTGTGAACAGCAACCTCCCAGTGTAGAACCCAACACCCGAGGGATGCTCCATCTGCCTGTGACCCCCAGGACAAGCTAACATACTAGGATCGCCACAGTCCCTTTCACCTTCCTCATTCCTATAAATGTCCCTTCACGTAGGAAACGTTGATCCCACAGACCCAGCCCTGTCCTTCCCAGGGGCTCATGTTCAACCCATCCAGAGCCTGGGCTGGTCACTCACTCCCACCACACAGCATTCACAGTGTAAAAGTTTCCTGGGTCCCCCATTCATGGAGACAGGCATGCTGACACGTCCCACATCTGAGGAGCCTCCAGGGTCCCCATGCCCCGCGGTGCACCTTCTGTCTCTGTGCTGGGTTACGCCCCCCCCAACCTGCCCTTTCTCCAGGACAGAGACACAGCTCCTGCCAGGTGGGATGGGCGCTCTGTCCTGCAGACGTCCTTCACACTCTGGCCACGTGAATCTACTCAGCCCCATACAACACTCTCCTCAGCACAGCCTTGTGCTCCAGGTCCCTGGACACTAGGGTCCCCTTCACTCAAACCTCAGAACGCTGACACACACCACAGCCATGACCTCACCCGTGGCACGAATCTGAAGTGAGCCACCGGACAGAGACACCTGCACTACACACATCTGAGGCTTAGGAGTGCGGGGTAGACCTCATCCGTCTCCCCCTTTGCAGTGGGCATCACAGGCTGCCACAGAGCACCAGCCCCTTTACCAGATCCACCGGACACTCTACATGGTGACAGTCTGGGCGAAGCAGATGCTATGAAACCTACCATCCAGATACCACCCCAAAACCCAGACCACCTCATATCCACAATAGGACAGACACCGGTATCACACTTGTGCCCTGCAGTCCAGCCCCCAAGATCCATCCAGTTTTTAACCTACATGCAGAATGACCTTCTTGCTATTCTTGGTCATACAGGCAGGTTTCCAGCCTTTAGGTTTTACCTGGGGTGCGTCTCTCCCCTTTTCTTATCAGTCCAAGCTCACTGTTCACCTCCCTTAAGACCAAATTTGTCAGCCACCTGCTCCCCTCAATCTTCCTGAGCCTGCACATAGACAACTTCTAGAACCCCCCCCCCCACTCACTAGTCAGCTTTCAGTGGTGTACACAGCTTCTTCAGGAGTTACCTGTGCTCAGGTGTGCCACCTATGGAACCAAGATTCCTGGAGGGGCCAGCAGAGGGACCTGTTCAGGGCCTCTCAGGTCCCCCTGGCATCTCATCTGTCATAGGGGCTTGGCCAAAAGTACTCAGTAACATGCTGCAGGGGTGGATGATTAAAAGGATAAATGACGGACAAAGTGTGAACAACGAGGTGGACATGTGGACACCCGTGCTTTCTACTCACAGAACTATTCCAAGAAAAGAGAAGACACTGGAAGTGAACACCCTCATACACTCCTGATGGCACTGAGTTTAGTGCACACAAGGACATTGCCCTCTGATGATTACTTAATGTGTTCACCTGCACCCCGGTTCTCAGAGCCCCCCTGAGCTGGGAGCTCTGAGGAGGAGGGATACGCCTGTCTTGTCTCTGCGGAATCCACTGAGCAGCCCGCGGCCACACACAGGATGCTTCATATCATGTGCTGAGTGAATGAACTCCTGGATCATACAGCATCCGGGGCAGAGACGTGTGTGGGTGTTCACTGCAGAACGGATGGCCCATGTGAAGAGTGGGGACCAGCCTCACATCCAACACTGGGACTGTGGATAGAGCATCTCCGTGTAGCCACCCAATCAAATAGTGGGAAACCAACGGAAACACAGGATTGGAGCAGACCCACACGTACTGATGCAGGAAGCACCCACCACACACACTGCACTGTGAGAGAATGCACTGAAAAAGGCCATAATGCGCTGATGCTTGGGCTGCTAAACCTGTGAGTGAGGCAACGTGGAAAACACCACCAAAAGATGCGACCAGCCCCTCCAGTGGTTACGCCTGCTGATGGAGTGGATCGGCGGTGCCTTCGGAGACCTGACGCATTATTTGTCTGTGTTTACATTGCAAGAATTTGTGACAAACAAGCCTTCTTGTGTGGTTTCAAAAATATCAGATGGTCCATTTTAAAGCACCAGGAGGCGTCTGAGGTCTGCTCAGCCTGAGCCAGGCCTCCATCCAGGCTACCCTGTGGGTCTTTTCTGAAACCGTCTTTGGTGACCTCCCTAAACCACCCCTCAGGGACAGAGTTGATTAAGACCCACAGAGAATGTGGACCTTGCTGCAGCTCCCACAGCAGTCGGGGGCAGAGTGAGGTTTGCTCCAGCCACACGCATGACCTGTGAGCATAGCAGTCCCCTCTGGACCGAGGGACGTCCCTGTGCTCCAGGGAGTCACCATCCAGAGGACACTGCAAGGGACACAGGCAAGACCATGCCACACTGCAGACCCTACGACAAGGGCAGCAGACCCCATGCAGCCCTGAGCCTCCGCTGTGCACGCAGCCTCGCCCTGGCTCCTGACCCAGGACCTGCTACACAGTGTGCTGGGTCCAGCACTAAGGAACATGTATCTCCTTCTTCAGAACAGCACTGGGTTTCGACATGGGGTCAGGAGAGCATTAAATTAAGGGCAGGACCCCTCTAAGCTGAGGATCCGTGAGGTGACACAGGTCATGTACCCTCACAGCTGGCCTGGCCCTATCCTCTTGCCTCAGGATGTAGACACCTAAACTTGAGAGCGACCTCAGAAATTAAGAAGATAAAAATTCTAGAATGTAGGATGAAGTATGACACTACTGCTCCTGCTGCCTCTCAGCTTTGTTCATCTCTTCCAAAACCCTCCATTGTCAGACAGCCCATTAGGTCATAATGCTGGGGACAGGTCTCACTCCAGGGACCCAACGCAGTATGCTCGAGAGGACCCAGGGGACCTGGAGTCCTGAAGTGACCGAGCCCTGCACCGACTGCCCTGCAAGGGGATGTCACATCCATCTCAGCCCAGGAGTCGGTGACTGGTGCACTAACCTGAACCCTGGCTGATGCCTGCTCCCCACCTGACAGGTGCGTCTGAGCCCCTGAGACCATGAAGACCGGGTGACAGTGTCTCTGTCCTGATGGAACCATCTGCGGCTCATACGGTCTGCACAGGCCGTGCCCACTTGCCCCGCAGGAGCCCTCTCACTCCTCTGCTGCCTCGTCTCGTCCTGCCCCTAATGACACCTGTGCCCCTCCACCTCAGGGAGATGCATCCACAGGTCCACAGGCAGGGTGCATGCTGCCGTCTACGTCCAGACTTAACAAAAATTTATAAGCAGCAGAGAGGCCCTCGGCTTGTAGGAAATCACTGTTGAAACAGTGTTCTAGGAATTTTGTGAGATGAAGATATAAAAAGAAGACTTAATAACTTCTGAATAAACTCTTAATCCTAAACTTCTCTTTGCCTATAGGCAGACACTGATTCACCACGGCCACCCCACACCCGAGGATTCCACGTTTGGGGGTGGGTGGATGCACACACGACGTATGCCATTGTTTTTGAATTTATGAGCACATGCACCATCGGCACCATCTCCACCTACCCAGAGCAGAGGGTGTGACGGAACCAGCAAGACCGTACCTGACGCACATCGGTCCAAACCCCTAGAACTCACAGATGACGAAGGGACCCTAATCAAACTGTGGAGGTGGTGACGATGACGTGTCAGGGAGGCTCATCGATTGGAACAAACGTTTCCTTCTGAGGGAACGTGAACAAGTGGGGAGACTGACCGTGTGGACAGGGTACATGGGAAATCTCTGCACCGACCTCTCACCTTTGCTCTGAAACTAAAACCTCTGTTAGGAACAGCTGTTCCCCACAATATTCCTCCTCAGGGTCCAGGAAGAGGAGAATCCCTTAAGACTTCATCTCTCAAATGGTGACAATAAACCAAAAACAAGTCTAAGGGTCAAATTGGAACACAGAGAGGCCATCGATCCTGAATAATTCTGTTACTTCCACCATGAACTGCACATTAGAGACACTCCTTACGACACAGAGAAGAGAGACTCAGAGTTTCTGGAATCCCAATATTTCCTGTCTACAAGGGGAAGCACATCAGGTGGCAGGAGTGACAGAGAGATGCTGACAGGTGACCTTGACCTACTATGGATTGGACAATCAAGAATCAGGCTTAAGCATATGAGTTTGGATGTTCTTAGCCAACCCTGTTACCACATCACATAGGACAGTCGATTGCATCCGGGGGGCTGAGGACCCCTCTCCTTCCCAGCCCCACATGTTGCCACCACTCTCAGGACAATGCCCTATCTCCTCCCTGCATGGGAAAAATTCGATGTGACCTCTCACCTCCCAGGCCCTGAACTTCATACAAATGACTGAAAAGATGAGGAACCTCCAAGTGACCTACCCCAAGTTTTCTTGGTTCTAGGGGAAGCTGGTAAACCAGATGACTTTGGCCCCCAAAAGGAGACCTGCAGAGCCCATCCTCTCTGAGGAGGGGAGAGGAGATTAGTGGTGTGACAGAGTGACAGGGACACTGAGCTCACTGGACCCTGGGACTAAGAATCTCCAGACGGGAGACAGTATCTGAGGGTCCACCGCCTTCCTGCCCACAACGAGTCTCAGATCACTGAGGAGGGCAGAGGCTGGGAATCCCCACAGGGGAGGGTAGAGGCAACTCAGAGCCCAGCACCAGCCCTAGACATCTGACTCCATCTGATTCTGTCCCATTGGCCTGAAATCACTGGGGTCAAGGGAGAGGAGGGAACGAAGTCTGTCACTTGAACACTCGGGCCCAGGGAAGACACAGACATTGCCCCTCCCTCCCACTCACAGCTGCTCAGTCAAGCCCTAGGGTCATGAATGTTGTAATTGGACCCCTTCCTGTAGACAGAAATTAATTTTATATGAGAGCACAAATCTGAGTTGGAGGAAATCTTGTCCAAATAGATAAGAGAAGATTTTGGATGAGAGGAATTGAAAACTCAAGAGCGGGACATGATTCAGCATTACGATTATATGTGAACACTTAAAAAATGCTTGAGATGTCTTTGAATAAAAATTTCTTGGCACAACAACACCAAAAAAACAATCAATCAAATTAAAAAATGAGCAGAGGACTCAAATAGACATTGTTCCAAAGAGGACAAACAGAAGGCCAATAGACATATGAAAAGATGCTCAACATCACTAACCATCAGAGAAATGCAAATTAAAACCACAGTGAAATATCAACTCACAGAATGGCCATCATCAAAAATTCAACAAAAAACAAGTGTAGGCAAGGATGTGGAGAAAAGGGAACCCTTGCGCACTGCTGGTAGGGTTGCAAATTGGTGCAGCCACTATGGACAACAGTATGGAGGTTCCTCAAAAAATTAAGAATAGGGCCACCTGTGACCCAGCAATTCCACTTCTGGGTATTTGTCCAAAGAAATACAAAACACTAATTTGAAAAGATATATGCATCCTTATGTTCATTGCAGCATTATTTACAATAGCCAACATATGATAACACCCTTAGTATCCCTCAATAACGAATGGATGAAGAAAAGTTGATACACATATAAAATGGAATATTCCTCGGCCATAAGAAGAATTAAATCTTACCATTCACAGCAACATGGATGGACATGGAGGACACATTATCTTAAGTGAAATAAGAGAAAGGCAAATGCCACATGATCTCACTTATATGTGGAATCTAAAAAACAAAATAAACGAACAAACAAAGCAGAAACAGATTCATAAATACAGAGAACAAACTTATGGTTGCCAATGGGAGGGGGATTTGAGGGCTGAGTGAAAAAGGTGAAGGGAATAAAAAGTACAAATTGGCAGTTACAAAATGGTCACGGGGATGTGCAGTACAGCAAAGGAATATAGTCAGTAGTATGGGAGAACTATGAGCAGTGCCAGGTGGGTACTTGACTTGTTAGGGGAGCACTTGTAAGTTATTTAAATGTTCAATCACTCTGCTGTACACCTGAAACTAATGCGGTATTGCATGTCAACTGTAATTGATAAGAATTCAAATTTAAAATTTAAAAAAGTACTTGGCCTTTTCATCTATACTTCCCTCTTGGTCCACCAGAGGACAGCAGAGCTACACAGTCTCCTGGAGCCTCCCCGGGGGCAGCTGGCCTCCCTCAGCCCGGTCTGCAGCCCAGCAGGGTCTGACCCTCACCAGCCTCACTCAGGCCACAGTCCTCCTCCTCTCCAGCTGCCCACGCTGGGCTCCCTCACCTAATCCATCGCACATGGCACCTACCCACTAAGGCCAGTCCTCTGCGGGACACTCCTCCCCCACCACCCTCTGTTCTTCATGGAGTGATGGCCACTCATGGCCACTCACGCCTCCGGTCTCAACCAAGAGGTCTCTGTCTCAGAAGTGCTCTCTGTGAAGATAGCTGAGACCCCACACACGCAGCCGACACTGTCCCTTCACGGCCCTGCTCTCGATGATGATTAACTATTTAGAGCCCTGATTTCTCTGAGTGCCTGTCTCTGTTGCAAGTAAATTCCTGAGTGCAGACCCCACGTGTGTCCTGTGCTCTGTACAGGTTTCAGGGCCCAGTCCAGGCCGGAACTGTCATGAACACTCAGTAAACACGTATTGACAGATGAGGAAACCACACCACGAAGCAGGTCTCCTGCCCCTGTGACACCTGGGGTCAGACCATGCTCCTTACAGACACGAGGGCACTGGTGTCAGCGTGGGAGGCCAGCAAGAGGCCTCACTGTCCCAGGGATGGGTCTTACCACAGATAGAGTCAGGACGGGTAACAGGGAGCCCCTAATAGTGAGGGTCGGACCTCCCTTCGCTCCCCGAACACCACAGCCTCCCCGTCTGACCTTGGGAGGGACATTTCCTCTCCCGGGAGAAGGGGAGACCATGGGCAGCAGCCTGTGTCCTTCCTCTTCCCACGGAGACCTGACCTGGCACAAACCCTGCAGCCTTCACCTCAGGTGGACTCACATCTAGGCGCCAAGGGGGCCCACCCTGATATCAAAGGAAGTCAGGGGGCAACTCCTGGTCCCCAGGTGCATGGGGACACCGCACAATTGTCCCTGATGGCCTCTCACCAGCCCGTGATGTTCTGGGACAAGGGAAGCTTTGTGTGCAGGATGGGACAGGGGAACACAGGACCTGGGGTTGCTTCCATCTCAGAGGTGCTGAGGGTCCCACAGGGCCTGCCCTCCCCTAACAGAGGAACCCCCGGGGTCCCCTGGCTGAGTCTCCACGTGCAGATGCTCCATTCTGGGCCCTGTGGGGAGGCTTAGAGCAGATGTCAGACAGGGACACAGATGACATGGGTGCTGCAGTGCATGATGGGGAATCATAGAGCAATCTGTGGACCACCACCCAGGCCAGTTTCCAATCCTGAAACACTCAAGACCCCTCACCAGGTCCTTCCTCTGAAACCTCAGGGACAGAGAGCCCCTCCTGAAACAGCACATCCCCCATGGGGGACAGTTCTCCTGACACTGGACCCATAATCCTCTGGACAACCCTCATCTTCTCCCGGGTTCACACTGACTTGGATGGAGTCAGGTGGCCTGGAACCTGCAGTGACCAGGACCTGGATGACCAGCCCCTAAGCCTGGAGTTCATAGCCCACCTCTGGCAGGGCTCAAGGTCAGCTCCCACCCTCCTGACCCTGGTCAGCATCCCAGGTGCAGCCCTTACACTGGCCACAGATCTCCTCATGCCCTCCAGGGGGCGACATTGAGACACACAGACAAGGCTCAGAAAATAACACAGGAACCTGGCTTTGGCAAAGAAGGTGGAGAAGGGGCCTGATTTCCATCCCACAGACCCTCTGGACCCCTCCCACGTGCCTGCTCTGTCCCCATGCTTCCCCTAGGGTCTCAGGAGCACCTGCTCTTTCAGGGGTCCCTGTACACCTCTCCACTTCCTGCCTGGCACCACCCATAGGGAAGACAGGGTGACCCAGGAAAGTCCCCCAGGCAGAGGACAGAGGCTGTCCCAACTGTCAGAGCACTCATGGACAGGCTCTGAGCCAGAGAGAGCCAACAGACAGGAGAGGGAGGGTGTCCCTGAAACCAACCCCAGGACCAGGGAGCCCACAGCTACTCAACCTCTCACCAATGTCCTCTCTTCCCAAAATACACAGGTCACACCTCCCCTTCACACCATGAACTACAGCTCCTTCTGAGACACCTGGCCCTGGGTATCTGCACCTGGAATCAGAGGCCAGGCTGGAGACACTGGAGATAGAAAGTGGGTCCCCTCACCAGTCACCACCCAGCTTGCCCCTTTCTCACCCTCAGAGTCATCTCTGTGACCTTCCCGCTAGGAGGAAATCCAACCTTCCCAGAACATTCGAGAACAGGGGGAGACCCCAGTGCCCAGCTGGGTTTCTGTGTCACAAACAGAAATAATCCTTCAGGTGTGATGACCCCTGGACGCTCTGTGTGGTGCTGACAGACTCAAGGCCAGGACACAGCACAGGCCAATGGCGAGGTGGATGGGAGGGTCATCCTCTCAGAGGACAGGGGTCCCCATCAGCCTTGTCACAGAAAGTGTGCTCCCAGGCCAGTATGATCAGCCTCCCCTGAGCGCTTCTTAGAGGTGGACTGTCGGGTCCATTGCGCATGTTGAGTCAGAATTTTTTATTAACAGAATCTGCAGACCCTCCCTGTGCACGGGAGAGGGGATGGGCTGTCCCACCCCACATCCTGTGTCTCAGCCTGGCCAGGTACCGGCATTAGCTGGGCAGCTGCTGAAGCAGCATTTAATGTATCACCTGGGCACGATAGCTTTACAATGTTCCACAGGTGATTTTGATGGACAGCAAAGGTGACATCCTTTGGACAAGAGTTCCAATGTGGCCCCCAGGGCTCCTGCTCTAAGGTGACCACAAGGAAAGATGAGGAAGGGCGGTGGGGAGGATGCTGTGTACCCTTTGCAAGCCTTAGTCTTGTGCTTATACAGACAGTGTGTGTGTCTGTGAGTGTGAGTGTGTGTGTGTGTGTGCACATATGTGGGGGGGGTGAGTGAGGAGTCACAGCAGAAGAAGGCAGAAATTTCAGCAGTTTCAGGAAACAGAAATGTAGAGAGAAGCTAGATGGGAAGGAGGGGCAGGAGAGGCAGGGTTGTGTCCACAGACCCCTCCCCGCACACGTGACCAAGGACGTGCTCCTGCCTGGGAGGAGGCTCAGAGCCTCAGAAGAGGAACTGCAGAGCACACACCTTGAAACAGAGGTGCCTGTGAGCATTTCTGGAGCCCAACTGTTCTCCCAAGGGACAGACAGAGCAGACAGCAGTCACCATGGAGCCCCCCTCAGCTGCTGCCCCCAGATGGTGTGTCCCCTGGATGGGGATCCTGCTGGCAGGTGAGGGGGGTCAGTTCCCTGGAAGTGGACAGGAGTCTGAGAGACAGAGGCTGGCTGGGGTCTCCTGGGAAGGACAAGGCTCTCAGAGGGGACAGAGGGCTTCGTTTGGACCTGAGGGAAGAGGACAGGGGAGAGAGGAGGATGGGAGAGGGGGCCAGCAACAGGGAAACCTCATAAACTTGAAGTACTGAGGGCCAGGAAACCCTCACTTAGGTTAAGTTTGACAAGTTATTCATTGCTGAACAGTAATTTTTTTAAAATGGTGGTAATAAGAACAATTTATATTCAGGCGACATCAGCAAAACTTCACCAGGGGCTCTACACATTGTCCTTACCACCAGCCCCAGAAAGGGGCAGAGACACACCAGGAGGTGGAGGGCCCTGGGAACACAAGTTCACTCACCCACAGCTGTTTGCAGCCTGTTGCAGGCACTGAGGGTGCAACGAGATCAGACAAGCCCCTGCTCTCATGTTCCATGGGGAAGAGACAGACAAAGAAAGGTCTAGAATATGATGTCAGGTACTAATGAGGGCCATGAAGAGAACAGAGCAGGTAAAGGTCAGAAAGTGAGGACAGAGGGACTTCAGAGGAGGTGGTCAGGGAAAGTGTCTCCCACGGACACTCCTGAGATGCAGCAGGGGTCTGAGGGCAGTGAGAGGCTGAGCCGGGCAGACACCTGGGGAAGAGTTAACAGAGAAAATAACAGGTTCAGACGTGCTGAAGTAATGGTAGCCATGCTGCTGGCTTTGACCATAGAAGACACACATGCTCTCTCTCCCTTCACCCGAACTTCAAGTCTAAGACATGAAAAGAATTTCTCATTCACCAGGGCCTCATCTTTCCATCCGATACATAGATCCAAATATTGATCAATTTCTCTCTTCCCTCCTAGTCTCACTCTCAACCTTCTGGAACCCGCCCACCACTGCCCAACTCACTATCGTGCCGACCAGTGCTGCCGAAGGGAAGGATGTGCTTCTCCTTGTCCACAATCTGTCTGAGGGGCTTGCAGGCTATGCCTGGTACAAAGGAAGACGTGTAAACAGCAACCATCAAATTGCAGCATATGTAATAGACAGTCAAGAAAACATCCCAGGGCCTGCATACAGCGGTCGAGAGACAATATACCCCAATGGATCCCTACTGTTCCAGAATGTCACCCTGGAGGATGCAGGAAACTACACCCTACAAGCCATAAAGAAAAATTTTCATAATGAAGAAGTGACTGGACAGCTCCGCGTATACCATGAGTGTTCTTCTCTGTCCTCTGGGTGCCGGGTGGGGAGAATTCTACTTCACACACACAGGATCGGCAGCCCTGGACTCTACCTCCATCCCCGCTGCATTACATCCCATGCATATGTCTTGTGATATGCACACAGGCCTCATTTCTTGAAGGACTCAGGTTGACTGACAGATGAGAAGTGCCAACTGATTGACATGCCTTTGGAGGAATCAAATGTCCTACACAGAGCAATGTTCCCTGTCATCCGCACAGCAGAGTTACCCACACCCAGCGTCACAAGCAAAAACTCTGATTCCGAGAGTTTTGATTTGCATTTCTCTAATGATATGATGTTGAGCATCTTCTCATGTGCTTATTGGCCATTTGTATATTTTCTCTGGAGAAATGTCTATTCAAGGGATTGCTGATTTTTCCATCAGGTTATTTGGTTTTGTTGTTCTTGAGTTATAGGAGTTCCTTTTATATTCTGGATAGTAACCCCTCACACAATATGTGATGTGCAAATTATTTTCCCTCGTTTCCTAGATCACCTTTGACTCTGTTCATGGTGTCTCTGGATGAATAGAAGTTTTCGCTTGGACAAAATCCAATTTATTTTTTTCTATCGCCCATGTTCTTGGTGTCATATTCAAGAAATCATTGCCAAATCCAATGTCATGAAGCTTCTAAAAGTTTTACAGTTTTAGGTATAACCTCTAAGATTAGATCACTTGGAGTCAACCTCTGTTCATGGTGTAAGGCAATGGTCCACTTATTTGTTTGCTGGTGGATATTGCTGTTCCACACCATTTGTTGAACATACTGCTCTTTCTCCATCCAATGGTCTCGGCTTCTTTGTCAAAATCATTTGATCACATAATCAAGGCTTTATTTCTGCATCTCTATTGTATTCCATGGGCTATATGTCTAGCTTTATGCCATTGTCACATAATTTTGATTCCTTTAGCTCTGTGGTAACTTTTGAAATCAGGAAATGTGAGACCTCCAATTTCATTCTCTTTTTTAAGATTGCTGCAATCATTTGGGTCCCTTGAGACTCCACATAATTCTAAGATAGATTTTTCTATTTCTGCAAAAAAAAAAAAGCCATTGAGATTTTGACAGGGATTGTACCAAATATGTCAGTAGTTTGGGGTATATTGACATCTATCTTGGCAATATTAAGTCTTCCAACTTATAAACATGAATGTCTTTCCATTAATTTATTTCTTCTGTAATTTTAGAAATGTTTGATAGTTTTCAGTGTATGCATCTTACATCTCCATGGTTAAATTTATTCTTAAATATTCTATTTTTTGTTAATGTAAATGAAATTATTTTCTTAATTTTATTTTGGAATATTTATTGTTATTGTAAAGAAATGGAACTGATGTTGAGTATTTCCTCTTCTACAGCTTCACTAAATTTATTAATTTTAACATTTTTTTGTTTGTGGGTATAACCTTTAGAATTTTCTACATGTAAGATTTGGCCATCTGCTAAAAGAGATCATTTTTCTTCTCCTTTTCCAATTTGCATGCCTTTTATTTCATCTTCTTGCCTAATTGTCCTGGCAGGGGTTTCCATACTATCTTGAGTAAGTGGTAAAAGCAGCATCCTTGTCTTGTTCATGATTAGTAAAGGTTTTGTGTTTCTCCATGGAGTATTATTACATTAGCAGTGAGATTTCACATATGGCTTTCACCATATCAAGTAGTTTCCTTCTATTTCCGCAGTCCTTGTCATTTGTTACAACCATAACCACCTCTCTCTGGAGATGTCCTTCACGGTGAAACTCACTCCACAGGCCAGAAAGTAGAATTCTGTTCAGATTGTAAAATCCTTCAGATGGAACCTTTCCAGGTCCAAAGTCGTGGAGACTGGGTTGGGCTGTCTTTGGTGCCTAATAAATTATTTAGCTCCTGTTAAGGAGCTAAATGCCTCCCCACCTTCTGTAAAGAACCCCTGGCCCCAGAGAAGGACAGGGCTGGTAAGCCTGCCTTCCCCAACATACATGTAAGTTCACATAAGGAGCAGAACCTGATTTTTTTTAAGTCAAAGAGATTTCTAGGAATAGATCAATAAATGATCATAAGAAAAAAATTCCACCTGATGATGAGGATGCAGGGCTGAGAAAGAGCTCCCAGTGGTGATACAAGAGAGATGTCCAGGAGGACAGGTCAAGGTCACCCTGGGCTGTTCTGCAGTCAGAGAGGAAGTACAGACAACCCCTGGTGACCTTGAAAGAGCTTACTGTGGACTGTGAGGCCCCAGGTACCAGACCTACTCTCAGTCTGTCACTTCTTCTGTTTCTCCACAGAGCCTGTGGGAAAGCCCTCCATCTGAGCCAGGAATGCCACAGTCACATAAGGACGCCTTGTTTCCGATCAGCCTCACAGATCACAGTGGGATCACCATCCAGTGGTTCCCCAGTGCCCAGCATCTGTGGCTCAGGGAGGGAATGCAGCTGTCCCAGACAACAGCACCCTGACTTTGGCGCCATCAGGAGAGGGACCCTGGGGTCATCACTCTGAAGTCTCCAACCCCATCGGTTCCAGGGAAAGTGAACCCCGCGGGCTGGATGTGAACTATGAGTGGTCCTCTTCCCATTCTTTATGTTATTAAATTCCAAATCAATTTTCTACTTATTTAACAATGCTGGTTATGATGCACTTTTTTATACTTTGGTTGTGAATACTTAATGATGGTGGCAACTCCTTATAAGTCTTGCACTGAGTCAATAAGTGCTCAAAAATGTGAACTGACACAGTCATTATTGTTGGTTTAAGGCCATATTTCACCTCTGGTTGCTATCAGCTGTACCAACTCCATCGTGGAGGTGACACCAAGTCCCTCAGAAGACAGACAGAGGTCATGCAATGAGGGCTGGGAGCACAAGATAAGCTCACAGGAATCCCAGCTCTATCCTTCCTCTAGGGGTATGTCCTGGACTCTGATCTGGACAATGGGAATGGACAGGAAGACACACATGCAAGTGGTAACACAGACATGAAATGCACTTGACCTAAAGCAAAATGTCCATATCATCCTGTTCAGAGCTGGGAGGAAAAGGGTTTGGAGGACCTGGGTCTCAAGTTGAGACTCTGGGTCAAGGGCCAACCCAGACTGAAGAAACATTCTCGAGAGAAGTCCACCCACATCTATGACCCCATCCCATCTCAGCCCACCTGGGAAGAACCTCCTGAAGGGTAATGTGCGACTCAGGGACACGAGTCTTCTATGGAGGGGGACCCCTGGCTGAGACTCAATGATAGAGGGGCACATGCAGGACAAGATCTCTCTTCACACGAGATTCCATGATCATGACAGAAAGATGCACACAGAGACACCTGCTCGTGTGAAACATGAGCCCAGGATGAATCATGCTAGAGGTGAACCCCCAAATCCTGAAGCATTTCATTCATGCCTGCACCAGCCCCTGCAGGCTTTGTCCTCCTAGGCCAGGAATGTCACAATTCCCAGCCTCCAGGGAATGGCTGTCAGTGATCCCTGGACACCTAGATGTCCCTAAAGAGGGGTCCACAGTTTGGCCACATGGGATCTGCATTAATTCTCCCCTCAAACTTCTCAGGGTCCTGAGAGCTCTCCTTTTGGATCTGTCTATCCCCAGGGGTACTGAGGACTGTGCTGCCTGAACCCCAACTAGAAGGAAACTGCCCCTACACTCCTCCTGACTCTATGTGGACAGCTGGGCATAGGTGGGTACAGGGTGCACACTCCAGGGGGCACCCTCACCTACAATACAACACCCAGTGCCTATGGGACAATCAGCATTAGCCTGGCCAGTGCTACTGATCCTCTCTCCTCTCACTACTCGTCATCATGAGGGGTTCAATCTTTTCTTTCTGCACCTGTCCACAGGGAGCGTGTGACCACCTCAGCATCTCCAGCCTCAGTGCAGGGGTGGAGACTGCCCCACAGACCTGCTAAGGGGCCTTATCCAAAGAAGAGACAGGACTGGGAACCCCAGGAGAGGAGCCCCAATGCTCCCACCCAGGCAGGGGACTGGTCAGCAGCACGCAGGGCCTTTCCCGGGGCTGAGCTCTCAGGCTGTCCAGAAGAGGATCAGGAATCTGACCACATCTTTGTCCTTTCTGGAAAGGACACCTGAGTGCAAGTGGCTGTGATGTGAGGGGTGGCTATAGAATGTGCTCAGTGGGATGGAGGTGCCAGTAGAGAGAAGCCTGGGGACAGAGCAAGATCTGGTCTGAAGAATGCACAGGAGCAGAGGAGGGAGAAGGAGTGTGTAGAAAACTGCCCTTCTCATCTTTGAGGATGATGGGGACAGTGAGCTTTGAGGGAAGTGGCTACATGGGGTCCATTGAGGGCCCTGTTCGGTCTCTCCTCCAAGGGCATCTCCTGAGTCATTGTCCAAGATTAGGTGCCATTGCTTCAGCCTTCCCCTGTGAGGACTGACTCTACCCTGCTTCCCCTTCTCAGACCACTTCCTCTGTCCCTCTCCAGCCCTGGCATCACCAGGCCCTTGTATAATGGAAATTTGAAGGCGCCATGTTTCTGAGACATGTGTCTGAGAGACACATCAGAAAGTGTCCCTTGTCTCTAGGACTGGGAGCAGGGGTAAGGGAGGTCAGTTCCCCCACGTTTTACAACAGCTGCCAACCCCAGGTTAGACAACTACTGCCCCCAGTCCATCTTCGGAGGGCCCTTCCCCATCCTAATTACCCTAGAGCCACAGTGAGACCCACAGGGCCCCGGCCCTCCTGGGAGAGCTGACACCGAACAGATGCTTGCCCAAGGTACTCAATTTCTGTGCATGGGAGAATGGGCCATGCAGTACTGCCTGTGTATTTTAAATCTTTGGTAATTGATTAAAAATCTAATGTTACCAAAAGTTATGGGGTCCAGCTCACACAGTGCCCCTAGAAATATCATGACCTAAATGCTCATACTACAAAAGGGTGATTAAAATGAGTTAATCATCTTACTATAAAGTTGGAGAAAAAGAGCGGGAAGAAGAAAAAAGGTTATCTTAAAGTAGAAAACAATAAACTAGAAGATAAATATAAAATCAAGAAGATCCACACACCCAAAATTACTTTCTCAAAAAGGTTTATCATTTTTTTAACACCTCTGGAAAAATATGTCAACAAAATAATAGAAAAACCACAAATAAGGCATATGAGTGTGGGAAAGCTACAGCAGAAATTGAAAATTCTTTTAAAATCTTTAGGACAATACAGTTGTAATTTATACAAAATTGAAAACATTCTTAGAAAATTAGAAATAACAAACACTAACTCAAGAAGAAATAGGAAGCCTGAGCTGTACCATAAGCGTTAAAGAAAATTTAGTTAATAGTTAAAATATTTTCACACAAATGCCTACTCATAGACATGTTGCCTTACACATATACATAGGTGCTACATGTGTGTACACTCATAAATAAACACAGATGGCCTTAAAATGAATATAAATATTTCCATGGAGAAAAATATGAATCTAGGCTCTAACTCAGACCATACAATAATCTTTTAAAAATTGATAAAAAAAAAAAACTGGGGCTTCATGTCAAGATGGCAAAGTAGGTAAAAACTATGCTCCACTCACAACCAATCAAAATTACAACTAAACTATATAATAGCAATCACTGAAAGTCACCTGAAGCCTAGCTAAACAGAAGTCCACACTGAATGCACGCAGCAGAGGCCACTTCAAGACTGGTAGGAGGGGCGAAGATGTGAAATGGGCTGGTCTAACACCTGCATGAGGCAATTGAGAATCAGGAGAAATATCTTGGCTGCGGAGGTCCCCCGGAAAAAGTAAAATGCCCTGGCTCCACATCAGGGTCCCCAGCCCAGGGCTCCAGGCCCTGGAAGAGAAGTTCCCACAACTCTGGCTGTGAAAACCAGTGAAGATTATGGTTAAGTGGAACGGAGGGCTGAGGGAGTTGCAGATTTATCCTCTAAGAGGACCACATGGATTTACTTTGTAACAAACTGACTGACTCTGAGCTCCAGTGCTGGAGCATCAGCTTGAGAGGCGCCAGGGACATGGGGAGGAATTGAGTTGTCTGGCTTCAGGGAGAGGGCTAGAGGGGCAGATTTCTCCCTACAGAAGGGCTGGCACTATCATTGTTACTTTATTGAGCCCTCCCCTGCCAGACCTGCAGAACCAGGTGGATACCATATCTGAGTCTCCATAAAGATAACTAACACTGGTCACCCACCCTGGTGATTCCTTGAGACCTTGCCCCTCCTATCTTGTGGACCCACCCAAGCCACTTTCAGTGAATTTTCCATACAAAGGGCCTGTTTTGGCTCATGCTGAAAACTTTCCTAAAATCTCTCGAAGGTTCACAAACTCTAAACAAGCAGCATACAGCCTCGCAGTGCCCCATACCTCTTGCTGAGCAGCCCCAATCTTGGCACTATAGGCAGCCAGCCTCAGTTCGAGCCTTGGCCTCTCAAAACTCTTCCAAGCCCTGCGTGGTGGTGGCCATCTGTGGATTCTTTGGTGGCTCAAGTCAGGTAGCCCCAGGCAAGGCACAGGTGGTAACTGAATGTGGGCTTCAGCAGGGCCCCTCCCTGTGGGCCCTGGTCTGTATGCCCAGTGGGTAGCCACGGTCTAAACTAAAGCACCACCTGGGATCACATCTGAAGATGACACACCCAAAGGGCAGACAGGGCAGGCACCGGAGCCCTGCTGAAGTGAATCCTGCTTTGTAGGGTCAGGCCCTACACAACAGCTCCTCCCCTGGTCATACCATGCATCACAACCAATCAGCCAGAGAGTCATCCCTCCCATTGATGATCAAAGAGCAAACAAGGCTCAGCTGCAACAGGAGGGCACACACAAGCCACACAACAGACATACCTGGAGGACCCAGCTCAAGCAACCAGGGACAACCGTGCCACTTGGCTCCACAGCACACCTACTACATAAAGTCACTCTACTAAGACCAGGAGACATAGCAGCTACGTAACACATGGAAACAAACACAAGTAGGCAGCCAGAATGGGAAGACAAAGAAACTTCCCGAACAAAAGAACAGAACAAAGCTCCAAAAAAAAAAAAAAAGAAAGAAAGAAACACCTAAAAAAAAAATGAAGACAAGCAATCTACCAGATGCAGAGTTCAAAACACTTGTTAGAAGGATGCTCAATGAACTTAGAAGAAGAGAAGAGTAGAGGAACATAGTAAGAACTTTAACAAAGAGATATAAAACATAAAAAAGAGATAGAAAACATAAAAAACTACCACTCAATAATGAAGAATACAATAACTGAAATAAAGACTATCTTAAGAGGAATTAACAGTAGAGTAGATAAAGCAGAGGATTGAATCAGCGATTTAGAAGATAAGGTAGCAGAAAACAATCAAAACAAATACAAGAAAAAATAATTTTAAAAAATGAGGATAATATAAGAGGCCTAACAGACATATGAAAAGCTGCTGAAGATCACTAGTCATCAGAGAAATGCAAACTGAAACCACAATGAGATATCACCTCACACCTGTCAGAATCAAAAAACAGCAAGTATTGGCAAAGATGTGGAGAAAAGGGAACCCTCAATACATTGTTGGTGGGATTGCAAATTGGTACAGCCACTATGGAAAATAGTATGGAGGTTTCTCAAAAAACTAAAAATGGACATACCTTTTGACCCAGCATTTGCACTTCTGGGTATTAACCCAAAGAAAACCAAAACAATAATTCATAAAGATCTATATTTATGGCAGCACAATTTACGATAGTCAAGATATGGAAGCAACATAAATGCCCATCAACAGACAATTGGATGAAGAAATTATGGTTCATGTATACAATAAAATATTACTCGGTCATTTAAAAAAAATGAAATCCTAGCTTTTGCAACAGCATGGATGGACCTAGAGGTTATTATGCTGAGTGAAATCAGTCAGACAGAGAAAGAGAAATACCATATGATTTCACTTATATGTGGAATCTAAGGAACAAAAAAAACAAACTAATCAAAAATAGACTCACAAATATAGTGAACAATTTGGTGACAGACAGAGGGGAGAGGAATTTGGGGGCTGGAAGAATGGGGTGAAAGATGAAAGAAGTACAAATTCATAGTTGATAGTTGGGCATGAGGATGGGGAGCACAGCACAGGGAATGCAGCCAGCATTAATATGATGGCTAAGTGGAGGGCCAGGCGAGGAAGGGAGCAATTGGGGCAATCGTTTTATGAACAATATGGATGTCTAACCAATGTACTGCATACTTGAAACTAATTTAAATAAATAAATTTATTTTTAAAAAATAAGGATAGTATAAGGGGCCTCTGGGACAATGTCAACCTTGCTAATATTTGCATCATAGGAATACTAAATGGAGATGAGAACAAGAAGTTGAAAACCTCTCTGAAAAACTAATGACTGAAAACTTTCCTAACCTGGTGAAGGAAATAGACATATAAGCCCAGGAAGTGCCAGAGTCTCAAACGAGATGAACTCAAAGAGGCCCACACCAAGGCATGTCAATTAAAATACAAAAGATTAAAAACAAAGAGAAAGTCTTAAAACAACAAGAGAGAAGCAGTGAGTTACCTGTAAGGAAGATTCCTTCAGACTTAGCTGATTTCTCCACAGAAACTTTCCAGTCCTGAAGGGACTGGCAGGAAATACTCAAAGCGATGAAAAGCTAGAAACTACAACAAGTATTGCTCTACCCAACAATGCTGTGATTAAGAATTGAAGGAAAGATAAAGAGTTTCTCAGACAAGAAAAACCTAAGGAGTTCATCATCACTTAGCCAGTATTACAGAACATCTTAGAGAGACTTATGTAAGAAAAAAAAAAGGAAAAAGAAAAATATATAAATATAAATAGTAAAATGGCAATAACTACATATCTAGCAACAAATACTTTAAATGTAAATGGGTTACATGCTCCAGTCAAAAGACACAGAGCGGCTAAATGGATAAGAAAACAAGACCCTTACATATGCTGCCTACAAATATAAGAGGTTCATGTCAGATCAAAAGACACACACAGACTGAAAGTAAAAGGATGGAAAAGATGTTTCACGAAAATAAAAACAAGCAAAAAGCTGTAGTGGCAATACTTACACTAGACAAAATAGACTTTAAAACAAAGGCTCTACCAAGAGACTAAAAAGGACCCAGTAATCCCACTACTGGGTACTTATATAAGCAAACCCAAAACACTACTTTGAAGGGACATGTGAATCTATAGGTTCATTGTAGTATTATTTACAATAGCCAAGATACGAAGGCATCTTAGGTGTGTTATCAATGAATGAATGGATGAAAAACAGGTGGTATGTGTGTGAGTGTGTGCGTGTGTGAGTGTGTGCATGCGTGCATGTGTGTGTGTGTGTGTTCATGCACTCAATGGAATATTACTCAGCCAGAAAAAAAAGAATAAAAACTTGCCATCTGCAACAACATGGATGAACCTAAAGGGTATTGCGTTGGGTGGAGTCAGAGAAGGCAAATGTCTTATGTGCAATCTAGAGAACAGGATAAACAAACAACGGAAACAAGCTCATAGATACAGAGAACATTTTGATGGTTGTCAGATCAAGGAGTGGGGGGATGAACGAAGCAGGGAAAAGATTCAGAGGTACAAATTGGTAGTGACAAAATGGCCATGGGGGTGTAGAATATAGCGAGGGGAATATAGCCAGTAGTATTCTAATAGTAATAACTATGTATGGTGTCAGATGCGTACTGGATTTCCCGAGTTGAACATTTCATAAATTATATAAATGGATAATCACTGAGTTGTACACAGGACACTAATATAATAATGTCTGTCAAATATAATTGAAAAAACAAAAAATATTAAAAATTTTTAACATATAAGAGAGAATAGGGGATCAAAGAGCCTATGATTTGGATGGTGGTCAAAGAAACCCAGAATCATGAGCACAGAGAATTGCTACATCAGACAAAATAGACAGGGAGCGGACAGGAGACTCCTAAATCATCTGACAAAGAGTTAGGTACCACAGGTAGTGAGTGAGAAAGTCCAAAACTGACCACTAGACATTCATAGTAGGCAGCCATCCTATTGGTTTGACCTGATGTTTTTGGTCCAGTTAAGCATCAGACAACAAAGCAAGGAACCACAGGGATTAACAAAAAAAGCTATACTGTGAAAATTTGCTCTGATGCACCCCCACAGAATTCTACCAAAAACATGAGAGAGGCATGCTGACTGTGCCATTTTATGCTCCCTCTTCCTCTCCGACGTATGGCTCACTTTCTAGTCACACATGTTTTGTGTCACTCATTGCCTTCCTAAATACTCCCTCCCTGGCTTCAGTATCCTCCTTGGTAAAATGGACATCTTATCTCCACTCCGATGTTCTCCTATTCATGGGGAGATATAATATAAAACAGGCCTTAGAAAAACTGTAGTGAATTAAATAGATGGGAGGACAGGCTTCTCCCGCTTTGCCCATTCCTGCCTCAGATATGTTTTCCTAGGGCCCAACCCCATAACTCTCTCCTATCCCTGTGATCAATCTTTCCCAACTGAGGGGCATCACTACATGTCATCAAAAAGAAGTGGACACTGATCATACAGCCCATTCCTGCTCTTAGTTATTCCCAAGATCATTTTTAACCTAGAAACTGGACATCTACCCTTTGGGGGGATGGGGCCTACTGACATGCCCCAAGGGGAGGAGCATGTACGTTGCATAATGGGCATTGTGTCACGAGATGATGCGAGGGGTGGCTTATGATCTCACAAGCTGGCAGATACTTCGGAACTTATGTCCAGTTACTCATTTTGACGCGACGAGTAACTACTCATATGCTCTTTGGAAAATGAATAGAAAGCTACCTCGCATTTCCCCACCTCAGCCCCAGCCTTCCCCTCCTCTTCCTTCACGCTCTCGCTATTCAACCCACCTTCCTTCCCTGGCTCCTCGCCCTGCTGTCCCTCATCTCACGCCCCAGCGCCACTCACCTCCCTCCAGTTTCCCTTCTCTAATGAGCACCAGCCGTGCCCGCCACCCTCCCCTAAACGCTTCTCTGACCAGCTCTTCCTCTGTTCTCCCTAGACCGACCACTAGTCGCCCTGTTCATCGTGGTCCCCCTTCCTGTCTCCCTTCTGTCTACACCCCTAAACCTCCTCCTAGGCCCCCTTACTAATCCTTTGGACCCTGATCCTTGCCAGCACTCCAGCCATCCCAACCGGACCTGATGATTCACAGACATCATCCTGGAGAGGCCTTTTCCCTATTAGTGGGACAGATCAGTGCAGTTCAGGATGTGGATTGCCAGGCGGCTGACCTGGGGAACACAGGAAATCGCTGACAATGGAACAACCAACATTCAGTGACCTTGGAGGGTAAGCTCTGCTAATGACAGGACTCCCTTTTCCATGATGCTGGTCCTCTTACTACTCTCTGTCTTTTGCCTTCATCCTCAGCTTCTCAATCCTCTGCAGGTGCCAAAGACACTCTACACAAGTTCCTTTGTCTGGAGAGTCCGAACCTTCTCTCTTCTGCCTAATCAGCCAGCCTGCAGAGGCTTCTGCCTTTTGAATTGGCTTCTCTGTGAAACTCGGCCTGTGCCCACAGGACAAACAGCAGGACCAATCACACAGAAGACAGAGAACAGTGAAGAGTAGAAAGCATCTAATCTGTTCTCCGGGAGTGTGAGTCCAACTGACCTACCCTGAGTTAAAGTGCTTACAAGAATGGGTGACCCCCCACAGGGCACAAGTCTCCTACTATAGATAGATGGGGACTCAAGGTGTTTTTCATCTGGTTCCTCCAAGACTCCATTTTTTTGCATCCCAAGATTCTAGAACTTTGCCAGGGCCTTTCTTCCCTTGAGGTGGTGGGGGTGGGGGTTGGGGGGCGGGGGCTCCATTGTGTCCTTGTCCAAGCTGTAAAGGTTGAGCTTCTCTCCAATCTGCTACCATACCCCGGAATGTGACAGGTAGCAGAGTCTAGATGGCAAGGACATGTCCAGATCCTACCCAGATGATAGCATTGGAAGAATAAAGGACATTTAAAGTGCTCTCCACTAACTGATATATATACATATATATATAAATATATATATATAATATATATATATTTATTTAATGCAATCTAAATAACAATTTTAACATATATCTCTAGAGACCTAGACAAGCTGATTATAATATATAAAGAAAGGGAAAGGGCCAAGAATAGCCAAGACTCTCTTAAAAACTGGTAGGAACAATTTTCCTGCTAAATATCAGAACTTATTACTAAAATTACAGGAATCAGATTGTGTAGTACTGGTGCAGGCAAGAACAAATAGACAACTGGTGTGGAAGACAGTCTTGACAGAGACACACATAAAGGGGCACTTACCTTAGGATGAGAGTAGCACAGTAAAGCAGTGGAGATAGGACTCTCGTTTCAATACATTGTTTCTTGGTCCGTTAGATACTCACGTGAACAAAACTTCAGCTAGACACCTACCTCACACTAAACTCAAAAATGAATTTCAAGTTCCAGTCAAGATGGCAGAGTAGTAAACACTGTGCTTGCCTCCTTTCACACCACATCAAAATTACAACTAAATTACAGAATACCCATCATTGGGAGTTGCCTGATTTCTATCTGAACAGAAGTCCTATGACTAGAGACCCACTGAAGAGGCCACTTTGAGACTGGTATGACTGGTAGAGACATGAAATGAGCTGGATCCACTCCCTCAAGTGACGGTTGTAAAACAGGAGAAATATACTGGCTGCCGAGCCCTCTCCCCTCCACCCACCCCCCCACTGCAGAGTGAGGTTTCCACACTGGGCTCCCCGGCTAAGGGTTCCAGTGCCAGTAAGAGACGTCTCCACAGCTTCTGGCTTTGAAAAACAACAGATATTGGGGCCAAGTGAGACAAAGGGGCTCTAGAGGAGCAGACATTCTTAAAGGGTCTGCATGCATGGACTTACTCGGTGATGACTTGCTTGCTCTGAGCTCCACTCTGGAGGAGCTGTTCAAAAGGTGCCAGGCACATACTGGGAGGAACTGACTTGTCTGGCTTCTGGACAAGGGCTGGGGAGGCAGCTTTCTCTCAGACAGAAGTGCTAGCACTTATGCCTTTGTTCAGCCCTCCTTCACTCAGCTTGAAGACTCAGGTGGACACCATATCTGAGTCTCCATAACATAGCAAACACTGGTTGCCCTGCCCTAGTGATTCCCTGACACCCTGCCCCATCTAACCTGTGGGCCCACCCAAACTGCTTCCAGTGGGTTTTCCAAACAAATGACCTACTTTAGCTCATGCTGAAAACTATCTTCACTCAAACATTCACAAAACCTAAAAAGCAACATCTTGCCTCGGTGTGCCCCATACCTCTTACTGAGCAGCCCCGATCTCAGCACTAGAAGCAGCTGGTCTTGGTTTGTGGTTTGGCCTCTCAAAACTCTTCCAAGCCCAGCGTGGTGGTGGCCATCTGTGGATTCCTTGGTGGCTCAAGTCCAGGTACCCTGGTGGCAACTGAATGTGGGCTTCAGGAGGGTTCCTCCTGATGGACCCTGGCCAGCACACCCTGTCAGTGGCCATGGTCTAAACCAAAGCACCACCTGGGGTCACATCTGAAGATGACACACCCAAAGGGCAGACAGGGCAGGCACCGGAGCCCCTGCTGAAGTGAATCCTGCTCTGTAGGGTCAGGCCCTACACAACAGCTCCTCCCCTGGTCATGACCATGCATCACAACCAATCAGCCAGAGAGTCATCCCTCCCATTGATGATCAAAGAGCAAACAAGGCTCAGCTGCAACAGGAGGGCACACACAAGCCACACAACAGACATACCTGGAGGACCCAGCTCAAGCAACCAGGGACGACCGTGCCACTTGGCTCCACAGCACACCTACTACATAAAGTCATTCTACTAAGACCAGGAGACCTAGCAGCTCTATATAACACATAAAAACAAACACAAGTAGGCAGCCCAAAATGCAAAGACGAAGAAACCTATCTGAAACAAAAGAACAGAACAAAGTTCTAGAGAAAATTCAACAAAATGGAGACAAATAATCTAGCAGATGCAGAGTTCAAAACACTTGTTATAAGGATATGAACTTAGGAGAAAGGTAGAGAAACTCACTGAGAACTTTAACAAAGGGTTAGAAAACATAAAAGTGGAGAGAGAAAACAAAAAGACCTAGTCAGAAATGCAGAAAACAATAACTGAAATCAAGACTATCTTAGGAGGAATTAACAGTAGATTGATGAAGCAAAAGATCAATCAGCAATTTAGAAGATAAGGTAACAGAAAACACCCAATCAGAGCAGCAGTAAGAAAAAGAAAGATAATTTAAGGGGCCTCTGGGACAGCATCAACATTCACATTGTAGGGATTTCAGAAGAGAGAGACCAAGGAAATGAAAATCTATCTCAAAAAATAATGAAAAACTTTCCTAAAATTTCCCTGACCTGGTGAAGGAAATAGAGATAAAAGCCCAGGAAGAGCAAGGATTCCCAAACGAGATGAACCCAAAGAGGCCTACACCAAGACATGTCATAATTAAAATACCAAAGGTGAAAAGCATTGACTCTTCAAGGCACCAAGAGAAAAGCAGTTAGTTATCTGTGAGGGAGCTCCCATAAGACTCAGCTGATTTCGCTGGAGAAACTTTGCAAGATAGAAGGGATTGACATGAAACATCCAAAGTAATGAAAAACAAGGGCCTACAACCAAGATTATTCTACCCATCAAAGCTATCATTTAGAATCAAAGAACAGAGAAAGAGCTTCTCAAACAACAAAAATCTAGGAGTTCATCATCACTAAACCAGCATTACAGAACATCTTAGAGGATTTCTGTAAGAAAAAAAAAAAAGATAAAAATATGAATATAAAATGGCACTAACTACATATGCAGTAACAATTACTTTAAATATAAAAGGATTCAATGGTCCAATCAAAATCCATAGGCTGGCTTAACGATAGTCAGAAAACAAGACTCATATATGTTACCTACAAGAGATTCGCTTCAGATCAAAAGACACACACATACGAAAGGAATGAAAAAAATAAAAAAGATATTCATGGAAATGGAAACGAACAAAAAAAGCTGAGGTAGCAATACTTATACCAGATAAAATAAATTTAAAACAAAGGCTATAACAAGAGACAAAGAAGGACTCAGTCATCCCATTTCTGATCATTTACCTGAAGAAACCCAAAACACTAATCTGAAGGCACATGTGAATCCTATATGTTCATTGCAGCATTATTTACAATATTACTCAGCCAAAAAAAATGAAATCTTGCCATCTGCAAGAACATGGATCGACCTAGAAGGTAATGTGCCGAGTAGAGTAAATCAGACAGACAAAGAAATATGTCATATGTGGAATGAATCTAGGGAACAGAAGTAACAAACGATAGAAACAAGTTCATATATAAGAAGAACATTTTATTATATTTTATTTTTTTAGGCAAGGCGACCCTTGGTTGACCTCAAAGATTGCAAGGACCTTGTCAGCTTACAATTCCTTCTTTTTTTAAATTTTACTTTTGATGCCTACAGCACCTGCTCTTCCTATGTGGTCTCCCACCCAAGTACTAAAACCAGGCCCAAACCTGCTTAGCTTCCGAGACCAGACAGAATCAGGCTTGTTCAAGGTGGCATGGCCATAGACTAAAGAGAGCATTTTAATGGTTGTCAGAGTGGGCACTGGGGGAGTGGATGAAGTGGGAGGGGATTAAGAGGTACAAATTGGTAGCTACAAAATAGTCTTCGCGATATCGAGTATAGCATGGAGAATATAGCCAATAGTACTGTAATAATTACACATGGTGGCAGATGGGTGCTGGACTTATGGGGGCAATCACTTCATTAGTTATATAAATGTTTAATCACTGTGTTGTATACTTGAAATTAATATAATATTGTATATCAACTATAATTAAATATAAAAAATTTAAAAATCGATAAAATTTCTTAACCTTAGAATTTCTAAAAGATACTAAATTTTGTCTCTTTTATACATATACAAGTTTTATATATACATATATATATACACATATATAAGGTGCTGTATAAGTACCTTTGTGTATCTATATGACAAATAAGTTATATCCAAAATACATTAAATGTTCTACAAAAGCAGTAGGAAAAAGAATGACAATCCAATTTAAAAAATACCTAAAAAAAAATCTAAGAGACACTGAACAGTAGAACTTATGTAAAGCTGAATTTGCATTATTGTTTATTTGGAAAATGCAAATTAAAACCACTATGAAGTGTCATTTCAAGCACTCGACAATGGCTAAAATTTAAAGGACTGATGATATCAACAGCTAGAACACTAGACATGTAAACTTGGCTGGTAGAAATAAAGCTGTCCAACTTTCTGGAAGGAGAATCTAAAATATATATACTTTAGAAGATGTTCCAGGAAATACAATGATATTTACACCAAGGACATGAGTTTGACCCCGCAAAACACATGTATATGAATACTCACCTCAGTACTGTTCAGAGGAGCCAAAAAGACAATCCAAATGTCCAACAGCACAATCATGACTATTGTGCTGTATTCAAAGCAATATTTTATAACTTAAACAAGAGATGAATTAGTGCTTCACACAACATGGTGATCCCTCATGCACGGACTTGAACAGAAGTTGTCAGATGCAAAGGGAACATACTGGATGGTTGTCTTGAGTAAAGCCTTAGAAGGCAAAACTAACCCTGGTGCTCGAGGTCAGAATGGAGGTGACACTGAGGTCAGATCCACTGGGAGGGGCAGGATAGTGTTTCCTGGTTCAGGCAACATTCTCTACCTCGATCTGGGTGGTGCTTGCATTGGTGGGCACACACAGAGGTTTATTGCAACATTCATGTTACTTTATGAGAAAAAGTCTGTAGGATTTCTCATGTTACACAGAACAGCAATACCCACAAAGCAATCAAAGGGCATTTCAGCCCCAACCAAACACAACTCTCCCAAAGGAAAGGAAAAATAAAGATTACTCATTGACTCATTTGATTGGGCAGTATAACATTCCTGTCAAAACCAGACTAGGAAATAATGAGGAGGGAAGAGTGCAGGCCCTTCTCCTGAACAGAGATGAAAAATCCCTACATGAAACTGTACCAAGATCGATCAGGAATTATCAAGTTGAGTTTGGGTCCCGGGAATGCACGGTGGGTTTAAGACTCAAAAATCAACCACTGCCTTTTATACATCAACAGATTAATGAGAAGCAAATGGCCTTTGGTGAAATTCTGCATCGGATTTGGGCAATGCAGACATGGATGGTGAATATCAGAAGAGGGGGGCTCCTTAGCCTGATGAAGGTACCTACAGACCTGCAGCAGGCACCACACTCACTGGAGGATCCCCAGAAGCATCACTTTCATCAGGAGCAAGGCAAGGCTGTCTATGCTGGCCACCTGGCCTCCAATTCTCGGGCCTCGACCTCCTACAAGAGTTCGCTTGGCCTCACCTATGGGGATGACTCAAGGGCAGGACAGCCACAGTCGGGGCTGGTATGTGGAAGCCCCGGTTGAGGTCAGAGTGTCTTGAAGAGACCTGGGCCTCAGGGTGGGCAGCTCCCATGGACAGGAGAGCTAGGCTCTGGGCTCCGACCTCAGACAAAAGACCTGACACACAAAAGGTTTCCTGAGTGCACCAGAGATAAAGGGACCACCAGGGGACACTCTGCTTGTGGCAGATTGCAGGAAACAAGGAAGATGTGTGAGCTTCCTATTCCAAGGCCCACAAGTGACCCAGAGCTCGCCTCCTGCAGCAGCAGCCTGAATGAGCACACGACTAAGCCAGAGACTAATGGGGGAAGGGTGGACACACTCCTCTCTAGCAGGAGGACCTGCAAGGCTCAAACAAAGGGTGCAGATGTCTGATCCTGCCATGGGGATGACAGGGACTGGTAAGCAGAGTACTCAACCCTTCAGGGCCACAGACTCACTGTTATTTACCCCAGTGCTCACACACAGGGTGGGGGCATCTGGGTGCTGAGTGTCCAGCCCACACTGCCCTATGTCCCTAGAGCCAGCTCCCTCTCCAATGACTCGGGCACTGGGGATGGTCCCGGGTCACCAGTCCATGCTGTCATATCCTCCCATGTGAGGTTCTGCCCTGGGACTCCAATATCTGTTCCAGGAGCTTCACCCTGAGCCAATCTAAAGAGTATTTGAGGGCTGGGTTTGCAGCAGTAAAAACTTTTGCATTTATTTGTCTCAGATGATGAGGTCTACAGAAGATCAAGAAGGAGCACGAGTGTCCTCTAGTGGATCATTTCTGCTAGAAGAGAAACATGAGGTGCAGGAGACTTGAGTCACTATGGCTGACCTTGGACTAAGGACATCTACAGGTTCAGGAGGACTGGAACTGAAGATGCAAGAGGAGGGAGACTGGAGGTGGGGGCACAGTCAGGAGAGATGAGATCCGTAGGGTGAGGGGACGCTTCCTGGGAACGCTGGGGGAAGGGCACAGAGCAGGGCTCTCAGTTTCCTCAGCATTGACATTGGGGCTGGAAGTTCTTGTTGGGGGCCAGACTTGTGTCCTCTAGGATTATTAGCTCCATCCAAGGGCCTCTCTGCCCATTAGATCCCAGTGGCACTCACCATGCCCTCATGTAAAGAACATTTTCTCTGACTTCGCTGTACGGGGAAAGGGGAGAGCAGGTGCTACAATCACCGGCTTGAGAACCCCTGATATGCACTAGTCTGTATATCAACCAAGCAAATGGAATCCTATACCTCTCGGTGTGTGAATAAGAAAAAAAGCAGGCATTTTTAATATATAAGAAAGATAGTTTTAATCAATTAAAAGTTGGTTGATCCGTTGAAGGCATATTGAGAGGTGATTAACAGATGGCTGCCTGTATTTCACCAGCTAGAAGATGGGGGGTATTCAAAGAGTATAGCCACAAATCAGGATGACACCAATAAGCTGTACTTCGCAGTCAGATGAGGGAAATTCTGTAGACACCGGGGAGAGAAAATACAAGATAATAAATTTACATGGCATGTCTACTCCGATGTTTTTACCATATGAAGAGGCATAATAGTTGTGAATGCAAAGTCCTTACTATCATTTGAAAGAAACGGCTTCTTTAAAAAATTCGATTATAAGTTTTTCTATTTTCAGGATCATAAACCATGTCATCATTCCTTAAATATGAATTTACCCCCAAAGATAGACTTAATCGATTTCTGGATAGGGTCATGATCTCAGTCCAGCATCTGTGGGCTGACAGCACCCTGCCCCCGCCCCAATACTGGCTCCTCTCTGAACATCAGGAGACTTTGCTGCACCCTCATTAGGGGGAATGAAGGGTCTTGGTAGCCTCCTCACCTTCCTCCCTCCACCTCTTGACTGTGAGCAGAACCTGCTGTCAACTCTTGAGTGTGATACTTAAGTTACTGGCCTCTACTTTGTACTTCATCAGCCTCAACAGTGTGACAGCCACAGACAGCCTTCTGCATTTAATTTTGAAAAAGTTCTCAAAAACAGTTGCCCTCACCCACCTTGAACACACCTCCACCCTGGGTGCCCTTATCCTTATCCAGCAGCATTGAGACACTTTTTTTGGTAGTCAGATGTTTTCCAACTCTGTGGAAATGTGCAACTCTCCTATGTGTATAGTATAGGACTGACAATTAGAAATGGACAGAGAAACGACATTAGTGTTCACAGAAGATGATCTATATGAACTTATGAAAGCTTAAAATCATAGGCTAGTCAAGATAAAGTTGATGTTCCTGAGCTAAAACATGGATGGATTCAGCCTTCACCATTTCCTAAGAGCTAAAATGCAAAAAGTGACATTAACGATGACCCAGAAAAATAAAACACATCACAGTTACTGATATAAATGGTTGTTTTCCTTAAAAGACATTCCAGGACACTGTTTTCATTTTACAGTGATACAAGAGCGCCCTTCTGTCAAGAGCTATCTCCAGTTTTGTGACTTGGTAGGAATTATCACCCTTTCCTCCCCCCACCCCTTACATCTCAAATATAAAACTAGAGGCAGCTCCCAGGCTCTCTTGTAGATACCATCACCTCCTACCAAGCAGCAGGACTAACTGGGGCTCGAGGTTTTCTGGTCCTCAAGACAGAGGGGGTCCCCCCAGGGCTGTCCCTGCGACCTGATGTTCTTGGCTCCTCAGCGCCGATTGGAAGGTAGGACCCCTTTGCCCAAGAGTCCAGCACACTCTTGGTGACTCAATCCCAACCTTCCCTCAGCGTCTGGAGATATCAGGAAGCTCCGACCCCTCTCAGCAGTCAGGGTGGCTCCTGGGCACGCCAGGCCACCACGACCACCCGCCAAAGTGCCCCTGGACGGGACCGCCAGTCTCCACAGGCGTCCATCACCAAAATTGGGAGGCGCTTTCCCACAAGGCGCCACGATCCCATGAGTTGTTACCTGGCCATTCTCTCGGTGGTGTAAAAATCAGGTTGCGTTTTCACCACCTCAACCAAAGCCAGGTTCATGCGTTTATTTCCTGAGACTTCTCTATGTGTCTCAATGCGCCCCCTGGAGGGAACGAGGAGAACTGTGGCCTTGTCAGGGGCTGCACCTGGGACGCAGGGAGGGTCACATGAGGCCCAGGGTTTGGTCGCTGTGCACCCAAGTGCCAGGACCCTGTGGAGGGGATTCCTTGCTGAGGCCTGGGGCAGGGCAAGGAGGGAGTCGTTGGACGTTGACAAGGAGCCCACATGCAACCAAGAGGCAGAGACAGGGAGCCAGCATCAGGGATAACCCCTGAAGAGTTAGGGGAGGTCCCTTTCTGTGCCCAGAGTGGGACTCTGAACAGAAGCCACCCTCCAGTCATGATATCTGTGAGGGTGAGACACACTCAGATGGGATATCATGTCTCCCTGCCTTCACCCCCAACAGATGCTTGATAAACACTTGTTAAATGGATGAAGGGAACCACACAGTGGAGGACTGTCACCTCATTGACACCTGCAGGTCAGACCATGTTCCTTATAGACACAGGGACACAGATGTCAGCACAGCTGGAGGTCAGTTCGTGCCTGCAGCTGTCTCAGGATGGACACCCATCTCACTGTCAGGAGGGAGGACAGAGACCCCCTAACAGTGAGGGAAGGATCCCTTTTCATTCTCAGAAAACCACAGTCTTCCCGTCTGACTTTGGAAGAGAGGTTTTGTCTCCCCAGGGGGCATGAGCAGCAGCAGCCTTTGTCCTTCCTCTTCTCCAAGAGACCTGACCTGGGAGAAACTCCGGATCTTCCTCCACGCTGAGCTACCACAGGGGAGGGGGAAACCCACCTGACCTCAATGATGTCAGAGGGTGACGCCCTGTTCCCAGGGTCCCTGGTCCCTGAAGTCATCTCACCAGCCCCTGGTATCCACACAGAATGGGGTAGGACAAACCAGGAGCTGCATTTGCTTCCATCTCGGAGGCTCTGATGGTACCTCAGGGCCCTCCCCTCACCCCAGGGTGCCTTGGCTCAGTCTCCACATGGAGCTGCACCAGCTTTGGGGCTCTGTTAAAAGGCCTAGAGCAGGTGAAAGACAGGGACACAGGTAACTTTGAACAGTGTTCCGGGAAACACAGGGCATTGTGGGGACCAATGTTTCTGCCCAGTATGCTCTCCTGAAATCAAAAGACCCCTCACTGGAGCCTTCCTTTGAAACCTCAAAGGCAGAGAGTTCCTCCTGAAACAGCACATCCCCTTGGGTGGACCATTTTCCTGACACTGAACCCATAACCCACTGGATAATGCCCGTCCTCTTTCTGGGCTAACCCTGCACTTGGATGAAGTCAGGCAGTCTGGGAGCCGCAGTGACGGGACTCAGGCTGACCAGCCCTTCAGCACCAGGTCAGAGCTCACCTGTGGCAGGGCTCAGGGTCAACTCCCACCCTCTGGACTCTGGTCAGCATCCCTAGTGCAGCGCCCGACATTGGGTGATATTGCACTACATTACAGAAATGTAGACAGAACATAAACGGGGAGGAGAGAGAGGGTCCTGGGCAGAGACCTCACCCCTGGCCTCCCATGACTGAGGAAGTGCCTTTTCCGCCGGCAGAGAGTCAGCGTACCGGGAAAGGACAGCCTGTCCCCAGAATTGGGACAGCTGTGCCTGCGTGTCTCTGAAGCCTGGGCTTCACTCACAGATGAAGCAGACAGCACACACATGGAGCCCCCTCAAAACCTGCTCTCAAAGGGGGCGTCCCCTGCAGAGACATCTGCTGGCCAGCGAGAGGACCATTCCATGGGAGGGGACAAGAGGGTGGGAGACAGAGACTGGCTGGGTCTCCTGGGGACGACAAGGCTGGGAGAGGGGACAGAGGGCTTCTGTTTGGACCTGAGGGGAGAGGACATGGGAGCAAAGCAAGACAGGGGAGGGGACTCACCAATAGAAAAATTTCATGATCTTCGAGTGTTGAGGAGCAGGAAAACTCAGAGAGGGTAAGTTTGACAAGTCATTCATCGCTGAATAGTAATTTCTGAAAACTGGTGGTAATAAGAACAACTTATGTTGGGGCGACACCAGGAAAAGCCAAACAAGGGGCTCTACACATTGTCCTTACCACCAGCCCCAGAAAGGGGCAGATACCAGGAGGTGGAGGGCCCTGGGAACACGTGTTCATTCACCCACAGGTGTTTCCATCCTGTTGCAGGCACTGGGGGTGCAACCAGCCCTCACTGAGTTCATGTTCCATGGGGAGGAGACAGACAAGGAAAGGTCTAGAATATGATCTCAGGTACCCACAAGTGTCACGAAGGGAACAGAGTAGGGAAAGTTCAGAAAGTGAAGATGGAGGGACTTTAGAGGAGGTGGTCAGGGAAGGCGTTTCCCATGGGCATCCCTGAGTGTCATTAGGGGTCTGAGGGCAGTGAAGGGGTGAGCCAGACAGACACCTGGGGAAGAGTATCTGAAACAGAAAATACCAAGTTCAGAGGTGCTGAAGTAATGGTTGCCATGCTGCTGACCTTGACCAGAGGAGACACACACATCCTCAGAAACACACACACACACACAACACAGAAACAAAGAAAGACACACACACACACGGGCTGAAAGATGACTTCTAACACATCCTCCGATCCTCATCTTTCCATCCCAATGCATGAATCCAAATATTGATCAATTTCTCTCTTCCCTCCTAGTCTCACTCTTAACCTCTGGAACCTGCCCCCGCCCTGCCGAACTCACTCTTGAATCTCCGCCATCCAAGTTGCCAAAGGGAAGGATGTACTTCTCCTTGTCCACAGTCTGCCTGAGGGGCTTGCAGGCTATGCCTGGTACAAAGGGGTAGAACGCAATCATCTAATTGCAACATATGTAAAAGACAGTCAAGAAAGTATCCTAGGGTTTGCACACAGCGGATGAAAGACAATTGGGGCCCCCTGACATCATTGACGTCAGGTGGGTTTCCCCTCCCCTGTGGTAGCTCAGCGTGGAGGAGGATCCGGAGTTTCTCCCAGGTCAGGTCTCTTGGAGAAGAGGAAGGACAAAGGCTGCTGCTGCTCATGCCCCTGGGGAGACAAAATCTCTCTTCCAAAGTCAGACGGGAAGACTGTGGTTTTCTGGGAATGAAAAGGGATCCTTCCCTCACTGTTAGGGGGTCCCTGTCCTCCCTCCTGACCGTGAGATGGGTAAAGTTCCATCCCTGAGACAGCTGCAGGCACGAACTGACCTCCAGCTGTGCTGACATCTGTGTCCCTGTGTCTATAAGGAACATGGTCTGACCTGCAGGTGTCAATGAGGTGACAGTCCTCCACTGTGTGGTTCCTCTCTGTCCTCGGGGTGTCGGGTGAGGGAATGCTACTTCACGCACACAGGATCGGCAGCCCCGGACTCTGCCTCTATCCCCAAGCATTGCATCCCAGGCTGGGGGTTGAGCACTGAGTGTGGGACCCACACAGGGGAGACACACTTCCTAAGATCAGAGCTACCTTCCTGGATTCCAGCCCCTGTAGACATTCACCACAGGTGGAGGGACCAATCTGATGAGAGCCCCTCCCATGACCATGACCCTGAGAAAGACCCTGACCTGTGTAGTCACAGCCTAGCCTGATGGACCCCCTGGGATCCACACAGAGAACCTCCGCCCGGAGAGCCCCTCCCCAGACACCTGTCCCTGGGCTCCTGACTCCAGGGCCACCGGGAGCCTGTGCTAGGTTGGGATTGGCACCCTGGGCAGGGCTGAGTGGGAGCAAAGCTGTCCCAGGTGCGTGACTGACAGCAATCAGCCCCAAAAGCCACGTCTGAGCAAGGGTGTTGCCTGGTCTTCACCTGAGACTGTGTGTGGCAAGCACAGATGGACAAAGTTGCTGGGCCATCAGCCACTGCCTGGGGGCTTGGGAGACTCCCAAGGAAGGTCCGAGTCCCCAGGGAGGGACAGAAGAGGAAAGGTTCTGACAGCCCCTCGATCCCCCAAATGAGCTCAGGGGACCCTCTCTCATGGAGGCAAATAATGATATTGGGGCACCTCCTCCATACTAAGCTCTAGGTCAAGTATTTGGGGATGTTTTTAGGTTAATTCACAGACAACACAGTAATCCAGAGTTCATATACCATTAATCAATTTTATTCGGTAAACTGAGGCACAGAGAGATACACTCACTGAACCAGGGTCACACAGACCATGAGCAGCAGATCAGGGTCACTCGAGGTCAGTCAGCAGCCAAAGCCTCATCATCTCCTCCACTCCAGGGCACTTGTTCGGTGTGTATGAACCTAATTAATTTAGATCAGCCATTCATTTAGGTCCTTTCTCTCAAGCTTCCCCAGCTCAGAGGGAGAGATTCCGGTCTGGGAAGTGAGAGCAAATGGAGGATTATTCTGTGTTTACCCTAGAATCCAATTCCCTCAGGTCACAATCAGAGTCAGTGCTGGGAACACCCAGGCCATCCCATCAGGTGGCCCATCCACACCTCCCTGCACAGGACTCAAATCACTTATTGGTTTCCTGATGTGTTGGTGTCACTCCCGCTGCATGCAAAGGAAAGGACTTTCCCTCTCACTCCCCACTCCACACCTGCAACCAGCTCGGGGCCCAACACGCAACAACCACTCGAGTGTTCTGATGACGGAGGAAGGAATGATGGGGAATGTACGAGAGAACGAATGCATGAGTGAATGAGTGAATGATTCATAATCTCCGCAGAGACAGGCACCTGGATGCAGAGTCCATAAGGTTCTGGCCATATCTATCCCCTGTCCCTCCAGGGACTGAGACCCACCTTCCATCCCTCTGCCCACCTGCTCCTAAAGCCCCCAAGGAGCCAAGTTTCAGGCCTTGGGAGGGTTTTCCTGCCCTCGCTGGCCCTCACTGGGCCAGCCGTGGGGTCTCTGAGTCACCTGTAACCCCCACCGCTCACTGCCATGGACAGTTCTGGCTCTCGGCCCCTCTCGTGACCCTCACCTGCCTCCTCCTTCACTCCAGCCACACTGCCCTGCTCTGCTCTGTTTCCTCCTCCTGGAGGCCTCCCTGGATTCTCCCACTAACCCCTGTGGACAGGCCCACCCTCCCGGGCAAGAGGAGAGGACACAGACGTCAGCCAGAGCAGCAGCCCCGGGCTCCATCATGAGTCAGTGTCCCAGGTCACCATGAGAACGAGCTCCTACTGTGCCCCATCCCGGGCTCCCTCCCTCCCCGATGCCAACAAGAGGAACAGGCCGCGTGACAGGGACTGGGACCCCTTGATCTGCTCTGTTTGACTCAACCGGGGAGTCAAAGACAGAGGGGACAGGTCTCAGTCTTAAAAAGCTCTCCGGCTCACTTCGCCCCTGAATCATGACTCCCATCCTCATCCTCTGGAGACTCCTGTTCCTCCCAGTGGCTTCTTCGATGGGAACCGTGACCCAAAGCCGTATGACAGATTTACTATTTCACACCCCTGTGTCCTCACAGTGGCACCTTTACCATGGGTAGGGTCTTTTCCGACACTGAGATCACAGGCACTATCCTTTCACCCAGATGCTGCCCAAATTGGATGAACTTGATCAAACTCTAGTTCTGTCTCCTGAGTTAGAGAGAAAAGTAAGGACACATGCCACTAGACCAAGTAGGGGCTGCTCCCATTTGCCTGACTGTCCCTAGAAACCAGCGACAGGGACCTGCTTCCTAAATCTAATAACATACACGTATCATTTCTAATTTGTTATCATGCCTCCCTTTATACAGCAGACACACCTAGACTTCCCCTCCATCACTCCTGTCCTCTTAAGAGGCTCCCACTCTCTCTCTCCAGGGAGTCACTGCTTTAAAAACAATGTGGCATCTTCCTTGGATCACAGTGTGACCCTGGATGGACTGCAGAACCTGGTCTATGACCTTCAGAGCTCTCTAGAGAGAGAGTCCTCCAGAAACTGGTCTGAGCTCTTCACGGATTAACAATATTCTTCACATTTTCTTTCACAGTTTAACTTCTATTTTAGTCTCTGTTTCATAACTCTCATTATGAATGGTTCGCGAAGGTCGGATACCAACCACGCCCACTTCACACTGGTCACCCTTTCTGCATCAGAAAACACAAACATGCATTTCAGGAAAGATCACCATGGTCCTCACCGCCGTCTGCAGGGGGACAGGGGACATTAAGGACCAAGGGCAGAGAGTGTGGTTCTGCTCCAAAGCCAGCCAGCCCCAGCCATCCCCTCACACTCTCCCCATCATTTCCAGCCCTGACTCTGTTCCACCCTTCCTGGGGTCACTGTTCCATGTCAGTCACCTGAACAACTGTCCCACAGGAGACATTGCCATCTGCGTCCTGAGCTGATCTCCAGGTTGCTCCTTGTCGCCTGGGGGTCATTTCTGCTCAAACCCTGACTCCCCAGGCCAGGCAGTCAGCTGGTCAGGGAAGAACCAGGAGACGTGCGAGGTGAGTAGGGTCCCTGACTCCAGGTCCTGTGTCTTTCCGTGAACCAATGCTGCGAATGCACTGACACTTGAGAAAGTCTGTGCCCTCTCCCAGACATAAAGCTGGCGGCCCCATGAGTACTCAGATCCTCACGCTTTTGTCATGTGAAATACAGACCTGCCTTATTTTTTGAAGTACTTGGGCTGGCTGAGTGGTGAGAGATGCCAACCCAACTCAGATTGAAGATCGATGCCTTGGGAGGAACCAAAGGTCCCACACAGGGCAACGTTCACTCTGGTATCTGCACAGCTGAGCTACCCACACCGAACGTCATAAGCAACAACTCCGACGCCGTGGAGAACAAGGACCCTGTAGTGTTAACGTGTGAACCTTGGACTCAGGACACCACCTACCTATGGTTGATCAACCATCAGAGCGTCTCAGACAGCAACCGGCTAAAGCCGTCCAAGGACAAAATGACTCTCACTTTACTCCATGTGGGATAACACGGGACCCTATGAGTGTGTAACCTGGAACCCCGGGAGTGCCAGCCTCACTGACCCATTCTACCTGAATGTCCTCTGTGAGTAACTTCTGTTCCTACCTGGCTGAGGCTGCCCGCCCAAAGCCACACTGCCAGAGGCCAGGTTACATCTGTCCCTCTCAGGTCCAAGTACACGAACCCTCACCTCACACACACAGGCTGGCCATGACCTCCTTTCTCTGGCAAATCCAGGTGGGCCCAGCCCTGGGACAATACTAGTTGGAGACAGGCTGCTCCTGTCTTGAAAGACTCAGGGTCAATCACCTGTCTTGGGAAAACAAGTTAGTCTCAGACTCCGTGAACACAGGGTTTTATGGCCCAGACCTTTTAAAAATAAGACTGCGACCCAGCTCAGAGAGACACTGTGGCCCTTGTACAAATAAGGAGCTTCCCCTTCCCTCTGATTGCATCATGTTGGCTCTGTTCTCTTTGCTCCAGATGGCCCAGAGACCCCTCGCCATTTCCCCCTCAAACCCCCATTACAGTTCCGAGAAAACCTCAGCCTCTCCTGCCACATGGACTCTAACCTGCCCACACAGTATTCTTGGCTCATCAATGGGAGGCCCCAGCAGCCCACACAGGAGCTCTTTACCCCCCACATCACTGTGAATGACAGTGGATCCTATACCTGCCTCGTTCATAACTCTGACACTGGCCTCCATAGGACGACAGTCAAGATTATCACAGTCTCTAGTAAGTGGCTCCCTGGACCATCGGCACCAGCTCTAGGGCGGAGGTCCGTCCGATTTTCAGAAGAGTCTGGAAGAAGTTACTTCCCTTTTGCTAGTGTCACGAGCAAATTATGAGTCTGTCCCCGAACCCCCCCACTAAGTCTCCTCAGACCCTCTCCTTGCTCCTGACTTCTCATGACAGACGCGGGTCCAGCCTGCAAAGTGCGGGGAGGTGCTTCTCTTGGCCCCAGAAAGCCCTACGTGGTGGAGGGAGCTCTGCAGATGGAGACCTTTATTTAGCCTACTACAGTATTAAAACCACTTTGAATGTTCACTCTTTACGTATGAGAAACGTAACTCTTTAGCTGCAGTGGCCCATGCCTCCCCAGCCCTGTATCAGGGTCATGTGGCCCCTCAGTCCCTCCTGCATTTCCTATTAGTCTTCATGCGCCAAAACATTGGCTAGAAAAAATAACTAATTTCCTGTGGGGGGTTAAGGGATGGAATGAAACATGACTAGGACTTTCTGTGATGGGGTAAGCGGTGAGCATATGCATGCACTACCTCCCAGTCTGTATTATGCCTAACTTCCTGTTAGGGAGGGGGGGGCGGTGGTAAGGGCTATAGAAAGGCCGACTGCGCTGTAAAAGTCAGTTTGCGCTGAAACGACAGGAACCACACGATACGTTATTTCTTTGGATCTGCTTCCTTCATTCAGCAAGGACAAGGCCATGGGCTCTCTAGTGGAAACGGTGGCTGATCTGCTCAGTGAGTACATATGGAATTTAATAGAGCCATTAGTGCCAAACAGAATGAGAGCAGCCCTCTGCGAAACCAGTGTTAAAACGTGTCATCAAGACGATGATAATATATGTAATTGAAGGACCGCGTCAGCAATATGCAATGAATAACACGATTGATGTTTAAGAAAAAGCTTTGCCGATTTCTTTCGCATGATTCTGTTGTAATTTTTTGCTTATGAATCCAGTTTGCACCTACACATTCCTCGTCAATTCTTTTGTTGTTTTACTTTACTTTTCCTCATGGATTCTTAAAGATTACCTATTATTTTTATGAGATGTCGTGAAAACTTAACAGAGGAGATTGTGGCTTCATTACTAAATATAAATTCCACATTTTATAATAATGGTCGTTGGGAGGACACACAGATTCCTGACATAACTTCCTGGACTGATTCCTCAACTGTGATTTCATCAACTGCTTGAGCGAAAATTTGATCCGCAACTTTGCTTTCATCATGGTCCTACTACACCTTCCTAAGAAGAAGAACTCGAAACAGAGAAGAATTGCCCAACAATAATGTGGTCTCAGGCCTCGTTCTGCGGTTACTTTCTTCTCATTTTGGGGTGAGTCTCTGGTGGGGCTCCTAGTACGGTGGGGCTCCCGACCTGGAGCGAACCCCTGAAGAGCAGGGTGGACATCTCCATAAGGCCAGGAGGTACCAAGAGTGTGAGCCTGGTTCCAGTGTAGAGGAGGGGAGAGGGTTCAAAGGCAAAATTCTGGAATTGAGTCCAGGGGAGGATTTGAAAATCTCCCGCTTCGGGATGAGGAGGAGGAGCCGGCGCCATTACAACATGGCGCCGGAGAGAGGACAGGAAAAAAGAAGGCGGGGGCAGGAGGAAGAGGAGGAGTGAGGAGGGGAAGAGGAGGAGTGAGGAGGGGCAGGAGGAAGAGGAGGAGTAAGGAGGGGAAGAGGAGGAGTGAGGAGGGGCAGGAGGAAGAGGAGGAGCGAGCAGGGGAAGAGGAAGAGCCAGGAAAAGGGCGAGGGGGAGGAGGGCACTATCGGGAGCGAGGAGAGAAATAACCAAGGATGGAGATGTAAAATGGCGGAGCTGAAGAAGTCAGCTGAGTGACCAGGGCCCGGCGCGGGTGACGGGGGCAGGAAGCCTTCAAGGGACACATTACTTCGGGACAGTGCCACCGTGACCTTTGTGCCGTGGAGGTACCCCCAGAAGGTAAAGGACAGATCTTAGACACCCCGGATGGGCAAGGTGTGGTCTGAAACAAGCCTCGGAGCTGCCCTCAGGGGCCCCTTAGACACAGTGTCCACAGCGCGGGATGCATTGAAAGTGTGAACAAACAACCCCAACCCCTGAAGAGTAATTCCCCAAGTCGCGGTCCACCCTCGGTTCCTCTCTTCATCCTCTCCCCTCCCCACCCCCTTTTAGGTTCTCCTGGGCTCTGGCCCGCAACGCCCTCCCCCTCCCAGTGCTCCATTTTTTAGGTTCTTCTGGGCTCCCCACACTCCAAGTCTCCCTGGTCCTTGATCTTTTCCCCCTCGCTCCTACCCCTTTTTCTAGATTCTTCTGTCTTCAGCACACTCCAAGGTCTCTCAGCCCGCTGTCGATCCCGCTCGCCGCACCCAGGCTCCATAGGCGACTGGATTAGCACACTTACTCACACATCGTGGCCTCTTGCTCACTCGAAAGCGTGGCTGACGATCACCTTCACGCTCAGAAGTCCACCGAAGTGAGCTTCGCGCTGCGCCGCGTGACGGAAGACGCAGCAAGCACACGACCCAGACCCTGGCCTTCCTGGCGACAGTGCATCTCAGCCTGGCGGCAGCCGGACACCAAATGCCCTGTCCTGGATTTGGAAACTGTTGTGCGTATCTTTTCCCCACCCCCAACTTCCCCTAAGCTCAGAAACTCACTTCTGCTCTACACCCCCTGCAGCAACTCCCTTCCCTTTTTGAATGTGCCAACACCCCCTGCTCAGGTCCCTACGTCGTCCTCCAGTCATGCTCACTCTCTGCTTCTCCATCCCAACCGAGAATGGATCTCCCTCTTCAACGCATGTCCTGTGCCCTGTCCCTTGTTAGCCTGTAGCTGCTGGGCCCCTGGAGATTTGTGTCTGTGTGTCCCTTAATCTAACTCAACACACGCAGACACAGAGACACACTCAGCTATGCATTCATACCTGTAATCACACACACATGCACTCATAGACACACATATTCACAGACACACACACACAACTATACATACACACACAGAACACACACAGCCCAAAAACTCTTCCCCTTAAGCTCTGAATCCCTTTCCTCAAAGCCACTTCCCTCTGGGCTTGTGTGTAAGCTTCTTCCCTTTTCTTAGTGACCACATTGACTATGCTATAGTGCCTTCACAATCTCCATCTGCCCTCTGTCCAGAACCCCATCTTGCCTGTCACCACTCACTGCCACTTCTAATTTCCAAAGTAGCTGATATTGTCCCTAAAGTACCTGATATTTACCTTTAAAACAGCTACACAATACAGTGAATGCCTGCGGATCGCCACTCAACTCCTGTACCCTGAAATGCTCATTCATTCCCTCAATGCACTCCACAGCATAGATTTGCCCTCAGCTGAGCCAAACTCCCTTCTCCAGACCGCTGCCCTATACCCTGTCCTGGGAGCAGCCAACAGCTAGGGACTGCCTGGCATGTGGCGCTGGAGCCCAAGGGGAGTTGACTCTGGGCTGCAGTGTGCGCTTCAGAGCCCCCAATGGTCATGCTGCAGCAGACCCCCAGCCAGACCCAGCCCCTCCTGGCGCTGCCCGGATTCGCTCTAATATCCCCTCTGTGAACCTCCTAAATCCTGTCTCCTGCTCTTCTTCTAGGGAAGGTGACCTGAGACCGTCGTCCACACCAGCAGTGGTCCTCAGAAGACGGCCCCAGGTGTAGCGTCTGGGTTGGATCACTCACAAGAAGACACAGTGAGCACGTCACATGGCCCAGAGGAGCGGTGCCAAGTGTGCCAGGTGTCTGACAGCTGTGGAATTGCAGACATTACATCTGCGGTGTGCTGGGATGGCTACAGGGGATACACAGCTGGTACACTGTCTCCGGGTTGAGAAAAAGGTCAAGATGAGGTGTGGAATTGGATGGCTGATGAAAAAGTGCCAGTGAGCATTGACCAGAGTCCAGGTCAGGCTCGGACCTGGCACTGAGCAATCGAAAGCAAAGCGTGGGAGTTGAAGGGATCCGTCCTGTCACCCTGCAGCTGAAGGGCAGGCAGAGCCAAAGACCAGGCCCGCAGAGCTTACGTACAAGAAGCAGACCTCAGTGCAGCTTCCACCTCAGCAAGCCTCTGTGCCTAAATCAGAGAAGCAGGACCCTCGGACTACAGGTGGGGTCCTGCACCAAACAGATGCACTTGAGAACTTGACCCCAGTCTCTAAATACTCTGAGCCGGCAGAGGGTGTCTGTAATAGTTTAAGCTTGTACCAACTTGGCTAGGCTGTGGCATGCAACTCTTTGGTCAACCTCTAGTCTATGTTGCTGTGAAGGCATTTTAAAATGGGATGAGCAATTAAATCAATAGTTTAGGTAAAGCAGATTATCCTCCATAATGTAGTTAGGCCCCATCCAATCAGCTGAAGACCCTAGAACAGGACGGGCCGTGTCAGAGAAAGGAGGATATGATGAAGGCATAGGTTTTTCATGCTTTGAAGACAGAAAGAGGGACCATGAGCCAAAGAAAGCAGGTGGCCTTTAGAACTGGAAAGGCCAGGACATGAATTCCTTCTAGAGCCTCCAAAAGAATCCCCTGCCCCGACCATTATTATATTTCAGACTTGTTTCTGTCTACTGACCCTTAGAACAATCAGGTAATAAATTGGCGTTATTTTAATCAAGTTTGTGGTGATTTGTTGCAGCAACAATAGGAAGCTCACACGCCCTCCTGTTTTGGTTTTTTAAGCCTACAGCACCTGGTCTTCCTAGGTGGTCTCCCATGCAAGTACTAACCAGGCCTGATCCTGCTTAGCTCCCAAAATCAGACGAGATCGGGCATGTTCAGGTGGCATGGCCGGAGACTCTGCTTTGATACACTATGCCAGTGTCTCAAATGAAGCCAGACAAGATGGCCTTATGAGACAATGCTGGACCCACCCCGAGCTGTGACCATCAGCCTTCTTGGTCACCACACCAACAGTTAGGGCCAAAATCTCAGCATAACCAGAAGAACTTGTTGGGTTGCCTAAAAGGATGAGAGGACGATAGCACAAAGGAATTACACAACTTGGCTCTCACGCACAATGAGAAACAGGAAAGTTTCCTGAGAGCCAGGGTTCTGGAAATGCTAAAGAACGGAACTTTAAACCTAAATAAGGGAGAGTTTTCAATAAGAGACAAACTTCTATCACAAGAATTTAACTCCTTGGCCATTGCCCCAAGGTGTAGTACGGTGACAATCCTATGAAGCTTAGAATAAATGAACGTCACAAATAATGAAGTAGAAATGCTCAAAGTGCAGGCTTGGGTTTTGTATAATGATTTATCTGGTCTTCCTCCCTGGTTCCTGGGAGGTAATTGTTGTGGTGCGGTCAAATTTGAGACCCACGGAGCCAATTGAGATTAATTACGAGCCTTTATTAGCCGGCGGCGACTACCCTCTCCATTAGATAGTCAGACCCGAGCCTCCGGAGGAGACAGCTTATAAAGCTCGAAACTACTACATCCTGGTTGGCGTTGATCAAGCAAGCAAGCAGATTACAAAAGCAAAAGTTAGCTGTTAGTGTCTATCACAAAGAAATATGTTTTCTGCTGCACAGCTATGTTATCTGTACTCCAGCAGCAATATTGTTTTATTTTTCTTCTTGGGAGCCTTGGAGCTATTTACTCCTAGGCAGCTGGCATCTGGAGATATCACTCTCTGCCCTGTCCTTGGGGCTGACTTACTGAGGAATTGATACCAATAACCATAACAACATATTTTCCAAAGTAGTAACAGCCAGAATAAAGAGGGGAGATGTGAACAAGGAAGATGTTATTGAAATGCATTTTTTACACTGTTACAGTAATGTCTAAAACTTTTGGAATTTTCTCAAGATAGCAGGGTCTCTAATATGCATGAACATCTTTCATTATGTCCAAGAGGGGGCTGATCACCCCAGGGACTAACCAAGTGAAAGAAGCTGTGGCTCTGAGTCAGCCTGACCTGCACGGAGGGTAGGGGAGCTGCAGGTTGGCTTCCATTGCATGGCCAGGAATGAAAAAATTGTGCCTACGTGATGTACCCCGGTAAACAATCTGGACACAAGGGATGGGGTGGGAGTTCTGGCGGTGAGTACGTTGGTGTGCCAAGAGGGACTGCGTCCTCACTCCACAGGGAGAAGGCGACAGCTTGGCACTTGGAACCCTCCCCGACCTGGCCCTATGCATCTCACCGTTTGGCTGGCTCCGAACTGTATCCTTTCTGAAATCCATCAGAAAGACGAATCAGTAAGATTGCATTGACATGGGAGCAAAAACAGTATACATTGACGGCCTGGCCCCACTGTAGTCCCAAGACCTATCTACACATTCTGCAGAACATCACGTTGATCCATTACATTGATGACAACATAACAGTCAGACCTAATGAACAAGAAGTAGCAGGTATTCTGAATGCCTAGTAAGACACGTGTGCTCCAAAGGCTCGAAGTGGATGCCCGCTAATATGGATGGCTGATAACAGTGACATCCACTGATGGCAATGACACCAGAGACAGCATCAGATCTAGGAATCATCAGTTTAGAACAAAGTCGGAGAGTTTGGTGGCCTTGAGCACTATCCACATCTGTCAACATTCAGAAATCTGCTGTATGTCTTATGTTCTTAGGGCTCCAATAGTCGGGGCATGGAGGCCATAACCTCCAAAAGAGAAGCACATTATTGCACTATGAATCTCCTCTAACCCGTGTTGGAGGAATGAAAGATACCCTATGGGTACCTCTAGCAGGACCTAATAAGAGAGTAAAAGTGTAGACTCCTGGGGTTCTGGAGCAAGGCCATTCCTCTGCACAATAGAAAAACAGCTCCCGACATGCTTTTAGGCCCGGAGAGAGAGAGTGTGTCTGAACGTGGGACATAAAGTGACCTGGTAGCCAGAACTTCTCATCATGACCTAGGTTCTATCAGATGCACCAAATCATTAGGTCAGGCAGGCCCAGCACACCTATCAAAAACAAAAGTGATACATCTAGAATCAGGCATGGACCCTCTCGACTCACACCTATGGGCTCATGAGAAGGTCTCTATGACCAACTCCACTGGTGAATTTTATGTAGTAACTTGACTGGGCTACCGGGTACCCAGATATTTAGTGCAACATTTTTCTGGGTGATCTATCTATCTATCATCTATCTGTCATCTATTTACCTATCTATCATCTGCTATCTATCTATCTTCTATCTATTGGTCTTGTTTCTCTGGAGAACCCTGAATAATACACCAGCCGACAAAGCAGGAAAAGGCCTGATTTGTTTGCAGGTAGAACTTCAGGAACTGCTTTAAGCCAACATGAACAGAGGGCACACTGCGGTCACCCACGAGCAGCCTTCGTAAACAGGCAGCGGTGAGGGGAAACTGGTCCTCACCTTCCCAGTGTTGGCACAATGGGCTCACGAATGTGATAGAGGTGGGCGCTATGCACAGGCTGCTGCATGAGCTCCCTCTTGCCAAGCTGGTAGAGCCACTGTCACCACGGAATGCCCCGCCTCACAGCAACAAAGACCAACACTGAGCCAGCATTAGGGCACCAGACCTCAAGGAGACCAAACAGCCAAGACCAGTGTGAGACCCTGACCTACATCACCTTGAACCAAGAACTTACCTTTATAGGAAGGAAAAAGTAGTGAGCACACACCTGTGGGACCCACCGGTCCTACCACATACACGTTGCCAGCAGCTGCCAGTCAGACAGAGCAGTAAAATGGCCCCCAAATTGCAGTGAGGCCGTCTTGGAGATGACCTCCCCTGAGGACAGAACTGTATCCTTCAAGATGCCGTATGCACTTTGAGTCAGTGGCCATTATATGGTGTCGTGTCCAAAACAGAGAGAACACAGAGCCTAGGAACCAGGGATAGAAATAGGAATGTCCCCTGTCACTCACTTTCATTTCCAGCAACCACTCAGAAAATTGATGCTTCTCATCCACAACTCTTAGGTCTGTGGGCCTAGAGGGCCTGGAGCCGGGGAGAAAGCGTTTTCACCGGGGGACCTTGCAAGAATCTGATCAAACTTTATGCTGTGGCTGCCGCCCCGTCTCTCTGGGCGCCTCGTGCCAAGAGATAGCGGGCAAGGGGAGGAATGACCCCCATGGCATGAGTAATTGTCTTCAATCAGCAGGAGGGAGGGCTGCTGTTACATGATGGGGGATTCTAGAATACTCTCGGCACACAAGTATCCAGTGGACACCTCTTAGCATTCCACAGCCCAGTTTTAATCAGGCAGGCACAGCGAGTCCTCCGTGGCCTGAGAAGGGTGTGGATGCCCTTCTCCCACGGCCTGTGACTCCATGCTGGCCAGCCCACGTGTGGATGGTCTCATTCTCCTGCTTATACTCCAATGCCCTACACCAAGCACCTACATGGGGCGGGGCTCTCCTCCTTCTGCTTGGGCTCTGACACACAAGGCTGCTCTCCTCAACACACACATGGACTTGTTGTACTCACCGAATTAAAACTGGGTGACAGAGTTCTCATCACTTCGTTCATGAGCCCATCGGCCAATGACGACTGGGGAAAGAAGATGAGCCACAGAATGGGTCATCCTCCTTACGTGATTATTAAAATCCATCTCTGCTGCATCACCCTCTGGTGAACGTTCACAGGAGACACAAAGATCTTTACAGTTTTCTGCCAATTCAGACAAGTCTATCCATATAACTTTTTCCAAATTTCATTGTCACCAATTTTCCAATCTTGTTCCTTCCAAGGTCCTGCCCATCTAGCTCAACCATTGCCCACAGCCCATGAATCGGTATCTAATCACACAGCTGGCCATTTCTCCTTCCAAAAGAAATGAACCACCAGGTGTACTGCCTGAAGCTCTGCCCACCGAGAGCATATCCCAGAAAGGGGCTGCAGTGTTGCAGCTGTCCATTTAGGGTGATACCTGCACCATGCAAAACCGTCTGTAAACCAGACCTGAGTCTCTCCTCCATGTCGATGGATTGCAGGGAAATCTCCACGAGGCCATAGGTGTGGCTGGGAGGGAAAAGGCAGTGTAGCAGGAGTGGTGACCATATATGCATTTGGGCCACTTCTTTATGTAACTTACTTGTGCCTTCGGGACCTCCTTGATTCAGGGTACAGACAACAGCTGACCTTGGCCGATACCAGAGCCCCTTCCAACAGGCTCCCAAACCAACACCTCCACTGGCCAGCTTCAGACCACACCGGAGGACCAGCTAACCACCTCCACAAATGACACATCCCAAGGGAAGACTGGGTAGGCACCAGAGCCCGTGAAAATATTGCTCCGTAGGGTCAACCCCTGCACAACGACTCCTCTGCTGTCGTCACAGCCAGTCTTCACAGCCAATCAGCCCGAAGGTCAGTCTCTCCCATTGACATGCAAGCAACAAGTAAGCCTCAACTACAAGAGGGTACACACCACCTACTCACCTGGGACCTGGGAGACCGCATCTCTGGGTCCACAGGACACCTACTACAGAAAGACACTCTACTAAGACCGGGGGACACAGCAGCTCTACCCAATACATAGAAACAAACACAGGGAGGCCATCCAAATGGGAACACCAAGAAATATGTCCCAAACGAAACAACAGAACAAAGCTCCAGAAAAGAACTAAACGGAAGGGAGACAAACAATCTACTAGATGCAGAGTCCAAAAACCTGGTCAGAAGAATTCTCAGTGATCTCAGTGAGAGCGTCAACAAAGAGATAGGAAACATAAAAATGCAGACACAAAAAAGAAAAAGTCAAAATGAAGAACACAATAACTGAAATGAAGAATACATTATGGGGAAACAACAGATTAGACGAAGCAGAGGATCAAGTCCAATTTCGAAAATAAGGCAGCAGAAAACAGCCAATCAGATCAGCAATAAGAAAAAGCGATTTTTAAAAAACTTAACATAGCTCTGGGACAACATGGACATTCACATCACAGGGGTACAGAAAGGAGAAGACAGAGAACAGTGGAATAGAAAACCTATCTGAAGAAATAATGATGGAAAACTTCCCTAACCTGCTGAAGGAAATAGACATACAAGCCCAGGAAGCACAGAGGGTCCCAAACAAGATGAATTCAAAGAGGCCCACAAGCGGACACTAAGAAATTAAAACGTCAAAGGTTAAAGACTAAGAGATTCTTAAAAGCAGCAAGAGAAAAGCAGTTAGTTACCTCCAAGGGAGCTTTCATAGGACTGTCAGGTGATTTCTCAACAGAAAGTTTGCTGGCCAGAGCGATTACCACGATACATTCAAAGGCATGGCAAGCAAGGACCCTAACCAAGATGACTCTATACAGCCAAACTATCATTTAGACTCAAAAGACAGGTAAAGGCTTCCCAGACAAGCAAAAGCTAAACGACTTCATCCCTACCAAACCAGTACTGCAAGAAATGTTAAAGGGACTTCTTTAAGAAGAAAAAGAAAAATCGCGTCTCTGGTACCACACCTCTCTCCCTGGCCTTCCGCCCCCCACCCCCGCCCCCCACACCCCACCCCAGGGCTGCCTTGCTCAAGGGTGCCTGTCTTGGACTTCGCTCTGGCTCACCAAAGAGGTACCATAGGACCGTTTTCCTTGCTCCCTGCTCACCCATTGGGCTCACCCTCCAGGCAGCTGAGTCACTCTGCACCCGCGTGGCCCTGTGGCCCTTCGCGGCCGCACCCCACCCCGCAGGAACCGCTCCCGCCAGGCCACGCCTCCTTTCCTCTCCTCCCAGACTCGGCTTCTGGGACCCCCAAGGGTAAAACACGTCTCCAGAGCGGAGCTGGGGATGGCATTGTCCCTTCCCCACAAGTGCGGCTCCTCTCCGGGGACCAGCCATGTGGGGAGAACGGTCCCACTGGGCGCACGCACTGGAAACCTGCCCGCCCGCGAGGGGCGCAACCTCCCACCTCGGAGCTGTGATAGGAGGATTCGAGGCCGACGCCTTCCCTCCCCTTCACGCCACATCTAAACTTAGGGGTCCCATCTCCGCTTCTACTGACGCGCCGCCGCCGAGACCAGACATCTCCAAGGAGCGCGTGCAGCGATGCCCGCGAACAGCTTCTGCGGTGCGGAGGCCCGCCCAGGGCAGAGGTCCCGAGTGCGGGCTCCCACGAACCCTCTGGCCCGCTGCCGGCCAGCAGCGCTGGCCTCTCGGCCCTGGTCCGAGGGACCGCGGGAGGCCCGGGAGGAGAGCCACCGGGGTGGGGCAAGGACCCACCCGGATTCCCCTTCCGGCACATTTTATGCATCGTGGCCTGAGCCTAGAAATGACGCGCGCTCCTCAGGGCATTCCTGAGCAGAGCCCTTTGTCACACTTTCTCTTTTCCCTCCACAATATTCGCCTGGCACCTGCCAAGTAATTGTTTTTCTCCCAAATTTACTCATGAAGAAATAGCAGGAGTCTCGCCCGAGGTGACAGCGAACCAGAAGAGAACCAGAATCTTGTCAGTCGCAGAAAACTTCATACCGTTTGTCACACTTACCATGGCTCTCTCCTCAGGGGACTCCTTGCCTCCCTTCTGCAGTCCCCTCAAAACACCCTTAAGGTATAAAGCTTAGAGATCTCACAGCATGCAGGAAGATAAGGAAAAAGTGGTCTTGCAACACGCCTGTGTGAGCAGAGCACAAGCAGAACTGGTGTCCTGAAGGAGTACATTTGGTAATCAAAATATACTGGGAGTAAAGGATGCCCCGCACTGGACTAACTAGGAAATTGCTCGAAAGCAAGACATGTAATTAGAAATGTATTTTGCTCAATGCCCTCCACTGTGAAGCAAACAGCTGCAATCACAGTAAAGGAGAAATCCCACACGCTTCCCGGACTTCTCTGCGTAGAAACCAACACGGTGACTTCTGCTGTATTCCAAGTACCTGGTCAGTCGCCCAGTGACACTTCACAGAACGTGTGCTTACCTGTCAGGTGCACAGGTTCTGATCCCACTCTGCTGCAAGTTACCCGGTCCCTCTGAGCATAGCTTTACTCCAGAAAAGATATAAGAAGGCAGTCATTTCAAGGGTTGTTTCAAGGATTACACTTGTATACCCAGGCCCTCTCTTGCAGAGCAGGTGCTTAGTGCAGCTCTTTGCTCTTTTGCCCATCACTCTTACTAGTTTCTACCCATAGAAATGAAGAAGTCATTTTAAGGATCCTGGATAAAAGAGAAGGCTGAATTGTAAAATAATAATAATAAAAGAAAAACATAAAAGATAAATATATGAATAATAAAGGGTCAATCACTGCATCTCTATCAACAATTACTTTAAAAATAAATAAGTGTTCCCATCAAAAGGCTTAGGGGAGCCGAATGGATAAGAAAACAAGACCCTTACATATGCTGCCAACAGGTGACTCACTTGGGATCAAAAGACTCACATAGCCCACATGGGGAGAGGACATGGAGAGGAACAGAGGCCCCCAGCCAACAGCCAGCATCAACAGCCGGACACGTGAGTGAATGTCCCTTTGGATGATTCTGCGGTAGCTCATCGTGGAGCAGAGATGAGTCATTGCTGTAGATTGCAGATTCCTGAGTAAAACACAGGCTGTCATTGTATTAAAACAACACAGTTTAGGGACTGTTTGTTATGCATCAGCAGATAGCTGTAGCCGATCTGATCCCGTTTGTTGACAGGGGCCGGGTCACTAGCTCGTCTCAGGGCCCTCGCACACGCTGCTTCTCTACTTGTACTCTTCCCATTCTTTCTTTGCTTATTCCTTCAGTTCTGCCTTAAGAACACTTTCCTGATGTGTCAGCCTGGGCCTGTGGCCTTACCCGAGCCCCTTCAGCCACCTGTGCCTCCGCCGTCCCAGCCTTGGTCCTCTCAGCTGTCCCTGTGGGGTGAGAGTTTTCTCCCCGCTCTGTTGGAAGGTGAGCTCCAGGGGGGCAGGCCAGGGGCTGACAGTACAGGCGGGGCTGGACACATCCACTGAGGTTCTCCGAATGCCACCACCACAGATGTCACCTCCGTGGTCGACGCCATGGCTCAGAGCAACGCCACCCAGCCATCAGGGGCCACCTGCCAAGTTGTTCTTGCACAGTGAACCAATAGAAAAATCTTGTGATCTTCAAGTGCTGAGGGGCAGGAAAACCTCAGTCGGGGTAAGTTTGACAAGTTATCCATCGCTGAATAGTAATTTCTGAAAACTGGTGGTACTAAGAACAATTTATGTTTGGGCAACACCAGGAAAAGCTAAACAAGGGGTTCTACACATTGTCCCTACCACCAGGCCCAGGAAGGAGCACTCAGCAGGAAGTGGCGGGCTCTGGAAACACGCATTCATTCACCCTCAGGTGTTTGCAGCCTGGGGGTGCGATGAGATCAGACAACCCCTGCCCTCACTGAGGTCATGTTCCATGGGGAGGAGACAGACAAGGAAAGGTCTAGAATATGATCTCAGGTACCCACAAGTGTCATGAAAGGAACAGAGCAGGGAAAGTTCAGAAAGTGAAGATGAAGGGACTTTAGAGGAAGTAGTCAGGGAAGGTATGTCCTATGGACATCCTTGAGTGTCATTAGGGGTCTGAGGGCAGTGAGGGGGTGAGCCAGTCAGACACCTGGGGAAGAGTATCTGAAACAGAAAATACCAAGTTCGGAGGTGCTGAAGTAATGGCGGCCATGCTGCTGACCTTGACCAGAGGAGAAACCCATGTCCTCAGAAACACACACACACTCACATGAACACCAAGGCTGAAATATGAAGAAAACTTCTCATACACTAGATCCTTATCTTTCCATTCCAATGCATTGATCCAAATATTGATCAATTTCTCTCTTCCCTCCAGTCTCACTCTTAACCTCCCGGAACCCGCCAGCCACTGCCCAACTCATTCTTGAATCTCTGCTACCCAATGCTGCCGAAGGGAAGGATGTGCTTCTCCTTGTCCACGATCTGCCTGTGGATATTGCAGGCTACGCCTGGTACAAAGGGGCAATTGTGGACCACAACCGTCTAATTGCAGTATATGTAATAGACAGTCAAGAAAGTATCCCGGGGCCTGCACACAGCGGTCGAGAGACAATATACCCCAATGGATCCCTGCTGTTCCAGAATGTCACCCTGGAGGACACAGGATACTACACCCCACAAGCTATAACGGCAAATTTTCAGAATGAAGAAGTAACTGGACAGCTCCGCGTATACCGTGAGTGATTCCTCTCTGTCCTCTGGGAGTCGGGTGGGGGGAATTCTACTTCATACACACAGATTCAGCAGCCCTGGGCTCTGCCTCCATCCCCCTGCACTGCGTCCCAGGCTGGGGGTTGGGCACTGAGTGCGGGACACACACAGTGGAGACACACTTCCTAGGATCAGAGCTCCCTTCCCAGATTCCGGCCCCTGCAGACATTCACCGCATGGAGAACCAGTCTGATGGGAGCAGCTCAGCGAGTGAGACCAGTCTCAATCCAGCCCCTGGGCCCCTCCTGTGACCAGGACCCTGAGAAAGACCCTGCAGGGCTCAGTCACGGCCTGGCCTGAGGAGTCCCCTGGATCCACACAGAGAAGCTCAGCCCGGGCAGCCCCTCCCCAGACCCCTGTCCCAGGGGTCCTGACTCCAGGGCCCCCGGGAGCGTATGCCAGGCTGGGTTTGGTACCCTGGGCAGGGCTGAGTGGAGCAAAGATGTCCCAGGCACGTGAATGAGAGGGCACAGCCCAAGAGCCACGTCTGAGACGGGGTGTTGCGTGGTCCTTCACCTGAGACTGTGTGTGGCAAACACAGATGGACAAAGATGCTGGGCCATCAGCCGACTGCTCTGGGGAGCTTGGGAGACTCCCGAGGAAGGTCCGTGTCCCCAGGGAGGGACAGAACAGAGAAAAGGTTCTGACAGCCCCTCGATCCCCAGAATGAGCTCAGGGGACCCTCTCTCATGGAGGCAAATAATGATATATTGGGGCACCTCCTCCATACTAAGCTCTAGGTCAAGTATTTGGGGATGTTTTTTAGGTTAATTCACAGACAACACAGTAATCCAGAGTTCTATACCATTAACTCAATTTATTCGGGGTAAACTGAGGCACAGAGAGATACACTCACTGAACCAGGGTCACACAGACCATGAGCAGCAGATCAGGGTCACTCGAGGTCAGTCAGCAGCCAAAGCCTCATCATCTCCTCCACTCCAGGGCACTTGTTCGGTGTGTATGAACCTAATTAATTTAGATCAGCCATTCATTTAGGTCCTTTCTCTCAAGCTTCCCAGCTCAGAGGGAGAGATTCCGGTCTGGGAAGTGAGAGCAAATGGAGGATTATTCTGTGTTTACCCTGAATCCAATTCCCTCAGGTCACAATCAGAGTCAGTGCTGGGAACACCCAGGCCATCCCATCAGGTGGCCCATCCACACCTCCCTGCACAGGACTCAAATCACTTATTGGTTTCCTGATGTGTTGGTGTCACTCCCGCTGCATGCAAAGGAAAGGACTTTCCCTCTCACTCCCCACTCCACACCTGCAACCAGCTCGGGGCCCAACACGCAACAACCACTCGAGTGTTCTGATGACGGAGGAAGGAATGATGGGGAATGTACGAGAGAACGAATGAATGAGTGAATGATTCATAATCTCCGCAGAGACAGGCACCTGGATGCAGAGTCCATAAGGTTCTGGCCATATCTATCCCCTGTCCCTCCAGGGACTGAGACCCACCTTCCATCCCTCTGCCCACCTGCTCCTAAAGCCCCCAAGGAGCCAAGTTTCAGGCCTTGGGAGGGTTTTCCTGCCTCGCTGGCCCTCACTGGGCCAGCCGTGGGGTCTCTGAGTCACCTGTAACCCCCACCGCTCACTGCCATGGACAGTTCTGGCTCTCGGCCCCTCTCGTGACCTTCACCTGCCTCCTCCTTCACTCCAGCCACACTGCCCTGCTCTGCTCTGTTTCCTCCTCCTGGAGGCCTCCCTGGATTCTCCCACTAACCCCTGTGGACAGGCCCACCCTCCCGGGCAAGAGGAGAGGACACAGACGTCAGCCAGAGCAGCAGCCCCGGGCTCCATCATGAGTCAGTGTCCCAGGTCACCATGAGAACGAACTCCTACTGTGCCCCATCCCGGGCTCCCTCCCTCCCGATGCCAACAAGAGGAACAGGCCGCGTGACAGGGACTGGGACCCCTTGATCTGCTCTGTTTGACTCAACCGGGGAGTCAAAGACAGAGGGGACAGGTCTCAGTCTTAAAAAGCTCTCCGGCTCACTTCGCCCCTCAATCATGACTCCCATCCTCATCCTCTGGAGACTCCTGTTCTCCCAGTGGCTTCTTCGATGGGAACCGTGACCCAAAGCCGTATGACAGATTTACTATTTCACACCCCTGTGTCCTCACAGTGGCACCTTTACCATGGGTAGGGTCTTTTCCGACACTGAGATCACCAGGCACTATCCTTTCACCCAGATGCTGCCCAAATTGGATGAACTTGATCAAACTCTAGTTCTGTCTCCTGAGTTAGAGAGAAAAGTAAGGACACATGCCACTAGACCAAGTAGGGGCTGCTCCCCATTTGCCTGACTGTCCCTAGAAACCAGCGACAGGGACCTGCTTCCTAAATCTACTAACATACACGTATCATTTCTAATTTGTTATCATGCCTCCCTTTATACAGCAGACACACCTAGACTTCCCCTCCATCACTCCTGTCCTCTTAAGAGGCTCCCACTCTCTCTCTCCAGGGAGTCACTGCTTTAAAAACAATGTGGCATCTTCCTTGGATCACAGTGTGACCCTGGATGGACTGCAGAACCTGGTCTATGACCTTCAGAGCTCTCTAGAGAGAGTCCTCCAGAAACTGGTCTTGAGCTCTTCACGGCATTAACAATATTCTTCACATTTTCTTTCACAGTTTAACTTCTATTTTAGTCTCTGTTTCATAACTCTCATTATGAATGGTTCGCGAAGGTCGGATACCAACCACGCCCACTTCACACTGGTCACCCTTTCTGCATCAGAAAACACAAACATGCATTTCAGGAAAGATCACCATGGTCCTCACCGCCGTCTGCAGGGGGACAGGGGACATTAAGGACCAAGGGCAGAGAGTGGTTCTGCTCCAAAGCCAGCCAGCCCCAGCCGTCCCCTCACACTCTCCCCATCATTTCCAGCCCTGACTCTGTTCCACCCTTCCTGGGGTCACTGTTCCATGTCAGTCACCTGAACAACTGTCCCACAGGAGACATTGCCATCTGCGTCCTGAGCTGATCTCCAGGTTGCTCCTTGTCGCCTGGGGGTCATTTCTGCTCAAACCCTGACTCCCCAGGCCAGGCAGTCAGCTGGTCAGGGAAGAACCAGGAGACGTGCGAGGTGAGTAGGGTCCCTGACTCCAGGTCCTGTGTCTTTCCGTGAACCAATGCTGCGAATGCACTGACACTTGAGAAAGTCTGTGCCCTCTCCCAGACATAAAGCTGGCGGCCCCATGAGTACTCAGATCCTCACGCTTTTGTCATGTGAAATACAGACCTGCCTTATTTTTTGAAGTACTTGGGCTGGCTGAGTGGTGAGAGATGCCAACCCAACTCAGATTGAAGATCGATGCCTTGGGAGGAACCAAAGGTCCCACACAGGGCAACGTTCACTCTGGTATCTGCACAGCTGAGCTACCCACACCGAACGTCATAAGCAACAACTCCGACGCCGTGGAGAACAAGGACCCTGTAGTGTTAACGTGTGAACCTTGGACTCAGGACACCACTACCTATGGTTGATCAACCATCAGAGCGTCTCAGACAGCAACCGGCTAAAGCCGTCCAAGGACAAAATGACTCTCACTTTACTCCATGTGGGATAACACGGGACCCTATGAGTGTGTAACCTGGAACCCCGGGAGTGCCAGCCTCACTGACCCATTCTACCTGAATGTCCTCTGTGAGTAACTTCTGTTCCTACCTGGCTGAGGCTGCCCGCCCAAAGCCACACTGCCAGAGGCCAGGTTACATCTGTCCCTCTCAGGTCCAAGTACACGAACCCTCACCTCACACACACAGGCTGGCCATGACCTCCTTTCTCTGGCAAATCCAGGTGGGCCCAGCCCTGGGACAATACTAGTTGGAGACAGGCTGCTCCTGTCTTGAAAGACTCAGGGTCAATCACCTGTCTTGGGAAAACAAGTTATGTCTCAGACTCCGTGAACACAGGGTTTTATGGCCCAGACCTTTTAAAAGCAAGACTGCGACCCAGCTCAGAGAGACATTGTGGCCCTTGTACAAATAAGGAGCTTCCCCTTCCCTCTGATTGCATCATGTTGGCTCTGTTCTCTTTGCTCCAGATGGCCCAGAGACCCCTCGCCATTTCCCCCTCAAACCCCCATTACAGTTCGAGAAAAACCTCAGCCTCTCCTGCCACATGGACTCTAACCTGCCCACACAGTATTCTTGGCTCATCAATGGGAGGCCCCAGCAGCCCACACAGGAGCTCTTTACCCCCCACATCACTGCGAATGACAGTGGATCCTATACCTGCCTCGTTCATAACTCTGACACTGGCCTCCATAGGACGACAGTCAAGATTATCACAGTCTCTAGTAAGTGGCTCCCTGGACCATCGGCACCAGCTCTAGGGCGGAGGTCCGTCCGATTTTCAGAAGAGTCTGGAAGAAGTTACTTCCCTTTTGCTAGTGTCACGAGCAAATTATGAGTCTGTCCCGAACCCCCCACTAAGTCTCCTCAGACCCTCTCTCTCCTTGCTCCTGACTTCTCATGACAGACGGGGTCCAGCCTGCAAAGTGCGGGGAGGTGCTTCTCTTGGCCCAGAAAGTCCTACGTGGTGGAGGGAGCTCTGCAGATGGAGACCTTTATTTAGCCTACTACAGTATTAAAACCACTTTGAATGTTCACTCTTTACGTATGAGAAACGTAACTCTTTAGCTGCAGTGGCCCATGCCTCCCCAGCCCTGTATCAGGGTCATGTGGCCCCTCAGTCCCTCCTGCATTTCCACTATTAGTCTTCATGCGCCAAAACATTGGCTAGAAAAAAACCAAACATAACTAATTTCCTGTGGGGGGTTAAGGGATGGAATTTGAAACATGACTAGGACTTTCTGTGATGGGGTAAGCGGTGAGCATATGCATGCACTACCTCCCAGTCTGTATTATGCCTAACTTCCTGTTAGGTTGGCGAGACCGGGGAGGGCGGTGGTACGGGTATAGAAAGGCCGACTGCGCTGTAATAAAGTCAGACCTTGCGCTGAAACGACAGGAACCACACGATACGTTATTTCTTTGGATCTGCTTCCTTCATTTAGCAAGGACAAGGCCATGGGCTCTCTAGTGGAAATGGTGGCTGATCTGCTCAGTGAGTACATATGGAATTTAATAGAGTCATTAGTGCCAAACAGAATGGAGCAAGCCCTCTGCGTCTTGAAACCACTGTTAAAACGTGTCCTCAAGAAGATGCTAATATATGTAATTGAAGGATGGCTTCAGCAATATGCAATGAGTAACACGAGCGATGTTTAAGAAAAAGCTTTGCCGATTTCTTTCGCAAGTGATTCCGCTGTAATTTTTTGCTTATGAATCCAGTTTGCACCTACACATTCCTCGTCAATTCTTTTGTTGTTTTACTTTACTTTTCCTCATGGATTCTTAAAGATTACCTATTATTTTTATGAGACGATACGTTGTGAAAACTTAACAGAGGAGATTGTGGCTTCATTACTAAATATAAATTCCACATTTTATAATAATGGTCGTTGGGAGGACACACAGATTCCTGACATAACTTTCTGGACTGATTCCTCAACTGTGTTTTCATCAACCGCTCGGGCACAATTTTGATCCTCAACTTTGCTTTCATCATGGTCCTAAAACCACCTCCCTGACAAAGAAGAAGAACTTGAAACAGAGAAGAACTGCCCAACAACAATGTGGTCTCCGGCCTGGTTCTGCGGTTACTTTCCTCTCATTTTGGGGTGAGTCTCTGGTGGGGCTCCGAGCAGGGTAGTGGTCCGGATCTGGAGCGAACCCCTGAGGAGCAGCACGGACATCTTCATAGGGGCAGGAGGTACCAGGGGTGTGAGCCTGATTGCGGTGTAGAGGAGGGGAGAGGGTTCAAAGGCAAAATTCTGGAATTGAGTCCAGGGGCGGATTTGAAAACCTCCCGCTTCGGGATGAGGAGGAGGAGCCGGCGCCATTACAACGTGGCTCCGGAGAGAGGACGAGAGGACGAGAGAGGACGGGAAGCGGAAAGAGAGGAGGGCACTGGCGGAGCGAGGGGAGGAATAGCAGAGGGCGCAGACGCAGAACGGCCGAGCTGAGGAAGTCAGCTGAGTGACCAGGGCCCGGCGCCTCTGTGCTTGAGGTACCTCCGGAAGGTAAAAGACGCATCTTGGACACCCCAGATGGGCAAGGTGTGGTCTGAAACAAGCCTCAGAGCTGCCCTCAGGGGCCCCTTAGACACAGTTTCCACAGCGCGGGATGCATTGAAAGTGTGAGCAAACAACCCAATCCCTGAAGAGTAATTCCCCATGTCGCGATCCACCCTCGGTTCCTCTCCTCATCCTCTCCCCTCCCCCACCCCCTTTTAGGTTCTCCTGGGCTCTGGCCCGCAACGCCCTCCTCCTCCTCCCAATGCTCCATTTTTTAGGTTCTTCTGGGCTCCCACACTCCAAGTCTCCCTGGTCCTTGATCTTCCCCCCCCCTCCTCATTTTCTAGATTCTTCTGTCTTCAGCACACTCCAACATATTTCTGCCCACTCTCGCTGCACCTCGTTTCACTTACTTACGAATCATGACCTATTGCTCACTCGGCGACTGTGCATCTCAGCCTGGCGGCAGCCGAACACCACAAGCCCTGCCCTGGATTCGGAAATTGTTGTACATATCTTATCCCCACCTCAAGCCTGCAGTTCACTGTCTGCCCTTCCACTCTGCTCAGAAACCCATATCTGCTCAACACCCCCTGGAGCAACTCCCTTCCTTTTTTTAATGTGCCAACACCCCCAGCTCAGGCCTGCTGTCGCCACTCAGTCCTGACGTTATCCTTCAGTCATGCTGACTCTCTGCATCTCCATCCCCATCTGGAATGAATCTCCCTCTTCAACTTATTCCCTGAATCCTATCCCTTGTCAGCCTGTAGCTGCTGGGCCCCTGGAGATTTGTGTCTGTGTGTCCCTTAATCTAACTCAACACACACAGAAACAGAGACACACTCAGCTATACATTCATACCTGTAATCACACACACATGCACACATAGACACATTCACAGACACACACACACAATTGTACATACACACATAACACACACAGCCCAAAAACTCTTCCCCTTAAGCTCTGAATCCCTTTCTCAAAACCACTTCCCTCTGGGTTGTGTGTAAGCTTCTTCCCTTTTCTTTAGTGACCACATTGACTATGCTATAGTGCTTTCACAATCTCCATCTGCCCTCTGTCCAGAACCCATCTTGCCTGTCACCACTCACTGCCACTTCTAATTTCCAAAGTAGCTGATATTGTCCCTAAAGTACCTGATATTTACCTTTAAAACAGCTACACAATACAGTGAATGCCTGCGGATCGCCACTCAACTCCTGTACCCTGAAATGCTCATTCATTCCCTCAATGCACTCCACAGCATAGATTTGCCCTCAGCTGAGCCAAACTCCCTTCTCCAGACCGCTGCCCTATACCCTGTCCTGGGAGCAGCCAACACCTAGGGACTGCCTGGCATGTGGCGCTGGAGCCCAAGGGGAGTTGACTCTGGGCTGCAGTGTGCGCTTCAGAGCCCCCAATGGTCAGGCTGCAGCGGACCCCCAGCCAGACCCAGCCCCTCCTGGCGCTGCCCGGATTCGCTCTAATATCCCCTCTGTGAACCTCCTAAATCCTGTCTCCTGCTCTTCTTCTAGGGAAGGTGACCTGAGACCGTCGTCCACACCAGCAGTGGTCCTCAGAAGACGGCCCCGGGTGTAGCGTCTGGGTTGGATCACTCACAAGAAGACACAGTGAGCACGTCACATGGCCCAGAGGAGCGGTGCCAAGTGTGCCAGGTGTCTGACAGCTGTGGAATTGCAGACATTACATCTGTGGTGTGCTGGGATGGCTACAGGGGATACACAGCTGGTACACTGTCTCCGGGTTGAGAAAAAAGGTCAAGATGAGGTGTGGAATTGGATGGCTGATGAAAAGTGCCAGTGAGCATTGACCAGAGTCCAGGTCAGGCTCGGACCTGGCACTGAGCAATCGAAAGCAAAGCGTGGGAGTTGAAGGGATCCGTCCTGTCACCCTGCAGCTGAAGGGCAGGCAGAGCCAAAGACCAGGCCCGCAGAGCTTACGTACAAGAAGCAGACCTCAGTGCAGCTTCCACCTCAGCAAGCCCTCTGTGCCTAAATCAGAGAAGCAGGACCCTCGGACTACAGGTGGGGTCCTGCGCCTGAACAGATGCACTTGAGAACTTGACCCCAGAGTCTCTAAATACTCTGAGCCTGGCAGAGGGTGTCTGTAATAGTTTAAGCTGTGTACCAACTTGGCTAGGCTGTGGCATGCAACTCTTTGGTCAACCTCTAGTCTATGTTGCTGTGAAGGCATTTTAAAATGGGATGAGCAATTAAATCAATAGTTTAGGTAAAGCAGATTATCCTCCATAATGTAGTTAGGCCCCATCCAATCAGCTGAAGACCCTAGAACAGGAGAGGCAGTGTCAGAGAAGAGGATATGATGAAGGCATAGGTTGGTTTTCATGCTTTGAAGACAGAAAGAGGGACCATGAGCCAAAGAAAGCAGGTGGCCTTTAGAAGCTGGAAAGGCCAGGACATGAATTTGCTCTTAGAGCCTCCAAAAGGAATCAGCCCTGCCCCAACCATTATTATATTTCAGACTTGTTTCTGTCGACTGACCCTTAGAACAATCAGGTAATAAATTGGTGTTATTTTAATCATTAAGTTTGTGGTGATGTGTTGCAGCAACAATAGGAAGCTCCCTGTTTTGTTTTGGTTCTTTTAAGCCTACAGCACCTGGTCTTCCTAGGTGGTCTCCCATCCAAGTACTAACCAGGCCCGATCCTGCTTAGCTTCCCAAAATCAGACGATATCGGGCATGTTCAGGTGGCATGGCCGGAGACTCTGCTTCTTGATACACTATGCCAGTGTCTCAAATGAAGCCAGACAAGACGGCCTTATGAGACAATGCTGGACCCATCTGAGCTGTGACCATCAGCCTTCTTGGTCACCACACCAACAGTTAGGGCCAAAATCTCAGCATAACCAGAAGAACTTGTTGGGTTGCCTAAAAGGACGAGAGGGACAATAGCACAAAGGAATTACAGAACTTGGCTCTCATGCACAATGAGAAACAGGAAAGTTTCCTGAGAGCCAGGGTTCTGGAAATGCTAAGGAACGGAACCTTAAACCTAAATAAGGGAGAGTTTTCAATAAGAGACAAACTTCTATCACACAGAATTTTAACTCCTTGGCCATTGCCCCAAGGTGTAGTACGGTGACAATCCTATGAAGCTTAGATTAAATGAACGTCACAAATAATGAAGTAGAAATGCTCAAAGTGCAGGCTTGGGTTTTGTATAATGATTTATCTGTTCTTCCTGCCTGGCTCCTGGGAGGTAATGTCTAAAACTTTTGGAATTTTCTCAAGATAGCAGGGTCTCTAATATGCATGAACACTTTCATTATGTCAGTTATTCCAAGAGAGGGGCTGATCACCAGGGGACTAACCAAGTGACAAGAAGGCTGTGGCTCTGAGTCAGCCTGACCTGCACGGAGGTAGGGGAGCTGCAGGTTGGCTTCCATTGCATGGCCAGGAATGAAAAAATTGTGCCTACGTGATGTACCCCGGTAAACAATCTGGACACAAGGGATGGGGTGGGAGTTCTGGGTGAGTACGTTGGGTGCCAGGAGGGACTGCGTCCTCACTCCACAGGGAGAAGGCGACAGCTTGGCACTTGGAAAATGGCTCACCATTTGGCTGGCTCCGAACTGTATCCTTTTGAAATCCATCAGAAAGACAGTAAGATTGCATTGACATGGGAGCAAAAACAGTATACATTGACGGCCTGGCCCCACTGTAGTCCCAAGACCTATCTACACATTCTGCAGAACATCACGTTGATCCATTACATTGATGACAACATAACAGTCAGACCTAATGAACAAGAAGTAGCAGGTATTCTGAATGCCTAGTAAGACACGTGTGCTCCAAAGGCTCGAAGTGGATGCCCGCTAATATGGATGGCTGATAACAGTGACATCCACTGATGGCAATGACACCAGAGACAGCATCAGATCTAGGAATCATCAGTTTAGAACAAAGTCGGAGAGTTTGGTGGCCTTGAGCACTATCCACATCTGTCAACATTCAGAAATCTGCTGTATGTCTTATGTTCTTAGGGCTCCAATAGTCGGGGCATGGAGGCCATAACCTCCAAAAGAGAAGCACATTATTGCACTATGAATCTCCTCTAACCCGTGTTGGAGGAATGAAAGATACCCTATGGGTACCTCTAGCAGGACCTAATAAGAGAGTAAAAGTGTAGACTCCTGGGGTTCTGGAGCAAGGCCATTCCTCTGCAACAATAGAAAAACAGCTCCCGACATGCTTTTAGGCCCCGGAGAGAGAGAGTGTGTCTGAACGTGGGACATAAAGTGACCTGGTAGCCAGAATTCTCATCATGACCTAGGTTCTATCAGATGCACCAAATCATTAGGTCAGGCAGGCCCAGCACACCTATCAAAAAACAAAAGTGATACATCTAGAATCAGGCATGGACCCTCTCGACTCACACCTATGGGCTCATGAGAAGGTCTCGATGACCAACTCCACTGGTGAATTTTATGTAGTAACTTGACTGGGCTACCGGGTACCCAGATATTTAGTGCAACATTTTTCTGGGTGATCTATCTATCTATCATCTATCTGTCATCTATTTACCTATCTATCATCTGCTATCTATCTATCTTCTATCTATTGGTCTTGTTTCTCTGGAGAACCCTGAATAATACACCAGCCGACAAAGCAGGAAAAGGCCTGATTTGTTTGCAGGTAGAACTTCAGGAACTGCTTTAAGCCAACATGAACAGAGGGCACACTGCGGTCACACCCACAAGCAGCCTTGGTAAACAGGCAGCGGTGAGGGGAAACTGGTCCTCACCTTCCCAGTGTTGGCACAATGGGCTCACGAATGTGATAGAGGTGGGCGCTATGCACAGGCCGCTGGCATGAGCTCCCTCTTGCCAAGCTGGTAGAGCCACTGTCACCACGGAATGCCCCGCCTCACAGCAACAAAGACCAACACTGAGCCAGCATTAGGGCACCAGACCTCAAGGAGACCAAACAGCCAAGACCAGTGTGAGACCCTGACCTACATCACCTTGAACCAAGAACTTACTTTATAGGGAAGGAAAAAGTAGTGAGCACACACCTGTGGGACCCACCGGTCCTACCACATACACGTTGCCAGCAGCTGCCAGTCAGACAGAGCAGTAAAATGGCCCCCAAATTGCAGTCGAGGCGCGTCGTGGAGATGACCTCCCCTGAGGACAGAACTGTATCCTTCAAGATGCCGTATGCACTTTGAGTCAGTGGCCATTATATGGTGTCGTGTCCAAAACAGAGAGAACACAGGAGCCTAGGAACCAGGGATAGAAATAGGAATGTCCCCCGTCACTCACTTTCATTTCCAGCAACCACTCAGAAAATTGATGCTTCTCATCCACAACTCTTAGGTCTGTGGGCCTAGAGGGCCTGGAGCCCGGGGAGAAAGCGTTTTCACCGGGGGACCTTGCAAGAATCTGATCAAACTTTATGCTGTGGCTGCCGCCCCGTCTCTCTGGGCGCCTCGTGCCAAGAGATAGCGGGCAAGGGGAGGAATGACCCCCATGGCATGAGTAATTGTCTTCAATCAGCAGGAGGGAGGGCTGCTGTTACATGATGGGGGATCTAGAATACTCTCGGCACACAAGTATCCAGTGGACACCTCTTAGCATTCCAGCCCAGTTTTAATCAGGCAGGCACAGCGAGTCCTCCGTGGCCTGAGAAGGGTGTGGATGCCCTTCTCTCACGGCCTGTGACTCCATGCGCTGGCCAGCCCACCTGTGGATGGTGTCATTCTCGCTTATACTCCAATGCCCTACACCAAGCACCTACATGGGGGGGGCTCTCCTCCTTCTGCTTGGGCTCTGACACACAAGGCTGCTCTCCTCAACACACACATGGACTTGTGTACTCACCGAATTAAAACTGGGTGACAGAGTTCTCATCACTTCGTTCATGAGCCCATCGGCCAATGACGACTGGGGAAAGAAGATGAGCCACAGAATGGGTCATCCTCCTTACGTGATTATTAAAATCCATCTCTGCTGCATCACCCTCTGGTGAACGTTCACAGGAGACACAAAGATCTTTACAGTTTTCTGCCAATTCAGACAAGTCTATCCATATAACTTTTTCCAAATTTCATTGTCACCAATTTTCCAATCTTGTTCCTTCCAAGGTCCTGCCCATCTAGCTCAACCATTGCCCACAGCCCATGAATCGGTATCTAATCACACAGCTGGCCATTTCTCCTTCCAAAAGAAATGAACCACCAGGTGTACTGCCTGAAGCTCTGCCCACCGAGAGCATATCCCAGAAAGGGGCTGCAGTGTTGCAGCTGTCCATTTAGGGTGATACCTGTACCATGCAAAACCGTCTGTAAACCAGACCTGAGTCTCTCCTCCATGTCGATGGATTGCAGGGAAATCTCCACGAGGCCATAGGTGTGGCTGGGAGGGAAAAGGCAGCGTAGCAGGAGTGGTGACCATATATGCATTTGGGCCACTTCTTTATGTAACTTACTTGTGCCTTCGGGACCTCCTTGATTCAGGGTACAGACAACAGCTGACCTTGGCCGATACCAGAGCCCCTTCCAACAGGCTCCCAAACCAACACCTCCACTGGCCAGCTTCAGACCACACCGGAGGACCAGCTAACCACCTCCACAAATGACACATCCCAAGGGAAGACTGGGTAGGCACCAGAGCCCGTGAAAATATTGCTCCGTAGGGTCAACCCCTGCACAACGACTCCTCTGCTGTCGTCACAGCCAGTCTTCACAGCCAATCAGCCCGAAGGTCAGTCTCTCCCATTGACATGCAAGCAACAAGTAAGCCTCAACTACAAGAGGGTACACACCACCTACTCACCTGGGACCTGGGAGACCGCATCTCTGGGTCCACAGGACACCTACTACAGAAAGACACTCTACTAAGACCGGGGGACACAGCAGCTCTACCCAATACATAGAAACAAACACAGGGAGGCCATCCAAATGGGAACACCAAGAAATATGTCCCAAACGAAACAACAGAACAAAGCTCCAGAAAAGAACTAAACGGAAGGGAGACAAACAATCTACTAGATGCAGAGTCCAAAAACCTGGTCAGAAGAATTCTCAGTGATCTCAGTGAGAGCGTCAACAAAGAGATAGGAAACATAAAAATGCAGACACAAAAAAGAAAAAGTCAAAATGAAGAACACAATAACTGAAATGAAGAATACATTATGGGGAAACAACAGATTAGACGAAGCAGAGGATCAAGTCCAATTTCGAAAATAAGGCAGCAGAAAACAGCCAATCAGATCAGCAATAAGAAAAAGCGATTTTTAAAAAACTTAACATAGCTCTGGGACAACATGGACATTCACATCACAGGGGTACAGAAAGGAGAAGACAGAGAACAGTGGAATAGAAAACCTATCTGAAGAAATAATGATGGAAAACTTCCCTAACCTGCTGAAGGAAATAGACATACAAGCCCAGGAAGCACAGAGGGTCCCAAACAAGATGAATTCAAAGAGGCCCACAAGCGGACACTAAGAAATTAAAACGTCAAAGGTTAAAGACTAAGAGATTCTTAAAAGCAGCAAGAGAAAAGCAGTTAGTTACCTCCAAGGGAGCTTTCATAGGACTGTCAGGTGATTTCTCAACAGAAAGTTTGCTGGCCAGAGCGATTACCACGATACATTCAAAGGCATGGCAAGCAAGGACCCTAACCAAGATGACTCTATACAGCCAAACTATCATTTAGACTCAAAAGACAGGTAAAGGGCTTCCCAGACAAGCAAAAGCTAAACGACTTCATCCCTACCAAACCAGTACTGCAAGAAATGTTAAAGGGACTTCTTTAAGAAGAAAAAGAAAAATCGCGTCTCTGGTACCACACCTCTCTCCCTGGCCTTCCGCCCCCCACCCCCGCCCCCACACCCCACCCCAGGGCTGCCTTGCTCAAGGGTGCCTGTCTTGGACTTCGCTCTGCTCACCAAAGAGGTACCATAGGACCGTTTTCCTTGCTCCCTGCTCACCCATTGGGCTCACCCTCCAGGCAGCTGAGTCACTCTGCACCCGCGTGGCCCTGTGGCCCTTCGCGGCCCACCCCACCCCGCAGGAACCGCTCCCGCCAGGCCACGCCTCCTTTCCTCTCCTCCCAGACTCGGCTTCTGGGACCCCCAAGGGTAAAACACGTCTCCGAGCGGAGCTGGGGATGGCATTGTCCCTTCCCCACAAGTGCGGCTCCTCTCCGGGGACCAGCCATGTGGGGAGAACGGTCCCACTGGGCGCAGCACTAAACCACTGCTGCCCGCCCGCGAGGGGCGCAACCTCCCACCTCGGAGCTGTGATAGGAGGATCGGGGCCGACGCCTTCCCTCCCCTTCACGCCACATCTAAACTTAGGGGTCCCATCTCCGCTTCTACTGACGCGCCGCCGCCGAGACCAGACATCTCCAAGGAGCGCGTGCAGCGATGCCCGCAACAGCTTCTGCGGTGCGGAGGCCCGCCCAGGGCAGAGGTCCCGAGTGCGGGCTCCCACGAACCCTCTGGCCCGCTGCCGGCCAGCAGCGCTGGCCTCTCGGCCCTGGTCCGAGGGACCCGCGGGAGGCCCGGGAGGAGAGCCACCGGGGTGGGGCAGGACCCACCCGGATTCCCCTTCCGGCACATTTTATGCATCGTGGCCTGAGCCTAGAAATGACGCGCGCTCCTCAGGGCATTCCTGAGAGCAGAGCCCTTTGTCACACTTTCTCTTTTCCCTCCACAATATTCGCTGGCACCTGCCAAGTAATTGTTTTTCTCCCAAATTTACTCATGAAGAAATAGCAGGAGTCTCGCCCGAGGTGACAGCGAACCAGAAGAGAACCAGAATCTTGTCAGTCGCAGAAAACTTCATACCGTTTGTCACACTTACCATGGCTCTCTCCTCAGGGGACTCCTTGCCTCCCTTCTGCAGTCCCCTCAAAACACCCTTAAGGTATAAAGCTTAGAGATCTCACAGCATGCAGGAAGATAAGGAAAAAGTGGTCTTGCAACACGCCTGTGTGAGCAGAGCACAAGCAGAACTGGTGTCCTGAAGGAGTACATTTGGTAATCAAAATATACTGGGAGTAAAGGATGCCCCGCACTGGACTAACTAGGAAATTGCTCGAAAGCAAGACATGTAATTAGAAATGTATTTTGCTCAATGCCCTCCACTGTGAAGCAAACAGCTGCAATCACAGTAAAGGAGAAATCCCACACGCTTCCCGGACTTCTCTGCGTAGAAACCAACACGGTGACTTCTGCTGTATTCCAAGTACCTGGTCAGTCGCCCAGTGACACTTCACAGAACGTGTGCTTACCTGTCAGGTGCACAGGTTCTGATCCCACTCTGCTGCAAGTTACCCGGTCCCTCTGAGCATAGCTTTACTCCAGAAAAGATATAAGAAGGCAGTCATTTCAAGGGTTGTTTCAAGGATTACACTTGTATACCCAGGCCCTCTCTTGCAGAGCAGGTGCTTAGTGCCAGCTCTTTGCTCTTTTGCCCATCACTCTTACTAGTTTCTACCCATAGAAATGAAGAAGTCATTTTAAGGATCCTGGATAAAAGAGAAGGCTGAATTGTAAAATAATAATAATAAAAGAAAAACATAAAAGATAAATATATGAATAATAAAGGGTCAATCACTGCATCTCTATCAACAATTACTTTAAAAATAAATAAGTGTTCCCATCAAAAGGCTTAGGGGAGCCGAATGGATAAGAAAACAAGACCCTTACATATGCTGCCAACAGGTGACTCACTTGGGATCAAAAGACTCACATAGCCCACATGGGGAGAGGACATGGAGAGGAACAGAGGCCCCCAGCCAACAGCCAGCATCAACAGCCGGACACGTGAGTGAATGTCCCTTTGGATGATTCTGCGGTAGCTCATTGTGGAGCAGAGATGAGTCATTGCTGTAGATTGCAGATTCCTGAGTAAAACACAGACTGTCATTCTATTAAAACAACACAGTTTGGGGACTGTTTGTTATGCATCAGCAGATAGCTGTAGCCGATCTGATCCCGTTTGTTGACAGGGGCCGGGTCACTAGCTCGTCTCAGGGCCCTCGCACACGCTGCTTCTCTACTTGTACTCTTCCCATTCTTTCTTTGCTTATTCCTTCAGTTCTGCCTTAAGAACACTTTCCTGATGTGTCAGCCTGGGCCTGTGGCCTTACCCGAGCCCCTTCAGCCACCTGTGCCTCCGCCGTCCCAGCCTTGGTCCTCTCAGCTGTCCCTGTGGGGTGAGAGTTTTCTCCCCGCTCTGTTGGAAGGTGAGCTCCAGGGGGGCAGGCCAGGGGCTGACAGTACAGGTGGGGCTGGACACATCCACTGAGGTTCTCCGAATGCCACCACCACAGATGTCACCTCCGTGGTCGACGCCATGGCTCAGAGCAACTGCCACCCAGCCATCAGGGCCACCCGCCAAGTTGTTCTTGCACAGTGAACCAATAGAAAAATCTTGTGATCTTCAAGTGCTGAGGGGCAGGAAAACCTCAGTCGGGGTAAGTTTGACAAGTTATCCATCGCTGAATAGTAATTTCTGAAAACTGGTGGTACTAAGAACAATTTATGTTTGGGCAACACCAGGAAAAGCTAAACAAGGGGTTCTACACATTGTCCCTACCACCAGGCCCAGGAAGGAGCACTCAGCAGGAAGTGGCGGGCTCTGGAAACACGCATTCATTCACCCTCAGGTGTTTGCAGCCTGGGGGTGCGATGAGATCAGACAACCCCTGCCCTCACTGAGGTCATGTTCCATGGGGAGGAGACAGACAAGGAAAGGTCTAGAATATGATCTCAGGTACCCACAAGTGTCATGAAAGGAACAGAGCAGGGAAAGTTCAGAAAGTGAAGATGAAGGGACTTTAGAGGAAGTAGTCAGGGAAGGTATGTCCTATGGACATCCTTGAGTGTCATTAGGGGTCTGAGGGCAGTGAGGGGGTGAGCCAGTCAGACACCTGGGGAAGAGTATCTGAAACAGAAAATACCAAGTTCGGAGGTGCTGAAGTAATGGCGGCCATGCTGCTGACCTTGACCAGAGGAGAAACCCATGTCCTCAGAAACACACACACACTCACATGAACACCAAGGCTGAAATATGAAGAAAACTTCTCATACACTAGATCCTTATCTTTCCATTCCAATGCATTGATCCAAATATTGATCAATTTCTCTCTTCCCTCCAGTCTCACTCTTAACCTCCCGGAACCCGCCAGCCACTGCCCAACTCATTCTTGAATCTCTGCTACCCAATGCTGCCGAAGGGAAGGATGTGCTTCTCCTTGTCCACGATCTGCCTGTGGATATTGCAGGCTACGCCTGGTACAAAGGGGCAATTGTGGACCACAACCATCTAATTGCAGTATATGTAATAGACAGTCAAGAAAGTATCCCGGGGCCTGCACACAGCGGTCGAGAGACAATATACCCCAATGGATCCCTGCTGCTCCAGAATGTCACCCTGGAGGACACAGGATACTACACCCCACAAGCTATAACGGCAAATTTTCAGAATGAAGAAGTAACTGGACAGCTCCGCGTATACCGTGAGTGATTCCTCTCTGTCCTCTGGGAGTCGGGTGGGGGGAATTCTACTTCATACACACAGATTCAGCAGCCCTGGGCTCTGCCTCCATCCCCCCTGCACTGCGTCCCAGGCTGGGGGTTGGGCACTGAGTGCGGGACACACACAGTGGAGACACACTTCCTAGGATCAGAGCTCCCTTCCCAGATTCCGGCCCCTGCAGACATTCACCGCATGGAGAACCAGTCTGATGGGAGCAGCTCAGCTGAGTGAGACCAGTCTCAATCCAGCCCCTGGGCCCCTCCTGTGACCAGGACCCTGAGAAAGACCCTGCAGGGCTCAGTCACGGCCTGGCCTGAGGAGTCCCCTGGATCCACACAGAGAAGCTCAGCCCGGCAGCCCTCCCCAGACCCCTGTCCCAGGGGTCCTGACTCCAGGGCCCCCGGGAGCGTATGCCAGGCTGGGTTTGGTACCCTGGGCAGGGCTGAGTGTGAGCAAAGATGTCCCAGGCACGTGAATGAGAGGGCACAGCCAAGAGCCACGTCTGAGACGGGGTGTTGCGTGGTCCTTCACCTGAGACTGTGTGTGGCAAACACAGATGGACAAAGATGCTGGGCCATCAGCCGACTGCTCTGGGGAGCTTGGGAGACTCCCGAGGAAGGTCCGTGTCCCCAGGGAGGGACAGAACAGAGAAAAGGTTCTGACAGCCCCTCGATCCCCAGAATGAGCTCAGGGGACCCTCTCTCATGGAGGCAAATAATGATATTGGGGCACCTCCTCCATACTAAGCTCTAGGTCAAGTATTTGGGGATGTTTTTAGGTTAATTCACAGACAACACAGTAATCCAGAGTTCCTATACCATTAACTCAATTTCATTCGGGGTAAACTGAGGCACAGAGAGATACACTCACTGAACCAGGGTCACACAGACCATGAGCAGCAGATCAGGGTCACTCGAGGTCAGTCAGCAGCCAAAGCCTCATCATCTCCTCCACTCCAGGGCACTTGTTCGGTGTGTATGAACCTAATTAATTTAGATCAGCCATTCATTTAGGTCCTTTCTCTCAAGCTTCCCCAGCTCAGAGGGAGAGATTCCGGTCTGGGAAGTGAGAGCAAATGGAGGATTATTCTGTGTTTACCCTTGAATCCAATTCCCTCAGGTCACAATCAGAGTCAGTGCTGGGAACACCCAGGCCATCCCATCAGGTGGCCCATCCACACCTCCCTGCACAGGACTCAAATCACTTATTGGTTTCCTGATGTGTTGGTGTCACTCCCGCTGCATGCAAAGGAAAGGACTTTCCCTCTCACTCCCCACTCCACACCTGCAACCAGCTCGGGGCCCAACACGCAACAACCACTCGAGTGTTCTGATGACGGAGGAAGGAATGATGGGGAATGTACGAGAGAACGAATGAATGAGTGAATGATTCATAATCTCCGCAGAGACAGGCACCTGGATGCAGAGTCCATAAGGTTCTGGCCATATCTATCCCCTGTCCCTCCAGGGACTGAGACCCACCTTCCATCCCTCTGCCCACCTGCTCCTAAAGCCCCCAAGGAGCCAAGTTTCAGGCCTTGGGAGGGTTTTCCTGCCCTCGCTGGCCCTCACTGGGCCAGCCGTGGGGTCTCTGAGTCACCTGTAACCCCCACCGCTCACTGCCATGGACAGTTCTGGCTCTCGGCCCCTCTCGTGACCCTCACCTGCCTCCTCCTTCACTCCAGCCACACTGCCCTGCTCTGCTCTGTTTCCTCCTCCTGGAGGCCTCCCTGGATTCTCCCACTAACCCCTGTGGACAGGCCCACCCTCCCGGGCAAGAGGACACAGACGTCAGCCAGAGCAGCAGCCCCGGGCTCCATCATGAGTCAGTGTCCCAGGTCACCATGAGAACGAGCTCCTACTGTGCCCCGTCCCGGGCTCCCTCCCTCCCCGATGCCAACAAGAGGAACAGGCCGCGTGACAGGGACTGGGACCCCTTGATCTGCTCTGTTTGACTCAACCGGGGAGTCAAAGACAGAGGGGACAGGTCTCAGTCTTAAAAAGCTCTCCGGCTCACTTCGCCCCTCAATCATGACTCCCATCCTCATCCTCTGGAGACTCCTGTTCCTCCCAGTGGCTTCTTCGATGGGAACCGTGACCCAAAGCCGTATGACAGATTTACTATTTCACACCCCTGTGTCCTCACAGTGGCACCTTTACCATGGGTAGGGTCTTTTCCGACACTGAGATCACCAGGCACTATCCTTTCACCCAGATGCTGCCAAATTGGATGAACTTGATCAAACTCTAGTTCTGTCTCCTGAGTTAGAGAGAAAAGTAAGGACACATGCCACTAGACCAAGTAGGGGCTGCTCCCATTTGCCTGACTGTCCCTAGAAACGGCACAGGGACCTGCTTCCTAAAGCTAAAACATAACACATCATTTCTAATTTGTTATCATGCCTCCCTTTATACAGCAGACACACCTAGACTTCCCCTCCATCACCCTGTCCTCTTAAGAGGCTCCCACTCTCTCTCTCCCAGGGAGTCACTGCTTTAAAAACAATGTGGCATCTTCCTTGGATCACAGTGTGACCCTGGATGGACTGCAGAACCTGGTCTATGACCTTCAGAGCTCTCTAGAGAGAGTCCTCCAGAAACTGGTCTGAGCTCTTCACGGCATTAACAATATTCTTCACATTTTCTTTCACAGTTTAACTTCTACTTTAGTCTCTGTTCATACTCTCATTATGAATGGTTTGCGAAGTCGGATACCAACCACGCCCACTTCTTCACACTGGTCACCCTTTCTGCATCAGAAAACACAAACATGCATTTCAGGAAAGATCACCATGGTCCTCACCGCCGTCTGCAGGGGGACAGGGGACATTAAGGACCAAGGGCAGAGAGTGTGGTTCTGCTCCAAAGCCAGCCAGCCCCAGCCGTCCCCTCACACTCTCCCCATCATTTCCAGCCCTGACTCTGTTCCACCCTTCCTGGGGTCACTGTTCCATGTCAGTCACCTGAACAACTGTCCCACAGGAGACATTGCCATCTGCGTCCTGAGCTGATCTCCAGGTTGCTCCTGGTCGCCTGGGGGTCATTTCTGCTCAAACCCTGACTCCCTGGCCAGGCAGTCAGCTGTCAGGGAAGAACCAGGAGACGTGCGAGGTGAGTAGGGTCCCTGACTCCAGGTCCTGTGTCTTTCCGTGAACAATGCACTAATCACTGACACTTGAGAAAGCTGCCTCTCCCAGACATAAAGCTGCGGCCCCATGAGTACTCAGATCCTCACGCTTTTGTCATGTGAAATACAGACCTGCCTTATTTTTTGAAGTACTTGGGCTGGCTGAGAGGTGAGAGATGCCAACCAACTCTGATTGAAGATGCCTTGGAGGAACAAAGGTCCCACACAGGGCAACGTTCACACTGTATCTGCACAGCTGAGCTACCCACACCGAACGTCATAAGCAACAACTCCGACGCCGTGGAAACAAGGACCCTGTAGTGTTAACATGTGAACCTTGGACTCAGGACACCACCTACCTATGGTTGATCAACCATCAGAGCGTCTCAGACAGCAACCGGCTAAAGCTGCCAAGGACAAAGACTCTCACTTTACTCCATGTGGATAACACGGGACCTATGAGTGTGTAATCCAGAACCCCGGAGTGCCAGTCACTGACCCATTCTACCTGAATGTCCTCTGTGAGTAACTTCTGTTCCTACCTGGCTGAGGCTGCCCCTAAAGCCACACTGCCAGAGGCCAGGTTACATCTGTCCCTCTCAGGTCCAAGTACACGAACCCTCACCTCACACACTCAGGCTGGCCATGGCTCCTTCCTTTGGCAAATCCAGGTGGGCCCAGCCCTGGGACAATACTAGTTGGAGACAGGCTGCTCCTGTCTTGAAAGACTCAGGGTCAATCACCTGTCTTGGGAAAACAAGTTAATATCTCAGACTCCGTGAACACAGGGTTTTATGGCCCAGACCTTTTAAAAAAGACTGCGACCCAGCTCAGAGAGACATTGTGGCCCTTGTACAAATAAGGAGCTTCCCCTTCCCTCTGATTGCATCATGTTGGCTCTGTTCTCTTTGCTCCAGATGGCCCAGAGACCCCTCGCCATTTCCCCCTCAAACCCCCATTACAGTTCCGAGAAAACCTCAGCCTCTCCTGCCACATGGACTCTAACCTGCCCACATGGACTCTAACCTGCCCACACAGTACCCATGGGCTCATCAATGGGAGGCCCCAGCAGCCCACACAGGAGCTCTTTACCCCCCACATCACTGCGAATGACAGTGGATCCTATACCTGCCTCGTTCATAACTCTGACACTGGCCTCCATAGGACGACAGTCAAGATTATCACAGTCTCTAGTAAGTGGCTCCCTGGACCATCGGCACCAGCTCTAGGGCGGAGGTCCGTCCGATTTTCAGAAGAGTCTGGAAGAAGTTACTTCCCTTTTGCTAGTGTCACGAGCAAATTATGAGTCTGTCCCCGAACCCCCCACTAAGTCTCCTCAGACCCTCTCTTGCTCCTGACTTCTCATGACAGACGCGGGTCCAGCCTGCAAAGTGCGGGGAGGTGCTTCTCTTGGCCCCAGAAAGCCCTACGTGGTGGAGGGAGCTCTGCAGATGGAGACCTTTATTTAGCCTACTACAGTATTAAAACCACTTCGAATGTTCACTCTTTACGTATGAGAAACGTAGCTCTTTAGCTGCAGTGGCCCATGCCTCCCCAGCCCTGTATCAGGGTCATGTGGCCCCTCAGTCCCTCCTGCATTTCTACTTAGTCTTCATGGCGCCAAAACATTGGCTAGAAAAAAACCAAACATAACTAATTTCCTGTGGGGGGTTAAGGGATGGAATTTGAAACATGACTAGGACTTTCTGTGATGGGGTAAGCGGTGAGCATATGCATGCACTACCTCCCAGTCTGTATTATGCCTAACTTCCTGTTAGGTTGGCGAGACCGGGGAGGGCGGTGGTAAGGGCTATAGAAAGGCCGACTGCGCTGTAAGAAAGTCAGTCCTTGCGCTGAAACGACAGGAACACACGATACGTTATTTCTTTGGATCTGCTTCCTTCATTCAGCAAGGACAAGGCCATGGGCTCTCTAGTGGAAACGGTGGCTGATCTGCTCAGTGAGTACATATGGAATTTAATAGAGCCATTAGTGCCAAACAGAATGAAGCGAGCCCTCTGGGTCTTGAAACCAGTGTTAAAACGTGTCATCAAGACGATGATAATATATGTAATTGAAGGACCGCGTCAGCAATATGCAATGAATAACACGATTGATGTTTAAGAAAAAGCTTTGCCGATTTCTTTCGCAAGTAATTCTGTTGTAATTTTTTGCTTATGAATCCAGTTTGCACCTACACATTCCTCGTCAATTCTTTTGTTGTTTTACTTTACTTTTCCTCATGGATTCTTAAAAGATTACCTATTATTTTTATGAGATGAAACGTCGTGAAAACTTAACAGAGGAGATTGTGGCTTCATTACTAAATATAAATTCCACATTTTATAATAATGGTCGTTGGGAGGACACACAGATTCCTGACATAACTTCCTGGACTGATTCCTCAACTGTGATTTCATCAACTGCTTGAGCGAAAATTTGATCCGCAACTTTGCTTTCATCATGGTCCTACTACACCTTCCTAAGAAGAAGAACTCGAAACAGAGAAGAATTGCCCAACAATAATGTGGTCTCAGGCCTCGTTCTGCGGTTACTTTCTTCTCATTTTGGGGTGAGTCTCTGGTGGGGCTCCTAGTACGGTGGGGCTCCCGACCTGGAGCGAACCCCTGAAGAGCAGGGTGGACATCTCCATAAGGCCAGGAGGTACCAAGAGTGTGAGCCTGGTTCCAGTGTAGAGGAGGGGAGAGGGTTCAAAGGCAAAATTCTGGAATTGAGTCCAGGGGAGGATTTGAAAATCTCCCGCTTCGGGATGAGGAGGAGGAGCCGGCGCCATTACAACATGGCGCCGGAGAGAGGACAGGAAAAAAGAAGGCGGGGGCAGGAGGAAGAGGAGGAGTGAGGAGGGGAAGAGGAGGAGTGAGGAGGGGCAGGAGGAAGAGGAGGAGTAAGGAGGGGAAGAGGAGGAGTGAGGAGGGGCAGGAGGAAGAGGAGGAGCGAGCAGGGGAAGAGGAAGAGCCAGGAAAAGGGCGAGGGGGAGGAGGGCACTATCGGGAGCGAGGAGAGAAATAACCAAGGATGGAGATGTAAAATGGCGGAGCTGAAGAAGTCAGCTGAGTGACCAGGGCCCGGCGCGGGTGACGGGGGCAGGAAGCCTTCAAGGGACACATTACTTCGGGACAGTGCCACCGTGACCTTTGTGCCGTGGAGGTACCCCCAGAAGGTAAAGGACAGATCTTAGACACCCCGGATGGGCAAGGTGTGGTCTGAAACAAGCCTCGGAGCTGCCCTCAGGGGCCCCTTAGACACAGTGTCCACAGCGCGGGATGCATTGAAAGTGTGAACAAACAACCCCAACCCCTGAAGAGTAATTCCCCAAGTCGCGGTCCACCCTCGGTTCCTCTCTTCATCCTCTCCCCTCCCCACCCCCTTTTAGGTTCTCCTGGGCTCTGGCCCGCAACGCCCTCCCCCTCCCAGTGCTCCATTTTTTAGGTTCTTCTGGGCTCCCCACACTCCAAGTCTCCCTGGTCCTTGATCTTTTCCCCCTCGCTCCTACCCCTTTTTCTAGATTCTTCTGTCTTCAGCACACTCCAAGGTCTCTCAGCCCGCTGTCGATCCCGCTCGCCGCACCCAGGCTCCATAGGCGACTGGATTAGCACACTTACTCACACATCGTGGCCTCTTGCTCACTCGAAAGCGTGGCTGACGATCACCTTCACGCTCAGAAGTCCACCGAAGTGAGCTGTCGCGCTGCGCCGCGTGACGGAAGACGCAGCAAGCACACGACCCAGACCCTGGCCTTCCTGGCGACAGTGCATCTCAGCCTGGCGGCAGCCGGACACCAAATGCCCTGTCCTGGATTTGGAAACTGTTGTGCGTATCTTTTCCCCACCCCCAACTTCCCCTAAGCTCAGAAACTCACTTCTGCTCTACACCCCCTGCAGCAACTCCCTTCCCTTTTTGAATGTGCCAACACCCCCTGCTCAGGTCCCTACGTCGTCCTCCAGTCATGCTCACTCTCTGCTTCTCCATCCCAACCGAGAATGGATCTCCCTCTTCAACGCATGTCCTGTGCCCTGTCCCTTGTTAGCCTGTAGCTGCTGGGCCCCTGGAGATTTGTGTCTGTGTGTCCCTTAATCTAACTCAACACACGCAGACACAGAGACACACTCAGCTATGCATTCATACCTGTAATCACACACACATGCACTCATAGACACACATATTCACAGACACACACACAACTATACATACACACACAGAACACACACAGCCCAAAAACTCTTCCCCTTAAGCTCTGAATCCCTTTCCTCAAAGCCACTTCCCTCTGGGCTTGTGTAAGCTTCTTCCCTTTTCTTAGTGACCACATTGACTATGCTATAGTGCCTTCACAATCTCCATCTGCCCTCTGTCCAGAACCCCATCTTGCCTGTCACCACTCACTGCCACTTCTAATTTCCAAAGTAGCTGATATTGTCCCTAAAGTACCTGATATTTACCTTTAAAACAGCTACACAATACAGTGAATGCCTGCGGATCGCCACTCAACTCCTGTACCCTGAAATGCTCATTCATTCCCTCAATGCACTCCACAGCATAGATTTGCCCTCAGCTGAGCCAAACTCCCTTCTCCAGACCGCTGCCCTATACCCTGTCCTGGGAGCAGCCAACAGCTAGGGACTGCCTGGCATGTGGCGCTGGAGCCCAAGGGGAGTTGACTCTGGGCTGCAGTGTGCGCTTCAGAGCCCCCAATGGTCATGCTGCAGCAGACCCCCAGCCAGACCCAGCCCCTCCTGGCGCTGCCCGGATTCGCTCTAATATCCCCTCTGTGAACCTCCTAAATCCTGTCTCCTGCTCTTCTTCTAGGGAAGGTGACCTGAGACCGTCGTCCACACCAGCAGTGGTCCTCAGAAGACGGCCCCAGGTGTAGCGTCTGGGTTGGATCACTCACAAGAAGACACAGTGAGCACGTCACATGGCCCAGAGGAGCGGTGCCAAGTGTGCCAGGTGTCTGACAGCTGTGGAATTGCAGACATTACATCTGCGGTGTGCTGGGATGGCTACAGGGGATACACAGCTGGTACACTGTCTCCGGGTTGAGAAAAAGGTCAAGATGAGGTGTGGAATTGGATGGCTGATGAAAAGTGCCAGTGAGCATTGACCAGAGTCCAGGTCAGGCTCGGACCTGGCACTGAGCAATCGAAAGCAAAGCGTGGGAGTTGAAGGGATCCGTCCTGTCACCCTGCAGCTGAAGGGCAGGCAGAGCCAAAGACCAGGCCCGCAGAGCTTACGTACAAGAAGCAGACCTCAGTGCAGCTTCCACCTCAGCAAGCGCTCTGTGCCTAAATCAGAGAAGCAGGACCCTCGGACTACAGGTGGGGTCCTGCACCAGAACAGATGCACTTGAGAACTTGACCCCAGAGTCTCTAAATACTCTGAGCCGGCAGAGGGTGTCTGTAATAGTTTAAGCTGTGTACCAACTTGGCTAGGCTGTGGCATGCAACTCTTTGGTCAACCTCTAGTCTATGTTGCTGTGAAGGCATTTTAAAATGGGATGAGCAATTAAATCAATAGTTTAAAGCAGGTTATCCTCCATAATGTAGTTAGGCCCCATCCAATCAGCTGAAGACCCTAGAACAGGACGGGCCGTGTCAGAGAATATGATGAAGGCATAGGTTGGTTTTCATGCTTTGAAGACAGAAAGAGGGACCATGAGCCAAAGAAAGCAGGTGGCCTTTAGAAGCTGGAAAGGCCAGGACATGAATTTGCTCTTAGAGCCTCCAAAAGGAATCAGCCCTGCCCCGACCATTATTATATTTCAGACTTGTTTCTGTCTACTGACCCTTAGAACAATCAGGTAATAAATTGGCGTTATTTTAATCAAGTTTGTGGTGATTTGTTGCAGCAACAATAGGAAGCTCACACGCCTCCTGTTTTGGTTTTTCTAAGCCTACAGCACCTGGTCTTCCTAGGTGGTCTCCCATCCAAGTACTAACCAGGCCTGATCCTGCTTAGCTCCCAAAATCAGACGAGATCGGGCATGTTCAGGTGGCATGGCCGGAGACTCTGCATCTTGATACACTATGCCAGTGTCTCAAATGAAGCCAGACAAGACGGCCTTATGAGACAATGCTGGACCCACCCCGAGCTGTGACCATCAGCCTTCTTGGTCACCACACCAACAGTTAGGGCCAAAATCTCAGCATAACCAGAAGAACTTGTTGGGTTGCCTAAAAGGATGAGAGGACGATAGCACAAAGGAATTACACAACTTGGCTCTCATGCACAATGAGAAACAGGAAAGTTTCCTGAGAGCCAGGGTTCTGGAAATGCTAAAGAACGGAACTTTAAACCTAAATAAGGAGAGTTTTCAATAAGAGACAAACTTCTATCACAAAGAATTTAACTCCTTGGCCATTGCCCCAAGGTGTAGTACGGTGACAATCCTATGAAGCTTAGAATAAATGAACGTCACAAATAATGAAGTAGAAATGCTCAAAGTGCAGGCTTGGGTTTTGTATAATGATTTATCTGGTCTTCTCCCTGGTTCCTGGAAGGTAATTGTTGTGGTGTGGTCAAATTTGAGACCCACGGAGCCAATTGAGATTAATTACGAGCCTTTATTAGCCGACTGGCGACTGACCCTCTCCATTAGATAGTCAGACCCGAGCCTCCGGAGGAGACAGCTTATAAAGCTCGAAACTACTACATCCTGGTTGGCGTTGATCAAGCAAGCAAGCAGATTAAAAGCAAAAGTTAGCTGTTAGTGTCTATCACAAAGAAATATGTTTTCTGCTGCACAGCTATGTTATCTGTACTCCAGTGGCAATATTGTTTTATTTTTCTTCTTGGGAGCCTTGGAGCTATTTACTCCTAGGCAGCTGGCATCTGGAGATATCACTCTCTGCCCTGTCCTTGGGGCTGACTTACTGAGGAATTGATACCAATAACCATAACAACATATTTTCCAAAGTAGTAACAGCCAGAATAAAGAGGGGAGATGTGAACAAGGAAGATGTTATTGAAATGCATTTTTTACACTGTTACAGTAATGTCTAAAACTTTTGGAATTTTCTCAAGATAGCAGGGTCTCTAATATGCATGAACATCTTTCATTATGTCCAAGAGGGGGCTGATCACCCCAGGGTAACCAAGTGAAAAGGAAGCTGGGCTCTGAGTCAGCCTGACCTGCACGGAGGGTAGGGGAGCTGCAGGTTGGCTTCCATTGCATGGCCAGGAATGAAAAAATTGTGCCTACGTGATGTACCCCGGTAAACAATCTGGACACAAGGGATGGGGTGGGAGTTCTGGGCGTGAGTACGTTGGTGTGCCAAGAGGGACTGCGTCCTCACTCCACAGGGAGAAGGCGACAGCTTGGCACTTGGAACCCTCCCCGACCTGGCCCTATGCATCTCACCGTTTGGCTGGCTCCGAACTGTATCCTTTCTGAAATCCATCAGAAAGACGAATCAGTAAGATTGCATTGACATGGGAGCAAAAACAGTATACATTGACGGCCTGGCCCCACTGTAGTCCCAAGACCTATCTACACATTCTGCAGAACATCACGTTGATCCATTACATTGATGACAACATAACAGTCAGACCTAATGAACAAGAAGTAGCAGGTATTCTGAATGCCTAGTAAGACGCGTGTGCTCCAAAGGCTCGAAGTGGATGCCCGCTAATATGGATGGCTGATAACAGTGACATCCACTGATGGCAATGACACCAGAGACAGCATCAGATCTAGGAATCATCAGTTTAGAACAAAGTCGGAGAGTTTGGTGGCCTTGAGCACTATCCACATCTGTCAACATTCAGAAATCTGCTGTATGTCTTATGTTCTTAGGGCTCCAATAGTCGGGGCATGGAGGCCATAACCTCCAAAAGAGAAGCACATTATTGCACTATGAATCTCCTCTAACCCGTGTTGGAGGAATGAAAGATACCCTATGGGTACCTCTAGCAGGACCTAATAAGAGAGTAAAAGTGTAGACTCCTGGGGTTCTGGAGCAAGGCCATTCCTCTGCAGCAATAGAAAAACAGCTCCCGACATGCTTTTAGGCCCTGGAGAGAGAGAGTGTGTCTGAACGTGGGACATAAAGTGACCTGGTAGCCAGAACTTCTCATCATGACCTAGGTTCTATCAGATGCACCAAATCATTAGGTCAGGCAGGCCCAGCACACCTATCAAAAACAAAAGTGATACATCTAGAATCAGGCATGGACCCTCTCGACTCACACCTATGGGCTCATGAGAAGGTCTCTATGACCAACTCCACTGGTGAATTTTATGTAGTAACTTGACTGGGCTACCGGGTACCCAGATATTTAGTGCAACATTTTTCTGGGTGATCTATCTATCTATCATCTATCTGTCATCTATTTACCTATCTATCATCTGCTATCTATCTATCTTCTATCTATTGGTCTTGTTTCTCTGGAGAACCCTGAATAATACACCAGCCGACAAAGCAGGAAAAGGCCTGATTTGTTTGCAGGTAGAACTTCAGGAACTGCTTTAAGCCAACATGAACAGAGGGCACACTGCAGTCACACTCACGAGCAGCCTTCGTAAACAGGCAGCGGTGAGGGGAAACTGGTCCTCACCTTCCCAGTGTTGGCACAATGGGCTCACGAATGTGATAGAGGTGGGCGCTATGCACAGGCCACTGGCATGAGCTCCCTCTTGCCAAGCTGGTAGAGCCACTGTCACCATGGAATGCCCCGCCTCACAGCAACAAAGACCAACACTGAGCCAGCATTAGGGCACCAGACCTCAAGGAGACCAAACAGCCAAGACCAGTGTGAGACCCTGACCTACATCACCTTGAACCAAGAACTTACTTATAGGAAGGAAAAAGTAGTGAGCACACACCTGTGGGACCCACCGGTCCTACCACATACACGTTGCCAGCAGCTGCCAGTCAGACAGAGCAGTAAAATGGCCCCCAAATTGCAGTTGAGGCACCGTCTTGGAGATGACCTCCCCTGAGGACAGAACTGTATCCTTCAAGATGCCGTATACACTTTGAGTCAGTGGCCATTATATGGTGTCGTGTCCAAAACAGAGAGAACACAGAAGCCTAGGAACCAGGGATAGAAATAGGAATGTCCCCTGTCACTCACTTTCATTTCCAGCAACCACTCAGAAAATTGATGCTTCTCATCCACAACTCTTAGGTCTGTGGGCCTAGAGGGCCTGGAGCCCGGGGAGAAAGCGTTTTCACCGGGGGACCTTGCAAGAATCTGATCAAACTTTATGCTGTGGCTGCCGCCCCGTCTCTCTGGGCGCCTCGTGCCAAGAGATAGCGGGCAAGGGGAGGAATGACCCCCATGGCATGAGTAATTGTCTTCAATCAGCAGGAGGGAGGGCTGCTGTTACATGATGGGGGATTCTAGAATACTCTCGGCACACAAGTATCCAGTGGACACCTCTTAGCATTCCACAGCCCAGTTTTAATCAGGCAGGCACAGCGAGTCCTCCGTGGCCTGAGAAGGGTGTGGATGCCCTTCTCCACGGCCTGTGACTCCATGCACTGGCCAGCCCACGTGTGGATGGTCTCATTCTCCTGCTTATACTCCAATGCCCTACACCAAGCACCTACATGGGGCGGGGCTCTCTCCTCCTTCTTGGGCTCTGACACACAAGGCTGCTCTCCTCAACACACACATGGACTTGTTGTACTCACCGAATTAAAACTGGGTGACAGAGTTCTCATCACTTCGTTCATGAGCCCATCGGCCAATGACGACTGGGGAAAGAAGATGAGCCACAGAATGGGTCATCCTCCTTACGTGATTATTAAAATCCATCTCTGCTGCATCACCCTCTGGTGAACGTTCACAGGAGACACAAAGATCTTTACAGTTTTCTGCCAATTCAGACAAGTCTATCCATATAACTTTTTCCAAATTTCATTGTCACCAATTTTCCAATCTTGTTCCTTCCAAGGTCCTGCCCATCTAGCTCAACCATTGCCCACAGCCCATGAATCGGTATCTAATCACACAGCTGGCCATTTCTCCTTCCAAAAGAAATGAACCACCAGGTGTACTGCCTGAAGCTCTGCCCACCGAGAGCATATCCCAGAAAGGGGCTGCAGTGTTGCAGCTGTCCATTTAGGGTGATACCTGCACCATGCAAAACCGTCTGTAAACCAGACCTGAGTCTCTCCTCCATGTCGATGGATTGCAGGGAAATCTCCACGAGGCCATAGGTGTGGCTGGGAGGGAAAAGGCAGTAGCAGGAGTGGTGACCATATATGCATTTGGGCCACTTCTTTATGTAACTTACTTGTGCCTTCGGGACCTCCTTGATTCAGGGTACAGACAACAGCTGACCTTGGCCGATACCAGAGCCCCTTCCAACAGGCTCCCAAACCAACACCTCCACTGGCCAGCTTCAGACCACACCGGAGGACCAGCTAACCACCTCCACAAATGACACATCCCAAGGGAAGACTGGGTAGGCACCAGAGCCCCGTGAAAATATTGCTCCGTAGGGTCAACCCCTGCACAACGACTCCTCTGCTGTCGTCACAGCCAGTCTTCACAGCCAATCAGCCCGAAGGTCAGTCTCTCCCATTGACATGCAAGCAACAAGTAAGCCTCAACTACAAGAGGGTACACACCACCTACTCACCTGGGACCTGGGAGACCGCATCTCTGGGTCCACAGGACACCTACTACAGAAAGACACTCTACTAAGACCGGGGGACACAGCAGCTCTACCCAATACATAGAAACAAACACAGGGAGGCCATCCAAATGGGAACACCAAGAAATATGTCCCAAACGAAACAACAGAACAAAGCTCCAGAAAAGAACTAAACGGAAGGGAGACAAACAATCTACTAGATGCAGAGTCCAAAAACCTGGTCAGAAGAATTCTCAGTGATCTCAGTGAGAGCGTCAACAAAGAGATAGGAAACATAAAAATGCAGACACAAAAAAGAAAAAGTCAAAATGAAGAACACAATAACTGAAATGAAGAATACATTATGGGGAAACAACAGATTAGACGAAGCAGAGGATCAAGTCCAATTTCGAAAATAAGGCAGCAGAAAACAGCCAATCAGATCAGCAATAAGAAAAAGCGATTTTTAAAAAACTTAACATAGCTCTGGGACAACATGGACATTCACATCACAGGGGTACAGAAAGGAGAAGACAGAGAACAGTGGAATAGAAAACCTATCTGAAGAAATAATGATGGAAAACTTCCCTAACCTGCTGAAGGAAATAGACATACAAGCCCAGGAAGCACAGAGGGTCCCAAACAAGATGAATTCAAAGAGGCCCACAAGCGGACACTAAGAAATTAAAACGTCAAAGGTTAAAGACTAAGAGATTCTTAAAAGCAGCAAGAGAAAAGCAGTTAGTTACCTCCAAGGGAGCTTTCATAGGACTGTCAGGTGATTTCTCAACAGAAAGTTTGCTGGCCAGAGCGATTACCACGATACATTCAAAGGCATGGCAAGCAAGGACCCTAACCAAGATGACTCTATACAGCCAAACTATCATTTAGACTCAAAAGACAGGTAAAGGCTTCCCAGACAAGCAAAAGCTAAACGACTTCATCCCTACCAAACCAGTACTGCAAGAAATGTTAAAGGGACTTCTTTAAGAAGAAAAAGAAAAATCGCGTCTCTGGTACCACACCTCTCTCCCTGGCCTTCCGCCCCCACCCCGCCCCCCACACCCCACCCCAGGGCTGCCTTGCTCAAGGGTGCCTGTCTTGGACTTCGCTCTGGCTCACCAAAGAGGTACCATAGGACCGTTTTCCTTGCTCCCTGCTCACCCATTGGGCTCACCCTCCAGGCAGCTGAGTCACTCTGCACCCGCGTGGCCCTGTGGCCCTTCGCGGCCGCACCCCACCCGCAGGAACCGCTCCCGCCAGGCCACGCCTCCTTTCCTCTCCTCCCAGACTCGGCTTCTGGGACCCCCAAGGGTAAAACACGTCTCCAGAGCGGAGCTGGGGATGGCATTGTCCCTTCCCCACAAGTGCGGCTCCTCTCCGGGGACCAGCCATGTGGGGAGAACGGTCCCACTGGGCGCACGCACTGGAAACCTGCCCGCCCGCGAGGGGCGCAACCTCCCACCTCGGAGCTGTGATAGGAGGATTCGAGGCCGACGCCTTCCCTCCCCTTCACGCCACATCTAAACTTAGGGGTCCCATCTCCGCTTCTACTGACGCGCCGCCGCCGAGACCAGACATCTCCAAGGAGCGCGTGCAGCGATGCCCGCGAACAGCTTCTGCGGTGCGGAGGCCCGCCCAGGGCAGAGTCCCGAGTGCGGGCTCCCACGAACCCTCTGGCCCGCTGCCGGCCAGCAGCGCTGGCCTCTCGGCCCTGGTCCGAGGGACCGCGGGAGGCCCGGGAGGAGAGCCACCGGGTGGGGCAGACCCACCCGGATTCCCCTTCCGGCACATTTTATGCATCGTGGCCTGAGCCTAGAAATGACGCGCGCTCCTCAGGGCATTCCTGAGCAGAGCCCTTTGTCACACTTTCTCTTTTCCCTCCACAATATTCGCCTGGCACCTGCCAAGTAATTGTTTTTCTCCCAAATTTCTCATGAAGAAATAGCAGGAGTCTCGCCCGAGGTGACAGCGAACCAGAAGAGAACCAGAATCTTGTCAGTCGCAGAAAACTTCATACCGTTTGTCACACTTACCATGGCTCTCTCCTCAGGGGACTCCTTGCCTCCCTTCTGCAGTCCCCTCAAAACACCCTTAAGGTATAAAGCTTAGAGATCTCACAGCATGCAGGAAGATAAGGAAAAAGTGGTCTTGCAACACGCCTGTGTGAGCAGAGCACAAGCAGAACTGGTGTCCTGAAGGAGTACATTTGGTAATCAAAATATACTGGGAGTAAAGGATGCCCCGCACTGGACTAACTAGGAAATTGCTCGAAAGCAAGACATGTAATTAGAAATGTATTTTGCTCAATGCCCTCCACTGTGAAGCAAACAGCTGCAATCACAGTAAAGGAGAAATCCCACACGCTTCCCGGACTTCTCTGCGTAGAAACCAACACGGTGACTTCTGCTGTATTCCAAGTACCTGGTCAGTCGCCCAGTGACACTTCACAGAACGTGTGCTTACCTGTCAGGTGCACAGGTTCTGATCCCACTCTGCTGCAAGTTACCCGGTCCCTCTGAGCATAGCTTTACTCCAGAAAAGATATAAGAAGGCAGTCATTTCAAGGGTTGTTTCAAGGATTACACTTGTATACCCAGGCCCTCTCTTGCAGAGCAGGTGCTTAGTGCCAGCTCTTTGCTCTTTTGCCCATCACTCTTACTAGTTTCTACCCATAGAAATGAAGAAGTCATTTTAAGGATCCTGGATAAAAGAGAAGGCTGAATTGTAAAATAATAATAATAAAAGAAAAACATAAAAGATAAATATATGAATAATAAAGGGTCAATCACTGCATCTCTATCAACAATTACTTTAAAAATAAATAAGTGTTCCCATCAAAAGGCTTAGGGGAGCCGAATGGATAAGAAAACAAGACCCTTACATATGCTGCCAACAGGTGACTCACTTGGGATCAAAAGACTCACATAGCCCACATGGGGAGAGGACATGGAGAGGAACAGAGGCCCCCAGCCAACAGCCAGCATCAACAGCCGGACACGTGAGTGAATGTCCCTTTGGATGATTCTGCGGTAGCTCATCGTGGAGCAGAGATGAGTCATTGCTGTAGATTGCAGATTCCTGAGTAAAACACAGACTGTCATTCTATTAAAACAACACAGTTTAGGGACTGTTTGTTATGCATCAGCAGATAGCTGTAGCCGATCTGATCCCGTTTGTTGACAGGGGCCGGGTCACTAGCTCGTCTCAGGGCCCTCGCACACGCTGCTTCTCTACTTGTACTCTTCCCATTCTTTCTTTGCTTATTCCTTCAGTTCTGCCTTAAGAACACTTTCCTGATGTGTCAGCCTGGGCCTGTGGCCTTACCCGAGCCCCTTCAGCCACCTGTGCCTCCGCCATCCCAGCCTTGGTCCTCTCAGCTGTCCCTGTGGGGTGAGAGTTTTCTCCCCGCTCTGTTGGAAGGTGAGCTCCAGGGGGGCAGGCCAGGGGCTGACAGTACAGGCGGGGCTGGACACATCCACTGAGGTTCTCCGAATGCCACCACCACAGATGTCACCTCCGTGGTCGACGCCATGGCTCAGAGCAACTGCCACCCAGCCATCAGGGGCCACCTGCCAAGTTGTTCTTGCACAGTGAACCAATAGAAAAATCTTGTGATCTTCAAGTGCTGAGGGCAGGAAAACCTCAGTCGGGGTAAGTTTGACAAGTTATCCATCGCTGAATAGTAATTTCTGAAAACTGGTGGTACTAAGAACAATTTATGTTTGGGCAACACCAGGAAAAGCTAAACAAGGGGTTCTACACATTGTCCCTACCACCAGGCCCAGGAAGGAGCACTCAGCAGGAAGTGGCGGGCTCTGGAAACACGCATTCATTCACCCTCAGGTGTTTGCAGCCTGGGGTGCGATGAGATCAGACAACCCCTGCCCTCACTGAGGTCATGTTCCATGGGGAGGAGACAGACAAGGAAAGGTCTAGAATATGATCTCAGGTACCCACAAGTGTCATGAAAGGAACAGAGCAGGGAAAGTTCAGAAAGTGAAGATGAAGGGACTTTAGAGGAAGTAGTCAGGGAAGGTATGTCCTATGGACATCCTTGAGTGTCATTAGGGGTCTGAGGGCAGTGAGGGGGTGAGCCAGTCAGACACCTGGGGAAGAGTATCTGAAACAGAAAATACCAAGTTCGGAGGTGCTGAAGTAATGGCGGCCATGCTGCTGACCTTGACCAGAGGAGAAACCCATGTCCTCAGAAACACACACACACTCACATGAACACCAAGGCTGAAATATGAAGAAAACTTCTCATACACTAGATCCTTATCTTTCCATTCCAATGCATTGATCCAAATATTGATCAATTTCTCTCTTCCCTCCAGTCTCACTCTTAACCTCCCGGAACCCGCCAGCCACTGCCCAACTCATTCTTGAATCTCTGCTACCCAATGCTACCGAAGGGAAGGATGTGCTTCTCCTTGTCCACGATCTGCCTGTGGATATTGCAGGCTACGCCTGGTACAAAGGGGCAATTGTGGACCACAACCGTCTAATTGCAGTATATGTAATAGACAGTCAAGAAAGTATCCCGGGGCCTGCACACAGCGGTCGAGAGACAATATACCCCAATGGATCCCTGCTGTTCCAGAATGTCACCCTGGAGGACACAGGATACTACACCCCACAAGCTATAACGGCAAATTTTCAGAATGAAGAAGTAACTGGACAGCTCCGCGTATACCGTGAGTGATTCCTCTCTGTCCTCTGGGAGTCGGGTGGGGGGAATTCTACTTCATACACACAGATTCAGCAGCCCTGGGCTCTGCCTCCATCCCCCCTGCACTGCGTCCCAGGCTGGGGGTTGGGCACTGAGTGCGGGACACACACAGTGGAGACACACTTCCTAGGATCAGAGCTCCCTTCCCAGATTCCGGCCCCTGCAGACATTCACCGCATGGAGAACCAGTCTGATGGGAACAGCTCAGCTGAGTGAGACCAGTCTCAATCCAGCCCCTGGGCCCCTCCTGTGACCAGGACCCTGAGAAAGACCCTGCAGGGCTCAGTCACAGCCTGGCCTGAGGAGTCCCCTGGATCCACACAGAGAAGCTCAGCCCGGGCAGCCCCCCCAGACCCCTGTCCCAGGGGTCCTGACTCCAGGGCCCCCGGGAGCGTATGCCAGGCTGGGTTTGGTACCCTGGGCAGGGCTGAGTGTGAGCAAAGATGTCCCAGGCACGTGAATGAGAGGGCACAGCCCAAGAGCCACGTCTGAGACGGGGTGTTGCGTGGTCCTTCACCTGAGACTGTGTGTGGCAAACACAGATGGACAAAGATGCTGGGCCATCAGCCGACTGCTCTGGGGAGCTTGGGAGACTCCCGAGGAAGGTCCGTGTCCCCAGGGAGGGACAGAACAGAGAAAAGGTTCTGACAGCCCCTCGATCCCCAGAATGAGCTCAGGGGACCCTCTCTCATGGAGGGGCAATAAGATATTGGGGCACCTCCTCCATACTAAGCCTTAGGTCAAGTATTTGGGGATGTTTTTAGGTTAATTCACAGACAACACAGTAATCCAGAGTTCCTATACCATTAACTCAATTTCATTCGGGGTAAACTGAGGCACAGAGAGATACACTCACTGAACCAGGGTCACACAGACCATGAGCAGCAGATCAGGGTCACTCGAGGTCAGTCAGCAGCCAAAGCCTCATCATCTCCTCCACTCCAGGGCACTTGTTCGGTGTGTATGAACCTAATTAATTTAGATCAGCCATTCATTTAGGTCCTTTCTCTCAAGCTTCCCCAGCTCAGAGGGAGAGATTCCGGTCTGGGAAGTGAGAGCAAATGGAGGATTATTCTGTGTTTACCCTTGAATCCAATTCCCTCAGGTCACAATCAGAGTCAGTGCTGGGAACACCCAGGCCATCCCATCAGGTGGCCCATCCACACCTCCCTGCACAGGACTCAAATCACTTATTGGTTTCCTGATGTGTTGGTGTCACTCCCGCTGCATGCAAAGGAAAGGACTTTCCCTCTCACTCCCCACTCCACACCTGCAACCAGCTCGGGGCCCAACACGCAACAACCACTCGAGTGTTCTGATGACGGAGGAAGGAATGATGGAGAATGCATGAGTGAATGAGTGAATGATTCATAATCTCCGCAGAGACAGGCACCTGGATGCAGAGTCCATAAGGTTCTGGCCATATCTATCCCCTGTCCCTCCAGGGACTGAGACCCACCTTCCATCCCTCTGCCCACCTGCTCCTAAAGCCCCCAAGGAGCCAAGTTTCAGGCCTTGGGAGGGTTTTCCTGCCCTCGCTGGCCCTCACTGGGCCAGCCGTGGGGTCTCTGAGTCACCTGTAACCCCCACCGCTCACTGCCATGGACAGTTCTGGCTCTCGGCCCCTCTCGTGACCCTCACCTGCCTCCTCCTTCACTCCAGCCACACTGCCCTGCTCTGCTCTGTTTCCTCCTCCTGGAGGCCTCCCTGGATTCTCCCACTAACCCCTGTGGACAGGCCCACCCTCCCGGGCAAGAGGAGAGGACACAGACGTCAGCCAGAGCAGCAGCCCCGGGCTCCATCATGAGTCAGTGTCCCAGGTCACCATGAGAACGAGCTCCTACTGTGCCCCGTCCCGGGCTCCCTCCCTCCCCGATGCCAACAAGAGGAACAGGCCGCGTGACAGGGACTGGGACCCCTTGATCTGCTCTGTTTGACTCAACCGGGGAGTCAAAGACAGAGGGGACAGGTCTCAGTCTTAAAAAGCTCTCCGGCTCACTTCGCCCCTCAATCATGACTCCCATCCTCATCCTCTGGAGACTCCTGTTCCTCCCAGTGGCTTCTTCGATGGGAACCGTGACCCAAAGCCGTATGACAGATTTACTATTTCACACCCCTGTGTCCTCACAGTGGCACCTTTACCATGGGTAGGGTCTTTTCCGACACTGAGATCACCAGGCACTATCCTTTCACCCAGATGCTGCCCAAATTGGATGAACTTGATCAAACTCTAGTTCTGTCTCCTGAGTTAGAGAGAAAAGTAAGGACACATGCCACTAGACCAAGTAGGGGCTGCTCCCATTTGCCTGACTGTCCCTAGAAACCAGCGACAGGGACCTGCTTCCTAAATCTACTAACATACACGTATCATTTCTAATTTGTTATCATGCCTCCCTTTATACAGCAGACACACCTAGACTTCCCCTCCATCACTCCTGTCCTCTTAAGAGGCTCCCACTCTCTCTCTCCAGGGAGTCACTGCTTTAAAAACAATGTGGCATCTTCCTTGGATCACAGTGTGACCCTGGATGGACTGCAGAACCTGGTCTATGACCTTCAGAGCTCTCTAGAGAGAGTCCTCCAGAAACTGGTCTGAGCTCTTCACGGCATTAACAATATTCTTCACATTTTCTTTCACAGTTTAACTTCTACTTTAGTCTCTGTTTCATAACTCTCATTATGAATGGTTCGCGAAGGTCGGATACCAACCACGCCCACTTCACACTGGTCACCCTTTCTGCATCAGAAAACACAAACATGCATTTCAGGAAAGATCACCATGGTCCTCACCGCCGTCTGCAGGGGGACAGGGGACATTAAGGACCAAGGGCAGAGAGTGTGGTTCTGCTCCAAAGCCAGCCAGCCCCAGCCGTCCCCTCACACTCTCCCCATCATTTCCAGCCCTGACTCTGTTCCACCCTTCCTGGGGTCACTGTTCCATGTCAGTCACCTGAACAACTGTCCCACAGGAGACATTGCCATCTGCGTCCTGAGCTGATCTCCAGGTTGCTCCTGGTCGCCTGGGGGTCATTTCTGCTCAAACCCTGACTCCCCAGGCCAGGCAGTCAGCTGGTCAGGGAAGAACCAGGAGACGTGCGAGGTGAGTAGGGTCCCTGACTCCAGGTCCTGTGTCTTTCCGTGAACCAATGCTGCGAATGCACTGACACTTGAGAAATCTGTGCCCTCTCCCAGACATAAAGCTGGCGGCCCCATGAGTACTCAGATCCTCACGCTTTTGTCATGTGAAATACAGACCTGCCTTATTTTTTGAAGTACTTGGGCTGGCTGAGTGGTGAGAGATGCCAACCCAACTCAGATTGAAGATCGATGCCTTGGGAGGAACCAAAGGTCCCACACAGGGCAACGTTCACTCTGGTATCTGCACAGCTGAGCTACCCACACCGAACGTCATAAGCAACAACTCCGACGCCGTGGAGAACAAGGACCCTGTAGTGTTAACGTGTGAACCTTGGACTCAGGACACCACCTACCTATGGTTGATCAACCATCAGAGCGTCTCAGACAGCAACCGGCTAAAGCCGTCCAAGGACAAAATGACTCTCACTTTACTCCATGTGGGATAACACGGGACCCTATGAGTGTGTAACCTGGAACCCCGGGAGTGCCAGCCTCACTGACCCATTCTACCTGAATGTCCTCTGTGAGTAACTTCTGTTCCTACCTGGCTGAGGCTGCCCGCCCAAAGCCACACTGCCAGAGGCCAGGTTACATCTGTCCCTCTCAGGTCCAAGTACACGAACCCTCACCTCACACACACAGGCTGGCCATGACCTCCTTTCTCTGGCAAATCCAGGTGGGCCCAGCCCTGGGACAATACTAGTTGGAGACAGGCTGCTCCTGTCTTGAAAGACTCAGGGTCAATCACCTGTCTTGGGAAAACAAGTTAATGTCTCAGACTCCGTGAACACAGGGTTTTATGGCCCAGACCTTTTAAAAATAAGACTGCGACCCAGCTCAGAGAGACACTGTGGCCCTTGTACAAATAAGGAGCTTCCCCTTCCCTCTGATTGCATCATGTTGGCTCTGTTCTCTTTGCTCCAGATGGCCCAGAGACCCCTCGCCATTTCCCCCTCAAACCCCCATTACAGTTCCGAGAAAACCTCAGCCTCTCCTGCCACATGGACTCTAACCTGCCCACACAGTATTCTTGGCTCATCAATGGGAGGCCCCAGCAGCCCACACAGGAGCTCTTTACCCCCCACATCACTGCGAATGACAGTGGATCCTATACCTGCCTCGTTCATAACTCTGACACTGGCCTCCATAGGACGACAGTCAAGATTATCACAGTCTCTAGTAAGTGGCTCCCTGGACCATCGGCACCAGCTCTAGGGCGGAGGTCCGTCCGATTTTCAGAAGAGTCTGGAAGAAGTTACTTCCCTTTTGCTAGTGTCACGAGCAAATTATGAGTCTGTCCCCGAACCCCCCCACTAAGTCTCCTCAGACCCTCTCTCTCCTTGCTCCTGACTTCTCATGACAGACGCGGGTCCAGCCTGCAAAGTGCGGGGAGGTGCTTCTCTTGGCCCCAGAAAGCCCTACGTGGTGGAGGGAGCTCTGCAGATGGAGACCTTTATTTAGCCTACTACAGTATTAAAACCACTTTGAATGTTCACTCTTTACGTATGAGAAACGTAACTCTTTAGCTGCAGTGGCCCATGCCTCCCCAGCCCTGTATCAGGGTCATGTGGCCCCTCAGTCCCTCCTGCATTTCCACTATTAGTCTTCATGCGCCAAAACATTGGCTAGAAAAAAACCAAACATAACTAATTTCCTGTGGGGGGTTAAGGGATGGAATTTGAAACATGACTAGGACTTTCTGTGATGGGGTAAGCGGTGAGCATATGCATGCACTACCTCCCAGTCTGTATTATGCCTAACTTCCTGTTAGGTTGGCGAGACCAGGGAGGGCGGTGGTAACGGGTATAGAAAGGCCGACTGCGCTGTAATAAAGTCAGACCTTGCGCTGAAACGACAGGAACCACACGATACGTTATTTCTTTGGATCTGCTTCCTTCATTCAGCAAGGACAAGGCCATGGGCTCTCTAGTGGAAACGGTGGCTGATCTGCTCAGTGAGTACATATGGAATTTAATAGAGTCATTAGTGCCAAACAGAATGGAGCAAGCCCTCTGGTCTTGAAACCACTGTTAAAACGTGTCTCAAGAAGATGCTAATATATGTAATTGAAGGATGGCGTCAGCAATATGCAATGAGTAACACGAGCGATGTTTAAGAAAAAGCTTTGCCGATTTCTTTCGCAAGTGATTCCGCTGTAATTTTTTGCTTATGAATCCAGTTTGCACCTACACATTCCTCGTCAATTCTTTTGTTGTTTTACTTTACTTTTCCTCATGGATTCTTGAAAGATTACTATTATTTTTATGAGACGATACGTCGTGAAAACTTAACAGAGGAGATTGTGGCTTCATTACTAAATATAAATTCCACATTTTATAATAATGGTCGTTGGGAGGACACACAGATTCCTGACATAACTTCCTGGACTGATTCCTCAACTGTGATTTCATCAACTGCTTGAGCGAAAATTTGATCCGCAACTTTGCTTTCATCATGGTCCTACTACACCTTCCTAAGAAGAAGAACTCGAAACAGAGAAGAATTGCCCAACAATAATGTGGTCTCAGGCCTCGTTCTGCGGTTACTTTCTTCTCATTTTGGGGTGAGTCTCTGGTGGGGCTCCTAGTACGGTGGGGCTCCCGACCTGGAGCGAACCCCTGAAGAGCAGGGTGGACATCTCCATAAGGCCAGGAGGTACCAAGAGTGTGAGCCTGGTTCCAGTGTAGAGGAGGGGAGAGGGTTCAAAGGCAAAATTCTGGAATTGAGTCCAGGGGAGGATTTGAAAATCTCCCGCTTCGGGATGAGGAGGAGGAGCCGGCGCCATTACAACATGGCGCCGGAGAGAGGACAGGAAAAAAGAAGGCGGGGGCAGGAGGAAGAGGAGGAGTGAGGAGGGGAAGAGGAGGAGTGAGGAGGGGCAGGAGGAAGAGGAGGAGTAAGGAGGGGAAGAGGAGGAGTGAGGAGGGGCAGGAGGAAGAGGAGGAGCGAGCAGGGGAAGAGGAAGAGCCAGGAAAAGGGCGAGGGGAGGAGGGCACTATCGGGAGCGAGGAGAGAAATAACCAAGGATGGAGATGTAAAATGGCGGAGCTGAAGAAGTCAGCTGAGTGACCAGGGCCCGGCGCGGGTGACGGGGGCAGGAAGCCTTCAAGGGACACATTACTTCGGGACAGTGCCACCGTGACCTTTGTGCCGTGGAGGTACCCCCAGAAGGTAAAGGACAGATCTTAGACACCCCGGATGGGCAAGGTGTGGTCTGAAACAAGCCTCGGAGCTGCCCTCAGGGGCCCCTTAGACACAGTGTCCACAGCGCGGGATGCATTGAAAGTGTGAACAAACAACCCCAACCCCTGAAGAGTAATTCCCCAAGTCGCGTCCACCCTCGGTTCCTCTCTTCATCCTCTCCCCTCCCCACCCCCTTTTAGGTTCTCCTGGGCTCTGGCCCGCAACGCCCTCCCCCTCCCAGTGCTCCATTTTTTAGGTTCTTCTGGGCTCCCCACACTCCAAGTCTCCCTGGTCCTTGATCTTTTCCCCCTCGCTCCTACCCCTTTTTCTAGATTCTTCTGTCTTCAGCACACTCCAAGGTCTCTCAGCCCGCTGTCGATCCCGCTCGCCGCACCCAGGCTCCATAGGCGACTGGATTAGCACACTTACTCACACATCGTGGCCTCTTGCTCACTCGAAAGCGTGGCTGACGATCACCTTCACGCTCAGAAGTCCACCGAAGTGAGCTTTCGCGCTGCGCCGCGTGACGGAAGACGCAGCAAGCACACGACCCAGACCCTGGCCTTCCTGGCGACAGTGCATCTCAGCCTGGCGGCAGCCGGACACCAAATGCCCTGTCCTGGATTTGGAAACTGTTGTGCGTATCTTTTCCCCACCCCCAACTTCCCCTAAGCTCAGAAACTCACTTCTGCTCTACACCCCCTGCAGCAACTCCCTTCCCTTTTTGAATGTGCCAACACCCCCTGCTCAGGTCCCTACGTCGTCCTCCAGTCATGCTCACTCTCTGCTTCTCCATCCCAACCGAGAATGGATCTCCCTCTTCAACGCATGTCCTGTGCCCTGTCCCTTGTTAGCCTGTAGCTGCTGGGCCCCTGGAGATTTGTGTCTGTGTGTCCCTTAATCTAACTCAACACACGCAGACACAGAGACACACTCAGCTATGCATTCATACCTGTAATCACACACACATGCACTCATAGACACACATATTCACAGACACACACACACACAACTATACATACACACACAGAACACACACAGCCCAAAACTCTTCCCCTTAAGCTCTGAATCCCTTTCCTCAAAGCCACTTCCCTCTGGGTTGTGTGTAAGCTTCTTCCCTTTTCTTAGTGACCACATTGACTATGCTATAGTGCCTTCACAATCTCCATCTGCCCTCTGTCCAGAACCCCATCTTGCCTGTCACCACTCACTGCCACTTCTAATTTCCAAAGTAGCTGATATTGTCCCTAAAGTACCTGATATTTACCTTTAAAACAGCTACACAATACAGTGAATGCCTGCGGATCGCCACTCAACTCCTGTACCCTGAAATGCTCATTCATTCCCTCAATGCACTCCACAGCATAGATTTGCCCTCAGCTGAGCCAAACTCCCTTCTCCAGACCGCTGCCCTATACCCTGTCCTGGGAGCAGCCAACAGCTAGGGACTGCCTGGCATGTGGCGCTGGAGCCCAAGGGGAGTTGACTCTGGGCTGCAGTGTGCGCTTCAGAGCCCCCAATGGTCATGCTGCAGCAGACCCCCAGCCAGACCCAGCCCCTCCTGGCGCTGCCCGGATTCGCTCTAATATCCCCTCTGTGAACCTCCTAAATCCTGTCTCCTGCTCTTCTTCTAGGGAAGGTGACCTGAGACCGTCGTCCACACCAGCAGTGGTCCTCAGAAGACGGCCCCAGGTGTAGCGTCTGGGTTGGATCACTCACAAGAAGACACAGTGAGCACGTCACATGGCCCAGAGGAGCGGTGCCAAGTGTGCCAGGTGTCTGACAGCTGTGGAATTGCAGACATTACATCTGCGGTGTGCTGGGATGGCTACAGGGGATACACAGCTGGTACACTGTCTCCGGGTTGAGAAAAAGGTCAAGATGAGGTGTGGAATTGGATGGCTGATGAAAAGTGCCAGTGAGCATTGACCAGAGTCCAGGTCAGGCTCGGACCTGGCACTGAGCAATCGAAAGCAAAGCGTGGGAGTTGAAGGGATCCGTCCTGTCACCCTGCAGCTGAAGGGCAGGCAGAGCCAAAGACCAGGCCCGCAGAGCTTACGTACAAGAAGCAGACCTCAGTGCAGCTTCCACCTCAGCAAGCCTCTGTGCCTAAATCAGAGAAGCAGGACCCTCGGACTACAGGTGGGGTCCTGCACCAGAACAGATGCACTTGAGAACTTGACCCCAGAGTCTCTAAATACTCTGAGCCGGCAGAGGGTGTCTGTAATAGTTTAAGCTGTGTACCAACTTGGCTAGGCTGTGGCATGCAACTCTTTGGTCAACCTCTAGTCTATGTTGCTGTGAAGGCATTTTAAAATGGGATGAGCAATTAAATCAATAGTTTAGGTAAAGCAGTTATCCTCCATAATGTAGTTAGGCCCCATCCAATCAGCTGAAGACCCTAGAACAGGACGGGCCGTGTCAGAGAAGAGGATATGATGAAGGCATAGGTTGGTTTTCATGCTTTGAAGACAGAAAGAGGGACCATGAGCCAAAGAAAGCAGGTGGCCTTTAGAAGCTGGAAAGGCCAGGACATGAATTTGCTCTTAGAGCCTCCAAAAGGAATCAGCCCTGCCCCGACCATTATTATATTTCAGACTTGTTTCTGTCTACTGACCCTTAGAACAATCAGGTAATAAATTGGCGTTATTTTAATCAAGTTTGTGGTGATTTGTTGCAGCAACAATAGGAAGCTCACACGCCCTCCTGTTTTGGTTTTTTCTAAGCCTACAGCACCTGGTCTTCCTAGGTGGTCTCCCATCCAAGTACTAACCAGGCCTGATCCTGCTTAGCTCCCAAAATCAGACGAGATCGGGCATGTTCAGGTGGCATGGCCGGAGACTCTGCATCTTGATACACTATGCCAGTGTCTCAAATGAAGCCAGACAAGACGGCCTTATGAGACAATGCTGGACCCACCCCGAGCTGTGACCATCAGCCTTCTTGGTCACCACACCAACAGTTAGGGCCAAAATCTCAGCATAACCAGAAGAACTTGTTGGGTTGCCTAAAAGGATGAGAGGACGATAGCACAAAGGAATTACACAACTTGGCTCTCATGCACAATGAGAAACAGGAAAGTTTCCTGAGAGCCAGGGTTCTGGAAATGCTAAAGAACGGAACTTTAAACCTAAATAAGGGAGAGTTTTCAATAAGAGACAAACTTCTATCACAAAGAATTTAACTCCTTGGCCATTGCCCCAAGGTGTAGTACGGTGACAATCCTATGAAGCTTAGAATAAATGAACGTCACAAATAATGAAGTAGAAATGCTCAAAGTGCAGGCTTGGGTTTTGTATAATGATTTATCTGGTCTTCTCCCTGGTTCCTGGAAGGTAATTGTGTGGTGCGGTCAAATTTGAGACCCACGGAGCCAATTGAGATTAATTACGAGCCTTTATTAGCCGACTGGCGACTGACCCTCTCCATTAGATAGTCAGACCCGAGCCTCCGGAGGAGACAGCTTATAAAGCTCGAAACTACTACATCCTGGTTGGCGTTGATCAAGCAAGCAAGCAGACAAAAGCAAAAGTTAGCTGTTAGTGTCTATCACAAAGAAATATGTTTTCTGCTGCACAGCTATGTTATCTGTACTCCAGTGGCAATATTGTTTTATTTTTCTTCTTGGGAGCCTTGGAGCTATTTACTCCTAGGCAGCTGGCATCTGGAGATATCACTCTCTGCCCTGTCCTTGGGGCTGACTTACTGAGGAATTGATACCAATAACCATAACAACATATTTTCCAAAGTAGTAACGGCCAGAATAAAGAGGGGAGATGTGAACAAGGAAGATGTTATTGAAATGCATTTTTTACACTGTTACAGTAATGTCTAAAACTTTTGGAATTTTCTCAAGATAGCAGGGTCTCTAATATGCATGAACATCTTTCATTATGTCCAAGAGGGGCTGATCACCCCAGGGACTAACCAAGTGAAAAGGAAGCTGGGCTCTGAGTCAGCCTGACCTGCACGGAGGGTAGGGGAGCTGCAGGTTGGCTTCCATTGCATGGCCAGGAATGAAAAAATTGTGCCTACGTGATGTACCCCGGTAAACAATCTGGACACAAGGGATGGGGTGGGAGTTCTGGGCGGTGAGTACGTTGGTGTGCCAAGAGGGACTGCGTCCTCACTCCACAGGGAGAAGGCGACAGCTTGGCACTTGGAACCCTCCCCGACCTGGCCCTATGCATCTCACCGTTTGGCTGGCTCCGAACTGTATCCTTTCTGAAATCCATCAGAAAGACGAATCAGTAAGATTGCATTGACATGGGAGCAAAAACAGTATACATTGACGGCCTGGCCCCACTGTAGTCCCAAGACCTATCTACACATTCTGCAGAACATCACGTTGATCCATTACATTGATGACAACATAACAGTCAGACCTAATGAACAAGAAGTAGCAGGTATTCTGAATGCCTAGTAAGACGCATGTGCTCCAAAGGCTCGAAGTGGATGCCCGCTAATATGGATGGCTGATAACAGTGACATCCACTGATGGCAATGACACCAGAGACAGCATCAGATCTAGGAATCATCAGTTTAGAACAAAGTCGGAGAGTTTGGTGGCCTTGAGCACTATCCACATCTGTCAACATTCAGAAATCTGCTGTATCTCTTATGTTCTTAGGGCTCCAATAGTCGGGGCATGGAGGCCATAACCTCCAAAAGAGAAGCACATTATTGCACTATGAATCTCCTCTAACCCGTGTTGGAGGAATGAAAGATACCCTATGGGTACCTCTAGCAGGACCTAATAAGAGAGTAAAAGTGTAGACTCCTGGGGTTCTGGAGCAAGGCCATTCCTCTGCAAGCAATAGAAAAACAGCTCCCGACATGCTTTTAGGCCCTGGAGAGAGAGAGTGTGTCTGAACGTGGGACATAAAGTGACCTGGTAGCAGAACTTCTCATCATGACCTAGGTTCTATCAGATGCACCAAATCATTAGGTCAGGCAGGCCCAGCACACCTATCAAAACAAAAGTGATACATCTAGAATCAGGCATGGACCCTCTCGACTCACACCTATGGGCTCATGAGAAGGTCTCGATGACCAACTCCACTGGTGAATTTTATGTAGTAACTTGACTGGGCTACCGGGTACCCAGATATTTAGTGTAACATTTTTCTGGTGATCTATCTATCTATCTATCTATCTACTATCATCTATCTGTCATCTATTTACCTATCTATCATCTGCTATCTATCTATCTTCTATCTATTGGTCTTGTTTCTCTGGAGAACCCTGAATAATACACCAGCCGACAAAGCAGGAAAAGGCCTGATTTGTTTGCAGGTAGAACTTCAGGAACTGCTTTAAGCCAACATGAACAGAGGGCACACTGCAGTCACACCACGAGCAGCCTTCGTAAACAGGCAGCGGTGAGGGGAAACTGGTCCTCACCTTCCCAGTGTTGGCACAATGGGCTCACGAATGTGATAGAGGTGGGCGCTATGCACAGGCCACTGGCATGAGCTCCCTCTTGCCAAGCTGGTAGAGCCACTGTCACCACGGAATGCCCCGCCTCACAGCAACAAAGACCAACACTGAGCCAGCATTAGGGCACCAGACCTCAAGGAGACCAAACAGCCAAGACCAGTGTGAGACCCTGACCTACATCACCTTGAACCAAGAACTTACTTTATAGGGAAGGAAAAAGTAGTGAGCACACACCTGTGGGACCCACCGGTCCTACCACATACACGTTGCCAGCAGCTGCCAGTCAGACAGAGCAGTAAAATGGCCCCCAAATTGCAGTCGAGGCGCCGTCGTGGAGATGACCTCCCCTGAGGACAGAACTGTATCCTTCAAGATGCCGTATGCACTTTGAGTCAGTGGCCATTATATGGTGTCGTGTCCAAAACAGAGAGAACACAGGAGCCTAGGAACCAGGGATAGAAATAGGAATGTCCCCGTCACTCACTTTCATTTCCAGCAACCACTCAGAAAATTGATGCTTCTCATCCACAACTCTTAGGTCTGTGGGCCTAGAGGGCCTGGAGCCCGGGGAGAAAGCGTTTTCACCGGGGACCTTGCAAGAATCTGATCAAACTTTATGCTGTGGCTGCCGCCCCGTCTCTCTGGGCGCCTCGTGCCAAGAGATAGCGGGCAAGGGGAGGAATGACCCCCATGGCATGAGTAATTGTCTTCAATCAGCAGGAGGGAGGGCTGCTGTTACATGATGGGGGACTCTAGAATACTCTCGGCACACAAGTATCCAGTGGACACCTCTTAGCATTCCACCACCCAGTTTTAATCAGGCAGGCACAGCGAGTCCTCCGTGGCCTGAGAAGGGTGTGGATGCCCTTTCTCACGGCCTGTGACTCCATGCGCTGGGCCAGCCCACGTGGATGGCTCATTCTCCTGCTTATACTCCAATGCCCTACACCAAGCACCTACATGGGGGGGGGGCTCTCCTCTTCTGCTTGGGCTCTGACACACAAGGCTGCTCTCCTCAACACACACATGGACTTGCTGTACTCACCGAATTAAAACTGGGTGACAGAGTTCTCATCACTTCGTTCATGAGCCCATCGGCCAATGACGACTGGGGAAAGAAGATGAGCCACAGAATGGGTCATCCTCCTTACGTGATTATTAAAATCCATCTCTGCTGCATCACCCTCTGGTGAACGTTCACAGGAGACACAAAGATCTTTACAGTTTTCTGCCAATTCAGACAAGTCTATCCATATAACTTTTTCCAAATTTCATTGTCACCAATTTTCCAATCTTGTTCCTTCCAAGGTCCTGCCCATCTAGCTCAACCATTGCCCACAGCCCATGAATCGGTATCTAATCACACAGCTGGCCATTTCTCCTTCCAAAAGAAATGAACCACCAGGTGTACTGCCTGAAGCTCTGCCCACCGAGAGCATATCCCAGAAAGGGGCTGCAGTGTTGCAGCTGTCCATTTAGGGTGATACCTGTACCATGCAAAACCGTCTGTAAACCAGACCTGAGTCTCTCCTCCATGTCGATGGATTGCAGGGAAATCTCCACGAGGCCATAGGTGTGGCTGGGAGGGAAAAGGCAGTGTAGCAGGAGTGGTGACCATATATGCATTTGGGCCACTTCTTTATGTAACTTACTTGTGCCTTCGGGACCTCCTTGATTCAGGGTACAGACAACAGCTGACCTTGGCCGATACCAGAGCCCCTTCCAACAGGCTCCCAAACCAACACCTCCACTGGCCAGCTTCAGACCACACCGGAGGACCAGCTAACCACCTCCACAAATGACACATCCCAAGGGAAGACTGGGTAGGCACCAGAGCCCTGTGAAAATATTGCTCCGTAGGGTCAACCCCTGCACAACGACTCCTCTGCTGTCGTCACAGCCAGTCTTCACAGCCAATCAGCCCGAAGGTCAGTCTCTCCCATTGACATGCAAGCAACAAGTAAGCCTCAACTACAAGAGGGTACACACCACCTACTCACCTGGGACCTGGGAGACCGCATCTCTGGGTCCACAGGACACCTACTACAGAAAGACACTCTACTAAGACCGGGGGACACAGCAGCTCTACCCAATACATAGAAACAAACACAGGGAGGCCATCCAAATGGGAACACCAAGAAATATGTCCCAAACGAAACAACAGAACAAGCTCCAGAAAAGAACTAAACGGAAGGGAGACAAACAATCTACTAGATGCAGAGTCCAAAAACCTGGTCAGAAGAATTCTCAGTGATCTCAGTGAGAGCGTCAACAAAGAGATAGGAAACATAAAAATGCAGACACAAAAAAGAAAAAGTCAAAATGAAGAACACAATAACTGAAATGAGAAGAATACATTTATGGGGAAACAACAGATTAGACGAAGCAGAGGATCAAGTCCAATTTCGAAAATAAGGCAGCAGAAAACAGCCAATCAGATCAGCAATAAGAAAAAGCGATTTTTAAAAAACTTAACATAGCTCTGGGACAACATGGACATTCACATCACAGGGGTACAGAAAGGAGAAGACAGAGAACAGTGGAATAGAAAACCTATCTGAAGAAATAATGATGGAAAACTTCCCTAACCTGCTGAAGGAAATAGACATACAAGCCCAGGAAGCACAGAGGGTCCCAAACAAGATGAATTCAAAGAGGCCCACAAGCGGACACTAAGAAATTAAAACGTCAAAGGTTAAAGACTAAGAGATTCTTAAAAGCAGCAAGAGAAAAGCAGTTAGTTACCTCCAAGGGAGCTTTCATAGGACTGTCAGGTGATTTCTCAACAGAAAGTTTGCTGGCCAGAGCGATTACCACGATACATTCAAAGGCATGGCAAGCAAGGACCCTAACCAAGATGACTCTATACAGCCAAACTATCATTTAGACTAAAAGACAGGTAAAGGCTTCCCAGACAAGCAAAAGCTAAACGACTTCATCCCTACCAAACCAGTACTGCAAGAAATGTTAAAGGGACTTCTTTAAGAAGAAAAAGAAAAATCGCGTCTCTGGTACCACACCTCTCTCCCTGGCCTTCCGCCCCACCCCCGCCCCGCCACACCCCACCCCAGGGCTGCCTTGCTCAAGGGTGCCTGTCTTGGACTTCGCTCTAGCTCACCAAAGAGGTACCATAGGACCGTTTTCCTTGCTCCCTGCTCACCCATTGGGCTCACCCTCCAGGCAGCTGAGTCACTCTGCACCCGCGTGGCCCTGTGGCCCTTCGCGGCCCCACCCCACCCCGCAGGAACCGCTCCCGCCAGGCCACGCCTCCTTTCCTCTCCTCCCAGACTCGGCTTCTGGGACCCCAAGGGTAAAACACGTCTCCGGAGCGGAGCTGGGGATGGCATTGTCCCTTCCCCACAAGTGCGGCTCCTCTCCGGGGACCAGCCATGTGGGGAGAACGGTCCCACTGGGCGCACGCACTGGAAACCTGCCCGCCCGCGAGGGGCGCAACCTCCCGCCTAGGAGCTGTGATAGGAGGAGTCGGGGCCGACGCCTTCCCTCCCCTTCACGCCACATCTAAACTTAGGGGTCCCATCTCCGCTTCTACTGACGCGCCGCCGCGAGACCAGACATCTCCAAGGAGCGCGTGCAGCGATGCCGCGAACAGCTTCTGCGGTGCGGAGGCCGCCCAGGGCAGAGGTCCCGAGTGCGGGCTCCCACGAACCCTCTGGCCCGCTGCCGCCAGCAGCGCTGGCCTCTCGGCCCTGGTCCGAGGGACCCGCGGAGGCCCGGGAGGAGAGCCACCGGGTGGGGCAGGACCCACCCGGATTCCCCTTCCGGCACATTTTATGCATCGTGGCCTGAGCCTAGAAATGACGCGCGCTCCTCAGGGCATTCCAGCAGAGCCCTTTGTCACACTTTCTCTTTTCCCTCCACAATATTCGCCTGGCACCTGCCAAGTAATTGTTTTTCTCCCAAATTTACTCATGAAGAATAGCAGGAGTCTCGCCCGAGGTGACAGCGAACCAGAAGAGAACCAGAATCTTGTCAGTCGCAGAAACTTCATATCGTTTGTCACACTTACCATGGCTCTCTCCTCAGGGGACTCCTTGCCTCCCTTCTGCAGTCCCCTCAAAACACCCTTAAGGTATAAAGCTTAGAGATCTCACAGCATGCAGGAAGATAAGGAAAAAGTGGTCTTGCAACACGCCTGTGTGAGCAGAGCACAAGCAGAACTGGTGTCCTGAAGGAGTACATTTGGTAATCAAAATATACTGGGAGTAAAGGATGCCCCGCACTGGACTAACTAGGAAATTGCTCGAAAGCAAGACATGTAATTAGAAATGTATTTTGCTCAATGCCCTCCACTGTGAAGCAAACAGCTGCAATCACAGTAAAGGAGAAATCCCACACGCTTCCCGGACTTCTCTGCGTAGAAACCAACACGGTGACTTCTGCTGTATTCCAAGTACCTGGTCAGTCGCCCAGTGACACTTCACAGAACATGTGCTTACCTGTCAGGTGCACAGGTTCTGATCCCACTCTGCTGCAAGTTACCCGGTCCCTCTGAGCATAGCTTTACTCCAAAAAGATATAAGAAGGCAGTCATTTCAAGGGTTGTTTCAAGGATTACACTTGTATACCCAGGCCCTCTCTTGCAGAGCAGGTGCTTAGTGCCAGCTCTTTGCTCTTTTGCCCATCACTCTTACTAGTTTCTACCCACAGAAATGAAGAAGTGATTTTAAGGATCCTGGATAAAAGAGAAGGCTGAATTATAAAATAATATATAAAAGAAAAACATAAAAGATAAATATATGAATAATAAAGGGTCAATCACTGCATCTCTATCAACAATTACTTTAAAAATAAATAAATGTCCCATTGAAAGGCTTGGTGTGGATGAATTGATAAGAATACAAGAGCCTTACGTATGCTGCCTACAAGCAAGCAACTCACTTGGGATCAAAAGATACGCATAGACTTTTTGGGAAAAGATATTTTAGGAAAACAGGTACCAAAAAATCAAGTGGGCAGAAATACTTATACCAGACAAAACAGACTTTACAACGAAGGCTATAACAAGGGATAAAGAAGGACCCAGTAATCCCACTTCTCAGTATTTATGCAAAGAAAACCAAAGCACTATTGTAAAGGGACATGTGCACCCATATGTTCATTACAGCACTATTCACCACAGCCAAGATACAGAGGCAACCTGGGTGTCCATCAATGGGGAATGGGTAAAGAAGATGTGGTTCGTATAGACAATGGAATGTTACTCACTCAGCCATTAAAAAAAAGATGAAATTTTGACATCTGCCACAACATGGATGGACCTCGATGGTATTGTACTGAGCGGAGTAAGTCAGACACAGAAAGGCAAATGCCATGTGATTTCACTTACCTGTGGAATCTAAAGAACAAAATAAATGAACGAACAACAGAAACGAACTCATAGTACAAAGAACATTTTGATGGTTGCTACATTGGACCACAGTTGGGGGGATGGGTGAAAAAGAGGAAAGGGTTAACAAGTACAGGTTACTAGTTACACAGTAGTCATGGGGGTGAAAAGTACAGCATAGGAACTATAGTCAATAGTATTGTAATAACTATGTATGGTGTCAGATGGGTACCAAATTTATAAGGGTGGTCACTTTGTAAGAAATATACATGTCTAAGTACTATATGTGAACCTGAAACTAATATAATATTGTACGTTGACTGTAACTAAAAAATATAAAAATTATTTTTAAGAAGTTAAGAAAAGCAATGGTGTTTAACATGATGGAGGGTATAGAACTGAGGACTCAATATTTTCACTTTGGAAATTTGGTTTTGGTTCCGTTGACCCTATCTGGCACAAAGGGCTCTCTCTAGCATTGAAAGGTTGGAGGAAATAAAACTTATCTATGCTCTACATCATTACAACCTGAAAATATCTCCAAAGTACAGTGACAGGCTGGCTTCACACTACCACACAAAACTTTTACTAAAGTGGCAGTGACACTTCATATCTGTAGCTCCTGTGGCCCTGTGTCGTTGTGCAGGGTCTCAGGTCCTCAATGAAGAATTTACAGGCAGGTAGTCTAAGGACCGTGGAGTTAGATCTGGAGGGCTGTGGCACCCTCTGAAGGTCGTGCTGAAAGGACAGGCCCACTGCACTGAAACATTGGTGGCTGACTGATTGGGATGTAACCTATGTGCTCAGAAACTGAGGTGCTGTGAATGAGAAAGAATCTACTGCCAAACCTCACAGATATCGCTCCCATCAGAGAAAAAAAAAATTCTTCCTGAACCACATATCCTTCCATTTCTTACAGGAAATGCAATTCCGTTATAATCTCATGGGACCAGCATCGTATATGCGTTCCACCGTTAGTCAAAATGTCATTATGGGTGTGTGAGTGTATTTCTTTTTTATTATTATTTGTTGCCATGTAACAAACCCCCAAACTTAGTGGAATACAGTCCTCACACATTCTGTGAGTGGAGATTTTGACAGAGCGCAGCTAAGATGGTTTGTCTCTGCTCTGCGGTGATTGAGAACTCAGGTGGGATGAAGTGAATGGATGGGTCTGGAACAGCTGGGGCTGAGGAACCCACCTCTGAGAGGGCTTCATCACCCACGTACCTGGGACCTTGATGAGAATGGTTGGAAGGCTGGGCTCAGCTGGGACTGTCAGCCTGAACCCCTGCACATAGCATGGTGGTTCGATTTTCACCTGGTGTTGCATGTCTTCTATGACCCAGCCTCAGAAGTAACGTTGTGTCACTTTCCCCATAGGCTATTAGTTTTAGGAGTCACAAGCCCACCCACATTCCAGGAGACAGCACATAGACCCCACCTGTCAAAGGGAGGAGTTGCCACCACATTTTGAAACCGCCAACCGTCACACTGCTGATGGGCACTCGGATCATTTCTAGTTTGGGCTATTAAGATGAGGCTGTTGTAAATATCTAGTGCATCTCTTGTGAATACCTGTACATCTTTATCTTCAGTATATTTCCAGGAAAGGACCGCAGAGTCATAGGGTGTTATATGGTCAGTTTAGTAGATCCTTCCCGAAGGTTTTCCAAAGCAGTTGTACTAGTTTACACTCTCACCCACTGTGTGACAATTCCAGCTGCCTCACAATCTCGTCAAGTCTGGTATTGCTTGTATTTTTTGTTTGAGCTTAAATTATTTTTACCATAAAAAAGCAGCAACGCTTCTGTGTCTTTCCCTGCCGTGTATTAGTTTCTGTGGCTGCTACAACAAAGCACCACAAATGTATGGCTTACAACAACACTGGTTTATTCCCTTACAGTTTGGGAAGTCAGAAGTCTAACATCACGGTGGTAACAGGGTTCTGTTCCTTCTGGAGGCTGGGGAGAAACTGTTTCTAACCTTCTCCACCTTCTCGAGGCCACTGCCTTCCTTGACTTGTGGCCCCACATACAGCACTCTGTCATCACCTCATCTCTTCCGACGTGTTCTCCCTCTATCTCTCTTATAAGGACACTTGCAATTCCATGGACTCACCGGATACTCACCATAATCTCCACACCTCAATGGTTTTAACTTAATCACAGCTGCAAAGTCTCTTTGTAGGAATTACAACACGGTTATCTTTGGAGGTCATTATTTAGCCTGCCACACTACCTGCCCCCTGCTCACCGGAATTTGCAGTTCTCCCCCCCTATGGTCCCCTGTGTGGGAACTGCATGTTTCAATTCCTCTATAAGAGCCGTCACCAACATTTTGCCATCAGAGACCAGTGCTCCTATGAGAATCCAATGCCAGATGATCTGAGGTGGAGCTGAGGCCCACCCACGGCTCACCTCCTGCTGTGCAGCCCTGTTCCTAACAGCCACGGACAGGTACTGATCCGCGGCCCTGGGTTGGGAACCCCTACTCTGTAAGACCCTATTTCTTCCAAAGCCTCGAAGATAGGTCCCAACTCTCCTCTGCCCAGTCTCTCCCACAGCTGGTGGGACACAGCAGCCTGTGCTATCGCCATCTGGTGGATGTACAGCGCCACAGCAGGTATGTGCCCAATGGTAATGTAATAAGAGCCAGGAAAGTAATTTAAAATTTTTCTAATAACTATAATTTAAAAAAGGTGAAAAAAATTTCAATACTATATTTTATTTAACCTAATGTATCCAAAATATTGTCATTGCAACATGTAATTAACAAAAAAATAATGAGTTTTTTACGTGTCCCTTTTATACTAAGGCTTTGAAATCTGGTGTGTATTTCACACTTACAACACTTCTCAATTCAGATCAGCCACATTGTGTTTAGGTAGTCACATGTGGCGAGTGGCTACCGTATTAAACAGCACAGCTTTAGCGGAAGACTCAGGCAGAGACAGAGACGGGGAGGGCGGGGCGGGGTCTGAGATGGGATGGTGCCTGGAGGAGGGGATTAAAGGAGGGGCTGACCTGCTGTCCAGGGCAGGCCCTGGCTGTCCAGACGTGGCCTTGGTCCCACCACAGTGCCAGATTCCGTGGTGCACATCAGAGACCCGGTTGGAGCCCACGGCTGCCGGTGACCTGGGAGACACAGCCTCAGCGAAGCTCATTGTAACAGTCTGTAAGATGACGCCCTCCTGAGGCTACATGCACTGGGGCATCTGAAAACCCCGTCTAGACCCTGCATAGCTCTGCTTGCGAGAGTCAGCTACTGGGTTACTGTCTTTTTTGCTTGTTCTTACCTCGTTTTCCCAGAATCCCTGCTTTGAACAATGCCTAGTGCACAGCAAGCACCAGTAGAGTTTGAAGACTGAATGACAGGTCGAGGCCTGGCAGAGAGCCCGGCCCCCAGCCTGTACCCCATGTCTGGCTGTCACTTTGACTGTGTCTACACACTGGTACTATCCAATCCTGCCAATGAGTTATTGTTGAGTCTTAACTCAGCTGAGCGGTAGGTACCATAATGATACCTACTTACCCATGAAGAAACCTAGCTCGGAGAGGTGGTCACTTACCCAAGTCACAGAGCCCATAGAGACTGGTCATCATCCCCCTTGACCTCTGACTCACAGACCCGGTGCCCATGTCTACAATTTCTGACCTGACCACTGGAACCAGTCACCCAATTCTGACTCTTGACCCTAGGACCTGAGGCATAGTCTCCTGACCTGTGACCTGTGGAGATGTAGCTCCAGACTCCTGACCTCTGGGAACAAGTCTCCAAACCCTGGTACTGTCTAAACAATCTCGAATGTCTATGAGGTCTGACCAGAGGTTTGTATATATTTCTCAGATTGAGGTGTTCAGAGTTGAGGACCAAGATCCAGTGCCTGGATCAGAGAGCCCAGCCGCCCTAAACACACATCCTGTGCTGAAACAGATGTGCCACCTCTCAGACTCCGTGACCTTGCTCCATGCGCAACAGGAGACACCTTCTGGTAGCATGTCCACAGTGTGTGAACAGAGATGGGCTTGACACACGCCCACCCATGCAGTCAAGTTGCAAGAGAACCACACATTTGATCATCCCCCAAACTGCACCTGGCCATGTCCCCTTCTTCCGTCCCCACACAACATGCTCCCTACCACAGCCCCCCAAGTCTCCGGTCCACCTTGGTCTCCTAAGCCTCCTCCCCTCCCCACAATCTCCTGCCCACCTCAGCCATTTGGTTCTCTACTCACCAACACTTCAGTTTTTTATATAATTCGCACCATAAAAGTCATCCCTTTAAAGTGCACGATTCAGTGTTTTATCACATGTTAAACATCTCCACCATCTCATTCCAGAACATTTTCTTCACCTCAAAGTTAAACCTCTTACATATTAAGCAAATCATTTCCCACCCTTCCCCCAACCCAGCAACCACTAACCTACTTCCTCTACGATTTGACACTTGGGACATTTCATATGATATGACATTCACACGCCTCTTCTCTCAGTGTAGTGTTTCAAAGTTCATCCATAATGTAGCGTGATCTGGACTTTATTCCTTTTATACCCGAATATGTATCAGTGCATGGATACGCAGCAGGTGTGACATCAGCGCTGCTTCTGTTATTTGGCTAGTGTGCACACTGTGTGAAAGCAGCTCGTCATTTTCACTTCCTTGGGTACAGACCTGGGGTAGACATGCTAGGATACCGTGACTTTAGCTTGAATTTCATGAGACACGCCAGACGCAGCAGCCCATTTTACATAGTTTCTCTGCTCTCACCACTCTTGTGAATTCCATTTTGGGATCATAGTGCAGATAGTGGAATCTCATGTTGTTTTTTTCTTTAATTTAGATTTAGCCAATCTGGCGTTTGATTTATTGAGTGGAAGTGACTTTATAAAGAACAGTTCTTAATATTAGTTCAATTTGTATTCTTTAATTTTTAAATTATTTATTTATTATTGGGTTTTGCATATTCCTGGTGGTGAATCATGGTGAACAGCTTTGTGTGTACTTATTGGCCATTTGTATATCTTCTTTGAAGAAATTTCTTTTTGCCAGCTTTGGTCATTTTTTTAACTAGACTATTTGTCTTTTTGTTGCTGTAAGAGCTGTTATGTATTCTGACACTATATACATTATGACCTTTATCGGATATATTTTTATAAATATGTTTCCCACTTTCTGGGTTCTTTTCACTTTTGATAGTACATTTTGATTCACAAAAGTGCTTAATTTTGATGAGTTCCAATGTATCTACTTTTTCCTCTGGTTGCTTGGAGCCAACCACCACTGTAGGCCCCTCTGATCCATCCTCCACACGGCAGCCAGAGGGAGCTTTCTGAGTTTAAGTCGTGTCCTCTCCTGCTCAAAACAGTGCCATCTCTGTGATTTAGAACAAAGCTTCTCAAACCGAATATGCAAAGGAAGCACCTTAGAATCTTGCTAAACGCAGATTCTGATTTGGTAGGTCCAGGGCGGGCCCTGAGAATCAGCAGGCTTGCCATGCTGCCGGGTGATGCTACGGCAGTCTGTGTGTTCCCAACATGACCACGGTTTAATTTACTTTCCTGCTCCACATGCTTCCAGAACCCTGCACTCCCCATAAAGAGGTGGAGCCCATTGCCCCTTGACTTGAACCTGGGCAGGATTTTGCGACTGCCTCAATGAATGGAATGTGACAAGAGTGACTGCGTGATTTCTGAGGCTAAGTCAGACAAGATGATGCGGTTCCTGCCTGGCTCTTCTTCAAGACACTTGCCTTTGAAACCCACCTTCCACTCTGTGTGGAAGCCCAATCTAGCCCACGTGGGGAGAGGACATGGAGAGGAACGGAAGCCCCCAGCCAACAGCCAGCATCAACAGCCGGACACGTGAGTGAATGTCCCTTTGGATGATTCTGCGGTAGTCATCGTGGAGCAGAGATGAGTCATTGCTGTAGATTGCAGATTCCTGAGTAAAACACAGACTGTCATTGTATTAAAACAACACAGTTTGGGGACTGTTTGTTATGCATCAGCAGATAGCTGTAGCCGATCTGATCCCGTTTGTTGACAGGGGCCGGGTCACTAGCTCGTCTCAGGGCCCTCGCACACGCTGCTTCTCTACTTGTACTCTTCCCATTCTTTCTTTGTTATTCCTTCAGTTCTGCCTTAAGAACACTTTCCTGATGTGTCAGCCTGGGCCTGTGGCCTTACCCGAGCCCCTTCAGCCACCTGTGCCTCCGCCGTCCCAGCCTTGGTCCTCTCAGCTGTCCCTGTGGGGTGAGAGTTTTCTCCCCGCTCTGTTGGAAGGTGAGCTCCAGGGGGGCAGGCCAGGGGCTGACAGTACAGGCGGGGCGGGACACATCCACTGAGGTTCTCCGAATGCCACCGCCACAGATGTCACCTCCGTGGTCCATGCCATGGCTCAGAGCAACCCCCACCCAGACATCAGGGGCCTCCTGCCAAGTTGTTCTTGCACAGTGAACATTCCCTCCCAAGTTGTCCCCTCCAGTCTCCACTCAGTGCCTTCCCCTGAACCCCAACCTCTTCCCCGCCAGGAAACAGAATACTTTGGCATTCATGAAGTGTGGCCCAGACCCCGTGGCCATGGAGCCCCATCTCCCCACCCCTTGTGACTCCCTCAGCCTGGTTGTAGCTTCCAAGAGACCCAGATTGCCCCAGCCTCTTTATAGAGTCTCTGCTCACCCACATGCTCTCGGGGTATCCTCCCCTTCCCTGGGTGCTGGGGTCTGACTCTCAGCACTATCCCCAGCTGCCCCCAGCAGAGCTCCCAGCAGCTGCAGATCTGGCTAAGGTTGTCTAAGAGGGCTAGGTTGGGGGTGAAACCTAAACCCCAAACACCCCTGCACGCATCGGTCTTGGGGGACTCCACTAGACTTGTCTTTAAGGAGGAAATCCCCAAGGACAGCGATGAGCACCTCTCTGCCAGCACCTAACTTCTCTGGGCAGATTGTCGTCCCCCACTGGAAAGTGCTTTGATGGAGAATCGCAAAATGTAAGCGTGTTTGGCTTTGTAAATGCCCAATTTCCCCCCTGAGGAAATGTCCCCCTCAGGTCGGAGCCCTCCACCTGCTGTCTCGGGCATCTTTTCTGCGAATGTCAACCCGGCCAATAGTGACACCTGCAGCTCCGCTTCTCCTCAGCCACCATCGCAGATACCTGCCTGTCTCCGGCAGGTGGCGCTGTGACACATTCACAACACATCTAGGAACATCTGTAAACTCCCCCCCACCACCCCGCTCGGCTCATATGCTCACACCCACATTCTGTTGTCACACCTCTGAAACAGAGCTGTGCAACAGAAACACAGCAAGATCTACACATGTGATTTTCAATTTTCTTGTAGTCATATTTTAAAATATAAGAAGAAACATATGTATGGCACTTGAAAAGATGCCCTGTGTCTTTAACATTAGGGAAATGCAAATCAAAGCCACAAGAAGATACCACCTGACACCCATTAGGATGGCTATCGTGAAAAAACAAAAAAGAAAGAAAAAAAAGAAAAGAAAATAACAAGGGTCAGCAAGGATGTGGAGAAGTTGAAACCCCTGTGCACTGTTTGTGGTGGGAAGGCCAAATGGTACCGTCGCCGTGGAAAACAAGTCTGGTAGTTCCGAAAAAAATTAAAAATAGACATACCATCTGATCCAGCAATCCCATTTCTGTGTATACACTCAAAAGAATTGAAAGTAGGGACTGGGACAGATATTTATACACCCATATTCATAGCAGTGTTATTCCTAATGGCCAAAAGGCAGAAACAACTCAAGTGTCCATGGACAGAATGGATTGACAAAATGTGGGCTATATACACAATGGGACAGTATTTAGTTTGAAAAAAGAAAAAGTTCTGACACATGCTAGTCATGGACGAACCCTGAAACATTATTCTACGTGAAATAAGCCAGACACAAAAGGACAAATATGATGTGATCCCACTTGTACACGGCTCCTAGAATGGCCAAATGTATAGAGACCTAGAATGGTGGTTTCCTGGGGCTGGTGGGCGAGGAGAACGGGCAGTTGTTAAATGGGGATAGTTTCGGTTCTGCAAAATGAAAAGAGCTCAGGAGTGCATGGCGGTGATGGTCGCCCAACCATGCGAATGTACTTAACTAACACTACTGAACTGTACACTTAAAAATAAAATGGTTAATTTTAGCATTACGTATATTTTACCACAGTAAAAAAAAATCTTAAATACGTGAAATTAGTTTTAGTAATATTTTATGTGTTCCTATATATTCAAAATATCATTTCAATATGTAATTAATTTTAAAGATTATTGAAATGTTTGCTCTCATACTAAGCCTTTGAAATTCAGCATTTAGCCTGCATGTTACACTTACACTGTACCTCAATTGAGGCAGCCATGTTCAAGTGCTCAAAAGCCAATTTGGCCAGTGTATGGCCTTGTTCTAAAACTTCATCTGCACTCACCTCTGTCCTATTTGCAAAGACCCACATCTCCCCCTGCAATACACCTACAGCTCTTCTGCAAATACACCCACAGTTTCTCCACAAACGTCCCACATCATCTTCAAACAAGTCCACAGCTCATAGGCCAAAACCTGAATCTCATCGCAGACATCTTCAGAGAAAAGCACGTGCTCAAGAACACTGTTGGTTCCAAAACACCACTGGCAGGTTGATCTGACTTGCAAATCCCCCCCTCTTCTTTGCATAAATCAGCATCTCATTCATGTGCCAATGGGAAGCGCACCCACAGGGCCTCAGATAGTCATCTCAAAGTCAGGGAGGCCTAGGCCGGAAGCCGAGCAGGAGGCCCCCACGTGTCCTTCCTCCTGCTTCCCAGAAGGCTCTTCATCTTCCTCATCTTCTTCCTCTTCCTCCTCCTCCTCCTCTTCCTCCTCCTCCTCTTCCTCCTCCTCCTGCAGGAAGGTGACCAGTTCCTCCCGCAGCGCCCCCATCTCCAGCCCCAGGCTGCACAGCTGGCCTAACAGCTGGACATCCACCCTACGGAGGTTCCCCTGCAGGAAGGAAGGAGTGTTAGGGCCTTGCAACCCAGAGAGCCATGGCCCCCACAACCTGCATGGAAGCAAGTCCCAGCTAATCTTGACAAAAATTCTTCGCTTGAGCAAACTTGTCAGGCTCCTGAACCTTCTTCTAGGCCCATCTGTGCACCTCCTGCAAAATCCAATTTTAGCAAGAACCCCATCCTCTACATCTGAACACTCTCCCGTCTTACCTGGTCAGGTGCCTCACCGTCCACCAGCCCCCAGATGATGTCTGATCACCCTGGCCGGCCTATTATCTATCTATCTATCTATCTATCTATCTATCTATCTATCTATCATCTATTTCTGCCTCTATTTCGCTATTCCTATCTCTCAGTTCCTGTCTTTCAATCTGGTCCTTTCTATTTCCATTCATTCCCACTCATTCATTCATTCATTCATTCATTCTCTCCCCATCCCCACCCTATCTCTTGCCCCTCCAAACCCCTCACTCACCAGCTCCTCCCAGATCCACAGCAGACTTTCCCTGGCACCTCCAGTGTCAGCCCCTAGGGACACCAGGGTCTTGCCAGCTCTCCCTGCTGGGGGACACCTCTCAGGGCCTGAGGGGGTGAGCCCAGCCCCAGGGGCACCAGTCCTGCCTGCCTTAGCTGCCTCCACAGCTCCATAGTTTCTGAGCAGTGGCAGCCAGGAGCAGGAAGTAGCAAGGTCCAGAGTGACCCAGCTCCCTGGGGATCTAGGGGGTGGGAGGAGTAAAGGGCAGTGGAAAGAGGGGGGCAGGGTCTGAGATGTCATCCCAAAGTCCATTCTCCGGTAAGAATCAGCAGCCTACGTGTGTGGCTTTGTTTCTTCCTTTCTTTCTGAAGTCCCGCCTCAACTCTGCTCACAAGGGGCCAACTGCAGCCCCTCAGGTAGAGGTCAAACGCCACCCCTCACTGTGCGCAGTATCTGTCCTCATCCCGCCCTCTCCTGGGTCCCTTCCTCCGTTCCTCCTCACCACCGCCCACCTTGGTCCTTGCCTGTCTTATCCACTCAGGCCATCCCACGGCTCCCTGACCAGTGGTCCTGAGGAGCCAGAGCGGCTCCCAAGAGAACGATCCCTCAGCCAGGACACCTCAGTGTCCAGGCTGCTGGCCGCAGCTAAGTAGCCAATTCTGCTCCCTAGAGTTGCCTGCAGACATTGTCACTATCGGCGTGGGCCCTGCCAGGGGAAAGGATAGAAGGCGCTGCAGTGTCCTTCTGCTGGAGGCACCCCCCACACACACACCCTCACTCCCCCGTCCCCCCACCCCCGTCAGGCCCAGGGTGTTCAGCCTCCATTTGCGTGTTGCGTGTCAATGGCTCCTAAGTCGCACTCTGGTTCTGACCTCCTTCCTGAACTCCAGACCCCCGCTCAGCATCTCCACCTGCTTGTCTCAGGCATTTCAGGGTCAATGTGGCCCAAACACAGCTCTCCATTGGGACCTACCGCACTGTATTAGTTCCCTGGTGCTGCTGTAGCAAATTACCACAAATTTAGTGCCTTAGAAGAGCACCAAGTTATTCTCTTACAGTTCTAGAGGTCAGAAGTCTAAAGTGCGCTCACAGGGCTGGATTCCCGCTGGAGGCTCTAGGGCAGAACCTGTTTCCTAGTCTTACCCAGCTTCTAGAAGCCACCCGCACTCCTTGGCTCACAGCCCCTTTCTTGCATCACTCCAGCCTCTTGCGCCTACCATCACATCCTGTCCTGCCTGACTCTCCTGCCTCCATCTTATGGGACCCTCATTGATTACACAGGGCCAATCTTGATTATCCAGGATCATCTCCCCATTTCAAGATTTTTAACTGTATCATGTTTTCCCTTTACCATGGAAAGTAATATATTCACGGGTTTCCGTGACATTCGAGACCGGTAGAAGGTACATTCCGCCTACCACATCCGCCCTTCCAAAACTGCTACTTCCCCAGTGTCCCCATCTCTATGAGTGGCACCACTATCCTTTTAGTTTCTGGAGTTGTTGCCTCAAACTTCGAAACAGACTCCTAAACCGAGCACTTCTCACCATTTTCCTTGTCCCGTCTCTGCTCTTGTCCCCTTCATCTCTCGTCTGGAAAACTGCAGTAGCCTCATTGCTACCCCTGCTTCCATCTTGCCCTCTAAGGTCCATTCTCAACCTGGCAGAAATGACCTTACAAAACGTAAATCAGATAGTGACACTCTCCTGTGAATGGGTTAAAATCCTACCAGGCCCACACAGTCAGCTCCCTGCCCACCTCTCTGACCCAGTCTCCCACCTCTCTCTGCAAGATGGTTCCCACCTCTGGGCTTTTGCAGTGACTGTTACCTCTACCTGGAACTCTTTTCCCCAGACCTTTGAATGGCTGTTTCCTTCTTTCCATCACCTATTCCTAAATGTTACCTCTTCAGAGAGGCTTTTGTTGATGGCCCTACAACCCCAGTCACTCCCTATTATATTGCCTATTTTTATGTGCCTATTAAATACTATCTTAAATTATTGTGCTTATTGTTCCTTATCCATGCCCTCCCTACCTGGAATGTTGAATAAAAGGTGTGTGCGCCTTTAAGAGGAACTTTGGAAAACGGAGGCGGTCTGACCGTAAGAAAACAGCGAGATAGAGCCTGGTGGCGGGTTAAGAAAGGACCGGCCATTTCCGGTGACGTAACACTAGCAAGATGGCCGCGCCCAGGGCGGTAAGTGACCTGGACCCGCAAATTGAAGTCCGTTCTGCTGCCTCTGCCTTCAGAGCCTCTATCGGCGCCCAGGGAGCAAGGAGCGTGACGGAGCAGGAGGCCTCTCCCGCTAGGCCTCTCTCTAGCAGTACAGACATGTGGCTGTTGGGGGCCGGGAATGACGTATGCGGGTCGCAGGCTGCAGAGGAGCGTCAGAGAGGATGAGGGGGCGGGGATTTGGCAGAGAGAAACCAATAGGGAATCAGGGAGTGCGTTCCTTGCATAGGGAGGAGAGGGCGGCAGGTGCCGAGAGGTGAATGGGGGTTCGTGGACCAGAACACAGGGATCCAGCTCTGTCTTTCACAGGAGCTCCAGGCTCAGCCCCTCCTCTCCTCTCCTCCTCCCCAGTCCCTGCACCTGGTGGCGCCAGTACGGAATGGGAGTACCCGGGGCATCCGTGGCATGAGTACTTTGGTCCCGGAAGGCAATCAGAGGAAAGGGGGGAAACTTCTCCAGTTTCTGGCTGACCGCTTCTATGACGTGGAGGCACTGAGGGATTACCTTTTCCGAAAGCAGGTGTCAAAGGTGCACCAGAAAAATCGGTGAGAATCCCTGGCCTGAAACACCCTGCTGCTCAGGCCTCACCAGTGAGACCCAGATCCTGCCCTTGCCACACTCCCAGGTGGCACTGTGGCTTCCAATACCAGCGTTGCCAACTTATGTCTGTATTTCCAACTCACACCCTTTCCCAAGGACTTCAGTTCCTATAGGCAACCAGCTGCCCACCATCTCTTCTTGGGGGCGTCTAGCTGGCACCACCAACCAAACATGGCTAACAGAAAACCCATGACTTCCCCCTAAATAACAGTCTGCTTACCCCAAGCCTTTCCCATCCAGTAAACAGCACCACTGCCCACGCAGTTCAGGCCATATTCTGATTCCCCTCTTTGCTTCTCTGCTCTTCACATCCAGTCCGTCAGTAAAATACTAGAATATCCCAAATCTGACCAGTTGTCAACTCCTCCACTGTTTGTAGCCTGGTCTGAGCCCCCTTTGTTTTATGATTGGATTACTGCAGTAATTAACTTGTCGCTTTTTGCCCCCTATTATGGGCCAAATGACTCTTAAAGTAAAATACCACTTTGTTTGAAACTCTCAAATGGTTTCCATTTGCAACTAGAATGAAAGCCAGACTCCGAAACCTAAAACTTGGTCTCCCTACTGGGGACTCCCCCCACCCTGTCAACATGGCTTCCTTATTGCTGTTTGTTCGACCATCCTAACTAACTTAAGCCTCTGATCCTTGCACTTGCTGTTCCCTTAGCCTGGCAAGCTCTTGCCTTGACCTCCGCATTCCTTCCCACCGCTCAAAGCTCTGCACAAGTGTCACTTTCCTCCAAGAAGCATTTCTTAACAGCAAATCTATATTAGCCTGTTCCATCCCCACCCCTGACCCAAGCCACTCCTAGTCAGTACCTATATTTTATTTTCATAATGGAATTGATACTCTCTGCAATTTGCTGCTACTTAAGTAGTTTGTTTTGTTTTTCCCTGTAAAATAACTTCACAAGGGCAGGGACGGTTATCTGCCAGGGTCACCACTGCCGCCGCCCCCCCCCCCGGTGCCTGGTACTTAATAGGTACTCAGTGAATACTTGCAGCCTGACTCAGTCTGTCTGTCTCTGTGCCTGTCAGTCCTGGTGCTGTGGACTCTGACCCTCTCAGCAGCACCTGGGTATGGAGGTGGGTGCGGTACTCCCGAGCCTCACCCTCAGCTGCTGTTCTCTTGGCAGGTCGTTCACCTACATCAAGGAGCAATATGGCCCATACGTCGCAAGTGCCTATTTCGTCCTGAAGCAAGGAGGCGCAGTCAAGTATGACAGCAAAGGTGTCAAAAGGGGTGTTAGGGGAGGCAACTTCCATGACAAACCTTAGAATGTGTCTCTAAAGGCCCTGACTCTTCAATCAGGCAGGCTTCCCTGTGCTTCCCTGGGTCTCTGCCCCCTACTGGCTGTGGCTTGGGGCTTGGTCCTGAGCTTCGGTTGTGTCATCTACCAAAGGGAATGGTAGTTGTATCTAACCTACAAACACATTTTGCAATCTGAACACTTGCAGCAAGGCCTGGCATAGCACATGTGCTCAATAAATGTTTCTTTTCTTCTTTCCCCATTCCTTTCTCTGTCTCCTCCTCCTCCTCTTTTTTTTTTCTTTTTTAGGCAAGGCAACCCTTGGTTGACCTCACAGATTGTAAGGACCTGTCAGCTTAAAATCCCTTATTTTTATTTTTTACACCTATAGCACCTGACCTTCCTAAGTGGCCTCCCATCCAAGTACTAACCAGACCCAATCCTGCTTAGCTTCCGGGATAGACAGGATCGGGCTTGGTCAAGGTGGCATGGCCATAGATTTTTTTTTTTTTTTTGGAAAATGCAATTCATATAGTCTTCATCTACCTCTCAGCTTTGTTCCACTTTAGAATTTTACTTGGTTTGAGCACTTCCTCCAGCACCTTCCTGACGAACAGTGGACATGTCTGAATATGTCTCAACTTTAACCTATCTGCAAGGATTCTTGTCTTATAGCTTTTTTTCTCTTATCAGGAACCTCTCAGACCTCAGCTTCCAGGTTTGTAAAACTGGCTAAACATTCCATCTTTGATGGGATTGTCAGGGGGTCCAATGAGACCAGACTTGTAAAGCCCTTAGAACAGAGCCTGATGTATATATAGTAAGTGCACAGACATGTACCATCTCTGTGTCATACAGGGCTGGGGAGGGGTAGGGTACCTGCTGACAATCCCTCTCTCCTTATCCAGGTTCCGAGGCAAGGAGTGGATACGGTCAAATGGGCGTGGCCACTCCACTCTGGAGTTCTTGCATTTCCAAGCAGTACCTGTAGAGGCTGTGGATGCCAGTGACTGTGCCATCAACTACCAAGGCCTGGACAACCTCTGTGAGTGGGGCAGGGCAGGGTGGGTAGAGGCAGGCAAGACTCTCCACTTTCCCTGTCAGGGCGGGCTCAATTCCCCTCTCCCCACTGCAGTGGCCCTGAAGGAGCTTCAGTCCCTGTCGCTGCAGCGCTGCCCCCACGTGGATGACTGGTGTCTTAGCCGCCTCTACCAGCTGGCCGACTCATTGCAGGAGCTCTCGCTGGCTGGTTGTCCCCAAATCTCTGAACGAGGCCTCGCCTGTCTCCACCACCTCCAGTGAGACCTCAGCTCAGCCTGGGCCCTGAGCCAGGGTGGGGATCCCGGACAACTCAGAGGACAGTGTGTGGGGGTGGGGGGAGGCAGCCAGCAGGCCCCGTCTCCATGACAAACCTAGTGTTTGTGGTGGGTAAGCACAGTGAACAGTGGCAGTGAGATCTGGGGAAATGAAAGGACTAGTTTTTCTTCCTTTTGGTTTTAATGAAAACTCCATGATTTTTATAGTGTTCCAGAACTATAGGAGCCACAGGTGTCTACTTGCAATTAACACGTGGCTAGACAGCTCTAACGTCTCCTGGACAGTTAGATTTTTATTTTATGAAGCTAGGGGTTGAATGGGTGCACGTCCCTGCACTCGCTCATGCACACGCTTATGCCAGCCTCCCCTCCTGCCCCTCAGGAACCTCCGCAGGCTGGACATCTCAGACCTCCCTGCCGTGTCCAACCCAGGCCTCACTCAGATCTTGGTGGAGGAAATGCTGCCCAACTGTGAAGTTCTGGGGGCTGACTGGGCCCAGGGCCTGAAGTCGGGGCTGGAGGAGCAGCCTCGGGACACAGCCAGTCCCATGCCTGCCTAGCCTGCTGCCCCTCCAAGGCAAGCTGGATCCGGCAGAGCTCTTTAGTGTCTGACTGTTCTCCATACTTCTGGCCTCCAGCTGGGCTCACTCACCGTGGGGGCTGGGGTGGGATGAGGGGTGTGGCACTGGCAGCCAGAGGGAAGGAGAGCATGTGGTCCCCACCTCAGGGGTGCCCTGGCAGGCTGCACCTTGGGCTGAGGGCCATAGCTCCTGTCATCCCGTCAGGCAGCCTTTCCCACATACTTCTCTCCTTCCAGTTCCCACAGCTTCTTTCTTGCGCCTCTTCAGGGCTTCCGGCTGCAGGGAGCTCCAGGTAGCTGCACTCTCCCTTGTGGCCTCCCCACCTTGCCCACTATTGTGTCAAGAGACTCTTACCAGAAATTATCCTCATTTAGGTGTGCTGTCATTTCCTGCCAGGGCCCTGACTCATAGGGATGGTTATTCTCTATGTGGATCTCGTCAGCTCACCGCAGGGGACACATCCATGGCCCACACTCACTAAATGCCAGTAGCACCCCAAATCCTATGGTGTCCTTTGACTCTCAGCTCCATATTCAACTTTCCTGTGGCTCTGGGAAAACAGATTTGGGCCTCTGAAATATATTTCCTTTGGTAACTGGCATGATAAACTGTCAGTAGAGGGCACTCGAGGGACACTGCAGGAGGCAGGGGTTTTGCTCCTGGTTCCTTCCTGCTCCTGTCTGCTCGCTCAGCAAGTTCCTGAAGTGCATGTGGCTTCCCCAGCGCCAGGTAGTCAGCAGCCTCCACTGAGAAATCTCCCTGTGAATGGCTCTCCACACCCCGAAGCTGGGTCCCCAGAAGGCATCTTACTAGTGAATCCCTCACCGCTTTAGTTCGCTGTCAGTAATTCTTGATATTAAACTCTCCCTGTTCAAATTTGTTTTGTTTTGTTTTTTTCTCTCCTTATTGGATCCAAGCTGATACAGCATTGGAATCCAGAGTGTTCCAGGAGTCAGGCTCACACGGATGGGGTTTGGGGGTTGAGATGCCAGGACCCCACGCATGCGATGGCATCACAACAGGCCTTCACAGGCTGATGAGATGCTGGCTAAAGCACATGCCCCGGGAGCCCCTATGGACACTCCACTGGACCACTGTCTTGACCACAGTGGCAGTGACAATTCTAAAGATAGGCACTGGATGGATTCTTTGGAGTGTCCTTGAATGCTTACAAATGGACAAGGACAAGCTGAATTCTGTCACCTCAGCTCGTCACCTTCAGAACTGGAACGCTTCCCTTACAGCCCACAAAATTCTTACTTGTAGCCATAGGGCTGGTAACAGCTGAAAATACATCACATTTAAGTTTGCAGGTTGATGCCGGTTGAATTCCCAGTCTCAGTAAGTTATGTGTGAAGTGAATGGTGAAGAGTGAGACGCTGAAACCTGGAATGGGGTCATCTGGTCAGGCCCAGAGGGAATGGGCGGTCTCGAACACCATCACCCAGTCTCCCTCAGCGTCTGAGACCAACACCCTTCCTGTGCTTGAAACCCCTCTAAAAACTCATCACAAGTACCCCTGCCATCCCTAGACCCATAAATACTGAGGGTCAAATCTCAGTGTGCCCCAGAGGGCCTCTGCTATGACCAAGGAGGAAGCAGCTTGTACACTGAAAGAATTGCAAGACCTGCAAATATATGTAGTCAGGAAACTAGGAAGCCCACGTAGATTCCAAGGCTGTTAGACCCATGAGGGTGGATGTGACACCACCTAACCACGCTCACTCATACAAAGGCACTAGAGTTTCTGATTTAATGGGTTAGCTGTGCAGCTGGGGGTGGTTCTCACAGCCTCTTTGGTTGGCTGACTGGAACTGGACTCAAAAGTGGCGTACAGTTAATAATGAGGCGAGAAGCCAGAACTGCCCTGGTGTCATCCGGAGGAGGGGATCCAAAGGCTGAGGAACCCAGGGATGTTGGATTGGGCTGGTCACGGTCGACCCACACACACATCCACCCCTCATCTCTCTTCCACCAGAAGGCAACTCCAGAATCATTCTCCATGTTCGACTTCTCATTCTTGCTGCCATGTGCATTTTCTGATTAGACCCAGACCAATGCACATGGCAACCAAAACTACACTCTGAGATTTCCAAACACCCCCAGAGGGGTCACTGGAGAACCTCTGCACGCCCTAGGAGTAGCTAGATGAGCCAGGAGAGCTCAGGGCAACTTGATCTCTGTCCCAAGCCTGGGGAAGGAGGGCTTGGACTCCGGCCCCTGGCCCTAGCCCCTGTCTTTCCCACACTTGCTTTTATCCCATTAATGTTCCCCACCTCCTCCGCATACTCCTCCTCCAGCTGGTCCCAGGGCTCCATTATTCAAACCTGGCACAGGACAGATAATCTGCTGCTGCTGCTAATAGAGAAGGTCCCTGACAACTGGACAGTCTTCCCCAACCCCTGCTGGGGTGAAAGGGGTCAAGCCAGGCTTAGTCCTAACCCAGGTTACAGGTGGTCTGGGGTGAGGAGGCCCCACCTTCCCGCCTCCCCAAACAGCTGAGGTAGCCCCAACAGCAGAGGCCTCAGGAGGGCAGGCCTGTAAACACAAGTAGATGTGATCTCCTGTCCCTGGAGGGCCGGATGTGAGCTTTCCTAAGTCCCTGTGCAGCTGTGGGTGGAGCTGGAGTGGGCGCTGGCTGGTAGTAATGAGCTCCCCCCCTGCTGGTCTGGCAGCCCAGGCTCCAGAGCCAATGGAGGAGGGGCAAGGTCGGCTCCACCAGAGGGCTCCCCCTGCCCCACCCTCTGGCTTGTCTCTTCCTCTAGCCGCCCTTTCACCCATCTGGTCCTCTCCTGCCCCTCCCTGGTTCCCTTCCCAGACTCCCTCCTCTGACCCCACTGCGTCCCTCCACCTGCCTTCTTCCCCTTTAGCCTCCCTCATGGGGGCTCCCTGTCCTGGCCATCCCCTCTCTCGTTCAGTCTCCATCCCCACCTCATCCTCCTCCTCCTGCTGGCAGTGCTCTCTGCTTAGCCTCCCGAGTCTCCCTCTCTTCTCTCTTCTCTCCCTCCCTTCCCTGCTCCTGAGGTCTCCCTGGCTGGTTCTCTACAAAGTCTGTCTGTCTCTCCTCCTCCTCACCAGCCCCTTCCCCACCCCCACCCTGACGCTGGGTGGCAACAAAACCCTCATCTCTGGCAGGCTGACCCATTCCTCTCAGCACATTGTGTGCCGCCTCCTCCTGCGACCAGACACCCGCCCACTTCCCAGCTTTGTCACTTTGGGACTGTGCCTGTCCCTGAGCCACTCCAACACTTCGCAGTCCAGGCTCGCCTGGCCCTCAGTCTCACCTTCCCTCAGACCCTCTCCCAATCCCGTTTCTCCCCTCCCAGGCCTCACCCAGCACTCGGTCCATCTCTGTGGCCACCCTTGCACCTTTCCCCGCTGTCTCACCAGAAAACTTGCCCTAACACGCAGAGCCCCACCTCAGTTCGCCTCCAGCCCTCCCCTGCTCCCTTCCTCCCTCCTCCCTCAGCCCCGCCCCGGCCCCTCCCGGCCCCTGGGGCCCTCCCTGCCGCCTGCTCCCCTCCCTGCCCCGCCCCTCTGGACGGGCTGGGCTGAGCTGAAGAACAAACGACACAGCCACAGCAGGATAAGGGCAGAAGGGAGGGAACTAGGGGGGCCTGCCCAGAAGCCCAGGGCACCGGAGCTGGCGGGAGCTGGACCCAGAGGTAAAGAGGAGGGAGCTGGTCCCTGGCTCCCCAGTCCTTTGGGTGGGAGCCGATGGTGCTAGAGCAGCTTTTATGACAGCGGGAGGAGCTGACCCCAGTGATCCTGAATCCTGGTGAAGGGGATAAATGGGGGTGGGGGAACAGGCTGGTGGAAGGGCCTGGGCTGAGAGGAAAGAGGAGGAATTGGAACGAGGTTAGAGCAGTGATTCCAGGTCCCTGAACATGGCAGAGTCGGGTCTCTGGCCAGGGGTCGGTTTAGGGTCTGGCACTGAGAGGCTGTTACAGGGGTTTATGGGAGCTGGGGTCCATCCCTGCACCCCAAAGGCCTCTGTGGCTCCTTTGCAGCTCCCGCAGCCACCCCTTTCCTGGGCCGGGTCATGCGCTGCCCCAAGTGCCTTCTCTGCCTGTCAGCGCTGCTCACGCTCCTGGGCCTCAAAGTGTACATTGAGTGGGCGTCAGAGTCTCAGCTGAGCAAGCCCTATCGAGGACCCCAGGGCACCCTGCCAGGACCCACGGCAGCTGGCCTTGAGCCCACCCTTCCGGCTAACCTCTCCGCCCGTCTGGGCCAGACTGGCCCACTGCCCTTGGCTTACTGGAACCAGCAGCAGTGGCGGCTGGGGGTCCTGCCCAGTGGGAACAGCACTGAGGCGGGGGACTGCCGGGCGTGGGGAGCCGCTGCTGCCGCCGAGATCCCTGACTTCACCTCCTACCCCGAGGACCTCCGCCGCTTCCTGCCATCAGCAGCCTGCCGGAGCTTCCCACAGTGGCTGCCTGAAGGTGGCAGTGGCCAAGTGGCCAGCTGCAGGGAAACCGCCGTCCCCTACCTGCTGCTGGCTGTCAAGTCAGAACCAGGGCGCTTTGCAGAACGACAGGCTGTGAGAGAGACCTGGGGTGGTCCAGCTCTGGGGATCCGGCTGCTCTTCCTGTTGGGGTCCCCAGCAGGCGAGGGGGGCCCTGATCTAGGCCCTCTAGTGACCTGGGAGAGCCACCGCTACAGCGACCTGCTGCTCTGGGACTTCCTTGACCTCCCCTTCAACCAGACGCTCAAGGACCTGCTGCTGCTGTCCTGGCTCAGCCACCACTGCCCTGGGGTGAGCTTTATCCTGCATGCTCAAGATGATGCTTTCGTGCACACGCCTGCCCTGCTGGACTACCTGCGGGCCCTGCCACCCAGCTGGGCCCCAGGCCTCTACCTGGGTGAGGTCTTTACCCAGGCCAAGCCCCTCCGGAAGCCTGGAGGACCCTTCTACGTGCCTGGGTCCTTCTTCAAAGGTGACTACCCAGCCTATGCCAGTGGGGGTGGCTACGTCATCTCTGGTAGCCTGACACCCTGGCTGCTGCAGGCAGCAGCCCGTGTAGCACCGTTCCCTTTCAACGACGTCTACATTGGCCTGTGCTTCCGTGCCCTGGGCCTGGTGCCCAGGGCCCACAAAGGCTTCCTCACAGCCTGGCCAGCAGACCGCACAGCTGAGCCCTGTGCCCTCCGGAACCTGCTCCTGGTGCGGCCCCTCAGCCCCCAGGACAGCATTCGGCTCTGGAAACGCCTGCAGGACCCTCAGCTCCTCTGCTGAGCCCTGGGGGAGACTGGAGGAATGGGTGGACCTGGTCTAGGCCTGGACGCCTACCCCTTGCTCAGCCTCTCCTTCTAGGCCTTGGTGTGGGGGAGGGGGTCCTGGAATCACAGCTGCCTGAGCCCATCCTGGGCCACCCAGCTTATGGGACTGAACAGCAGAAGGTGGAAGACTATTTCTAACTACTTTCTATTTTTGATAAATATGTCCTTCCCATTCTGAGGCCTGTAGCTGTCTTTGTATCTGTGGGCCCCAGAGTTTACAGAGCAGAGCTCAGCCACACCCCAACCTTTACACTGCATACCTTCCCACCCTTACTGGACAGGGCCAGCTCCGGCAGTCTCCTGGCTACCTAGCTGGACACCAGGTATGCCTCATCCTATGGGAGAGGAGTCCACCTCTGGAGCACCCCCACCCCCACCTATCTGCTGAAGCTAGCCCTTCTGCTTGCGAAAGTTTCCGGGGGAAGTAGACATCTCAACGGCTTTGGCCTTGTTCATCTAAAGTAAAAGGAGGAGGGGGTCCAAAACTAATCATGCAGGACTCTCATCCCACCTCCAAAACTCCCGGAAACAAACCAGAGGTGGCAGAGAGCTAAGTACAGACAGTTTATTCACTGCTGCCCACCTCTCACTTTAAATTCCATGTGCAGACCTGCCATGCCTGCCCGAGCCCAGAAGGGCTTCCAGTCCTAAAGGCCTGGTCCCTGGGAGAAGGCACTATAGTCACAGGCAAAGAGGGGGATGACAGAGCCCCCACAATGTAACAGTGTGGAGGAGCAGGGATGGTGAGTGGAAGTTCCCCCTTACCATCTCAGGCACCGCCCTGGGGCCTGAGTACCTTGGAAAGAGCTGGCTGGGAATGCGAACAGTGTCCTGCCGGCTCCCTCCCCTCAACCTGGAGCTGCCTCAAGGGGTGACTGAGGTGGGTGGAGCGGAGCTAGCAGGCCTCACTGCTCGAAGTGCTCCAGTGGGTAGTGTTCGCCGTAGGTCTGGAGGTGACGAGCCAGGGACTCCTGCTGCTTGCGGAGCTGGGCAGGCATCTCCTGATAGACGTCCGAGAAGATCAAGTTGGGGTTGGGCTTCAGCTTCCGCTCAGCCTGCTCGAAGGCCTCCATCACCTGGGGGACAAAGGATGGTAGGCAGATAGCCGACCTCCCACTAAGGGCTCTGCCCTCCTCCTACCTGTGTGACCTCAGTGAGGGATTAACCACCCTGTGAACATTCATGTTCCCATCTGGACAATGGAGACAATCATCATCACAGTAATGATGGCTAACATGCCCCATCAGCGCCCCCAACCCCAGCACCTCCATGCTCTGCAGGAGCAGGCACTGGACTATGTGTACGGGACAGTTTCAGCCTCTCAGCAGCCCTAAGAAGTAGGCAGCCTAGATGTGAAGAAACCACGGCACAGAAGGGACTTGCCCGTGACGGCAGTGAGAGGTAGAGCCAGACGTGCTGCACTGCCTGATGCCAGGGTCGGCCCTTACTGCTGGCCTACACTGCCTCTGGCTCCCGATGGGCAGGATCAGGAAGGGCAGCGGGCTGGCCCTACGTGGGACACTTATGCCACACTCAGACTACGTCACTTCATCCTCGGACAACCTTCTCATGTGGCTCCCAGGATCCCTCTTCAGAGATGAGGGAGCAGAGGGCAGACATCACGCTAAGGACCCAGCAAAGGTACGTGTGCCCAGCAGCCTGGCTCCACAGGCCATGCTGAGTCATCACTGGGCGATCCCTGAGTCTCCTAGTTCAGTGTCCCCCAGACCCCCATCTCCATCCTTCCAGAATTCTCCATGATGCGCCACTACAGAACACGCCCCTGGGGCCCTCACCTTCTTGCGGGACTGCTTCCGCCAGTCCTTCTCCTGCTCGTCGTCCCACCAGCCGTAGCTCTGCATGTAGTGCCTCAGCCGCGAGATGGGGTGGTCCTGCTTGTCCCAGTAACTGACCTCGTCCACCGAGCGGTACGCCGAGCTGTCGTCACTGGTGCTGTGGTGCCCAATTCTGCCCAGTGGGGAGGGGATGGACATGTAATAAAGGCAAGGAAGGGGCTATGGCCTGCATGATAAGGGTCAGGCTTTAGGGCTCTTCCCCAGTGATCAGTGTGCGGAAGATGCTATAGACAGGGGCTGTGAAGGCTGGTGGGGGGTGAGGGAAGGCAGGCACCTGTAGGTCATGGCCTCAATGAGGAAGGGCTGGTTCTCTGCCACAGCCCGCCGCCGGGCCTCCTTGGTGGCGTTGTACACGGCGAACACGTCATTGCCGTCCACACGGATCGACAGGATGCCATACCCGGGGCCTCGAGCAGCTGTGGGGACAGGAAGGCAGGTCAGACCCCAAGGCTCAGATCAGGACAATGAGCAGAGAATGGGAGAGGATAGGGGAGGGAAGGAGAAGAGAGGACAGAGACAGAGCAGCACTCCACTCACTGTCCCTGGGGCCTCCCGTGCCAGACACTGTAGGAAGAGAACAGGAGGGGGAGGGAGGAGACGACACAGGCCCATACCGATGCCATCCCCACGGTACTGCTCAGAGGTGGGCGTGGAGATGGCATAGCCATTGTTCCGGCAGAAGAAGATGATGGGGCACTCGAGGGTGGCAGCAAAGTTGAAGCCGGCGTGGGCATCCCCCTCACTGGCTGCCCCCTCACCGAAGTAACAGATGACAATCCTGTTGGCATTGGCCCGTTTCGCCGCATAGGCCGCCCCGACCGCTGTAGGGAGTGAGTGAGATGGTGGTGAGCAGAAGAGCCCCATGCACACTGACCTCACACACACACTCATCCCACCCAACCCAGGTTCCTGGGCTCAGGGTGGCTGCACCAGGCTCTGAGGGGGAAGAAAACACCTGATGTCCTGATTGTCCCCCCAGAACCTGCCCTGCCCATCTTCTCCCCTCAGCTGATGGCAGCTCCATCCTCCCAATTCCTCAGGCCCCAAACCGTAGCACATTTGACTCCTAACTCTGTCACCCCACACCTGCCACCTTCAAAACAGACCAGAATCAGATCCCTTCCCCCCACCTCCTTTATCTCATCCAGGTCACACCAGTCAGGTCACCCTTGGCCCTCACCAGCCCTGTCTTGGCCCAATCTATTTCCCTCAGGGCAGCCAGAGGACTGTTAAATTGTGAGTCAGGCTGTCATTCCACAGCAGCAACTCGGCCCTCCCCCCAGCTCCCTTCCACTCCGGGTGAAAGTCAAAGTGCCTAGAGGCCTGGCAGGTCTGCACCTTCCCAAAGCTCTGACTTGTCTAGCACCTCCCCGCCCCCACCATCCACAGCAGCCCCACTGGGCTGCTCCAGCGCCTCAAGCACCTCCAACACACCAAGTAGGCACCCCCTCCAGATCCCCACCCACTTCCTGGTCTGTGCTGAAATGTCCCCTACTGATGCCGCCCCACCGCATGGCACTCCCCCTGTTTCATTTCTCCCTGTAGGACCTACAGCCCCTGACATGCTCCTGGTCACTTCATCTTGACTGTCTGTCCCCTCTACCATCATGTGAGCGCCAGGAGGGCTGAGGGTTTTGTCTGTCCCTCGTTCATTGCACCTAGAATGGTGCCCACAGAGGTAGGACTCCGCACATTTGCTGAGTGACTTAATGGTCACCCAAATGGAAGTGAGGGCTGGGGCCCCACCTTATGGAAATCCCACCTATCTTTTTTGAAAACGCCACCTCCTCCCAGAAGGCTACCCTGCCCACCTCCCACTTGAAAGGCTATTGGGCCTTCTGACATGCCAGGCGTTCTGCTAGCCTACAAACAGCAACTCACGTAACCGGGCTGCCCTGAGCAGACAAAGCCGAGGCCCAGACTGCCCCTCGACCCTGGGAGGGCTGCAGAAGGCAAGGAGGGAGGTGCGCTCCGTGGTCTCTGCGCTATGTGGGAGCAGGCTGCCCAGTGGGTCTGCTTTCCAAGCAGTTGCCTTTGACAGAATCCGTGCCAACTGCTTTAAGTGCTGTGGGCTCCAGAGTGAGCTTTGGGGGAGCTGGACTGAAGCACAGCAGGACCCGGGCCAAGAACCTGAGCTCTGGAGCCACGCAGCCCATGACTTGAGTCTCTGCTTTTCTCACTACCTGTGGGGTGACTCTTAGCAAGGAACCTGGCATATGCTCAATCACACACAGTTGGCCATGTTTGTGAGCAGACAAATGGGGTAGGCACAAGTTTCAGAAATCAAGAGTGTGGTCATGCTGGCTCAAGCCTGCCCAACGAGTGAGGACACTGCCGCGGCCCTGCTCTGAAGGGTCCCAGACAAGAAGGGTCTTGAAGGTCTGGAGGTCAGACCAGTGCTGACCGCATCACCAGCCAGGAAGCCGCCCTAGGATGGAGAAGGGCTGGGCCTGAGCAGGGGTACAACATGGTCTGTGTGGTCCAGGCCCAGGGCGTGTGTCCTCACCCTGAGGAATCTGTGTGGCCAGTGGAGAGGAGATGGTGACGAAGTGGCGCTCCCTGCAGCCATAGTGGACAGGCATCTGGCGCCCCTTGCCCAGGTCGTTCACGTTGCCATAGCACTGGGCCATAAATTGTTCCAGGGGGTAGTCCCGATACATCAGCACACCTGCGGGAAGGAGGCAGCGGTTGGTGGGGGTGGTGGGGTCCCTGGGGTAAGCCCTTCCTGCCCAGGCTTCCATTTCCATCTGTACAGTGATGGAGCTGGTGAGGCAGGGGTGGCAAATTCAATGCCCAGGGCACCAGGCAGGTGCATGAACCAGGTGGGCAGACCAGGAAGCACAGGCCTGTCTCAAGGTGGAGGTGGCTGTTTAGACCAACTGACTGCTGTCCAGGGAGGCCAGAGCGCCTGGCTTATCAAAATAAGAAACCTAGCTTGCCCCTTTTTAAAAGAAAAAAAGAGAGAGAGAAACTACCTGATTTTTAAGTGTTTCAATTAATTCAATTATTTTTTAAAAATCATCATACAAACTAAATAAAAGTACAGGCCACCAGCTCACTTGATGACAGAAGAAATGGTCATACCTGTTTATGGCAGTAAAACCCTTTCTTTAAACAAAATTTCTGCTGAATGCTCATCTACCATAAAGGGAACCCCACGTCAGGCTCTGACAGGTGACCCTGATGTCCACCTCACGTGGCTGGTGGGGTTTCCCTGAGGTAGCACAGTCCGGGCCTGCCCTTATTTCGGTGGGGCCTCAGGCAAGGCCCTCAGCTCAGCCGCGAGGTGAAATGGGGCAGAGCTGCCACTGAATCTGGCACCGAGGACAGCACCTTGGGGTCAGAGTGCTCCACTGAGCACTGAGTCCCTTGTTCTTCCCACTCCACAGGGTAAGCAGACTGAGAGGGCCGGTGCCCAGGGTCTGACTCACCCTCTTTCCCCCCATGAGCACCCTCAGCAGCTGCTTGCACGTAGGGCCTCCTGCCGACCTGCAGCGCCGGAGGGCTCCCTCCTGCAGGGTGGCCAGGGCCCAAACATCCCTGTTTGGAGTGTTCACTGATGCCCAGCTCGAGGAGCACTCATGTGGCCTACCTGGAGCTCTTACCAGGGAGATCCCTTCACAACAGCAGGCGGGAGGCACTCACCAAACCTAGCAGGGCCTGGTTTGTGGCCCAGTGTCTGGGGAAATCTCATCTTCCTTGCTAACAATGCTGAACCACAGACTCTGCCATGGGGCCTCTGTCCTCCTACAGCTTGTGGGGTGGAAGGCTGGTGCACCGGTGAGGGGACCACACAGACCGGAATGCCATGCTGGTCCAGGGCGGACTCCGCACAGCCAGCTGGCCAGGCCCCGTCTCCCTGAAGTGCTGTTCCAGGGCAAGAGGCCCCAGTCACAAAACTGCCTCCAACACTGAGTGCTTACCCCATGCCAGGCCCTTGCTGACAGCTTTGCATCATCTACCCCATGAATCCCCTCAACAACGGCCATGGGAGGGTTCACCATCTCCCATTACAGATAAGGAAACTGAGGCAAGAAGCAATTAAGCAACTTGCCCATGGTCATACAGTGCCTAAGAAGGGCCAAGATTTGCCTTCCCGACACCCCCACAGGGGTCTCCCTTGCAGGGCCCCTGTACCAACCACCACTCCAGAAATCTTCACGCAGCTCTGCAGGCTCCCTCCCTCACCCCAGTCGCTCTTCAATGCACACTGGTTTTCTTCAGTTCTAGTCTCTGACCCTCCCTTCCTCATATTCATTCACTCAGAAGCGAGTCACTTCCTGGGACCATCATGCTTCCAGGAGGCCGCGGTGCCTGGAGAGACGACCAGCAGAGCCCACACTGTGTGGACAACAGCCCATGGAACATGCCGCTCCCACAGCGAGGCTCGCCCTGCCTGTGTGCTCCCAGCACCCCCAAAATGCAGGGGTTGCAATATCATCCTCACCTTGATTTGGGGGATGAGAAAACTGAGGCTCAGAGAAGGGAAGTGAATTGCCCCAAATCTGACAACTGGTAACCAGGACTGGTTGGATCACAGGCTCTTAACCACAACGCTGCCAGCCTCCAGAGGGGAAGCCCACCTGCTCCAAGCTCCTATCCCCAGCTTGGCTCTTCCTTGCTGGAAAGTTCTACCTCTCTGGCATCACGCCACCCCTCAAAGAGCACACGGGGTAACTAATGTGGGCCTCACTTGCACACCAGGAGGGACTGGGCCTGACCTGCTCCAATAGGGACCACAGACCTGATCTCTGGCACGTGCTCCACAGGGCTGGGCCATGGCAGACGTACCTGCCTCCCGGTACTGGCCAAATACGAGGTCTGTATTGTCCAAGGCGGCTGCACTCCCCACGTGCGTCCCTTCCTCGCCATAGTTGGTCATGTAGAAGGAGATCCGGCCCTGGGGATGGAGGGGGACCCGGAGGCCTGGGCTCAGTGATGCTGCACCATGACAGTGAACCATCAAGTCCTGACCAACTTCTAATAGCCCCATTGATCAACAAACGTGTCCTGAAGGTCAGCTCTGGGGCTGCTGCCTTGATGGAGGAACTGCCAGACTGGTGAGGGCCAGAGGGAGGGGGCTCTGTGACCAGAGCCATAAGGAGGGACTCACCATGGAGGGGCGCCAGGAGAAATGCCTAAGCTAAGAAAAGGTGTGGGTGGGTGGCGCTTTCTAGGCCAAGAGAACAAAGAAGGCCATGAGGCTAGAAGGGCTGAAACAGGAAGGGGGAGTGGTGGGGGGAGCAGAGCAGGAGAGGGAGGCAGAACCGAGGCAGCAGAGGTAGCACAGGCAACGAGGCACTTGGGCTTTCCCTGGGGAACCGTGGTACCTGCCGATGGGTCTCCTCAGGGGAGCGATGTTTAGAAAGTCTCTCAGCCTGCTGTGTGGGAAATGGATGGAGATGGCTGAGAGCAGCAGACCGGGCAAGAGGGGCGATGGCCTAGCCTAGTGGTGGGAGGCAAAGAGAAGATGGATGGGTGACAGTCCTAAGAAGCAGTCAGTGGTGCCAGGGAGCAGCAAACCCTCCTTGCTGGCTACACCAGTGCCAAGCCTCAGGGCCTGGAAAAGCCAAACGTTAGGTGACAGCCTCCCTGCAGCCAGAGGTGGCCAGGGCACACAGCTCTAGCAAGACAGTTAAGTGGAAGTCTGTTTTTGCTTTCCTAATGTAAAAGAGAATGGAGCTCACTGCAGCTGGTGCCAGGCGTTCTCCTGGCTCTCTTGCTGCCTTGCACATAGCCATGAAGCCCAGACCTGTGGCAGCCATCATGCTTGAACGTGAGGCAACAGCACAGGACATTGCCTAGGACAGTGAAGCAGAAAGATAGGAAATCTGGGTTCCTGATGGTGCTGCTGAGCAGCAGGTGGATTTCTAACTAAATACCTAGGAACAGAGTGAATAATAGGAAAGGGACAGCAGGGACAGAGGAGACAGGCATGAAATGAAGGTCTCCAGTTTGGGCAAATGGGTGATGGTGGCACACATACATCACTGAGACACTGCCTAGGGGAAGAAGAGCAGATCCAGGAAGAAGATATAGAGGCCAAGTTTAGACAGGCTCAATTTGATAGGGCGAGAAGCCAAGCAGATCTGGGGCTAAGAGGCAAAATCTGCTTAGAGATCTGGGGAGCCCCTGGCACAGAGACAGAAATGAGACTGCATGTGAAGTGGGAGAGAGAGACAGCCTCAGCTGGCACCTGCGGGATGCCCTCGGCCGCCCTCAGGTGTTCTGTAGGCCAGGCTTTCTGTCGTGGTGGGAAACCAGATGAATAATGCTTTCTTCTAAGTGGGGAGCCAATTAAAAAGTTAATTGACTTCTCAGAGCCAAGTGAGTGGGCAGACGGCTATTGCTGAGGGCCTGGCAGGGCCGAGACTGCCGTGGGGAAGAGCCTGAGAGGGCACCCTGAGGAAAGAGGCAACCGGCAGAGGTCACTAACTGCCACCCAGTATCCTTTTACTCTTCCTCTTTTTTAACAGAGATCTCATTCCACTACAGACACCAACTGCCCAGACTAAAATACTATGTTTCACAGTCTCCCTTGTAGCTAGGAGTGACCAGTGAAAAGTGAGGTGTTACTGGGTGGGACTGTGTGGAAAGTTCTATAAAGGTGGATGTGAGGATAACTGGAATGTGCCGTGTCTACCCTTTCACCTTCCTTCTACTTCTTGCCTAGAATGAGATGTGATGGAGGGAGCTCCAGCAGCCATTAGGTTCAGGAGGGGCCCTTGAGGCTAGAAGCCAACACTGGGTATCCAATGACATTGTGGAGACACCACACCAGCTGCAGAACACCTGTTTCCAGATTTCTTTTATGTAAGAGAAAAACTATTAATCTGGTGAAGCTACTACTTTCAATTCTGTCAGGATTTTTTTGGAGGGGATGTTACTTGCAGCTGAACAGAATCGCAGCTAACAGGATGAACCTTAATGGATGAGCTGATCTCACTGAGAGTTTCCTCTGTGCCGACCAGGGGGCAAAAAGCTTTACATGCTGGGTCTCACAGAATTCCTACCCCAATCCTAGAGGGTGGGTTCTTCTTGGTATCCCCATTTTTTGAATATTCTGAAGAAAATGAGACAAAGACAAGAAAAATTGCCTGCCCAAACAAAGTCACAGCTGTGACTGGACCCAACGTCCGTTGGATTCCAAAGCCCATTTGTGCAGCCAACGCAGGGACAGGAAGCCCAGGCACGTGGGGAGGGGTGGCCTGGCTTGGCGCTGAGGCCGTGGAGAGGGGAGCACACTGCCAAGGCCGCAATGGAATGGAAGACACAATGGACACAAGGGCCAGACACGATCCCGTGGACAAGGGGGGCCAAGGGAAGTTTCTGGGCAGGATGGAGATAATGCCCTAACTCGGAGAGCCCACATGGAGTATCTCAGTGGGAGAGTCTGGGTCTTATGCTTTAGTCCACTATGGGGTCACCCGGGGGGCTTGATGCAAATGCAGATTTCCAAGCCCATCCCTGACCCACAGGGGTGGTGACATCTGAGGGCCTGCCTGCCCAACATCCTTCTCCCTTTTCTAACAGGAACCTCCGTGCCCTTTCTCATTCTATGCAGCCAGGAAGGACAGACTTAACTCCCCTAGTCCCTTGGTTCCGTGGAGATGGCACATGACCCCAGTGCAGGGCGGGGTCTGTGACAAAGCCTGGCCAGTGGGCGTCAGCCCTGGACCTTCTACGGGGACATTAGGGACCAGACACTTTCTTTCCACCACTAAGTAGAAAGTTTAATAATTGTGAGGCTGGCAGGGTCATAACAAATAATAGCTAACATCAACCATGTGCTGAGTCAATGCCAGTTTGCCTGTTCCTAAGGCCATTACATGTGCCACCATCAATCCTCACAGCAACCCCATGAAGTAGGGACAGCAGTGAAGTGGCTTCCTCAGGGCCGCAAAGCTAGAAAGTGGCAGAACGTGGACTTCAATTGCACCCTGAATGCTTTCTCTGACACCTCTCCATGGGCCTGGAGCTTCCAGAGACCGCCACTGCTTGAGAATGAAGACAAGGCAAAGAAGAAGGGAAAAGACATTCAAGGAAACAGGTCTGGTGACATTTTCTGAGGCACCTGGACCCAGCTGTGCCTGAAAACAAGGCCCTCTGGGCTCACAGTTATGGAGTCAGCAAGTCCCCTCTGTTGCCACTGCTTGGACCGGGGCTCCCGCCACTGATACCACACGGCTGGGGTCGCCGCACGTTTGACACAGGCACTCCAGGAAGCACCAGGTGGCGCTCTCAACACTGTGAGCTCCATGAAGCACCGGGTGGCGCGCTCAACACCATGAGCTCCGAGAAGGGCTCTCAGCTCTTGGGTCTGCTCTGTCCCAGCACAGCTAAGCCCCCAGCCCAGCACACAATAGGTGTTTTAGTGATCTCCATCCATCCTTTGCCCTTGGGCTAGGCCCTGCCCACACTCTCCCTCCAGAGCCCCAAGAGAACCCCAAGAACTCTAAGAACCCCAAGACAAGAAATCTCCACTTCACTCTCCTCGAGAGCTGTCTTTTGGCTTGAACACAGGCCAGGGGAGCCCAGACGGCCCCAGGCCCTCCGCAACCCACCCCACGCACCTGCCGCTGGGACTCATACAGGATGCGGTCCATGGTGTTGAGCAGCGTCATGCTCTTGTAGAACTTGAGCACCTTCTCCTGTGGCAGCTGCAGATGGAGGCACAGAGGGACGTGGGGCTGCTGTGACCAGAGAGGAGATGGGCAGGGGGCCTGGGCACGGGAGGCAGGGGGTGGGGGAGGTGGCCTCTCACATGGGGGTCTTCGCTGGGGTTGATGATCTGGCCCTGCCGGTCCATGACCCGGTAGATGGGGATCCCTGAGATGACATTGGGCTGAATGAATTCCAGCTTGTCTATGAACTCCGCCGAGGCCCCTGGGAACTGGGGCTTGTCGTCCAGGGATGAGAAGTGCTGCTGCTGCTGCGATCTCCAGGGCTGGGGGGGAGAAGGCGGGGGCCACCTGAGTCAGGAGCAGCACCAAGGTCCCACTGGCTCAGCCCCATGGTGACAGGAAGTGTGGCCTAGTGGTTAAGCCACCATGGCCTCGGCGAACTCTGGTGCTTGACACACAGGGTGTCAATCCGTTCCACCACTTTCCCACTGGGTAACCTTCGGTGAGTTACTAAAACTTCGTATCTCAGTTCTTCATCTGCAAAATGGGCCAAAAGAAAACCTATTCCACAGGGTTGTTGTAAAGATTAAATGACTCAACAGAGTGGCAGGCAGCTCAAGAACTGAACACTTTTATTATCATCCAAGGTCCAAACTCTTGGCTCTGGCATTCAAGGCCTCCCCAGCCTGGCCACAGAAACTGCCCCCCCCCTCAATTTCCCACCGCTGTCCTGGGCACAGACACCTCTGCATGGTGCCCTCAAGTCAGTCAGCTGGGCTCTTTACTGACCCCTGTGCTCCCCAGGGAGGCCACCCAGAATGGAGATTAAGCCCGTAAGCTCTTTAAGAGTCAGCCTGCCTGGATTCAAATCCCTTGCTGGGTGACCACGAGAAAGTGACTTCCCTTCAAGTCTCTCCTTTCTCACCTATAAAATGGAGAACACCTCGTAGAAACGTTGCAAGGCTTAAATGAGATCATGCATATGAATGTTAGCAGAAATACTTGTCATACAGTATATGCTCAAAAAAACGTTATCATTTCTACCACCGTATCTCTGCTCTCATCTCTCTACTACCTGTTCCTCCATCACCTGGTAAAATGCTCCATGCACTCCAGTCCCCTCTCCACGCCAATCCTAATCCCCTCAACAAGCCCAGCCTGACTCACTCAACAAATCTTTGAGCACCTGCTTCATTCCAGGCCCTATGCTGGGTTCTGGGGGCCTAAGCGACACAAGACATCTGTCTCCGCTGCCTGGCATGGAAGACAGGAGCTGAACAAGTACTGATGAGGGTGAATTATATTCTCCTGGGAGAAGCCACAGGGCTCCATACTGCAAAGTGGAAAGAGGCTCAGGCTTCTCTGAGGAAGTAATAAGGGTGCTAAGACGGAAGGACATGTAGGAGTCAGGGAAAGAACATTCGATGCCAGGGGAACCAAACGTGCAAAAGGCAAAGAGTGAGGAGTGACACGTCCCTTGTGGGACCTGGCAGGAACTCAGAGTGGCTGGAGGAGTCCTGTGGGGAACATCACACCTGCGCGGAACAGAGTCCTGGCTGGGAAAGCCCATGAGAAGACTACACATGTGATACGATGTGAACCAATTCGACTTCCAAGCCAGCAGCAACCTTGATCACACACTTGTTGGGTGGCAGGCTGGGCTCTGCATGCGCAATCTGACCACTGCCCTTGACTAGATGAGAAAACCTGCACTGGGCCGTGGAGCTAAAAATTTAAATAAATAAGTCAGGACAGGGCTTCAGACCTGGACAGGGCAGACATGTGGAGCCCAGAACCCACACTCCTAACCCATCGCTGGCCCAGTTGCCACACATCCACATCTTTACTTCCCACTGGTCGCCAGATTCCTCTTGGCTCAGAAATGGTGGCCTCACTTCCAGCAGAAACTAAAGGAGGGTTTGCCACGAGCTGGATCTCACACATGGGTGAAGGGTGTCCCCCTCCCTGCTCTTTTAACTGCAGTGGAGAAGCTGTCCAAGGTTCCAGGGGGAGCACGATCATCTGCGTTTATTTGTGTGTGGTTGTGAGGAAATAAAGGAAATTACACTCCTAACAGCAAGGCAGGTCCAGGACTGACAATATCACGCAGACTTCCCCTCTGATTGCAAGGGAAGCGGCCCAAACGTTAGACTATGCTTCCGTCTCTAAGTGCTAACACAGATGGAAGCTTCCGACCACCTAGAGGATCCTTTTGTGTCGCATCTGTCACCCACACACATCACCAACTACAGGAAGACAGGGGTCCAGGTGGTCAGGGTAGGTACCCAACAGGTGATTACTGAACAAAAGGATGAACGAACGGTGCCACCAATGGCTTTGGAGTCCCACTAACCTGGGACCCAGTGTCTCAGCCTCTGTGTGCCCCTCTACAAAACACTTTGCCTCTTTGAATTTCCTCATCTGTATAAAGGCTGCAAAGGGCTATTGTGAAAAGTTCCTAACATAAGGCACGCAAAGGGTCCAGTACGGGCGTGAAACATACCATGTGCTCAAAAATTGGTAGAAGGGAAAAAACAAAATCTAGAAAATGACTGGCACCTCAGGGGGAAGGTGGGGAAGGAGTTGGGGAGGACTGGCTGTACCTCAAACTGGATTATAATGCCAGACTGTGGCCCCAGCAGAGACACTCCAGAGACACTGAGGCAATGCAGATGGAACAAGCGCTGTGGTCCGGGGAGCAGCTCTAAGTAGGCAGGCAGGGGTCGGTAGGGGTCAGGAGGACACGGCCACGGTGTCAGAACAGGGCTCTGTCCGCCTCCAGAGGCTGGAGGGCTACCACCAGGACCCATACCCCACATGGTAGGGTTGGGCCTCGGCTGTGCTGATTCAGCTGCAAAGGACTCAGCAGTGCCTGGCCCCGAGGAAACGCTTCACTGAGCCTGAGTGGTAAAAGGCCTACAGAGGAAGGATGTGACTCCACCCACTTTTTCTTGTTTTTGGTGAGGGGGTTGGTTTGTCCCAGCGGCCAGTGACTTATAATGGCACAGGCTACACAGATTTACAAAGCCTTGAAGCCCCATCTTCTCCTGCCACACAGGAAACAGGCCGGCCTGCCCTGAATGGACTAGTCCGCCCAGCAGGTCGATACTGGGGTGGCCCCTTGTAGAGCCACTGCCTATGGCACCAATGTTAAGGGCATGGACTCCGAGCAGACGACCACTCCCGGCTGTGTAACTAAAGCTCCGAGCCTCAGTCTCCTTACGTGTAAACAAGATGGCATGGGCACCCATCTCACAGGGGGGCACGCAGATTAACAAGTCGATGTGTGTAGCGTGCTCAGCCTAGCGCCTGGCACAAAACATTCAATAAATATGAGTTCCTAACTAGTGTCTTTGACAACTGTCAAACAGGTAGATACTGAATAACTATTCCACACTGGGTCCTGAACTCAGTGAGGGTTGGAAGCAAGAGGGAGGGGTGGATGACAAACACACAAGTTACAATCAGGAGGGATAATCTCAGAGGAGGAAGGACAGTTTAGTGGTTAACTGCAGGGTAGGGTGAGATTCTAAACTGCCTGTTTGAACCCTGGCTCTGTCCCTTTCCAGCTATGTCACCTTGGGCAGGATACAGTTGGAGCCTGCGTCCCCTTGTGGAAAAAATAAGAATTGCTACTTCACAGGCTTGTGGTGAGGTGGGTACAAAGCACCTGCCGTAGCTCTAGGAAGAACTTTTCACCACCAGCATCATATTGGAGCAGGAGGAAAAGCTTCCTGGAGAAGGGGAGTGAAGCCAAGTCCCACGGGACGAGCAGCGGTGAGCCAGGCAAAGGCTGGAGGAACAACACACATGGCTGCAGCACATTAGTCACAACAGCTAACTGTGTGCCTGGGCACCACACAACGCACTCTTTCTGTCTGTGAGTCACTGAATCCGCACAGCAGCCAGGTGAAGCCAGTATTATCGTCGCACCTCCATAAAAGAGGTGGCCCTGAAGCTCAGAGGGGTTAAGTGACTTGTTGAGGGCCTCAGATACCAAGTGGTGGTGTCAGCATACGAAGCTAGGCAGCCTGACCACTACTACCTGGGTAGGCTGGAGAGAAAGGGGTGGTCCAGCCACGGAAGGTTTTGCAGATGGTGCCAGTTAACCGAGTCCTCTGGATCTATGACAGATAAGGCCACCCAAACCCGCTCCCTCCAGGGGTCTGAGGCACTCTGCCCTCAAACAGCCCGAAGTGCTTAGTCCTGGCTTTGCTTCCAGCTCAGAAATATCAGTGGCCTTGCCTCCCAGGAGATCTGGCTGCGGGGCCAGGTAGACGTGATTAAACAGGCTTTCACTGGCCTCAGGAACCAGGAGCTTTGGCATCACTATGTTCCCCCAGGCACTGGAGGGGTGGAGCCCAGAAGCAATCATGGCCACCCCAGATTTAGTGTCCCTGGAGAAAAACAGCAGCCGTTTCTCGAGCCCTTACTGAGCACATGGTATATTCAGAGAGTGCTTCCTTCCTCACCATGTCTCTCCGAGGGGCAACTCCTATGGTCCTGGTTTTACAGAGACTGCTGTTGGGACTGGGGAAGCTTCTCTGAGGAAGTGGCCTATCTGCGGATATCTGAAGGACCATATCCCTACAAAGGCCTGTGGGTAAGAGAGGCTCATCCAGGGAAGAGAAAACTGGCCAGTGGGGCTGAGGCCAGCCCTCCAACTCAGCTTCCCACCAGCCAGCCTGGGTAGAGGCTAGGGATACACACCAAGACTGGATTGAGCAGGATGTCACAAGACCCGAACCACAGCCCTATCGCTCTTCTCCTGGCAGCTGGGACTATGAAAAAACTAAGAGCTCCAAATTCAGACCTTACCTCTCTGAGCCTCAATTTCCTCATCTGTAATAGGAGGAAACGACCAGTACATACCTTGCATTGCAGCTATATCAAATATAATAATGGGTATGAGGTGGCACTGTAAATTATAAAGTGCTTCGTGATATGAAAAAAGAGGACATGGCCAAGACGGAGATGGACTCGTATAATTAGGAGATCAGTAAAAACCATCTCCATTCATCCCACAATATGCACTGGGCACCAACCACGTGGTGATACTGCACTGAAGCCTCCAGACTAGCTGCCTCCCTGATCAGATGTGACCTCACATATGAACCACCTATGACCGCCCATCACTGCCTGAATATAAACAGATCTTTCCATTTCTGGATTGTTACAGGGCCCGGCCTTCCTTAGTTCAGAACTTACATGTACTTTCAATAAATCTTACTTTTTCTAAATCTCACTGACCTGTAATTCTTTGCATCAGTAGGGAAGAACCGAGGGACAACACACAATGCCACCACCGTCCTCCTCCCCCACGCCGCTGGGGCGACGCCGGATTTTACCTCACCCCAGCAGTGACAGCTTGACCATTGAGTCTTCCTTGTCCTCTCCCTGAGCAAAGACACATCTGCTAGCAACTGGAGAGGGAGGGAGGGAGGCAATGTGGTGGCTGAAAAATGACTGCGAGAAATTTATCACCATAGGAACATAGGCTTTTAATTATAGGAACATAACATTCTAATAACAAGCTTTCTGCTTCTGTACCCTCGCTTGCACACCCGACCTGTGGGTCGACAGGTAATGAATAGAAGAAAAAATAGACCTTTGTGTTCACACAGAATGAGGAATGGGATTTTGGGCTTAAAAACCCTGTACCTGTACATTTCGCTGCAGCTTAATTTGAGGTCTGCGTACCCCTGGCAGACCCAGCTGGCTGACTAAAGAGTGTTTCCTATAACTCACTGAGTTCTGGTGGTCCGTGTGTCTTTCAGGGGCTGGTGGCTACAACAGCAAGACCCAGCAGCTGCCTGGATGGCAAGAGGAGGGTCAAGCAGGCAGCGAGAAGCCAGGCAGCCCCAGCCTCCTCCCAACCCAGCCTGCCCCAACCACCCAGTCAACAGCACTACAATACAGCTACCTCATCTTCCCACAAGGCAACAGCTCCTGGCTCCACCTTGCTCAGTTAAAACTGCAGTCCCACAGGGCAACCAGAAACCATTCGTGGTTATTTAAATTCATTAAAATTAAATACAGCTGCAACTTGACTTACAGTGGGGTTAAGTCCCAATAAACCCATAAGTTGAAAATACTATAATCAAAACTGCATTTAATATACCTAACCTACCCAACATCAGAGCTTAGCCTCACCTACCTGAAAGGTGCTCCGAACACCTATCACCTACATTAACCTACATTTAGCCTATGGCTGGGCAAGTATCTTGAGTTGCATCTCAAGAGTCATTGCCTTCCTCTTTATCCTCTCACCAGAAGCAGGACATAAACACTGGCAACAGTACACTGTACAGTACACTGTAGAGTTTGCCTTTGTGATCACGTGGCTGACTGGGAGCAGTAGCCCACTGCTGCTGCCCAGCATCAGGAGAAAGTCATGTTCTGCATATCACTAGCCTGGGAAAAGATCAAAATTCAAATTACAAAGTAAGGTTTCTCCTGAGTATGCATCATTTCTACGCCATTGTAAAGTTGGAAACCGTAAGCTGAACCATCATAAGTTGGCAACTGTCTATAAAGTGTAAACTTCAGTCTCTCAGTACTAGTCACATGTCAAGTGCTCAACAGCCACATGTGGTTAGGGCTACTGTACTGGATAGTGAAGGTATAAAACACTTCCATCATTGCAAAACGTTCTATTGACAGCCCCACCTAAAATCTTCTTTTGACTAAATGCTACCATTCCTTCCCTCCACTCAAAAAAAAAAATCATTTTTAATCTTAGAAAGAATAAGTGGGAGAAATAAAAGACTCCAAAAATACAGAAATTTAAATACATATATATAAATAAAAAGTAGGGACTCTGAAAGACCTCCTCCTTTTCCCACCCCTCCCCGAAAAATGAAATGAAGGAGGGAAGAACAGTAGTGTGACTGAGCCAAGAAGGATGAAATGTAATCAGTTGCAAAGAACCTTCCCCTACCCCTGCCCCAGTCCTGCCCACCTCTCCCACTGGCCCAGCCAAAAGGCTCCAGGAGCAGAGATCAGCTTTGGAGGATCCATAGCTTAAAAAAAGGGGGGGGGGGGAGATTTAAAACCAACTCAAAGGCAAGAGGCTGCCCGCCCCCCATCCTGCTGCAGTAAACCTTCCAAAAATAGGTAACTCCCTTCCTAGGACCTCTCCCCTCATTCCTGGTCCATCCTCTTCACCCTCCTTCTGGTTTCCTCCCCTTATCTATAGCTTCTTCCCACAGCTTCCAGTTTCCCTTCCTTCTGGATTGGAGGGTCAGAGGGTCAGACCCAAGCCCACTGTTAGGTAGCTAGTCAGACATGAGCGACAGGGGGAACAAAGGAATAGGGGCCCAACCTAGAGACTGCTCAAAGACGACCCCAAGGGTAATAGTAATGCGGGGAGGAGACAAAAGAATTTAAATGTTAATCAAGCCACATTCAAAGACTGAAATATGCTCATTCGGCCCTGCAGCCAGGCCAGGAGGATGCCTTCTGAACAAAGGGAGATTTCTGCTGGGACTGCTAACAGCCCATTCCCCACACCTGTGAAGGGGAAACAGGAACCAAGAGTCATTTCTTACAGCTAAAACCACAGGGAACCTATGGATTAAAGGCTGGGAACTGCCAGTGGGCCTTTCAGTCTACATATTCTTACCTTTTCATGCTACATACCCTTCCCCTTCCTCACTCTAAGTCCATGTCAAAGGAAATGGGTTGGCAAAGTCTTAAATAACTCATAGGAACTAAAGAATGATATATAAACTAAATTCCCTTAACACTATTCACCCTCCACTATCTTTCCAAGCCTCTCTTGGTCCCTCTCACTCTGCCTCTGAGAGGAGACCACGCTCTGTCTGTGAAGTGTTACCTCTTTCCTAATAAACTTTCTTCTTGACTCTAACTTTGGCATGTGTGCTTCTTTCTTCACTCTCTACCACAGGACCCTCTTCTCTCGGTACAGGGCTTGGTCTCCCCTCCACTTGGGGAAATTTGCCCTGTCCTGCATCAGTAGAATTCTGGGTATGTACATGCACACTAGGCAGAGTTATATAGCAGCCAAGTGTCAATCAAAATGCCCTCACTTGCCAATCACCTAGGAATGCCTTTGGAATCACTCCATCCCGGCCCAAATATAAGGCAAACATTCCCACTTCTGGGCCCTTTTTGCCCTCTTGTTGTGGTTGTTACAGCACCCCTTTGCAGCTCTCATTGCTGTGACCATGTACCTCCTTAGGGCATTCTTTGTCTAAAACATATTTTTAATAAAACTATTAAGTCTCAATGATCTGTGATTGTTCACTGCCATCATTTGAGGAAGAACCGAAGGAAAATGCTAACTACACATCTGCTGCAGCGTTATCCATCTCCCTCTCCCCTACCCTTGGGGCGACAGGGAACTCTGATCCAGATCCAAGGGTGACACCAAGATCTTGACAGATTTCCCTCCAGGGCCCTCACCAATACAGGCCCCTCCCAAGGTCACGTGCCCTTTCCTCTACCCTCAATTTCAAAAGTGGCGAATATTCCTCTTGCCCTTAACATAACGTCAAGTCCAGTTCTTAGCATTCTTTATATTTAATTTTCACAACAACCCTACAAGGTGCCACTGTTAGAATTTGAAAGGGAGAGTCTATGGCCACGCCACCCTAAACAAGCCTGATCTCGTTAGCTAAGCAGGGTTGGGCCTGGTTAGTACTTGGATGGGAGACAACCTAGGAAGACCAGATGCTGTAGGCTTATAAAATAAAAAATAAGGATTGTAAACTGAAAAGGTCCTTACAATCTGTGTGATCAACCAAGGGTTGCCTCGCATAAAATAAAAAAAATAAATATCTAGAATTTACAGCGAGAAATTAGGTCCAGAGAGGTGAAAAGTGACAGATTAGGGATATAAACCCAAGTGGTCTAGCTTCAAAACAACTACTCTCTTGTGAAATTTCAGTTCATAGCTCTACTGAAGCCCACAGAGGCTTCTTCCAATTAGATTTTGTTTCTAAGAAATGTGGCCAAAGTGCCCTGTGGACTTCTCTCCCTCCTCTTCTCCTCTCATTAATTCAACAAATATTTACTGACCATCTCCTCTGTAGTGAGCAAAACAGACAAGGTCTCTGTCCTGGTATTTGATCACGGGACACAAGCTCGAACGAGTTATTTATGCGCTTCATTTAAAAATTAGAACCGTAGCAAAGGAGCAAAAAATTACAGGGCACTACCAAAGCCTGTGCCGTGGGACCTGATCTATTTTCTCCTCTTTGGGGATGAGTGGGTCTTTACCGAAAAGAAAATCTTCCCCTTACTAAGGCAGTTTCACTCTCCAACCCCTGAAGGCAAGGGTCTCGTCTTCTTTCCTTGTCCTCCAAGTTGCCATCCCTCCCCTGGGAATGAGTGGCAACTAACTGATGAGGAACCCCCTCCCACTCCCCAATTTGTCTCCCTCCGTCAGGACCCCCAAAGGAGCTGCCTCGCTTTTCCCCCTCTAAGGAAATGGAAGTTGTCCCTTTGAATGTCCTCTTCAAGTGGTCCTCCCAACCCTTGTCCCTTCTGTGACAACCTTCCCTTCACTCCCTGTGGGGATCTCCACACTCTGAAGACAGCGTTGACATCCCTATTCCCCCTTGGGGAAAGCTCTCCAGTGCCCCGAGGTACTCACAGATCTAATCGGCTTCCGATCCCCAAGCCGCCGCAGGAGCAGGAGGCCAGCCTGGCTCAAGCCTCTATTTAGCCCTGAGCCCGCGACAACCGCAGCCGCCGCCATACAACTTGACTAACAACCCTCGGTGATGCGTCCCTATCCTCGGGGAGGCTCGGGGCTGCCCCTTCATGAGCCTGACTAAAATGCCAGCACCATCCTGCCAAGAAACCACTGCTACTAGTTCTTAAGTCTCTAGGACATACATATGAGTGGATACAAACAACCTAGCTTCCCCAAAATTACTCTGATCACTTCATCGCACTAGTTTCCGTAACAAATAAGAGAGCAACCTGCCCAGAGCCTCAGGAGTTTAAGGCCCGGGGTCCTCGGGTAAAACAAGCCCATGCCAAGCCACGCCCCTCTCCTCTATTGACCAATGGCTTTTTGGAATTTCAATGCGAGAGTGGGCGGGGCCAGGTTGTTAGTAAACGCAGGCCCTCGTGCGGGCCCGGGATTCAAGCGCCCCTCGGATCGGCGCGTGCGCACTGGGTATGCAGCTTGCACGCAAGCGCGCGCTTCTGTGCGGAAGCGACTGCACGCGAGGTGTGGGCTGATTGAGAAGGCAATGCAGGTTGATGCCAAGATCCGCGCTGAGGTTGGAACAGAGTCTGGCCCTCGTGGCCCCGTCTGCAGCCTCCGGCACTTTGCCTGCGAACAAAACCTGCTGTCCCGGCCGGATGGCTCTGCCTCTTTCCTGCAAGGTGAGAGATTAACCCAGGTAATACTGCCAGGGCCACGTTCACCCAGGTCGTCTCTGTTTTAGGAGGCGGGTACGGTGTACCATGCAAAGAGTGCCCAACTCGTCCGATACTAGCAGGTAAATGTCACTCCTGAACTGGTACACAGCTTGCCCAGGTGGATACCACTAGATACGCTAGGATACATATATCTCTCCCTACCAACTAGAAGGGAGAAGATATCTCCACCATGGTAAAACCTTAACTGGAGTAAATGCCCCCTTGATTAGATTCCGCTTCTGTCTCAATCACACACACACACCTGGGTCCACACATCCCAAGCTGAGGCGAACCTGCCTATTTGCGTAAATGCCTGGCAGACGGCCAGCTCTGCATTACTGGCTTAGTTACTCCTTGCCACGGCAGACCTTTCACCCAAGTAAATATTTTTCAGATTTAGGGTGATGTCCCCACCGTGGGATGAGAAAGATTTCCTCCACCCCGACCCCACCAATTGGGTAAATACCCCTTTGACTGAGATATGCATCTCCATATGAGCAAATATCCCTAAGATTGGGGTAGGTCTTACCTATTGGATAAATATCTCCTTTCTCTAACTAAATACCTTTTCAACCCCCCCCCCCGACCCAAGTCAGTATTTCTCTAGAGACAGGCCTAAGGGTCATCACCCCCATAGATGCTTCAGTCCCCTCACTAGGGCACCACTACCTTTTACCCAGTTACAAACCTTCCACTCATTGAACACATGTGTTTGTGCTGAGTACTGTTCTAGGCACTGAGAATACAGCAATAATTTTTTTTCTTAATCCGTGATCTAATGGAGTTTACACTGTAGTCAAGAAGACAGTAAATAAGATAACCAAGTAAAATGCTATGGAGAAAAAATATAGTAGGGAAGGGGAGGGTCAGTATCAGGGGAGGTAGGCACTCTGCACCATACACCGTAACTGTCTTCTAAATAGGGTATGCCAGAGAGGGTTGAAGTGTTAAATAGGAAGATCAGGAAAAGCCTCAATGAGATGATAACATTTGAATAAAGACCTAAAGGTAAAGGAGCAAACCCCAAAAATATCAGGAGAGCATGAGGAACAGCAGCTGCAAAAGCCCTGAGGCAAGAAATTCCCGGGTGTTTTTGAGGAAATCAGGAGACCGAAGGCCTAGTGGATAAGATGGGAGCCACTGGAAGTTTTGCTCAAAAAAATGACATGATCTGAATACATTTTAACAGAATCTCTCTGGCTTCAATGTTGCATGTGGAGGGTGTGGGAGAAAGGGAGATGACGGGGACTCAGACCAGAGTGGAAGCAATGGAGATGGTGAAATCCTGGATGTATTTTGATGGTAGAGCCAACAAAACTCGCAGATGGTTTAGTTTGGGGGCATGAGAGGGATGTTGCTAAGGTTTTTGCCCAGATCAGCTGTGCTAAGGAAAGATGAGATCAGTTTGGAAAATGAAATTTGTGATGCCTAGTAGATATCACAGTGGCAACCTGGACTAGGCAGTTGGAATTCAGAAGAGAAACTCAATCTGGACATATAATTTGAAATCCTCTGGCTATAGATGGTATTTTGAACTCTTGTTTAAATGAAATCACCAAGAAAATTGGAGTGTAGGTGGGAAAGAGAAGAGGTCCCAGGACTAAGCCCAGGGTCTTCTCACTTGTGAGGAGTTTTAGCAAAAGACGATGAGAAGGAGCAGCCAGTAAGGCAGGAGGAAAACCGAGAGGGCCGTGACCTGGAGCCCAGAGAATGTGTTTGAGATGTAAGGGCTAAGCAGCTGCGTCAGCCCTACGGAGAAGTTGCATCACATAAGGATGGAAAGGCCCTGGGGATTGATAATTTGGACGTATGTTATCAGCGATGCTCCAGTGGGGACCGGTGGGGTCAAGGAGAAGAGGAAAAGGAAGCAATGAGTGAGGACACCCCTTCGGGAGCTTAGCTGTCAGAAAGTCAGATAAATGGGGCAGGAGTTGAAGATGGATGTGGGTCCAGAGAGGAGAGAAGCACTCTAGGGCATTGTTGGAGCCATGTTGCCAAGAAGGTGAGAGGAGAGGGCCTCTGTGCTCAAGTGGACCACAGACAGCTCCTCTGGGCCCCAGAGGCAGGCCAGATATGGGTGAGGTCACCATACTCTCTCCCCAGGGGATACCTCCATCCTGGCGGGCGTGTACGGGCCAGCAGAGGTGAAGGTCAGCAAAGAGATCTTCAACAAGGCCACGCTGGAAGTGATCCTGAGGCCGAAGATCGGGCTGCCTGGTAACTGGGCCTGGCCGGGTCTCCAGATGTTCAGTCCCTTGGGACCTCTCACCCAGCTCCTCCCTCACTGCTGTCCAGTCTCCACTGTCCCCCCTCATTTCCCCTTAGCTATTGCTCTCTCTTTTCTCCAACTCTGCCTCTGAGTCTCTGTGCCTGTGTTTCTGTGACATTTCTCTTTGCCTCTAATCTCCTTTTGCCTCTATGTCTTTGTCCTCCCTTCTCCCTCTTCTTTCCATCCTTTACCCCATCTGCTTCACTCCTGGGGGCTAGGCCCACTGAGATGGGCCTGGGCAGCAGCACGGGACATGGGAACTCTGGGGTTTTCCTACCCCAGGAGGCTCCCTTGCTGGATGCTGGAGGTGGCGGGGCGGGGGGAGAGGATGGGTGACAGCCAGACCCAGCCTCCTTCCCACTGGGAATACTGCATCATCCATGCAGAGTCCTGCACCAACCTGGGCTGAGGCTGCAGGCCCTTTCCAGAGACTTGGGTGGGGCATATGGAAGAGGGGAAGAGCCTAACCCTGCCCCACCCTGCTTTCCCCAGGGGTAGCAGAGAAGAGCCGGGAGCGGCTGATTAGAAACACATGTGAAGCAGTGGTGCTGGGAGCGCTGCACCCCCGTACCTCCATCACCGTCGTGCTGCAGGTCATCAGTGATGCTGGCTCCGTATCCTTTCCCCACAAGCTGCCTCCTCCAAGAAGTCCTCCAGAATCTCTCTGTCTCCCTTGCTGATGGCCATGTATGCACCCACCACTAGTCAGAAGACCTCCAAATGTTTGACAGGCACCAACTAGTTGAAAAAGAATAGCAAATAGCTTGAGTGCTTACCATGTATCAAGCACTGTGTTAGTGCCTTACACATGTTAACTCATTTAATCCACACAGCAGGGTCAACTCACATATCTAGTAATCTTAAGTTCCCATGTTTCAGGTATAGAAACTGAGCCCCAGAGAGGGGAAGTCACTTCTCCAAGATCATACAGCTCAAGGCAGCAGAGAGAGAACTCACGCCCAGGCTTGTTTGGTTTCAAAGCCTATGCCCGTGACCTCTACTCCAACCCTGAGCTTATAGACTTGAGGCTCAATGCTGGGGAAATGCTGAGCAAGCAGAGCAGTTAGGTCAGCAGCTCAGCCTTGAAAGCTCCCTGTGGTTCAGACCAGAAGTTGAGGCTGAGGACCAGAAACGGACATTTCTAGAGGCCTCACTGTTGCTGGCACTTTGTAGACAGGAGGAGGGAAGGGCTGTGGTGACCTCTTTTCACAGAGGGGGAAAGCGAAGCTCAGGGGCAGTAATAGAGGTTCAGTGGCAGAGGGGGTTCTAAGCTGGGCCCTTATCTGCTGTGCTCAACCTAGGGAGCAAACACTTAAGGAAACTGAGGTCCGGCCAGCTGTGTGACTCAGCCCTGTGCTTGCCTTCCTCCAGGCCACAGCCTCACCTCTCCCATTCCCTGGACTGTGGGCTTCTTGGGGGCACTGTTAATGACCCCTCCCTCCATCTCCTTGCCAGTCTGTCAGTGTAGCAACTGCCTGCCAGATTCCCGGGCTCCAGGCCTGGCTCTGCCCTCAATTCCCTGAAGGTGCTTAGCACGTGCCAGGGCATACCTGTTGAATATCATAGGCCCTAATTGAGGCTCAGAGAGAGTAAGTCACTTGTTCAGGGTCATCACAGCTGAGAGGTGGCAAAGTCAGTTCTGGAAGTCAAGGTTATTTGATCCCAGAAGCACTGAGAACTACTCTGCCATGCTGCCTTCCTGTGATCAGTTAGTGATACTGCCACAAGCACTGTCGAGTGGCAGCGTGGACACTCTGCCAGCCAGCCCTGCAGTGGAAACGCTTCTTAACCACTCCCTGTGGCATCCAGCTCTTGGCCTGTTGCCTGAACGCTGCCTGCATGGCATTGGTGGACGCAGGTGTGCCCATGCGGGCCCTCTTCTGTGGGTCACCTGTGCCCTGGACTCTGACGGGACCCTCGTGCTGGACCCCACAGCCAAGCAAGAAAAGGTAGGTGTGAAGAACAGGGTGGTGCAAGGCCACGGGCAGACACTGTCTCTCTCTTCATTCCCTAGGTCCCGCTTCTCCATGCTAGTTGTTAGCTCATATCACCTCAGTCCCAAGCAGCAAGCTCCACTCTGTTCGTCAGGGAAAGTGCTAGAAACCCAACTCGGACCTCCTGAGCAGAAGGGGAATTTGGTGACCTTTGGTACCAAACTCAGAAAGAACGGATGTCTAGCTAGAGCCAGAGCCTCAAACGCCATCGCATCATTTCTCAGTCCCTGCTCCCTTCTGCATATCGGCTCCATTCTTTCTGGCCAGCATCTCTCCTGAGGCTGCGACTGGTCCCTTAAGCTCCGTGCTTCCCATCATAAGAGGCTCAAAAGCAAAGGAGAAAGCATTCCTCATTGTCTCAAGTTCACAGTGTCCTAGGGCCTTGATTACTCTTGAGTTATTTGCCAGGTCACATCCAGTTAGGAAAGCATAAAACCACTTGGGGGATTTCTGACAGGGAGAATTTAATGCAGGGAACTGGTTATAACAGTGTTGGAAGATCTGAGGGAACCAGAAGGAAGAAGGGGGACGCTCAGAGATCAGAAGCGTCTGGCCGGCTCCTCTGTGCCATTAGAGGTGTCGCTGAAGTCAGTGCTGGATGCCCAGACATCGTGGCTTTGCCCTGGCTGCTAGAGTCCAGAACCCACCACACCTCTGTGGCTACTGTGGCAGCTGCCACCACAGCACCTGCTCCTGTCAGAGTGAGGACCAGTGTGCTGGTCTCCCGCCTTCTGGTCTCCTACCAGATTACTGGTGGAACCTAACTTGTAGGGGAGTCTGGGAAATAGTTTGCCAGCTTCCAGCCCCAGCAGGACAGAGCACAGAGGGGGGCTAGGAGGCACCAGGTAAATGACACCTGCGCTGTGGCTACCCCTGCAGGGCAGGAGTACTGTGTCCATCACAACCATGCAGGTGAAATTGGGTGTGGGAAGCAGTTCTACAAGAGGAAAGTTCACGTTAGCCAGGAAAGCTGGGAAGGCAGGGTCGCAGACGAAACAACTACACTTAACACGGGAGTTTCTGGCTGCCAGAAAGCCGAGTTCCCTCTTTGGGATCAACTGAGATTGTGTCTGAGGGAGGAGTCCAGGTCCCCTACCTTCCACCCTTCGTCCCTAGGAGGCCCGGGCAGTCCTGACCTTTGCACTTGACGGTGTGGACCAGAAGCTGCTAATGTCTACCACCAAGGGGCTCTACTCTGATTCAGAGGTACCAGCGTGCAGATGCGGGTGAACCCCAGATCCTTCCCTCCCCCACGATGTGAGATCTTGTCCCAACTGCTCCACACTTAGGTTCAAGGGGAGCCCCATTCTTATACCCCTTCTGCAAATAGAAGTTTTCAAACTTCATAGCCACAGAAATCTTTGTGGGAATTTAAAAAGGGTAGCCCCATTTATGTGACAGGAAAAGAGAAGAGGCCCCCAGGTTGAAATGGTGGAGGTACCTGGGCCCCCCAGCTTCCAACTCAGAGCAGTTCTCCCCTGCCCTGCCCCCCACCACCTGAATTTCAAGTCTGAAGAACAGTTTGGAAGCTTGGGCCAAATGGTCTCAAAGGGCATTTCCAACCCGGACTTCCTGTGAAGTAAAGATTTGGGGTCTCAGGTTCCATGGCTTTTAACCCATTTCCTGTTTAGATAAAGAAAGTGCAGCTTGCTGCCGGCGTTAGTTAAGCATCATGCGCAGGAATGTTGTATTTTCTAGGATTCAACCTTTTTAGCGATTGAGAATTACTAAATTTTGTAAATGGAAATACCACCACTAAAAACAATGCTATAAATAGAATGATGTCATTCTTTTTCCAGAGACTGTGGAGATACTAGAGCGGTGGGAAAATAATAAAAGCAAGCTATTTTGTGGCAAACTTTGGGGAGGAGGTTAGGTCTGTAATCCGAGTTATCCCAGAGTAAACACTGCAGCTGCAGGTGCCCTCTGGACACACAGGAAATGGGTTAGGGTTATTTGGAGTCACAGGGCCTGGCTGTCAAATTCCAGGATCCCTCCAGTTCCGTGAGCTCTTAAGGTTGTGGAGCTATGCAAGGTCAGGTCTCTCCCAGCCACCAGGCTGCCTGACCCCGTTGGTCTGAGGCCTGGAGCTGCCAGAGGCTGATCCCTGAAGCCCACGCCTCTTCAGTGTCCTCTTTCCCTCTACCAACTGAGCCCCGTGAAGCGGGGAAGAAGGAAATGCACTTGGAATAATCCCCTCCCTCACGGGGGGGGGGGGGGGGGGTTGCCCAAGTGAAGAGGGAGGTGGGGGGTTTGGGGACCCTGGAAATCAGCCAGGCGGGGTGTGGGTGCAGGGGTGGATCCCCCTGCCCCCAGCGCTACAGGTCTGACCAGTCTCTCCCCTCCAGCTCCAGCAGTGCCTGGCTGCAGCCCAGGCCGCCTCCCAACACGTCTTCCGTTTCTACCGGGAATCGCTGCAGAGGCGCTACTCCAAGAGCTGAGGCAAGCTGGGGCAGGGTGCCCTCCCTCTGCCACCTTCCACCACCTAAGGCCTCGTGCCCAGCCTTGTCTCTCCTTGTGTTCCCTGGGGCGCTTGTGGGCCTGTAGCTGCAGGAGCCCAGGGGCCCCTTACCTGATGACCCAGGATCACTAGGCTACAGCCCCTGGGTCACAGATCCACCCCCCTCCCCCCAGGAAAACACCAATAGGATCGCACATCGAATTAACCCATTTAGTCTAATAAATACCTGTTGAGTGCCCACTGTGTGCAGACCCTGCTAGGTGCAGAAGACCCAGCAGTGAACGAGAAACCCGGGTCCCAGGTTCAAGGAGCAGTGGGGTGATGGACAAATAAAATTGATGTTTGTCAGATGGTGGTAAATGCTGTGAAATTAACATAAAGCAGGGAAGTGGGATTTGGGCGAGTTCATTTGGGGAGGGCACATTTAATAGGGATCCCCTCATGGAAAGGGGGACATCTGAGAGAAGCCAGGAGGAGGCCAGGGAGCGAACTCATGGACACGTGGGGAATACGTCCCTGTGGAGGGAGGGTTGAGGCCCAGCAGGGCGGCCACTGTGGCTGGAGCAGAACCAGTGGGGGCAGAAGAGGAAAGAGGTGGTAGGGACAGAATGGGCCTTGCAGGCTCAGAGGAGAATCTGGCTCTGACCCCAACAGTGAGGCTGTTATTATAGTCCCCGTTTTAAAATGAGGAAACAAGCTCAGACGCTAGCTAGTTGTCCAGCAATGGAGCACGAGTCCCACTCAGCCTGGTCCCAGATCCTCACTGTCCAAACCAACCCAGGGGGGGTCTGCCACACCAGACTGCAGTTCCTCGTCTGTAAGTGGGGTGCCCAAGGCCCAGTGCGTGTCAGGGCTGGTGGTACCCCCTCATGCATCTGGAAATGTGAGCAGAGGGCATTTTTAGTCACCATTTGACTGTTCCCTCACCCCTTTATTTAGTGGGCAGGAGCCAAGAACGTGAGCATCCCGCAGGGAATGTCTCCCACAGCTGGGCTAAGTGGTCTCCATATCCTGACAGACACTGATGTTTGCGGGTTTGCGATGGGCCGTCTATTGTGTGCTTCACATGTTCACACAGTCCCCACAACTGCCGCTTTGGACCAGTGTTGTTTTCCTCCCCAGAAACCAAGAAGAAAATGTGTATATACATAAATTATGCTCCGGAGACACTCAGGGGAATGTCAAATGGGGACGTGTCCTGGTGAGGTCCACCAGAATGACAGTAAATGGAGTGAGAAAACAGCAGCCTGTCACTCCATTCCTTGGTCACAGTGGGCCCCTCTGAGTGAGCACACCTGCGAGCCTGTGCCAAGCGCTCATGGCAGACGTCGTCCACTGTGCCTGCTGGGTGCCAGCAGTTCGATGTTACCGTGAGGCTCCATCCCTCCCAGTCTCAGGCCATTGGATTCAAGAGGGGCACCTGAGCTGCCAGGGCCCCTGAAGGGGAAGCCTGCATAGATGAAGCCAGAAGGGAAGGAGGGCCAAGAGATGGAAAGACCAGACCATGTCATTTGAGTCCCTGAATCCTGTTCTGTCTCAACTTTCTTCCCTTTTCTTGCATAAGGCAGTTGAGTCCGAGTTGAGTTTCTGCCACTTGCTGTCGAAAGAGGGAAACCACCGTTTATGTGTACGGGCTGTTTGGTCCTCACCACAGCTCCCAGGTATGGAAAAAATTAGACCCATTTTGCAGAAGAGAAAAAGTGAAGCTCAACGAGAAGTCTCGGGCCGAGGTCATACAGCCAACACGAAGGAGTAAGGACCCGGCGCCCAGCTCTAATTCTCCACTGACCACCTCGGCTGTGAAAAGAACATTCTGCAACTGGCAAACCTTCAGCCCCTCAGCTTTCCCCTTCTCTGGCTCTGAGGTGCACGGGAGCACCCTGGGGACAGCCTGCCAGGGGCCCCCAGCCCCACCTCCCGCCACACACAGACGACACAGGTTTGGCTGCGTGAGTGTCTGGTATTTAATCTCAGATCGTAGCGGCCAGGAAGGGATGCCACCGCCACCACATCCACCAGGTTCTCCACTCTGCCCGAGGACGTGGGTGGCCAGCCTCTGCTTCACGGCGGGGGGCCACACCAGCGGCTAGGGCGGGTCTCGGGAAGCGAGGTAGGCAGCCAGGGTCACCAGGGCGGCTGTGTATGTGCACACGCCCAGCCCAATGGCCAGGACCCCCAGCAGGAAGGCGCGGCGGGAGGCGGCCCCTGCCCCCTGGACGTCTGCCTTGGCCCAGGCCGCGCTGGTCTGTGGAGGTGTTGGGCAGTGGTGACCCAGGCACCCCCCCCCCACAGCCCCAGCCCCTTCCCCTTCCCCCAGGCCACACTCATGCGTTCATTTGTATATTCCAAAAAAGCACCACTGTGGGTCAGGAGCACCACTGTGGGTCAGGAGCACCACTGTGGGTCTAGGCACGGTTGGGCACTGGGGATACTAGGTGGCTAATAAAAATATACATGTATTAGTGTAGGCCAGGATTCTAAACACAGTGACCCTGAGGCAGGAACTATTTCCATTTTACTGATGACAGACACGAGGCACAGGGAAGTTAAAGTGGTTTGCCCACAGAGAGTGACAGACCTAGGATTTGAAATGAGGTTCTCAACTCGGCAGCCCTCTGTGAATGAGGTAAAAAATGAGATAGAACCTCATTTTACCCCAGAATGTTTCCCTGCAAATCCTCTCCATCTCTTTTTCCTCCCCAGGCATAGCTCCTCTGTGTGTGTGTGAGCATGCGTGCGCGCGCCTGTGTGTTTTGAATGCATTTTTCTCTTTTCTATCCAGTCCCCTCCCAGTCCTACACACAGACTGACCTTCTGGGCCAGGCAGAAGGCGGCAATGCCCACAGGCCAGAAACAGCACAGCATGGAGAAGACGGCCAAGCTGAGGTGGTCATGGGGTAGGAGCGGGGAGAGAAGGCTGCCCCCATCCCAGTCCGAGTCACTGTCACTGGATGACGCATCCTACGGGCAGGAGAGGGCCTGGGTGGGCATCTCCACCCACCTTCCCTGCCCCAATGCTATGCTCTCTGTAGCCCCCAAAGACCAATGCCAGGGCGTCCCTAGAAACACCAAGACAAAAATGTTCTAGGAGACAACCTCCTGACTTTTCTACACCCTGAATCTCTCTGAAGGGAAGCTGTGGATCCGATCTCCAGGGAAGAGCCCCATCCACAACCAGAGCTCTGAGTTCAATTTCCAGGAGTTCACATGTGCAGTTCTGGATACGGCAATTGCTTATAACCTCTGATTTAAATGCCCCTTAAATGGAGACAGACACCAGTGCAGACAGAACCTGCAAAACAATGGAGATTTGGGGAGATGGTTCAAACCTGCCTGCTGAAACTATAGGTTGTAGATTTCACAAATTTTTTTTAATTCTTGCATCAAATCACTCACAAGACATTACTGTTACGCTAAAACTGAAATGAAAATCAAAATTACCAGAGAGGTCAAATCAGAGGCCTTTTTTGCTCTGTAGACATTTGCCAATCCCAGAAAAACTGAGGTTTAATTAAGCCTTGAAATAGATTAAAAATGATCTTTAACTGGTAGTGCCCCGGGCAGCTGACCAAAGCAAACCAAATCCTCTTTGGAGGAGGTTACCTTCATTTTATGCCTCAAAATAACTTTTCTTAAAAATAATTTTGCAAATACCATGACCAGCCCACAGTCAAAGATAATCAGGCACATAAGAAACCATGAATAAGAATGAGCAGAAATAATAAGGCCCTCAACCTCTTCAAACAATGGAATTATCAGACACAATGTCAGAGGATGCTTCCTGCCACAATGTGGCAGACTGTTTTTTCTAAAAATGCCCACAACCATCTCTCCCATCCCATGTGCTCTTCTTACGGTGTGCCTGATACTCTTCCCATCAAGGGTGAGGTGTATGTCCCCTTTCTCGAATCTGGCCAGGATGTGGCTCACTCATAATCGATGGAATGTAGTGGAAGTAATGCAATACGACTTTGTAAGTCAGAAAAAGTGAGGCAGTTCCTGCTTTGCTGAGACACTCATGTGGGAGGCTGGAGGCAGAAGGAGTGTGACTGCCCTGAAGCTGCTGTGCTGGAAGGAAGCCCAAACAGCCTACGTGGGGAGACCCAGGTAGAAACCCCAAGACTACATGAAGAGAGAGGTGCCCAGCCAGCCCTCAGCTGCCCCAGCCCCTGACTGCTGCAGATCTCAGCCACTGGCTGACTGTAACCTCATGAAATATCCCTAGGGCAGAACCACCCAACCGAAGCGTCTCCAAATTTCTGACCCTCAGAAACCATGAGTGATGATTATTGTTGTTTTAAGCTACTAAGTTTTGCAGTGACTTCTTATACAGCGATAATAACAAGGAAACCGTGTTTGAGACATAAAAGACAAGCTTGACAATATATACAAGGAATACGAAATTATAAAAGTGACATTAATTTGAAAAAAGAGACCAAGCCTGACGGACACCTTGCACACCTGCCCCAAACACCTAGAGGTGTGTCTGCTCTGAAGAGAAATAGATAAGAGAGCAGAGAAATCATAAATCAAGGGAAGACAGAGCCCAAGGTGAGGAAACATGAGAGGCAAATGTGGAGAGAAATAGCTAAAGAAACCAGGGGAGAGGGAGAACAGGTAAACCACAACTGGAAACCTAGGAAGCCCACATGCTTCTGGGAAGTGAGACTCTAGGCTAAAGACAGGTACCCCAGCCACCAGCTGTCAGATGCTGGCCACAGCTGAAATCACCTCCAGCCCTGTCCCCTGGCTGCCACTAAGGCCTGCTACTCCTACCTACCTCAAGGTCAGCAGGCCCTGGCTCCCCCAGGCAAGCGCTCACAGAGGAAAGAGGTGGTGTCAGGAACTGCCAACCTGTCAGGGACTCTGCAAAAGCTGCCTCTCCAAAAGGGGACCCAGCTCTGGCTCGCCAGGCTTCCAGACTGGGGACTCACAGCCTACACCTGCCATCAGGGGCTGTTGGAGCTCTGGAAGACTGGGCTTGTCCATGCTGGGGAGAGGCTCCTGGAGGGCTTTCCTAGAGTAAGAGAAAGAAAAAGACAAGTTGTAAAAGTCTCACCTTCACCCTCCCTACTCCCAGCTCTGGAGAGACTCCAGGCAGAAACTAGTTAGTTCGACAATGCTCAGACCTATTTTACAGATAGTAAAATTGAGGCCCAGACAGTGAAAGAGGCTGGCCCAAGTTGCGAAGAGAACTCAGGGTCTGGACATTCCAATTCTGGGCTTCTCTCTGCTCAGAAAAAAAAAAAAAACCATGACCTGTTGCATATTTATTCCAAACCATGTTTACACACTTGCCCCATGAACTACACACCCATCTTGGGTTCACACATGACCCCTCTCCCCCACATCCCTCCCTGAATGCCACTTTGCATTTCACTCTAGTATACACCCCTAGTGTCCCCAAGCCTGCATACTCTGAATACCCAAGTCCTCACTCACATACCCATTCAAACCCAACCCCACCTCGACCTACATGCATTCATCCCCCAAAGGACTCCTTTATACTTGCCCAGACAATATCAGCTCACAGAAAACATCCCTTCTTACACACGCATCCTGTGACTCCTTGCACACTCCTAATTCCCCAGTATCAGATCCCCCACATGCGCGCACGCACACACACACACACACACACACACACACACACACACACGGGCTTCTCACACATGCGCCCTTGGACATTCTCCCCTCTTCCCATCACTTCCCTTGCACACCTACCCCCAAAACCGGGTCCATGCACCGCCCCCTACTCCATCACACCCATGACCACCAGTTCCACAGACACACCTGTCTTACCAGAAACCTCCTTGGCACACCTCCCCCATAACACCCCCAACTCACCACACAGTCAAACACGTTCAACCACAGAGAATATTCCCCTCGCCCAACGATCACCCTGGGGGCCCCAAGCTTCCGCCCTCACTCCAAACCTGGCTGGAGCCGACTTCTCGGCCACAGGTTCACCTCCCCATTCCCAACGCTAAGACCTGGGGGAGGGGCGTGCCCCAGGCCTGCGCCCCTCGCTCACCACCCACTGCCTGATGCCGGGAACTCCTCGGCCCCTCTACCGACACTCGCCCCGACCCTGCCATTCCGGGGTGGGGACCTCAGTGCGCCCCAGGATCCCAGGGGGCCGGGCCTGAGGGCGCTGCGCCTGCGCGCTCCGCCTGGCTCCGCTCGGCGTCCAGGCCGCAGCGCGTGGGGGCGGGAATGGGGGCGGTGGAGCCGCCTCCGGGCTCCGCCCCCCGCAGCGGCCGGAGATCGGGCCTTGAAGGCCGACATCAGAGCGGGATGCTCGGCCTCTACCACCCCGGGTGTGAGGGAGCGGACCCGGGTCTCCGAGGACAGAGGGCCCTGACCACCCCTCCCCCAGCCCAGGCCCAAGCCCTACTGGGCGCAGGAGAGGGGCGCCCCCCATCCTCCAGGGCCTTCCTGGCTTGGCCCGACCTCCACCCACCCCACCGCCCTCCGCCCAGTGATAATAACAGCAACTACCGCCAACTGTGTGCATGGTTCTCAGTGCTTTACCTATATACAAGTGGACATGTCCTCAGAACGACCTAAGTTCTCAGTTATTGTCGGGTTGTACAGAGGAGGGAACAGGCGCCAAGAGGTTAGGTACTTGTCCGAGAGCGCGCGGGGCCACCAGTTCAGAGTGCAGACCACACCCAGCCCCGGGTAAGTGCTTTACCCGATCGTCGTTGCATTGATTCTTCTCTGTAGCTCTATTTTTATCACTATTTTGCAGGTCAAGAAACCGAGGCTCAGAGACGTGTGCTCAGCTGGCCAAGGTTAACTGGAACTTGGCCCAGCGGATTGTAACCCAGGGCTGTATTCCTTGTAGGCCCCGAGGAGGGGAGGAAGCAGAGGCAGAAGATGGGGTGGGGGACTTCCAAAGAAAGGAGGCTGAGGTGGGAGTGGACCCGGGTGGGGTGGGGTGGCATGCTGGTTATCAGGTGGTGCCGGTAGTGATTGAGTCAGTGTTTGGACTCACACCGACCTAAGTTCCTTCCCAGGTCGGTGTGAGTTCTTCAAGGCACTTGCTATGTGGCCTCTGGATAGCGTTGTCACCTCTCTGAACCCCAATTTCTTCACCTGTAAAACAGGGTAAATATTTCCTGCCTCTTAGAGTGAAAATGTCTGTAAATCACTTAGATTAGGTCAGATAAAAATGTCCTAACATTTACTCAAAGCTTGGCAAAGTAGGCTCTGAACATGATTGATGATGTTTATAACTTCTATTATTTATATCCATCTCCATCAGTCTGATTAGGGGACTGCTGGCCTCCACCCTGCTGGCCTCCACCTCCTTCAGGGAGTCCACCCAGCTTGCACTGGCTTTCCCTTCCCAGAAGCCCTGCATCTCACCAGTCCCAGTCAGCCAAACTGCAGGATTCCCCTGCCTGATGTGGGGCCAGCCAGGGTTCTCTTGCTCCAGGGCTCCAGGCTGTGTGCCAAGAGTCCAGACGTTGGAGCTGGCACAGGACCCACTCCTAGGGAGAGCAGATGGCGTCTGCAAGTGCACTTGAATCAGCCAGAGTTCCTGGCAGATGACATGCGGGGACACCCTTGGGAGGGTAGATGAAAGGAAAAAGGGAGCAGGATTGTTTTTCCACCAGAGATACCCTGGTACTCTATCTCCTTAACTTTGCTCTGGCTGGTTTTTCGAATAGCTTATCGCTATGAAACATATCACACTCCTCTCCCTTATCCACAGGGAATATGTTCCAGCACCCAGTGCATGCCTGACACCCTAGATAGTACCAAACCCTGTATTTACTGTGTTTTCCTCTCTGCACACCTACGATAAGTTTAATTGATAAATTAGGCACAGGAAGAGATTAACAACAACGATAATAAAATAGAACATTTATAACAATATACTGTAATTAAAGTTATGTGAATGTGATCTCTCCCAAAATGTTGCACTATACTCATTATGATGTGAGATGATAAAATACCTGTGATGAGATGAAGTGCAGTGAATGACTTAGGCATTGTGACATAATATCAGGCTACTATTGACCTTCTGAAGATAAGGATGACTTGAATACAAGCACTTTGATACCACAGCAGTCAATCTGATAACCGAGAGGGCTACTGAGTGACTAATGGTCAGGGAGTGCATACAGCATCGATATGCTGGACAAAGGGACAGTCTGGACTGGGCGGAGCAGGACTGCGTGAGGTTTCACCACGCTATTCAGAACAGTGTGCAATTGAAAACCTATAAATTGCTTATTTCTGGAATTTTTGATTTAATATTTTCAGACCATGGTTGACCTCAAGTAATTGAAACAGTGGAAAGTCAAACCGGGGATCAGTGGGGACTGCTGTACGTGTCTCTGGTGTTTGTAGTTCGAATCCTCCCACATCAGTGTCAGTTCCAGAGGGCCCCAGATTTGATCTGTTTTGTTCCTTACTGTGCCTCAGGGCCTAGAGTAGCACCTGGCACTAAGTAGGCCTTTGGTACATATTAGTGGGGCAGAGGCAGAAATTCCCACCTGCCTTGGTTTTTACTAATCTCTGAGTTCTGTGGGGCCCTTCATGCCTCTAGGATCTCCCCAAGAGATTCATTCACTTCTATTCAGATCTCCCTGGCCCCCATCAGCCTCACACAGTCTCCCCAACCCCACACCTTTCAAAGGGTCACAAGAGGGCTGGAATATTAAACACAGGATTCCACCCAGGATCATCAACAGAGATTTAAACTATTGATGAAGGTTTGATAAGGAAAAGAATATCTAGTTTCAATACACCTTCCCACAGATTACTTATTTTATTACAAAGGAAAACAATAGTAATAATGGAGAATACTGGAGACATCACCTTAACCCAATGATAGAAGTTAACATCACTGGTAATGGAACAAACTGAAATCATGTGCCTCCTGGTATGCACTGGGAAGGACACAACATCGTTTCTGTGGTTTTGCTGCTAAAAATCCATCATCTGAATCTAATCATGAGAAACATGAGACAAAGCCAAACTGAGGGACTCTCTATAAAGCTGCTGGCCCATGCTCCTCAAAAATGTCACTGTCATAGTGGTTACCAGAGGGGAGAAGGAATGGGGGAGGCAGATGGGGTAAAGGGGCTCAAATATGTGGTGATAGAAAGAAATCTAACTATGGAAGGTGAGCACACAATGTAAATATTTATGTGCCTTACTGTTAAAATAAACAGCTTAGTGGATTTTGTTAACCAATGTCACCATAAAGAATAAATTAATTTTTTAAAAAAATGTCGTTCGTGAAAAACAAAACAATAAAAAAAAAATTAAAAACCTGGCAAGCCTATTCTAGGACAAGGCGAGTAAGGAAACATGACAACTAAATACCAAGTGTGATCTTGGATGGAGGGTGGATGGTGAAAAAGTATGTTATTGGAACAATGGGGAAAATTTGAATATAAACTATAAATTAGATGATAATTCTGTACCAATGTTAAATTTATACTGTAGAAAATGTTAAATTGGCATTCTGATTATATAGGAGACTCCAACCTTGTTCTTAGAATTTGACTGTTGAAAACAATGAGTTATGAATATGGTATATATGTATATATTACGTATATATATACACACACATATATACAAGCAAAAGACTTGAACAAAAATTTTGTGAAAGAGGACATCCAAGGGAACAAGGAACATTAATAAAGGTAGTCAACTAGTCATCGGGGAAATGAAAATTAAAATCATAATTGGATTTTACACACCCACCAGAATGGCTAAAATGAAAAAGAACACCACTACCAAGGGTTGGTGAGGATGTGGGGGAGGGGAAACTTCATACACTGCACATTGGTCTGACGACCAGGAAAACTGCTGGGCAGTGTCTGCTATAGCTGAACATATCCTATGACCTAACGACTCCACTCCAACCAGATGTGAACATATGTCCATCAGAAAGATAAATTCCCATCAACACATAGATAAATAAATTGTAGCATCTTCATACACAGCGATAAGAATGGAAGCTCTACAGCCCCAAGCAACAGCATGGTTGAATTTTGCAAACAAAACTCTGAGCTAAAGGAAGCAGACACAAAACAATACATACTGTGTGATTTTATATAAAGTACAAAAACAGGCAAATTTAACGCATGTTCTTAGAAGTCCAGATGGTGGTTACACTTGGGGGCATCTTGGAAGAGGCATGACAGGCAACCCAGGGAGCTGCCCTTGTTCTTTTCTTGAGCTGAATGCTGGTTACCAGGTGAGTTTAGTTGATGAAATTTAATCCAGCTCTTTATTTTTGACTTGTGCATTTTCCTATACACATGTTATACTTCAAAACAGGAATTTTTGAAAAAGAGTGATATCTTTATTACTGACATGGATAAGTTTCCAAGATGTATCACCGAGTGAAAAAAGTAAGATGTAAAACAATATGTACAGTTGTTATGGAAAATAGTATGGCAGTTCCTCAAAAACATAAAAATAGAATTACCATATGACCCAGCAATTCCATTTCTGAGTATATACTTAAAATAACTGAAAGAAGGGTCTTGAAGAGATATTTGTACATCCATGTTCATAGCAGCATTATTCACAATAGCCCAAAGGTGGCAGCAACCCAGTGTCCATCAACAACAGATGAATGAATAAACAAAATGGGGCGTGTATATACAATTGAGTATTATTTAACCTTAAGAGGAAGAAAATTCTGCTACACGTTACAAATGTGGATGATCCTCGAGGACATTATGCTGAATGAAATAAGCCAGTCATAAAAGGGCACATACTAAATGATTCTACTTATATGAGGTATCTAGAATAGTCAAATTCAGAGACAGAGTGTAGAATGGTGGCTGCCAGGGGCTGGAGGAGGGGATGGGGAGTTGTTTCATGGGTACAGAGCTGCAGTTTTGCAAGATAAAAAAGAGTTCTAGAAGTTGGTTGCAAAATCATGTACATGTACTTAATGCCACTGAACAGTACATTTAAAAATGGCTCAGATGTAAATTTTATATTTTGTATATTTTAACACAATTTTTAAAAAGTTAAAAAAGCAAAAAGTACATAAATATTTAGTGTGCTTCTTTGTAAAAAAATGTAAAATATTCCATCAGTAACAATAAAAATCATCAATAATAGCAAACATTATAGTGCTTCCAATGTGCCAAGCACTATCCTAGATTAATTATGTATCTGTATTAGTTATCTATTGGTGCTGCATAACAAATTATCCCCCCAAACTTAGTGGCTTAAAACAACAAATATTTATCACTGACATAGTTTCTGTAGGTCAAGAATCTGGCGATGGCTTCACTGGGTGGTTCTGGCTCCGGGTGTCTCATGAAGTTAGCCTGTTGGCAAGCTGCAAGGGTCTTCTGAAGATCTGATTGAGGCTGAAATATTTGTTTCCAAGACGGGACACTCACACGGTGCTGGTGGTTGGCAGGAGGCCTTGATTCTTCCCCATTTGGGTCCCTCCATTAACTGCTTTACTATTGTCACATCATGATGGAGGACCTCTCTCAAAGTGAACTACAAGAGATGGAGGAGGATGCCTCACTGCTTTTCATGGTCCGGTCTTGTACATCACACAGCAACGCTTCCGCCGCATTCCATTGGCTAGAAGCAAGTTATGAAGCGTAGGGGGGAAAGGAATTAGGCTCCACCTAGTGACAGGAGTATCAGAGAAACTGTGGATGTATTTTATTTACTGATTTTTTTCCTGTGGACATATTTTAAAACAGCTTCATACATTCATTAAATTCTGACAACAGTCCAATGTGGCGGGTACTATCATATATTCTCACATTACAGATGAGGAAACTGAGGCACTGAGAGGCTAAAGGTCAGAGAGAAGTGGCAGCGCCAAAACTTAAACCCAGGCGGTCAACCTGGGAAGTGTTTTCTTAATCATTAGTATCAACCGGTGGGGAATAAATCAATTGAAGAAAAAATATTTAAGAAGGGGCATTGATTGACAGGATCTAATGACCAGTTGGATATGGGAAGTGATAGCATCTAGACAACACCCCAGCACGACCTCCATAATCCTTTGATTCTGCGAGTTGTGTATCCAAGAGAGGCAGGATAATAGAGAGGTTAAGAACATAAAGTTTAGGGAAAGAGTCACACAGAAGTATGATCAATCTGGATTAAGGCAAATAATTTTGCCCCAATTTTTTCCTATTGAAATGTTGCCCCCTCCCTATAACTTTGAGTTGGTGACTCTAATATTTGTAACCTCACTTTGCTAAAAAGTCTGGGAAGTAAGGGAATGAATTCCCTTTGGACTCCTGGTCTGGGCTGGAGGAATAAGGCACTCAGGTTCAACTGACTTGATAGCGTGGGAAAGGCAGTGCTCGGGGAATCAGATTGTGAGCGCCTCGAACTGTCACTCTGCTTGTGCCCATTACATGGATGAGAAACTGAAACCCAGAGCCATGCAAGGTCACAAGATAAGTAACTGGTAGAGCCCAGTTTTCAAGAACCGGATTTTCTGCAGATAAAGGGGCTTCAGTTCCTCATTTCTCATACCTCTTCCCCACACCCCACTCCTTGCTCAGATCAGCACCAACAGAAGAACTGGGCAGTATTTCTGGGGAGGAAGTTGGATTATCAGTCCCGTGGAGCCTGGGGAACTCTAAAAAAGGAAGGAAACCCCTCTCCACAACTTCATGAGTATCTCTGAATAAGGAAGGAGTTTTTTTCTAGTCATGAGGCAGAAGAATGTACTCTTCAGAAAGAAAGTGTCCCCCTTGACCCCGGCTCAAGTATCTGGTTTGCGGTTCCCGGTTGGACAAGAGTTTGGGGTGGGGCGTGGCACCGCACCGATAGATTTATTTTGTGAAGAGGGTATCTGGAAGAAACAGTCAACGCTCAGACTTCCTCAGCCACACTTTAGATGGCGGCTGCCAGGCCACGCCCCAAATGGCGGAACCCGGTGTGTGGCCGGAGAGACGCTTTTCCTAAAATGGAGAGGGAGAGAGAGAACGTCCATCACAGCTTATCCCCGCCCACTAGGACAGCTAGGGCCAATTACCGACCCCAGGGCGGGTGCAAAGCCAGGAAGGGAGGCTGCTGTTGTCATAGCAACAACTAGGGAGCCCGAAAGCGGACGTAGCCTCTAAGGGATCGACGCCTCAGGTCTCTCGCTGCCCGGAAGGTCCTGGGAGTGGCGCGAGCTAGGCCTAGGAAGCCAGCGCCCGCAGACACAGGGACAGGTCAGGACCATGAACTACAATCTCGCTGCCGCTTTCGCACTTCCTAACCGTTAGGTTTGCTGAGGTAGGAATAGCGCATGCGTAAACTTAGAGGCGGGACTTTGGCACCCCTGCGCTTAAGACGCATGAGCCCCATAGAGGGGTGGGAGAATCTTCTGACGTGGGGGCGGGGCTTTGTACTTGTGGGCGGGACTATCGGGCCCTGGGGGCGGGGCTTTCCGCTGAGAGAGGTAATTTAGAGGCCGGCTGATTGGATGTCCTCTCCCCAGCCCAGCCCATCTTACGCCCCTCATTTTTTCGGGGCTCTCCTGGAAAGGCAGCTGGGATCGTGTGGCCCACTCTCAGTGGTTTGACGAAAACTAGCTTGGGATCCTAATACTGCTCCTTATTTGGAGGGCCACAGTTTCCCCGTCTGTAAGGTGGAAATAGTGCACTTACCTCATAGGGCTGTGATGATATTTTTCCCCTCTCAGGGCCATGGCTGAGGTGCACGTGATTGGACAGATCGTGGGGGCCACCGGTTTCTCAGAAAGTAGCCTCTTCTGCAAGTGGGGCATCCACACAGGTATTCCCAAGCCTGGTACATTTCCCCCACCAAGACCCCCAAATTAGAGGTTCCATCCTCTTTCCTTTACCCACTGGCCCTGTCCCTGATCCTAATCTTCCATTGGTTCTCAGGACTCCTAGCCCTGACCACACTGTCCACGTGAGCCTCAGGCTCCCTTCTTATCCCTTCCCATCCCATCTTTAGGGGCTCTGGTTCCCACTCAATGAACACACAGCCCCTAAGGATATGGGACCATAGATTAGACCACAAGCACACTCCCAATCCTCAGAACACTAGACAGCCCTAACTCTACTGCTGGGACTTCATTCACTGTCTTAGGGGTGCCCTGGGTCCCTCCCCATTATTAATAATTGTTTGCTTAACAGTCTCCATTTATCGAGTTGCTATAAAATGGAAGTTGCTATCTTATATTTAGAGGCAAGGCCACCCTCCTGTATTCATAATTCTCTGTGACAGTGTAGGAGCCCTGTAGGAGTCATTCAAGTCCATCCACCTGGCCCGGGGGGTACCTCAGAGGCCCCAATTTTCATGTCTCCCCGTGTGAGATGGTATAGTGTAATGGTTAGGCTGTCAGATCTGGACTCAAACACTAACTCCCCCACCAATTAATTGGGGGCCTTTGACTTGATCTCTCCAAGCCTCGGTTTCCTTGTCTGAAAATGAAGCTAACAGCAGCCAGAGGCAGCACAGGGTTGATTTGAGGTTAAGAGCACAGACTGCTTGGGCTCAAAACCAGCTATTTTGCACTTGTCTGTACAATGGGAATAATAACAGTACCTCATGGGGCGGTTGTGAGGACTAAAGGAAGAGCAACAGCACTCTGGAGAGGGCCTGGCCTAGTAAGTGCTCAGTGTTTGCCCCACTCGAGGTAAAAATTGGATATAAAGCCCTCCGTCTGTTGCCCAGCACAATAAATGCCCATGAAAGAAGTGCAGCTGTTGTCCTAATCATCGTTTTCGGCCCCGGGGAAATTGTGGTCCTCCAGCTAAGCGGATGAGGAGGCGGCCCTGGAGTCAGACTCAGCTCCCAGTCTGGGCTCCACCACTCACCTGCTCTGTGACCCTAAGTGGGTGCTTTTCCCTCTTGGAGCTTGTTTCCCCATCTGTAAAGTGGGATATTTGTCTTTCACAGGAGTGCTAGTAAATGTTGTATGTGACAAACCTGCCTCAAGGCCTGGTGCTTTCTTCACTTGGTCCAGAAGAAGCAATAGCCGTATGGTTTTTATTATTTCAGGGAGCTGTTTGTGCAGGGCAGTTAGTCTCACAGAGCTCAGAGGCAGTCGGATAAAGGGCTTGGGCTCTGCTGTCAGAGCTCAGTTTGAATCCACCTCCATCGTGGGCCCTTGGTCTGCTGCAGTCCTCTTGTACTTCCAGCGTGGAGAACAGTGCTTGGCACGCAGCAGGTGTCCAATAAATGTTCGTGGAGTGAATGGCCAAGTGCCTTTCCTTCTTAGAGTCTGTTTCTTTACGTGTGAAATGGGGACTATAGGAGCATCCACCTCCTAGGCTCATTTATTTGCCCCCCAAAAAACATTTATTGAGCACCTTCTGTGTACCAAGATCTGGGTTTGAGGTCCCAGGGATCCAGCAATGTACAAGATCCCTGCTCTCCTGGCGCTCACAGGAGGACAGACAAGATGAATAAGCAGATAAAGAAATGAGTGTAATGATCACAGATAGTGGTAGGTACTAGGAAGAAATGAGATGCGATAATGTGATAAAGCCTAGTTTGGGGTAGAAGGGTGAGGGAGAACCCTCTAAAGGTGGCACTTGAGCTGATCCCTAATGGATGAAAAAAAGCCAGGCATGGGACATCAAGAGCAGAGCTTTCTAGGCAGAGGAAACAGGCAGTGCAAAGGCCCTGAGGAGAGATCAAAAATAGAACCTGTGAGGCTAGAGAGTGGTGAGGGTTGGGGAGAGTAATGAGAGATGAGTTCAGGAGGGGGGACACAGGCCAGGGTATGCAGGGCCTCATGGGCTGTGGGGGAGCTTGCAGACTGGGGGTGGGGTATGGATTAAGAGTCCTAGAGGACAGATTAAACAAATTCATCACTAAAGCGCTTAGCGCAGCGTGGGGCATTTGGTAAGCATTCGGCGCCTTTTCACTGTTAATCATCACCCTCTGCAGGACTGGTATTATTGTGTGCCTTTCACAGTGTGCCCAAGCTCCTTTGTGACGGGCACCCTTGGCCCCATCTTAGTCCTTGGACTAGGCCTCTAAACATGGGGTGAGAATAGTAACAAATGATACCTGACACTTAGCCAGCACTCACTATGCCCCAGGCACTGTTCCGAGTGCTCTGTATGAATTAGTTCATGTAACCTCACGAAATGACAAGGAACACATTATTATTATACCCAATTGACAGATGGGGAGACTAAGGCAGGGAATGGTAACTTGCCCAAGGGTATACAGGCAGGAAGAAGTAGTGCCAGGAGTTGAACCCAGATGTTTGGCTCCAGAGTTCACACTTTGTAACCCTTGTTGCCCAATGCCAGGGAGAAGTGGGGTCCTGTCTCCACGATGGCCTCCCCTTCCTGATCGGTGCCTCCCATCCCTCCCTGGTGTCCTGGGTCTCATTGCAGGGGCGGCATGGAAGCTCCTGTCAGGCATACGGGAGGGCCAAACGCAGGTGGACACCCCCAAATAGGGGACATGGCCTACTGGTCCCACCCCATTGACCTGCACTTCGCCACAAAAGGTCTTCAAGGTGGGTCCCCAGTCTGGGCCCCGGGCCAGGCTGAGGGGTGGCGGTTAGCAGCACCCCATGCTGCTGGGACTGGGAACATCAAACCTTATCCCCACTCCCTTGTCCTTCACGTTCCTTTCACAGCCAGGCCTGGCCCTGGAGAGGGTGGTGGGAGGCCTCCCTGGGCTGGCTCTGGAGTGTGTCAGAGGCCAGAGGTTGAGGGGGAGAGGGGAAGGTGGAAACCACCAGGAGAGGGGAGGTGCTTTCAGAGAGATAAACCAAGAGTCTTCAATCAGGAGGAAGCCGGGAGGGGTTATGAGAGAGGCCAGGCTCTTCGGCTGATAAAAGGGGAAATGAGTATTCGGGGGAGGGAGGGTACAGAAAATCTTTTCTGGTGGAAAATTTGGGTCATACTGAGTGGATTCCAGAAAACAGCCTAGGTAAATATGCCGTATATTTCAACAATATAAATAATACTTACTGAGTGCCTACCTGTGGTGGGTGACGTAAGGGAGATGTCAGTGATTGAGACAGCCCTGAGTCCTGTCCTCACAGGGGTCACCATCCCATGGGGAAGACAGAGCTGTCCCCAGAAAATGGCATCCTAGAGTGGGCAGGGATGGGGAGTCTGGAGGGTTATGGGAGCCCAGGGGAGGCTCCTGACTGCTGGTGAGTTTAGGAGGGAGGGCTTCCTGGAGGAAGGGATATTTGAGCTTTGCCATGAAGGGCCATAGCAAATGATAGGAGCTAATACGGCAGAGAGAAAGCAGGTTTCTAGGCAGAGCTGTGTACGGAAGGCTCAAAGGGTAAAGTGAGCCACAGCATTTAGAGGATGGAGGGAAAGCAGGAGGGCTGGAAGGTTCCAGGTGGTAGGGGACAGGCCATACAGAGCCTTGACTGGCAGGCTGCAGAGCTGAGGCCATCTCCTGAAAGCCCCAGGGAGCCACAGCAGGCAACTGACAAGTCAGATTTTGCTTTTAAAGGGGGATTGGTTGGAGGATGAGGCAGGCGACTGTCCTTTTACTCTTCAGACCCCAAAGTCCCCAGTATGGGTATCATCCTTGCCTCTTCCCAGCTCCCCTCCCATTCATGTCCATCAGGAAATCCCATTGGCTCTACCTTTGAAATGCATACTACGCCTCACCACTTCCCTCCCCCACCCCACGTGGTCTGTCCACTCTCACCTCTCACCTGGGCCATTACAGTAGCCTCTTCGCTGGTGTTCCCACCTACCCTCATAGGCTGTCCCTCTGGAACACCTAAGTTAGGTCACATTCCTCCTCTGTTAAGAACCCTCTGAGTCCTGTCTCTCTCAGGATAAAAGCCAAAGTCTTACCTGGATCTGAATGCCCTGAATGATCTCATGCTGTCACCTCCCTTTCTCCCTCTGTCAATGGCCCCTGGCTACACTGGCCCCACCAGACCCCTCCCACCAAGGGCTATTCCCTCTGCTGGGAGCCCTCTTTCCCCTAGAAGTAAACATGGCTCAGTCCTTCTCTTCTTTAAGCATTTGCTCAAATGTCACCTCAGTGAAACTTGTCTTGATCACCCCCTTTCTAAAACTGCGTCCCCACCCCTACCCTATCCAGCTTTATTTTTTCTCCAGAGCAGTTATCACCATCTGACATACCCTATAATTTGCTTATTTACTACATTCGTTGTCTAGGATGTCAGTTACACAAGGACAGGAATTTTTGTCTGCTCGGTTCACCAGTGTGTCCCCAGCTTCTACAACGGAAACTAGCACAGAGGGGCTCAGAAGGGAGGGTGAGATGGGGCCAGCATTCAAGGGTTTTGCCTACCAGGCTGAGGAACTAAACTGTATTCTGAGGATACTGGGAAACATATGGAAAGGGGAGAAAGATGTTTCCCAATGCCAGGTGGAAGGTGGATTGTAGGGGCAAAAAAGAAGGCCCTGAGCCCAGAGAGAACAGGGTGGGCCATGGGGTGGGAAGGAGGGAGGCGGCTAGGACAAGCCCCAAAGCACTCATTCACCTGGGGATTGGGCTTCCCAGAGATGGGGACACAGAAGAGAGGGAAAGCAGCAGAGGATAGATCCATGTTGAGATTGGACTTCATACTGAGGGCACTTGGGAGCCATGGACAGGTTTTAAGCAGGGGAGGAACATAGATTCAGAAAGATCCCTTTGGCTGGGAGTTCAGAGAGGAGGCTGGGGAAGAAAGGCAGCGGGGAAGGGCCTGGGCCTGGAGTCTCCAGTGGGGATCCAGAAGCAGAAGACACGGGGCTGACTCCATCCCTCCTTCCCTCCCTCCTGTCCTGCAGGCTGGCCCCGGCTTCATCTCCAGGTGTGGTCCCAGGACAGCTTTGGCCGCTGCCAGCTTGCAGGCTACGGCTTTTGTCACGTGCCCAGCAGTCCAGGAACGCACCAGCTGGACTGCCCCACATGGCGGCCCCTGGGCAGCTGGCGGGAGCAGCTGGCACGGGCCTTCGTGGGTGGTGGGCCTCAGCTGCTGCATGCGGATGCCATCTACAGTGGGGCCGACCGCTATCGCCTGCACACGGCTGCTGGTGGCACCGTGCACCTCGAGCTGGGTCTGCTTCTACGCACTTTGACCGCTATGGCGTCGAATGCTGAGGGACCCTGCCTCGCCGGCCCCCATCCACACCCCTGGACGCCCAGTGAGGGGCAGGATGGCACAGTGGTAGAAGCATGGGCTCTGGAGACAGTCAGACCTGCCCCCAGCCAAGACTTGGTATGGCTTCTGTCCTGGTTAGCACCTCAAGCCTAGTGGCTGTCCCTCTGGGGTCCAACTTCCCCATCTGTGAAATGGCAGCAAGCGTGTGGAGTCCCAGGGGTTTGGAGGAGAAGAGGCTGCCTCACATATGGAAAGTGTTCAATAAAGGAAAGCAGTTCTGACAGGTGTGGGTTCCTTCCTGACCTCCTGACCTGTCAGGTGGCCTGTGCCCCATCCTCCTATTGACACCTTCCTTCCTCAGGCCCCGCCTTCTGACAGACCTGCCTCCCCATCCTTTGCTTCAGACTCACACCCCTCCCCACTCTGGGTGCCCCTCTTATGACTCCCTTACCTTGGGGCTCCCTTCCTCAGTTCCCTCCTCCCTGCTGGGGCCCCTATCTCCTGGCTGACCCTCGCCTCTTCTGCCCAGCCTCCCACTCTCTCCGTTCTGGGTCCCCTCCTCTGATCTCCTGTACCCTGTGTCCCCATCCTCTGGTCGAGCCTTGCTTGCCAGGTCTTCCTTCGGTGACCCTTACATAGCCCTCAAAGCCACAGGCAACCGCCAGCTTTGGCAGTGCTCGGCCGCCAGGAGGCAGCACCCTGTTCATGGGGCGGGGCCAGGGTGCCCGCCCCCTACCCCCGGGGCTTAAGGGACCCCCCTCAGAGCCCGCCCACGCGAGCTGAGGTCGGTGGCCCGGCCCCCCCCATGCCCGCCCTCCTGGGGGCCGCCCCCGCCCCATGCGCTTCCTGGGTGGGGCCGGGGCGGCTTCAAAACCCCCCGCCGCCCCAGCCGGTCCCCGCCGCCGCCGCCGCCCTTCGCGCCCCGGGCCGTCCCACCTCCTCCTCCCGCCGCGGATCCGCCAGACAGCGAGGCCCCCGGCCGGGGGCAGGGGGGACGCCCCCTCCGGGGCACCCCCCCGGCTCAGAGCCACCCGCAGGGCCGGCCTCGGCCGGGAGCGGAGGAAGGAGCTGCCGAGGAGCAGCCCGAGGCCCCAGAGTCTGAGACGAGCCGCCGCCGCCCCCGCCGCCGCCGCCGCCACTGCGGGGAGGAGGGGAGGAGGAGCGGGAGGAGGGACGAGCTGGTTGGGAGAAGAGGAAAAAAAGTTTTGAGACTTTTCCGCTGCCGCTGGGAGCCGGAGGCGCGGGGACCGCTTGGCGCGGCGCAACCGGCGAGGAGGCAGGACTTGGGGACCCCAGACCGCCCCCTTACCGCCTCGGACGCTTGCTCCCTCCCTGTCTACACGTCGTCCCCCAGGCGCCCCCACTGCGGACCAGCCCTCAGGAACCGCAAACCCGACTCCCGCGAAGACCTGACCTTAAGACCTCGGGCGCACCCCCCTGCACGCCCCATATCCCGGCCTCTCTCCTGAGCCTCTACGCGTCCAAGGACCCTTCTCCTCCGGGATCCGGGAGACCGGATCTCTCTTAGACCTGCCTCAGCTCCCCTATTCAGGACCACCCACCTCTGGTACTAGATCGCGCCCATCTCGGGTTTTCCTGTGGGATACCGAGAAGCCACCCACCAGAGTCTCTCCTCCATTCTCCTCGAGGGCCTCAACCTTCCCACCCCCCAGGCCCTCCTACCTTTCCTAGGGAGACCCCCAGCCAGCTCCTGTAGGGGCGGGGCGTCCCTGTTCTCAGCTCAGCCCGGCTTGCGCTCTCGGCAGTGCCGGGGGGCGCTGCCTCCCCATGCCGCCCTCCGGGCTGCGGCTGCTGCCGCTGCTGCTGCCGCTGCTGTGGCTACTAGTGCTGACGCCTTACCGGCCGGCTGCCGGACTATCCACCTGCAAGACCATCGACATGGAGCTGGTGAAGAGGAAGCGCATCGAGGCCATCCGCGGCCAGATCCTATCCAAGCTGCGACTCGCCAGTCCCCCGAGTCAGGGGGAGGTGCCGCCCGGCCCGCTGCCCGAGTCGGTGCTGGCCCTTTACAACAGCACCCGTGACCGGGTGGCCGGGGAGAGCGCAGAGCCAGAGCCCGAACCGGAGGCGGACTACTACGCCAAGGAGGTCACCCGCGTGCTAACCGTGGAAAACAGCCACAGTGAGCTTTGAAGGGCCGGGGACCCTGGAAGGGAGCTCCCAGGGGGCGCCGGCACTCAGGGGTCAGGGGGAGGAAATTACTAGCGGAGGAAACTGACTGGAGGAAGAGGACCCCCGGGGGCGCCGGAACGTGGGAGAGGATCCCAAAGAGGATAGAGCTGAGCTCCCTACCCGCCCCACCCTCACCCCCACCCCCGTATCTGGTCTTGAAGAGGAGAGAGCGAAGTGGACTGCTTCTGGAGAGTGACAGGAACATGCAGGATCGTGGGGGGAGTCCCCTGGAGGGAGAGAAGCGATTTGGGGAAGAGGTAGGAAAAGGCTTTCCGCTACAGGCTGCACTAGAGTGCGGGGGTCATGGGGCTGGGGCTGCAGAGAGGGATCGCGCTTTGCGATAAGCGGAGACCCCAGTTTTGAGCAGGGAGAGGCCGTGGGGAAAGCGGACGCAGAGATCAGGAGTAGTGAGGCGGGAAGATTCAAGGACAGAAAAATTAGGTAAAGCGAAGCCTGGAGGTGCCGGAAAATGGAGAGTGGACCAGCTTGCAGAAGGTGCCAGGAGCACGCGGGATTGAGGGGACAGAGAGTGGGGCGGTGAGGGGGTGAAAAATGCGGAGAAGAAAGGGGCGCGAAGTCGTAGGGAGGGGAAAAGGAAGCTAGTGGCGAGAAGCGGACCCCAGGGGCCCCCGGGGATGGCCGCGGAGGTGCCCTGAGTATTTCGCAGATGGACGTGCGAGGAGGAAGCCCAGCCGAGGAAGCGAGACCCCAGGAAACCTAGCACACTGGGTCATGGGAAGGGGTTTACAGCGTGGGAAAGGCGGACCGGGAGGGGGGCGGAGGAGACATCAACGGTGCCCTGCTGGCAGCGGCGAGCCCCTCGCGCCGCGGGATGGAAGGGAGTGGGCTGAGCGAGGAACCTAGCTGCAGGGGGAGAAGTGGATGGGTACGAGTCCACAAGATGTGGGTGAGGAAGCCCCACGTGGGTGCCACGCGCGGGGGAGGAGCTGCGCGTCCGGAAGAGGGGAGGAGGACCCCGCAGAGCTAAAGGCTGAGAGCCTGGACCCCAAAATGCCAGTTCCTCTCCCAGAGGCTGGGGAAACCCCAGCGTCCGGCCACCTCGCCCGCCCGCCTTCCCTTCCCTTTCCTTCCCGTGCCCTGGGGGGGCGGGGATCGCGCGCGGAGCCTGGGGCGAGACGAGGCAGGTCCGGTCCCCGCCCTCGCAGCAGCGGCGCCTCGGGCCCTCTTCACCCCAGCTCTGGGCGGGGCTACCGCTGGGCCCGCCCGGTCGGCGCCCGCGCAGGGACTCAGGCGTCCCAAGTGGCCCGGAGGATTGGGGCGATCCCCCTCCTTTCACTTTCCCTCTTGGGCGTGGACTTGTGGGTGGGTCACCAGCTCCTTCGTACGCCCAATTCGTACGCCTCCAGCCAAACGACCCCCGTCGCCACCCACACGTTCGTCTCATCTCACCTCTTCCGTCGTCGCTTCACCTTAGTGTAGAGATTTCTTTAACACATCTGAAACCTTCAATCTTCTCCTCCCGGATTGCCTCCACCTGCCCCGAAACCCTCTGTTTCTTCTTCCCGTGTGTCTGTCAATGTGTCTCCATCTTTGTCTTTCCATCGCTCCTGCATCACCATTAGTCTCTGTCCATGTGTGGGTCTCCCAGTGTCTCTCTCCCACACCGCCTCCCTACTTCTCCCAGTCTCTGGGGTCTCTCCCTCTCTCCTGCTGGTCTCTGCCCTCCTCTCTCTTTTCCTATCTGTGTCCCCGCCTGCCTCTACCCTTCCTCTGGGGGTTGCTGGGTAACTGCTGGGCCAAGATAGGACTTATTGGGGGGAGGGGCTGGCCTGGCTGGAGTGGGGAGGAGTAGGGGAAGCCGCCCCCCCTCCGCAGAAGGGATTTCTTCTTGCCTTCTTATCAGATCCTGTCCCCATCTCCCTACCCCTACTGCTGTTTCCCCAGTTGATCCAGGAGTTTGTGCTCTGCCTAACCCTAACCCGGAACTTTTCCTAGACTAGTAAACACTCTTCCTAATTTCCTCCCCACCCCTAAGCCATTCCTACCCAGAATGAACTTTGCCTTTTCAGATGAGGGAGGAAGCAATTGATAATAAAATAATAATAATAATAATAATAATAATAATAATATAATAATAAATCACATGAGCAGGAGGGCAGCATAGCGCCTAGTGTTGAGATTCATAGTCTCTGGAACGAGACTGAGTTTGAATCCCGTTCGCCGCTTCCCTAGCTATTGATTGCCGCGATTGCTTAATTCTTTGTGCTTGTGTTCCCCCATCTATAAAATGGGCTTAATAATAGTATCTTCCTCATGGGGCTGTTGTGAAGTTTAAATGCGAAGTGCTTTGAATAGGCAAGTAGTGAGTGCAATTTAACACACATATTAGAGTGAGCACTATGTGCAGACTCTGTGCTACATGCATTATCTGCGTCATCTCATTTCACACTCGTTCTGCCATGGTCTTTGTTTTACTGGTGAGAATCTGGCACTAAGAGAGTAATTCACTTGCCCAGAGTTACACAGAGCTTCACTTAGGAGAGCCAGGGTTGGAAGGCAGGAGCTTGATGTGGCTGCCACTTCCCAAAGAATAGGAAACTGAGGCTCCTGGAGGGATGTGACTTGACAAGGTCACCGAGCTGAAAGGCAGCAGAGGCATGGTCTGCTCCAGATGCCTTGACTGTACACTGCCATTAACTTGCATTCAAGACTCCAAGCAGAGGAGCAAGCAGACACCTTTGGTGCCAGCCTATACTGAGTGGGAGGGAAGAGTGGTTAGGACTGTTTTACAGAGGAAGAAACAAATCCAGAGAAGGAAAGCATTCACCCAAGGTCCCATAGCTAAAAGTGTCAGGATCGGACTCCAACCCAGGGCTATCAACTCTGGAGCCCACATTCTAAGACTTGGGGTGTACCAGTTCCCCCACCTCTGCCACAACCCTGACATCCCCCTTCTCTGCTCCTTCTGCCTAGAAATCTATGAGAAATACAAGCATAATTCACACAGCATATACATGTTCTTCAACACGTCTGAGCTCCGGGAAGCAGTGTCAGAACCCGAGTTGCTCTCCCGAGCAGAGCTGCGTATGCAGAGGCACAAATTGAAAGTGGAGCAGCATGTGGAGCTGTACCAGGTGGGGCATGGGCCAGGTGGGGTATCTGGACTGCGGGGGGCTGCAGGGTCCACACAGAAGGACCCTGAAGGATGGAGGCACATAGACCATGGGATCAGAGGGCACTCTGAAACTTCAGACTCCTGACACCCTAGAGTGTTAACCTCTTAGAGGCCGGAATCTTAGCAACTGAATTCTAGGATGCAGGACTCTGAATGTTGCAATCTCTAGAAGGTTGGGGATTCTCGACTGACTGTGTCCCATATGATGCCACTAGCACAGATGGCCATTTAAGTTGACGAAAATTAAATGAAAGCAAAAATTCAGTTCCTCAGTCTTTCTGGCTATATTTTAAGTGGCCATAGTCACATGCGGTCAGCAGCTATTTTGGATGCTGCAGATAAAGAACAGAGAGGTCTCTTGGATAGCTCCATTCTAGAAGATTTGGAGTCTTCAGGAAGGTTGGCGGATTCAGACAGGCTGGCGTCTCTGGAAGGTCGTGTGACCTGGAATCCACGTTACAAAGAGCTTTGGCTTCAATAGTAGGCGTTAGACTCTTACTGTTAATTTCGCAGAGTCTAGAGAATCCAGCTTTATGCAGCTGGCCCCTGGAACCTTGTGTCCAGCCCCAGGGGGTCATTCCCTACGGATGTCAGGCGGATGTCAGGTGTCTGCAGCTTGTGGGTCTGTGAAATGTCAGACTCCTGGATTTGTAGAACGTTACTCTCAGAACTTCTCAGGCTCATTGACTGCGTAATCCTTGGGGTGCTTTTGGACCCTGGAGTTACAGAGTAATTTCTAACATAAGCCCCTAGAAAGTTAGAGACTCAGAATTCAGGGTGTCAGATTTGCAGAACTGTATGCTGAGTGAAGCCTAAGACGTCTGTAGGAGAATCGGAGCACGGTGGGCTCTCCAGGCCAAAAGGGGCCTGGTGTTTCACCAGCAAGGAAACAGGTCTAGAGAGGGAAGGGAATTTCCACGGGCCCGACATGGGGGCAGAGGCCAAGGCTGAGCCTCCTGGTGCCTTGACCCCCCAGCCTGGAGCTCTTTCCTCCTCTTCTGTTGGGACCTTCTGGGAGGGCACTGTCTGAGGGACTATCTAAGGACCGTTAGGGGGAGCAGATGGAGGTGGAGGTGCAGTTAATGAACATGGGGTGCATGGCAGCATCTACCTACCATCTTCCTCTTCTCATTCATCATCCCCCAGAAATACGGCAACGATTCTTGGCGCTACCTCAGCAACCAGCTCCTGGCCCCCAGTGAGACTCCTGAGTGGCTGTCCTTTGAGGTCACTGGAGTAGTGCGGCAGTGGCTGAGTCACAAAGGTGAGGACCGATGTTCTGTTCCACCCCTATTTTGCAGTGGGGTCGACCCCATTGTTTGTCCCTGAGCTGCCCTGCCTAGCACCCCGCCCCTCACGTTGGTGCCAAATAGCTGAGACCTGGCTCTCTCAGGCACTCAGACCCCAGCAGTGAATGGGTTGATCCATTTCCTGGGCACCTGCTCTATGCTGGGTGATTCTGGGGACGCAACAGTGACCAAACAGTACCATTGTTGCCCTCACAGAGCTCGTGGTTCATTGCTGGGGTGGGGGAAGGGAACGAAAGACCTGTAAACCAGGTAGTAATGACCTAGAGTGCTAGAGTGGGCAGGCCTGCGGTGGGGAGCCCAGAGGAGATGCGTGCCCAGCCTGGAACCAAAGAGGGCTTCCTGGAGGAGGGGACATGGGAGCTGACATCTGAGGGCAGAGAAATAGGCTGTGCCGGCGACAGCCTGCCACATCTGACCCATCCAGAAGAGGAGGATGGTGTCTGTCCTGTCCTGGCTGAACCCACAGCACCCACATGTCTCTTCCTAGTCTTTCTCTTATTCATGCCTCCATTCAATAAGTGCCAGTAGGTCCCTGCTGTGTGCCTGGCCCTGTGACAGTGGTGCAGGGGACACAGTGATAACCAAAACGACTTCTAGGTCCTGGCCTCTTGGGGCCCACAGTCACTTTCAGACACTTAAGAAGTTTTGCTAAAGTTCTAGCAGGCGGTGATGACCAGAATGACCAGAGCCAGGACCGGGGAGCCCAGAGCAGACACCCAAACCCATCTGGAGGTTGAGTCCAGGAGGGTTTTCTGGACAAGGGTGATTGTGCTGGACAAAGGCCTGTTTGCTCGTTGCTGGGCCCAGAGCACCCAGGACAGGGCTCATTCATTGAGGAAGCCCTTCTCCCTCAGCTGCCCTGCAGGGTGGCGCACCCCAGCCCTGCTTTCTCCCGCTTTGGGCAAGTCACCTCTTCTCTATGCCTGGGTGTTGTCCTCGTCTGTAAAATGGGGGGACTTTGGTGAGGGTTAAAGGACATAAGGCCCACTGAGCATTTAGAACAGGACTGACGCCCAGTCTGCGATCTGTAGATGTCTGTTTTTATGACTGTGGGCCAGGCCCTATGGGGAACAAGATGAAGATCCTGCCTGCCCCTGCCCCCTCACCACTCCAAGCGTCTGCTCTCCACTGAGAACAATGAAGGAAATAAATAGCCAAATACAAATGTCTGAGGAGGTCAGTGCAATGGAGAAAATAAAATGTTGTCACAGTGGGGGGTAGGACCTGCATCCTGGAGGGCCTCTTGGAGGCAGTGATGTTTCAGCTGGAGGCTGAGGAGGAGGAGACAGCAAGGCAAAGAACTGGAGGGAGAGGGTACAGAGAGCGGGCAGGCAGGGGAAGGGGCAGGGAGGAGCCCCATGGTGTTTGCTGCTTCCTTCCTCCACCCCCACAGTCTGAGTGAGCGTACCCTCACACTGGCTTCCCGCTTCTCCCTCCCACAGGGGAAATCGAGGGCTTTCGCCTCAGTGCCCACTGCTCCTGTGACAACAAAGATGACATACTTCACGTGGAAATCAATGGTGAGACCCACCCCTCTGTCCCAGTGCCATGCGCAGTGCGTGCATGTATGTGTGACCCCTTCTTCCCCTGTCCGTCCCCCCATTCGTCCATCTGAGAGTATGTGTGTACCTGTCGCCCAACGCCGACCCCTCTCACCACCTTCTGACGCCCAAACTAAAACAGGAATCAGTATTGGCCGCCGGGGTGACCTGGCCACCATTCATGGCATAAACCGGCCCTTCCTGCTCCTCATGGCCACCCCACTGGAGAGGGCCCAGCACCTGCACAGTTCCCGGCACCGCCGAGCCCTGGACACCAACTACTGCTTCAGGTGAGGAGTGACGCCTTCCAGCCTGGCGGCCTGACTAGACACTGTAGGGTGGGCACCTGGCTGGTGCCATGCTGGGCTGGTGTCCCTTTCCGCTTGGAGGGCTCGGGGTTAAGGTGTGCGTCCTAGAACGCTGGAGTGTGCGAGCTGGGAGTCCTAGAATTTTCAGGTCAGGCTGCTTTTCTGCTGGTGTGTGGGAATCAGAGGTGATTAGAATGTTGAACACGGAAAATGTGGGAATTCAGTGTTGGAAGGATGCCACGTTTGAGATCTGTGTTGGTGGCAGGTTAAGGTTCTAGAATGTTGGGATTCTAGGATGCTAGAGTTCAGTGTTAATTACTGCAGTCTGATAGTGTTGGACTCAAGGAGTGTTGGGAATCCAGAATTTGGGAGTTCTGAATTGGAAGTTTGCTTGAGTTGGATTCCTGTGCCATTGAAAGGTTGAAATCTCTAGTGTTGGCTAACTAGAGTCCCTGAATCCTGGGCTCAGAATGGTGGATTCCTTCGTTAAAATACAGCATCCACAAATAGAGTTGGGGAAAACCAGAATTTTGGTATCCTAGAGTGTTGGGGCTCAGTGCTGGAATGTTAGGTTCTTGGAAGGCTGGGATCTTAGAAAGTGGCAGGTTGGACCTCTTGAGTGATGGGCTCAGAACTGTGGAATGTTGGAATGCTGTATTGCAATATTGGAATTCAAGAATGCCAAGATCCTCGAGAGTTGGAATGCAGGACTCCTAGAAAGCTGGAAAAGCCTTTGCAGTGTTAGAATCTTGAGATGCTGGACTATTGTAGTCTGTGAACAGTCTAGATTTCTAGAATGTTGAAATTCGGAGTCAGAATGTTGAGAATCTAGGATGATAATCTGACCTCGTCCCTCCCCTGCTTAATATTTTGATGGTGCCTCTAGGCTTTGTCACATGCTGTTCCCCTGCTGGAAAGTCAGCTCCGCTCCCGGGTCCTTCACCACCAGATCTTACCCTCAGCCCATCAACCCTCTGAAAGAATGGATTGAATCCTTGAGCACTAACTGTTAATGATATTACAGAGAGAGGCAGCCAGCCCTGTGAGCCTCCACAGAGAGGGACCCAATATCACCTAGGAAGTGTTGCCAAAAAATCGAACCTGAGGTTGATCGAGATGATAGAGCCCAACTACCAATTTTCCAGAAAAATATAGAGAGCGTGAAATGTGTTAAGCACCACCACAGGCGTGCAGCCAGTGACACCTAGACTGAGGGAAACCTGACTCATTTTTATCAACAGATATAATGCAAGGGGCAGGAATAGACAAAGACATGGTTCTATAGATTTCTAAAAGAATCTTGAGAGATATATCAACCAACTGCAATGTGTAGACCTTATTTGGATCTTTCTTTCTGCAGACTCTTTAAAAAAAAGAGACGAGACAGCTGGGGAAATGGGAGTTCTAATGAGATATTCACTGATATCAAGGAATTATTATTAATTTTTCTCATGTGGTATTGTGGTGATGTTTTGAAATAGTCCTGAATTTCTTGGAGATACATATGGAATTATTTGTGGGTGAAATGATAACGGGGGAGAGGAAGCCGGTTGGGGTAGCGATACAGTGAGTTTGGCCAGGACTTGCCGAGTCGAAGCTGGGCGATAAAGACATGAGGGTTCAATTCAATATCTTCTGCTTTTGTGTGTGTTTGAGGGTTTCCAAGAGCTTTGTGAGGGCCCAGACTGTGCATGTCACTGGGTCATCTGGAAGGCTCGTTAAATCTGCCCTGCTGTCCCCCACCCCCAGTTTCTGATTCGGGAGTGTAGGGTGGAGCCTGAGAGTTTTCATTCCCCACAAGTTCCCAGGCAATGCTGCTGCTGCTCCTTCTAGGACCCCATATGGAGAATGGCTGAGCTGGGTAATAAAATCACAGACGAATCAAATCTCAGGACCTCAGAACCCCAGCCAGAGTTGGACTGGAAATGAAAGATTATTCTGGACAGTGGTTCTTCCACCCATGTGAGTTCAGGATCCCCTTGAGAAGCCAAAAGCCAGGAACCTTCTCCCTCAGAAATGTGCGCACACATACACGCACATGTGCATCTGGTTTGGGGGACTCGTGACACCCTTGAGCCTACATACGTAGACTTCCGAAGCCTCCTTGGCCCTCAGGTTCTGTCACCTTATTCGATCCAACGTCGCCCACATCTTTGATGGGGAAACTGAGGTCTAACCAGACTGTGGAGGCACGAGGCAGAGCTCAGGGATCTGTATCCTGACTCCCTTTTCAGGGCTTTTTGGCTCTTGGAAAGGCCTTGTCTTGCCCTGGGGAGATCCTGTGTCATCATCTCTTTCCCCTCTGCTTGAGCTGACATGGTCGATGAGTTCACAGGCTCTGGGCTGGCACAGAGTCGGCTGCGAACCTGGCCCCGAGCACTACGCCTTACAGACTGTATGTGAGCAGGCAACATTCTTCTTCTGTGAGGCTCAGTTTCTTCATCCTTCAAATGGAAATAATAATGAGGCCTGCCTTGCAGGGTTTTGAAATTAACTGACGAATTCTCTATTGATTACGATTTGAATAGGTAAATATATACAAAGGACCAAACCTAGAAAGGATCTCAGAGACCCTCCAGCTGTGACCTACCAACCCTCTCTGAAGAGGCAGCCACTTCTATTATATTTGGGTCTAACTTCCAGAGAATTTTTGCACGAGATGCTTATACATTTCCATATATATTTTTATTTTGTCCAAATGGCAGTCTTATTTTCTTGGGGGGTGGGAGACTGCATTTTTTAAAAAATTTTTTTTCTGATTCTAAAAGTAACACATTATCCACTGTCGAGAATTTGAAAAAAACAGAAGGCTATCTCACCTGTCATACTAAATATAAATGTCACAGAAATATAAATATAAAAATATTACCCATTATACCTCATATTAAAAAGTCACTGTCAACATTTTAATATAGTTCCTTCTAGTCACTTTATACAAAACAGAGTATTGGTCATCTGGTAACCGTAGCTTTGCATAGTATTTCTTTCACGTGTTAGGAATGTGAAATACAAAATGTTCTTGGCATCCCATGAGTCAAACTTTTTAGCCAGGCTCCCTGCCCATCTCAGCCATAGCCCCAGGGGCCTGCACATACTATCTCCCAGCTCCTTTCAAATGAGCAGAAGCCTGGGCCCCAGGTCAGGGGGACTGGCCTTTCCATCTGAGCATGGGACAGAGATCTTGAGTCCGAAACAGTAGCATTTTATACGCCACTATTCTCCAGCTTGCTTTTAATAAACCTAACATATTAAGCAATTAATTTATACACCCATATTTGTAGAGTGCTTACTGCATGCCAGGCACTGTTGTAGGCTCTGGGATATATTAGGGAGTGAAACAGACAAAAAGTCCTGTCCTCAGAGAAAGATAACAGATAAACAAATGGACCTCAAATAAAGAGCAGGTGGCTATGAGTTCTAAGAAGGAAAATTAATTGGAGGGAAGGGACAGAAAGGAAAACATTGGGGACTATTTTCCTATTCCAATTAAAATGTTTTTATTATGGAAAATTTCAAATGTATATGAAAGCAGCCAGGATAGTGTAATGAACTCTCATCTAGCTCCACGGGTATTAAAATTATGTCCCCCTTAAAATTTTGTGTTTTCTTGCATACCTGCAATGCTGTTGATACATTGAGTGGAATTAACAATCTTTTGGATTGGTATTTTGGATAGGATGGTCCAGGAAGGACCCTCTGAGGAGATAACATTCATTTGACTATGCATTGAGCACCTACTGCATGCCAGGCCATTCTAGGAGTTAAGGCTCCCTGAATGAAGGACATTTGAATGGACATTTAAATGAAGTGAAGAAATGAGCCAGAGAGGATGTCTATGGGAACAGCAAGCAAGTGCAAAGGCCCTGGGGTAGGACTGTTTGAAGAACAGTGAGGATATAGGAGTAGATGAGAAGTGGAGAGGAGCTGAGATCAGCCAGATCCAGTAGTGCCTTGTGGTTCATGGCGAGGACTTCAGGCCTTTGTCCTGAGTGAGACGGAGCTGTGTTCACAGCAGAGGAGCGATATGACAATCTCTAGCAAGTGTCTCCAGAGGGCAGGGACTAATGACTGTTTCGACTGTACTGAGTCCCGATCCCAGCCCAGCAGTAGCTTGATAAACATTTGTTGCATACATAGAATGCATCAAATGGAGCTGCACTGGTTTTCATGTTCCAGTGTGGATGCCCCATAATTTATTTAGGCGTCCCTGTGGACGGTCACTTGGCTTCTTACAGGCTTGCTTTGAGCACTGCATGAGATGCTGTTTATTATGATGCTCTTTGCATAGGGCTTGACTAGAGGAAGTGCTTTATCAGTGTTAGCGACTGCGACTGTTGCTGCTCTTATCACAGGGGGTGCAAGGAAGACCAAGATGCAGCCCTGCGGGGGTGGGGGTTGGGGGGAAAGCGGGAGTGAAGCAAACAGACACCTGGGGAGGAGAGGCATGGCCCACCCTTGCACGTCTGGGTCCTCCTGACCTGGGTTCCTCCCCTCCCTGCCTGCAGCTCCACAGAGAAGAACTGCTGCGTGCGGCAGCTTTACATCGACTTCCGCAAGGACCTGGGCTGGAAGTGGATCCACGAGCCCAAGGGCTACCATGCCAACTTCTGCCTCGGGCCCTGTCCCTACATTTGGAGCCTGGACACGCAGTACAGCAAGGTGCGTCTGGTATCCCGGGCTAGAGGTAGGAGGGACCAAGGGTGGGGAGGGAGAAAAGTCGCACCAGAGATGAAGTGATGAGATGGGGAGAAAGAAAGACACAGGGAAATTGGAGGGGTGGTGATACAGAGATGGGAGAGAAGCTAGGTACAGGCCCTAGCAGTTAGAGACGTGACACAGAAGAACATGAGATTCGAGGGATTCATGGAGATGGAGTCATTTGGTCGTGGGGTGGGGGTGGGGCGGTGAAGAGAGGCAGAGAGATGGAAAGAGGAAGAAAAGGAGAGGCATAATGAGAGACAAAAAAGGCAGCAGGAGGGCTCAGACTAACTGATAGAGTTAGGAAGGTGGAAGGAGAAAGATTGAGATCTCAGCCAGAAGGGGGAAATAGGGACGCAGTGAGTGAGACCTAACGAGGTGAGATAGACAAGGGCGATGGAGAGCGGCTGGCGGGGTGGGAGCACCCTCCCAGCGACCCCTGGCCCTGACCCTACCCGCCTGCCCGCAGGTCCTGGCCCTGTACAACCAGCACAACCCCGGCGCGTCGGCAGCGCCGTGCTGCGTGCCGCAGGTGCTGGAGCCGCTCCCTATCGTGTACTACGTGGGCCGCAAGCCCAAGGTCGAGCAGCTCTCCAACATGATCGTGCGCTCCTGCAAGTGCAGCTGAGGCCCCGCCCTGCGCCGACAGGCCCCGCCCTCCGGCAGGCCCGGCCCCGCCCCCGCCCCGCCCCCGCCGCGCGCCGGGCTGTATTTAAGGACACCCGTCCCCAAGCCCACTTGGGGACACATTAAAGGTGGAGAGAGGACTGGGGTTTATGTCATTGGGCTCCTGAGGGGCTCTCCCTTCCGACGTTCCCAGAGTCCTGCTCCATCTGCTTCCTCCTGTCTCTCCACCATTCATTCGGTCCTCAGACAAACACTGACCATTTCTGTGTTCCAAGTGCTCCTGGTGAACACCAGATTTATTTACTGAGCATCCTGAGCCCTGTACTAAGTGCCTCAATTAACTGATTTAATCACCATAACAAAGCTTTGGGATACAGGGCTGCTCCTAATGCTTTAAAGGTGAGGAAACTGAGGCCCAGAGAGGTTAGAGGGGATAGTTCCTACCCACCAGGAGTGAAGGGGACAGACATAGTAAGTGGCACCAAGACAGGAAAGCAGGATGGAGTGAGAGAGATGGCTTTGGGGAGGAGGGAGGGCTTCTCAAATGAGGAGGCATTTGGAACTTGAGGCAGCCGGGGGAGGATGGGGGAGAGTGTTCTTGGTAGGAGGACAAAAGCAAGCGAGCATGAACTTGGGGTGAGGGAGAGAGGAACAAGGCCAGTGTGGTTGGAAGGGAGGGGCAAGGGGAAGGGTGTTGGGAGCTGAGTCAGACGGTAACACAGGCCAGAGAGTAATAACAATCCTGCACACCAGGTATGAATCTACCAGCTCACTGCATTCTCCCTGCAGCCCAGGGCAGGGGTTGGCAAAGTGCGGCCTGCAAGCACTTCTGACCCACTGCCTGTTTCTGTAAATAAAGTTTTATTGGAGCACAGCCATGAATTGGGTCGTCTCTGGCTGTTTCAGTGCTGCAAGGGCAGAGTCAAGTAGAAACTATGCAAAATCAAAAAAATTTCCTATCTGGCCCTTCACAGAAAATGCTTGCCAACTCTGGCTACAGAGACCACTTTACACATGGGAATACTGAGGCAGAGCGAGGGTGAGTTACTGGTTAAGGTCACATAGCTAGCAAGCAGCAGAGCTGGGACTTGAATGCAGGCAGTTGGGAGTGAAGGGTCTCTGCGTAACTCCTGACTGGTGCTGCTTCCCGGACCACAACAGGCCTGCGGGAACCTGTGGGAACTTGTACTCAGGGAAAGATGGGAGCCATGACAGGACTCCGAACACAGAGGGGGTGTGATTTGACTTCGGTGCCCAGAGGGTCCCTCTGGCTGATAGTTGAGAGTTGACTGAAGCGGCGTGGGGTGGGGTGGGGGCGCTGCAGGTGACTGCAAGGTGACCAGTCATCCCAGCAAGGGATACCGTTGCCCCGAGCTGGGGGTTTCCTCCCTGTGCCTCCCTTTCTCCCATCTGCTGTGCGTCTTGCTTGTGAATTCTCTCTTGCTTCCTCTTTCTCCTGCCTCTTGGTTTCCCCTCATCCTCCCAGGTTTCAATTCCCCATCACTCTCCCTGCCCTTCTCAGTCCCTTGCCCAGTGGTGCCAGGGGGGAGGATGGTGTGAGCCGAGGTCCCGTCACTCATAGGTGGCATTAGGCCTGGGTGAGTGGGTCCTGGCGCCCTCCCAGCTTACAGTAGCAACGAGGTTACTCCCCCTGCCCCAGGTCTGCCAGCCACAGAGGTAGGGGTGGCGTAGGGGCAGGAGTTTGCGATGCAACGACATGCAGCCATTGTCACCAGCCTCGTGTGGAGACACTCGAAAGGACACAGTGACATGGACTGTAGTCACTGCAACTCCGTGAGCATTTGGCACATATGCGCACACTACTCATACGGAAGTTCAAGTATGGACTGTGTCCCCCAGTCACGCAAATGCATTCACCTCAGAGCCATAATGGACGCACAAACACTTCTGCGGGACACCTGGCAGCAGTCACAGCCCACACATGCCACCCCATTACACACATACAGCCCAGCCTTGAGGTTTCACTGGAACCTGACCCGAACAGAGACCTCAGTAGGGACTAAGTGAAACACAATCACACAAACACATTCTGTTGGGTCACGGTCACAACTACCACAGACAGACTCAGAGACAGTGCCACACACAGACACACACCCACACACCTCACAGCGTCAGGAAATGAAACCGAGACTCGGGCAGGGACCCACCAGCAGTTACACAAACATCCTCCATCAGTCATGGGCACAAACAGGCACAGTGCGCAGGCACACGACCCGGCCCATCACAGTCCCACCCAGACACACAGCACACATGATGGGACACGTCACGATCACGCAGACTGCCAGGCAGTGGTGCCCACTCAGTCTGACATTTCACGTCCCCACACACTCAGGCCTGGGGAGTCCCACATGGCCCTGCGGACAGCAGCCGACCCGTCATAACCAGACACATTGTCACACCCCAGGTCCCAGACGGATCAGCCCCACACACCCAGGTACACCCCCAAGGTCGCGGCTCTCACACGCCCAGCGCGTGCCTGGGCCCTGGGACAAGTCCTGGCTGCACCCGGGGATTCACACTCCTGGTCGGTGGACTGCGCCGAGCCCTGGCCACTCCCTTGTGACACACCCCGCCCACCTGCCTGCAGCCAGGGAAGGAAACTTGCAGGCTCAGCACCTTCCTGCTGTGTGCGCTGCTCCTGCCCTGCCCCCCCCCCCCCCCCCGCACCCTTTTCCCGGGGTGGCCGGGCCCTGTTGGGACAAGACAACTCAGGTCCTCGGCCAGCTGCGGGAGCAGGACCACGGGTTCAGGGAGCCCCGCTCCCCTCCCTGGCCTCTGTGGGCAGCCAGGGCTGGGAGGGAAGTCGTGGGGGGAGCCTGGGTTCCGGCTAGAGCCCCAGCTTCCCATCCGGTCCCCATGGGGCAGGAAGCAGGTCCGGGGGAGGCCAACTGAGTCCTTCCTGCCCCCTCCCCCAGACAGGCCTGGGCCTGGGGTCAGTGGGAGGGAGAGAGAGGAGAGGGAGGGATCAAGAGAGTGAAAGAGAGGGAGGGAGGGAGGCTGAGCCCCTGCCCCGTAAATCTCTGGACATCCAGAGTGTTGGTGTGTTTTGTGTTTCTAAGGTGAATGTGAAAGTGTTCAGGACTCCTTTGTGTGTGTGAGCCCCTAAGCTTTGTGGTGTGAGTTTTGCGTGTCTAGCACAGGGGCCTCTAACACACTGGCTGGGTGACTGTGGGCATTTTCAACGCGTGTGTGTCCCCAGCACGCGTTCAACGCCGTATGTTGGTGACGGCTGTGTTTCTCTCGTGTGTCTGCTGTACAAGTCGGCGTGCTCTCTGTGCTCTGCATCCTGATGTGTGACTCGGCAAGTCGGTGTATACAGTGAGTTGTACGCCTGGGGTGTGCTGTGTCTGCATTTTTTTTTTTTCCCTCAACATCTTTGCTGTTCTTGGGTGTGAGTTTGACTTGAAGTAAGGGTGTTTTCTGTGTGTTTACGGGTCTGTGAGAAAGGTGTTTCCAGGAAGTGTTTTATATTTCTTCATACATGAGCTGTTTCAGCGCGCGCGTGTGTGTGTGTGTGACAGTTCCCGGTGTTGGTGGGAGAGCTGTTTATGGGTCCCGTTTTGTGACCGGTGTGCGTGTCGCTGGTGTACTGAGCACCCGTGTGTGTGTCCATTTTGGGGACTGGTGTTCTGGACCTCCGAGGGTGTCTATGAGCAGGTGGCGTGTGTTTGTGTCCCCACACGTGGGCTGGTGACTTCAGTGTGTAAGTGGTTGCATGCACCTTCAAGGGCATTTTGAGTTCTCAGCAGGGCGTGTGCGTGTTCATTGCGCTGTTTTCAGGGAAGGGGGGCATCGTGCACCCACGTGAAGCTGTGGGCATCCTGGGCAGTGCTCCCAGTGGCCTCTGTGCTGCGTGGAGGCCGCGTCTGCGGCACGGCCCTTGCCGGCTGGTGCCACGCTGGCTCGGGGCTGGCCGTGGCGGGCAGGGCAGGGCAGGGGCTGCGGTGGGCCCTGGACCCGCGCCCAGCTTTCGGTATAAATATCCTGGGCTGCCGGCGGCGGTGTTTACTCGGCCCCAGCCCGGGGGTGGTGGCAGCCCAGCAGGTCCTGGGGGGGTGGGGGTGACCAGGCCACAGCACAGACATTTCCTTCTGGCCAGACAGACCACAACCTCACTGCCCCTTCCTGCCTCATACCTGGGGCGGGTGGGTGGGGGGTGGGTAACCCCCTATTCTGGGCTCCCAGGAGCCACCAGTGGGCCTCTGACTTGGACAGGCTCTTCTGGCTTTCCCTGTGTCTGGGAGCCAGAAAAGAGGGGAGAGAGGCTGAGATGGGGTAAGGGGGACAGGCCAAGGACAGCGGGGAGAGGGATAGGAAAAAATGAGGGAAAGACGAGCAGCAGTGACAGTGGGAGGGGAGGCCCCGACAGAAAGGCAGGGGAAACGGGGTTACGAGACAAGACAGTGACGGAAGCTCAGGCCTGAGATGGAGGGAATGACATGGAGGGAGAGAAGAGCAGAAGCCCAGGAAGGACGAGGGGAGGGGAAAGAGAGAAGGGGTGAGAGGGGAAACAGTGACAACCGGAGACAGAACGAAAGGGTGATGGCATGAGGGGAGGGGGTGGCAGCAAAGACGACACTGGGAGAAAAGTACAGCGCAGGCTGGCAGCGGAGGGGAGAAGGGGGTCGGTGTCAACTCTGGTAGGACACACAGAGGTGTCAGACGTGGGGGTGGTGGCTTACTGGGCCCAGCCAGAGCCAGGACAGACAGGAGACACGGGGGTGGGAGCCGGATGTGCACGGAGGGGCTCTCCCCGACCGGGCCCTCCCTTCCTGACTCAGCCTCTCCACCCACCCGGGCCCGACCTGGGAGCACGGCACAGGCCACTGGGGCACCTCCGGGTCTCAACTGCTCCAAGGCTGTGATCCAGGGGACGTGTCTGACCGGCTCAACTTCCGTCTCAGCTACAAATGCTCCTGCCTCCACCATCTGACTAACCCTAATTCTGACTCAAGTGCTGTGTCTCTCATCATTTTTTTTAAAAAAATCATGTACAGCAAAGTATATCCCAACTTAAATGATCAAATGATAGACTGGCAAAACACGTGTACATCACTAAGGGCTGACGCCTCTTGCGAGTGCTCGCAACCTGAAGGAGAAGCACACACCGAGTGCCAATACCAGCTCTGAAGTCCAGCTGGCTTGATTCTCCTGGGCCTCTGGGAGGCGATACTGAGAGCCTGAGGTGCCTGAGACAGAAGTGATGGTTCCGTGATGCAAGTACTGACTCCCCCATCAAGGTGATTTGGTTGCATCTGTGTGGGAGACAGTGTGTCTGGTACATGGGGACCCAAAGCATTTGCTGTCATCCTCAACAGCGAATTCCTCTCCAACCTTTCCATCTAAGGACATCCACTTTGAGTGGCCTGGCACTGGACAGGCAGGCTAGCAGACTGGTCTCTAGGACTTGGGGTTCTAGACCTGCATTTCCGCCTCTGATGAGCACGCAGTCCCGAGTAACATCTCCTGGGCTTCCCGTGACCCATCTACAAAGCAGAGCTGAGCCCCCAGTTCACAGGGATGCTGGGAGGACTCAGTACACGTCAGGCACCTTGATCAGGCTTGGCACAGAATTGATCTGCTCAGAAACCGGAACTTTTCTTTTTTAATAGCCTCATTTAATAGCCTGGATGTCCCTTGGCCCCAGTCCAGCTCTCACTTTCTGTGTCTGGCTCTAATTCTGGTTGACCCAGAGGGCAGAGCTGAGGCCTAGGGGTCAAGAGCCATGGCCCCAGTCGGCCTTGGGGTCTCCCTTCACTTCGTGTCATGTGCCGGAGGCGGCGGCTTGGACGGTCCTTCAGGCTTGGCTGTGGAAATATGTCACTACTCTAGCACACAGGACTAAGGGGTCCCTAGGCCCCACCACCCTGACCCTTGGCCATGTCTTCACCAGCAGCTGGCTCTTCTCCATGTGTGTCTACTAGGGAAGCGTGAGCTGGGTGTGGGGGCATGGGAAGGCAGGACGCCTGGGTTCCCACAGGCCAGTGGCTGAGTCACCAGGCGGCCATCTGGCTCCCATTAGCCTGGGGCGGCAGGGGGCTCCACGGGGCGGGCCCTGTGGCTGGCTGGGGGCAGAGACTAGGGGTAGGCTGTGTGTGTGGGATGACTCAGGACCCATGATAACAGCCTGTGCGTATTTGGGAGTGTAAACAGAGAGGGAGGGGAGGAAGTGAAGGGAAAACTGTGGCTGGGCAGAGGGGGCAGGGGAGCTTGGAGGGGAGGGTCCCCCTCCTCATCCCCCTGCCCCCACACACAAGCTGACAGGCCTATGATCCCCAGCATTGCCCCTGCCTGCCCCTCCCAGGCCTGAGTCCTGACGGAGAGGTGACCCCTGGTGCCTGCTGTGAGGCCACACTACTCAGCAGCCAGACGGGATGACGACACCGAAACCCAGAGAGGTAAAGGCTGACAGAGGTCAAGAGTTGGAAATGGACCTGCAAGAAGAACCACAGGCCACAATTCTGAAGGAAAGAAGGAAAAGTAACAGCAGCAACAAGAGCTGGACAGACAGACAGTGGAGGATGACAGGCAGGGACCAGGATGGGAGACAGCAAGCTGCCCTGGGACCAGGGCTTGGCCAGAGCTGGGCACTGGTGTCGATCTGGCTAGCTCCAGCCATGGAAGGCCCTGCAACCTTGATTAAAGGGAAGACGTTTACCCTGGGCCGGGGGACAGAAGCCAAGGCACAGAGAAGGGGAGATATAGAAAGGCAGGAAAAGAGACAAACCCAGAGAGATAGCAAAAAAGAGGAAGGCAGGTTTGGGTGGGGAGGCAGGGAATTGGACACTGGAGGGGCACTCCGAGACGTGGGCCTGGAGAAAGTCACTGAGCCGCCTGTGATCAGCTGCCTTGCTTGTGTGGGGGCAGAGTGCGTGGCCCAGACATCAGTCCCCGTCCAGCTCAGGGCTGGGCGCGTCCTCGGGCTCCTCCTCGTCGAAGTACCTCTCCTCCTCATCCCGGGCCACGATGTCCAAGTTGTCGAAGTCAGGGTTGTCGTCCACGGCACTGCAGGGGGAAAGGGTGTCAGGGGGCACTCCGCCCTGAGGCCCCGTCATATGCTAGCAGCTATAATAAGTCCCAGCTAACCCTGGGAGGGGTATGTGGGATATCTCAGGGCTTCAAACCAAAGGCGACATTTTCCAAATCAGAGATTTTACCATAGAAACTTCTGGTTTCTCTTGAAAAGCTAGAAGAGATGTGTGACACAGGGTTAGCCCCAAGTTCCAGAGTCTTCTCAACCAGGAAGACTTTGCCCCCAAGGGGACATTTGTCCAAAACTAGAGATTTTGGTTGTCACACACTGTAGGCTGCTACTGGCACAGAGGGGGTCGAGGCCAGGATGCTGCTCAGTGTCCTGCTGCACACAGGACATCCTCCCACACAAGGAGTCATTCAGCCCAAAGCTCAACAGCGCTGAGGCCCAGGAAGCCTGCCTGAAGGTGACAAGTGATCTTAAACCGTGAGGAGCCCGGCTCCTCTCTAGACTCTTCCCTGGCTCCCATCACTCACCTGCATGCAGGAAGCCCTGTCCCACCTGCCCGCCCCGATGAGACCTCCTACTCCTCACCCCTCCTGTTGCTCCAGCATCCTCACCCTTCCTTGTGACTTCAGGGCTCTTGCACCTGCTGTTCCCCCTGTCAAGAACACTCTTCCCCAGAGACTTACATTGCGTACCCCTCGCTTCCTTGCAGGTCTCTGCTCAAATGTCACTTGCTCAGAGAACCTTCCCTGGCCACCTTGTTACTCTCCCCTCTCCCTCCACTTCATTTTTCTTCATGGCCCATCAGAACTAGATACTTATTTTCCTCACTACAGAAGGACCCCATTAGGTCAGGAAACTCTTGTGGGTTTTGTTCCTTGTTTTATTCCCAGAGCCTGGACAAAGTAGGCATTCAGCACCTAGCGGCCGAATGTGGATGAGGGCCGCTTCGGCCCTGCTGCCCAGCAGCGCCCTCTGCAGACGGGACAGGCTCTGGTCCCCAGCACTCCCCATTCCGCACACCAGGCCCGATTTCCCGAGGGCTTTATGATGGTGGCGCGACCCCGGAGGGCTCCCCACGGCCCAGGCTCTCTGCTCACTGCTCTGTGGGCACTCGGGCTGAGGGGCTCACCCTGGCTGGATGAGCCAGACGACTCCGTCTGGGGCCAGAGATACTGTCCCCAGGTACTGCTTGGGGCAGTGGCTCATGATTCCTATTCTGCTGAAGCGCCCCCAAGGGTCTGCTTTGTTCCCATGGCATCAGGGCTGGGTTCGAAACCAGGGTTCTCTGCCGCCACACTGGTGTTCAGGACGAGGCAAAATGGCCTCAGTTGATATTTGTCTTTGACTCTGCTACTTCACTCCCGTGTCCTTTTCCCTGATGGCAAAAGCCTTTCCAAAGCAGGTGTCCCACGTGTCTCGCCTCAGGGCTGGACTGGAGAAACGAACCAGGGGCATCCACTACAGGCTCCGCCCCCACACGCATAAGCCCTGCCAGGACTTACTTTCTGTCACATGAGGTCTGGGGTCCTGAGGAACACTTGGGAGGCCTGGGAAAAGTGAGGTCCTGTCAGGCCACCCCTACTTGTCAGAATGGAAATGTTTCAACGTTTTCTCAATATCGAACTACACGTCAGCCCTGCAGGCCCATGAACTACAACTGTTCTGGGGCCATCTAGCAGCACGAAGGGGGGCCCTCCGTGGAGGCACCTGGGACCAGGCACGAGGCTGAGAGCTGGGAGGTGGGGCATGGGGCACCTGTAGTCAAAGTCCCCGTCCTTTCCATCGAGGAAGCGCTGGTGCATCCGGCTGGTGAACTCCTCCCGCAGGATCAGCCTCTCTTCTGAGTCCGGGACCCAGGCCTCTGAGTCTTTGTCGGGGCTCTGGTCTGTGGGGGGAGACACCCGTGGCGGGGGCGGTAAGGGGTGCATTCAGGCAGGTGCTGGACACAGCCTACAGACAGCTGCTTCTTTTGTGCTGGGTGGCAATGGGAACACATGGTGACCAAGGTGGCACTGGTGCCTGGCCTCCCTTTCCCCCGCCAGGAGCACACCAAACATGTAATGAGAATCCAGCACTCTGGGGCCTGCCGAATAGGGTCGGACCAAATGCATCTGACAGGTGGTGAGGGGCAGACGTTCTTGGCAGAGGGAATGGCCTGGGCAAAGGCCTGGAGGCGAGGGATTGGCTTGGTGCCTTTGAGCAGTGGGGACACAGATGCTGGGAAGAGCCAGAGCACACAGGACACTTGGGCCAGACAGGGTAGGGACTCGATGTTTGCTCTTGCTGGTGGGGCCCAGCCTGGTGCCATGGAATGGGGAGATGCCCAGGGCTGGGGTGTCTGGACACTGGGGGGCCCACCTGGATAATGCAACTGCTAGCCCTTACCTCCCTCATCACTGTCCTCCTCCTCTTCCTCCTCCTCCAGGCAGGCCTCCTCTTCCTCCTGCTGCTGGAGCAGCCGCTGCTGCAGCTCCCGCTCCTGGTAGGACTGGAGCAGCAGGTCGGAAAGCGGGCAGGCAGGCGAGCCAGGGAGTGGGGCTTGGGCAGCTGGTGGGCCGGGGCACGGGCGCTGAGCTCTTCCTGTGTCAGGTACTGGCCGATGTACTGCTCGTATAGCAGTGGGGCCCGGAACCGCATCTGCTCGTCGCTGAAGTACTCGCCCCCTGAGGAGAGGAGGCAGGTGGGGTCAGGACCTATGGGCAGGGCCAGGGGCAGCGTGTAGGGAGAGCATCTGAGCACACATGTGTCTGTGTGGCTGTGTGATCATGGTGGAAGGAAGACATGAACAAGTGCAAGTGTGTACACACATGCACATATGTAGGAAAATATGCAGATACCTGAGGTCATGTAGCCACCAGTACTCACGCATGCGCCTCAGCCTGTGTCTGCATGTGTACTGATGTGTTCAGGCATGTCTGTGCACTGTCAGGCCCATGGACAACTTTGCATGGCGGGATTCACAAGCTCTTTCCTATTGTTATGTGCACACAGCCACCTGTGTGTTTCAGCATACTGCCACGGGTACCTGTGTGTCTGGAGTTGGCATGGAGAATGTTGCAGGTGAGCACACTACACAGTCTATAGGACGTGTGTGCCTGACTGCTGAGCCCATTCCGGCTGCTGGTGCGTACACCTGGAGTGTCCCGCGCTGCAAGGCACCTAAGTGGACACCTGCGTGGAGCTGGCCTGTGTTGCGCGGGATCAAACAGGGCAGGGACTCTGTTCACGCACGGTGTCCGTGGTGGTCTTCCAGACCGGGACCTTACCTCTCCTTATACTTCTCTTGGCAGCCAACCCCCGGGTGGGCCTGGCTTTCCCTGTCCCCAGACCGCGGCCCTTTGCAGCTCTCCTGGCTGCCTGGTCCATTTCCCTCTCTCCTAGTGCATGCCTTCTCCCTAATTAGAAACTTAACTCTGCTTCATTACTCTCATCTTTTAACTTTAGTTCTGGTGTCTTTGGTCACAAAGACACCTGTGACTACATCATGGTCAAAAAGATATTGATGTTTTTCTTCGTGCTTTTCATGTCCTGTCCAAGGGGCCTTTGTATCCCCAGGGTCATAAACACACTGCCCTAGGTTTCCGGCAATGCCCGTATGTGGTGTGAGGGAGGGATCTAGTTTTCCTGAGGGATAACCAGTCATCACAGTGCTGGGTACTGAGTCCTCGGCTACCTGATCTGAAATGGCACCTTTGTCATCTACTAAATTCTGACCCCCCTGCTACCTGTCCCATTCTCTTCCCCTGGGTCCTTGTTGGCCCTCTCACCTCACATTTGTTTCAGACTCTCCTCGTGTCCCTGTCTCAACACTCGTCCCCCAGGATCTCCGTCTGCGTTTCTGCTCTTGCATACTTGTTTCTCACTTCCTCTGCCTCAGTTTCCCCTCCCGCCAAGCCCACCCACCCCCACACCTTGGATGAGCTCACGCAGCGCTGCGTAGCGCCGGTTCCGCAGGCGCGTGCGCAGGGTGCGGGGTCGGGCAGCGCCCTGCCGGGCCACCTCAGCACAGTAGAAGTCTGCACGATGGTCACCGCGCAAGTGGCCAAAGCAGGCCAGGTGCTCCTCGCGGAGGCTGGTGCGAAAGCGCTCCAGGAATACCAGCGGCTTCTCGTGGTACAGCTGGCCCAGGATGGCCACCTTCTCCCGCTCGGTCAGGTCAGGCTCGCCTTGCTGTTGGCTGCACACGGGCAGGCGGCTGGCAGCCACGGCACGCAGCATGGCGCTCACCGCTGCGTTCTCGGCCCTAGGGGGTTCCTCATCCAGGGCTCTGGGCACTCTCTCCACTGCCTCCATCTTGTCCAGGGGTCTGGATGGGACTGGTGTCCAGTTCAGCTCCCCCAGTGTCCAGGACTGGGCTCTGTACAGCCTGTGGGGGGAGGAGAGGTTTGTTAATCCAGGGAGTGGGGGAGGGGGAAGTGGGTGGAAGGGGCTCCATGCTCAGTCCCTTACTCGCTTCACATTTATTGAGCACCTACTATCTTTTGGGCCCTGTGCTAGGCCCTAGAGATACTCCAGTGAGCAAGGAGTTGACATTTTAATGGAGTATGCAAACAATTAAAAACATAATTACTGAAAACACATAATGTATTAGGAAACATACAATATGTTAGGTGGTTCCAAGAGCTATGCAGAAAAATACAGGGGGAAGGAGGAGGAAACACGGGGAGAGGCTGCAACTTTAAGACAGTCGCAGAAGGCCTTGCCAAAAAAGTGACATTTCAGTAGAGACCTGAGGTGGTGAGGGACTGAACGATGAGATTTCTGAGGCGGGGAGCAAAGGGAACAACAGCCAGTGCAAAGGCCCTGAGGCAGGAGTGTGCTTAATGTGTTTACTTGGTCCTTTACCACTTCATTCACTGATTCACTTAATTTTCATTTGTTCATGAAATCATTAATGCATTCACTTGCCTGTTCACTCATTCATTCATTCTCTCCTGCTCATTTATAATTAATTTATCTAACCACTTTTTAGCAACTCTAAATTTATGCAAGGCCCTGAGCTGGGCGATGCTGAGGAGCCATGGGTGGAATTCAACCCAGCTCCTGCCCTCACAGAGCACCCAGATGACGGGGAGGCAGGTGAGATCAAAGAAAACAGGCCCTGGAAAGCTGAATGCCAGGCAAATCTTGGTGAGAGCTGCTTCTCGAAAGTGGTGGGAACTAGAGCCAGGCTGTGGTAAGCAGGAGGCAAGTGAAGACAGAAAAGTACAGACAACTCCTTTAGGTATCTTAGCTGAGATGCGGAAAAGCAAGGGGGTGATGGTTATAGGTATGTGGATTTCAAGGAGGGTTTTAATCACTGGCAAGAGAAGACTGAACTCGGCAGGGGCTGTGGAGGGAAAAGGAGAGGTGGTGGTCAGGAAGATGCTTAGGAAGCCAAGCAGACAAGCCATGGGGCTGAAGGGCTGGGAGGTGAGGGAAGTATCCAGTCAAGATACAGGGCTCTGGCCTGGGAACTGGTCATAGAGAGCCCGAGACAGAGACATGGATGAGGAGCAGGTTTGAGGGAAGATGTTGAGGCCAGTTTGGGACATGAAGGTATTATGGGCCCAGGAGACATCTTAGGGGAGGTAGCTAAGAGACCACTCATACGTGGGACTAGAGACTTCTCAGGAGAGAAATGCAGGGCTGGGGACAGAGTTGTGGGGATCATCAGAGCCAAGACAAGAACTAAAGCTGAAGGAAATGAGAGGTCATGGTGAGGGCAGGGGTGTGTATGTGAGGGATGAGAAGAGAAGAGGAGCTAAGAAAGCCCTGACTGGTTGGGGAGAAGATATGGCTGTGAAAGGGTAAAAAATGTCCTCCCATTTCTTCGTTCCTGAAAACTGCAAATGTTACCTTATATAGCCAATGACAACAAAAGGGTCTTTGCAGATGTGATTAAGGATCTCGAGATCTTATCTTACACTATTTGGGTGGGCCCTAAATGCCATCACAAATGTCCTATAAGAGAGTCCAAGATTTGACACACATGGAAAAAGCCATGTGAAGACAGACAGAGGCAGAGACTAGAGTGATGTGACCACAACCCACGGAATGCCAGGAGACGCCAGAGGTGGAAGAGGCAAGGATTAGGTTTTTCCCTAGAGCGTCTGAAGGAGCCCTCCACGGTCCTCCTGACACCTAGATTTCAGCCCGGTGAAACTGACTGGTTTCAGACTTCTGGCCTCCAGAACTGTCAGAGAATAAATTTTCTGTTGTTTTAAGCCACCCCCTTTGTGGTGATTTGCTACAGCAGCCCTAGGACACTAACAGAGGCTGAGCAGGAAGAGCCTGAGAGAAAGGAAAGAAATGAGAAAAAGGGGTGTCATGGAGACCAAGGAAAAATTTTCAAGAAGGACAGATGGGTCAATGGCATTGAATTCTCCATGTTGTCTAGTAAAAAGTTAACTGAATAGAGTAACCCGATTTAACTATATGGAAAAGTGCCTGGGGACCCTAATTCCAGCAGTTTCTGAAGGTAAAAGCCAGCCTTCAGTGGGTGGGAGGTGAGGAAATTGAGACAAGTATTCACGACTCTTTGGAGAGGACAGATGGTTTCTGGAAGGCAGCATGGAATCAAGGGATAGATTTGCTTTTTATAGGTTAAAAGGTTTTTATTAAGGAAAATTTCAAACCCACACAAAAGTAGAGTAAGAATCCCCCCTCTCTCCCCATCAATACAACCATCATCCAGCTTCAACAATTACTAATTCTTGGCAACTGATGTTTCAGCCTCCCAACCACACCTCACCCAACATGGGAGTACTCTGAAGCAGGGAGATGGAATTTGAGGATGAGCAAAACAAAAGCATTTTAGATACTGATGGGAAGGCGTAAGGAGAAATAAAAAGATAAATGCAAAAGAAAGAAATGGATGTGGTTCCATAGTGTAGCAGTTAGCACTTCTGCTTTACAGGCAGAAGGTCCTGGGTTCGTGCCCCAGTGGAGCAATGGTCCACGGTCTACCGCCATGCCACCCTGCACAAGCCCAATGTCTGATCTCGGAAGCTAAGCAGGGTTAGGCCTGGTTAGTACTTGGATGGGAGACCACCTAGGAAGACCAGGTACTGTAGGCATACATAATAATAAAAAATAAAAAATAATAATTAAAAAAAAAAAAGCAATGGGGGAAGCACAGAAATGGATTAAGAAACCTGAGGTGGCAGATGAGACTGAACTTTGGGGGAATAGGGATTAGAATGAAAAGGAAACACCGTTAGTCTGGGATAAGCAGTTTGCATGGGCAGAAGGGTTGGCCTGGAGTAGAAGGGTTAGCCTGGGGCAAGGGAAGGGTAGTTCGACTAAAAGAAGAGGGTAACTTGAGAAGCAGGGTTGACTGGGACAATGGGAGTTAGTCCGGAACAGGGGAAAGGTTTATGTTAACCTGAGAATTAGCCTGCAAAAGAACTGGATTCGTCTGGGTCATGAAAAGGCTGGCCTGGAACTTGGAAGAGATTAACTTAGGTTAACTTCCGGGAAGGGGATGGCATAGAGGAGGTCCACCCAAACACGAGGGGTTAATCTGCACAAAGCAGTGAAGGGGACAGGTAATGCCCGAGGACAGGTGTCTCGCAAGAGTCCGCCATCGCGCTCACGGGGAATCATTTCCAGTGACACCGCAGCCCCCCTTCCCGTCGCCTCCGCGTGGCTAGGACCTCACCTTCATCGTGTTCCCTCGTCGCCGCCGCCGTTGCCACGGCCTCCATGTTGATTTCCTACTACTTGTTAACCGCCGTGGCAGGCTCCATACACTAAGCCCGGCCACACGTCCTCAGCGGCCACTTCCGGCTGAGCACACACCCGGGGCCGGGTGCTCCGCCACGCCCAGAATCGAAGTTCCGGGCCGAAAGCGGACCTTCTATGCGCATGCGTGACTCCTTGGGTCCCGCCCTCTGGAGCCAGGAAGGAAAAGGGCTCCCGGGTCTGAGAACCCTTCTATTCCATCCCTGTCCGAATTACTCCGAAATTGGAGTATCAGGAGGTGTCGGAACCATTGTTCAACCTGTTCACTGCTGTGACTTGAGCCCAGCACGCTTCATTTTGGGATAGACTGTTTAATGAGAAACCCTCAGAGTCTCAAAGAGTTTGTGCTCTAGTTTAGACCAGTCTGTCCCCTTATTTCACTTCAAAGAATATTGATTAAGCCTTGTCTCTTGCTTCTGTCATCATACCAAGTCCCTGGCTCGTAAGACAGGTGGTGAGGACCTGGAGAATCTGCAGATGTGGAGGGAGAAAACCATTGCCTTGACTTGCTCCTAGGTAATGGGTACTCAGTCAGGTGTGTTACCAGTAGACATGTCATCAGTGACCACCCTGACTGGCCGGGCTGACTGACTGAAGGGACTAGGGAGGGTGCCACTCTAGCCTGGAAGGTTGGAGAAGGCTCTTTTTGGGAGGGGATGCCCAAGCTGAGACCTTAAGAATGAATTAGGATAAGAGGAAGGGAGGTTGGGAAGGGTCTCAGGTAAGTGGGGGTAGGGGGAGTTCGTGAGGCAAAGACCCAGATGTGAGGACAGGCTTGGATAGTTCTGGTCGCTCCAAGGACTTCAGTGTGGCCAGAGAATAGGAAAAGAATTCTAAGGTCATGACTGGGCTGAAGATTTGAGAACCTCACAAATCTTTATGCAAAATTCCACATATATGTGGATTGGATTCATGGAACTTGTAGATTCTACAAGGGACTTGTGACTCCCCCAGAACAAACCACCAATCTTAAGTCCAAAGGGGAACAACAAAAGATGAAGCTAGTGAGGTGATCAAGGGCCAGCTGTGGGGCCCCATAAGCTGTCTTAAGTAGCTTGAACTCCTTTCTATCCTGTGTCAGGGTAAAGGACTGGAGGTCAGGGAGACCTGTGAGGAGACTGGCCAAGGGCAGTCTGCATTCCTAGAATTAGGAATCTGGAGGAAAGTGGCCCATTTGCCACACCTGGTAGGTGGGGCAATTTAAAACATTATCACCAGGAGAGGCCAGCAGAGGGCACTGTTGCCCAATACACGGACCTGTCTAGAAGAGGACCTCCCAGGGTAGACTGGAGGACCTTTTTACAACTGAGAAGGGGGGGGAGGGGAGTGCTCTAGGGCCCCTTTACGCCCAACTAGCCATCAACTTTGGCTCTTCTCAAGTTCAGAGGCCCCGCACCTGACCTCAAAATGAATCGGCCTTCCTCCATTTTGTTGCTTGTATCCCCTTCACAAGGCTGAGATACTTCCTGTGAGGGATGGGATGAGTCAAGTGGCCACTCTTGTGCCCAGCATTGTCGCTCACAAAAGTCTAGGAACCCAGAATGTCCAATGGGGATGAAGAAATGACTCAAATAGCTCGGGGAGGAGGCTGATAGGATGTGGGAATGCAACCAAAGTCCTTTACCCTGGCTCACTTGTTCAAAAAAGTTCTCTAAGAAGCACTTGCCTTGCCACATCCCACATGGCAGGTCCTCACAGCTGACCACCTAGTGCTGCCACCATTTGATGATAGATCTGTTACCTTTGGACTGGGAACCCTGTGAGGGCAGGGTCTGGTGCTGCCTTGGCTATGCTGTGTCCCCAACATTGTCTAGACTGGGTGAGGAACAGACTAAGAACCTAACACATTGGCTGGATAAAGCAGCTCCACAATCTCCACTAGACTGGAACCAGGAGTGCAGGCCAGCTCACAGGCTTCAAGTGGATGAGCAGTTACAGCACAGCCTCGGTCTCAACTCCATCATCCCTATCTCTTCTTCCACCTAGGGATCTGGTTCCCTGCCTTATACTCACAAATTCCTGTAGAGATTTGGTACTTTGAATGGACAGGAAAGGGCAAGGACCAGAGAACCACTTTAAAAATGAGCCAGTGGGTTTTAAACTGAGGGCCCCAGTTTTAAGGGGGCACCCCCAGCACCAAAAACGGGGCCAGGCACATGAATCCCTCAGTAAGTGTTTAATGAATGAGTAAATAGTATCCCCTTGAAAAGGCCCCACCCCAATTAAAGTCCAAGTGCAGTAACGCCTCAGGGTTTCAACCCTGCTTCCTTCCTGCTAGGAGGTGCCATGTCATTTATTGAAATAAAACAAAACAAAACAGGGCAAACACATTTCTTAATAAGTGCAGTTTGTTAAAATCCTGTTAAAACATATGGGTCAAGGGGAAGTAAAAATAAGCAGAGGATCACTGTAGGAAAAACCTTTAGATCTGGCACCTAGGTGACCTCTGGAGAAGAGGCAGTGGGAGAAATTTCATGTTCCAAAGAGAAGGAGCCCCCCTCCCCTTTTTCCCTCCTGCCCGCTTAATCCCACCAGAAACTACCAAGACGCCTAGAATAAAAGATTTCAAGTTCAATAGTCACACTCTCTCCAAATACAAAAAGCAGTTACAATTCAACTCAACATAGAAGCTTGTGTGCAAAGTTACGGGAAACTGAGACATCGTATAAAAAGTTAGGTTAAAGATGATTCTGTGGTTTTGTTTTTTGTGTGTGTTTTGTTTTGAGGGTGTGGCTCTTCCTTGGTTGCCTGAACTCAGCAAAGAAATGGTTATCCTGATGAAATATCAACAGCCGACCCACAGTAAAAACAGACAAATTCTAAAAATTAAAAAAAAAGCATAATTACCAAAAAAATATGTCACTGCTTCCTCCCCACCCCCATGTTGCTTTTTAAACTTTTTTTTTTTTTAAGTTTTTGATTTTTTTTTTTTTAATCCTGAAAAGTAGACAGTAAAACAGCTCCTGGGAGAATTTACAACCAACTGCATGAGGGTCTGGGAAGCTGAGGGGCTGGAGCAGGGCTGGGACAAGTAGACAGGAAGGAGCTCCCCTCAGCCACTGTAGCCTCACTGTAAGACCAAGGGAGGAGGGGGTCTTTAGCCAAAAAGGAGAAAAGGAATAAGAGGTCGAGGAGGGGGAGACGAAGGGAGAAACAGAAAATGAAAGGTCATTGTTGCCTGTTTGAATCCAGAGAAAAATGCCCAGCCCTGTGTGGGGGAAGAAGCCCCTCAGAGGAGAGGCAGCGGGCTGGAGGGAGGCAGCCCTGGGAAGACCCGTTCCTCAGCACCACAGGACCCGGTAGGGGCAGATGAGAGGCCGAGGTGGGTGCTGGTGGAGGAAGCCGGCGGGGGCCTCCGGGGCACATGGCTACTGAGTGCTTGTGCCCCCCTGTGTGTTCCCGGTGTAGCTCCCGTAGTCGTAGTTCCCGTAGTATGGCGGCCACTGGCCCTGGTTCTGATAGTACTGGTTCCACTGCTGGGCATACTGGGGAGAAACCAAGATCACCAAGTTGTCCTTCATCCAGACCCACATTTGGCTCCTCCCCTCACTCCACTCTCACCCAGAGTAGCAAGGGGTGCAGTGGTAACAGCTGACACACAGGTCCCCAGACAGAGAAATCAAGACACCTTGGGAGGACAAGTGACTGACTTGATACCACATGGGTGGGCAATTAGATCTCCGGGCTTGTCAACATAATGCCCTTTCAGATATAGCTAGGTACCAAGTTCAACATACTTGATCACCATGGCCAGTGTCCATTCTGATGGGCAGGTGTGGGAAAGACACTGGCCGTGGTGCTGAAGCAGGATCTAGAGGCCACGGCTATGCCTTTTTCCTGCCTGCAATGGGTAAAGGGACTAGGATATCAGTCGTAGCAGCCAGTGCGGAAGTGTTCGCCAAATGGAATGGCTGTATCAGATGAACGCCAGCCTGAGGCCAGCAGGCTGCCCATCTTCTTAGGGATAAGCAGGGACTCAATTCTGGGAACACATATCCACATGGAGCCCCTGGAGGTCTCTGCATTCCACTGCCCCAGCCCCTGCCCCCACCCTGCCTGGCACTTACCTGCTGATACTGGTTATAGCTGGGCTGAGGGTAAGTCTGTGCGTGGGGGGTGGTGGTGGGGTGTAGGGTGCCGGGGTGTAGCCGCCGTAGCTCCCGTAGTTGTAGGCAGGTGGTGGTGGAGGCGGAGGTGGTGGGGCTGTATAGCCCTGGCTGTAACCTCCCTGGCTGTAGGGTGGCTGGCTGTAACTCGGCTAGAAAGTGGGGGGGAGGGTATAATTAGGGCTCCGTGAAATAGCCAGCTCAGCTGGGGTGGAGGAAGGGCCTTCGCAGGCAGTGGGCCCACAAAGGAACTTCCCTGGTAGAGGCTGTTTGAGGGCCAGGGGCGGGGGGTGGTGAGGCAATTCTGCGACATGGCAGGACAAGGTCAGATGCAGAGCTGTGTTCTAGACTCTAACCCAGATCTGAGACCCTGAGGGTAGGGGGCAAGGTGCACAGCACTTCTTGAAATCACGTTTGTTTGTTTGTTTTAATGAGAATTACAACAGAACTACCCCTTCGATTGCCTTGTGTATTCAATAAGCTTGTGTGCAAAAACCACTGGGTACTCAGTGAATGGCGGCAGTCGTTATGGGAAGAGCTGCTGAGAAAAACAGTAGTGGTAACTTCCTAAGTGCTTCCCGAGTCCAGGCTGTTATCTCTATCTACCTCCCCACCAGCTCTGTGAGATTGGTTCCATTAGCCTCATTTTACAGATAAGGAGCTGAGGCTCAGGGAGGTGAAATCACTGGGCTCAAGTCAAACAGCTAAAAAGTGGCAGAGCCAGGCCTTGACCCCCAGGTCTGCCTAGCCTAGCCCATAGTCTTACACACAAGGCTGTGCCACCACCCATGCCTGATAATAAACCTCGGATGTGAATTCTACTAACGACTCTAGTCTTTATGAGAAAAACGAGGTCCAGAGAGGCTGCCTGTCCAAGGGCACAAAACCAGGATGCTACAGGGCTGGGGCTTGAATCTGTGCCTGCCCAGTGCTTGTCCAGGAAATATTCTGCTTAGACCAGGGCTGGGAATCATTCGTCTGTCTCCTGGCAGCTCTTCCCAAGTCTGGCATGTGGAAGATGCTCAGGAAAGGGCTGCGCAGTCAATGGAGACTGCTCTGGGTGACTGGCTCTTTGAGAATGGGAACTGAGCCTGGAGCTGCTCGGGATAAACCTTAGGGTGTCTCCACATCCTAAAGACAAGGGGGTCAGTCCCTTCCAGCCCAGGCAAGGGGTAACTCTAACTGAGTACTTTCTTCGGGATTCAGTAAGCCAATGATGCAGTCAAGAGAAATGTACTTGATAGACGGGACTGACACTTGCAGACTGCCCCCTAAGGGTCTAGAAGGAATCTGGGGATCGCTAGGGGCCGGCCCTATCAAAAGCACTGTCCAGGAGAAAGAAGGGCAGGGTTGGAGGTGGGAGTGGAAACCTGTGGCTTCACAGGTCTGGCGACTTCCTGCCCACTTCCCCTCACCTGCGGAGGGCTGTAGCTGCTGACGGTGGGGGTGCTGGTACTGGCACTCGAGCCAGGGATGTTGCTGTTCTTGCTGTAGCTGCCAGGCCCTGGTGGGTTCCGAGCAGGGCTATAGCTGGGTGGTGGCGGTGGCTGCTGAGGTGGTGGCTGTGGCGGCGGCGGCTGCTGAGGGGGTGGCTGCTGCTGGGGAGCCCGGTTGTAGCTGCCTCGGTTGTTGGAGTTGTTGTTATCCCGGCTGCTATTACCCCAGCGGTTCTGGTTGTAGCCACCACCTCCACTGCGGTTGAACCCTGCATAGGAGAAACCAGTCGAGAGGCCTATCATTCTCAAGTGGCCATCTTGGTGACTGCTGCAGCCCCAGCGTGGCCAGGCACAGTGCAGGAACTGTCATGGGAACAAAGCACCCCTTCTGGGCTTCCCAGACCCCTGGGCATGCTCCTTTGTACAGCCCTGATAACACCTGGCCATCAGTCTGCTGACAGGTTTGTCTTGCCCACTGGACTATGAGTCCGGACCAAGGCTGTCTTGGTTTCTACTGTGTCCCCAGCATCTCTATAGCTGTTGAATTAAGTAGAAGAGATATTCTGGAAGAGGGGATGCCAGGCATTAGGGACAGTCTCCTTCAGGCTTGGCTAAATGGGCCGGTCTCTCCTGAGTCCTCAAGCAATTGTTTGCTGGGCCCAGAATCTCCCTGCTTCCAACTCCTACCGCCTCTGCACCTCAGCTTAGACACTGGCGTCTCAGGAGGCCTTCCCTGAGACCCACTCCTCGGCAGTTCGATCAGGTTTCCCCCAAGGTTATAGCACCCCTAGACTTTCTCATTAAACCCAGAATCCTTCTGGACTGTCACTATAGGGTCATGTGTCTACCTGTGTCATGGCTGTGTCCCTGGAACTATCCAGCACAAGATGAAGACACCACAGGGCCTGTTTGTTAAATTGTGACCACACATCTTACTGCAGGGACAGCAGAACTTAGTGACTGAGAACTTGGGCTTTGGGTCACCTGATCCCAACTCTAGATGCAGCTGAGCACATCTGGGTAAATTAACTCCTCACAGCCCCTTTCTCCATTTGTTTTAAAACCAAAAACCAAAATAGCCGTAACATTCGCCTTGCAACAGGTCCTGAGCTGGGGCCCAGAGGTGGCAGTGAACTCGGTATGGCCTCTCTTCTCAAAGAGCTCGTGGTCAGAGGAGGGAAAGATTCACAAAAATGATAGCAAGGGCTTCAGGAGCTGTGCCTGGGGGGAGCAGGGTGGTGGGAGCGTCTCCCCAAGGCCTCGGAGTCTGACCCCTTGAGGTTCTCTCCCAGAGCTTGGCCTGGGGCTGGGGCACAAGAAGCGGGGAGAGCTGTGTGAGACCACTCACCTCCTCGGTAGTTGCCTCCTCCACCGCTGCCTCCCCCTCGGTTCTGGAAGCCTCCACGGTTGCCCCCGGGGGGGCCTCGGTTGTCATAGCGTTGGAAACTGCCGCCACCCCCACGGCCCCGGAAGCCACCACTGCCTCGGTTGTCAAAGCGCTTTTCGGGAGGTGGGCCAGCCTTGCGGCCTTCCTCGTTGTACTGCCTCACCAGCTTGTCCGCTTCTTCTCGCTGCAGCTCGATGAACAGCACCTCATCTAGGAAGTCGCCAACATCTGGCAACGTGAAGTTGGCTGGGAGGGAGGGAGGGAGGACCCCAGAGGAAACAAGGAGAGGAATCAGGACCTTCTGAGGTCTGGTCCCCTCCACCTCCTGGGCACTGGCCTGCCAGAAGGCAGAGGGGACTGGAGCAGTGAACGACGGAGGTAAGACAGGGTCCCAACCTCGGTGTCCCTGACAATGGCCAGTGGCTAACAAAGCCCTTCTCCCTGTCCTGAAAGGCAGCCGAGCCCCACGAAACCAGTGTCAATAAGTGCCTCATCCCTCCTCACTCCAGGGAGCAGGCCAGGCAGGTAGTCACCTTATACTGAAGAAGAGCAAGGTGAGGCATTTGCTCCCACATATCCTCTCTCTTCCTGCTTCAACCCCATCTACTCTGATAACCTTGCCACAAGAGAGATATGGACAGACACTACATGGGGAGGGACAAAGCAGAAGCAAAGAAAGAACAAAATAAAAAGGAAAAAAAATCAAGGAACTTGGGAAAGAAAAATTATTTAAGAAGCCTGACTTTAAAGGACCCTGTCGAGATGTCCCCTGGGAATCGCTCATCTCCTACCTTTCATTTCCAAGACCGCATGATCTGGGACGTCCTTCCCTTCCTCGTCAGTTCGCTTTATTGTTCGGTCTTTCAGGTCCTCGTCAGTGGGACAGATGACAATAGCTTTGCGCTGGAAGCCTTCAAATGGTCTCATTTTTCGTCTCTGGGCTGACCCATAAACATTTGTCTAGGGGCAGGTAACAGAAGAGCCAAGAGTGTATTACAAGAGGGTGCTTTCCCCTGCGGGCATGATGCAGGCCTGCGACTGAGAACAGGGCGGTTCTAAGGATTCTAAGCGGAAGAACCCAGAAAACCTTCCTTATTCCCTTTTAAGATTCCTGACTCCACCCTCAGAAAACTGACCTGGGAAAGCAGCTGCTGACAGTCACAGGATAAGGAATTCCCAAGGATTGGGCTTTGTGTTTTAATCCTCTTTGTTCTTGGTAGCGCACTGCCAGCAATGCAGGTGGTCCTCATTTTACTGCGCTTCCCTGTATCGCACCTCACAGATCAGATGTTATGTTTTTTTTACAAACTGAAGGCAAGACCCTCCACTATCAAAAACGATTTCAACTTGCTTTATTGCAGTGGGCTGGCACAGAACCCACAACATCTCCGAGGTCTGCCTGTACATACTCACAGTAAAAAATTCAGAGTATGAAGAAGCATAAAGCTTAGAATAAGGATCTCTATTTGCCTACAGCCAGCTCTACTTCCCAGAGATGACCTATACTGAATTTATGTATTTCTAGAGACATCTATGACTTTTAACACAAATGGAATCACATTATATTTTTCTCAAGCCTTTTTCCACTTACCATTTCTCTTAACATTTTTCTGTGCCAGTGTTCTCTTTAAATGGCTATATATTATTTACAGAATGTATGTCATAATTAACCAGGCAATTCTGACAGCTGTGTAGACTTTCATCAACACTGGTTCTTTTATTCCCTCAGCACTTCCCTGAAACCTAAGCCTCACCCACAAGCTCACAAGCAGGGAGCTTGACAAAGTGACGGCCCATGCTTTTCCAAGCCACTAATGTTCTCTTCTCCTCCTCTAGGTGATGGGCAGGTATACCCTGGGCTGGTGCTGCCACGAAGCCATGCCCTAGGCCACATGTGACGGAGAGCAGTAGTAACAATAGCTTCCATTTACTGAGTACCCTCCTTTATGTCAGGCCCTTTGTGACTGGGGCCCAGATCTTTCAAACCCTAGGGCTCCAGGGACTGAGCTTATGAACCTGAATCACCCAGATACTAATGAAAAAAAGAGCAGCCCAAACCCCACCGTGACTTTCCGAACCCCAGTCTCCAGAGGCGGGACTCAGGAACCTATGCAGGTATTAGCCCTATCAGACTCAGACGCTCAGCACAACTGGCATGATGAGGAACACTTGCATTTAAACAACTTTTAGTGTCCTGACAGGGATTCAAGAGAGAAGCTGCAGGGGGAAAGGACAGTATGTAAAGGAGCATGAATAAATGGACAAAAAAAAGCTATATTTTGAAGACATAGCCTGGCAGAGTGAAATAAACCCAGGGTCAAGTCCTGGTGTGACCACAAACTCACTGCGGCCAGTCCTACAGCTGCTTTACAAAGAGCCTCCCTCCTGGGCCAACAAGGACTGAGCAGGGGAACCACAAAGCACTGACCCAGCATGAGGACTCCAAGTTGGGGGCCACGCACTGGTTTTCAGGGCAGGAGCCATCTTGACTAAGGCAGGCAGAGTGAGGGAATGGCCTGGCATATCCCAGCTCTAACCTGACTTGGCCATATCACACCCATGTGGCTTCCACTCAGGCTCAGACTCCTCGTCTATAAAGTCTACCTACTCCGTATTTAGTGAGTCATAAACCCTAGGTGGGGAAAACAGTAGGATTCTCATATGGTCACTCTTAAGACTGAAGGAGTTCATGTGAGTAAAAGCTCTTGGTTAGCCCAGGGCCTGGCTGACAGCCAACACTTCACGAATGAACACCACTGTTGATATGGGTGTCGCTGGGTTGGGTGCTGTGAACATTCTTATTGTAATGTGACTTGAAGCAACCCAGACAAGGGAAGGTGAAGCCACAGTGACTCCCATCAGAAAGGCAGGAGCAGTGAGAAGGGGTGGAACACAGCGTTTGGCAAAGTAGTTTAGGGCTGAAATTCCAGCTGTGCCCTCTACTATTTGTGAGACTGTAGACAAGTCACCTAATTAGTCTGAGTCTCGAATTTCTGCTGGGTTGTGAGTCAGCCAAAGCCCAAGGACTAGAGGGCACACTGTGGGGAGACCTAGGCTGTGGTGTGCTGTTCTCCATGGCTCTGACACACACACACCGGGTTTTCCCCGTTTCCCCGGGAAAGTGTCCTAACATTTATGAAGAGGGAGGGAGAGGTATGTGTGAGAGGAACACACATGCTGTGATCTGGGCTTTAGGCACTGGTTCAAGAAGGCCTTGGGCCACAAATGGTCAAAAAGCACAACAGGGGTTCAAGTCAAGCTGCCCCCCACCTCCCACCCCCGCCCCTTTTCCTGGGCTCTATTTCTAAGCAGAAAATGGCATCTGGTTATAGGAAGGTAGAATTTGGCTTCTTCCAGCTAAATAATGAGGTTTTTCTCCTGGCACAAAAGTCAGAGTAGGTGGGTACCAGGGAGAATGTGGCCCCAGACCATTCTGTGCACAATCCATGGTTTGTTTGCCCACAGGAAGGGATCCTATTTTGACTCCTTGAAACCCCGAGGACATGGGTCAACACCTCCTGGAGGGTTTTTATGGGGCAGACCTGCCCTGTAAATGTCCTGACCAGAGGACAAAGAGAAGCGACAATGCTAAGAAGGCTAGTCCCTGCAGCTTCATGGGCTGGGAGGGATGGGAGCAGCACAGGCTGGATTCGTAAACAGCTGGCCTCTGTCCTGGGAAGTGGCTAGACTCTGAGGGTTGCCTCCTCGGATACTTTGAAACCAAGGTGTAGAGAGCCCTCCTGGCTACGGTTTTCAAGATTGTACCTCCCTCCCCTTACTCCTTGGCTTAGGGAAAGAAAGAAGGGCGTCTAAACCACACCAGCAGAAATGCAAATACTTGCCTTTCCTTGAGGAAAGGGAGTTAGCTGCCGTGGCTGTTGCCACAGCAAACATAGTGAGGTCAGAGCCCCCAGGCTGGCCCAGCACTGCTGTGGTCACTGGGGGCTGCTGGTGGCTGTTGCTAAGAGACCAGCACAACAGCTAGATCAGCTGTTCCAGCTGTGTGGGCTCCCTCTGCCTGGCTCCTGCTCTTCCCAGTTCCACCCTGCTTGAGGATGCCGACTCTGAGGTCTAAGGCTGTCCATGTTCCCTGGCCACCCCCAATCTCTAGCAGTGGGCCCAAAGACAGAGGTTGAGTTTCTCAGAGAAGCTAAGTGGGTGGTTTTGGTGAGTGAGGGAAGAACACAGCAGGCTGTTCACAGCCCAAATGTGGTAAGAGTCCCACTGTCCCATGTCCACTCTCATTTGTCCCCTGTCCATAGCTCAACAAGGTCAAGCTGACAGTGGGAAAAACCTGGCTAGGTCCCAGAGGAACAAACTTAAAGCTGGTGATGAGTTTATTCCAGGCTCACAGTGAGGTAAATCCCATGAAAAGAACCACAGGTGTAGGAGAGAACTGGCTGGAGTGTCAAAGTGGAACTGGCCGAGGCCCTGGAGATGGGGAGGGTGGAGGAAAGAAATATCCCTTCCTCCAACGCCTGCCAACAAGCAGCAGTCTGGGCCTCTAGCCCTGGTTTGTTTCAGGCAAGGGTGTGGTGAATAAGGATGCAAAGCAGGACTAAAACCCCACCCCCTTATCACTGAGGTGAGGTTGGTGATGTCACAGCCAGCCCTGCCTCTGATCGCCACTATAGCTCCGGGCTTCAAGAGCCCTAAGGGAGCTCCCAACCTGCAGACCCCAACTCTGAGGTGGTTGGGGGCCCTGATGAGTGGCCCTGCAGAGACCCTCTCAGAAGCCTACAGAGGGCCAGCTCCTGCTCTGCACCGTCTTGAGGCTCCTGGGTGGCATCTGATTCCAACATTCCACCGTCAACAGATGACCCCAAAGAGCCACTTGAAGCACTGAACCACTTGAAGCCTACTTCCTGTTCTCCTTTCTCTTCGGCCTTTTACTGGCCAGGCAAATTAAACCATCCTCCCCTCCCCACCACTGATTAAAACATGACCAGGGCTCCCCACTGCCCTCAGGACAAAGCTTCAAACTCTTTTCGTCATCTTCTGTGTCCTGGGCTAGGCATCCCACCTCCAGAAGGCTTTCCTAACTTCCCGCCATGGCCTCAGACATCCTGGGAAGTCAGCAGAGATGTGGTTCTACCAGCAAATCGACAGCATAACCTTGGACAGGTTCCCTTCCTCTACGAGGCCTCAGTCTCTGCTATGGTCTACCTCCTTTCTTTTTCTCCTTGAACATTCCATAGCTATAACACCCATTTGATCTGAAGAGAATATTGAGGCCGTCGTGGATGTAGAAAGAACCCAAAGAACCCAAGAGCTTGTTCCCAATGAGACACATCCTGGGGTAGGGAACTAGGGTCCTGGCCAGACACAGGCAGAGTCCTGCCTCACACAGCCTTGCCTAGCTTCTGAATTCATGTTCGCCTTCCCTCTCAAGGATGGGCATTTCTGAGGCCAACCTACCTAACAGGAGACCCAGAAGAGCCAAATGTGGGAAGGTCTGAACACTCGTGAAGAACCAGAGAAGGAAAAAGACTGCCCTGGGCTCAGACCCAGAACCACGGGGACTGTCTGGAGTACTGGTCTCCTTTGGGAGTTTCATCTTGCTCCAGAGACAGCTTTATATGCATCAGCTCACCCCTCACTGCCAGAGTTGGTGGGGTGAGAACACAGGGATTGCTCTCAATCTTGTGCATGCATGCACACACACACAGTTTTCTGGGACCCACGTTTGAGGTTTAAGCCTAAACAGTTCAAACCACTGACTGTAGACCTCTTCCCAGGCCTGAGTAACCTGCAGCTTCAGGCCCCACGGCAATCCTCTAATCTGTGGTTAACTAGAGAAACCACCTCCCCCACTTTCAGAGTTTAGGATCTTATGTCTCACTGCTGGCCTAGACCACTTGGCCCCATCTGCAAGTCCCTCTATCAGAAGGCCTGCAGACCTTAAGACCACAGGCACACCTGATACAGCCCTGGACCGTCCTTGAACAAGCCAGCAGGTCCAAAGAGTCTCTTACAGAGCTCAGCTGTACTGGGCCTGGTTAAGGTGCGAGGGACTGACAACTCAAGAAGGCCCACTTTGAAATGTGATGTTAAGATGATGTTACCCCTAGAACTGTCATCCTTCTCCACTCAGCCACAGTATCACAGCTGATTTAACTAGAAAACTGACAAAATGATGGGCACTTACTGGGGTATAAAGAAAAGGAATCCTCAGGTTGTTAAAACACCACTGCTCCCCATTTCAGGACATACAATTCCAAATGTCCTGACAATAAGAATGGGGCAAAGCAAAGCCAGGGTTAAAAAACAAACTCTTCAAAGGGAAGAAGACTGGTTGTATGCATGACTGATGGTGCTGAGCTGGGGCAGCAATCCTGGGTGGCTCCTTGGATTGCCTGTACTCAACAGTTTTTTTCTCCTAGAAATAAATTTATTCTAAACATCAGTCCAATTAGTTGTCTTCATCAAAACTTAGCATTATGGGGTCATGTCCTGTCTTTTTCACAAATATGACAGTGTGCAGAGTTCAATCCCACAGCTGCAGCATTGGTCACTGGATGAAAGTACACCTTTTCACATCTACCTTCCAGAAAAGCAGAACCCAGAGCAATTTTCACATCTCCACCATCATGGAAGAGGGGCAGGGCGTGGTCCAGTCCTGGGCGACTTTTAGTTTTCCTAGCATGGCTGCTCTATGAGCAAACTGCAGCTGTCTACTTCCAACACCTAACTGCTTAGCAAGGTCATTTAATGTGTCTATCACAAAGATCTACCACCTGCTAAATAGCCTTTTTTCTTTTTGTCTTTAAGAACTAAGTTCTTACTACATGCTCCTTTCAAATGTTGGATAAAAGGCATTAATCTTCAACTGTAAACACCAGATCATCAGTTTACTATGAAAGGACGGAACTGAGGACAAGGCAGTGGAAGAGATGCAGAGGGGAAGGCACGAGGGCCCCACGCACTCTGGGCGCCGCCCTCCCACATGGCCACGTGTTCACAGCCCAGAGGCTCCTGCCCAACTCTTTTGTATGGGGTGCTTACCCATACCCAGGCAGCCTGGCCCCCTTGAGCTTTTCACCGCCATTCTGGTGGGCCAACCACCCTCCCAGCTCCACCCTCAGCAGGAGCCCTCTGAACACCCGGCAGCCAAGTATCCAGGCTACACGTGTGAAAGGCTCTCCAGCAAGGCTGCCTAGGCGGCGGTGCTCCTCAGTTTACACATTTACACACTAACAGGTTTTTTAAAAAAGAACAAATGCAAGGCTGAGGGGAAAAGATGCTTGTTCACAGATCCCCAAATATAGGATTTGCTACTTGAGAAAGGCTTCAGGAAGGACGTCTCACAGGCGGTAAACAAGAGGAACTCATTACTTTGAAACCAGGATCCTTGACCATGTTTAGGTCTTTCATTCTTTTGAGAATGTTGAAGGTCATGGATAACCTTCAACTACTACGTGCCAGGCCCTGTGTTAGGAATGTGGCCACCATTATGACCTCCATTTTACAGACTAGGAGACTGAAATTTGAAGAATTAAGTCAGTTGCCCACAGGTGACTCAAGATCTAATAAGCCCAGGTGTGTCCAGCTCAGAACTCCAGGCCTTTCCATTTCATTAAATAGCTCTCACTTGATGATATTCTTCAGGAATGCTAAGAGCCTGAGACAGGCCTGGATCACGGTCCCTGAGCCCACCAAGACTGGGTTCAGAGAGCTGTGTAAGACTCTGGGACTCTGCCATCATGTATGGCTGAACCCCTATTCAGCACTGTAGTTCAAGTGCATTATGGGGGAAAAAATAAAAAGACCAGAGAGAAATATCCAGGCACCCAAAAGTCCCCTTCCCTCTCCTGGGGCATGATGGTTACCAGTAAGTACCTGGTCTAGGATGTAGTTGCGTTTCTTGCGGGCAGCAATCTGGATGAGGCGGTTGAGACACTGGGTAGCCTGCTGGATCAGGACGTCCAGCGGCCAGCATAGTTCCGTTGTCGGCGTAGACCCATCACCTGTGAGCAGGGGTGGGGAGGGTGGGTGGTCTTGGTTGTAGAGTAGCACTCGGGTGGTGGGAGGTGGCTAAGGAGAGACCAGAAGCCGTCCTTACCCGCATCTTATCCATGATGGCGTTGGTACCCAGGATATTGTACTTCTTAGAAGGGTTGGAGGCTGCATGTTTGATGGCCATGTGGTCTTACCAGCAGCGGGCAAGCCCACCATCATCAGAATCTACGAGAATGGGACAGGGAGGGGCCTGAAGCAGCAAGACATAAGTAAACTTCAAAAATAAACTTATCTGCGAATGGTAGAATTATGGGAAACTCTCCTGTATTTTCTAGTTTTCTAGAATAAACATAAAATCACCTATATATCAAACGAACAAAAAAAACCGATGTTATTTTGAGAACAAAGATCACCCACCAGTGCAGCATCTGCAGCCAAATTATCCCCAAGGCCAGTGTTGTTTTTGTTCTTAGACAGCCCTGGGTGGGAGTGAGCGGCACAACCTCCTTAAGAAACAAGCTCACCAGGAAGTGCCTTCACATCCTTTGCTGAGGGAAAAACTCCCTATTCCAAGTTCAGATCTCATCCACAGCCCTCAGGAGGTTAGGATGAAGGGCTATGGCCCTTCCTTTTGGAAACTTTCCAAGGTTAAGGTCTCTTACCTTAGTCCCCTCACCCTCTGGTCTAAGCCACACCCCAAACTAGCTTCCTGCTCTCAGCCCAAGGCGCCAGGAGGGAGAGGCCCTCTCTCCCTTTCTCCAACATCACTTATGCAGCGAGAGGTACTGCTTTCACCATGTGTCTCCCCTCTGCCTTGGCAGTGATGTGGCCCAGGAGAGATGGCCACCAACTTACTCTTCCAGGTCTACTCACCTCACACTCTGCCTTGGTCTTTGGTCCAACAGTACCCCGGATCCGCTCACCCAGGGGAAGGTGCTGGATGAAGGTGAAGCCGGGGAGGACAGAACAGTAGGGCTCTGTCCTCTGCCCGAAGTTGAACTCCACTGCACAATTCTTCACCAGGACGTGGGGGTAGAGGGCCTGACACCCAGGGCTTCCTTCTGAATTCGGAAAGCAATTCCCATCCACTTCCATTCTTGGTAAAGGAAAGTTCCACGTCATTTCCACATTCAAAGTCCTGGGAGAAAGAGCCGAAGGAAGATAACCTTGAGCCAACACTTAGCTGAAGGCACCAGGAGCCACAAGCTGGAGAGAGCAGATGCTGAGAGCAGAAACACATCGGGCTTCCCAGATTCAGGTGTGTCCCTCCCCTGCAACACAGATATGGGTGGCACCACAGAATAGCCCAGATGCACGGCCTGAAGCCGTCCTGGCCTAAGACCCAAAGGCTGGTGGATGCAAAGCGTGTCATTTTAGGAAGGGCCAAGTATTTGAGTCTTATGCCTAATCTGAGACGAAGACGAAGGAAAGGCAAACTCATCCATTCTCAGCCCCAGCAAGGGCCATCTGTGAAGGTAAAGATGGAGGAAAAAAAGCCATGCGGCAGGGCCTTTTAAGTCCAGCCCAGCTCTGCCAACGCATTCATGTGTTTGTTGAACACACACGTCCCCCAAGTCTTTCCTCTTCCTGGTGATGCATCTATGGTCATCAGAGCCTGACCAAGCCCAGGACACTATCCCAACTCAGTAAGAGCACCCACGCAGGAGCAAGGTTCTCTGGGGTGGGGTGGGGGTGGAGCCGTCCCGAACAACAAATGGAAACAAGCCAAGTGTGGGGTGAGAAGAGAGAGCCCTGAAGTGGTGTCTGTGAATAATTCTGGCAGAGAGAGAAATAGGGTCAAGCTGGCTGAAGCATAAAGGATGAGGGGGAAGTAACTTCAGGTGCAGCTGAAGAGCCAGGCAGGACCAGACACTCAGCAAACAACTGCTCACTGAGCGCCTCCTAAGCAGCTGAGGTTCAGAGGTTAAGATTCCATTTCAGAGGGTGGGCTGCCTCAGCACTGCCATTTACTTACTGTGGCCTCGGGCCACACAGTTTTTCACTTTCAGTTTCCTTATCAGAAAAGGGAGGCCATAAGATTCTACAGTGCACAGGGCGTTCTGAGGAGTAAGTGGGTCAGTGCGCTTACTCCACAATGAGCACACAATGAATGGGGCCTCCTAGCCCAAGATATAGGCACTGTGCTGGGCTGAACTGTGGGAGGAACATGGTCCCTGCCCTTAGCATGTGAGGGGCTCTCTTGCACCACGGGAGTTTGAACTTTGTGCTGATGGCAGAACAGAGCCCCTGACTTGTTACAAAGAGGGAAGTGGTTGGTCAAAACTCTTAGGTTTACAATTAAGGGAGACTCAAAATTTGGGATCAGATGGCAGACTGAAGCTAAGGACAAGGCCAGGCTCCTGATTTCAAGTACAAGACGTGGTTTCCTTTCTCTCTTGAAGTAGGAAACCACCTTGGGACTTGCCTGTAAACAGACAGCGAAGCCCCTTTCCCCAAGGATTCCTTGCTGTCCTCCTCAGTGCTCGCGGGGCGCAACTCCACAGTCCATGGTACCCGTTCGTCTCAGTGTCCATAGCTCAGGGCCAACAGGGCAGACACATGAACATTTGCTGGACTGAATCCTGCCCCGATCCCTGCTATCTTCTCACCAGAGCAAGCGTGGCCCAGGTCACCTTTGCTCTAACATGGAAATGACCATCATGGGGGTTAACTTTCCTTGTGGCCACCTGCTTTACTATAGGAACTTACCATACTGCATGTAAACCAGCACCCTCACCTGACAAATCTACCACTGACAGGCCATCTGTCCAAGAGCAAGTGTAGTCCTGTCAGTCCTGCTAAGACTCCTGGTGCCAGTCAGGGCCTAAAGACCCAAAGTCCTTAAACCTCTCTCTTACCTCTCACTTGTGTCATCCCCGAGGCTCCCTGTATTATTGCTGAAATGGGTTATGCTGTTCTGTCTACCTGGCAGGGCATCTTGTCCCTTTTGTTTTGTGAAGGCTGAGAACTAGAGATCTAACACAAGTGTCCCCCCCACCAGGTTCTCTCAGGTCACTGATTTTCACACCTCCTCCGACCTCTCACCCCAAGTCTTTTAAAAAGTATGACATCCTCTGAACAGAAGAAGCTGCACATGGAATCTAAAAACAGAAGCAGAGCTGAAGCAAGAGTCAAGGCCTAGAGTTCTTAACTGCTGCACACTCAGAGCTTCACGCTAGATGGGACAGTTTGGGGGACACTGTCACATACGGATATGTTAAATTGCTATAACCTCTTTGGAGTGTGGTCTTGGTGGTAGCTATCAAAATTTAAAAGTACATCTCTGACCCCAAAGTTACACTTTCAGAAATAAACATTACGCTATATTCCTACAACAATGCGAAGATGTGCAAACTGCTCACCCTGGCACTACTAGCTGTGCTCCAACAGGGAGGTGGGAGATGCTAAATCACACAGGAGACCATGTGCGGGAACACATAAAAATATCTAAGGTACTCCGGTAAGTGGGAAAAAGGATAAGCTGTCACTGCAGCATTGACTGTTCTACCAAATAACTTTCAGGTCCAGCCACAGAAGACTGGCCAAACTAAACCAGGGTAAATTGACACCTGCATCAGAACACTAGGCGGCCACTAAATGACAAGGTGAGACTAACCAAATGCCACTCACTAATCAAGGACTGATTATACAAATATGGTAGACCCACACGATGACCACAGACGATATGAAAATACAAAGAAGTCTTCTAGGCAGTGACATAAAAAGATCTCTAGGATACAGTTAAGCAAAAAAAGATGCAGAATAACATATATAATAAGCTACTTTTTGTATAAAAGAAGAAAAATAACATTCATCTTTTTAAAATTTGGATAAAGAAATCCTGAAAGCAGTGAGCTAACATACAGGGGAGGGTATGTGTGGACGGCAGGAGGAGGGGGACAGTCCGAAGAAGACCTTATGCTGCGTGCTTTCTTTTATTGTTTGGTATTTCTGGAAATCATGTGAATTTAACTACTCAAAAATATTTAGATCTATATTATCTGTGCAGACAGGGAAAAGTGGACAACATTTACTGCTAAATAGAAAAACTTCAAGGTTTAGAACAGAGTATACACATGGTTAACTTTTGTCTAAGAAATTTTTTTTATTAAAAAGACAATGAGGTCATGAAAGACAAAGGAAGACAGAGAAACTATTTCATACTAAAAAGACATGAGGAGAGAATGCAATATGTGACCCTGGATTGGATCCTCAACCAGAAACAAAACTGCTCCAAAAGATACTGCTGGGACAACTGACAAAATTCAAATGTGGACTGAGGAGTAGATAATAGTATTATTACAATGTTAAATTTGATAACTGTACTGTGGTTAATATAGTAACAGCTTATTCTTAAGAAATGCATGCCGAACTATAAAGGAATAAAGACATGATGTAGGCAACCTACTCGCAAATAGGTCAGAAAAAAATCTTATATATGTTTGAGAAATGGTAAAGCAAACGTTAGAATCTGGACAAGGCTCTATGAGACTTCTTAGGACTTTTCCTTAAGTTTGAAATTACTTCGAAGTAAGAATGAAAAAATGAAAAGGAGAAAAAGAGTACACATGTACAAATCTAAAGGACAAAGAGAGAAAATACCTGGAGGAAGTGTCTGCCTGGGCAGTCGCTCCTTTTATAAACATCTGTAACTCCTAACAATAATAGCAGTAAGTGGGGATTTACCGAGCATTCACTATGTACCACTGCTGAGTGCTGTCAGTGGGATTAACTTAATGGCCCCACACAAAGTTCCGAGGCAGGTACAAAAATTCTCATTTAGAGAAGACTAAAATACAAGGAGGGCAAGTAGCCCAGTGCTATGAGTGGAGGAGCAGGGACTTGGTCTAGCGAATCTAGCCCTAGAGCCGACAGCCTCAGCACTGTGTTGGTCACTGCTCTGGGGGACTGAAGTTTGCAGCAGCTCAGCCACCCTCTGTCGCACCCAGCCCCACCCTCCTAGAAGGCAGTGCACTGTAGGAAGCCTGGCTCAACCAACATAAGGTGAAGGAAGAGAGGTCAGGGATGAGATGATGTCAAAGTGGGGCAAGAGCCAACACCGCTGCCTTCAAGAGCACACTGGCTATCCTGCACAAAGGGAGAAATTCCTGACTTTGTTTAGAAAATGTCACTCTAGTATCTAGGAAAGAGGAAGGCTGTGCACACCTCATGATGACCCCAATCTCTCCATGATGCCACCTGACATTTGCACAAAAGACCAGAGGGGTAAGAATGGAAGATTTTTGCACAAAATGACAGCAAACATTCCAGTCTGTCAAAGAGAGACAAAGAGGTATGGCAAGAGTGGCTGGACATGGGGTAGACAATAAACAGAGGTATTCTGAAAAGGAAGTCTGCAGGTCCACCTAATAGGACCAACATTTGGTTCTGCCAACTCCCAGAGGCTGCCAGCACTCACCGCAAAGCAGCCAATCAATCATTCTCTGCAAACTTGTCTCCGTAGTTTTCAAACCGGCTATTGGTGGACTTCTTCCCAGTGCCTCCATAGCCATAGGAGAAAGGCTCTTCGCCTGACGGAAGAAATAGGCAAAGGCAGGTTAAACCTGCGATGGTCACAACAGCCTTTATGGCTGTCACATACTTTTAAAGGAAAAAATAATTTTCTTTACTAGTTTACTAATCAGATGCCTTTGGGGGGGGGGGAGGTGAGGAAGGTTGGAAAGGAAGCCCTTCATGCAGAAATCCTGAGGGCTTGATGGGGTGAAGTGTTAAGTCTGGGAATGGAGCTGAACTGAACTGCTCTGCACAGAAAGGAGAATTTAGAAAGAAAGGGAGGGGAAGAGAGGATCTGGGATAGAGGAAGCCTGTACGCTGAGATGCAACCCTTCCCTGTGACACTCAATATTCAATCGAATCTACTAATGGCATCAATTTTTGGTGCCAGTGGGTTTTTGGCAGCAATCGGTAAAGGGGCTGGATTTTGCTTCTGGAGACCATGAGGTCTAACCCCTAGGAAAGGTACTGGATTTCCTCAGGCTATGGAACCCCACGGGGGTTGAAGCATCTGAGACCCTAAGGGCCCTGCTGACACCTGGGTTACAGAGATCCATGGCCAGGAACCCAAGGAGCATCCTGCCAGAAAAACACGAGCCAAAGATGAATTCCAGGCCCAGCTCTTCTTCAAATCAGTTCTGTGTAACCCTGGACATCTGCTTGACCATTCTGGGCTTTATATCTTCATCTATGTCAACTACCCACCACTTACATCTCAAAACTGAGGCAAAGATAAAATGAGATGACAAATGAATCTTAAATAAAAGGTGCTAGTATGTATCAAAATGTAAACTATACTTTCCTCGTGACCTACCATTTCTACTTTCAAGAATCAGTCTAAAGTGAAGTCAGACCAATTACACACAAGGATAGCGTAACTGTTTAACAGCAAACAATTACAACCAATTAAAAAAAAACCTACGAAACTTCATAAAGAAGTAATACAATTCTACAGTGATCAAAAGCTATACTTATTTACCAAAATGTGCCCATCATATGTCAAGAAAAAGAAATTAAGTTTCAAAACAGTATGCACAGTGTGACCCAGTCTGAGATACATCAAGAAAAAAAGAACCGTCCAGAAGACGGTGGATGAAAATGTCAACACGTATTGTTACCTCGCAGGTTTAGTAGGTTATTTTCCCCCTCTGTATGGCCTGAATTTTTATAAGGAGCACATGTTATTTTCATAATGAGAATGTTTATATGACCAAGGCAGAAGGCCTAGGCATTGGACACTGAAATCAGTTACTTGGGGACAGGTCATTGAGGCCTGGGTCCTGTGAAAATCCAAAATCTCTCACTGGGCAGGCCTTGTCTTTCTTCGCCAACCAGTCCTGGCCCCACTGGTCTCTGCTTCCCCTTTTACTCTGGGTTAGGCTCTGGACAGAAAATCCTAGACAGAACTTAATGAGGAACTTGGTTTGAGGACAGGTGACAACTGATTTTTTTTTTAAAGAAAGGGAACAGTTTTCTAAGAGAACTTTGGACACTCTCCTAAAAGATAGATAAGTTTTTCGTAGAAAAGTTAACTTTAATCTGTCCAGCTGAATCTTGTTTGCCCGAAGATGGGCTGTGTGGCATATACTTAATCTTTGTGTCTATTCCATCCCAGGCCACTTCTGTTCCCAGTCCAGTGCTGGAAGAAAAGCTTAGGAAGCTCGAGACTCCAGGGACAGAGGCAATCACTCTCCTCTGGCCTGCTTGGTTGCCCTCCTTACCTAGCTGGGTACTGCAGGAGTCCAGGGACCAGCCGATGCGGACGACATGCGGGTCAGGCTCGTGGATGGAAGGTGCTTCACAGAGATTTCCTCATTGATCTGGGGAGAGAGAATAAGGCGCTCAGAATTGATTCTCTGGAAGCTGATTCGTTATAAGGCAATACAGGAGGGAAGTATATAGGCATTGAAAAACAGCAATGGCCTTTCTGGCTGAAGAAAAGGTATCAATGCTGCTCTGAAAGCAGACTCTCCGAAGGGCTCAGAAAAGTGCAGGGCCACAGAGGGTTTCAAAATATAGTTATTTTTTAGTTCAAACACTTGCTGCAGGGAAAATGGACTCTCATAATATTTGGCATAGAAAGATAAGCTGATCCAACATCTTGGACAGCGATTTAACAGTCTCCACTAAAATACAAATGTACATACTGCGTCAACAACAATTCAGTGTAGCACTGTTTATAATACCAGAAGAAAAAAAAAAAAAAACAAAAACAAAACAAAACCCAGAAAAAATCATCTGTAAGGCAGTGGTCACATTATGGTACATCCATGCACAGAATGTGATATAACAATTAAAAAGAATGAGGCAGGCCTACTGAATGCACTGGCATGGAAAAAATGTCCAAGATATAGCATTCAGTAAAAGCGGCAAGAAGGATAAAAAGCGCTTGACTTAACTTCCAATTTAGGTTAGAGATTAGACTGCCTAAAAACCATTTGTATTTGTAATAGTTTGTGGCTTCTGGAAAATTACACTATTTTGCTGAATTTCAGTGCATGATTTTCACATTTTAACATCTTCAGGATATACCTTACAATGGATGTGCTAAGAAAGCACTATCAATTTCATCGGCAGTGTTTCTCTATGAGCAGCACACAGAACAATGCATAACTTAGTCAACTGTCCTAGTTTCAGCGAAAATGATAACCTTGGTCTCAGGTTCTATCTCTAAAAAAAGGGATAACAGTCCCCATTTCAAGATGGCACTGTGATGATTAACGGAGATATCCATGTAAAGAGCCTGGCACCATATCTATGCACAAAGTGTTCTATAAACATTAGCTACCATAAATGTTTGCTACACAAAGGAGGGCACACAATAATCTGTTAATATAAGTGCTCTCTGGAGGGCAGCGAGGAGACGGGGAGGATATAACCACAACTTTTTGCTTTTCACACCATACTCTTCTGTGCCATGTGAACTTCTGTTAACATGACATGCACTTTTTCATAAACATATGACATGTAACTGCGGAGAGATGATGGCAGAGGTGGCTGATGGCAGAATTTTGCCTTGCTCTCGCCCCTTTAATTGATGATGCTGTGATCCATTCTTCTAGCTCACTTTTCTTCCCAAACAATTCCTTTTTCCAGTTCTACAAACATGTCACCCCTAGAATGGCTTGGCTGGGTCAAATTCCACCAAGGAAAAATCTGCTTGATGAAGCAATGCTGGTTGGTCTGTTTTCTGATATAGCATTTAACAATGGTACATTTCTCAAGTTCATTATACTTTTTTTTGCTTGGACACAAAAGTCTGTGCTCAATCCTCTTCTGTAGTCATGGCTCCACCAAGGAGATAATGACAGGACTATCCCAAAGGTGGGATCTGCTTCCTGTCCAATCCCCTGTTGCTCCATCACCTTCATCTCAAAGCACACACGGCCCCTTCTGACCCCATAGCTGGCACGGGCTCCTGACCACAGGTATGCAAAGCCCTCAATTGTGAGCGGGTAGCCACTACTCCGGTCTCGGGCCACCTTGAAGTGGAGGTCGCAGTTATCTGTGGACAAAAAAGCCTGGAGTTGGCTGCTGTTTTAAAGGTCCCAAGATAGAAACAGGCACAGACTTTTAAAGGTAAGTTTCCCAAGGGTGTTAACCAGGAGCACACAAGCCAACACACTGTGGGGACAGGTTCACGAGAAACTGCCATTCTCCCTTTCAGCAGAAAGGCTCTTGCACTATGGCAAACTGGCCTGCATAGGATAAAAGCAGCCCCTTCACACAGAAAATGGAGTTCTTCACCTGGCTGGGGTCCAAGGACAACCATCAGGAGAGACTTTAGAATTTTACTCAAATGCCTTCTATGGGGATGTACACTTGCTAGGGAGAGGATCCATATCCTCAGCAGTTTCAAGGGATTTTAGAATTGGATGGGGGGGAACCAATCTCTACTGCCATTAATTTCAACCATCTCCCCCTGCACTAACTCAGTTCAGGAGCCAGACTCCTGCTGCACAAACTGACCCTGATCCACACCCACCATCCAGGTACCACAGGCTCCCACCTGCTCTTGTGGGCCTAGGGCTCTTCTGCTCTAACTCAGACTCTTCCCACTCTTCAGGGAGCCAGTCATGCCTCTCAGAGTCTTTCCTGACCATCCTATTTAACAGGTAAAGACTGAGTGCCCTGGTCTGTACATTTGGCATCTGATCAGATGCTGCTTCATAGATCACTGACACCCAATATTTTAAAAAATGTTTAGCTCTACTCTGGCATACTGTCTTTGAGATCAAAGAAACTGTATGATATGGCTTTCCCTCTTCCAAAAGCATATAGCTACTGTTCTAATAAACATGAGGTACATAACAAAATATATCAATAAACTGCTGTTTACTTCCTGCTGTTAGAAAGTACAATGTTCTTAGACCTGAGTGGATTTCTGGGTGTGCTGAAAAACTTCATATTCACAGGCTCTACCACTTAGATTCTGTCTTAGGAGGTCTGAGAAAGGGCAGGACCTCTGTAATTATTTCAAGTGTTTAGGTGTGCAATCAAAAGGAAAGCCACTTATCCAGTAGAAAACATACTGAACTGGAGGACAGGGAGTAGGGCGGGCCAGGTTAATGCCTCAGAGGACAAAGTGGCATTGATTTCACCAGGAACATGAATAGCTGATGGGAACTGGTCATCAAAGAGTTAAGTTTCCCCAGCGCACTCAGGTTCTCTTCCTGATTAGATGACAACCTCTGTGTACCAGTGTTCAGGGTTTTCTAAATTGCTCTCATATCTGTTCTCTGCTGAGTGTCACTGATTGTACTCTGCGGTATTAGGGCAGGATTACTCTTCCCTGAAGAGATGCTCAGAGAAATAGAATGACTTCCCCAGGATCCCACAGAACGGGCTGGGAGCAGATCTTCTGTCTCCAAACCAGCACCCTATCTGGACTCTCATCACTCTGGACAGTGCCCGGCAGAGGCTCTGTGAAGGTCAAGGCACTGTTTCCCAGTACTGACCGGAAGGCAGAATCAGACAGGCACACAAGGACTCACACGTGTCAATGGCAACAAGGGTGTCATCAAAGTCATCTTCATCTTCTTCAGCCGGAGGCTGAGGAGAGCGGCCCCTGTGTCAGAAATAGGGGGTAAGCCACAGGAGAATGGTCGAACTAGCACAGAGAAGGGAAATGAAGGTTCTGTTGGAACTTATAAGTGGCCTCCAGACTGCTCCCTAGGTTTCAATTTGTTCACACAGAGATTAGCAGAAGAACTCTGTAACCCTACATCCTTGCAATGAGAGCAATGATTGTTAGCTCCTAGGGTGGGGACAGGGACCAGAAAGGGCATGCTCTGCTGAAGAGGACCATTTGAATTATTTAGAGAACTTTTTCAAAGACGACCCTACTCTCACCCACCCTCTGCATGTAAAAACTGCCTCCATCCTGAACTATTATCGACAGAAGGCTGTGGTAGCCCGAAGGGTACTGGACCAGGACGGGGAATGTGTAGCAGCTTAGATAAACCTCAGTAATTACAATCTGTCCACACACCACGCTTCCTAAAATTCCACGTCGGAAAGGACACGGAATGACCCATATTTTTTGTCTCCTTCTCTTTCAAAAATGTCCTAAATCACGAACAAGATTCATTTTCCTACCAAAACACTAAAAATGAACGATATAAAAATACTGCTGGTTTCCAACATGCAGGAATAACAGGGATGGAGTGTAATCCTGCCCAGGACAGTCTGGATGAACCTAGTCCCCTGTGTTCTCAAATCAAGCACCCCACGCCCAGCTGGCTGCTGGCACTCTGGGGGCAGTGGGCCGCCCTCTAGCTCTGCCAGTCCTGATTGGAAGAAGGAGCTCATCAAAGGCAGGGAAGCTTTCCCTGTCAGCCCAGATCAGAGTAAGCGCTCCTCCTCTGCCTTCCATCGGCCAGTAGTTCTAGGCCCCTATACCATGGGAGGCAAGGGAAAAAACTCAAGAGGGGGTTCCATGTCCTAACTTTAGTCAGACCCAGGCCCTGTGTTAAAGGGAGTCACAGCTAGTTAGGGGATGGACTCCCCCAGGTAGAAATAAAATGTGTCAGATGACCAGTCCAGATGAGTAAAGGAACGGTCACTTCTACTTTCTGTGATCAGAAAAGGCTTCGCATAGGAGCTGAAGGAGGGAAGGAGGGAGGGACAGGACCAGAGCTGGAGCAAAGGGAGGGGGAGGGCTTGTTAGGAAAGGGAAAGAACAAATGACCAGGAAAGAGAGCCCACTCCCTCCTGTGAGCTCCTGACATGCACACCCTGACTACTCATCCCACACGGTTGTGGCTTACTTGTGTATGTGTCTAGCAGTCCCTATATTGCCAATGAAATAAAGCAAAACCCACTGCCCAAATCATCCTGTGTCCACCTTGTGAAAAAACTCCGAGCACTGACAACAAATGAATGAGTAGATGGATGGAGGGGGTGAGTTTGGGAAAAGGGTCAGTAAAGAGATCTTTTTATTTCCCAATTGTGGGATATTGAGCAGCTGTTAAGAATAGGACACTGCAGGATCCTGGGGCAAAGGACTAAAAAGGCAGGCTGGCGTCTTACACATAAAAGTTTAAGGTGCTGTATTTTACCCTGTAGGTAATGGGAAGCGAGGAACTGAGGGAAGGTCCAAAAGTTTTACAAAGCTGAATCTGGTAGTGAGTGCAGGAAGGGCTAGGATGGGAGACTGTGAAGGCAGAAAGAACTCCCTCTGCCCCTCTTGGTTGGTACGAAGGTCCTAAGGCACTGGGCTATAGAGACCTATTGGAACAAGGGTGCCTACGGCCTCACACACCCACCTCCTATCCTCTCGGTGTTCAAAGTAACCCCGTCCCCGGTTTTCTTCATAAGGCCTCTTGCGACTCTGGAATTGCTGTCTGTCTGGCTTGAGTTGAGATGTTTCAGGTGGGAGGAAGCTGCTGGGTGCTTCTTGCTTCATCTCCGTCTTTACTTCCACTGTCGGGACAAATCCAGATGGTCAAGATACTTGGAAACTCCTCAGCTATCACTCTTCTGGTCTCTCTCCCTCAGGAGATGTTTGCAGGATCCTGACTACGGTGGTGAAGTGCTGGGCACGGGCAGCCAGCTGGGTTCAGTGGAAGCCTGCTGAGGGAGCCGAGAAGGCTGACTGGAGAACCGGGTTAGGATGAAGGGAGGCCAGGGGTGGCCAGCCAGGAACATCAGCACTGGCAGTTGATGGGGTGACAGATGTCAGTCAGAGAGCTCTCAGGCTTCACTGAGAGGGAGAGGGGGCTTCAGCACTAAATAAGGACAAGCTCTCTAAGGTGGCATGGGCTGCCTCTGGCTATTTTGCCATAGGGTCCATGAAAGTTGGCAGCTACCCTGCACTGCCCAGTGGGAGGGAGCCCTAAAGGACTTGAGATCTCTTTAAACTGAGAATGCCTACGTTCTCCAATTTCTCCTCCCAAAGAATCTCTCCACCTCAGTTCTAACAAAGCTTCTTCAATCTGACAAGGGAATGGAAAGCAATTCAACAAAATGCTGTGTCCTGCAGCTCACTCCATGGGCTGCAGTAACTCTACCGCAAAGCCCAGATTCACCCAGAAGGGAGGGTCTGCACTTAAGCCAGCTCACAGGTGTGATGGCCTCACTGAATCGCACATGTAGGAAGTCATGACGGGGTAACTAACGTTCTGTGGACCGCAGGAATGTCCCAGTTAGGCAGACTCCAAGAATCAGCACCTGAGAGCGAACCATGGATTCAACCTAGCCCGACTTCTCCCACAGAGTCTACGCCTGAGTGCTTAAACCAAGACCCCCACCCCCACTCCGGATCACCCCCTAGCTTTGGCACGCAGACCGAATCTGAGAGCAGGCTCTTGGCTGTCCAGGATGGGAATGATACCCATCTGAAGGGAGCCTCCCGATTCCCTGCAAAGCACTGGGCTCACAGGAGGCCCTGGGAAATGTCTGTTGGTAATAGCACAGAAAACACTCTCCTTGGGCCAAATGATCTCACAAGTCTCACAGAGCCTGACACAAATCTTCAAGTTTAACTTACATTTATTAAAATCCTGAGCTACCCACAAGAAATGTCTGGAGATTTCACTTTGTGGATGAACCAGAATGAAAGTACATAAAATCAACTAGATTCACTAAGAAAAGGCACTAGGACCACAATACAGTGAAAGGAACACAAGACTAGTTTTGTCATTACTCAACAGTGGGACCCTGCTTCCTGAGAGGTAGGACACAAGTGGTGAGGAATCAAGTGTCCCAAGAGCCAGTTTCCTGAGTTCTAATCCCAGTTCTGCCATCAGACAAGCCACCTCCCCAATTTATAAAATGAGGAGAAGGCTGGATTATATCTTTGTTTCCCAAACTAGTGTTAGGAAGAGCTTTCTCCTGCAAAGCCATATTTACATGTTTGGCAAATCCTGGGTTTATACAATACGACACAGAATTTTTTTCAGTCCAGGACTTCTAAGAGCTTTTAATGCTCTAACGAGCACAGAGACTTTCCTGGAAATGCTACAGCATGTGCTGCATTTTTCAGATGTGTTTGGCCAAGGAACCCTTTTCTGAGAAGTCCACAACACCCCCTGGAACACTATTCTTCAGAGCATGGGAAATACCAACTAGATTTAGAAGACCCTTCCTGGCTTCCGCATTCTAAGGTTCTAAATAAGACCCAAACATTGGCCTCTAGGTCTAAACTTCCAGGGTGCTGACACTAACATCCAAAAACAGATACCACGAAGACTCCCCTCTCCCAACACCCGAGAGCAGGACTAAATTCTTTCCTTCCAAAGAACCTTGCCAGAGTGATAAAACCCAAATGGATTGCCCAAGAGGAAGATGCAAAGTATCTCTGAGAAAATGGGCTCTAGGCAGAGGGTAAGGGCCACAGATAGATTCTATTTCCCTTGAAGAGATGTACCATGCATGCTTTCCACCTGGGCGATTAGGCCTTGCTGCTGCTCCACCTCCAGTGGTCTCCTCTCATAGCCTGAACTCGTTCTCTTGTTTGATGACCTGGGTGTCATAGAATTGGTTCTGCCTGGTAATATTGTCCATGACATCTTAAAACAAAAAACGGCCAGTCAGAAGGGTCCTTCTTGGGACGAGAGGTGGCTTTTTTATGTTACACAATGATGTCCCCACTGGAAACAGTCTGCCAGAGGTTAAAAGGTGTGATAACACTTTCAGATGGAAACCTATTTGGGCAGTCAGCCACTCCAGCTACCTGAGGACATGCCCTCTTGCCCCTCAAAGGGTTGGAGATCTGTGATTGGGTTTTACAGAATCCCAACATGCAAAATCAAATGAAACAGAACTGCTCTGTGGACCACAAGCAGTGGAGCAAGGAGACGAGAGGATCAGAGAAGGGGTTCAGCTTGATCTCTCCAAGTCTCTCTAGGGTGGGGGTGACTCTAGACACCTGGGACTCCAAGGAGCACAGTTAAAAAACCACCATCCTAGGTGTTCTCTGGCAAGGTGCAATGCTTAGGGAATTGCCTTCTGAGCACAACCTTTAAAATTGTTCAGAGCATAAACCAGTTCTCTGCCCAGCCCGATTCACTATTCCCACCTGCGTAGCCAACCCTCTTAGAGATTCTCTTCCACCCTGCAATACATGCAAAGATAAGGCGTAATCATCTCAGCTAAAGGGAGAAATGGGGGAGGAAGGAAAGGAATTGTTAAGAAAATAGGAATTATGATAATAGTGGCCTTCAGGTTCATTAGGGATAAGTCCTGAAATATTTGGAGTTAGGTACAAAGGGTTTCAGGAAGGTGTCTTATGGGTCCAGGAGGAACTTAGCTGAAGGGTGATGAGAATAACAATATTAACTATTTATGGAGCACATACCACACATCAGATCCTGGGATATAACTTAGAATAAGCTTGCCTCTACCGAAGCCTTCAGTTTAGTGACACAGACCCATATTAAACAAATACTCACAGACACAAAACTATGATTGTGTTAAGGGCTACAAAGTACCACAAAAACTAAGACAGGGGCCCAGATAAGTAACAGATAAGTGATGAGAATGAAGAAAACATTCACGGGGTTCTCAGCGGTGGGACTAAAACCAGAGTACCAAACCCCAAACTCCCTCAGGAAGACCTCTGCAGCCAAACCTGCAAAGCTGGGAAACCTAGAATGAACAGCAGGTAGGCTCTCTCTCCACCCCAGGGGCCAGCTCTACTAGATGCCTCAAGGGATCTACTACTGGCTCTGCAACGACCAGTGGGGCAGAACCACAGGGAAGGAGACTATATTCTGCAACTTGCTAACCGAATGGATCCTTTCTCAGAGGACAAATACATCTCGGCACAAAGCAGGTGCAGCCCAAGGGGAGGAGTCACAGATCATGTGGTTGGCGACAGGTCTGTTTACTGGAGCTGAAGGATGGGTTGAAGAGGGCATGAAAGGGGAGCAAAGGATTTTGTTGTAGGGGAGATAGAAAGAAATGGATTATTTCCTTAACTGGAATATATAGAGCCTTTTCAAACAATTCTACTTCTCTCAGACTCCAAGCACAGTGCTCTTTCCACAAAGCCTCACATCTCTCTTCCCGACACTGTCTCCTATGTCCACAGAGGCAGCCTCACCCAGAGAACTTGTGATCCTGGGGTCCTTCTCCACTCTCTAAAACATCCACTCCTAACAAAAAGCAGGCCTAGTGCTAAGCCCCTTATACATGTGATCTCATCCATTTTTAATCCAGGCGGGCACTAGTATTATCCCTATTTTACATACAAGGAAACCAGGGCTCACAGAGGTGAAATGACCTGGCCAAGTTATGAAGCCATATCTGAAAAAAGTCTGAGAGTCTAGAGTCTGAGCTCTGAAGTGCCTGCCTCGCTGTCCTCTGAGAGATCTCTGGCCATTGGCCCTTCTTCCTAGGCTTTCCTGCCAGGGTCTCTCCTGCCCTAGACCTGCTACTCCTTCTTTCCCAGGTCTCTGCCAAGGGAAGTACTGTTCCCAGCACCTGAGTCCTGGACAACGCCCCGGCCGCCCTCCACCCCAAATCTATACTCAACTTGCCCCTCTTCCAGGAGATTCCATCTCTCATGACCAAGTACCCAGTGCCAAGCCCGAATCTTGCCTTTTCCCTGACCTCCTTGTTCTCATTCCCTCAGCCAAGGCCCACGGTGCCTTTTTTACAGAAAATACCACAAGTCCTGGATGCCAGAGTCCCCTCTATTTACTCCTTAACCTCTCTGATCCCCACTCCCCAGTCCTGCTGGAAAGCCACCCTTTTCTAATTTGATTTACTCCCTTTCCTATCCCAGGGTCTCCTCGCTTCAGACAATCACAGATCTACCCTATCCCTCTTCATTTTGAGCCATACCTTCTGAATGATGGAGGTTTTCCCTGCTACCTCCTGAGCCCCCCCCCATCTCTGGGCACACAAATAACTGCTTTGGGACCAAGGAGCTCTCTCAGCCCCAGAAAACAGGCCCCCCTCCATCCTGAGTCTACAGGTTTTCTTTCTCCTTCCACATCCTACACACTCTCCCCTCCCCCATATTTGCTACATCAGCTACACACTCCTGTGCTGGACACAAGGATCCTCTGTCCCCTAGATACTGCGCTGACTTCAAACTCCACCAATTTGCTATCTGCCCCACCCCACCCACCCCTGTTCTCCATATTGTTAATCCAAGACCATTCAGCAGTAGCCACTGAGTTATCTGTCCTCAGAGCCTTGCCAGATCTGGACCTCTAGTTCCGTTATCCAGTGACACATCCTTCCCACCCTTGCCAGCCTCCGGACACCAAGGTTCCCTACACCAGCTCTAGAAGTCAACAAGAAGGTCCCCAGATTTCCCAGCCCCAAATGCCCAAATTGCCCCTGCCTCAAAGTTGGTTATTCTCCAGCCCTGGATCTCAGAGTCCCTCAGGCCATCATCAGACAGATGTGGGTCCTCTACAGTCCAATCATATGTTGGTCTTCCACATTCCCTAAATGCTCACCAGCCAAACACCAGACCATCCAGTCCATCAGACTCTCTCCAGCCAGACCTCAGGACCTCCATCTCACCAACCTACCCAGTAGCTTATATCAGACTTCCCGTTATTCTATCCAGCAGCAAACTCCAGGATCCTCCATCCTGAAACTCTCCTGGCCCTGGACACCTGGTGATTCCTTCCGTGCCCTGTAAACAAGGCTCCCAACGCCCAGCCCACAAGCTGAGCTAGCACAGCCCCCAGGCCCACCCAGCTCCAAACCTAAGGATCACCATCCTTTCCAAGACCTTCCTCGGCCCCCGAATAGAAAACCTCTTGTTCTTCTGACTTCTCCAGCTTCAGAAACCACGGCTTCCGGTCTCCGAATCCTAGGCTCCAGAATCCTCACCTCCCCCATCTCCTGGACTTTACTCATTTCCGAAACCAAGAGCCCCCACCTCTCAGTATCTTCCCTGCACCGAATGTCAGGATCCACCCTCCAGTTGTCCCGAGGCCCTTCACTACAGATCCTTTTCAGCGGCGGGTAGCGGAATCCCCCAATCCTCAAATCGTCTCCCCGACCTCGGGCGCCGGATTCCCACGTCCCACAGCCCTTCCTCTGCCCGGACTCCGGGCTTCCCGGTCCCCGCCCCGCGCACTCTCACAATGTCCGTCCGGCCCCGAGTAGCCGCCGGGCTCCGGGTGCGGCTGCAGCCCGGGCGGCGGTGGCTGCGCGGTCCCCTCCAGCTCGGAGCCCCCCTCGGTCTCGACCTCCTCGTTGCTGTGCTCGGGTCGCCCCGGCTCGTCGTCGGCCTCGAGCTCCCGCTCGTCGTCAGGCTCCTCGGCCTCCAGCGCCGCCTGCAGCCGCTCAGCAAGCTCGGCCTTGAGGCCGCGAGTGTCCAGGCCGCGGCGCTGCAGCTCCTCACGAAGTTCGTTCACCTTCAGACGGCGCACATCCATGGCCCGGGCCCCCGGGGCGGCCCCCGAGCCTGGCCCGGCCTCCCAGGGCTCTGTCCCCCTTAAACCTTTCCTGTCAGGAGGCGAAGGGGGAAAGGGGGGGGCCCACTCCAATGGCGGCAGCAGCTCAAAATGGCCGCCGCCGCCGCCTCCCCCACTTCCGTGGTTTCTTGCGATGCAACATAAGTGCCAATTGGCCACTGTATGGGGGCAACGGGCGCGGGCCCGGGGACTGAGCCAATCAGAGAGCGGCTTTCAAAAAAACGGCAACGAAAGGGCTCAGGAGCGCCCGGGAGGAAGCGTTGGCCTACGTCGATGCCGCGGCCTGAGCGGAGGGCGGGAAAAGACGGGAGGCGGAGCGCATAGTGATTGGGTAGAACCCGTGCGCTCGCTCCCGTAGGGTCAAATGAGGGAAAGGGAGTAAGGACTTGGGCCAATCAGCGATGAGATCTCTCAAGGAGCGTGCCCCACGGCCTTTCCTGCGCAGCCCCTTCACCAAACTAGTGTCTTCGTAACACATATCCTGATGGGTCTAGATCTCTCGCCCTAGAGGAGTCCGCTATAACCAATCAAAAGGAGGGTCGGCAGACACCTCCCCCTTTCACTATTGCCTTTAAGAAACCGGAAAGAGGTGAATTCACGAAAAGCCCGCCCCTTGCCGTTAGGGCGGTTTCAAAACAATCTGCTCACCAATCGCAGTTATTGTCTTATCTCACTAAAGCTCGGACAGTTGGATCGCTTTAGGAAAGACTAACGGATTGGCCATTCTTCAGCGGACCGGCTCACAAATTTTGCTGTAGAGGGAGGTATAGAAATAGAGATTAATAGATAAATTATTCTTAATCTGGAAGAAATTCAATTGCCTTTATGAAAAGCAACCCTTTGACTTCAGAGAGTCCTGAAGGTTTGAAAATAGAGGCTAGACTAACAACGGGGGAAGAGTCGTAAAAGAAATCGTACTCTCTTTCCCTAATAGAACATCTGATAGGGAGACTCTTCCACGATCCTAGCTTCCCTGCCGTCTTTCTCTATGGTTGGTATTTTACGTGGAATGGGCGCTTTGCACGCGACCATAGGGCCTTCCCCTCGGGGAAGACCTCCAGAAGTTCGCGGGTCTCTACCCCAACTCCTCTAAATTGCTGTTCAGTAGATCTGGCTATTTGGCATCTGTACTGATAAGCTCAAACACACGGGTCTGTAGCTAAGCCTCACGCCACTAAATACAAACGCCACAGTTTCACAGTGTCTAACTCTGCACCACCTCTCGCCTCTAACTCAAAAGACACAAAACGTCTGTAAGATACACAACCGAGATACACAATGCAAACGCCGGCTGCCCATTGAGCCTTGCCTTAAATCCATAAAAGCCTACACATGACCTCTACTTAGACAAAGGTACAAACGACACAGATAAACAAATGACCGTGAGGTCGGATCAGATTCATCAATTCAGGGGATAATGCACCGAACTGCAATGCAGATGCGTCCGCTAAGATCCGCACGGGCAAGCTGCATCAAATGATAAAGACACAGGGCAGTTACACTGCAAGCTTACACTACGGCAACCTAGACACACAGCACCCACTCAGAAGCGGGACAGACACTCACGTGGGCCCAGAGGTTCCAGTCCAGACACCCCGCCCCTCGCCCACGTCCGACTTCCTTTCTCCTCCCAGCTTCCCACAACGATTTATTTTTTTAAAGTTTGTGGCCGGGATTGAGCTGTTCTCGGTTCTCAAGAGCCGCCACCGGAGGGCGTCCGGGCGCTGCCAAGGAGTCCTCCATCTGCTGCGGGACACACCCAGAAACGTGTGCCCTGCAATGCGAGCAAAACAGTGTCGTCTTGGCAGGAGTTCCTTTGTGGACCAGTGATTATTGGCGGAGTTCTGTGCCTGTGTTTCTATACGAATCTGAACGTTTAGGTCTGTGAGTACCTATTGTACTCTATATGTCTCTGAGTATTTGTATCACTTTACTCCTCGTCTGTTACTCTAGTTTCTTTCTATTTCTGGTATCTGCCTGTGCATGTTTGTATCTGTAATTTTTTTCTCCAATCATCATGTTCTAATCTTCCCTCCAAAGAAGGAGCAGGTAAGGATTATCCTGACGACTTTATCTGTAATTTTGTGTGTCTGTTACTGTGTCTGAATTTCAGAGTCTCTGTATTTGTGTGTCAGAGTATGTCCATTAATTTGTGTGTTTTTGAGATGTGGCTATCTCTATGTGACCTTATGAGTATCTCTGTGTCTGTTTCTCACTAGGAGTTTCAGAGAGTCTGCATTTCTTTGCTTGCGTGTCTTTTTGTCTATGTGTATGTTCATTTCTACCCTCTTGAGTGAAGGGAAAACTCCTAGACCCCACCAAACCCTTCTCTTTATGAATGGAAAAAACTGAGTTGCCAGGTTGAGGGATCACATGAGTGCTGAGAGAAGTCAAGAAGAGACAGAAGCATGGTTACAAAGTTTAATTGATCTGAGCCCCTCTGGAGGCGCCAGAGTCTTCACTCTGTGCAGAGGGCACGAGGGACTGGCTCATAGGGGCAGCATGGCCCAAAAGGAGGAAGATTGTCCCTGGGGAAAAGAGGCATTCCCTAATGCATTGCATGGGCTAGAAGTGGGGCACACGAGAGGAGCAGGAAGCAGAGGTGGCTAAGAAAAAGGTCACACAGAATACTATAAGGTTAGAACCTTGGAATTGTCCCTTGGAATTCTAGACCTGTAGACCTTTTGAACCTTAGAACTACAGTGCCTAGAATCTTAAGATTTAATATTGGGGATTCTTGGATCCCTAATTAAAATCCTAGAAAGTCAGAATGTAGCATAGAACCTAAAGGTGTCCAACATTAGAAATAATTAGAACTTTGGTGTCTAGTTAGTTGCAACTAACTGTAGAGTCTTATACGTTGGATGCTGAGGATCCAGAATCTTGGACCAATAGAACCTAAAGTATCTTGGAATGTAGAATAGAACAGCATTGGAATCTTAGAGTTTAATAATCTAGACTCTTGAAGTATATATCTCAAATCTGAGACACAGAATCTAGGTTCTTAGACTAAGTCTTAGAATATTGCATCTAAGAGCATTAGACCTTAAAACCTCCCTCTGTAGATTCTTAAACTTTTGAATTAAAGATTCTAGAACCTTAGACCTTTAGGATCCAGAATCTCATAACAAGAGCTCTGAGGAACATAAAGCCTTAGAGCCTATAATTGACCATCAGAATCTTAGAACTTGAGAAGATGAAATCTTAAAGCCTTATGAGCTAGAGTCTTATACTCTAAGAGGCTTGGAACATCAAATTTTAGGCCTTAAAACCTCCATGTCTAGAATTGTAGGATTTTAGAATCAAGAATCTCATACCCTAAGGAAAATAAAATCTAAAATCAGTCTTAGATCCTATACTTCGAATTTTACAACTTTAGAAACTAAAAACTTACAGGCTTTATCAAGAACCTTAAAACCAGAAAAATATAGAGCCATAGGATCTCAGAGTTTTAGAATATAGGCCTTCCATCTCTAGAACCTTAGCGTTTTAGAATTCGAGACTTTGGAATTTCAGGTCCTTAGAGCCAAAGACTCATAGCATCTTTAAAATCTAGAACCTTTGAATCTAGATTCTTTAAACCTTAGAATTCAGAATCTTGGAATGTTAGACCTAGGAGGACCCTTAGGGATTGCAGTCCAACCCCTTTCTGGTACACACGGGGACACAAAAGGTGGAAAGGGAGAGGATCTGTGTGGAATGGAAATGGAACAGGTAGGAAGGGAGTGCTGTGGTTAGGGGTAAGGCCTGGAATGGGGAGGGGGGGTTGTCCCCCAGTGGCAGTGCCTAGCTTGGGTCCTGAGAGGGAGTCCTGGGTGGAGGGTTGTCTCAGGCTCCATCCTCCTGCCCTGGGGGTGTTGGGGAGCCCCTGTCAGCAGGCAGGGTGGGACCAGGGGCTGTAGAAGGGCAGAGGACATAGCGTCCAGCAGGATGGACCTCAGCCGCAGTGAGGCAGCTGCAGGAATCCTTAGAATCGGGCTGTGTTGGGGGGTCAGCTCCTCCGGCAGCTCCAAGTGGTTCGGCATGACTCCCACCCTCATCCATGTTGACATAGAGGATTTCGTCGGGCTCCTGGACAGGGGGCAGGGCCTTCAGAGCATTCTCCAGATCTTCCCGCAGCTCTGCGAAACTCGGCCGGTCCTGGGGGTTCAGCTCCCAGCACCGGGACATCAGCGCGTACCTAGAACAGCAAAGTAGGGGGTGGGAGATTGAGCAGGGGCTTAGAAGGGCATCGTTCTGGGAGTTTGGGGGCAATTTAGGACACTCGGGACCAGGAGACATTTCATGGGACTGAAGGCAACGACAGCAGTTTGGGGGCATCTGTGGGGATTAGGGAATCCTCAAGAGTTTCTGAGGGGTTTCTGGGACGCTCAGGAGCTGGAAAGCATCTTGGGACACCTCTTTGAGGATGGGGTAGTGATGGTTCTGGTGATGGTTTGCTAGAGCAGAGCTTTCTGGTGTGTCTCCCCAGAACAGACTCTGGCATCAAACCCTGCAAGCTGTGTTGGTTTAAAATATGGGTGCAAATTCTTTGACGTTCCTCCCTTCAAAAGATGGAGCCTAATTTCTCTCCCCTTGACTGCAGGCTGGATTCAGTGACTCGATTCTGACTCAGCAGCTGTCCCTGTGAATGTAACGTGTGAATTGTGACACTAGCCTTTAAAAGGCATTGTGACGCTAGCCTGTAAAAGGCACTGTGGCGACATCTTTGCTTTTCCTCTTGCAGTGCTCCTCTGGGGTAGGCCAGCTGCCATGTCATGAGGAGGCCCAAGCAGCACCATGGCGGGGTCTAGAGAGCAAGGGGAACTGAGGCCTCCCGCCACAGCCACGCAAGTGAGCTACCTTGAGAACGATCTTCTCGTCCCTATCTTCAGATGGCGGTAGCCCCATCTTGACTGTAACCTCATTAGAAACCTTGATTCAGAATCACCCTGCTAAGCTGTTCCTGGATTGCTGACCTTCAGAAACTGTGTGAGGTGATACACTCTTGTTGTTTTAAGGTACTGGACTTGGGGGTACAGATAACTAATACATCAGCTATGCAGTGTTTGGCAAGTGACTTACCCTCTCAATGGGCCTCAGTTTCCTCATCTACAAATGGGAATAATAATGGTATCAACCCATCTCACATGACCATGGTAAGAACCAAATGAGTTAATAATATATGCAAAACAGCTAAAACAGTGCCTTCTAGTAAGTTCTTAGAAGCATTAGTTATTTTTTTATTTACTCCCCTTAGCTTTTAGAGCACCAAGGAGGACCTGGGGAGTCTTCGACCCCAGGCTGTCCCCTCCTGACATGAGCAACATCTTCCTTCCCCGCCTCCCCAAGTGCTGGATAAACGTTCTGCTCTTCTGGGTGCCAACAGATGACACAGTCTGATAAGTACTGTCTTAAAGGAGCCCGAGAACATCTCAGAGGAGACCTGAGAGTCTGGAGAAGCTCAATATAATCACCTGGAGGGTTTTGTGGAAGGTTCTGGGTGCTGAAGGGCATCTAGGGGATGTGTAGGTGCTCAGGAGTTTGGGATGGATTAGAACTTGGGGGGACTGGGGCTTCCAGAGGCAGGCCTGCCGGGTAAGGTGGTGCAGTTATTTACTGCCCACGAACACCTGGCCGAAGGGAATGATCTAGCCTGCACTCCACACACACACACACAAGGTAAAGGAAAAAAATGTCAGGGCCTGTGGGCTGCTCCGGGTTCGGGGGTGAAGTCTGGGGTTGGTTGGGGGCGGGGGTTCCTAGGGTTCTTACAGCCCATCCAGACAGTCCACTGGCTGCTTCAGGCGGTTCCCCTGGCGCAGGTAGTCGTAAATCTCGCTGTTTTCCACTCCTGGATATGGGGTTTGGCCCCGTGTGGCAATCTCCCACATGGTCACCCCAAGGACCACTGTGGCAGGGCAGAGGGGAGAGAATTAGAGAGTGTCCCCTGCACAGAGACACTGCCCACACACAGGTCATGGGTACAGCCACATTTATGTGCACATGCATACATAGCTGTCTTTGTGGGTGCATTGCAGCTATTCACAGAACCACTCTGGCACAGGTATACACTCAGAGGTAACTTTTGTGCACACACAGACACGCTCACCCATGCACACACATTTACACACTTAACAGACACATGGTCTCATCTATCACCTTCTGTGACCTGGCTATGTGCATGTCTACATATCGTCTCTCCTAACCTGAACTGTCCACCTGTCGTCTCACTTAGAACCTGCTTCCGTGCACACGTGAGCCTGTACCTATTTCCGGTGTGACCACACCACCGTTCACAGTCTCCCGCCATATCCTGGACGTGGGTGGCCCACCTTAGGCGAGCCCCTGCGAGCCCAGGTGCACCGTGAGACGATTAGGCCACACCCTCCCACCGGTCGTCACGCCCGTTATGGGCACATACCACATCGCTCTTGCTGGTGTAGACGCGGTCGGCCAGGCTCTCTATAGCGATCCACTTGACGGGCATCTTGGCGATGCGGCCTTGGCGGTAGTAGTCCCCGTTGTAGATCTTCTTGGAGAGCCCAAAGTCCGCCACACACACGGACATGTTCTCGTTCAGCCTGCCCAGGTTGGGGAGAGGAACAGGGTGACGGCACCAGCCCCCTCCATCAGGAAGCCTGCCCTCACTCAGGCACATCTCCACCTCCCAACTCTGGCTTTCCTGCTTGAAGATGGGATCTGTCCTAAGGTCCTTCTTAGGATCCTTAGGTTTGATTCTCTGATTTAAAAACAAAACAAAACTGTTTTCTTGACGTATACCACATACACAGAAGCTTGCACAAACTAAGTGAGCAGCTCACTGAATTTTCACAAACACACCCGTGGAACCAGCACCCAGATCAAGAAACAGAACATCGTGGGACAACATACAAGAAATATCACACAGCAAAGAAAAAGAACAAAATTACCAATACACACACGATGTGGACTACCTAAGAAACATCACGCTGAGCAAAAGAAGCCGGACACAAAGGAGTACAAACTGCATGATCCCACTTATAAGTCATTTAAGAACAGGTGACAGAAGTCCAGAAGAGTGGTTATGCCTTGTATCCATCCCTTGGGGCAGCAACTGGGAAGAGTATTAGGGGGCTGGCAGGGGCCCAGAAATGTGCTTTCTGTTGAGCCAGTGGCCGTTGTTCACACGGGTCTATAAACGTAAACATTCATGAAGCTGCACACATAAGATGTGCATATTTTAGTGTACATAAAATATATGTCAATTTTTTTTGAAGAAGGAAATTTTGTTCAGTGCAAACAGCTCAACTGTGTACATCAATTTTTTTAAGTATGAAAAAGAAACACATTATCAGTCCTCCCTTCCTATAACTAGGCCTCCGAGGGCTTCCGCGATCTTCACTTCTAATGACGTGGATTACTTTTGCTTTTGTGTGTGTGTGTGTGCTTTACAGAAATAGAAGACTCCCTGATGCTTGTGTCTGGGTTTCTGGGGTTCTGTTTTTTTTTAAGAATTGATGATTTCCAGCCAGGGTAATGGGCTTGGGCAGTAACCAATCAGCAGAGACGGTGGAGACCCCTGCTATGCCAGGAGTTAACCTTTAACTCCTGGGTCCTGGAGAGGTCCAAAAGGTCACAAAGGGGGGCGGGGAGGGCAGATGCTCAGGCATCTAGGCTGGTGGCTGTGGAGTTCATGGTGGTCTTGGGTGGTGGGCAATTGCCAACTTGGTAAGTAAGTATTTCAGTATTTTAACTTATCGAGAAAGCAACAGGGCATGACAGTTGATTTCCACTCCGATTTCCAGTGTCATTGTTACACTGGGGACTTGATTAGGATCATCCCAAATTAAGAAATAAACGAGTTTCCATTTTGACTGATCTATCCAAGCCTCTAGGTCTACTTTCTTGTTAACAGGAAATAGAGGGAACAGAGGAACGAGCAAATGCCACCACAAGGAAATAGGCACATATACAGGACTAACTGCAAGACAACTGGCCTGGTCTCTTCCAAAAGAATATGCCATAAAATATAAAAAGGTGGTGATAGGGAGACTACTCTAGATTAAAAGAGACCAAAGGGGCATAACAACCAAATGCAATATTGGGACCTTGAATAGATCCTGGTTCAGGGTAAAAATAACCCTAAAAGACATTTTGGAGGACAGTGGAAGAATATGGATATGGATTAGGTTATGTTATGGAGCTATCGTTAATCATTTTTTTTAGGTGTGACAACAGAATTATGATTATTTAGGCATAAGTCCTTATCTTTAGGAGATACCTACTGAAGATTTAGGGGTGAAGTGTCACCATCTTGGCAACTTACTTTCAAATTGTTGAGGGGAGAAAGAAGAGAAGAGGGCAGAAATGTGGCAGAATCTCAACAAGAAGGGTATAGATGGGTGTTCGTTATGCAATTCTTTCAACTTTTCTGTAGGACTGGAATTGTTGAAAATAAAAAGTTGGAGGAGTAATAAATTTCTATATTCCCAAGAGCTGTGAACATTTAAGCATCTTGTAGAAGATCCTCTGGTTTTCCAGCTGTGAGTCCAACATTGTAATGGAACTAATATTCTAAGCCTGTGTTTACACATGCCCACACCCATATACACACAGCCTGCCCTCACTGTAGGCCTGGTTCTGGCATATTTTCTGCTTGCCCATCGGTGGGGCAGTCTGATCTCCTCATCCAATGTGGCCCCTCCCCAAGGCAGCCCCAGGCTGACATTCGGCATGGAGCGGGACAGAGATCGGTCAGCTCTGCCCTTTTTGCTTACCTCATACTGCCTACTTAGTCTGCCCTCTTGCCTCTTCTCTCCCCACATCCTAATCCTCCTTTAGGATCTCAGTTCAAGGCCCACTTCCTCCAGGGACCTTCCCACTCCCCTTGGTGACCTCTCTCTCCCCAGTCCTGAGTTTCGACTCTCCTGAGGGTGTATGTGTGTGTGTGTCTAGCCTCCTCTTTCATCTTCAGAAGGAGGAAAGTTATTTATTCCCTGAAGAGGGGACATGGTCTCTGGAAAGCCCAACACTCACATGCAGTTCCTGGCAGCCAGGTCCCGGTGTATGAATCTCTTGGTACTCAGGTACTCCATGCCACTGGCAATGTCTGCCATGAACTTCACCAGCATCTGAGTGGGCAGGAACTGGGGGCCAGGGCAGGAGGGAGTAGAGGTCAGCAGAGTCCCTGAGATCCATCCCTCCTCCCTCTTTCCCTTCCTATGTGTGCCTCGCTCTGCCTTGCAATGCTTGCCCACGGCTCAAGAATTAAATCTGACCCCTTTCCAACAGGGTCCTATATATTCCTTCCTGTCTTCCTCTCCGATTTGATCTCCTACTGTTCTTGCTCTCAACATACACTCCAGCCAGAGGCTTCCTTTGTGGTCTTCAAATGATCATGCTTGTTCCCACCTCTAAGCCTTTGCCCATATTGTTCCTTCTGCCAGGACTGTTTCCTTCCAGGTCTCCCCATCTCCTGCCAGGTAGTTCTTTCAAGGTCATCTCCTCGTGAGATCTTGTTCATCTAAACTGAATGCCTGGCCTCCTATCATTCATCCTACTCTATTTCCTCCCTAGCACTCAAATTATCTTGCTTATTTATTTAACTTGTTTATTGCCCGGTCCCCCCCCCACCCGAAGACAGCTCCATGAGAGCAAGTTTTTGGTGACCATGGTCTTCGAAGTGTCTGTCTGAGCAGGGCTGGGTACCTGGTAAGGTACTCAATTAATACTTGTAGACTAGATGATTAAATCCTCTCACCACTGGCTGGTCCCCGAGCCGGGAATAGAGAAGGAAGCTGTGCAAGTCGCCATGTTTCATGAAAGGTAAGATGACCACAGGTGCTGGGAAGCCCTCTCGTTCGGATCCCTGGAAACAGACGCCTGAGCCCCCCACCCCCCGGGCAGCCCTGTCACTCCAGCTGGACAGAAGGGGAAGCCACCACCTCCCCCAGATGTGTCTCTCCCTCCCCATCAAATGTGGCCTCCAAATGGTCGTGTGGGTGGCAAGGACCAAGCTTCAGAGAAGCCATTTCCAGCACTGTTCCCAGGGATTTTTCCCCAGCCCTCCTAGGGACCTCAGCTATTTCTGGAAAAGGTCAGAAGTCACATTCCAAACTGAGGGAGAGAAGGAGGAGAGAGCTTGCTGGCTCTGAGAGGGGGGTGACAGGGAGCCTGGAGGTTCCACCTTCCCAGTGCCACAGGGAGGGGTCTTCACGAGCCTGTAGACCCCCTAAATCTGCACCCCCTCACCGATGAGCCTCATGACATTGGGGTGGTCGAATTCCTTCATGCAGACAGCTTCGCTCAGAAAATCCTCCAGCTCCGACCTTGTGCAGATGGCAACTGGGGGGCAAGAGGAAGGTGGGTGAGGAGGAGGGGAGGACGAGGAGGGAGGACTCCTCCTCCTTCACACCATCATCATCGTCATCAAACGTGATTAGTAAGTGCCAGGTGCTGTACGCAGCACTGGACATATATTAACTCATTTAATCCTTGTAGGTGCTATAGATGTTTTAAAATATGGGGAAACCAAGCCACAAAATGGTTAAGGAACCTGCCTGAGGGCACGCACAGTTCGCAAATACTAGGCAGAGTTCAAAGTCAGGTACTCTGCCTCTGGGGTCCACGTGTGTGAACCCCTCCAGGCTGCATCCCAGCGTGTCTCCAACAGCCTTGGGGATCCATAAGATTATTCCCATTTTTACAGCTCAGGACACACTGGCTCACAGAGTCAAAGTGACTTGTGCAAGGCCACACAGCCGGGATTCACATTCAGGTCAAGAACATAACCTGGTACATAGGAGTGCTCAGTAATGCATGAGTGAGTGAGTGAGTGAGTGAGTGATGATGACTCCATAACCCAAGCTTCTAGGCCCTGTGATTCAGAAAGGATCATTCCTACCTCACCTCCAGCCTCAGCCCGACCCTCTGTGCTGCTTCCCTGTGTGGGAAGAACTTCCTGCTCTGGACTTCCTGTGCTGTGTGACCTTGGACTGGCTCCCACCTTCTCTGATGATGTAAATAATATAGGCACAGTCCACCTCAACTGCATGTACTGCGTGCCAGCCCGGGCATTAAGCGCTTTGCCTCACAACACCCTAGGAGGTAGGGACATTATGATCCTTTTTCCACATGAGGACTGGGCAGCTCAGAGAGGAATGGGATCATACAGCTGATAGATGATAAAGCCAGGTGTACCTCATTCCAGACCTTTCCCGTTCTGCTATGTATCACATGGGGCTGGCTCCTGAAAACTACATTTCCCAGGCTCCCTCCCCTCCTGGATTCCTATTGGAGTTTGCCAGTGGGAAGCACTGATGGGAATTGGCAGGTGGGAGGAGGAGGGGAGAAGCCGTGTTATTTCACCCTATTTCTGCTTCCAGTATTGCTTTGGTGTGACTGTGTCTCTGTTGTGTTTCAAGCTCCTACAAGGTTTCCCTAAATTCTGTGATTCCTAAGTCCTGCTGGGCATCCCTGGCTGTGGGCTCTGGTAACTCCACTTCCTTCCTCTGCCTGGGCCAGCACCAGGCCGCGGGGGTGCACGTGACGCACTGCTGCTGCCCATCTCTAGGTTGCCTCACTGCTCCCAGGAGTTCTTCCAGTCCTTCCTACACCTTTGTACTAATTCCCCATACTACATTCCTTCCATCAAAGTACCTAGCAGGGACTTTGTTTCCTGCCTGGAAACCTGGGGTTCTGTGGTGTGAGGCTAATTTGTTTGTTAATTTTTCTGCTCTTCTGCTTCCTTGGTTCATGGGGCAGGGGCCTGGGGCCACAGGATGGGGTAAACCTGAGAGGATGAAATGAGTTAATACGTGTGTGCCCGGGGATGGGGGTCCCACATGTGTGCACGTGCATGCGCAGACTCACTCTTCATCGTCTTCACAGCCACCTTGAGGATGGAGTCATCCTGGTTGAGCTGGCCCTCCATCACAGCTCCGAACTCTCCTGCGGGGAACCAGAGGGAGACATGGATGTCAGGGGGGCCTGTGGGGACTGGTTTCTTGAGGATGGGTGGGGTGGGGAAGTGAAGGACGTCATGGTGCAGGCGTGCGTGCGTGTGTGTGCGCGCACGCGCTGCGGAGGCTCACCTTCTCCCAGGGTCTTCCCCAGGGCCACCTTATGCCGGTCCACCATCACATCTCGCAGCTTCTCCTTCAGCTCCTCACTGATGCCCAGGCTGTTCACTGCATGGAGGGTGGGCGTGAACAGAGCCGCGGAGCTGAGCAGACATTCAGACGACACTCTCCATAAAGCTTATGCCTGTAGTTAAACTACTGAAATAGCTACTGCCCTGAGCACACCCCCACCGCTAGCCTAGCTCCTCCTCTAAGTACCCGGACCTTCCCCCAGAGCAGCAGCTGAAAGCATAGAGCTCGGCACATTACTTTGCACCCCGAATGGTCAGCATCCTGCCATACCTGTTGTTAAATATATTCCTTAGCTTTTCATTGAAGTATAATCTGCACAAATTATAAGTGAACAGCTCAATGGGTTTTCACAAACCCAACCCGACAGTGTAGCTAGTGCCCAGACTGAGAATGAACCATGACCTGCCCTTCTGGGGGTCGTTTTCCTGACCTCTCTCACCACAGATTAGCCTTCTCTGTTTGTAAACACGAATCACATATTACGTTCTCTTTTGTGCCCGGCTTTTTTCACTCATCGGAATGCCTATGAGACAGTTTAGTTGTTGTGTGTAGTTGTAATTTCTTCATTTTCATTGCTGTGTAAGAACAGTTCTCAAACTCATTGGCTTCAGGCCTCTTTTACCTTCTTAAACTTATGGAGGGCTGCAGAGAGTTTTCATTTATGTGGGATATATATATATGCTGACCATATATATATATATATATACACATTTACTGTATTCAAAGTTAAAATGAATAGATTTTTAAAACACAAGAATACATAGTCTACGGCCATGCCATCCTGAACAAGCCTGATCCCATCTGATCTCAGAAGCTAAGCAGGGTCGGGCCTGGTTAGTACTTGGATTAGAAACCACTTAGGAAGACCAGGTGCTGTAGGCATAAAAAATAAAAAATAAGGAATTGTAAGCTGACAAGGTCCTTGCAATCTGTGAGGTCAATCAAAGGTTGCCTCACTTAAAAAAATAAATAAAAAGAAATTTAAAAAAAAGAATACATGAGCACAAGTTCCATCGACCAACAACCAACAGAATGATGACATCATCATACATTAGGGAGCTTCTGGAAAACTCCACAGAACACTTATGAGAGAATGAGAGTGCAAAAGGGCAACGAGCGTCTTGGTATTATTACGAAAAGAGTTTTGACCTCATGGATCCCCTGCAAAGGCCTCGGGGACCCCCAGGGACTGGATCACACTTTAAGAACTGGTGCTGCATGCTATTCTGTTAGGTCACTGTGACCTCGCTTCCTCTTCCTTCTCCTCGTAAATAAATGTCTTTCCCAGCCCTTTCCATTATCTCCCTGGGGCCTGGCAGCCTTCTCACTGTGGGCTATTCCTTTTCCTTCTGGATTTAAGTTTACCCAACTGGAAAGATGAAGAGATTTGATTGGGTGACTTCTGATGTTCCTCCTTAGCTGGGACCCTTCATAATTCTATAATCCTCTAATACAGGGGTCCCCAATCCCCAGGCCATGGACCAGTACCAGTCCGTGGCCTGCTAGGAACAAGGCCGCACAGCAGGAGGTGAGCAGCAGGTGAGCAAGCGAAGCTTCATCTGTATTCGCAGCCACTCCCTAGTGCCAGCATCACTGCCTCAGCTCCACCTCAGATCATCAGGCTTTAGATTCTCACTGGTCCCTGGTGCCACAAAGGTCGGGGACCACTGCTCTAAAGGACAGCCTACAGTTCTAAGATTCTATGATTTTCAAGATCCTAAGGGTTTATGGTACCAAGCCCATAATTTTTTAGGCCAAAATCATATCCCGTAACTTCTCCTTCAGCTCCTCAGTGATGTCCAGGCTGTTTACTGCATGGTGGGTGGGCGTGAACAGAATTGCGGAGCTGAGCAGACATTCAGGCGACACTCTCCATAAAGCTTATACTCACTGTTATACTACTGAAATACTCTTACATTCATTCAGAAATAGCTAGTGCCCTGAGCACTCCCACCCCTAGCCTAGCTCCTCCTCTAGAGTCCCTGGACCTTCCCCCAGAGCAGCAGCTGAAAGGGTAGAGCTCGGCACATTACTTTGCACCCCGAATGGTCAGCATCCTGCCGTGCAGGTTGTTAAATGTATTCCTTAGCTTTTCATTGAAGTATAATCTGCACAAATGATAAGCGAGCAGCTCAATAGGTTTTCATGAACCAAACCCAACCTCGTCTACCACTCTAACATTCTATAATTCCAAGACACAGTTAAGAGGATGGACATCGGAGTGAAACTGCCTGGGTCTGAATCCCAGCTCTCCGACTGGCGGGCTGTGGGGCCTTGAGCAAGTTACTTCACCACTATATGCCACAGCTTCCTCATCTGCAAAGTGGGGGACATAATGCCTGCTTCACTGGGTTATTGTAAAGATTAAATAAAGTGACATGTGTATAGCAGTTAGAACAGCGCCTGTCATATAAGAAGTGCTAGGGTTAGCTGTTATTATTAGCATCATAATCATCTCATCATCCTCACCACCACCACCACCATCACCACATTGCTCTAAGATCCTATGGTTCTGAGATTTGGTTGTCTAAGATTTACTGTGTCTAAGATTCTATTATTCTAAAGTTCTGTGTGGTTCCACAATTCTGCTGTTTTTTGGATCTGTGGTTCTAACATACTAGTATTCCAAGGCCCTCAGAAACTTTTGGTTCATGCGTCTATGGAAGCCTAAATCTTCAAACTCATTATCCTCAAACCAGGGCAGGGAGGCATAGGGTTGGTTCACTTACAGGTGGCTTCAGTGGTCCGGCGACTGTAGGACTTGCGAACGTGGTATCTGACCACCAGCTCACCCCTCTCCACTGTTGGTTCAAACACCTCTCTGGGGAAAATGGGGAGGAGTTGAGGGCAGGGCAGAACCCTGTGGAACCCCCTCCCTTTACCAGCAGTAAGAGCAAGCACCATCCTGTCCCCAAGCCCTGCCTGCTGTCTGCTCCAGCATTTGTTGAGCATGTCTTATACTGCTGCCTTCTGCCTTCCGTTCACTCCCCAGACCCTTGCCCCCATTCCAATACTTGGTGATCTCTCCTCCTGCACCAGCCTCCTCATGGTCTGCCCACCTCCAGCCTCTTCTTCTCAGTCCACATTAACCTCCCTACCCAGGAAGGTCCAACTCACCCATAGCGGGTTTCCTTCTTCCGCCGGTGGACAAGGAACACGTCAAGATGAAGACGCAGGCAGCGGCCACAATGGCTCCCAGCAGTACATACCACCAGGGCCATGAGAAGGCGGGGGCTGGGGGTTCACTCACTGTCAGGGGCATAGGGGACAGGTCATGCCGAGGCCCTGGGTCTAGCTCCTTGGGACCCAAGGGGTTAATGTTGAGGGGAGGCAGATGTGGACATATTTGAGGAGGCCTGTGATGGGTACATTGATATATCTAGGGAGACTGGGCTGAGCAGGGCTGGGCTCACTGTGATACATTAAAGTAGGAGCGTGGAGCTCATAGGATGGGTGAGGTGAGGTAAAAGTGGAACGCACACTTGAGCAGAATGTGATGAGTGTGGAAGGTCTGTGAGATAGGAGTGAAAGACTTGTGTGGAATGGCTTAAGAGTGTGCAAGGTGGGCTGGATGAACATGGGGCGGTGTGTGTGAATCTCAAGTACTGTAGGGTGTGTGATATGTGTGACGACTGTGCAAGGAGGGAGACCCGGGGTGGAAAAACAGGGAAGTAGGGGAGAGAATGCATGCAGTGAAGGATGGGTGCACGAGGCATGTGCAGTGAACATGCAGGGCTGGGAGGCTTCTGGGACAAACGACCAATGAGTATGTTTGAGGAATGTGCAACGACTATGAAAGAGTTTTCATAAAGAGAGGGATGAGAGTGGAATAAACATGCAAAGGGTGTGGTATGCAAAGGAGTGAGTCAGAGTGTCAGAGGGTGTCGGCGGAGTTTGGGGGTATATGAGAGAGGAGTATTTAAGGAGCTTTAGCTACAAGGAGTGAGCAGTTATTTGTAAGGATTAACTTTGATGGAGAAGAGTGTGCAATGAGCATGTAAAAAGGCAGATGAGGAGGAGATAAATGGAAAAGGTGTGTAAGAAGGATGGTAGTGACTATGTAAAGAACAGAGAATGGGTATGTGCTGCGTGTACCAGGAGTTTGGTGTGGGTGCGTGCAGAGTGGGAATGGGTTAGGATTGGCTAGGGGTGAGGGGCTGATGTGTAAGCAGTGCCAGATCAGTGTGCAAGGAGAGTTGTAGAGTATGAGATAGTGTGGAATAAACGCCTTTTTAATGTTTGCCATGTGAAATGGATGGTGAATGTGTAAAAAGTGTGCAGTTTGTGAATGCACTGGGCTTGGGAGGTATGTGTGAGGAATTAAGGATTATAATGGGATGAGTGCGAAAGGAGGGTGAACTACTGTGGAAGGGGTATGCAAAGGAATGCAGGAAGGCATGTGAGGAATATTTAAGGACAGAAGAATGAATTACAAGAGGTGGGCTATTACAGTGCCAGGAGAGTACAATGGGTGTAGGAGGAATATTTGAGAATTGTTGAGAAATATTTGAGAGATGAATGTGAGGGGGATAACTCATCTGTTGGTTTGTCCATCTGTCTGTTCGTCCATCCATCCATCCATCCATCCATCCATCCACCCACACACCCACTCATCTACCATTCACCGAGTACCTACAATGTGCTGGGCTATTCAGGGACCACACAACTCAAGAAGGAGAGGATTAGAGTGATGAGTCTGAGAAGCATGAAAGGGATGTGCGAAGAGCATGTGTGCGTGATGGGGTCCTCGCTGGGCACTGAGGGAAAGGAGGGCAGAGAGGAGGTGCCAAAGCCCTTACCCAGCTGGTGCATTGGCTGTCTTTGCCCTGTGAGGAGAAAAGACAGAGGGAGGACATGCTCAGGGACAGCAAGTCTGGTGCGACATGAGTGAAGGAGCGAGGCTCTCAGTAAGGCTGCAGAGCCTAGACTGGGGTAACATTGAAAGTAGCCAGGAGCAAGTCAGGGGCATCTGAGAGAGACAAGGTCCTTATGGGTAGCTTGAAGGGAGCCGAGCATGGCTTTGGAGTTACCTGGGCGCCAGGGCTCCAGGGGCACAGGGAGGCTCCAGGGTCCGTCCCCAGAGCGGTGTAGGCTGCCACGCACACCGTCAAGTTGGGCACTGTTCTGTCCCCCGCAGCTCCAGGGTCACCTCTTGCTTTAGCCCTATGTCCATCAGTACCTGAGACGTCCAAACAGGGCATCAGGGTGGAGCCTCAGGCCCCTAACGTAGGAGCCTTCACCCCCCGCCTCAACTCCTCATCTTTCTTGAAGCCCCCTCCTCATCTCCAGCCCCTCCTCCCCTACCTCTTCCTACCCTTCATCCTAATCTCCCTCCTTTCATCTCCTTGCTCCATCCCATGCCCACTAAAATATCAGGGCAAGACTTTGTCTCATTCACCGCCATATCCTCAGGTCCTAGCTCAGTGTGTGGCACACAGTCCTTTTGTCGAAGAGCTGAACTCCCAGCTTTTCACCCGCATTTCTCTATCCCTTTCTAATTTCCACCCTCATTCCCACCCCATCTCTCCAGCTCCCAGGGGTGCTGTTCACTCAAGACCTCTGTGCAAGGTAGGAAAAGGAACCTCTTCTTCAAGACGCTGTGGAACTATCTAGTGTAAAATCATCAGTCGACTGAACCACTCCCCCAGACCTCTCTAATCTTCCCATGATGGGTCTCCTAGGCATAACGGGGTTGCACACTACCCGCCGGGCACAGCGGTCATGCCTGCCTGTCATCTTCTCCTCTCCATCTCCCTTCTCCCCAGCTCCTCCACCCCACCCAAGCCAGCAGCACCCACCTCGGGGGTGTCCTGGCCTCGATAGGCCAGCCGATACCCTAACAGGGTGCCCTGCAGGGGCGCTGCTGGCTTCTGCCAACGCACGAGGGCTTGGCTCCCATTCAGCATGGCGCTAACGTTCTCGGGGGGCCCAGGGGCACTGGAGGACAGGGAAGAGGGGAAGCTGGCACCCCCACATCTTCCTGACCCCCGCCCCTGTTCCCAGGAAGTGGGGGCAGGATGCAAAGGGCATGCATGTGGGCAATTCGTGAAGGCCTCCCAGGAACGGAAGCACAGGGACGAGGTCCGGGAGAGACGCCAGTGGGCTGTGCTGAGTGGGGGACTGGACGGGACGGAGATGGAGGCCACACGGGCTAAGTGGGTGAGAGGAGATGCCGGGGGTGGCACTGACGTGAGCGGGGTCCAGCGGGGCGGCGGGCAACATCTCCCCCTCCCTGGTTCCTTCTTACCTCCCTCTGGCGTCTCCACGGGAAGCCAGTGGGTCCAGGGTGAGGAGCCCTGGCTACTGGCACACGCCACGCGGATGTGATAAGGGGTGTGAGGACGGAGGCTGCCCAGCCGCAGTCGGTGAGGGGGAACGGATGCTTGCAAGGTGAGGGGCTCCTCCGGGGGGTCTGGCTCTCCCAGCCTGATGCCCACCCCATCGTCTGACAGCACGGCCTGGGGAGGACAGGGGCATGAGGACAAGACGGCCACACACTCACACGAGGCAGTCACAGAACACACGATGGTGGTGGTCCTAGAGTGATTACACAGCTTCGCAAGGATGTGTGTGTGTTACAGCTTCATGCTTGTGCCACATGGGCACCTGCATTTGCAAAGTGAGGAGACCACCCGACTGCACACGCACGTGGCTCTGCCATCACTTGCAAAAGCCACCTCTGGCAAGATGTTCCCTCTCTGAGTCTCAGTTTCTTCATCTGTAAAATGGGAGGGAAACAATGGTTCCCTACTTCACAGGGTCAACTGAACTCACGCTCCTAAGCATTTAGAGGAGCGCCTGTACATACTGAGTGTTTGTCCTGATCGGTAGTTTGTGTGCTTGCGTGTGAGCCTGCCCATCAACAAGTGTCCAATTCCTCATGCCCTGCACAGCGGCACAGGCTGGCACACCCATCTGGTCGCCGAGAACCGCACGATCAGGATGGCATGGCCGCAGCTGGGGATTTCATCAGTGCAGCATGTAAACTGGTTTGCACAGCAGCTAACATTTCTTAGGTGCTACCTATGTGCCAGGAACCCTGTTAAGCTCATTTTGGGATGAACTCACTGACTTCTTACAGTGAGTAAGTGGCAATTTCTTTTTTTCATTCCTGTTTCACAGACACGAAAACAGGGGCCCAGAGAGGTTTAGCCGCTTGCCCAAAGCCACACAGCCCCCACATGGGGAGACAATACCACCCCAAGGCCTGGGGAGTTGGTGGGCAGATGGTGGAGAGGCTGTCCCCATGCCTGCTCTCTGACCCCACAGTGGCAATTTCTTTTTTTCATTCCTGTTTCACAGACACGGAAACAGGGGCCCAGAGAGGTTTAGCCGCTTGCCCAAAGCCACACAGCCCCCACATGGGGAGACAATACCACCCCAAGGCCTGGGGAGTTGGTGGGCAGATGGTGGAGAGGCTGTCCCCACGCCTGCTCTCTGACCACAGTGACAGACTGGAAGAGGAACCTCTTCTGGGACAAAGAGGACAAGGATGCAGACAGCCAGCCTCCCTGTACCCACTTCCACTTCTCTTTTCCCTGGGATGCCCGTGCCCCTCCTGTTTAAACACTTTGGCCCAGTCTCTGCAGAGCAGGAAGTGAGACCTGCAGAGGGAAGAGAACACACTTCTGCTTTCCTGTGGACACGGACGGGTGTGGGGTCAGGGTCCAGCTGACTCCTGACCTGACATTTGAGGTTTTCCCAAATCAGCTCAGACTCTGAGATTGAATCAGTTTCATCATTTTTTAGTCACTTGGGAGAGCCGGTCACTCCCCCTCCTTGGGCTTTAAAGTTTCTTACCTTGAAAATGGGAAGATCACAGCCACTACCTTCCATGGTTAAAATGACAAGTGAACGAGGCTGTGTTCAGGGCATGTAATTATGAGAATGACAACTCCATTTTAATCAAGCACTGGCTCTAAACGGTCTTTAAGGAGGTCGGGAGCACCGTTTGGGTCTGGTGAGACAAGGGTTCAAATCCCACCTCTGCTACTTCCTCGCTGTGACCTTGGGCAAGTCGCTTAACTACGCTGGGCCTTAGTTTTTCATCTGGAAAATGAGTGTAAACGCAGACCACACTTCACAAACACACAAAAGGGTGTATGTAAAGCCATACGCAAGGCCCAACCCACAGCTGACACTCAGTGAAAGTTGGCCATTATTGATAATTGTCATCTCCCATCTCGGATACTGTACAACTAACTCTTACTCCAACTTCCAAACACTGGTGTTTGTTTGTTTGTTTGTTTGTTTACTCCAGAGGAGGAGAAGCTTAGGTGCAGAAGGCTGGGTCCAGCCCAGCTCAGCTGTCAGGCAGTTTCCACAAAAATTCCCTAATCTGTCTGGCTGTGAGCTAGGCAATAATGAGGACCCAGTGGTGACTGAGACAGTCTGGTCCTGCCCTGCCAGAGTTCACAGTCCAGTGGGGAGACAGACTCACCCCCAGACAGTGACAGTGCAGTGTGGTCAGGGCTGGGGTGGGAGAAGCACAGGGCTGAGGGAACCCAGAGAGGGCTCTGGGTTCCCATTCTGGCTGGAAGTCAATATCACTAATACTTTTTTAAAAGCAAAAACAGCTAAGAGTTGATTATATGTTTCCTATGTTCCAGACACTATTTTAAGTTTATTACTTGCATTATTCATTGAATTCTCACAACAAGCCTATCAGGTATGTACTACCTTTATGCTCATTTTATAGATGAGGGAACTGAGGCCCAGAGAGGTTTAAGTCACCTGCACAGCAGCTGATGGAGCCAGGACTTGAACCTAGGACCTCTGGCTTAACATGAGGCTCTGCTGCCCCTCAACACACAAATGGCCAGGACGGGGTTTCCCAGAGAGAGACTGAGGCTTGCAGGTGCAAGTGGAAAGGGGACTGAGGTGGAGGTGAGCAAAGTCTGAGTCTTACCTGCAGGGTGCAGTGGGTGAGGGGGTAGATGCCACTCAGGCCTGGGGCCCAAGCCACCTCCAGCTCCATGGGCTGGCTGGAAACCAAGTGGAGGTCACGGGGCCGCTGGGGGAGCACTGTGCGGACAAGAGAAAACGAGCTGGCGGGCCTTTGACCCAACCTCCCCAGCATGCCTTCTATCTCAAGCCTGCCCTTTGACCTAAACCCTACACCCTCTGACACCCCCGCTCCCCAGCGGCCTTTCCTGTCACCTGTGATGGTGGCCGTGCGGGATGTGGTGATCCCTTGGCGTTATGGGCTTCACAGGAGAAAGAAGACGTCTTGTTCAGGCCTGGGGAATCATAGGAAGGGGGGCCCAGTGTCAGAGAGGGGAAGGAAGGGTTCCCGGGCCACCCCCACCACGCCCTGCCCAACAGGGTCAGCGCAGCCCAGAAGGGCATGTGCTTGGGCAGAGGTGTGGAGGGGGAGCACAGGCCTTCATCTCAAACACAAAAACAGGCCTGAGGCCTCAGCCCTAACGTCCCGTCACACAGACACACAACGTGCAGTCACACAGAGGCACGCACACACACGGACAGCGACCCGCGTGCATATACACGCGCACAGACACTCACACACAGAAACACACTCACACATGCAGACACACACAGGGACACACTCACATATACATACACACTTGTGCACAGAGACACATGTACATACACATAGGCACACTAGAAACACACTCACATACCAACACACACAAATACATACACACAGACACACAGATACACAGTTATACATAGGCACGCATAGAAATACACATATCCGGATATGTATGTGAGACGCATACACCAATACACACAGTTATATACATGGACACACGCAGAAACAGAAACACACACTCACATACAGAAACACAACACCCATAGCGAGACACAGATACACATGCAGAGATACACACTCACATAGACACAACCACACCGAGCCGCACAGACACACGTAGGCGCATACACACCTAATACACACACTTAAGAAGCAGGCCCTCAGGGGTCTGTGTAAATCTGGAGATATTTATTCACTTATAAGCTCGGCCCGCACCAGTCCAGTCCCCCACGCTCACTTGGTCACGCGCCTCAGTTCTAGCCACACGGCCTCTGGCGTTTCTGGGCAGCACATGTCACACACGTCACGCACGTCCCGCCCATTTGGAACAGGCTTCCCACCGCACCACTGCCCACTGCCCCCTCTCTCCACAGCTGCTGCTCCGATCCCACCTTCTCCGTCATCCTGTCCGTGACCTCCCTGTTTAAAATCGGAACCTCCCTCTGCGTGCAGCCCTCTTCCTGCATTACCTTTCTCTTTGGTTCGTCTCATCACAGGGTCCTTTATGTGTGACTCGTGTGCCTTGTTCACTCTCTGTCTACTCCACTAGCGGGCCAGCCCCAGAGCAGCAGGAGTTTCTGTCTCTCTAGTCCCCGGCTGTATCCCCTGGGCCCTAAGACGGCCTGGCGTACAACAGGGGCTCCACAAATGTTTGTTGAAGGATGAACGAATTTACGTGTATGTGCGTGTGTACTTGAGAGTGTGTCTGGGTGTGGGTGGAGGGGGATTGCCTCCCCTCCCAGTGTGGTGGTGATGGGAACACAAGTAGACAGAGACACACACACGTGCACATACAAGCACAGAGACAAACACACAGCACAGATACACAAACACAGAGATACACAACATACACAGATGCATGCACCCACAAGCGCACACACCGGGTGAGAGGACGTAACGAGGACCAAGTCTGAAGGCTGCACGTGTGACCGCGGCTCTGTGCCCGTCTCCGCGGCCCCGTGTGGAAGCCGGATGCCAAGGGCTGCGGGCCTCTCTTGTGTTTGTTCTGCGCGTGTGCGCCTATGTTCCCACCACCACCATCTACCCGCAGACACAAAGTTTCCTATTCTTAGTCAGCAGAGGGAGTGGAAGGAGGGAAAGCTGCCGAGGCCGGAAGGGGGTGGGCAGGGAAGGTCCTGGCTCCTCTGCCCAGGCGCCAGTTTCCAGCCAAGGTCAGGTGCCCGCCCGCAGCCCGGGCTGCCCGAGGGAGGAACAGGACAGCCCCAGGCAGGCGGCAGCAGGGGCAGCGGGGGCGGGGAGCCTGGGTCTTGTCCAGCCACCTGGCACGTGGGAGTCCGTCAGGGTCACTGCCCCAGGAGCTCAGGCTGCCAGGAGCTCAGGCTGCCCAGCGGAGGAGCCCTGGGCAGCAGGGGCGTTCTGGAGCCTGGTCCTGTTCCGACCGCAGCATTCCTGACCCCGCGTGAGTCAGTCCTGGGAGCCCCCCTTACAGCGCACTTCCGGCCTCCTGGGGCGCAGCCCGGGATCAGCCCGGGGTCCCCCTTCCCAGGCCCGGGCACCTTGAGGAAATGGGGAGCAGGGACGAAGGGGCCTGGGACCCCTCCCCTCCAGTGGACTTCATCCACAGCTGAAGAGGCCGGCTCCAGTCCCTCGCCCTCCGCTCCTGCCCCTCCCCCTCCCTGCGCTCTAGCTCTTTCGGAGGGAATGAGAGGGACTAGGGAGAGAGGGGGCATGCACTGAGTCAGCCTGGGACAGGGCACAAACGGACAATTCCTTTCCCTCCCCCCCCCCCCCGCACACACACATGATCACACTTCACTAACACAGCCTCCCCCCCCCCCCCCCCCCGCACACACACAAGCTACACACGGGGCCGATGCTGTCATAAACGCACAGTGACAAATACACACTTGGTGAATTACACAGAGGCTGACGGTGATGCACACATACGAAGAGACACAAGCATAAACACAATCAAACGTGCACACATTGACTACAAACACCTAGTAGAAAACGTACGCCTGGGCTGCCGCTGACAGACACACAAACTTCCCTGCAGATTGAGATGCGCCCACCAAGCAACAATTTTACACTGAGGTGAAGTGGGCAAACATACACATAGGATCTGAAGAAGTCAGTGAGGCTTTGCTCACACACAAACGCAGCCAAGCCATCAAAACACAGCTGGATACACTCGGTATTTCAGCCACAACTCATCGAGATGCAGACTAACGCAAAAGCACACACTTGCAAAGACACGTAGGGTTGTGGCAGACACACAAGCATGGAGACACGGCCATGTGCACACAGGTGGCACTGACACATATCTACACACTAGCTTTTAAGCACCAATGGGCATCCTCCTAGAGGCCATTGGGCCAGACAGTCCACAGGGAGAGCAGAAGTGTGTTGTTACTGCTTGCTGTGAATACACACACACACACACACACACACAAATACGGGGCCCACGTGACAGAGTCCCATACCAACATGCTCACCCTGTGACACATCCACAGCTACCACAGAGACACCCACACACATGGACACAGACATGTAAATGCAGTCAGTGGAAACACATCGAGAACCCTACTGCCTTGTCCGTGGATACATTCTAACACACTCTAACTCCACGAGGAAACAGAAGTCCACACCAAGACACACCCACACCCAGAGGCACACACTTGTGAACTGACATCCTGGCCTCTACACGGGAGGTGTGCAGAGCACACTGCCATCTCTGCCCCTCTACACTCATACATCCTCCACCCTCACACAGTAAGTCACCGCTGTGAACACACAAACACAAAGGCCAGACAGCGTGACACTATAGTTAGGGACACATACACGCACACACGCACACGCACACACACACACACACTCAGCCACAGAAGCTGGCCTTCGTTAAGACACACCCTTATACAAAGAGGTTGATGCTGACACTGAGACACAGATCAAGAGGGATCTGGACACACACCCAGACTCCCCCCACACACAGACTGGGACACACATATACACACAGATCCTCCCCACATACAGCTCTACCACGTACGGGTTATACACCCAGACGCTCTTACACCTGTGGTCCCCCCAGTTCTCCATGGGATGGGTGGGGGGGCCAAACCCCCTTTCCCCACCTGGGGTTCTGCCAGGCTGACTCAGACCACAGAGCCACAGGCCTGAGTCACCCCTACGGAGGCTGGCATGCTCTGCATGGCTCCCTTGCACACTCAGGGGCCCAGAATGCCGGGAATGTGGGCACCTCCTTTCACCCAGGGACCCGAAGCCAGGAGTCCCCCTCCCCATGCCCGCAGAGGCAGGAACAGGTTGGGGGAGCCAGAAGCTGACACCCTCCAGGGTCCTGCCAGCTCCCTCCGACAATGGACTGAGCACTGAGCCTCCCCCTTCTGCGTTCTTCTCTTCTTCCTCAGTGAGGGGGAGCCCCCTGCTCCCACATCCCACAGCACTGCCTCTGTGTGACCCCACACTAGATCCTAGAAGGGGATGGTTACCCTGAGGCTCGGGGAGGGGGTACTCTATCACTCAGATGATCTTCCTGTCCTATCTCTCTCCATCTTGGGTTACCTCTGTGGTTTGTCCCTTCCTGTGTCTGGTTTTCTCTCTCTCTGTATCTGTCATTCTCCGTCTCCCACTTTTTCCCCCTCTCTTTGCTGCAGGCTCTTTGCTGTGGCCCATCAGTGACAGAGGTAGGCAGATTAGGGGAAGTGGGCTTGAGGAAGGCACGGTGGATTCTGGTGTCCTGCTTGGGGTCAAGGGCTGACAAAGGGCCATCAGGCCCACACACACTTGGGCCGTGAAACAGCTCGGAGGAAACCCAGGACAAAGAATTCTATTCAGAGAGAGAGGCTAGGGTAAGTGGAGGGAGAAAGAGCAGAGAGACACGGAGAAGCAGAGAGATGGCGCACAGAGACAGAAAAAGATGGAGGAAGCATCTGGAGAGGAGTGAGGAGACAGAGAGAGATGCAGAGGCAGACTCAGAGACCAAGAGAGAAACAGAGAGAGAGAGACAGACAGAGGAGGACAGAGGGACAGGCAGACATCCCCTCAGAGGCGTGAAGCACTCCCTCGGTCCCCACTTCCATCCTGCCTGGGTCTCTACGCTGAGCTGGCCGCATTCCTGGACTTACCTGGAACACGCAGTACGTGCTGGGGGCCATGGCCCGTGGCCGGAGCCAGGGGCACAGCATTCTGGAGCCAGAGTAGGTCCACGGGCTCTGGGGGCCCCTGGGCCTGGCAGCTCAGGTTGAAGGGGGTGTTGGCAGCCACAGTCCTGTCCTCAGGCTCCTCCAAGAAGTAGGGCAAGCCTGGGTGGGTGGGTGGGGGTAGAAGCTGGGTCCCTCTGAGCACCCCAGGTATCTGACTCCCTGCTAGGCTGTTGGAGGCTGTAGGATCTTTAACCTCATGTCTGTCCCCTCAGGCCTCTGTCCCAAGACACTTGATTTCCCCCCACTATTGTCAGGCTCCCTCAGGACACCTGAGCCTCTTATGTTTTTTTTTTTTCTTTCGGAATATCTGACTTATCCCATTTCACTAATATGGAAGCGAGGCCCCCAGGGTTGGGGAGAAGGTTAAGTCATGCCTGTGACTCCTTATCTGGCCCCAGAATGTCCTACCCCAAGCATGGCTGACCCCAGGACCTCCAATGACCCCAAGATGTCTTCTTTCCCAGACATATAATCCCACCCTTTCCTGCCTCCAACAATTTATGGACCCCAGCTTCCTGAACCCCCAAGATCCTCCAGCACCCTTTGACCCCTCAGGATTCTTGACCTCCATGACCTCTGAGCCCAGGGCTCACCCTCGAGCCCGACGTAGCCCGGCCGGGACACAAAGGTCCTTCCTCCCAGGACCACGGCACACTGGTACCATCCCGCATCCGAGAGCTGCAGGGACGAGAGTCTGACAGGGACAGAGGAGGGAGAGAGGTCCGGGGTCAGAGCTGGACGCAGAGGGGGTCATCAGGACTGAGAGCGGGGGGTCTGGACTGGAAGCACGGACAGGCTCAGAAGTGGGCACTATTATTAACTCATTTTACAGAAGAGGAAAGCGAAACCCGGGATGACCTCACGGGTTGGAAGCCACACAGCTAGGGAGTAGCCACACTGGGGTTTCGAGTCAGGTGGGGCTCCTGACAGGACTTCTCACCCACTGTGTGATGGAGGCAAGGGCCGGGGACAGGGCCCAGGAGGGACGCAGGATCATGGCTGGTCACCTGAGTTGGCTGATCACTTTCCAGTCATCCTCTGCGTCTTCGTCCAGGGGGACCTGGATCTGGGTGCTGTCTGTCAGCTCTAGGACCTGTCCATCCTTAAGCCAGGTCACCTCAGGGGGCTCCTCGTGAACCAGGAGCTCACACCAAAGGGCCCCCATGAGTCCCCGGGCCCCAGTGATGTTCTCTGGGCTCGTCACAAAAGGGTCCACCTCGGCCTGGGAGCCTGCAGGGAGGGGACAAAGAATCAGCTTAGGGACCCTCACTTTCCTGACTCCTCGGTTCAGCCCTCCTAATCTGCCTGGGGCTGCCAGGACCCTGCCAGGCCTTCAGGCCCACATAGTTGTAGTGTGACCTCAGCGGGGGGTGGAGGGAGGAGGTTTCAAGGGGAGGATGGGAGTCGTCCCAGGGGACCAGGGTCCAGCCTCGATCCTCGTCAGCCTCCATCCTTCATCGCTGGGAAGTAGGCCCAGGATCTGGCAGCCTCCCACGCCCTGGGCTGCCCGTAGGGCCAGCCTTTGCCCCCGCTCCCCACCGCCCTCCTTTGGGTCTCTAGAGACTTGACAGCTTGGGCTGGTGGGTGGAGGGGAGAAGGGGGGGTGGAGAGAGAGAGATAGAGAGAGAGAGAAGATGACAGAGACAGGGAAGGCGAGAGGGAGAGAGAAGACAGAGAAAGTTGGGCAGGGAGAATCAGAGGCGGAGTGGAACAGTTGCGGGGGCGGGGGTGAGACGTGAAGAGAGAGACACCCCAGAGGGTAAAAAAGCTGTGGGAGAGACACACAGAGGGAAACAGACACGGAGGGAGACCTTGCTAGAGATGCCTGGAGGCCAGGGAGAGATAAAGATAGAGACAGGGAGCGGGAGAGAGAAAGGGAGACCCCCCCCCCCAGTGGCAGAGCTGAAGCCAGAGACAGAGACCCTGCCCCAGAGAAGACGCAGACAGACCAAGACAGAGGTGGGGCATGGGTGAGCCTGTGGGGGTGACTGCCCAGGGATTTTCCCTACGGCTCTGGACCCTCTTCTGGACCCTCTTCGTCCCGCCACCTGGCTGGGTGCTCCATTCCGGAACCTTCATTCCCTGGCAGCCCCCATCCCAGCCTCTCTCCTCCAGGCCCCCCACCCCCTTCCCCAGTGCAGCCCCGTCCCCTGCCCACAGTTTCAGCTTCTCTGGGTGTCCGTCACTGTGTGTTAATCTCTTCCCCTCTCTGACCCTTCTAGTTTCTGTTTCACGTCCCTCCGTTCCTCTCTCAGAGCCCCTTTCTGTCCCCCAGGCCTCTTGAGGGTAGTCTCCCTCTCTGTTGTCCCAAGGAAACTCCCTTCGGAGTCACCCCAGCACCTGCCATCCGCCTGCCCGCCTTGCTGCCACCCCAGCCCCTTCCCTGGAGGTCTCCTCGCAGGCCCCCATCACTCACCCTCGGGGGCCACGCACCCCCAGCAGCACAGCGCCAACCACCAGGCCAGCGGGACCCTGCCCATTCTGGGGCACTGCGTGTTCTCTGCCAAACTCTCCTCAGAAGTTGCTGGCCACCCTGCGGGGGAGGGGGCAGGGCCGGGCTGTCCCCGGCCCTCCCCCCAGCTCCGGGCTCCCCTGCTGTGGCACTGCCCTCCTGGCACAGTGGGGGCCCTTTGCCCTGGCTCCTCTTGGTGGCCGCCTTCCCTGCTCCCCGGCCTCTTCTCTCTCTCCCAGACCTCGGCAGCTCTTTCCCGCCCCTGGCTCCCCCTGCCCCCGCCCACCGGCCCGGAGCCCCTGGGGCCACCTGGGCTTCCACGGGTTAACTCGGAAAGGAGAGGACCAGCCCTGTCTTAAAGGGGCCCTGGAGGGAGGCTGAGGAAGGGAAGGGGCCCTGGAGGCTGCACCCCTAAGCCCGGGCCAGCCTGGGCCAGCAGGCTCGGAGGCTGTGCCTCTCTCTACCCAGCTCGGGCGCTGTCCCTCTGGGCTCCTTCGGTCTTCAGTCCGGTAAACATTCCTCCACAACTCCACTCCCCTCTCAGCCTGTGCGACGCCCCCTCCCCGGCCTCCACCCCTAGCCCAGCCCCAGCCAGGCACTCCCCTCGGCAGACAAGGACACACAACACACACCACACACACACACTCTCTCTCTCTCTCTCTCTCTCTCTCTCTCTCTCTCTCTCTCTCTCTCTTCTCTCTCTCTCGGATGTCATCCACACACAGAGGCCGGGACAGGAGGAGACACGCAGGGGCACGCTGCTGGCCCATGGGACATGCTAAGAAGACAGGCCGGGAGAAACTCCATTCCTGGAGGAACCAGGACCGGAGAACACCTGCTGGGGGGCTTCCCTGAGGTATGCTCAGCGTACACCCAGAGAGACATGTAGCCTCATGCAGAAAAGACCCACCGAGGCGCAAAGTAGGACCCCGCGTGTCCTGCAGAAGTGCCTCCCCCCGTGGGGTCCCCAAAGGCCGGTGCTGGAATCGCACCCCACAGGAACCATGTGACCTTGGAAGTGACTGGCCTCCTGGGCCTCAGTTTGTCCGTCTGTAAGATGGGAATAAAAATAGAAACCACTTAGCTGGTTGGAGGGAGGACATCCTGGGTCAGCGCACCCTCAGTTCTTCGCACGTGTGATTGTGGTGACAACAGCTGACAAGGTGCCCTGATTTTTCGCATCTCGTCTGTCTGTCTCTGTGCCCAGTCATGGTGCCCCCGCCCCCCGGTGGGACTGTATCCCCTGCTCCTTGCAGATCAGTGCCTGTGCCTTGGTTCTGCTGCGCGTCCATTTCCACGCTGCTGTGCATTTTGCACATGGGGTCTCTGTAAGCCTGGGGGTCTGCAGCGGGTGGCTGGGCACCCACCTCTCTGCTTGTGACCATTCTGTTTGTGTGTGGACATCCCTACAGCTCCCCACAAAGTCCTGTCCTTTCAGACTCCTGATCTGCTGTCCCTCCCACCTGCCCCTTCTCCTACCCGCAGAGCCCAGCACCATCCCTTCCCCTCACCCCGACCTGGCTCCACTCCCCCTCCCTCCAACCCATCTCCCATGCAGCAGCCAGAAGGACGTTTCTGAAACTCGGGGACCCTGTCCCTCCCCTGCTTGACCCTAGCTCCCCACTGCCCTGGGGATGAGCGTTTGCTCCCCACCCTGGCACTCAGGGCTGGTCACCCTCAGCTTCCCAGAGCTGTCTCTTTTGTGTCTCATTTCAGTGATGGCCTCAGCATCCATCAGTCACCCAAGTATGACTGACCCTCAGGGTCCTCTTGGACACCCCCACTGGCGATAAGCTTCCTAGTCCCATGGAGGACTCAGTTTCACAAACCTCCCACCTGGCCCTGCTCTCCTCCCTGGTCTCCCCAAATCCACTTTCTCTCCCTGTAACGTATTCAACAGCAAGAGGAACATGTCTCAATCCCAAATCAAACCCTTTCCCTCTTTCACCCCACATTTTTAAAGATAAAACCCGAAACTGCTTGTCTCATGTCCCTTCATGTCCACTTGGCCCTCCCCTCCCTGTCCCCAAGCTTCATTCCTTTGCTCGCAGGCCCAGGGCTCCCTCCTGCGGCCCCTTGTCCCCAGCTCCCACGCACTCCTCAGCCCCATCTCAGCCACATCCTCTGCTTCGTTTCACGGTCCGGCCTGTCCCAGTCTAGTCTAGGCCCCGTGTCAGTCACTCCCAACACTGTCGCCTTTTCCTTGGTGACATGGCATGGGTCATCACGACACAGTCTTCCCTTATCCACGGGTTCACTCTCCATGGTTTCAGTCACCCGCCATCCACCTCGGCCAAAACATTGGATGGAAAATTCCAGAAATAAACAATTCGTAAGATTTAAGTTGCACGCTGTTCTGAGTAGAGTGATGAAATCTCTTGCCGTACTGGGACATGAATCATCCTTTTGTCTAACGTATCCACACGATATATGCTCCCTGCCCATTAGTCACTTAATAGCCATCTGTTATCAAATAGGCTATCGGCGAGAGAGAGAGAGAGAGAGAAAGGAGAGAGAGAGAGAGAGAGAGAGAGACTGTATTCACGTAACTTTAATTACAGTATATTGTAATTGTTCTATTTTATTATTGTCATTTTTAATCTCTTACTATGCCTAATTTATAAATTAAACTTTATCATGGGTATGTATATATAGGAAAAAGCACAGTATTTTTAGGGTTCGGTACTATTGACGGTTTTGGGCATCCACTGGGGGTCTTGGAACGTATTCTTTGGAGATAAGGGGGGCTGCTGTATATTTATTGGTGTGGTCCTGTCGTATCTGTATGCTGTCCCTAGTCTGTGGCTCTGGGAAGGAGGGCCTGGGTCTATCCTGGTCATCACTGCCTCCCCACCGCCTTGTAAAAGACCTGCCATAAAGGGATCAAATAATTACTGTGACATTTTTGGGTGCAAATATGTGTAAATGTCTGCCCACTTGTTTGACGATGTTGGGGGAGGCCCTACACATCTAAGATTCAGGCTCTCCTGGCCAACGTGTATCCATGTTCACTCACACAAAGGCTGTTTGAGATTTACTATCAGTGCATTTAATAAATGAGATGGACAGGTGGACAGAAATGTTCCCTGTGCCAGTGAGCAAGATGAATCCCTGCCACAAGGGGCTCATATTCCCAGAGGAGGAGAGGCAACGACCAGATAAGCATTTATCAGCACGCAACACGGGCGGTGAAGAAAAGTAAAGTAGGACAGAGAATATCAAGGGCGGAAGCGGGTGAGGATGGTCAGGAAAGGCCTCTCTGAGGCTATGATCATGGTCTGAAGTGAACTAGCGAGTAAGTCATGTGGGGAAGGGCATTCCAGGCAGAGAGAACAGACAGTGCAAAGGCCCAGGGGCAGGCATGTACAGAAATTCAAAGGAGATCCACGTGGCTGGAATAAATGGGGTTCAGGGAGGAGGCGAGGTCAGGAAGGCCTTGGCCTAGCGAGAACTTCGGCTGCTTTGATTATGACACAACCCACTGGGGACTATTTTCCCCCAGATTTATTGAGATATAATTGACAAATTAAATTATGTAAATTGAAGGTGTGCAGCATGATGATTTAATACAGGTATATACTGTGAAATGGTTACCACAATAAAGTTAGTTAAAACATCCATCGCCACATAGTTATACTTACCACTTTTGTGTGGTGAGAACATTTAAGATCTACCCGCAAATTTCAAGTATACACACAGTAATCACGTGCTGTGCCTTGATCCCTAGAACTTATTCATTTATAACTGAAAGTCTGTACCCTTGACCAATACCTCCTGTTCCCACCCCTAACCCTGGCAACCACCGTTGTGCCACCGTTTCTTTTTAATGAAGTAATTTTTATTGATGCAATTGATGTATAACATTATATTAGTTTCAGGTGTACGACATAGTAATTCAATATTTGTATATATTGCAAAATGATTATCACAATAAGTCTAGTTAACATCGTCCCCATACATAGTTACAAAATATTCGTTTCTTGTGATGAAAACTTTCAGGATTACTCTTAGCAACTTTCCAATGTCCAGTAAGGTATTATTAACTACAGTCACTGTGCTATACTTTACATCCGTCTTCTTTCTACGAGTATGGCTATTTTAGATTCCACATATAAGTGAATCATACAGTGTTTCTTTCTCTATCTGACTTATTTCACTTAGCATAAGGTCCTCAAGTTCCACGCATGTTGTCATACGTGACAGGATGTCCTTTATTAGGTTGAATAATATTCTATTACACACACACACACACACACACACAGTTGACCTCAACACAGATTTGAACTGTGTGGTTTCGCTTATATGCAGATTTTTTTCCATTAAATCCTGTAAAGCTATTCTCTCTCTTTTTTCAAGTACATATTTTATTTATATAGATTAGTGCAAGGTGACACAAATAATGGTTTGTAATCCAGTTTATTGTGTGCTGGCTAGTTGTCCTGACCATGACAGTAGCAGTGGGGCTGGCCTTGGTAAAGAAACGGAAAACATTCCGTGACTCGGAAGAGATCTAAATTAGATTAGCCCAGGGATTTTTTTTTTTTCTCAATAACACAGACAGATTCTCTTGGTTCTAGGTCGAGTCGTAGGTGTAGCAAGTTTCTTGAGTTCTGGTTATGCTTCTGAGCTTTTGGGCTAACTCCTATCAGTCCTGGTCTTCTCTCTTTCTTATAATTTTCTTTACGACAGTTTCTTTTCTCTAGGTTACTGTAAGAATACAGGGTATGACACATATAACATACAAAATATGTTAATTAACTGTTTATACTGTCAGTAAGGCTTCTGGTCAATAGCAGGCTGTTAGTAGTTTTTTTGGGGGGCGGGGTGTTTGTTCTGGCAGCACCTATACTAAAATTGGAGGTTTGGGGGAGTCAAAAGTTATATGAGGGTTTTAATCACGCAGGGAGGCAGAGCCCAGAGCCCTTAACTCCTGGGTTGTTCAAGTATCAAAATACGTCACATCTTTTTGATCCACTCATTCAATGGCAGACCCTTAGGCTGTTTCTGTCTTGGCTCTCGTGAGTAAAATCACCATACCACAGGGCACAGGTGTCTCTTTGAGACAATGCTTTCTTTTTCTTCTGGACAAATACCCAGATGTGGGGTCGCTGAGTCCTACGGTAGTTCTATATTTATTCTTTCGAAGAACCTACATCCTGTTTTTTTTTTTATAGTGGCGCACCAATTTACGGTTCCACCAACAGGGCACCAGGTTTCCCCACTGGGCGGCTATGTGCGGGGAGAGACTTGATTCCATTTGGTGTTAAAGGGTCTCTCTGCTAAGGCTGTAAGTGAAAGGTTGTCAGAAAACCTTTACCAGGGATCAGGACCTAGAACACATTGTATGGAATTGGTGCTAATTGGGATATGAAACTAACCAAGAAGGGCCCATACTGCTGATGAGGGATCTTGCCAGAATGAGCCCGAATTTGATCTAATTCCAAGTTTATAGGCAATTCCTGGTAATGGAAGGACATCTCGAGTTTGTCATCAGTCAAATCCAGGTTATGGAAAATTGTCCAGGGCAAAGGACCCATTTCTTCAAGAAGTAAGTGGCACTCGAAAAGTGAGGCATGGTTTCAGATTTAAAGACCTAAGATTGTTTAAATAAAGGCACTGTGTGGGGAGCCTTTTGAACAAACCCAAGTACGAATTACAGGCATGAGACCGTGGGGAAAGGTGAACCCTGGCACTGCGGAATTGCTAATGGTGATAGTGTAAAAAGGTATTCTGGGTGTGACTGTTAAAAAGCAAATTTTAAAGGGGGAATTAATGTTTTAAAAAGTTAAGAGTGTTGGGGATACTAAAATTTGTGAGTATAGATGGCGATGATTATTTAACACCGTGAATGTGTTTAATGCCACTGAATTGTACACTCATGATTAAAATGATAATTATCGCTATGCACATTTACCCCACACACAAAAGCTGAAGACTACACTGATTCTAAATACTTTTATTTGGCGTCCAATAATTCTTTATTGCTTAAGCCATTTTGAGTTTTTTTTTTGTTTGCGACTGAAATCATTTTGTACATTAGAATCAAGTCTCGAGGAGCCGTGAGGAGAGTCACAGGAGATTCATCGCTGGTGGTTTAAGGGATGGGAGGAGGCAAAGGAGAAATCTCGGGACTGGATAAAATGTAATACTTCTTTTACGCAGGCGGATTCAAGGGAGTTACCCAGAAATGGTCTGTAGGGAAGAGGGAGCAATGAGGGTTCTGTGGTCTCTGATCTGGTGTGCCAAGGGGTCTGGAATAGGAGATTACTCTGACATTTTAAAAGTATGCTATCCTTAGATGCAAGAAGATGCAGTCTGACTTACGGTAAAGACTGAGCTTTGTGGAAGAAGCTACAGGCCTAGAAGGGACTACCCCCATGACTCGCTTTCAGTTAGGAATTTTTATGTCAGACCATCCTGCTTGCTTACTTTCCCTCACTGCATTGTAAGGCCCACTGTGCAGGCGTGTCAGATTTAGCATGTGGCTCCTTTTTTTTCACAACCCTGACGTATAAGAAAACAGTAATAAGAGTAAATCCGAAAACTTAGCTTATATTTTGTTTCTTGAAGTCCCAGAATTTTTCATGTTTCTTCTTTTAAATTTAGTGTCTTTTAGATGCTAAATCCTCAGTCCAGGGGTGATCAACTGCAAAGTGGCAAAGTTAGGACCTGACCCCAACCTCATCTTTCAATTCCATCTTATGTCACTGTTCTGGGCTACCTCCAAAGACCTTAAGCCAAAAAATAAAGTGATAATATCATGGGAAAAAAAAAAAAAAACCTTGAATGATGCGTGCATTGATGAAGCATTTGGGGCAGATAAACTGTCTGCAATTTACTTCGAAATGCAGGAAAAAATGAGCTGGACTTACAAGCAAATATAAATGTGCTAAAGCAAACTGGAGGCAGGCAGCGGCACATGGAGTCCTGTATAATTCTCTCAACTGCTGTATTCTTGAAAATTGTCATAAAGTGTGTGTGGGGGGGTGGTTGTTTTTTACTATGAGAAATGCATATTCAATAGCTTTCTGAGATTTGCTTTAAAATAATTGTAAGAGTTATAGATGAAATGAAAGTAGGAGAAAAGGGGATCAAGAAAAGCAGAAAGGTGATGGTTATCATGTGAGGCTGGTGGTGGCACAGAGGTCACTGTGATGCAGGACTTGGCAAACCAAGCTGGTGGGGAGACCAAGCCCGGCTCCGAGAGAAGAGGGTCCTTTGGCAGAGCATGTTGAAAGAATTCAACACACAAGCCAAAGTCAGAGTCAAAAGGAAAGTTTACTGGAGAAGGGGTAGCACTCTACAGAGTGTGGCCTTTCTCAGGCAGAGTGAGAAGGACCGTGAGACAGAGTAAAGGCACCGAGAGGGATCCTGAGTGTCCAGGGAATTCAGTTTATATCTCATTCTTTAGTTCCTGTGAGTTGCAGCTTAAAGACTCTGTTCACTCACTTCCTTTGATATGAACTTACAGTGAGGAAGGGAAGAGTGTGTAGCATGAAAAGGTAAGAATATGTAGAGTGAAGGGCCTACTGGCAGCTTCTAATCCATAGATTCCCTGTGGTTTTAGCCATAGGGAATGGACGATTTTATTTTGTGCAGGGCAGTCCCTTACAGACTGTTGTTTCCCTTTTACAGGTGTGGGGAATGGGCCGTTGGCGATCCCAGCAGAAATCTTCCTGTGCTCTGCAGGTGACCGCCCCACCTGGCTGCAGGGCTCATTGATCGGCACATGGCAGTCTGAATGTGGTCTGATTTAACGTTTTAGTTCTCTCGCCTCCTCCCAGTATTCATAGCGCTAGTCCACTCTTGTGTTTGAAGACTTCTTCACTAGATAATTGACAAATGCAAAGATGCTTCTGGTTTCTTTTAGAGAAGGCAGGAGGACCAAGGGGGCGGAAGAGGCGGGAGTAGCGTTAGGGTCTGTGTCCCAGCATCTGCTTTCATATTGGGAGAGTTCCCAGCGCTTGGCTTGGTCACTTTCAGGCTCTTCCCAGCCGAGACACCCACCCCCATGCCTCAGGCCTGCAGTTCTGCATTACCTTCTCCCTGCTCCCCCACCCCCATCAGCCTCACCGGAAGTGAGCCCTGGACAGGCCTCCCTCCCCCAACCTCACATCTGGTGCTGATGTCAACAGCCAGGGTGGGTGGGGGCCTTGTTTTTCAGCTCCCGCCCAGCCTCGAGGGAGGGGTGGACCCCCCATCTCCACCCCTTACAATGACGGACACTGTCACACACACACCAGGCCCGCCACAGGGCTGGACCAGGAGCCAGAAAAAATTTTTTATTGCAAAACAGGGACCTTGGAGTCCCAAGGACGGCAGACCTGGGCTCTTCTTCGACACAGGGAACTTGAATCTGGCTCCTACTTGGCTGTCTAGCCCCTTCCACTAAGTCTAATTGGGGTCCGCGTAGGGTGAGTGGGTCAGTATGTGTTGAGGAGGGATGAGGGGGCAGAGAGGCTGTCAACATGGTCACATAGGCTGAATGTGTGTGTGTGTGTGTGTAAGGGGTTCCTCTGCTGAGGGTCCTCAAATGTCCACATTTACTTGTTTCCAAGGCCTGTGTGCACAACTGTACACCAGGGGTGTATTTGGTAATCGAGGTGCTTGGGAAGGAGTATCCTTGAGGGCTAGAGGTGCAGTGTCTCCTGGGAATAGGATGTCTCAGTCAGAAGACAGCCAGGATCTGGGACGGCATCGTTCCTGGGCTGGATGTGTGATGTAGTGGTCAGGGGCAAGTGGACGGTGATGGTCATGTGCCTGGAACGCGGCACAGTCACAGAGGGACCATGCTCTCCGCACTGCGCTCCCAGAGACAGTGACACTGGAAAGTTTGATGAGTGAGGAGGGTGTGTGGGCAGTGAACACAGTGGCCATTTCGGTGGCTTGTGTAGGTGGCTGAACTCCCACGTGTGGTTTGTGAGTCCAGGGAAGTTGCATTGTGTGTGAGTCGCTGGGTTATCTGGGCACGTGGTCATGATTCCAACAGACCAAATTTGTGCCCGTGGAAAGCTGACGTGGCCTAGTTGCCTCGTGGCCCTTGTGAGTGTGGCTGCATGTCTCTGACAGCTACATGGACCCATGGGCCTGGCCCTGTAGACAGGCAGGCGGAATATCTGTGTGAACAACTCTAGGAAACAACTGCAGATCTATGGATGTGGCTGCCTTCGGTGTGGACTCGTGGCTCTGGAAGCACACAGCGGGTCCTTGTCCAGGGTCAAGGCTGCCACCTGCTAAGCCCCGCCCCCCTTCCAGTCCACATGGTGGGGTGGGAGTCAGCGGGGCCGGACTTGCAGCTGGAAGGCAGGGGGGATGTTGAAAAGGCCACTGACAGCTGGCAGGAGGCTCAGGGACCTGGGTGGGCATGGGCTCTCCAGAAAGAAGGCCTGCAGGATGGCGGTGACCAGGAGGAAGAGTTCTGCCCGAGCCAGGCCCTCCCCGAGGCAAATACGCTTACCTGGAGGGGACAGGAAGATGGGGCTGGGCCAGCCCTCCTCACACCCAGGCCCCAGGGGGAGGGTGGGCCCAGCAGATACCTAAGGAGAAGGGCAGGAATGCCTCCTGCTTTTTGAACCCTCCATCCGCATCCAAGAATCGATCTGGGTTGAATTCCTCTGGTTGCTCAAAGACCTCGGGGTCGTGCAGGACAGAGCCCAAGAGGGGGAAGACCTCAGTGCCCTGAGGGGAAATAGAAATAAAACTACAAATATCCATCACCGCCTGGGCCCAACTGGTGTTGGGGACACCAGTTCACAAAACATGACAGCACCAACATGCACCAAGCTTATCAAAGGCCAGACACTATTAAACATTATGCATACATTACCTCATAGGTAACAGGTACGAGTCTTATACGTACAGACACAGATGCACGTAAACTCACTAAATACTTTCACAAGCCTAAGAAGTTAATACCATCCCCATTTTAAAGGCAGGAAAACTGAGCCCTGTAGAATTTAGGCAACTTGCCCAAGGCCACATTTGACATGTTATTTTCAGCTTTGAAGGTATGCTGTGAATTGGCTATGGCTGACCTCAGTCACCTGGCTCAGAGTCCAGCTTTGAGCGGCTCTGGTCCTCTGGAGGTGAAGGCAGGGTGGGTGGGTGAGGGCTGTCGGTGAGGGCTCCCCCGCCCCGGTCCGAGAGGGTGGCATCCCCTTCAGCCGTGATCAGGGTCAGCATGTTCCAGGACTGTGATGGAGGGTGAAGGAAGGTGGAGTGTGAGGAGAGGGAGAGAGACCTCCATTACTGAGGACTCTGGCTAACGGGGCTCTGAGTGGGAAAGGGGCTGGCACTCCAGGAAAGACAGGGCAGAGAGCAGTGGTTAAAGTATAGGCTCTGGGTTCAAATCCTGCCCCAGCCGCTCATGGGCTGGGTGAGCTTGGCAAGCCTTCTAACTTTGCAGGGCCTCAGTTTCCTCACCCTTAAATGAGCACGATAATGGTGTTGGATGGCTCTGAAGATGAAACCTGGCACAGAGCGGGTCCTCAGTCACCGATGCTTGTCATTATCGCTGTCTCTATCAGTTGTCATTCATTACACAGTCATTGCATTCGCAGTAGTCACTGCTGCTGTGTTCATGGGACCCCCACCCGGGCACCAGGAGCTGAGCTGGGGTTTTACAAGCATTATCCTGTACATTCCCTACGCTCCTGAGTTGCTACTATTATCATGCCCAGGATAGAAGAGGGGCAGATGGAGCTTCAGAGCAGGAAGCAATGTGCCCAAGGTCCCAACTAGAAAACAGCAGGGCTGGATTCTAACTGGCGTGGTTTGATTCCACGCCGAGGAAGCTCAAGGAGGGAGCTGCCTGCGCTTGAGCGCCTCGGGTTTCTGGGGAGACGTCGCCCTCTGGTGGTGCTGGGTCTGAGTTCTCTCTAAGGAAGGGGCAGGAACCAAGGAGGGGAAGAGAAGGAAGATGCAGAAAAGGAGAGAGAGAGAGAGAGAGAGAGAGAGAGAGAAGAGAGACAGAGACAGAGAGAGACAGAGACAGAGACAGAGAGACAGAGAGAGAGAGAGACCAAGATCCCCAACAGACTCTGGCCAAGGCAGAGACCCCAACGGGCCGCGGGCCCGCAGACCCACCTGGGGCAGGGTGTACCCCCGAAAGCGGGTGGTCCGGGTGAGGGCGCGGGGCAGTCCCATGGGCACCAGTGCCAGCAGCCGCTGTGCCTCGTGCAGAACCGCGTCGGTGTACGGGAGGCGGGCTCGGTCCCCCAGGCCTGGCGCCCGGCCAGGCCCCAGCTCCCTTGTTAGCTCCTCCCGCACACGCTCTGCCCCCAAGAAGAGGAGGGTTAAAGGTCAGAGGCGGGGTGGGGCCGTCCCCTCGGAAGTCCCATCTTCTTGAGCAGCTGTGGTGGGGTGAGGCTGGCGGGTGAGAAGCGTCCCCTCGCCCTGGCCAAGCCTGGGTCCCAAGCCTCCTATATGACGGGCATTACATCTCTCCTGTCTTAACTCCCTCAGTATTCCCGAGGTAGATGCCAGCATCTACCCCCACTTCCCACGTGAGGCCCAGAGAGCTGAAGTCACAGCCGACTCCGTTCCAGCAAAGTCCCCAGACCCCAAGTCCCCCATCTTCCAGGTCGGTCCATTCCACTGGCTCGACGGCACTGACCACAGCTGCCCGACGCCGAGAGGCTGGACTTCTCTGGGGCTCGCCACCAGTCCTGTCCTCTCAGCCACGTCCCCTCCCTTCACCGTCCCGGCCTCAGTCCCTGCCTGTGCTCTCACCGTCCCAGCTTGTTTTTCACCTCCAGTCCCGACCCTCCTGGATGACCCCTCAGGTGGCCCCAGGCCCCTCACACTCAAAATGTCCCAAACTGGACTCAGTATCTCCCCTGAAACAGTCTCATCCTTTCTGTCCCCATCTCAGGGTGGCCCCAAGTCCCCCTGTCCCCCGGCCAGAGCCCTGGGCTCCTCTCTCCCTGTCATTCTCTACCACCTGCCCGCTCAGCCCCCTCTTCCTTCCCCACAGCTTGGCCAGCCCTGTCCTCTCCCACCCAGGGCCTTGCCTCGTCCTTCTCCTGGGCTCCTGGCACCCTCTGCCAGCCCTTACAATCTACCTCTTTGTAGCATCCCGAAGTTTTCGAAAATGCTAATTTGACCCTGGCCCCCGGCTCTCAACATCCTTCCATGGCTCCCCATTGCTCAGGATTAGGTGTCGAGGCCCCGAGACGTCTCCTGCCTCATAGCTCACTCTGCCTCCCTTACGCTACAACCAGCAGTCGCCCCACTTCTCGCTCCTCAGACACCTCAGATGCCAGGATCATGGTCACCTCTAGCTCTGACTCAAGCTGTCCACTCCCCTGAGCATTCTTCCTCTCGAGCCCTTCCTTCTGCTCCCGGGAACTGGCTGGTGGAAAAAGCTCCTACCTTGGACCTGAGGGTATTTCAGCAGGAGCAGGAGGGTGTACCGGGCGGTGGTGCTGACTGTCACTGTCCCAGAAAACAGCTGGTAAATGACCGTCATCAGCAAGTTCTTGTCAGTGAATTCAGTGTTTGGGTCTTGTTCCTCCTGGGAGAAACCAGGCAAAGGGGCTCAGAGAACATAGGCTTCAGGGAGCAGAGGCCCAGCACAGCAAATTCAAGCTTTGTCGGAGAGTTCAAATAAGTGTCCGGGAAAGTCAGAAAGTGGGCTCTTGATATTAATTCTCTCCGTTGAAATGTTTTTTAAAAGGAAAGAGAACGGCCACCATACAAACAAACAAACAAACAAATAAACAAAAAACGACAAGCGTTGGTGAGCATGTGGAGAAACTGAAACCTGTCACCAATGGTGAGAATGTAGGATGGTGCGGCTGTTCTGGAAAACAGTGTGGAGGTTCCTCAAAAAATCAAAGCAGAGCTACGAGACGATCCAGTAAATCCACTTCCGGGCATATCTCCAAAAGAACTGCAAGTGGGGTCTCAAAGAGATACTGGACACCCACATTCACAGTGGTGTCGTTATTCACAACAGCTAAAAGGGGGAAGAAACCTCAGCGTCCGCCGATGGATGAACGCGTGCATGAAAAGCGCTATGTCCACACGATGGAACATGATTCAGCCTCAGAAAGGAGGGAAATCCTGCCACGTGTTACAACGTAGGTGAACCCTGAGGACACACTGCCCAACGAAATCAGCTGTCACTGAAGGACAAGTGGCATCGTTACAGCTACGTGCACTACCCAGAACCGGCAAAAAAACGACAAAGAGCAGAATGGTGGTTGCCAGGGCCTGGGGACGGGAGAAGGGGAGTTGGTCACAGTCTAGGATTTCTGCTCTGCCAGTTGAAAAGAGTTCCGGAGACTGGTTATATGACAATGTGACCACATGTAATACTGCTAAACCGTACACTAAAAAAATGGTTAAGATGGTAAATTTTATGTTGCATGTATTTTACTACGAGTAATTTTTTTTTTACTTAAAAAAATGAAAAGAGTGGTCAAATATATGGTGACAGAAAAAATCTATGGGAGGTGAACACACAGTGTAAACATATATACACCTTACCGTTAAAGTGTACAGCTGAAACTTATTGGATTTCATTAACCGATGTCACCATCAAAAAATAAATTACTTATTTTTTAAAAAAGGGAAAACAGATAAGGGAAAAATTCTCTCCATGAACAAGGTGGCTGTATTTATTCCAAGGGCATGGCCTTGAATATCTTCCATAATTCTAAAGACTGTACAATTTAAAACTAGTTATTTCCACAGGAGTCACCTTGGTTCTCATTTCTCATATAATAATAAATTGTCCTTATATAATTAACAAAGTGGACTTTATTAGTATAATTTGCTCCTGCAAGGTTTCATAAGTGATATTGCAATCTATAGGAAACGTCCTCTGTGGGTCGGGGGAGCAGGGAGCGGGGTGAGGTGATGGTGGGGCTGCTGGTGACAGGTCACTGGGCATGGGGCCTGAGCAGGGGCTGAGGCTGGAGGGAGGGGAAAGAGGAGACGCAGGAGACTGGGACGTGGGGTGAGGCAGAAAGGACAATGCACCAGAAAGAAGAGAGATGCTCACACGTGCACAGGCACAAATTCACAGAGACATGGAGAGCAGGGTGGAGGCTGACAGACTCCCAGCCACACCTGGGCGAGAGGCCACCAGCCCTGTTCAGGAGCACCTCCCAGCCCCACCCCTGACCTTCCCTCACCTTTGCCATCTTCAGCAGGAAGGCGTCTACCATATCCAGTGCGGGGCCCGAGGTCCAGACTCCCCTGGTGCCGCTGCACCTGCTTGACGGCGAAGGCGGCCAATGTGCTCATGTGGCTGAGGAGCTGCGTGTGGGGGCCTGGGAGGCTCTGCAGGAGCCAGGAGAACATCTCGTAGGTCTGCGGGGAGAAGGGTGGCTGGTCTCATGGCTGCCTGGGGTAGGCGGGTGGCCAGAGAGAGGTCCCACCCACTCACCTGGCCCACGGGGAGCTGGTTCCCAGCAGGATGCCACCAGCCGCCTGGACCACAGCCTGGAACTCCTGGTCATCATAGGGGAAACGGAGGCCGAAGGTGAGGGAGCAGATGACGTTGGAGGTGGCCTGGGCCAGCAGCAGGGAGGGGTCAAATGGCTGTCCTGGGGGAGAGGGGCAGGGAGGAGGGTTGGGACGGAGACAGAGTGGACCCACTTAATGGGGGCCAGATGTGATTAAAAAGAGACAGAGACAGATAGGGACAGGGAGACAAGGAGAAAGAGAGGCAGATAGGGAAAGAGATAGACAAGGAGACAGACTGGGAAAGAGTAGGAAGGTAGACAGACAGATAAGGAGAGAGACAGACAGAGAAAGAGACAGAGACAGACTTACAGGAGAGAGAAACAGAGAAGCGGAGAGAGAAGGAAAAGAGGCAGAAGGAGTGATGTGACAATACCAGGGACACAGAGACCCTCAGGGAGACAGCAGGACAGAGACACAGGTAGAGCAGGTAGAGAGGAGCTAGAGGTGGAAATGAACAGAGCCCCCAGCCCAGGCTCAGAAGAATGGCTGTTCCCACACTCAGGCAGGTCCCTGGGGACCCTGGGCTGACTCTCCCTGCTGACCTTTGGTCCCCTGAAACGCCTCCACCAGACACTGGGCCTCCGCCTGGATCAGCTCCTCGCCTTCTCGCTTTCCCATGCCCAGGTCCCTCAGGGCCTGCATGGTGAACTTCCTCAGCTGCCTCCACCGATCCCCGTTGGCGAACAAAACCCCTGTGAAGAGGGCTAGACTCAAGGAGGGGCCAACCGCTTTCCACACTCCCTGGGACTACCCACTTCCTCCCAGTGAGGTGACTCAAGGGGGGCGCTTTGGGCCCTGTCCTAAGTCCACACCTGCCTGGGCCAGGGATGAGGACTCAGCAAGTGCTTCATAAATACCTAGCCTCGGGTCAGAGGGTGACAGGTTCCTGTTCTGTGATTAACCAGGGTAAGCGAAGATTCCTTCCTTCCTTCCTTCCTTCCTTCCTTCCTTCCTTCCTTCCTTCCTTCCTTCCTTCCTTCTTTCCTTCTTCCTCTCCCTCCTCCCTACCTCCCTCCCTGCCTCCCTCCTTCCTTCCTTTCTTCATCTTTTTATTGTTCTTTTCACCCTTTTCACCCAACCATCCTTTCACCATCCTTCTTCCTCCTTCCCTTTTCTCCCTCCCTCCTTTCCATCCATTCATCACACCCGTCCCCAAACATTTTGGCATACTACTGGGTCCCCTGCCCCACCTCGTTCATTCAGTGGTTGAACAGCAAGAGGGAGGACGGAAGTGCACTGTTTTCCTTCCTTATCCAAGAGACCTGCTCTAGACAGACGCTTCCCTGCTCTGAGCTCAGTGTTCCCACCTGCAGAATGCTGGCCTATAGTGGCCTCCTGGACACCTCATCCCCTCCCCATCCACCACACTACTGTGGCCTCAGCATCTCTCCTCCTGTCTCAGCCAACCATCCCTGATCCTCTGTCTCAAGCCCCGGATTCCTTTCCCAGCCTGAGGCTCCAGTCCTGGTCCAGCCCAGTCCCCTCCCTGGGCTTCCATAAAGCAACCAGGGATATCGTCCTAACTCTGACTATACCCTTTCCCAGCTTAAAATCTACTGCTCCCAAGGAAATGCAAAGCCTAACATCGGGGTGACCAGCCACCGCCCCCCCCGCCCCCGCACACCGTGACCAGGCTCAGTCAACTCTCCAGTTTCCTTTGTCATCACACTACGATCACACTGCCTTTTCTCACTTCCTCACAGGTGTCAGGATTCCCCCTCTAGGCCTGTGCCCCCACTGTTCCCTCCGCTTGGATCACCCACCACTCTATCCTTGCTGAACTAGCTCTACTCATCCTTCAGGTCTCGGCTCAGACATCACTTCCTCTGAGAAGCCTTCCCAGATTCCTCCCATTCTCCCTCCGCCCTGCCCCTAGGCCAGTCCAGGTACCCCGGACCCACCTCAAATCACATTTATTCTGTTCTCTCCCTCCATTGTATTGCCATGTCCACCTCTCTCACAGTAACACAGGGCACCACACTGTCTGGGTCTCCTCTGTGTGCCCAGTCTCCAGTACTGGGCCAGCATAATGACAACTTGTTGGTCGAATGAACGAATGCTTCTTCTTTCACCTCCACGCTTTTGCACTTTGATGGTCTCTGTCTCGAACACCCTTCCTCTTATCCTGAGTCTCAGCTCAGACACCAAGATTTCCTGGACATCGCTCAGCAAACTTGCTGAGTCAGGCTCCTCTCCCCATCCTGACCCTGACTCCTTGGCCAGTGCCCCTTCCCCATCCCAGCTCCGTCTCCCCATTGGCCCAGGCACTCTGGGAGAGCAGGACTCTGGCTTTCAGTTTTAGCAGAGACTAGTTCTACATTTCTTTTATGTACAGCAATTAATTCCCAGGGCCTTGAAAGCCTGCCCGCTTCCTCCGCGCTGGGGCATTCGCCCAGACAAAATTACTGCGCCCCAGTGACTAACTAGTGTTTGCTTTGGGCAAGGCCCAGTCCTCATTCAATCCTCACCACACCTACGTACAAGCACTGTTATCACTCCATTCTACAGGTGAGGAAACAGAGGCCCGCGACACTCCACTCCGCCACGCGTCGGAAGGTCACGTACTGGCAGGTGGTAGCAGGCTCTGAGTGGAGGAGGAAGCGGCAGCCTCTGGCTCCTCTCCTGACTCACCATGGCCGTCAAAGGTCCCGTCCAGGGTGGCCAGCATCCCCCGCCCGCTGAACTCCTCCGCCTGACCGCCCAGGGCCTCCCGCACAGCTTGGTGCCCGACCAGGACCACCACGCGCCTCCAGGGTCCCAGGTGCACGGTGAACACTGGTCCATGCTTCTTGCTGAGCTGGGGGAGGGAGAGAGAAGGCGTTGTAGTGGGGTGAGCTGCTACCTCTTCCAGCCTAAAGTCTTCATTGGGGCCCCTTGTCACCGGATGCTCCACCTGCGAGGAACCACCCCCCAGGCTCCCAAATCCTTCTCCCACACTCTCTTGTCCCCATCCTCTTACCTCCTGCAGAGCCCTAACTTCTGACCCTGGAACAACCCAGAAACCATTCATACCTTCCCAATTCAGACATGTGGCAGCAAAAATGGGCAGCTGCAGCTTTGGTCCCCCACAATTCTTCAGCTGCTAGCTCCTCACCCCAAAACTAGCCACCCTTACAATTACTGCTAACCCCTCAGATTCTGCAGCTGACACCACTGGGCATTTCCATCCACCCCCCACCCCACCCCCCGCCTCAAGACCCGGCCCTAACCTTGTCCTGGCAGGTCACCCAGACTCCTTGAGTGGGAAACCTCTGGCTTCTTCCCACTGTCCCCAACCCCAGAGGCTGTACCAACCCCAGAGGCTGTAACCACCTTTGCGCCTTGTTTCTTGCTCTCCTTCCCTTCTCGACCTTGGGAGCTCCCGGCTCCCTCCCCACCCAGCTCCACTTACCGTCCCCCCAAACCACACACACACACACACACACACACACACACACACACACCCCTCTATTCTCTGCAGTCAGATTCCTGGAACCCTCCACTTCCCCCAGATACTCCTCCTGGGAAAGCTCATCTGTGTCTGCCCAGCTACTTCTCCCCTGGGACCAGCCCACCACCATCACACCGTGGGGTTCTCTTCCTGCCTGATGACTCCCTGCTGGGCTCTCTCGGCTTTCCTCTCCTGCCCCCACCAGCTTCCCAGGGTTCTGAGGGCCCCTCCTAGCCCCCTCTCTGTCTTCTCTCCCCATGCAGCACCCCCTCCTCTGTCCCGGACCCCTGCTCCTGTCACACCCCAGGACACCCATAGCCCCTTTGCTCTGGGACCCCGTGCCTGCCTCCTCCTCCCTGGGACAGCCGAGGGCCTCTTTGCCGCGACACTCCAGTTCTCCTCCTCAGAGTCCCCTCCCTCTCCTGCACCTGGACCCCCGCCCCTAGTCGGGACGTCCCCACGGCTCCACACCCGTAAGAGCCCGGAGTACAACGCCCCGGGCCGGAGCTGCAGGAGGTTCCCCAACAGCGGCAGCGGCGCGGGCCCGGGGGGCAGGTGGCCTCGGGTCCGGGTCCCGGGCAGCACCAGCGGCAGCATCAGGAGCAGCAGTAGCAGCAGCAGCAGCAGCAGCAGAGCCCAGGTGCCAGCCGCCTCCATCTCGGCAGGTTGGCTCCTACTCGTTGCTCTCAGACGCTCCACGCGGCTCCGCGGGTCGAAGAGGCTCCCTCCCCAACAAAATAAGGCGGAGGGAGGCGGGGCAGCTCGCCTCTTCCCGGTCTACAAGCAAAATCCTCTCCCCGCCCGCAGACTCTTTGTCCCAGACCGCCGCCTCTGCCTGGTGTTGGGGACACACTCCCGAAAGGTTGTCTCTGCGGTTACCCAGGTTCGGGGCGGGGGCGGGGGTGTGTGGGGGGGCGGAGATAGCGCTTTGGGCCCCAGGTAGGGCGTGGGCAAACTGGAGGAACTTGGAAGTCGAAGGCTTTGGCAGCCTGCAGGAGGCCGACACCCCGTGCTGGCGGTGACCCCGAGCCGCCCTCCCCAGCTCCTACCTGTACCGGGTGTGCGTTCGCCGTGCATGCGTGTGTGTGGGGGGGGGGTAGGTGTAGGGGCGTCTTTGAGCCTATTTCTTCCAGGATCTGAGATCTTCACTAAGTACGGAGAGGAGGGACTTGACCTTCAACAATAAAGAATCGGAGGTTTAGAGGGGTAAATAGGCCGCCCAGCTAATAAGCGGGCAGAGCTGGGATGCGAACGCGGGGCAGCCTCAGCGATTGATCGACTTGTTCATACATTTAGCAGTAGCGACGTCACGTCTGAGGCCACGCTCCTTGACTTTGCAGCCTCGCTTCTCCGTGCCTTTGATAACGCTTTCCTAAAGCAAGGGTAGATTTCATGATTAAGTAGGTACGACGCCAGGTACTTACAGAACAAGCGTTAAATAAATGTTAGCTCGATAAATATTTGTTGCATCAAAGATTAGATGTAGGAGATGAGGTCAGACGTCAGCAGGGACGACTTGCAGGGCCCTGGAAATGACTGCATTTTATTCTAGTGCAAAAAGAAGCAGTAGATGTGTTTCCAGCAGGGCAGTTACTTGGTTTGCTTTGCATTTTCATTTAAGACTTTATTATGAAACCCTTCCAACAACCAGAAGACACCTATATATTCACTACCTAGATTCCACCGATAACATTTTACTATCCTTGCTTTGTGACATATGCTTATCTTGCTCTGTTGATTTATCTTAGTTTTTCGGATGCATTTGGAAGACAGTTGCCTCACTCCTTCACTCCTACATCAGCCTGCATATCATTTGCTAGAGTTCAATATTTGTTTACAGGTCTCCCCGCTGCCCCCCAGCCGATTATTTTACATATAGTGAAATGCACAAATCTTAAATCTCTCTTAGACGAATTTCAGCAAATGCACACATCCATGTGACCCAAACTCCTGTCAGGATATGGAGAATTACCATCACCCCAAAACCTCCCTCAAGCACGCACTTTCAATTCCCCCCTCCCACTACTGTAGTGAATTCCCTACCCCACAGGTTAGTTTTCTCTTTGCATTTTAAAAAAACCTTTCTGGCTGCCCTTTGGTGAAGGAATTGTGGGGACTGGGAGCAGGGAAGGGGAAGAGTCTAGTGCAGCAAGGTCCAGGCAAGTGATGACAGTGGCTTCCAGCAGGGTGGGTGGCAGTCAGGAGGGAAAGAAATGGATAATTTTAGGATATGTTCGGAGGTAGAGCCAGCAGGACTTGCTGACAAATTGGGTTTAAGGACAGAGGAAGGGTTCGAGGTCAACTATGTCAAATGCAAACAATTCTGGTCTTAAGTGGGGGAGAGATTGATTCCAAAATACCGCTGCAATATCATGGAAAGGCGGTAAACACCATTGGCATCTGATAATCCAGAAGGATGTGTTTTCTAGTGAAACAAATTGCTTTTTGTCCTGAGCCGAGATTTTTGTCCAAGGCAAGTCAAAGAATGGTGCCTTTTATAGAGGTGAGGAAGCAATTGAGGGAAGGCAGGTGGGGGGTAGATAGGGAGGATTAGTTTTGGGGGAAAGCTGGAGGAGCGGTTTTGCAGGAGGGGATGGAATCAGAAACCTCTTCTGGCCCCATGAAGTCTGACGTGCCCATCAATCATGCCCATCAATCGTGCCCAGAAATCGTGCCTGTCAATCATGCCAGATGAGACCCAGTGGGGGTAGACAGGTTCAAGTTTGGATTCAAGATCTCCTGGAATCTTCCAGAACAAGGTAAAGGATGGCAACCAAGTGTAGGCCAGCCTCCCTGCCACTCCCTCCCTGGGTTCAGGGCACAGCCCTGGATGGCAGAGGCCGCAGTGAAGACCAGAGGAAGCTGCAGGCAACATCCGGGCCATGCTTTGAGGGATGGGCTCTGGCCTAGAACAGAAATCACAAGATTGGAAGATTCTAAGAGTCTAATGTTTTAAGATGACCATGATTGTAAGAGTCTATAGATTAGATATAGGTTGGTTCACTTTCTGTTCCAGCTCAAATGCCTGTCCCCTCTAGAAGAGACTATCTCAGACCTCCTTCCCCCATCCCACAACCTGCTTTTATTTATTAAATAAGGTTCTATATAAAAGATAAACAAATTGCTGTTTTTTAAGCATAATAGTGTGTGGCATATAGTGAGCTTTGAATGTTTATTAAATACATTAAATGTTTTCTTCATAGTCTCTTATCACCACCTGAAAGCATCTTATATATTAACTTACATTTTTATTTTGCCTTCCCCCACCAGGATGTTCTCTTCATGAGGGCAAGGACTTTTATCTTTTTGAGTCACTGATATATCTCCCCAGTGTCTGGCACACAGTAGGTGCTCAATAAATGTTTTGTTGAATAAACGATTTGAACACCATTTGCTAGTGTCTCAAATTTGTCTAAAGAGCAGTCAAGGTTCCCAAATTCTTTAGTCTACAGAATAAAGATTCAGAGGTTCCCAGTATAGATTTCATGGTGTTAAAAAACAAAATGCAACCTAGTAAATTTGAAGATCTAATTGACTTTAATGAAGCAATTTATGAACTGGGGAACATCCCACCTAGCTTCTAGAAGGGTGTGCCAAGGGTTATACAAAATGAAAGTTTTTTTTTTTTTTTTAATAGAAAGCAGGGTGGGGCCAGGGAGCTACAGACAAAAGTGACACAGTACAAGGCAAACTTCCCCAAGGTGGTGGGTGGGGAGACCGAGCCTGTCTGAGAGAAGAGGGTCCTCTGGCAGAGAATGTAGAAAGAATTCAACACACACGCCAAAGTTGGAGTCAAAAGAAAAGTTTATTAGAAAGCGGTAACACTCCACAGACAGAGTGTGGTCTCCTCTCAGAGACGAAGTGAGTGGGACAGTGAGAGAGACAGAGTAAAGGCATTGACAGGGACCCTGAGTGTTCAGGGAATTCAGTTTATATACCATTCTGTAGTCCCCATTTCTTTTAATAGGGACACACAGTGAAGGAAAGGAAGGGTTCGTAGCATGAAAAGGTAAGAATATGTGGAGCGAAAGTCCTGCTGGCAGTTCCCAGCCTCTAATCCATAGGTTCCTGACGGTTTTAGCCGCAGGGAATGACTCTTGGTGCCCGTTCCCCTTCACAGACGTGGGGAATGGGCTGTTAATCCCACCTGTGTGCTGCAGGTGTCCTCCCGGCCTGGCTGCAGGGCTGATCAGCACATTGCAGTCTCTGAATGTGGCTTGATCAACATGTTAATTCTCTTGCTGCCTCCCTGCTTTAAAAGGAAAGATAGGACTATTTGGGGGCTGGGACATCTTTTCTTTGGGGGAAGAGAATGGGAATATTTTAACCCTGTAGGTTGCCTCTTCTCTCTGGGGTGGATAGAAAGGGCCCATGTGACAGATTAACTTCTTGCTGCTGGACCAGAGAATTCCAGACTGGGTGATGAGATTATGCTTCTGGGGGAGGCTGAAACTGCAATTTGGTCAAATGTTAACTCCAAGTACAGTGGGCTTTAGTATGAGCGATGCCGTTCTGGGCCTGTAGTTTTCTGTTTTGTGAACAGCGGGAACTGAGTCATCACTGGCAGATCCTGGCCTCTCCTATTCCCTGGTAGGGAGGTGCCACACATCTTATTCTGCAGTTGAGAGCTGACCCCTCCATCCCCTACCCACTACTTCCCATCAGACACTCTGTGATCCGGGCTGGGTGGGGCCAGAGTCTCTTTACATTTAAGCTCCCACCAAGGATTTTCTTGGACTACAGTGGGGGTTCCCAAGGCTGAGTGATGGGTTCTGGAAGTTGTTGGGGAGTTTACTTTCCTTGGGATCTTCTAAGCCTTCTGGTTCTAGAACCGGACTGGCAGTCTGAGGATGCAGCCATGGTGGTTCTGCTCCTCAGCTCACGCCTCCCCCACCTCCAACTTTCTCCTCCCAGCTCTACTTGTCTTAGTCTCTCTCCTTTCCCCCTCCTTAAAAGCCACCCCACCCAGCACTGAGACTGGGCAAAGCGGAAGTTTAAGATGAATCTGGCTTCCTTTCTGCTACCCCCGGCCTGTGGCTTCCCCAGATTCTCTGAGCATCCTGGGCTGTGTGGAACTTGGAGACTTGACTATGTCACAGACTGCAAGGCAGCAATTTTCTTTGGTCTCTTGCTGCTGTCCGCACATCCCATCCCTCATCCATCCTCTCACCCACTCAACCCCATTCTTTTTCTAATACTTCCTATTTACCATACTCTGTGTGTGTGTGTGTTGTGTGTGTGTGGTGTGTGTGCAAATAAGGCACTGCCTACACAAGTTCATGTCAGGAAGGCAGCCAAGGGCTGAGAAATATAAAATTGCAGCTCTTCCCTGTGATGGGTTTTTCCCTCTGCTCCAGACTGTCTGTCTGATTATCATCTGGTTCCGCCCACGCCCCCTCCCGCCCACCTTCTGTTTTAAAAATACTTACTTCAAATACAGAGACAGGATAGGTTTAGACGAATCATCATGACAGTTGTACATGCACACCTATCTTTGTTATATCTTATCATTTTTATCATTTATTTCTTTAGAGAAAGAAATTCTTTCTGACTGACTTGGGGCCGCCTGTGTCACCTCCCAGATGTCGTATTCCTCCCTCCCTGCCTGCCTGGCCCGCCCCCCCCAACCACTTTCTTATTAATATTTCAAGATACCTTTTTATTCTTTTCCTACATTTTGTGCATCCACACACACTATTTGGGAAGATGTTTTTTGCAGGCTTAAACTTTATACACATGGCAGTACACAACACACGCCTATCTTTCTGCAGCTGGCATTTTTTCCCTCAGTTTAAATAGATTGCTCATATCCCTACACGGGGGCCGTGGTGCATTTGTTTCAACTCCTGGGAGGTATTTCATGGAATGGCTTGACATAACAATCTTCTTCCACTTCCCCTACGGACCACTCTCTAGGTTGTTCTGGCTTTTTATCTTAGAGACAGCACTGCATCATCCTCCTTGATTGAGAATTTCCTCATTTCAAATGCCTGAGTCATGGGGCTCTGATTACCTCCTTCCCTCCTCCCCAAGGCTTTGGCTTTAAGGCTCCCTCCAGCCCTCCCAGGGGCTCAGCCCAGCCCAGTCCCCTCCCACCTGAGCTCATCCCACTTTCCTCCCCTAGCTCCAGGCCCCCAGGCCTGCAGGCCTCCCCCATCCACCCTCACTCCGGCAGCCATCTGGGTCTTTCAGCTGCACATCTGTGATCCTTTGTCTGACGCTCGTTGCTCCTCCAAACCCAGAGCTGGATGAAGGCGGGGACAGGGCCCATCTTCCTCATCCCTGGGTGTCCATGCCCCACACTGCACCTGATCTGGATGACACAGATATTTAGTGGGATGAAAATGTACCAGTCTCAGCGGCTGGCTTCGAAATTCTCATAGGGCAAGAACTGTCTTGTTGGATGAAAATATGTGGCTTAGCTGGATAGTGGGGTGGAAGAGGGGAGGAGGGGGCGGGTAGCATCTTGGGGGAAGGGTTGCCAGCAGATGCCAGGGCAGCTTAATGGTTCTGCATTCAAAAGGCACAGGAAGTGTTTGGGGAGGTGCAATGGAGAGGATTGGGTGGTGGGGTTGGAGCTTTGGAGGGTGGGGTCTCAGGTTTGGAAACAGGAAATACCCGAATCCAGCCCTGCCCCGCCACAGCCACGTCTCCTGGTGTGACTCTGGCCGAGTTATCCAGCTTCTCAGTCTTCTCCATCTGTAAATGGTGCTCACGCCAGTGCCTGCCTCTGAAGACGGAGTAATGGTCAAACGTGGTCTCGCCAGTAACGCCGCTGGCTCCACTTTGTGGCCTGTGTGCCATCCCTTGGTGAGCCCGAAAGCAGCTGCTGGGGCTCCTCTCTGAACCCCCAAGGCTTTAGGGGCTTGATAAATAGGAAGCCTGAGCCCTCGTCCCCCACCCCTGCCTGAGTCAGGGAACCCCCTTTGGGCATCTCACAAATAAAAAATTTAACTTTCACGACTGAAGTCTTTTTTTTAAAGTAAGGATTTATTGAGCCAAAAATGCTAGGCCAAAAGAAGACTGGCTTTGGAGGTGTGGAGTCTGAGCCACCAGCGGCATGGCTAGGGAGCAGACAGCTGGTCCATCATCCCAGTGACGCAGGACAGGGAAAATTCCTCCAAATCGGGGGAGACCAAGCCCCGCTCCCAGAGAAGAAGAGGGTCCTTTGTCAGAGAAAGAGATTCAAACACATGCCAAAGTCAGAGTCAAAAAAACAGTTTATTAGGGAAGGGGTAACGCTCCACGAGACAGGTGGTCTCTCTCAGAGACAGGCGAGAGCCTGAGAGAAGTTGAGAGGGACAGGGACAATAGAAATGAGAGGACAGCGAGAGAGACAGAGTAAAGACACCGAGAGGGACCCTGAGTGTCCGGGGAATTCAGCAGTTTATATGGCATTCTTTAGTTCCTGTGAGTTACAGTTTAAAGACTTTGTCACCCCCTTTCCTTTGATACGAACATACAGTGTGGAAGGGGAAGAGTCTGTAGCGTGAAAAGGTAAGAATATGTAGAGTGAAGGGCCTGCTGCCAGTTTGCAGCCTTTAATCCTTAGGTTCCCCTCGTTTTAACCACAGGGAGTGACTCTTGGTTCCTGTTTCTCCTTCACAGGTGTGGGGAATGGGTTGTCAGTCCCAGCGGACATCTCCTTGCGTCCGCAGGTGACCTCCCGGGCTGGCTGCAGGTCTGGTCAGCACATGGCAGCCTCTGAATGTGGTCTGATTTAACATTGTAGTTATCTTGCCTCCTCCCTGCATTACCAGAATTTTGAAAGCATTTTTATACATCAAGTAGGGGAAAGGGAAGGGGGGAGAAAGAGTTAGTTTGAAAGAAATTTGCATTAGCCGTGGGCAGACGGGTGGAGGAAGGCGAAGGGGTCCAGCTCCGAGTCTAATGAAGTGTCCGCTCCTGCCCGCAGGCAAGCAAGCAGGACGTGCTGAAGGGCCTGGCTAAAACGATCCATGCAAACAGCCATCTGGAAGTCGGTCCCAAGTTCCAACAACGTCCGAAGGAATGTGGGCAGTCTTTTGTCATCCAGCCAGCAGCCATTAACAGACTAACGGTTCTTTCTCTTTCTCACATTCTCCGGCCTCTGTAATTTCATTCAGGACATCTCAGAATTTTCTCCTTATCAGGGCCATCTCCCGTGTCTGCTTTGAGGGAGGTGCTAACGTATCATCTGCATCTAATGAGATGGGGGCAGAGGAGAGTTAAGGTGTCTGGCTCAAGGTCGCACAGCTCTTCAGCATGAGTTGTTGGGGGGGGGTCGTTTCTTCACTCTCCTGTCCCTCCCTCTCCTCTCTCTACTTTGGGGGGGGCCCTGTTTTGCTCCAGCCCTAGGCCCTCAACCTGCCCCATAAGGAGTGGCTGCTCTAGGCTGTGATGAAGTGAATGCGTGACCCCACTCTGACCCCCCACCCTTCCCCGTCCTGGTAGGACCCTCGCTGGGCGCAGCTTCCCTCCACTACTCACACACCGCTTTCGCCAGGGGGCGCCTGCCGCCCCACCGGTCATTGGGCTTCAGAAATGAGGGGACAGGAGCGGGGGCCAGGATGGCCTCCTGCAGGTCTGGTCAGCACATGGCAGAGAGGGAGGGGAAGAGCCTCAGAGAGACCAATGATAACTCTCCCCCTCCCTTTTGCCAAGTGCGTCCAGGAACTATCTGGGGTCAAGTCCCATGCTGGCCTCGAGGAGCCGTGTGACCTTGGGCGGGTGACCTACCCTCCCAGTTATTCCAGTTTCTAGACAGTAAGATGGGACGGTATATTAGTACCTCCCTCGGAGGATTAATGGGCTTCGCATGATTAATGGCCAATCCTGGCAGAGAGTCAAACCAGTGGGCAGGTCACAGTTCTCTGGCGTCCTGTTCTGGGTGCCTGTTTCTGCCAGGCATGGCACCCGCACCTCAAACCGCCCAGCTCCGAGCCATTGTCTCCATTTTAGTTTTCCATAGAAATCCAATTACATAAGCAGTAAATGATTATGAGCTCATTAAAAAGTCCAAAGACTACAGAAAAAGAATTCCCTTTCTTCCTTCAGCTCCTCACTTTCAGGGTCTTGAGGAGAATTTACGAATTTGTTTTGCAGAAGAAAAGAATGTCCCCAAGGGAACTGAGACCAGCTGCTGATGCCCAGGAGTCTGATAGGAAAAGGCGTTATCTGTGACTAAAGAAACACAGACTCTCTGTTTCCGGGAAACTTCCCTCCCCTTCCTCCCTTTAAAACTCCTCTGCTCGGTCCCGAACTTTGGAGGTGGCGTTTGGACGTGGATCAGCTTCTGGGGTGCCCAGCTTCCTGAATGAAGCACCCTTTCCTCTCCTCCCTCTCTCTCCCCCCTCCCTCCCTCCCTCCCTCCCTCTCTCTCTCTCTCTCTCTCTCTCTCTCTCTCTCTCTCTCTCTCTCTCTCTCGTTGGCTTGCCAGCAGTGAACAGCCGAACTGTTTTTTGTGTGTGTGACACTCCCACCTTCTGAGTTCTTCTAGCAGGGCTGATAATTGAATTACCAGAGACAGAGTAAGAGGAGAAAATCAAAATTTTAATACATGCGCATGGGGAACCTACACAAGCATGAAAATTCCAAAGGCGGCGAGGCAGCATCTTGGTATTTAAGACATTTGTAGACAAAGGAGAAAAGGGGGCCGACAGGGTATTAGATTCCGGAAGTGGGAATGGGCGACTTACAGGTGGTTGAGGGACAGAAGGAACATACGTGGCCCGGAAGTTCCTGCTGGCAACTCGGAGACAATGAACAGGGAGAATCCAGCTAACGGCTTGGAGTCTAGCGAGGGCGAGGATTCTTAACATGGTTAAGCCCGGCTCCCTTCCCTAAGCAGATTTTTCTATCTGAATCCCTGGGCAGGAAAGCGGTGGAGGCTCAAAGATCCCCTCCAAGTCTTATTTCTTGATAAACAGTTTACAATCGACGTCCCAAAGAGCAGCTTCAGGGTGGCAAAACTTTGATCTCCTTCACCTCCATCCGCAGAAACTCCTAAGGTTACTTAGTGTTTCCAGGTCTGCTACAGGAACCAGCCTGGACTGGTTGCGCCTGCCTACACAGTGAGACCCACCCTCAGAAAGCCCACAAAAGGCCCCCCCAGGTTCAGAAGGTCACTGGCTCCTGGGGTTACTTTGGGGAAGTCATGTTTCCCTTTATTCACCCGTGTCTCCAAATCTAACGTAAATTCCTTCTGCATTTAATTTTGTGTTTTATTTCAACAGTGCTCCAGCTTTCAGAATAAGGAGTGGCTGCCTTAAGGAGGGGCATCCAGACAACAAAAATGCAGAAGGCCCATTGTCTGCCAGTGCCAAGCACTGGCGGCCCCAGGGCACCGGGCCTCAGCTCCTGATGTACAGAATTAGTTGGTGCCCGTGAGCTCTGTGGCCAGGCTCTGGGGTTGACGAGGACAGGGCAAATTTCCCCGAGTGGAGGAGAGACCAAGCCCTGCTCTGAGAGAAGAGCGGAGAGTGAAGAAAGAATTCAACACACAGGCCAAAGTCAGAGTCAAAAGGAAAGTTTATTAGAGATGGAATAACTTAGCTCTCCATAGACGGAGTGTGGTCTCCTCTCAGAGGCAGAAGTGAGGGAGCCTGAGAGAGATTCAGAGGGACAGAGACAATAGAGAGAGACATGAGGACAGTGAGAGAGACAGGGCAAAGGCACTGAGAGGGACCCCAAGTGTTCAGAGAATTGTTTATATATCATTCCTTGTATAGCATTCTTAGTTCCCGTGAATTACAGTTTCCGTGAATTACAGTTTAAAGACTTTACCCATTTTTCTTTGATATGGACATACAGTGGGGAAGGATAAGAATATGTAGCCTGTTCCCTATGCATAGGCTGCCCATAGTTTTAGCCATGGGAAATGAACAATTTTATTTTTTTTATTTCGTGTAGGGGCGGCTACTTAAAGACGCTGTTTCCCCTTCACAGGTGTGGGGAATGGCTGTTAAGGATCCCAGCAGAAATTTCCCTGTGTTCTGCAGGTGACCTCCCCCCTGGTTGCAGGGCTGACCAGCACATTGCAGTCTCTGACTGTGGCTTGATTAAACATCTTATTTCTCTTGCCTCCTCCCAACATTAGTTTCTCACCTCGAGGTGGGGCAGGACTTGGGAGGAAAGAGGGAGCAAATATTCCAGGTGAGGAAACAGCGTTTCCTGAGACTGGAGTGAAAGACTGGAATGATTCCATTTTTCTGAGTGATCCCAAGATGAATTGTACGAAAAGTTCCCCAAAGGCCAGTGGTCAAGAACAATCCCTTACCACCTGGCCAAACCAGCCAAGCCAGCTAATTGGTGGGCCCTTAAGGCACCCCCACCCTTATTTCCTCCTGCATATATTCTGATTACTGCACCTGGCACCTTCTGCGCACAGCCCCCTCTATACGCAGCCGCAACTGCACACGACCCCCTTTTGCACGTGGACCCAACAAACCTACCACCCAATCCCTTTAAAGGTCAACCTAACCCTCCAATCAGGTAACGCCAAGGCATCTCCCCAAGGCTTGCGGTTTTATCCTTTAAATTAGGTCCCAGCCCCTTCCTCGGGGCTCCTTTCAACCACTGCTGTGTCAGTGAATAAGTGGGGTCCAAACTCGAGTTTGTCAGTAAACTCCCTCTTGCGCTTGCATCAGTGTCAGTTTCCTTCTTGGCTCGTGGAATTCCAAACCAGGGCATTACAGGAGTGGTAGACACCCAGCAAGGCCCCTGCAGCTGGAGTGGGAAGGAGGCAGGCAGGGGCCAGATGACTCCAGATCTGGGCAGCGGGCATAGGGCTGGGGGTCCTTAGTGGATAGACTGGTAAGAGAGGAGAGGAGGCATCTGAAAAATGCAAAGGGGCGGGCTTATAGAAATGACTGACTCAGTCGGTTATAGATTAACAACATCCTATAGATATCTTAATGGCCTTCTGTAAACTCTTGTCACTCCGACAAGACAAAAGATCTGTAAATAGATAGGACCAGTGGTCTGGTGTTGCGGAGACGGTTAGAAAGAAGAGTCAGAGTCTGGAAATGCTTTTTTCTAACAAGGATAAGGGACAGGGGATGAATGGCAATGCTAGCCTTCCCCACCCTTTCTCCATGGCTTTTTATTCTCTCTTACAAAGCTGGCTTTATTATTATTATTAGTTACTATCAGGTTAGTAATTACAAACTACAGCCAACTCCCAGATTCAGCCTCAAGGCCACCACCGTGTTATCAGCTATTTCTTCTCTTTTTCTTACTTTTTCTTATCCTCGTCCCTGGAGCAAGAAGTCCCAGAACAGGTCAAGCGTGTGTGCCCTCCCTGCAATATGTCCTTGTGTGCAAGTCCACATCTGCTTCTGATGACCTTGTTGCTCCAGGCACCAGGCATCCCGCCAGGACTGCAGGCGTTTCTCACAACATCTGGGAATCCCTTCCCCCCTGCAGCCCCCACTCAAAACTCCTCCATCCCATCCTGAGTCATGCGGTGCATGTAAAACCTCAGACGAAGGAATCATGCACCCCATGAGTGGACACTGCAAGTATATATAAACTGTAAGAAATCCAACCAGGGGGAGCTCGTGCTTTGGTGCTGTTAAGCCTATACGCTCCACCGGATAATAAATTCTCCTTCCTCTAACAAAGTTGTCTGAGGGTCCAAATGCCTCCATCAGATGTCACTTCTTCCTGCAACAGTGGCATTCGAAGCCCAGAGGATGGCTGGACTCTCCCAGCAGAGAGAGCAAGGAGAGGACCTGGGTTGCAGGCTTCAGGAACCCTAGCACTGGAGGAGGATGGAGGATGGGGTGTCCAGGAGCCTGAGGGTCAGGGGCCTCAGAGAGAGGGAGCTGCCACCCCAGGCAGACGGAGCAGAGGTTCTCAGCCAGCCCCCCACCAGAATGTGTATTTTACTATAATTTTCAAAAATCACGTGTGGGCACTATCAATTTTGCATTAAAATAGACCTTTTTAGAAATTTGTGCCAGCCTTGGAGATCACCAGAGATGCTTCCTCCTTCACCAGTTATTTTCTAGAAAATTTTCATCAATATTGTAAAGTGTATAAGCAGAGTCGAACATTTAAAAAAAATCCGAGCTTCGTGAACTCCTGAGTTGAGAGCCAGTTTTGACTGAGTTTATTTTCAGTTGCCTGAAGAGCTATAGTCTTTTAACTATTTTGCTTATGCAGCACATAATATTTTTTTTGAAAAATTTTGTATCTCTATACATTTTTAAGTTGACAGCAAGCTTTTTTCAGAAATTTAAATTGTCATGATTCCTGGTGTATTGTAAACATGGATATTTAAACATAAAAGGTATGCCAATCTTTTAAATATATCAGTGGTATCTTTGATACCTGAGATCCACAATCGACCATTTAAGAAAAGACATAAGCTCCTTTTTCTTTAATTTTACATTTTCCTTTTTCTCTTTGAATTTGTATTTCATTCCACCTCTGCCACAAAATTTTATGCTAATATATTTTCATGCTTAAAAAACTTTTAGTAATTGTCCTATCATATTTCTTCCCCACGGGTATATGTAAATAAAGAGAAATTAAACAAATTTGTTTCTTGTGACCATTAGGCTCTAAGAAATTAACATTTCTCTTCCTGAATTAGTTTTTATTACAACTCTTATTTGTATGCAAGTGATGAAAACAAATCATTACTTCATTTGATACGCAATTATTAAACATAAAAAGCAAAATTATATTTGCCTTTTCTCCCAGTTAGTTCTTGGATCTGTGAATAAATATGATTCATTATACCAACAGAATGCCACTCAATATGAATGATGCCACTACGAGTATTGAACACACACGTCTCTCGCTATATGTTTATGCATTTCTGTTGAGTGTACGCCTAGGAGAAAAACGATGGGTCACGGATGTAAATGTCTCTCATCTTAGTACTGAAGTTACTACCACATTTCAAAAATTAAAATTCAGACCAGCAGCGTATGGGATCTTCTGTTCCACAAACTTTGCAAACTTTGTTACAGACCTTTTAATTTTAGCAAATCTGTGAGTGTGTAGTCATGTTGCATTGTGATTTTAATTTGCTTTCTCTGATGGAGAGTGGGTTGAGTATCTTGCAGTATGTTTATTGGCCTTTTAAACTTCCTCTTTTGTAAATGTCTGTTGTCAATGTCCATTTGTCTTTTAGGTTGTCTGTGTTTTTATCATGGAATCCTAGGAATTCTTTATATTTTCTGGGTATAAGATCTTTGTTGGTTATTCCTTGCAAATAATTTCTCTGCCCTGTGATTTGTCTTTTCATTTTTTCCCTGGTGTCTTCTGACGAATTGCCATTGAATGTAGTCCCATTTATTAATATTTTTTCACTCTTATTAATATCTTCTTGTTCCAATTAGGAACACTTTCCTTTCCTTGATATGCTCCTATATTTCCTTCTAAATCCTTTATTGTTTTACTTGCCACATTTAAAAATTACATTTATTGGGGTAACTGCTTAATAATATTATAAGTTTCAGGTGTACAACTCTATAACATATTATCTATATGTGCCATTGTGTGCTCACCACCCAAAGTCTAGTCTCCTTCCATCACCATATATTTAACCCTGTTTACCCTCTACATTTTTCCCCACCCCCACAATACTGCTGTCTGTTGTATGTGTTTGTTTGCTTGCTTTGTTTATCTGTTGCTTTCTGTTTTATATCCCACATATGAGTGAAATCACATGGTTCTTGTCCTTCTCCATTTGACTTATTTCAATTTGCATGATACTGTTAAGATCCATCCATGTTGTTCCAAATGGCAATATTTCATCTTTTTTTTATGGGTGAGTAGTATTCCATTGCACATATGGAAATAACAAGTGTTGGAGAGGATGTGGAGGAAAGGGAACCTTCGTATATGGTTGGTGGGATTACAAATTGGTACAGACACTATGGAAAATGGTGTGGAAGTTCCTTGAAAAATTAAGAATAGAATTACCATATGACCCAGCAATTCTGCTTCTGGATATCTACCTTAAAAAATTGAAAACACTTATTTGTAAAGATATATGTACCCCTATGTTCATTGCAACATTATTCATAATAACCAAGACATGGAAATAAGTGTTCTTCCGTGGATGATTGGATAAAAAAGATGTGTCTCTCATATTTAGATCTATAGTCTACCTAGAATTCATATTTGGCATCATTTCAGGTAAATACCACATTTTCTTTTCTCTATGTAATCAATTGTCTTATTCTCATTATTAAAAAACCTTCCTCTCCCCACTGCTCTGTAATACCATCTCTGGCACCAGCCAAGTGTGGGCTGCTCTGTTGAACTGTCCCATTTCTTGTGTTGGTCTCTGTTCACCTCATGTCACTTCTACACCATGCTACCTACTATAGTTTCACCATGAAATCTGATATTGAGTAGAGTAAGTTCTCTCGCCTTGTTCCTTTTTGGGTGTGTCTTGGTTTTACTTGATGCTTCACATCTCCATGTATATTTTTCTTTTTCTTTTTCATTTTTATTGAGATATAATTGAAATATAATATTGTGTAGGTTTAAGATGTACTATCCATATACATTTTAGAATGAGCTTACCGAATTCTACCAAGTATCCTTCTGGAATTTTGATTTGGTTTAGAATGAGTCTATAGATCTATTGGGGGAGAACTAGCATATTCAAAATATTAACAATGCTAATTCAGGAACATGGTTTCTCTCCTCATTTATCTGCCTTTTAAAATTGATCGCAAGAAAGATTTCATTGTTTTTCTCTGTAGTGTTCCTGCATATCTCTTATTAAATTTATCCCTCGGTATCTGATATTTTTAAGCGCTATCAGCAACATTGGAGGAGAAAATGTTTAATTATAGATTCAATTTCCTTAATCATTATAGGACTATTCATGTTTATTATTTCTTCTTGTGTCAAGTCATATTATTATTATTTTTATTAGGAATTTTTGACTTAATTTATTTTTCAAAAAATTTTTGGCATTAAATAATATTGAATGTTAACTCTAATTGAAAAATAACAATTAAAAAAATTGGCTACAACCAAGATCTTCTACCAAGCAAAGCTATCATTTAGACTCAAAGGACTTAAAGAGCTTCTCAGACAAGAAAAAGCAAAAGGAGTTCATCACCATCAAGCCAGTATTACAGGAAATGTTAGAGGGACTTCTTTGACAAGAAGAAAAAAAGAAAAAGGATATAGAATATGAATAACATTTCATATGAAAAATGGCAATAACTACATATCTAGCAACAATTGCTTTGAATGTGAATGGATTACATGCTCCAGTCAAAAGAAAAGGTGGCTGAATAGATAAGAAAACAAGACCCTTACATATACTGCCTGCAAGTGACTGACTTCAGATTGAAAGACACACATAGACTGAAAGTAAAGGGATGGAAAATATGTTTCATAAAAATGGAAACAAACAAGCAAAAAAGCTGGAATAGCAATACTTATACCAGACAAAATGGAATTTAAAACAAAGGCTATAACAAGAGACAGTGAAGGACCCAGTCATCCCACTTCTGGATATTTATCTGAAGAAACCCAAAGTATGACTTTGAAGGGGCATGTGAATCCATATGATCATTGCAACATTATTTATAATAGTCGAGGTATGGAAGCATCCTGGGTATCCATCAATGGATGAATGTATAGAGAAGAGGTGGTACATATATACAATGGAATATTACTCAGTCATAAAAAAGAATAAAATAGTGCCATCTGCAATGACATGGATGGATCTAGAAGGTTTTATGCTGAGTGGAGTAAGTCAGACAGACAAAGAGAAATGCCATGTAATTTCGTTTACACATGGAATCTAAAGAACAAAACAAACAAATGAAACAGAAACAAACTCATAGATGCAGAGAATATTCTGATGGTTGCAGATGGGAGGGGGTTGTGGGAGTGTGAAAAAGGGGAAAGGATTAAGAAGTACAGATTGGTAGTTACAAAATAGTTATGAGTATGTAAAGTACAGCATTAGGAATATAGCTGATAATATTATAATGGCTGTGTATGGTGTCAGATGAGTACTAGATTTATCAGGGTAATCACTTTGTAAGTAACATAAATGTCTAATCACTATGTTGTGCACTTTAAACTAATGTTGTATGCCAACTGTAATTTAAAATACATAAGTTCTTAAAAATTTTTTTGGCATAAAATAGTTCTGGTAGTCTTATGTTTATTTTTGTTTAAAAAAGTTTATTCCTTCCTCTCTCCTCTCACTCTCTCTCTCAAAACAAGAGAAAAACAAATAGAAGTTTATTAACACATATGTCTCTTGTGTACATAGGAGATACCCAGGGAAAAACGAGTAAGTCCTCTTTCTCTCTTTTCATGCAAACATGGAGAAAATGTGTTCACACAATTAAATAAACCTAATGGATGTCAGAACAGTGATATTCCTCAATTCTTTGAACTCCTCGCAAGCTATATGTTAAAAGCCAATTGTGATCTATCTCCGAAAAATAGTTTAGCGATTTCTCAGCTGACAAGTTGTGTAGTTCCTCTTTCAATTTTGTTGACTGCAAAGTATTGGAAACAAAAACTTGAAAAGCAAAGACTGGCAAAAAGATCCATTATCCAATTATCAGAATTCTCCCCTCTCTCAGCACCTGTATTAATGAACTAGATGTCTCTTTTTTTTAGTCACCAGAGGATTTTCTGCTCTGAGAGCATAAACTGAGAAAGGGGGGAGGTGGTGTTTTTTTCTTTTTTTCAAATGGGTGAAGGGTGAAAATGGGAAATGGATAATTCATTCCTACAGAACTGGGGACATCCTCAGGCAGGTTTGCTCAGCGAATTGTCCAATGAGAAGCTGAGGATCTGGACATTGATTTCCTTTCATTAATCCCTATATCTGCCACCTGATGGGACATCTTCACGGACCCTTCCATGGGCATGCATTGGACCAGTCTCCACTTGGAGGGCGGTTGATGTTTCTTGTTTTGCATTCCGTGATCTATCATGTTCTGCATTAATAAAGGAGCTGACACAGTTGCTGTGTCCCAACCCAGAGTGTCTAGAACTGTGTCCTTAAGTTGCTGGGCACGGACCTAATTATAAATAACCGTTACAGACTCAACAGGGTACGTTTCATGATGGAGTGTGTGTGGTGCCGGGCGCTGTGCCAGGCCCTGAAGAGGCATTACCTTATCTACTCTCCATTTACAGATGAAGAAACTGAGGGTTGGGAGTGGTTTGGTCACTTTCCCAAGAGCACCCAGCCAACAATTGGCAGACCTAGGGCTCAAACCAGGGAGTGTCTCATTTCAAAGCCCAGTGCCATACCGCACCCACCCCCGCCGCCTTCCACGCCCCCAAGGAATCTAGGCTCTCAGAGCCATAGGATTTTAACCTTAGACCCTCATTAAAGACTTCTTATCCACCACACTTGTTTTGCAAAGGAGGGCCTGGGGCAGAGTTGGAAGTGGCTTGCACAAGGTCATCCACCCAGGCAACACAGGTGCAAGGTGTGAGGCGGAGTGAGCCAGAGGCAGGGTGGAAACCTCGTTCTGTGGACATTCTGATACCAAGGACTTTGGCACAGTTTCTTTTGAATAACTACCTATGGAAACGACCTTCATCTTTTGAGAAATTTCTCCAGGGGGTAGGTGTGGGGCTGGGACACGCAAACCAGATACGATAATTCTTTGGAGTCTCTTCCGGGTCCCAAGTGGGCGGGGCCTGGACAGTCTCGCAGGATCCGCGGTGGTTCCAGGAAGGAACAAACCAGCAGAGTCCCGACCCCAGGTACAAACCGACTGCTGATCTACACTTAACCCTAAACCCAACCACGGAGGGAAACCCAGGGAGCGGTGAGAGCCTGGGCAAAGACTGGGAGGTGAGGCGTATGAGGTCTATTGGGAGGACTGGGCTGTTTAAGCCAGAGGGACGCCCTCGCTCTTTATTGCCACAAAGTCCACCGCAGAGCTGTGACGCGAGGAGGCTGAGGCCCCTGCGCATTCAGGTGTGGGCCACGCTTTCCTCTCATTGCACAGGGACTTGCTGCTTGGCTTTGTCAGTTTCCTGCTGCTGCTGCTGCTGCTGCTGCAAAAGTAAAACTGAAGATCCGATTGGCTTCGCTGAGCGGTTGAGGAACGGGGCAGCATCCCATTTGGCAAGGAGAAGGGCGCTCTGAGGGGTCGTACAAAATGGAAGCTTTTAATAAGAAGTGTGGGACTAAGGAGCTATGAATGAAAGAAAGGAAAAAAAAAAAAGGATATCCTTTGAGGGGAAGGAAGGGAACAGTAAGGGTTTTTATCATGTAGATCACTCTTCTTTCTTGGATTCTCTTCCAGGGCGGGTGTGGCAGACTACCTCCGTGGTATTGATCAGAAAAGTCCATACTGGCTAAGATTCTGTTTCGCGGAGAGGGTGAAACAGCAATTAGGGCAGGTATTAAATCTAGGTTTGGTACCACGGGCTTTAGCACAAGTGATGTCATTTTAGACCTCTGGTTTTCTCTTTAACAACCCCCCCCCTTTTTTTGATTGTACTTTCAGCTTAATTGAGAGATGTGATAAAAAATTAAGACATTAGTGTCACTGTCAGCTACTAATCTGCAGCTCAGTTGATCCTCTGTGTAGCATGACGTTTCTGCTTAATCTCTGCAACCTTCACAGGTCGCGGTTTCAGGTTCATAAGCCTTCAGTCAGTCATGCTTTTCATTCCCCTTCTGATATCCCAGTCTTAGGGAGAGTAGTTGCTTGGCCCTTAGTGCCTGCAGACATGCATTTAAAGCTTTTGAGAGAATACAACACTAGGGAGATTACCATGGTAACCATAAGCAGAATAACAGCCAACATTTGGAGTGCACTTTGGAGCCATAGTCCCTAAGACCCAAAACAATCAAAGAGAGACGCTCTCGAAGGAATCAACATTCTTCTAAGCCAAATGGCTTGCTCAGTGATCTTATGTAACTAAAGTGTTGTTCCAGGTAGAACAGGTGGTGCTGGCCACAGCATGAACACCACCCTTCTCAGCTAAAGATAATCAAGGGCTATTCAACTATCAAGAACGCTTTGGTCAAAAGAAAACCAAAGTAATAATTCGTAAAGATCTATGGATCCCTATGTTCATGGCAGCACAATTTACAATAGCCAATATATGGAAGCGATCTAAGTGCCCATCGACAGATGACTGGATAAATTATGGTTTATATATACAATGGAATATTACTCAGCCATTAAAAAAATGAGATCCTACCATTTACAACGACATGAATGGACCTAATAACCTTTAGGTTATGTTGAATAAAGTAAGTCAGACAGAGAAAGATAAATACCATATGATTTCACTTATATGTGGAATCTAAGGAGCAAAATCAAACTAATCAAAAACAGACTCACAAATATGGTGGACAATTTGGTGACAGAGGGGAGGGGGTTGGGGGCTGGGAGAATGGGGTGAAGGGTTAAAGAAGAACAAATTAATAGATGATAGATGGTCACGGGGATGGGAGCACCGCACAGGGAATGCAGTTGGCATTAATACGATGGCTAGGCCTAGGGCCAGGGGAGGGAGGGAGTGATTGGGGGATCGTTTTATGAACTATATAGATGTCTAACAAATGTACTGTATACTTGAAAACAATTTAAATAAATAAATTTAAAAAAAAGAATACCTTTGGTCAGAGTCTAAGGATCTTTGTGGGTAGCTGATGCCTCAGCAATGAAATCTGCAGTGTCTCCAAGAGTTAAGGAGTGTTTCTGATCATGTTTCCATTGGCATCTATTCCTAACCAGGAAAATACGACCATGCCAAAGTTATCGAACCCTGAATCATGGAAAGGCTCTTGGTAGGTTTTTTTCTAGAACAGTTAGGAGCACAGTCAGATAATCTAAGAGGCACTGTCTGTCCCGCGGTGCGTCGGCAGCCTCGGCATTTATGGGCCCGAATTCCGCTGGGGCACAGCCGTCCATTCAAAGCCAGGGGCACTTAGGTTTTTCTCCTAGCCTGAAATAGAAAGTTGGAAATTTCAGAGGTTTCCTTCCCCCACTTAGCAATCGCCTGGGAGATACAGATGATGACATTACCTTTCCAGGGCAATGCCAGAGCAAAGGGAAGAGAGAGAAGAAAAAGTGTTTCATGTTTAGCTAAAGTAGAAAATCTTGATCCAGCGTCGTGGGCAGAAGCAGTCTACACTCATGTCAGCACCTTCTCTTCCTAATCAGTTTGATTTGAAGGTCTCCAGTGCTTGTGTAGGACCAGCTGGGGTCTTCTTTAGTTGTGAGATGTATATTTAATTGAATTTATCCCATAGTATCTTATGATTCGGATGTGATGGAAAATTATGTATATTTCATTTCAACATATATGAAAAGTGCACACGCCACGTGAGTACTGCTCAATGAATTATTACAAAGTGAAACCCCGGTGAAGAGACAGCATGTTGCCTGTGTCCTGGAACCCCCTTCTCCGGCCCTCCCCACGACAACCACCCCTCTCTGCCCAAAGAAAAGCATTTTTCTGACTTTCATGGCATTGTAGTGTTTCATGCATGTGTTTAGCATTTTATCTCCCAGACATACATTCTTAAATGCCCATTTTTGTGGACTTCACATAAATGGAACATGAAATATATATTCTTTTGTGTCTGGCTCCTTTGCTCAAAATTATGTTTCTGAGATTCATCCTTTTGTTGTATAAAACTAACTCATTCATTCCCCTCTGCTTTACAGTAATTCATTTCATGAATATAGGACAGTTGATCTGTTTTGCTCCTTTACCTTCATGTTTATGTAGGTATAATCTATGTACAGCAAAGTACAAGCTTTCGAGCATACAGCTTAATGAGATGTGTTCATAAGAGGCATTGCATTTTTTTTGTACTCTGAACGGCTCTGCCCTTCCCCTTCTCCAGCTGATACCCACCAAATGGAACCACCATTCTGACCTTTGTCATCTGGAATACTTTTGCCTGTTTTAAAATGTCATGTAAATGGAATCGTCTGCCATATACAGTATGCATTCTTTTCCATGTGCTCCACCCTCATCACCTGATCAGCTCCCAAAGGCTCCACTTCCTGATACCATCACATGAGAGGGAGTATGATTTCAACATATAAATTGTCAGAGGGTCTATGGCCATGCCACCCTGAAAGCGCCTGCTCTCGTCTGATCTCGGAAGCTAAGCAGGGTTGGGCCTGGTCCGTACTTGGATGGGAGACCACCTAAGAAGACGAGTGCTATAGGCGTTAAAAAAAAAAAAAATTGGTGGTGGTGGGGGACACAGACCTTCTGTTCATAACAGTGGTATATGCATACAATGGAGTGTTATTTAAATTTGAAATGATAATTTTAAAGTTGTAAATTTTAAAAACTTTTTTGGGGAAGGAATTTCAAACCTACAGAAAAGTTTTAAGAATAATACAAATAGCATCCATTATGCTCTGTTCTCAAATTTACCTTAGGTTAACATTTTAACACATTTCCAATATCATTCGTTCTCCACCCAATCTTTCTAATCCTTCATCTTGAATAATTTAAGGTGAATTACATACAACATGGTACTTTACTCCTGAATACTTCAGTCGCTGTTTCTGAAGAACAAAGATGTTCTCTGATATAGCTGCTGTATAGTCATCAACTTTAGTGAAATTAAAACTGATATAATACTTTCATCTCTACTGTTTCTATTCCAGTTTTGTCAAATGGAGAAGCAACTTGACAATTTTTAAAGGAAAGGCCAGAGTTTTCTTGTTGTCTGATAATGTCACACTCCACAGGCATCACAATTAAAGGGAAGAGTCCAGGAATGAGACCACAAAGGCTTGATCCAGTCTTTGTACCCCTTCGGAAGAGTGACTTCAATCAGGTCATGTGACCTCTCTATGCCTCAGTTTCTGCGACAGTAAAACAGGGATACTTTTAGAGACACACAACTGAAAGTACTTATAGGTGAATTGATACAATGTCTGGGCTTTGTTTCAAAATAATCCTGATTTTTGGGAGGTGGGGGTAGGGGATTGTCGGGAGTATAGACAAACAATGTTGATCCTTGTTGAAAATGGATGGTGTATATATCATTATATCTACTTTTGTGTATGCTTGAAATCTTCCACAGTAAAAATATCTTTTAAAAGAATGAAAAGTAAAATAAAATAAAAATGGGGAGGGATATAGGTTATTAATGACTAATTACATGCCTTAGAGGATTGTTAGAAGGAGAGATTAAACAAGTTAATTTAAATTAAATCTAAGTAAAGCATTTAGGACAGTTCTTGGCACGTAGTAAATGCTATGTGTTAGCTATTTTTATTTTGTTCTCCCCTAGTCCAGAAGCAGCTCAGACCAGATACCACCAGGTGGCGCTGCCTCCCAGCTTCATAGGGCAGCCAGGCGCAAATGATTAGCCCTGAGTTTGAATCCGCTCTGCTACTTGATCTTGGTCATTTACTATCTTTGAACTTCGTTTTATTCATTTCTAGAATGGAAACACTAACAATATCAACTTCTGAGTTGTCGTGATTCAGGATGATTCAGAGACAACGATGCAAAGTAACTGATGTAGTATCGGGTGTATACCTTTCCAGACACCTGTCTCTGCGTCTGGGCTCAGTGTACCTCGTCTTTATTACGGGGATTCTCCCGTCTGCCCAAGTTAATTGTGAAAATCCGGAGAGGCTACAGAAAGGGCAAGTCCTTCCCTAATACCTGCCCCATCAATTCCTATCACAGTTCAGCTTTCCAACCACTAGACGGCGCAGTCTTCCTAGAAGATAGACGAATTTTTAGAAATCCGGCTTTCTTGAGATAGAATTAAAATTTGAGGCTAGGTAAATCCGACCGGAGTTAGAATTCTCATTCCATCACCTATCACCTACATGACCATATCAGTCTGCTTCTGTTTCATCCTTTTTAAAATGTGTTTCTTTCCATAAAATACACCTATCACAAGAGTACCGTGAGGGTTCAATGTGCTAGTGTAGGTAAAGATTTTAATATGACTTGAAAAAAAGGCAGCTCCCATCAACATTAAACTACTAAAATGATTAAGTTAATATATTTGAGGGCTCGTTATGTGTCGGGCACATGATAACACCATGAATTCTCATAGGGACACCATGAGATGGATACAGAAACGATCCTCTTATTATACGAGAGGGAACTGAGGCTCAGAGAGGAGACTTTACTTAACAAAAGTCACACAGCTGGTACATGACACCTTGGGGGTTAAACCCAGGCAGCCTGTCTCCAGGATCTATATCACTAACTGGACTGCTTCACCCACACTCTTTAACCATGCTGCGTGCCAGAATTTGAATTTCTTCTCTCCCTGACATCTCTGAACAGCCAGAGGACTTCCATCCTGGCCACCTCCTGGACAAGAAGGGATGATTCAAGAAGGATGAAGTGCTTCCTGCCTTTGGCCATGAAAAGCAGGACAACACCGTAGGGTATAGCCCTCCACCTTGAGCGTCTCTCAGATCACCTGGGGGCCTTTGAAACTTGGATTGCTGAGCCCACCCCTGGAGTTTCTGACTCAGTAGGTCTGGGGTGAGGGCCTAAGAATTTGCATTTTTAACAAGTTCTAAAGGATGTTGAAGCTGCTGATCTGGGAGCCACACTTTGAGAACCACCGAACTATGGAAGAACAAGAAGACTGAAGGAGACTGGGTCCCTGATTAAGCACACAGAAGATTGCCGTCTGCCATGTGGGACAACCCGCTTGCTTCAAGAGGGTTGCAAAAGAGAGAAAGAATCTCCTATTTTATTTAAGCCGCTATATTTTGGGATCATAGGTTCCAGCAAGTTGGCCTTTACATTAATTAATACATTTTCCAGGTCTTCCTCCCAGACGTGCCCTAATGGAAACACTTGGTTCCAGCAGCCATTCGTAACTTGATCGACATCTGTCAGTAAGTCCAGCTCTGTCAAGGGCTTACAGCTCTGACAACTGTTGCCAAGAGGCAGATTTTCAAAGGTAGGCCCAAAGAATGAATGATTGTGTGGTTGTACAGGCTGCATCCAACAACACAAAAACATTTTTTTTTTTTACAAGAAAGTGACACTCATCAATCTTTGCACACTGAGCAATGGATCTGCCCAGATGAGATCCTTTTTCTAACTCACCCATCTACAGGGAGTAGCCTTTTATGATTCACTCAACTGGCCCTGAGTTCAGATTCAAGAACCAAGGGTGGTCAAGATTTCTGGTAGTTTGGACGACCTCCATGGAATTCCTAAGAATTGAGGCATCTTTCTAATGTAGGCTGAAGGAAGTTGTCCAAATAGACCCCAAGTCTGGTGAATATGGGCCTGTGGGTGTCGAAGCACACTTAAGACCCTGGAACCAGGAGACATAAAGCAGCACAATCCCAGAAGGGAAATCCTTTAAACCCCCTGAAGCTGGACACGGAGGACTCAGCAGAGAAGGGACTTTCAGAAATGAGGGTCGGCGGCAGCCATGAGAGTTTGAAAGGGAGCCACTCTCTGTTATAATGCTGGCAGCTAGAGTGTTTTCAGCTGCGAGGAGCAGAATCGAGAAAGGTCGTCTCATGTGCCTGGTATGTCAATCCCTGCTGGGCTGCTTAAAAATGGGCCTTGGGTCTGGGACACTTCCCACCAAGAGATAAGGAGCTCTCACGCCTGTGCTGGGCTTTGCCCCGCCTGTGAGAGACCATCTTTTCCTGTTTGGCACTCAGTGGCCCTCAGGCACGCCCCCAGATTTCTGAATTTCAGACCCCACAGGGGAGGGGTCTGGGTCCTTCCACTGGAGTGGGAAGTGGGGTGTGTGTGTGGTACATCGCCAGCTTTGTCTGTGGAGTAGACAGCTGGTCCTGGGGAATGACGCACGGCCAGGGGCTGGGTCTTCAGCACTCTCTCTCCTTCTGGCACTACGTAAAGGCTGTAAATGCTGGAGCCTGGTATGCCTGTTGTCTGTTCCTGGCGACTGTGAATCGTTCACTGTTCTCTTCCCTGGGTAGCACTATTTGTTTTTTAGCCTTGGTTGCACTACTCGGTCACCCAGTGAAAGATGAAGCAAGAATCTTGGATCAACAGTGGATTTAGCAAAGAAGATATTTAATTACCTTACAAAGCAAGGAGCCTGGAAGTGAGCAGAGCCAGAGCTTATTCAATAACTCGATGAGGTAATAAAACCCCAGCTCACTCCATCCTTTTGCTCTATTTTCGTAATTGTGGGCTCAGGCTCCCCGTCTTATGATCCCAGGTGCTGCCACTCCAGGAGTCGTGTCATGTCTGTGTGATACAGGACAGGGCAGGTTTCCCCGAGGGGAAGGGAGACCAAGCCCTGTCCCAGAGCAGGAGAGGGTCTTTTGGTGGAGGGTAAAGAAAGAATTCAACACACACGCCAAAGTTAGAGTCAAAAGGAAAGTTTATTAGAGAAGGGATCACTCCACAGGCAGAGCTTTGTCTTCTGTCAGAGGCAGAGTGAGAGGGACAGTGAGAGAGACAGAGTAAAGACACTGACAGGGTCCCTGAGTGTTCAGGGAATTTAGTTTATATGTCATTCTTTAGTTACCATTTCCTTCGATATGGACCTACAGTGTGGAAGAGGAAGAAGAGTCTGTAGCGTGAAAAGGTAAGAGCATGAAGAGTGAAGGGCCTGCTGCCAGTTCCCAGCCTCTAATCCATAGGTTCCCTGTGGGTTTAGTTGTAAGGAATGACTCTTGGTTCCTGTTTCCCCTCTACAGGTGTGGGGAATGCGCTGTTAGCAGTCTCAGCAGACATCTCCCTGTGTTCCACAGGTTGACATCCCAGCCTGGCTGCAGGGCTGATCAGCACGAGGCAGTCTCTGAATGTGGTTTGATTAACTTGTTAATTCTTTTGCTTCCTCCCTATGTTACTTGCATAAGGCAGCCTGCACTTTAAGAGGACTGACCTCACATTCTATTCACTTTTAGTTAAGGGGGAATGATCTTTTTTTTTTTTTTTTTAACACTACAGCAGGAATCCTTATGTCTCATTGACCAAAACTTTGACGCATGGATACCTCTAGCCACAGGAATGCTGGGAAAATGAGTGGCTCTCTTGTGAGACACAGGACCTCACAGTCAGAAATAATAGAATTGGAACGTCTGTGATGTAGACCAGCAGTCTCTAACATTTGTGGCACCAGGGACCAATGCTCCTATGAGAATCTAATGCCTGATGATCTGAGGTGGAGCCGAGGCGGTGATGCTAGTGCTGGGGAGTGGCTGCAAATACAGATGAAGCTTCACTCCCTCACCTGCCCAGGTGTTGGGGACCCCTAGTGTAGGCAATGCCGGAGCCAGCCGGCTAAAGTCGAACAGCACTTAAAAGAGGGGGGTGAAGCCTAAGGAAAAAAAAGAAGACAGAAAAGTTCTTCGGGAGGGCATACAGTCACTGCTGCAGCCCCGAGTTTATTTAGCACAGCATATTTATAACCTATCAAGCGCGTGAGAAGCAACACTCACAAGTATGCAAAGAATAGCTGACATTGTCCTAGGAAGCCTGTGGTTATCTTAACATTCTCTTTCTCAGGGCTAAAGAACGTCAGAAGCTAAAGAACATCAGATACTTTCCTTGAGCTCTAAGTGTACTTTTTCCTGTGTCAGCAGACTAAACAGTGTGTCAACTTTGCAAAACATCTTGCTTTCCTGGGAGTTTAATACTGCCTCAAAATGGTTCCCGACAAAGCAATCAACAAATGCCACCAGAGGTGTATAGATGGTGGTTTAAATTATCACTTAGCTGTAGATTTTGGACATCTGACTGACACCCCACTGTACCATACACCTCACACCTTGCTTGGACTTCCTTGATTAGACATTAGCATAGGAATTAAACTTTATTTGGGGGAGGGAAGTACATGAATTTTGGGTGTTTGTGGGAGAGTTGTTGTTGAGTGGAGGCATTTTTGACTGTAGGAGCAACTGGGTGTGCCTCAATTCTGGTCTAAAGCATGGGCTACAGGGGACTCAGACTGCGGAATCTACTTTTATTGTCATCCGGGACATAGTCACTTGCTCCCTCACCTGGTAACCCAATTTGGAGAATTTCTTCCACAGCTGGTCCTGGTTGGGCTGTCAATCACACCGTCTGGGCCCTGCCACCATCCTCAAGGGTGCGCGAATGGCTCCGGCTGCTCCCAGAGTTCTCTCCTGAGTTGATGTGAAAACTGGCACTGTCAACGACCATCTTTCCCACTAAAAGATGTGGGAGTGATGGAGAATGAAGCCATAACACAACGGTGGGGGAGACAGATGCAAAGGAGGGAGGCGGGAGAGAGGGGTGGGGGAGAGGGAGTCACTGAAGCCAGGTACGTTCATGGCGCACCTAATTATGAGTGCTAACCAATGCCACCGCTTTGTTTCCTTATTGCTTTCTCAACTGGTGTGAGGTGAGTGTCTGCTATTTACAACTGAAAGAGAAATAATACTTTCATATTTATTATCAGTCTTCTCCACATACATCCAAGGTCCATGGAAGCAGAAACTTTGGTTCCTGGTTGAATTCTAAGTACTTAGAACAGTGACTGAAACGTGTCAATCAATGTTTGTTGTGTTAATAGTCAAACCCTGGTGACTGAACCTCCATGACCTGAACCCTGCATTGGCAGCCACAGAGAACTGGCCACCAAGCATTTGTGTTCTTCCTTCCAGAGCTGGAAAGTGGCTGTCTAATTAGTATTATACGTGACACCACGTGGTCAGCTCTTACCGCAAGAATGAGAGCAGAGGTTTGTGAGAGAGGTCAAGGGTCTCAAGGTCTGGGCAGTTCTTACTAACTGATATTCTTGCCCAATGTTAAAATGTACTTTGCATACGCAGCTGTAATCGGGATGAGCTTGTCAGGAACTCAGCTGGGATAAGTGTAGCCAACTGCGAAGAAGAAATCAATATGCAATAACTAAATAGCGTATAGAAGCAGTGGGGAAGCCTCCCTTTGGGGAGATGGAACTTTGGGTGTGCATCTCCTGTCTCCTTTACTTGCTGCGAGGAAATACAACTGCTTCACGACAACCATAGCCCCCAGGGTCCCCTCCTTGTCCAGCCCTCCCAGGTTCCACCCACTCAAGGAATACATTTGGTTTATTAGGATGGACATAAGGAGGGTAAACTTTTTTGAGCAACTTCCATGTGCTGGGTCTAGGACACCTGAATAGAGCACCTCGAGTGGGGAACTTTGCCCCTTGAGTTCTGTGACAAAGTGAAATGGGTCACTTCTGGGTCAGGGCAATCATGCATCTGGGGTGAAATCTTCTGTGCTTTCTTTCATCAGCAAGATAGAAGAGCAGCAAAACGGACAAATGAAAAGCAACACAGAAACCCATGTCCGTAAGTCACCACTAAGGGAGACCCTCCTGACCCTCATCCAAGTGAGTTGCTGCTCTAAGCCACTGTGATTTGGGGGTTCTTTCCTAGTTAAGCTACCCTAACTATTACACTAGAAGCCTAGCCTGCTCTCTCTCCCACACTCCTACACCCAATCTCATCTCCTCTAACCCAGTCTCCAAACCAGAGCGAATTTTCTAAAGCACAAATCTGATGGTCACCCTCTCAGCTTAAAATGCTCCATGCTTCCCAAAGGCCCTAAGAAAAAGTCAAAACTTATCAGGAAGACATTAAAGAGTTTGCTAATAGTCTGCGAGATCTCTTGGGTCCATTTTCCAAAATTGCCCCTGATAGACCCTATGGCCCAAACACTTTCCCTTCTTACCTCTAGCCAGACTCAGCACATGCTTTCATGTCTCCTGCCCTCAGCCTGTCTCCCTGAGATGACTTTCATGGTCAGGCTATGTTCAGGATTCGTGTGGGATCAGCAGTGTGGCTAAATCTTCACACATGACCGGGATCCTTCATGTGTGGCCAGGACCCAGCTCAGCAGCTGTGCAAGGCCTGGGCTTCAGAAGGCGATTTTCCATTTTTAAAAAAAATATTTCCTGTCCTGCTGTCATGATGTTTTGAGATATCTGAGCTCTGGTCCTTCAGGTCTCAGGCAGAGTCCAAGATCCAGGATGGTGGGACTCCATGTCATACCTGAGCTCCTCAGTGCCCCACCCATCCCTGTAGCCCCCAGGGTCCCCTCCTTGTCCAGCCCTCCCAGGTTCCACCCACTCAAGGAATACATTTGGTTTATTAGGATGGACATAAGAGGGTAAACTTTTTTGAGCAACTTCCATGTGCTGGGTCTAGGACACCTATACCCTCACTGCATCTTCAGAACAACCATGTGAAATGAAGACTATTATTGTCCTGTTTTATAGACAAGGAAACCGAGGTACCAAGAGGTCAGGACACCTGCCTAGGTTCATACAGCTGGTAAGTGGCTGGTTAAGATTTTGAATTTAGACTACTGGCTTTAGATCTACTCTCCTCTGCATGGGCCCCATACACTCTCCTTTTGTAGCTGGGGAAACTGAGGCACAGTGAGGGGAAAGAACTTGATCAGGACCATACAGGCAGCACTAGGATTGCTCTTTAGAAGGCATAAGAAGTAACTGGGTGTTCTGGGGCTGACCAGAAGGCACATGTCTCAGCAAGAAGGGTACGTGGAGTAGAGCCATCAGAACACAGTTCCAAAAGAATTCTTCAGGAATTTAAGGGCCCTTGCCTCCTTTGTCCCCAGTGTTTACTGCCTTCTCAAGGGTGTGAAAGAAATATGCACAGGAATGTCTACAAACACAGGGCTCTGATCCAAGACTTCCACTTCCTCTTTGTCACTGTGGCCCTTCCCTGTGCTGCAGCTTTCTGGGGACCGTGCACGAGACCCTTCCTTCTGTGTCCCACAGTGCCTTCATTTTCAAGTTTCAGATAGGAGAGGAGGTCACTTCCACTATTTTAAGATGGATTTTGGAGTCAGATGACAAGCTTGGATTTGAGCCACACCTCTGCCACCTACTTGCTAGTGACCTTGGATGGGTGGCTTAGCCTCTCTGAACCTCAGCTGCTTCCTCTGAGAAGTGGGGTTTAGGTGACACGAAGACTGTCAAACATCTAGGCAGTACTGCCACAGCAGGCTCTGTAACGAGAGCTTTCTTGTCACTGTTATGACTATTGCTGTTAAGGTTTTAATATCGGCATCCATGAGAGGAAGGTTTATTGTTTAAGGGCTGTGGAGCCAGGAGACCTGGAGTCAAATCAGTCTCTGCGACATTCTAACCCTGGCTGGAGACCACCCCTCTCTGAGCTGTTTCCTCATCTCGAGAATGGAATAATTGACTCAGAAGACGATGAGAGGATTTGGTAAGATCATAAATATAAATTGCTTGGTGCAACGCTGGGACAAAGAAGGACTCTGTCACTGTCAAGTATCACTATTCTACAACTATAAGATTCTGCGGTTCCAAGAGTGCCTAATTTAAGATTAAAACGATTCATGCGAGGTTTCAAGTTTCGGTCTGTAACGGGGACACCTCCTCCAGCTGCTGCCTTTGCAGGTGCACCAGCTGCTCTGGACAAGGGTGCTCCAGGCCTGTAACCTGCCTGCCTGGGGCGGCAGCAAGACCAGGGCAAGCCCCCGCCCCTTGTGGGTTTAGAAACTTCTCGCCCATCTCCAGAACCCCATTACGGAGCCATTATAACTACCTCCAAAGTAGATGGATGATCAGGCTATTAACTGGGCTGTAATGCAACATGACTGTGTCTTTTTAGAAAGAGGGACTTTGAACACAGAGACCCACTCACAAGGAGGATGCCACGTGAAGATGAAGGCAGAGATTGGGGTAATGGATCCACGAGCTAAGGAACGCAACGTTTGCCTGCAAGCCCCCAGAAACTAGGCAAGAGGCCTGCAACCGATTCTCCCTCGCAGTCCTCAGAGGGAACCAACCCACTGACACTGATTTCAGCTCCTTGGTAATACATTTCTGTGTAAGCCAGCGGTCCCCAACCTTTGTGGCACCAGGGACTGGTGCTCCTATAAGAATCTAACGCCTGACGATCTGAGGCAGAGCTGAGGCGGTGATGCTGGTGCTGGGGAGCGGCTGCAAATACAGACGAAGCTTCACTCGCTTGCCCGCCACTTACTTTCTGCCATGCGGCCCGGGGCGGGGGAGGTTTTGGGGATCCCTGGTTTAAGCCACCCACTCTGTGGCACTTTGTTACGGCAGTCCTGGCCAACTAACCCAGGCCCCATGGCTCAGGCTCCCTTGCCAGGCTCCCTGTACCACTCCCTGAGTCATCTACCCGTCCCCTCCTCTTGGTAGCCACAGCCTTCTCATCAGGACGCAGGCCCAGTTGCGACCCCACACTTTGCTCTTGGGATGAAAGTCCAAGCCATGGCCATGTCACGGTTGGGTCGACCTTCCTATCCAGTCCCCAGGCATTTCTGTGACTCGTAACAGTCCACTCATGTGTCACCCCTGCCCAATTGCCCAGCTGAAGCAGCAGCCTGCCCCTGTCTAGCCCCTTACCCAGTGTTTTCTTTAGTGCTACCCAACACGATGTTTCATATTTGCTTATTTACTTATTGTCTGTCTCTCCCATTGGATTGTAAGCCCCATGAGGGCAAGAAATGGATGATAATATTTGAGGCATAACTGAAGGAATGGATGGGTGAACTCTGAGTGGCTGTCCGTGAAGACCCTCTGTACCCGTTGCCTGAGGCTGCCGAAGCAGAGCACTACAGACGGAAATGTATTTTTCTGGAGGCCAGAAGTCCAAGATCAAGGTGTTGGCAGTGCTGGTTCCTTCCGAGGGCTGTGAGGGAGACTCTGCTCCCAGCCTCTCCCCTACTTCTGTGGGTTGCTGGCAAGCATTGGAATTCCTCAGCTTTTCTCTGCCTTTATCTTCACACGGCTTCTCCCTGTGTCTGTCTTGGCGTCCAAATTTCTCCATGTAAGGACGCCAGTCACATTAGATTAGGGCTCGCTCTGCTCCAGTCTGACCTCGTCTTAATTAATTACATCCACAAAGGCCCTATTCCAAATAAGTTTGCATTCTGAGATAGTGGGGGCTAAGACTTTGACTTATCCGAATTTTTTGGCAAGGACACAAGTCAACCTCTAACCCAGTCAGCCATTTCATTTGACCATTGCCTTGTGCTTTACTTAATGATCATGTCATCTCTATGTTAGAATTTCTGGATCAGAATTAGGCTTTAAGAAGTTTCCATTCTCTGGGCAAACCACAGTTCCCCGAACAAGAGACCTGACACAAGCTGCCATTGGGGTCTGCCAGAGGCACCCCCAGTGTCTGGACCAATCAGTGTGGGTCCAGTTCTCTTCAAACCCGAACCAGCCAGTCCAGGATGGTATCGGGAGAGAGTCTCACTTTTCAGAGATGTACAGCATTCCCCACTCGTTTCCTCTCCTCCCCTTGAAGCCAGAAAAAAATGTCAATCAACTTAGGGAACAGAGTTGACTATGTTTCCCGTATCTTCTCTTTCTGATCTCTCTCTTTAGGGCTAGATTTTGGAAACTCAAAAGCAAAGAATGGCTCTTCTTTTCTCCTGTGTCATCCCTTCCACAAACCAGTAATTGTAAAATATTCTTATTGGCCTCATGGGCAACGGGTTAAAGACACATGAAGAAATAGAATGGAAGAATAGATTGGGTTACTAGTTGTCTTAGTGAGGATTTTGCTGGGAAACAACTGGCACTCTTCAGATAGGTGGTTGAGAAGAGGTTAATAAAGAAACTGTTACAAAGATGAGAAGCGTTGAGAGAAGCAACAAGAGCTGAGGGTTACCTCAGGGTTGGTAGCAACAGGGAGCTGTTAATATCCCAACCCTTGCAGGTGCAAGGTTGCATGTCCAAGAGCGGGGTGGTATGTAGAAGGTCACCTGGCAGGTACTGCGGCCATCACGGAAAGATGAGGCCAGCCCATGGCAGCCACCAGAGTGAGAGAACTGGGGACAGAATTACCCAATTGTATTTGTTTATTAGTTTCCATAACAAAGTATCACCGACAGTTACAGGCTCAAACAACAGAAACTTATTTTCTCACAGTTCTGGAGGTTGCACATCCAAGATCCAGGTGTTGGCCAGTGTGGTTTCTTCTGAGGCCTCTTTCTGTGGCCCACTTCTTGCTGTGTCCCCACACGGTCTTTCCTCTGGGAGCACGTGCGCCTGGTGTATCTCCGTGTGTCCAAATACCTTCCTGTAGAGACCTGTCAGATTGGGTTAGGTATCTCCGTAATGGCCACATTTTGCTTTATTACCTCTTCAAAGGCTCCATTCTCCAAGTACAGTCACCTCGTGAGGTATTGGGGGTTAGGATTCTGCCCGTGAGTCCCGCTCATCGCACCGACCCTTCCTCTTCTCTCTCCTGCCCTCTGGTTTTCTGCTGTGATTCCTTATTAGCTGAACCCAACTGGAATCTGAGACCATGCATCATGGGCAGCCTCCTGGAGCCTAGAGCAGGTGGAGAAGAGTGGAGAGGAATCTGCAAGGTGTCCTCCCACCATATGTCTTGCCAGCACATACATCAGATTTCCTCTCTCACCACCACCACATCATCGTACTCCAAGAAGGCTGGGTTTCAGGGCTCTAACCCCAGATAGTTTTGAGGAGAGATAGTTGGCCTGGGGCAGTTGCCTCTCCTCTCTAGGATGAGGTTCTGTAATTTTTTCTCAGTCCCTTACTCAGCCCTCTCCTGTTTTGATTCCAAGTGTGAGATTCCAGCTTGAGAAACAAGTCAAGGTCCTGAGACAGGTTAGATGGCCTTGGGCCACTCCGTCCCTTCAGGTGGTATGAGAAACAAGCCAAGACCTGGAGGCAGAATGAATAGTCTTGGGACACCCTCCACTCCAGGCCAAGGTTCCAGCATCTTTCTCTTGTCCTTTTTTCAGCTTTGGCTAAACATAATATCATTATAATATCACCTGCATTGCAAATACCATGTCTCCAGGCACTGCCCGCCCCCACCAAGAAAACAAAAACCCATAATTCAGACAGCTAGGGGCAAACTCACTCTCCGAGTTCGCCCACACTTTTAAGTGTGTATTTTCGCTTTAATAAAACGTGTGCTTTTCTGCTTGCTGAATTCTTTCTCCCAGTAGAAGACAGGAACCTGGTCACCAGAGTTCCAGGTCAGGTCTGTCTTTGGACTCCCACCATTCGAACTCTCCAGCATTGGTGTCTTCGAAATAGTGATTCTCACCTGCAGGTGGCTATGTAGGAACTCACTTCCCTACCAGATCCCCTGGTTCTCAAGGTTATGTGGGCCAGCCAGGACACAAGCTACTACTCAGCCATCTGAGGGGACTCCTAACATGGCATGTATCCACATTCTACCCTCTTTCCAGAATCTGGGGGTCCCATGCAGCTCCTCCTGAGTTATGGTAGGCCTCTAATGCAGCTGCCATCACCTGTTTGGGGGGTGGTAACTGTCTTTGTTCAGGTGATGACAATGGACTGCCCTACCAGTGTTCCTATCCACACTTTCTTTCTCCCCTCCAGGGTACCACTCATCCTCTGGCCCTCGAGTATCTGATGTGAAAAGGGAAATGAGTATTTACCAAGTTCAAGTTCTTTTATTGGTCCTCTTTTGCCTTCCCAAATTCCTAGTGGGCAATGGGGTACACTATCTGCTTCCTGCTGGAGTCATGCATATTACCATTCACTGATCCCATCCACAAGAGTTTTCCAAAGTGTAGCTAGATCACGTCTCTCTCTGCTTGAAATCCTCATGGCTCTTCCTCATCCTTTGGATAACACCCACTTTGCAGCCTAACACTGAAGACTTTCATCCTTGGACCCTAGCCCCTTTTTCCATATCTTCTCCACATGATGTCTCTTTTCAAGGTTACCCATGGTCCTCACCAGACCCCAAATGTATCACCCATTTTCATGCCTGCTGGCTTTCTCTTCTGCTGATTCTTCTAGAATGTAGAGGCTCATTCTGGAGCCATGCTGCTAACTTGCTAGTCTCTTTGAAGATCTACTATTTGGGAGTCACCTGTTATTTTGAGACTGTCAGGATCTACTCACTTAGGTCCAGGGGAGATATTCCAGTTTCTGGGCATCAGATATGGAGTTCCTCAGAGGTCACTTCAGCCATGTTCCTGCCTCCATGGTCTCCTGCCTATCCATGAAGCATCCTGATTCCCACAAGACCTCCCTTTATGGCCGTTCACCCTTTTTCTGTAGCCTCTCATTAGAAGGGGAAGGAAAAAGGATGGGCAGAGGGAGCGTATACTAAACTAAAATGTCTACATCCCCAAAATGTTGCCTACATCATCTCACTTAACCTTTTCAAGATCTCACAGGTATCATTATTCCTGTTTCATAGATGAGGAAACAGAATGGTGAGGCAATTTTCCCAAGTTCCTAACACTTATGAATTACTTTGGGTAAATAACACGAGTCACTGTAACAAACAGATGCCAAAAGCCTGTTGACTTAACTCAGTAAAGTTTATTTTTCGCTTATGTAAAGTTTATTTAGGTGTATCTGGTGGGCGAATGAACTTCCATGTGATTATACAGGGACTCGGGCTCCTTCCATCTGGTAGCTCCCTCCTTTTCTAGGTTCACAGAATCCTTGCTGATTGGCGAGCAGCTGGGAGGGAGAAAAAATAAGAATTGCATGTGGAAGATTTTGGGGAGCCAGCCCATGAATCAGCAGAGAACACTGCTTCTGCCCACTTTGTCCAGAACTTGGTCACATGACCACCTCACTGCTAGGGAGGCTAAGAATTGTCTAGCTGTGGGCCTGGTAGGAGGAGAGGTGCTGGGTGTGGGTGTCTATTAGCAGTCTCTGCCTCGACCACACAGGAGAACTTCCAAGGGAAGTGTCAAGGTCAGCCAGATGAAGCAGGACAGGAACCCCAGTCCTTCTCTTCCTTGGAAAGAGTGGACCAAGAGCTGCAGTATTTCGAAGGACAGCACCGTGGAGACCAGTGGCTCCAGGTCGTGCTGAATGAGGTGCAGCACATGGTCTGACCTCAGGGACTAGCTCTGAAAGGAATTTCTCCAGAAATTAAGGGTTTGTTGCCTAGGGTATGTATTTGCCCTTGGAGGTGGCCTCCAATGAGGCCTGTGCTCAGGAATGTCAACTGAGAAGACAGCCCCTAGCTTTGACCCCTTTATCTGTATTTCACAGGGTGAACTTGATGTTAATCTCTGAGCTGAGGATCCTGCCTCCTTCCAGAAATGTCACATTATATTCTAAGTGGGGGAGATATTACCAGTGTCTAACACCTGTGCAATGAGAACAGACACTCGATATGAGTCAGGAACAGAGTGGGGAGCCAGTGTTAAACCTTTAGATGCTGGATTCTAGGGAGGTCTGGGGGTGCCAGGGTGGGCCAGAGCCATGTGGGAGCATTACAGGGATATCCTCAGGGTAGTGGTTATTTAGCAAGCAGCCTGAGAAGTACTCAGATATTTTACCAATATTATAACTATGTCAGGCTTGGTGCCAAGATGCTAAAGGGCTGAAGTTCATAATTTAAGGACTCTGCAGTTGTACGTGTCAGGGTAGCCACAGCAAGGAAGACTGTGGACTTAAAATCCACGCAGGCTTGATTTCTATTCTGCCCCCTCCAGTTCCTTCAACTTTCAGAGTCTCTGTTTTCTCACATGTAAAACAATATAATGTCGCTAACATACAAGCACAGAATTAGCACAAAGTAAGTGATCAATACATGGAAATTGTTGCTGGGTTATTTGTGAGGCCAAATGGTGTTATGGTTAGAACAGGAGCTCTGAGGCCAGACAGACGTTGTTCATGTCACAGGTGTGCTGCCTACTAGCTGTGTGACCTTGAGAAAGGCCTTTGGCCTCTCTGCGTCTTGCTTCCCTCACCTACATCTCCCCCTCTTGCTCACTCTTGTTCACTCAATGCTAGCCACATCGGCTCATGAACACGCCAAGCCCACCCACCACAGGGCCTATGCCCTGGTTTCTTCTTCTGCTTGGCATGCTGCCTCCCAGTGAATGCCAATGGATCTGACCCTCGCCACCTCTGGGTCTCAGCTCCAACCCTCTCCTTATTATGGCGGCAGTTCCTTTGTCCCCTCCCTACTTTATTTTTGACGAGAACTCTTATCACCATCCAATACACGATATAGTTTGCTTGTTTATTTATTATCTGTTTCCAAACATATCAGAGTGTAAACACTTTGAGAAGAAGGAATTTGTCAGTCCCAGTCACAGCTTTTGTGATAGGTGCATAGTAAGCGCTGGGTAAAATTTGCTGAGTGAGTCAGTGAGTGAGCGAATGAATGAATGAATGTGACACAGAGGATGAGCTGATGAACAATATGTTATATCTATACAATACATCCTTTCAGCCTTAAAAAGAGAGGAATTTGGCACTTGCTACACCACGAATGAACCTTTTGTACATTTGCTAAGTGAAATAAGCCAGTCACAAAAGGACAGATGCTTATGGTTCTTCTTATCTGAGGTTCCTAGGGGAGTCAAGTTCATGGAAACAGGGCTGGGAGTGGAGAAATGGGGAATTAGTGTTTCAGTTTTGCTAGATGAAAGAAGTTTTGGAGATGGGTGGTGGTGATGATTGTACAACAATGTGAATATTCTTTTTTTTTAACATTAAAAAAACCCTTTAAATTAGTTTCAAGTATACCATACATTGGTTAGACATCTATATAGTTAGTAAAATGACCCCCCAATTGCTCCCTCCCTCCCCTGGCCTTCCACCTAGCCAATGTATTAATGCTAACTGCATTCCCTATGCTGTGCTCCCCATCCCCATGACCATCCACCAGCTACTAATTTATACTTCTTTAACCCTTCTCTCCATTCTCCCAGCCCCCCAAATTCCTTCCCCCTCTGTCCGTCACCAAATTGTCCACTGTATTTCTGAGTCTGTTTTTGATTGCTTTGTTCTTTTTATTCCTTAAATTCCATATATAAGTGAAATCATATAGTGTTTATCTTTCTCTGTCTGACTTAAATACTTTTTAGGTTCATCAAAGCAATACCTTTTTCCATTCCATTTCCTTTTCATATGTAGGGGCCTTGTTTTCTAACCCCTTCAGCCACTCTATCTTTTGGTTGGAGCACTTAATTCTTTTCCATTTCAGGTGCTTATTGATAGGAATGTAGTTATTATCATTCTTTATTCCTGTTTTTGATACATATTTTTTTCTTCCTAAAGATATCCCTCCAACATTTCTTGTAATTCTGGCTTGGTGGTGACAAATTCCTTTAGTTTATTTTTGTCTGGGGAGCTCTTTATCTGTCCATCAACTCTAAATGATAGCTTTGCTGGATAAAGTATTCTTGGTTGTATATACTGGGTCTTCATCTTGTTGAACACTTTTTGCCAAGCGCTTCTATCCTGCATAGTTTCTATTGAGAAATCAGCTACCAGCTGTATGGTTGTTCCCTTATATGTAATTATTGTTTTTCTCTTGCTGCTTTTAATATTCTTCTTCTTCTTCATTTTTTTTGTATTTAACCTTTGAAATTTTAATTATGATGTGTCTTGGTGTGGGCCTCTTTGGATCTCTGATTTTTGGAATTCTCTGAACTTCCTGGGGTTGTATGTCCATTTCCTTCACCAGGTTAGGGACATTTTCCATCATTATTTCTTCAAACAGCTGTTCAACATCTTGATTTTCTTCAGTTACACAGATCAGACAAATATTTAGAGACTTAATAGTGTCCCATATCCTCCTTAAGTTTTTTTCATAGTGTTGGCATCTTTTTTCTTGCCATTCTGATTGAGTTTCCTGATTGGCTGTCTTGTCCTCTAGATAGGACATTAATCCTCTTCTTTATTTGCTTTGTTTATCCCTTTGTTTATTCCATTTAATATACTTCTCATCTCAGATAATGTGTTCTTCATTTCTGGCTGGTTCCCTTTAATAATTTCTACTTCCATTTTTATGTTTTTTATCTTTTTGTTGAAGTTCTCACTGAATTTGTCTACACTTGTCAAAAGTTCATTGAGCATCTTTATAACCAATGTTGTGAACTCTGCACCTGTTAGATTAATTGACTCCATTATATCTGGGTCTCTGTTCTGTTCTGTCATATGGTTTCTGCTTCTTTGTCTTTCGATTTTGGCTGCATTTCTGTGTCTATTTCTATGTATGAAGCAAAGCTCCTAAGTCTCCTGGTCTTATTAGTATGGATTTGTGAAGTAGATGTCCTGAGAGGGGTTCAGCTGCAGGCCAAATTTAGTCCAAGCCTCTACCACTTTGGTGCCACCTGTTAAGATTCAGCAAGCAACCCACAGATGCTGTGCTTATGTTGCCTCAAAAGGCCACACCAGAAATTGAGGTCAGCTGCCTCCACCAGTGAGAGTCTCAGCAAGGAGCACCCAACTCACTGAGGACACACCTGGATATGGCTTGGGTGGGCCCTGGTTTGGGAGAGGCAGAGTTTCAGGGAATCCTTTGGTTGGAGCAACCTCTGGTATCCAGTTTGATGATGTCATGGCTATGGCAGCGCCAACTCCGCACACTGGGAGGGGGAGGGCTCAACAGAGGAACAATGGCTACCGCCAGCACTTCTGTACAGAGTGAGTCTTGCCTAGACCCTCACTCTGACAGCTCGATGTCCCACCTGTAAGTCCCTCGTGCCTCCTGTGCAGCGGCACCATCACTGGTGCTAGGAGCAACCAGGTCCATCACCGAGAGAGTCCACTTGCAAATGTGGCCCCTTTAAGAGGCCTCTGCCGCTGCCTCCATCCCAGTTAGCTGCTCAAGACCGGGCAGCCCCATATCCTCACCCCGTCCTACCTTCTGCTGTTGCAGGGTGATTTCTTGGATTTCTCCCTAGTTGTATGCTTGTTCTTCTAGATCCCAGGTGATTTTTCCTTGCTGCTGCTCTTTGTTTCTGTCACAACTTTGATTTAGTCATCAGAGGGATGAACAGAGCCTCTGTCATCTATGCCATTTTTTGTCTCCCCAATGTAAATATTCGTAATGCTGCTGAAAAATGGTCAAAAGGGTAAATTTTATGTTATGTATATTTTACTGATTAAAAATAACTAAGTCACTAATTGGAAAAAACCTGAAATAGGACTGATTATATCTACTCCACAGGCTTTTGTAAAGCTTAAATAAAATAGTCCATGTGAACAGCCAATAAATACATGTCGTAATTATTACTAATATCGATTTGTAAATTGTCATGATTCTATGACTAAAGAGACAGCATAGCATTGTGATGCAAGGCACTTCAAGTCTTGGCTTCCCCACCTACCAGCTGGTAACCTCTGTGCCTCAGTTTTCTCAACTGTAAAACAGAGATATGGGTACTTATCTCTTAAAGTTACAGAAGGATGGAATGACTTAGTAACTGTAAAATATTTGCAAATGTGCCTAGCACAGAGTAAGAGGTTAAGAAAGGTCAGTTCCTTCCAGTGTTTGGGGAGTCCACATGTTACCATTCAATCTATTTATGATGTTAACGATTTACTCTTTAAGGTCCCTAAATCCATTCCTCTCACCCTCCCTGCCCCCAATAACTAAGCTGTAAAATCAACATGCATTTAAATTAGAGGCCATGTAATTTATTGTCCACACCAGAATTATTTTTGAGAACAAGGCTCTATTAATAATTAAACTGGGCCAAAGGGTGTCAACCCCACTATTCTCAGCCAATCCCGGCCAAGGACCATCCTTACTATATATACCTCACTCCTCCACAGCGGGGAGGAAGAGAGTGAGCTTTTCCATTGATGTTACAAAACCGAGTGGGCTGGTTGTTTCACCCTTTGCTCAAGTTCCCTTTGTATAATTGGGTTTACTCAAGTACTGAGAATTATGCAAAAGGCAGGTCAAAGTAAAATGGTCCTTCTCTAGCACATATTGTTCAGAGCAAAGAACATGAGTGGGAACCTGGCCCTGGAGCCCTGCTCCTTCTAGGACCTATGGGTGGTGGCACAGGGTTGGGGAAAATGACCTCCAGGGCCTCACCTCTGCCAAAACCCGCTTCAGAGGCGATGGTTGCCTGAAGACAGAGGTGTGCAGTTCGAGGGATTCTTTCAAAAAAAGAAATCAGGTCACATGTGTCCTTTGCTCAAAATCTTTTTACGGGTTTCATCTCACCAGGGTAAGATCCAGAGTCCCCCACAATCTGTTGCATCATGTCTCTGTGCTAGCCACACTGGCCTCCTGGCTGCTTCCCCAGCCTCCAGGAGTGTCCCAGCACCAGGGCCTTTGCATTATCTGTTCCCTCTGCCTGAAACTCTCTTCCTTTAGACGTCTGGGGCAAAACTCGCTCATCTCCTTCAAGTTTCCATTCAGATGTCCCCTTCTCAGCAAGGTCTTCCAATCACCCCATTGAAAACCACAAATGGCCCCATCCCACACTCCTGCCCCTCCCATTTTCTTTTCCCACGGCTTTATCACTTTCTAACATCTCGTTCAATTAAGTTATTTCTTGTCCCTTGATTGTTACCTTCCCCTTCCCTCCACACACAGATGAATGTCACTTCCACAAGGATAAGGAATTTTTCCTGTTTGTTCCCTGCTATATTCTCTGCACCTAGAATATCCTAGAACATAGTAGGCGCTTGATAAATAATGTATTGCATGAAGACTAATAATGGCCTGTTAGGTATTTTTTTATCACCCCACTTTACAGATGAAGGAACTAAGACTGTGAGAGTGCGGTGTCATTTGACCAAGGTGACACAGTAGAGTGTCAGAGCCAGAATTATTAAAAACAAAATAAAAACACTTATTCATTCACCAAATTTATCAAACACTTACTGTATTCCACATACTGTTCTAGAAACTGGGGATACAACAGTGAATGTGAGAAGTCACAAACCGAAGTGTCAGACTCTGGAGCTGACCTATGGACCCGATAAAGCCTTGGTAGGGAAACCAAGGCAGACAGGGGAAGGAAGGCACAGGTTTATAGCCAGGTGATGGGTGGTCAGGGTGGGAGGTGGGTTTGGGACTGCAGGAGCTGTCATGGTTGCAGGATGAGCTGGATCGGCGGAGGCTGCTCACGGAAGGTTGCAGGTCCAGTGGGAAGTAGGTGAGAAATGCTGTAGCAGCCAGGTTAAGCAGAGAAAGAGCTCCACCTGGGCCAGAGACTCCCCAGGGATGCTCGGTACCCTGGGGGAGCAAGGAAGTACAGAGATCAGACCCGAGAAGGGAGTGGGAGGGGCAGATCAGAAACAAGAGGAGCCCCAGAGGGAGGGAAGAGAGAGACACTCAGCCACTGATGTCTTAAGACCTTGTGGTTTCAGCTAAATCTTTCCCAGTTTTCTCCTTGAACATATATATATACCTTCTTCTCCCATAAGTCAAGATACCACACACTCTTGTCCATTTATGAGGGCAGGTATACCTAGGTGGTCATCTTAGAGTTTGTGGACAGCTCCCTCTTAGGAGTTAGGTGCCCCTTGGTCTGAGGAGGGGATATACTGTGGCACTTTCAGTATCTTCCTGGAGTGACCATGTTTGAAGGTCTGTGCTTTCAAAGACCCCAGAATCCACCGCGTTTCAAATATGCTGCAAAGTTGAAGAGATACTGTGGGTCAGCTCTGCTTTAGACAACCCTTGGGTCGGTCTTTTAATCATGGCCCATGAAATCAGGAATGTAGGGGAGCCAGCAGTTTACTCCTGGAGAATGCTCCTTCGGCCGTACACCAGATGCGGCCCAAATCCACAAAGGATGACTAACACCGGAGCAAAGCGAAAAACTGGAAACAATCCACGTGCCAACAAGCATGGGAATGAGTGAAAAATTATGGCATGTCGACAACGGGATGCCACCTGGCCTTTAAGAAGAATGAGTTAGAACGGTGCATGCTGCAAAATGGAATGATATCCACGACATGTGGTTAAATTAAAAAAAAAAAAGCCCACATTAGAATGAGAGGACTACCTAGTTTTGTAAAACATACACATATGTTTATATTTGTGCTTGCGTCTACTCAGACAAATTCTAGGAAGAGACATGGGGAAAGATCCGCGCTTATCTCTAGGAGGTAGGACTGAGAATTGAGGAGTAAGGTTGGGGAGGAAGACCTTACTTTCATTTTATACTCAGCTTGATTTATTTTTCGCCAAGTGTTTGCATTATACATATAGTTTAAAACTAGTTTCAATAAAAACATTAGCCAGGTTTGCGTAGCTGTTTAATCTTTCGATAATTATGACAGAAGTGGTCATTTAAAAAGTATTCAATATTAGATGCACTGTTTATTTTATCTAGAATTTGGAGCATTATGTTTATTTTAATTAAAAAAATTCTTTTTAGCAAATTAAAAAAATTAAATTAAAAATTTTAATTAGTAAATTTAAAAAAAATTTTTCTTTTGATGTTTTTCCCAGGCCTGGCATAATCTACAGTTCCTGAGTGAGGGTTAATCTCAGGATTAACTGTGGTTTGGGGCCTATCTGTGCTCCTCATCCATCCTCCTCACCAGAGCCTGGCTTGTAGCATCTGTCTTCCTAATCAGCAGTCAGAAAACCACTTGTTCGTGTTAAAGGAGGAGGAGCAAGAGGGAGGTGCCCTCCCTGGAGCCACACAGCAGCCCCTGGCCCAGAGAAGAACACGGAAACTGACTCGCAGAGAAGGGCAGAAAGGCAAGGCTCCTAGGAAGAGCTCTGCTGGCATCCAGGACCCTCTCAGGCTGGAAGGAGGAGGGCTCCAATTCCAGCTCTGTCTCTTCCTAGCTGGTGACTGGGCAAGTGACTTCCTTCTGAATCTCAGCATCTCTATCTGCAAAATGGGCATTTTAATAGTGTTTATTCAGAGGAGTCAGCGAAATACTGACAATCACTTGGCACCTAATAAACACTCAATACATAGTTATTATTATTACTCGAGGCTACTACATGAAGGTATGAAGGTTGTGCCTTGCATAAGTGGGACTGAAATCTAAGAAATGACCTTGATCTTCATGCCATGTATTTGACAGTCCACTTACCTCAAGAAGGTGCCTTTTTCTGTTCCCCAAAAGGTGCCCCATGAGGGCTAGTGGCCACGCTGGTATCAGTTACATCACTTCTGACCACAAAAGCAGATTTCAGTCCCTTGTGAGAACATTCACCTATTTTAGATCTTGAGCTGTTTTGACTGCTCTGCATGCCATAGATTTTTTTTGACATTCAATATTAATTTATATTAGTTTCAGGTGTACAGCATAGTAGTATAGTTTACGAAGTGATCCCTTTCATAAGTCTAGCACCCACCTAGTACCATACACAGTTATTACGATATTATTGACTACATTCCCTATGTTGTACTCCACATCCCCGTGACAATTTTGTAACTTCAATTTGTATTTCTTAATCCTTTCGCTGTTTTCACCCAGCCCTTCAACCCCCCTCAGTCTGGCAACCATCAGTTTGTTCTATCTATGAGTCTATTTACATTTTGTTTTTTCATTTATTTTGTTCCATAGGTTCTGCATGCAAGTAAAATCACGCGGTATTTGTCTTTCTCTGCCCGACTTATTTCACTTAGCATAATACCCTCTAGGCCCATCCATATTGTCGCAAATGGCAAGACTTCATTCTTTTTATTGTCGATTAATATTCCATTGCCTATAGGTACCACTTCTTCTTTATCTGATCATATATTGTTGGGAAGTCTTGTGCACTGTTGGTGGGATTGGAAATTGGTGCAGCTGCTATGCAAAACAGTATGGAGGTTCCTCAAAATTTAAAAAATAAAACTACCTTCTGACCCAGCAATTCTACTTCTGGGTATTTATTCCAAGAAACCTAAAATACTAATTTGAAAAGATTTATGCACCCCTATGTTCTTCGAAGCATTATTTACAATAGCCAAGGTATGGGAGCATGTTGTAGATTTCTTAACCTCTCTACCTAAGGGTGCTTTTTCTGTCAATTCAAACAAATAAGTAAACATTTAGTCAATGCTAAAGGCACTCAGAAATTTTCAGACTGCTGAGGACAAAGGCAGGGGCACTCCCTTGGCAAGCCTTTCTCCTCCCTGGCACTTCTACTTGACAAAAGGCCTGTGTGTGTGGACACTCTTACCCTCGGAGTTGGGGAGATTTTATGGTTTTTTAGAACTCAATTTTTCTGCTGCGACTTGATCCTGGAGAGAGTGTCTGAGAGAACTTCTCAAAAGCATATTCAAAAGAAGTGAATGCAGGGACTTGAGAGAAACTCGTACAACCATGTTCATAAGGGCATTATGCACAGTAGCCAAAAGGTGAGAGCAACTCTAGTGTCTGTCAACAGGTGGTCCATCCATACAATGGAATATTATTCAGCCTCAAAAGAGAAGGGAATTCTGACCTGTGCTACATCAAGCCAGTTATAAATACAAAAACAAAAACAAATATAGTATGCCTCTACTTCTACGAGGTACCTAGAGTAGTCAAATTCAGAGAGACAGAGAGTAGAATGGTGGTTGCCTCTAGGGGAGAGGAAGTAGAGAGTTGTTAATGGGGACAGAGTTTTCAGACGTGCAAGATGAAGGTTTTAGAGATGAATGCTGGTGGCAGTTGTACAAAATGATGTGACTAGTTAATGCCACAGAACTGTACACTTAAACACGGTTAATATGGTAAATTTTATGTTGTGCGTATTTTTCAACATTTTTTTTAAACAGAAGAACAAGGAAACACATCTGGGCCTGCTGACTCTCCTCCAGTCATGCCCATGAAATGGGGATGTCAGAGGAATAGCCGGTGGCCTAGGGTTCCTGCTTTTCTGAGGCCATGACCCTGCTCTAGACTTTCCTTTGCATAGCTGGGTTTCCTGTCCAATGGCCTCGAGTGGTTCTCTAGGTCTACCCTCCAAGGGAAGCCTCTGCCCCTGGCGTATGCACACCTAGGCCTGAGGTGGGTGGTTATAGGTGTGGATGGAGCTTTGCAAGTGCAGGCTGAGTGTCCACATGTGTGGGAGATCCTGCATGGTAGAAGATAGAGCTGGAAGTGAGAAAGAAGGAAAGGTGGGTCAGGGCTGGATCCCCTTCAACTGTCACATTCCTTGGAGGAACTCAAAATATTCAAGTGAAACTTTCCAGGTGGTTAGAAAGACCTCTTTGTGAGGGAAAGAGGCCAGGGCATGTTTATTTGATGGCTGTTACCTTGACTTAACTCTGCCAAATACTTAGAGGTGGTTGGACAACCACTGATGTCCTGCCTGTATGGTGAATGATATGATGGCTGCCCAGGCCTCCTATGTGACTGAGACACACATTCCCAGCTCCTGGCATGTTCACTAGAAATGACTCAGAGCCAATCCCTTTCTGAGAATGCCTTTGGTCAAAGAGAGCTACTGACCTGGGTGGATGTTATCTCCAAAAAAGCCACACTGAACCACGGGTTGATGTATCAGTTTGAAGCTAGCCTTTCCATTCAATTTGGGACACATCTATGGGTCACCATAGCCCCAGAGCTTCCCATGAGATGGACTGAAAGAGGACTCAGTGCAGCCATGTCACAGTCCACCGCCATCCGCTGCTCCATCCTGCTGCATTAGCTGACCCCCCCCCCCACAGGTGTCCTATTCCTAGAGGCCTCCAGAGTGAACCTCTTAATGGGCACCTCCATCTCAGAGTCTGTTTCTCGGCACCCAACCCAAGAAACTCTGCACCCACAGATGGAAGGGATGGACCCAGAACTTCTGTCTCCAGGCAATTCCAGCATCAGTTTCCTTCATGGTGACATCTCCACCATCTGTTACCCTTGACAAACAGAAATGCCTCCATTCAGAGGAAATCAGACAGACACTTCCCTATGAACCGTGCACCAGTTCATTTGGGCATCAGGGAAGTCCATGAGAAGGTGACTTTTGAGCAAGTTCTGGAGGAGAGGAGGGAGGAAGTCATGAGATTCTCTGAAGTTAGGACATTCCAGGCAGGGGGCTAGCCAGTGTAAGAGAAGCCCGAGAATATGCAAGGATGGATGAGGAGGCCAGTGCACTAAAGCAATCCAGAAAGAGTATAGAAGATGAGCTCAGAGATGGGGGCTAGAGTCCAAATCATGCAGGGTCTCATGGGTAATTTTATTTTTATCTGGAGTGCAATGGGAGCCATGGGGGAATTTTAAACAAAGGGGGCTGTGTGACCCAACGACCACTGGATTTGGGGCTGACAATAGATACCTGGTTGTAATAGCAGCCAAAAGAGTCAAAATTTGAGAGGAGGGGGAAAATGGTGTCAATGATAGAGGCTTTGTTCACTCTTCTTGCAATCATATCAAGGTTGTGACAGAAACACAGAGCAAACAGCAGGCAGAGTCACCTGGGACCTGGAGGCACGGAAGCCCTACAACTAGGGAGAGAAATCAGAAATCACTTTGCAATGGTCAAAGGTAGAAGGGGGCAAAGATACGAGGCAGCCCAGTCCTGAGAGGCTGAATGAGACAGGGTTGTAGCAGTGGTAGTTGGAAGCTGCAGATGCCTCTTAGAGGGATCGTGTCTACAACCGGACTTTTGCAATGACAGCCCTGCTCCCTCTGAGTACTAGTGCCAGGTAGGCTGCGTGGGAGCACCAAGGACATATAGGGGAACTCAGTGTTGTTGCAGTGAGTGCCAGAGGCGAGGCTCTCTCCAGGCAGAAGTGTCAGCGTTCCTCTGTTGACCCCTCCCACTCTCAGGGTGTGAACTGGATCACAGAGGTTCCTCTGCCCAGAAGATTCCCTGAAACTCTGCATTCCCTAACTCGTGGCCCTATGCAAGCCTAATCCAGTTGTGCCCTGACTACTCCAGTGCTCCTTGCTGAATAGCACCAAGATTAACACCGGTGGCAGGTGGCCTTGGTTTCTGGTGTGGCCTTTTGAGGCAACTATAAGCACAGCATCTGTGGATTGCTTGCTGAATAGTAACAGGTAGCCCGAGAGGGGCAAAAGCTGGGCTTAAACTTAGCCTGCAGCTGAACCCCTCTCAGGACTGTGCCACTGGACACCTACTTAACAAAGCCACACTAAGAATACCAGGAGACTTAAGAGCTTTGCTTAGTACTAGAAGCAGACACAGAAAGGCGGGCAAAATGGGAAGACGAATAAACAGAAACGATATGAGAGAATGCAAAAGATATCCAAATGTAATGGAGTCAATCAATCTGACAGATACAGAGTTCAAAACATTGGTTCCAAAGATGCTCAAAAAATTAAAGGACTAGTAAGTAGGTGAACCTAGTGAGACCTTTAACAGAGAGATAAGAAACATATACATGGGAATAGAAATTATAAAAGGGAACCAGTCAGAAATGAAGAACGCATTTTCTGAGTTGAAAAGTATATTAAATGGAATGAAGAAAGTGAATAAATGGCCTATATAGAAAATGGTAAAGCCAAGGATACTCAATCAGAATGGCAAGAAAAAAGATGTTAGGAGTATAATCATAATTTCAGGAGACTATGGATACTATTAAAGGTAAAAATATCTGTGTCATAGGGGTACACGAAGGAAAACAACATGATAAAGAGCTATTTGAAGAAATAATGATGGAAAACTTCCCTAACCTGGTGAAGAAAACAGACATACAACCCCAGTAAGTTCAGAGGGCCCCCCAAAAGATTAACCTGAAGAGGCCCACACAAAGACACATTACAATTAGAGTGCCAAAGGTTAAATACAAAGAGAGACTCTTAAAAGCAGCAAGAGAAAAGCAAATAGTTACCTACAAGGGAGTACCAAAGAGACTGGCAGCTGATTTCTCAACAGAAACTATATGGGATAGAAGGGCTTGGCACAAAATCTTTGATGTGATGAAAACCTGGGATCTACAACCAAAAATACTTTATCCAGCAAAGATCTCCTTTAGAGCTTAAGGACCGAAAAAGGGCTTCCCAGATAAAAATAAGCTAAAGGAATTTATCATCACCAAGCCAGCATTACAAGAAATGTCGAAGGGACTTCTTTAAGAAGAAAAAACTTGTATCGAAACAGGAAAAAAGAATGGTAATAACTACATTCCTAGCAACAAGTACCTGAAATGGAGAATTCAGTGCTCAAACCGAAGGATAGAGTGACTGAATGGATAAGAAAAGAAGAACCTTACATATGCTGCCTGCAAGAGACTCACTTCAGATTAAAAGGCACACAGAGACAGAAAGGAAAGGGATGGAAAAAGATATTGCCTTGATGGATCTAGAAGATATTGCTTGAATGAAATAAGTCAGATAGAGACAAATATCACATGACTTCATGTACATGTGGAATCTAATAAGCAACAATGGAAATAAACTCATAGATACAGAGAATATTTTGAGGGCTGCTAGATGGAGGGGGGTTAGGAAGGAGGGCCAAAAAGGGCAAAGGAATTAAGAAATCCAAATGGATAGTTTCAAAGCAGACATGGAGATATAAAGTATAGCATAGAGAAAATAGTTAATAATGTAACAAATATGTAAGAAGAAAAAGAGGCACTAGATTTAGTGAGTCACTTTGTGAGTTATACAGATTTCCTCTCACTATGCTGTACAAATATAGGTCAACTGTAATTGAAAAACTAATTAAATTCTATAATGTAAATACGAGCAACTTATTGTCTATGATATTTCAATAAAGCTGGGGAAAAAAAGTATGGTAATAAGCTAAAATCTTTGAGCATTCATTTACCATCAAACCACTGAGTCATCACAACCACATAATGTCGGTAGTATCATTTTGCCCGTTGTACAGAAGATGAGCCTGAGTCTCGGAGAGATCAAATCATGTGCCCAGAGCAAGAATAGACCATCTATCCAGACCAGGGATAAGACCTACATGGCGCTCCCTGTTACACATCCACTTCCTTGGCCGTCTCCCACAGCAAGCATCACCAATTGATCTCAGCACTTTTTAGCACTAAACCTTGGAATCCTTTTCAGACCCATTATCAAACAAAGTTGACAGGTGAGATGAAGCCTAGTTACAGTTCCAGATCAAGACCGAAAGCTCCCCTATCGGCACATTGATTTTTCTGATAAAAAGACTAAGGCCCAGAGATATGGAGAAAATCATACCTGGTCACACAGTGAACAGAAAGGCATGGAGAGGGATTTTGGACCCAAATCTCTGGAGTCCCATCCCAAGATGATCCAAGACCTTTGCCCCCCACAGATCCCAGGATGGACATTGCTCCAGCCCTCACCCACTGCATGGGAATGAGTTAGCCATCAATGAAGCCCAGGGCTGAGCCACATACACAGAGACCTTACGTTCTTCACCACTCGGGCTACAGACTCCTTCTGCTTCCCAAAGGCCTCGTAGAGTCAGTGTGTGGACCAAGAAGATGCCTCGCAGCAGGGAAAGACCATGTATCTTGGGGGGAGAAAGAGGCCCTGGAGAGAAAGTATCTCGGCACCTGCTGTTCCATCAGTCTTAATCACTGTTCCCACCCTTACTCTCCCTTTTGCCAGTTTGCTCTTGCTTATCACTTAGGTATCCAGTTGGATGTAACCTCACCCAGAATCCTTCTCTGACCTTCTCTGCCCTCCCTGCCTCCATGCTGCTGCTGCAGCGACCCACGCTTTAGCTCTGACCCCTCTGCCTGTCCTTCTCCTACCTAGCACTGTCCACTGTGAGCTGTAGTGGTCTGATGACTATGTCATCTCCCTCTCTGGATGGAGAGCTCCATGAGGGCAGGTCCAAGCACTGTCCTGATCACTGTTGTGTCCTCAGCATCGTTCAGCACAGCCTGGCATGGAGTCGTGGGTTCAGTGAATACTGACTGAATGACTGTTAAGTCTGCCATGGCCCTGACGGCTCTGGGTCACCAGTGTGGGTGACTGATCTGTTTACCCGATGGACTGTGAGCCCCATGAGGACGGGGCTGGGCTACTTGGTACCCTTCAGCAAAGAGCTGGATGCAAAATAAGGGTTCATGGCAGACATTTAAATTAGATGATGAAAACTTGAAGGAAGCACGGTGGGACAGGGGTGAGTGGCTTCACATACCTGCACCCAAAATGTGTCCACGTGAGTCAGCCAAAAGGCCGGGAAAGGTCTTGAAGTCCTCAAGGCCTGGTAGTCCAAAACAATGGCCGAGGACCACAGAGCAGATGATGTTGGAAACAGAGAATCAAGGTGGCGTGTGCCTGTGCTTTGGCGTTGTGGGGTCAACTGCTCTGCCAGCCACCAGGATGGGACCCAGCCCACCCTCAACATGGCAGCCGGAGCGATCCCTTCCAAACACACATCTGACTACATCATTCCCCTCCTCAAAATCATTCCATGACTTCCCAGTGTCTTCAAGGCAGGGTCAAGATTTTATCATGGATAAAAGGACCTCACACTGTCTGCCCCTCTGTATCACCCCGGCGTTGCCTCTTACCATCTCCTCCCACTCTACAGGCCCCTGAGAAATGAAACTTTTCCCTATTTCTCCAGAGCACCGAACTCCCTCATCTCTGGATCTTTTACCTTTCTGTTCTCTTGTCTGCCTAGACTGACTCACTTCTACTAATGCTCAAGTGTAAGCTCAAGCATCTCCAGGAAGCCTTCTCTAAACCTCTCTCCTTGTCTCAGTCAAGAGCCACATCTGGCCTTTCAGCAGCATAGACCAGAGCAGTCAGTACTGTGATGGGAGAGGTACAGGAGTCCTGAGGACACTTATGACCCAGTTGTGAGAGGTGTTGGTGGAGTGGTGGTCAGAGCAGGCTTCCTGGAGAAGTGAATATCTGGGCTGAGACCAGAGTGGTAGCAGAAGCAGTAGTTGGCCAAGCGAATAAAAGGGAAAGCACATTCCATCCCAAGAGTTTGGCCCACGTGAAGGCCTTCACGACTTACATTAAGGTGCTTGTAAAGGTTACGCACTGCAGAGAGGTGCAGTGTCTAAGGGACATCGTTACATTGTAGACATCTGGACTTATATGCCTATTATGGCAAGACTCTGGCAGATGGTAGACAGGTGTCATGAGAAGGGGGTACATTTTCTGATTTATAGAGGGGCACCATATGGCCTAGCCATAACCCTGCACTCAGAGACTCTCAAAAACTCTTTCTTTAACATGTATCATTTGTTATTGTATTGATTGATTAAGGAAAAGAAATAAGTGCAAAGGTCAGTACTTTTTAAAAGGATAGGTGCCCCTCGGACACTGTCAGGATCTCCAGAGTGGGGAAGGCGTGTGGAGCCATCAGTTGGAAATGCCGATCGAGTCCAACTGCCCTTGAGAGTGGAGGCTCAGAGAGGGGAAGGGACTAGTCTAAGGTCACATGAAGAGAAGAGCCGGACTTGGACCAGTTGAGCTAGATCCATGTGTACGTGTACATGAAGAAGAAGTTTTACTCCAAAGGCTAACCTTATAATCAGCTCTTTGTTCTCCTTCTGTAGATATTCTTGCGTATAAACCATAGGGCAAGGTGACCTTGAATTAACGAAAGACTCATCCTCCCTTTAGCTTGTTCTGTCTAAATAACAACTGTAACAAATGTAACAGCTTGTAACCCATAGCAACAACTGAGCTCTGTAACCGCCTGTGGGAAAATTAACCAATTGGCTCATGCCAACTAAGCTCTATAAAAGCAAGTTTGCCCTTGATCTCTGGGCCCAGATCTTCAGGCGCCAGCTCTTCTGGGACCACCAGCATAATAAACCTGAGTTGTCCAACTCTCCGAGTGGTGCTAGGATTCTCGCTGGTCTGATTTTTTTCTGTGACATTTCTGGAAGCCCCAGCGAGAATTCAACCATGGGGGCTAGTTGAGCCACCAGACCCATGGCTCGGCCTGGCCAGGACAGAAGGGCTCCGAGTCGAACGAGGATGCACACCACCTGACAGTATTCTGGGTTCTCTTTCAGACCGTCACTCTGACTCTCCTGACAGCACAGCCCTGACCATACTCAAAGGCGGGACGGACCAACTTTCAGGAATGTCCACAGGATAAGGTAGGGCCCAGGGGCTCAGCACTCTAGTCAGGTCCTGTCTTCGGATGGAAGAGGAACTTCATCACCTCCTAAAGTCTTCAGTTAGAAGACGCAGGTCAGGGTCTTCCAATCGGGGAAGACATCAGGGGACTTCCTGGGGGGATAGGGAAAGATCAGGGCTTCCCAAAGCAGAGGCAATATCTTAACCTCTGGTGTGTGGATGTGTGAGTGAATGAGCGGCTTTGTTGGTTTGACTCGGTCAAGTACGAATCTGTGGCTCCACGGCCGGCACCCATAAGGTACCCTAAAGACTATGGAGTCTGGGTCAGCTCTTCTGCAATTCTGTGTTGTATGGCATTCGGTCCAGGGTGGCATTGGACTAGTGTCCAGTTGGAAGTCACAGAGCTGAGTCCGCTATGGTCAAGCGTCACCTAAGCTCCTTTGGGATGCGGCCAGACAGGCACCTGAGTGGTCTCCTCTTTGGAGGAGGCACCCACCTTTGTTTGTCTTTGCACCACTGACACAGGGTGGGATACACAGGGAGGGAGGACAAAAACTCACTGATGGAGCTTAAGAATTGTCTATCTCCAAATGGCCCTTTTGACACAGAGGCCCTTTGTCAAATTATGTTCTTGAAATTTTAAGGTCTATTTGCCCCCTCATTAGGAATCTCCCTAAGGTAATATATGGGTGGAGTTTCCTCGAAGCCAACTGTTTTAAACTTATGTTGAAAAACTTTCAAAGATTTCCCAGGGATTAGAGGGTCAAGCTGACCCCAGGAAAATCCAAACTCTTTATGAGCTTGAGTGGCCCGCCTTCAGGGTAGAGTGACCTCCGGAGGGACCGTGGACCACCCCACTGGAAGTGCTGTGTACTGGGTAGCAACAGGGACCCTTGGACACCTAAATCAGTTTCCATACCTAGACTCATGATTGCAAATCCTACTGGAGTGTCCCCTTTGGCTCGGCTCTGCACAAAGTGGCAGGGACAGAATAAGTTACTTGTGGCCTGACCGACCTGGGGGAAGAACAAGGAAGAGCCAGTGAGAGACAACCACCAAGGGGACCCTGAGGAAAAACCTTTCTTCCCACTGCCATATATCCCAACAGCTCCGCCAGTCCTGTACAGCCAAACTACCCCCAATGACTAGACAGCCCTCCTCCATCGGTGCCTCTGCCGCCCCAATATCCTGAGTGGTCGCCAGCCCAAGTCCACAGCATCTTCACTTGGCCACACGGCCAGACCAACAGCCTGCGGCCCTCCAGATGCCTCTCCGAGAGACAAGAGGCCCTTTTGAGGTTATTGAAGACGGCACACTCCAGCCGGGATGCCCTGTACTCTACTATCAACCTTTCAGCACACCCCGTCCTATTCAAAGCAACCACAGGCAATGATTGATTGCTCAGGTCCATCTTCCAAACTCATCAGCCTACCTGGGATGACTGTTGGCAACTCCTCCTAACTCTCTTCAACACCGAAGAATGATGCCGGATTCTGTCAGAAGCACGGGGATGGCTCCAAGGACAAGCACCGGTGCACTAGACCACGCTCATGGGCCTTAGGGGCTGCGCATGATGCCAGGCCTAACTGGGACTTCAGTGTCCAGAACGGAAGAGAGTCTTCTGACAGGTATTGGCAGGCCGTCCTGCAGAAAGTGAAACTGGGCCCGTACAGCCGACAAACATGTCCAAAATGGCAGAAGTTGTCCAAAAGCCACAGGAGTCACTCACAGAGTTCTATGAGGGGTGTTCTGGGTGTGTTCCTTTGCTCTTAAGTGTGAAAAAAATTAACACATGGTCAAGACGGCATTCATGGTTCAATCTTACATGGATATCTGCCGCAAGCTTCAGAAATTAGAGGGCTTTGTTTGGGATTAACACCACTCAAGCCGCTGGAGGTTCCAAACAAAGTGCTTGTGAACAGTGACTGGGAGGCCCAAAAGATAGCTGATAAGCGGATGAAACAAAAAGTGTCCCTGCTGGCAGCCGTGTTAGGAAACTCAAGCCCAGTAAAACATACTACTCCATGAAAGGGAGAGGCCAACAGGAGACCGCCACTACGCCGTGACCAATGCACCTGCTGCAAAGAGACCAGCCATTGGAAAAACGAGTGCCCCCACCACAGGAGGATGTCTAAAGAGTCAGGGAAGTTCAATCAACCCTGTAAAGAAAAATACTAGCCTGAGCCTGTGGTCCAAGACCTCATCTGCCTAGCCAGAGAAGAGTCAACTAGGGGGTAACGGGGCTCCCTGATTATGGGTGTCCGGGAGTCTATGCTCACAATAGAAATAGGGAAACAATCAACGACCTTTATGGTGGACACTGGGCTGAACACTCTGTGGTGAGCACACCCATGGCTCCTTCGCAGACTGAAGAGCAACCGTCGTCACGACCACGGGGGACCAAGCTGCCCGCTTGTTCTGCAAAGCCCATTCATGTCAGTTAGGGGGCCACCTGGTGACTCATGAGTTCCTGTACCTACCAGAGTGCCTCAGGCCCCTTTTGGATAGAGACTTATTAACGAAACTTGGAGCACAGATCACCTTTAACCTTGGGAAGCCCAGCAGTCGCCTCCTGGGGAGCTGACCTGCTCTAATGATGACTGTGACTGTGCCAGGAAAATTGAATGGCGCCTCTATTGCCCGGAAAGAAAACAAGGAAATCCAACATGCCCGATAGAAGAGTTTCCGCTACCTGGACAGAAAAGGGGCCTCCAGGTCGAGCCAAAAAACACGCATCCAATCTTGGTGGATCTGAGGCCAGGAGACACTCCTGCCATACAAACAGTTCGGCCGTGGCAGTGCGCTGATTGTGTATCTGTCAAATGGCTATCCAGTGGCCGCAGGATGGCCGCAGTGCCTCCGCAGTCTTACTTGCCATGGTAGTCCTGGTCAGAGAATCAGACAAGTTCACATGAGGACAGAATATAAATGTCGAGGTCCCGCCATGCTGTTACTGCATTAATGAATAACCAGGAACTCAAGTACCTGACCAACACCACGATGACTCATTATCAGGGACTGCTTTGTGAAAATCCAAGTTTCCACCTCGAAACTTTTATGCCCACTGAGGCGGGATCATCCAACGATGACTGTGAAGAGGTCACGGAAGAAGTCTACTCAAGAGGCCAGACCTGACTGAACGTTTCTCTTTCTATTTATCAGAACTAGTATTATTCACCAATGGGAGCAGCTTCATCCTTAAAGGACAGCGAAAAGCCAGCTACGCAATAACGACCACAAATGAGGTGATCACAGAAGGTCACAAATGAGGCTCTGCCACAGAAGGTCAGCACAGCAGGCCTAACTATGGGCCCTCATCCAGGAGCCACAGCAGGCTGAAGGGAAATGGGCCAATATCTATATCAACTTAAGGTACACCTTTGTTACTTTGCATGCACATGGAGTCATTTATAAAGAGAGGGGTTTACTGATGATGGAAAGAAAAGAAATGAAGAACAAATCAGATACCTCAATGTAGGAGGCAGTCTGGAAGCCTTCTCAGGTGGCAGTCAATCACCGCAAGGCCACCGTGAGGAACCTACCCTGTCAATACAGGAATGAACTGGCAGACCAAGTAGCTGGGGCGTGTCAACCACCCAAGTGCCGCAACGGGCCCTGAGCCAGTCTCTAAGGTTTTCCTAGCTCCACAATTGCCTCTGTCCTTGACACACACCAAGGAAGAAGAACAATGAGCTTTAAGTGAAGGGGAACCAAGAGAAAGGAGGTCTAGCGAGAGCTTCCAGATCAGAGACTCTTTAGTCCTGCTGTGGTGGCAGCTCGGCTGGTAACATGACACCATGAGTTGACTCCCCGAGGAATACTACTTTAGAAAGTCTGTTCGGCTGCTGCTACTATTTCATACCTAAGCTCCCAACCCTGTGCACCCAGATCAGTGTTACATCAGTGTAACTTGTGCAAGAAACAATGCTGGCCCAAGGTCAAAATTAAACTCAGGGTGCAAACATTTGGGACACTGCCCTTTGAAGACCTAGAAGTGGACTTTACTGAGGTCAAGCCTTATCAGGGCCACCGATAGTTGCCTGTGTTACTTTGCACCTACTCCGGATGGACTCTACTCCGGATGGACTGAAGCTTTCCCTACATGCACTGAGTGGGTATGAGAAGTATCTAGAGCCTTGTTGAGGGGAATTGTTCCAAAATACAAGCTGCTCCTCTCTATAGGATCTGACAATGGACTTGACTTTGTGTCTGAGAGTCCAGACTCTTTCCAAAGCCCTAGGAATCAAATGGAACTCCAAGCGGCCTATAGGCCACAAAGGTCAGGGAAAGTTGAGCGCATTAACTGGAACCTCAAGACCACTCTAGTTAAGCTTTGTCAGGAAACCCAATGACTTGGATTGACTTGTTGTCTTTGGCTCTACTCTGAGCACAGTGTACCCTAAGGCCTTCAGGCTACTCCCCTTTTGAAATCCTTTATGGAAGACCTCCCCCAGCGATAAGGAAGCTAAAAAGAGACCCTTGACAGATAGCTGACCTAGAAATGTCCGGACACCTTCAGTCCTAGGGAGGATCCTTTGCCACATCACCCAGGAAACCCTAGAAAGTCCCTCTATCCCCTTAGGGAATTGGGTCCACCCCTATCAGCCAGGAGATGAAGTATGGGTTAAGGACTGGAAGAAGGAGCCACTCCAGCCTATCTGGACTGTCCCTCACACTGTCATATTAGCAACTCCCACGCTGGTAAGGTTGCAGATAGCACCCCATGGATCCACCACGCCCGGGTAAAGAGAGAGATAGCTTCGGAAGAAAGGGAGACGTGGACTGCAGAGCCTCTTCCTGATCAGCCGCTCCAAGTCACATTCCAAAGGCAGCAGAGATCCCCCTAAGACCTTCGGCCTTGCTCTAACCACCTCCAGAAGCTGGCCAGTCTACACATGCCAGAAGCCTGAGAATCAACCGTCCAGACTGTCCAGATGTATTGTTATCATCCTTTAGCCCTAACACTCTTTAGTAACTTATCCCGCTATTTGTTTCAGAGTTAGCTTCAGTAACAGCACCCACTGATTGGATCGTGAGTCACAGGTCACCTTAACCCTCACCTATTTAGCCTGCATCAGGATCCTTTCATTTCTTGCATGTTCAGGTGAAATCCCTCTTCAGTACATTTCTAGAACTTTGTCTAGCTACTATTGGTTATAATCATGAGTAAGAGTCTTCCTTTGTTAACTCTAGTAGGATTTTATACTCAATTCAAAGCAATGGTGTCCCTTAACTCACCCTACAAGGGTTTTATGGACTCTTAATTTAGCTTATCATCTCTTAAACTCTTCCAACAATGACTTGGCTAAAAATTGTTGGTTCTCTCTGTCTCCATCTTCTGCTCACTACTCGGCTGTTCCCATCCCAGGGGAGGTCACCAATTAGAATTAGAACTGATGAATGTAGAAAATATATTTGATTTCCAAGTCACTGACATAAATGAAGGCACACTGTCAGGACAGGCAGTTAACCTCTTAACGTCCTACAGAACCAATTTAACTCAGGCAGCGTCTCCTGAGCCTCCAATTTGGGGACCTATATCAACTCATAAAATCTTAAGTTTCAGGCACCCCTTTTATCAAGAGAAGTCAAGACTTGAGCCAGAGCCAAAATCTAGGCTCCCTTGAGGATTCGTGTTGCAATTATACTATAGAAATAGAACCCTCAAAAGACTGGTCTAGTTTCAAAGTAGCACAGGCTGTTCTGTTTAAGAAACCTGTATGATTCTCATGAAAACCCATGTAAACACTACAGGGTTACTAAACAAAGTTCAGGTTACTGTCAAGGGAAGCCAAACAATAGCTTAAACATATTTCCTTGGGAGCTCTGTTCTGCACCCTCCCAGGAAGATGCCTGCTCTTACCATAATATGAAAACCCCACTGGATGGGTCTTTATAGGTACTAAGAAATTTTTTATGTTGGGAAAATGGAATCTCTGGGGCATCTCAGGATTCTTCCTTTGGACCCCCAATCCCTCACAGGAGCAGTTCTAGCAGACACTTTTGATATGTGAAACTGAAAACAGCAAAAAGCCGAATGATCGCCTTCTCACTATGGAGATGAGTTTTTGCCTTGGAATCCCAGGTATATTCTTTCTTTGTTGATCCAATTTATATCTCTGTCTCCTGGTTAACTGGACAGGGACTTGTATCCTGGTGTAGTTGGCCCCTGAAATAAACATTGCTTCCATCAACCAGTCTATGACTATCCCTCTAACACACACAAGAACCACATGATACAATTCATTCCCCTTCTTAGAGGCCTTGGCATTACCGCAAGGGTAGGCACTGGCACAGCTGTCCTAGCCTCCTCCCCGTCTGATTGCCAAAGCTGATCTAAGGACCTATTGTACAGCTTAGAAGACATATTGAAAAGTATCCTCATTTTACAAACTCATTTAGATTCCTTAGCAGGAGTAGTTTTAAAACCGGAGGGGAGTTGCTCTTCTAATGACCGAAAAAAGAAGGTTATAATTATTTTTAGAAGAATGTTGTATTTATGTTAATCAGTCTGGTATAGTTAAAGATGCAGCCCAGAGGGTTACAGAGAGAGCTTCAAAAACCGCCAACAATTGAACGAGTCATCGGGGTGTTGGTTCAGAATATGGAGTTGGGAATCTGGACTTCTGCCACTTTCAGGTGCTCTCCTCATGGTCCTCATAGCTCTCTTATTTGGATCCTGTATCCTGAACTGTCTTGTCAAGTTTGTCAACTCATGCCTAGAATCCATCAAGTTACAAATGATTATGACATCCGCACCACCCTTGTACCGGCCCCTAGGCCAAGATAATCAGAAGGGTGTTGCCCTGTAAGGATTTAACATGCATCAAAAGAGGAGAATGAAGAGAAATTTGCCCTCAAAAGGCTAAACTAATGATCAGCTGTTTGTCTGCCTCTGCGGTTATGCTTGCTGCATAGGCTGTAGGTCAGGGTGACCTTAAAATTAATGAAAGACTCATCCTCCCTTTTGCTTGCTGTGTCTAAATAACAAACGTAACAAATGTAACTGCCTGTAACAAATAGCAATTCTCGAGCTCTGTAAATGCCTGAGGGCAAATTAACCAATTGATCCATGCCAGCTAAGTCCCATATAAAAGCAATGTTGCCTCTGAGCTCAGAGCCCAGATCTTCAGAGCGATGGCTCTTCTGGGACGGCAGGGCAAATAAACCTACGTTCTCGAGCTCTCCGAGTGCTGCTTGGTTTCTTGCTGGTCTGATTTTTTCTGCAACATTTCTGAAAACACACATGCAGCACACACACCCCTGACACCTAGGTCTCAACACACATCTCCAACTCCTTTTTCAGGCAGCCAACTTCCTCCTGGATCTGCTCTTCCAGGCTCTTCCTGCCCAGGCCTAGGCCCAGGAGAGTGATGAGGGCAAGCCTTACGGTTCTCCAGCGTTTGCCCTGGCTGAAGGCAATGCCTTCAGGAAGAGACCTGGGCTGACCACTGACCCGGGAGTACAGTAGGGTTGGAGCAAGGTGGGAGTGGGGCAAGAAAGGCACATTCGCAGGAAACTGAGATAGGGAGCCGCGATGCTCATTGGGCCTGGAGCAGCAGGGCGAGGAGCACGCAGTCACGGTCATCTGCAGTAGCTAGACCTGGAGAGACTGTGTCCTGAGGGAAGTGAGATTGAGTGTGCATTTTGGTCAGGCTATGTCTTTCTAATGTACCTCCTTTTGAGCATTTTCAGACGTGTTAACCAATTCTGCTTATATTTAAGAAATGTATATTTAAGGAGTGGCCCCACCTCATGAGTTGTAGTAAATCCTAAAGCGAACAATGTGATGCAGTGCCCAGATCCTTCCTCAGGAAAGAAGGACATATCATCTATTGCCGGGCTGCCCCCAGCCGTCGGCCCCTTCCCAGGCAACCCCAACCATGGCCAATCCATGCAGGCGTAGAAAAGGCCAGATGTCTGTCCACCTCAGGACAGGTCCGAAGGTCATTCCAGGTCCAGAACTCCCAGGAAGGTGTCCCGGAGCTGCCCTGGAGACTGTATCACGGGTCTTTTTCTATCCGGCCCAGCTTCCCTTCCTTCTCTTCCCCAGGTGCCGAACCACAGGTTCTCTCTAAGAGAGGGTCTTGTGGGCTAACATCCATCACAGAATTACTTCCTATGGACCCAGCCTAAACAAGTGTAAAGCCACGTGTGGTAGCCTTCATAATGCCCTTCCTCCCAAATAGCCCCATGTCTTAATCTTTGTAACCTGGGAATATGTTCCCTTTCAGGGCATAGGGGTCTTTGCAGATGTGATCAAGTTAAGGATCTTGAGATGGGGAGATTATCCTGGAAGATCTGAATGTGACTGATGTAACCATAAGGGTTTTCATGAGAAGGAGGCAGAAGGCTCAGAGTTAGAGATTTAAGGTCAGAAGCAGAGGTCAGACGGGAGAGATGTTATGCTCCCAAGTTTGAAGATGGGCAAAGAGGCCATGAGCCAAGGAGTGCAGCCTCTGGAAGCTAAAAAGGCAAGGAAATGCATTCTCCCTTACAGTCTTCAAAAGGAACACAGCCCTGCAGATGCATTACAACCCTGATCTCCTGAAGTATAAGATCATTAATTCATGTTACAAGCCACTGAGTTCGTGATGAGTTGTTCCAGCAGCCACAGGAAACTCACCTGTCTTTATGGACTTTCCATCTGGGGTCATCCCAGTCTGTATTAGCTTGCTGGGTGTTCCCTGCAGACTGGGTGGCTTAAACAACAGAAATGTATTCTCTGGGGCTGGAAGTCTGTGCTCGAGTTGTCTGCAAGCCTGGTTCCTTCTGAAGACTGGGAAGGAGAGGCGCCTCCACGCTCCTCTCCTACGTCCTGGTGGTTCGTAGGCAAGCTTTGATGTCCATGGGCTTATAGAACACCTTTTTTATCTTTGTCTTCATCTTCTCACAACCTTTTTCCTGTGTGCATGTCTGTGTCCAAATTTCCTTTTTTATAAGGACACCAGTCATACTGGTATGGGGCCTATCCCAATGACTTCATTTTAACATGATTACCTCTGTAAAGACCCTGTGTCCTAATAAGGTCACTGACTGAGGCACTGGGGGGTTAGGACTTAACTTATGAATTTTAAATGACACTATTAAAAACCCATGACAGTCACTCATGCCACAGTATTTTTCTGAGTCCCTACCTAGAGCCAACACTGTACTGGGTGACAAAAATACCAAACAGATTAAGTCCCTGACCTAGAGAAACTGAAATTCACACATCTGAACATTTTATGCCTCCTGCCCCTCACTCTTCACCTCCACTTCTCAAGATCTTTATTGATTCTTGTTTATTTTTGTGGTCATTTCATCCGTACGCTTGTTTAATGCTTAGAACTCTTTAGGGAAACTTTTATAACTTCCCATTTTATAGGTGAAGAAACTGAGGCCCAAGGAGGACAGCCACTTGCCATAGTTTACATGTGGAAGAACCAGCTTTTAAATCCAGTCATAGAGGACTCCAAGGCATAGGCTTGATGGCTCTACTGAGAATTCCCTATCTGGGTTCAGGCACCCCTAGAATTCAGGGAGCCCATGAACTTGGATGGAAAACAAAATTGCATCTTTTTCCCCACTAAACTCCATCTAAAAGTGAGATTTTCCTTCAGTTATACGGGCAGAGCACAGCAACAGTGGTATCAGCAGCGGTAATCAGCTTCATCGCCAACGGAAACCACAGGCAATCTCTCTCATAGCAGGCTACTGCTGTAGCTCTCAAACTACCCTCTGGACTCATGACCGCTCTGAAATTATGGTGCTCATGGACCCAGCACTAGATCTTAATATCTAACATGTTTATGAGGAAGAACACACTAAACACAAATGTGGTTTATATTTAGCATTCTGAAAAATGTTTCAGTAAAATCAATTTCTGTAGCAATTCTATGACTTGAATTATGTTTTATTGTGGTAAAATACGCATTACGTGAGATTTACCGTTTTAACTATTTTAAAGTGTACAACCCAGTGGCATTCAAAACGTGCCCGCATAATCTTGTACTACCATGCCACATCTGGTTGCAGAACTTTTAATCGCCCGAAGGAGAACGCCTTGGGCATTAAGGACACTCCCCATTCTCTCATTCGCCGGCCCCTGGCAATCCCGCGTCCACATTCTGAGACTGGATTTGCCTATTCTAGATATTTATATCAGTGGAATCATGTACAATATGTGACCTTTTATGTCTGGCTTCTTTCATGAATTTTACACAGGCGAGAACGTCACCCTGACAGGGGCCCATGGTGCCAGAGGACATTGTAAAATGTAAGTGGGCAAAAGAGGATTTGTAGCCCTAATCGGCATTCGCGGAAAAACTAATGTTGGTTGAGCACATATTATGTGCCAGAGTCTGTCTCCGTGTTTCATACATATCAACAGACTGAAATCTCACAGCATCCCTGGGATGGGGAGTGAGCATAATTATTCCCATTTTACCAATGAGGCAAGAGAGGCACAGAGAGGCTACATAAATCACCAGTCTGTCCTCATGCGGACTGTGCTAGGGCTAGAATTTGAACTCAGGTCTTCTGGCTCCGGGCCATAGCCACTTAACAACCCTGTAGTGATGCATCTGGTAGGGAATTAAGGAGGAGGCCCCAGCCAAGTTCACCGTGGCCAGGTTGGCCCTCTAGGAAACAGCCATCCCTGCACACCCTGGGAAGACCCCACCTGCTCCACCAGAGGCTTGTGCACCGCCTCACAGCCACGCAGCACGACCACAGGAGTTGGACCCAGGTGGACTATGAACACCAGTTGTACCCCAGGCTCTCAGCTACAGCCACAGGGAGGGTGGCCTTGAGTGCCAAGGGGCCACTGTGTATCTCTGTGTCTCCAGCAGGTGGCCACCTCTCGCTGCCCACTCTGGGTCTCCATCATACTGTGTTTCTCTCTGCTCCAGGTCTTTCTGGCCATCTCTGTCTCTCTGTTTCTTGTGTCTCTGATCCTGACCCTCCTTGTGTCTTCATTTCTCTTGGTCTCTTTTTTGCCCCTCTGTGTTGTCCCCTATCACCTGATCTCTCCAGTTCCGTGTTTTTGTCTCTTGGTCTCTTGGTCCCAAGATGTGCATCTCTGTCCCTGTGACTCTCCTGTCTCTGGTCTCTCTTATCGCTCCCTTTCCTTCCTGTTCTCTTCTCACAAGAGACTCTACTCTTGTTTCCATTTCTTTGTCTTAATCTCTCTCCCTCCATTCCAAGCCCCCTCTCCCTGTCTCTATTTCTGTCTCTCTGTGATTCTCAGTGTCCCTGCTCTCTCTGTGACTCTTTCACTATCCGTCTCTGCCTCTCTCCTACTCTCTTTGATGTTTCTGTCTCCTGCTGTCTGGTGCTGGATTTCTCCATGTCTCTGCCTCTGGGTATGTCCAATGAGAGAAATTCCAACATGGTCCCCACCCCCAACACAGACACCCTGCTGTTCCCACCACCCTCTGCATTCAAGAACACAGCCGGGGCTCCAAGAGTCTGGAGGAAGTGCACTCCCCTTAACTGCAGGAGGTTGGCCAGCCCTGGGAAGGAGGATGAGCCTGGGGACAGGCCAGCATAGGTGGCTGGAACACAGCTGCAGAAGGTGAGGCCCACAAGGAGAAGGAAAGACAGAAGATCCACTGGTAGGGCCATGAGGCTGGGGCTGGGAACCAGGCCCAGGTCAGAAGCAGGTAGAAGTGATCCATACGTGCTCCCACAAGTCTGGGGAAGGGCAGGGAAGAGACTGGCCACATTTGGCTTTGATCCATCCCTCTGCTTTCTCTCAAACTCTCAGCCTAGCTCAGTGCCTCCTAATTCTCCCTTCAGTCAGTCTTCTGCTTTCTCAGCCACTCACTAGCTCCGCCAACCTGTCGCCAGCTCCCTCATTCTCCACTTCTGTCCTTTTCTGTCTCCCGGTGGATTGGTGGGTTTTCCTTTCTCCACGTGTCTGTGTTTCAGTCCTTCAGTCTCTGGGCTTCACTCTCTGGACTCCTCACACCCTCTCTTTGCCACACCTGCCTCTTTGCCTTGGCCTTACCTTTACTCTCACAGCCTCAGGTATCACACTTTGCATCTTTGGTCACACTCCAGTGTGATGGTCAAACTACCTCACACTCAGTACACATGGGACTGACAAATCAAAAGGGAGGCTTAAGGACAAACTACCACGGAGGGGAAACTAAGGCATGATGCCTGAATATTATCCTGAATATGTGAATGAGCATATTTATCTGTTTCATTGTCATCTGTCCCTCCCTCTTGAATGGTTGCTTTGTGAAGGCCTGGGCATTTACCCATCTATTCTCTGCTGCATTCTCCATGACTAGAATGAGGCCTGGACCACACAGCAGGAGCCCAACATATGTTTGTTGAATGAGTTAATGAGGAATGAATGAGTAAATGTTTGCTTATCATGTCGCTTGCTGTCTCACCATTCATTGTCTGGTTGCCTGTTGTCTTGGCCATATCATGAGCCTCTCTTTCTGGGTCTGTCTGCCCCTCTGCCCACCTCAGCCTCAGACCTCAGTCTCTGCGTCTCCCGCTATGGCTGATCCATATTCATTCACTGAGCGGTGACTATGTGCCAAGCCCCTTGTACATCGGGTCTCATTTACATTCTCACAAGGACCTTTTAGAGTAAGGGCCTGCATTTTCCAGGCGAGGAAACCTGAGGCTCAAAGAGGGGCGACGCTTGCCCAACTATCTTTGGCAGGACAAATAAATGATGAAGCTGAGGCTTGAGACTGAGTCTGTCTGACTCTAACCATTAGTGCTTTATTCTGACACATGAGCACTTCCCAGAGTGTGCTTCCTCAGAGCCCTAGACCTAAGAGATGGTGATGGGTCCCGAGTTCAGTCTGAGGTAAAAGAAAAGATAACTTATAGGCTGGGAGCTGCTGCCAACTCCCCCTCCCTACCTGATGGCTTATTTACAGAGAAAATTAGCTCTCTGAAGATCCAAGAAGTCCTGCAGGCAAGAAACCACTTTCCTTTGTTTGGCCCAGTCTCCTCCTTGCTTATTTAACCATAGAACCCTTTTCCCTAGAACTTACTGTCCTCTTCTGCCTCATACCCTCTCTTTCTCTTTTTCGTTCTGTCTCTCACCCTCTGCTTTCTCTCTGTGTGTTTCTGCCTCTTTCTCAGAAAAACAGCATAGTGAGGGTTGAAATAGCAGGCCCTGGAACGAGGCTGTGTGGGTTTCACACCGATTTTACCTCTAGACTGCTGTGTGACCCTGGGCAACGTCTTAACCTCTTTCTGCTTCACTGTACCCATCTATGAAGTGGAGATGACAACAATGCCTACATGGAAAAGTGAGGAATAAGTGAGTTACTCTGTGGGAAGCATTCACATTTCCCCATCAGTGGTTTCCAAGGCTGGACCCTCAGGCCCACTCCAGATTACACAGCACAGCTGGAGCCTGGACCTGGGGTCAGGAAAAAAGTCCATGCTGGCATCTCTCCAAGGTCAGGAGAGTGCAGGTTCCACCCCTGAATTCAAGAGGTCAAGCTAGTTTGTTCCCTCCTCCTGGGCAGAGCGTATGGGGTGAGGCTCGCCTCATAGCTCTGACTGCCCTCGACTCATTGCCATGCATGTGCTGTCATGCCATTCAACTGTCCCCACACTCCAGATCAGCATCTTTGGTGGTGGCAAATGGTTTGTTTAACATTGCAAATGAGATGCTGGATCCCCAAATTAAAGAACACACAGAGAGAAAGAGGCCGGTAGCTAAGCAGAGGCACACAGATGTGGACACACTCATCGCATATTGGGCAATTCTGATCTGATCTCTGCCAAGGCAGACCCGAGCATGGTGGCCATCAATCGAACTGAACTCAGACTCTACCCTTTTAGAACTCAGGGTCTAGAGAAAGAGACACATACCAAGAATGAGCAAGAGTGCAAGAGAAAGAGAGATGTAGAGAGAGTCAGAAAAAGACACTCACACAATGGAAGACAGACAGAAAAAGACACGGCGACAGCTGTTTGGTTAGTCAGAGAGACACAAAGAATCCAAGAGAAAATTACGACTAGAACTATCATATGGCCCAGCAATTCTGCTTCTGGGGACTTATCTGAAGGAAATGAAACCGCTCAATGAAAAAGATATATACATTCCTATGTTCGTTCAGCATTACTTATAATAACTGAGATATGGAGTAATGTAGATGTACATTTAAAAAGTGATTTTAAAAGATGCGATCTATAGGTATATATGCACATATCTATGTAGATATTGGAATGTTACTTAACCATGAAAATCATAAAATATTGTCACTTGTGATGACGTGGATGGACCTAGAGGGTATTATGCTCAGTGAAATAAGCCAGATAGAAAAAGAAAAATACTGTATTATTTCACTTATTTCTAGACTCTAAAATCACAAAACAAACAGGAATAGACTCATAGATACAGAGGACAAACTGGTAGCTGCCAGAGGGAGAAATGTGCTGTGATGGGTGAAAGGAGAATGGGAAAAAGTAAAAACTTCCAGTTATGAGCTAAATAAGCCATGAGTAGGTAATGTACAGCACAGGGAATATAGTAAATAATATAAATTTTATACTGTGACAAGCGATGACTAGACTTAAAAGGATGAACATAACATGAGCTATAAATGCTGAGTAACTATGTTGTGAACCTGAAACTAATATAACATTGTATGTCAACTACACTTTACTAAAAGCAAAAACAAAAAAAACTCAGCTTTGGATACGAATCTGGTGAGCTGGTAATAAAATCAATAAATGCTGTTTCCTACTTAAAAAAGAAAAAAAATGAAAAGAAAAGAAGAAAAATAGAATGGGTGAAAAACTGTCATAGAGATTTAATGAAATTCCTCAGATTAAGAAACAAACAACAACAACAACAAAAAAAAGTCCAAGAGAGGCCTCTCAGGTGATCGTGCCTCAACATCCTCTTTTATAGTCTCTCTGCCTTTCCCCACCTGTCCCACCTCTGCTCTGAGCATTGTCGATTTGGTCTTTCCCATGCCCTCTTTCTCTTACACTCAGCATCTCTGTCTTTATGGGTGTCACCGAGAAGGAAAGGTAAAGAAGACAGATACTGAGCATCTGCAGACCACATGAAGACAGGGAGCAGGATATGCACACGCACACATATACACTCACACATGTGCAGACTCACATGCACAGGAACACCTACCACCACCACCCTACAAATACAAACACACTTTCCATGGAAAATAATTCAATTCTATAAAGCATAATCACAGATATAAGTGGACTCATCCACAGAAATGTATATATATGGCATCTTCAGGACAAGATGAAGTCACAGTGACCAGATGAAACAACCTCACTGAAACGACCACCGCATGGGGAAAGATATGACAACAGTTTTTAAGACACGAAATATCAGGAGATGAAGGACAGTGATGCCTGAGAGTTGGGATCAAAAGTGGGGAAGCTCTACAATTGCCTCGTGTGTGGCCTTACAGGCTACAGTGTAGGCAGGAGAACCCGAGTGGGGCCCCGTGCACTCCCTGAATTGAGAAGACCAAATAGAGGGTCTGAAGGGTCCAAGGCAGCTAGAATTCACAGGACAGGGTACAGGTTAGGAGCTGCACAGAGAGGGCATTCTAGAAATCTTCGGAAGGTGCCTTGAGAACTCAGCTGAGCTCTGATCAATGTATATGTTGTGGAAACTTCCAGAGGCTGGTAAAGAAACATCCAAAAGGATTAGAGGAAATGGTGCTCACACAGGGCCAAGAATGTTGCCAGTTCCCATCAGCCAGACTGAAAAAATACATATAATTTATGGGACATTGGGACTCAGAAAAGTCTTGCCTTAGTAGACTGAACCCTTCTCAAAGCTCACCGAGTAAATCTTCAAAAGAAGGCCTAAAGGAATTAAACATTTCCCAATGAACTTACCTGTGTTCCACAGCAAAGCTCGAAAATATTTATAGGACAAATACCAGGTACCTAACAAGGGACAATTCACGGTGTTTGAAATCCAAGGAAAAGTCCCCAGGCATGCGAAGAAACAAAAAAAATATGAGGAGGAAAAAATAAAATAAAAGTGACACAGCAAACTATCAATCAAGAATTCTATAGTTAGCAAAAATATCTTCCAAAGACAAAGACAAAAAAAGTTGTGTTCAGAGATGTCAAAGTTTAAAGAGTGCATCACCAGGAGACCTGCACCACAAAAAGTGTTAAAGGAAGTCCTTTAGGCAGAAGGAAAATGATATCAGATGGAAACATGAATCTTTATATTCCTACACAAAGGAATGAAGAACCTTGGACTTGATAACCAAATGAATAAGATAGAAGGTTTTCTTCTATTATCTAAACCTTTTAAAAAATAATTGACTGTTTTAATAAAATAGTTACAATGTAGTGTGTGGTTTATAGCTTATATAAAATAAGATGTATGAAAACAATAACCCAGAGTTACAGTATATTCTATAATAAGGCTTAAGCCACATGTGAAGTGACATAAGATCCCCTGAAGGTAGACTAATCATTTTAAGATGTATACTATGCATCTTAAATCAACCACAAAAATAACAAAATGAAGAGTCCTGGCTAGTAAACTTGGAGATAGAATGGAATAATAAAACAATATTTAATCCAAAAGAAGGCAGAACAAAAGAAAAAGAGAATGAGGAACAGATTGGCAAATATGTTGCCAGACTTACACCCAATAACATCTATAATCACATTAAATTTGTATTGTCCAAACACCCAAGTTCAAAGGTTTTCGATTGGAGGGGAAGAGAAGCAAAATCTAATTATGCGCTATCTGTAAAAAACATTCGTTCAATGGAAAGTCACAAATAAGTTAAAATAAATGGATGATAAAAGATATGCTATGCTAACACTAATGAGAAGAAGACTAAAGTGGCTATCTTAATATCAGAAAGAGTAGATTTCAAAAAAAAAAGAATTTCACCAGGGATAGAGAAGGGCATTTCTTGATGATGAAAGTCAAATAATCGAGGCACATAATAATCCCAAAGGCTTATACACTTGATAACAGCTTCAAAATACACTAAGCAAAATCTGATAGAGCTGCGAGGGGGAAATAGAGAAATCGCAGTCATACTCAGAGTTGGAAAGGCCCCGTTCTTAATAACTAACGGAGCAAATAGGTGGAAACTCAGCAAGGATATAGTTGAAGTGAATAACGTTATTATTTGACCTGAGTAACCTTTATAGCACGCTGCACCCAGCAACAGCAGAGTACACATTGCTTTCAGGAGCAATGCATTTATTGCATTCAATAAAATAGAGCACGTTCTGACTCATTAAATGAGTCATGATAAATTTAAAAAGACTCATCGTACAAAGTATGTTTTCTGATTACAATGGAATTAAATTAGAAATCAATAACAGAAAGATCTCTGGAAAATCCTCCAATAGTTAGAAAATAAACAAATCACTTCTAAACAACCCATGGATCAAGAAGAACTCTAAAGGGAAATTAAAACATAGTTTGAACTGAATGAAAATAGCACACATCAAAATTCGTGGCATATTGCTAAAGCAGTGCTTGGGGAACTTTCATTGCACTGAACAATGTTAGAAAAGAAGGGAAGTTCCCAAATCTATGATCTTATTAGCTTCCATTGTAAGCAATCTGAAAAAGAAGAAAAAGGAACCTCAAAATAAGTAAAAGACATAAAATAATAAAAATCAGAGAGGAAACCAATATCTTAGGAAACAGAAAAACAATGAAGAAAATCAATTAAACAAAAATTAGATTGTTTGAAAAGATCAATAAAATGGGTAAAGCTCTTTATCAATAAAATTGGTAAAGCCATACTGACCAGAGCAAAAGGAGAGGAAACAATTTACCGGTATCAGGAAAGAGAGATGGCATCATTCTTTAAGGATAGTAAGAGAATATTATGAAACATCATGCCAATAAAATTGACAGCTTAGATGAAATGGACAATTTCCTCAAAAGATAAAACTCACTAAAACTAACCTGAATACCACTGTAGTAACTGACTGTGAAGTTAAAAACTTTTCTACAGCCACGACACCAAAAAACACATGCAAAAGAGTAAAAATAGAAAAATTACATTGCTTCAAAATCAAAAACTTCTGTACATCAAAGGCCATAATCAACAGAGTAAAAAGGCAACCTATGGGACTAAAGAAAATATTTGGAAATCATATCTGAGAAGAGGTTAGTATCCAGATTATATAAAGAATTCCTACAACTCAGCAACAAAGAAACAACTCGACTGAAAAATGAGGAAAACTTTTGAATGGACGTTTCTCCAAGGAAGAAATACGAATAGGCAACAAGCCTATGAAAAGATGCTTAACATCATTAATCACTGGGGAAATGCACACCCAAACCACAATGAAATATCACCTCACACTCATTAGACTTGTTACTATATCTCTATATTTATCTATATAAAAAATAACAAGTGTTGGCAAAGATGTGGAAAAATTGGGACACTTGCGTACTGATGGTGGGAATGTAAAATTGTACTGGCACTGTGGAAAATGGTATGACATTTGGTAAAAAAAATTAAAAAGACAATTACCATGTGACTTAGCAATTCCAATTCTGCGTATGTAACCAAAAGAAATGAGAGTAAGATCTTGAGGAGATATTGGTACGCTCATGTTTATAGCAACATTCTTCACAATAGCCAATAGATGAAATCAACCCAAGTGTCTTATTGACAGATCAATGCATAAGCAAAATGGAGTATATACATACAGTACAATATTATTTGTCTTTAAAACGAAGCATGACACATGATACAACATGGATGAAACTGGAGAACATGCTAAGTGAAATAAGCCAGTCACAAAAAGATATTTATGTGAGATATCTAAAGTAGTCAAATTCATAGAAACAATATGAAGTATAATGATTGCCAGGAAGGGAGAAAGGGGAGTTTGTAATAGGTGTAGAGTGTTGGTGTCACAAGATGAAAGGTTCTAGAGGTTGGTTGTACAACGATGCGATTGCACTTAAAACTACCGAGTTGTATACTTAAAAATTGTTAAGATGATAAATTTTGTGTTATGTGGATATTAGCACAATCAGGCACATGAAAGATTGAAATGTTGTGCAACATGGATGGGTCTTGAGGACATTATGCCAAGTGAAGTAAGTTAGAAGGAAAAAAACAAAAACCATATGATTTCACTCATATATGGAATACAAAACAAAGAAGAAACAAATGAACAAACAAAACAAAACAAAAACTCATAGACACAGGCGACAGATTGGTGGTTATCAGAGGAAAAGGAGGTGGGAGAGGGTAAAATAGGTAAAGGGCATCAATTACATGGTGATGGATGGAAACTAAAATTCAGTGGTGAGCATGCTTTATCAAATTATAATGTTGTACACCTGAAATTTTTATATGTTCGTCTTTAACTTACAATGTTATTCATTTATGTTACCTTAATTAAAAAAAAGAAAGAAACTTTTCTACAAAAATCTTCAGGCTCTTATGGCTTCACTAGTGAATTCCATCAAACATTTAAGAATGAAACATTACCTATTCTAAACAAAATCTTCCAGAAAATTTAAAATAGTAAAACATGTCTCAACTCATTCTGTTAGACCAGTAGTACCCTGATATCAAAACCAGACCAAGACACGACGAATAAAAAAATACAGAACAGTACCTTCATGAACACTTCAATTCTAAAATGAAATTTCAGTAAATCAAATTCAACAATATATAAAAAGGAAAATGTTTTATAAATCCTGTGATTTATCTCTATTACCAGGTGGATTTACCCAGGAAGGCAAGTTGAGTTAACATTTCATAATCAGTTAATATAATTCACCATCTTAACAAACTAAAAATTATATCTAACATTCAAAAAATTTAGCATCCATTCCTGATTTCTAAACAATCAGCAAAATAAGAATAAAGAGAATTCCTCAACCTAATGAAAGAAATGTACAAAAACCCCCTAAGCTAACGTTACTTAATAGTTAAAGACCGAAGGTTGAAGGCAAGTCAGGGACGTCTGTCCTTACTTTTTATCAAGCTTGTCCTGGAGGTTCTGCCTGTGCAATAAAGGAAGGGAAAAGAACAAAAGGCATCTGGATTGGAAATGAAGAAGTAAAACGCTTTTATTCTCAGATGACATGATCGCTTATGTAGAAAATTTGATAGAATCTGCAAAAAAATTCACTAGAAATAATACGTGAGTTTAGCAAAATGGCAGGATACAAGATAAACATAAAAAATTAAGTGTACTTCTATATACTAACGATGACAATCAGAAATAGAAAATTGAAAAAATATTAATTGCACCAAAAAATGAAACAGGAATGAATCTGACAAAATATGTGAAAGGCCTGTACACTGAAAATATTGCTGAGAGTAATTAAGGAAGATCGTATTTGTTTTCTACGTTGCTGTGATAAATTAACATAAATTTAGTGATGTATGACTACACCAATCTATTATCTTATAGTTCAGTAGGTCGGAAGTCTGACATGAGTCTCACAGGGCTAAATTCAAGGTGTCAGCCAGGTGCACCTTCCTGCAGGCTCCAGGGGAGACTCCGTTTCCTAGCGCTTTTCAGCTTCTAGAGGCTGCCTGCATCCCTTGGCTTGTGGTCCCTTCATATCACTCTTACATCTGGTGTGCCTTCATCATATCTTCTACTACTCACTTTGACCTTCTTGCCTCCTTTCTTGGGGGGTGATGGATATGTTCATTATATTGTTTGTGATAATGCTTCACAGGCATGTAATATGTCACAATGGATCAAAGTGTACACATTAAATACGTACAGTTTATTGTATGTCAATTATGTCTCAGTAAAGCTGTTAACAATAATGCAAACACACTTTCCTATATAAAAACAAGCTCTTCACAGATGTCAGCCCCACTTGTGTCCCTGCGACACCCCTCCGCTCCCTGCGTCTTTGTATCTCTGCCTCTTTCTTGCTCTCCGTTCTCTGTCTCTCTCTTGCCCCTTGCCTTCCTTGCCTTGTCTGTTCCTTGGCTTCTCCCTGCCTCTGGGTTTCTTTCTGTTTCTGCCTTTGCTTCTCATCATGTCACTTTTCATTAGAAATCTTCTAATCCGGTATGTATTTTGGACTTACAGTGCACTTAATCGGGACCTTATATTTTCTTTGGAAAACACTTGATCCGTACTTAGATTTCATGAGATTTACAACTAAACAAGTAGATTCATGTGCCCAAGTTTTCCCAAATGTACTTAGGGGATTTCTAATAATGAAATTGAGCATCATTTTTCTAATTAAAATGAAAAATTATTTTAATTACTCCCATTAGTCTTACTAGCCATATTTCAAATGCTTAATAACCACATGTGCTAAGTGGCTACCATATTGGACAATGCAGCGGTCACCCGCTGTGTGACTTTGGGTAAAACTCTCAGCCTCTCTGTGGTTCACACTCCCAACCTCTCAAGTAGGGAGGACAAAAATATCTACCACAAAGGGTGACGATTCAGTGAGTTACTCTGTGTAAAGCACTTCATGTCTCCCCATCAGCGAATCCTAGTGCTGGAATGAGGGCCCAAGCCTGATTCCAGTGCAGCGGGAGCCAGGACCTGGGGTCAGAAAGGAAAGTCCATGCTGGCACCTATTCAAGGTCAGGATAGTGCAGTTTCCACCCCTGAATTCAAGAGGTCAGAATTGTCAATCCCCTCCTCTTGGGTCAGAGGTATATTACTCAAGTGCTGGGGTCAAGGTCCTGGGTCCAGCAAGAGGTTTGCCTAATGTTGCAAGAAAGATGCTGCCTTATCTCTGCTTACTCCCTTCTAAAGGCAAGACATAGAGAGGGGTAGAAAGCCAGGGCATGACAGGTCTATGTGGACACATTCATTCACATATTTGGCAGATTGGGACTGGGCCTGCTGGAGCCTCGGAGCGATGGTGGAGACAGATACCAGCCCAGTGGACATCAGTCTAATGGGACCAGTCTCTATACATCTGAAGCTCAGAGTCTAACAGGGGAACACGGTGACAATGAGACACAGAGAGAGATAGAGAGATAGCAAGAGACACATGGATGCACACTGTGAAGGCAGAGCCAGGGGCAGTAAGAGAACCACCTGGTGCTGGTCAGAGCTGTCAAAGATCCAGAGGTCTCAAACTCCCCCTAGCCAGGCTCAGTCTTTCTCTTTTCCAGCCTGACCCCTCCACATCTGAGTCTCCCGATAATGTGTCTCTCCCCACTCCTTCTGTTTCTCCCATAACTCCTACCCGTGGCTGTCACAGAAAGGATGGAGGACAGACGACTAAAGGAATGAATCTTCCTGAGCACCCGAGGGCCCTACAATCACCAGGACAGGGAGGCATGCAAACACATAAGCACACACAGACTCACACACAGGGACACACACCATGACCACCACCACGGCAATGCAAACATCCCTTTCCATATGAACCCACAGAAATACATATAATCTGCACACGTGCAAAAATGTACATAAGCACATGTCGATTCATGCACAGAAACATATCAGCACATTCGCAATACAAACACATCTTCATGTATAAAAATCATATAAGCGTCCGCATAGATGTAAGCAAGACTGGACAAACGTTCAAGCATAAACACACAAACAAGGCTACATGTAGACAGTGCATGCTCACTATACCCACAAAAACAAACACATGTGTGTGTGTCTGTGTGTGTGTGTGTGTGTGAACACTCATTCCTGTTAACCTTGGTAACCACCACAGTATCTCCTGGGGCATCTGGGAAAGGAGCGAGCAGGTCACTGTGCTGCCTGAGCAGGAAGTATGAACCGTCAGCACCTTTCTTTCAAGTTCACGCTCTGGACCAATGATAAAAGGGGTATAGGGAATGGATGAGGTTACGTAACTGAGTTGGAGAGCAGGCTTAGGATAAAAGGCTCAGCTTGAGACTGTCGTGGACTGGAAGGCAGTCAGACTGGGACAATGGTGCTTGGTGTCCTTCTCCTCCTGGCTCTCCTCACAGGACTCTTGGTTTTCCTGGCCAGGGGCCACCCAAGGTCACATGGCCGCCTCCCACCAGGCCCCCGTCCTCTGCCCTTCTTTGGTAACGTTCTGCAGATGGACAGGGGAGGCATACTCAAATTCTTCCTGAAGGTGAGCTGCAAATGGAGGGGGTCTGAGGGTGGCTCCCAATCTCTGTACTTGGGGATTATTCAACAGAAGGGGAAAGGTACACTTCCACTCTCAGGGATGGGTCGTGTGAAAGTTGGCACTGGCGATGAAGCACGGTGGATGGTGGGCAGACAGTCAGAGGTGTCTCACTTGGTTGGAAGTGAATGGGCACTGTTCCAGGAGTGGGCAAGTGAGCATGAGGCAGTGTCGAGGGCTGAGGCCTCGGTATAGAATTTCACATCTTCTGCCACCCTATCAAGTCCCTGGGGGCCTGTCTGCCGCTGGAAAGGAGAGAAAAGGAGGCAGTGGCATTAGCCAAACAAGTTTTTCCTCTGCCAATAGAAGAGGGCAGAGACTGCTCCATGGCAGTGCCAGGACGAGGATGGACAGGAAGGCACAGTAGCAGGCCAGGTGGAGCTCGCTTAGCAGCAAGCAGTATGTCATAACAGCTGACATTAGGGAGTATTGACTAGGCTCTGTATCACTGCTTTGCAGGTGGGCTTTCATGTTTGATTGTCTATTTATTAATCCATAATGAAATCCCTGCCCGTGAATCTTTCCGATGGGAGAACTGAAACATGACAGCAACGTCCAGCTGTCTCCTGCTTCTCTGTCCATCTTCACTCCTCCCTCACTCCATGGTGACCACAGTCCTGAATCTTGGGCTTGTCATTCCTTTGCTTTTAACAGAGTTTTATCACATACGTGGAGGCCTTAAGTACGCATTATTTATTCTCATTGTTTTCAACGTATCACAGGGTACCGTGCTTTCCCATAAATTTCTGGATTTAGTTTCTTCTTTCACAAGTATGTGGCTAAGATTTATCTACAACGTTATGGGAATTCTTCAGGTCTTGTTTACAACAACCCCATAGGCTACATGTTGTCCTCATCTTACAAGTATGGGCGGTAAGGCTTAGCTTGAGGAAAGCACTTGTGCACAGTCACAGGCTGGGACTTTACAAAAGGGAGGCCAGGGTGGCACAGAGGTCCTTTACCTCCAGTGTCCTCATAAACTGAAGCTGCCTAACTGTATGGGGCTAACGAAGATCCAGAAATCCTTTAAGAATCTGATTGACGTTGTGGGCTCCATCCCTTCCCAGCATCCACACACATTTTTGCATTAAAATTTGAGAATTCAGACCTTAAAGCTCTTCCATAATCCCTCCAAAAGAGAAAGGAATGGGGAAAGAGAAGGAGAAGGGAAGTGAGAGGGGTGGGGAGGGAGAGAGGGAACAAGGAAGGAGAGGACATGAGCTACTGGGTGTCATGAGGGGTTAGTTTGTGGAGGGTGGCACTCCTCTGCTTCATCCCTCAATATGCTCCCAAGTCCTCTGGAGTCAGACAGCTCTGGCTTTGTGGCAATACGAACAAGTGCCTCGTAAGACGGTTGTGGGGGTAAGATGGGACACTGCACAGAATGTACAGTGAATGTTCATTAAACGCCAGCGAATTTGATCCACTCATTCTTTTATTCACTCATTTATTGTTATTTATTTACTGGGCATCTTATGTTTGCTTGGGAATGTTCTAGGTATGGCATTGGGCAGTGCATACAAAATAAACCGATAAGGAAATATTAGATAAAGGAGAGCTATGATTACAAGAAAGCAGAGTACTATTTTAGAAAGTGGTGGGAGCTGCTTTGGATTGCAAAAGCTCAATTTAGCTTTATTTCTGGGCAGAGACCTTAAAGATGCAGGGAGAAGGCATCAGAGAGAGGCAGGTGTTGGTGCAAGAACCCTGAAGCAGGAATAATCACAGCATGTTTTGGGGACAACGTGGAGGCTGAATGTGAGTGTGCACAGGGCGAGTGGGGGAAAAGCAGAGGAGTAACAGGGCCACGTCATGCAGAGCTACATGGACTGTGGTAGAGACTTCAGATCTTATCCTCGGTGTGGCAGGAGCACCTGAGGGCTTGGAGCAGGTGAAGGATATTATTTAATTAACTAACACTTTAATCAGATTACTTTGTGATAGGTGGTGAAATGATTGCAGAAGGGACAGGAACGGGAGTAGGGAGACCAGTGAGTAGGCTTTGCAGATCAGTGTGAGACATTTTTCAGTAAACTTAACCTTTTTATGATTATACGTCAACCTTTTTACTGAAGTTTAACATCACCCTAATAAGTTCACAAATCTTGAGTACTCAGCTCAGTGAATTTTTTTAAACAAAGAAGCTCAAATTATTGACACACGGATAAGTAATAACAGGCCCAACCCCAGGAACCTCCATCAAATTCCCTTCCACTCACTACCCTCCCACTATCCTGACACCACAGGTTAGTGTTCATATAAATCGACTTATGAACTCTTTTGAATCTGGTTACTTATGCTCAACATGATGCTTGTGAGGTTCATTTGTAGTGTTGTGTGTAGCTGTGGTTTGTTCTTTTTCATTGCTGAGTAGTTTTCCATGGCATGGCCATGTCACTGTATAGTTATCCTCTGTTGATGGTGCTGAACATTTTATTAATACGGTTTCGATGAACACAAGTACACATTTTTGGGGTATGTAGCTAGGAGTGAAGCTGATGAATCATGAAGGACATGTGACTTTCTGCTTCAGTAAATCCCACTGAGCAGTTTCCCAAGAGGCTTAATGATTTTATGATTTTTCAGATTCACAATCACCGGCAGAGGGCCATCGCTTTTCCTTCATGTCTAACAGCTGGGTAGTTCTTTGGTGGAAATTGTCAGGAGACAAACAGCAGGTTGAAGAAGAATGAATCTCTAGTTGCGATCCCAGGGAGATCTGGCTAGACCGAAGAGTGTAGATGCAGGTGACATCAGAGATATTTTATCATCTGTATGGCCTGAGGCACCAACCAATCAAAAGGGCCCGGCTGGGTCATGGGTTAAACCTTTAGTTCCTGGATCCTGGGAAGGTGAAAAGACTGGGCTGGCGGGTTTCTGGGCAAAGGTTAATTACCAATCCAAGTGTAAGTGTTTTAATGGTTCGAGGACTGGGATGACTACGGAGGTGCATATTAATAGCAACCCTGGGTGTTGGTATGCTTGGCAGCAACGAGACAAATACGGGGACGTCTTCACGGTGTACCTGGGGCCAAAGCCCGTGGTCATACTGTGTGGGATAGACACCATTCGGGAGGCCCTGGTGGACCATGCTGAGGCATTCTCTGGTCGGGGAGCATTGCCGTTCTTGATCCAGTCTTCCAGGGATACGGTAAGGGTCTCAAAGGCACCAGGAGGGGCTGGGGATGGTGGGATGGGGACAGGGGCAGGTGGGTCTGGGACTGGAGGATAAGGACTGGAAAGAGGCCCAGAGTCTCCTTCCACCTTCCTTTGTAACCTGTGCCCACCTATGCCCCAGGCATGCTCTTTTCCAATGGGGAACGTTGGAGGTCCTTCGGCAATTCTCTGTGGCCACCATGAAAGACTTCTGGAAGAGCAAGCGAAGTCTGGAGTTGCTGATTCAAGAGGAGGCTCAGTGTTTGGTGGAGGCACTGCAGAATTCTCACGGTGAGCCTAGGGCATGGGAAGAAAAGAGTGAATCAGACAAGTGCAAGGTGCAAAGTAACAGAGAGAGGGGGTGTATGTGGGTGGGAAAGAGAGGTGGACATAGAGAAAAAAGAGCCAGAGAGACCATCAGACAAAGGAACGGGGATGCACAGAAGGGCATGCAGACGGACAGAAATGGGTAGGAGAGGGACACAATGAGCCAGAAGAGAGGCAGTGTATAGTGTCAAGGGCATAAACCTGGATATTAGTACACTGTCTACATGCGTTCAGGGCAACCAGTTCATGGGTTAAGGTCAAAAAGGACTTCAATAAAGGAAAGCAAAGAGAGAAAAGGGAAAACTACAGACACTTTGAAAATGAGAACTGTGTTTTCGTTTTCTTGAGCGTACTGCTGACGGGCTGGTGGTAAGCATGGAGGGCAGTTGGAGTTTTCTGCTCCTGGCTCCTGGATGCGCCATCAGAGAAGCATTTCTGGTTCTTTTTAGATTCTTCATAAAGGGGTGTTTATGAGACATAAAGGTGACAGGGTCCTTTAGCAGAAGATCGTGAGAGATAAACACAGAGGTTTGGGAGGAGAGGCAGAGACTGAGACACAAGGAGCAATAGAGGAAAAGGGACAGAGGGACTGAGACTAAAGACAGGAGGAAACAGAGTGACACAGACAGAGAGACAGAGAAAGAGAGACCGAGCGGAGACAGACAGTGGAAGAGATTTGGAGAGGTGGAAAGAAATGAAGGCGGAGAAAATCAGAGGGACAGACAAGCTGAGGAAAGAGTCTGCAGAGGAACAAGAGAAGATGGACAACTGAGACCAGCAGAGAGGGGTCACACTGACTTGATGACCTGACATTCCTGGGCTCACAGCCCACCCTTCCTCCAACAGGGGAAGTCTGGCGTATACAGACATCAGTTAACACGTGCAGAGTGATTTCCTGAAGGCCAGATACCTCTGGAGATGGAGAAAAGAAAGGACGGGGAATGACATAAAAGGGACAGGGAGAGCAGAGCTTTTTAATGTGAACATGCACTGGACTAAAGAAACACCTGCTCTGCGCTCTCCCTGCCCTGGATCTGAGTTGTACCTCCCCGCCCCAGCCCCTCCGCCCCAGAGTCAGGGTCGCGGCCTGAGAGATGACCAATTGCACAGCCTCAGGACTGGGGCTTCCTTGGTCTGAACACAAGTGCCAGTGATCAGTCACTGGGTAACCCTGGTCAGCTTAAAAAACCTCTCTTTTGGCCCAACTGTGGAATGGAGATAATAACAGAGCTGTACCTTCCTCATAAGGTAGAGGTGAAAATTAAATAAAATCATATGGGAAGTGCAGAGACTGGGGCCTGGGACGTCATACAGGCTAGTGAGTGTTAGCTGTCATTACTCCTGATTTCTTTATCATTACTGAGTGATGGAGGACAGTTACACAGAGATAGGCAGCAGCCAGGCATTGAGTCTGTGTTCCCTGACATGTCGCCTTCTCCTCCTAGGTGCCCTCCAGGACCCCACCTTCTTATTCCAGTCCATCTCTGCCAATGTCATCTGCTCCATTGTCTTTGGAGAACGCTTTGCTTACAGTGACCCCAAATTCCTGAGGCTTCTAGAGTTCTTCTACAAGTCCGTTGCGCTCATCAGCTCCTTCTCCAGCCAGGTCAGGGTGTGGGTGAGGGAGCGTGGGGACGATGTGGCTATCCAGAGCAGGAGAAAGGAATGATCTGTTTTGGGGTGCCAGAAAGGCAGCTACCGGTTTCAAGAGGAACAGGAATGACAGGGAGAGATAAGGACACAGGCACGTGGAGGGGGAGATTGTGAGACAGGGATTGAGAGATAGAGAAAGAAAGGACAGCGATGGAGAAGGCAGAAATACAGTCAGAGAATTAGAGGAAGAGACTAAGAAAATGAGGGCTTGGAAAGAAGAGAGTATAGGAAAAGAGAAAAGCAAATGATATTTAAAAAGACAGCAGTAAAGAGATCTTTAGAGACAGCGTTGAAAAGAATGTGTGTGTGTGTGTATATGTGTGTGTGTGTGAGAGAGAGAGAGAGAAACAGAGAGACAGACAGAGACAGAAGAGAACAGAGATTCCCCTCAGAAGTGTTGGGGCCTAGGATGGCTGCCCCTTTCTGGTGACCCGCCAGCTAAGTTCCAAGAGGACCTCACTGCCCCTTCTCCTCTGCAGTTGTTAGAGTTCTTCAGCTTCCTCAAGTACATCCAGGGCCACACAGTCAAATCTACAGAAACCTGCAGGAAGTCAAAACCTTCATTGGCCACAGTGTGGAGAAGCACAGGCAGACCCTGGACCCCAGCGCCCCACGGGATCTAATTGATAACTTCCTGCTGCGCATGGACAAAGTGGAATTTGGGAGAGGGGAAGGTGGGGGGAGGGAGGAAGTGATAGGAGAGTGAGAATTATAGAGTGGTAGATGGGGTGGGAAGAACAGAGGATGGGGATGGGAGATTAGGAAAAGGGAGGGGAGGTGTGGAAGGGAATGGACCGGGAGATGAAAGGAAGTAGAAAATGAATAAGGTGAGGCCAGGGAGTGGGAGATACAGGAGGACAGGATAAGGGACAAACATACCCACACAAGCAGAAAGAGGCTGGGAGAGAAAGTGGGACAAACACTCGAAGAGATTAACAGATGGACTGAAAACAGAGCCAGAGTGAAGAGAGGCAGAGAGAGACAGAGACAGAGATACACGGGTGGACATGCAGAGGACAGAGGATAGCAAAATGGGCCAGAGAGCGTGAGAGACTCAGAGACAGGTGGAGGGCGCCTGGACATGTGAGCACGGCAAGGCTCCTGCCTCCCTTAATGTGAGCTTCACCCATCTGTCCTCAGGAGAAGTCTGACCCCGGCAGCGAGTTCCACCAGGTGAATCTCATCCACACGGTGCTCTCACTCTTCTTCGCGGGCACCGACACCACCAGCACCACTCTCCGTTATGGATTCCTGATAATGCTTAAATATCCCCACATCGCAGGTGGGTGGGCCAGGGACAGCTAATCGAGGGGCGTCTTTTGGCCACTTTTTGGAGGAGGAAGTGTGGTAGGGGTCCTGCACGAATGAGAGAGGCAGCGTTCCCCTCTCATATCAGGAGCACTGCAGGGCTGAATGAGCTGCCAACTAAGCCAGCCCTGTCGGTGGATGGACAATGAACAATCTGTCCATCCGTTCTCCCCCTGTTTTGACGGATCACTAAAGTTGGATCCTCCAAACGCCCATCCACCCATCCGTCGACCAGTGCTTTTATCCATTAATTGATCTGTACACTCAGATTCTTTCATCCGTAAGTCACACAGGAGCATACACTCCCATTCTTTATTTGGACTAATTGATTCATCTGTTGACCCTTTGAAACAGTGATTGATGAATGAACTCTTGGTCACTGATCTATTGGCTTATTTATCCACTCAGTCATTCATCTGTCCTTGATGAACTAGATTTCATTCTTCAATCCTTCCATCAGTTGTTCAATTCACCCTACCCCCTCTAGCCTTTCATTTTTTCATTTAATAATTCACTCATTTCTCTGTCTTTGATTCATTGATTTATCATGAAGCCATCTATTCATTTATTATTTTATTTACCTATTTCTCCACTAATGGGAAATATTTCTTCAGTTGTTCATCCATAAATCTAGCTCTCCATCCATTCATGTTATTTATTGGTTGATTAGGTTCATTTGTCTTGTGTACTTAAATAATTAATAATTTATTAACACACCTATTGATATGTAAACAAATACCCACACTCATTTTGCACTCACGAGTCTTTTGATTTATGACTTGATTGATTGATTGATGTATTTGTTTATTTATCCAGTTATTCATGGGTTAATCTATTGCTGTATTTCTCTGTTAAGTTCCTGAGCACCTAGAACAGTGCATCATATATAATTCACATGCAATAAATGTTAGTTTATTTTCTACTCATATTAGAGCAGGAATTTTGACATTTTCTTAACCACTAATTCCTTCTTTCTCTCTTTTTTTTGTAAACTAAAAAAGTTTTTGGTTTTTATTTCTTAACTTTGCATTCTTAATCTGAAATTTTAGGTGAAACTGTGGTGCACATGTGTGTACTCATTTGTGCACGTGGGAGAGAACCCATAACATTCATTAGCTATGAGTGGGTGAGAATTCTTGTTGCTTTTTTTCTGATCCCCCATCCCAAGCTGTTGCTCTGAGGACTGTCAATGATCTTACCCTTGACGATGGTTTTTTTCTGGCTCGTTGGCCCAGAGGAAGCAGTGTCCCTACTGAACCGCCTCTTTAAATGAAGTTCACTGGTCCCCTTCTTGTGTGCAGAGAGAGTCCACAAGGAGATTGCCCAGGTGATTGGTTCACATCGCCCTCCAGCCCTCGCTGACCGAGCCAAAATGCCATACACTGACGCGGTTCTCCATGAAATTCAAGATTTGTGGACCTCTTCCCTGCTGGTGGCGCCGCATGGTCATCAAAGATACTTATTTTAGAGGGTATACCATCCCGAAGGTGAGTCCAACTGAGTGACCTTTTTTGTGTGGGTATCTTGCATTTTCTTAATCTCTAAACTTGATCTCTTGTTGTTTTATCACTAGGGCCTCTTGTTTGGTTTTACTTGTGTTTTGTTTTCAGGGGTGGAATAGGGAAAGAAATGGCAATATCGTTGATCTTGTGATCATCCCTCAGGGCACTGATGTATTTCCCATCCTGAGTTCTGCTCACTATGATCCACGTTACTTTGAAACACCAGACACCTTCAACCCTGACCACTTTCTGGATGCAATGGGGCACTGAAGAAGAACAAAGCTTTTATCCCTTTCTCCATTGGTAAGCTGGATCTATACTTACTTTTCAGACACCAGAGTGCAGGTGTCTTCCCCTCCTTGAGACAGCAAGGTGAAGTCTCCTTTTTTGTCAGTCAGAAGTTTGTGTATGCCAGTCGCTTTACCTGTATTATGCCATCCCACATTCACTGCAACCCTCAAGAGGGCTTAAGAAGGGAGTTCACCACCCAGTGGCACATCTTGGTAAGCCGAACCGTGGTCAAGCATTTTAACCCCTCTACACTTTGGTATAAAATATCTGTTGAGCACTACTCTCAAGTCAATGCTCTATTGAAGATAATGCATCAGACAAGTCACATAGAGACACATATCTTGCATCAGCAAATATACAGTCAGCAGGGGAGAGGGACATTCATCATAGGGCCTCCAAATAATATCTAATTATAGGAATTCATGTTTGTAATGTGCTTAGGACTGCTCGGCCCAAAGTAGGTGCTTATCATTATCATTATAGTTATTATTATTATTCTTGTTATTATTCTTATTATTAATCACAACTGTGATAAGTGTTCTGAAGCACTTTGAGAGCACACGATTAAAAACAGTGACTACTCCTAGAGTCTGTAAGAAAACCACTGGCTTCCTATGCCAAGACCTCATGAGTGAGTATGAACCAGCCAGCAGAAAGAGTCTTCCAGGCACAGGGAACATCAAGGGCAAAGCCTGAAGGTAGATGAACCCAAGGAGACTGGGGTATGGATTACAGGAGGAGATAAGGGTGAAGAGCCCACCCAGAGGGCCTTGAAAGCCTTGGAAAGTTGAGGTTTCTCCTGTCAGCACTGGGAGGTCAAAGGGGGTCTTGACATGCCTTGCTTTATCTCTATCCCCATTCTGCACTCTGGCTCCATTTAGAAAAAATCCCCAAGCCCAGGGTCCTCATCCTTTGGGATAAAAAATGGCCTCAGAATCAAGTTCTTAGTCCTGAGTTCCATCAGTGATTTCAGTGACCCAGGGTCCCTGGCTCTGCCCAATGCAAGGCCTCCTCTCTTATTTCATCTTAAGTGAGAGCTGAGGGGCCTGTGGGTGGCGGGGCAAAGGTCAATGCCTCCATCCAATCGTGTGTCTTAAGGTTAGAGAAAGGTGGATGTTAGGGCAATAAGAACAGAGACAGACAGATAAGCGTAGAGTGAGTGAGGAACAGAGAGGGACAGAGAGAGACACAAGTGGAAAGAGATAAGGGGAGATAGAGGCAGAAAGAGACAGAGAGTGGATGCGACTCAATAAATGGAGGATGTGAAGGAGGGAGAGGAGGAAGAAGAGGGAGAAAAGCAGAGTAAGAGATCGAGAGAAAAAAGAGAGTGACATAAGTAGAGAAGAAGAAACAGCAAAGGAGAGGAAAGGGATCTGTAGAGGGAGATGAAAAACGAGAGAGAGAGAGAGAGTTGGAGACAGAATCAAATCGAAACAGACAGAGACAGAGAGTTAAACAAGACGAGGAAAGCAGAAATAAAGAGAAACCATACAAGAAAGACAGAACCAGTGCCCGACAGGAGGTGAAGCCATAGAAAAGGATGGAGACAGCTGCTATGCACTGAAAGAAAGGCAAACCGAGCCTAAAGGTGTCAGATCCAAAGATGTACCAGAGGGTGCCCAATGGACAGCCGCAGGGATGGAGAGGACCAGTGGGAGGGAGACAACAGGCTCCTCAGGAAAGAGCCGTTGTCACAGAGCTGTTTGCAGAAGAACCAGCCCAGAATCTGCCGCCAGGATGTCTAAGCTCTCCTGTCCTAACCTCTGGGTATGCCAAAAGATGTGTGAACCCTTCCCCAGATACCTCCACACAGGCACAAAATCTAACACCTTGAGAAATCCAGGAAGTGTGTGGAGACCCATCCTTGAAAAAAGCTGATGGCCTGTTCAAGGTCCTCAGCTTGTAAATCAACAACCACTGAATGAAAGAAGAGGCTCCGGGTCTCTCCGCTTCAGCTTTCTGGCCCCATCTGTCCTCATTTCTCTCCAAGCTTGTGGTTGACATCCCATTTAAGGGGTGGGGGGCCTTACGCCTGAGAATGTGGTAGAAGCCATGGACTCCCACCTCGCGTGCATTAGCCCTGTTCACAAATTTATGTACTGTATGGCTTTTTTTCAGAGCTCTTGAAACCCATGGCTCTCGGGCTGAGATAAGAAAAAATCCAGAGATAGACAATCACACACAGTGCAGATACACACTCCACAGACTTCCCACCACCCACATCCAGAAACAAACACTGAGCACTAACTACACCTACAGGATCCTAAGCACCAACCTGGTGCGATCTGAAGCATGTTTACAAATATTAACTTCTTTAACTTCACAATAGCCCTGTGAGATAGGTACCATTCTACAAATGCACATAGCTACACATGTAGAGGTGCACACACGCGCACACACACACACACACTCACACACACACACACATCCAACACGATGAGGGCCCTTAGATTCCATGGGGACAACCTAACCCCTTGGAAATCTCAACAGAAGCTACACTGTGCACCTGCTTTCAGAGAGTTTGGGAACCCCCATAAAAGTCTACTCTGAATTTCAGCTTAAAGCCAGCCCATGCAGTGAGATTGCAATGGACACAGGTGTCTGGGCTTTGGGCGAAGAATGTGCATCCACTCCAGGTTTACATTGTGATCCTGTGTGTCCGCAGGCAAGCGCATTTGTCTTGGCGAGAACATTGCCCGTGCAGAATTATTCCTCTTCTTCACCACCATCCTCCAGAACTTCTCTGTGCCAGCCCTGTGGCCCCTGAGGACATTGACCTCACATCCCTGAATGGTGGAATAGTGAAGTTGCCTCCAAAATACCAGATCCGCTTCTTGTCCCGGTGAGGGCTTTCAAGGGAGGGCTCACATCATTCCAAGGTCATGAAGCATCCCCACCTCTGCAGGGGATGCACCTGACTTTCTCCATGTTTTCCTGTGTCTGAGCGACTGACTACAAGCCAATAGCCCCCTGCCTTCTTGGTTTGCTATCTCCATGCAGTGCATCTCCTTCCACCATGCTGCAGTTCTTCTTAACGACTCAAGGAAGCGCTTTCCTTTCCTCCATTAATAGATTTCCAGGTGTTGTGTGTATATAGCGAAAGAGAGGGATGAAAGGGGAAACTTGCTCAAGGTGTCTCTGCAGCTGTGCCACCCAAGCCAGGGCTCCCCTTGAGGGACTTCTTCCTTCCTCAGAATAACCACAGCTTCCATTTGTCAGCTCTCCATGCTCCAGGGTCTCTGCATACGTGATCCGGCTTGAATTCTCTTCCCGATAACCTTGTGTGTTGTGTGCAGTGAGCATGCTCATCATACAGATGAGTAAATAGAGGCTGGGCAATGGCGTCCGTTGTCTGAGGCCACAGTCTAATGAGTGGAGGATGAAGATCCATGCTCTGTCTCTCTGGCTCTAGAACTCAAACGCTTTACCCAACTTCTCTCCTCAGATAGTTTTAAATTAAGGTGAAATTTGCAGAAGAAAAAACATCAAGAATTCTAAAGATTATAATCTAGTGCTTTCTGTGTCCCTAGATTTGCCTCCTTTGCATATTCCGTATAATAAAACCATACAATATGGGATCTCTTGTGACTGGCCTCTTTCTCTCTTTACATTTGTGGTCTTGCTGGCTGAGGCCAGACTGCCCCTCCAAGGGCCAGCTGACTGCTAGAGAAGGCGGATTGCTGCCTGTCAGAAACAAGCCAACCGGTTCCCCAAACACCTCCTTTAGCTAATGCTCGCACACGATGTCAATATTTTATATAAAATCGATATTCCTAAATCCACCCGGGACCAGGTACTGGATGACTAGGGACAGCACCTATGCCTTAAAGCCACCAGGATTATTTCAATTAGCCAATTTTATTCTGTTCACCCTGCCGGGCCTCCCTTGGAAACCCCAATAGAGGCTGCAGCCTATTCCTTTCACTTCACCTCTCCCCTTCCTACCTCCTTGTTAGAGAAGACAAAGGTGTTAAGGTTCTTACTAAATGTTATTCTTGCTAAATATTAAAAAGTAGCACAGGATGTTGCAGAGGCAGCTGTAACAGGATGAGCTTGACTGGAAGTTTAGCTTTTTGCAAAGAAAAATTCGACATGTAATTAAGCAAATGGCGCATATAAGTGGTGACTCCCTTCTGGGAGACAGACTTTGGATGTGCGTCCTCTGTCTCCTTTACTTGCTGCAGGTAAATAAAACTACCTATTGACATGTTTTGCAGTAAAGAGAGCATCTCAAGCGGCAATCCCCTTGAGTTTGTAGTATCCTGACCAGCCCTGGAGCTTCTCCTTCCAGGCCTTCGTGCCCTCGTTTCTGGAGGGAATGTGACTAATAAAGTTTTCTTTCAACAGCATCGACCTCTCTATGGTGTCACTCAGTTACCTCCATAAATTAGAATCCCATGAGTACAAAAGAGACAACCTTCGAGGCTTGGGCTCCTGATATTGAGTGAGGCCCCATCGAGCTCTGGCAAGGGGTGGGGACACAGTAAGCATGGGCTCAGGTGACCTGCAGGGCAGAGCGGTGAGGAGCAGGGACTCCAGAGTCACAGTGCCTGTGTTTGAACTGTGATGCTGCCATCATCCAGCTCTGTGAGTTTGAGCAAATTTCTTAAGTTCTGCCTCACTTCCATCATCTCCAAGGATCTTTGGAGGGTTTCAAGGTTCTGACTAAATGTTATCATTTAGTATCTAAATGTTAATACATGCAAGAAGCATGTGCATTTAGTGGTCCGTGGGGAGCGTTACGTGTGTGTTAGCTGCCATGATTGACCAATAGAAGTTTAGTGAGCACACATTACATGTTAAAGGAGGCTTAAAGGGTGTAGCAGATGGGACAGAAAAATCAAAGTCCCTCCCCTCACGGAGTATTTTAAATTGAATTTATCAAGGTGACATTGGTTAATAAAAGTATATAGGTTTCAAGCGTACACATTGGATTTAGAGAGGATTTAATGAAATTGACCTCAAAGGCAAGAAAAGTAAATGCAAAAATGAATGAGGCTCTATCAAACTAAAAAGCATCTGCACAGCAAAAGAAAGCACCAACAAAGCAAAAAGCAACCAAATGAATGGGAGAAGATATTTATTTGCAAACAATGTCTCTGATAAGGAGCTAATTTCCAAAATATACCAAGGACTCATACAATTCATCAAGAAAAAACAATCATTTCAATGAAAAAATAAGCATGAAGAAGAACCTGATAGAAGGGCCCCATGTCCAGAAGAACTCTCACGAAGAATGTGACCTAAAGTAACTACATCTGGGTAGAATATAGGGTTAGTCCCAGCACAGCCCTCCTTATGCCAGAATGCAAAACGGGCCACTTGGTTAGCAGCCCCAAGGAAGACAATGAACAAAACAAAGGACTCTCTGGGCAATATCTGTTCCCAAGGACATTTTCTGCCGTCTCCCATGGGCACTGTGTGCTCCTTCAGCTGTTCCCATGGATGTTGTCTGCTTGGCCCATTTGAGAAGGTGGCTGGTCCGCATTCCTCTAAAACACTACTGCTCCTGTAAATAAGCAGCACATTTTGCTCTCAATCACTTGGGAAGGAAGTTACTCCCCTGATGAGCTAGTTTTGCCAAGGAGCGAGGTCACGGAATGATGCAGCAGCTGATTCCAGTTCCTGTGCCTCCCCTCTGGTGGCCTGGGAAACAAGCTCTGGCTAAAAAGCCAAGATAGATGGCCTCGGCCACCCCCACTTCCTTAGTTTCCATGACTACTGATTACCTTATGTAATCAATGTTCCCAAGACACTACAGGAGCAAACTTTTGGAGCAATAGCTTACCTGTGCTTTCGGGAATTGAGATCCTCTCATAAACACTTAATCTATTTAGCCCAACACCTGTTTCAGTCTTCTGGCTGTGCTTTGAGCAGGTAGCAGGAGCCCAGTTTCCCCCCAGTTTCAGGCAGAGGACTTGAACAAACAGTTCTCTCAAGAGGACATACATGGGACCCACAGACATATGAAAAGATGCTCAATTTCAGGAGCTGTTGGGGAAATGCAAATCAAAACCTTTGTGGAATTGGTAAATTCTAGCAAAAATAGCAGATTAAACGGAAAAAAAAAATACCGAATAAATGAGATGACCCTAGCTAGTGATAAAGGCCATGAAGACAATTAAACAAGGAAATATGATGGTTACTGACTGGTGGGGGCAACTTTATGCTGAGTGGTCAGGGAAGGCTTCTTTGAGGAGGTGACTTCTAAGAGCAGACCATGGGAATGTGTAGAGAAGCACTCCCACAGAGGGAACACCAAGGACAAAGGTCTTGAAGTGAGAGCAGACTTGACAGACCCCAGGAGCAATGAGGCAATGTCTCCTCCTTCTCAAATGACAGCTCTGTGAGGGCAAGAATTCTGGCTATCTGCTTTGGTCCCTCTGGATGCTCCATCCTCCAGAACAGTGCCCGGCATACGGTAGGGTGCAGAATAACCATGCATGGAATTAATAAGCTCTGTACGTCCTCAGGATCCAAAACACTTGAGCACGGTTTCTCTGGGTGCGTGTGTTGCACGATCATTTCAGAGTGTTCACAGGCTCCCTCCATCAGTCTTTGGACTCCAGGACGAGAACCCTCACTTCGCCAAGTCTAGAGTCCAATCTGAAGTCCCCAGCTTTCTTTTTTGGGAGTAGAGAGTTAACACGAAGATCGAGCCTGGGCATTGAATGCTGGCTCCCAGCTAGTAACTATGACTAAAGCCCTCGGCATGCCTTACTGTCCCCTCTGTAAATGTGGATGAGAGTTACACTTACCATGTAGGGCTGTTGTGGGACTAGCACAGATGTGCAAGGTACTTAGAAGTTGCCTGGGACAGAGTCAGTGCTTTAAGTATTAGCCGTAACCATCACCAGTGAGATTTGCTGTTGGGGTTAAAAGAGATCACGCCTTCTTCTGTGAGAAAAGTAATGGCTGTGCCAGCTGCTCACAAGGCTCGGCCAGGTCCCCTATCTCTTTAATTGGCCCACATGTCTCCTTCCTGCTGCCACTTCTGTTTCTGCCCAAGCACGTCTCTGTCCCTTCGTGGGACTAGTTCTGCTTTTCTTTGTGTCGTTTTGTCCTTCTCGCTGATCTTCTCTATCAGTCTGTCTGTCTTTCTCGGGCTCTCTCCTCTGAATCTCTATTTCTTGCTTCCTTCGGCCTCTCCAGGTCTCTCTCAGTAGTCTGTCTCTGTCTACACATCCGTGAGTGTGTGTCTTTAGCTCTGTGTCTTCCTTTCTGTGCATGGGTCTCTCTCCACCTTCACCTCTCTCTCTTCCTCTGTCATGTCTTGTGTCTCTCTCTGATTCCTTCTCTGTTTCTCTGGGTCCCAGTTCATCATTCCCTCGCTCCCTTGCTCCCTCCCACAACTCACTCTTTTCCTCTCTCTCTGACCCTTTGTCTCGTTTGTCTCTCCCTGGCTCTTTTGCTCTCTCCTGCCCTCTACTATTTTCTTTCTTTTGTTTCTGTCACCCTGAAATCGCTTTCTCTTGCACCCTTCTTACTTACATAAACTCTTGACACAGATACACCCCTTTCTCTCACTTCCTTCAGAAAGGGGTAAGATGAAGCTGATTATGTACTTGTTGGTTGTGATACGGGGGTAGGGGAAGGTGAGGGGTGAGGATGAAGTTAGGAAGGAACATTTCCTTCTCACGTTCTAAGCCCTTTCTTTTCCCTTCAATTCATCCAGCTGGCCTCCTAGATGCCTCTCCCAGCTCCATTCTTCCTGGATTAGGCAAAGAGGTCAGGTGACTGCCTCCCTCACCTAGAAACTGTCAGAAAATAAATAGTGTGGGACTGGAAGGAGTGGGGTGCTTAGATGGGGAGAAGAGGCTGCATTCAGGAGAGCTTCCCAGAGGAGACAGGCAGGCAGTAGGGCTCCCCCCAGCACCTAGAAAAAGGAGTAAAGCAATGGAATCAAGACGTGAATGGAAACTTTGGGGAACCACCAATTCAGTTGGCTGGGGCCTAGGACATCTTTCCTGCAAGCCAAAACTGAGATATTTGGAGAATCTCTCAAGAGAGTCATGCTAAGCAAGGTATGCTAGGTAAATGCGCCACCTCCTCCTGCCAAGTATAAAAGCCTCTTTGTTATCTCTTCTATGTTTCTCATTGAGTTCAGACCTTAAAATGTCAGAGATAGCCCACTAGTTCTGGGGGTAATTACAGCTTTTAGGGATAAACACATGTTATGCTTCCAATAACATGAAGTGGTCATCTTTATTCTAGTGTTTCAGCGAACAGAAACTACAAGTTTTCCAGCAAACCTACAGGTTGATTGCAACTAAGACTCAAAGCAAATTCAAGTGGATAGAACAGCTATTTTCACATGGTTGCCTGAGATGATGCCTCAGTTATTCAGTAAATCAAGAAAAGAAGCTGCTTAGTCTTCTACCAAAGCAAATTTTCTTACACGTTTTTCAACAAAACTAATTTGCTTTCAGTCACCCTTGAACCCCATATCTCGGAGACTCAGATTCATCATACAAACACCGATTATCATCTCGTAGTGTGATACTTAAAGCAAACAAAACTCCTGCGTATGACACTATTTGCCCCTTCGCTAAACTGTCACATAACCACAGCTCTTTCACTTCTGTCACTGCAAGTTGTCATTTCTCTCTGTTGGGTGTGCTTCCTCCACGCACCACCCAGCACTCCCACCCACCCCTCCAACATTCTCTGAGCTTAAGAAACGGCACCCATAGTTAGTACACAATTCTAGGATTTTGACACTGTAATTTTTAAAATACAGATTTGTCTATTTTTCAATTGCAGTTGGCATACAGTATAATATTAGTTTCAGGTATACAACACAGTGATTGGGCATTTACATACCTTACAAAGTGATCACCCTGATCAATCTATGACCCATCTGACACTGTACAAAGTTATCACAATATTATCACTATATCCTTATGCTATGACTTCCATCCCCATGACAATTTTGTAACTACCAATTTGCACTTCTTAATCCCTTTCCCTTTTTCACCCATCCTCGCAACCCGCCTCCTGTGAAATGTTTTCTGTGTCCATGAATCTCTTTCTGTTTTGTATGTTCATTTATTTTATCCTTTTGATTCCACGTGTAAGTGAAATCGTATGGCATTTGTCTTTCACTGTCTGACTTACTCTACTCAGCACGATACCCTCTAGCATCATCCATGTCATTGCAGATGGCAAGGTTTCATTCTCTTTTTATGGTTGAGTAATATTTCATTGTGTATATGTACCACTTCCTTTTTTATCAGATTTATTGGGGGTGATATTGGTTAATAAAATAAAGTTAAATTTCCTTCTGTCCCCATGTATTTGACCCTTTTATTTCAATACCTTAACAGTGTCTTTTGCAGACCAAACATTTTAAATTTTGATTATGTATAATTTATTACATTTTTTATCATGGAATACGTTCTTGATTTTGTATCCAGAAGCTTATCAGCAAACCCAAGTTTACAGAGATTTCCTCTTATACTTTCTTTCGGCTGTTTTATCCTTTGATGTTTAGGTCTATGATACATTTTGAGTTAATTTTTATATAAGTCGTGAAATATGTAGCTATGGGTTTTTTGTTTCTTTGTTGTTATCGTCTTTTGCTTTTCGTGGGGTATTTTTTGCATATGGATTTTTAGTTGTTGTGGCATCATTTCTTGAAAATATTATCCTTTCCCATTATATTTTTTGTCAAAAATGAGTTGACTATATTTGTATGGGTTTATTTCAGGGCTATTTCATTATTTTGATACATATGTCTATATATTGTCTGTGCTACCCTATCTTGATTACGGTATCGTTAGAGTAAAGATATCCAATGAGTCCTCCACCTTTCTTCTTTCTTAGAATTGTTTTGGCTCTTCCAGTTCTTTTGCCTTTCTATACAAAGATTATAATCAGCTTGTTGCTCTCTACAAAATTCTTACTGGGATTTTTATTGGGATTTGTTAAATCTATAGAACAATTTGGGAAGAAATGATGTCTTAACAATATTGAGCCTTCAGTCATGAACATGGCAATTTTCTCCATTTATTTATTTTATTTCTTTGTGTTTTGTCATTTTTTGTACACAAATTTTGTAATATTTAGAACTTGGTACTTCATTTTTGGGTGCTAACTTAAATAGTATTAAAAATAGATTCCAATTGTTTGCAGAAGAATATGTTTGACTTTTGTATGTTGACCAAATAGTGTAGGACCTGTAAAACTCACTTATTAGGTCCATTTGTGTGTGTGTGTGTGTGTGTGTGTCTATTCTTGAGTATTTTCTATAGAGACACTCATGTCATCTGCAAATAAGCACAGTTGTATTTCTTCCTTTCTTGTTTGTATACTGTTTATTTCTTTCTCTTGCCATATTGCATTAGCTCGCAGTGCCGGTATGATGGTGAATAAAACTGAGAAGAACATCTTTGTCTCGTTCCAGACCTTAGGGGGAGAGGATTTAGTCCTTCACCATTAAGTATGATGCTACCTGTAGGTTTTTCAAAGATATCCTTATTATATTGAGAAAGTTTTCTCTATTCTTAATTTGCTGAATGTATGTGTCATAAATAGATAGTGAATTTTGTCAAAAGCTCTTTTCTTGCATATAAATGATCACATTTTCCCTTATTTACTAATATGGTTAAATACATTGGGTTTGGGTTTTTTTTTTGCAATGTTTTATTCTTTTTCTATACGGTTAGACTTAATTAGTTAATGTTTTTGCTAAGGACTTTTAATGTCTGTTTATGAGAGATATTGGTGTGTAGTTTTCTTACAGTGTCTTGTCTGTTTTCAGTATTAGATTAATGCTGGCCTCATGATAAGTCGAGAAGTGGTCTCTCTTCTTCTGGAAGAGTCTGTTTAGAATTGGTTTTATTTCTTCTTTAAGCGTGTGGTAGAATTCACCAGGGAAACCATCTAAGCCCCTAGATTTCTTCTCCCACCTCCCTCTCATTCTTCTCCTCTTTCTCCTTGAACTTCTCCTCCTTCTTCTCCTTCTTCAGGTTTTCAACTACAACTTCAATTTTCTTAATACATACAAGATGATTCTAGCTATTTATTTCTTCTTTTGTGAGTTTTGATAGTTTGTATTCTTCAAAGAATTGGTATGTTCCATTGAGATGTTCAAATATACGACACAGAGTTGTTTGTAATAGTCCTCGAATATCTTTGTGTTGTCTTTAGATCAGTAATTATGCCTCCTCTTTTGTTTCTAATATTAGTAATCTGTGTCTTCTTTCCGTTTTTTTCCCATTAACCAGGCTAGATCAATTTTATTGGCCTTTTTAAAAGAATCAGCTTATCATTTTATTGATTCTATCTCCGCAGAATGTTGAATTCATTGATTTCTGCTTTCATTTGGTATTATTTACTTCCTTCTGCTTACTCTAATTTGCTCTACTTTGTCTGGTTTCCTAAGATAAAACTTAGGTTATAGATTTTAGACCTTTCTCCTTTCATAATATATGCTTTCAATGCTGTAAATTCCCTTAAGTATGACTCAGCTGTATCCAAGAGTTCTGATTTTTATCTAGCTCAAATATTTTTAGATACCTTTGAGACTTTCTCTTTGACCCATGCTTACTAACCCATGGGTTAATGTGTTGTTTTGTTTTGCAACTACATACACATTTTTTTTTACATCTTTATAAAACTTAATTTTTAGTTTAACTCCTTTCTGGTCCAAGAATGGACAACATATTATTTCTAGTCTTTTAATAATGTGTCAAGATTTATTTCCCAGGCAAGAATGTGGTCTATCTTAGTAAATGTTTCATGCTTATTTGAGAAGAAAGTATATTCTATTACAGGTGGATGGAGCATTTTATGAATGCAGTGGTGGCGAAGTTGGTCACAGTAGCCAAAAGTTGAGAACAACTCAAGTGTCCATCAACAGTTGAATGGGTATATGAAATGTGGTCCTTGCATACAATGGAAATTTATTCAGCCTCAAAAAGAAGGAAGGGAATGCTGACATGTGCTACATAAGTCAGTTATTTAAAAAAAGAGAAAAAAAAGTATGCTTCTCCTTCTACAAGGTAACCACAGTAGTCAAATTCATAGAGACAGAGAGTAGGATGGTGGTTGCCTCTAGGGGAGAGAAAGTAGGAACATAAATGCCTCCATTCAGACCAAATCAGACAGACACTTCCCTACGAACCGTGCACCAGTTCATTTGGGCATCAGAGAAGTCCATGAGAAGGTGACTTTTGAGCAAGTTCTGGTGGAGAGGAGGGAGGAAGTCATGAGATTCTCTGAAGTTAGGACATTCCAGGCAGGGGGCCAGCCAGTGCAAAGGCCCTGAGGTAAGAGAAGCCCGAGAATATGCAAGGATGGATGAGGAGGCCAGTGCACTAAAGCAATCCAGAAAGAGAGTGTAGGAGATGAGCTCTGAGATGGGGGCTGGAGTCCAAATCATGCAGGGTCTCATGGGTAATTTTATTTTTATCTGGAGTGCAACGGGAGCCATGGGGGAATTTTAAACAAAGGGGGCTGTGTGACCCAACGACCACTGGATTTGGGGCTGACAATAGATACCTGGTTGTAATAGCAACCAAAAGAGTCAAAATTTGAGAGGAGGGGGAAAATGGTGTCAATGATAGAGGCTTTGTTCACTCTTCTTGCAATCATATCAAGGTTGTACAGAAACACAGAGCAAACAGCAGGCAGAGTCACCTGGGACCTGGAGGCACGGAAGCCCTACAACTAGGGAGAGAAATCAGAAATCACTTTGCAATTGATCTCAGCACTTTTTAGCACTAACCCTTGGAATCCTTTTCAGACCCCATTATCAAACAAAGTTGACAGGTGAGATGAAGCCTAGTTACAGTTCCAGATCGAGACTGAAAGCTCCCCTTTCGGCACATTGATTTTTCTGATAAAAAGACTAAGGCCCAGAGATATGGAGAAAATTGGACCTGGCACTCGGTGAACTGAAAGGCATGGAGAGGGATTTTGGATCCAAATCTCTGGAGTCCCATCCCAGGATGATCCAAGACCTTTGCCCCCCACAGATCCCAGGATGGACATTGCTCCAGCCCTCACCCACTGCGTGGGAATGAGTTAGCCATCAATGAAGCCCAGGGTCGAGCCACATACACAGAGACCTTTCGTTCTCTCACCACTCGGGCTACAGACTCCTTCTGCTTCCCAAAGGCCTCACAGAGTCAGTGTGTGGACCAAGAAGATGCCTCAGCAACAGAGAAAGACCATGAATCTTGCGGGGAGATTGAGGCCCTGGAGAGAATGTATCTCGGCACCTGCTGTTCCATCAGTCTTAATCACTGTTCCCACCCTTACTCTCCCTTTTGCCGTTTGCTCTTGCTTATCACTTAGGTATCCAGTTGGATGTAACCTCACCCAGAATCCTTCTCTGACCTTCTCTGCCCTCCCTGCCTCCATGCTGCTGCTGCAGCGACCCGAGTCTTAGCCCTGACCCCTCTGCCTGTCCTTCTCCTACCCTAGCACTGTCCACTGTGAGCTGTAGTGGTCTGATGACTATGTCATCTCCCTCTCTGGATGGAGAGCTCCATGAGGGCAGGTCCAAGCACTGTCCTGATCACTGTTGTGTCCTCAGCATCGTTCAGCACAGCCTGGCATGGAGTCATGGGTTCAGTGAATACTGACTGAATGACTGTTAAGTCTGCCATGGCCCTGACGGCTCTGGGTCACCAGTGTGGGTGACTGATCTGTTTACTCCGATGGACTGTGAGCCCCATGAGGACGGGGCTGGGCTACTTGGTACCCTTCAGCAAAGAGCTGGATGCAAAATAAGGGTTCATGGCAGACATTTAAATTAGATGATGAAAACTTGAAGGAAGCACGGTGGGACAGGGGTGAGTGGCTTCACATACCTGCACCCAAAATGTGTCCACGTGCATCAGCCAAAAGGCCGGGAAAGGTCTGAAGTCCTCAAGGCCTGGTAGTCCAAAACAATGGCCGAGGACCACAGAGCAGATGATGTTGGAAACAGAGAATCAAGGTGGCGTGTGCCTGTGCTTTGGCGTTGTGGGGTCAACTGCTCTGCCAGCCACCAGGATGGGACCCAGCCCACCCTCAACATGGCAGCCGGAGCGATCCCTTCCAAACACACATCTGACTACATCATTCCCCTCCTCAAAATCATTCCATGACTTCCCAGTGTCTTCAAGGCAGGGTCAAGATTTTATCATGGATAAAAGGACCTCACACTGTCTGCCCCTCTGTATCACCCCGGCGTTGCCTCTTACCATCTCCTCCCACTCTACAGGCCCCTGAGAAATGAAACTTTTCCCTATTTCTCCAGAGCACCGAACTCCCTCATCTCTGGATCTTTTACCGTTCTGTTCTCTTGTCTGCCTAGACTGACTCACTTCTACTAATGCTCAAGTGTAAGCTCAAGCATCTCCAGGAAGCCTTCTCTAAACCTCTCTCCTTGTCTCAGTCAAGAGCCACATCTGGCCTTTCAGCAGCATAGACCAGAGCAGTCAGTACTGTGATGGGAGAGGTACAGGAGTCCTGAGGACACTTATGACCCAGTTGTGAGAGGTGTTGGTGGAGTGGTGGTCAGAGCAGGCTTCCTGGAGAAGTGAATATCTGGGCTGAGACCAGAGTGGTAGCAGAAGCAGTAGTTGGCCAAGCGAATAAAAGGGAAAGCACATTCCATCCCAAGAGTTTGGCCCACGTGAAGGCCTTCATGACTTACATTAAGGTGCTTGTAAAGGTTACGCACTGCAGAGAGGTGCAGTGTCTAAGGGACATCAGTTACATTGTAGACATCTGGACTTATATGCCTATTATGGCAAGACTCTGGCAGATGGTAGACAGGTGTCATGAGAAGGGGGTACATTTTCTGATTTATAGAGGGGCACCATATGGCCTAGCCATAACCCTGCACTCAGAGACTCTCAAAAACTCTTTCTTTAACATGTATCATTGGTTATTGTATTGATTGATTAAGGAAAAGAAATAAGTGCAAAGGTCAGTACTTTTTAAAAGGATACGTGCCCCTCGGACACTGTCAGGAGCTCCAGAGTGGGGAAGGCGTGTGGAGCCATCAGTTGGAAATGCCGATCGAGTCCAACTGCCCTTGAGAGTGGAGGCTCAGAGAGGGGAAGGGACTAGTCTAAGGTCACATGAAGAGAAGAGCCGGACTTAGACCAGTTGAGCTAGATCCATGTGTACGTGTACATGAAGAAGAAGTTTTACTCCAAAGGCTAACCTTATAATCAGCTCTTTGTTCTCCTTCTGTACATATTCTTGCGTATAAACCATAGGGCAAGGTGACCTTGAATTAACGAAAGACTCATCCTCCCTTTAGCTTGTTCTGTCTAAATAACAACTGTAACAAATGTAACAGCTTATAACCGATAGCAACAACTGAGCTCTGTAACTGCCTGAGGGAAAATTAACCAATTGGCTCATGCCAACTAAGCTCTATAAAAGCAAGTTTGCCCTTGATCTCTGGGCCCAGATCTTCAGGGCGCCAGCTCTTCTGGGACCACCAGCATAATAAACCTGAGTTGTGCAACTCTCCGAGTGGTGCTAGGATTCTCGCTGGTCTGATTTTTTTCTGTGACATTTCTGGAAGCCCCAGCGAGAATTCAACCATGGGGGCTAGTTGAGCCACCAGACCCATGGCTCGGCCTGGCCAGGACAGAAGGGCTCCGAGTCGAACGAGGATGCACACCACCTGACAGTATTCTGGGTTTTCTTTCAGACCGTCACTCTGACTCTCCTGACAGCACAGCCCTGACCATACTCAAAGGTGGGACGGACCAACTTTCAGGAATGTCCACAGGATAAGGTAGGGCCCAGGGGCTCAGCACTCTAGTCAGGTCCTGTCTTCGGATGGAAGAGGAACTTCATCACCTCCTAAAGTCTTCAGTTAGAAGACGCAGGTCAGGGTCTTCCAATCGGGGAAGACATCAGGGGTCTTCCTGGGGTGGGGATAGGGAAAGATCAGGGCTTCCCCAAAGCAGGGAGGCAATATCTTAACCTCTGGTGTGTGGATGTGTGAGTGAATGAGCGGCTTTGTTGGTTTGACTCGGTCAGGTACGAATCTGTGGCTCTACGGCCGAGCACCCATAAGGTACCCTAAAGACTATGGAGTCTGGGTCAGCTTCTGCAATTCTGTGTTGTATGGCATTCGTCCAGGGCAGCATTGGACTAGTGTCCAGTTGGAAGTCACAGAGCTGAGTCCGCTATGGTCAAGCGTCACCTAAGCTCCTTTGGGATGCGGCCAGACAGGCACCTGAGTGGTCTCCTCTTTGGAGGAGGCACCCACCTTTGTTTGTCTTTGCACCACTGACACAGGGTGGGATACACAGGGAGGGAGGACAGAAACTCACTGATGGAGCTTAAGAATTGTCTATCTCCAAATGGCCCTTTTGACACAGAGGCCCTTTGTCAAATTATGTTCTTGAAATTTTAAGGTCTATTTGCCCCCTCATTAGGAATCTCCCTAAGGTAATATATGGGTGGAGTTTCCTCGAAGCCAACTGTTTTAAACTTGATGTTGAAAAACTTTCAGAAAGATTTCCCAGGGGATTAGAGGGTCAAGCTGACCCCAGGAAAATCCAAACTCTTTATGAGCTTGAGTGGCCCGCCTTCAGGGTAGAGTGACCTCCGGAGCGGACCGTGGACCACCCCACTGGAAGTGCTGTGTACTGGGTAGTAACAGGGACCCTTGGACACCTAAATCAGTTTCCATACCTAGACTCATGATTGCAAATCCCTACTGGAGTGTCCCCTTTGGCTCGGCTCTGCACAAAGTGGCAGGGACAGAATAAGTTACTTGTGGCCTGACCGACCTGGGGGAAGAACAAGGAAGAGCCAGCGAGAGACAACCACCAAGGGGACCCTGAGGAAAAACCTTTCTTCCCACTGCCATATATCCCAACAGCTCCGCCAGTCCCTGTACAGCCAAACTACCCCCAATGACTAGACAGCCCTCCTCCATCGGTGCCTCTGCCGCCCCAATGTCCTGAGTGGCCGCCAGCCCAAGTCCACAGCATCTTCACTTGGCCACACGGCCAGACCAAAAGCCTGTGGCCCTCCAGATGCCTCTCCGAGAGACAGAGGCCATTTCAGGTTATCGAAGACGGCGCACTCCAGCCGGGATGCCCTGTACTCTACTATCAACCTTTCAGCACACCCCGTCCTATTCAAAGCAACCACAGGCAATGATTGAATTGCTCAGGTCCATCTTCCAAACTCATCAGCCTACCTGGGATGACTGTTGGCAACTCCTCCTAACTCTCTTCAACACCGAAGAATGATGCCGGATTCTGTCAGAAGCACGGGGATGGCTCCAAGGACAAGCACCGGATAGTGCACTAGACCACGCTCATGGGCCTTAGGGGCTGCGCATGATGCCAGGCCTAACTGGGACTTCAGTGTCCAGAACGGAAGAGAGTTCTTGACAGGTATTGGCAGGCCGTCCTGCAGAAAGTGAAAACTGGGCCCGTACAGCCGACAAACATGTCCAAAATGGCAGAAGTTGTCCAAAAGCCACAGGAGTCACTCACAGAGTTCTATGAGGGGTGTTCTGGGTGTGTTCCTTTGCTCTTAAGCGTGAAAAAAATTAACACATGGTCAAGACGGCATTCATGGTTCAATCTTACATGGATATCTGCCGCAAGCTTCAGAAATTAGAGGGCTTTGTTTGGGATTAACACCACTCAGCCGCTGGAGGTTCCAAACAAAGTGCTTGTGAAGTGACTGGGAGGCCCAAAAGATAGCTGATAAGTGGATGAAAAAAAAGTGTCCCTGCTGGCAGCCGTGTTAGGAAACTCAAGCCCAGTAAAACATACTACTCCTCCATGAAAGGGAGAGGCCAACAGGAGACCGCCACTACGCCGTGACCAATGCACCTACTGCAAAGAGACCAGCCATTGGAAAAACGAGTGCCCCCACCACAGGAGGATGTCTAAAGAGTCAGGGAAGTTCAATCAACCCTGTAAAGAAAAATACTAGCCTGAGCCTGTGGTCCAAGACCTCATCTGCCTAGCCAGAGAAGAGTCAACTAGGGGCGACGGGGCTCCCTGATTATGGTTCCGGGAGTCTATGCTCACAATAGAAATAGGGAAACAATCAACGACCTTTATGGTGGACACTGGGCTGAACACTCTGTGGTGAGCACACCCATGGCTCCCTTCGCAGACTGAAGAGCAACCGTCGTCACGACCACGGGGGACCAAGCTGCCCGCTTGTTCTGCAAAGCCCATTCATGTCAGTTAGGGGGCCACCTGGTGACTCATGAGTTCCTGTACCTACCAGAGTGCCTCAGGCCCCTTTTGGATAGAGACTTATTAACGAAACTTGGAGCACAGATCACCTTTAACCTTGGGAAGCCCAGCAGTCGCCTCCTGGGGAGCTGACCTGCTCTAATGATGACTGTGACTGTGCCAGGAAAATTGAATGGCGCCTCTATTGCCCGGAAAGAAAACAAGGAAATCCAACATGCCCGATAGAAGAGTTTCCGCTACCTGGACAGAAAAGGGGCCTCCAGGTCGAGCCAAAAAACACGCATCCAATCTTGGTGGATCTGAGGCCAGGAGACACTCCTGCCATACAAACAGTTCGGCCGTGGCAGTGCCTGATTGTGTATCTGTCCAAATGGCTAGATCCAGTGGCCGCAGGATGGCCGCAGTGCCTCCGAGTCTTAGCTGCCATGGTAGTCCTGGTCAGAGAATCAGACAAGTTCACATGGACAGAATATAAATGTCGAGGTCCCGCCATGCTGTTACTGCATTAATGAATAACCAGGAACTCAAGTACCTGACCAACACCACGATGACTCATTATCAGGGACTGCTTTGTGAAAATCCAAGTTTCCACCTCGAGACTTTTCTGCCCACCGAGGCTGGACTTTCCAACGATGACTGTGAAGAGGTCACGGAAGAAGTCTACTCAAGCAGGCCAGACCTGACTGACGTTTCTCTTTCTAATCTCAGAACTAGTATTATTCACCAATGGGAGCAGCTTCATCCTTAAAGGACAGCGAAAAGCCAGCTACGCAATAACGACCACAAATGAGGTGATCACAGAAGGTCACAAATGAGGCTCTGCCACAGAAGGTCAGCACAGCAGGCCTAACTATGGGCCCTCATCCAGGAGCCACAGCAGGCTGAAGGGAAATGGGCCAATATCTATTCCAACTTAAGGTACACCTTTGTTACTTTGCATGTACATGGAGCCATTTATAAAGATGAGGGAGTACTGATGGTGGAAAGAAAAGAAATCAAGAAGATAGAAGAAATCCTTCAACTGTTAGGGACAGTCTGAAAGCTTTCTCAGGTGGCAGTCAATCACTGCAAGGGCCACCAGAGAGGAACCTACCCTGTCAGTAGGGGCAACCAACTGGCAGACCAAGTAGCTATGGAGGCTGCCAACCAACCAAGTTCCACAGCGGGCCCTGAGCCAGTCTCTAAGTTTCTCCCAGCTCCAGCATTGCCTCTGTCCCTGACATACACCAAGGAAGAAGAACAATGGGCCTTAAGTGAAGGGGAACCAAGGAAAAGGAGGTCTAGCGAGAGCTTCCAGATCAGAGACTCTTTATTCCTGCTGTGGTGGCAGCTCGGCTGGTAACATGACACCATGAGTTGACTCACGGAAGGAATACTACTTTAGAAAGCCTGTTAGGCTGCTGTTATTTCATACCCAAGCTCCCAACCCTGTGAGACCAGATCAGTGTTACATCAGTGTAACCTGTGCCAGAAACAATGACGTCAAAGGCCGAAATACAACTCAGGGGTGCAAACATTTGAGACTATGCCACTTGAAGGCATAGAAGTGGAGATTACTGAGGTCAAGCCTTGTCAGGGCCACCCACACTTACTTGTGTTACTTTGCACCGACTTCAAGAGGTGCTGAAGCTTTCTCTACACGCACTGCATGGGCAGGAGAAGTAGCTAGAGCCTTGATGAGGGAAATTGTTCAAAATACAGGCTGCCCCTCTCTATAGGATCTGACAATGGCTTGCCCTTGTGTCTGAGACTCCAGACTCTGTCCAAGCTCTAGGAATCAAATGGAAGCTTTTGGCCTACAGGTCAAAAAGTTCAAGGAAAGTTGAGCACATGAAGTTGACCCTCGAGACCACTCTAGATAAGCTTTGTCAGGAAACCCAGTGACTTGGATTGACTTGCTGTTTGGCTCTACTCCGAGCACAGCACATCTCGAGGCCTTCAGGCTACTCCCCTTTTGAAATCCTTTATGGAAGACCTCCCCCAGTGACAAGGAAGCTAAAAGAGACCCTTGACAGATAGCTGACCTAGAAATGTCCCGACACCTTCAGGCCCCGAAAGGATCCTCTGCCACACCACCCAGGAAACCCTAGAGAGTCCCTCTATCCCCTTAGGGAATTGGGTCCACCCCTATCAGCCGGGAGATGAAATATAGGTTAAGAACTTAAAGAAGGAGCCGCTCCAGCCTATCTGGACAGGTCTTGACACTGTATATTAACAACTCTCACTGCTGTTAAGGTTACAGATATCACCCGGTGGATCCACCACACCGGGTAAAGAGAGTGATACCTCTGGAAGAACAGGAGACATGGACTGCAGAGCCTCTTCCTGGTAGCTGCTCCAAGTCATGTTCCAAAGGCAGCAGAGATCCCCCTAAGATCTTCGGCCTTGCTCAAGCCACCCCAGAAGCTGGCGTGTCTACACATGCAGAAGCTTGAGATCAACCATCCAGACTGTCCAGATATAGTCGTCATCTTTTAGTCCTAACGCTCTTTAGTAAACTTGTCCTGCTATTTGCTTCAGGTTGGCCTCAGTAGCACCCACCGATTGGATCCTGAGTCAGAGTCACTTTAGCCCTCATCTCTTTAGCCTGAGTCAAGATCCTTTCAATTGCATGTTCAGGAGAAATCCTTCTTCAATACCTTTCTAGAGACTTTGTCTAGCTACCATTGGTTATACTCATGAGGAAGAGCCTTCCTTCGTTAACTCTAGGAGGATTTTATACTCAAGTAATCCGAGCAATGGTGTCTCTTAACTCATCCTACAAGGGTTATATGGACTCTAATTTAGCTTATCATCTCTTAAACTCTTCCAACAATGCTTGGCTAAAAATTGTTGGTTCTCTCTGTCTCCATCTTCTGCTCACTACTCGGCTGTCTCCATCCCTGGGGAGGTCACCATTTGAACTGATGAATTAGAAAATATATTTGATTTCCAAGTCACTGACATAAATAAGGACACACTGTCAGGACAGGCAGTTAACCTCTTAACGTCCTACAGAACCAATTTAACTCAGGCAGCGTCTCCTGAGCCTCCAATTTGGGGACCTATATCAACTCATAAAATCTTAAGTTTCAGGCACCCCTTTTATCAAGAGAAGTCAAGACTTGAGCCAGAGCCAAAATCTAGGCTCCCTTGAGGATTCGTGTTGCAATTATACTATAGAAATAGAACCTCAAAAGACTGGTCTAGTTTCAAAGTAGCACAGGCTGTTCTGTTTAAGAAACCTGTATGATTCTCATGAAAACCCGATGTAAACACTACAGGGTTACTAAACAAAGTTCAGTTACTGTCAAGGGAAGTCAAATGATTGCTTGAACATCTCATTAGCAATTGTGTTCTGAATCCTCCCAAGTAGAATGCCTGCTCTTACCACCATATGAAAACCTCACTGGATGGGTCTTTATAGATACTAAGAGAAATTTTTTATTTTGGAAAAAGAGAATCTCTGGAGCATCTCAGGATACTTCCTATGGACACCTCCAACCCCTCACAGGGGCAATTCTAGCAGGGACGCTTTTGTCCTGGGAAACTGAAAACAGAAAAAAGCCGAATGATCACCTTTTCGTTATGGAGATGAGTTTTTGCCTTGGAACCCCAGGTATAGTCTTTCTTTGTTGAACCAAGTCATATCTCTGTCTCCTGGCTAACTGGTTTAGTTGGCCCCTGAAATAAACATTGCTCCCATCAACCAGTCTATGACTATCTCGCAATATGCACAAGAACCAAATGATACAATTCATTCCCCTTCAAAGAGGCCTTGCATCACCACAAGGGTAGGCACTGGCACAGCCATCCTCGCCTCCTCCCCATCATATTACCAGAGCCTATCTAAGGACCTATTAGACAGCTTAAAAGACATATCCAAAAGCATTGTCACTTTACAAAGCCAATTAGATTCCTTAGCAGGAGTACTTTCACAAACCAGACTTGATCTTCTAATGGCCAAAAAAGGAGGGGCATGCTTATTTTTATAAGAATGTTGTTTTTATGTTAATCAGTCTGGTATAGTTAAAGATACAGTCCAGAGGCTTACAGATAGAGCCTCAGAAATCTGCCAACAGCTGAACGAGTCATGGGGGTGCTGGTTCGGAATATGGAGTTGGGAATCCTGGCGTCTGCCACCTGCAGATCCTCTCCTCATGCTCCTCATAGCTCTCTTATTCGGGTCCTGTGTCCTGAACTGTCTTCTCAAGTTTGTCTCCCTTGCCTAGAATCCACCAACTTACAAATGATTATGACATCCTCACTGCCCTTGTACCAGCCCCTAGGCCAAAAAAAATCAGAAGGGTCATACCCTATAATGATTTAAAGTGCATCAAAAGAGAACAATGAAGAGGAATTTTACTCGAAAGGCTAAACTTATAAGCAGCTCTTTGTTCTGCTTCTGTGGTTATGCTTGCTGCATAGGCTGTAGGTCAGAGTAATCTTGAAATGAATGAAAGAGATCCTCCCTTTTGCTTGTTCTGTCTAAATAACAAATGTAACAAATGTAACTGCCTGTAACCCATAGCAATTCCAGCGCTCTGTAACCGTCTGAGGGCCAATTAACCAGTCGACTCATGCCAGCTAAGCCCTGTATAAAAGCTATGTTGCCTCTGAAATCGGGGCCCGGATTTTCAGAGCGCTACCTTTCTGGGACCACTGGGAAATAAACCTGATTTCTCGAACTCTCCGAGTGCTGCTTGGTTTCTTGCTGGTCTGATTTTTTTTTTTCTGCAACATTTCTGAAAACACGCACGTGCACACACACACACCCCTGACCCACAGCTCTCACCACACATCTCCAACTCCTTTTGCAGGCAGCCACTTCCTCCTGGATCTGTTCTTCCAGGCTCTGCCTGCCCAGGCCTAGGTCCAGGAGAGTGGTGAGGGCAAGCCTTACAGTCTCCAGTGCTTGCCCTGGCTGAAGGCAATGCCTGCGGGGAGAGGTCTGGGGTCAGAGAGCAGAGATAATGTTTCATCCCGGCTGACCGCAGACCCGGAAGTACAGTAGGGTTGGAGCGAGGTGGGAGTGGGGCAAGAAAGGCACATCTGCGGGTACCTGAGACAGGGAGCCGTGATGCTCATTGGGCCTGGAGCACGCAGGGCAAGGGCATGGGAGAGGAACCATCAGTCACGGCCATCGGCAGGGCTAGACCTGGAGGACTGTGTCCTGAGGGCAGGAGATTGAGTATGCATTTCGGTAGGTCTATGTCTTTCTAATGTACGTCCTTTTGAGCATTTTCACATGTTAACCAATTCTGCTTATATTTAACAAATGTATATTTAAGGAGTGGCCTCACCTCATGAGTTGTAGTAAATCCTAAAGTGAACAATGTGACGTAGTGCCCAGATCCTTCCTCAGGAAGAAAGGACATATCATCTGTTGCCAGGCTGCCCCCAGCCGTCGGCCCCTTCCCAGGCAACCCCAACCGTGGCCATTCCATGCGGGCGCAGAAAGATCCAGATGTGTCAGCCCAACTCAGGACAGGTCTGAAAGGTCATTCCAGGTCCAGAACTCCCAGTAAGGTGTCCCGGAGCTGCCTCTGGAGACTGTATCACGGGTCTCCCTCTATGCGGTCCAGCTTCCCTTCCTTCTCTTCCCCAGGTGCCGAACCACAGGTTCTCTCTAAGAGAGGGTCTTGTGGGCTAACATCCATCACAGAATTACTTCCTATGGACCCAGCCTAAACAAGTGTAAAGCCACGTGTGGTAGCCTTCATAATGCCCTTCCCTCCCAAATAGCCCCATGTCTTAATCTTTGTAACCTGGGAATATGTTCCCTTTCAGGGCATAGGGGTCTTTGCAGATGTGCTCAAGTTAAGGATCTTGAGATGGGGAGATTATCCTGGAAGATCTGAATGTGACTGATGTAACCATAAGGGTTTTCATGAGAAGGAGGCAGAAGGCTCAGAGTTAGAGATTTAAGGTCAGAAGCAGAGGTCAGACGGGAGAGATGTTATGCTCCCAAGTTTGAAGATGGGCAAAGAGGCCATGAGCCAAGGAGTGCAGCCTCTGGAAGCTAAAAAGGCAAGGAAATGCATTCCCCCTTATAGTCTCCAAAGGAAAAAGCCCTGCAGACGCATTCCAGACCCTGATGTCCCAAACCGTAAGATAATAAATTCATGTTTCAAGCCACTGAGTTCGTGATGAGTTGTTACAGCAGCCACAGTAAATTAATCTGTGTTCTGTCTTTCCATCTGGGGTCATCCCAGTTTGTGTTAGCTTGCTGGGAGTACCTTAACAAAGTCCTTCGGACTGGGTGGCTTAAACAACAGAAATGTATTCTCACAGCTCTGGGGCTGTAAGTCTGCATTCGAGGTGTCTGGAAGTCTGGTTCCTTCTGAAGACTGAACGAGAAGCTCCTCCAGGCCCCTCTCCTATGTCCTGGTGGTTCGTTGGTAAGCTTTGGCATCCATGGGCTTATAAAAGTACCATTTTGATCTTTGTCTTCCTCGTCACACAACATTTTCCCTGTGTGCATGTCTGTGTCCAAATTTCCCCTTATACAAAAACACCAATCATACTGGTTTGGGGCCTACCTCAATGACCTCATTTTCCCTTGATTACCTCTGTAAAGACCCTGTGTCCTAAGAAGATCACTGACCGAGGCACTGGGGATTAGGACTTAACATATGAATTTTAAACAACAATATTAAAAAACCCATGACACAGCATTCATGCCACAGAATTGTTCTGAGTCCCTACCTAGAGCCAAACACTGTACTTGGTGATGAAAATACCAATAAGATTAAGTCCCTGACCTAGAGAAACTGGAATTCACACATCTGAACATTTTCTGCCTCCTGCCCTTCACTCTTCACCTCCGCTTCTCAAGACCTTTATTAATTCGTGTTTATTTCGGTGGTGCATTTCATCCATACTCTTGCTTAACGCTTAGAACTATTTGGGGAAAATTTTATAGGTGAAGAAACTGAGGCCCAGGGAGGACAGCCATTTGCCACAACTTACATGTGGAAGAGCCAGCTTTAAAATCCAGGCATAGAGGACTCCATAGGCTTGATGGCTCTAGACCAGGAATTCCCTATCTGGGGTTAAGGCACCCCTAGAATTCAGGGAGCCCATGAACTTGGATGAAAAACGATATTGCATCTTTCCTTCAGTGATAAGGGCAGAGCACAGCAACAGTGGTATCGGCAGCGATCATCAGCTTCATCGCCAACGGAAAGCACGGGTAATCTCTCTCATAGCAGGTTACAGCTGTAGCTCTCTAACTACCGTCTGGACTCATGACCGCTCTGAAATTATGGTGCTCGTGGACCTAGCACTAGATCGTACTATTTAACATGTTTATGAGGAAGAACACACTACATCAAAAATTAGGTTCATATTTAGCATTCTGATAACTGTTTTAGTAAAATCAATTTCCGTAGGAATTCTATGACTCGAATTATTCATTATTGTGGTAAAACACACATGATGCGAGATTTACAGTTTTAACTATTTTAAAGTGAACAATCCAGTGGCATTCAAAACGTGCCTGCATATTCTTGTACTACCACACCACATCTGGTTGCAGAACTCTTAATCGTCCCAAAGGAAAACGCCTTGGGCGCTAAAGTCACTCCCCATTCTCTTGTCCCCCAGCCCCTGGCAACCGCCCCTCCACATTCTGAGACTGGGGATTTGCCTATTCTGGATATTTATATCAGTGGAATCATATACCATATATGACCTTTTATGTCTGGCTTCTTTCATGAATTTTACACAGGTGAGAACGTCACCCTGACAGGGGCCCATGGTGCCAGAGGACATTGTAAAATGTAAGTGGGCAAAAGAGGATTTGTAGCCCTAATCGGCATTCTTGGAAAAACTAATGATGGTTGAGCACATATTATGTGCCAGAGTCTGTCTCAGTGTTCCACATATATCAACGGACTGAAATCTCGCAGCATCCCTGGGGATGGGGAATGAGCATAATTATTCCCACTTTACCAATGAGGCAAGAGAGGCACAGAGAGGCTAAATAACTCACCAGTCAGTCCTCATGCAGACTGTGCTTGGGCTGGAATTTGAACTCAGGTCTTCTGGTTCCGGGCCATAGCCACTTAACCACCCTGTACTGATGCATCTGGTAGGGAATTTGGGAGGTGGCCTGAGCCAGGTTCACCGCGCCCACGTCAGTCCTCTAGGAAATAGCCATCCCTGCACACCCTGGGAAGACCCAACCCCCACCTGCTCCACCGGAGGCTCGTGCTTTGCCTCATAGCCACATAGCACAACCACAGGAGTTGGACCCAGGTGGACTGTGAACACCAGTTGTACCCCAGGCTCTCAGCTACAGCCACAGGGAGGATGGCCTTGAGTGCCGAGGGGCCACCGTGTATCTTTTTGTCTCTCAACAGGTGGCCACCTCTCTCTGACCACTCTGGGTCTCCATCATACTGTGTTTCTCTCTGCTCCGGGTCTTTCTGGCCATCTCTGTCTCTCCGTTTCTTTGTGTCGCTGATCCTGAGTCTCTCTGTGTCTTCTTTTCTCCTAGTCTGTTTTTCCCCCTGTCTTTGGGCCTCTGTCGCCTGATCTCCCCAGCTCTGTGTTTCTGTCTCTTGGTCTCTTGGTCTCAGAGTGTGCATCTCTGTCCCTGTTACTCTCCAGTCTCTGGTCTCTTTGTTTGCTGTCTTGCCTTTTTGTTCTCTTCCTCATAAGAGTCTCTACTCTTGTTTTCATTTCTTTGTCATAATCTCTCTCCACCATTCCAAGCCCCCTCTCCCTGTCGCTGTTTCTGCCTCTCCGTGATTCTCAGTGTCCCTGTCTCTCTTTGTGACTATTTCACTCTCCTTCCCTTTCTCTCTCTGACTCTCTTTGTCTGTCTTTGTCTCCTGCTGTCTGGCCCTGGATTTCTCCATGTCGCTGCCTCTGGGTATGTCTGATGAGAGAAACTCCTCCCGGGTCCCCCACCCCCAACACACATACCCTGCCATTCCTACCACTCTCTGCATTCAGGAACAGAGCAGGGGCTGCTAGAGCTGGAGGAAGTGCACTCCCCTTAACTGCAAGAGGTTGCCCAGCCCTGGGAGGAAGGGTGAGCCTGGGGACAGGCCAGCATAGGTGGCTGGAACACAGCTGCAGAAGGTGAGGCCCACAAGGAGAAGGAAAGACACAAGAGCCAGTGGCAGGGCCATGAGGCCTGGGGCTGAGAAGCTGGCCCAGGTCAGAAGCAGGTGGAAGAAGTGATCCATACGTGCTCCCACAAGTCTGGGGAAGGGCAGGGAAGAGACTGGCCACATTTGGCTTTGATCCATCCCTCTGCTTTCTCTCAAACTCTCAGCCTAGCTCAGTGCCTCCTAATTCTCCCTTCAGTCAGTCTTCTGCTTTCTCAGCCACTCACTAGCTCCGCCAACCTGTCGCCAGCTCCCTCATTCTCCACTTCTGTCCTTTTCTGTCTCCCGGTGGATTGGTGGGTTTTCCTTTCTCCACGTGTCTGTGTTTCAGTCCTTCAGTCTCTGGGCTTCACTCTCTGGACTCCTCACACCCTCTCTTTGCCACACCTGCCTCTTTGCCTTGGCCTTACCTTTACTCTCACAGCCTCAGGTATCACACTTTGCATCTTTGGTCACACTCCAGTGTGATGGTCAAACTACCTCACACTCAGTACACATGGGACTGACAAATCAAAAGGGAGGCTTAAGGACAAACTACCACGGAGGGGAAACTAAGGCATGATGCCTGAATATTATCCTGAATATGTGAATGAGCATATTTATCTGTTTCATTGTCATCTGTCCCTCCCTCTTGAATGGTTGCTTTGTGAAGGCCTGGGCATTTACCCATCTATTCTCTGCTGCATTCTCCATGACTAGAATGAGGCCTGGACCACACAGCAGGAGCCCAACATATGTTTGTTGAATGAGTTAATGAGGAATGAATGAGTAAATGTTTGCTTATCATGTCGCTTGCTGTCTCACCATTCATTGTCTGGTTGCCTGTTGTCTTGGCCATATCATGAGCCTCTCTTTCTGGGTCTGTCTGCCCCTCTGCCCACCTCAGCCTCAGACCTCAGTCTCTGCGTCTCCCGCTATGGCTGATCCATATTCATTCACTGAGCGGTGACTATGTGCCAAGCCCCTTGTACATCGGGTCTCATTTACATTCTCACAAGGACCTTTTAGAGTAAGGGCCTGCATTTTCCAGGCGAGGAAACCTGAGGCTCAAAGAGGGGCGACGCTTGCCCAACTATCTTTGGCAGGACAAATAAATGATGAAGCTGAGGCTTGAGACTGAGTCTGTCTGACTCTAACCATTAGTGCTTTATTCTGACACATGAGCACTTCCCAGAGTGTGCTTCCTCAGAGCCCTAGACCTAAGAGATGGTGATGGGTCCCGAGTTCAGTCTGAGGTAAAAGAAAAGATAACTTATAGGCTGGGAGCTGCTGCCAACTCCCCCTCCCTACCTGATGGCTTATTTACAGAGAAAATTAGCTCTCTGAAGATCCAAGAAGTCCTGCAGGCAAGAAACCACTTTGCCTTTGTTTGGCCCAGTCTCCTCCTTGCTTATTTAACCATAGAACCCTTTTCCCTAGAACTTACTGTCCTCTTCTGCCTCATACCCTCTCTTTCTCTTTTTCGTTCTGTCTCTCACCCTCTGCTTTCTCTCTGTGTGTTTCTGCCTCTTTCTCAGAAAAACAGCATAGTGAGGGTTGAAATAGCAGGCCCTGGAACGAGGCTGTGTGGGATTCACACCGATTTCACCTCTAGACTGCTGTGTGACCCTGGGCAACATCTTAACCTCTTTCTGTTTCACTGTACCCATCTATGAAGTGGAGAAGAGAACAATGCCTACATGGAAAAGTGAGGAATAAGTGAGTTACTCTGTGGGAAGCATTCACATTTCCCATCAGTGGTTTCCAAGGCTGGACCCTCAGGCCCACTCCAGATTACACAGCACAGCTGGAGCCTGGACCTGGGGTCAGGAAAAAAGTCCATGCTGGCATCTCTCCAAGGTCAGGAGAGTGCAGGTTCCACCCCTGAATTCAAGAGGTCAAGCTAGTTTGTTCCCTCCTCCTCGGCAGAGCGTATGGGGTGAGGCTCGCCTCATAGCTCTGACTGCCCTCGACTCATTGCCATGCATGTGCTGTCATGCCATTCAACTGTCCCCACACTCCAGATCAGCATCTTTGGTGGTGGCAAATGGTTTGTTTAACATTGCAAATGAGATGCTGGATCCCCAAATTAAAGAACACACAGAGAGAAAGAGGCCGGTAGCTAAGCAGAGGCACACAGATGTGGACACACTCATCGCATATTGGGCAATTCTGATCTGATCTCCCAAGGCAGACCCGAGCATGGTGGCCATCAATCGAACTGAACTCAGACTCTACCCTTTTAGAACTCAGGGTCTAGAGAAAGAGACACATACCAAGAATGAGCAAGAGTGCAAGAGAAAGAGAGATGTAGAGAGAGTCAGAAAAAGACACTCACACAATGGAAGACAGACAGAAAAAGACATGGAGACAGCTGTTTGGTTAGTCAGAGAGACACAAAGAATCCAAGAGAAAATTATGACTAGAACTACCATATGGCCCAGCAATTCTGCTTCTGGGGACTTATCTGAAGGAAATGAAACCACTCAATGGAAAAGATATATACATTCCTATGTTCATTCAGCATTACTTATAATAACTGAGATATGGAGTAATGTAGATGTACATTTAAAAAGTGATTTTAAAAGATGCGATCTATAGGTATATATGCACATATCTATGTAGATATTGGAATGTTACTTAACCATGAAAATCATAAAATATTGTCACTTGTGATGACGTGGATGGACCTAGAGGGTATTATGCTCAGTGAAATAAGCCAGATAGAAAAAGAAAAATACTGTATTATTTCACTTATTTCTAGACTCTAAAATCACAAAACAAACAGGAATAGACTCATAGATACAGAGGACAAACTGGTAGCTGCCAGAGGGGAGAAATGTGCTGTGATGGGTGAAAAGGAGAATGGGAAAAAGTAAAAACTTCCAGTTATGAGCTAAATAAGCCATGAGTAGGTAATGTACAGCACAGGGAATATAGTAAATAATATAAATTTTATACTGTGACAAGCGATGACTAGACTTAAAAGGATGAACATAACACGAGCTATAAATGCTGAGTAACTATGTTGTGAACCTGAAACTAATATAACATTGTATGTCAACTACACTTTACTAAAAGCAAAAACAAAAAAAAAACTCAGCCTTTGGATACGAATCTGGTGAGCTGGTAATAAAATCAATAAATGCTGTTTCCTACTTAAAAAAAGAAAAGAAATAAAAGAAAAGAAAAGAAGATAAAAATAGAATGGGTGAAAAACTGTCATAGAGATTTAATGAAATTCCTCAGATTAAGAAACAAACAACAACAACAACAAAAAGTCGAAGAGAGGCCTCTTAGGTGATCGTGCCTCAACATCCTCATTTACAGTCTCTCTGCCTTTCCCCACCTGTCCCACCTCCATCCTGAGCATTGCCGATTTGGTCTTTCCCATGCCCTCTTTCTCTTACACTCAGCATCTCTGTCTTTATGGGTGTCACAGAGAAGGAATGGTAAAGAAGACAGACACTGAGCGTCTGCAGACCACATGAAGACAGGGAGCAGGATATGCACACGCACACATATACACTCACACATGTGCAGACTCACATGCACAGGAACACCTACCACCACCACCCTACAAATACAAACACACTTTCCATGGAAAATAATTCAATTCTATAAAGCATAATCACAGATATAAGTGGACTCATCCACAGAAATGTATATATATGGCATCTTCAGGACAAGAGATGTGAAATAAGCCAGTCACAAAAAGATATTTATGTGAGATATCTAAAGTAGTCAAATTCATAGAAACAATATGAAGTATAATGATTGCCAGGAAGGGAGAAAGGGGAGTTGTGTAATAGGTGTAGAGTGTTGGTGTCGCAAGATGAAAGGTTCTAGAGGTTGTTGCACAACGATGCGATTGCACTTAAAACTACCGAGTTGTATACTTAAAAATTGTTAAGATGATAAATTTTGTGTTATGTGGATATTAGCACAATCAGGCACATGAAAGATTGAAATGTTGTGCAACATGGATGGGTCTTGAGGACATTATGCCAAGTGAAGTAAGTTAGATGGAAAAAAACAAAAACCATATGATTTCACTCATATGTGGAATACAAAACAAAGAAGAAACAAATGAACAAACAAAACAAAACAAAAACTCATAGACACAGGCAACAGATTGGTGGTTATCAGAGGAAAAGGAGGTGGGAGAGGGTAAAATAGGTAAAGGGCATCAATTACACGGTGATGGATGGAAACTAAAATTCAGTGGTGAGCATGCTTTATCAAATTATAATGTTGTACACCTGAAATTTTTATATGTTAGTCTTTAACTTACAATGTTATTCATTTATGTTACCTTAATTAAAAAAAAGAAAAAGAAACTTTTCTACAAAAATCTTCAGGCTCTTATGGCTTCACTAGTGAATTCCATCAAACATTTAAGAATGTAACATTACCTATTCTAAACAAAATCTTCCAGAAAATTTAAAATAGTAAAACATGTCTCAACTCATTCTGTTAGACCAGTAGTACCCTGATATCAAAACCAGACCAAGACACGACGAATAAAGAAAATACAGAACAGTACCTTCATGAACACTTCAATTCTAAAATGAAATTTCAGTAAATCAAATTCAACAATATATAAAAAGGAAAATGCATTTTATAAATCCTGTGATTTATCTCTATTACCAGGTGGATTTACCCAGGAAGGCAAGTTGAGTTAACATTTCATAATCAGTTAATATAATTCACCATCTTAACACTAAAAATTATATCTAACATTCAATAAAGTTTAACATCCATTCCTGATTTCTAAACAATCAGCAAGCTAAGAATAAAGAGAATTCCTCAACCAATGAAAGAAATGTACAAAAACCCCCTAAGCTAACGTTATATTTAAGAGGTAAAGACTAAAGGTTGAAGACAAGTCAGGGACGTCTGTCCTTACTTTTTATCAAGCTTGTCCTGGAGGTTCTGCCTGTGCAATAAAGGAAGGGAAAAGAACAAAAGGCATCTGGATTGGAAATGAAGAAGTAAAACGCTTTTATTCTCAGATGACATGATCGCTTATGTAGAAAATTTGATAGAATCTGCAAAAAAATTCACTAGAAATAATACGTGAGTTTAGCAAAATGGCAGGATACAAGATAAACATTAAAAAATTAAGTGTACTTCTATATACTAACGATGACAATCGGAAATAGAAAATTGAAAAAATATTAATTGCACCAAAAAATGAAACAGGAATGAATCTGACAAAATATGTGAAAGGCCTGTACACTGAAAATATTGCTGAGAGTAATTAAGGAAGATCGTATTTGTTTTCTACGTTGCTGTGATAAATTAACATAAATTTAGTGATGTATGACTACACCAATCTATTATCTTATAGTTCAGTAGGTCGGAAGTCTGACATGAGTCTCACAGGGCTAAATTCAAGGTGTCAGCCAGGTGCACCTTCCTGCAGGCTCCAGGGGAGACTCCGTTTCCTAGCGCTTTTCAGCTTCTAGAGGCTGCCTGCATCCCTTGGCTTGTGGTCCCTTCATATCACTCTTACATCTGGTGTGCCTTCATCATATCTTCTACTACTCACTTTGACCTTCTTGCCTCCTTTCTTGGGGGGTGATGGATATGTTCATTATATTGTTTGTGATAATGCTTCACAGGCATGTAATATGTCACAATGGATCAAAGTGTACACATTAAATACGTACAGTTTATTGTATGTCAATTATGTCTCAGTAAAGCTGTTAACATAATGCAAACACACTTTCCTATATAAAAACAAGCTCTTCACAGATGTCAGCCCCACTTGTGTCCCTGCGACACCCCTCCGCTCCCTGCGTCTTTGTATCTCTGCCTCTTTCTTGCTCTCCGTTCTCTGTCTCTCTCTTGCCCTTGCCTATCCTTGCCTTGTCTGTTCCTTGGCTTCTCCCTGCCTCTGGGTTTCTTTCTGTTTCTGCCTTTGCTTCTCATCATGTCACTTTTCATTAGAAATCTTCTAATCCGGTATGTATTTTGGACTTACAGTGCACTTAATCGGGACCTTATATTTTCTTTGGAAAACACTTGATCCGTACTTAGATTTCATGAGATTTACAACTAAACAAGTAGATTCATGTGCCCAAGTTTTCCCAAATGTACTTAGGGGATTTCTAATAATGAAATTGAGCATCATTTTTCTAATTAAAATGAAAAATTATTTTAATTACTCCCATTAGTCTTACTAGCCATATTTCAAATGCTTAATAACCACATGTGCTAAGTGGCTACCATATTGGACAATGCAGCGGTCACCCCTGTGTGACTTTGGGTAAAACTCTCAGCCTCTCTGTGGTTCACACTCCCAACCTCTCAAGTAGGGAGGACAAAAATATCTACCACAAAGGGTGACGATTCAGTGAGTTACTCTGTGTAAAGCACTTCATGTCTCCCCATCAGCGAATCCTAGTGCTGGAATGAGGGCCCAAGCCTGATTCCAGTGCAGCGGGAGCCAGGACCTGGGGTCAGAAAGGAAAGTCCATGCTGGCACCTATTCAAGGTCAGGATAGTGCAGTTTCCACCCCTGAATTCAAGAGGTCAGAATTGTCAATCCCCTCCTCTTGGGTCAGAGGTATATTACTCAAGTGCTGGGGTCAAGGTCCTGGGTCAGCAAGAGGTTTGCCTAATGTTGCAAGAAAGATGCTGCCTTATCTCTGCTTACTCCCTTCTAAAGGCAAGACATAGAGAGGGGTAGAAAGCCAGGGCATGACAGGTCTATGTGGACACATTCATTCACATATTTGGCAGATTGGGACTGGGCCTGCTGGAGCCTCGGAGCGATGGTGGAGACAGATACCAGCCCAGTGGACATCAGTCTAATGGGACCCAGTCTCTATACATCTGAAGCTCAGAGTCTAACAGGGGAACACGGTGACAATGAGACACAGAGAGAGATAGAGAGAGATAGCAAGAGACACATGGATGCACACTGTGAAGGCAGAGCCAGGGGCAGTAAGAGAACCACCTGGTGCTGGTCAGAGCTGTCAAAGATCCAGAGGTCTCAAACTCCCCCTAGCCAGGCTCAGTCTTTCTCTTTTCCAGCCTGACCCCTCCACATCTGAGTCTCCCGATAATGTGTCTCTCCCCACTCCTTCTGTTTCTCCCATAACTCCTACCCGTGGCTGTCACAGAAAGGATGGAGGACAGACGACTAAAGAATGAATCTTCCTGAGCACCGAGGGCCCTACAATCACCAGGACAGGGAGGCATGCAAACACAAGCACACACAGACTCACACACAGGGACACACACCATGACCACCACCACGGCAATGCAAACATCCCTTTCCATATGAACCCACAGAAATACATATAATTCTGCACATGTGCAAAAATGTACATAAGCACATGTCGATTCATGCACAGAAACACATCAGCACATTCGCATGATACAAACACATCTTCATGTATAAAATCATATAAGCGTCCGCATAGATGTAAGCAAGACTGGACAAACGTTCAAGCATAAACACACAAACAAGGCTACATGTAGACAGTGCATGCTCACTATACCCAAAAACAAACACATGTGTGTGTGTGTGTGTGTGTGTGTGTGTGTGTGTGTGAACACTCATTCCTGTTAACCTTGGTAACCACCACAGTATCTCCTGGGGCATCTGGAAAGGAGCGAGCAGGTCACTGCTGCCTGAGCAGGAAGTATGAACCGTCAGCACCTTTCTTTCAAGTTCACGCTCTGGACCAATGATAAAAGGGGTAGTAGGGAATGGATGAGGTTACGTAACTGAGTTGGAGAGCAGGCTTAGGATAAAAGGCTCAGCTTGAGACTGTCGTGGACTGGAAGGCAGTCAGACTGGGACAATGGTGCTTGGTGTCCTTCTCCTCCTGGCTCTCCTCACAGGACTCTTGGTTTTCCTGGCCAGGGGCCACCCAAGGTCACATGGCCGCCTCCCACCAGGCCCCCGTCCTCTGCCCTTCTTTGGTAACGTTCTGCAGATGGACAGGGGAGGCATACTCAAATTCTTCCTGAAGGTGAGCTGCAAATGGAGGGGGTTGAGGGTGGCTCCCAATCTCTGTACTTGGGGATTATTCAACAGAAGGGGAAAGGTACACTTCCACTCTCAGGGATGGGTCGTGTGAAAGTTGGCACTATAAAAGGCATGGCGATGAAGCACGGTGGATGGTGGGCAGACAGTCAGAGGTGTCTCACTTGGTTGGAAGTGCATGGGCACTGTTCCAGGAGTGGGCAAGTGAGCATGAGGCAGTGTCGAGGGCTGAGCCTCGGTATAGAATTTCACATCTTCTGCCACCCTCTATCAAGTCCCTGGGGGCCTGTCTGCCGCTGGAAGGGAGAAAAAGGAGGCAGTGGCATTAGCCAAACAAGTTTTTCCTCTGCCAATAGAAGAGGGCAGAGACTGCTCCATGGCAGTGCCAGGACGAGGATGGACAGGAAGGCACAGTAGCAGGCCAGGTGGAGCTCGCTTAGCAGCAAGCAGTATGTCATAACAGCTGACATTAGGGAGTATTGACTAGGCTCTGTATCACTGCTTTGCAGGTGGGCTTTCATGTTTGATTGTCTATTTATTAATCCATAATGAAATCCCTGCCCGTGAACCATCTTTCCGATGGGAGAACTGAAACATGACAGCAACGTCCAGCTGTCTCCTGCTTCTCTGTCCATCTTCACTCCTCCCTCACTCCATGGTGACCACAGTCCTGAATCTTGGGCTTGTCATTCCTTTGCTTTTAACAGAGTTTTATCACATACGTGGAGGCCTTAAGTACGCATTATTTATTCTCATTGTTTTCAACGTATCACAGGGTACCGTGCTTTCCCATAAATTTCTGGATTTAGTTTCTTCTTTCACAAGTATGTGGCTAAGATTTATCTACAACGTTATGGGAATTCTTCAGGTCTTGTTTACAACAACCCCATAGGCTACATGTTGTCTTACATCTTAGCTTGAGGAAAGCACTTGTGCACAGTCACACGGCTGGGACTTCACAAAAGGAGGCCAGGGTGGCACAGAGGTCCTTTACCTCCAGTGTCCTCATAAACTGAAGCTGCCTAACTGTATGGGGCTAACGAAGATCCAGAAATCCTTTAAGAATCTGATTGACGTTGTGGGCTCCATCCCTCCCAGCATCCACACACATTTTTGCATTAAAATTTGAGAATTCCAGACCTTAAAGCTCTTCTATAATCCCTCCAAAAGAGAAAGGAATGGGGAAAGAGAAGGAGAAGGGAAGTGGAGAGGGGGGTGGGGAGGGAGAGAGGGCAAGGAAGGAGAGGACATGAGCTACTGGGTGTCATGAGGGGTTAGTTTGTGGAGGGTGGCACTCCTCTGCTTCATCCCTCAATATGCTCCCAAGTCCTCTGGAGTCAGACAGCTCTGGCTTTGTGGCAATACGAACAAGTGCCTCGTAAGACGGTTGTGGGGGTAAGATGGGACACTGCATAGAGTGTACAGTGAATGTTCATTAAACGCCAGCGAATTTGATCCACTCATTCTTTTATTCACTCATTCATTGTTATTTATTTACTGGGCATCTTATGTTTGCTTGGGAATGTTCTAGTATGGCATTGGGCAGTGCATACAAAATAAACCGATAAGGAAATATTAGATAAAGGAGAGCTATGATTACAAGAAAGCAGAGTACTATTTTAGAAAGTGGTGGGAGCTGCTTTGGATTGCAAAAGCTCAATTAGCTTTATTTCTGGGCAGAGACCTTAAAGATGCGGGGAGAAGGCATCAGAGAGAGGCAGGTGTTGGTGCAAGAACCCTGAAGCAGGAATAATCACAGCATGTTTTGGGGACAACGTGGAGGCTGAATGTGAGTGTGCACAGGGCGAGTGGGGGAAAAGCAGAGGAGTAACAGGGCCACGTCATGCAGAGCTACATGGACTGTGGTAGAGACTTCAGATCTTATCCTCGGTGTGGCAGGAGCACCTGAGGGCTTGGAGCAGGTGAAGGATATTATTTAATTAACTAACACTTTAATCAGATTACTTTGTGATAGGTGGTTTGAAATGATTGCAGAAGGGACAGGAACGGGAGTAGGGAGACCAGTGAGTAGGCTTTGCAGATCAGTGTGAGACATTTTTCAGTAAACTTAACCTTTTTATGATTATACGTCAACCTTTTTACTGAAGTTTAACATCACCCTAATAAGTTCACAAATCTTGAGTACTCAGCTCAGTGAATTTTTTTAAACAAAGAAGCTCAAATTATTGACACACGGATAAGTAATAACAGGCCCAACCCCAGGAACCTCCATCAAATTCCCTTCCACTCACTACCCTCCCACTATCCTGACACCACAGGTTAGTGTTCATATAAATCGACTTATGAACTCTTTTGAATCTGGTTACTTATGCTCAACATGATGCTTGTGAGGTTCATTTGTAGTGTTGTGTGTAGCTGTGGTTTGTTCTTTTTCATTGCTGAGTAGTTTTCCATGGCATGGCCATGTCACTGTACAGTTATCCTCTGTTGATGGTGCTGAACATTTTATTAATACGGTTTCGATGAACACAAGTACACATTTTTGGGGTATGTAGCTAGGAGTGAAGCTGATGAATCATGAAGGACATGTGACTTTCTGCTTCAGTAAATCCCACTGAGCAGTTTCCCAAGAGGCTTAATGATTTTATGATTTTTCAGATTCACAATCACCGGCAGAGGGCCATCGCTTTTCCTTCATGTCTAACAGCTGGGTAGTTCTTTGGTGGAAATTGTCAGGAGACAAACAGCAGGTTGAAGAAGAATGAATCTCTAGTTGCGATCCCAGGGAGATCTGGCTAGACCGAAGAGTGTAGATGCAGGTGACATCAGAGATATTTTATCATCTGTATGGCCTGAGGCACCAACCAATCAAAAGGGCCCGGCTGGGTCATGGGTTAAACCTTTAGTTCCTGGATCCTGGGAAGGTGAAAAGACTGGGCTGGCGGGTTTCTGGGCAAAGGTTAATTACCAATCCAAGTGTAAGTGTTTTAATGGTTCGAGGACTGGGATGACTACGGAGGTGCATATTAATAGCAACCCTGGGTGTTGGTATGCTTGGCAGCAACGAGACAAATACGGGGACGTCTTCACGGTGTACCTGGGGCCAAAGCCCGTGGTCATACTGTGTGGGATAGACACCATTCGGGAGGCCCTGGTGGACCATGCTGAGGCATTCTCTGGTCGGGGAACACTTGCCGTTCTTGATCCAGTCTTCCAGGGATACGGTAAGGGTCTCAAAGGCACCAGGAGGGGCTGGGGATGGTGGGATGGGGACAGGGGCAGGTGGGTCTGGGACTGGAGGATAAGGACTGGAAAGAGGCCCAGAGTCTCCTTCCACCTTCCTTTGTAACCTGTGCCCACCTATGCCCCAGGCATGCTCTTTTCCAATGGGGAACGTTGGAAGGTCCTTCGGCAATTCTCTGTGGCCACCATGAAAGACTTCTGGAAGAGCAAGCGAAGTCTGGAGTGCTGATTCAAGAGGAGGCTCAGTGTTTGGTGGAGGCACTGCAGAATTCTCACGGTGAGCCTAGGGCATGGGAAGAAAAGAGTGAATCAGACAAGTGCAAGGTGCAAAGTAACAGAGAGAGGGGGTGTATGTGGGTGGGGAAAGAGAGGTGGACATAGAGAAAAAAGAGCCAGAGAGACCATCAGACAAAGGAACGGGGATGCACAGAAGGGCATGCAGACGGACAGAAATGGGTAGGAGAGGGACACAATGAGCCAGAAGAGAGGCAGTGTATAGTGTCAAGGGCATAAACCTGGATATTAGTACACTGTCTACATGCGTTCAGGGCAACCAGTTCATGGGTTAAGGTCAAAAAGGACTTCAATAAAGGAAAGCAAAGAGAGAAAAGGGAAAACTACAGACACTTTGAAAATGAGAACTGTGTTTTCGTTTTCTTGAGCGTACTGCTGACGGGCTGGTGGTAAGCATGGAGGGCAGTTGGAGTTTTCTGCTCCTGGCTCCTGGATGCGCCATCAGAGAAGCATTTCTGGTTCTTTTTAGATTCTTCATAAAGGGGTGTTTATGAGACATAAAGGTGACAGGGTCCTTTAGCAGAAGATCGTGAGAGATAAACACAGAGGTTTGGGAGGAGAGGCAGAGACTGAGACACAAGGAGCAATAGAGGAAAAGGGACAGAGGGACTGAGACTAAAGACAGGAGGAAACAGAGTGACACAGACAGAGAGACAGAGAAAGAGAGACCGAGCGGAGACAGACAGTGGAAGAGATTTGGAGAGGTGGAAAGAAATGAAGGCGGAGAAAATCAGAGGGACAGACAAGCTGAGGAAAGAGTCTGCAGAGGAACAAGAGAAGATGGACAACTGAGACCAGCAGAGAGGGGTCACACTGACTTGATGACCTGACATTCCTGGGCTCACAGCCCACCCTTCCTCCAACAGGGGAAGTCTGGCGTATACAGACATCAGTTAACACGTGCAGAGTGATTTCCTGAAGGCCAGATACCTCTGGAGATGGAGAAAAGAAAGGACGGGGAATGACATAAAAGGGACAGGGAGAGCAGAGCTTTTTAATGTGAACATGCACTGGACTAAAGAAACACTGCTGCTCTGCGCTCTCCCTGCCCTGGATCTGAGTTGTACCTCCCCGCCCCAGCCCCTCCGCCCCAGAGTCAGGGTCGCGGCCTGAGAGATGACCAATTGCACAGCCTCAGGACTGGGGCTTCCTTGGTCTGAACACAAGTGCCAGTGATCAGTCACTGGGTAACCCTGGTCAGCTTAAAAAACCTCTCTTTTGGCCCAACTGTGGAATGGAGATAATAACAGAGCTGTACCTTCCTCATAAGGTAGAGGTGAAAATTAAATAAAATCATATGGGAAGTGCAGAGACTGGGGCCTGGGACGTCATACAGGCTAGTGAGTGTTAGCTGTCATTACTCCTGATTTCTTTATCATTACTGAGTGATGGAGGACAGTTACACAGAGATAGGCAGCAGCCAGGCATTGAGTCTGTGTTCCCTGACATGTCGCCTTCTCCTCCTAGGTGCCCTCCAGGACCCCACCTTCTTCTTCCAGTCCATCTCTGCCAATGTCATCTGCTCCATTGTCTTTGGAGAACGCTTTGCTTACAGTGACCCCAAATTCCTGAGGCTTCTAGAGTTCTTCTACAAGTCCGTTGCGCTCATCAGCTCCTTCTCCAGCCAGGTCAGGGTGTGGGTGAGGGAGCGTGGGGACGATGTGGCTATCCAGAGCAGGAGAAAGGAATGATCTGTTTTGGGGTGCCAGAAAGGCAGCTACCGGTTTCAAGAGGAACAGGAATGACAGGGAGAGATAAGGACACAGGCACGTGGAGGGGGAGATTGTGAGACAGGGATTGAGAGATAGAGAAAGAAAGGACAGCGATGGAGAAGGCAGAAATACAGTCAGAGAATTAGAGGAAGAGACTAAGAAAATGAGGGCTTGGAAAGAAGAGAGTATAGGAAAAGAGAAAAGCAAATGATATTTAAAAAGACAGCAGTAAAGAGATCTTTAGAGACAGCGTTGAAAAGAATGTGTGTGTGTGTGTGTATATGTGTGTGTGAGAGAGAGAGAGAGAAACAGAGAGACAGACAGAGACAGAAGAGAACAGAGATTCCCCTCAGAAGTGTTGGGGCCTAGGATGGCTGCCCCTTTCTTGGTGACCCGCCAGCTAAGTTCCAAGAGGACCTCACTGCCCCTTCTCCTCTGCCAGTTTGTTAGAGTTCTTCAGCTTCCTCAAGTACATCCAGGGCCCACACAGTCAAATCTACAGAAACCTGCAGGAAGTCAAAGAACCTTCATTGGCCACAGTGTGGAGAAGCACAGCAGACCCGGGACCCCAGCGCCCCACGGGAGTCTAATTTGATAACTCCTGCTGTGCAATGGACAAAGTGGAATTTGGGATGAGGGGGAAGGTGGGGGGAGGAGATAGGTAAGTGATAGGAGAGTGAGAATATAGAGTGGTAGATGGGGTGAGGAACAAGGAGGAGGGACGATGGGAGATTAGGAAAAGGGAGGGGAGGTGTGGAAGGGAATGGACCGGGAGATTGAGAAGGAGTAGAAAATGAATAAAGGTGAGGCCAGGATGGGAGATACAGAGACCGAGGACAGGATAAGGGACAAACATACCCACACAAGCAGAAAGAGGCTGGGAGAGAAAGTGGGACAAACACTTCGAAGAGATTAACAGATGGACTGAAAACAGAGCCAGAGTGAAGAGAGGCAGAGAGAGACAGAGACAGAGATACATGGGTGGGACATGCAGAGGACAGAAGGATAGCAAAATGGGGCCAGAGAGCAGGTGAGACGAGGCTGCGAGACTGGACATGTGGAGGGGCCTGGAACATGTGAGACGCGGCAAGGTCTGCCTCCCTTAATGTGAGCTTCACCCATCTGTCCTCAGGAGAAGTCTGACCCCGGCAGCGAGTTCCACCAGGTGAATCTCATCCACACGGTGCTCTCACTCTTCTTCGCGGGCACCGACACCACCAGCACCACTCTCCGTTATGGATTCCTGATAATGCTTAAATATCCCCACATCGCAGGTGGGTGGGCCAGGGACAGCTAATCGAGGGGCGTCTTTTGGCCACTTTTTGGAGGAGGAAGTGTGGTAGGGGTCCTGCACGAATGAGAGAGGCAGCGTTCCCCTCTCATATCAGGAGCACTGCAGGGCTGAATGAGCTGCCAACTAAGCCAGCCCTGTCGGTGGATGGACAATGAACAATCTGTCCATCCGTTCTCCCCCTGTTTTGACGGATCACTAAAGTTGGATCCTCCAAACGCCCATCCACCCATCCGTCGACCAGTGCTTTTATCCATTAATTGATCTGTACACTCAGATTCTTTCATCCGTAAGTCACACAGGAGCATACACTCCCATTCTTTATTTGGACTAATTGATTCATCTGTTGACCCTTTGAAACAGTGATTGATGAATGAACTCTTGGTCACTGATCTATTGGCTTATTTATCCACTCAGTCATTCATCTGTCCTTTGATGAACTAGATTTCATTCTTCAATCCTTCCATCAGTTGTTGTTCAATTCACCCTACCCCCTCTAGCCTTTCATTTTTTATTTAATAATTCACTCATTTCTCTGTCTTTGATTCATTGATTTATCATGAAGCCATCTATTCATTTATTATTTTATTTACCTATTTCTCCACTAATGGGAAATATTTCTTCAGTTGTTCATCCATAAATCTAGCTCTCCATCCATTCATGTTATTTATTGGTTGATTAGGTTCATTTTTTCTTGTGTACTTAAATAATTAATAATTTATTAACACACCTATTGATATGTAAACAAATACCCACACTCATTTTGCACTCACGAGTCTTTTGATTTATGACTTGATTGATTGATTGATGTATTTGTTTATTTATCCAGTTATTCATGGGTTAATCTATTGCTGTATTTCTCTGTTAAGTTCCTGAGCACCTAGAACAGTGCATCATATATAATTCACATGCAATAAATGTTAGTTTATTTTCTACTCATATTAGAGCAGGAATTTTGACATTTTCTTAACCACTAATTCCTTCTTTCTCCTTTTTTTTGTAAACTAAAAAAGTTTTTGGTTTTTATTTCTTAACTTTGCATTCTTAATCTGAAATTTTAGGTGAAACTGTGGTGCACATGTGTGTACTCATTTGTGCATGCGGGGAGAGAACCCATAACATTCTTAGCTATGAGTGGGTGAGAATTCTTGTTGCTTTTTTCTGAACCCCCATCCCAAGCTGTTGCTCTGAGGACTGTCAATGATCTTACCCTTGACGATGGTTTTTTTCTGGATCGTTGGCCCAGAGGAAGCAGTGTCCCTACTGAACCGCCTCTTTAAATGAAGTTCACTGGTCCCCTTCTTGTGTGCAGAGAGAGTCCACAAGGAGATTGCCCAGGTGATTGGTTCACATCGCCCTCCAGCCCTCGCTGACCGAGCCAAAATGCCATACACTGACGCGGTTCTCCATGAAATTCAAGATTTGTGGACCTCTTCCCTGCTGGTGGGCGCCGCATGGTCATCAAAGATACTTATTTTAGAGGGTATACCATCCCGAAGGTGAGTCCAACTGAGTGACCTTTTTTGTGTGGGTATCTTGCATTTTCTTAATCTCTAAACTTGATCTCTTGTTGTTTTATCACTAGGGCCTCTTGTTTGGTTTTACTTGTGTTTTGTTTTCAGGGGTGGAATAGGGAAAGAAATGGCAATATCGTTGATCTTGTGATCATCCCTCAGGGCACTGAGTATTTCCCATCCTGAGTTCTGCTCACTATGATCCACGTTACTTTGAAACACCAGACACCTTCAACCCTGACCACTTTCTGGATGCCAATGGGGCACTGAAGAAGAACAAAGCTTTTATCCCTTTCTCCATTGGTAAGCTGGATCTATACTTACTTTTCAGACACCAGAGTGCAGGTGTCTTCCCCTCCTTGAGACAGCAAGGTGAAGTCTCCTTTTTTGTCAGTCAGAAGTTTGTGTATGCCAGTCGCTTTACCTGTATTATGCCATCCCACATTCACTGCAACCCTCAAGAGGGCTTAAGAAGGGAGTTCACCACCCAGTGGCACATCTTGGTAAGCCGAACCGTGGTCAAGCATTTTAACCCCTCTACACTTTGGTATAAAATATCTGTTGAGCACTACTCTCAAGTCAATGCTCTATTGAAGATAATGCATCAGACAAGTCACATAGAGACACATATCTTGCATCAGCAAATATACAGTCAGCAGGGGAGAGGGACATTCATCATAGGGCCTCCAAATAATATCTAATTATAGGAATTCATGTTTGTAATGTGCTTAGGACTGCTCGGCCCAAAGTAGGTGCTTATCATTATCATTATAGTTATTATTATTATTCTTGTTATTATTCTTATTATTAATCACAACTGTGATAAGTGTTCTGAAGCACTTTGAGAGCACACGATTAAAAACAGTGACTACTCCTAGAGTCTGTAAGAAAACCACTGGCTTCCTATGCCAAGACCTCATGAGTGAGTATGAACCAGCCAGCAGAAAGAGTCTTCCAGGCACAGGGAACATCAAGGGCAAAGCCTGAAGGTAGATGAACCCAAGGAGACTGGGGTATGGATTACAGGAGGAGATAAGGGTGAAGAGCCCACCCAGAGGGCCTTGAAAGCCTTGGAAAGTTGAGGTTTCTCCTGTCAGCACTGGGAGGTCAAAGGGGGTCTTGACATGCCTTGCTTTATCTCTATCCCCATTCTGCACTCTGGCTCCATTTAGAAAAAATCCCCAAGCCCAGGGTCCTCATCCTTTGGGATAAAAAATGGCCTCAGAATCAAGTTCTTAGTCCTGAGTTCCATCAGTGATTTCAGTGACCCAGGGTCCCTGGCTCTGCCCAATGCAAGGCCTCCTCTCTTATTTCATCTTAAGTGAGAGCTGAGGGGCCTGTGGGTGGCGGGGCAAAGGTCAATGCCTCCATCCAATCGTGTGTCTTAAGGTTAGAGAAAGGTGGATGTTAGGGCAATAAGAACAGAGACAGACAGATAAGCGTAGAGTGAGTGAGGAACAGAGAGGGACAGAGAGAGACACAAGTGGAAAGAGATAAGGGGAGATAGAGGCAGAAAGAGACAGAGAGTGGATGCGACTCAATAAATGGAGGATGTGAAGGAGGGAGAGGAGGAAGAAGAGGGAGAAAAGCAGAGTAAGAGATCGAGAGAAAAAAGAGAGTGACATAAGTAGAGAAGAAGAAACAGCAAAGGAGAGGAAAGGGATCTGTAGAGGGAAATGAAAAACGAGAGAAGAGAGAGAGTTGGAGACAGAATCAAATCGAAACAGACAGAGACAGAGAGTTAAACAAGACGAGGAAAGCAGAAATAAAGAGAAACCATACAAGAAAGACAGAACCAGTGCCCGACAGGAGGTGAAGCCATAGAAAAGGATGGAGACAGCTGCTATGCACTGAAAGAAAGGCAAACCGAGCCTAAAGGTGTCAGATCCAAAGATGTACCAGAGGGTGCCCAATGGACAGCCGCAGGGATGGAGAGGACCAGTGGGAGGGAGACAACAGGCTCCTCAGGAAAGAGCCGTTGTCACAGAGCTGTTTGCAGAAGAACCAGCCCAGAATCTGCCGCCAGGATGTCTAAGCTCTCCTGTCCTAACCTCTGGGTATGCCAAAAGATGTGTGAACCCTTCCCCAGATACCTCCACACAGGCACAAAATCTAACACCTTGAGAAATCCAGGAAGTGTGTGGAGACCCATCCTTGAAAAAAGCTGATGGCCTGTTCAAGGTCCTCAGCTTGTAAATCAACAACCACTGAATGAAAGAAGAGGCTCCGGGTCTCTCCGCTTCAGCTTTCTGGCCCCATCTGTCCTCATTTCTCTCCAAGCTTGTGGTTGACATCCCATTTAAGGGGTGGGGGGGCCTTACGCCTGAGAATGTGGTAGAAGCCATGGACTCCCACCTCGCGTGCATTAGCCCTGTTCACAAATTTATGTACTGTATGGCTTTTTTTCAGAGCTCTTGAAACCCATGGCTCTCGGGCTGAGATAAGAAGAAAATCCAGAGATAGACAATCACACACAGTGCAGATACACACTCCACAGACTTCCCACCACCCACATCCAGAAACAAACACTGAGCACTAACTACACCTACAGGATCCTAAGCACCAACCTGGTGCGATCTGAAGCATGTTTACAAATATTAACTTCTTTAACTTCACAATAGCCCTGTGAGATAGGTACCATTCTACAAATGCACATAGCTACACATGTAGAGGTGCACACACGCGCACACACACACACACACACATCCAACACACGATGAGGGCCCTTAGATTCCATGGGGACAACCTAACCCCTTGGAAATCTCAACAGAAGCTACACTGTGCACCTGCTTTCAGAGAGTTTGGGAACCCCCATAAAAGTCTACTCTGAATTTCAGCTTAAAGCCAGCCCATGCAGTGAGATTGCAATGGACACAGGTGTCTGGGCTTTGGGCGAAGAATGTGCATCCACTCCAGGTTTACATTGTGATCCTGTGTGTCCGCAGGCAAGCGCATTTGTCTTGGCGAGAACATTGCCCGTGCAGAATTATTCCTCTTCTTCACCACCATCCTCCAGAACTTCTCTGTGCCAGCCCTGTGGCCCCTGAGGACATTGACCTCACACCCTGATGGTGGAACAGTGAAGTTGCCTCCAAAATACCAGATCCGCTTCTTGTCCCGGTGAGGGCTTTCAAGGGAGGGCTCACATCATTCCAAGGTCATGAAGCATCCCCACCTCTGCAGGGGATGCACCTGACTTTCTCCATGTTTTCCTGTGTCTGAGCGACTGACTACAAGCCAATAGCCCCCTGCCTTCTTGGTTTGCTATCTCCATGCAGTGCATCTCCTTCCACCATGCTGCAGTTCTTCTTAACGACTCAAGGAAGCTTTCCTTTCCTCCATTAATAGATTTCCAGGTGTTCTGTGTATATAGAGAAAGAGAGGGATGAAAGGGGAAACTTGCTCAAGGTGTCTCTGCAGCTGTGCCACCCAAGCCAGGGCTCCCCTTGAGGGACTTCTTCCTTCCTCAGAATAACCACAGCTTCCATTTGTCAGCTCTCCATGCTCCAGGGTCTCTGCATACGTGATCCGGCTTGAATTCTCTTCCCGATAACCTTGTGTGTTGTGTGCAGTGAGCATGCTCATCATACAGATGAGTAAATAGAGGCTGGGCAATGGCGTCCGTTGTCTGAGGCCACAGTCTAATGAGTGGAGGATGAAGATCCATGCTCTGTCTCTCTGGCTCTAGAACTCAAACGCTTTACCCAACTTCTCTCCTCAGATAGTTTTAAATTAAGGTGAAATTTGCAGAAGAAAAAACATCAAGAATTCTAAAGATTATAATCTAGTGCTTTCTGTGTCCCTAGATTTGCCTCCTTTGCATATTCCGTATAATAAAACCATACAATATGGGATCTCTTGTGACTGGCCTCTTTCTCTCTTTACATTTGTGGTCTTGCTGGCTGAGGCCAGACTGCCCCTCCAAGGGCCAGCTGACTGCTAGAGAAGGCGGATTGCTGCCTGTCAGAAACAAGCCAACCGGTTCCCCCAAACACCTCCTTTAGCTAATGCTCGCACACGATGTCAATATTTTATATAAAATCGATATTCCTAAATCCACCCGGGACCAGGTACTGGATGACTAGGGACAGCACCTATGCCTTAAAGCCACCAGGATTATTTCAATTAGCCAATTTTATTCTGTTCACCCTGCCGGGCCTCCCTTGGAAACCCCAATAGAGGCTGCAGCCTATTCCTTTCACTTCACCTCTCCCCTTCCTACCTCCTTGTTAGAGAAGACAAAGGTGTTAAGGTTCTTACTAAATGTTATTCTTGCTAAATATTAAAAAGTAGCACAGGATGTTGCAGAGGCAGCTGTAACAGGATGAGCTTGACTGGAAGTTTAGCTTTTTGCAAAGAAAAATTCGACATGTAATTAAGCAAATGGCGCATATAAGTGGTGACTCCCTTCTGGGAGACAGACTTTGGATGTGCGTCCTCTGTCTCCTTTACTTGCTGCAGGTAAATAAAACTACCTATTGACATGTTTTGCAGTAAAGAGAGCATCTCAAGCGGCAATCCCCTTGAGTTTGTAGTATCCTGACCAGCCCTGGAGCTTCTCCTTCCAGGCCTTCGTGCCCTCGTTTCTGGAGGGAATGTGACTAATAAAGTTTTCTTTCAACAGCATCGACCTCTCTATGGTGTCACTCAGTTACCTCCATAAATTAGAATCCCATGAGTACAAAAGAGACAACCTTCGAGGCTTGGGCTCCTGATATTGAGTGAGGCCCCATCGAGCTCTGGCAAGGGGTGGGGACACAGTAAGCATGGGCTCAGGTGACCTGCAGGGCAGAGCGGTGAGGAGCAGGGACTCCAGAGTCACAGTGCCTGTGTTTGAACTGTGATGCTGCCATCATCCAGCTCTGTGAGTTTGAGCAAATTTCTTAAGTTCTGCCTCACTTCCATCATCTCCAAGGATCTTTGGAGGGTTTCAAGGTTCTGACTAAATGTTATTCATTTAGTATCTAAATGTTAATACATGCAAGAAGCATGTGCATTTAGTGGTCCGTGGGGAGCGTTACGTGTGTGTTAGCTGCCATGATTGACCAATAGAAGTTTAGTGAGCACACATTACATGTTAAAGGAGGCTTAAAGGGTGTAGCAGATGGGACAGAAAAATCAAAGTCCCTCCCCTCACGGAGTATTTTAAATTGAATTTATCAAGGTGACATTGGTTAATAAAAGTATATAGGTTTCAAGCGTACACATTGGATTTAGAGAGGATTTAATGAAATTGACCTCAAAGGCAAGAAAAGTAAATGCAAAAATGAATGAGGCTCTATCAAACTAAAAAGCATCTGCACAGCAAAAGAAAGCACCAACAAAGCAAAAAGCAACCAAATGAATGGGAGAAGATATTTATTTGCAAACAATGTCTCTGATAAGGAGCTAATTTCCAAAATATACCAAGGACTCATACAATTCATCAAGAAAAAACAATCATTTCAATGAAAAAATAAGCATGAAGAAGAACCTGATAGAAGGGCCCCATGTCCAGAAGAACTCTCACGAAGAATGTGACCTAAAGTAACTACATCTGGGTAGAATATAGGGTTAGTCCCAGCACAGCCCTCCTTATGCCAGAATGCAAAACGGGCCACTTGGTTAGCAGCCCCAAGGAAGACAATGAACAAAACAAAGGACTCTCTGGGCAATATCTGTTCCCAAGGACATTTTCTGCCGTCTCCCATGGGCACTGTGTGCTCCTTCAGCTGTTCCCATGGATGTTGTCTGCTTGGCCCATTTGAGAAGGTGGCTGGTCCGCATTCCTCTAAAACACTACTGCTCCTGTAAATAAGCAGCACATTTTGCTCTCAATCACTTGGGAAGGAAGTTACTCCCCTGATGAGCTAGTTTTGCCAAGGAGCGAGGTCACGGAATGATGCAGCAGCTGATTCCAGTTCCTGTGCCTCCCCTCTGGTGGCCTGGGAAACAAGCTCTGGCTAAAAAGCCAAGATAGATGGCCTCGGCCACCCCCACTTCCTTAGTTTCCATGACTACTGATTACCTTATGTAATCAATGTTCCCAAGACACTACAGGAGCCAAACTTTTGGAGCAATAGCTTACCTGTGCTTTCGGGAATTGAGATCCTCTCATAAACACTTAATCTATTTAGCCCAACACCTGTTTCAGTCTTCTGGCTGTGCTTTGAGCAGGTAGCAGGAGCCCAGTTTCCCCCCAGTTTCAGGCAGAGGACTTGAACAAACAGTTCTCTCAAGAGGACATACATGGGACCCACAGACATATGAAAAGATGCTCAATTTCAGGAGCTGTTGGGGAAATGCAAATCAAAACCTTTGTGGAATTGGTAAATTCTAGCAAAAATAGCAGATTAAACGGAAAAAAAAATACCGAATAAATGAGATGACCCTAGCTAGTGATAAAGGCCATGAAGACAATTAAACAAGGAAATATGATGGTTACTGACTGGTGGGGGCAACTTTATGCTGAGTGGTCAGGGAAGGCTTCTTTGAGGAGGTGACTTCTAAGAGCAGACCATGGGAATGTGTAGAGAAGCACTCCCACAGAGGGAACACCAAGGACAAAGGTCTTGAAGTGAGAGCAGACTTGACAGACCCCAGGAGCAATAGGCAATGTCTCCTCCTTCTCAAATGACAGCTCTGTGAGGGCAAGAATTCTGGCTATCTGCTTTGGTCCCTCTGGATGCTCCATCCTCCAGAACAGTGCCCGGCATACGGTAGGGTGCAGAATAACCATGCATGGAATTAATAAGCTCTGTACGTCCTCAGGATCCAAAACACTTGAGCACGGTTTCTCTGGGTGCGTGTGTTGCACGATCATTTCAGAGTGTTCACAGGCTCCCTCCATCAGTCTTTGGACTCCAGGACGAGAACCCTCACTTCGCCAAGTCTAGAGTCCAATCTGAAGTCCCCAGCTCTCTTTTTTGGGAGTAGAGAGTTAACACGAAGATCGGCCTGGGCATTGAATGCTGGCTCCCGCTAGTAACTACGACTAAAGCCCTCGACTAAAGCCTTACTGTCCCCTCTGTAAATGTGGATGAGAGTTACACTTACCATGTAGGGCTGTTGTGGGACTAGCACAGTATGTGCAAGGTACTTAGAAGTTGCCTGGGACAGAGTCAGTGCTTTAAGTATTAGCCGTAACCATCACCAGTGAGATTTGCTGTTGGGGTTAAAAGAGATCACGCCGTTCTGTGAGAAAAGTAATGGCTGTGCCAGCTGCTCACAAGGCTCGGCCAGGTCCCCTATCTCTTTAATTGGCCCACATGTCTCCTTCCTGCTGCCACTTCTGTTTCTGCCCAAGCACGTCTCTGTCCCTTCGTGGGACTAGTTCTGCTTTTCTTTGTGTCATTTTGTCCTTCTCGCTGATCTTCTCTATCAGTCTGTCTGTCTTTCTCGGGCTCTCTCCTCTGAATCTCTATTTCTTGCTTCCTTCGGCCTCTCCAGGTCTCTCTCAGTAGTCTGTCTCTGTCTACACATCCGTGAGTGTGTGTCTTTAGCTCTGTGTCTTCCTTTCTGTGCATGGGTCTCTCTCCACCTTCACCTCTCTCTCTTCCTCTGTCATGTCTTGTGTCTCTCTCTGATTCCTTCTCTGTTTCTCTGGGTCCCAGTTCATCATTCCCTCGCTCCCTTGCTCCCTCCCACAACTCACTCTTTTCCTCTCTCTCTGACCCTTTGTCTCGTTTGTCTCTCCCTGGCTCTTTTGCTCTCTCCTGCCCTCTACTATTTTCTTTCTTTTGTTTCTGTCACCCTGAAATCGCTTTCTCTTGCACCCTTCTTACTTACATAAACTCTTGACACAGATACACCCCTTTCTCTCACTTCCTTCAGAAAGGGGTAAGATGAAGCTGATTATGTACTTGTTGGTTGTGATACGGGGGTAGGGGAAGGTGAGGGGTGAGGATGAAGTTAGGAAGGAACATTTCCTTCTCACGTTCTAAGCCCTTTCTTTTCCCTTCAATTCATCCAGCTGGCCTCCTAGATGCCTCTCCCAGCTCCATTCTTCCTGGATTAGGCAAAGAGGTCAGGTGACTGCCTCCCTCACCTAGAAACTGTCAGAAAATAAATAGTGTGGGACTGGAAGGAGTGGGGTGCTTAGATGGGGAGACAGAGGCTGCATTCAGGAGAGCTTCCCAGAGGAGACAGGCAGGCAGTAGGGCTCCCCCCAGCACCTAGAAAAAGGAGTAAAGCAATGGAATCAAGACGTGAATGGAAACTTTGGGGAACCACCAATTCAGTTGGCTGGGGCCTAGGATATCTTTTCCTGAAAGCCAAAACTGAGATATTTGGAGAATCTCTCAAGAGAGTCATGCTAAGCAAGGTATGCTAGGTAAATGCGCCACCTCCTCCTGCCAAGTATAAAAGCCTCTTTGTTATCTCTTCTATGTTTCTCATTGAGTTCAGACCTTAAAATGTCAGAGATAGCCCACTAGTTCTGGGGGTAATTACAGCTTTTAGGGATAAACACATGTTATGCTTCCAATAACATCAAGTGGTCATCTTTATTCTAGTGTTTCAGCGAACAGAAACTACAATTTTCCAGCAAACCTACAGGTTGATTGCAACTAAGACTCAAAGCAAATTCAAGTGGATAGAACAGCTATTTTCACATGGTTGCCTGAGATGATGCCTCAGTTATTCAGTAAATCAAGAAAAGAAGCTGCTTAGTCTTCTACCAAAGCAAATTTTCTTACACGTTTTCAACAAAACTAATTTGCTTTCAGTCACCCTTGAACCCCATATCTCGGAGACTCAGATTCATCATACAAACACCGATTATCATCTCGTAGTGTGATACTTAAAGCAAACAAAACTCCTGCGTATGACACTATTTGCCCCTTCGCTAAACTGTCACATAACCACAGCTCTTTCACTTCTGTCACTGCAAGTTGTCATTTCTCTCTGTTGGGTGTGCTTCCTCCACGCACCACCCAGCACTCCCACCCACCCCTCCAACATTCTCTGAGCTTAAGAACGGCACCCATAGTTAGTACACAATTCTAGGATTTTGACACTGTAATTTTTTAAATACAGATTTGTCTATTTTTCAATTGCAGTTGGCATACAGTATAATATTAGTTTCAGGTATACAACACAGTGATTGGGCATTTACATACCTTAAAAAGTGATCACCCTGATCAATCTATGACCCATCTGACACTGTACAAAGTTATCACAATATTATCGACTATATTCCTTATGCTATGCTTCCATCCCCATGACAATTTTGTAACTACCAATTTGCACTTCTTAATCCCTTTCCCTTTTTCTCCCATCCTCGCAACCCGCCTCCCGTGAAATGTTTTCTGTGTCCATGAATCTCTTTCTTTTTTGTATGTTCACTTATTTTATCCTTTTGATTCCACGTGTAAGTGAAATCGTATGGCATTTGTCTTTCACTGTCTGACTTACTCTACTCAGCACGATACCCTCTAGCATCATCCATGTCATTGCAGATGGCAAGGTTTCATTCTCTTTTTATGGTGAGTAATATTTCATTGTGTATATGTACCACTTCCTTTTTTATCAGATTTATTGGGGGTGATATTGGTTCATAAAATAAAGTTAAATTTCCTTCTGTCCCCTCTGTCAAATTCATCGAGACAGAGAGTAGGATGGTGGTTGCCTCTAGGGGAGAGGAAGTAGGAACATAAATGCCTCCATTCAGACCAAATCAGACAGACACTTCCCTATGAACTATGCACCAGTTCATTTGGGAATCAGGGAAGTCCATGAGAAGGTGACTTTTGAGCAAGTTCTGGTGGAGAGGAAGGAGGGAGCCATGAGAGTCTCTGAAGGAAGGGCATTCCAGGCAAGGGGACTAGCCAGTGCAAAGGCCCTAGGTAAGAGAAGCCCTAGAATATGCAAGGATGGATGAGGAGGCCAGTGCGCTGAAGTGATCCAGAAAGAGAGCGTAGGAAATGAGATCAGAGATGAGTACTGGAGTCCACATCATGTAGTGTCTCATGGGTCATTTTATTTTCCTCCAGAGTGCAATGGGAGCCATGGGGGAATTTTAAGCAAAGGGGTGTGTGTGACCGAATGACCACTGGATTTTGGGCTGACAATAGATACCCAGTTGTATTAAAAATCAAAAGAGCCAAAAGTTGAGAGAGGAGAGGGAAAATGGTGTAGATGATAGAGGCTTCGTTCATTCTCTTTGCAATCATATTAAAGTTGTGACAGAAACACAGAGCAATCAGCAGGCAGATTCGCCTAGGATCTAGAGGAACAGAAGCCCTATAACTAGGGCAAGAAATAAAAAATCACCTCGCAATGGTGGCAGGTAGGAGTGGGCAGTGATATGAGGCAGCCCAGTCCTGAGAGGCTGAATGAGACAGGGGCTATGGCAGTGGTAGTCGGCAGCTACAGATGCCTCTTAAAAAGATCGTGTCTGCAACCGAACTTTTACAGTGTTAGACCTGCTCACTCTGAGTACTAGTGCAGGGTAGGCTGGATGGGAGCACCAGGGACTTATAGGGGAACACTGAGTTTTTGGAGCGAGGGCCAGAGGCGAGACTCTCTCCCAGGCAGAAGTGCCAGTGGTTCCTCTGTTGAGCCCTTCCACTCCCGGGGTGTGACCTGGATAACAGAGGTCCCTCTGCAGAGAGAGTTCCCTGAAACTCTGCCCTTCCTAACTTGCTGTCCTACCCAAGCTATATACAGTTGTGTCCTTGGCTAGTCCAATGCTCCTTGCAGGGCAGCACCAAGATTCACACTGGTGGCAGATGGCCTCGGTTTCTGGTGTGGCCTTTTGAGGCAACTATAAGCACAGCATCTGTGGATTGTTTGCTGAATCTTAACAAGTAGCCCCAGAGGGGCAAAGCCGAAACTTAAACTTAGCCTGCAATTGAACCCCTCTCAGGACTGTGCCACTGGACACCTACTTCACAAAGCCACACTGAGAAGACCGGGAGACTTAGGAGCTTTGCTTAGTACTAGAAGCAGACACAGAAAGGTGGGAAAATGGGAAGACTAAGAAGCAAAAAACCATATGAGAGAACGCAACAGAGATCCAGATATAATGGAGCCAATCAATCTGACAGATGCAGAGTTCAAAACATTGGTTATAAAGATGCTCACTAAAATTAAGGGACTAGTAGGTGAACCCAGTGAGACCTTTAACAGAGAGAAAAGAAACATATACATTGAAATGGAAATTATAAACTAGAACCAGTCATAAATGAAGAACCCATTATCTGAGATGAAAAGTATATTAAATGGAATGAAGAAAGTGAATAAATGGCCAATATAGAGGATGGTAAAGCCAAGGATACTCAATCAGAATGGCAAGAAAAAAGAAGTTAAGGGTATAATAATAATTTAAGGAGACCATGGGACATTATTAAAGGTCATAGGAGTACTCGAAGGAAAACAACACGATGAAGAGCTATTTGAAGAAATAAGGATGGAAAACTTCCCTAACCTGGTGAAGAAAATAGACATACAACCCCAGGAAGCTCAGTGAGCTCCCCAAAAGATGAACCTAAAGAGGTCCACGCAAAGGACACATTATAATTAAAGCGCCAAAGGTTAAATACAAAGAGAAACTCTTAAAAGCAGTGAGAGAAAAGCAAATAGTTACCTACAAGGGAGTACCGAAGGGACTGGCAGCTGATTTCTCAACAGAAACTATACAGGACAGAAGGGCTTGGCATAAAATATTCGATGTGATGAAAACCTGGGATTTACAACCAAGAATACTTTCTCTGGCAAAGCTCTCCTTTAGAGTTGAAGGACAGAAAAAGAGCTTCCCATACAAAAATAAACTAAAGGAATTTATCATAGCCATGCCAGTATTACATGAAATGTTGAAGGGACTTCTTTAAGAAGAAAAAACATGTATCGAAACAGGAATAAAGAATGGTAATAACTACATTCCTAGCAACAAGTACCTGAAATGGAGAAGAATTCAGTGCTCAAACCGAAGGATAGAGTGACTGAATGGCTAAGAAAAGAAGAACCTTACATATGCTGCCTGCAAGAGACTCACTTCAGATTAAAAGGCACACAGAGACCAAAAGGAAATGGACGGAAAAAGATATTGCCTCGATGGATCTAGAAGATATTGCTTGAATGAAATAAGTCAGATAGAGACAAATATCACATGATTTCATGTACATGTGGAATCTAATAAGCAACAATGGAAATAAACTCATAGATACAGAGGATATTTGGAGGGCTGCTAGGTGGCGGGAGGTTAGGAAGGATGGCGTAAAAGGGCAAAGGGATTAAGACAACCAAATGAATAGTTACAAAACTATGGAGACATAAAGTATAGCATAGAGAAAATAGTTAATAATGTAACAAATATGTAAGAAGAAAGAGGGGCACTAGATTTAGTGGGTAGTCACTTTGCGAGTTATAGAGATCTCTACTCACTATGCTGTACAACTGAAACTAATATATTATTGTATGTCAACTATGGTTGAAAAATCATTAAATTGTATAATGTAAATACGAGTATCTAATTGTCTATGATATTTCAATAAAGTGAAAAAATACTAGTAATAAGCTAAAATCTTTGAGCATCCATTTACTGTCAAACCACTGAGTCATCACAACCACATAGTGTCGGTAGTATCATTATGCCCATTGTATAGAATGAGGTTGAGGCTCAGAGAGATTGAGTCATGTGCCCAGAGCCAAGAACAGACCATCTATCCAGACCAGGGATGGCACCTACATGGCGCTCCTTGTTACACACTCACTTCCTTGGTCTTCGCTCACAGCAGGCATCACCAATTGATCTCAGTACTTTTTGGCACTAAACCTCAGAATCCTTTTCAGACCCCATTATCAAACAAACAAAGCTGACATGTGAGATGAAGCCTAGTTACAGTTCCAGATCGAGACCGAAAGCTCCCCTATCGGCACATTGATTTTTCTGATAGAAAGTCTAAGGCCCAGAGATATGGAGAAAATCATACCTGGTCACACAGTGAACAGAAAGGCATGGAGAGGGATTTTGGACCCAAATCTCTGGAGTCCCATCCCAGGATGATCCAAGACCTTTGCCCCTCACAGATCCCTGGTTGGATATTGCTCCAGGCCTTACCTGCTGCATGGGAATGAGTTAGCCATCAATGAAGCCTGGGCTGAGCCACATACACAGAGACCTTACGCTCTCTCACCACTTGGGCTACGAACTCCTTCTGCTTCCCAAAGGCCTCAAAGAGTCAGTTGTGGACCAAGAAGATGCCTCCACAGCAGGGAAAGACCATGTATCTTGGGGGAGAAAGAGGCCCTGGAGAGAAAGTATCTCGTCACCTGCTGTTCCATCAGTCTTAATCACTGTTCCCACCCTTGCTCTCCCTTTTGCTGTTTTGCTCTTGGTTATCACTTAGGTATCCAGTTGGATGTCACTTCCTCCAGAATCCTACTCTGACCTTCTCTGCCCTCCCTGCCTCCATGCTGCTGCTGCAGCGACCCGAGCCTTAGCCCTGACCCCCCTGCCTGTCCTTCTCCTATCCCAGCACTGTCCACTCTGAGTTGTAGTGGTCTGATGACTATTCATTTCCTTCTCTGGATGGAGAGCTCCATGAGGGCAGATCCCAGCACTTTCCTGGTCACTGCTGTGTTGTCACCATCTCCCAGCACAGGCTGGCATGGAGTAGTGGCTTCCATGAATACTGACCGTATGACTGTTAAGTCTGTCATGGCCCTGACCGCTATGGGTCACCAGTGTCTGGTGACGGATCTGTTTTCCCTGCTGAACTGTGAGCCCCATGAGAACAGGGGTGGGCTACTTGGTACCCTGCTGTGTCCCAAATATTCAACAAAGAGCTGGACACAACATAAGGGCTCATGGCAGACATTTGAATTAGATGATGAGAACTTGATGGAGGGCGGTAGGACTGGGGTGAGTGGTTTCGGAAACCTGCACCCAAAATGTGTCCACCTGCTTCAGATTGTCAGCCAGAAGCCCAGGAAAGGTCTTGAAGTCCTCACCCTGGTAGTCCGAAACAATGGCCAAAGACCGCAGAGCAGATGATGTTGGAGACAGAGAATCAAGGTGGTGTGTGCCTGTGCTTTGGCCTTGTGGGGTCAACTGCTCTGCCAGCCACCAGGATGGGCCCCAGCCCACCCTCAGCATGGCAGCCGGAGCGATCCCTTCCAAGCACATGTCTGACCACATCATTCTCTCCTCAAAATTATTCCTTGGCCCACCAATGTCTTCAAGACAGTGTTCAAGTTTTATCATAGATAAAAGGACCTCACACTGTCTGCCCCTCCTTCTCACCCTGGCCTTACCTCACCGTCTCCTCCCACTCTACAGGCCCCTGAGAAATGGAACTTTTCCCTATTTCTCCAGAGCACCAAAATCCCTCATCTCTGGATGATTTACCTTTCTGTTCTTCTCTTGCTTCCTAAACTGACTCACTTTTACTAATGCTCAAGTGTAAGCTCAAGCATCTCCAGGAAGCCTTCTCTAAACCTCTCTCCTTGTCTCAGTCAAGAGCCACATCTGGCCTTTCGCTGGCATAGACCAGAGGAGTCAGTGCTGTGATGGGAGAAGTATAGGAGTCCTGAGGACACTTAGGACCCAGTGCTGAGTGGAGTCAGACGAGTGGTGGTCAGTGTAGGCTTCCTGGAGGAGTGAATATCTGGACTGAGACCTGAGTGGTAGCAGAAGCGGTAGCTGGCCAAGCGAATAAAAGGGAAAGCACATTCCAGGCCAAGAGTTTGGCCCATGTGAAGGCCTCGACGATTACATCAGGAAGCTTGTAATTTATGCACTGCAGAGAGGTGCAGTGTCTAAGGGACATCAATTACATTGGAGACATCTGGATTTATATATCTATTATGGCAACACTCTGGTAGATGGTAGACAGGTGTCATGAGAAGGGAGTACATGTTCTGATTTTCAGACGGGCACCATAGGGCCTAGCAGTAGCCCTGCCCTCAGAGACTCTCAAAAACCTTAACTTTAATATGTATAATTTGTTATTGTGTTGATTGATTAAGGAAAATGAAAATGAGTAAGTGCAAATGTCAGTACTCTTTTAAAGGATAGGAGCCCTTGGGACACTGTCTAGAGCCCCAGGGTGGCGAAGGTGTGTGGACCCATCAGTTGGGAATGCTGATCGAGTCTAACTGCCCTTGAGAGTGAAGGCTCAGAGAGGGGAAGGGGCCAGTCTAAGGTCACGTGATGAGAAGAGCTGCACTTGGACCATTCTGAGCTTGATCCATGTGTATCTGTACATGAAGAGGAATTTTTACTCCAAAGGCTAACCTTATAATCAGCTCTTTGTTCTCCTTCTGTAGATAGGTTTCCCACATAGGCCATAGGGCAAGGCGACCTTGAAATTAACGAAAGACTCATCCTCCCTTTTACTTGTTCTGTCTAAATAACAAATGTAACAAATGTAAATGCTCTACCCATAGCAACTCCCACCTTCTGTAACTATCTGTAACCCCTAGCAACTTCTGAGGCCTGTAACCACCTGAGGAAAAATTAACCAATTGGCTCATGCCAACTAAGCTCTATAAAAGCAAGTTTGCCCTTGATCTCTGGGCCCAGATCTTCAGGGCGCTAGCTCTTCTGGGACTGCCAGCATAATAAACCTGAGTTCTCCAACCCTCCGAGTGGTGCTAGGATTCTCGCTGGTCTGATTTTTTTCTGTGATATTTCTGGAAGCCCCAGCGAGAATTAAACCATGGGGGCTAGTTGAGCCACCAGACCCATGGCTCGGCCTGGCCAGGACAGAAGGGCTCCGAGTCGAACGAGGATGCACACCACCTGACAGTATTCTGGGTTTTCTTTCAGACCGTCACTCTGACTCTCCTGACAGCACAGCCCTGACCATACTCAAAGGTGGGACGGACCAACTTTCAGGAATGTCCACAGGATAAGGTAGGGCCCAGGGGCTCAGCACTCTAGTCAGGTCCTGTCTTCGGATGGAAAAGGAACTTCATCACCTCCTAAAGTCTTCAGTTAGAAGACACAGGTCAGGGCCTTCCAATCGGGGAAGATATCAGGGGTCTTCCTGGGGTGGGCATAGGGAAAGATCAGGGCTTCCCCAAAGCAGGGAGGCAATATCTTAACCTCTGGTGTATGGATGTGTGAGTGAATGAGCGGCTTTGCTGGTTTGACTCAGTCAGGTACGAATCTGTGGCTCCACGGCCGAGCACCCATAAGGTACCCTAAAGGCTATGGAGTCTGGGTCAGCTCTTCTGCAATTCTGTGTTGTATGGCATTCGGTCCAGGGTGGCATTGGACTAGTGTCCAGTTGGAAGTCACAGAGCTGAGTTCGCTATGGTCAAGCGTCACCTAAGCTCCTTTGGGATGCGGCCAGACAAGGCACCTGAGTGGTCTCCTCTTTGGAGGAGGCACCCACCTTTGTTTGTCTTTGCACCACTGACACAGGGTGGGATACACAGGGAGGGAGGACAGAAACTCACTGATGCAGCTTAAGAATTGTCTATCTCCAAATGGCCCTTTTGACACAGAGGCCCTTTGTCAAATTATGTTCTTGAAATTTTAAGGTCTATTTGCCCCTCATTAGGAATCTCCCTAAGGTAATATATGGGTGGAGTTTCCTCGAAGCCAACTGTTTTAACTTTATGTTGAAAAACTTTCAGAAAGATTTCCCAGGGGATTAGAGGGTCAAGCTGACCCCAGGAAAATCCAAACTCTTTATGAGCTTGAGTGGCCCGCCTTCAGGGTAGAGTGACCTCCGGAGGGACCATGGACCACCCCACTGGAAGTGCTGTGTACTGGGTAGTAACAGGGACCCTTGGACACCTAAATCAGTTTCCATACCTAGACTCATGATTGCAAATCCCTACTGGAGTGTCCCATTGGGCTCGGCTCTGCACAAAATGGCAGGGACAGAATAAGTTACTTGTGGCCTGACCGACCTGGGGGAAGAACAAGGAAGAGCCAGCGAGAGACAACCACCAAGGGGACCCTGAGGAAAAACCTTTCTTCCCACTGCCATATATCCCAACAGCTCCGCCAGTTCCTGTACAGCCAAACTACCCCCAATGACTAGACAGCCCTCCTCCATCGGTGCCTCTGCCGCCCCAATGTCCTGAGTGGCCGCCAGCCCAAGTCCACAGCATCTTCACTTGGCCACACAGCCAGACCAAAAGCCTGTGGCCCTCCAGATGCCTCTCCGAGAGACAGAGGCCATTTCAAGGTTATCGAAGACGGCGCACTCCAGCCGGGATGCCCTGTACTCTACTATCAACCTTTCAGCACACCCCGTCCTATTCAAAGCAACCACAGGCAATGATTGAATTGCTCAGGTCCATCTTCCAAACTCATCAGCCTACCTGGGATGACTGTTGGCAACTCCTCCTAACTCTCTTCAACACCGAAGAATGATGCCGGATTCTGTCAGAAGCACGGGGATGGCTCCAAGGACAAGCACCGGATAGTGCACTAGACCACGCTCATGGGCCTTAGGGGCTGCGCATGATGCCAGGCCTAACTGGGACTTCAGTGTCCAGAACGGAAGAGAGTTCTTGACAGGTATTGGCAGGCCGTCCTGCAGAAAGTGAAAACTGGGCCCGTACAGCCGACAAACATGTCCAAAATGGCAGAAGTTGTCCAAAAGCCACAGGAGTCACTCACAGAGTTCTATGAGGGGTGTTCTGGGTGTGTTCCTTTGCTCTTAAGCGTGAAAAAAATTAACACATGGTCAAGACGGCATTCATGGTTCAATCTTACATGGATATCTGCCGCAAGCTTCAGAAATTAGAGGGCTTTGTTTGGGATTAACACCACTCAGCCGCTGGATGTTCCAAACAAAGTGCTTGTGAACTGTGACTGGGAGGCAAAAGATAGCTGATAAGCGGATGAAACAAAAAGTGTCCCTGCTGGCAGCCGTGTTAGGAAACTCAAGCCCAGTAAAACATACTACTCCTCCATGAAAGGGAGAGGCCAACAGGAGACCGCCACTACGCCGTGACCAATGCACCGACTGTAAAGAGACAGCCATTGGAAAAACAAGTGCCCCCACCACAGGAGGATGTCTAAAGAGTCAGGGAAGTTCAATCAACCCTGTAAAGAAAAATACTAGCCTGAGCCTGTGGTCCAAGACCTCATCTGCCTAGCCAGAGAAGAGTCAACTAGGGGCGACGGGGCTCCCTGATTATGGGTGTCCGGGAGTCTATGCTCACAATAGAAATAGGGAAACAATCAACGACCTTTATGGTGGACACTGGGCTGAACACTCTGTGGTGAGCACACCCATGGCTCTCTTCGCAGACTGAAGAGCAACCGTCGTCACGACCACGGGGGACCAAGCTGCCCGCTTGTTCTGCAAAGCCCATTCATGTCAGTTAGGGGGCCACCTGGTGACTCATGAGTTCCTGTACCTACCAGAGTGCCTCAGGCCCCTTTTGGATAGAGACTTATTAACGAAACTTGGAGCACAGATCACCTTTAACCTTGGGAAGCCCAGCAGTCGCCTCCTGGGGAGCTGACCTGCTCTAATGATGACTGTGACTGTGCCAGGAAAATTGAATGGCGCCTCTATTGCCCGGAAAGAAAACAAGGAAATCCAACATGCCCGATAGAAGAGTTTCCCGCTACCTGGACAGAAAAGGGGCCTCCAGGTCGAGCCAAAAAACACGCATCCAATCTTGGTGGATCTGAGGCCAGGAGACACTCCTGCCATACAAACAGTTCGGCCGTGGCAGTGCCTGATTGTGTATCTGTCCAAATGGCTAGATCCAGTGGCCGCAGGATGGCCGCAGTGCCTCCGAGTCTTAGCTGCCATGGTAGTCCTGGCCAGAGAATCAGACAAGTTCACATGGGGACAGAATATAAATGTCGAGGTCCCGCCATGCTGTTACTGCATTAATGAATAACCAGGAACTCAAGTACCTGACCAACACCACGATGACTCATTATCAGGGACTGCTTTGTGAAAATCCAAGTTTCCACCTCGAACTTTTCTGCCCACTGAGGCGGGATCATCCAACGATGACTGTGAAGAGGTCACGGAAGAAGTCTACTCAAGCAGGCCAGACCTGACTGACGTTTCTCTTTCTAATCTCAGAACTAGTATTATTCACCAATGGGAGCAGCTTCATCCTTAAAGGACAGCGAAAAGCCAGCTACGCAATAACGACCACAAATGAGGTGATCACAGAAGGTCACAAATGAGGCTCTGCCACAGAAGGTCAGCACAAGCAGGTCTAAGTATGGGCCCTCATCCAGGAGCCACAGCAGGCTGAAGGAAATGGGCCAATATCTATATCAACTTCAGGTACGCCTTTGTTACTTTGCATGCACATGGAGTCATTTATAAAGAGAGGGGTTTACTGATGATGGAAAGAAAAGAAATGAAGAACAAATCAGATACCTCAACTGTAGGAGGCAGTCTGGAAGCCTTCTCAGGTGGCAGTCAATCACCGCAAGGTCACCGTGAAGGAACCTACCCTGTCAATACTGGAATATTACTGGGAATACTGGGAAATAAACTGGCTGACCAAGTAGCTGGGGCGTGTCAACCACCCAAGTGCCGCAACGGGCCCTGAGCCAGTCTCTAAGGTTTTCCTAGCTCCACAATTGCCTCTGTCCTTGACACATACCAAGGAAGAAGAACAATGAGCTTTAAGTGAAGGGGGAACCAAGAGAAAGGAGGTCTAGCGAGAGCTTCCAGATCAGAGACTCTTTAGTCCTGCTGTGGTGGCAGCTCGGCTGGTAACATGACACCATGAGTTGACTTCCCGAGAGAATACTACTTTAGAAAGTCTGTTCGGCTGCTGCTATTTCATACCTAAGCTCCCAACCCTGTGCACCCAGATCAGTGTTACATCAGTGTAACTTGTGCAAGAAACAATGCTGGCCCAAGGTCAAAATTAAACTCAGGGGTGCAAACATTTGGGACACTGCCCTTTGAAGACCTAGAAGTGGACTTTACTGAGGTCAAGCCTTATCAGGGCCACCGATAGTTGCCTGTGTTACTTTGCACCTACTCCGGATGGACTCTACTCCGGATGGACTGAAGCTTTCCCTACATGCACTGAGTGGGTATGAGAAGTATCTAGAGCCTTGTTGAGGGGAATTGTTCCAAAATACAAGCTGCTCCTCTCTATAGGATCTGACAATGGACTTGACTTTGTGTCTGAGAGTCCAGACTCTTTCCAAAGCCCTAGGAATCAAATGGAACTCCAAGCGGCCTATAGGCCACAAAGGTCAGGGAAAGTTGAGCGCATTAACTGGAACCTCAAGACCACTCTAGTTAAGCTTTGTCAGGAAACCCAATGACTTGGATTGACTTGTTGTCTTTGGCTCTACTCTGAGCACAGTGTACCCTAAGGCCTCAGGCTACTCGCCTTTTGAAATCCTTTATGGAAGACCTCCCCCAGCGATAAGGAAGCTAAAAAGAGACCCTTGACAGATAGCTGACCTAGAAATGTCCGGACACCTTCAGGTCCTAGGGAGGATCCTTTGCCACATCACCCAGGAAACCCTAGAAAGTCCCTCTATCCCCTTAGGGAATTGGGTCCACCCCTATCAGCCAGGAGATGAAGTATGGGTTAAGGACTGGAAGAAGGAGCCACTCCAGCCTATCTGGACTGTCCCTCACACTGTCATATTAGCAACTCCCACCGCTGGTAAGGTTGCAGATAGCACCCCATGGATCCACCACGCCCGGGTAAAGAGAGAGATAGCTTCGGAAGAAAGGGAGATGTGGACTGCAGAGCCTCTTCCTGATCAGCCGCTCCAAGTCACATTCCAAAGGCAGCAGAGATCCCCCTAAGACCTTCGGCCTTGCTCTAACCACCTCCAGAAGCTGGCCAGTCTACACATGCCAGAAGCCTGAGAATCAACCGTCCAGACTGTCCAGATGTATTGTTATCATCCTTTAGCCCTAACACTCTTTAGTACTTATCCCGCTGTTTGTTTCAGAGTTAGCTTCAGTAACAGCACCCACTGATTGGATCGTGAGTCACAGGGGCACCTTAACCCTCACCTATTTAGCCTGCATCAGGATCCTTTCATTTCTTGCATATTCAGGTGAAATCCCTCTTCGGTACATTTCTAGAAACTTTGTCTAGCTACTATTGGTTATAATCATGAGTAAGAGTCTTCCTTTGTTAACTCTAGTAGGATTTTATACTCAAGTACTCCAAGCAATGGTGTCCCTTAACACACCCTACAAGGGTTTTATGGACTCTTAATTTAGCTTATCATCTCTTAAACTCTTCCAACAATGACTTGGCTAAAAATTGTTGGTTCTCTCTGTCTCCATCTTCTGCTCACTACTCGGCTGTTCCCATCCCAGGGGAGGTCACCAATTAGAATTAGAACTGATGAATGTAGAAAATATATTTGATTTCCAAGTCACTGACATAAATGAAGGCACACTGTCAGGACAGGCAGTTAACCTCTTAACGTCCTACAGAACCATTTAACTCAGGCAGCATCTCCTGAGCCTCCAATTTGGGGACCTATATCAACTCATACAAATCTTAAGTTTCAGGCACCCCTTTTATCAAGAGAAGTCAAGACTTGAGCCAGAGCCAAAATCTAGGCTCCCTTGAGGATTCGTGTTGCAATTATACTATAGAAATAGAACCCTCAAAAGACTGGTCTAGTTTCAAAGTAGCACAGGCTGTTCTGTTTAAGAAATCTGTATGATTCTCATGAAAACCCGATGTAAACACTACAGGGTTACTAAACAAAGTTCAGGTTACTGTCAAGGGAAGCCAAACAATAGCTTAAACATATTTCCTTGGGAGCTCTGTTCTGCACCCTCCCCGGAAGATGCCTGCTCTTACCATAATATGAAAACCCCACTGGATGGGTTTTATAGGTACTAAAAGAAATTTTTTATGTTAGGAAAATAGAATCTCTGGGGCATCTCAGGATTCTTCCTTTGGACCCCCCAATCCCTCACAGGAGCAGTTCTAGCAGACACTTTTGACATGTGAAACTGAAAACAGCAAAAAGCCGAATGATCGCCTTCTCACTATGGAGATGAGTTTTTGCCTTGGAATCCCAGGTATATTCTTTCTTTGTTGATCCAATTTATATCTCTGTCTCCTGGTTAACTGGACAGGGACTTGTATCCTGGTGTAGTTGGCCCCTGAAATAAACATTGCTTCCATCAACCAGCTATGACTATCCCTCTAACACACACAAGAACCAAATGATACAATTCATTCCCCTTCTTAGAGGCCTTGGCATCACCGCAAGGGTAGGCACTGGCACAGCTGTCCTAGCCTCCTCCCCGTCTGATTGCCAAAGCTGATCTAAGGACCTATTGTACAGCTTAGAAGACATATTGAAAAGTATCCTCATTTTACAAACTCATTTAGATTCCTTAGCAGGAGTAGTTTTAAAACCGGAGGGGAGTTGCTCTTCTAATGACCGAAAAAAGAAGGTTATAATTATTTTTAGAAGAATGTTGTATTTATGTTAATCAGTCTGGTATAGTTAAAGATGCAGCCCAGAGGGTTACAGAGAGAGCTTCAAAAACCCACCCACAATTGAACGAGTCATTGGGGTGTTGGTTCAGAATATGGAGTTGGGAATCTGGACTTCTGCCACTTTCAGGTGCTCTCCTCATGGTCCTCATAGCTCTCTTATTTGGATCCTGTATCCTGAACTGTCTTGTCAAGTTTGTCAACTCATGCCTAGAATCCATCAAGTTACAAATGATTATGACATCCGCACCACCCTTGTACCGGCCCCTAGGCCAAGATAATCAGAAGGGTGTTGCCCTGTAAGGATTTAACATGCATCAAAAGAGGAGAATGAAGAGAAATTTGCCCTCAAAAGGCTAAACTAATGATCAGCTGTTTGTCTGCCTCTGCGGTTATGCTTGCTGCATAGGCTGTAGGTCAGGGTGACCTTAAAATTAATGAAAGACTCATCCTCCCTTTTGCTTGCTGTGTCTAAATAACAAACGTAACAAATGTAACTGCCTGTAACAAATAGCAATTCTCGAGCTCTGTAAATGCCTGAGGGCAAATTAACCAATTGATCCATGCCAGCTAAGTCCCATATAAAAGCAATGTTGCCTCTGAGCTCAGAGCCCAGATCTTCAGAGCGATGGCTCTTCTGGGACGGCAGGGCAAATAAACCTACGTTCTCGAGCTCTCCGAGTGCTGCTTGGTTTCTTGCTGGTCTGATTTTTTCTGCAACATTTCTGAAAACACACATGCAGCACACACACCCCTGACACCTAGGTCTCAACACACATCTCCAACTCCTTTTTCAGGCAGCCAACTTCCTCCTGGATCTGCTCTTCCAGGCTCTTCCTGCCCAGGCCTAGGCCCAGGAGAGTGATGAGGGCAAGCCTTACGGTTCTCCAGCGTTTGCCCTGGCTGAAGGCAATGCCTTCAGGAAGAGACCTGGGCTGACCACTGACCCGGGAGTACAGTAGGGTTGGAGCAAGGTGGGAGTGGGGCAAGAAAGGCACATTCGCAGGAAACTGAGATAGGGAGCCGCGATGCTCATTGGGCCTGGAGCAGCAGGGCGAGGAGCACGCAGTCACGGTCATCTGCAGTAGCTAGACCTGGAGAGACTGTGTCCTGAGGGAAGTGAGATTGAGTGTGCATTTTGGTCAGGCTATGTCTTTCTAATGTACCTCCTTTTGAGCATTTTCAGACGTGTTAACCAATTCTGCTTATATTTAAGAAATGTATATTTAAGGAGTGGCCCCACCTCATGAGTTGTAGTAAATCCTAAAGCGAACAATGTGACGCAGTGCCCAGATCCTTCCTCAGGAAAGAAGGACATATCATCTATTGCCGGGCTGCCCCCAGCCGTCGGCCCCTTCCCAGGCAACCCCAACCATGGCCAATCCATGCAGGCGTAGAAAAGGCCAGATGTCTCGGTCCACCTCAGGACAGGTCCGAAGGTCATTCCAGGTCCAGAACTCCCAGGAAGGTGTCCCGGAGCTGCCCTGGAGACTGTATCACGGGTCTTTTTCTATCCGGCCCAGCTTCCCTTCCTTCTCTTCCCCAGGTGCCAAACCACAGGTTCTCTCTAAGAGAGGGTCTTGTGGGCTAACATCCATCACAGAATTACTTCCTATGGACCCAGCCTAAACAAGTGTAAAGCCACGTGTGGTAGCCTTCATAATGCCCTTCCTCCCAAATAGCCCCATGTCTTAATCTTTGTAACCTGGGAATATATTCCCTTTCAGGGCATAGGGGTCTTTGCAGATGTGATCAAGTTAAGGATCTTGAGATGGGGAGATTATCCTGGAAGATCTGAATGTGACTGATGTAACCATAAGGGTTTTCATGAGAAGGAGGCAGAAGGCTCAGAGTTAGAGATTTAAGGTCAGAAGCAGAGGTCAGACGGGAGAGATGTTATGCTCCCAAGTTTGAAGATGGCAAAGAGGCCATGAGCCAAGGAGTGCAGCCTCTGGAAGCTAAAAAGGCAAGGAAATGCATTCTCCCTTACAGTCTTCAAAAGGAACACAGCCCTGCAGATGCATTACAACCCTGATCTCCTGAAGTATAAGATCATTAATTCATGTTACAAGCCACTGAGTTCGTGATGAGTTGTTCCAGCAGCCACAGGAAACTCACCTGTCTTATGACTTTCCATCTGGGGTCATCCCAGTCTGTATTAGCTTGCTGGGTGTTCCCCAGACTGGGTGGCTTAAACAACAGAAATGTATTCTCTGGGGCTGGAAGTCTGTGCTCGAGTTGTCTGCAAGCCTGGTTCCTTCTGAAGACTGGGAAGGAGAGGCGCCTCACGCTCCTCTCCTACGTCCTGGTGGTTCGTAGGCAAGCTTTGATGTCCATGGGCTTATAGAACACCTTTTTTATCTTTGTCTTCATCTTCTCACAACCTTTTTCCTGTGTGCATGTCTGTGTCCAAATTTCCTTTTTTATAAGGACACCAGTCATACTGGTATGGGGCCTATCCCAATGACTTCATTTTAACATGATTACCTCTGTAAAGACCCTGTGTCCTAATAAGGTCACTGACTGAGGCACTGGGGGGTTAGGACTTAACTTATGAATTTTAAATGACACTATTAAAAACCCATGACAGTCACTCATGCCACAGTATTTTTCTGAGTCCCTACCTAGAGCCAACACTGTACTGGGTGACAAAAATACCAAACAGATTAAGTCCCTGACCTAGAGAAACTGAAATTCACACATCTGAACATTTTCTACCTCCTGCCCCTCACTCTTCACCTCCACTTCTCAAGATCTTTATTGATTCTTGTTTATTTTTGTGGTGCATTTCATCCGTACGCTTGTTTAATGCTTAGAACTCTTTAGGGAAACTTTTATAACTTCCCATTTTATAGGTGAAGAAACTGAGGCCCAAGGAGGACAGCCACTTGCCATAGTTTACATGTGGAAGAACCAGCTTTTAAATCCAGTCATAGAGGACTCCAAGGCATAGGCTTGATGGCTCTACTGAGAATTCCCTATCTGGGTTCAGGCACCCCTAGAATTCAGGGAGCCCATGAACTTGGATGGAAAACAAAATTGCATCTTTTTCCCCACTAAACTCCATCTAAAAGTGAGATTTTCCTTCAGTTATACGGGCAGAGCACAGCAACAGTGGTATCAGCAGCGGTAATCAGCTTCATCGCCAACGGAAACCACAGGCAATCTCTCTCATAGCAGGCTACTGCTGTAGCTCTCAAACTACCCTCTGGACTCATGACCGCTCTGAAATTATGGTGCTCATGGACCCAGCACTAGATCTTAATATCTAACATGTTTATGAGGAAGAACACACTAAACACAAATGTGGTTTATATTTAGCATTCTGAAAAATGTTTCAGTAAAATCAATTTCTGTAGCAATTCTATGACTTGAATTATGTTTTATTGTGGTAAAATACGCATTACGTGAGATTTACCGTTTTAACTATTTTAAAGTGTACAACCCAGTGGCATTCAAAACGTGCCCGCATAATCTTGTACTACCATGCCACATCTGGTTGCAGAACTTTTAATCGCCCCGAAGGAGAACGCCTTGGGCATTAAGGACACTCCCCATTCTCTCATTCGCCGGCCCCTGGCAATCCCGCGTCCACATTCTGAGACTGGATTTGCCTATTCTAGATATTTATATCAGTGGAATCATGTACAATATGTGACCTTTTATGTCTGGCTTCTTTCATGAATTTTACACAGGCGAGAACGTCACCCTGACAGGGGCCCATGGTGCCAGAGGACATTGTAAAATGTAAGTGGGCAAAAGAGGATTTGTAGCCCTAATCGGCATTCGCGGAAAAACTAATGTTGGTTGAGCACATATTATGTGCCAGAGTCTGTCTCCGTGTTTCATACATATCAACAGACTGAAATCTCACAGCATCCCTGGGATGGGGAGTGAGCATAATTATTCCCATTTTACCAATGAGGCAAGAGAGGCACAGAGAGGCTACATAAATCACCAGTCTGTCCTCATGCGGACTGTGCTAGGGCTAGAATTTGAACTCAGGTCTTCTGGCTCCGGGCCATAGCCACTTAACAACCCTGTAGTGATGCATCTGGTAGGGAATTAAGGAGGAGGCCCCAGCCAAGTTCACCGTGGCCAGGTTGGCCCTCTAGGAAACAGCCATCCCTGCACACCCTGGGAAGACCCCACCTGCTCCACCAGAGGCTTGTGCACCGCCTCACAGCCACGCAGCACGACCACAGGAGTTGGACCCAGGTGGACTATGAACACCAGTTGTACCCCAGGCTCTCAGCTACAGCCACAGGGAGGGTGGCCTTGAGTGCCAAGGGGCCACTGTGTATCTCTGTGTCTCCCAGCAGGTGGCCACCTCTCGCTGCCCACTCTGGGTCTCCATCATACTGTGTTTCTCTCTGCTCCAGGTCTTTCTGGCCATCTCTGTCTCTCTGTTTCTTGTGTCTCTGATCCTGACCCTCCTTGTGTCTTCATTTCTCTTGGTCTCTTTTTTGCCCCTCTGTGTTGTCCCCTATCACCTGATCTCTCCAGTTCCGTGTTTTTGTCTCTTGGTCTCTTGGTCCCAAGATGTGCATCTCTGTCCCTGTGACTCTCCTGTCTCTGGTCTCTCTTATCGCTCCCTTTCCTTCCTGTTCTCTTCTCACAAGAGACTCTACTCTTGTTTCCATTTCTTTGTCTTAATCTCTCTCCCTCCATTCCAAGCCCCCTCTCCCTGTCTCTATTTCTGTCTCTCTGTGATTCTCAGTGTCCCTGCTCTCTCTGTGACTCTTTCACTATCCGTCTCTGCCTCTCTCCTACTCTCTTTGATGTTTCTGTCTCCTGCTGTCTGGTGCTGGATTTCTCCATGTCTCTGCCTCTGGGTATGTCCAATGAGAGAAATTCCAACATGGTCCCCACCCCCAACACAGACACCCTGCTGTTCCCACCACCCTCTGCATTCAAGAACACAGCCGGGGCTCCAAGAGTCTGGAGGAAGTGCACTCCCCTTAACTGCAGGAGGTTGGCCAGCCCTGGGAAGGAGGATGAGCCTGGGGACAGGCCAGCATAGGTGGCTGGAACACAGCTGCAGAAGGTGAGGCCCACAAGGAGAAGGAAAGACAGAAGATCCACTGGTAGGGCCATGAGGCTGGGGGCTGGGAACCAGGCCCAGGTCAGAAGCAGGTAGAAGTGATCCATACGTGCTCCCACAAGTCTGGGGAAGGGCAGGGAAGAGACTGGCCACATTTGGCTTTGATCCATCCCTCTGCTTTCTCTCAAACTCTCAGCCTAGCTCAGTGCCTCCTAATTCTCCCTTCAGTCAGTCTTCTGCTTTCTCAGCCACTCACTAGCTCCGCCAACCTGTCGCCAGCTCCCTCATTCTCCACTTCTGTCCTTTTCTGTCTCCCGGTGGATTGGTGGGTTTTCCTTTCTCCACGTGTCTGTGTTTCAGTCCTTCAGTCTCTGGGCTTCACTCTCTGGACTCCTCACACCCTCTCTTTGCCACACCTGCCTCTTTGCCTTGGCCTTACCTTTACTCTCACAGCCTCAGGTATCACACTTTGCATCTTTGGTCACACTCCAGTGTGATGGTCAAACTACCTCACACTCAGTACACATGGGACTGACAAATCAAAAGGGAGGCTTAAGGACAAACTACCACGGAGGGGAAACTAAGGCATGATGCCTGAATATTATCCTGAATATGTGAATGAGCATATTTATCTGTTTCATTGTCATCTGTCCCTCCCTCTTGAATGGTTGCTTGTGGAAGGCCTGGGCATTTACCCATCTATTCTCTGCTGCATTCATCTCCCATGACTAGAATGAGGCCTGGACCACACAGCAGGAGCCCAACATATGTTTGTTGAATGAGTTAATGAGGAATGAATGAGTAAATGTTTGCTTATCATGTCGCTTGCTGTCTCACCATTCATTGTCTGGTTGCCTGTTGTCTTGGCCATATCATGAGCCTCTCTTTCTGGGTCTGTCTGCCCCTCTGCCCACCTCAGCCTCAGACCTCAGTCTCTGCGTCTCCCGCTATGGCTGATCCATATTCATTCACTGAGCGGTGACTATGTGCCAAGCCCCTTGTACATCGGGTCTCATTTACATTCTCACAAGGACCTTTTAGAGTAAGGGCCTGCATTTTCCAGGCGAGGAAACCTGAGGCTCAAAGAGGGGCGACGCTTGCCCACTATCTTTGGCAGGACAAATAAATGATGAAGCTGAGGCTTGAGACTGAGTCTGTCTGACTCTAACCATTAGTGCTTTATTCTGACACATGAGCACTTCCCAGAGTGTGCTTCCTCAGAGCCCTAGACCTAAGAGATGGTGATGGGTCCCGAGTTCAGTCTGAGGTAAAAGAAAAGAGAACTTATAGGCTGGGAGCTGCTGCCAACTCCCCCTCCCTACCTGATGGCTTATTTACAGAGAAAATTAGCTCTCTGAAGATCCAAGAAGTCCTGCAGGCAAGAAACCACTTTCCTTTGTTTGGCCCAGTCTCCTCCTTGCTTATTTAACCATAGAACCCTTTCTCCTAGAACTTACTGTCCTCTTCTGCCTCATACCCTCTCTTTCTCTTTTTCGTTCTGTCTCTCACCCTCTGCTTTCTCTCTGTGTGTTTCTGCCTCTTTCTCAGAAAAACAGCATAGTGAGGGTTGAAAATAGCAGGCCCTGGAACGAGGCTGTGTGGGTTTCACACCGATTTTACCTCTAGACTGCTGTGTGACCCTGGGCAAACGTCTTAACCTCTTTCTGCTTCACTGTACCCATCTATGAAGTGGAGATGACAACAATGCCTACATGGAAAAGTGAGGAATAAGTGAGTTACTCTGTGGGAAGCATTCACATTTCCCCATCAGTGGTTTCCAAGGCTGGACCCTCAGGCCCACTCCAGATTACACAGCACAGCTGGAGCCTGGACCTGGGGTCAGGAAAAAAGTCCATGCTGGCATCTCTCCAAGGTCAGGAGAGTGCAGGTTCCACCCCTGAATTCAAGAGGTCAAGCTAGTTTGTTCCCTCCTCCTGGGCAGAGCGTATGGGGTGAGGCTCGCCTCATAGCTCTGACTGCCCTCGACTCATTGCCATGCATGTGCTGTCATGCCATTCAACTGTCCCCACACTCCAGATCAGCATCTTTGGTGGTGGCAAATGGTTTGTTTAACATTGCAAATGAGATGCTGGATCCCCAAATTAAAGAACACACAGAGAGAAAGAGGCCGGTAGCTAAGCAGAGGCACACAGATGTGGACACACTCATCGCATATTGGGCAATTCTGATCTGATCTCTGCCAAGGCAGACCCGAGCATGGTGGCCATCAATCGAACTGAACTCAGACTCTACCCTTTTAGAACTCAGGGTCTAGAGAAAGAGACACATACCAAGAATGAGCAAGAGTGCAAGAGAAAGAGAGAGTAGAGAGAGTCAGAAAAAGACACTCACACAATGGAAGACAGACAGAAAAAGACACGGCGACAGCTGTTTGGTTAGTCAGAGAGACACAAAGAATCCAAGAGAAAATTACGACTAGAACTATCATATGGCCCAGCAATTCTGCTTCTGGGGACTTATCTGAAGGAAATGAAACCGCTCAATGAAAAAGATATATACATTCCTATGTTCGTTCAGCATTACTTATAATAACTGAGATATGGAGTAATGTAGATGTACATTTAAAAAGTGATTTTAAAAGATGCGATCTATAGGTATATATGCACATATCTATGTAGATATTGGAATGTTACTTAACCATGAAAATCATAAAATATTGTCACTTGTGATGACGTGGATGGACCTAGAGGGTATTATGCTCAGTGAAATAAGCCAGATAGAAAAAGAAAAATACTGTATTATTCACTTATTTCTAGACTCTAAAATCACAAAACAAACAGGAATAGACTCATAGATACAGAGGACAAACTGGTAGCTGCCAGAGGGAGAAATGTGCTGTGATGGGTGAAAAGGAGAATGGGAAAAAGTAAAAACTTCCAGTTATGAGCTAAATAAGCCATCAGTAGGTAATGTACAGCACAGGGAATATAGTAAATAATATAAATTTTATACTGTGACAAGCGATGACTAGACTTAAAAGGATGAACATAACACGAGCTATAAATGCTGAGTAACTATGTTGTGAACCTAAAACTAATATAACATTGTATGTCAACTACACTTTACTAAAAGCAAAACAAACAAAAAAAACTCAGCTTTGGATACGAATCTGGTGAGCTGGTAATAAAATCAATAAATGCTGTTTCCTACTTAAAAAAAGAAAAGAAATAAAAGAAAAGAAGAAGATAAAAATAGAATGGGTGAAAAACTGTCATAGAGATTTAATGAAATTCCTCAGATTAAGAAAACAACAACAACAACAAAAAAAAAGTCCAAGAGAGGCCTCTCAGGTGATCGTGCCTCAACATCCTCTTTTATAGTCTCTCTGCCTTTCCCCACCTGTCCCACCTCTGCTCTGAGCATTGTCGATTTGGTCTTTCCCATGCCCTCTTTCTCTTACACTCAGCATCTCTGTCTTTATGGGTGTCACCGAGAAGGAAAGGTAAAGAAGACAGATACTGAGCATCTGCAGACCACATGAAGACAGGGAGCAGGATATGCACACGCACACATATACACTCACACATGTGCAGACTCACATGCACAGGAACACCTACCACCACCCCCTACAAATACAAACACACTTTCCATGGAAAATAATTCAATTCTATAAAGCATAATCACAGATATAAGTGGACTCATCCACAGAAATGTATATATAGGCATCTTCAGGACAAGATGAAGTCACAGTGACCAGATGAAACAACCTCACTGAAATGACCACCGCATGGGGAAAGATATGACAACAGTTTTTAAGACACGAAATATCAGGAGATGAAGGACAGTGATGCCTGAGAGTTGGGATCAAAAGTGGGGAAGCTCTACAATTGCCTCGTGTGTGGCCTTACAGGCTACAGTGTAGGCAGGAGAACCCGAGTGGGGCCCCGTGCACTCCCTGAATTGAGAAGACCAAATAGAGGGTCTGAAGGGTCCAAGGCAGCTAGAATTCACAGGACAGGGTACAGGTTAGGAGCTGCACAGAGAGGGCATTCTAGAAATCTTCGGAAGGTGCCTTGAGAACTCAGCTGAGCTCTGATCAATGTATATGTGTGTGGAAACTTCCAGAGGCTGGTAAAGAAACATCCAAAAGGATTAGAGGAAATGGTGCTCACACAGGGCCAAGAATGTTGCCAGTTCCCATCAGCCAGACTGAAAAATATATAATTTATGGGACATTGGGACTCAGAAAAGTCTTGCCTTAGTAGACTGAACCCTTCTCAAAGCTCACCGAGTAAATCTTCAAAAGAAGGCCTAAAGGAATTAAACATTTCCCAATGAACTTACCTGTGTTCCACAGCAAAGCTTGAAAATATTTATAGGACAAATACCAGGTACCTAACAAGGGACAATTCATGGTGTTTGAAATCCAAGGAAAAGTCCCCAGGCATGCGAAGAAACAAAAAAAATATGAGGAGGAAAAAAATAAAATAAAAGTGACACAGATGTTAGGATTAGCAGACAAGGACATTATAACAGCTATAATAATATGTTTCATGTGTTCAAAGAGTTAGGTAGAGACATGGAAGATTAAAAGAGACTCAAGTCAGATTCTAGAAATAAAAACTAGAGTTTTAAGATGAAAGATACACTGATAGATTCATGGCAATTTAAACACTGTAGAAGAAAAGCAGAAGAGATTAGTCATAGCAATAGAAGCTATTCAAAATGAAACACAGAGAAAAGGGAATTTTAAAAATTAAGCAGAGTATCAGTGAGCCGTGGTACAACATCAAAAGGCTAATACATGTGTATTTGGAGCATTTGAGAGAAAGGAGCAAAAGGTGTGAATGGAAAAAATAATTAATAAATAATGGCTGAAAATATCTAATTTTGGTGTAAAATTATAAACACGTAGATCTGAGATTCTCAACAAACCTCAAACACACACACCACCTAAAGAAACTATGCCAAGACATCGTAATCAAATTTCTCAAAAGTCGTAATCAAATTTCTCAAAAAGAAATCTGAACAGTAGCCTGAGAAGAAAGATACAGGATGTACAGAGGAGCAAAGATATAGATGATAGCAGGTTTCTCATCAATGAAAATGCAAGTAAGAAATCTGTGGAGCAACGTCCTACAGTGCTGACACAGCAAACTATCAATCAAGAATTCTATAGTTAGCAAAAATATCTTCCAAAGACAAAGACAAAATAAAGTTGTGTTCAGAGATGTCAAAGTTTAAAGAGTGCATCACAATGATATCAGATGGAAATATGAATCTATATATTCCTACACAAAGGAATGAAGAACCTTGGACTTGATAACCAAATGAAAAATATAGAAGATTTTCTTCTATTATCTAATCCTTTTAAAAAATAATTGACTGTTTAAATAAAATAGTTACAATGTAGTGTGTGGTTTATAGCTTATAGAAAATAAGATGTATGAAAACAATAACCCAGAGTTACAGTATATTCTATAATAAGGCTATAAGCCACATGTGAAGTGACATAAGATCCCCTGAAGGTAGACTAATCATTTTAAGATGTATACTATGCATCTTAAATCAACCACAAAAATAACAAAATGAAGAGTCCTGGCTAGTAAACTTGGAGATAGAATGGAATAATAAAACAATATTTAATCCAAAAGAAGGCAGAACAAAAGAAAAAGAGAACGAGGAACAGATTGGCAAATATGTTGCCAGACTTACACCCAATAACATCTATAATCACATTAAATTTGTATTGTCCAAACACCCAAGTTCAAAGGTTTTCGATTGGAGGGGAAGAGAAGCAAAATCTAATTATGCGCTATCTGTAAAAAACATTCGTTCAATGGAAAGTCACAAATAAGTTAAAATAAATGGATGATAAAAGATATGCTATGCTAACACTAATGAGAAGAAGACTAAAGTGGCTATCTTAATATCAGAAAGAGTAGATTTCAAAAAAAAAAATTTCACCAGGGATAGAGAAGGGCATTTCTTGATGATGAAAGTCAAATAATCGAGGCACATAATAATCCCAAAGGCTTATACACTTGATAACAGCTTCAAAATACACTAAGCAAAATCTGATAGAGCTGCGAGGGGGAAATAGAGAAATCGCAGTCATACTCAGAGTTGGAAAGGCCCCGTTCTTAATAACTAACGGAGCAAATAGGTGGAAACTCAGCAAGGATATAGTTGAAGTGAATAACGTTATTATTTGACCTGAGTAACCTTTATAGCACGCTGCACCCAGCAACAGCAGAGTACACATTGCTTTCAGGAGCAATGCATTTATTGCATTCAATAAAATAGAGCACGTTCTGACTCATTAAATGAGTCATGATAAATTTAAAAAGACTCATCGTACAAAGTATGTTTTCTGATTACAATGGAATTAAATTAGAAATCAATAACAGAAAGATCTCTGGAAAATCCTCCAATAGTTAGAAAATAAACAAATCACTTCTAAACAACCCATGGATCAAGAAGAACTCTAAAGGGAAATTAGAACATAGTTTGAACTGAATGAAAATAGCACACATCAAAATTCGTGGCATATTGCTAAAGCAGTGCTTGGGGAACTTTCATTGCACTGAACAATGTTAGAAAAGAAGGGAAGTTCCCAAATCTATGATCTTATTAGCTTCCATTGTAAGCAATCTGAAAAAGAAGAAAAAGGAACCTCAAAATAAGTAAAAGACATAAAATAATAAAAATCAGAGAGGAAACCAATATCTTAGGAAACAGAAAAACAATGAAGAAAATCAATTAAACAAAAATTAGATTGTTTGAAAAGATCAATAAAATGGTAAAGCTCTTTATCAATAAAATTGGTAAAGCCATACTGACCAGAGCAAAAGGAGAGGAAACAATTTACCGATATCAGGAAAGAGAGATGGCATCATTCTTTAAAGGATAATAAGAGAATATTATGAAACATCATGCCAATAAAATTGACAGCTTAGATGAAATGGACAATTTCCTCAAAAGATAAAACTCACTAAAACTAACCTGAATACCACTGTAGTAACTGACTGTGAAGTTAAAAACTTTTCTACAGCCACGATACCAAAAAACACATGCAAAAAGAGTAAAAGTAGATAAATTACATTGCTTCAAAATAAAAACTTCTGTACATCAAAGGCCATAATCAACAGAGTAAAAAGGCAACCTATGGGACTAAAGAAAATATTTGGAAATCATATCTGAGAAGAGGTTAGTATCCAGATTATATAAAGAATTCCTACAACTTAGCAACAAAGAAACAACTCGACTGAAAAATGAGGAAAACTTTTGAATGGACGTTTCTCCAAGGAAGAAATACGAATAGGCAACAAGCCTATGAAAAGATGCTTAACATCATTAATCACTGGGGAAATGCACACCCAAACCACAATGAAATATCACCTCACACTCATTAGACTTGTTACTATATCTCTATATTTATCTATATAAAAAATAACAAGTGTTGGCAAAGATGTGGAAAAATTGGACACTTGCGTACTGATGGTGGGAATGTAAAATTGTACTGGCACTGTGGAAAATGGTATGACATTTGGTAAAAAAAATTAAAAAGACAATTACCATGTGACTTAGCAATTCCAATTCTGCGTATGTAACCAAAAGAAATGAGAGTAAGATCTTGAGGAGATATTGGTACGCTCATGTTTATAGCAACATTCTTCACAATAGCCAATAGATGAAATCAACCCAAGTGTTTATTGACAGATCAATGCATAAGCAAAATGGAGTATATACATACAGTGCAATATTATTTGTCTTTAAAACGAAGCATGACACATGATACAACATGGATGAAACTGGAGAACATGCTAAGTGAAATAAGCCAGTCACAAAAAGATATTTATGTGAGATATCTAAAGTAGTCAAATTCATAGAAACAATATGAAGTATAATGATTGCCAGGAATGGAGAAAGGGGAGTTGTGTAATAGGTGTAGAGTGTTGGTGTCGCAAGATGAAAGGTTCTAGAGGTTGTTGCACAACGATGCGATTGCACTTAAAACTACCGAGTTGTATACTTAAAAATTGTTAAGATGATAAATTTTATGTTATGTGGATATTAGCACAATCAGGCACATAAAAGATTGAAATGTTGTGCAACATGGATGGGTCTTGAGGACATTATGCCAAGTGAAGTAAGTTAGATGGAAAAAAACAAAAACCATATGTGGAATGCAAAACAAAGAAGAAACAAATGAACAAACAAAACAAAACAAAAACTCATAGACACAGGCGACAGATTGGTGGTTATCAGAGGAAAAGGAGGTGGGGGAGGGTAAAATAGGTAAAGGGCATCAATTACATGGTGATGGATGGAAACTAAAATTCAGTGGTGAGCATGCTTTATCAAATTATACTGTTGTACACCTGAAATTTTTATATGTTAGTCTTTAACTTACAATGTTATTCATTTATGTTACCTTAATTAAAAAAAAGAAAAAGAAACTTTTCTACAAAAATCTTCAGGCTCTTATGGCTTCACTAGTGAATTCCATCAAACATTTAAGAATGAAACATTACCTATTCTAAACAAAATCTTCCAGAAAATTTAAAATAGTAAAACATGTCTCAACTCATTCTGTTAGACCAGTAGTACCCTGATATCAAAACCAGACCAAGACACGACGAAAAAAGAAAATACAGAACAGTACCTTCATGAACACTTCAATTCTAAAATGAAATTTCAGTAAATCAAATTCAACAATATATAAAAAGGAAAATGTGTTTTATAAATCCTGTGATTTATCTCTATTACCAGGTGGATTTACCCAGGAAGGCAAAGTTGAGTTAACATTTCATAATCAGTTAATATTTTCACCATCTTAACAAACTAAAAATTATATCTAACATTCAATAAAATTTAGCATCCATTCCTGATTTCTAAACAATCAGCAAGCTAAGAATAAAGAGAATTCCTCAACCTAATGAAAGAAATGTACAAAAACCCCCTAAGCTAACGTTATATTTAAGAGTTAAAGACCAAGGTTGAAGGCAAGTCAGGGACGTCTGTCCTTACTTTTTATCAAGCTTGTCCTGGAGGTTCTGCCTGTGCAATAAAGGAAGGGAAAAGAACAAAAGGCATCTGGATTGGAAATGAAGAAGTAAAACTGATATGAGTCTCACAGGGCTAAATTCAAGGTGTCAGCCAGGTGCACCTTCCTGCAGGCTCTAGGGGAGACTCCGTTTCCTAGCCCTTTTCAGCTTCTAGAGGCTGCCTGCATCCCTTGGCTTGTGGTCCCTTCATATCACTCTTACATCTGGTGTGCCTTCATCATATCTTCTACTACTCACTTTGACCTTCTTGCCTCCTTTCTTGGGGGGTGATGGATATGCTCATTATATTGTTTGTGATAATGCTTCACAGGCATGTAATATGTCACAATGGATCAAAGTGTACACATTAAATACGTACAGTTTATTGTATGTCAATTATGTCTCAGTAAAGCTGTTAACAATAATGCAAACACACTTTCCTATATAACAACAAGCTCTTCACAGATGTCAGCCCCACCTGTCCCCTGCGACCCCCTCCGCTCCCTGCGTCTTTGTATCTCTGCCTCTTTCTTGCTCTCCGTTCTCTGTCTCTCTCTTGCCCCTTGCCTGTCCTTGCCTTGTCTGTTCCTTGGCTTCTCCCTGTCTATGGGTTTCTTTCTGTTTCTGTCTTTGCTTCTCATCATGTCACTTTCATTAGAAATCTTCTAATCCGGTATGTATTTTGGACTTACAGTGCACTTAATCGGGACCTTATATTTTCTTTGGAAAACACTTGATCCGTACTTAGATTTCATGAGATTTACAACTAAACAAGTAGATTCATGTGCCCAAGTTTTCCCAAATGTACTTAGGGGATTTCTAATAATGAAATTGAGCATCATTTTTCTAATTAAAATGAAAAATTATTTTAATTACTCCCATTAGTCTTACTAGCCATATTTCAAATGCTTAATAACCACATGTGCTAAGTGGCTACCATATTGGACAATGCAGCGGTCACCCGCTGTGTGACTTTGGGTAAAACTCTCAGCCTCTCTGTGGTTCACACTCCCAACCTCTCAAGTAGGGAGGACAAAAATATCTACCACAAAGGGTGACGATTCAGTGAGTTACTCTGTGTAAAGCACTTCATGTCTCCCCATCAGCGAATCCTAGTGCTGGAATGAGGGCCCAAGCCTGATTCCAGTGCAGCGGGAGCCAGGACCTGGGGTCAGAAAGGAAAGTCCATGCTGGCACCTATCAAGGTCAGGATAGTGCAGTTTCCACCCCTGAATTCAAGAGGTCAGAATTGTCAATCCCCTCCTCTTGGGTCAGAGGTATATTACTCAAGTGCTGGGGTCAAGGTCCTGGGTCCAGCAAGAGGTTTGCCTAATGTTGCAAGAAAGATGCTGCCTTATCTCTGCTTACTCCCTTCTAAAGGCAAGACATAGAGAGGGGTAGAAAGCCAGGGCATGACAGGTCTATGTGGACACATTCATTCACATATTTGGCAGATTGGGACTGGGCCTGCTGGAGCCTCGGAGCGATGGTGGAGACAGATACCAGCCCAGTGGACATCAGTCTAATGGGACCCAGTCTCTATACATCTGAAGCTCAGAGTCTAACAGGGGAACACGGTGACAATGAGACACAGAGAGAGAGAGAGATAGCAAGAGACACATGGATGCACACTGTGAAGGCAGAGCCAGGGGCAGTAAGAGAACCACCTGGTGCTGGTCAGAGCTGTCAAAGATCCAGAGGTCTCAAACTCCCCCTAGCCAGGCTCAGTCTTTCTCTTTTCCAGCCTGACCCCTCCACATCTGAGTCTCCCGATAATGTGTCTCTCCCCACTCCTTCTGTTTCTCCCATAACTCCTACCCGTGGCTGTCACAGAAAGGATGGAGGACAGACGACTAAAAGAATGAATCTTCCTGAGCACCCGAGGGCCCTACAATCACCAGGACAGGGAGGCATGCAAACACATAAGCACACACAGACTCACACACAGGGACACGCACCATGACCACCACCACGGCAATGCAAACATCCCTTTCCATATGAACCCACAGAAATACATATAATTCTGCACACGTGCAAAAATGTACATAAGCACATGTCGATTCATGCACAGAAACACATCAGCACATTCGCATGATACAAACACATCTTCATGTATAAAAATCATATAAGCGTCCGCATAGATGTAAGCAAGACTGGACAAACGTTCAAGCATAAACACACAAACAAGGCTACATGTAGACAGTGCATGCTCACTATACCCACAAAAACAAACACGTGTGTGTGTGTGTGTGTGTGTGTGTGTGTGAACACTCATTCCTGTTAACCTTGGTAACCACCACAGTATCTCCTGGGGCATCTGGGAAGGGAGCGAGCAGGTCACTGTGCTGCCTGAGCAGGAAGTATGAACCGTCAGCACCTTTCTTTCAAGTTCACGCTCTGGACCAATGATAAAAGGGGTAGTAGGGAATGGATGAGGTTACGTAACTGAGTTGGGGCAGGCTTAGGATAAAAGGCCAGCTTGAGACTGTCGTGGACTGGAAGGCAGTCAGACTGGGACAATGGTGCTTGGTGTCCTTCTCCTCCTGGCTCTCCTCACAGGACTCTTGGTTTTCCTGGCCAGGGGCCACCCAAGGTCACATGGCCGCCTCCCACCAGGCCCCCGTCCTCTGCCCTTCTTTGGTAACGTTCTGCAGATGGACAGGGGAGGCAACTCAAATTCTTCCTGAAGGTGAGCTGCAAATGGAGGGGGTTGAGGGTGGCCCCAATCTCTGTACTTGGGGATTATTCAACAGAAGGGGAAAGGTACACTTCCACTCTCAGGGATGGTCGTGTGAAAGTTGGCACTATAAAAGGCATGGCGATGAAGCACGGTGGATGGTGGGCAGACAGTCAGAGGTGTCTCACTTGGTTGGAAGTGCATGGGCACTGTTCCAGGAGTGGGCAAGTGAGCATGAGGCAGTGTCGAGGGCTGAGGCCTCGGTATAGAATTTCACATCTTCTGCCACCCTCTATCAAGTCCCTGGGGCCTGTCTGCCGCTGGAAGGGAGAAAAAGGAGGCAGTGGCATTAGCCAAACAAGTTTTTCCTCTGCCAATAGAAGAGGGCAGAGACTGCTCCATGGCAGTGCCAGGACGAGGATGGACAGGAAGGCACAGTAGCAGGCCAGGTGGAGCTCGCTTAGCAGCAAGCAGTATGTCATAACAGCTGACATTAGGGAGTATTGACTAGGCTCTGTATCACTGCTTTGCAGGTGGGCTTTCATGTTTGATTGTCTATTTATTAATCCATAATGAAATCCCTGCCCGTGAACCATCTTTCCGATGGGAGAACTGAAACATGACAGCAACGTCCAGCTGTCTCCTGCTTCTCTGTCCATCTTCACTCCTCCCTCACTCCATGGTGACCACAGTCCTGAATCTTGGGCTTGTCATTCCTTTGCTTTTAACAGAGTTTTATCACATACGTGGAGGCCTTAAGTACGCATTATTTATTCTCATTGTTTTCAACGTATCACAGGGTACCGTGCTTTCCCATAAATTTCTGGATTTAGTTTCTTCTTTCACAAGTATGTGGCTAAGATTTATCTACAACGTTATGGGAATTCTTCAGGTCTTGTTTACAACAACCCCATAGGCTACATGTTGTCTCATCTTACAAGTACGGCGGTAAGGCTTAGCTTGAGGAAAGCACTTGTGCACAGTCACAGGCTGGGACTTTACAAAAGGGAGGCCAGGGTGGCACAGAGGTCCTTTACCTCCAGTGTCCTCATAAACTGAAGCTGCCTAACTGTATGGGGCTAACGAAGATCCAGAAATCCTTTAAGAATCTGATTGACGTTGTGGGCTCCATCCCTTCCCAGCATCCACACACATTTTTGCATTAAAATTTGAGAATTCCAGACCCTTAAAGCTCTTCTATAATCCCTCCAAAAAGAAAGGAATGGGAAAGAGAAGGAGGGGAAGAGCGGGAGGGGTGGGGGAGGGAGAGAGGGAACAAGGAAGGAGAGGATATGAGCTACTGGGTGTCATGAGGGTTAGTTTGTGGAGGGTGGCACTCCTCTGCTTCATCCCTCAATATGCTCCCAAGTCCTCTGGAGTCAGACAGCTCTGGCTTTGTGGCAATACGAACAAGTGCCTCGTAAGACGGTTGTGGGGGTAAGATGGGACACTGCATAGAGTGTACAGTGAATGTTCATTAAACGCCAGCGAATTTGATCCACTCATTCTTTTATTCACTCATTCCATTGTTATTTATTTACTGGGCATCTTATGTTTGCTTGGGAATGTTCTAGATATGGCATTGGGCAGTGCATACAAAATAAACCGATAAGGAAATATTAGATAAAGGAGAGCTATGATTACAAGAAAGCAGAGTACTATTTTAGAAAGTGGTGGGAGCTGCTTTGGATTGCAAAAGCTCAATTCAGCTTTATTCTGGGCAGAGACCTTAAAGATGCAGGGAGAAGGCATCAGAGAGAGGCAGGTGTTGGTGCAAGAACCCTGAAGCAGGAATAATCACAGCATGTTTTGGGGACAACATGGAGGCTGAATGTGAGTGTGCACAGGGCGAGTGGGGGAAAAGCAGAGGAGTAACAGGGCCAGTCATGCAGAGCTACATGGACTGTGGTAGAGACTTCAGATCTTATCCTCGGTGTGGCAGGAGCACCTGAGGGCTTGGAGCAGGTGAAGGATATTATTTAATTAACTAACACTTTAATCAGATTACTTTGGATAGATGGTGAAATGATTGCAGAAGGGACAGGAACGGAGTAGGGAGACCAGTGAGTAGGCTTTGCAGATCAGTGTGAAATTTTTCAGTAAACTTAACCTTTTTATGATTATACGTCAACCTTTTTACTGAAGTTTAACATCACCCTAATAAGTTCGCAAATCTTGAGTACTCAGCTCAGTGAATTTTTTTAAACAAAGAAGCTCTCAAATTGACACGGATAAGTAATAACAGGCCCAACCCCAGGAACCTCCATCAAATTCCCTTCCACTCACTACCCTCCCACTATCCTGACAACACAGGTTAGTGTTACCTGATTTTAACTTCATATAAATAGAATTATGGACTCTTTTGAGTCTGGTTACTTTGCTCAACATGATGCTTTGAGTTTCATTTGTATTGTTGGTGTAGCTGTGGTCTGTTCTTTTTTTGCTGAGTAGTCCATGGCATGGCCATGTCACTATATAGCTATCCTCTGTTGATGGTGCTGAAATTTTATTAATAAGGTTTGACTCGATTTAGGTGAACACAAGTACACATTTTTGGGGTATGTAGCTAGGAGTGAAGCTGATGAAGGATGAAGGATGTGCGACTTTTGCTTCGTAAATCCCACTGAGCAGTTTCCCAAGAGGCTTAATGATTACGATTTTTCAGATTCACGATCACCACCCAAGGGTCATCGCTTTCCCTTCATGTGTTCCAACTGAGTGGTTCACGTAGTTCTTTGGGGAAATTGTCAGGAGACAAACCGCAGGTTGAAGAAGAATGATTCTCTAGTTGTGATTCCAGGGAGATCTGGCCAGACTCAAGAGTATAGATGTGGGTGACATCAGAAATTTTTAACCATCTGTATGGCCTGAGGCACAAAATTGGCCCCGGCTGGGTCATGGATTAATCCTTTAGTTTCTGGGTCCTGGGAAGGTGAAAGGCGGACTGGGGTAGGGGATTTCTGGGCAGAGGTTAATTACCAATCCTATCTATAGAGACATTCATGTCATCTGCAATAAGCACAGTTCTATTTCTTCCTTTTATTGTTTGTATACTGTTTATTTCTTTTTCTTACCTTATTGCATTAGCTAGCACTGTCAGTATGATGATGAATAAAACTGAGAAGAACATCTTTGTCTCGTTCCAGACCTTAGGGGAGAGGATTTAGTCCTTCACCATTAAGTATGATGCTACAGATTTCCTTATTAAATTAAGAAAGTTTCCTCTATTCTTAATTTGCTGAATATGTGTCATAAATAGATACTGAATTTTGTCAAAAACTCTTTTCTTGCATATAAACAATCACATTCTCCCTTATTATTAATATGGTTAAATACATTGGGGTTTTTTGTGATGTATCATTCTTTTTTCTATATTGTTAGACTTAATTTGTTAATGTTTTTGCTAAGGACTTTTAATGTCTGTTCATGAGAGATATTGGTCTGTAGTCTTCTTATAGTTTCTTGTCTGTTTTCAGTATTGGAGTAATGCTGGCCTCATGATAAGTTGAGAAGTGCTCTCTCTTCTTCTGGAAGAGTCTGTTTAGAATTGGTTTTATTTCTTCTTTAAGTGTTTGATAGAATTCACCAGGGAAACCATCTGAGCCTCTAGATTTCTCCTCCCATCTCCTCCTCATTCTTCTCCTCTTTCTCTTCCATCTTCTCCTCTTCTCCTTCTTCTTCAGTTTTTCAACTACAACTTCAATTTCATAAATAGACACAAGACTATCCCAGCTTTTTATTTCTTCTTTTGTGAGTTTTGATAGTTTGTATCCTTCAAAAAATTGGTGTTTCATCGAGATATTCAAATTTATGACATAAAGTTGTTTGTAATAGTCCTTGAATATTTTTGTGAGCTCTGTAGATCAGTAATTATGTCCTCTTTCATTCTAATATTGGTAATTTGCGTCTTCTTTTCTTTTTTTCCCCATTACCCTGGCTAGATCAATTTTATTGGCCTTTTTAAAAGAATCAGCTTTTTGATATATTCATTCTACCTCTCCAACTATTGAATTCATTGATTTCTACTTTATTTTTTTATTATTTACTTCCTTCTGCTTACTTTAATTTGCTCTACTTTGTCTAGTTTCCTAAGATAAAAACTTAGGTTATTGATTTTAGATCTTTCTCCTTTCATAATATATGCTTTCAATGCTGTAAATTCCCTTAAGTATGACTCAGCTGTATCCCAGAGTTCTGATTTTTATCTAGCTCAAATATTTTTAGTTACCTTTGAGACTTTCTCTTTGACCATGGTTACTAATCCATGGGTTAATGTGTTGTTTTGTTTGCAAATATATGCATATATTTTTCTATATTTTTTTAACTTAATTTCTAGTTTAATTGCTTTCTGGCCCAAGAATGGACAACATATTATTTCTATTATTTTAATAATATGTCAAGATTTATTTTCCAGCCAAGAATGTGGTCTATCTTAATAAATGTTTCATGCTTATTTGAGAAGAAGGTATATTCTACTACTGTTGGATGGAGCCTTTTATGAATGCAATGTTGGTCAAGTTGGTCAATAATGCTATTGGTCATCTACAATCTTACCAGGTTTCTGCTTACTTGTTCTGTCAATTACTGAGAGAGGGATGCTGACATTTCCAACTATAACTGTTATTTGTTCATTTCTCCTTTCAGATATATCAATTTTTGTCTTATGTATTTTGAAGGTCAATTGTTATGTGCATACAGATTAGGATTGTTACATCTTCATGAAGAATATATCCCTTTTTCATTATGTAATGTCCCTCTTTGTCTTTGATAATCTTTATTCTGCAATTTACATTGTCCAAAATTAATATAGCTACTCCAGCTTTTCTTGAATTAGGTTTGCATGGCATATCTTTCTCCATTCTTTTGATTTTTTAATTAAGTTTATTAGGGTAACTAACATTGGTTAATACAATTATATAATTTTCAGGTGTACATTATCACTTGACATCTGTATATTCTATTATGTGTTCACCACCCAAAGTCCTTTTCCTTAAGCTACATATAGTTGATTCCCTTTACCCCGTCTACCTCTCCCCTCCTGTCCCACCCCACTAGCAAGTACTAGCCTATAGTCCTCTGGCAACCATTAGCTTATAGTTCATGTCTATGAGTCTCTGTTTGTTTGTCCTGCTCATTTGTTGCTTTTAGGTTTATATCCCAAATGTAAGGGATATTATGTGATTTTCAACTTTTTCTGTCTGGCTTATTTTGCTTAACATGATTATCTCAAGGTACATCCATGTTGTCGCAAATGGCAGTATTTCATCTCTTTTTATGGTTGAGTAATATTCCATCATACATATGTACTACAACTTCTTTAGCCAATCATCTATCATAGGACACTTCGATTGCTTCCATGTCCTGGCCACTGTGAATAATGCTGCTATGAACTTTGGTGTGCAAATATCCTTTTGGATAGAGGTTTTCAAGTCTTTGGAGTAAACACCCTGTAGAGGGATTGCTGGATCATATGGTAGATCAATTCTTAGTTTTTTGAGGAAACTCCATACTGTTTTTCATAGTGGCTGTACCAATTTTCAGTCCCACCAGCAATATATAAGGGTTCCTTTTTCTCCGCATCCTCTCCAACATTTGTTATTACTTGTCCCACTAATTATAGCTATTCTAACAAGTATGAGATAGTATCTCATTGTGGTTTTGATTTGCATTTCCCTAATAACTAGTGATGTTGAGCATCTTTTCATATATTTGTTGGCCATTTATATGTCCTCTAGGGAAAAGTGTCTATTCAATCCTCGACCAGTTTTTGACTGGATCATTTTGTTGTTGTTGTTGTTGTTGTTGTTGTTGTTGTTACTGAGTCGTATGACTTCTTTGTATATTTTGGATAGTAGGCTCTTATTGGAGGTGTTGCTTGCAAACTTATTTTTCCATTCAAATAGTTCTCTCTTTACCTTATCGATAATTTCTCTTGCTGAGCAGAAGCTTTTTAGTTTGATGTAGTCCCGTTCATTTTATTTATTTATTTATTTACTTACTTACTTACTTACTTACTTACTTACTTATTTGTTTATTCTTTTATTACTTATGCCTACAGCACCTGGTCTTCCTAGGTGGTCTCCCATCCAAGGACTAACCAGGCCCTAACCTGCTTAGCTTCCAAGATCAGATATCGGGCTTGTTCAGGTACATGGCCATAGACTATGGACCGTGGCTCCACTGGGGTGTGAACCCAGGGTCTTCTGCATGTAAAGCAAATGTGCTAACTGCTACACTATGGAACCACATCCCCATTCATTTATTTTAGCTTTTACTTTCCTTGCTTTTGAGGTCAAATCCATAAAATCCTCTTTAAGTCCAAGGTTCTTCAGTTAAGTTCCTATGTTTTCTTTATGCATTTTATTGTTTCAAGTCTTATATTTAGGTCCTTAATCCATTTTGAGTTAATTTTGGTGTGTAGTGATAGACAGCAGTCTAGTTTCATTCTTTTGCAGGTGGCTTTCCAGTTTTCCCAGCACCATTTATTGAAGAGGATTTCCTTTCTTCACTGTATGCTTTGGCTTCCTTGTCAAAAATTATTTGCCCATATTAATATGAGTTTATTTCTGGACTCTTGATTCTGTTCCACTGGTCCATGTGTCTGTTTTGCTGCCAGTACCATGTCGTTTTGATTACTGTTGCTTTGTAGTATAAGTTGAAGTCAGGCAGCATGATGCCTCCAGCCTCTTTTTTCTCAGGATGGCTTTGGCAATTCAGGGTCTTTTGTGCTTCCATACAATCTGATGATTTTTTTGTTCTATTTCTTTAAAAAATGCTGATGGATTTTGATGGGATTGCATTAAATCTGTATAATGCTTTAGGTAATAGGTCATTTTAACTATGTTGATTCTTCCAATCCAAGAACACAGAATATCTTTCCATTTCTTTGTATCTTCTTCGATTTCTTTTAATAGGGTCTTGTAGTTTTCATTATAGGTCCTTCACTGTTTCATTAAATTTATTCCTAGGTATTTTATTCTTTTTGTTGCAATTGCAAAAGGAATTATTTTTTCCACTTCTTTTTCTGACACTTCATTATTAGAGTATAGGAAGCTATGGATTTTTGAACTTGATTTTGTATCCAGAGACTTTACTGTATTTGCTTATTGTTTCTAGTAGTGTTCTTGTGGAGTCTTTAGGGTTTTCTATATAGAGAATCATGTCATATGCAAATAGTGACAGTTTGACTTCTTCGTTTCCTATTTGGATGCCTTTTTATCTTTCTTTGCCTGATTGCACTCTAGGACCTCCAATGTTATATTGAATAACAGTGGCAAGTGGAAGCCTTGCCTTGTTCCTGATCTTAGAGGGAAGGTTTTTAGTTTTCACCATTAAGTATAATGTTGGCTGAGGGTTTGTCATATATGGCCTTTATTATGTTAAGGTACTTTCCTTCTATACCATTTTGTTAAGTGTTTTGATCATAAATGGATGCTGTATCTTGTCAAGGCTTTTTCTGCATCTATTGATATGATCATATGATTCTTATTTTTTAATTTGTTTATGTGGTGTATCACATTAATCGATTTGCATATGTTGAACCATCCCTGTGCTCTGGGATGAAGCCCACTTGATCATGTATGTATCTTTTAATATGTTGCTGTATTCGTTCGCTAGTATCTTATTTAGGATTTTTGCATCTGTGTTCATGAGAGATATTGGTCTGTAGTTTTCTTTTTTTGTGTTATCTTTACCAGGTTTTGGTATCAGAGTAATATTGGCCTCATAAAATGAGTTGGGAAGTATTGCCTCCTCTTCGATTTTTTGGAAGAGTTTGAGGAGAATAGGTATTAAATCTTCTTTGAATGTTTGTAGAATTCACTGGTGAAGCCATCTGGTCCTGGACTTTTACTTTTTGGTAGGTTTTTGATGATTGTTTCAATTTCCATACTGCTGATCAGTCTATTTAGATTTTCCAGTTCTTGATTCAGTCTAGGAAGGTTGTATTTTTCTAAGTACTGGTCCATTTCTTCTAGGTTATTAAATTTGGTGTTATATACTTTTTCATAGTATTCTTGTATGATCCTTTGTATTTCTTTCATGTCAGTCATAATTTCCCCTTTTCATCCCTGATTTTGTTTGAGTCCTTTCTCTTTTTTCTTTAGTGAGTCTAGCCAGGGGTTGTCAATTTTATCAACCTTCTCAAAGAACCAGCTCTTTGTTGCATTTATTTTTTCTATCTTTTTTTGTTTTTAATTTCATTTATTTCTGTTCTAAAGTCTTAATAATACTTTTTAAATTTTCTTGTAGACATTTAATCATGCTCGCTACCCTCAGTTTCAGTCCCTGTCAGTGTCAGTGACAGTTTTGGCAGTGTTTGTTCAGATCCTCCTGGGGCTCCACTGTGATCTGTCTCAGAGGGTATGGGGAGAGGGGCCCTCTGAGTTGGAGTTGGGGTCTGCAGCTCAGCCTTCATTTTGCAACCATGGCAAAAAATCAGCTGTTGTTCCTCTGTGGTCCTGTCTCACTTCTCTGCTTTCTGCCCTAATGACTGGGCGCTGCAGTCACAGCTATCCCAGGCAGGAATGTTCAGAGAACTCACTGCATGAACTCACTGCTCCTCCTCCCTTCCCATTCTCCTGTAGGGAGCTCCAGTGGCTGCAGAGAGGCAGCTTCTTTATTACTCCTGGTCCACACCAGACACCCAGGGTTCTGACCTGTGATAGCTCTTATGCACAGATCCTATGCTCAGAGGTTCTGGTGTGCAATTTGGGTGTTTTTTTGTTGAGATTTAGATGTTCAGTTTATTGTTTCAAGGAGAGAGATCTGGGGAAGTCTCTCACTCTGCTGTGTTTCCAAAGTTCCACTCTTTTGATTGTTAAATCTAAGTCTTTATATTGAAAGTGTATTTTTATAGACAATATAAAGACAACAATTGCTTTTTATCCAATCTGACAATCTCTGTTTTAGTGTATTTAGACCATTCACATTTAAACTGGATATTGATATATTTGGGGTAAAATTTACCATCTTGCTAGCTGTTTTTATGTGTTGTATCCTTTTTTCCTTTTATTCTGCCCTAATTTTAATTGAACATATTTTATGATGTAATTTTATTTCTGCATGTCACTTTCAATTTATACCTCTTTCGAAATGTTCTTAGTGGTTTGTCCCAGGCAATATACAATATTAAATTATATGAGTTTATTTTCAAATAAAACCATACTATTTCGTATGCATTGAAAAGAACTTAGAGTGGTATATTCCTTTTTCCTATCTCTTGTCATTGTTGTCATAATTTCACTTTTCATATGCCGTAACACTTGATACATTGTACTGTAATTGTTTTAAACAGTTATTTTGGAACAATTAAAAACTAAATATAAAATATTACACAGTTTTATTTATTTAATTTCTAACTCTATTTCTTTGTATAAATCCAAGCTTTGACCTTTCTGCCTGAAGAATTTCCTTAAACTTCTTATAGGGCAAGTATGCTTGCAATGACTCCTCCTCCCTTTTTTGTCTAAGAGGTTCTTTACTCACCCTTCATTTTTGGTAAGAGATACACAATATAAAAACTTAACATTTTAACTATTTTTAAGTGTACAGTTCAGTGGCATTGAGCGATTCAAATTGTCGCACAACCATCACCACTACCCATCTCCAGAATCTTCATCATCCCAAAAATGAAACTCTGTACCCATTATAAAACAACTTCCCCCATTTCTCCTTCATTTTTGTAAAACATTTTTGCTGTATATAGAATTCTTAGTTGACAGGCCTTTTCTTTCAAAACTTTAAAGATGTCACTCCATTGTCTTCTTGCTTGCATGGTTTTTAACAAGAAGTCTGCTATAATACTTATCCTTGTCCCTTGTATGTAAGGTGTATTTGTACTCTAGCTGCCTATAAAATTTTATCTTTGTCTTTGGTTTCCTAAAGTCTGACTATAATATGCTTACATGTGAATTTTTTGGTATTTACTCTGTTGGTGTTCTTTGAACTTGAAAAAGGGGTGGAGAAAGAAAGAGAGAAAGAAGAGAGAGGAAAGACAAAAGAGAAGAGTGAGATGAAAGAGAATGAAAAAAGAATAAAAATATCTGTATATACATATCTGCATATATATGTATACATACATATATACGTTATATGTGTGTACATACATGTATATATATACATATATATATGTATATAGAGTGAGAGAGAGTCTTTGAAAGAAGGAAAGCAAGGGGATAGAGAGCGATAGAGATGAGGAGCAAAGAAAAGGGAATAGAGGGATGGGGAAAACATGAAGGAGTTGGGAGGAAGAGAGGAGTGAAATAAAGGATAATTCTCAAACCTATAAAAACATAATTCTCAAAATAGATGTTGTATATAATTCAAAGATTGTTTAATTCACCAATTAATGATGGAACCAGATGAAAACACAGATGGTTTACAAGACTAATAAAACACTAGTATTTTTATTAAAAAGGAAAAAGAAAAAGAAATTCCAAGTTAAATACAAATTGGCTAAAGTCTAATTTTATTGCATAATTTTCTTTAATTTGGGGGGAAAGTCACCTTATCTACCGAACAGAAAAGATAGTCATAATGACTTAGCACCTTTACAGAATTATAAGATCTTAGCCTCTGATCAATTGTATAAATAAATTGACTTTCTATTTTGGAGTGAGATTATTTTAAATTGACCTATTAAAAAATATTCTTAGCATGGCATAAAAATGTTCCATAATCATTATTTTCTCTTATTTCCATGATTTGAGCAAGTTTTCTTAGCAGAAGTGAAGAAATTCAAAAGCCCCATTTACTAACCTTCCACTCGCCAAAAGAAAAATAACCTCTGCACTAAACTCATTTTCTAGAATTTGTTTCCTAATACTACAAGTTTATTTTGATTGGCACTGAAGGCAACAGCTATGCACTGGCAGTACCTTCCTGTTCTGATGAAATATCCATGAAGAGAAAAACGCTCATCCATCCACTCTCCCCATAGCTCCTCACTTTTTCTAAAACTGATCTCCCACTCCCAATGGGAAGAATCTATAGCCCACAGATAACTTAAAATCATAGAATTATGGAATCCTCAAATATTAGAACAAAAGATTCTGAAAACAACGGTATCTCAGAAAAAAAATGCTAGCTTAGCGAGGATATTCAGTTTGGTCTTGGCACTACTTCATAAAACACCTCCCATGTGGGTCTTCTTGGACTATACATGAAGGTCTCTCAAGATTACTTATCTTGTCTCCCTAAGGAAAATTATATTCTAAGTATCTTCCTCCAACTGCAGCTAAAAAAGAAGTCAACAGATTTCTCCAGGTTTCTATGGTTAGGGCCATGAATGTCCTTTTTCCACTAAATTTTTCATGGTCACAGCTTCATTGTCCCAGTAGCACTCCTTCATTTTAACAAGCATTTTAAATGCTTGCTGTGTGCCATATTCATTGAATAGCCCCCAATCCAAAGGTCAATACGATTATTCGTTCCATTTCTAGATGAGGAAACTGAAGCACAGAGAATATCCAAGGTTTATTCTCAGGGAATTTTAGGACCATGACATTTTTACAACCATTCAATCATGCTAAAAGCCCCCATTGGTTGAGCTTTTTATTATGTGCCAAAGTCTGCATTAAGAGGTTTGCAGGCATGTTATCACTTCAAAAACTCTATAAAAGAGGTACTAATAGTATCCTCTCCAAAATACAGATGAGGATAGGCTCAGAGGAAGGCTCGCTTTCATATGTTTTTCACATCTGTTGGTTGCCAAAGTCAGAGAGTGCTGCTCTTTGTGTGCTATTATCTAGAGCATGAACACCAGAGCCAGCCAAGCACTCTTCTTCATCACCTTCCTCCACAGAGAGGCAGAGACTTCCAGAGTAATCACAGTGCACATGGAGCTCCTCATGACAGCAGCAAGCACCTGAAGAACTTTGCCCATGCTGATCCGTCAACATCCACCCCAAGCCCCGATCTCCAGCTTGAAAATGCACCCTTAGTGATGTGCTGGTAAAATATTTAACAGTCAGGTCCTAAGGGTGGGAGGAGTCCTGGTTTTTAAAGTTTTCTGACCTCTGTGATGTAAATAAATCCATCACAGCCCATTTCAAGCAAACTACCAACCCAATGTCACTGAACATGGGGTTGGAAAAAGATGTGCAGAACCCAGCATCGTATAGTACTTTTACCATACAGAATAAATAGAAATAAGTAACCTCAACAGCATAGCAAATAGTAAAAAAAAATTAGGAAGTGATGAGCTTTGAGTATTTATTACTTTCTTTTAAAAATAAAATGTATTCAATTTTAAGTTTACATAATTTAATTAATAATGGCTGTGTTTCACAACCAGTTCATATAATTGCTGGACATTTGATAATCGGCTCTTGCACCACACCATTGCCCCTCACCAAGTAGTTCTGTAACAAGCTCTGCCCAGAGGAGCAGGGAACTTCTGGGAGTAATGCCTATGGCTGAAATTCAGTGCATACATGTTGGTGTGGTCCTACCTGATGTTAGGGGCTTCTTTTGACAGAGATTGGTAGATAACTAACTCAAAACACTTCTCCAGGACCACCCCTCACTAATATTCCCATTATTTATCAACTAAAAAGTCCTCCAGGCCTCTGCTCCATCTCCACCCAGTGTATTTCTGTGTTATATCTGTTGTTAAGTATTTTTATTTCACCACTAGCAATATCTAACTCCATACTTGCATCCTCCCCTCAAGGAATCTTGTAATACCTCATAATGGATAGTCTACACTCCATGCTGGGACTGGGTCAAATTACACACTTCATACCTTTAGAGAAACTCTGAGCTAAAAATATTTTTAAGGCCTCCTCACTCTCTGACATGCTGTGATTCTAGGCTCGAACATCAAGCTGGAGCCTCACAGTGAGAGGAGATGAAGATAAGGAGTTAGGGGTAGGTATAAGTACCAGGGAGATTTCCTAGTGGGTACATAGATTATGACATTAATTGACATTGACACAGAAACTGTGGGAAACAACAGATTGTTGTGCCTCCACTCCTGGTTTCCTGCCTGTAGCGTGATGGTGACAGGGGCTGTTCTAAGGATATTTTCTCTCTCCTTTCCTGTTCGAGTGGAAAAACCAGACTCACAATCACAACCATCATGGATAATTAAAAATACTAGTCCTGAATGGTGTGTGTGTGTGTGTGTGTGTGTGTGTGTGTGTGTGTGTGTTGAGAAGGGTCAGAATGGACAGGAGAGGTGACAGCTGGGGAGTCAAAGAGGCAGGTGAGAGCTGGTTCTTACTCCAAAAATCACATCCTACCTGGAGATCCAAAATCCAGAAGGTGGTCCTCTATTAGTCATTCAGTTTCTCAGAATTCCCACCACTTCTGGACACATGATGCCTCAGCCCAGTCAGCCAAGCCTTATTTCAAAACCCGTGTGTTCCCTAAGAGATTCAATTTCCAGGTCTTAGAATCCAGGCACATGAGAAGGGCATTAAGTTTTGTTTAATAATATGTGTAAGCAGAATATAATAGGTAGAATAGAACACTCAGGAATTTTGTTTTAAGGAAGTAAAGAAGATTTACAATGTCTAGTACAAAAAAGGTTGTAAAACATTTGTTTAGATTATTCGGAAAGCAATCACTAGGCCATACCTCTAGAGTGGTCTTCTCCTCTAGAGATTGGGGCTGAAGGAGGTTTTTACATCTTAGCCTTTGACAATAAATGCATGTGGGTGCACACACACACACACACACACACACACACACACACACACACAACCACACCAGCAAAGTTCAGATAAACCAACATAAGTAATCTTTATCACTATTTAATATCACTTTGAGTAGAAATAAGAAAAATAGTCAAATTAAACCTTTTCAATTGAGTTATTTCTCTTGCTATTCTAAATCTCCATCTTACTGCCTTTATTATTTTTAAAAACCTGATTAATTAGGGTTTCTTTAGCAAAGAGAAAGAAGTCATCCCTACTCTCTATCAAGACTTCTAAAACAGTATGGTTACCCTATTTGACATACGGGGAAACTGAACCCAAGAGAATTGGGTGACTTACCCAGTGAAGAAAATATAGAGCTGAAATCTGAAACCTGATTGATTCCTAAGTGCAATAGCTTACAAATGAAGTTCAACCACTTCCCACACCCTGCCAAGACATGTTGAACTAGGGGGTTGAGCTGAAAAGAGGAACTGAAGGACTGGAAATATGAAGAGAGGGGAGTGGCCCCAGTAGATTTCCCTGGGTGAATTTAATCCACCTCTAATTACTTTTGAGATTATAGATTATATAACCACCCCCCATATAAAGCACTTTTTCTCTGATGGTATCCATACCCGGAAAACTTGGATCCCATGGTATTCATATTTCTGCACAGCTGATTTCTCAGAACATATTTAGGAAGGATCTGATGCTCCTCAACCAGCACCATGGAGCTCGAAGGGACTTTCACCATCTTTCTGGCACTCTGCTTGTCTTGTCTGCTCATCCTCATTGCCTGGAAGCAGATCAACAAGGGGGAATGCTGCCTCCAGGTCCCACACCAATACCCTTCTTGGAAACCTGTTACAAATACGTACAGATGCCACTTTTCAATCTTTTATGAAGGTGAGTCTGTCTACCTCCTCTCTTGGAGCTGGAAGCAACTGATTCTATAGACAAGATACGTGTATAACCATCTAACTTCTAAAACAGGCTCCTGGAAACACAGAACTTATGAATCTTAGAACTCTGAAATTCCAGAATCTTAAACTTTTGGAAACAAACTCTTAGCACATTGGAACTTAAGACTCTCACAATCTCAGGACATTGGAATCACAGTACCTTATACCCTAAAAACACAATACTCTTGCAATTTGGTTATCTTAGTACTTTGAGACTTAGTATCATGAAATCTTAAGATTCTAGAAATTTAACATTTTAGAGAGGGAAGCATGGATCTTGGAGTTCATTTTATCGAGGTCTATCATTTCACAAATGAGGAAACTAAGACTTGTGAAAGTGTTGGGTCTGGGGGGAGTCTTGCCAAAATCACAAGAACCAAGGCATCTGTGCCTTTGTCTCAGTAGTTCTTCCAAGCCCAGGACTCACCTTTATGTTATTCCCACATTTGTATTCCCTTGAAATATTCACCTCCTAAAATCCTTGATTGGTCTTACTTGGTACTCCAATAAGCCCTCTCTTCTTATGTCTTCCTTTACTTCCAGCTCAGGGAGAAATATGGTCAGGTCTTTACTGTGTACATGGGTCCCCGGCCGGTAGTTATTTTATGTGGACATGAAGCAGTTAAGGAAGCCCTGGTAGACCGAGCAGATGAGTTCAGCGGCCGTGGAGAATTGGCTTCAATAGAACGAAACTTCCAAGGTCATGGTAAGTAACAACAACAATTAAAACAAAATTATTATTTACTTCTTATGTCCCAGGTTCTTTGATAAATACTCCACATGAATTATTGCATTGACTCTTTTGAGGACATATTAATGTCTTGCTATTTTGTAAATGAGGAAACTATAAATGAAGGTGAGAAAGGTTGGGTAATATCAAACAGTAAGTAGTAGTACCATTTTATTTTGAACTCAAACTATCTGACTCTAGAGTATCTGCTGTATTACTTTTGCTATTGCTTTAAATGATCAGTGATACTGTGTACTCACTGGAGGCCTCATAGACAACTTTACTTGTTATTTTCCTACACAAACACACACACCCAACCCATTGGTCTCTCCATACTTAATTTAGGTAGATATATTCTAGTGTTACCTATACATCCATCTCTAATTGTCCACACCTTTCAATTCCAAGCAGCCTCGCACTACTCTTTCCAGGCTTTCCATCCATCCACTTTTCCATTGTCCCATTCATTCACCAAAAAACCTCACTCATTAATTAGATTTTCAATGCAAATATCTTTCCATCCAAATTGTGTGTATGTATGTATGTATGTATGTATGTATGTATGTATGTATATGTGTGTATGTATATGTATATATCAATTAACTTTTCATTTACCTGTCTAATCCATCATTCCATTCATTTTTTCATTAACCCTTCCATCATATATCCAGCTATAATCTTTCCATTTATGTGTCTTTCCACCATTTATCCAATCATCTCAAAGCCATCCATCCCATTAACCATTCACCTATCCATTAGGTCTTTCATCTATCCATCAGTTACTCCTGTTGTAAACTCTTCTTTCCATTCATTAATCCACCAAAATCATTTCATTAAAATTCTAAGAATTAATTCACCAATCCATGCATATATGACAATTTCTAAATGTTTCTTACTACATGGTAATTCCTTTTGCGTAGGTATGTTGATGTAGAGGTATGAGTTTCTGTGTACATGTATGTGTATATCTAAATAATCCAAGTGGTTGTAGGAAATAAAGATAGTGTCCCGATTTTAGTGTGCTCTTAATGGCATTTTATCTATACTTCCTTCCACATCCCTATACATCCATCCAGTTATTTATCCAGTTTTAGGTATTTATCTGGTAAGAAACTTTTCTTGACCACCCCTAAACATTACTACTAGCTTGATTCCTTTTCCTCCACCTCAATCTTGGCTGTTTTTGAGGAACCTTAGTCTCCCCATCAAGCCTGGAGTTGGGAAGAGCTTTCCTGAGAGCAGAGCCTAGAGCTTTCAAATATCTGTCCCTATCCTTGTTCATCACAGGGCTGGACACAGGAAGGGGAGGGAGGCAGAAACCTAACACTGGGGTTCTGACAGGTGTAGCTCTGGCTAATGGAGAGCGATGGAAGATTCTCCGACGGTTCTCCCTCACCATCCTCCGGGACTTTGGGATGGGAAACGCAGCATTGAGGAGCGGATCCAGGAGGAAGCTGGTTTCCTACTAGAGGAATTTCGAAAAGCAAGGGTATGTGGGTCTTGGGGGCAAGGGTGGGTTACAAAGTTACTCGGCGGTTGTAGAGAGCTCAGTCTTGAGAAAACAGACCTTGTTAACAGTTAACATGAAGGGCCCTTAGAGATGACTTGCCCATAAACTTTAATCTCAGAGAGTTTGTGAGCTCCTGATATCATTTGCAGATTTTGGCAATGTGTGAGTTTGTGGGTTTTTTGTGATGGAATCAAATATACAAACACACACACACAACTGTGTAAAAACCACATAACACAAAATTTTTACCATGCTAGCCATTCCTATGTGTACTTGTCAATAGTGTCTAGTATATCCACATCATTGTGAAGATAAAATAGAGGTTTAGAACTATTCCACCTTTCAAAGCTAAAATTCTATACTCATTTAATTACTTTTTAAAAAGAAATCCAATCCTTACCAAAAAATAAGATCTGGAACCACTGGGGTCTAGAGAAAAAACACATAGAGGCCAAGAAAAAAAGAGATGAAAAGAGATAGAAATAGAGATAATTTCTCTAAATCAGAGATTTATCACCTTGGCTCCATTGGATGCTAAATAATCTACATAAAGTCCTTGAATGTCCATGTATCCCCAGAAATTATTTGCAAAGTGGTATATTTGTGAATATGGGCTTTTGTAGAGAAATTATCCCTAAATCCACTGGCCTGTCAAGCATCCTGCTTTATAGGTGGTGCATTTGAGGCCAAGGGAAGGGTTTTCCTAATAGGTGAAATGGAACCATTGATAGAGACAGACGGAATTCAGCCATCCTTTTTTTTTTTTAATGCATCCCTTACTGTGATTTCTTTTCCAAATCTGTGAGTCTCCAGCACAAACAATTAAATACTAATACCAAAAGGTGGTGATTAAGCTCCATCAGCATTTCTTCAGAGCTTACTACCGGCAAAGACTGCGTTAAGCATTTTGCATTGATAATTATATTGAATCCTCATGAACCAGTGAAGTGGTTGTTAAGTCAATTTGCATATTAGGAAATCTAGATTCAAAACATGGAAATGAAACAACTAATATGTGTTATTAGGCAGTGAGGCTGGGACTCATATCCATGACTGAATGATCCTACACCCCATGCTCCTAGTCACTGCCTCTAACATAGACAATTTTCATCACCCAGGTTCTCCCATTGAGCCCACCTTCCTCCTGAGCCGCACTGTCTCCAATGTCATCAGTTCTGTCGTTTTTGGCAGCCGCTTCGACTATGAGGACAAGCAGTTCCTGAAGCTGCTGCAGATGATCAACGAGAGTTTCATTGAGATGAGCACACCCTGGGCACAGGTGTCCACCAGCTACCTCTCAGCCCATTCCCAACCTCAGTTAATTAAGCACCTGCCAATCTTACTTAATCACCCCAAAAACCCTGGGAGGCTCACCACATATCAATATGCCCCAAGTCTCCAAGAAGCAAATGGGCTCACCCAGTTCTCAGACCCAGTGCTGGAAGTTGAGTGCAGCTGACTCCAGACTCAGTCAGTGATGGTCATGGGTGTCTATCACTGACAAACCTCCTTTGCCTATTTCCCACAGCTATATGACATGTATTCTGGAATCATGCAGTATTTGCCAGGAAGACATAATCGCATCTACTACTTGATAGAGGAGCTCAAGGACTTCATAGCCTCCAGGGTCAAAGAAAATGAGGCATCCCTTGACCCACAGAACCCTCGGGACTTCATTGACTGCTTCCTCATCAAGATGCTCCAGGTACTCCAGCTGTTTCCTCTCATCTCCTCAATCCCTAGCCTCATCTGCACCTTTAAACTCATTTGTAGACATGTTAGAGTCAAAAAAAGCAAGCATTGTTTCACATGATTTACTTTTATTTATAGATGAGATATAAAAACTGTAAAGGCAAAAACTCTTATACTTTTAAAATAAACTTTGAATCTAAAAATTTTAAGAACATGGAAACTTAAAATCTTACACTTTTCTAATCAAGTATTATTACATCTGTCAAAAATTTACAACTGTAGAATGTCTTTAGAATCTCAGAATTTGAGAAGCCTAGACATTTAAAATCTTTAAAAGTTTAAAGCCTTAGAGAAGGAGAAATTTAGAAGCATAATACTAGTGTATCATAGAGTCTTAGAATTTTAGAAATCCGTATATTTTTAATATAGAACTGCAATACTTGAAAGTTTAAAATGATATACCCTCATGTCCTTGAACTTTCAAATCTGACAAGGCAACCTCTGCTTTCTTCTCTTTCCACTCTTATCGTTCACTCCACTGCAACCACACTGGCCTCCTCCTTGCTGTTCTTCTAATACAGCAGGCATACTCCCGCCTCAGGACTTTTACTTTGTCTGTTTCCTCTCCCAGATACCCATTTGGTTTACTCACCTATTGTGTTTTCACAAAGACCTACCATATACAAAGGAAGAAAATAAGAAGATAAAGTCAGAAAGGAGTGATTCTATTTCTAATCCCTCTCATTTTCAGGATAAAAATAATCCCCACACAGAATTCAACCTCAAGAACTTGGTCCTCACCACTCTCAACCTCTTCTTTGCGGGCACAGAAACTGTGAGCTCTACTCTACGCTATGGATTGCTGCTTCTAATGAAATATCCTGAGGTGGAAGGTGAGTGTTCACCTCAGCTGCTTGCCTAGTGACTCCTATTCCCAACAGGAAAGGAGATGTAACCTGAAAACTTAGGACCCTATGGCCTTAGACTCTTCACAATTTAGAATCTCAGGATATAGAATCTCAAAATCTTTGGCTTGGAAGGCCATTTTATTAATCTTCCACTAGATAACTGTACTAGTTTGCTATGGCTGCTGTCATCTACTGCCAGAAACTTAGTAGCTTAGAACAACACAACTTTGATTTGATTGCCAGAGGGATGAACAGAGCCTCTATCATCTATGCCATTTTTTCCTCTCTACTCCTTCTTTCTTATACAGACACTTCTGATTATATTCAGAGCCAACCTAAGTAATTCTGGATAATCTCCCTATCTCAAGATCCTTATTTCAATGATATCTGCAAAGTCATTTTGTCATTTAAGATCATATTCACTGGTTCCAGGAATTATGAGTGGATATCTTCGATGGCCATTATTTAACTGACTACAGACTCAGAATCAAATAGAATACATCTCCAATAAATTTCAGTCTTGTCTGGCTATGTAACATCAGTAATGAGGAGCTCATTATTTGCTAAGGGAAAGTACCCAATTAAGGTCCTTCTCACTTCTAATGTGGGTCAAAATAAGCCAACAAATTTCTCCCAGTAGAGACAATGGGAGAGACTAACTTGTTTTCACTCAGATTCTTTTAGTCTCTTCTCCATTGTCCAAATTGTCTTTAACTCATCTAAGTAACTAGATATTTAATGAACACTTTCTATGTGCTGAGCACTGTCCTAGTTACTTGCATACTGGATTTTATGTAAATTTTACAACTCTATGAGCTTGTTAGGCCATCACATCTATTTTGAAGATGAAAGAACAGAGGCTCAGAAGGTAACATCATTTGCCCCAAGGTCACTCAACCAGGAAGTACAGACAAGGGTAATTGTCTCATAATTGCTATCATTTGCTTCTATCCTGTCCTAGTTATCTATTGTGCCTCTTCCCCATCTTGTCAAAACTCTGTGTGTGAAAGCCCGGGTGGTACCAGGACACTGTCCTATTCATCAACCCTCCACGGCTCCTTGGTGCTTTCAAGATAGAGACAAAATATCCCAACTGGCATTCAAGGATCCAGGCTGCATGCCTCCCCATGGTCTGATGAGTATTTATTAACCCCACCATGTGTTAGGTGTTAAGAATAAAAAGGCAATCCAAACACACATGGCTTGCTCCCTCAAGATCAACAGGCCAACCCATGGCCCAACCCTGGTCTTTAGAAATACCTCCTGTGTCCTCGTCTGCTATGTTTTCTGCCCCTTCCAGCCAAGATCCATGAAGAGATTGACCAGGTGATTGGAGCACACCGGATCCCAAGTGTGGATGACCGAGTCAAGATGCCGTACACAGATGCTGTGATCCACGAGATACAGAGACTTACAGATATTGTGCCCATGGGTGTCCCCCATAATGTCATTCGGGACACTCATTTTCGAGGTTACCTTCTGCCCAAGGTAGAGTTGCACCCTCATTCTTACCCCTTCTCCCACCATTGCACCCTTCTTTCCTCCTGGTCCCCTATCCCATACTCCAACACCGATGTCTCCTAACTGCCCCCTTTTTATCCCAGGGCACCGATGTATTTCCCCTAATTGGCTCCGTCCTCAGAGACCCCAAATACTTCCGCTACCCAGATGCCTTCTACCCACAACACTTCCTGGATGAGCAGGGCCACTTCAAAAAGAATGAAGCCTTTGTACCTTTTTCCTCTGGTAGGTTACTACAGTCTGAGTTCCCCACCAAGATCATGCTACATATGTCCAACTATCTAATGTTCAGCTCCAAATGAGAAGTTAAGTGCTATTTCATAGAACCCTAGAATCCCAGAATTATAGACTATTAGGACCATTGACTCTGACAATAAGAAAAGTATAGCACTAAGCAGTGGTCAGCAATCTTTTTCTGCTAAGGACCAAATAGAAACTATTTTAGGTTTTGCCAGCCATATGGTCTGTCTGCACTCTGCAGTCTGAACTACTCACCTCCACCATTGTACCACAAAAGGAACCAGTGGTTAGGAAACAGAACCTCACTCCATCACTTACAAACAACGTAGCATGGGGGAGCTCCTTTAGCTCCCCAACTGCAAAATGAAGATTAAGCTCTCCAAACCACTGGAAGGGTGACTGACAAATAGTAAGCACTATTTAATGTTGAGCTTTCATTTCCCCCCTCACCAGTATCTGACAGTAATAAGGTATTTTATAAACCTTTGAGAAATAGAAATGAACAGAACCTTCTAATTCGAGGGTCCTTTACACCATTCCATCTTGGAATCCAATAGAATCCAACCATCATGGAAGTGCTGCCAAGTGCTGAGTGGCATATCCCAGCAGGGAACTAACTATAGGAACACACTGAGTCTTTACGATAACCCTGTAAAGTGGGTATTATCGTGACCTGAGAGAAGCTGAGGAGGCAGCTGAGACTCAGAGGGTGGTGGGGTCAGAAGACTCCCCATGCCTCCCTCACATCAGTGAAGTGTGACTGACCTTCCCATCCTGCCCTCTGCTCACAGGAAAGCGCATCTGCCTGGGTGAGTCCATGGCCCGCATGGAACTCTTCCTCTACTTCACCTCCATCCTTCAAAACTTCTCCCTACGCCCATTGGTGCCGCCTGCTGAAATCGATATCACGCCCAAGGTCTCAGGCTTTGGGAACATCCCCCCGACCTATGAATTCTGCCTCATGTCCCGCTGAGTGCCTCCAACTGGGTGTGGAAGGAACCATTGGAGAATAGAATTCTGTCCAAGCATACAGGGGTACTCATCCTACTCTCTCTAAATTCTTACGACAGCCCTAAGAGAAGGCACTGTTACTACTGTCATGGAGCCACAGGTCAGCGAGGGTCATCTGAAAATATAGAGCTTCATATCTTCTACATCCAGCAGAAAAGCAGTGCCCTATCTAACATTTCAGCAAAAGCCTGCATATTTTTCTTTAACTTGATCACTTCTGGCTGGGTTTCTGTCTGTACTAAATTCTCATTGTAGATGCCTCGTCTTTATGGTATTCCTCTGTCTTTGCCCAAAATGTGGGTCACAATGCCTTCTCCTTGATTCTCAAATCCACCCCCCAAAAAAAGCAACAAGTAATTCAAGACTGATGAGTGTAGTAAGATTATTGTGCATTGTGTGTATGTGACATCAATAGGGCGCCGCAAACAACTCAAATGGCCTTTTTTACTTCCTTGTTATTAAGTATCTTTTCTGCTTACTCATCACCAGAGATTTCCCACTGGTTGGGCCCCCCTTGTAATACTCCAGCCTCAATCATCTTGCTGGCTCATTACCTTTCCTCCCCATCATCTCTCTTTCTAAACCTGATTCCCTGGTTGTCCTTATTATAGCTTCCAATTCCAAATACTCTCCAATCCATTTTTTAAAAATTTTAATTGGTATCACATATACAGTACATTGTTAGACATTTATTAGTTTATAAAACGACCCCCTAATTTCTCCTTCTCTCCTCTGGCCAAATGTATTAATGCTAACTACACCATGCTTGCCATCCTCATGACCATCTCTATCAAACTACTAATTTTTGTACTTCTTTAACCCTTCACCCCATTCTCCCAGCTTCCAACCCCATCCATCACCAAATTGTTCTACCTATATTTGTGAGTCCTGTGCCATTAGTTTGTTGCCTTTTCTTTATTTCATTCCTTAGATTCTGCATAAAGTGAAATCACATTGTATTTTGAAAAAATGGTTAAATCTCCCATAACTCTGTTTATTCCATTTCTAAACTTCATTCAACTTGCTCAGCTCTCTCCTTCGTAATTTCTTTTATTTAACCAATATTTATTGAATACCGAACATGTGCCCAGCACACTTCTAGGTAGTGGGATCCATCAGTGAAACAAAACAGACAAGATTCTTGCCCTCATGGGGCTTACATTCTAGTGGGGAAGGTAGGCAATGAAGAGTAAACACAAACAAATAAACAAATGATATGCTATGTCAGAAAAGCAAAGTTAGAGAAGTAGGATAGAGAATTCCAGGATTGAAATTTTTCATTGATGGTCATGGATGGTTTCACAAGGGATGAGGAACAAGCCATGCAGATACCTGGGTGGGGGTGTTCCTGACAAGACAATTAAAAAGAGCAGAAGCTAAGACAGAAGTCTGAATGGTATACATTAATCCACGAAAAACATGTGTAGCTGGAGGGAGGAGGGAGAGAGTAGAAATAGATGAGATGAGAGCAGAGAGTTAAGGGGCCAGGTTGAGTGAGGCCATGTGAGCCTCCATGGGGACGTAAGTGAGATGGAGGACTTTGGCGGGGAAGGGGGCTGGTGAGCATATGGTGGCATATATTAACATGTTTTAAATGGCTCGCTCTAGCTGTCATATGATGAAGGGACTGAAGGAAGAGGTGAGGACAACCATAAGGACCAATGCGGAGGCTATGATAGTGACAATGGTGGCTTAGACACAGCAGAACCAGTGGAGGTGGGAAAAGTCGATGTGTTTGGAACCTATTCTGATGTCTGAGATTGCAGGATTTGCCAATGTTTTAGGTGTAGAATGTGGGAGAAAAAGGGGATCCAGGCACACTCCAGGGATAACAGCTCATCCTTTACCACTTTGTTCTCAGTCCAAAACCTCCAGAGACCCTTAAGACCTGTAACGGTCAGGGTTTCTGTTTTTAATCAGCACAAAATAGCGTTTGCTCTTTTGAGTGGAAAAGGTAGCAGAATGGGTAAGAAAAGTCTTCAGACCAGAATACAGATTTGACACTCATAAAAGGAAACAGGAGAAGCAGCAGAATTAGGCAGGGAGAGACTCAGACCATCATGCAGAGAGGCAATTTATCTAATAGGTACATCAGAAGTAAAGATCGCTCTTAGGGGTGCCTCATGTTGGGCAAGAAATAGTCATGCCTGGACTACAGCTGTCCTCAGTTGCTGGCTGGGGCTTTCTTGGAAGAGCATAAACTCTGCTCCAAGCAGAGGTGGATTCTGAAGGGGCTACAACTGGAGGCTGTCAGCTCATGTACTTCTTGAAGCTGAATGGCAAGTTTTCTTGAAGAGAAATTTGAGTGTAACACCTCTGTGCCTGCCACAGACAGAAATATACAAACACGCATCACAAACACCTTGGTGCTCCTTCCATAAGCATTGCAGTTCAGAGCTACAAACACCCTTGTAAGTGTACAGTCTGTCAACTGATGGATGTTGGTGCCACGCCAATGCCTACAGGAATTCCTGATTTGGGGTGGGGTGAAGAAGAAAACTTTATTTAGTGCAAACAGCTAAATTATGATCTACCAAGGCTGTAGACCAGCATAGCGGTGAGGTGGCCTTCTGATGAGGTGGCAGTTGGGAGAGGCCCCTCCCTGGCTAGACAGCTCTGCTCCACTCCACTTCTCTCTGCCAGGTCTGTTCTGCTCTGCTCTGGCAAGATTGTCTTCTGGGTTTCAGCTCCAGCTAGGGAAACGCAAGCTTCACTCTTTGGTGGAAATGGAAAGAACACTTTTCCACAGAAGAGATGACTTATATAGAGATAAGTCCCAGCCACGATCCCTGATTGTTTTGTACTCATTTAAATGAGGACTCCAAATCCTCACAGTCTGTTTCGCCCAAAAAGCACTGTCCTGATTGGTCAGAGTGTAGCCATTCTGATTAGTCGGTAAAGATGCTAATGGAGCTATAGCTGCACAGCTCCAATTGAACAAAGTCTCAGTCCTATTGGTTGAAATATGATTCCAGAACTCCTTCTAAGGGTTGAATCAGATGGTAGGAACACAATAGAGGCAGGAAGTTCAGTGCAGTTTATTTCAGGCTTCTCCCTGAAGCCTACTTGCATGAGAGGCCCTTGTTTAACAATGGCTGCAAGGCTCTGTTTGTAAAGTTAAGCCCAATTAGCCACCAGATACCCTTCTTGGTAGGTATCTTCTTTCTCGGGGTCAACAAGTCTGACGGTCATCAAATGGTATCTTATGTACAAGTCTAGTACATGGAACAGGGAAGGGAATTGCTGACCTCTGTCTCTAGGCAAAACATGGAAGAACCTTCACTTTCATTGATAAGATCTCGTTAGAAAAGTCTAGAAATTCTGTGGGCTATAAAGCATTGTAGTCATTCAACACACATCCCCATTCTAAATGATGACCTATGGAAAGACCTGATGACATAACAGTGACCAGGATAGATTCATTCACTGACCACGTGGAGCTCACAGTGCAGCAAAGAAGACAGACCCATCCCTGGACAATGACAGCTCAGAGTGAGATGGAAACACAGGATTGTGTTGAAGGCAGTGATGGAAGAAGAGGGGTCCAAGTAGTTTGTGGCAGCACCAGGTGGTATGAGACAGGTTGGAGAGGGTTGCTATCCCATGTTTTACTGGACAATGTAAGATTTCACCACCCTACTCATGAAAAGCAAGCAACTTAAAATATACGAATTGTTTATTTCTGGAATTTCCCATTTAATATTTTTGACCATGGTTGACCACAAGTAACTGAAACCACAGAAAGGGAAACTGCAGATAAGGGGGACTAAAGTATGTTTATTCATTTTTATGGGTGAATAAAATGCTACTGTATGGATATACCATGTGTTTATCCATTCATTTGTGGGCAGACTGCCAGCCTCTAAGGCTGACACAGTCTTAAGAGCCATAGCAAACCATCACAAACTGAGTGGCTTAAAAAAAAAACACCACAAATTTCAGCCATGGCCCGTGACTAAGCTCAGTGAAATTCAAGATGCTGACAAACTTAAGGGCAGTATTGAATGAAGCTTTCCAAGTAGATGAGGTATATTTGAATGTATGACAATTATATGTACAGAATAGAGGTTTTGGTTTCTTTGTCCCATTCATAGTGGTAGCAAGGGTGAATTTTAAGAAGGTGCCAAATATCAGTAGGAATATGTACCTGAGAATTTTGTACCTCTGCCCCATAGAGAATATCCATAGAATTCAACAGCATTATTTAAGGTAATTTTTTATCAGCCAGGAAGAAGGTCCTCTGACTGGAATCTGGGGCAAGGGAGCCCCGTGTTTAGTCCAGAGCAAAGTCTCCATCTTGCTGAGTTAGGAGGGGTGAAGAAGGGAGCAGTCATGGTTCAGATTCCAGCAACTTTAGCCTTCCTTACTGAATTTTTGTTGATTATCCTGAATAGATGTTACCTCATTTATTGTTTGCCCTTAGAACTATTCCTATTGGCTTTAAATGGTTTATTTTTCTTCTACCATTTACTGTTTTCATTATTTTTATTTTTTTAATTTTAATTTTTTATTTCAATTGACATTCAATATTATATTAGTTTCAGGAGTGCAGCATAGTGGTTTGACATTTATATAATTTATGAAGTGACCCTCCTGATTAGTCTAGTACCCACTTGGTACCATTCATAGTCATTACAATATTATTGACTATATTCCCTATGCTGTACTTTACATCCTGTGACTATTTGGTAACTACCAATTTCTACTTCTTAATCCTTTCTCATTTTCTACCCAGCCCCCTAACCCCGCTCCCATCTGGCAACTCTCAGGTTTTTTTCCTCTATATCTTTCAATCTGTTTTGTTTTGTTTGTTTATTTTGTATTTTTTTAGACTCCACATATAAGTGAAATCATATAGGCTTTGTCTTTCTCTGTCTGACTCACTTCATTTAGCATAATATCCTCTAGGTTCATACACATTGTTGCAAATATTAAGATTTTATTTTTTTATAGCCAAGTAATATTCCATTGTATTCCCTTCATAAGTGGTAGCAATTCCCTTGATGAACAAACAGACCAAAAATTCCATCATCCTTTTTATACATAGCCACACTTCTCTGTAAATATTGTACATGGTATAGTCTCAACCATTTGTACTAACTACAACCTTTAGCCATTATAATCAACTCTTTGTTTAATGGAAGAAGCAGGAACCTAGAAAGTACAGCTGTTCCTGCCCATGAGCACCCTTTATGTATCATTTTTAAAATTATCAGGTAGGAAAATGAACGTGTATAATATCATCCAACAGCAGTTGTATATGCTTTATTTTATTAATTTATCACCATTCTAAAATATATAAATTTAATCAATAAGCATAACTTAAAATTATGTTTAGGGACTGAGTAACTGGTCTTTTCCATTTCTGTTCTTTATTTGAAATTATCTAGATATTCAATGGTTATTTATTAATTAACTTCCCTCAATTTAATATTATTCTAAGCTCTTAAAGTTAACTAACAATCTGAAAATTGCAATTTTAATTGACAAATTGAGTTCTTATGACTATAATATTATAAGAATATAGATCTTTTTTAAAAGACATTGCTTACCATAATTTGGCTCAGCTATACACATGATTTTGTAATTTTAATACAATGATAATAGTTAATCTGACCTAAAAAAAAAAAAACAGAAGAAATTAGGGATATTCAAAAAAATTAGGTATGATATACCATAGCTTAACTTAACCAATATGCGATGTGTTAAATATACACTTTAAAATAAGCAAAAGTAAATAAAATTTAAGAATTATTAAAAAAATAATTAGTCCATTCACAAGAAAATAAGCCAGGGCTTGAATAAACTAGATTATTGTACATTATTATCACACAGCAGTAAAAGCAAAAAGAAGACATAGAGATGTTTTTAAAAAAAATTGTTAATTCAGTCAGAGTCATGTAAACTAGGAATATTACCAGACCTTTTACGTAATCAATTATATATTATATATTAAAACTTAATAGCTGCTTAATAGTATTTTTTTGCTCTATATCTTAAGACCTAGGAACAAAAGCCATTAATTAAACATAGCTAATATATGTTTGTTTTTTTCCCAAGTTACAGCTTTTTAAAGAAAAAAATATAAGGAGACAACAATTAAAAAGCATATAAAGTCAAAAGTACAAATTTTTATTTTCTGTAATTTTAAGTGTATACTTAATATATCAACATTGTTTCTAAAAATCAATTGGAATATTAGAATATTGCTCACTCTATTAAATTTTAGGGACCTTATAATCAGACTAATTCTCTCTTGAGGTAGACAATGTATATCAATTTGCTGAAAAAATACTTTATAGTTATGAAATAAAATGTCATCAACTCTTGTGCAAACTACAGGACCCACATGTGATAAAGCTGCAACATCTGTGGTAGAAACTATGGTAGATTGATTGTAAGATGACTGCAAACTCTTTATCTTCACCTTCACCCCATATTCATGCTCTGGAAGATGAGATTGTGTAATTCTTATAAAAATGTCGAGTCTCTCCCCACTCCTTGAATCTGGGATGGCCTAGCTACCTGTTTTGGCCAATGGTCAGCAAAAGTGATATTAGTAGAGACCTGGAAAGTGCTTCTGAATGGGGCTTGCTTCTGTTGGAACTCTCCCAGCAATGTGTGAATGAACTCAAGTTATCTTGTTGGAGGATGACAGACCATATGGAGAATAACCAGGACATCCCAGCCAATTGCCAGTCAGCTGACTCAGCAACTCACAGCAGATGCATGTGTGAACCCCACCTGACATCAGTCAAGACTGGCACAGAGGACCCACTCAGCTTAGCCCAATCTAAACTTTCAACGCACCTCAAAATTGTAAACTATAGAAATGCTTGTTGTTTAGATCACTATGTTTTAGAATGGTTTGCTTTATAGCAAAGTTAACTCATACAGAGACAGAGGCTCTGGTTTCTATAAAAATGTAGATTAGTTAATAAAAACAATGATATAAATTAAATGCCATTCAGTCTTTTAAAGAAAGAAGTAACTTGAAAATCTCTCTCTCTCTCTCTCTCTCTCCCTCTCTCTCTCTCCCCCTCAGCTTTATCTTTCTGCCTCTTTAACATACATATTCCTTACAAAAATGACATTATCTTTTTTTAGCCTTATTTGAAAATAAAGTAACATTAACTTTGAAATTATTAAATCATTTAGAGAAACCAAAGAGGGCTGATGATTTCATGCTAGATATTTGGCATTCCATTTAATGAACAATTATTGGTTCCATAATGAGTAAACACGAATATAACACGAGCATTCCAGGAAGAGGAGGAATGTTCTTGTCTTAGAGAACCCAAATGGGTGCAGATCACAAACACATAAATGTAGAATATTATACCGATCAACAGAAAAGCTTCAAAAAATTTTCAACCTTGCATTCGCAAATGCCAGGAAATATCAGATCCTCAGACAGGCAAAGATGAATAGAAAAAAGTATCGTCTGAGGGAAACCAGGTTCAATGTTCTCTATCCACTGCCACCTGGGAGAAATCACTGAATGACCAGGTCATAGAAAGATGGTTCAGATTCCACCTCAGCCACTGCCAGCACAGATAAAATTAACCTTGAACAATCAGAAACAGGCCCAGGGCCAGAATCAAACTTGTCTAAGAAACCAGATTTGTAATTCAAGATCAAAAGAGTTCACCACAGGAGATTTACTAAGGGAGCCAATGGTCAAGGTCCTGGTAATGTACCTTGGGGTTGTGTTTTCTGTTGTTCCGATGGTGGGTTGATAGGATCCTAGGGGAGATTGGTATAAGAGAATTGGATAGGAGAAGAAAAAAACATAATGTGAAAACCATAAACTTTGTTTTTCTTTTCTTGGGTAGTTTGCTAAGGATCCAGCAGATATCAAAGACCAGCGTTCTGTGCATGGGCATCTGGATGGTCATCAACTATATACAATTCAGTTCTTCCTAGATTTTCAAGATGATCTCAAGAGTTTAACTGTATAGTGTGTGAAAGGTTCTCTCTTCATAATACTTGTCACTGTCCTTACCACTTCTGTGCAGGTTTCGGTGTTTCCATTATCAGAATTTCTCAGACTGTCTTCTATTAGACATAAGTACTGTCACTCTTTCCAAACTTTGTGACATTGATGGAAAAATGACTCACTACTGTTTAAATTTTTATTTCCTTAATTACTAATTAGCTGGACTTTTGTGTGCTTATTTGTTCTCGGTATTTCACTTTCCTGAGATGTCAATTCATTTCCTTGCCTTTTACCCACTCTATTTCAGAACTTTTCACATTGACACTATGAGCTTGTCATATAAGGAAGATGCTAACTTTATTTGTGATGTTAGTCAAAGACAGTCCCCTGATGAACAGATCCTTTCAGTTGAATCCTTATTTTTTAACCAATAAAATTATTTCTTATGAAATCAAATATTATCCTATTTTTGTGTGTGTGACTCATTTGATTATCTCTACCTTCCAGAATAATTCATCTGTGCATATCTTTTGACCTAGCAATTACATTGCAAGAAAATGTCCAAAAAAAGAAACAAAGGGAAGTCAAAATAGTGTAGATGATAGAGGCTTTGTTCATCTACTCTTACGACCATATCAAAGTTGTGATGGAAACACTGAGCAAACAGCAAGCAGAGTAGCCTGGAGTCCAGAAAAACAAAGCCCTAAAACTAGGAAGAGAAATAAGAAATCACCTTGCAACAGGAGGAGGTAGGATGGGGCGAGGACGCAAGGCTGCCCTGTTCCAAGTGGCTGAGTAGGACAGAGGCTATGGCAGTGGCAGCCGGCATCTGCAGATGTCTCTTAAAGGAGCGATGTCCGCGACCAGACTTCCGCAGAAATGGACTAGTTCACTCTGAGCACCAGGGCCGGGTGGGTTGCTTGGGGAGCACCAGGTGCTTACAGAGGGATGCTGAGTTGTTGGAGCAAAGGCCAGAGATAAGAATTTCTCCCAGGCAGAAGTGCCAGTGGTACCCGTGTTTCCTCTGTTGAGACCTCCCCCATCTCAGTAAGCAAACTAGATAACAGAGGTTGCTCTTCCCAGAGGATTCCCTGAAACTCTGCCTCCCCAACTTGTGGCCCCACCCAAGTCTTATCTAGTTGTGTCCCCCGTGCAGCTTGTTGAGCAAACTCTCAGACCCACACTGGTGGCAGCTGACCTTGGTTTCTGGCATGGTTTCTTGAGGTAACTATAAGGACAGCATCTGTGGATTGCTTGCTGAATCTTAACAGGTGGCCTCAGAGGGGCAGAAGCTGGGGTTAAATATGGCCTGCAGCTGAACCCCTCTCAGGAATGTGCCACTGGACACTACTTCACAAAGCCACATTAATAAGACTGGGAGACTTAGGAGCTCTGCTTAGTACACAGAAATAGACACAGAAAGGCAGCCAAAAAAAAAAAAGAAGAAGAAGACAAAGAAGCAGAAACCATATGAGAGAACAGATTCAGGAATAATGGAGTCAAGCAATCTATCAGATGCAGAGTTCAAAACACAGGTTATAAAGATACTCAATGAACTTAGGGGAAGCATAGATAAATTCAGTGAGGACTTTAACAAAGAGATAAAAAACATAAAAATGGAAATGGAAGTTATAAAAGGGAACCAGTCAGAGATGAAGGACATGTTATCTGAGATAAAGAATGTATTAGATGGAATCAACAGAGTGGATAAAAAAAAGGATTGAACCAATACAATACAGAGGCTGGGGAAGCCAAGGTCACTCAGTCATAATGGAAAGAGAAAAGCAGCCAAGACTATAATAATAATTTAAGGAGCCTATGGACACTATTAAATGTAAAATATCCATGTCATAGGGGTACCTGAAGGAAAACAGATGTTGAAGAGCTATTTGAAGAAATAATGATGGAAAATTTCCCTCACCTAGTGAAGGAAATAGACATAAAACCCCAGGAAGCTCAGAGAGTCCAAAAAAGAACACAAAGAGGCCACACTAAGACATCATAATTAAAGTGCCAAAGGTTAAATACAAAGAGAGAATCTAAAAGCACAAGAGAAAAGCAGATAGTTACCTACGAAGGAACACCATAAGACTGGCAGCTGATTTCTCAAAAGAAAACATGCAGGACCGAAGGTCTTGGCACAAAATATTTGAAGTGATGAAAATCCAAGATCTACAACCAAGAATACTTTATCCAGCAAAGCTCATTTAGAGTCGAAGGACAGATAAAAGCTTCCCAGACAAAAATAAGCTAAAGAATGCATCTATACAAGCCAGAATTACAGGAAATGTTGGAGGGACTTCTCTAAGAAGAAAAATCAATCATGAATAAAAAATGGTAATAACTACATATCTATCAATGACTACCTCAAATGGTAAAGAATTAAGTGCTCCAACCAAAGGATAGAGTGGCTGAATGGATAAGAAAATATGACTCCTATATATGCTGCCTATAAGAAATTCACTTAATTAAAAGATACACACAGACTAAAAGGAAAGGAATGGAAAAAGATATTGCCTTGATGGACCTAGAAGGGATTGCGCTGAATGAAATAAGTCAGATAGAGAAAGACAAATATCATGTGATTTCACGTACATGCTGAATCTAAAGAACAAAACAATGGTAACAACAAAAATGGAAACAAACTCATAGAGAATATTTTGAGAGCTACTAAATGGGAGGGAGTTTGGGGGGGCAGACAGTGAAAAAGGGTGAAGGGATTAAGAAGTACAAATGGATAGTTACAAAATAGTCATGGAGATATAAAATGGAGCATAAGGAAAATAGTCAACAGTGTTGTAATAAATATGTGAGGGGGAAGAGGGGTATTAGATTTAGTGAGGTGATCACTTGAGCTCTAATACTATGCTGTACAACTGAAACTAATATGCTATTGTATGCCAACTATAATTGAAAAAACTCATTGAATTTACAATGTAAATGTAAGCAACTAATTGCCTATTATATTTCAATAAAGCTGGGGGAAATGAAAAAAAGGAAACAAGGATGATCATTCCAACATTGCTTTATTATTTTCAAAAAAAATTTTTATGGTGACATTGGTTAACAAAATCTGACAAGTTTAATTTGTATATTTTACCAATAAGGCATATATATATTTACATTGTGAATTCACCTCCCACTGTTAGTTTTATTTTTGTCACCACATATTTAACCCCTTTTACCCCATATACCTTCCCTTCCCCCTTTCCTCTACCCTCTGGTAACCACTAGTCCATTGGTCATGTCCATCAACCTCTGTTTGTTTGTCCTGTTCATTTGTTGCTTTTAGGTTTATATCCTACATATAAGTGATATCATGTGATTTTCAACTTTTTTTGTCTGGTTTATTTCGCTTAGTTTGATTATCTCGGGTCCATCCATGTTGTCACAAATGGCAGTATTTCATCTCTTCTTATGGCTGAGTAATATTCCATCGTATGTATGTACCACAGCTTCTTTAGCCAATCATCTATTGTAGGACACTTTGGTTGCTTCCATGTCCTGGCCACTGTGAATAATGCTGCTATGAACATTGGTGTGCAAATATCTTTTTGGATATGGGTTTTCAAGTCTTTGGGATAAATACCCAATAGAAGGATTGATGGATCATATGGTAGATCAATTCTTAGTTTTCTGAGGAACCTCCGTACTTTTTTCCACAGTGACTGTATCAATTTGCAGTCCCACCAGCAGTGTATGAGGGTTCCTTTTTCTCCGCATCCTCCCAACATTGTATTACTTGTCCTGTTGATTATAGCTATTTAACAAGTGTGAGATGGTATCTTATTGTGGTTTGGATTTGCATTTGCAACATTGCTTTAAAGGGGAAAAAAAAGGGCAAAGTATCCAAATGTACATCAATAAGAGACTAGTAACATCCCACATCACGCAACCATTTAAAAAGTCAAAATCTAAATTTAACCACATATAAATATGTAAAAATTTCCTGTGAAATATTTCTGTTACAAAATATTTGGACAAAGATGATTGAAGGCTCTGTCTTTTTAACCAGCCCCTAACTAAATTAGCTGGTTTTTATTTTTAGTAAAGAGAGAGAGATTCAGAACTCCTTGAGAAAGACTTTTGTAAAATATTTTAACAAAGTCTCTTTTATGTTCTATAAATATGATAGTAAATAAAGGTCAGATTTACCTGCACAGATTTCTTGGCTCTCAGCTGCTGGAGAAGGGAATAACCACTTCACTGCTCTTAAGAGTACAGTATCAAGAACTCCCTTGATAACCACTGGAATGAATGGCTTTGATCACATCCAATTACAAAATTTCCTTTCCCAATAGGAAGGGTAGATAGAGGTGGTACTTTCTCTTTTATTCTGTGCTTGCACTATCTAGTCCAGCAACTACTAGTCATAGGTGGCTATCGAGCCCATAAAATGTAGCTAGTGAGACTAGATAAGTGAATTTTTAATATTATTTAATTTATTTAATTCAGTTGTGGGTATGTGGTGGGCTAGGTTCTGAATTAACACTACAATATGTAAATCTTTTTCAGGTTTAAATTTTATGAAATCTAAATACAGATCAAGAATTTCTGATGAAACTTTAGTCCAAATTGAGATGTACTATAAGCATTGCTACCTCCAAAATAGATGCAAGTGCATTTCGATGTGGGCAGCTTTTGGATTTTAGGGACCAAAGAGAGTATTCTCATAGGTCAAAAAGCCAAACTCTCAAGACTAAAGGAAAAAACTTCATCCAATTTAATGCACAACAAATTTCCTTCTCATGACAAAACACACCGCAGACAAAGACATGAAACAAAAGATAACTCAACAAAAATGAGTTCTCAGCCACCTGTGGTGGAGTGGGGAGAGGTGGGAGGGGCAACCCTGCGAACTGCTCACCCATCAGGGACTTGTAAGCATTCATTGTATGTATTCTTGGGAGAAGTGTCTATTCATGTCCTCTGCCCAGTTTTTAATAGGATTGTTTTTTCTTGTTGAGTTTATGAGTTTTTTGTATATTTTGGATATTAGCCCCCATCTGAGGCATTGTTTGCAAATATCTTCTCTCACTCAACTGGTTGCCTCTTTGTCTCATTGATAGTTTCTTTTGCTGTGCAGAAGCTTTTTCATTTGATATAGGGCCATTCATTTATTTTTGCTTTTACTTTACAAAATCCTCTCTAAATCCAAAGTCCATGAGTTTAGTATCTATGTTTTCTTCTATGTAATTTATTGTTTCAGGTCTATATATTTAGGTTTTTGATCCATTTTCAGTTAATTTTGGTGTATGGTGACAGATAGCAATCTAGTTTTATTCTTTTGCATGGGGCTTTCCAATTTTCCCAGCACATTTATTAAAGAGGCTTTCTTTTCTCCATTTTATATTTTTGGTGCCTTTGTCTAAAATTAATTGCCCATATATGGGGGGTTATTTCTAGGCTCTCAATTCTGTTCTATTAGTCTGTGTGTCTGTTTTTCTGCCAGTATCATGCAGTTTTAATTATTGTCACTTTGTAGTGTAATTTGAAGTCAGTGTGATACCTACCACCTTGTTGTTTTTTCTCAGGATTGCTTTGGCTATTCAGGGTCTTTTGTGGTTCTATACAAATCTGATAAATTTTTATTCTATTTCTTTAAAAAATGCCATTGGGATTTTGGTGTGATTGCATTGAATTATATATTGCCATTTTAATTATGTCAATTCTTCCAATCCACGAACAAGAATATATTGACCTTCAAAGTGATTACTGATAGTTAGTTATATTAATATCTACCATGTGCATCACTGTTTTCTATTTGTTTTCCTTGTTCTTTGTTTCTACTTTTGTCTTCCACTCTTTTTTTTTTTTGCCTTTTGTTGTATTTCTCCTTTACATTTTTTAGTGGTTGCCCTAGAGTTTCAATATATATTTACAACTAATCCAGTCCTCTGTATTGGTAGTGGTTTGATCCTCTTCTTTATCCACTCTGTTGATTCCATCTAATACACACTTCATTTCAGATAATGTGTTCTTTATTTCTGACTGGTTCCCTTTTATAATTTCCATTTCCATTTTTATGTTTCTTATCCCTTTGTTAAAGTTCTCACTGAATTCATCTACGCTTCCCCTAAGTTCATTGAGCATCTTTATAACCTGCCTTTTGAACTCTGCATCTGATAGATTGCTTGACTTCATTATTCCTGAATCTCTGTTCTCTCATATGGTTTCTGCTCTTTGTCTTCCCTTTTTGGCTGCTTCTCTCATTGGCCTTTATTTTTTTAATTTTATTAAATTTATTTGGGTGACATTAGGTGATAAAATTATATAGGTTTCAAGTGTAGTGTTATAGAATATATCATCTGTATGTTGCATTGTATGTTCACCACCAAAAGTCGAATCTCCTTCCTTCACCCTATATTTGACTCCCTATACCCTTTTCTACCTCCCCACCACCACACTGGCCCTCTGGTAACCAACATGCTGTTGTCGTGTCTATGAGTTTTTGCTTATTTGTCTTGTTTATTTGTGTTTGTTGCTTTTATATCCCATATATGAGTGAAATCATATGGTTCTTAACTTTTTCTCTCTGAAATATTCATTTAGCATATTCTTAAGGTCCATTCATGCTGTTGCAAATAGCATTATTTCATCTTTTCTTATGGCTGAGTAGTATTCCATTGTATATGTGCACCACATCTTTTTTATCCAATCATCTATCAAAGGACACATTTCAGTTGTTTCCATGATTTCACTCTTTTCTTATGGATAAGTCATATTCCATCATGTATATGTACCACATTTTCTTTATCCATTCATCTGTTAATGGACACTTAGGTTGCTTCCATATGTTGACTATTATAAACAATACTGTGATGAACATATGGATGCATGTTTTTTCAAATTAGCATTTTGGGTTTCTTTGGATAAATATCTAGAAGTAGGATTGCTGGGTCCTTCTTTGTCTTTTGCTATAGCCTTTGTCTTCAATTAAAGTATATTTTGTCTGATTTAAATATTGCTACCCCAGTTTTTTTTATTTCCATTTGCATGAAATACCAGTTTCCATCTCTTTAGCTGTACTAGTATTTAAATTTAAAACAGGAAATCTCACTTAAATCTCTACTTGGAAATGTTTTGGAACTAGTTAGAGGTGGTGGTTGTTACAATACCCTGAATGTCTTAAACACAACTGAATTGTTTGCTTTAAAATGCTTAAGTTTATGTTATGTGAATTCCACTTCAATTTTTTAAAAAAGATGTTCATTTGGGATAGGGTCATAAATTTCAGGCACAGTTGTGGGCATGACCTAAGTTTTCCCTGAGTGTTTTGGGTCAGGCTGGGGAAGATAGAATGCTGATTGATGAGGCTGGTAAAGGGAGCAGGTGTCGGCATCAGTGTCTCTGTTCTGTCCCATCCATCTCACACATCTGAGACTCGTTTCTCCCTGCCTGAAATGCCCTTCTCTGTTCCCCTACCCAGTAAACTTATCCTGCAAGACCCATGCCAAATCACACTTCTTTATAAAGCCCTCCCAATCCTCAACTTTAAGTAGTATATTACTAATAATTTCTAATTTATACTATCATTGATGACTTTGATGTATTCAGATCTGCTCTCCCACTAAAAAATCCCTAAGAGCAGGAACTATGTGCTAGTTCGCTACGTCCAAAACTGAACTCATTATCTCCTGCCTCAAACCTCTTCCCAATCTGTGTCACCAAACCAGTAAAAGACACTACCATCTATCACCCACACTGGCCTCCTCCGTCACCCTTGCCTCTGCGCAGCCAGCATATAACCAAGTAAGAATTCATTCCTCCACTCACGTCATTCTCCAACTTGCCCCCTCTTCCCCATTCTCATGGCCCTGTCCTCTCTTACACGGATGCCTATAATAGTCACTTCCCCATCTCTCAAAGTATACACTCATCTTCTACAAAAATATGATGAATCTTTCTGAAACACAAATCTGACTATTTTGTTCCTCTGCTTAAAACCATTCTGTAGCTCCCTATTGCCTCTGGACAGAATCCAAGCTCCCCACCAAGTTGCATAAGATTCCATATAGTCTGACTCCTACCAATGGCTCCAGCTTTAAGGGTGAACACAGCCCCAGATCGCTACACTCTAACAGCACTCAACCATGTTCCTCAGGCCTCTGGCCTTTATACAGGCTATTTCCTCTGCCTGGAACTCTCCCTCCCAACTCCCCTGTGCCTCCACAGAAAATCCCTTCTTAGCCCTCTAGTGGCTTTCCCTGAACCTTCAAGGTTGATTAGGTGCCATTCCTGGGCTCCCAGGGCCCTCCATCCAGGCCCTAACCCTTTTGCTTAAGTACCCCCATCCCTGACCCCCTGCTTGGGCACCATCATCCTGCCCTGACCCTTCTACCTGTGCCCCCTCATCCCACCCTGGCCCCTCCGCCTGTGCTTTCTCATCCCAACATTGTCCTTTCTGAGCTGTCACTGTTTGGTGACTGGTCTATCTCCCCTGTGGAGTGAAAGCTCCATGAGGGCAGGGCCCAGGACTGTCTTGGTCACCCCTGTGTCCCCTGCATCACCCAGTACAGGCTGTCACAGAGTAGTGGGTTCAGTGAACACTGGTTGAGTGACTCTGATACCATGATACCATGGGAAAGAAAATTTTATAAAAGAATATTTAAATTGGTCCTATAGGAGTGACCCATCTCAGAATGCTCCCAGGTCATATGTGTCCTATGGAGGCATTTTCTACTTAGCACGATCCTTGAAAACTGAGGGAGTAAATACTCTGAAAATAATGGAACTACTTGTTTCTTTAAGAAGGGAAATGGTCTACAGCCATTCATGCTACCCTGAACAAGCCCAAATCCATCTGATCTCGGAAGCTAAGCAGGGTCGGGCCTGGTTAGTACTTGAATGGGAGACCACCTAGGAAGACTAGGTGCTGTAGGTGTAAAAAAAAAAAAACACAAGGATTGTAGGCTGACAAAGTCTTTGCAATCTGTGAAGTCGAGCAAGGGTTGCCTTGCCTGAAAAGAAAAAGAAAGGGGAAGTGGAGCTAGGTCAGGGCTGTGATTGAATCCAAACATAGACAGGCACAAACAGAACTCAGACACTCACATGTATACAGTGTGGCCCATGCAGCTACATACTACAGAATGCACACATAGAAACATCCATACACTCATATGTAGTCATCAGTTATACATGCATACACACAGATGTAAATACACAGTCACACAACGAGTTGGACACATAGACACACATGTAGACATCCCCCAACAGTTATATCCCAAAGCATGTCCTCAAAGCACATCCTCATGTTATCCACAGACAGAAACAGATATCAGTGTGCACTCACGCACACTGGCATGGGCGCACACATACCTTGTCATGCACTCATACAGATATGCATGTATAAATATAAACAGGTATAGCTACCCACTGATACACAAACACACACTCTACAAAGACAAATGTAGGTATGAATTCATATATCAACATGGACACGCTGAGGTATTACATGCACACAGACATGCACAGACACCCCAAGCATGTACCCACAATGAAACACATATACAGATGTAAAAATAAGGATAAACATGAAAGAGGCATCTAGAGAACTCACTGGACAAAATGGCACAAATATAAAGAGATCCAGGAGCACAGAGAAGAGGGTCGAAGCCTGTTTTGCAGAGGAGAAAGAGAAAGACAGTCAGAGACAAGGGAGGAGAAATGTCCTGTGCAGGACTCTGTGGCCATCCAGAAGAATCTGAGGCCTTAACCCTGCCCATCCTTCTTCAAATACTGCCTAATCCACCATCCTTCCAGGAAGCTACCTGGAAGATCCATTTCCTATTTACAGTTTCACGGAGTAAGACTCAGCTGTGCCCAGGAAGAAATGGGGAAAGAGTTCTCTCAAAACTTTGTCTTGCTCCTTTCTCAAAGGAAAAGCTTTGGGGACTTTAGACCAGAGAATATAAAAGCCAGAAGGGTATTTTCACTTATTTCCTTAATCCCACAGATTAATAACAAGAATAGCTAATACATACTGAGCACTTACCACAATGGACATCACACACATTAACCCACTGACGCCTCACTAAAATTGCCAAAGAAGCAGGTAGTGTCACTGGCCCCATAAGGCTCAGAGAAGTTAGGTTACCTGTTCGAGGCCACACAACAAAGAAAGGTTAAGTTTAGGATTCAAATCTATGTCTGAGTCTTGGTCTTAACCGCTGGACCATCTGTCAGGAAAGGCAAACTGAGGCCCAGCAAGGGAGAAATTTTCCTGGATTCACCACCAGCACTCTAAAGAAACCTAACTTAGACCATCGCAGACAGGCACATGTCCTGCCTCCAGGAGGTCAGGCATGAGAGATCAGACAATGATCTCTCTCTCTCTCTCCGTGTTCCAGGGTCAGACACAAGGCCAAACTCTACCTCTCTGTCCTCAACTAATTTCCCAGTCTTAATCCCTCCCGCAACTCCCCCACACACCTCAAAGCAACATGCCTGAAACCTCTCAGGGCTCTTCCTGGTGCCAACTACATTGAGAAACAAACTCCTCAAAGTTCTACCTGCCTCATTCTTAAGAAACAAGGGAGAGAAGGAAGGGTCCAAGCTTGAGGTCAGCCCATGTGCAGGGATGGAAAGTAGACTTCTGGTGGTAAGCATGCAACAGAGTATAAAGATATCAAATTATAATGTTGTACACCTGAAATTTATATAATGTTGTTAACCAATGTTTCCTCAATTAATTAATTAAAAAAAAGATCTGGACATTGCTATCTGCTAAGCCCTTGCTAATCCTCTTTCTCTCATCTTCCCTCTCCAAAACCAATAAACATTTCTTTTCTTCCTTGTTTCTGCCCTTTGTTCCCTCTCTACAGGTCTCAGAGCTCAAAGACCTAGAATGCTTTGAGCAAGATGCCAGTCCTGGGAGTGCCAGACTCACCCACCTGCACATGCCCAAGATTAGACCGACCTAAGCAGGGTGATTCAAACATTGGAGCCAACTCAGTGTGCCTCTGGGGCTCATCTCAGATAGGGCCAACCTCAGCACTCACCTGGTACTCATGCTAGAGCCTGCTTGGCCCAACTTCAGAGGTGACATGGCCCCACCCTTACGCCCTCCTGAAGCCAGCTTCAGTGTTGCCTGGGACTACTCTCAAAGCGGTCTTGGCACCAGAAGTGGCTCTATTATTTTTCTCCTGGTATCGAGTTCAATGTCAACTTATTTTCAATCCTTGTGCCTACCTGGGGGCAGGCTCAATGCCAACATGATGTACCTCCCTTCCCAGGGGTACCTGATGCCAATAACAGGACCTGCCAGTGTTAACTTTGTGTCCAATGCTGACGCCAACCTCAACACCCATCTCAGTTGCTAAACTTGGTCTTCACTTGGCCTCCAGGGTGGGCTGTGCCAGTCGATGGAGAAAGGAGAGTTCACAGTCAGCTCCCTCACTTATTACCTGTGTGACCTCCAGCAAGTGACCTTATCCAGTCTTGATCTTTTTAACTGCCAAGTGAGGATGATAATGAACCAACCTCACTACTATAGATTCAATAAGATTGTGCATACATAGATTTAATCTCTGCAATTAGTGCTCACCAGGTGTAACTGTCCTTATTAATAAGAAAGAATGTCAGTAAGGGAAGGACAGCAGAGCCCCTCACTCTCTCTACTCCTGATAAAAAGAAAGTAAGAGAGAGAAGATGGGGAGGGAAGAAGGAAGGAAGGAAGGAAACAGCCTGCAAGCAAGATACATATCCTCAACCCAGTTCTCTCACCTGGGCAGGTGTTCTCATTCCAACTTACCGTAATATCTAACAGGTACTCCAATCTCATCTAAATTCTTAGACAGGGGCCCTCACATTTAACCCACATGTAAACTTAGATATCTATTCCCATCTACCCTCATCTAAATACCTAAACACCTAAACAGGTGCCTTTAACCCAGTGCCTCCCTTGCCCTGAGACAGGTCCCACTCCAGTCAGGTCCTGCCTACTGACAGCTGTCCTTCCTCTCCCTTCTCTCCACACACTCAACTCTATGGGATGTTCAATCCATTGATGAAACACCTGTCAGGGCCACAGCAACAGGCGTTTAAGGATCTTCAGGGGCTGGAAGACTTCATAACCAAGAAGGTGGAGCAGAACCAACGTCCACTGGACTTCATCAACTCTTTTCTCATCCTTATGCAGGAGGTATACTCCAGCAGCCAGTGCAGAAGTCCAAAGCCAAGCAGAGGGAAATCAGGCTGATTTCTGAGATCCCTAGACTGTCAGACATGCCCTGCTATCCAGAAATGAGGTGATATTTGGCTAATAGGCACCAGCTGGGTTTTACTAGCTCTTAAAATATTGAAAATATGTAAACCGATTGGTAAATAGCTCCTGTGCTGAGCCCACTGAGCGCCCACCACCTGCCCTTCTCCAGACCATCCCCACTACTCTTCCCTTGCACTTCCCCTATGATTCTAGCACAATAGGTGAACAGAACCCTGTGCCAATAGTGCCTATGGTGAACCAACCTCTATTTTAAAACATCTGCACCCAAGTCACACATGGATGGATGTCATGCATGTTGTGCATCCAGGTGTACATGCCTCGAGACCCCTAGATACCTAAATGCAGTCCCCTTCATCCCTCAGCCAAGATATATGAAGAGATTGATTGGGTAATTGGCAGGAACCATCAGCCTAAGTTCGAGGACTGAGCCAAGATGCTCTATACAGAGGCAGTGATCTATGAGATCCAAAGATTTGGAGACATGATCCCCTTAGGCTTGGCCCGCAGAATCACCAAGGACACTAAGTTTCAGGACTTCTTCCTCCCCAAGGTGCTGCCTTTACTCAGCCTAGAGGGACCTCCAACCTACTCCCTGTGAACCAGCACTCCATCCCCCTTGGAGGGTTCCCAGCCCCTATCCCACCCCCTCAATCAAACATTTCAACCACCATATCTCTTCAGCCTTCCCACTCAGAGACTCCTGAATCCCATATCTCCCTCAGGGACACAATTCTCATGTGCCCCAAACATCCTGCCTTGAGAGACATGAACTGCATGTCCTCCAAACATTCAGCCCCAGAAGACACAGAATCCATGTTCCTCAAACTTCTTTCTTGTGGGATATGAACCCCAAGTTGCACAAACTTCCTGTCTCAGAGAACATGAATCCTCCATAACTCCCAAACCTTCTGCCTCGGGAGACACAGACCCCAAGTTCCCCAAACTTCCTGTCTCAGGAACAGGAATGTCATGTCCCCCAAAGCTCCTCCTTTATAGAGAACCCAACTCCCCTGCCTGCCATTTCCCCTCACCCAGGGCACCCAAACTACCCCTCCAACCCTATGTCCTTCGGCACACTTATTCCCCTCTATCTTATCAAATTCTCTTCCCTCTTCCCACCAGGGCACTGAAGTGTATCCTGTTCTGGGTTCTGTGCTGAAAGAGCCAAGTTCTTCTCCAAACCCCAAGATTTCAACCCCTAGCACTTCCTGGATGAGAAGGGGCAGTTTAAGAAAAATGATGCTTTTGTGCCATTCTCCATCAGTAAGAGTCTGATGCTAAGCCACCACTCACACTATCCCAGCTCCCCTCTCTGAGTTGTAGCCTAGTATCTTGCTCCAACTTAGAAGTCCCTCTTATGATCTACCTTGGACCCAATCAGCTGCATCCCCCATGATGACCAAGTACCTGGGCCCAGAAAAGGAAAGGGATCATGGTGCCCATTTCGGAGACAAGGAAAAATCAAGGCCCAGAGTGAGTCAAAGATTTGTCCCAGGTCACTTAAATTTTTCAGATCCCTAAGAAGTAGATGACAACATACAACCATATTTGAGTGTGTATTTGGAGGGAAAGATACATCTAAAGTTCCCATTGCCACAGCCCGATATGGTTCACCCCCTTCCTATGTCTAAGTGGGAATGGAGGCTCAGAGAGTACTAGAGAGAAACTAATTCCAAAGTCTCTCAGGCCATGACATTCCAGTCCCACCATCCCAGGGAATGCAGCTAGAGACAGAAAGGGGGGCGATGTGGCAGTGAGAGTCAGCCTCACCTCCACTGTTCCCATCTCATCTCTTCAAGAAAGCAGTACTGTTTTGGAGAAAGCCTGGCTAGAGTGGAGCTCTTTGTCCACCATAATGCAGAACTTCCGCTTTAAGTCTCCGCTGTCACCCCAGGACATCGACTTGACCCAAACATGTGGGCTTTGCCACCATCCCATGTAACAACACCATGACCTTCCTGCCCCGCTGAGCTAGAGCTGAACCAGGGCAGGACTAGTGGAAGGAGGACAAGGCCAAGGGACAGGTTAGCAGGAGGGGTGGGGCTAAAGTTCTGAGTAAGTGGTGGGAGAGGCGCGGCTAAGGTTCAAGAGTGGGCTGGAGGAAAGAAAGGGGCGAGGTTGACAAGAGAGGAAGATAAATAGATGGGTTATCTACTCACCTTGCTAGATATAGATCCTTCAGAGCTGAGATGAGAGGAAAGGAAATTTTATGCTACACTGTAATAATAATAACAATAACAACAGCTATTATTTACTAAGCAAGTACTCTGTGTCATCTCTATGCTAAAGGCATTAACGCACTCACCTCCCTTAATGCTCACAAACCTATGCAATGGGAATAGTGCCCATGTCCATTTTACAGGTCACGGAGCCGAGCCTCAAAGCTTAAGTCTCTATCCGAGATCCCATAGAACACAATAAGTGCTCAGCAAGTACTTGCTAAGTTCTGTGCAGGGATGGCTCTCTTTAGCCCACAGTCCTTTGGGTAGATTCTTAAAAGGCACTTCTTCCTCAACTAAGAAACAACTACTTCATATATTATATAACAATATGAACATCTCTGTCCAAGGGGTTTCTCCAGAATCCTAACAGACATCTGACCTGCCTTCACCACACACACTTGCCCACCCTCTTGCTTATTCATGCATACTTTGCACGCCAGGGCATACTTTCTGCCCCACCAAATAAGATGAGGTTTGATCAGAGTCAGGCCAGGAGACAGGAGTCAGACTTCTTAATGAAATGGGTGTGGGAGATAAACACTTTAAGAGAATGCTGGTAGAACTTTGGTCATGGCATAGAGCCATACCAGGATGTGCACACATCTGTGAATGCACGTATATGGTTGCATGTTTTCCAAGTATATGCATGTACTTATTTTGCTTTCAGTTTCTGAAGGTTTGGTTCTCTCTGATGGATCTGGGATCTGCTGTAACGCCTAGCTAAGAGTCTCAGAATCACCTGCTTACTCTCAAATAAGTTAGTGTATTTTCCCTTAGAGTAGCATCTCCGAGCATGCACAATCTGAACATTTCAGACACATTGTTCCTTAACTAAATGCTTATCAGACCCTGCTCCACTCCCAAACTTGCCACACTTGAAGGACCAGCGATTGGTTGACCGGGTGGAATCTAGCCCTCTCAACCTTATAAGTTTCATAACAGGCTATGACTCTTAAGTTTCCCAATTTCCATTGTCTGTGTTTTGCAACTTAGTCTTCATGAATTGGTTGCTTCCTGTTATTGAAGAAGAATAAGGATGAATCCATAGGGTCACACACTTTATTATTACAAACATATTTTTTTAACAATCCAGTGTCAGAACCAAACCTCGTCCTTCCATGTGCATGTCATGTTAAGATTTCTAGAAACCTCAACTGGGAAAATCTTAAAATTGTGGTGTAATGAACTGTTGAATCTTGGAATTGTAGAGTCCACAATTCTTAATCTTGGAATCTCAGATTCCCAGAACCTCAGACTCAGAGTATTTGAAACACTGATGCTTTGGAACTCTTGATGCTCAGAATTTTAACATCAAGTTTCCCTTGCCCACATCTTTGGGGACTGCATTCCCAGCCCCTCACGTGGCAAACGTCAGTTCTCCAAGCTCAATGTTTCTTCTGAGAAAAGGGCAAGAGAGGAGAGGAAGGGCTGGAGCTAGTTGGATTCTGCCAATGAGGCATGTCTTCAGGGGAAGACAGAGCAACTAGCAGGTCTTTGCCCAGCAAGGAAGGAGGAGGAGACTAAGGAAGACAGGGTATTTAACCTCACAATTCCAAACCTACACTGGGAAAAGGGAAAGCAGGAGTCCATCAAGGCATTTAGCATTTGGAAAACAATTTCACAGTTTTTTACAAAGCTAAATGTAGTCCTATATGACCCAACAATCATACTGTCTGGTATTTACCCAAATGATTTAAGAACTTATATCCACTTATATCCAAAAACCTGCACTTGGATGTTTATAGCAACTGTACTCATAACTGTCAAAATTTGGAAGCAACCAAGGTGTATTTCAATAGGTGAATGGACAAACTCTGGTACATTCATACAATTGTAGTACTATTTTAGCCAAAAAAGAAATGTGCTACCATTAGAAAAGAAATAAAAAACAATGACTCAATATCCAGGGACACAGCCAAAGCAGGGTTTTTTTAATTAATTAATTTTTATGGTGACATTGGTTAATGAAATCCAATAAGCTCAGCTTACTCTTTAACAGTAAAGCATATATATATTTACATTGTGCACCTCCCATAGTTAGATTTCTTTCTGCCACCACATATTTGACCCCCTTTACCCCGTCTACTTCCCCTTCCCCCATCCCCTACTCTCTGGTAACCACTAGGCTATAGTTCATGTTCATGAGTCTCTCTGTCCTGTTCATTTGTTGCTTTTAGGTTTATATCCCACATATAAGTGATACGTGATTTTCAACTTTTTCTGTCTGCTTATTTCATTTAGCATGATTATCTCAAGGTCCATCCATGTTGTCACAAATGGCAGTATTGCATCTCTTCTTAAGCCAAAGCAGTTTTAAGAGAGAAATTCATAGCAATACAAGCATACCTCAAAAAAAAAAAGAGAGAGAGAGAGAGAAAAATCTCAAACAAACAATCTAAACTTGCACCTAAAGGAACTAAAGGAAAAAGAAAAAAACTGAAATGAGTAAAAAGAAGGAAATAATAAAGACCAGAGTGGAAATAAATAAAAATAAAGTCTAAAAAAAATAGAAAAGATTAATGAAATCAAGAGTTGATTCTTTAAAAAGATAAAGTTGAAACCCTTTAGGCAGATTCAGAGAGAGAGAGAGAGAAGTGGGAATAAAGGGAACATACCTCAACATAATAAAGGCCAAATAGGGCAAAGCCACAGCTAACATCATATTCAACAGGCAAAAGCTAAAAGCATTTTTCTTAAGATTAGGAATAAGACAACAATATCCACTGTTACTATTTTACTCAACATAGTATTGGAAGTCCTAGCCACAGCAATCAGAAAAGAAAAAAGAAGTAAAAGTTATCCAAATAAGACAACAAAAAAAGTGAAACTCATTAATTGCAGACAACATGATACTACATATAGGGAACCCTAAAGCATCTAACAAAAAAAATATTAGAACTAATAAATGAATTCAGAAAAAAGCAAGATACAAAATGAATATTCAAAAATCAGTTGCATTCTTACACACCAATAATAAACTAACAGAAAGAGAAATTAAGAAAACAATCCCATTTATAATTGCATCAAAAAAAAAATACCTAGGAATAAACTTATCCAAAAGGTAAAGAAAGTATACTTCAGGGAACTCTGAGACAAAAGAAATAAATTGAAGAAGATACAGATAAGTGGAAGGATATACTGTGCTCATGGATAGAAAGAATTAGCATTGTTAAAATGTCCACTACCCAAACAATCTACAGATTCAACACAATCTCTATCAAAATACCCATGGCATTATTCACAGAACCAGAACGAATAATCCTATAATGTGGAACCACAAAATACCCTGAATAGCCAAAGCGTCTTGAGAAAGAATAACAGAGAGAAGTCACACTTACTTAATTTCACACTCTACAACAAGGATAGTAATCTAAACAGCATGGTTCTAATATAAACCAGGCACATAATCAATGGAACAGAACAGAGAACCAGAAATACGTCAATGACTATATGGTCAATTAATTTATAACAGAAGAGGCAAGAATATACAATGGGCAAAAACAATCTCTTCAATAAATGCTGTTGGGAAAAATTGGACAGATACATTCAAAAAATGAAACTAGAACACTTCATATGCCATTATACAAAAATAAAATGGATTAAAGACTTAAATGTAAGACCTAAACCATAAAACTCCTAGAAAAAAATCATAGGCAGTAACCTCTTTGACATCACCCTTAGCAATATTTTTTTAGATGTCTCCTTGGGCAAAGGAAACAAAAGGAAAAAAATAAGACTACATCAAACTAAAAAGGTTTTGCACTATGAAGAAAAGCATCTATAAAATGAAAAGACCATCTACTGAATGGGAGGAGATATTCACCAGGATACATCAAATAAGGGGTTAATATCAAAATATGTAAGGAACTCATATAACTTAACACACACACACACACACACACACACACACACAAAGAACAACAAAAAATAGGCGAGGACCTGAATAGACATCTCTAAAGAGGTATATAGATGGCCAGATGGACATATGAAAAGATGCTCAAGGTCACTAATCATCAGAGAAATGCAAATTAAAACTACAATGAGATATCATCTCCTACCTGTCAGAATGGCTATCATTAATAAATCAGGAAACAATTGTTGGCAAGGATGTGGAGATAAAAAACAATATCTTCCTGCACTGTTGATGGGATTGAAAATTGGTGCAGCCACTATGAAAAACGGCATGAAGTTTCCTAAAAAATTTCAAAACAAAACTACCATATGACCGAGCAATTCCACTTCTGGGTATTTATATGAAGAAATCTAAAATACTCATTCAAAAAAATATGTGCACCCCTATGTTTACTGTAGCATTATTTAACAATAGCCAAGCTATAGAAGGAACCTAAGCCTGCATCGATAGATGAATGGATAAAGAAGAGGTGGTACATATATACAGTGGAATGTTATTCATCCATAAAAAAGAATAAAACCTTGCCATTTGCAACAACACATGAATGGACCTAAAAGGAATTATGCTAAGTGAAAAATGTCAGAGAAAGACAAATACTGTATGATTTTACTTATCAATGGAACCTAAAAAACAAAGAAAACAGGAACAAACTCATAGATAACAGAGAACAAATTGTTGGTTGCCAGAGGAGGGAGGGGAGTTCGAGAAAATGGGTGCAAAAAGGAAAGGGATTAAGAAATACAAATTGCTAGGTATAAAAATAGTTATAAATAGGTATAAAAATAGTCATGGGGATGTAAAATACAGCATAGGGAATACAGTCAATAATATTGCAATAAATATGTGTGGTGTCAGGTGTGCACTAGACTTATCAGGGTGAGGGGATCACTTCACAAGTTATACAAATGTCTAATTGCTATTGTTGTACACCTGAAGCTTATATAATGTTGTATGTCAACTGTAATTGAAAATTTTATTAAAAATTGATATTAAGGAAATACTGTACTGTACAATTAACAATTTTAAGAGAGTAGATATCATGCTAAACATTCTGTCCACAATTAAAAGAAATTTAAAGAAAATAAAATGTATGAACAAAAAGGTAGAAAGATTTGCTGATGTCTTGAAAGAGAGGATGAAAATTCACCTCGAAATAATGCATAACCTAGCCTTTCGGATGGCTCGGGTCAACTTAATACATGGCCAGAGTTTGGTAAGAGTATAATGGCATTTGTTTTACATATATTTAATTTAAGTGACAGTGTGGATACAAATAAAAATAATTAGTTAAAAATATGAGAATTATTCTTATAGAATTAATATGGATATAAAAATCACATGCACATAAATATTCTAATATAGGTTGGATAAAGGACCTTCCTATACTATCTTATTCACTTCAACCTACTTAGGGCGAAATGCTAGTAATTGGAAGCAACCCATAATGAAAGGGGAACCTGGGAAAGGGGCGTGGTCTCTGAGAACACTAGGGATAGTCCATGGGCCCCAGGTTCTAGAGAGGGGTACTGAGAAGCAAAGCCTGCTCTTGTGAAGGCGGGGATGATGAGAATGGGCTCCAGTTCGCTGGGCAGAGGAGGGAATCCTGGGGAAGAGGTCCGGTTTTGGGTGCCAGGATCATGGTTGCCTGTTGCTATGGTTTAGGGTACACTATGACTAGGGTACCAAATGCTGGTTTTCAGGGCTCAGGTATCACTTGCCAGACTCTCCGGTGGAAGCTGGTGTGTGACATGCCTTGGGCAGCAAGAGGGCACGAATACCATGTCCTTGGAGATGCGGCATGGAAAGTTCAGGAGAATGACGTCTGTGAAGCGCTGCACTCCCAGATCATTGCCTGTGTGTAAGGAGGGGACTCATGGTCCTCCAGCACAGGCGAAAACACCACCCCACAACATTGCGTAGTTGATCTGACTCACTCGGGCTGAGGGTGAGGTGTTCATTGGAAGAGAAGGTGCTGTCTCTGCATGGGGGAGTTTGGGGCGCCAGGATGGATCTGTTCTTGTTTTTTTTTCAAGCAGGAGGCGGGCCCAGAGTAACTTAGGGTTTGTGGAAGACAGAGAGGGAAGGAATGGTGTAATTGAGCTGGTGGGTTCACAAACAGTGGTGTGGTGAAAAATGGTTGGGTCGGGTCAGGGCACTAAGGAACCAGGGGGTTCTAGGGAGTGTGGGTGGGCAGCTCACAGAGACTGGGAGGTATAGATGAGTTTTTAGAGGCTAGAACATCCTCATAGGTGGAGGTGGAGTTGAGGATCCCAGCTAAGTAAACTATGAGATTGTTCCTTCTGCTTTTTTTGCATAGTTTTTTCTCTGGCCTCAGGTAGTTCCTCTACCTATGTGCTGAGCACCTGGACACAAGGTAGAGCCTCTGCAGATTTTTGGAGGTCTCAGTCTTTACAGCTCTCTTTTCACTGGTAGACTTCTCTGAGAAGTCTAGAGACCTTGGCTTCCCTCAATTCTCAGCTCTGTTTCCTCAACTCAAACCAACTCTGGGGCTATCCTTGGATTCCCAATATTTCAAATATTTTGTTTATTTATTTTCTTTAGTTATTTCACATGGGAGCAAAATCTAGCCTCTGTTACTCTGTCTTAACCAAAAGTAGAAATGCAATTAATGCTATTTATTTTATTTTTTATTATTAAATTTATTGGGGTGACATTGCTTAATAAAATTATATAGGTTTCAAGTATACAATTCAGTAATACATCATATGCAATCATGTATCGAAGGACATTTCAACTGTTTCCATGTCCTGGCCACCGTGAACAATGCCACTATGAATATCAGGGTTCATATATCTTAACAGATAAATGTTTTTAAATTTTGGGGGTAGATATCCAGAAGAGGGGTTGCTAGGACTATGGTAATTCTATTCGTAATTTTTTGAGGAACCTCCATATCACTTTTCATAGTGGCTGTACCAATTTACATGCCCACCAGTAGTGTATGGGGGTTCCATTTTTCTCACAACCTCTCCAACACTTGTTATCACTTGTCCTGTTGATGATAGCCATTCTAACATGTGTGAGGTGGTATCTCATTGTGGTTTTGATTTGCAATTTCCTGATAGCTAGTGAAGTTGAACATCTTTTCATGTCTCTGTTGGCCGTTTATGTGTCTTCTTGGAAGAAGTGTCTGTCAGGACCTCTGCCAATTTTTAAATTAGATTATTTGATTTTGGGTTGTCGAGTTGTATGGTTTCTTTATATACTTTGTCAAGGATGTTATTTGCAAGTACCTTCTCTCTTTCAGGTGGTTGCCTCTATGTTTTGTTGATGGTTTCTTTTGCTGTGCACAAGCTTTTTGGTTTGATATAGCTATTTAAATAATGGCCTGTTTTCTTTGTATCAGCACTCAGCATGTTGTAAGATGAGCACAAATCGTATTTTGGCTTTGAATCCTAGCTCCACCACTTCCTTGTTGTTGTGACTTAGGACCGTATTACTTAAGTTCTGTGGGACTCAGTGTCCTCTACAGTAATGGTTCCTGCCCTAAGTGGGTATTGCGCAAATGAAATGAGCAAGTTGTTTATGTGCAAGTTGTTTAGCAGTGTCTGACATGCAAAAACTACTCAAGTTTTAACAGGTGTTATTGAGGAAATGGTGTCTTAGATGTGTAGAAAATTAGTTGAGTATGTCAGTTCGACTTAGGTTTGGATTGTGATGTCTCAGTTATGACATTATGACTTCAATATGGTTTTTTGATCTCTTTGTGCTTCAGTTTCCTTATCTTCAAAATGAATAATTGTGAGATTTATGTGACCAATGCATGATAAAGTGGTTATCACAAGATTTGACACATGATATCTTCATCATCATCTTATCATCTTCATAATCTCCCTCACAATTACATATGTTGGACTTTAAATACAATATTAACAGATAACAGGACCAAATTTGCTACTGCATGGAGTATATCTTGTTGCCACACGTCAAAGGCATATGGTACCACAAACAGGGATACTTGGTTACAACAATCCAGAGTAAGCTATTCACATTAGAGTCTGAGTGAATGAAGTCTCTAGGCATAGTGCAATACACAACATGCACTCACATACAAAGTAATTCTGACCGAGAAAAAAAAAAAAGAATGTCAAAGAGCCAGGACCAGGGCTGACCTTCAATTTTCCTTAGCTCTACTCTCAGAAAGCTGACTTCTTCCAGGATCTGCTTCTCAAGGCTCAATTTCTCCAGGCTAATATTATGCAGTTCCTGTTCACAACTTTTAGAACCTTCTACTTGTTGCGGAGAAAGTAATATCTGAGAGCAAAGTTGGGGAGCTAGCTCAACTGGCATCCATTTCTGGAGACTCTCTGTGAGACTCCCTGTCTTGGTACCTATTTGGAGAAACACAGAATGAGTAAGTTCCTTACACTATGAAGCCTCCCTTGACCTCCAAACCAAATCAGGCTTTATCTCTGAGCCCCTATAGCTTCCAGAGTTTTCCCGTTACAACCTTGATAAGTTCAGCATATCACAGAGCTGTTTCCCCACAGGGCTGAGAGCACTAAGAGGACAAGGTCCAATTATCTCTGAACTGCTAGCCTCAAAACAAAATTTTTATCTCAGTCAATCTTCTTAGGACAGCAAACTGAGAGTCAGATGGAGGAGGCTACCTGCCAAAATACACCGCTGCTTTCTTTGTACTATATGTAGAATACTTGGATCGTGGCTATTTTTAACAACACACCAGCTATGTTATAGTATGTTTTATGTCCAAATTTAATACTGTGACCTTATCTCCCTTCTTCTACTTCCTCTTCCAATACACATTGACAGTTGTAGTCATAAGCTCAAGCCAGAAGGAATAAACAAATGTGGGAAAGTGACCTCAATATTAATAGAAGGATTATTATCTGCAGACTCCTCTGATGTGAGTCAGATATTTGGAACCCAACCAGGGGCTTGGGCTTCCCCAGGAGACTGCATAATTGAGAAAGTGAGCCCAGGATGCAAGTCCCCAGGTCACTCCTTTCAGCCCAGCATCTCCCTTTTTCAGACTCATATTAAGCTTTGAAATAATATATTAAACAAATAGTCCATGCTTAAAACATTTGAAAACCACAGTAATGGTTGATTTCTCACAACCAAATAAAACAAGTTATCAAATCATCAGCAAGACCCAGGGTTAGAGATGAATGTGAATAGAGCTGGCAATGGAGTGGGTAAGGGTGTCTTTTGGTTCCTCGATGCTATTGACAAGGGGTTGAAATGATGGAATCAGGTTAGATCAGGTAGAGGATTCATGGATTGTATTGAAATTGGTGATCAGAATGGTGTTGGATCAGTGAGGGTGGTAATATGATGGGCTAGGTAGAAGGTATTAAATCCTAATTAGCTGAATACTGCAGGGATGGAAGTATAGTGTGACAAAATCAGGTTAAGTGACTTGATACATGGAGGAAGGACACTACAGAAAAACTATGGGGTGCCAATCATCAAGTGTGATGGGAGAAATGCCCTGTGTAAGATTCAAGTTCCTGCTGAAGAATTTGAGGGGGAATCTAAGGTAAGGGGGGATAAGTTGTGTATTAACTGATCATTCTAAAGAGAGATTAGAAGTGGGTGTTAATTAGCGGGTAGGTACAGTCGTGAGCTGTGGGTAATTTAAAAATCGGGTGTTCCAAGCAAAAGATGGATATAAAAAGCAGTCTGGGGAGCCATAGTAAAAAATCAGTCATCACTCAAAAGAGGGGGGCCTTTTGTCATTTTACAGCTACTGCATGATGCTGGGAGGAACAATGTTTCCTGTTAATTTTGCAGCTGGCTTCCTCTGTGTTGGTCATTCCAGCTTGATTAATGACAAGGCTGGATTATCTTTTTGAGTCCAAGTCTATTTCACTCTTCCTGTTAGGTTTTTACTTTTTCAAATGAGATCGTGGCAGGGTTTGATATACTGGCACTAAAATGTCCTTCCTCCGTGAATCAAGTCACTATTGATATATTGGCACTAAGGTTGAATTTCATTTTAGGTTGAGATTGATATTTAATGTGTTGGATTTGGTGATTGGATTTGTAGGATTTAAGTGATAAATGCATATTGGGGACTGGCCAAAATTTTACAGAATAAAATATGGAGCTGGGAGCTGGATGAGAAATCATGAGTTCATTTTGACCAATAGAATTAGGATAGGATTGATTATGGAGATTTACAATGAAGATTGGGCTAAGGTTTGGGTGGACAGTCATAACTGGTCTTGGATAATTTGACTTGTCAATTGAGATGCAAGTGAGATGAAAATGGCTTGAGCATGAAATGGAAATGAATTGGAACAAAATTTAAGCTAGTGATGGTGTCTTGGGATGGTGAAGTTTGTACAACTTCATTCTGGCCCTGGACTGATGTCACTGGTGGGATCAAGGACACTGAGGGACACCAAGAATGAGAAAACTATCTCCCTCTTTCAGGCTACAAAAATGTGGCAAGTGTTTTCTAGGATGGAGGAGAGGTGGGAAAGGCTTACCTTTTTCCATGTTGAACCTGGATTAAAAGGGGCAGCCACTCCAGTCACTGAAGTCCTCTTTATCATGGTCCACGAGAGCCTTCTTCACAGCTGAGTACCTGCTGAGGACCACCACTACCCTGGATCCCAGGTACAAGGTATACACAGGGCTATACTAACTTAGTGGTGAGAAAGACAGAGGTCACCTTTGGCGTTTTTATGGCCTCCTCCCTAAGCTGAAAGTCCAGTACTTCTGTGAGGGACATCAGCATGTTTTTGTAGCAAAGTTACAGCAGGATTTGCAGAAATGGGAGGGGCCTGGGTACTGGGGAAGTTGGTCCTTGCTGAGGGTCAGGAATAGACAGGTAAGAACCAGAGTCAGGAGCAGGCAATCTGGGTGTTTAGGAACATCACCTTGATCTTTTCCTCCATCTTCACATGTCATTATTTCTGTGTGTTGTGTCTTTTTTCCAAATGTCCCATTTTTATAAGGACATATTGAATTAGGGACCCAACCTTCTCTTGTATGACCTCATCTTAATGACAACTGGAAATACCCTGTTTACAAATAAGCCAATATTCTGAGGCCCTGGAGGTTGGGATTTCAACATGAAAACTCTTAGGGGATACAATGTAACCCATAGGATGAGTACCTCTTGCTCAACTATCTCTGGGAGATTTTTCCTAATTGTTCTACTCTCTTCCAGGATCAGCCTTTGGCTGGCCTCACTCCATGTATCCCTCAGCTGTACCCCCAGTGCCTGTATCCATATACCTCCATCTGACTGTGCTTAGCCTCTGTTCCCTGCTTAGTCCTTCCTCCAACTGTCTTTAATTCACACGAGAGAGACTGTGGTTGTTTGCATCTGCCTGTTTTCTTCCTTTTTGGCTTATTCTTTCCCTACGTTGTCCTGTTATTTCTCTTCCCCATCACATGCATTCAGCCACCATGTCTAGATAATGGTGGTGTGCTGTCTTCTCCATAGATTTGCATAGACACACATGGGAATCCTCAGTCTAGGTGCTTTTGGGGCCTCTGCTTCTCTGCCTTTTCTGAATCAGCATGTTTCAAATACCCTGTTTCTCTGGCCTGACTTGTCTCTTGCATTATCAGCACCCTATTCTGCTTCTATCCCTTGGTTCAGCTACTAAGGTCAATGTCCCCAGAGATGCACAAACAAACCCCATGCTAGATGTCATTATGAACCTTTCATGGAATGTTCTAGGGACATAGTGTGAGTTTGTTTAGTGTTGCAACATCCTAAAAAGGAATTCCTCTTGTTCACCGTCCTTACCATGGTGGGATATAGTATTCTACGAGCTTGACAGGTGATGGATCAATCAACTTCTGCTTTCTTCCTTATTTTTGCCCAGATAATCTAAACCTTGCTCACCACTGAATTAGAAGAGGCTCAGGACTCAACCCAGCCTCCCCTGCTAGGTAAACAGATGTTAATCAGAACTGTGCTGCTTTGTGTTGCATTGTTGAGTCCTGCCGAGTTTCTGTTATAGAGTTAGCTGACCTAAGTCAAAAGTTCCACTAACTAATTGGTATTTAGAAATATGAGTATGGGTTTTAGGATCTTCTTAATGTGACTGTGGATCATGTGTCTGGCCTAGATCTATTTGTGTGTCTTAGAATGAAGCTGTGACTCATGCTAGGCTCCAGGGAAAGACTGTACCCTGTGAACAATTAGTTGTGTGTCCAAAACAGGCTTTAGTCTCTGATCTGTGGAGCACTAGGAGGAAAGACTATACACTGTGTGATGTATGGGTCCACAAGGTGGTCGCTCCTGAAAGAGCCTCTTTGAGGAACTAAAAAAGAGAGACAGAAAAGAGGAAAAATCAACTTTAGTTGGCATGCTGAGGTCCATACCCCTAAAAGTGGACTTCTCACCAGGACCTTTGAACATTGCTGCTGCTGCTGCCACCCATGCCTCCATGGCAACAAAAATCCTGATACATCAGGAAAAATTCTCCTTGATCATGGCACCCATTCTCCTGAAATTCCCCATGTGGGCATGAATGCTGTGACACAATAAGTAATAAACTGGAATCACGTCTTGAGCACAAACTGGCTTGGCACATAGACCACATGGCCCTTACCACCCAGTTGAATTAGTTAATATAGCTCAACATAAGTTAAATTAAAACAAGACCTCCAACCATTGGAAACCATTATATGTCCTATTTAGAGAAGCGATTATCTCCACTGTTTCTCCCTTTAATAGATCAATGTGGCCTGTTCTTAAACCTGGAAAGAATTAATGGCACCTCACAATGGATTGCTGCTACCTGAATGCCGTTGTCTCATTCATCGAGACCTGCATATCCAATGTTACTGAAGTTATTGACGTCATGCAATCAGCAACTGGTAAATTTTTTGCTGCAGACTTGGCTAATAGGTCCTGTTCGGTGCCCTTTCAACAGCCTAACTCACCTGAAGTTTTTTCACTTCCAAAGGGACACAGTGCACCTTTATTAGGCTACACATGGGTAGCAACTACCTCATCATTGCTCACAGTGTTTTCAGGTGAGATCTTAACTGTATCTACTTTACTCCAAGAGCACATCTATGACATTACATTAATGACATCCTCTTCCAATGAAATTCATTTGACACTCATTCAGGACATACAAATAAAATAGGAGAATGGCCCTAATTATAAAATAGGGAGATGGCCCATTGGCCCACATATAAAGTAAGACCCTGCCACATCTGTTAAATTCCTGAAAATTATTTGGTAAGCCAAGGGCCATTTGGTCCCTGACATTATCAAGAAACAGCTATTCTACGGCCATGCCAACCTGAACATGCCCAATCTCGTCTGATCACGGAAGCTAAGCAGGGTTGGGCCTGGTTAGTACTTGAACGGCAGACCACCTAGGTGCTGTAGGCATCAAAAAAGGAAAAAGAAAAAAGAAGCAGCTATTGACATTCTCAGCTCCCAGTGTTAATTTAGGCTTACCATATTTTAGACTTTTTTGGGTTATTGAGGCAATGTGCTCCTTGTTTACACATTTTACTTAATCTCACTCATGCTGTTACTTGTAAATTATCCCACCTTGGATGGAATCCCACAAATGAAAGGCTCTAGAATCTGACCTAACTGCCATACAAAAGTACTCCTGTTAGTGTCCCCCAGAGACGTCTTCATTATAGAGGCTTTAGCAAACTTCTCCCATGCCTCCTAAAGACTCTGGTTTGCCATGATGGCCAAAAGTTGCCCCTGGGCTTCTGATGCAAAAACTGCCCTCCTCATCCTTACACTATACAGCATTAGAGCAGCAACTTCTGGTCAAATACTACACTCTCCTGTAAATAGAGTTTCTTGCAGACCATGAGCTTGTGACCCTGTGTACTCAACTGCTCATTGTACTTTGGGTCATGAAAACAGCACCCAAAAAGCTTAGCATGGCCACAAAAGCTTCCTTGCTACAGGAGGGACCCAAACCTGGGCCCTCTCACATATTCCACCCGCAGGAGGAGGTGGCCTCCTTTGCCAGATGCTATGGTGCTGAAGGAACCCACCTTTCTCCCAGACACCTAAGCTACCTGGGGAGTCCTGCAAGATCAACTGAGTGAACAGCAATAATTGTTTGTAGTACACTTTATGGACACATCATCATCATCATTACATGCAATGAGACTCAGTTGCTGCTTTTCATTTCTTTATCAGATGTCCATGATTTAGGTGTCAACCAAGCATACATAAATCAGGATGCTTCACTAGAATTAAATGACAAAGTTTCATTCAAGCATCTTAAGTGAATTACAACTCTGAAAGCACTACCAGAATGTTCTGAAGAAAAAAAAACAGTTGAAAGTTTTTATAGTAAAAAGCACCTTGTTTTTAATGAAATTTATTGGGGTGACATTGGTTAATAAAATTATGTAGGTTTCAAGTGTACAATTCAATAGTATGTCATATATATATTGCACATGTGTTCACCTCCCAAAGGTAAATTTCCTTCTGTAGCCATATATTTGACCCCCTTTACCCTTGTTTCCACTGTGAATAATGCTGCAATGAACATCAGGTTGCATATATCTTTATGGATAAATGTTTTTTAAATTTTTGAGTGGATACACAGAAGAGTGATTACTGGATCATTTAGTAATTCTATTCTTAATTGTTGAGGACCCTCCATACTGTTTTCCATAGTAGCTGTACCCACTTACAAACTCACCAGCAGTGTATGAAGGTTCCTTTTTCCCCACAACCTCGCCAACATTTGTTATTACTTGTCCTGTTGATTACAACTATTCTAACAGGTGTGAGATGGTAACTCATTGTGGTTTTGATTTGCATTTCCCTATTAGCAAGTGAAGCTGAACATCTTTTCATATGTCTGTTGGCCATTTGTTTGTCTTCTTGGAAGAAATCTCTGTTCACGTCTTCTGCTCATTTTTTTAATTGGATTCTTTGTTTTGTTGTTGTTCTTGTTGAGTTGTATGAGTTTTTTGTATATTTTGGATATTAGTCCCTTATTGGAGGCATTTTTGTAAATATCTTCTCCCACTCAGTTGGTTGCCTCTTTGTCTTGTTGATGGTTTCTTGTCTGTGAAGAAGCTTTTTCTTTTTATATAGTCTCATTCATTTATTTTTGCTTTTACTTCCCTTGCCTTTGAGGTCAAATTCATAAGATCCTCTCAAAATCCAAGGTCTATGAGTTTAGTACCTATGTTTTTTTCTATGCAATTTATTGTTTTGGAACTTATATTTAGGTCTTTGAGGAGGATCAGTCCTGCATTTTCAGCTTCTGGGTTGTTCTGAGATGGCAGTCTTCTTGATGTCTAGTGGTCTGGACAATGGGACGTTCTTTACCAAGTTCCTCAGTCAGTATTCAGGCATTGATGCTGAAATGTTCAAAAGTTTAAGTTCTCAGGCTAGTTAAAGTAAGACAAAAATCGATTCCCCATGTTCCATCCACTCTTATTTAAATATATTTGTTAGTAGCTTGACTATAGTGACTCCATTTTGTTTCTTCATTCTTTCCTCATAGGACAGGGCAACACAGTTGGCCAAATTTTAGGCAGCGATCTTGGCACTGAATGCCCTAGCCAACAATTGGCTCCATCTGCACATTTTTATAGATTCTAGGGCCATTGCCAATGTCTCATCTGTCTAATTCAGGCAAAAAAAAAAAAAACAACAAAAAACAAAAAACAAAACAAAACAAAACCTCTGGGGATTTTTTGCCTCACAGCTATGAAAATATAAATCAAGGTAATACATCTCTACATATACTGAGGCCACACTACAAGGCCTCACAAGAGCTCTCCTTATGCACTTCAGAATTCTAGACATTACTGATCATGACCAAGGCACTTATTCTACTTCTAAAAACACATGAAGCTGGACTCTTGAACAAAGCATTCAGTGGGATATTTACCTCCCTTACTGGACTTAGGCTTCCAGTAAGAGCACCATAAGAGCTTACTTAAATAAGTTCACATTCAATTAAATAAAAGAACACAATTTAGTTTTTACTCAAGCATCAGTAGTAGTACATTGGAATATGGACTCTGACTCTGTTTTGTTGTTGTTGTTTTTTTTATTCTGGGATCAAACCACTTTATTAAGGGTCTTTAGGGGAGGGTTAAAGGGCTGGGAGGATAAGATCCAATGTCCTGAGCCTGGCTGGGATCTCCTTAGCCTCACAGTTGCTGAAAGCTTGACTGCGTTTGACTGCTGACATCTTTTAAGCATCTACCCTTTCCTTTTCCCTTGTGCCCATATCCGGGAAAGCTGATAAAAAGCCCAGGTACTCTTCCCTTTGGCCTCAGCAGGAGATTCAAACCATGAGAGCCCAAGACCACATACAGAAACTCTTATACAACGCCCATCCCCTAACCATGATTCTACTATAAAATGAGTTTGTGAAATTCTGTAAAGTACCTTTCATTGATTTTTGGAATTTAGAATTGCAGCTAAGGAATTGTGGACTTATATTCCATTGTGTGATTGTACCATAATGTATTTATCCATTCTCACGTTGATAAATATTTGGTTTGTTGCCATGTTTTGACACTTTTCCCAAAATTATTTATCTTACGTGGAACTTCACCTATTCTTATTGAAAAAAAAATTTTTAGTGACATTTGAATTAAAAAAAAATACAAGCCAATCTCCTTTCCTTGTTCAAGCCATTTCAGACACACTTGACTCACCTGGCCTGCTCTTCCCAGCGGCCTCAATCATGCAAGCAATAAACTTTTCATAACCTATTAGTGCGTGTGTGCATGCATGCATGTGCATGCATATGATCATCAGTCGACATCTAAACCAAATTTTTGATATGAGTTCATCTATTTCTGTAGGTGAGCATAAAACAGTTATTGGTTTTATTGATTTTCTCTATTGTTCTTTTATTCCCCATTTCTTTAATGTCTACTCTCATATTTATACTTTCGTTACTTCAGCTTGTCTTAGGTTAGGTTTGTTCTTCTTTTCCCAGTGTCTTAAGGTGGAAGATTAGGTTATTGATTTGACATCTTTATTCTTTATTAGTATAGATATTCATAGCTATAAATTTCCTTCCAAGCACTGCTTTAGCTGCATCTCATAAGTTTTGATATCTTATGTCTTGATTTTCTTTCATCTCAAAGTATTACCTGATTTCTCTTTTGATTTCTTCTGTGATCCATTAGCTATTTGGATTGTATTGTTTAAAATCCATATGTTCGTGGGTTTCCAAACATTTTATTGTTACTAATTTTTAATTTTATTCCACTGTGGTCAAAAATATACTTTGTATTATTTCTATCTCTTTAATGTAATGAGTTCTGTTTTATGGACATATGGCCTACCTTGGACAATGTCTCATGTGCACTTGAGAAGAATGTATATTCTGTTATTGGATGGAGTGTTCTATAGATGTCTGTCAGGTATATTTGGTTTATAGTGTTGTTCAAGTCTTCTATTCCCTTGTTGACCTCATAAAGAGTTGTTCTATTCATTATTTAAAGTAGAATGTTGTAATCTCCAATTATTACTGTTCAATTGTCTGTTTCAACTTCATTTCTGTTGGTTTGTTTCATGTATTTTGGTTCTGAATGTTATTCGACGGTCTATATGTATACATTTTAGTTATATACACCATCAAGTAGATTGACACGTATAACTCTTCTTAGATCCATAAGACAGGGGAAGATGCCAGCAAACTGCTGCCACTAAAATTGGAGAGACAGATAAGAAAAGTCAGGGAGCCACCACTCACCAGAGCAAAGGCTCGTGAACAGAAAGCACCACAAGAACCAGTGCTGAATCAGAAAAACTTGAACAGTAACTGGCAAACTTCTGGGGGCTTAATGTGGACAACTCTGAGAGTTAAAAACTTCAGGGGGATCCAGTCATAGGGAAACTCCAACAATTTTTCTGAGATTTACCTCCAAGAGCTCAACCAAATTTCCTTCCTCCCTACCTTTTTTTTTTGGCAAAATACACATAACAAATTTATCTTAACCATTTTTAAATGTACAAATCAGTGGTATTACATACATTCATACTGTTGTGCAACCATCAACACCATCCATCTCCATAACACTTTTTCTATTACAAAACTGAAATTCCGTACCCATTAAATAATAGCTCCTCCTGATCTTCTTCCCCAGCCCCTGGCAATCACTATTCTGCACTCTGCTTTTTTATCTCATTTTCCCCCATGCCTCAACCTCTGATAAACATTGTTCAACTTTCTATTACCATGAGTTCGGCATTTATTTTCTTTAGCTTTCACATATAAGTGAGTTCATAAAATATTTGTCTTTCTGTGTCCAACATATGTCACTTAGCATGAAGTTCTCTAGGGTCCTGCATGTTGTCATGAATCACAGGATTTCCTTCAAAATAAGAACCCTTTTTAAAAATGGGGTGGGGAATCTATAAGGAAGAAAGTAAAACTTCAATTGACCCAAGCACCTATCTAGCTGCTAGAATACCAAATTCCATCCTGACAAGAGTGAGAAAGAAGGAAAATTCCCTTCTAGGAAATTGTAACACAATATTAATTAGCATGATACCCATAGGACATCTGTGAAAGCATCATGATGACATCCAGCATGTGGTTTGTTTCTTCAGCTCTGAGGCAGTTGGTCTGAGCAGAGAAAGACACACACACAGAGATGTGAAGATGGAGGAAAAGATTAAGGTGCTGTTCCTACACATCAAGATTGCCAGCAAACCACAAGAAGTTTGATCTCCGACTTGAAATGGGAGGAACTGAGACAACAGATTTCTGTTGCTTAAGCCACTCAGTTGTGGTACTTAGTTATAGAAGGAAGTTTAACTTTGGTGAACACACTATGCAATATACATATGACATATTATTAAATCGTACACTTGAAACCTACAAAATTTTATTAACCAGTGTCACCCCAATAAATTTAATTTAAAAAAGAAGAGTCTTGATAGAGAATAACAAATTGTCCAAATATTTAAGAAAAGTATAATAACAATTTGGGAGGAAAAGGTCTTACAGAGAATGCAAAAAGAAGGAATACTTCTCAACTTATTTACAAAAATGACAAGAATTTACAAGAAATGGAAATTTCAGGTGGATATCTCTTGTGAAAATAAACACAAAATCTAAATAATATATTAGCAAACCTAATTCTGTAATATATAAATAGAATGGTGTTTCAGAGCCAAATAGGTATACTCCAGGAATAAATGCCACTTCACATTCACAGAAGAGCACAAGTGGAAAAGTCAGACAATTTCAAAAATTGTCATTGATGTGGAGCAATAATAAATTTCCTATATTACTATTTGGGGATGAATTTCAGTACAATCCCTTTGGGAAACTGGCAATTTGCTAAAACTAAACTTATCCCTAACCTATGAGAAAGTGAAATCACTCCTTTGTATACATCCAAGAGAAGTGAACGGGTATGTTCACCAAAAGATAAGCACTAGAATGTTCACAAAAGACTCTGTTGAAATAGCCAAATACTGGTGATGTCAGAAACATGAGTCATGAGGGATGTTCCCTGATCTCTCTCCTTGAAATTACAATGAGTGGAACACATATCATCCAACAAATAATGCCCAACCTGCACACAAACATATATGAGAGGTCTGCGTGTAAAGGTGGGCAAATCACATGAGTCAAGGGGTGGAACAGGAGAGAGGAACAAAGATGACGTGGATCGCAACCCACAGTTCCTGGTCGTAGTAGAGTGGCCTTAGGTAGTAAGTGTGCTGTGGGGCCCTGTGGCACAGCCCTCGCTGGTCAACTGAGCCAGGTGCTCCAGGTACGTCATTTGTATGGGTTGTGTGTGCCCTCCTGTTGGTTGAGCTCTGGTTGATGTTTGCTCATCAATGGGAGGGATAACCTTCACCTGATTGGTTGTGATGACTGTGCACTGTTTGCCTTTGGGTGTGTCATCCTCAGATGTGACCCTGGGTGGTGATCCAGCTCAAACCAAAGGAAGCCACTGGGCATGTAGGCCAGGGCCTCCTGGGAAGGGCCCTGCCACAGGCCAAGTTTGGCTACAACCTGTGCCCTACCCAGGGCCACCTGGCATGAGTCACCAAGCAATCCACAAATAGATACCAACCACATTGGGCTTGGAAGGGCCTCTGAAGACCAAGCTGCAAACAGGCTGGCTACCACTGGTACTGGGATTGGGGCTGCTCAGCAAGAGGTATGCAGCATGCCAAGGGTAGATGCTACATGTTTAGGTTTTGTGAACCTTTGAGAGATTTTAGGAAAGTCCACAGGACGAGCCAAGATATGTTGTTTGTATGGAAAATCCGCTGGAATCAGCTTGGGCAGATCTGCAAGTTGGGAGAGAAGAAGTCTCAGGTAGTCACCTTGGTGGAGAGACCTGTGTAACTTACATTGTCAAAGACCCAGATGTGGTGGCCACCTGGGACTGCAAGCCAGGTGGGGGAAGGGCTCAACCAAGGAACAATGCCCTCTGCCAGCACTTCTATTTGGGAGAAAGCTGCTCCTCCAGCCCTCTCCCTGAAGTGAGCCAATTTAGTTCCTCCCTGTATGTCCCTGGAACCTTTTAAGCTGCTGCCCCAGTGCTAGAGCTCAGAGAGAGTGAGTCTATCACAGAGTAAGTTTGATGGGGCCTTTTAAGAGGAGTACCTGGGACACCTCTTGTCCTTCGTCACACTCAGCCATAACCTCTGCTGGTTTTCACAGCCAGAAGTTGTGGAGACATCTCTTCTTGATACTGGAACCCTATGCTGGAGCCCAGTATGGGACCAGGACCTCTTGCTCCTCCAGGGGGACCTCTGCAGCCAAGATATTTCTCCCACTTCTCAAACACCACAAATCTCAAACATCCTCAAATCCAAAAAGCAAACAGAACACATAATTATTTCAACCTAAAAAGTCCTTCTTGAAGGTACATTATAATCAAAATTTTCAAAAATTAATGACAAGAGATCCTCACAGCAGCCGGGAGAAAGAAAATGGTAACTATAAAGGAAAATCCATTAGATTATCATTGGACTTTTCAGCACAAACTTTACAAGCTAGGAGGGAGTGGAACCAAATATTCCAACTATTAAAAGAGAGACATTACCAGCCAAGAATAATCAAGAATAATATATCCAACAAAGTTCCCCTTTAGATATAAAGAAGAAATAAAGACTTTTTTCAGACACACAAAAGCAGAGGTAATCTTTCAACAAAAGTCCTGCATTACAGGAAATACTGAAGAGGATCATTCTACTTGAAACAAAAAGACAAAAAAAATACATAACTATGAATAAGATGACTAATGGGCAGACAGAAACAAGAAAGTGCAACCTTTATTAAGAACTGGGTGTGATAAGCCTAAATATTACATAATGATTAAAGGTAAAAAAAAATTAAAAAGAAGACAACAGCTACTGCAACTCAGAAATGAACTCATAGCATAAATAGGGATAATTTGAGGCAACAAAAACAGAAAGGGGAGGGTGTAACAATCTGAATCTGCAAAGAGGAATGGAGATAAGATGCATGCAGAGAAAAAGGACTACTGTATAAATGTAACTTTCCTTTACATAATGGTAATCACACACACACACACACACACACACACATCAAGGACTGAGACACACAATATAAAACAAGAAGGAACAGAGAGGAAAACCATAAAACATCACCAAATTAAAATAACACAGAGAAACACAAGGACAAAAAAAATAGAGACACCAAGCTACCAGAAATAAAAGATAAAATGGTTATAGAAAAAAATCATCTTTCAAAATTCACCCTAAATGTAAGTGGACTGAACTCACCAAAAAAAGGCATAGAGTAGCAGATTTGGGTCAAAAACCTGGTGAGAGATGGTGGAGTGAGAGATATCCTCAGATCTCCCCTTGAAATAACAATAAGCCAAACATCTAATACTTAACAAATAACACCTGACCTGTGCACAAGCACATCTGAATGAGTGATCTGCATATAAGAGCTTCCAGAAATCAGAACCACTGGAGTCTTCCAGGGGATGGGGTGTGGATTGGGAGGGACAAAGAAGCTGCCTCTGCAGCTAGAGCTCCCTGCAGGAGGAGGGGAAGGTGAGAAATTGCAGCTGGTTCCTTGAACAGCCCTGCCTGAAAGATCTGTGAGTTCCACACAGCAGAGCCCAGGGATGAGGGCAGGAAGTGGAGTGGGAACTAAGTGCAGAGGGGCAACAGCTGGGTCTTAGCAGCCCCAGTTGTGAAGCATGAGGCTGAGACACCAAGACTAGCAGGAATCCCCACCCACCAACCCAGAGCGTGCCCTCTCTCCATCCCATATCCTCCAAGACTGAACACTGTGGAGCCAATGATAATTTGAAACTGTCACTAATACTGACAGGGACTGAAACTGAGGGTAGAGATCGTGATTGACTATTTATAAGGGAAAAAAAGGGCATTATTGTGTCTCAAAGCAGATATCTGAGAGATTTGGACACCACGTACTGGAAATCAAAAGAAGAACATCTTCTGCAACAGGCTAAAGAGAGACCTCAATATAATAAATCTTCTTTCTGGGGGGAAAAAATGGTGAAATATACTCCCATTAACGCCCAGGCAGAGAAATAGTCTATCAAACCCCATGAACAACCAAAGTGATAAAACAACTCAGAAATAAAGAAAAAGTCTCCAAAAAATAAGCTTAAAGACATAGAAATATGTGAGTTAAATGACAGAATTCAGGATGGTGCTTATGAAAAAACTCAATGACATCTAAAGCAACTCACATCAACAATTCCAGGAGTTGAGAAAAAAATGAGACCAGCTTAATGAGTTTTTTAGCAAGGAGATTGAAACCATGAAGAGAACTGAACAGAACCTCTGGAGATGAAAAACACACTAAAATAGATGAAGAGTGAAATAGCAAGTTTAGGAAATGAGTTGACCAAATGGAGAAAAGGATCAGTGATATCAAAGACAGAAATCTAGAAAGAAATTCAGGAAGAAGAAGAGAGAGACTGAAGAATTAAAAATAGTGAAAGAGAAATACAAGAACTACCCGGCACCATCGGGAAAGGCAACATAAAAATAATGAGTATTCCAAAAGGAGAAGAAAAGGATCAGAGAGTATATTCAGACAAATAGGTGATGAGAATTTCCCAATCTAAGAAATGAGCTGGAGCTTCAAACCCAAGAAGCTAATAGAACACCCAATTATATCAACCCAAAAAGTCTTCTCCAAAACACATTATATTAAAATTATCAAGAACTAATGACAAAAAAAAATTCTCAAGGCAGTCAGGGAAAAGAAAACATATAAAGGAAAACCCATTAGACTATTTTGGACTTTCAGCACAAACTTTTCAAGCAAGAAGGGCGTGAAACCAAATATTCAAAATATTAAATGAAAATAACTACCAGCCAAGAGTAATGTATCCAACAAAGCTATCCTTTAGATATGAAGGAGAAATAAAGACCTTTACAGACATACAAAAGTTGAGAAATTCTCCATTATGAGGCCTGCATTACCAGAAATACTGAAAGGGGTCTGCCTAACTGAAACAAAATGACAAAAAAAAAACATAACTATGAGTAAGGTGACTAGCAGGCAGATAGAAGCAGAGTAGCACAACTCTTATCAAGAACAAGGCATTATAAGCTTAAAAAACAAGTAGAGAATTGCTATTGCAAGAGAGAAATGAACATTCAGCATACATAGAGGCAATTTGAGACAATAATACCAGAAAAGGGAAGAAATCAAAGATCCAGATTCTCAAAGGGGAATGGAGATAAGGTACACACAGAAGATAAAGGAATACTGTGTGTTTGTAGTTATATATAGAATATAATAGTATTATATATATAGTTATTGATATTTATTGATAATATTATATTGTATATATAAGTTATTGTTATTATATGATATATATATTATATATTATATAATATTATAAACTATATATATATATATATAACTATCCTTTACATGTTCTTAACGGTAACCACATGCCAAAGATCCAGAAATGAAGTACATAGTACAAAACAAGAACCAGAGGAAAATCCACACAATCCAACCAAATTAAAATAACAGAGAGAAGTGCAAGAACAAGGAAGCAATGGAAACACAGAGCTACCAGAAAGCAAAAGATAAAATGGCTATAAGAAAACCTCTTATTTCAATAATCACCCTAAATGTAAATGGACTGAACTCACCAATAAAAAGGCACAGAGTTACAGAATGGATCAAAAAACAAAACCTAACCATATGTTGCCTCCAGGAGACACATCTCAGCTCCAAAGATAAATACAGACTCAAAGTGAAAGGGTGGAAAATGATATTTCAAGCAAAAGGCAAAAGAGGGAGTAGTGGTACTAGTATCAAATGAAATTAACTACAAAAGAAAAAAGAAAAAAAATATACCAAGGGACACTTCATAATGATAAAGGGAATCATACACCAAGAAGACATAACACTTATTACTATCTATCCTCCCAATCAAGAAGCCCTGAAATATGTAAAGCAATTACTAACAGAACTAAAGGGAAAACAAACCAAAACACTATCATAGTAGGGGACCTAAATACCCCCCTGTCGGATATGGACAAATCATCCAAACAGAAAATCAATAAGGAAATAACATCCTTAAATGACACATTAAACCAACTGGACATAATTGACATTTACAGAGCCTTTCAGCCCAAAATAGCTGAAAGGCTCTGTATACATACTTCTTTATACATTCTTCTTTAATGCACATGGAACATTCCCAAGGACTGACCACATACTGGGACACAGAGATAGCCTGAACAAATAGAAGAGGGTTGAAATCATACCAGCCATATTCTCTGATCATAATACTTTGAAGCTGGAGATCAACTATAAAAAGAAAGTGGAAGAACCACAAATACATGATTAAAAATATGCTACTAGAGAATGACTGGGTCAGAGAAGAAATAAAAAGAGAGATCAAGAGATACATAGTAACAAATGATAATGATAATACAACATACCAAAACTATTAGGACATGGCAAAAAGCGGTAATAAGAGAAAAGTTCATATAATCACAGGTCTATCTCCAAAACCAAAAATGAGCCCAAATGAACAACCTAATGCCTCATCTTTAAAAACTAGAAAAGGAAGAACAAAAGAAGCCTAAATCAACAGAAGGAAAGAATGAAAATTAAAGCAAAATTAAATAAAATTGAGAACAACACCAAAAAAAAAGAAAAAAGAAAAATATGCAGCAAAAAGCTGGTTTTTTGAGAAGGTTAATAAAATTGAAAACCCCTGGCTAGACTCACTAAAGGAAAAAGAGAAAGGACACAAACAAAATCAGGAATGAAAGAGGAGAAATTATGATAGACACCACAGAAATGCAAAGGATCATACAAGAATACCATGATAAAGTATATAATACTAAATTTAATAACCTAGAAGAAATGGAAAAGTTCTAAAAATATATAACTTTTCTAGACTGAATCAAGAACTAGAAAATCTAAATAGACTCAGCAGCAGCATGGAAATTGAAACAATCATCAAAACCTAATAAAAAGTAAAAGTCCAGGACCAGATGGCTTCACCAGTGAATTCTACCCAACATTCAAAGATTTACTATCCATTCTCCTCAAACTCTTTCAAAAAATCAAAAGGATGCAATACTTCCTAACTCTTTTTATGAGGCCAATATTATCCTAATACCAAACCTGATAAAGATCACACACACGCACGCGCGCGCGCACACACACACACATACACACACACACAACTACAGGCCAACATCTTTCATGAATACAGGTGCAAAATCTTAAATAAGATACTAGCAAGCTTAATACAACAACATATTAAAAAGATTATACACCATAATCAAGTGGGCTTCATCCCAGGGGCACTAGGATAGTTTAACATATTCAAATTGATTAATGTGATACACCACATAAACAAAATAAAGAATAAGAATCATATGATCATAGATCAATAAATGCAGAAAAAGCCTTTGACAAGATACAGAATTCATTTATGATTAAATACAAAATCGGTATAGAAGGAAAGTACCTCAACACCTCAACATAATAAAGGCCATATATGACAAACCCTCAGCCAACATTATACTTAATGATGAAAAGCTAAAAACCTTCCCTCTAAGATCAGGAACAAGGCAAGGCTGTCCACTATCGCTACTGTTATTCAATATAACATTGGAGGTCCTAGCGAGTACAATAAGGCAAGAGAAAGAAATAAAAGACATTCGAATAGGAAATGAAATCAAACTGTCACTGTTTGTGGATGACATGATTCTCTATACAGAAAACGGTTAAGGCTCCACACGTGCCTTGTGTATCCTGAAACAGTAAAGTTTCAGATACAAAAAGCAATGTACAAAAATCCACAGCATTCCTATACGCTAACAATAAAATTTCAGAAAGAGAAATGAAAAAAACAATTCCATTTGCAATTTCAACAAAAAGAATCAAAAACCTAGGAATAAACCTAACAAAGTATGTGAAGGCCCTATCTTGAGAACGCTTCTTAATAGCCCCTACCCCAGCTATCCAAACACTTAGGACTGCGGACTTAATCCAAAGGAGAAATCCTCACTCTCATTCGCTGCTTACTGGGGCTGTGAGTTGGTACAACTTCTGTGCATGCTTTGACAAAAATCAGCCAGAATTATAAGGGGACGTATCATTTGACTCAGCAATTTCACAGCTAATAATTTATCCTACAGCTGAACTCAAATGTTCAGGCTTATTTGTTGCTTCTTTGTTTAATAGTGAAAGACAGGGAAATAACCCAAGTGTTTATTCATTGGATGACTAACTAATAACTGTGGTACATCGATACAATGAAATGCTGTGTCAGTCAGGATCCTGCAGGAGAGGTAAGTCACACACAAACAGAATAATTGAGAGTTTGATGAAAGGATGAATCATTTATGAACTTGAGGGAAATCCAATGAGGGGTGGGAAAACACAGATGACTTAGCTACAGTGAGGCTCCATTGGGTCCCCATCCTTGAAGGGAGGGAGCAGTTTCTGAAACAGTGAGACCCATAGATAGAACAGGATTCAAGGCCAAAGCAAGTTACATGACCAAGCATGCCAGTGGGGAGAGGAAGTGTAAGGTTCTCCAAAGAGAAGGACCAGTAAGTAGGAAGGAAGAAATATTTTGAAAATAATCGGCCCTCAGCATCCGTGGGTTCTACACCCATGGATTCAATCAACCGAACTGGTTGTGAAACCCACGGATATAGAGCGCCAACTAAAGGACTTGAGCATCCTTAGATTTTGGTATCTGTGTGGGATTCTGAAACCAATTCCCTGCAATTACCAAGGGACAACTGTAATATAAATCTACCACAGACAAAGCAAGCCTCAGACTTCCAGCAATTCTACTACCACATGGATAAAGCTGTTAGGCATAATAATCAAAAAGACAAAGAGAGCAAAAACCAATGAATACAGAGTCTGAATCCAGCATATTCTGCTTTCTCTTGGCCTGCCCATAGCTCCTAAAAACAGATTTCCATTCTCGTTGGAACTAGTTTGAGTTAGATTTTTCACCACCTGCAACGGTGGAAATCCTAACCCCGGATCTTTTGAGGGAAAGAAAGCCTTTGTCAAGTTTTCTTACACCCTCCCACCAGTCACAAGCCCTGACTCACCCCACATTTGAAAATCTCAACCAATAAACTCTTCCAAACGAATCAGCTGTCTCCACTAAATATCATATTCTCTTGACATTCTATTATGACCATTAGAAATATACTGAAAGTTGAAAGAACTGTATAAGACACCGCTAGATTCTATAATTAGCATTTCTATACTTGGTTTATCACAGATCTATCCATCTCTACATCCTTCCATCCATCCACCAAGTCATCTGTTTTTTGGTGCATTTCAAAATAAGTGGCAGATATCAGCGCACTTCACCCCTTACAAATTCATAAATTGCATCATTTTGTAATTCTTCATTATAAGATATCCCTTGACTCTTAGAAACTAGAATAAGAATCTGAAATTTTCAGACTCCCCAATCTTAGAATCAGGGACACCCAAAAATTTAGAATCTAAGATGCTTCTGCATCTATTTACAGATGACCTCCACAGATTCTCCATGGTAGCAAATCTATCCTAAGAAGGTGAGGTTTCTTTCCACTAATCATTCACAAATCTTTCCCAGCCATAGCTTGTGAAGAGTAGGTAGCTGGAACCAGCTTGGTTTGCTAACAAAGTTCCTCCTGGGGCCAGGTTTGAGGCTGGATCACTGCCACACAAAGGGAGAGATGACAGTGAAGAGAGCATGAAAGTTAATCCCATAATCACAAAGCGTACAGAGAATATGGGTGTAACTACAAATAGCACCAGTGTCAAGAAGAGGAATCACCTTTCATCCACCAACTTCCCAAATCTTACTTGTCCATACCTGTGCTGTTCATCCCCACTTCAAACCGTGCTGCCACTCCCCACTTGGCAATGAAGCCCAGCTCAGCTCTCAGCTGAGATTCAGGCATCTCTAGGGTTTTAAGGAGACAGGGGTGAAAAAAGGCAGGGGTGTAAGATTCTTGCCACAAGTCCCTGTGTAATCTCAGGGGTGATGATGGCCACCACTTCCTCCTTCGCAAGTCAACTGTAAAAGCCAAAAGCATGACCAGATAGCTAAGAGCTCTGAAGAGTCGATGGCTGCAGAGATCTTGAAGTGTGTGCTAAGTGCTCGCTACGTGTCAAGCAGGGTTGATTTTCCAATTGATTGAATCCTTGCAACAACCCTATGTACAGATGAGCAGAGTGAGGCACAGAGAAATTAAGTCACTTGCCTATTGCCCAACACACTTTCCTGGGATAATTCTGAACAAGTAGCCAGGCATAAGGTATATCATATGGTCCCTTTGTATAAAGGACAAAGCCGATTAAACTAATTAATGGTGCTTGAAGTCAAGAAATGGGCTTCCTGCAGGGGTGGGTGACTGAAAAAAGCAGTAGGGCCCTCTGAGGTGCTGATAAAATGTGTTTCTTCACCTGGGCAGTGGTTCAGGGAGTCATTTGGCTTGTGAAAGTTTATTGAGCTGTACCTCTATGGTGTGTGCACTTTTTTGTATATACTACATATTTTATTCTCACAAAATGCTTAAAATGCACAGGTAACTACAAAAACAAAATAATTAGAATGTGATTTATCATTTCTAAAACAATTAAAAAGGAGAAATATGTACATAAAGGATACTAAATCTAATAGAAGCAAAAGAAAAAGGTTATTTTAAAAAGGCATGGTAAATAGAAAACAAAATAAAATAGTAGAAATTTATATGCATCTGTATTTCAAGAAGTAAAACAGGCCATATTGCCAATTAATAAACTCTGCAGTGAACCACAGTCATAGACTGAATAAAAAATAAATTTCACAAGGCACAGAAAGAATAAAGGTAAATGAAAGGTAAAGATATACTAGCTTAATGTGTCTTGAGAGAAATATAGTGTGGCCATACTTATATGAGATAGAATTGACATTATGGCAATATGAAATTTTTAGAAATAACAGGAACATTGTGATGAAAGTAACCATGTTCCAGGAAAACACAAAGGTCCTGACATATAAGAGTATAACCATAAATTATAGGATTTTAACTTACCCCTATCAGCAAATGACAAATCAAACAGACAAGAAATTAGTAAACGTATGGAATATTTGAAAAAGATACTTAATTAGGTTGATCCAACTCACAACTATAGTACCCTAAACTGTTAATTAGAGAATCCTCATTATTTTGAAGTACACATGGAATCTAAGGAACAAAAAGAACAAACTAATCAAAAATTGACTCACAAATAAATATACAGGACAATCTGGTGATGGCCAGAGGAGAAAGGGGTGAAGGGTTAAAGAAGCACAAATTAGTAATTGATAGATGTTCATGGGGGTAGGGAACGAGGCATAGGGAACGCAGTTAACGTTAATATAATAGCTAGGTGGACAGCCAAAGGAGAGAAAGAGCAACTAGGGGGATCGTTTTATAAACTATACAAATGTCTAACCAATGTACTGTATACCTGAAACTAATAATGTCTTCCCCCTTTTCAATTGCTTTTCCTTGGGTCTCATTGCAGCAAGCCAGTCTCTATTTAGACCAAAAAGATGAGCCATCCACTCTTTAAACCGAAGTACAATTTATATGCAATAAAATTTATCTTTAAGTGTAAAGCTTGATGAATTTTTTCATCTTTATACATCCCTAAAATAATCACACGGATCAAGATATAAAACATTTTTAAACCCCAGAAAGTTTCGTTATGCCCCTTCCCAGTCAACCCCCACAAGGTAACTACTATTGTGACTTATATCACCACCTTAGATTCACTTTGTCCATTCTCAAACATCATGTAAATGGAATCGAACAGTATGTTTTCATTTTAATCTGGTCAAAGACATTAAAATTCCTTTAAATTCCAGGCCCCATGAGATTTCATATTTTTTAATGGTTACTTCTTTTTAAATAATTTTTTTATTTTTCAACTACAGCTGACATAGGATATCATATTAGTTTCAGGTATGCAACTAATGATTAGACATTTATATAACTTATGACATGATCATCCCAATAAGTTTAGTACCCATCTGACACCATACATGGTTATTACAACATTATTGACTAGATTCTCTATGCTGTACTTACATTCCAGTGACTATTTTTATACCTGTCAATGTGTGCTTCTTAATCCCTTCTTTTTTACATGCATTCCTTCCAATTCTCTTCCCACCTGCAACCATCAGTTTTGTTCTCTGTATCTGTGGGTTTTGTTTCTGTTTTGTTCATTTTGTTTTTTAGATTCCACATATGAGTGAAATCATATGGTACTTGTCTTTCTCTGTCTTTTTTCACTTAGCATAATTCCTTTTAGGTCCATCCATGTTGTTGCAAATGACAAAGTTTCAATTTTTTATGGCTGAGTGCTATTCTATTGTACATATGTACCATGTTTTCTTTATCCATTCATCCACCAATGGACATCCAGGTGGCCTCCATATCTCTGCTATTGTAAATAATGCTGCACTGAAATAGGGGCACTTTTAAGCAGACCAGCTTCTGACCACATTCAATTCAGTCAGTCAGTCAGTCAGTTATTTAATGAGTATTTGTTGATCATCTACATTGTGTCAGGCACTGTCATAAGCACTGGAGATATAGTTGTAAACAAAACTCTTACAGAACTAATATTCCAGTGGGGAAACAGGTGATATAAATGTAAACAAATATAACATAATACCAGTTAGTAACAATTACTAAGAAAAGATAATAAAGCTGGGTAAAGGTGGGGGACGGAGCTGTGAGTTTAGATTAATTTTGTTAGGAATGGCTCTCTGGAGGGTGATTATTTGAACTGAAGTTTAACTGGTGTGAAGGAGTGCTGTAGTCTGAATATGTCCTCCTGAAATTCATATGTTGAATTCTTAGCTCCTAAAACTGATGGCATTCACAGGTGAGGCCTTTGGAGGTGATTTATGTCTATAAGAGTAGAGTGCTCATGAATAGGATTAGTAGCCTTATAAAGAGACCCACAAAGATCCCTAGCCTCCTCCACCATGTGAGGATACAGAAGTCTGTGACCTCGAAGAAGGTCCTTGCCCAATCATGCTGATACCATGATCAAGGCTTTCCAGCTCCAGAACTGTGAGCAATTTAATTTCTGCTGTTTAAAGGCACCAAGTCTGTGTTATTTTTGTTGTAGCAGCCTGAACGGACTGAGTGAAAGGGCAAACCATGTCAGTAGGGGACAGGATGGGGAGAGAACATGGGAAAGCAAGTGCTAAGATGGGAATAAGCTTGAAACAATTGAGAACAAGCAAGAAGTTAGTGTGGAGGAAGCAGATCAAGAAAAGAGAGAAATGGCAGAAGTGGGACATAAAAATTGAGAGGGGCCAGATCATGGGGAAGACTTGTGTGTTTCATTTACTGAGAAGGAGAAACCTGGAGAAGGGCAGTTGTAGGGTGGAAGATCAGGAGTTCTTGTTTTGGATTTTTAGGTTTGATTACAGTCTAGAACTCAGGAAAGAGCTTGGAGCAGAGATGTAAATTTGGGATTCATCAGCATATAGGTGGTATTTAAAGTCATAGGACTTGAAATAGATCAACTAGGGAACAAAGACTAGAGAGAAGATAATTAGATAAAAGACCGTAAGAGCACCAGCACTTAAGGTCAGGGAAGTGAGGGAGACACAGGTAAGAAGTCAGAGTAGGAGAAGAAGTGGGGACAAAGCTATATTGAATCATAAGGAAGGTATGGGAATCAAGTAGGAGGGAACTGGTGTTTATCAAAAGGAGATATAAATGATTTCACATGAAAAAATTCTGGCAAACCCTACCCTTAACCACATGTTCAAAATTAACATCACTAATATATTGATCAAACTGACTTCTGGTACCTCCTGATATGATGCACTGAGAAGAAGACACGACAACATTTCTGTGATTTTACTGCCAAAACTCAGAATCTAAATTTAATCATGAGAAAAATAGATAGACCCAAATTGAGGGACAGCGTCCAAAATAAATGGCTTGTAGTCATCGAATATGTCTATGTCTTGAAAGATTGAAGACAGAGGATCAGTCCAAGACTAAAGCAAGACTAAAGAGATATGATAATTAATACTCTGAGTGATCTTGAACTGAATCCTAAACCAGAAAAAATTGCTATAATGAACTTTATTGGCACGGACTGGCAAAAAATTTTTTTAATTACTTCTGATTAAATAATGATATTGTATCAATATCAAATTATCAGATTTTTATAATAGTACTGTCATTATATTTAAACAAAAGTGTCCTGTTCCTAGGAAATACACACTGAATAATCTAGAGGTAAAGGGATATCAGGTCTACAGTTTTACTCTCAAATAGTTCATAGAGAATAGATGAAAGAGAGAATTTGATAAATGAAGTATGACAAAATGTTAACAATTGTGAATCAGAGGAAAGAGTACCTAAAGTTACTTGTCTTAGTCTTGAAACTTTTCATTAAGCTTGAAATTATATCAAAAAATTAAAAGTTCACAGAAGATTCTAAGTAACTTAACTATATCACATAATAAAATTCAAGAATATTTATAGAAACATAAAAAATATCTAGGCACCTGATAATGTAAAATCACAATGTCTGGACCCAATCAAAAAATTACCAGGCATGTGTGTGCGGAGACCTGTCATGAAATATCAGCCATGTGCCAAAAACACTTCTGACATCATTTGTCTGCTTTTTAAACCAATTTTGAGCCAGGCACTGAGTTATGGACTGGTATGCAAGGTATTATTTCCATTTTACCATGAAGAAACTGAGGTACAAAGACATTTAGTAACACACTCAATGTCACAAGCTTTTAAGTGACCAAATCAGGATTCGAACCCAGATCTACTCACTGGAAAGCCACACTCCTTCTATATGTCATGCTGAAGGAGAAATAATATAAACAGGATAAATAACCTAGCCCTATAAGACTCTAATTTTTTCCAAACAGAATATTTCAGAAGCATGTTGTACTAGCTGTCATTTTTAAATATTTCCTTTTGTATCAATTGACTTCTTATAGGTTAAAAATATGGTAAATAGGATATTCTTGACATTAGTGATTCCATATGAAGAAAGATTGCATATGTTCTATATCTTCATTAGGATTTGATTACAGTGGTATATGCATTCAAAACTCAAATGTTAATATAAAGTTCGTATATTTCATCATATGTAAATTTTCCTCAAAAACTTATGAACTAGAAAAAATTAACCTACACACCCACAAAAAAAAAAACATGACATAGTATAGAGAAAGTCACCAGTTGGTGACAGAAATGGGATTGTCCTGTCACCAGGGAGGAGCTGACTGACAGAAGGTCAGAGCCAAGACAGCATAACAGGAAAGAAGCCTTCATATGTGGCCCAGACACAGGTAGGCAGGCAAGCATGGTAATGGAGAATAAACTAGTTCTCTTCTGATTGCTACTGTTTTCTCCATGAGATAAGAAATGGATCATCAACAGAGTGAGGTGGAGGTTTGAGGTGGGTAGACAAAGTGTTACAGTTGGAGGTCTAGGGAGACGGATTAGAGGTGAGGAGGGTTCAGGTGCCTTGGTGTGTTTCAGTTTCTTCCATTACACCAGTGCTTCCCAACTGAGTTGATTTTGTTCCCAAAGGGACACTGAATTATGTCTGGACCCTTTTTTGGTTTTTACAACTGGGATGGAGGCTGCTACTGGAATTTAGTGGGTAGAGACCAAAGATACTACTAAAAATCCTACCATACACAGGACAGCCACACACACACACACACACACACACACACACACACACAGAACTACCCAACCCAAACATCAATAGTGCAGAGGCTGAGAAGCCCTGTCACACATCCCTTTCTACCCCAAGTTCCTTCTGTAGCAGGGAAGCAAGTCACAAGAAGAGCTTCAGCTACTTAGAACTCCCCTTCCCATACATCTTAGGGTCCCCAGTGAGGCAGTCCCATCAGGCTCATCTTGACCCAGTTCTAAGGTCAAGAAAAAGTAAAGTACCAGGTTGGGGTGGACCCAGTACTGCCTCTTCCCCCAGGAGCAGGGGTAGATGACAAAGGAAACTAGAGCTATGTAATCCCTTAATAAAACCTTCTCTTCTCTTCCAGAATCTACCCTAACAGGCCTAAACAAGAAGGGACCCACCTTCTATTGTACCATGTGCCTGGGACCTGGGGTGTCAAATTCCCCAAGACCTTCAAGTACTTCCTCCCCAATGGGAACTATAAACATGGTCCAAGGCACTATCACTAGAAGCATGTTTGCCTCAAGCATTTTTGTCACAAACATTTTTGCCATATAACTAATTGTCTATGAGGCAATTTTGCCAGAAAAAAAGATAAAATCACAACAAAGAATAAAGGGACATTAATAAGGACATATGAAACATAGGAAATCAATAACAAAATAAATAAGAATTTATTGCAATACAAATTATTTGAATTCATTTAAAATGCATGTAGATTTATGGCTATTTTTAAGACCAGCATCACCACACCTGCTTGTCACTGTACAGACCACTATGAGGACTAGCTAAGATTTATATGTAACATAAAAAAGGAGTCACAGCGAGAACTTCGTCAATGAGGAAATAAAACCAGACAGACAGCTAACTTAAATACATTAAATCTGCCAAAGGCAGTTGATTCATCAATAGAGAAATGAAATCAAACCAAACGAAAACTGTCAACCAGTTATTTTATATTTTTTTGTGGCAAAACTGCCTTATGGCCAATTATTTATGTGGCAAAAATGTTTGTGGCAAAGGGCCTCCCAGACCCTTGACTTCAGGGGCTCTCTTCCCAACACTAGCCCCAGGAACTGGGGTCCTGGCCCAGCTCCAGGTTTTGGCAACCTGACCTCTGACCTGGCCAGGAGTTAGATAACTAAGGCCAGTTTCTGGGGCCAGCAACAGATACAGCTGGTAGAGGGCTTAGGGAGCAGTGGGAAGCAATGCATGGGAGTAAGTTGGAGGGTCATTCAGATCTGACACTTTCTTCTGGGGCTTCCACCTGCCCCAGCCTTCTCCCAACCCCACTTCAGCCCCTGTCTGGCTACAGTCCTATCCAGTGCAGTCTGACCTGTGGAGGCATGAGAGAGAGAGGAGAGAGACAGAGAGACAGAGAGAGACCCCCCAGAGAGTCCAGAGGAGACAGTGACTGAGAAAGCCTTATAGAGAAAGAGAGAAGCAGAGAGAAAGAGAAAGGGACAGACAATTAGAAACAAAACAGAGAGTGAGAAACAAAGACCCAGAGACACAGAGGGAGAGACAGACAGACACATAGAGACAAAAAGACAGAGAGGAAGAGATTAAAGAAGCAGAAAAAAAGAAAGGCACATACACAATTTCAGAGATGAGCTGTGAGAGACAGAGAGTGGTGGGAAGAGCTGTGGAAGTCGGCCCTGGGGAATGAGAAACTCCTGCTCAGGACAGAAAGGACTTGCCCAAGGTCACAGAGCCAGTCAGGGAAATAGAACCAAGAGCCCAGAACACCAAAGAAACTCCGCCCCCATTCCCAGCCCATCATTTTGTTACAGTCCCACAACTCCATTCCCCCAAAGCCAGACTCAGGGCCCTGGATGGCAAAAGTGGAAAGCCTTTGCCCCACTCCAGGACGAAATGTTGCGGAAAAGTAAAAACTCAGACCAGCGAGAAACCAAACAGCTCTAGAAGAGCTAGTGCTCTGAAAATCTGGGCCCCAAGCTTAGGGGCAATTTTATTTTTGTAGTCACGTTGTTACAGTTGGCATGGGCTCATTTACAGACCCCTGAAGTTGCTACAGGCAGTTACGGATCATGGGATTTTCTATCTAACAAGCACCAAAGCAATACACCTTTAGGGGAGGATAAGTAATCTGTTGGCCCCAAGACCTCTGGCCTTACAACAAGCATGTTTACAGAAGCAGAAAAGAGTTGAATAGAAATGTTGGCCAATTAAGGGGAGAATTCCTTTTCAGAATTACACTATTGACCATGATAAAGACTGAGAACGAGTCCAGGAGTTCAAAAGTGGTTCCCAAGGGCAACATTCCTGCTGGCCATGAGCCGAGCAATACATACACGTCACAGCAGGAAGATTGAAGGGGATTGGAAATCACTGGAGAACTGGAAAAGAGAGCAAGGGGGTGTGAACAGATGATTTAAGAGCACTCCACACACACCTAAAGTTGCAGGGCACACATGTGGAGTGGCCAGAACCAGCCTGCTTCAGAACAACCCTCAGCTGCCCCTGCAGCGCAGCAGGTAAAGAGGCAGGAGAGGGGCTCTCAAGAGACAGGTTGCTGAACTGGCTGGATCTCCCCAGTCATCTCCTCTGGGGTTCTCCGGGTCTCTGGGTCTGTCTTTCCAGGACTCTCTCTGGAACTCTGTACATTCATTTAGTCCCAGTCAGGGCTGGCATTGGGGTCTCTGCACTGGTGCTTCACTGAACAGGCCTCGTTCTCTGGAATGTGACCCCTTATTTCAGACACTTGATTCTTTTCCATCTGTTTCTGCTACTGCCCTCCTCCTTGATCTCTCTCTGCATGTCTCTCTCTAATGTTCCCTGTATCTCATTCTCTCTCTCTTTTACATGTCTCTGTCTGTGTATCACTCTATTCTGTTACTCCATTAACCTAAAAATAAAAGCTCAAAGTGAGAGACAACAAGCATTTATCTGAGATCAATAAGAATAGCTATTCAGGAAGCACTGATTCAGGCAGAAACCCAAATAGTGTTCCAACTACAAGACAAAAGTAGGAGATATTTGTGAGAAGGGAAGGGGAACAACTACATCAATAGGAGGAAGGCATTTGTAGAAGAGCAGATAATATAACATAGTGATGCTTATTCTAAAAGAATGTTTTTAATTTTCAGTCCATTAGTCATCAGTCTATAGTCGTAATATCTGCTTTAATATAATCTTTGCAAATAATTCTTTGGCATCTATACACATTTAAATATCTGTTTTTCTCCATCTCTCATTATTTCCATGGGTATCTCTGTTTCTCTTAGTGTCTCTCTCTCTCTCTCTCTCTCACTCTTCCTCACCTCCTGCCCCTCTCCAGCTGTCTCTGTCCCTATTTCTATCTTTCTTACTGTCTCTCTGTATTTTAACTACCTCTACCTGTTTTCTGACTATCTCTGTCCCCTTCTCTCTCTCCCTTCCCCCTTCCTTTCTTCCCACTTTCCCTTGGCCTTTCCCTATCTCTGCCTCTCTGTATCTCCTTTCTTCTCTCTATGTGCCCCCATTTCCAGGGCCTAGGGAAGTCAAGTTCCAAAAGGAGATTAAAAGTAAAGAGATCCCACTCCCTCCCCAGCCCTACCCTCCCCTATTTTATCTCCAGATGCCTGCAACTGCCTTCACCATGGACAGTATAACCACAGCCATCTCGCTCCTGCTCCTGGTTCTCACCTGTTTGTTCCTGACCCTCAGCCCAAGGGGCAAGAGTCGGCTTCCCCCTGGCCCCAGGCCATCCTGTTCCTGGGAAACCTGCTGCAGCTTTGTTCCAAAGACATGCTGACCTCTCTCACCAAGGTGCAATGGCCTAGTTTGGATGAGGGGGAGGACTAGAGGGAGAGGTCCCAGGGCCCCAGACCCCGCTGTGACCTCTGTCTTCCTACCTCCCAGCTGAGCAAGACATACAGCTCAGTGTACACAGTGTACCTGGGGCCCAGGCCAGTGGTGGTCCTCAGCGGTACCAAGCCGTGAAGGAGGCCCTTGTGGACCATGGGGAGGAGTTCAGTGGCCGCGGCCACTACCCTGGCTTTTTCAACTTCACTAAAGGGAATGGTAAGCCTGCTCCCCATCTCCTCCACCCCTCACCCATTCCACATTGAGGAGGGATAAGGTAGAAGAGTATCTTCCCAATTGTGGTGACATTCAGGGCCTCTGATCTCATCGATGACACCAGATAGGGTGAAGCCAGGCAGTGCTAGGCTAGGGTGATGTTTTCTCTGCCTTCCTTGCCTCCAGATTCCACCAACACTTGAATTGTGCTTCCATCCCAATCCCCGTCTCCATTCAATCCAACTTCCATTCTCATCCCAATCCCCATCTCTATCCCAGCCACACCATCGAATCTCCATGTCAGTCAGTGACCAAATTATCTGCTACCAGCCCACAACATCCACCTCAACTCAATCTGCATCCATCCTACTTCCATGTGCTCCATTTCAATTTCAACTCATCTCTATCTGCAACACTGACTATATCTCGCCCCAACCTCCATTCCCATTATGAACCCTCTCCCAATCCCCATGCTAAAACATATTATCAACCCCACCCTAGTCCTTTAATCAAATTGAACTCCACTGTCATTTTCCCCTCAGCTCCAGCCCCATCTTCTGTCTCAATCACCTACTGAAGTTTTCAGTACCCACTTTCCCATTTTCAACCTGAATCCCACTACCAACAACAAAAAAAGACCCTGCCATATATCTATCCATCCCCAAAGCTCAATCTCAACCCCAGTCTACCATTTCTTCTCATTCTACCCAACTCCATCCCCATCACCAACCTCAAACCAATTTATCATCAATAACCAGTCCTCCCTTATGCCCCATTCCCATCCTCATCCCAAGCTAAACTCAACTCCATCCCCAGCCATTCAACAACTATATCATTAACTACAACCCTATCCGATCTCAATATCCTGTCCTCCTTAGGCTTGGAGATCACCTAGTCTTATAGTTTTCTATTCTTTTAACATAAATTTCAGTCAAAGGAAGTTATATGGCAAGGCCCAATAAATGATAAGAAAGCAATAAAGAGAGAGAAGGAAGGAAGGAAGGAAGGAAAGGAAGGGAAGGAAGGAAGGAAGGAAAGGAAGGAAGGAAGGAAGGAGGGAGGGAAGGAGGGAAGGAAGGAAGGAAAGAAGCTGCTCTGATTGAAAAGGGGAGTCCCAGAGACCAGCATCCTGGATTATTCTTCTTCCACTTAAAGAATCCCTAGTCTCCCCTGACCCCTTCACTAGATGAGTCCCAGGTGCCCCGAGATTTGGAATTAAAGAGCTCTGGTTTTAAAAAAAGAAAGAAAGAAAGAAAAAAACAACCTCTTGTGTATTGAGTGTATTGAGTACACTTTCCTCTTTCATATTCCCTTTCCCTGGGCTTGATCTTATGACCTCTGCTGTCCAAGTATACCAGATGCAAGGAGATAGAGACAGGGTGGTTAAGAAAGTCACCTTGCTACTTTTGCACCAAAAATATCTAGATACATACGTCACCTGTTACTAAAAAATAGCTACCACCTAATTATTCGATACGGAGCCCAGAGAGGTAACAGAAGGGTTATGAGACTTACTAGCTGTGCACCTATGGGCAAGTGTCCTCCCCTCTCTGACCCTCAGTCTGCTAACATGAAAAGGTTTTTATGAGAGGTCAATGAGATAATGCATACAACACAAGGCAATACACTCTAGATTTTTATTCCTTAGCATCTAGTTCTCTGCTAGTTTCAGAAGAAACAGAGATCAACACATCCAAGATCTTATCTTACTGTAACTGCAAGTCGAGTGAGAGACATAGCCCATCACCAGACTGAAGCATCCCAGAGTCATAGTCAGGGCTGGGTCAGCCCAGGGAGCTGTGGGAATCCAGAGGAAGCACCAGACCCAGCAAGGGAGGGAGGTCCAGGGAGGGCTTCCTAGAGGAAAGGACCTCTAAGCTGAGATCTAAAAGATGAAGATGGCCTGCCAAGAGCAGACAAGGGGTGAAGAGTGTTGTGGAAAGAAGGACCAGCTTGTGCAAAGACCCTGGGTCCAGGGAGAAAAGAGAACAGAGTCTGTCTTGTTCCTGGATAAATTCCCAATGTCTCGTTCATTTTCTTACTTCCTCCCTTTTTGTACATTCGTTAATTAATAAGCAATCACCAGCTTGTGATAAGCACTGCACTGGACAATGCTAGTGGCACAGAGGTGAGAAGGACAGTCCCCAACCCTGCCTTCACAGTTTAGTGAAGGAGATAGCCCCATCACCGGACAGTGATAGCCCAAAATGGTCAGGACTGTGATGCGGGAAACAGAGGCAGAGTAATCAGGGGTCTGGTGACAGAAGCCAGGGTCCTATGGAAGCTCAAAGAAGGCGGCCTGACCTGACCCAGCCTGGAGTGTCAGGAAGGGCTGACCGCTAGTGGGGGCGGGGGCGGGGCGGGGAGCCGGGTGAGGACAAGCAAACTCATAGTCTCTCTCCCGGCAAACAATAGGAAAGGGAAGTGAGATGGCAGTGGTCTCAGAGACAAGTCGTAGGTTGAGATGATCCCTACTCTTCTCATCAGGCATCGTCTTTTCCAACGGGGAGCGATGGAAAGTCCTCAGGAAGTTCTTGCGCAGATTCTGCGGAATTTAGGAATTGGGAAGAACAATATTGAACAGCGCATCCTGGAGGAAGTCAGCTTCCTACTGAAAGAGCTGCGGAAAAACTAAAGGTCGGAGTTCCTGAATGCAGTTCATACCCTCAAGCTACAACTATCCTACATAACAGCCGAGATTGCCAGATACCATCGCAGGGGTGTGAGCGGGAGGCTCCTCACTTAGCTCATAATGAGGGTAGTGCCCCCTGGTGGTCAGCTTGTGGTGCTGTGTTTCCTTCAGGTTCAGTGGCAAGATGTTATGTGGAGGCCGCTCTGTTGCGCTGTGTTGGCACTTTGAGCACAGCTTGTGTAATTGCGGTGGGTGATCATTGATGCTGATGCTCTTGAGGTTCAAAACCTCAAGACTTCGCACGTGTGGGGCCCTGTGCGAAGCACATTTTCACACATAAGTCCATTAAATCGTAACAATCCATTTTGCAGATGAGTAACAGGCTTGAGAGAAGCTAATAAGTGGAGGAGCCAAGATTTAAACCTGTGTCTTACTGACACCAAAGTCCACACTCAACACACTCATGCCCATTTGTGAAGTGCTTACTGGATACCAGGCACTGTGATAAGCTCTTCACATCTGTCAATAAGTTTCACCCTCCCAACAAGCCTAGGAAGTTGTTACAGGCGGACAAAGCTGAGTCCCAGAAAGTTTAAAGTCATGTGCCCAGGAAGTGGCTGAGCTGGGATACAAACCCAGATCAAAACCATAACCCTTTTCGCCTCTCACCCTCAGGCGAGCCCTTAAACCCTGCGTTTATGCTAAGCCTCTCAGTGTCCAACATTATCTGCTTCGCGATCTTCGGCAGACGCTTCGACTATGACGACGAATATCTGCTCACCATTATCCACCTCATGAATGACAACTTAGGAATCCTGAGCAGCCGCTGGGGCGAGGTCAGGAGACCAAGTTATTTGGGTGACGGAGGCGGGGATGAGGAGGTCCACACAGCCTCAAACATAAAACAGTGGGCGGGGTCGGGACTGCAATTGGCCCACTTGGTCACGCCCCTTCTCATCTGACCCCGCCCCCGAGTTACAGAGCCCCGCCTAGCCACATCTAAGCCCACTCTCCCGAGTCTCCACCTACGCACACAGTTCCCCGTCCCTGCTCAGCCTCTTAACCTAAGTGCCCCCTCAAGACCCCGCCCCTGCCCACCTGATCCTCAGTCGCACACACCCTGCCAGCTCCTCCACACCCCTTCTACTCTACCCCTTCCCCAGTGGTACAACCTCCTTCCGAGCCTAATGGACTGGTTGCCCGGGCCGCACCGACGCCTCTTCCGGAACTACGGGCGCTTGAAGGACCTCATCTCCCGCAGAATCCGCGACCATCAGGCCTCCCTCGACTCCAGCTCTCCCCAGGATTTCATTGATTACTTTCCTCCTCAAAATAGCACAGGTAGGCGCTGCCTGAAGTCCCACCTCTGGCCTGACCTGCTTCCCCTGACTCACACCAACAAAGACCCCGGGTTGAGCGGGTTTGAGTATGTCTCTCCCACATCTGGGAAGTGAAGCTGAAACACTTGGCTTTGCCGCTCTGGAGCCCGGAGCCATTCGAGGCCACTACCAATTACCAACTCATGAGGAAGTCGTTGAGGATCTGCTTGTTGTGAGCCCCGCCCTCCGCTCCCCAGCTCCTCCGAGGAAAAGAAGTTAAACAGAGACCCTGAGCCGGGCCGAGCGGCAACTGCGCAGATCTGGGGAGGAGAGGCGCACAGACTCCGAGACTGCGGTCACTGTCGAGGCAGGACCTCCAAGTCCTGGACTCATATCCCGACATCCCTTTACCCCCACAGGAGAAGCAGGACCCGCAGAGCCACTTCCACATGGATACCCTGCTGTGACCGTACACAACCTGCTCTTTGGAGGCACCCAGACCGTAGTCTCCACTCTGATGTACGCCTTCCTCGTGCTCACGAAGTACCCGAAAGTGCAAGGTGCGCGCTGCCTCGCGCAGCTGGGAGACCCGCCCACGACTAAGCCCCGCCCACACTCAGTGAGCACCAGCGCCTTCCCAGCGTGCCCTTAGTCCCAGCCTCGGGTTTACGCCTGGACCCCACTTTCCACACCGAGGTCGACCCCACCTACGTGGCCCCTGCGGTCCACAGAGCCTGCTGATGCGGGGATCCCGCCCGCTTGGTGTTGCTCTGCGGCCCACCTCTGACCCTGCCCATGCAGCAAGTGTCCTGCCTCCCAGCCGGGTTCTCACTGTCCGCCCAGAGCCCGGGCCGCGAGCGTCAGCCCAGTGCCTGACCAGGAACTCATCGCCCCACCCAACCCCCAACAGTCTGACCCGCCCACACAGCACTGTCCGGCACCCCTTTTCCCCAAACTCCGCATCTGGGTCTATCCCGGGACCCTGTCCACCAGGACAGTCCGACAGGGTACGCGCCGCCTGCCCCACCCCCAATATTTCAGCCCTCCCTCACAGCCCACCAACTCGATCTACCCCCCAGCGGGCCTAATCCTCGAAACCCCGCCTGCAATCTCATCAGAGACCTTGACTCCAAGCAGCCCCGAAGCCCCAACCGCACAACCTGGCCCCTAAGAGCCATCGGCAAACCAAACTTTTGCCCTTACCGACGTTTCTGAGCTCAAGCCCTCCCCCCCGCCCCAGGCTCCAGCTAACCTTCACATGCACCCCTGCAGCAGCACTCCAGCTGGGAAAAGTGCTAACTGGACCCTTCCCAAACACGCACACACACCTCGTCCCAGCCCAGTCGAGCCCACTGACAGCTTCGACTATGCTCCCCTCTCCGTCGCCAGTCCGAGTACAGGAGGAGATCGACCACGTGGTGGGACGACAGCGGCCGCCGACAATGGGGGACCGAGTGGCCATGCCTTACACAGATGCCGTGATCCACGAGGTGCAGCGCTTCGCAGACATCATCCCCATGGGCTTGCCTCACCGCGTCACTCAGGACACGACCTTTCGCGGCTTCCTGCTACCCAAAGTGCGTTGGGCACCTCACAAATGACATCTGACATCCTAAAGAGAGGCATCCCAGGCTCTGGCAACTGGCATCCAAGGCTCTAGCAAGGATCCCAGGCCCTAGCAATCCACATCCCAACTTAGCAACTGGCATCTGAGCGAGCCCTAGCAGCAGACATCTGAGGGTCTTAAATCCAGAACCTCAGCCTCTGCCAGGACCTCATCTGGAACCATAGTGGACTGGACCCTGTCCTGAACCCGGGACCCCATCTCCATAATAGATTCCCTTCCTAGGACCCCTTCAAGAATCCCAGGGTCTGAGACGACATCCTGGAGATCCTCTGTGCCTAAACACTGTTCTCAGAGACCCTGCTTCCTCCCCAGAAACCCCAAATCCATTCCTACAATGGGGGGGGGTATTTCATGTCCCTGCCTTAGGCCCTAAACACATCTTCCGGCATCCATCACTGGGAATCCCAGACTCCCAAACAATTCCTGGACCCCTGGTGGAGTCCTATGCTTCACACACCCCCATTAAATCCCCAGGAACCCCAACTCTATAGAGCAGAACCCTAGGTGAGGAACATCCCAAACCTTCTGCACCACTGATTCTGCCTCCCACCCACACAGGGCACAGATGTCATCACCCTCCTTAATACGGTCCACCACGACCCCACTCAGTTCCCGAAGCACCAGGAATTCAACCTGAGCACTTTCTGGATGCCAATCATTCCTTCAAGAAGAGCCCTGCCTTCATGCCCTTCTCAGCTGGTGAGAGTGGTGGGGACAAGAGTCAGTCTTTCAGGTCCCTTACTCCCACCTTCATTGCCCAGTTCTCATTCTACTTTCCAAACCCTCTCACTTCTTTCATCCACCCATCCTGAGCTTTGGATGTGCAGAGACATCCATTCTCCCCTCCAACTCTGCTCCTACAGGCAGATAATGACTGAAATCCTGTGGATGGAGGTCAGGAGGCAGGAGAATAATTTAATTTGAAGTGGTCACTGTCAGTCTTTCCACTGGATGGCGCAAGTGAAGTGGTTCTAGTTTTTCGGCTTTGATCTACGCCGCTGGAAAAAAATCTTTCTTGTAAACTCAATATTGGAAAGGAAAAAATGGGAGAGATAATTAGGCAACTTGCATATGCCTACTGTGTGCCAAGCACTGCTGCCTCTGAGAACTGTAAGAGTGGTGACTAAGAGCTGGGTTTTGTAGCCAGACTCCAGCTCCTTCTTCTACAAGCTATTGTCTTGGATATGTTACGTCACCTCTGTGCCTCAATTTCCACATCTATAAAAATGGAGATAATAATAAGGCTACCTCTTGGAGTTGTTAAGAGGATTAAATTAATTAATAACGGTGTAGTGCTTAGAGTAGTGCATGCGCACACAGTAAGACCTACGTAAGTGTTATATTCTCACTGCTTATCTGTATTTACCATTCACACAACCTAATGAGGCATATTGTCATTTGCATTTTAGATGCCCAGAAACTGTGGCTTGCCTAAGATCACAAAAGTAGTAATGACAGATCCGGGATTCAAAACCCATGAAGTTGCATGTGTGTCAGCCAGGTCATTCTGGTCCAAGAGTTACTTAAAATATCTTTCCCAGGCTTTTAGATGGGTGGATCTGTTGACGTCCCCAGTGTCATCCTCATATGTTTTCCTCTCGGGCCTTGAGACTGGAACCCCTCACCCCATCTTATCTCTTCGTTCTTCCCCACCGTCCCACCCCGCAGGTCAACGAATATGCCTGGGTGAGTCGCTGGCGCGCAGGGAGCTCTTCCTCCACTTCACTTCCATCCTGCAGAACTTCTCGCTGCAAACCGCTGGGGGCCCGAGGACATCGACCTCACCCCGCTCACCTCTGGTCTCAGCAAAGTGCTACGACCCTACCAGCTGTGCTTTCGCGCGCGCTAACACCCAGTCCCTTATCCTGTGGGCAATGAAGCCCGCCCCTACGGGTTGCTCCGTACCTCTAGTCGGCCCACTGTGCCCTATTCTTCTCGCTGTCACACTTGCTTCCTCTCACCTTCTGCCTGCCACACCCTCATCGCTCCAATCCTTACCCGGTCTGCGTCCCCAGAGGCAGAGAAAGACGTGGGAAAGGGAAGTGCATGCCTTGTTGTACTCGCGGCATGAGGTTTTTTATTCCGTCTATTATGGACCCTTTGGGGGATTTTTTTGCATCATTTCCTAGTAAATTACAATAGATTAAATCCTGCTTGGGCTGAATTCAAGGGAGGAAGATAATCCCTAGGATGGGCAGAAGGGAGGTCTTCTTGCAGAGAGAGAAGACACCTAACTAACTAGTTCCACACTCACCCTGGGGTGGCTAAGAATTGGGAAAATTGTTTCTTGGAGATAGGCTGGAATATAAAGGCCATGAGGGCCTGAAGACAGGCAAATAAACCAGGGCAGAGACAAGGTCAGCAGCCCAGAGAGAGGCCAAACAGCTCTGCAAGAGATGAAGGACTCTGTAAAAGAGGGAGATGTGTAAGCAAGGAGAAGGTGAGAGATGCGAAGATATAAATAGACACAGAGACTGAGAAATAATAATTATTAATACATGGTGTGTCCTAGTCACACACTGTTCTTAATCTCTCACTGAAATCCCCCTATGAGGCAAAACAATATCATTATTCATTTATGCAGATGAGCAAACTGAGCCTCACAGAGGTGAAGTGACGTGCCCAAGATCACACAAGCCAGAAACAGGCAGAGCATCTGGTTCCAACACTGTTCCTCTCAATCTCACAGAGCGGAGGCACAGAGGACAGCAGAGAGATATGGAGACTGAGAAGGGGGGAGGCAAAAAGGATAGAAGATAGAGAAAAGGAAGGAAATAGAAATGATCAGAGAAAGACAGAAAGGAAGAGCAGTGATGGGAAAGTGAGGCACCAGAAGATAGAAATGATTGCCCATTTCTCACCTCTCTGCTTGGACTATTCTTTTGGCTTGAATTCCTCCATTTGGGGTGGATGTAGCAGTCCCAGGCCTGCGGTCTCCCGGTGTGGGACAGGCATCCTGACATCCTGCTGACAGTTGCTTTTCTTAATGATCTTCATTGAACCAGAGTCCGGCAGAGTGGGGCTGGCCCCCAGCCATGGGTAGAGGTGTCCTGACAGGCCCTACCCTTAACAGGGTCTCCCCAAGGCCATCCAGAAGTTCCGACATGCCCTGCTGAACATGGGGCCACTGGGTGAGGCATACAGGCTGTCCCCACATGGGGTATCCTTGCCCTAATCTCCACACTGTTCCCACCACAGGCTGACCAGAGTCTGCCCCAGGGCCGGGCCATGGATGCAGGGGTGGAGGGAGAGAAGGAGACACTCAGAAGTCCTGAGAAAGATGGAGAGACTGTGAAGAGATACTGAAAAAGAGACAGAAAGAGACAGAGACACACAGAGACAGCTGAGAGATCTAGAAAGCCAAAGACTGGGAGTGAGACAGAAAGAGAGAGGAAGAGAGAGGCACTGAGAGAAAGAAGACAAGGAGATTGTAAAACAGAGAGATTAATAAGGAACAGAAATGAAGAGAGACAGAGCTCTGAGAAAAAAGAAAGGGAGATTGAGCAACAGGAGCCTCAAGAGATGAGACACAGAGACAGACAGGAAAAGAGACAGTTATAGGACTTGGCAAAAGAAAGAGACTAGGAGAAAGAGTCTGAGTTAAGAGACAGAGACAAAAATCAGGATGATGAAAGTCATGCATTCATTCAACGAACATTCACTGAATGCCCACTGTGTTCTAAGCACTATTTTAGGTGCTGGGGATACAGAAGTGGAAAAAAAAACAAAAAAAAGCCTGGTCTTGAAGACTCCCTAATAGAGAGGATCCTTTAGAGAGCTTGACAGAGCGGGATGGGGTGGGGTCATGGAAGGGCACACTTTCTGCACCCCACCTTATCCCATGCTGTCTGTGGAGTCAGTGCCCTGCCCTACAACCCCTCCCAGTCACCAGGTTCCTGGACAGAGACAGGCTGACAGGAAGACCCACAACAGAGACAAAGAGACACAGAGGCAGGAAGACAAGAAAGCACAGACAGGGAGATCAGGGTAAAGACAAACAGGGAGAGACGCAGAGAGAGAAAAAGATACATAGAAAACACACAAACAGAGGTAGATGCTGAGAGTAAAACAGATGGACAGAGAAAGAGAGATGAATAGAGAAGCACAGACAGAGACCGAGAGTGAGAGACACTGAAAGAAAAGAGATAAAGATGCTGAGAGACACTCCCAGAGCCAAGCCCAGTCCCAGACTCTCCCAAGACCTGGGCCCTGCGCCAGACTCTGGCGGAAGGCTAGATCTGGCAAGGCAGGGGCAGGAAGGTGGTTCACATTCCTGAACAGTTCCAAATATTGACTCAGCCATGTCACCACCACTAGTCCATCCAGACCTGAGTCTGCCCCCTCCAGCCTACACCCCCAGGGCCCACCGGAGTGAGGCGTAAGTTCATCTGCCATCATGACCTGGCCTCAGGTGGAGGTGCCCACTAAGAGGTTTGGGGGACTGGAGACCAGGGAGTGTAGCAGCATGGGTATAGGATATTTGGGGGCATCTGAGCCCACAGCATTGAGAATAAATAGAAATGGCAGGAGTTCAGGGCCAGGCATAACTATAGGGATACAAGGGGACCAACATGTGGGGAAAGCAGCCAGAAGTCATAAGGATAGGCACAGATGTGCCAGGCTGATGGGTATCATGAGGCTAGGGAACTTGGTAAGCATCTGGAAGACAGAGCATACAGGGCTCCAAGAGCAGTGGGCAGGAGAGTGCCAAAAGCTCAGGTGTGAGTCCCTAGGAATCACAGCCACAGGGCACAGGAGTGCCAAGCTAATGGACATATCACCAGGGATGTTTTTAAAGTGTATTTAGGAACGAGAAGTATAGTCATGTACCACTTAACAATGGAATACACTCTGAGAAATGCATCGTTAGGCGATTTTGTCATTGTGTGAACATCCTAGAGTGCACTTATACGTGTCTAGATGGTCTAGCTTACTACACTCCAAGGCTGTATAGGATAGCCTATTGCTCCTAGGCTACAAACCTGTACAGAATAGTACTGTAGAAAACACCATGAGATTAAATCAACCCCAAGAGAAATGATGCAATCAAGAGACTCAGTAAACACAAGATGCATGAGACCTCACACTGCATACTGTTTACAACACACTTTTTTTAAAGTAGAAAGTATACACTCTAAAATAATGATACAAAATATAGTAAATACATAAACCAGTAACTTAGTCGTTTATTATCAAGTATTATGCACTATACAAGTATATGCACTATACTTCTATATGACTGTCAGAGCAGTAGGTGTGTTTAACCAGCATCGCCACAAACATGTGAGTAATGCATTGCACTATGACCTTACCATGGCTACGTTGTCACTAGGCGATAGGAATTTTCCAGCTCTGTTATCTTACGGAACCACTGTTGAAGATGCAGTCTGTTGTTAACCTAAACGTTGTGTGACTGTAGAGGGTACAGATTTCAGGGGTCACAGTCCCAAAGCGATTCAGGAATGCACACCTACAGACCAAATAAGATGGATCCAAAGGTGCTAGGGGCTCCGGAGTGTGCACCTGTTGGCCAAGTGTAATGACACAGAAATGTTTGTACATGAAATATGCCAAATAGGGCAGGCTGAGGCTGGTACAAAAAAGGCCAGGCATAGTCAGGCACAGCAGTGCTAGGACTAAAGGGCTGGGCGACCTTGGGTTGGGGGATCTGGGGAATGACACCCACCCCTCCTATTCTGGGTCTCCTCCCCTGCTCCAAGGCCCCAAGGGAATCAAACAGAGGCAAAGGGGAAGAGGTGCAGGCACGGAGGATCAAGGACAGGATGACCACAGGAATCCCAGCACTGCTGTTGTTGCTCCTGCTGCTGGCCCTAGGCAGCTGGGGATGGGGGTGCTTAGGGCACTCAGAGGCAGGGCCCCACACACACACACCTCCTATACACCACCACCCCCGCCCACGCTTCTCTCGCCACCCACCCGGAACCCGGGGGAAACCAGCTGCAGCTGGAGCCGGGACACCTAGACGATGCACTCATGGAGGTAACCCCGACAGTGGGTGGGGGGTCAGAATTCTGCATTCCTGGAGCTGGGGCTGGGGGCTGAAACTCCCAGTTCTCTGAATGAAGACAGCTGAGGGTTCCACCAGTCCTAGGAAGGATGAGGGGCGTGGAGTCCTGAGTTCTGGAAAAGGAGACTGGCTGGGTCAGGAAGGGGGGAGTGGGGATGGGATGGAGGTGGGGGGTGTTATGAGAAGTCAGATCTGGAGGGCAGAGGGGCAGTGGGCCTGAGCTTCTGGTTCAAAGTGGAGTCCCGCTGCCCCATCCCCAACGTCCATTCCTGGGACCTGACGAAGGGGAGCCTGAGGTGAGAAGTCCTGGGGCGCTGGGGAAGGGGAGCAGAGGGATCTACACTCCTGGTTCAAGGCTGTCTAAGTACTAATGCCCAGTTCTGAAGGTGAAGGTGGCTGGGGACCTGCGTTCCTACATCCTGAGGGAAGCGGGAGCCTGGACTCCTGGGTCTAAGGGAGGAAGGAGCTGGGGATCTGAACTCCTGGGCCTGGAATGGGGCTGAGACAAGAACTCCCTGGCCAGAAGGGCGACAGGGGCGGGGCTCTGGAGTCTCGGTGGAGGAGGGGGTCGGACGCCCCAACAGGGATCCGCTGAGCACTGGCCCGTGTAGCTCTGGCCAATGGGGCCCGCGCCCTGCTGTGGCGCTGTGCGGCTGTGCGGCTACGCAGCACTGCGGGACGCATCGGTGCTGCAGGAGATGTCTTCTCGGGCCACGGGCCCACCGCAGTATTTGAAGGCTTCGCACGCGGAAGCGAGGAGGCCAGGGCGGCGGAAGGGCGGGCCTGGGCAACTGGTTTAAGCAGTAAAGGCCAGGACGAGGGAAATGGGGCGGGGCCTAATAGAGAACCAACCCTAAGGAGCACAAACTGCGAGGTGTGGCGGAGTTAAAGTGTAGAATGAGTCGGGGTGTCTGGTTCCTCGAGCAGTCAAGAGCAGAGCCTGAGTCAAAGCCGAGAGAGCAAGCGCTGGTCAGGGGCGGGGCCAGCTGAAGTGGGGCCAATGTGTGAAGAGGGCCGAGAAGGCTGGGATGGCGACTAAGAAGTCTGGAAAAGCAGCAGGACAAAGGGTTGTAAGGAAGTCGAGTTTGCGTCCGCGTGAGCGCCTGGACCCTTCCCGGAGGCGTGGCCAACTCCCAGCCCGCCCCCTTCTCTGCCCCCACTCAGGCACCCTGTTTTCCAACTGGCCGCGCCAGAGGACGCTGCGCATTTTTACACTTGTAGTGCGTAAGGAGTTCGGGTTGGGTACGTGTACCATCCAGGGGCGCGTCCTGGAGGAAGCAGCTTGTCTTCTTGGCGAATTTCAAGCCATTGGTGCGGCCTGCTGGAGAATGGAAGTGTGGGTGTGGCACATAGACCAGGTGGGAAAGTGTTTGGGTGGAAGAAAGCCAGTAAGCCCAAGAACCATAGCATTATGACCTCAACCTGCTCTTACTCCCAGGAGCCCCGTTCGACCCCTGCAGACTACTAGATAAGTCAGTATCTAATGTTATCTTCAGGAACCACTATGGCTATAAGGACCCGGAGTTCCTGAGGCTTCTGAACTTCAGTAACTTCTGCATTTTTAGTTCCGGATGGGGAGAGGTGAGAGGGCTGGTTCCATCCTTTTCTTGTGAGCCCGACCTATGCCAAATCCTGGGCACTAGACACACCTAGAGTGGATTAGAATGGGACAGTCTTGGAATGGAATTGTTCTAGAACTTTTAACATCAAAGCCCTGGTCCCGTCTCCAGTTAGGGAAACTAGTAGTCTTTTTCAAGGTCCTATTGAGATCCTGGCCCCCCAGATGTACATTCTCCCCTCCTCCGGGGCTGGCTTTCAGGCCCACACCGGCAAATTTTCCTAAGCTTTGTGGAACTTCAGGTCTTCATCTTTGAGCAGACGCCACAGCCTTGGGAGCCTCGAGATTTCACTGACTGCTTCCTTGACCAGATGTATGAGGTGCAGGCCCCTGCTGCCCTAAACTCTATCCAAGCTGCCTATAAGGAGGTGCCTGGCACGTGGTGGCACCCATCTCCTCTGTCTGCAGGCAAAGAATGACCCACATGCCCTAACCCGCTACACTCATGTGACCACTTTCTGCCTAAGGTGCACAGTGAGCCTGGGAACTCTGCACAGGGGCCAGGAGCACCTTTTAACCAAAATCAGCAGGTATGAGCATGCACAACGCTGAGAGCAAGAAATAAGGCCCACCTTCCCGGTGGCTTCTAAATGGGTCTTGGATGGGTGAAAGGTCCTATCGAGTTCGTGGGTGACCCCTGCACACCCCTTAGGGCACCTTCATGATTCCTCTGCTTCTATCTGCACACTGGGACCCAATCCAAAGACCTGGATTGCTTCAACCCCTACTTCATAGACAACAAGGGCCCGTTCGAGAGCAAGGATGCCTTCGTGCCCTTCTCCTCAGGTCTGGCCCAGGCAGGGTGGTGGCCAGCCTGGGCAGGCCCTAGGGAACATGGGGTTCTCATCCTCCATTTCTGTCCCCAGAAGAGTGGATGTGCCTGGGCGCAGGCCTTGGCCCCATCGAAGACCTTCTTCACCACCATCCCGCAGTGGTTCCATGTGCTCCCTATGAGACTCGCCAACACACACCTAACCCTGGAGTACACTGGACTGGGAAACATGCCCCAGCCTTCCAGCTCTGCCTGGTGGCCCGCTGAGGTCAGGCTCACCATCCTTTGCTCATGCTATCAGACCTCCTTACCCCTTTGGTCAATAGAGACCCTGAACTGTAGATGGAGGCATCTCCTTAGCCAGAAGGAGAGAGGGAGTCAGATGTGTGCAGCTCTGAGGTAAACTTTTATTTCTTGGCTGACAAGACTTCCATGCCTATGCTCCTCCCAGCACCTTTTATCCTGCCCAAGCGGTGGCAGCCTAGTCCAAAAGGTGCCATGGCCAAAGGGTTTGGGAGTCACTTCACATTCCAGGCTGGAGGAGTGGGGGGCTTGGGGATACTCTCCCTCCAACAAATCTTTGCCAGCAAGAGGCCATGACTCACCTCAACCCCAACTCCTACATCTTGGTGAGTGGTGGCCAATACCTACTTCCAGCTCTCCACACCTGGGAGGGGCATGACCAGACAGGGCAGGACACAGGCCCCTAGCTCCAGTAATGGTAGCTCCCAACACTGGCCCCTGCCCAAGTCACAGTCCCAGCCCCCATCACAGGGCAGCACAGGCCTCTCCTCCTTGGTCCTCAGTAAGTGAGGGAGCCCTCCACACCAGGCAGGATAGAGGCCAAGCCGGAAGCAGCAGCTGCGGTGGGGAAGGAGTAGTCACCGAGACTGGCTGGCTGCTGGTTGGGCGGCGTGGGCCGGGGGCTCTCCCGACGTCAGGGGAAGCTGTCTGTCCACGCGGCTCTGGCTGGCCACTAGGTGGGTGTACTTGGCCGAGATACAGGTACTTGAACACCTTTCTGTCCCAATGCTGTGGGGGAAGGGAGGGAGACAAGAGATAATGAGTCATCAGGGAAAAGACAAAGAGGCCAAGGAAAAGCTGGCAAGGAGGGGGAGAGGACCAGAAGAGATGGGGCTCACACTGGGGGTACAGGAGAGTGGCTGTTGAGGGAAGGTGGGCAGAGGTGAGGAAAAACGTGGCAGGATTTAATAAGAGACTGACGTAAGTGAGTGAGGTGGCTTGAGGCCTAGAGAGGAACAGGAAGGACCTGAGGGAGGGGATGCCATCTGAGAGGCCGGTACCTAGCTGATACTTGTCTTTGGCTGCTGCTCGCTCCTTGGCATCAAAATACCAGACAGTGATAGCGTACCTGGGGACCAGAACAGCCCCAAAGGGAGGTTAGAGATCACTCTTCTTCAATTCCAGCCATCATACCCATAATGACACTGGAGCCCGCCCTCTTCGCCTGGTTCTGTTCCCACCTAGACCCCTTCTCAGTACATCACTCCCTAGCCACCTGAACACATCCCAGAAGCATGGGTCATACCTGGTGGCATAGGCTGGTTTCACCTCATGTGGGTTCCGCCGGTCAGACCAGAAAATGAGCAGCCGGTCAAAAAGTGGCTCAATGTTGGCTACCACAGGCCTGCCTTCAGGGAATATCTGCAGCAGGCCGCCGTGCACCTGAGGGCGGCCAGAGGATGAAGCAGGAGGCTGGCACTGCTTGCCCCCAGGACCCCACCAGGGGGCGCAGCAGCTGCAAACATCATTCCCTCCCACCACTCAGCCTCTTAAAATGAATGACAACTCAGAGTCTGCATCACCATGGAGATGGGCAGGAAGCTACTAAGGAAGACAGGAAGTGGAGAGGGCTCATTAGGCCAGGGTCTGGGAAGACAGCACCATTCCCTTGAGGGGGCTCTGCCACCACACAGTCAACTGGAAGAGCCAGGCGGCAGACTGCCCCACGCCACACACACACACACACCCACACCACACACACACCACCACCACCACATGCCCCTACGGGTTTAGAAGAAGGGAGAATGCTAGAAGCTGAGCTGGAAGTAGAAAACGGCGTAGATGCACACCACTCCACTTCCATCCCCGCGCCAACACCCTACCTTGACGTCCCAGTTCTGATTCAGGTAATAGATACAGGTGATGCAGCGCCCATCGCCGTGGGGATTGTCAACATGCCTCACATACCCCAGCCCGTTGCCTGGGTAACATGCCACCATTGCCTGGCAGAGACAGAGACAGATGGAGGTGGTTTGCTGGGCTACGGAGGGCTGTTTGGGGAAGAAGCCATTACCTCCTTCTCACCCTCCAGCCCGTGGTCTCTCCCCTGACTCAAGTGTCCTGGGCCCCAAAGGCTCCAGCCTCAACTTCCTCCTTTTCAGCCAAGCCCCCATCCACCAGAAACCTCCTCCGGGGCCTCAACAGCCCACTCCCACCCCTAGAGCCTGGCACCCAGCACGGGCTCAAGGAAGAACTGAAAGTTTCATTTTCCAGAGAGAACCTGACCCTTTCTCAGACATTTCAGCAGAATAAAAGAAGTGCTTTCTGGTGTGCAGTGATGCGACCTCACTGCCCTATACCAGGGGCTCGTGCCCTCAGAGGTTCTCATGTCCTCTGCCTCTGCTCAAGACTGGAATTTTTCAAGGTTCCCCAGGTAATTCTAATGCACGGCCATGTTGAGAACCGTGGCCCCTGACCAAAAAGATGTGTAAGTAAATTATGTCTCTTACACATCTGAACAGGTACCAAAACTTAAGAGTGTGACTAGAACCTGAGATCTAATCCCAACTCCAAGGATAACTGGGTAGTCCTGGATAATCCCATCACCTGCCTCAAACGCCTCATCTGTAAAATGAGGCTTAACAAGCTCCTCTGTCTACAGCAGTGGCATTAACCCCGGTGAAAGATGAACTAACTGTTGAAGTTCTTGACTGGACTCATTCCAGCTTGTGTGTACAGGTCTAGCCACAGATTCTCGTCTCCTGTCCCTCGGGACTGCCACTGCCCTGGCCAGCCCTGACCCCGCTGAGGCCTGGGCCCCGCCACTTGGCCTGTTTCTCACCAAGGAGCTGACAAAAAGGTGGTGTGAGGAAAAGGGCCCAGGTATTCCAACAGACCTAACTCTCAAGGTTCAAGATTTAGAGCTGCCACACAAGCTATGTCATCAGGGACTGACTTAACTTCCTGTCTCAGGTTCCTCCTCCACAAAATGGAGCTGACACCTACTTCACAGGTTGTTACAGGAACTGAACAATATACAAAAATGTCTGGGAAAGCACACAGCATAGTGTCTGCCACATGACGAGAGCCAAAAAAGCACAGGCTGAAATGACATTAAAAAAGAAGTAGTCCCTGCCCTACCGTCCGCCCAAGCCACTGGGAGAGCTGGGGAGGCAAATGGGGGAGCACTGGCATGAAGACTCTCCAGCTCCTCCCCAGCTAGGGACCATATGTCCTGACCCCTGGATTCACAGTGATTTCAGGCCAGACTGCCAGCTGCTGTTCCCCACTATCGCTCGGCTGTAACTGTTGGCCACAGCCCGACAAGACAGCCCTGAGATAAACATCCCTGATCAGAAAGATCAGTGTCTGAGGCCAAAACAGGCTTGCTGAGTACCCTGTGGCAAGCCAGGTTGACTCGATCCCTCAGCCTCCTCCTGACACATCACGCCCAGGGCTCACCCCAACCCCAGCATGGATGTAAACCGCTCTGCATTAAACATGTGCACCTGATCCACCACAGCACCTGCCCTGGGAAAGAAGCCAGGAGAGCTACCGCCAGGTAAGGCCACCCAGCAGTGGCGAGCACACTTTTCTCTGCAGCATCAGGGCAGTCAGTGAGCAGGCCCCACTCCCTCGGGTTCAGAAGGAGCACCTCCTCTGATTGCACTCTACAGATGGGTCAGCACTCTGAGCTCCTAGCTGGGAGGAAAAGAACATGGCTGTGGGCCCAGGTGGCCTGGAATCTGTGAGTCACTGATTAGGGACAGGCAAAGCCTCTCCAGTTAGAATCTAAGCAGGGATTTTGCTGGTTGTGCAAAAGGAGGGGGTGGAGAAGGGTCCAGTGCTGCAACCTCTTCCCCCACAATCCAGCCCCATACAGCAGCCAGAAACCTACCGCAACCTGAAAATTACAAAATACAAACTCCCAACCTCCGCCTCCAAGTGCACCAACCTCATCTCCGATCCTCATCACTCCTATCCAGCCTCTTGGGCCTGTTCTCGGACCAGGCCAAGCTCATCCCAAGGCCTCTGCACAGGCATGGAACTCTCTTGCCTTGTTCTTTGGGTGTCGGGTTAAGGGGCACCGTGAGTACTCTAGCTGGAGACACCTACGCTGATTTTCCACTCCACCTCTCAGTGTGAAATCTGCACAGGTACTTGTTTACCCAGTACTGGACCAAAGGCGGCACCATGAAAGCCCCTGGGGCCAGGTCTGTCTCCTAGTGGCCATGCACAGCTGCTGACTGAAAGCACTCTTCTGGGCCTCAGGGCCTCCATTCCATTCTGCCCTGTGTGCCCTCGCCCACACAGCAGGGCTGTACTCTGCAGTCCGGCATGGGGCAGGCCTCATGCATGAAGGTTGGGCACAGAAACAGCCCCTTTAAGGCTCCACTCTTACCCCACCCCGCCTCCACGCCCCCCCCCACACAGACGCCATGGGGAGTGGAGGGTGGAAGTGTACTCTGGCCCCGGGAAAGCAGCTGCTTCCTCCGCAACAAGGGAAAGGGACAACAGGCAGGGTGACATGGAAACTCGGACACTTGTTCCTCACCCTTCCACCTCAGGGAAGGGGCGGCTAGGATTAGAGCCAGGAAACTAAAAAGTTAAAGGCTATTGGTGACAATGTGCCAAGAGCCCCCCCCCCCCAACACACACACATACACACAGTCACCCCTAGAAGCTGGGCACTGAGCCAATGACATCAGGCCCCACCTCCAAGCTGCTCTTAAGGGAGAAAACCAAGTCCACCAACCCCTCCCTGGAGTCCCCATGGTAATCCTTGATGCCAGTCACCTCTCTCCCAGCTAAAGGGCAACAGAGCAGAGGAAGGAAAGCAGGGGAACACAGGAGCTCCACTAGGAATGAGAGAGCTTCTTGCTGGCCCTAGCCATGCTGGTAGTCCATGCCCCACAACCACAGTGGCTACCCAGCCCAGCACCCACAGTCTTACTGCAGAGCCTGGGGAGGGAGCCCAGATGTTGCCCTTTGAAGGCGGGAAAGCCTGGAGTTGCTGTCTCACTGGGGACAAGGAGGGTCTGAGAGGGACTCCAGTGACTAAGTTGACCCCTCCTCTCCTCTCAGCCCAGCCTGGCTTATCTCCCAGGGCAACAGGGGTCACCCAGGGCTGAAAAAGTCCCTCTCCCCCAACTACATCCAAGGCACCAAGGGGAAGAGATCTGCCCCCTCCACCCACTTCTCCCCTCCCCAAAATGGCCACAGACTAGCTGGGGACTTAACTCGGTTTTCCTATCCTGTGGATGAGCAAACTGAGGCTCAGAGAAGCATCCTGCCCTGGGCCACTCAGCTACTGTGGTCTAACCCCAACCTCCCTCCTACAAGGACCCTGGGGTGAAGGTGTTGAGCACCCTGTAGCCAGGGAGACTCCCACTACTCTCTCCTGCCTGCACAGGAGCTGAGCCCAGGGAGGGGCCCCTCTGGCTCTCCAGCTATCAAGTAACAGGAGAGAGAGAGAAATAGGACAAGTTCCGGCTGGGGTGGGAGGATACTGGCCTCAGCCCAGGGGAGCTCTGGTCCCCGAGCAGGCTCCAGCCTGAGAGGGAAGCTGCAGAAGCAGAATCTGAGGTGGGATCTGAGAAAGGACAGAGGGGACATCAGGAGCATAACCTCATGCCTGAAGGGCTGAACAGGGACGGTGGCACCGACCAGGCGTCACGGTGTTGTGCAGCGGCACTCCCTACAGGGCCTGTTCACACACCACTGAGCCTTGGCCTCATGGCCAGGGCCCTCACACCCCTCCATGAAGGAAACCATCATGTCAGCAGGCCGGAAAGGCCCTGTGGACCATTGTCCTGTGCAGGGCTCCTGACCCAGGTTCTTGAATGGACAGCTGGAGGCCCAGGAAGCCCTGACAACAGCCCACAAATACCAATCAAATCAGCATTTTTCTTTTAAAGGGCTGCAAAATGGCAAATTCTCAAAAAGGCTGACATTCCAATGAAAGATTAATCACTATTACTCTAAAGCAACAAGAGACACAAAAGCAGAGAGAATCAAGGGAACAGACCAGAGCTGGACAGGGTGAAGTGATGAACAGACAAGAAAGGATAGAGAATAGAAACTAAGGTGGGGAGAAATGAGAAAGATGGGACAGGACCTCCAGCTTGGGTAACACCGCCATGCAATGGAAGGCACCCAGGAAGCTGTCCTTGAAGCAGATACCATGGTAGGGCATACAGGGCAGTGTGGTCCCAGCAGCACCACCTCCCTCAGCCTGGCATTGGCCCCACCACTGCCACCATCTCCCCTCCATCTCCTGGTTCTCCTGCCTGGGAAACCAAATGGAAAGGCCAGAAATAGCTGAGGGACAGGATGGACTAGACACACAAGCCAGCAGACAGGGATGGAAAGATGGGTGAACAGGGAAGGATAAAGAAAAGCACAGCCAACTGTGGATGGGCACATGGAGGCATATATATATGCCTGTCTATGTAACCCGTTCTTGGTCTTGGCTCATGAACAGACATCAGGGATCTGTGAAACCCACCATGGCCCATGCAGAGGTATGGGGCTATGAATGTCAGCCCCTGTCCTCAGATTCTTCAAGGAGATCCCTGGCAAGGTCAAAAGGCACTGTGGCTACAGGTCGAATCCCTGGTTTACAGGTGCACAAACTAAGGCAAACAGCACACAAAGAGTGAGAGCCCAAAGCAAACTCCAACACCCCCTCCATTGAAGGTGCCTAAACCCTTCTGCAACCCCCGAGACCTGTCTTCAAACCCACTGGTGCTGAGAGCACGAGGCATCCAACGAACTCGTGCTGGGCAGCCTTACCTTGGTGCGCCCGTTGATGACGTAGCCGCCCAGCCGCCCAGCGCAGTGCCGGATCACAGCATCCACGTGGGCCATGAGGGCCCCAATGCTTCGGCAGCCTGGCTCATGGCCTTCCACCCAGGCAATCTGGTCCCCGCGGATGCTGCGTGGCGGGATAGCCCGCTGGCTCACTAGCTGCCCGTCACGCAGGCGCCCGCCCCGCTTCAGGGCCTCCACCTCGGCCAGCACGCAGCTGCCCAGTGCCGCCCCCAAGAAGCTGTCCTTGACACAGATGCCGTAGTACCTCATGCAGGGCACGATATAGTCCAGGGCCAGGCGCTCAGGTGCAGCAGGCAGCTCCTCCTCCCTCAGATTAGCGTTAGCCTCACCGTGGCTACTACTGCAGCCCATGCCACCCTCCCCCTCCCCTTCCCGGTTCTCCTGCCTGGCCCAGGGCCGCTTGCTGGGTGCGGGAGCATCCCCACCATCTTCTGCCCATTTTCGTTTGGGGGCCTCAGGGTGGGCACCCTGAGCTGCGAGTCGCTGGCACCCCTTGGTGACCAGTGCTGCAGCACCCTCACTCTGCAGTGGCCGCAGTTCGCCACCATCCTGCCCACCAAAGCCCTCCAGCAGGGGGCTGACTGTGGTGGAAGTGGCTGTGGCTCTGGAGGTCCCACTCCCCGGTGAGGCCTCAGCAGGCACTTCTGGACATCCTGGACGGTGGTAGGAGGATAGCAGGGAACACGGCAGGTACCTCTCCACCCCCATCCTGGACCGGCCAGGCTCCAAAGGCTCTGACACAGAACCCTGGCAACTGAGGGAGAGCCTGACTCAGGGGCTGCGGCTGGCACGGGCTGTCCATGGCAGCAGCGTCTTCATCCCCCGGGCATGGAGGGCACGGCCCGGGCCCATGGTGCCACCCTCCTCCGCTGCCACCTCCTCCTCCACTTGATGCGGCCGAGGGCCGGGGCGGCCGGGCCTGGTGTGGGGCAGGGTGAGGCACGGCAGGTGGCAGAGGCTCTTCCTGTGCCCTGGGGGTGCTCACCGGTCCCCAAATCCTCTGCTGTCCCTAGGAGCTCGGGAAGGGACCTATCAGGAGGGTAGCTGGAGAAGGAAAGAAAATGGGATGTGAGAGGAGTCAGGGTCAGGCAGGCTTACTAGGGAACAGGGTGAGGGGTGGAGAAGCGGCTGAAAGGCAAACAGACTTGGCTACAGAGATCCCAAAACCTGAGCCAAGTGCAGGAGAAGACCCTGGGAATTTGGGGGAGAAATCACTGACAGACAAGAGTCAGTGAGGTAGGTGGGTGGAGAGTTAGGCTGAGTAGAAATCTACCCAAAACAAAGGACTGCGGTGGGGGCTGGGAGAGAAGCATCTTCAGAGACAGACAGACAAACAGAAAAGAGCGAAGGGCCTGAAGTAGAAAAAAACGGTGGAGGAGTGGGGAGTAGGATAGAGTTAGAGACAAATAGGGGTGATCTGCTTGGGTGTCTCGGAGAGACACAGGAAGAATGTGAAGGGGGGGTCCGCAGAGAAAGAAAAATGGGGAGTCCAGAGACAAAGAGAACAAGGGCTGGGTGGGGGGGACAGAGGCAAAAAAACCAACCGGAGAAAAGCTGGGAGGGCCTGAGACAGCCGGACAGACCAGGGTGAAGGGGTCGACCTGAGCCCAATGGGAGGAAGCCTGTTGGGGGCTGACACACACCCAGACGGAAGGGAGGTACTGAGACAGACAGACGGACGGAAGGGAGCCACGGGAGGAGAGTCCACAGCGACAGAGGGAAGGGCGGAGGGGATTTCACGTACTTGGGGACAGGACGATGGAAAAAAGCACCCCCCTGCCAATTCCCTTTGGTGCGGGCCCTGAGACCCCACTGGGGCGCAGCAAGCGACAGAAGCACGGCCTAGGGACCGCTGGGACCCGGGCCCGTTCCCCTCCCCCTCCGCCGGGCGCGCGCTCCCGGCTGCCACCCCAACCCCCGCAACGGCTGGCATTCGACGTGCTCTCGCGCAATCCCTCCCCCACGCCCCACCCCCTCCCCCAGGGTCGCCACCCTCCGCCACCGCGGGCCCAGCGTGCGTGTCCACACCCTGCCCGGCCCGCGCCCCGACTCGAGTGCCCTCTCCGCCCGTCCCCTTCCCTCCCCGCGCCCTCCTCACCGAGCTTTTTCCTCCGGCCCCGGCGCCGCCGTTTGTGCCAGCCTCCCAGCGAAGCACAGCGCGCCATACCCCGCCCCCACCACCCCGGCGCTCCGCCCCCGCCTCGCCCGGTGGGTACGTGACCGCGCCCGGGCGGAGGAGGCAGTGCGCAGGCGCGAGCCGCATGGGGCGGAGCGAGGACGTTCAGAACAATCCCCCTCAGAAGGCGAGGTGGGCCGGCGGACACGAGGGTCATTTGCATTATACACTCCGCCCCCCTTGCGCGATTGCAGAAAAGCAGAAAAGGTTGGACATTAGGGAGGGGCAGTGTCTGAGCTCATTAACCAAGCGGTGTGGAAGAGATATGCAGATGAGGCTATTTACATGGACGAGCCCACCCCCTGAGCCGAGAACGCCGCGGAATGAGTGGCGGGGTAGGGGCGTGGCATGCAGGCGTTCGGAATCGTTTACATGGACAGCTCCGCCTTCTCACTGCCGAAGAATGGGGATGAGATATTGAGAAATGTCGACGCAGTTGGGAAATGTATGTAAATTAACACGTAAGTGATAATTTACATAAGGCCTTTTTATAACGGAGGAGAAAGTGCGGAACGTCTTCGAGAGCGGTCCTCAAGGGATGTGCAGACTTATCATGACCTACTCTGCCTTTGTCTCCTCGGGACAATTGTGGGAGTCGGAATAAAGCAACCTGGGAATGCTACGCAGAGAAGACATTTGCATGACAGCCTCCCGTCTTTAAGAACATTTTGGGAGGCTGGGCCTGGGAGGGTGATGCAGATGAATTATTTAAATGTCCCTCCCCCTCCGCCATCTCCTAGGCTGAGCCGGGTCTCAAGCCTCCCGATGGAGGGTTAAAGCTGACTTGGGGGTAACAAAGCAGTTGGGAATGTCCGGAGGGGGCTACTTGTCCCTGGCAGAGCACGTGCGGTGTCAGCGAGTTCACCGGGTCACAAGGTGATAATACACTGGTCTCCAGTATGCACGTTGAGTCAGGGTTGCACAAAGGCCCACACAGTACTTAGGGACACACACAGGGTTCATGGTCACACATATGTGTGTCAAAGGAGCCAAATTTACATTAAAACACACATGGACTTAAGGGGTACATATGCAGTCACACACCCAATAATCAGACACTGCCTGGGACTTTCAGGCATCAGACATGCATAGGTATCACCCACAGGCCAGATTTCTTATTCATGTTGTTTGGTGTCCCAAACACCACCAGCCTCACAGATACAATCACCGAGGACACAGAGTCTTCACAAACAACAGTGTCACACACACAAGCTGCACACATTCCTAGATACCATCACTCACATGACAAACAAGTACATCACTGTTACATACGTGAGCCTCCAGCACACAATCACAAAATGTGCACAGAGACAGACTCCCTCTACAACAGGCACCTGAGTCACGGAGTCATGGTGTACCCCCACACCATGTCCAGCCCATAAACATGGCCCCAAACATCATGGCACATGATTCTTACATGGTGTGCCCCTACACCATGTCCAACCCATAAACATGGCCCCCAACATCATGACACATGATTCTGTCTCCCCTCCCTCCCAGCCATCCTAAAATGACAGAGACCAAGACAAAGTGTAAACAATACTTTATGTGGGTGGGGTGGGTAGGGCAGGCCTCCAGGTAATAAATAACTCGTACTCACAATGGCAGGGCCAGGGGAGCTTGGGCCAAATGGCCCTGGTCTCAGGCTTTGGGAACTCTTAGAGAATGAATGGCTAGGGGTTGAGGAGGAACAGGGGTTAGCCAAGACAGAGGAAGCAGCAGCAGGTATGGATTCCCCTTCCCCCGTGGCTCAGTCTTGCCCCTCAGCCAGGCCCCACCAGGCCAGGGAAGGGGGACAGGTGGCGGGGCAGCTTCTCAGGGAGCCAGGGTAGGTGAGGGGCTTGGCCTCCCGGGGCCTGGGTCTGGGCCCCAGCCAGAAGGGCAGGGCTGGTCCTGGAGAACAGGTGAGCTGAAAGAAAAGTGTGTGATGAATGGGAAGGATACTAGCTCTGTCCAGCTGGTATGTCCATCTCATTTCTGGGTATCTTCCTGCCCTCCTATCTGTGTCCATCCATCCATACCCAGTTTCTACAGTCTGTCTGACTTTGTTTCTCATCTACATGTAATTTGGGGCGCTCTCTCTGAGGGTATCTCCCAGAGTCTGTAGAGAGACATCTCAGTGTTTAAATTTCATGCCCCCACCTTAGTACCTCTGTGTCACTCTACCCCACTTTTGTCACTGTGTCACTTCCAGGTCTCATTCCAGGGTTTTCCAAACCAAGGAGACATATTCGGTTAACGGTTCTTACTTTGCTGCAGATAGCATTACTTGGGAGCTTCTAGAAATCCCAAAATTTCTGGGGTTAGGCCCGGACACCAGTTTTTAAAGCTCTCCAGGTGATTTCAATGTGTGGCACTGCATTAGTGGGTTGGGAAATCAGTTTGGTGGGCCTTGGCCAATCTTTTATTGAAACAGAAAATAGAATACATAGAAAATATCAGACTGCACTGCATGTAAGAATATTGGTCCACAGAGGCAGAAACAGATGAGTGGGTGCCAGAGGCTGGGGGATAAGGAGTGGGATTTCCTTTTAAGGCAATGAAATGTTTTGGAGCTAGACAGAGGTGGTGGTTGCACAATCTTGTGAATGTACTAAATCATTGAATTATACGCTTTAAAATGGCTAGATTTATGTTATGTGAATTTCACGATTTTTAAAAAAATAATGTTAGTGCTAAGAAAACACATTTCAATTTTATACATGCGTGTGTGACAGTATTAGATCAATATATATTTCCTCCCACAGACTGCAGTCAACTTTAAGTTTGAAAAAGCATCATCCTTTTATATTTGATTCCCTGAGGGCAAACCCTGAACAGAAACCTGTGCTAAGCCTTGGGGCAAAGAGTACACATCCATCCTTTTCTGCACAGCCAGAGTTTTTAAAATGGATAAAAAGGAGAAAAATAATAAATAGCCCTTATTTATGAGTCTTTACTAAGTGTCAGTCCCTGTTCTAAGCACTTTACACAAATTATTTATCTTCTCAACATCCACATAAAGCAGGTACCATTATTGAAGAAACCAAGGCCCAGAAAGGTTAAATAATTTGCCCAGAGCCACCTAGCTGCAAAGTGACAGAGGTGGAATTTAAAAGCAGGCAGTCTGGCTCTAATGTCTGTAATCTGTCACCTCCTTTTCTTCTCAGATGAGGAAGACAAACGCTGGGCAAATAATAACCAGTGTACAGAGCTGAGCACTTTAAAAAAAGAGGGGGCAGTTCTGAAACCACCTAGCAAGAGGGACCTGCCTGGGATAAAGGTTCCTGCAGGAAAGTCTGTTAGCAGAGACCAGATGATGAATGGGAGTTGGTGTAAGAAAGGAAGCAGGAGGACAGGCACACCCAGCCGAAGCATAGCAGATAGAAAGACCTGGAAAGAAAAAAGAGTACCACCCAAAGAACTCACCGGGGACTCCTCTCTCTCAACTTCCACGCCCATTCATCAGGAAATCATGTAGACTCTGCCTTCAAAGTATATCCAAAGTCTAACCCCCTTGCCCCACAGCTGCCCTGGAGTTGCCAGTAGCTGGGGGGAAGTGGGAGCATGAGGCACAGAGGGGAAAAGAACTGGGAAGGCATTCACACCCCCCGGGAGGTGGGGACGGGACCAAATACTGTAGTATCTTGCAAGCCTGTCCAGGAGTTTGGAACAAACAAGGCTTCCCGAAGGAGGGGGAGGAGGCTACCAGGGAAGAGAGGGAAGGAACTGTGTTCCTGACAGAACAGCATGTGCAAAGACTCAAAGAAACAGACAGAACTTCAGTGTGGCTGCAGCAGCCTGAGAGGTGGGGAGAGATGAAAGCTGAGGCAGGTGAAGCTGGCCAGGGCTGGCCCCTGAATAGCCCAGCACCAGGCTGAGGTGCATCAGCTGCGTCCTATGGACCCTGGGAGCCATGAATAGTTTTAAACAGGGGAGGGATGGGATCAAATTTGTGCTTTAGAAAGACCCAGTGGCTACATCAAGGGGGGACATAACTAGAGACAGAAACCAGGGAGGATATAGAACCTACCCACTTTTCAACTCCTCCTCTGCCTTCACCATGGTTTTGTACAACACCGTCTTTGACTTTGACTTTGCAGTAACCTCCTCACTGGTCTCCCAGCAACTATCCCTACCCCTCACAGCCACCTCCTAGCCCCACATGAAGTCAGAGAGACTCCATAAACATCTGAATCAGATCCCATCCTCTTGCTTAGAGCCTCCTATGGCCCCCAACCCAGGGTATATCCCAGAGTCTGCCCCATGGCCCACCCGGCCCTGATCTGCTTCCCTCCACTCCCACAGCCTGCACATACCATGCTCAAATGTTACCTTCTCAGTGAGGCCTTGCCTCACCATCCCATTTAAAATTCTGCTCCTCCGCCTCTCCACCCCTCCTTGCCTAGCCTTATTTTTCTCCATAGCTCTTATTTCCCTAATACATAATGTTCTTATGTATCTTGTTGATTGTCTGCTCCATGAGGGCAGGGATTTTTGTGTTTCACCAGTGACTTGCACAGGGCCCGGCACACAGCAGACACCAGATAAATATTTGATGAATCATGAATGGGAGGGTCAGGGATCCAGGGCAGAGAGCTGGCAGTGGGACGAAAAGGACTTGGCCGTGGCCAGAAAAATGGCCAGTTTGACTCAGGTGTTTCTGCATCTTTCTCCCCGTTTCTTTTATCGTCTCTCCTTTTCTGTCTCTGTCTCTGGTCCGTACTTCCCCTTGTCAGGAGACCACCCCTGCAGTCTTCGAGTCCCAGTATCCCACCTGGCACCGCAGGTCTCAGCAGCCACAGGGCTGAGGGGCCACCGCCTGGGCACTCCGGGGCTGCCGCAGCTGGCGGAGGGAAGCGTCACCATACTGAATGCCTGAGCCCATCCTCTCGGGGTCGAGCTCACCTGCCGGGGAGGGGAGAGGTCAGGACTGGTCCCTTGGAGACCACTAGGCCCTGCCTTCCACTCCCATCCCGGCTGGTCGGGGCCTCACCTGAATCGATCTTGTTCAAGATGGTACGGGCACACTTCAGGAAAGCCTCCTCCACGTTCTCCCCTGTGAGAGCGCTAGTTTCCAGGAACATTAGCTCTGAGGGCAGACGCTCAGGAGGTCAGGGCCTTGGCCAGTCCCCATCCCCCACTCTGACCCTGACCAGCTGCTTCTCATTCTGTTGCTCCAATGTGCCACCTTTGCCCTCACTCCTGGTCATTTCCCTGTCATGAATGCCTTCTTCCCCAGGTACCCACTTATCTCTTCCGTCAGAGCTCAGCTCACACATCTCCTCCTTCAGAAAGTCCTCCCTGACCTTCTAGGATGGGTCAGGTGCCTCATCTGGGCTCGCCCAGGCCCCTGTGCCACCCCCAGCCCAACCCTGACCCCTCTGTGCTGTGAGCCCATGAGAGCTGGGCTCAGGACAGTCTTCATCACTGTGGCCCCAGCACCATCTAGCAAGGTCTAGATCCATCACAGTCCACCTATCATCACGTGACAAGGCTTCACAGTAAATTAAGAGCCACGACTGAAACCCTTATCTTTCTGATGGCAAAACCTCCTCTAAGCCTGGAGGCTACAAACTGGAAGCCAGCAGATGTTTGGCCAACACGATGTTTTTAAACGCGTTTGTCCTTGCATACCTTCTGATGTGGCTGTCAGTCTTGTCCACTCCCCTAATGCCAGTGCCTACTAACGTGAAGTCTACCCTGTCTCACCACATTTATTCACAAAACGAGCCTGTGCCCTAGGGCCATCAGAATTTGCAGCCTCCACCTTACACCGATACCCTGTTCCCTCCCTATGGTGGTTAAACCTTCTTAGCAGCCAACATTATCACGTACCCATCCAGGTGGTGCTGGGGCTTCCCAAGGACCATCTCCCTTAACCATCACGCAAGATGTGAGACAGAAACACTGTGACCCCCACTCTCTAGGTGAGGAAACTGAGGACCAGAGTGGTCACACGGTGCACACGTGGCCACACTTGGATGTGAACCCAGACCTCTAAACATCGACATTCCCCTGCTGGGCACAGCCTTAGAGACCCATGGCCCCAGAGGACGGCTCCCCTCCTCCACTGGCCCACCACACGGCCCACTGCACGACCCTCACCGTTCTCCTGGGCAAAGCGGGAGGCCTCCAGGAAAGTGACCTCACGCTCAGGGTCCAGGTCCTTCTTGTTGCCACAGAGGATGACCACGATGTTGGGACTGGCCAGCGTGCGGGCATCCGTCAGCCAGGCAGCCAGTGAGTTGTAAGTCTCCCGGCTGTAGAGAAAGAAGAACGGAGGTGGGCAAAGGAGAGGGCCACCCAGGCCCCACCCCACCCATTCCGCACACCCACCTGGTGATGTCGTACACCAGCAGGGCTCCAGCCGCCCCTCGGTAGTAACTCCGCGTCACCGACCTGTGGAGCCAGAGGGACCCAGTCACCCCCGAGGCTGGGGTCTGCCCTGTGACTGCCCCCCTCTGCAGAGAAAGACTGGTGGTTTGGAGGCCCCCCTTCACTGCTGGCCCATCCTCCAAAACCTGGCATGGTCTGATCTCGCTACAATTTCTGTCTCGCAGTCTCTGTCTCCCTCAATCTCTGCCTCTCTTAGCTGTTTGTCTGTCTGCCTCTGTCTGAGTCTCTCCCTGTCTTTGTGTCCCTGTCTTTCTCTATCTTTCTCTATCTTTTCATTGGTCTGTGTCTTTCTGTCTCCCTCCCTTATGGGTGTGTCTTTAAATTTTTATTTCTCTCTGCCTGACTCTGGCTCTCTCTTCCTCACTTACATTTCCATCCATTCATCAACATTTTGTCATCTCCCCTTTGCCCAGTCTTGGCCAAGTGCTATGCAATTATATCTGCTTTTCCTCTCCTGCTGTGTCTGGGGGGAGGCCCCTTTCCCAGTGTGGCCAACTGTCTGCAACTCACTGTGTCACCACCAGTCTGGCTCCCTGTGGAACTCATGCAATCATTCCAACCAAGCACTTACTGCAAATCCAATTCATTTCACACACCTGTTTCTCCTTCACCCTCTCTGTCTCTGGTCTCTGTGTGCCTCACACAGTGAACACGAGCATTAACTTAGCAGCTACTAAGTGCTGCCCAGGGACCGCACTTCTCCATGGACTGGATTTTCTGTGTCTCTGTCTGTTTCTCAGACATTTCCTGAAAACCTACTGTGAGCTGAGCCCTACACGTTTCTCTCCCCTCCACAACACAGAGGTATTTCTCAATCTCTCTGGCTACACCTGTTCCACTCTCCCTGTCTCTGTCTGTTTTGTCTCATTTCCTTTATCTTTCTCTTCTTCTCATGTGCCTCTTTCTCTCTCCCTCTCTTGAGTGTATCTCTTTCAAGTGTCCTTTTCCCTTTCTGTTTTAGTCACTCTCTTTACCTCTCTACCCTCTCACACCCATACCCGCACCCACCTCAACTGTCTTTTACTCCAGGCCTGGTCTTTTCCTGGGCACAAGTTTCCATCCCTCCAGCCATATAGGTCTCACTATCATAGTCTCTCTAGGACCCGCTGGCCCTCCCTGGGTCTCTCACTCTTCACAATGCTTCTTTCTCTGTCTCCTTTTTTCTCACTGTCTTTGTCATCCTCTCTTCAAGACTCCTTCTTTTTTGGCTGTTATGTATCTGCTACTCGCAGTCTCTGTCCCTCTCCCTCTCCCTTGCCTGACCTCTCAGTGTCTCCTTGCTCCTATCGTGGTGTCTCCAAGTGACTCTGCACACCTCTCTCCCATCTTCTCTCCTCTCTCCTCCCCCGACTCTCTCTCTCCATGGGAGCCCAGCCCACCTACCGAAACCGCTCCTGGCCAGCTGTGTCCCAAATCTGTAGTTTCACAGTCTTCCCACCCACGTTGACTACCCGAGATCCGAACTCCACGCCGATCGTGTGGTTGGAGTCCTGTTTGACTGGAAGTGGGAGGGCGAGAAGAGGCGGTGCAGGACTCAGAGGATTCCCTGTCCTCCAAGGTCTCTTTAGCCTGTACAAACCCATCTCATCGCTGCGGTGACTGAGGCTCAAGGAGGACCTAGTGAAGCGCATATACCAACGCGAGGACCAGGCTGCCAGCACTGGAGTTATACTTGTGGCCAGGTCTACCTACCCCTGCCCACCCCAACTGCTGCCCACTTGCCCACGCCATGCCCGTGCCCACCATTTGGTGCTTCCGTGACCACTCCCAGACACTCACATTTATTTTCAATGAACTGATGAAGGAGACATGATTTGCCAGTTCCTGCACTTCCAATCACCAGGAATTTGAAGAGGAAGTCTGAACAGATGGAGCCAAAATCAGGAAAACCCATACAGAAAGATACAGGGGAAAACATGGAAACAGACATGCCATCACAGTTATAAGGAGAGAAAGACACAGGCAGAAACAGAGCAACGGGTAACAGTAACAGGTAATTCTTATATAAGGCTTACCATATATCAGACAGGGTTCTCAATTTCTTTACTTACATCAATAGCTAAGTCAATCCTTAGAAAAACTTGACAAGGTAGGTATACTAATAATTATCCCCATTTTCCAGATGAGGAAACTGAAGCCAGAAAGGTTAACTGACTTGCCCAAGGCCCCAGCTAGGCAGAGCTGGGATTCAAATTCAGGTCTACTGGCTCCAGAGTCCAAGATCTTAGCTATTACATTGCTAAGGCCTCTTGAGAGCCACTTTATCAAGGACTACAATCTTGCCTTTGCCCCTCACGACTTCACCTCCTACCACTGACTACTCCAGCCTCTGGCTTTCAACTGGTTCCCACCTCAGAGTCTTTGCCTTGTTCCCTGTACCAGGGGTCCCCTGGGGCGGTGGACAGGTACCAGTCCACGGCCTGTTAGGAAGCAGACCACACAGCAGGAGATGAGTGACAGCAAGCAAGCAAAACTTTAACTATATTTGTAGCTGTTCCCCAGCACTAGCATCACCACCTCAGCTCCACCTCAGATCATCAGGCATTAGATTCTCATAGGAGCACGGGTCCCTGGTGCCAAAAAGGTTGGGAACCGCTGCCCTATGCTTTTTTTTTTTATTGGCTCAATGAATGCAGCTCCCTCTGACACCTAAACCAATGTTTTTTCTACTGCACCCAGTCCTCCCACCGCCTGCCTAAGCCCTCCTTCTCTCTGTCCCTGCCCCTATTCTCAAGCTTAAGCCCCACCCCTTGCCACTAGTCCCACACCTAATTCTACCCCCAACTCACCCTGACCCCCATACTAGACCTCTCAAGCCAAAGCAATCCCAGGGTCCAGAGCATTCCTTCAGGAATTCCATAGTCCATCAAACTCGACCCCTGCCATTCAGACAGCCCAGCCTCTTCCACGCAGGTTCCGCCTGACACATTAAGGACCAACCTCTCCCTCAATACCTACCTTATCCATCATGACTGGTTCCCTCAAATCCCGCCCGAAATCTATTAAACCTACAACCAGACCCTCAAGCTCCGCCCAAATGGATTAAGCTCAGCCTCAGACCCACTAACCCCTCCCAGCATCCAATAGGCCCTGCCCCCTAATACCAGACCCCGCCCCCTAACATATAAAGCCCCGCCCCATTCCCATAGGCCGCATCTTCCCCGGGGCCAGACCCCAGACCTCAGCATCGGCCCACCATCCTCACCGTAGGTTTCGGCCATGACTCGGTCGCGGCCGCTTAGGGCCGCAATATGGCGCCGCGGCCGCGCCTGCTCCTCGGCGGGCAGCCGCTCTACTCCGGCTGCAGCCCCGGCTCCTTCCTACTCCGGGCCGGCGCCGCCACTTCCGCCTCCAACCTCCCCTCCCGGCCGCGACCCGCTTAGAGCTGCGGGATACCAGGCCACGCTTCCCAAAGGCGGGGATTGGAGGACTCGGAGGCCAGGGGGCGGGACAAAAGACGTGGATTGGCGGCGTGAGAGAAGACAGGTCGAAAGGGGCGGAAACCAGACCGGCGATTGGCGGAGCAAGTGGGAAGGGGCGGTGCAGAGGTGCTTAGCCGAGCGGAGAAACGGATCTGGTCAGAAGTCTGAGCAGAGTCGAGACTCCACATTGGGTTAAGAGCAGCGGACTTGGAGGCGGGGATACGATGCAAAGAAGGGCTTACGGGTAGGATCAACAGAGGCGAGCCTGAAAAAGGGGCGGCTCTTTAACTGGCGAGTGCGACTTCTAACCTCAAAGGCAGGAAAGATGAAAATTGGGCGGGTCGGGCAGGTTAACCTCCCACCTTCCTTTCCAGATAATCTTCCAAAAAATCCTCTGCTGTGGTTTATGTCTTCCTCATCTGACTGGCCCATTCCCAATAGTTCCATTCCCTCCCCTAGATCTAGAACAGTGATCCCCAATCTTTTTGCACCAGGGACTGGTGCTCCTATCAGAATCTAATCCCTGATGGATGATCTGAGGTGGAGCTGAGGCGGTGATGCTAGCTAGCACTGGGGAGTGGCTGCAAATGCAGATGAAGCTCTGCTTGCTCACCAGCCAGCCACTCACCTCCTGCTGTGTGGCGGGGTTCCTAACAGGCCACAGACAGGTCCATGGCCCGGTCTGGGGACCACTGGTCTAGAGGAGGCCACAATCACCTGAGCTGTTTAGATTATTCAGTCTTCTCATTTGCATCTGTGCGATATCTAAGATTAGAAGTCCACCTACCAATTCCCAGTTCAGGGCAAAGGGCTTTTAGTCAGTGGAATTCTGCCTAGCAACCATTGGCGTTACTGCAGTCCTGGGTTGATTGGGTAGATTCCGGAACCTGGGAACCCATTTCCTTTTACAGTTCCCCATAAAAACCACAGAGACCGGTAGTTTGCACTTGACTGATGTATTTGCATAAAGCCAGGGAGAACAAAACAGCAGGGACAGCAGTAGGCTAAGCTCACTGGCAGTAGAAATCCCATTTCTGGAAAAGAGAAACAGTGAGGACAAAACCAGCGGGTCAGACCAGCAATTTTAGCAGCAGGGGCCAGGTTTGGCCACACAAGTGTTATGCAAAACAGCCCAGAGCCCTCTAATCCTTGCATTTCTCAGCTAAACTGGGACTTAGAAATCACTCCCTATTTTACAGATGAGAAAACTGAGGCAGGAAACTTGTCCCAATGCGCACAAGGAGGCTGCCAGGTAGCAAAGGGTAGAACTATCTCTGCCATCATCACAACCCAAGGATCTTCCCTCCAGATCCCTGCCAGCTACCAAGACACTCACATCTGTCTTCATATCGACTTTGCCAGGTTTCAGAGTCTGGTCCTCACGTACAATGCTACTTGGAAAGTAGCCCAGGCGAGCAGCCAGGTCTCCATAGTAATCTCCTTGAACCTGAGAAAGGAGTTAAAAGCCAAGGTCTCGGAAGATGGCAAACCCCAGCCTACTGAAGACCTTTGCATTACCTCTTCTCCCTGATCTCTGCATGGCTAGCTCCATCCTTATCACTCCCAACTCAGCTTAAGGTCACCTCCCTCACCATCTGTAGTTACCAAGTCATTCTATGTATGCTAATTTTCAAAGTAGCACCTATTTGCTGATTTTTGATGGCTTGTCTCTCCTTCCATTAGAATAAAGGATTATTCACTGTTATAACTTTAGTGTCTAGAACAGAATTTGGCACCATAATTGCTAAACAAAGTAAAAATAGATCACAATAGCTCCCCCCGCCCCAAATCCATTTCAGTCCACTCCCTCAAATGTTCCCTTTATGTGGAAAATTAGGGCACGCTCCCACTCTGGACCCATACCCTTTCCTCCTATTCACCCAAAACTCACACTGCCTCCCCAGAAGAGCCGCCCTCGGCCCTTCAGCTTGGAGAAGACATACACAACTTGGCCCCTGTGTATGGTCAGGAAACGGCAGTCAGGGGCCACGTAGTCCTGAAGGGCCACAGCCATGGAGATGGGGTCTGGGGAAGGAACAGAAGGGAATGACAGCACCCTCCACACAGGCTGGCAACCCAAGCTTCCCACCTCCCCCGTCCCCCACTCTTACAGCTGCATTCCTCATCAGCACACAGCTTCCGTTCAGCCAGTTTGGGCATGGGGCGGCCCCCAACACTACATCCTGGGAAGGCAGACAGCAAGATGAGGACACCGAGGAACACCCCGGACCAAGCCATCATGGGCTATGAGAGTGACCAAGGGGAGAATGGAGTCTTGAACCTCCTCCTGCCCTTCTCTCCAGCAGTACAAGAAAACCTGTGTTCTGGGTCTTGTCCCCGCCCTAAACCAGTCATAAATTTCGTCCATACCACCTAGAGGCTGCTACCCAGCCAGCCAGCATTTCAAAGGCAGGGTGAGGGCTGCCCGCCCAAAGAAATGCCCGATAGACCCAAAGCAGCCCAGGCCACTCCAAGTGACAGCTACCCCTCAATAATCAGAGGCCCGGACTGGGAGGCAGAGATATTCAATTCCATCTTCTCCTGAGTCTGCTTGGGTACCTGGGCCCCTCTGCTTCCCCTCCAGGGACAGAACCAGAGAAGCCAGTATGGAAAACCACCTTGGAATTTCCTGTGCTGAAGGGCAAAACAGACAGCCCTTTGATTGCCAGAAACAGCCCCAGCTCTCAAGTACCAGAGCCAATGTTACATGTGGGGCCTTAGGCTAAGCAATGCCTGTTACATGTGGGGCCTTAGGCTAAGTAATGCCTTCTTCACCACCCTTTATCCTCACCAGCTGCTTCCTGAGTGACCTGGCCTAAGCTTTTTCTCCTCTTGAAGCCTCACCTTCCTCATTTGTAAAATAAGAATAAAAGCTAAAAGTTATTTATAGAACCTTCACCATTTTATGTTTTATTCATTCAAATGGATATGGAAGCATAGAGCCTTAAGGAACTTGTCCAAGGTTATAGGGCCAGGAAATGACAAGGCTAGATTTGGCTCCAGGCCCATATTGAGCTGGGGAGTTCAGTACAGAATCTGAATACAAGTCTCACTTCTAAAATTGTGCTTCCAAATAGAGATCCACTTGCTGAGATCATTCTCCTGAGCCTCTACCTCTTTCCCCAGGCATTCTCACCTCTGGGATGGCAAGTCCCAACATTTTTTGGTGGTGGTGTGGAGGGGGGAGGTGGAAGAGGATGAACTCAGAGGCTTGGAGTAGGAATTCACCAGGGATGACTGGGCCAAGCCGTCTCTACATACCTAACACCCAGCTCCAAGTTCCATGGGAGCATCAAACAGCTCTACGTGAATGTCATGTCACCTCCTCCAAGGGGGCTTTCCTGGGCCACCCGGTTACTGTTTCTCAGCCCCACTCCCATCACTCCGTGACATATCTTGCTTATATCATAATACAGTATTTAAAATAGTGTGTCTACTTTTTTCACCACTGAACATCCTTTACCAGGAACAGTATTTAGTACATAATAGGTACTCGCAAGTATCTGCTGAATTTACTGTTTGCTAAGTGCCTGGAAAGAGGGGTGGCCAATATGAACAGTTTCACAGTAGAGTATGAATAATATCACAGTATTAACATATAGAGAGTCCTCTTTACACAGCAAGAAAATGACTCTAATCAATGTACTATATACTTGAAACTAAAAAAAAAAAGAAAAAAAAAGAGTGGGTGGGGGAAGCTAGAGAGTCCCCTAGGCAGTTGGCAAATATCAGGATCTGCCGACCATAGAACCTGTGGGTGCCAGTGTGGTAGACGAGATGTTTCTGCTCGCCATCTGTGGTAACTGTCTTTTTGTGAGGCTGGCAGCCCCTTCTCCTTCCAATCCTTCAGCTCCTACAAGGAGAAAAGTCTGCATTTGGTGCTACAAGTCTCACCACTTCAGTGATGTTCCTCTTTAACGGAAAGCAGAGCAGGGGCAGGCTTGGGCTTAGATCCTTGGCGAGAAAAGAATATCCAGAAAATTTAACATAATGTCTTACTTTATTTTTTTGTAGTTAATGTTCTACTTCTGGCAAATGACCTCATTTTCCCATCTATGTAGTATGAGAAAGCGTTTTAAGCAATATTTTTTTGAGTCAATTTAAAATTTTCAAGATCAGGTGTGTGACAGACTAAGGAAGGTCCCCCATTCTATCTCCCCTTATCAATAGATTCAGCTGGGAAATATGACTGTCCGGCCAGAAACTACATTTCCCAGCTTCCTCTGCAGCTGGGAGCACTGAAAAATTTGGTTCAGCCACCTGCAAGGCTTCTGGCTGGCCAATGGCCAGCAAAGGAGGTCCACTGTGTACAAATGGCCACACTCTTTGTACCAGCATCTGGTCAGTAGCTTCCCACATGGGACCAGGTCAATTCGGGCCTCTGGTTAGCAGCAGTGGCATCTTCCTCTTTAGACTGCAGCTCAATCAGGGGTTGCAAATTTAAACTCAAGTGTCTCAAACCCAATGATTTCATGAGCACCCAATCCCCTTCTCTTTCTTCCTCAAGTATCTAGAGTGATGCTGTGAAGCTGTTGCTACAATAGGAGGCACTTTTGCAAAGATTAGAAAAAGGAAAAGAAAAACCTCTTCCTTGACACTCTATCACATTAGAAAGTTATTGGAATAAACACAAGTCTACAGAGTGAATGGTGCGCCATTAAAGATGGCATCCTTGTGCAGTACAGAACCTGCCCAATGGTACAAGACAGTCTTGGTCTCGATTTCCTGCATTGAATGCTGACTAAGACAACACAGAAATCTGCCAAAATAGTGTAGGTGACTTCAGCTTGGACAATATTAGTTCATACTTTGTGTTTTCCCAGGGTTGCAAACTCCACATGCTGAGAGGTCCAAAACTTCAGACTCTTCTTAAGTGCAGAAAAGGGAACACGGACAACAAAATAAAAATGAAACATGGCTGTGAAAACCAAACATCAAAAAAACACTTTAATTCCAACCTAACAGCGCCAGGTGCAATGTCTGGGGACAGACTCTGGGTACAATGCTGTGTGACCATTCACTCACACACGCAGCTCCAAGAAGGCCCCCGAGGGGGACTTACCTTCAGGGGCTGAGCCAAGGGGAAGAGGGGAGGCCCCCAAACAGGGGGCAGGGGCAGGCAGGGGAAAAGGCGCTACTTCTTGGCAAAGGAGATCTTCATGGCGTTGTTCTGCGTGATCTTGAAGCCCTGCAGGGCGTCGCGAGCAGCCCCTGCCTGCACCTCATTATCAAATTCCACGAAGGCGATGTCGTGCCGCCCAGGGACCAACCGGACCTCCTTGAAGCCAGGGAACCTAGGAGAAGAGGATAGACCTCAGGGATCCGGAACTGGCACGTCCCCTAACATTCTGGCATCTGGTGGGATGGCCTCAATAACAGAATTACTGGGCCCAAAATGTGCGTAATGCCAAGTTGAAAAACCCTAACGTAAACAAGTGCACACAATGTAAACATATCCAATGAGAAAGTCTAACATGAACACCTATGCAACCATAACCCAGAACAAGAAACAGAACTCAGCTCCCCCCACCCCCTCCTTCCCAGATCATAACCCACCCACCTCCACTCCAGAAATAGCCACTACCCTAACTCTTAAGAATTGTTTTTTACATTTCCCTCTCTCGTTCCCTACTTCCTTCCCCATTAGGCAACCAGCCTCGTGTTGACTGGCCTACCTTTTCTCCATCAGTCGTCTTATGAAACGTGTATTGTTTTGTTTTGTAGATGTGGTATACACGTGGCATTGTTTCTATTTTATCCAGTACCTCAAAACTTCCTCTTGGCACTATTACAAAGAACCAGCCCCCGCACTCTCTCCCCTCTAACCAACGCACAGCACACCACTGTAGCACTGTCTGACCTCTCCCTTTGCCCAGGCTGCTGCCGGCCAACTCCCCACCAAGACCTGCGAGCAATGGCCCGTCGACACTCCCTGGGACACTCCCTGGGACTCGTGTTAAGAATGTCTTTAGGCTACACAATCAGAAGCAGAGCCATCAGGTGAGTGCACACCCCCTGATGTCACTGAACGATGACCGGTTACCCTCTGTAATGGCCGCTGCTGTCTACAACCCATCAGCAGGGAATGGGGCTCAAAGCTCTCCACCTCCCATTTGCCATTTCAACGAGCTGAATTCTGAGGCCCGTCCCCATGGTGCCACCTCCTGGCCATCACCCTCCAGTCCCTGCCCGGCCACAGGCCCCACTTACTGGTTGAAAAGCATGGACAGCATGAGTTCGTTGGTCTCCTCCGGCAGGTTGGTGAGGAACAAGATGTGATTTGGAGGGTTTTCTGAAAGCTGCAGGGAGAAACGGGAGCCCATGAGTCTAGTGGGGGACCCACTGCCCTCCTGCTTTCCACCCATAAGCCAACCTGAATCCCTTCTAGCCATTCACCTGACAGCCCATGTATCACAGCCTGTCCCCCGACTCTGCGCCCTCTAGACTGAGCCACAAGAAGGCACTGCTCGGCAGAGGTCGCTGAATGAACCAAGGTGCTGGCCACTGCCCCAGCCTCACCCTGACCTCCCAAAGCTTCTCCAACACACATGTCAATCCCTCGCTGCCCCAGGGCGTCCTCCTCATCGTGGTGAGGTACCTCCTCAGGAAGGCCTGCTCAGACCACTCAACTTAACACAGTGCTCCCACCAGTGCCCTTCAAGTTCCACGTTCTAACTATTTATACAAGACCCCAGGAGGATCAGACACTTACAGGCTGAGCAGGTGGCATCTGGCCCGGCATAAGCTGCTGTGGGGGCATGGCCCCCGGTGGGATCTGGCCAGGTGCAAGGCCTGGAGGCGGGATCATGCCGGGGGGCGGCATGTAGGGAGGCTGGCCCGGGATGTGGTGCATGATGCGGGGCGCCTGAGTCATCGGCGGCATGCCCTGCAGAGAGAGCAGTGGCTGGACTGAGCTGGCCGCCAGCAGGTGGGAGGAGATGCGCCTGCAGTCTCCGCAGGAGAAAAAACCCAGGGTGTGAGAGACAGAGAGAAAGACCCAGGCATGGAAAAAGATGAAAAAGGCATCCAAAGAGACAAAGGACATCCAAGAAAGACAGATGAAACAAAACAGATTCACGTTAAAGGCAGACATCAAATCATAAAGATAAAAAATATTTTCTTAATATATAAAAATCAGTCAGTATAATATAATTTTGTTTATAGACACATGAACAACAAAAAAAGACTGGTAAATTTTCAAAACATTACCTCAAATTGTTAACTAGGAGGAGTGGAAATAAACACTATAATGAGCACGTTGTACTTTCACTTATAAAAACAAACTTTAAGAAAAAGCAAAAGAAACGGACCCAGAGACCTACAGAGACAAAAGAAACCGACAGCAAGAGGTAGAGATGAACAGGGATGGTCAGGACAGGTGCAAAATGAAATGGGAGGGGTGGCAGTAAGGGGAAGAAAAAAACAGCTGGATGGCACACAGCACTGAGGGGACAGGGCTGCCAGACCTGGAGTCATACCTGGAGAGTCAAAATTTCGGGTAAGAGCAGGGAAGCTAGACAGTAACCGGGATATCATTGTCGATGCCAGACAGTGTGAGTTGGATGTAGGACAAATACACTGTGACCAACCAGAAAATCCCACACGGAGACTTGGAGACCTAAGAGTGGGTACAATTCATCCATCTTTCCTTTCGTACTTTGTGCTTTCTGTATCCTGTTTAGAAAACAGGATTGTTCCCACTTTTCATGCCCTCACCAAGGTCATGAAGACGGTTTTCCTGTTTTCTTCCAAAAACCTTTATATTGTTTTAGCTGTCACATTCAGATGTATGATTCCTCCCAAATTAACTTATACATAGTTGAGGCAGAGCTAATTTTTTCCTTTACGGGTAGCTAATTGGTTTAGCATCACTTACCAAGAAATAAAGCGCTTTTGCCAGTGGACTACAGCGGTAGCCCCGTCATACAGTGCAGAACCACACAAGTGTGGATCTGTTTCCAGATTTTACTCTGCCCCACCGGCCCATCTGCCTACCATTATGCCAATACCACACCACTCTGTCCTCTGACAGCAGGCACCCAGCTTTATTCTCGCTCATCCTGCTTTGCCTTTCCCCCTTTAAAAAAAAGGTTGTCAGTGTCCCCAAAAATTCTTGAGATTTTTATTGGGATTGTGTTGACTCTTAGATCATTCTGTTAAGAACTGCCACCTGAACAGTAGGGAGACATCCTATCCATCTGCTGAGGCCGTCTCCAATTTCTCTCAGCAGTGATCTGCAGTTTCAGAGAGAGAGAGAGAGAGAGAGAGAGAGAGAGAGAGAGAGAGAGAGAGAGAGAGAGAGAGAGAGAGAGCACGCGCGCATGCGCGCGCATAACTTTTGATTGACTCCTCAGACCTATTTTTCATTTTGAAGTCTACTTGTGTGTAACTACCATACAGAAATAGATCTGACTTTTATCCAGCAACCTTGCTAAATGAAATTCACTTATTAATCCTAACTGTTGATTAGTAACTTCCTCTGGATTTTCTGCACATATGGCAAAATCAAGGTCAAGGAGAGAAACCAGGAGACATGAGATACATAGAAAGAAAGACCCTAAGGAAAGAGACTGGCAGCCAGGGACAGGCATTTGAATGGAGAGACCATTGTCCAGAGATAGGTGCACCATCTCTCTAAGGAAATGGGGGGGGGGTGTATGTGGGTGTATGTGGGTGTGTGTGGGTGTGTGTGTGCGTGCGTGCGCGCGCACGGAGATAGGGGAGGGGAATGAATCCTCAAGCAGGGACCCCTCTCCACCCTGCCCCAAACCAGGCGTGGGGGCAGAGGAATACCTGGTGAAAGGTGGCCCAGCTTACCGGGACAGGCCCTGGGACAGCCCCCACTACGGGGGCGGCTGCCCCGCCCTGCACAGCCTTCTTGGCAGCCGGGGTCTCCTGGCTCTTGGGCTTCCTCTTCTCTCGTTTGCGGTCCCGCTCCACAAAGGTGCCTTTCATCTTGGCAATAATATCCGAGTCAGTCTTGGCATACTGGATGCGCTGCCAACAGACAGAAGAATTAAGGGCGTGGACTCTGGAGCCAGATTGCCTGGGTGCAAAAACATCTTACTACCAGGAGCTCAGTGAGTAACATTAAAAAAAACTATGGGGCCTCAACATTCTCGTCTGTATAATGGGATTGTGTATTTCCCACTTCAAAAATAACTGTGAGAACTATATGAGTCAAAGTGCTGTGAATAGTACCTAATATGTAATTAGTACTCAGTTAGTGGGTTCTTGAGATTTTGAAGGGAGGATGGGAACAGCCCTGAGCATCAATCCAAAAGTGAAAGCCCCAGGTAACAAGGCTGGGACGGGAGCACTCTGCAGGGGATTTATAGTTACCCCATGTTTAGAACAGCATCTAGTACCCAAAGCTGAAAATCTCATTCACCCGGCTGTTTACGGACCCTCTGCTTGTTCTTGGGGGACAGCAAAGAACAACCACACAAAAGCCCTACCCTTGTGGAGCTTCCTCAGTGGGGAAGAGAAAATAAAGATTAAAAAGTGAACTGCAGAAGTATTAAGAACTGAAATTTTCAGATAGTAGGGCCAGGAAGGGCCTTGGTGAAGTGACAATGGTGTAGAGACACAGAGGGAGAGAGGGAGGGAGGGAGGGGGGGAGGGAGGCTTTCGTGACACCCAGAGAAAGAGCGTTCTAGCTAAGGAAACAGCCATCAAAGAGCTACCGTGTGTTCAAGGAGCAGTAAGGAGGCCAACGTGGATGCGGGGGGAGGAGACAAGGTCACAGAGGCCAACAGGGGACCCTGGGGACTGTAGGGAGGACTTTGTCTTTTCCTGAGAAAGCCAGGAGCTATGGAATGTGGTAAGCAGGGGAGTGTCTCTCAAGGAGCACTACCAGCCTGTGGGGAGCAGGGATCGAAGCAGGGAAACTGGCGGGCAGGTCGCAGCCACAGTTCTGACAAGACTGAAACTGGGTCAATGGCAAGGAGTGAGAAGTGGGCAGCAGGTGAGGGTTTTGAAGGACTCCCTCACAAAACTCATACATTCCTGAATACTTGATATGGTCCAAGCAGTGATTTGGGAAGAAAAGCAGGGAGGAGGTCAACACAAAAAGATGTATGGGTTTTATACCTCAAAAGCTAATTCCTAGCTGCTCCAGAAAAGTAACTGGAAGATGTGGCAACTCCAGGCTCACAGACCCAGGAGAGACAAGATAGAAGTCAAAGCAGTAGAGAAGAGAGGGCTCCAGGCTACTCTGATCTTCAGGGGTCCACTGTCTTCCACATGGCCTGCCTCCTTCATGGAGGTCACCTGTAGGCACTGACACTTGCTCTCATCTCCCCAAAGAAACTGGTTCATGGAAGCACATTCCAACCAGGTCAAAACTGAAAACCAATTAAGGGACAAGGGAAAAAGCCTAAAGAACTACAGATGTTTAACAGCAATGTGGCAGGAACTGCAGCTCAGCACAGGGACTTTAAGCCACCATTTACCTCACAGACTGCAGCCCCCTCGGGTATCCACCTGGCCTTGCAAACATCTGCAACCATCCCCCTTCCTTCCACCCCACAACCTTGGCCCTGGCCCCAGCCCAACTCCTCCCGCCTGGGAGACGGACCCAGCCCCCATCTTCCCTCTCTAACCCACTCTATCCAAAAGCCACAGGCATCTCTTAAACCCTTCCCCGGCTCCCCAGCATCACTGGAGTCAAGTACACTTTCAGGACAAACTCCCGCCTCTTAGGACATCCTGACTTTGGACACGCTCTCCAGGCCATGCCGTCTCCACCACCTTCCACCCTTCACTCCAGGCAAATGAACTGGACTCGCTCCCTTAACTACATATGCCCCCGATTACCTCCGGGCCTTAACCCACATGGTCCTTCTGCCCAACACTCTTTCACCCTCTCCTCCTCCCCAGCCAACTCTTCTCTTTCAAGTCTCACCTCACCCAGAAAGCTTTCCTCAAACCTCCAGCTTGGATGAGGTACCTCACCTAACCTCACCCAGCTCTATGCACTTCCCCATCCCTGCCCTGACCTCTCTGGGTCATTACCATCTCGTGACAAGCTTGTCTCTCTCACAACACTATGGGTCTGGGAGGGCAGGGCTGGGGGCTCCCTTTATCACTGTGTGTCGCAACACCCCAGTACAATGAAGATGAGTGCTGAGGAACAGCAGAAGAAATTTCCATCCTTAAGGGACAGATGACAGAAGTCCAGGCCCATCCCGTCTCCTGTAGCACTTCACACCCGTGCACCTGCATGCCCACCACGTCCAAACTGCTCACCATAGGCTTATCGTAGAAGGGGAATCCCTGCATGGAGCGCAAGGCATTGGTGGCGCTGCTGACTTCCTTGAAGATGACAAAGGCCTGGCCCCTCATCTTCAGGCTCCGTGACACCAGGATATCCAGGATCTGGCCAAACTGGGAGAAGATGGCATACAGGGATTTCTTCAGCTCTGCAGTGGGGTAAAAAAAAGACCCATGGGTGACTAGAGGCCTTGGTACCACGTCCTGGGTCTTATGCGTCCTCTTTCAGAGGAAACTACAGCCCGATAGGGAAACCATTAGCCAACTGACAGAGTACCCATAATTCCATGGGTCAGCAATTCTTCAAGAGCCAGCAATAACAGAAGCAGTCAAGGACCATTCAAATGACGCCTAAGAGGTCAACAGCAACAGTTCCCAGCCCACAGGATGGCTATATGAGGAACACAAGTCACATACAAAAGGATGATAGCAAATGCTCCATAAATGCACATTAATGTTTCTTTCCTTGTCACTATGACCTGTGCGATGTGGCCCTACCTGACTTCTCCAACTTCATCTCTCCCCACACTCCACTTCACTTGCCTCCCAACCCTTTCTCAGGCCCATCACACCAAGCATGCCTTAGGACCTTTGCACCAGCTGCTCCATCTACCGGGACCACCTTTCTCCTCGGTGGCTGCCTCCTTCTAGCCAGCCAGGTTTCAACAGAAACACTTCCCCCTCAGAGGCCTTCCCTGACCACACTCTAGCTAAAGAAATGCCCCCTCATGTCACCCCTCATACTCTGTTTTTCCTTCATGGCATTTTCCACCTCCCGATGTTTGTTTACTTGTTGTCTAGCTCTCCTTCTGAAGAGAAGTATTTGTTTACCACAGTATCCCCATGCTCAGTGCAAGCTCCAGACCACTTTTCCAAAAACACTTGCATGAATAGATACCATTAAATGCTTCAAAGAAAAAAGTTACTAAATTCTCACAACCACCCCATGAAGGAACAACTGTAACTGTCCCAATTTTACTAACATGAATACAGACTCTCGGATGATTTGTCACTGGCCCAGGAGTGTCCCAAGCATTCTGGAAGACCCTGTAGAGCTGGGACCCAAGTCCTTCTGAACCCAATACCACCACACCTCACTAGCAAACTGCTCCACTTGACAGTTGGAACGGTACCAATCTTATGCAAAGAAGGTATCTGAACTGAAGACGCTTAGTGAAAAAGATACTAGGAGAGAGAAGAAAATGCGTGTGGATGTGAGGAACAGAGGGAAAGCAGAGGTGTTTTTAAGCAATTAGCCAAAATTCTCCTGATGACAGTTCTGGGTTGTTCCCATCCTCCATACCCAGGAACCCAGTTTGGGGCCCACTCTCCACAGCTGGCAAGATCTTTTACAATTAACTTAGTTCCTTTCCTGGTTCCCTATGCTCTCAGGACAGAGTCCAACACCTCACACAGCCCACAAGGCCCCATGAGCCATTGGTGCACTGCTCACTGAAAAATTCTTGAGTCAAAGGCCACTAGACCTTAGGTGTACATGCAAACTATTTCTACTTCCCAGAATGCCCCGAACTCATTCATCTCTAGACATTTGCACATGGGGTCCAGGTTAGGAACACTTTTCTCCCTCAACATAACATAAATACCCTTCTTGATCCGTGGCTTGGAATCTGTGTATGCAGAGGGCTAACTTAGGTTATAGGAGGATTTTCGACTATGTGGGTAATCGGCACCCCCAACCCCTGTGTTGTTCAAGAGTCTACTGTACTGCTTCCAGGAAAGCTTTTCTAAAATATCTTTTTTATGAAACTCAATCAATCCCTCTTTCTCAATGCACACTCCTAGCCCTGTGCTTCTCCCAAAATCATCCTGGCTACTCTGGGTTATCACTGTCTGGTAGTCCCTCATTCCCATTGGACTCGTGGCTCCATGAAAGCAAGACCAGTCACCAGTGTGTCCCTAGCACCACAGAGTATTGCCTGAGCACCATACTAAAAGCATATGGGGGATTTATATGGCTTATTTTGTTTTCAACAGCAAGTTTACTGGTAACCTCAAGCTTAATCTCAGCGAGCTCCTTTGGTTCTCCCCACAATTTTATTGAGGTAATAATTACAGTTAACGTTTATCCAGCCCCTAAATGCTAGGTACCAGTAAAAAGTACTGCAGGGAGACTTAGCTAATTTAATCCCTATAACATCCATGAAAGAAGGTATTAGGATTTTGCCCAGTTTTCAAATATAGAAAACAAGGTTTCATAACAGTGGTAAGTTGCTGGAAAAAAAATGGAAAAGTAGATCTGATGTCAAGAACTGAGTTCAGCAGAATTCCACACTAGTGATCTCAACCACTTTTGTTTGCTGTGTGACTCTGGGCAAGTCACATCATCCTGAGTCTCAGTTTCCTAATCTGAGATAAGGAAATAATAGTTCCTACCTGCAGGGTTGTGAAAATAAATGTAATCAAGACACGTATCAGCGCCTGGTGCAGTGTTAGTCATCGTTATCATTCCTTTCACTCTCATTGTGGGCTTATCACTGAGATCATGACAGTGGTGACCAAGCCAGTCCCAGTTCCTGCCTTCATGGAGCTCACAAACCAGTGGAGAGAGCCCTATGACAACCCCGAAAGGATCACGGCTTGTGAGGCGAGGAAGGGTACAAATAGGGCTTATAGGAAGTGAGTCGCATGCACTTGAGGGGAAAGGATATAGGGAAGGCTTCCTGGAGGAGGGATCTCATGAGCTAAAACCTTGAAGGATGAGCAAGAATGAGCAACAGGGAGCAACAATGAGCAGGTTAATGGGCAGAGTGTAAGACGAACTGAAGGAGTGTTAAAGCCAAAGGAAGCAGCATGCGCAAAGGCCAACGTGTTAACATTTTGCCTGGAGAAGCTGAAGAAGTGGATGCTAGGGATGGAAAAGGGGCCGGCTCGTAAGGGATAGCCTGGATTCTGGACTCCCCCAAGAACTCACCATCCTTCTTGATCTTCTCATTGAGATTGTTGATATAAATAGTGTGGTTGGGGCGGGTCTCGGGAACTGCCATGGTGAGGTAGGGCTGAAAGAGGAAAAAAGGTAATTTCAGCCTTGGGTTCCTCTAAATCCTTAATCTTAAAGTGAGCTTAACGGGCTGCTTAGGAATCTTCCTTCAAAGAGAAGATCAGGTAAAACAGGGAACAAGAAAGAGGGGAGCAGAACTTGGAAAACAAAGCGAACGCACAATACAGCCTCTCCTCCCGCGTGGTGAGGAAAATCTCGAGAGGTTTACTACGAATCCCACGATGCTCTACGAGACTTAATAGGCGGAGCGTCCTGAATAGCGATTCCCATTGGCCCACGAGCTCAAAGTCGGCCCAGTAGAAAGAACCCGGATGTAAAAGCCAGTTAATGAAAGACAAAGCACCCGGCCTCGCGCGACGGGAAAAGTTTCCTCACATGAGGCGCGGGAAGACCCGGGCACCAAAAGCCCCTTCGCCAGACACCAAAAGCCACCTGCGCCCGAGATTACTCACCAACGGAGCCGCAGCTCCGGCAAACGGCTACTACGTTTCTGAACGCCGATCACAACGCTTCCTCTCCTGGCCCCGCCTTTGTCTTGCTGCAAGCCAACCCCCACGCGGAAACTTGGTAACTTGACCAATCAGAGTAAACCTTGCCCGATCTTGCCAATCAAATCTTGGCCCAGTACATGCCAATCAATCTCAGCCCAGAATTTGCCAATCAAAACGTCACTTAGGTTCCCGCCTCGGCAGAAAAGCCCCGTCCATACCCTACAAGCCCTCCCTCTCTGCAGCGCTCGGGGCTACGCACCAATCTGTGAAGGCTGCGCCTCCTTGCCAATCCAGACGGCTTGCTCCGCAGCCTTTTCCGGAGGCAGTTCCTTAGAAGTCCCACCTCTCCACGACTGCCTTGCGTTTTTGTCGCGTGATCACCAAAGGGGCGGGCCCGCGTGGTAGTCTGACCACGTGACAAGGGAAAGGGTGTGTGTTGCGGTCGCCATTTTGCGGGAAGGGGAACTGGGGTACACCGTGACTTCGTTCCTGTTCCAGCGGTGTCGCGCCTCCCGGTGGTCTCCGATGTCCGAGCCTTCACTTACCTACAGACTTTCCGTTGCGCTCTGATTCCAGGACCTTCTTCACAACTAGGACATTTTCCCTGCCAAGGGTCTTTGTGACCTCTTGACCTCACATTCAAAGGTCAGCTCGAAGGTTCCGAACTCGGGCCTGGATTTTGAGGGACCGAGCCTAATTCCTTACCTAGTCTTTAGTCTTGGACCTCTGAAACTCACCTTTTAGGCCACTCACCCCAGGTCTAAGCCTTCATATCCCAAAATTGACCCCCAAGTTTGCAAATCTAGCCCCGGTTAATAAATTAACTCTTACTAAATCTCCTTAAACTCTGCAACACAACTACATACCACAAGTCGTTCCGGGTTAAAGGACCCCTGCCCCATTAACCCTCCTGATTGGAGTCAGCCCCAATTCCTGCTCCCGTGGTTCCAAATTTTAGCCCTGGTTCTTTCAGTCCTACTGCAGTCCCCCGATTTCAGAACAACACTGAAACCTTCAGAATCTCCGTCCCTGAGACCAACCCATTTTGGAGAATACTTCTCTCCATCCTTCGTCCCATGCCATAGGCTCCAAAATGATTTCTCCATGCTCTGCCCTAGAGACCCCAAACCTTCCAAGAACCCTTGCCTCCCAGGCCCCCATCATTCCAACTTCTCCCCTACCCCCACATCTCCCCAGCTTAGCCTTTCCACCCTCTCCCTCCACCCTCTGGGCCCCTATTCCCCCACCACCCCCGCTGCCACCCCCACCACCCCCTGCCTCGGAGGCTGCTCCCCTTCATGTCTTTGGCCTGGAGAAGAGCCACCTTCTGAAGGAGGCCTTGGAGAAGGCGTGCCCAGTCCGCAGGAGCAGAGAGGACGTCAGGAGGCTCCTGAAACTGCACAAGGACCGGTAGGGTGTTCATACTCCACCCCACCTACCTAGGGTCTCTCCCAATCACCGTCCCCAGTTTGGTTCTGCCATCTTTTCTTGGGGTTTCCCATTTCATCAAGGTCAAACAACCTGACTGCTTTGGCCCCCTACTTAGATCCTTCAGTGGTAGTGCCTTCAGCCACGAAGAAAGATCCTGTCCTCACAAAGACCTAGTCCAGTGTGAGAGACAGAGATCCCTCCCTCCACCAGACTTAAAACCCAGAGTGGTCAAGGGAGTGCTTGCTACTGGCTAGGAGTCAGTGGGGCCTGCCTGGAGAGAGGACCCCGGGGTGCTGCCGAGCAAGGCAGTTTGTGCAGAGACCCACAGTAAAATGAAGATAGGTTCTTTCTAAGGCTCTGTAATGTTTAGTGGGAAAGAGGAAGTGGCAAACATGGGATTTCATGAGCAGGGGCGGGGGAGCATGTGAAGGAAGGTGGCTGTCCTGAAGATACCAGGTAGCCATGGGAAGGCGTAGCCCAGGGAGGAAGGGGAGGAGGCTAGACCTGGCCAGGGCTCTGGGGACCCAGTTTAACAATTACTGGATAAGAGGAAGAGGAAGAAATGACTAGCCCAGACTAATAAGAAACTTCCAGCTTTCTAGGCAAGTTGATGATAATCTACCCAAAATGCCCCAACTATAGTGAGACAAATTTAATGCAAATGAAAACACTTGTTATTGCATGACTAATATATGTCCGGCACTGTTCTAAGTGTTTTTAAGTACTTATTTTATTCTCAGCAACTCTGTGAGGTAGGAGCTGTCATCTCATATTCCAGATGAGGAAACTGAAGTGAAGTCACTTAGCCACAGTGGTTAGTAGAGATCGCAGTCTGAACTCTGGCCATGGGCTCAATGCTTTTAACCACGATGCTGTGATGGCATCTCTTTTCATCAGCAGAGTAGCCCCCCGCCCCGACCCGCACACACCAGCCTTGCCCTGTCACTGGCCTTGAAATAGAAATATAAGTGCGTCTCTCTACCTGTCCTGTGTCCTGGACAGGGGAGGAATGAATTGAAATCACTAAAACTGTCTTGAGTGGCTTCCCCGTGGCTGGGGCTGGGCAGGCATGCAAGGCTCTTTATCAAGGTGATTTCTAGGCCTGGAGTGTGTTACCTGGTTTTACTCAAGACTGAGTTAAGGGACATTCACCTTATATAACAGCTGAGACTTAGGCTTAAAAGGGAAAATTCAGAGTTCAGGTATAGAGACACTCTTTCAAGAAATGTTCTCAAATAAAGCACTCTGGCTCCCAATTTGCAAAGCTTTTGCACATCTGGTTTTGACTCTTCAATTTCCAAGAGGAGGAGTGGGGAGCAGCTGGTGGAAGGGTCATTCCCTCTGAGCAGATGAGGAAACTGAAGCTGGGGAGTAGAAGTCCTCAGCAGGCGTGAAGTGGGTCAGTGACCACTCCAGGAGCTGCCCTCAGGCCTCAGGACGGCCAGACCTGTGTTCCTATCTTCACCATCCCTTGGCACCCCAACTCCTGGCCAAACCTCAGGGGGGACTCTAGGAGCTGGTTCCCAAGTGACTCAAGTGTGGTTCTGATTCAGTTTCAGAAGTGACTTGCAGTGGATCCTCTTTTGTGCTGACCTGCCCTCCCTCATCCAAGAAGGCCCTCAGTATGTGCCCTGATCCAGAACACCAACCCTTTGCTGGCCACGCACCCCAACCCCTGCCTTTGCTGTGCTTTATGAGGATTGACCTGGGAGAGTGGGAGGAGTTGGTTCATCTCATCCCAGGCAGCCTGGAGAGGACCAACAGGAGGGGAGAGGAGGGGGGGGTGATGACCAGTTCTGGTCCTGGGTACGTGCGTAAACAGAGTTGGACAAATGAACAAATGAACGTGGTCCGTCATCTTTAACTCCACTTTAGCACCTACTCCTTCTGGAAGCCCAGGTGACATCTCCTACCCTTCCACCCCACTTCCAGCCCTACAGCCCTGGGCTCAGGCCTTGGCCCTCCACTTGCCCATGAAGCAGAGTCAGGTCTCCCTACCTGCCCTGGGAGAGGGGAGGGGAGCTCCACAGGGCAGTCAAGCAGTTCCCCACACTCCAGCGTCCAGGGTGGAGGGGCCCCAGTACAGATATGTTTATAGGTTAAGAGGCTGGGCTTGTGCCTTTCCCCTCAGGTGCGGGCTGGTGGCCCTGTGGATGGCAGGCACTCTCCTTGCCCCCAGTGGCACCCCCCTGCAGAGACTCGTGCAGATGGCCATGGAGAGAGGCTACACAGCCCAGGGAGAGATGTTCTCTGGTGAGTTGGTTGCAGAAGGTCGCAAGCTGGGCATTCTTTACCAGGAAAGGACTGGAGAGGCTGGGTGGCACACTGCCAGGTATGTGAGGGACCTCGTTCCATTCCCTTCACACCCTGTAGATCAGAGTATGACAGGTAGACTCTGGAGCCAGACTGCCTGGGTTCCCAGCCTGGCTCTGTCACCTTCTGCTGTGTGGCCCTGGACAAGCAGCTTACCCTCTGTGGGCCTCACCAAAGAGGTGTTGGTGTCAGGGTGAGGTACAGAGGCATCTATCCCAGCAAGCCCTTGTCATAGCACCAGGCACACAGCAATCTCTCACTCTGTGTCTGCTCTGTCTCTGCAGTGGCTGACATGGGCAGGCTGGCCCAGGAGGCACTAGGATGCCAGGCAGAGCTGCTCTGTGGTGGCCTGGGCAGTCCCAACAGAGACCGAGTGCTGCAGCACCTTATCGCTGGACATCCCTTGCTCATCCCGTATCCTACGGCAGGAAGGGATCAGGGCGGGGTGGAGAAGGGTGGGCCCCGGGGCCACACCGCAGCTTTGGCCTCAACTCCAGCACCAGATATGATGAAGACTTCAACCACGAGCCATGTCAGAGGAAGGGCCACAAGGCCCACTGGGCAGTGAGCACAGGTGAGTTCCTTCTCTTGCATCCCTGGACCCCCACCCTGGATCTCCACGGCACCCATCACCACTCCTCACATTCTCACCCTTGTGTGGCACCTGGCCAGTACCCTCAAGGAAGGGAGCAGAGCTGGGTTATCCCTGTCTCCACAAGGTACTTGGCAAGGGCCTGGCAGGCGGCAGCTGCCTCAGTGTCTGCCACTTGGGGTTTCCACAAACAAGCTTGGAGTGCGGACTTTTTGAATCAAACAGTCTGGACTCCAGCCCAGTCCTGCCACTTCCAGGCTCTGACTCTGGGCTTTCATGTGCCTATCTGTAAATTGAGGCGACAGTAGTACCCACCTAATAAGCAAAGCACAGAAAACTCTTCTAACAGTGATGCCTGGCACGTTGCCTGACTCCATGTTAGTTATGACCAGCATTGTCATTCCACCTACCTGGAAGAAGGACAGATTTGCACGCATCAGGTGGCCTAGATAAGACTCTGTGTAGCCCCTTCATACTCTGACCTTGAAGCCTCCACTCTGAGCATCTCCCTCCTGGCCAGCTGGAGATGACTGGGTGACAACGTTTGCTCTGTTTCATGTCTCTTCTCTGCCTCCCTGTGCTGACAACCTGTAGGAGGCAAAATGCCTGCAGCCCTGGAGCCAGACAGTCCAACTTCAAATCCCAGCCCAGCTGTGTGTCCACTGGCCCCCACTGACTTCTCTATAACATGGAGCCGAAGGCTGCCTACCCAGGAGGGCTGTCGGGGGAAGGTGCTCAGTGAGCTCCACACCTCGTCAGTGCTCAGCTCCCACTCACAGCATCCTTTCCTCTTCACAGGGGTCCTGCTGGGTGTACAGGGTATGTCCAGCCCTGGCTACGCTGAGGACCCTGAGCTGTCAGGCCTGTTCCACCCCATGCCTGGCATGCCCTGCCAGCCACCATCCCTGCCAGAGGAAGACTTACAGGAGCTGTCTACCTTCTATGTAAGCAGGGCAAGAGTTGGCACTACCAGCTGTGGGACTATGACCAGGTCCGGGATAGCAACATGCAACTGATGGACTTCTCACCCTCACGGGCCGCCGATGGCCGGAAGTACGTGGTGCCTGCTGGCGGAGTGCGAGCTGGCCTCTGTGGCCAGGCCCTGCTTCTCAGACCGCGGGACCCTAGCCACTAGTGTGCCGAGGTCCTGAGCCAGAGTGACAGGGCCTAGACCCCAGCTTCTCCCTTTATGCGACAGCCTGAGGGTTTGGGCCGGATCTCTTGAGGACCTCCAGCCAAGAGATCTGCATGCAGGACACCCCCAGTCCATCCAGTCTCAGGCCTGGGCATCCCACTGCCACCCCCAAGCCCATCCCTTTAGCATTGAGCACCTGTTGTAGGGGCTGGTGTCCGAGCCAGAAGCCTGACAGATGAGCTCCCTCTCCCAGGGGAGACTGATAACAGCTCAGACCCCGTGTCCCGTCCACCCCACCTGAACGTCATATCCATCTGTTCCTCGCTGGTGACCACCCTCTTCTAAACCATCGTCATCTCTCTGGACATCTGCAAGAGCCTCCTCACTGGGCCCCCTGCTGCCCTTCAGTGTCTGTTGACATGGGGCCAGGGCCGAGGGAGGGGAAAAAAGCAACCCTGGTCTCCCTGCAACCCTCCAGAGAAGCTTCTAGCAGCTCCTTGTTAACAGGATAGGGACTAAACTCCCAGCCACAGCTCACCTCTCCTCATCCCAGTCTGTTGTCATGCTTTCTGCCACCAGCTAGCCTACCTTTCGGGTTCCTGGTGCACCTCACTGCAGCCCTGTGCTAAAGGTAACTGCTCCATTGTGGGAGAGGAAGAAACTTTCCCTGTGAGGTTCTGGCTGGATTAATAATTACATCTATGTGAAACAGTAACAGGAGAAAATAGCCAGATTTAATACACGTGGAAACCCATATACACGAGAGAGACCCCTCATAAGAAGTTCCAAGACAGGGAAAATGAGGCATATATGCCATTCTGAGCTAAGGATCACCTTGGGGCTTCAGACTGAGGAAGGTAAGAGCTGAAATTAAATTAGAAGTTTGCCCTGCCCTATGGATAGGTCAAAAAAGATTAGCTCCGACATTCACGGGAAATTCTTCAAGGTAGTTAAGGGAGGGTGAGAGGTTTCCAACGCCTTCAGAATCTTGGTTACCTTTAGCTCATAATCCACATGCCGCAGAGGCCTATCTTGGGTGACTCGTTCTCAACCCTTAAACCAGTTTGGCTCCGCACCACTTCCTCAGGGAAGCTTCCCGCAACCAGGACAAGGCCCCACCACCCACCTCTGTTCTGTTTGAAAACCGGAAGTATGTCTGAGAGCAGGTACATGTGCCAACCTCTTTGCCCAAGTTAACGTAAATCCTCCAACCCTGTAAGGAAGGTACTAGATCCCTGTTTTATAGATGGAGAGACAAGGCTTGGAGGACTGCAGTCACTGGCATAAGGTCACATGGCTTGGCAAGTGGCGGAGCCAGGATTCAAACCAAGCAGCTAGTACCTACACAAGTGACAGATTTAGAGACATCTGAAGGGAGGAACAGTCTGGGTCGCTGCTGTGTCTCCAGTGCCCAGCAAAAAGGTTTAGAGAGAGACTGCAAGCCAAGTATTTCTAACCAGAAGTGGGGTATCCATCCTGGACCCAAGCCCTCCACCTGTGCCAACCCCTCCCAGCTCTGACACTGGTCAGCACTCTGGTGCACTGTCCTGGAACCCCTGAGGGCGGGGTTTGGCGCTGTCTTGGTCACCACCATATCCCCTGCCTTGTTCAGCACAGAACCAGGTACAAGAAGCGGCTCGGTGAACTCTGAGCCTGCGTCTCCACTCCAAACTGGTCACCCCACCCCAAACTAATGCTCAGATTATGAGTTTCAATCCCACACACCCCAGATGCAGAAAGAAAAATTGAAATGTTGGCTTTGTCTTTATTGGGGAGTCACAGGGGAGGCAGTGAAGCAGTGTTGCCTCCTGTTCCCCAGCACCGCCCCATCTAACTACTTGTCCCCCTCATATAAATAAGTATAAAGGTCAGTAGAGAAGGAGTGTGCCCTGGAAAATGACGTTAGAGCTTTGGCTAGAGGAGGCGGCTGCCCTCACTGAACCCAGCCTCATGGGCCAGGAACCCAGGACAGGGATGAGATGTATCGCTCACCTCAGGGTGCTGGAGTCTTTGGTTTGGACCAGGCTATGAGCCTGGGGTCACAGCCAGCAGCCCCACCTACCCTGTGCCTCTGGCTCCAGTTCATGGCAAGGGCCCAGGGTGGGATAGCAGCCACTCAGGGAAGTCAGCACCAATTCCCAAGCCTGCTTCCCTGCCACCAAAAGCCCTTGCCACCTTTGTCCACCAAGAGGAAGAAGACTTAAAAGGGCAAGGGGGAAGTCCCAAGGATGAGGTGGTGCTGGTCACAGTGCTGGCATGGGATGTGGCTGTGGTTTTGGTCTGCAGTGGGGTCAGAGGAGTTGCACAGGGGCAGGGAGGATCCTGCAGGGTCAGGGGAGGGCAGGACAGGGTGAACTGGGCCCCGCCCAGCAGCAGCAGCTCTCAGGCCAGTCCTTTGGTGTCATCCTCCTTAGAGCCTCTCAGCACTTAAATGACCCCCTGAAGAAGAGATGGGGCCACAACCCTCCCAGGCCAACAAGCAACTCCTGCATGTGTTCACAGACCAGGCCTGGTTCTCAGGGCATCACAGAATGAAGCTGAATGGTCCTCTGTCTCAGGAGCTAGCTCGCAGCCCAAAGCAGCTGACAAGGAGGCAGTGATTAGTCATTCACATGGTGACAGGCCTGGTGTCAGGCTTGCACCCTACAGCATCTACATGCTGTTCTTTCAGGGTGCAAGGTTCGTTGTGGCCTCCAGCAGCCCCTTGGGAATCATCCTGGCTGGGTGGAGGGCCCAGTGTAGTTGACTCATGGTGGGACCCAGCCATGTCATGTCCCCTCTCCAGTCTTTACAACCACTGTATCATGCAAGGCCTGGGCACTACCTGGTACCCAAGGCCCCTCAGCCATTCCACAATGGTCTTGCATGGTGTACAGCACAGCCTCTCCTGTCCCACAGGCCAGCGCCTCCATGGCTGACCTCGGGTCCCACACACCTCAGGACTCCTCCAGCCAGACGGCATCACCCAATAAATAAAGCTGGCAGTGGGCCAGTGGGTCACGCCTGGGCCAGACCCTGAAGGAGGCGGATCATGTTGTCCAGGCCCCAGAGGTAGCCATCCTCACGGTTGCCCTCGGCCCAGGGAAGCCGGTGGCTGAGTGTCTGGTGGTCAGGCAGGCCACCGTCTTGCCGAAGTCAATCATCCAGACCTTGGCCAGGCCGGTGTGGTCGTGGACAAACAGGAGGGAGCTGCCCACCACCTGCAGGGAGAGAGACGGGAGGTTCGAGGGCGGAGCGAGCATCAGCCAAGGTGCCCTCCCCAAGGGTCATCGGAGCAAGGAGGATGACAGCATGAACTCTGGGGCCAGGCTGCCTGGGTTCAAATCCTGGCTCTGCTCCTTACTGACTGTGGCTTTGGGCAGGTGACTTAACCTCTCTGTGCCTCTGCTTCCTCATATTCAGTCAAGATAATGGAATGATGGTGCCATTAACCTCAAAGGTTGCTGTGCATACTGTATATATGAATGATCCTATAAAAAGCACTAGAACAGCTGCCGGTAGAGCAAATACACAACAGATGTCAACCAGTCTCCTTTTCGAAGCTGAAGTACAAACTCAAATGCCTATAGGACCCCCTGAATGGGTCAGGAGAGCCCAGCGGGGACTAAGGAGGTAGACCACGCCATCCCCATGGGAAGGCACAGCAGCTATGCAGCCCCAGAGAACCGCTGCTGGTGACCCCAGGCAAGTGGCTTCCTTTCTCCAGGCCCCAGTTAATGCATCTGGAGAATGGGGATGATGGTCACGGCCTCACCTCCGGGGGTCATTGGCATCATTCCATGACCCACGCACTCAACAGCTGCCTGTAGGGCTTGGCATGCAGCCCGCAGAGATGCTGATCCTGTTTTTCTAGTTAGAAATACTAGTTTCCTTGCCTTCATCTAACTCTAGGTGTGCATATCCCTCCCTTCTAGTCAGGTTCAAACCCCCACTTCCCCAGAGAACCCAGAGGCCGGGCAGATGAGCGGGCGCCCGTGGGAAGAGGCAGACGCCGCCCTGCTCTGGATGGCTGCGGCACGTGGTGAGTGGCCCGGTGCCGCCACGTCTCCCACATGCCAAGGAAAACGAAATCTTGATTTTGGTGTGAAGTCTCACATTTTAAATGTTCGTGGCTCATTTTTCAAAATATCAAGTCACTAGACAGGTGAAACCAAACATGAAGACAGAAGAGATGGAGTCCCCAGGCCTTCTCTTCGTGATTTGTGTGTAAAGCCTGAAGGCAGTGACAAGGACCATGAGGGTGATGTTTGATGATAAGAAACATGACAGTAACAGTGGCGCATACTAAGGGTTGACTATGGGCCATGCTTCCTTAGTGTGAATCCACTTAACCTTCCCCACACCCTGAAGACAGGTCCGCTGTCACCCCTTCCTGAGGGTCAGCAGACAGGCCTGTGGAGCCAGGGTTTGAACCCGGGTTGGCCTGACTCCCAGATTGGGGCTCTTCCAGCAGAGATAGCAAGAGAAAGAAGTCGGAGGGGGAGGTGGAAGAGCCTGGAGAAAGGCGGGGAGGAGAGGGTACACACAGTGCTGGTCACTTCTCAGACTTTCTGAGACAGCCCCAGAGAGGTGACTATTTCCACAGAGACACAGGCTGTGGAAGGGAGAGAGAGGGGAAGAGGGAGAGCCACTGAGGAACGCAAATGACAAGAATAATAAATAATTATGATTGCAAAGTACTTATAAGAGCTGGGAGTTAAAAACGCTCCTGTGCTCCAAGTGGCACTTGACAGGTGTTCATGTCACACCTCAGCGGCCCTGTAAGGAAGGGACTAGTGTTCCTCCCCAGTTAGGAGAAAACTGAGGTCCGAGAAGTCACACAGCAGAGCCAGCCTTCTTCCCAGGCCACCTGGCTTGAGTCTATGCCCTTTCCCGCTTCCTTGAAATCCCCTGTGCTGTCTACCCTAAAAACACAAACCCCAACACCCGAGGTCTCCTTTTAATAGCTTTAGCCTGTAACTCTGTCGGCTGCTTCTCCTCAGTGCCACATGGACCCCAACACCCCCACCCCACACACAGGGCCTCTACTCCCATGGTGGCTGGGGCTCACACCTCATGGGTCTTGAAGAAGGGGGAGTTCTCCAGAGCTTCGCAGAGTTCTGTCAGGCGTGTCACGTATTTTCTCTGTGTGTAAGAAGGAGAGTTTCTTGGTTAGCATAGGGACTTTGTGGGTCCTTTCCCACCTTGAGGTCTGACCTTGCCCCAGACCCCCAAAGGAGAGGGCAAGCCCAGCCAGGATGGGATAAGGGGAGCCATGAGGAAAATGAGAAGGGTCAGATGCAACGGGGTGGCCCAGACAAGAGTGCTTTTAGTAGATTACATGAATACCCACAATTCCTAGCACTTCTCCACCAAGAGGTAGAGTCTGTTTCCCTTTAACCTAGGCTTTGTCATATGACTTGCTCAGGCCAACAGAACATGGCAGGAATGATGGTGTCCCAGCCATCAGGAGGCCTTGCATTTTCACTTGTTCTCTTGGCCACCATGACAACAAGCCAGGCCAGCCTGCTGGATCATAAGAGACAAGTGGTCAAGACCACCAGACATGTGAGCAGGGCCATCCTAAATCAGCCTGCCCTGGCTGAGCCCCAGCTGACCACAGATGATGAGCAACACCAGCCAGAATCTGCTAACCTCGACCCTAAGCAAAAGACCAGTGACTTGGGAACAATGACGGCAGTGGTCCTAAGCTGCTATATTTGGGACATGGCTATCCCGCTCACCAGGATTCCACGGTTCCCATCCACAAAGTCCTCCAACACCTTTGTCACCTGCTCCAGCTCCCGTGTCTTCTTAAAGTTGGTGTTACAGGTCCCATCAGCTTTCTGTGGGGTAAAGCGTGGGCAGCTTTAAGTAAGTCCCTTCACCTGTCTCAACCTCACTTTTGTCATCTGGAAAATGGAAATTTACTAAAGCTGATGTAAGGATTAGAGGAGATTCGGTATGTAGGATGCAAAGCGCAGTGCCTGGCACATAGTAAGAAAGCACTCAATGAATGAGACTAGTGGGTTTTTTTTATGTCTTGGAGGGGCACAGAGAAGCCACCTGAGTCCTACTGCCATGCTGTGCTAGGTGCCACGTGGGCACTGGTAACATAGAGGTAACAAGATAGACACCATCAGATGAAAGAAGCAGATATTAAATAAGAACATCACAAAAGGAGATAAGAATAACAAAGAAGTATAGAGAACTACGAGGAGGTAAAGAGAGGGCCCGATCTAGTAGGGAGGGCTTCCTGGAGGAAATGGAATTTAACCCATTTCCAATTTGCCCCGAGAATACTCACCAGTGGCACTTGCCACTATAGCGTATACTCTGAGATAACTCACAGGTTACAGACTTAACCTCATCCCCAAAGTCTCCACAAAATATCTCACTTTTATTATTATTTTCGCATCACTCTAGTGTACCGATAGTCTTTGGAAACAAATGACATCATCCTATTTAGTTCATTCTGTTTTAGTAGTGGTATTTCCAGTTAAAAATATAGTAATTCTCGATCGCTGAAAATGTCAAATCCTAAAAAATGTAGCATTCTTACGCGTGATGTTAACATCGTTCTCGAAGATTCATTTGATGAATTCGAGTTATGCATACATTTCAGTTATATTAGGATTAGAGACAAGTTCTGTTTAGAAATAATTCCAAGGACAGTTTTTATATTTCATTTTCACAGTAAAAACCAGATTTTCTTCAGCTTCAAAGAGCGTGTTTATGTAAAATTAAATTAACACTGGCACCGAGCTAGGGTTTTTTTTTTTTCTAATTGGGAAATGGGTTAAAAAGAGGCGGGAAAATGACTGGGAGCCAACCAGGGCAACAGCAGGGGGAAGAGCAGTCCTGGCAGAGGGAACAGCATGTGCAGAGGCCCTGTGGCAGGAGAGCAGGTCCTTCTCAAGGAGATGAAGTGCTTCACTGAGGCCTAAAGGTAGACAAGGAGGGAGGGAGGAGTGAGAGGTGACACTCGACCCTGGAGAGCCCACTAGGCCAGGGAACTTCTCATTAAGGTCCTAGGGAGCCACGGGAGGGTTTTGAATAGCAGAAAGACATAGCTGAACCTGCAACTTAGAAAGATGGCTCCAGCGACGCCACGGGAAAACAGGCACTCTCATACATCACCGGTGGGATGCACAAAGGCGCAACACCTACAGAAGGAGTCTGGCAATCTCTGACGATATTCCCGATGCATTGCATCTTTGACCCAGGAGTCCCACTTCTGGGAACCTAGTCTACAGCTAAACCTTCACACTAGCAAAATGTCTTAGGTACAAAGTGATCCACTGAGGCATTGTTTATCGTGGCAAAAAAAAACGGAAACAGGGGTCAACTATGTGGTGACAGAAAGAAATCTAACTATGGGAGGGAACACAAAATGCAACACATATATATGCCTTATTGTTAAATTGTACACCTGAAACTTACTGGATTTTGTTAACCAATGTCACCAAAAATAATAATAACAAATTAAAAATAAATTTATAAAAAATGGAAACAACTCAGATAGCCATGTATAGGGACTGTGGCATATCCACAAAGAGCTATTATAGCTGGAAGGAGGAAGGAAGGAAGGAGGAAGGAAGGAAGGAAGGAAGAAGGAAGGAAGGAAGGAAGGAAGGAAGGAAGGAAAGGGAAGGGAGGAGGGGAGGGAAGGAAAGAAACTGAGAGAGAGAAGAAAGTATTTTTCCATAAGGGGGAAAAAGGATCACTCCAGCTGCTGTGTTGGAGGATGGATCAGAGGAAGCTGGGGCAAGAGAAGTCGGGGTCAGACTGGGGCAGGGTCATGGGAAGGGAGAAGAAGATGGAATGAAAAGATGCTCAGGCGTCTCCAGATCTTGCTTCTTTCCAGCTCTCCCTGACATCCATGTGCCCCAAAAAGCCCTGTCTAGATCTAGTTCCCAGCCCTTTCATAACAGGCTAGCAACTCCCGGCCCTCACCTTGATGCCCTCGATCCGGAAGCCCAGGTGGAGGTTGAGCTCACGGTCTCCCTCCACTGCATGTAGCGGGGTTTGGTGACCGCACCCTGGGCATGTTCCTCAGGGGTGGGGGCCCCAGGGTCCACAGCCACCATCTTTTCATACATGTCCTTCCGGGGCCGGGGCCGTTCTCGAGCCTTCACCAGCTCCTCCTCTAGGTAGGTCCTAGGACACAGAGGAAATTATGAAGAACAAAGCTGGAGGGCTTACATCCATGATATCAAGTCATATTATAAAATTACAGTATGGCACAAGAATAGAAAAATCCATCAGTGGACCAGAACAGAGTCCACCAACAGATACATAAATACATTCACCCAATTTATGACAAAGCAAGCACTACCATTCAGTGAGTAAAGTGAAGCCCTTTCAATAAATGGTGCTGGGTCAATAGGATATCCACATGGGGGAATAAAAACACCTTGATCTCTACCTCACACCATATAGAAAGTTAGTTCTAGGTGGATTGCAGATCTAAATGTAAAAGTTAAAACTTATAAATCTTGTACGAGAAAACAGGAGAGCTTCATGATCTTGGAGAAAGCATTTCTTAAACACAGAGCTACTGATCAAAACGAAAAAAAATGGCAAACTGGACTAAATTAAAAGTACTCTGTTAATTAAAAAACACTATTAAGAGAGTGAAACGGTAGAGTTGGAGATGTGTGTGTATGTGTGTGTATTTCCAACAAAGGACCCATAACCAGAATATAGAAGGAATTACAAATCGAAAAGAAAAAGACAGCCAGCCTAATAGAGAAATGGGCAAAATACTCAAACAGGCACTTTTCAAAAGAGGATTTCTGAGTGGCCAATCGACAGAAATTAAAATCATAATGAGACGCTCACCGGAATGGAAATAAAACAGGTAATACCAAGTGTTGCGAAAAAAGAACACCTGGAGCTCTCATACAGTGCTAGTGGGAACGCACAATCACTTCAAAGGTCGACCTAGCACTGTCATCACACATGCCTGCCCCTGACCTTCCACCTCTGCCTCATGGCTATCCCCGGCCCCACCTGCTGCCCATCTTGCAGTCCATGATGGAGGGACCCTCGAAGTCTGCCAGGAGATCTTCCATCTGGTTGAAGGCCTGGCCACCCCGCTGGACCACACCATAGTAGGTTGGCACAAAAGGCCGCAGGGGTCATTCATCAGCTGTTCCAGGCTGCGTTGTTCACACTGACAGAAACGCTTTAGAATCCGACCATCCTCTCCCGCCTGGAAGTTCCCTATGAGCAGCACAGTCAACGAGAGGGTCAGGAATTGTATCAGCAAGAGAATCCCCTCATCTCCTGTATGCATCAGATCCTGGCTACCGTCATTTTTGCCCAACCCTTCTGCAATGCCTTCTCTCCCTCCCTGAGACTCAAAATCTTGGCCAGGGGTGGCACAGGAAGGGCCTATTTCTGTTCTTTGTTTAAACAAGTGACTGAGATGCATAGACCACCTCTGTTTACAGTTTCAGAGGGACTGCCTTTTCTCTGACTCGGATCTAAGGTTGAACAAGGCAGATGAGTTCACTTCTTGTCTCCCTTTGCTGGTGGGCATGGTTTGTCTAGTTCGGCTCACTGCTATTTCATAAATAAAGTTTTATTGGAACACAGACAGACTCACACATTTATGTATTATCTATGGCTGCTTTTGCAGAGCTGAATACTTGTGAGAGAGACTGTAGAGCCCACAAAACCTAAGATATTTATTATTGAGCCCTTTACAAAAAAATGCTACATGTTAGGCATTGTGCTTCAATGTGTTAGAGACATTGTTGCTCTGTGCTGGGAAAAAACTGTGATAGCTTTTGTTTACTGGGGGCCGACTATGCTCTGGACACAGAGCGAGGACATGGAATGATGACTTCCATTCACGAGAGGCCTGTGTCTCAGTCTCGATATGCATTTTTGATTTTAACCCTTCAGTTAACCCTGCAAGAAAGGTACGATTGCTACAGATGAGGGAACTGAGGCCCTGCGAGAGAAAGAAACTTGCCCAGGGTCACTCACAAATAAAAAGCAGAACTAGGATTTCAGCCCAGGCCCATCTGTCCCCAGGACTGAGGATTTATCCCCCAATACCAGGATAACAGGGAACAGCCCTCCGCCCTGATGAATGAATGGCCAGGCCCCATGAGGTGGGGACCGCCACCAAGCCCATTTTACGGATGGGGAAACGAAATTACAGAGAGTAGCTTGTGGCTTTCCTTCCCCAGCCCAGGCGCCTCTGCACAGCCCTGTCTCACCCTCACTGCCCCCGCCCCCTGCTCTCACCAGCATGTCCAGACAGCTGGACCCAAGGGTAGTGTTTTCGGAAGGAGACCACAAAGGGTGAATACTTCAGAACAGTCTTCAGCTTCTTCCACGGTTTGTTCTGTGTGGGGCAGAGCACGGCAGGGTCAGAGCTGAGGCCAGGGAAGGAAGGGGATGAGGGGTGCTGCCGTGAGAGAAAGAAAGGTGGACTTGGGGCCTTTCCAGCCAGAAGCCTTCCTGAGATCACTGCTCCCGAGATCGCTGGGGTGAGCCAAGCCCAGATACCCTGGCAATCATAAGACCCCCCCAAAGGCCTCCATAAAGTTGGGGAAGGGTCTCTGTCCATTTCTCCCTGTCATCACTTCCTTTGTATCTGTGTCTCTCCTTCTTGAACGAGTAAAGTATGCCAGGTTTTGTTGCAATCTCCGCCCCACTCCCCACCCCCGCCACACACACACACACACACATATACACACCAAAAACCTGGTAGCTTCGTCTCCGTTCCAAAACCAAGTTAGACCTTCCAGGGGAAATGACAGAGGCAGGAATTGATAGATGGAGGCCAAATCACAGAGAGAGAAGAAACCAAGACAGATGACAAAGTGACAACAGAGACAGATAGACGTGGACAAAGACAGACTGCAGCAGCCTTGAGAGCTGCTCACCAAATAGCTCCAGGCCCTGCCTTGCAGGCATGTCCCTGCCCTCTTGAACTTAGGTTATTGACTTGCTTTGGCCAATGAAATATGAGCAGAAGTGTCACTTTTGGATGGAAGCCTTTAAGCCAGTGTGTGACTCCCCATGTTCTTTTTCCTCATGCAAAAAAGGGGTAAAAAGAGAAATGGAGACTTCCTCAGCCCCTTCATGCTGCAGACCTCAGTCACTGTGAATTACAAACAAAAATATCCTTTGTTGTTCCAAGTCATTAAGTTGTGGGGGTTGTTTGTTCGTACAGCAAATCCTGACCTATTCTGACTAATATAGAGATAGATACAGCATTACCAGAAGAGAAAAAAAAACAAAAGAAAATGGAAAGACAAAAAGGGAGACACAGATACAAAGTAATGGCAGAGAAGGAAAAAGATGGAAGAGAGAAAAACAGAGACAGCAACAGAAAACCAGAGAAGCAAAAAGAAACAAGGATTTAGTTGTATAGTGCAGACTCAACCAAGAGCTTCTTGAGACTTAGTGTCTGATTCAAATGTATACGTGTGCAGCACATGAACGCGCGCACACACACACACACACACACACACACACACACACACACACTGCTCCAAGCACACAGCAGGCCCTTAGCAGGTATTGGGACAATGGGACATCTCCAGAGAAAAAAGCTGTGTGGCTCATCCCACCCCCCCATGCCCTGCCCCTGCTACCCTGGGGTCAAGGTCAATTCTCTTCACTCCTTCAGAGTCCAGTCACCTAGCAGACATCTAACTGAGGTGGGAAGGTCAAGCAGGGTCAGGGTGTTGGACTGCAGGAGAAGAGCTGTTCTCAGCCCCCCTCCAGCTGCCTGAGTGGAGAGGAGGTGATTAATAAGGTTCCTGTTTACTAAGCACCTGGAACATTCCAGGCATAATGACAAAGACGCAGTGTGCCATAACCTACTTAATCCTAAAAACACAACCCCAAGAGGATTGTTGACTCTGCTACAGAGGAAGAAACAGAGGCTCAGGGGTTGAGGTCACTTGTCCACATCACACAGCACAGTTCTACATCTGGTTGTGCCTCTGGTCTGACCCGCTGTCCTGAGTTCACCTGCTACACTCCTGCTAGACTACAAGCTCAGAGGGCAGGGACTGTGGTTGCCATGGTTATGATTGTGTCCTAGCCCATGGCTTGGCACGTAATAAGTGATCTAAAAACATCGCATGGATAAAAGATTGGCTGAAACTGTCTTTTTTGTTTTCTATCATAAGCAGATTCAGTATCTTCTGTTTTTTTTTAGATCTGATGGTTAATGTGGGTTGGTTTCATGATGGTCTCAAGTCACATGCCCCCTCCTCCAGAAAGCCCTCTCCAACACCCAGGTCTGGCCAGTCACCTCCCCTGGGCTTCCCCCATTCCAGCTCTGACCACTCGGAGCTGTCAAAGCCTGGTGATGGGTCCATTTCCTCCACTGGCCTGGGAGCATCATGGAGGCAGTGCCTCAGTCACTGTTGTGTCCCCAGCAAAGCTGGCATGGGGCCGGACACATAGTGGGGGCTCAGGGACTGTTTGTTGTCTGATTAGGAAGACAGGATGGATGTGAGAAGGAAGGAAGTAGGGAGGAAAGGAAGAAAGTCGTTGGGCATTTAAGGTCAGACGGGATTTCAAAATAAAGTGAGAAGGAAGCAAGGGTATTCTGGGCAGTGGAAACAACTTGAGTAATGAGTGGAGGCAGGATGGCGGCGGGGTGTTCGAGGAACAGTGTGTACTTCGGCTTTGTGACAGCAGCGGAATGGGGGAGGGGGAGAAAGGAAGCTGAACGTGGGAAGGAGCCTGGAGACAGGAAACTCTGAACACAGCACTGAACTCCTGATCACTATCAGAAAGGCCCTGGGGAGCCATGGAAGGCACTGGAGCAGAGAAAGTTCCAAAGTTGATCAGAGGTGGGCCACTGAGGAGGCTTCCAGAGGGATGAGGAAAAACTGGAAAGGGAGCTTGGGAGGAAAGTACTAGTACTGTTAGGGACAAATCACACATACAACAGGGGTTAAGATGACTGAGTCTTAAACTCAATCAGAACTAAGTTCAGCATCCTGGCTCCCACCGGACTTGGACAGTCCTAAGCAAGCGACCTCCACTCTCTAGACCTCAGTTCCCTCATCTGTAAAATGGAAATGATGATCACTCCAATCTCACAGTGCTGCTATAAGGGTTCAAAGAGTGAACACATATAAGGTACTTAGAAAAGTACCCGGTATCCAGTAAGAGTTTGAATCTCAGCTCTGTGTCTTCCAAGCTGTGTGACCTTAACAAGTATCTTGACCTCTCTGTGCCTCAGTTTTCCCATCTACAAAATGGGATAACAGTCTCTAACTCCTAAAGCTGTCGTGAGGATTAAATGTGTTAATGCGAGCGAGGAGCTTAGCACAGGGCTGGGCTGCTATGTTTTTTTCACCCACTTCCAGCTCAGCTATTTTGAGATGCCAAGGAGATGAGAAAATAGGCAGAGGGAACGGCAGTGGCAGACGGCCTGTGGGTTGCTGCCTTGCTCTGGCACAGGCAGGCTGAGGCAGGTCTGTCTCTCACACCTCTGGCCACATGTATGAGCATGTTTCTAAGGGAAGCATGTGGATGAGGGGGGCTCAGGGCGGACTCCTACTAGAGTCCCGAACAATGGAAGGGCCCAGCAGGCAGAACCACACCAGGCTCTCACACTTGCCTCTGCAATGACCCTCCCTTCTGAACCTGCCCTGCTGGCCCTCCTGATTCACCAGGGGAGAACCAGGGAAGAGCCACACCCAAGCCGGGGGTGAGGGTGGAGGATATAAACAAGCCTGCTGGGCCCCTCTGGGGAACTGGAGGACAATGGGGAGACGGGAGGGTACCTCGCTAGGCTGGGGTCCCTTAGCATTTTGGGTGCACACAGCCCTTTGTGAATCTGATAAGAGCTGGGGCTCACTCTCACAGAAGTGAATGGGCTAAGGGTGGTGAAGGTTCATGACCCCTTAAGGCAGCCACAGGCCCCAGACTAAGAAATTTGGGGTAGAAAGTGTACTTTTTCTTTCCCTCTATAAAACTGCTCTTCAGATTTTGGGGTCACAGATACACTCTCCAGAGGATCTGAAAGAAGCCATAGACCCTTGCTGTTAAAAATGTGTGTCTACACACAGACTCACACAATCACACCATTTCAGGGGGTCCTGGGTGGCATGAAGTCAGCCAGTGGTCATCCATTTTAGACCCCAGGACCAGAGGCAGTGAGTGAGGGGGAAAGGATTAGGAGGGTGCCCGGAGTGGGTTAGTAACCGGCTGCCATAGGGAGGAAGGTCAGCAGATGGAAGAGGTGCCTGGAGATGAACTGCTGGTAGGTGTTAGAGAACTTCTCAAAGCAAAGGCAGGGGGAGAAGGGGTTGAGGGGATGTGGCTTAAGGACAGGATGGGTCCCACTCACCCCAGACCTGTCCTCAGGGTCGCTGGCACCTCCACCCCCGGCAACCACGTCATCCTCAGACTCGTCGAAAGAGGAGGCAGAGGAGAAGCCACCACTGCCCACCTCAGACCGGGAGGAGAGTCCTACTGGTTGAGCCTCAGGCTCTGGGGTTTCAGGAGTGATGATGAGGCGGGGCACAGGGGTCAGGGAGCTAAACTCCAGGTGAGAGTACAGGTGAGTCACCAACTCCCCAAGTTCTGATTCTGCTAATGGGCCATCGTGGCTGGGCTTTCCCAAAAGGCAGTCTATCCCAGGCTCTGTCTGGGGTCCATGAGTAGCTTGTGTCTGTGCACCATCAGTGCCAGGCTGTGTCCAGGAGCCATCAGTAGCTTGTGTTGAGAAACCATCAGTGTCATGCTGTTTCCAGGCTGTTTCAGCATCCTGTTGTACCGGGAGCCATCAGTTTGAGGCTTTCTCCCAGGGCCTTCAGTATCCTGTTGTGTCCTGGAGCCATTAATGTACAATTTCTCCCAGGATCCATCAGCACTTGGCTCTGTTGAGGGACAGGCCCCCTCTGGCTGAGTCCGGAGGCTGGACCTCTTCTGGTGGGTCCAGAGGTTATTAGCCCAGAGCTTGGCCTTCTCTGTTTGGGTCCGTGACCCATGTTTTTCTAGCTCCGTCCAGTGTCCATCAGCGCCGGGCTGTGTCCAGAGGCTGGCATCCTCTGGCTGAGACTGGAGATCGGACCTGCGTGGATCATCCGAAAATCCATCTGTTCCAGTCTCCGTCCAGGAACCGGCTGTCTCCAGCTCTGACCAGTGGCTGCGCCTTTCTGGATGTGTACGGAGGCTGGACCTCTCTGGCTCTGTCTTTTGGCTGGGCCGCTCCGTCTCCACTCCGAAGCCAGCTGCTTCACGCTCAGTCTGTCCGTCTGTCCCCGGCTCAGGCCCGAGGCCGGACTTCTCTCGCTCGGTGTGGAGACAGGACACCTTGGTCCCGGGCCGGGGCCCGCCCCCCTCCGGCGGCCCCGCCGGGCCCCCTGCGCCGGGCCCAGGTCGCTGCTGCCCGGGCTGCCGCCGCCGCCCCCCTCGCGGCGCCTCCAGCCCCATGCGGGCCGCCCCCGGCAGCACCCCGGCTTCGGCCTCGTTTAGGCTCCCCCGACACGGGCAGCGCCTCATGCCAGCTCCCTTGGTTGGGGCTTCGGCCTGACCCAGCCCTCCTGCCCTTTTAAATCCCGTGAGGGGTGTGGCTAGGGAGCCCCGACTCCCGGTTCCGGCCCACAGAGTTCCAGCCCTCCGAGCTACACAGGGGTTAACCGATACTCCGCCTCTGGGGGAAAGCCCCGAGGCCCCGCCCCACAGGACGTGACGCAAGGGGGCCGGGTCTCGTCTGGCCCCGCCCCTCTCCCGTGGACCTGGTGGCTTCCCAGCGCTGGACAGTGGTCCAGGTGCTGAGACCTCTGGGTTCCCGGTTGCGGGCCAGTGGGGCCCCTTTCTAAACTCCTGCGATTCGTCCACCCTCCCTACACCCTATAACGCTCGATGATGAGCCTAGCAGCGCGTTCCTTCTTCAGGACTGAGTTTCAAAGACGCGAGAATCCCAGGGATGTGGATTCAAGACCCGCCTTTGCCACTTCCTAGCAGTGTTACTTAGAGGATTGACTTACGTTCCTACCTCAGCCCTGGCTCAGTTTTGTCGCCCGTAAAATGAGAATACATAGTATTATTTGATTGTTTCAAAAAATGTGTGCTCAATGCCTCAAGAGCCAAGCACTCCACCAACGGGGAAATTGAGGCCCAGAGCGCTGAAAGAATTTGTGTAAAGTCAAGGGAAGGTTAGAGGAAGGATAAAGTCAGGGCCTTAACTGAAGCTAGGATGCCTTGCCAAATCTTGGCTCTGACACTTGCTTCCGCAGGATGCTGTTTCCCATCAGCCTCAGTTTCCTCAGATGTAAAAGGGGGATAGCGAGATAATTTCCTCACGGTGTTGTTATGGGAATTTTTATTTATTAACAACAAAACATGTGCACTTGTACACTTGCTTTGTGTCAGGCACTGTACTTAACACTTTATACCCCAAGTTTGTGAGGTAGGGATCATCATCATCCCCACTGCACCATCAGGAAAAGAGAAGCACAGAAAAGCAGAACAGTGAGTCAAGATCAAATATCTAAGCTGTGTAGATCTGAACTCAGGCCAACCTAAACCAAAGTCTGGACTTTAGGTCCCCACTGGGTGATAAAACTTGCTTCTGAGACTGGGATGTTGGAGGAGGAGCCGGAAGTGTTTTTTCTTAATCAGATCATGACCCTTTTCTGCTCAGAACACTCCAGGGGGCCCATCCCACTCAGGGTAAAAGCCACAGTCCTCACCGTGATTCACTGTATTCTACGTACTCTGGCTCCTATTACCTCCTAGACCTCGTTTCCTCCGTCATTTCCCTTCACTCACTCTGCTCACTGGCCTCTTTGCTATTCTCTGAGATATCTTCCACCACAGGACTTTTGCACTGTTTGTTCCGTCTGCCCAGAACACCCTTCCCTCAGATATTTCCAATACCTCCCTCCCTCACTTCCTTCAGGTCTTTGTTCAAATGTCGTCTCATCAGTGAGGCCTTCCCTGGCCATCTTTATCTATCTATCTATCTATCTATCTATCTATCTATCTATCTATCTATTTTCTGACCATCCTATTTAATCTCACAATCTTCCCTCCACTTCCTGCCCCCCTTCACTGGTTTATTTTTTCTTTTTAACATGTCACCTTATTAAATACACAGGCATACCTCAGAGATACTGCAGGTTCAGTTCCAGACCACCTTAATAAAGCAAATATTGTAAAAGAATAAGTCACACAAATTTTTTGGTTTCTCAGTGCATATAAAAGTTATGTATAATGTCACCATAATAAAATTAATAAAAAATAAACTATAAAAAAGTTATCATTAAACTATACTGTGGTCTATTAAGTGTGTAATAGCATTATTCCTAAAAAAGAAAAAAAGTACACAACCTAATTAAAAAATACTTTATTGATAAAAAGTGCTAACCATCCTCTGAGCCTGTTGGAAAAAAGGCACCAATAGATTGCTCAAGGCAGGGTGATAACAACCTTCAATCTGTAAAAAAACACAATGTCTTTGAAGCATAATAAAGTGAAGCATATTTGCACGAGGTATGCTTGTACTCACTTATTTTGTTTATTGTGCCCCTTACCAGAAGCCAGCACCAAGACAGCAAAGAATTTTGTTTGTTTTGTTCCTTGTTATGTCCCCAGTACCTAGAAAAGCACATGGTAAATGCATAATAGAAATTTCAAAAAAAGTGATTTTTCCCTAAGAAATTTTTCTCATGTATAGAACTCTTGTTCTGTACTAGGCCCTGTGCCAAGCTGTTTACAGACACACTATGTCACTGCATCTCTCTCACTAACACTGAGCAAGAGAGGATGCCACAGCCCCATTTTACAGATGGGGACACTGAGGATCAGAAGTCTGCCAGCCTTGTAGCCAACAGGCTATTTGATATGACCTCATGTGTGTGAAGCACATGGCACCAGCCTTAGCACCATCTGCCACAGTCCTGTGAATTAGTTATTGTCATAGGTGCTTTTTATTTATTTTTACCCTTAAGGGCGAGCTGTCACTCAGCTCCTGAGTCAGACCCTTGTGTCTCAAGAAGGACAGGGTGGATGGGTGGGGTTTCTCTCTTGAAACTTAGTCACTTGTGAGAGGGGCATTGGTCACAGTCCCAGGGCTCTAAAATGAGTCATCTCTTCACAGATCAATGAAGTGTCATAGTACGAGCCCCCTACTACATCACACAGACTGGGAAGCTGAGTTCCGGAAAAGGTCAAGGCTCTTCTGAGGTCACATAGCACAGGGACAGAAACAAGAAGGTCTGATTCCTGACAAAGAGGTTAGACGGGGCAGGGGTCTGTGGGTGGAGCATCACACCCCTCCTTCTCCCAGCCATGAGAGAGAGGCCCCAGCCAGCTGCTTATAGTACAGACTATGAGAAGAGGGGTGAGTCAGCCTGTTGTAGGGGGAGCAGGCTTTAAGCTGGCCTGCTCCCCTACTCAACTCAACGCACACACCCAGATAGGCTGGGAGTTGGATTTCTGGAATGCCAAAGCTCCTGACTCAGCTCTGGGAATCTTGGCTGAGTGTGTTCTGGGAAATGTCAGGGCTACAGGAAACAGAGGTCCCCGCTCACACCATCCAGCAGGTGGCCGGGGAGAAGAGAGACCAGGGAGTAAGAGGGAACAGGGGCCCAGGACTCAGGGGGCTGAGTATGAGGGGTTTATGTACGCGGAAGAGTTGAGAGTGCAAGACGGCGACAGCTGGTGAGCAAGGAAGAGGTGGATTCCAAGATGTGGTGTTTGAAGCAGAGGGTGGGTGTGCAAGGTGGAGGGGCTCCATGTGCACGGGAAATGTTTCCTGGGAAGATGTGTTCAAAGGAGAGATTTTGAGCTTGCTGGGGCTAGAAATAAGAAGGGAGGTTGGCAAAATGTTACCGCAGAGGTGTGGGCTTTGTAAGGAAGAAGGGTGTCTGCAAACAAGACGGTGTAGGGAACAGAAAAGTCCGCCCAGCACTAGGAACTTTCAGATGAACGGAAGGGCATAAAGGAGCACGTGTGCGGTCCCGCTTTGCCCTTAAGATTCCGCGCAGGCCCCAACGCCCACCCTTAGGCCCCGCCTCTTTCCGCCCCCGTCTCCGCCCCCTACACACTGCGGGGCAGGCTTCGCGCTGGTCAGAGAGCTGCTGCTCCACCATTGGCTAGTTGACCGGGGGCGGGCGTGCAGAGACTCCCGGAAGCGCAGGAGGCCTTCGTGCTTTGCGGACTTAAAGCCTGGGAGCAGTGGGTGCTTAGCAACAGGGGGAGGTGCCCAGTAACGGGGTGCGGGGGATACCGGAGGAATTGTAGGCACCTAACAACGGAGGGGAAGGCGGTGCTTAGTGACGAGGGTGGCTCAAAGAAGTAGAGAGGTAGCCCAGGAAGATCTGTGGGTGTCTAGCAACGGGGGAGGACCCTAGCAACGGGCAGGGAGTGGGCAGGGGGAGAGTGGGTTTTGGGAGGTGCACAGGAAGAGCTATGGGTTCCTAGCAACGAGAGGGGGAACCAGGAGAAACTGGAGGGGCTATAACAGGGGAGGAATGCTTTGGTGGGTAGGAGGCTTGCGTGGACATGGAGGAATGTAAGGGCTTGGTGACGGGTGGTGGGAGCAAAGCAGGAAGGTCACTCCCACAACTATCCGAATAATCCCCCCTCTTCTCCCCCAGGCGATGTGGCTGAAGGTGGGGGGTCTACTGCAGGGGACCCGTGGACAGTTGGGCCAGACCGTTGGTCTGCCTTGTGGGGCTCTGGGGCCTGGGCTCCACTGGCAGGTAAGAGGCTGGGGAAGGGTCTCCAAGGGGAAGGGGCTGAGGGGGGACATTAGTGAGTAAGTGGACAGGGAGGGATCCAAAGGGCCAGGCAGACCCCACGTCTTCCACTCCTTACCAACGTCCACATCTCTTGCAGGAGCTCTGTGGGGTTTCTTGGGCCCGAAAACTTCATCAGGGTAAGCCTGGCACAGGCCTGGGAGAGGAGGACATTCGCAAAGCAAGAGAGGCTCGGCTCAGGAAGACACCCCGGCCTCAGGTATCATTGCTTCTCACTCAGCCAGCAGCACCCCATGAAGGCAGCTGACCACCAAGCTTGGGGAAGGGTGTGGCAGCAGGTTGTTGGACGCCCTGGGCACTGTGCCCACCTCCCTGCCCTCAGACCTTTTCCCATTTACCAGCTGAGTGACCGATCTCGAGAACGCAAGGTGCCCGCCTCCCGCATCAGTCGCTTGGCCAACTTTGGCGGTAGGTGTGACTGGGGGGACTGTGAGCTAGATCAGAGGAAGCGACGTTTACAGAATGAGCCAAGGGACAGGGTGAATCAGAGACAGGAGGGAGAATCGGAAAGAAAATGAAGGCAAAGGCCTGCGAAACCAAGAGAAATAGAGAGGAACATAACATTTATTGAGAACTTGGAAGAACATGAACGACTCCATACATGTGCCCTCTGCACTGAGTTGATGAGTATTTCTATTCTACAGATAAAGGCATGGAGGCCAAGGGAGGTGAAATAACTTGACCCCAGGTCAAGCGGCAGAATTATTCAAACTTCAGGTCTCAATCTGTATGAAATAATTTAATGAGTTGCAACCAACATTAAAAGGAAGAATAGAATGGCCAATACAAATGTACCTGTAGAGTAAGGGAAAATCTTTCCCTTATGGAACATTATGTATCCATTGGTCTATACCCATTACGATGCAGTTGTCTATACTGTGAATCAGGTTTCAAGTTTTAAAGACACTGATTCACAGTATAAAGAGGAAGTCCAATGCAGTGGTTAGAGCTTTGACACCAGGCTGCCCAGGATTCAAGGGCTGATTCTGCTGCATCCTCACTTTGTGACTCTGGATGAGTTATTTTAACTTCTCTGAGCCTCCATTTCCCTTCTGTAAAATGGAAGTTTTCCTGTAAAACTTTTTCTTACAAGAGTGTGAAAACAAAATGAGTTAATGCATATAAGGCACTGGGAATGGTTCCTGGAATGTCGAAAGTGCTCAGAAGTGCCAGCTATGATTAGTTACAGAGATGGTGACAGTGAAAGAGGCAGAGAGACTCATGGTGTTTTGGTGGATAAGGAGAGAGAGGAGGCAGAGGAAATCCGAGCCAGAGAAATAAAATCAAAAGGAGAAACAGAAAGAGGCCTAGACAGATGTGCCAGGTGGAGGGAAGTGGGGAGATAGAGAAATAACTGACTTAGAAAAGACAAGGTGAGTATGAAGAAAAGAAGGTGTGGGTAGAGAAACAAGACTCGTAGGAAGTCAAAGAGAGACTTGGGACCATTTTGGGAACTTCTTACCTTTGGCTGCACATTAGAATCATCTGGGATGCTTAAAAAAAATAGATTCTGAGGCCTCGGGTAGGGCTTGGGCGTTGTATTTATAAAAGTGCCTCGCATGACTTGAATGTGTAACCGAGCTTGAGAACTGCAGACGCAGGTGACAGACCGGGAGAGAGGGATAGAGAAAGAGGCAGCCTTGCTTTGAAAGGAACCCCAAGCAGGGAGAGCATAAGGGACTGAGTTAGGGACAGAGACATTCAGAGAGTTGGCAACAAAGAGCTAGGGGATAAATGTGTTTAGAGAAAAAGGGAAGGAAGAGAGAGGGTCGGCATGAAGAATGCCCTGGGCAAGCAGGCACTAAGGGTCCTTTCTCACTCCTCAGGACTGGCTGTGGGCTTGGGGCTGGGAGCACTGGCCGAGGTGGCCAAGAAGTCCCTGCCGGGAGGATATCTACAGTCAGGTGAGTGAGCCACACTGCCTGGGTTCAGACCCCGGCCTGCCATGTGACCTGGGGCAGGTGGCTTCAGTTCACTTCTCAGAGCCCCAGTTTCCTCCTGTGTGGAATGGAGGTGATGAGAGTATACCAACCTGTGAGGGTCACTGTGAAGTGCTCACAACAGGGTGAAGATGCTGTCAGGGTCATGATGGATACAAGCAGGTTATGAGAGAAAAAAATAAAAGTCATCAGGAGTTGAGTTCCTAACTCTGAGCAGGAGAGGAAAGCTGAAAATAGGAGTGCTGGGGTGGGTGGGGTGGGGTACAACAGAGATAGAACAAGGTGTCTAGAGATCAGCCTCTGAGGGTGAGATTCCCCCAAGTCAACGGCCGAAACAAAAATGGGTGTGGGTATTCTAGAATAAAGAGAGACTAGAGAGATAATAACTCACAAATGGAATGTGTGAACCATGATTGGATGTCAGTTTGAAAAAAATAACTATGTCATGGGGATGTAAAGTACAACATAGGGAATACAATCAATAACATTGTAATAACTATGATGTCAGGTGGCACCAGACTTATGGGGGGACCACCTCATAAGGTATGTAAATGACTAACCACTATGCTGTGCATCTGAAACTAACATAATATTGAATGTCAACTATAATTGAAAATTTTAAAACTTAGAGGAGAAAATTATAAAAGATTTTTAGGGACAGTTGGGAAAATTTGAGTATGGACTGGATACACATATTAGAGGATTAGTATTAATTCTCTTAGGTGTGATCATGACACTGTGTAGAGGAATGTCCTTATTCTTAGCACAGGTCGAGTGGAACTCCATGCAAATGGGTCCACAGAAAAATAATAGTAAGTGTTTGGGCACACACAGATAAAACAGATGAGGCAGAATGTTAAAATCTTTGAAGCAGGCGTGTGGGTGTTCATGGTGCAACTCATGTCTGGATTTTTTTCAAGATAAAAAGTTGGACATAGGTAGAAGATTAAGCTTTAGGGTAAGGCCAAACTGAGTCAGCACCCTGCTCCATGACTTCTGTGCCATGTGACTCAGGCCAGGCACTGCTCCTCACTGAATCTCCTTCTTCACCTTGAAAATTAAGGCATTGGTAGTTCTTACTTCTCGGGGTGATTGTGGGGATTCTGCCAGAGAATCCACAGAGAGATTTAGAATCCTGCCTGGCATTGGGTGAGCCCTTAATAAATAGTTGAATAAATTTTTAACAAATAAAAATTTATTTAACACTTTATTGAATAATAATACAATTTGCATATAGAACTGCGTGCATATCATAAGCATACAGCTTGGTTAATTTTCACAAATTGGACACATCTGTGCACCCTGATTAAGAAACCTTAGAAGAACATTTCTCACATTTTTTGGTCTCAGGATCCCTGCACACTTTTAAAACTGAGAAGTGGATTAAAAAAGCGTGCAGTGCAATATTATTCAACCATAAAAATGAATGAAGTACTGATCCATGCTATAAAGTGGATAAATCTCGAAAACACTATCCTAAGTAAAGGAAGCCAGGCACAAAAGACCACGTACTGTATGATTTCATTGATGTGAAATGCCTAGGATAGGAAAATTTATAGGGACAGGAAATAGATTGGTGGTTTCCAGGAACTTAGGGGCAAGTGGTTGGGGGCTGGGAGTGGTGACTGCTAATACACAAGGGGCTTCTTTTTGGGGCAATGCAATGTTCTACAGTTGGCTGTGTTGATAGTTGCAATAGTGAATATATTAGAAGCCATCGAATGGTGCACCTTAAATGAGTGAGTTATATCTCAGTAAAGCCCTTAAAACATAGAATGAGGACAGCAGAGAGCTTGTTTATGTGGGTTATATTTGTGGATGTTTACTCTATTCGAGATTAAGACTGCAAAATTTAATACACAAGAACACATATACACGTCCATCCACTGTCAGTGCCGGTGGCACCACCACCGGTCATGGAGCTTTTGGAAAATTCCCCTGAGCATTCCTGGGAGAATGAGAATAAAGAAAAAGAGCAGATACCATATTAATTTTATTATGAAAAAAGTGTTGATCTCACAGACCCCCTGAAGAGCCTTAGGGACGCTCAGGGGTCCCCGGCCCACACTTTGAGAATCAACACCCAGGTTCCCAGAAGCTCCTCTTACGCCTCATCCCGGCCCGTCAAGGGCAACCATTGTCTCGGCTTCCGACCCCGAGATTAGTTTTGCCTGTTTCAGACCGTGTGTTCTTGTATGTGTTTGGCTTCTTTGGCTCAACATTCTTTCTGAGAGATGCACCCACGTTGCTGTGAGTGGATGTGGGTGGTTTGTTCTGTCCCATAGTAGTCACTCTGTGACTGCTTCATAATTCTTTTGTTCGTTGTATTGACGGTCATTTGGGATGTTTCTAATTTGGGACGGTCACGAATAGTGCTGTGGTGACGTTTCTTGGAACATTTCTGTCAGTGGACACACTTTCGCATTTCTCTTGGGTAGGCACTTAGGAGAGAAACTGTACCCGGTGTAGGTGTGTGCTTCACTAGGCACTTCCCACTGGTTAACAAAGGGCCCGTGCCACTGTCAACAGCGTGGGCATTCGGGTTACTCCACGTCCTTGCCAACACTTGGTGTGGTCTTTTTAGTTTGGCCATTCTGATGGTGTGTAGTGGTATTAATACTGATTGTTTTTATGATTGCAATGCTAACGATCATTCTCTCCACCCCAGAAGGCGGCTCCCAGCCAGGCTCCAGCCCTTTCCTGTCAGAGGCCAATGCCGAGCGGATTGTGCAGACCTTGTGTGCAGTTCGGGGGGCCGCCCTCAAGGTTGGCCAAATGCTCAGCATCCAGGGTATAGCATGACCCTCGACCCCTGACTTCACTTCTACACCATCCCACCCACCAGCAAGCCCCGACTTCAGATACTTCTCCAGGGGTCCCCCCCCACCTCCTCCCTCACCTCTTCGCTGTCCCTTGTCCCCCTGTCTCCCAAGACAACAGCTTCATCAACCCCCAGCTGCAGCGCATCTTCGAGCGGGTCCGCCAGAGCGCCGACTTCATGCCCCGCTGGCAGATGCTGGTGAGTGCCCAGCGGTGAGGCTCGCCAGGGAGGCGCTCCGCCTGCCCGATGCCTCAGCTTTGCTGCTCTACTCCCCATCAGACTCTGGGCCTCAGTTCCCCCATCTATCAAATGGGGATCACCAAAGCACACACTTCAGACGCGATTGTGGTGATTAAATGAGAGGCTGGTGCTGCGGGCCGAGTCCAGTCCCCAGTAGGCCAGTGAGCTGTTAACGGGGCAGTGAGCACAGTGGACAGGGGCCAGGCTTCATGAGTTCAGACTCTGGCTCTGCCACTTCCTACCTGCATGGCCTCAGACACATGGCCTGACCTTTCTGAGCCTCGGTGTCCTCACCTACGGAATGGAGATGCAATAACAGCACCTGTGTGATGGTGTTACATAAGTTAGGATGTGACGAGCACTTAGAAGGGCCCCTGACACACCACGGGTGATGTGTCAATTTCGGTTGTTATTATTACTAGCTTTTAAAGGAGAGAGTACCTGTAAATAGGTTGGCAAAGCACCTGGCACTGAGTAAGTGCCCAGGATCTGGTAATAATTGGATACGGGTGTAGAATCTGGAATCCAGCCACCCGCCTGCCTTCTGATCTCTGTTCCACTCACTCACCATGTGACTGTAGGCAGCTATTGCTGCTCTCTGAGCCACTCTGAACAGGACCTGGCCCACAGGAAGCCCTCTGTCAATTTTAACTCTTCTTCATCAAATTGAGCTAATAATATAATATACAATTATAATAAAGGCTTATTATCAATCTTAACTATGCATAATATCAATTCCCAACAATAGCCCACACAACCTTAGGAGTACAGGCTTAAGAGACAAGCTAAGCTGGGCCTCCCCATCCACCAGCTGCAGGTGCTTCACCTTGGCTGAGGGATGTCACTGTGAGCCTCAGTTTTCTCATCTGTAAAGTGGGGTTGCAGCCGAGAGCTTCATCAGCCCAGGGCCTAGTGTGTGGTTAGTGCCGGGGTTCTCAGTAAAGTGCTCGCAGGGGAATGAACTCAGTCTGTAATCAGTGATGGTTGTCATGACCACTCCCCAGAGAGTCCTGGAAGAAGAACTCGGCAGGGACTGGCAGTCCAAGTGGCTTCTCTGGAGGAGGTGCCCTTTGCCGCCGCCTCAATTGGGCAGGTTCACCAGGGCATGCTGAGGGACGGGATGGAGGTGGCCGTGAAGATCCAGGTGAGAGGGTGGCCGGACAGGTGGCGGTGGGCACCCTGCTGTCCCAGAGGAGTGACTCCCACCCTGCCCCCTTCTCCCCTTGCAGTACCCAGGCGTTGCCCAGAGCATCCAGAGTGACGTCCAGAACCTGCTGGCCGTGCTCAAGATGAGCAGGGCCCTGCCTGACGGTGAGGCGCCCCCTCCACCTCATGCCTCAGAGAGCAAGTGGGCGGGGCAGGGTGTGCCTGTGTGTGAGTGAGTGTGAAGTGTGTGTGTGAGACCTAAACAAGAGATACCCCAGGGAGAGCCCAGAAAGTACAAGTGTATGAGAAAAAGACAAACTCAAGAATTCTGACAGAGAGACAAGCCCAGACTGAAATCCAGAAACAGACACAGGATGTGCAGAGAGGGACGGTAGGTCTGAAAAAGAGCCATAGAAACAGGAAGAGAGTGTCAGTGGGACTTCATGTTGTGTTACTGCATGGGAGAGAGCCTGAAGATGGAGCACGGTGTGTATGGGGGAGATGGGGGAGGGAAGGAGAGAGAGAGAAAGAGAGAGAGAGAGAGAGAAGAGGGAGGGAGGGAGGGAGGGAGGGAGGAAGGCAGAAGTAAGATTCAGAGGCAGAATGTGAGAGAGTACGGAAAAGAATAGGGTGTGTGTGTGACTGTGAGAGATGCCTGGGGACCGGTGTGTGTGCCTGTGGGAGCTAGACCCCAGGAGAAGACTTCAGAAGAGCCCACAGTTGTATGAAGGACAGAGGGAAGTGTGTGGACAGATAATGCAGATGAAAGGCATGGAACAGAAGGTGTAAGGGACAGTGAGAAAGACAGAGTAAGATGATTGGCAAGAGAAGACATCCACGAATGGGAGCCTGAGGGGTCGGGCTGGTGGAGTGGGACAGGCTGTGACCTTCCCTGTCTGACTCGGCTGCCACCTCAGGCCTGTTTGCTGAGCAGAGTCTGCAGGCACTGCAGCAGGAGCTGGCTTGGGAGTGTGACTACCGGCGGGAGGCCGCTTGTGCCCAGAATTTCAGGTGAGCTGAGCTGCCTGCAGGCCCCTGGAGGACTCTTCCTTTTTTCCCTCCCTGGCTAAGTGGGAAGCAGGTACCATCATAGCCTCTGGCAACTAGAGCCCTGGGGTAGGGCTGACAAACCCTTTTCCTCCTTATTTGTTTGTTGGTCCATCCATTCTTTCACTTACTACTTCACTTATCCCCTTTGTCCTCTGTAAGCCTGGGCAGGTTCCTTTCTCTAAGTTTCTGTGTTCTCATCTGTGAAGTGGGTTGGGTAACCACCGCACTCCAGTGGGGAGATATAATGGTCACTCATTGTGTCGCTAAGTGTCTGTTGACAAGTTCAAATTGAGAACAACCCAAATCTATAAAATTTTTCCGGTGTGGTAGATAAATGAATTATGGTACATTCATCAGCGGAATATCATACAGCAGTGAAAATGAATGCACTACAGCCACAGGGAACAACGAATGAGTTTGCATGGCGGAAGCATCATGCTGTGCCATCATTAACCACACCTCCGTGAGACCCTCCACAGTGCAGCAGACATTTATTGAGCCACGCTGGCTCTGTAGATGGAGAAAGGGCAGTAGAAGGCAGGGCTTGGGGGCTTGGGCCCTGGACTCAGACAGATGTGGGATCTAGCCCCGTGTCAACCCTTAACAGGCGGTGGTCCAAATCAGCACAGTGGCCTTGGGGGAGTATCCTCACAGGGTAGTGAGGATAAAAGGAAATCATGCTGATTAAATGGTTAGCACGTGGCCTAGTCCACCCATGAGGAAAGTCCAGAGATTTTATAAATGAAGACAAAAATACAAGCCCGGAAGCAGGACCTGGAGGAGGGTGCGAAGCAAGCTGGGCCCGAGTACTCCTTGTGTGATCTGGGGAGAGCCCTCCCTCCCGGGATTGCCCAGTGCCCTTAGAATAACACCCACATCAGTTCCCAGCCCTTACCCATCCCCTGCTCCCCAGCTCATTCTGCTCCAGCCATCCCACAGGTCCCCAGCCAGAGGCCTCACTCATATTCTCTGCCTCCCACATCTTACACTGACACATCTCAGTCTGTTATGGGACTGTTGGATTGTTAGAGTGTGATCTCTGGCGTATGTAACGGGGCAGGCCTGGGGCTTACCCACTGCTCTGTCCCCCGGCATTGTCCACGGGGACAGACACTGAGAAAGATTTTTCCCTTAATTAACCAGTGTTCTGCGTAATGAGTCTAAGGAGTGGCCAGTGAGTGTCAGTATGGACTCAGATTTATATATCTGACTATTTTTTTTTGGTTGAATTAATTTGTAAGTTGAGATAAAGTATTGTTTATCGCGTTTAATGCATGAAAGTCATCATGGGACAACGAGATGTCTTGAAGTGTTTCTGGTGGGGAAGTGGTGACTGGGTCTCCAGTGGCACTTAGTGTAGGGGCAGGTGCACTAGGCCCTATGGAGATGTTTGTGGAACAAATGAATGAATGAATGCCAGTCCAGCCAAGCATTGGCCAAGACTCAGCACACAGGGGCAACAGGAGAGCAGGAGGGAAGGCAAGACATACACTGATCATGGAGCACTTCAGAAAGGGTGAGGAGGAGGCCTCAGCCTGGGCCACAGGGGCCTGAAGCACTAAGTCCTGTCACCTGACTCCCTTCTGCCCCAGGCAGCTGCTGGCAGACGACCCTTTTTCCGGGTGCCAGCAGTGATTAAGGAACTCTGCACGAAGCGGGTGCTGGGCATGGAGCTGGCTGGAGGGGTCCCCCTGGACCAGTGCCAGAGCCTAAGCCAGGACATCCGGAACCAGGTACATGGTCTCGTGGGACAGTAGGGAGGGTGCTGCCCCAGGGCAGGGCAGGCCAGACCATGGGTGTTCTCCAGGCTAGAGAGGGCTTTACAGCGCAGATGACTCTGAGGTGTCTGGTCCTCCTTCTCCCCACCCCAGATCTGCTTCCAGCTCCTGAGGCTGTGTCTACGGGAGCTGTTTGAGTTCCGCTTCATGCAAACAGACCCCAACTGGGCCAACTTCCTGTATGATGCCTCCAGCCACCAGGTTGGTTCCTTGTGATGTGTGCCAGGGTCCATTAGCTGCCCTGACAGATATTTCCCGATATCTCTCACACAATACAGCTCAACACAATAGTAGTTTATTACCAGTGTAACAAGCTGGGGTGGCCCTGCTCCAGGCAGTGATTCAGGGGCCCAAGGCTCCTTCCCTTTCATGACTGTACCATCCCCTAGGCCTTGCAATGCTCTTTCCAGTAGAAAGAGAAAGAGAGATTGAGAGGGTAACATTTTGTCTTAAGTGCTTTGCCCAGAAGTGACACGTCATTCCCTTTACTATTCCTTCATGAGAACTGTCTAGGTGCAAAGGATACTGGGAAATGGAGTCCCTGGCTAGGCCGTGGCTTCCTAGTGGCAATGTGCCGGTATAGAAGAGGGACACAACTTTTGGAAGGTAGTCAGTCATCACGACCACACTTGGAATTCATTTAGAGCACACCGAGCACCCAGTACCTGCCTCTTGATAATGATGCCAAGACAACCCTGATCCTCACCTTTTCAAGAGTTTCCAGTCCAGTGGGGGGACCTGTCACCAAACAGTGACGACCTAGAGTATTTAGTGCCATGATGGGGAAGCACAGGCCAGAGTGGTCAGTGGTGAGGGAGTCCCAGGGGGCTGTGGGAAACCAGGGAAAGTGGCTGACCCTGCTTGGGTGGGGTCAGGAAGACTTCTTGAAGGATGTGCCATTAAAGCTGGAAACAGAAAGAAGGGAAGGGGACAGCCCTCTGCAGAGCAGGGGAGCGCGTTCCTGGCAGAGGACACAGGGCATCCACAGGCCTGGAAGCAAGAGTTTGGACCAAGAGACTCGCAGCACATGTGGTTGCCACATGGCCCTCCAAAGTGGTCTGTGTCCATTCTGTACCCAGAGGGATCTTTCGGAAACACAAATCTGGCCACGCTGTCCCCTCCACAGTGCCCCAGCGCCCTAGGGATCAAGTCTGAGAGCTTTGCTGAGTGTGATGTGGCCCCACTGAGTCTCCAGCCGCAGTCCCTTGCCACCCTCCTCCCCCCAAGGGCACACACACCTCACATCCCTGTAGGCTGATACCCTAGAAAAGGGCTTTTCTGACCTCAGAAGGTGATATGTGTCCTGATGTCAATTGATTAGGTCTCAACTACATTTTTTCATTTACAGGTCCTAGAATAGAAAGTATCAGTGGGAGGGAGCTATAATATTTCAGGACACTTTTGTTTGACACTTGTATTTATGTGGCATTGGCACTGGTGCCCAATATAATCTGTATTTCTTATTGTGGGTTGTGATCAATAATCCGAATTCCACTGCCCTAGAGAAACTCCAACACATGTCCATTGAGCAGTGTTTTTAATAGCAAAATCCAGAAACACCCACAATGCCCATCAACCAGATAAATGCACTGTGATGAACTCTCACGCTGAAGTCCTTACACACCAGTGAAAGTAAATGAATGAGCCAGAGCTGCACATAGCAGTGGAGATAAGTCACAAAACTTGTTGGCCACAAAGAGTAGGTTGCAGGAGAATGATCATAGGTGCCACTTAGTTTTCAAGTATACAAAACATTATGGATTGTTCGTGGGTACACATATATACAGAAACATGTAGAAATACACACATGGTAATTTCAGGAAAGTGGTGACCTTGGAAGAGAGGGTGGGGATGTGGGGGAAGTAGATTCAGATTGGAGTACACGGGAAGCCTCACCTGGATTGATAGTATTTTATATTCTAAGCTGGGTAATGAGATTCATAGGTGTTCACTTTTCCATATATTTTATTATTTTCTGGATTTTTTTCTATGCCTAAAGCATGTCATAAAAACAATTAGGACCAAAAAAATAGAAGCCAGATTTCTTCATCTTCATATGGCAGTAGATTAGAAGTGTGGAGACCTGGGTGGGAGCCCGGGAGACAGAGGGCAGGGACTTTGCAGGAGGGGACAGGGTGTAGGGAGGGAAAGATGGGCCCTAGCCACTCTGGACAGACAATGGGAAGCATTGGTGGACTCCCAGCGTCCCTTTCACCGTCCTCATTCTCAGGTGACTTTGCTGGACTTTGGTGCAAGCCGAGAATTTGGGACCGAATTCACAGACCATTACATTGAGGTGAGTCCCCCCAACTTTGGGGTCTCTGAAGGGCCAAGGCTCAAGCCAGATACTGAGGCAAGGGTGAGGAGAAATACAGTATCTGGAATTAAGAAGTAAGAAATAATAGTGTTAACAGCAGCTAACAAATACTAAGCACTTAATATTATGTCAGTGCTGTTTTAAGCGCTATACCTATGATAACTGATTTAAAATATACAGCAACTTTACAGGGTCCTTTACAAGGTCCTTTACAAGGACCATTTTTGGCTCTATTTTACAGATGAAGTAACTGGACCTCAGAGGGGTTAAGCCACTTGCTCAAGGTCACAGCCAACCTGGGATTCAAACTCAAGTGGTCTGGGTCCAGGGCCTGTGTTCCTAACACTGACCAGCCTCCTCCTAAGAGAAAAGCCCATGATGGCCATGCTTTTGCCTCCCCATACCCCACACTGTCCAAGGCCTTGGTGTCCAGCCTTGTGCTCACATACCTTCCCTAAAGGGATGCTCTGTCCTCAGGAAGTGTTTCCTCACCTGTTGTCCATCCCTTCCCCTGTCCCTCCTGTTCACCAGGGCCAGTTTGTCTCAGAGATCACAGAGAACACTATCTCATTAATTTGGCAAGATTAGACAGTCGACTTGGTCTTCTTATCATTTAGTCATCAATTCAAACATTCTTTGATACCTCTCTCTGCCCAGCCCTATTCTGAGTAATATTGGGTACATTGGGTGGGGGGAAGACAGTGAGGACCCAGAGTGGTCAGGGCTGGAATGGGGAAGCACAAGAAGTTGTAGGAACTGAAAGGAGACTAGCCTAGCCAAGCGGTCAGGGAGGGCTTCCTGGAAGAAGAGGCATCAGAGTTGAGACCTGAGGGATGAATCAGGAATCAGCTAGGAGGGTATTCCAGACCAATAACATGTGCAAAGGCCAGAGGTGAGAGGAATATTCCCATTAGTGCAGTGCTTCTCAAATTTTAACGTGCATGAGAAACACCATGCCCCATGACCGAGTTAAAATGCAGATTCTGGGCTGGAGTTGGGCATAAAATGCTGCATTTCTAACACACTCCCAGGTAATGCCAAATCTCCCCTTAAAGGGACCACATTTTGATTAGTAAAGGGCTAGAAGACCAAAAAGAAGTTCACGTTCTGACTAGGTGGGCGGGTGGGCGGGTGGGCGGGCCGGGCAGGAGCCAGCGATGAGATTGGAGCCAAATCACTCTGGGTCCGAGAAGCCATGATTTGCCACTTGTACTTTATCTGGGTGCCCTGCGAAGCCATAGGAGGGACCTGAGGAGGAGCGAGGCACATTAAGAATTAGGAAACCCCTTCTTAATAGTGAGTGGTGTTTAAGATAGGGAGTTGGAAGCCCAGTGAGGCTGTGGGGAGGGAAAGAGAGGTGTCCTGGACAAGACCCCAGGCTCTGGCTTGAAGACTGGAGGATGATGGGGCCACTCCTGAGATGCCAATAGGAAGAAGGAGATAGAACCATCCCCCCGCCCCCGCAACACACAGGCCACCTGGGGCCCTCTCTGCAGGCCTCTCTGGGTAGTGGGTATTGGGACATCTCATGCCCCTCATACCTAGCCTGTTTAGCATGGCCCTCTTGCCACCTCCCCAGCCTTTTCCATTTCAAAAAGCCCTGTCACACCGGCCCCCAAGGACCACAAGCCTGACAGATGGCCAGACGGGCTTGGGCAGGGGAGCTGAAACAGAATAGAACCGCCAGATTTAATCCTGTATTCCCCTTCCTCCCAAGAAATAGCCACTCAGTGGTTAAGAGTTTGCCCAGGTTCTACCCCTTGCCTTGCTATTGCCCCCTGAGAGTCTCTTTCGTCTTCTGTGAAGTTGGAACCCTCACATCTACCTCTTAATAACCAAAGTAGCTGATAATATGTATGGTGCTTTGTACATGCGGGCACAGTGCTCAGCACAGCTGTCACCTCCTTTTCCTCACAACGACCCCATAAGGAAGATAGCTCATCATCCCCACTTCACAGATAAGAAGGCAGAGGCCTGAGGCAGGCAAGGGCCTTGCTGAGTCAGCCAGCAGTGACAGAGCTGGGGCCGAGCCCAGGCAGGCTGGCTCTGGCTTCTGTCTGCCAGCCCAGGGTGCCCTCCTGGCCGGAGAGGTGCTCGGCTCCACACACTAATTTGCTAAACAAAGGTTCACGAAGGGCTTCCTGAGGCTCTCTCAGGGCCCCAAGTCCAGTGCCAGAGACAGGTATCAACAGACATCAACTGGGTGATCACAGAGATGGCCCAGTAGCAACGTCGGATGCGGTTTTCAGTCACAGTCACATCCTTGGCCAGTTGAGTGTGTGGACCCATGAGCACCACTTGACATTTATTTTATGCTGTTTCACCATTTGGTTTCCAGGCAGGCTGTGTGTTCCCAGGCAGCAGGCAGAAACCCTGATCCACCCCCATCCTCTAGGTTTTGGAACAGTCTTGAGAGAAACACAGGGGCAGGGCAAGGAGGGACAGGCTACTAGATGAGAGAAGGGCTAAGCAGGCGAGAAGGGACGTGGATACAGTGGGGGCTGGCGTCCAGCTCTGGGTCTCCATTTCCGCAGACACCTTGAATCCTTGAACCCCCCCACCCCCGCACCACTGCCCTGGGCCTTTGACCTTGTGCCCCACACCCATCTCCCCAGGTAGTGATGGCTGCAGCCAATGGAGACAGAGACCAGGTGCCGCAGAAATCCCGGGACCTCAAATTCCTCACAGGCTTTGAAACCAAGGTGCGGAGACACTGCGGGAGTAGGGGCTGGTGTCTGTCAGAGGGCTCAAGGCTGCTTAACATGGGGCGGTGGGGGGGAGTGGGGAACTGCTGATCTGTACTGGGGGGCTCTGGGGAGGAATAGGGGAAAGGGCGCTCCTTGGAGTGGGTACTAGGGGTCTGGGATAGAGGCTGCTTCTCTCTGTTCTATAGAGGACTGCTTATCTACCCAAGGTTCCCAGATGGAATGAAGGGCTGTTTGGGGGGGGGGCAGTAGGGAGCTGCTTGTCTCCTGGGGGCTCTGGAAGGAGTGGGGCTTGTGTTGGTATTGGAGACTCGAGCTGAAAGCTGCTTGTCCCTTCTGGGTTAAGTGGAGAGCTGTTCCTCCAACTGGGTGCCTTTGCTCTGCCCCACCCCTAGGCATTCTCTGATGCCCACGTGGAGGCCGTGATGATCCTGGGGGAACCCTTCGCCACCCAGGGCCCCTACGACTTTGGGGCAGGTGACACTGCCCACCGCGTGCAGTGTCTCATCCCCGTGCTGCTGCAGCATCGGCTCCGCCCACCGCCCGAGGAGACCTATGCCCTGCACCGCAAACTGGCAGGGGCTTTCCTAGCCTGCGCCCGCCTCCGCGCCCACATCGCCTGCCGAGACCTCTTCCAGGACACCTACCATCGCTACTGGGCTAGTCGCCAGGCGCAGCCAGTTCCCGAAGCCTTCTGACCAGAGCTGACGTCGGATCAGACCTCTCAGACAGCTTCCCTCCGGGAAATCCGGCCAATAGGGGGCCAACCCCAGCTGCGATGCCTCCTTCCCTGTCTGCTCCAGTCTGAGGACACCGCCTGGGCTTCCCAGTCTTGCCTAGCGCCCTTCCCTAGGCGTTGGGGAACGCTGAGGCTAGGGAACTCCCCACTTCACGCCCGTGTATCCTGCTTTCACCACCCCAGAGTGGCCATCCGGGAACTCTATGTCAGGGCTTAATTTATTCCTGTCAGCATTTGAGAGAGCCTCAAGCCCTCTGCACACCATGGTGGAGATGCAAACCCCTCTAGAGGAGAGTCCCTCAGCCGTGCCTCAGGTCTCCCACAGATCTGGCTAGTGAGAGGGCAGGCGTGGTGGTTGGTGGAGGCAGCCCTCACTTTTGCCTCCTTCACCCCACCACCAGCTGCCTTCTTCCCGTCCATCCTCTGTGTTGGGGCGGGGGGGGGATGTTTGAACATTTAGTTTGAATAAAATTGGCCTTCCCCTTCCCCCAGCCCTTTTTCTTTGCGCTGGGGGCGAGGGGGAGGAGCTCGCAGTTAGCCTCCAGGTGCAGATGGCCAGCCCCCTCCCACCCTCTTGTCTGAAAGCACCAGTCCTGTCGGTGCCATCTGTTGCCGGGAACCTCCTTCTCCCTTTTCTCTCCACCCCCTCACCCCTCCCGCACATGCTGACCACCTGCTCGTAAGGCTGCGGCAGCTGAGAAGTCCTCCCCCCACACACCACCTCCCCGGCGCCCGGCTCCCAGCAACCTCGCCTTTGCTAATGGGCCTTAATGCCCCTGCCAGCTGCTTTGCCAAACCCACAGGATCGGGCGGGAGCCGGAGGCGCAGCGGTGGCCAGAACCCCGCCTTGGTCACAGCCGGGCGTCCCCGCCACCAAAGCTGAACCGATCGCAAACCAGGACGCCGGGGTCTGTTAATTCCCCCTCCCATTCCTTGCAAAAAATGCCTTGTCACTGCTTCTATCCGCCCCCGCTGGACTGGGAGAACCGTGGGGTTAGCTGGAAGATTTGAGGGTGTGGGGCTGCGGGGCGCCTCCCGAAGCAACTCTCGGACTCGGAACAGAAGGGGATCTGAGGTCAGGGGTCATGAAAGGGAAAGGAGCCCAAGCTAGGAAATCCTGAAGGAAAGTCTCAGTGAGGTTCACGTGCACGCTCTGCCAGGGACTGGCCAATGCGCGGGGCGAGGCGAGGCGGGGCGGTGGCCTCACCGGAGAAGGCGGGGTTATATTTGCGTATGGGCGTGGCCTGAGGGCCAAGGGGCGGGGCTTGGGCCAGCCAGACGCCGGGCCGGGGCGGGGTCTTCCCGCATATCCAGCAGGCGGCGGGCCAGTGGGCGGGGCCGGGGCGGGGAGCCAGGGCGGGAGGGGCACTCCCCCCCCCGGAACGGAATCCTCGGGGAGCAGAGCAGGCTCGCGCGCGTGCATCCCGCACCATCCCTCGGCCCCCGGCCCCCGGCCCCGGCCCGCGTCATACCGAGCTGCCGCCGTCGCCGCCACAGCAGCAGCAGCAGCAGCACTCAGGGATCCTTGCCCAGCCGGGGCCGTGGGAAGCTGGGGCGCCCCGGCCCTGGATGTCCCGCAGCGCGGCGGCCAGCGTGAGAAGGGCGGGAGAGGGGGCTCGGGTGGGGGGCGGCGCCGCTGCTGATGTGGCGGAGGGTGGGAGGCGGCCGCGGCGCCCGGATGGAGAGAGGATGCCAAGGCTGGCGATGGTGGTCCTGGGTGGGGGCTCCACGAACAGCGCCCCACCAAGCCAAGGCTTGGAAGACAGGGGTCTAGCTCAAAGCCATCACTTGCCAAGGCCCTAGAGATAGGGGTCGGGGACACAGATGTCCCCCTTAAAAAGCAAGGACAGGAGACAGATTTTCGGTACGGCTTCCTAAGCAAGCTTTTGGGGATGGGTCTGGAACACAACCCCAGATGAAGCCAAGGCCTCCAGGAGTCGGTTCCAGACCAGACGCCATCCTGACCCCTCCCTGCCTGAGGGGCGTCTCTGAGCACAACAGCCCTCTAGGCAAGGTCTTGAGAATGGGGTCCCCCAGGCACAGTTTTCCCACCAAGTCAAGGCCTGGGGAGATTCCTGGCAGTCTGTCCTCAGGCCCCACAACATCTCCCCTAATCCTTGGGCGGTGTCCCAGGAACAGCCCCTCCTCAAGACAAGGTCCCTGTGCCTGGGACTCCATTCCCCCCTCCCCTAGCCTGAATAAAATAAGAGAAATTTCAGGCACTCTCTTCTGCCCCTAAGGGTTGGTCAAGGGTCCCAGGGCACGGGTCCTCTGGGGCCATCCCCTTTGTCCCTGGGGCTGCCCAGCTGTCTGGGAGCAGGCCCCACCCGCAGATAATGCTCTGCTTTCCTCTCCCAGTTCTGGCCCCCCTGGCTCTAGGATTCATGCTGAGGGCGGGGGCGGCCCCCCAGGGACCTGATGCAGCCCTGTCTGTCTGCCGTGTCTGAGGTGACGGTGGCTTTGTGTGTAGTACCTGGGGGAAAGCAAGCGTTGGGGAGGTGGCTAAGAGTATGACCCTGTGTTTGTGTGACTGGCTGTGTGTGTGTGTGTGTGTGTGCGTGCGCGCGCATGCTACAGCTGGTGACTATGAGGAATCCTGTGTTTGTATTCTGGTTGTGTCTCTGTGTGACCCTAGCATTTGTGTGACCATGTATGTGTGTGTGACAGCTGTACAGAACCCTGTACTTTTTAGTCTGTGTGCATGGTTGTGACTGCATGGTTATGTCTACGATTCTATCTTTTGTGACCCTGTGTTTGTGTGCCTTGGTTATTGGGTATGTGGCTGTGAGTGTTGAGTCTGGGGTTGGGCATGTGTGTGGTTGAAGATGTGGGTGGAGTTATGACTGTGTGTAAGTGGAGTTGTATCTATGACTCTGTCCATGTGCGACTCTCCCAATGATTGTGAACATTTGTGGTTGTGTCTGTGACTGATTTTATATGTGTGCCACACATGGATCTCTGTGACACGCAATGTCCCTGCAACTCTGGGTGTGTGACTGCCATTGTATATGAAGTCAGTGTGACTGAGGTTGTGCAATGGCACTGTGACATGTATGTTTGAATGTCAGTGGTTGTGTGTTTATAGCCATGTCCGTGTGTGTGACCAGGGTTGTATAAATGACTACATCTATCTTTATTGATAGTGATTGTGTGAATTAATAGTTTGAATGTATGATTTGGGTTATGTGCTTGACTTGGGGCCTAAAACCCTGGCTAACCATTAATATTGCATTATTTCATTGTGTCTGACTTGAGGTAACAGTGTGTGTTTGTGTGTGGGGGGGTGTATATGACTGTGGCTTCTATATTTGTGTGTGACCTGCATGTCTCTGACCCTGTGTGGGTGACTATATGTACTTGTGTCTGTGTCATGGTCTGTGAGAGTGTGTCTATAGCTGTGTGGTGGTTATATGTGTCTGTGTGCATGCTGGACAGCTTGTGTTTGAGTGTGATTTGACAACAGGGTGACTATCCCCTGACTGTGTACATGGCTCCATCAGGAATTGTGTCTTCTGTGTATATGCAGCTATAAGTACCACATCTGGGTCACTGCATTTCTGAGCATACACCTGTGTGCTTGTGATGTGTGAAATGGAAATTGTGTGCTGATATCGTGTGTGTGAAATATGTGTCTGTCCATATGGGCTGTGATGGTATGTGGCCACTGATGTCTGTGTGATTTGAGTGTATTTGCATGAAGAGAAACTGTGTGCTTCTCTGTGATGCTATGACATGGTACAGCTGGGAATGGGATATTGGGTGACCATGTTGTGACTGTGCTGTATGGCGGGTCACGTGGACACTGATGCTGTGTGACTTCGCATGCATGACCACTTCTAAAATGTGTATAGCTGTGACTCTGAAGCACCGGCTGCCTGGCTGTGTCTAAGTGTGGCCATCCTTAGAGATAGTTATCTTTGAGTGGTTGCATGGCTGTTCTCTACGATGCCTGGGCCATGGCCACCAGCGTGTGTATGTGTGGTTGGGGATAGAGGACTGTGCATATAAGTTAGCTGATACTGTGAGCAAGTGTGTGCCCTACGACTGGGTATGGGTGACTGTGTGACAGTGTGTGACCCAAAAAGTGTGTTGGTGTGACTGATGCAAGGAGTTGAGTGTCCATGTGCAGCTGTGTGCCTGTAGATGATTAAACACATGTGGTGTGACTGGGTGTGGCTGAGTGACCAAATGTATGTGTGTCTGCACGCATCCACAACCAGATGTCAACACACGACAGTGGAGCTATGTGTGACTGTGCGCTGTGATTGTGTCTGTGACTGGGTGTGATTCTTTGTGGGTGGGTCCGTGACTGTGATGTATCTTGGGTGGCTGCCGGAGGGAATATAACTGTCACTGGGTGTGGCTGTGCATGTGCCACTCTGGTGGGTATGCCTCGGCCTAGCTCTTTGTATGTGGCTGAGAAGACAGAAGTGACCAAATATCAGTAGCTGATGTGACCAGGTGTTTGTGGCAGCACCTAGGCAGGCTGGGACAAATGTGGACAGATGTCTAGTGGAGACTGTGCGTATCTGTGAACATGGAAATGTGGCCAGATGTTCATAGTGGTCGTGACTGTGTAGGTGTGTCTCTATGACCTGATGTGTGTAGCTGGGGTTGTGTCTGTGTGTAACTAAATGCACAGAGCTGTGACTAGATGATAGGCACAACTATAAATGTGAGTTGCATGGATACATGTGACAGTGTGTTTGTATCCCTTGACATGTGTGTAGGGGGCAAGGCCACTCCCTCCTCACCCCATCCCTGTGGTACTAAGGGCCTCCTGAGGCTAGGATATCCCCCAACAAATGCCCCCAAACGTACCTACTCATTCCTGGGTCCTTGCTCAACTCCCTCATAACAGTTGCTATGACAACCAGGCTCTTCTCGGAACTTAAGATGGAGGGGGTTTGGCTGATGTCCAAAGCAGGGGTAAGGTAGGGGACCGAGCCCCATCCCAAGCCAGCCTCTCACCTTTTCCTCTATCCCTTGGACAGGGCAGACCCAGGAGGCCTGAGCAGCATTTGCCCCCAGCCCCCTGGGGCCCTGGGGCCCCCCAAAACCTCCAGGACGGAGCCAGGTGATGACCAGCTGGGGACAGAGTGTGGGCTGAATGGGTGGGTGGCCTGCCTTGCATTACTAGAGAAACTGTCTCTATAGCCACAGAGGCCTAATCGCACTGATGAGTGGACACCCTCAGACCTCTCAAACCTCTTCTCTGCACACTCAGTGACCATCCAAGCCTGACTTGTGCACAGACACACACATCTAGACTATGTCACTCACACACTGGGATATTAAGACACCCACAGACCATCCCACAGGTGTGAGGTCACACAAACACAGACACATTCCCAGATGACACCCAGACTCCTTGGCACAGGCAACTACAGACACTAACCAGATACTGACTCTTAGATACACCCTCTCAAGGGATGAACCCTTGCACACAGTCTCCCAGACAACATACACAAACCCACACTTACAGACAACAGCCTCACCTTCACAAGCAGACACAGCCTCACAGACAGCACTTCGGCCCACAGGCATTCTTACAAATAACACCCAGTACTCTCATAGACATCAGCCATGTTCTTGCAGAGCCACAGCCGCAAAAATAACACCCACAAACACACAACAGCCTCGCGTTCTCATGCTCCCTCATAGATGCAGGGGTCCCTACCAACACGCTCTCAGAAAAATGCTCATGGACCCAACTCTGTGACAACCACCACACGCTCTGACACAGACACACCCTCACAAACAACAGCTGTACTCTTGGACATAGACATGGTCTCTTGGGTAACTCACTGACACACACTGTCATAGGCAACAGTCATCAAAGACAACAGTGACACGCACACAGACACACAGCTTCAAAAAAACAACAGCTTCCTGCTCAGAGACACATCCTCACAGGCCGCATTCCCTGACACACACTCACAACCACTCTCACACATAGACAACATTCAGCAAAACCCTTCAGGGACCTACACTCACAGACAACAACCACAGTCTTGGACACAGACCCCCACTCTCATGAACAACCATCCTCAGGTCTTCATCCTTCCATACAGCCTTCAGAAACGACATGCTCACATGCAGTAGTTGTAGCCTCATCTCTAGACGCCGTTCGGGACCACACCAGCTGTACACACAGAGTCCCATTGCTGTTGATGCTCTGTCCTGGGTGTCCCCTCACTCTCCTTGTAGGACTGTCTGTATGGCTTATGAGTCAGTGAAGAGTGTTTTAGTCAGTGAAGACTGCTTAGTGGCTGACCACCACCTCCACTTGCACCCCTACTATGACGGTCACAGGAGCTCACTGCCCCCAAGGACCCCTACCTTAGACACAGTCGTCAGAGGGGCAGTATCCTACAGCCACAGAGACAAGTGCCCCCCACACACACACTCTACACCTTCCGTTCCGGGCTCTGGACCTCAATCTGTGGGACCTTCTGCATCCCCCCACAATGGGCCCTGGCCCCCCACACCTCCCACATCTGACTCATGCAAATCCCGCTTCCTGTGTTCTGTGACCATCCCACCCCCTAACCTTCTATCCCTAAAACTCCTGACTTCATGACCCTTGGCCCCTATGCCCTCTAACCCCTGTACCCTCCAATGCCTTGACTTCCCGTTACTTCACATCCCCAATCCCAGACCCTAATGTTGTGACCCCTATCCCAACCTCCCTGCCCTTTAGCCCTGTGTCTTCTAAATCCTCACACTGACTCTCGCACCCTTGCTATGTCACCCCCTTTCCCATGTCCTCTGACTGCTGTTGATCCAAGTTCCCTGAATGTCATGTCCTCTGACCCAGTGGCTCCCCAACCCTGTAACCCTTTTCCCTTGTTTTCTGGCCCCATGCTCCGGAGCACTGTGTCTGTCCCCTTGAGTCCTGTGCTTCTGATCCGCGCCCTTGACCACCTCCTCGTCCTGTGTCACCAGACGGGGTGGGCACCATGAACAAGTTACGGCAGAGCCTGCGGCGGCGGAAGCCAGCGTATGTGCCTGAGGCTTCGCGCCCGCACCAGTGGCAGGCAGATGAGGACGCGGTGCGCAAGGGCACGTGCAGCTTCCCGGTCAGGGTGAGTGGGCGGGGTGTGGGCGGGGCGCGGGGGGGGGTGCTGTGCGCATGCGGGGGTCCAGGGTGCTGGGCGTGATGGCCCAGGGCTTGTCCTGTGTGTCAGGGACATCGTATCCTCAAAGACCTGTGAAGCCTGCCGTGGCAGGAGGCTTGAGTCCTTCAGACTTGGGCTTAAAAACCAACACACATTGTCTTGTACCAGGAGAACACTCCCTGGTGGACGTCCTGCCAGGGTCAGACCGTTTTGTGGGAGCTCACAATTTCGAAAGGACACTGGAAGGTCTTCAAAATTTTGTAGCGTTTGCAAAGCCCTCTAGTGTTTACCTGCTACCCTTTTATAAGGGGGACAGCAGGGTTTGGATACAGATCCCAATTCGGTCCCTTACCCCAGAAGCAGACTTTGAGTGCGAGGGGCCTGTTAAGAGGTGTGGGACATGCTGGTGGGAGTGAGGGAGGGAAGGCAGCCAATTAAGGGTGTGTTACTAAAACGCACCTGAGCAACATACGTGGGCACCTGAGCTTAATGCCACTGGGACTCTGGAAAATAGAGCCACCCACCCATGGAGGGGGGAAACTGGGGCGAATGTACCCCAACTCCCATGAGTCATCGCGTGGGGCCGGTCCTCAGGCAGAGAGATGCAGATGCTGGCACTCCAAAGGACAATAGTGACAGGTTAAGGCCCAGGGCCTGACAGAGGATGACAATCACTACTCACCAGGCTTCTGTTTTCTTATCAGTATAACTGGAATGGCAGTGGGGGACCCACCTCATAAAGCTGAGGTACAGAGAAATGAGATGATAGGTATGATGTACTTAGGACACTGCATGATTTATCACAGCTGATCAGGGAGCAGTAGGAATTATTGATTGCTCTGCTTATTTCACACGCTCCTGCTCTCTCCCTCCCAAGTACCTGGGCCACGTGGAGGTGGAGGAGTCCCGGGGCATGCACGTGTGTGAGGATGCAGTGAAGAAGCTCAAGGCGGTGAGTGAGTGGCTGGCGCAGGGAGTGGGTGTTTCAGGCCTGAGGAGGCAGCCCTGACCACACCCTCTGCCCTCCGCTCCACCTCAGATGGGCCGGAAGTCCGTGAAGTCTGTCCTGTGGGTGTCAGCCGATGGGCTCCGAGTGGTGGATGACAAGACCAAGGTAGGAGGCCTGTTGGGTGGGCGTGGGCAGCAGTGGACCCCAATCCTCACCTCGCTCAAATAGGGCCAAGGACACTTTCCCACCCATCCCTAGGATGCCCCTCCCTCGGGGAGCTTCTAGACTACACCGTGTGCTCTAGCGCTTGTCACAGTCATAATTCAGGAGGGAGTCCTGCTGTTTTTTATGGGCTGGCATGGAGTGTGGGTAAGAGCACAGACTGAGGAGCAGCCGCTTCAGCTTGGATCCCGGCTCACCCATCTACCAACCTCAATTACATCATCCGTAAAATGAGGATGATAAAGGACCTACCATTACCTAAGAAATTATATGCAAATAGTTAACGTGGTACAGTGTAAAAGTTCGGATCGATGAATGTTCGTTGTTATGCATTTATTGTCAGCCAGCCAGACAGGAGCACCGTGGGGCCAGGATCGGGGTGTCTGTTAGCTCACTATGGAGTTCCCTGCCTCCAACCCAGAGACTGCCAGAGGAGGCAGCCCGCACTCCAGTGTTAGCTTAATGCTGAACAGAATTGACACCTTTGCACAGGCAGCTCCCTCAGCCTGAAAGACTGTTCCCTGCCTTTTACCTACAGAAAGCTTTGCCTGACTCCCTCCCAAGTTGAGTCAGGCACCTCCTCTTGACTCCTGCAGGCCTCCGTGCCAACCCCATCCCGGCCCTGACCCCTCCGCGCCTCCCCCATCCCAGCCCTGACCTTTCTGCCTGTGCTCTCCTCATTACCGTCTGGCTGTGACTCTGGGCCCCCTCCTGATGATGAGTGATTCCTGCACTAAATTGGGGGGTCCCATGCCAGCAGGGCCTACAGCTGTTTCAGTGACTGCTGGGTGCCCGCCCCAATCAGGATGGAATATAGAGCAGACACTAAAGGAATGCTGAGTGAACACATGAAAGACAGTTCGCGTTCCTCTCCTGGCCTCCTCGGCCCCTCCCAGGACCTGCTGGTAGACCAGACCATCGAAAAGGTATCCTTTTGTGCTCCTGACCGCAACCTGGACAAGGCTTTCTCTTACATCTGCCGTGACGGGACCACCCGCCGCTGGATTTGCCACTGCTTCCTGGCACTCAAGGACTCTGTGAGTACCGCCAAAGCCCAAAGCCCGCTGACTCTTATGTCCAGTTCCTGGCCTTCCAGCCCCAGCCCCGACTGACCAGGCCGGAGTCAGGCAAACCACTCACCTCTCCTCCCTAGGCCTCGTGTCCTGATCTGGACACAGTTAAGGGCTGTGCTCTCAGCTACTAACTGAGAGGGCCGCTGTGAGATTTGAGTGAATTGATACAAAGGAGTTAGAACAAGGCTTGGCACGTAGAAAGCACTCAGGCTGTCACCCTCCTCATTATCAGTAGTTCTTCATGTTTCTCTAACTTTTTGCGTTTAGGATCACCTACTTAGTCATGTGCACTCCATGTCTAGCTCCATGAATTTTTGCATCTGCGTAAACCTCAACCCCAGCAGACTTCCTCAGACCCTTCTCAGGCAGTAACCCCCCACCCCAGCTTTTAGCCTTGATTCATTGTGCCTGTGCTTCTTTATATTTTGGATCAAGGTCCTCTGAGAAATGGATAAAAGTCACAAATGGACTGTCTTCTCACAGTTAGGATTCTGCAGCTTGTGACAGATACCCGTGATTTCAGTGAGGGAGACGTTTGCTTCTGTTTCACACGAAAGACATCCAGAGGCAGGCAGGACAGCACGGGTGCGGCTCCTCTCCACTCATCAGGGGTCATGGCTCCTTTTAACCTCATTGCTGTAACGAAATAAGACTTCCACTCTCCCTGGTCCAAGATGGATGCGCACACTCCAGCCTTCACGTCTCCATTCCAACCACAGAAAGGAGGGAGGCATGAAGAGGGGCACGCCCCCTCCCTTTTGGGAACTGTGTATCATTTCTAATTACATCCCATTGGTCAAAACCTAGTCACAGGACATCCCTACCTTGAAAGGATGGAAAATAGAGTCTTTATTCTGCCCTGTCTCCTGGACCCTGACTTCAGACCCTACGCAGCTGAATGGGAAGCCACAGTCTCAGCCCCCTATGTTAACCTAAATCCAAAATAAAATTAATGGAAGGATATGAGGACTCTCCCAAAATCGAAGGGTCGTTAGAGCATTAAGCATCAGGAAGGGTAGAGAGCAGGGTAGCCCGAAGATACTGTGCCAGGGGCCAGTTCCTCAGGACCCCACTTCAACATGAGCTCTGCTCTCAATGCTCTGGGTTCAAATCCTGATGAGAGGGCATAGGATTGGCCTGGCTTGGGTCAGTGTCTTCCCCTCAGCCAGGGGAGGGTGGAACACCCAGATTGACTTATCCAGTGTTGAAAAGAAGTTCCCCAGTGGGAATTTGGGGTCAAAAGCAGGAGTATAGTGGGTACTGGGCAAGTAAAAAATACCTGTTTCTTGTAGACTCTGATGATCTCCACTCAAGGATTCCTTCCTAGTTCAGAAATCCCTACTCCAAAGAATCTTAGCCCCCCAAACAAGTCACTTCCTCACTGACATAATTTCACACCTGAAACCAAGGGCAGAAAACAAATTTGAGGGTGTCAGTGTTGATGAGTCAGTATTGACTGGTGCCTGCCAGGGGCTGGTGTGGAGATATTTGAAGCCCAGACCACACAGCAGCTACTGTTTCTGGAGCATACCATAGTCATTGTATCAGTTACCTGTTGCTGCATAAAAAATTGCTCCAAAATTTGGTGGCTTAAAATTCCAGTCACTTATTATCTCTCATGGTTTCTGTAGGTCAGGAATTTGGGAAAGGCTCAGCTGGGTGGGTCTGGCTGCTGGTCTCGCATGCTGTGGCAGTCAGCTGGTGTCCAGAGCTGTAGCACCACGAGATTGGCTGGACACCTCTGTCGAGTTGTCTCAGGACCTCTTCCCAGGGTCTCCAGCATGGAGGCTTCAGGAAAGCTGGCCTCTTACATGGTGGCACGTTGAGGAAGGAGAGAGTGAAAGGGAGAGGGAGGGAGGGAAGGAGAGGGAGGGAGGAAAGGTGTGTTTTCAGGCTCAGGAAAGAACATAGACTCCACTCTGATGGGGAGTGACAGAATTCTAGAAGAGCATGTGGGCCAGAAATTTGTTGCAACTGTTTTTGGAAAACACACTGCCACAAGGTTGGTGTGGATTCAATGTCCAACCACCTGGTTGTGGCATCTTAGACACAAGTGACTTCTCACCCAGACTCGGTTTCCTCCTCTGTAACATGGGGGTCATAGCAGGGTCTGCTCACGGGTTTATGGGGAAGCATTCATTATGGTCACACACAGAAAGTTCTAAACAGAGTCTGGAATAAGTGCCCAGTAACTAGGAACAGTTGCTATTATCTGAAAAGGATCTGAGGACGAGAATCAAAGCAAGAGGAGGGCAGAGACAGATCCTGTGGGTAGAGCGTGACCTTGGCTGAGCTCCCTCCTGTGTCCGAGCTTCAAGTTATAAGCATTAAGCTGGAATTCCCAGGATTCCCAAGTTCAATCTTTTATTTGAGGTGAAATGTACAGAAAACTAATCATTTAAAATTGTACAATTCAATGACATTTAGTACATTCACAATATTGTTTAACCATCACCTCTATCTAGTTCTAAATATTTTCATCACTCCTAAATGAGACCTCATACCCACCCAGGAAGCAGTCACTCCCCATCCCCTCCACACACACTCCAAGCCCCTGGCGACCACTAATCTGCTTTCTGTCTCTGTGGCTTTACCTACTCCGGATATTTCATACATATTGAATCACACAGGAGGTGGTCTTTTCTGACTGTCTTCTTTCATTTAGCGTTATGTTTTGAAAGTTCATCATGTTGTAGCATGTATCAGCGCTTCTTTTTATGGCTGAAGAATATTCCATTATATAGATAGGCCATATTTTGTTTATCCATTGATGAACATTGAGTTTTTCCACCTTTTGGCTCCTGTGAATAGTGCTACTATGGACATTTGCGTTCAAGTATCTGTTTGAATACTTCTTTTCAGTTCTTTTGGGTATATATGTCAGAGAGGAATTGCTGGGTCATAGAGTAAATCTATGTTCAACTTTATAAGGAATTGACAAATTGTTTTCCATAGCAGCTGCACTATTTTACATTCCCACTAACGATGTACAAGGGTTCCAATTTCTCCACGTCCTCATCCACACTTATTAGTTTCTATTATTTTAGTTATAGCCATCCTAGTATGTACGAAGGGGTTATCTCATTGCAGTTTTGATTTGTATTTACCTAATGACTAATGATGTTGAGCATCTTTCCATGTGTTTATTGGCCATTTATCTTCTTTGGAGACATATTCATTCAAATCCTTTACCCATTTTTTAAATTGGGTTGTCTTTTGTTTGTTGAGTTGGAAGAGTTCTTTATGTACTCTGGTTATTAGACTCTCATCAGATAAGTGATTTGCAAAACTTTCCCCATTCTGTTGGTTGTTTTTTCACTTTCTTGATAGTGTCCTTTGATAAACAAATGTTTTTAATTTTGATGAAGTTCAATTTTTTTTCCTTTTGTGGTTTGTGCTTTCGATGTCATATATAAAATTGACGTTTTGTTTATAAAACTCCATGTTTTATTCTAAGCTTCATAGTGTTAGCTCTGACATTTAGGTCTTTGACCCATTTTAAGCTAATCTTTGTAAGTGGTGTGAGGTAGGGATCCAATTCATTTTTTGCCATGTGGATATCCAGTTGTCCCAGCACCATATGTTAAAGAGACTATTTTTTCTCCAATCAGATAGTCTTGGCACCTATATTGAAAATCGATTGACTGTAGATGTGTGGATATATATCTGGGCTCTCTGTTCTATTTCATCGGTCCATATGTCTCTTCTTATGCCAATACCATACTGTTTTAATTACTGTAGATTTGGAGTAAGTTTTTAAATTGAAAAGTGTTTTATTTTGTTCTTTCTCAAAATTGTTTTGGGTATTCTGGGTTCTTTGCAATTCCATTTGACTTTTAGGATCACCGTTTCCATTTCTGTAAGAGTCCATTGGGATTTTGATAGAGATTGCATTAAATATGTAGGTCATTTTGGGAAAGATTAAGTCTTCCAATCCATGGACAGAGGATGTATTTCCATTTATTTGGGGCTTCTCTAATTTCTTTCAACAATGTTTTATAATTTTCAGTATCTGTCTTTTATTCCCTTGGTTATATTTATTCCTAATCATTTTGTTCTTTTAGAGTCTATTGTAAATGAAATTGTTGTCATAATTTTACTTTTGGATTGTTCACTACTAGTGTATATAGATGTAACTAATTTTTGTTGATCTTGTCCCCTGCAACTTTGCGTAATTCATTTATTAGCATTAATGTTTGTGGATTTTTTAGGACTTTCTACATAAAAGATCATGTCATCTGCAAATAGAGATAATTTTACTTCTCTCTTTCCAATTTGGGTGCCTTTTATTTCTTTTTCTTATCTGAATACTCTGGCTGGAACTTCCGTTATAGTGTTGAAAAGAAGTGATGAAAATGGGCATCCTTTTCTTGTTCCAGTCTCAAAGGAAAGCTTTCATTCTTTCACCATTGAGTATGATGTTAGCTGTGACATTTTCATAAATGTCCCTTGTCAAATTGAGGAAGTTTCCATCTATTCCAAGTTTTTTGAGTTTGTTTTTTTTTTTTAATCACAAAAGGGCTTTGAATTTTGCAAAATGCTTTTTCTGCATCAATTAAGATAATGTGTTTTTTTCCCTTCATCCTATTAATGTAAATTACATTGATAGATTTTCATCTGGTGAACCAACCTTGCATTCCTGGGATAAATCTTACTTGATCATGGAGTATAATGTTATGTTGCTGAGTTCAGTTTGAGGATTTTTGTCCCCAAGTTTAACTTTAAGAGATGGCAGAGCATCTTGTTTAGGAAACAAGTCTGACAGATCTCATGGGAATCCCAACTCTGCCGCTTGTTATCATGAGTGTGTTGACCGGGCCTGTTTTTTCATTTTCAAAATGGGTTCATCAGAGTGTCCATCTCCTGGCACCATTGTGAGGATTCCATAAAGAATTGCAAGTCAGGGCTCAGCCCAGACTAGACAGATTTATGTGGCACATGTGATGTTTCCCTGTGCCTGGCTCTGTGCTGCATGCCGTGCATTATTAGTTCACCAACTCTTGCAATAACTCTGTGAGGTAGGTGCTGTCACGGCTCTCATTTTACAGGTGAGGCAGCTGGGCACTGAGAGGTGAAGTGATTTTCTTGAGAACACACAGCTGGGAAGTGGGAAGCCATATCAATCCCAGGCTTCTGGCCTTGGAGCTTCTCAAGTAGGCACTCAGCAAACAGGAGCTATCGTTTTTATTCCTGACATTTTATCAAAAAATATTTCCAAGCTTGCAGTGAGGTCGAAAGACTTATACAGTAACGAGTCACCTGTACTCATTCTGCCCGGATCCTGCCTTTCATATTGGTTTGTGCTCACTTTATCATTTATCTGTCCATCTCATTTTTGAGGCATTTCACAGTCGCAGGTACCAGAATACTTTCCCCAAACACTTCAGCATGCATACTGTTAAGGATAATTCATACTTTTCTTTGGGAAAAAAACACATGCTGTCCACAGACCTTAGGTATACTTCCGATGAGTTTTGACAGCTGCCTACACCTGTGTAAGCCAAACCCGTCAAACTCTGGAACATGACCACCGCCCATCTGCTCCCTCCTGCCTCTTCCCGGTCAGACCCCGCCCCTACTCCCTAAGAAAGAGCCACTGTTCTGCCTTTTTTCGCCATAGATTAGTTTTGCCTACTTTAGAACATCATGCAAATGGAGGCATACAGCATTGCACTTTTTTTCATTCTCATTCTCCTACCCACACCCTTTGGCAACCGTCAGCTTTTTCTCTAGCTATGGGTCTATTTCCGTTCTCTTTGTTCCTTTCTTTTATTTTTTTTTTTAGGTCCCACATATAAGGGAAGTCGTATGGTATTTGTCTTTCTCTGTCTGACTTACTTCACTTAGCATAGTACCCTCTAGGTCCATCCATGTTGTTGCAGATGGCATTCTTTATTATGGCTGTGTAATATTCCATTTGTCTGTTGATGAACATCTAGGTTGCTATTTACTGGTACAGCTACAATGAACATAGGAGTGAATATGTCTTTTCGAATTAGTGTTTTTGTTTTCTTTGGATAAATACCCAGAAGTGAAATTGCTGAGTCAGATGGCAGTTCTCGGTGTCATTTTTTGAGCACTCTGCATAGTATTGTACTCTTGTTTCTGCCTTTTTTCTCTCGGGCTGTCATTCATAGCCTGCATGGTGCAGATGTACACTGAGGCCCAGAGAGGCGAAGGGACTCATCCGGAGTCACTCAGCGCGGAGCTGCTGGAACCCAGGGCTCCTGGCATCCAGTTGGTACGACACAGTGTCTCTAACCCCGCCCCGCCTCCGTCCTCTTCCCACAGGGCGAGAGGCTGAGCCACGCAGTGGGCTGTGCTTTTGCAGCCTGCCTCGAGAGGAAGCAGCGGCGTGAGAAGGAATGCGGGGTCACGGCGGCTTTCGACGCCAGCCGCACGAGCTTTTCCCGTGAGGGTTCCTTCCGCCTTTCTGGGCGGGCGGCCTGCTGAGCGAGAGGCCCCGGACAAGAAGAAAGGTGGGTGCTGCCCAGAGGGCAGGGCTGGGCAGAGAGTAGTCCAGGTGGGCCTGGGGGGGGGGCCAGTTTGCAGGGACAGCTGCGGAGGCACAGGAACTCTATAGTTTACAAAGTGAGCACCCACCACAAAATCTGCTTACGTTTATAAAGCTCACTTCGGTTTGAGGAGTTCTGTGAACAGTATTCTTGAGGCCACAAATCCCCAGCAAAGCTCACAAAGTACTTTATTACCTGCCAGCTCAGGGAGGTTCCAGGCTTTTCAACTGGGTATCAAGACCTGTTAATGGGTTGTGAAGTCAGTTTGCTGGATTGTGGCTGCCATTTGAAAAAATGAAATAGAAAAAAATTGAAAATGTCAGAGGAATCAAATATAATAAGGGTAAGTATAGTTTAAAGATACTTTTGTTTCAGTACATATATTTGCATGCAGGTACGTATGTTTGTATATGTCTGTGTGGAACCATGTGAAATGTGTTTCTTTCTCAGGATTGCCAGTAAGAAAGTTTGAAAAATATCCGATAAACTCCTAACATTCTAGGTAAATGGAAAATACTTTCTAAGTTCTAAAACAGTGGTTTTTAAAATATGGAGTTTATTATGTACCCAGTCACAACGTGATTTTTTTTTCCTGTGGATTCTAGTTTTTAAAATTTTGGAAAACACTGCTTAGAAATAACAAAGTATTTACCATTGGGAACTGTTCCAGATTAAAGGACACTAAAGAGATTTGACAAATATTAATAAATGCAATGTGTGGTCCTGAATTGGATCCTGGATGTGTGTGTGTGTGTGTGTGTGTGTGTGTGTGTGTGTGTGTGTGTAAAAGAGCATCTACAACAGACGAGATTGGACGATGGAGAAAATTGGAATATGGACTGTAGATTGGCTAATACTATTTATTATACCCATGTTAAATTTCCCAAGTGAGAAATTGTACTATTCTTTTGTAAGAGACTGTCCTTATTCTTAGGATGTACATCGGAAGGTTTTGGGGTTGAATAACTTACTCTTACTTGGTACAACTTACTCTTAAATGGTTCAGAAAAAAATTACGAAAGAAGGGAAAGATCCGGTAACACAGTATCATGGGGATCCCTAGGTTAAGGGAGCCTACACACTTATTGTTCCATTATTGCATCTGTTCTGTACATTAAAATATTTCTAACTAAAAAGTAAGGAAACCAGAGGTTTTTATCACCACTAGAATATTAGAGTTTCTGAAGTATATTTTTATTTGTAAATTACATGATCGTTTACATGCCTCTTTACAAATTTACACAGTTCTTCACAGCTTACAGTCTGTTACCGTTTACGTCATCTGTTAGAATCCGCAAAGAATTTTATCATCGGCAAAGCAGATTGCAAAGTGAAGTTCACAGAGGGCCCGGTAGAGCACGTACTGTTTTATTGTTTACAAAGAACGCCCTGAGTACACAGCCCTTCACAGTGTAGAAGTATTTCTTTATATAGCAGATTAGAATTCACGGAGACTGTCGTCATCTGCTTTAGAGTTTGCAAAGGGTTTTGCTGTTTCCGAAGGGTGTAGTTTCCAGGTATTTTTGCATTGTGGAAAGCACAGCTTGCACAGCAAGGTGAGGGTTTATGAAGTGCGTGACGATTTGCAGGGCCTGTCACCCAGTGTTTTGCTGATTCAGTCTCAAGGCGCTGCTTTGTACACAGAGCTCTTTCCAGCTTAGGAGCAGAGCGCTTTCCGCCAAGGCCTTGATCAAGCTTTTGTTGGATTCCAAAGCATGGAACGTTCCCTGCCTCAGCTGACCCTCTCTGGGGGCCCCGGGGAGGCAGCAGAGGGGTGTTTATCCCAGGTTTACGTCCGGAAACTGGAGCCCGCAGAGGGGAGGGGACCTTCTGAGGTCACACAGTGAGGTGCGGGCAGGGGCGGTTTCCTGGTTCCAGCCTGTTCCAGGCTGGTCCCTCTACCCTGGGCCAGGCCTGGCTGAGAGCTGCAGCACCTCCACCTCCCGGGAAGATGGGAGAAGAAACACTGGGCGCCCTTCCTGCCCTCTCTGGGCCTGAGTTTAATCTCACCAGCATTCAGGCTGCAGCTTGGGTGAGGCCCTGGCCGGAGGAGGGTGTGTTTGTGTACTGGCAGGGGTGAGGGGACCCTGCCGTTGGAGAACATGCCTTATGCTGAGTGGGGAGACCAAGTGTCCCCTAGAGGATAGAGGACAGTCCTGGAGTGGAGGGAGCCCAGGCTGAGGGCCTGGAAAGATCTGGAAAGCTTCCCAGAGGAAGTGCGCCAAGTTGAGTCTAGAAGGATGGGTAGCAACTGGAGGAAGAGAGGAGGTACTTGAGGTGGGAAGAATGGTGGGAGGTAGAGAAACAGGAGGAGACAGGATAACAGAAGAAGACAGCCAGACATGGAGACCCCAGGCCAGAGAGAGAGAGAGACAGGTTAGGGCAGTTGTTCGGACTACTGACTCCGGAGTCAGCCCACCTCTTGCTACCTGTGGCTTGGGCCAGCCACTTACCATGGCTGGGCCTCAGTTTCCACATCTGTAAAATGGGGATACTGGTAGTACTGGCCTCGTTGGGTAATTGTGAGGATTGAATGAGTTAATAATTGTACAGCACTTGAAACAAGGCCTGATACGTTGGTCACGGACCAAGTAAGTGTCCATTAAATTTTAAAACGAGACAGAAGGTCTCAAATGGAAGAACAGCAGGAGCAGCAGAGGAGGACAGATGGCGGCAGAAAGCTTGGGACACAGAAGGTCAGGCTGGGAGACAATTCCAAGTCTTGACTTGGGTGGGGACATTTTGGGGCCCTGACCGGCCTGTCTGGAGGAAGGATACTTCGGGTGAGGAAGGCAGCCTTGGGGAATGATCCTGGGGACCAGGTGGGAGAGGCTCCCCGTGACAAGGTGAGGTATCTAACCACCTGTCTCTCTCATGTCTCCAGCAGAGGCAGCGGCTGCCCCCACTGCGGCTCCTGGCCCTGCCCAGCCTGGGCACGTGTCCCCCACACCAGCCACCACATCCCCTGGCGAGAAGGGTGAGGCAGGCACCCCGGTGGCTGCAGGCACCAGCGCAGCGGCCATTCCCCGGCGCCATGCTCCCCTGGAGCAGCTGGTCCGCCAGGGCTCCTTCCGCGGGTTCCCGGCGCTCAGCCAGAAGAACTCGCCTTTCAAACGGCAGCTGAGCTTACGGCTGAATGAGCTGCCATCCACGCTGCAGCGCCGCACGGACTTCCAGGTGAAGGGCACAGGTAAGCCCCGGGTTCAGTGGGCAGGAACGTCGGGCTTGGTAGCCTTGTCTGTGTGTGTACACAAGAGATAGAGGTGGTAGACACCGTGATTGATTAGCACTGTGTGCCACGGGCAACAGCGAGAACCAGGGAACACGTCATGATCCATTAGCAGTGTCTGCCACGGGCAAGGGAGAGTACAGAGGTCATTAAAATCGCAATTGATTAGCAATGTCTGCTGTGGACAAGGAAGAGAAGAAAGATGGCACATATCAGAGTCCTTCAGCAAAGTTGGACAAGGAAGGGGGCAGCTGCCACAGGTGCCATGATTTTGCTGGAGCCTGAGACACCACAGGCTAATGCTCCCTTTAAGCACTTGGCCAGTAGAGAGAGGAGATCTGGCCAGGTGAAAAATACAGGCAATCCTCAGGCTGAGAGGGAAGGAGGATTGTGATGGGTTAGTAATGTCTGCCTAGGGCAAGGAGAAGAGCCCGTGGCTGATATCATCATCTCCTTACAGCATCTGCCATGAGCGAGGAAAAGGAGCAGTGGCACACCACGTGATTAATTAGCAAGTTTGCTGTAGGCGAAGGGGAGAGAGAAAGCAAGCAGCAGGAGTATGTTTTTACCCAAGGAAAGACTTCCAGAACTTGTTCAGAGGAAACATGAGGTGAAGGGCACACATGAGCATGGGATCACGGGGTCAGGGAGCATAGCGTTGATTTGTGATGTCACTCATGGGCAAAGGATTGGGCAGAGGCAGCGCCCGCCATCATTGATAAGAGGAATAAAGGGGTGCATCATTGATTAGCGATGTCTGCCATGGGTGATGCAGGGGAGAGGCAGCATCAATGTCCCGTTTCGCTTGGAGGTCAGATGGAGTTCCAAGGACCAGTCCTCTCCTCCACTGTTTGACCAGTAGAGCCATGAGGTCTGGCCAGGTGAGGGGTGAGGTGAGCAAAGAGTTCGGTGGAATAAAGCATCATGTTTGATTACTAATGTCTGCCATGGGCCAGGGAAAAGAGAGAGGTGGCGTATGTCATGACCTAGAGCAGCATCTGCCATGACAAAGGGAAAGGAGAGGTGGCACAGTACCATGTTTTGCCAGAGAGAGACAGGCAGGAGGGTTACCTTTCCTCCCAGCTGTCAATGAAGTCATGTGGTCTGGCCCGCTCTCCTGCCTCCGTTCGCCAAATCTGAGACACCTGCCCCTCCTGGCCTTGGGGACTGGTGTGAGAGGTGTCGATCTATATCCAGGAGGCTGGGCTACTCCAGAAGGTGACTGCCGAACAGATGCCAACGCTTGTCGAGAACGACGCACACTCACTCCATGTCCTGCGCATCATTGGACCATTGCCCACCTCGGTTTGCTGTCCTCTTGCAGCCTGGAACTAAGCACACCCCCAGGGCTGTCACGCATGCTCCCTGGGAGGTGGCAGGTCCGTCAGTCTTTATTTGGAAGACTTACACTCCTACAGCTAGTTGTGCACTTGCTTGGATGTGACTTACCACACAAAATTTCACCGACTCACACACACGTCACAGTCTGCCGCAGGTGTCACACACACAGCACAGTCACACACTTAGTCATGTACACTCCAAAATCACACACACTTGGAAGTTGCACAATCAACTGTTATGGTTACACACACTTAGAAAGCACATATCCAGCCAGATCCAGAGATCATACACCCAGATTTACACACATTCACAAACCACGCACCCACGGTCATGCACACTTGGAGGCACACTCATACATCACACAGGCAGATTGGCTCACACTTGACAATCACGATCAGGACACCACCCACCTGGATTTCAGTCACACTCAGATGCCTCACCCTCAGCAGCTGCACACCCATTGGGACTAACACACAGTCATTACAGAATTGACCTAGAAGCCACATACCCTGCCAGCCGCGCCCCTGCGTCACACCTGCCGACTCCTCTGGCCATTTCTCTCTCATGTTCACTGGAGGATCATGCACGCTTCCTTGGAGACAGCCACTTGCTGAGCTATCACAGGCACTTGTCACACACCACACTTCGTGGTCCTCTGTTGTTTATTCAGATGGTGCTCTTGCTCATCCCCAGTGCTCACGAGGCTGCCACACCTGCTTAGAATCACCTGTCTTCCTGGCACAGATGCATTTCTGCCCTCGTGATGTATGTTGTAGGCCAGCCTGGGTGGGGTAGACAGGGCCTCACTTCGCCACCCAAAGCAGAGCAAATGACCCTCAGCCAGTGAAATACAGTGTGGCCAACATCCATTTCGACTGGTCAGTGCTCTTGCCATATACATGGTTGAAGATAGTTTTAAATTAATAGATGTTAAACATTTCAAATATTTCTTCTGGTTTGCAGCTACACACAGGTCCTCCTTGAGATCCTCTTTGATTTGGGGTCTCTGTGACTGTCAGCTGTCCCAATTGCTGGGAAAATTTCCTGGGGCTAAGAGATCAGAGAAAGAGGCTGACAACTCCGTTATTACGTCAAGAGTTTATTCAGGGAACTTACATATGACGTGGCAAGACGAGGTGGATATCCTTCATGCCACGTGGCAGGCGCTAGGTTATATAGGACAGGGCAGGATGGAGGGAGGTACTGGATGTGACCCACCCCAGATAAAAGAAAAACGCCATACACGCCCGCCCAGGGGAAGGGCCTGTTCCACGAACCAGCATGCCCGGGCCACGGGGGTCTGGGGCCGGGGTATCAATCAGACAGTCCCTGATTTACAAGAAGCCATCTGTTCTGCCCTGATGCAGCTCATGAGTGTGGCCGTGGTCACATCAGAGAATCGTCTCTCCTCCACACCACTGTCACACGCTGCTTGTACCACTCAGGTGTTACACGCACATGTGCACAGAGTTACCATTTTTTGACCATGGCCACTTAGTTACTCCGGAGCGGACCCACTTTGTGAGAGGGCCACCTGAGGGCATAGGGGTCAAGAAAGGACAGGGCCCGGGCATGTTCACTGATGCCCACCCTTCCCTGACTTCCCAGTGCCTGAGATGGAGCCTCCTGGTGCCGGTGACAGCGACGGCATCAATGCTCTGTGCACACAGATCAGCTCGTCGTTTGCCAGTGCTGGAGCCCCAGCACCCGGGCCGCCGCCGGTGCCAGCAGGTAAGCCCAGCCCTCCTCCCGGGGCAGACACCCCGCAGCTCCCCTCCGTGTTCCCCTGCTCCACTCAGGGCTGCCTCAGAGACTCCAGAAATCTCAGAGTCCCACGGGTTTAGAACTGTGGGTCATCTTACAGCTGTGGGGTCGTCTCAAAGCCGCGAGGCCATCTGAGACCCATGGGATCGATTTTAAACCTTAAAGTAATAAAACTTAGAAACCTCCAGCCTTAATCACAGGGAAACAGAACTTAACAGATTTGGAACCATGAAACCTTGGAAGCGCACAGCTTTAGGAGAATGCTCTCTGAGAAGCAGTGCCCTGGAGTCACCTGAGGGCTGGAGGCTTATCCTAGAACCTTAGAATCACAAACAATTTTAAAACTCTAGAATCTTAGAAAACACAAACTTAAAACCATCCAACCTTATCCCTTACATTAGCATAGTACAGTCTGAGAAAGATTCATGGAGCCTTAAAATCTTAGCCTCCTGTGCAGTATATTCTCAAAATATTAGAACCAAGGGTGATATTAAACATATTTATTAACAGGTATGGCACTGACTCAGCAGAAGGGCAGCTGGCCTGGGCAATTGTCGGTCCTGCCTGTACTCCTACATCTTGGGACCTTGGAATCCCAGAACTGTTTCTGAACTGTTTGTTTGGTTTTTTTAGCACCACGAAACCATCATATGGTCCGGGGTGGTTAAACCACTTGCCGAGAGTTGGCGCAGCCAGTGAGGAGCAGAGTGGGATTTGAGGCAGCCTGGCTCGAGCCCAATCCCAGCTAGGCCCCTACCCTCACCTGCCCCTCTCCTTTCTCCAGGGACTTCTGCCTGGGGCGAGCCCTCCATGGCCCCTGCAGCTGCCTTCCAGCCAGGGCACAAGCGGACCCCTTCGGAGGCTGAGCGGTGGCTCGAGGAGGTGTCCCAGGTGGCCAAAGCGCAGCAGCAGCAGCAGCAGCAGCAGCAGCAAGCGGCCTCGATGCCCGTCGTGCCCCCCGTGCCCCCCGCCCTGCAGCCCTTCCCCGCCCTGTGGGGCCCTTTGATGCTGCACCTGCCCAGGTGGCCGTGTTCCTGCCACCCCCACACATGCAGCCCCCCTTTGTGCCCACCTATCCAGGCTTGAGCTACGCGCCCATGCCCCGTGTACCCGTGGTGGGCATCACACCCTCACAGATGGTGGCCAATGCCTTCTGCTCAGCCGCCCAGCTCCAACCCCAGCCCGCCACCCTGCTTGGAAAAGCTGGGGCCTTCCCCCCCCTCCCGTACCCACTGCCGCCCCTGGGAGCCAGGCCCGCCCACGCCCCAATGGGGCACCCTGGCCTCCAGAGCCAGCACCCGCCCCAGCCCCTGAGCTGGACCCCTTTGAGGCCCAGTGGGCAGCGTTAGAAGGCAAACCAGCTGTGGAGAAGACTTCCAACCCCTTCTCCGGTGACTTGCAGAAGACCTTTGAGATTGAACTGTAGCCCGAGCTGCCCCATTGCCTCCAGGTGCCCCATGCCTGGAACTGGAGACCCAACCTCTCCCCTCATCCTGCTCCCTGGGGCTGTGTCCCCTAACCCCTCTGACCCCTTCTCTCAATCACCCCGACAAACACAGAACCGACATTGTAATGCCCAGGTTGCAACAGGATGGAATTCAGGGATGGACCCAGCCTGGCTAAGGGACCCATTTCACTGCCAGTCTTAGGCCGGCAATGACTCTTTGCCCCCACCCCAGACACTGGGAATGGCCACAGTCCCACTGAGTGTCCTCGGCTCAAGCTACATTTCTCAGTTTCTGTTGTTGACCTTTCACCTTCCAGTGTTGGGTAGAATGAGGGAGGGAGGCCCACTTAGGGGCTCTACAGGGCCCCATACAGATGCCCACCCCGTCTGGTTGCCCTCCCCCATACACAGCACAAGCAAAGGGCTTCCCTCTGCCCATCTGCTGCGTACACTGCCAATGCTGTGCTTGCCTCTGTCACCCCTCCCCCCACTCGGAGGCCCACATCTTCCTTGGGCCAAGGTCTCACGGGGTCAGGGGCCAAGTTGAAGGCCCAGGAGGTGGGATAGGGGGAAGGGGAAGTTGATGCTCAGTTACCTCATGTTGATGCCCGCTGGGGAGGGGTCCAGAGGAAGGGGAAAGGGTGCCTGGCGGGTACTTTTCTATCTTTTATTTTCAGATTTTTTTGTATCTAAACTTGCAAATTTGTATTATACAAGGACAGCCAATAAAGGAAGAATATAATGGTACCCCTCCGGAAGCGAGATGTGTGCCAGGGGGATGGTGTAGTTACAGAGCCTTTCCTCTCAAGTCATCTTCTAAAACAGGAGCCTCCCTGTTTAATGACCTCTGAGTCAGAACATAGCAGGAGTAACAGCTGACCCAGCACTGGAGAGGTGAGTAGTAAAGGGCGCCCTAAATTAATCACCCCCATTTCTGATTTTACAGATTTTTGAACCAAGGAGTTCAAAAAATTCTTGTCTACGGCTGTACTGCCATGAACAAGCCCAATCCCAGCTGATCTCCGAAGCTAAGCAGGGTCAGACCTGGTTAGTACTTGGATGGGAGACCACCTAGGAAGACCAGGTGCTGTAGGCATAAAAAAATAAAACAAAAGAATAAGGGAATTGCAAACTAACAAGATCTTTGCAATCTGTGAGGTCAACCAAGGGTCGCCTCACCTTAAATAAATGAACAAAAAGTTCTAATCTGCTGCTTGTAAGTTCAGTATTAAAATTTCAAATAATGAGGTTTGGAATAGTATATCTTTGCACTGGCAAATTCTCGTGTTGTCAATTGTGTTTTCCGTAACTTAGGCCAAAGTGTCATCTGATGTGGCAGCGTGTTATTTTTCAGGCTTTTGTCTCTTGGATCTCTTATGTGTAATTTATAAGTTATATATTTTAAATATATTAGTTATATTTAATTCTTTATAACTCTTTAAAATGAGGCGATTGATTTGGTGAAACCCAATATGGTATTCCCATTGGATGAATGAGGGAGTTGAGTCACTTGCCCAAGGTCACACACCTGATTAGTGGGGGTGCTGGGGTTCACACCAACCTCAAGGTCAGGCATTGAACCACCAGGCCGGAGGGAACAAGCCTAGGGTATGCCGTCAGGGGTTTACACTGTTTGTATGACAGCCCTTCACCTCAGCTGTGGATCCTGGACTAGGGTACATATGACAAAGGCTCTGCCAGGGCACCAAGGGGATCCCCAGGGAGGGAGCAGAGGACTCTGCTGGAAATGAGCTACACTTTCTCATCTCCAAGCCTTTGCAGATACCATGCCCCCTGCCTAAATCACCCTCTCTCTTCGCTGTACCTTCCTATCTCCTAGTCTTAGAACTGGACCCTCCTCCAAGGCCCTGCCCTCCATCCAATCCTTTCAAAGTTTAGATAAAACTTTTGACCTTCGGAATGAATCAGGAGTGCCCCCTCCCTACTTGGATCCTACAGGGCCCTGTGCTTCCCCTGATCCCTCTGCCTCATTTGCTCCCATTCCAGCCCTGACTCATCCCAGGCTGTCACTCACTATCTGGTGCCCCACGGGACTGTGTGAGTGGTGGATCTGGGGCTGTCTCGGACACTTAGGTGTCTCAGCAGAGAGTGCCAGGTGCAAAAGAGGCAGTATCTGCAATTCACTTCTGCAAACCGCTGGCGAGTGAGGGGAAGAAAGGGCCCAGGAGATGATTCCAACTACTGGACAGATGGGGAAACTGAGGCCATGCAGCACACAGCAAATCAGGGACAGAGTCAAGATATTCTTCCCTGCTAGAGGCTGATCTTTACACAAAACCATTCTTCCCCAGGCTCAGAGCAGTCATTCTCAGAGCTGCAACCCTCCCACCCCTACCCCCACCCCGGCTAACAAGTCCCATTGATGCTGATGTTTCAGTCCCTCGGGGTCCCAGACCCGTTATCGTCCCAGGACCTCCCACCGGCTCCTGTGAGCCAATTTCCCCATCTTGCCTCCCACACTCAATGGAGACTCTGCTCTTCCTGGTGCTTCTCCCTCCTCAGAGACCACAGATCTGGGGTTCACCTCCCATCCTCCACTTTCCAGGCTTGGCCGGCCTCAGAGCAGACCCCGGGATACCGAGGTAAAACCCCCGCCCTGACCTCGTTGTCTTACCAACTCCACGTGCTGCACCCCCACGCCACCCTCATTTTGGGGGGACGCCCAGCCCAGGCTGGTTCAGCGTCCCCTTGCCGGTGTGGTTTGGAAAGCCCCGCCCATCCCACAGCAGCGCACTGGGCCCACGGTAGCCCACGCAGGACCCCGTGCGGTGCTCCCCTTCTCCCTGCTCTGGAAGGCTCCTCCCCTGCTGGAGCCCCGTCTCTGGAGGAGTCTTGTATCCTGGAACCATCCGGTGCAGCGAGCGCTGTTTTGTAACATTCACGCGCTGCCTTGCACCCCGCCTCCCTTTAGGAAGCCCCGCCCTGCTAAACAGCAGGGTCGCCCCGCCCTTCAAGACGAAGGTCTCCCGGGGATCCGCCCCACGTTCAGTTGCTGTTGCCGCGGTCTCTTCGGAAAAGTTCTCCACACAAATACCCCCGGCCTCACCACGCCCCCCAGCCCTCCCGCTCCTGCCAGGCCACCTGGAGTCACTGGAGAGACAGCACCAGCGCGGTAGAACAGCGCCCTCTCGTGGCCCTGACCTCAGACACGCCGAAGGACCGCACTGATGCCTCCAGACAAGAGCTCCACCAGACCGATGATAAGGCTGAAAAAAGTGTTTTGTTTTTAATTGGAGTCGCAGTCTTGAGCAACATTATCCTTCAGGCTCGGGCTCAGCCGTCCGTTCCTCTAGGGTGTCCTGCCTGACGCCTCCCAGCTCGATGGACAGCCTGCCCTGGGTCCTGCAGTCTAACTCTGCTTCCCCTATCGCCGCTGACCCCTCTCTGTTTCCCCAGTCCTGACCCTGACCACTCTACCTGTGCCAACCCTATTCTGGCCCCACCCCTTGGGCTGGGCTGTCACTGTGGGCCTGTGAGGGCAGGGACAAGAGCTGTTTTGGTGACCACTGTGTACCAGGGCAGGGCACATGGACACAGACAAACTGTGGGGCACCTGCTAGGGCAGTGGTCCGGAAGCTTTTGGGCACCAGAGACGGGTGCTCCTATAAGAATCTAATGCCTGGTGATCTGAGGTGGAGCTGAGGCAGCGATGCTACCGCAGGGGGAGCGGCTGCAAATACAGATGAAGCTTCCCTTGCTGGCGGGCTGCTCAGCTCCTGCTGTGCGGCCTGGTACCAGTCCGTGGCCCAGGGTTGGGTACCCCTGTCCTGGGGACCATACATTTACTCCAAAAACCCATATATCGCTTTGTTTTATTTAATAGTTTTACTGAGGTCTAATCTGTATATCATAAAATTCACCCATTTTAAGCGCTTTAATGACGGGATGATTTTACAGTTGTACAGTTATCACCACAATCCAACTTTAGAACATTTCCATTACCCTAAAAAAGACTTATTTTGCCCACTTGCAGTCACTTCCCATTCCCACCCCTCGCCCCAGCCAGCCACAGTTCTACTTCCTGTCATATATTTTTTTTTCTTCATTTGACATATATTTTCTGAATACTTGTTCTATCAGATATTGAGTGTGGAGGATACGGAGTGACACACACAGATTCTGCCATCGGGTCTCAAAGTCTGGTAAGGGCTTTGGCTAATGGGAAAATACGTCCACTCACTCATTCGTTCGTTCAAAAATATTTATCAATATTTATCGAGCACCTTCCGTGTTCAGGACCTGGGCTGCAGCAGTAGGAGGAAGAAAAGGGACAAAAATTCCTGTTCTGCTGAAGTTGATATTGTAAGGAAAGATAAAAAATAAAGAAACAAACAAGTAGATGTGTGATGCATGGCAGGTTGTGATAAATGTTTTGGGGAAAAAAGAGGATGGGATAGAGTGATGGGTGTGATTTTTCACAGGGGTGGTCAGAGAGCATCTCTCTGAGAAGAAAACATTTGATTAAAGACCTGACTGAAGTAAGGTCATGCCCATACCTGAGGGAACAGCGTTCCTGGAAGGAGGGAACAGCCAGGGCAAAGGCCCTGAGGTGGGAACATGCTGCAGGTTGGAGGGCTGGAGTGCCAGGAGGAATAAATAAAACAAAGGAGCTCCTTTTAGAGGGCAGAAGTGAGAGCTAGAGTTTTCAAAAGAAGCGAGACCTTTCCCTCACCGTGACTTTGGGATCAGGTTTCAGGCAAAGTTTTTTTCTCTCAAATATTTGTTGTGAAAAATTAAATTCAGTGGAAATATTGAGAGATTAGTACAGTAAATTCCATATAGCTCCACCTAGAATCAGCAGTTATTAACATTTCATGCTGTTTGTTTTCTCTTTCTCTGTTTCTGTCTCTCCCTCCCCCCATTTCTCTCTCTGAATCCACACAGATGCTTGCACACAAGTGAATATCTGCTGAATCATTCTAGGTCATGGCTCCTAAATACTTCAGCATGTATCTCTAAGAACAGGCCATCCTCTTACAGAATTGCAAAATCATTGTCCTCCTAAAAACATGAGCAATCATTCTGTAAGATGATCTAGTATCCAAGACTGCATTTTAAAATGAATGAAAATGAGAATCGGGGGTGAAATTGTCATTAAGGATTTCTATAGCCTTTATCTAGCAGGAAAAGAAAATTAACATAAATAGCAGGTGGGGGCAGTCACGAAGAAACAGAAAGAAACTACAGTAGTCCCCCCTTATCGGAGGGCAATAAGTTCCAGGACCCCAAGTGGATGCCGAAACCATGGATAGTACCAAACTCTATGCATTTTATGGGGTTTTTTGGATATGGTTCCATAGTGTAGCAGCTAGCATGTCTGCTTTACACACAGAAGGTCCTGGGTTCATTCCCCAGTGAAACCATGGTCCATGGTCTATGGCCATCCCACCCTGAACAAGCCTGATGTCTGATCTCAGAAGCTAAGTAGGGTTGGGCCTGATTAGTACTTAGATGGAAGACCACTTAGGAAGACCAGGCTCTATAGGCATAAATAATAAAAATATATATATATGTATATTCTACGTCTTTGCTATACATTCATACATACCTTTTTACCTAAAGGAAGCACTTTTGGCTTCTCTTTGGCCTTTCCAAACTGCCGGCATCATTACTCTTACACTTTGGGACCATTATTAAGTAAAAGAATGGTGACTTGAACACAAGCACTGCAATACTGCAACAGTGGATCTGATGACTGAGATGGTAACTAAGCGACTAACAGGTGGGTAGCATAACAGAGTGGAGGCACTGGACAAAGAAATAATTCACGTCCTGGGTGCAATAGAGCAGGACAGCACAAGATTTCTTCACGCTATTCAGAAGGGCATGCGATTTAAAACATGAGTTGCTTATTTCTGGAATCTTCCATTTAATATTTTTGACTGAGGGTAACTGCAATAGCGAAAATCAAAACCACAGATAAGGGGTTACTGTATCATGGTTTGATCCCAAGGACTTGAACCTGTCAATAAACCATTTACATTTAGAATTGGGACTTGGAGTTTCTGTCTCTGCCAATGTTTCCCATCCTATGTAGTTTTCTAAAAACCCAACGCCCCTCCCATTGGGAAGTGGGGTTTGTGTGCCCTCTCTTCAGATCTGGGTGGGCTTGTGAGTTGCTCGTAACTAATAGCATGTGGCAGAAATGACACTGGCATGACTCCCAAGGCTAGATCAGAAGCCATGAAGCCGCTTCTGTCTCTTTTTGAAACGCTTGCATCAGGGGTCCGGAGCCACCATGCAAGAATTTCAATTGCCCTGAGGCCAGCCACCACAATGTGAGGAAGCCCAAAAGTAGCCAACCTGGAGAAGCCCTGAAGATGACAGGGGCGGATGCCCAGGCCACCCCCAGCTGTTTCATTGTTCCTGCTTCAGCCACCAGTTGATTGCAATCAGATGAAATTGAAAGCCAGAACTGCCCGCTGGGCCCTTCCCAAAAATCTGACCACAGAAGCTGAGGCTGATCATATAATGACAACAGTAGCAGCTAACATTTAGGTGCCTCCTGTGTATCAGCACCATTCTAAGCGCAGGGCATTAACCAGCTCATTTAGTACTTAGAACAACCCTGTTAGGAGATGTCATTTCACTGATGGGAAACAGGGCATAGAAGACAGCAGGAAATAGCTAAGAATGGAATTTGAACCCAGTTGTGACTTCAGCAGCCAGTGTTAACCATGCACCAGTGAAGAACACCTGACTTAGCTCAGCCAGTCAGGGCATTCAAGTCCTTCTCAGACCACAATGATTGGTTCTGGCATGGGCATGTGACTGGCTCTGCAGGCATGTGACTGAAGTTGGCCAATCAGAGTCAGCCTCATTACTTTGGTTGGGAAATCTGAGACAAAGATGCTCTCCTTTACCTGCGGCATATGAATGGTGTTCCATGTGGTCTTGGGAGCTGCCAGTGGAAAAGATGGGACAGAGGTGTGAAAATAGATAAAAGAAAACCTCATTCAAAGTAGAGTTAGGGAATCCCTGAAGAGGGAGCTCATTTTACAAACCAGGGCAGGAAGAAGCTTACTTAACTACCCCAGAGAGAGGAAGATTTTCTTCTTGCCCAGCGACAGCCCAGCCAATGAGAAACCACCATGTTCAGCTAATGAGAACCCCAGTCTCCTGTAAGACTATTGCTTATAACCACCCCTCCCAACTTCCTGTTGCCTCTCTAAAAAAATGTTCTCCTCCTTTGTTCTCTGGACTTGCCTGTGGATCTCTACAGTTTGCGTTTCTGGATTTGCAAGTCTTCTATTCCTGAACAAATTCGTTTTTGCTGATGAAATAACTGGCTATTTTATTTTTAAGGTTAAGAGGAATGAAAAGAAATGGGGTCCTTGAAGACTTACTAAACTGTTGTTTTCCAGTTACAAATGCTCTTTAGAGTTTAAGCCATTTGAGTCAGCTTTTCTGTTACTTGCATCAAAGACTAAAGAAAATATTTAACAACCAATACTTTGAGCACTGAGCGATCATTGCCGTGCCCAATATTTTAACACTTTTCTTGTCGTATGGTGGGGAGGTCTGGGACGTCCTGAGGAAAGTCCAAGGCAGTTGAGTTGCCATAGTAAGGGACATTTGAGGCCCTTGAGGCAGCATAATTTATCAACCAATACAGAACTATTTAGTATTTCAACAATCGACATAACAAGATAGCTTGTCTACGCTGAATGTTAGTTTTACTTGCTGACTGATTCCACCCCCTTTTGACATGAACTAGTGTGAATGGATTTCTGTTTCCTGCAAGTGGAAAAAAAAAAAAAGACATCCTCTTATGAATGTGAGTCGTGAATCAAACCTTTAGGAAATAACAAATAGCAGTGAACTCTCACTTTAACTGTGTGAGGTCATTTCAGCTTTGAGTCAGGCAGAAACTCTAAGGCGATTTTGACGGTGAGCTGCCAGAGGGCCCACACCCTTTGGCCCAGGAATCCCGCCTCTGGGACACACAAGGATGTGCATCGAGGCATTATTTATAATGGGAGGAAATTGGAAACAGCTCCAATGTCTGGCAACGCTGCCCCGTTGAGTAAACATCGTGCAAACACTAGAGATTGTGTTTATACAGAAAAGACAGGGGAACAGGGGAACAGCTTATGTTTTAAGAAGGGAAAAAGCAGGGCTGTATAAACAATTTGCTCACACAGTTACATAAAACACACGCTCTCTCTCTCATACACACACACACACACACATTTTAAAAAGCCTAAATAAAATAGAAAAGGCTGAATGGAAATACACTGAAATGTTAGCTACAATAGTAATGTGGGACTATAGGGTGCAGGGGGGAACACAGGTATCTTTGTCTTTTTAGTTTTCTATGTTTTCCAAATTGTGCTTAACAAACCACAAACTCTTCTTTTTATTTTATTTTCAAAACTTTTAACTTAGATCATTTCCAGACAGATACAAAAAACAGAGAAATAATAAACCCACATGGCCCATCACCCAGCCTCAAGAACCATCAACATTTTGCCATTTTATCTTCCTTCCTCTCCCCATTTTTTTGATTACTTAAAGAAAAATACAAGCGATGGACATTATGTTCATTCTTACATATTACAATGAGCATCTATAAAGGGAGGGCTGCCTTTCGACACATAGCTACGATGCCTGTCACATCAAGCAAAATTAACAAATTCTTTAATATCATCTAATATTCAGCCCGTATTCAGATTTCCCCCAGTGTCTCGTAAACATCTTTTTACAGTTGTCTTGTTTGAATTGGGATCCAGACAAAGTACACTCATTGCCTTTGTTTTTGATTTATTGTTATTCTTATTTACACACAGTAAAAGCTGTGTGTGTTTACACAGCTCTGAGTTTTGACAAATGTATAGAGTTTTGTAACCACAGGAGCAAACAGGATTCGTGGCAGTTCCGTCACTCCAGAAATTCTCTTGGGCTTTGTAGTTAAGTGTTTTTGGTTTTTATGTTTCTGTATTTGTTTTCCTAATGGGAGAGGAAGCAATACTCGGAGGTGGTTTAAGCTCTGAAATTATTTATGAATGTGAAGCACAGGGTTAGTTTAGGTAGGAGACCTGGGCTCTAGTTCCAATCTCTGTCTTGGGGCCTCCTCTCTCTGAGCCTCAGTTTCCTCATCTGTCAGGTGGGTGCTGTGAGGACCCAGTGAGTTAGAAAGAGTGTCCAGGAGACTATCAATCACAGTGGTTGGTCTGACCTGCCCTTTCTTCTTTATTTACAGGCCCCCAGGCTGAGTCATCTCCTTGTCCAGGCACCAGGCCTGCACAGAGCAGCCAGCACTCCGAGTCTCCTCTCTCCCCTCCCCCACAGCCAATCCCACACTAAGTTCTGTGGTTTCTGTCTTCGGAGCCCCCTCCCCCAGCTCAGAGCCCCCAAGGCCTGTCCCACTTGGGTCCCCGCTTGGCCTCCAGCCTTCCCTGTGTCATTGGGGACCTACTCCCCTTCAGCCACCCAAAGGGGCTTCCTAAATCTCACCACTACCCTTTTGTATTCCACAGGATATCACAGAGGCCTGCCAAGCTCCTGCATTCCCTTTATGACAAAATTATTTCCAGTAATAATGAGGAAACAAAACGAACAATATTAAGGGCCAGAAAAGAAATGCAAACAGCGAACATTTCCTTTTCTCGAACCTCATATATATGAATCATGCCAGCTAAAAAGAATGTTAATATAAACATTGGAGTACAAAAAAAAGCACTACATTTATTCAAACTTATTGAAAGATTCAAAGTTTGATCTTGGATCCTTTGGTTACAGTCTGATGTAATAAAACTTTATGTAAATAATTGTGAGATTTTTCCTTCTTGAGGAGAGATAAGTGGGAGAGAGGGAGACAGAGACAGAGAGGCAGAGAGCGCATGCCGGCAGGTTGCATTTCCAAAGGTTAGTTACTTTATTTCTAAACTGATTCTTGAAGTAGATGTGCATGCAAACCACTACAAACTGCAGGTGCCAGTGGGGGTGAATTTCCACCAACTGGACACACTTGTGCCACCAGAGCCCAGTTTGAGAAACATTTCCAGCCCCCCTGGAAGGCCCCTCATGGCTCCTTTCAGCCCATCCCCCTCCCTGCAAGGTCACTATCATTCTGACTTCTGGCTACATGGATTGCTTTTTCCTGTCTTGAATTTTATATAGGTGGAATCAGAAAATATATTATCTTTAGTGTCTGGTTTTTCCCACTCAACACAGTGTAAGACTCGTTCTTATTATCGTGTGTAGTTACAGGTTATTTTCGTGGTGGTGCATGATTCCATCGTGTGGCTATATCCAGTTTATCTATCCGTTCTCCGTTGGTGGTGAGGGAGCGAGCCAAGTGGAAAGAGGAAACAACCAGTGCAGAGGTCCTGAGGTGGGAACATGTCTGGTACAAAGAGCTGCATGTGGCTGGAGAGGAGCAGGCAGGGTGGGGAGATGGGTGAGACGAGGTGCAGATGATATATCCTAAGGGCCACAGTGGGGACTCTGGCTTTCACTCTGAGTGAGATGGAGCCCCTGGAAGTTTCTGAGCAGGGGAGGGACTGGATCTGACTTGGGTGTTCAGAATCCCTCTAGCTGCCTGAGGGAACAGACCCCACGCTCAGAGGCGGAAACAGGAAGTCCGGAAAGGAAGGCAGAGACAGGGTGGAAGGAAGGGGGGGAGCCAGAGTGTTTATATTCGGAAGGCATTTTGTGTGTGATGAGAGATATATTTAACTTACTTTTACCTTCTTACTCTGTGATTCTATTGTGTGCATTTTTTTTCTGTGCTTTTCATTCCTCTCATTTAGGCTTCTTTGAAGTGGCTTCAGTTTTGTTTTGTTTTGTTTTGTCTTATGTTTTCTTCCTCTTTCTTTTCCTTCTACTAGTTTGAAATCTATGTACCATTTCTATTCTTTTAGTAGTAATCCTTGAAATTTTACCATGTACACTTTGAAAAATTAGGTCCGAAGTTCAATCCAGAGTTGAATCATCAGACCAAACACTACCTGGATCATAGAACACTTTTTATCTCCCTAGTTTGACTTACACTGATATCGTTGTCCAGTATTTTACATCTCTCACTTCTAAAAATAATAACAATAATAAAATTAGCTTTCTATTTGGACATAATTTCAACTTTACAAAACAATGCAAGGCTAAGAATAGTAAAAAGGACACATACACTTTCGACTCAAATTCAATCGTTCACATTTTATTTTAATTGTTAACATTTTTACCCCATTTATTTTTTCATTTTCTCACTCCCAACCGTAGAGAGCCAGATCGGAGCTGGACCTGTGGCTAAAGCTCTGGCAAAGCCATGCCTGACTGCGTTGCAAACTGCCAAGGGCAGGGATGCAAACAAAGAACAGACGGCTGCTTGTGGTTCAGTACAGATATCTGGGTATAGACCGGCCTTCGGGATTGTTGTTGCCAGCGAGTTTCACGTTCTGAGAAGAAGACTCCCTCCCCTCCTTGACCTTCAGATGTATGCAATAAATGAGCTGAGCTTGCCTCAGGCACTGTATCTCTGTCTGAGTGGGGTGTCCCACCTGACCCCAGCTTTTCATATATCATGTCTCTGTGTTTTTCTTAATCCTCCGTCGCCCCCCACCCCCAGGTTTATCAACACTCTAGCAGAGCTGGTTTCGGCAAGCGGTGCCTGCATAGGGACCTGAGTACCCGGGACTCAATGAAAACGAGAGGAGAGGAGAGGACACTCCTGGTGGACGCACGTCAAAGATAAAGGGGTAAGGAGTGAAAGGTTGTTTTAGTTGGGTGTAAAACATGGGGAATTCTGGATCCCAAGAGAGGAACCTTTATGCTTAAAGCTAGAGGCTGTAAAGTGAAGGGAGAGCAATTAACAGGCTTTTTAAGTTTTGTGCAAGAAACGTCCTTGGTTCCCAGAGGAGGGAACTAAATAGTCAGACTTGGGGAAAAAATAGAAAGGCAATTACAAGGACATTATACCTTGAAAGGGCCTGACAGGATCCCCATTTCCACATTTTCTCTACGGTCTCTAATAAGAGACTGTCTGGAGAGCACCCGCGAGGATCAGAGGCTGCCGGGGGAGGTGGTGAAGAGTCGGTCGCTGCACCGCGAAGGACTTTGGAGGGGTGTGAGGACCTCCGTACTCCTCCACCGCCTTCTGCACCTCCGCCACCGCCTACGAAGCCTATGCCGGTGCCAGTGGCAAACGAGCCATTGCCTCCTGAGTATGAACAAGAAATGGAGAAGGAGGCTCACAGAGATCAGCAGGCTAGGAGAGGACAGCGAAGAGGAGGAGGATGCACTTTCTTTGGGCAGCTGACCTTTAGGGTGCAGCCAAGCACAGAAAGGGAAAGTGTCCTGGCCGTTGTTATCCCCTCTGCAGCAGTGCTGGTGACGGGCTCAGGAGTACAGAGAGGCTGCTGAGGGTTTTCACTTTGCATGTCTTGTCATTGAGCAGCCTGATCCAGACAAGCTAGGGCAGATGCTGCGAGTCCATGAACCTCTTTCATTTAAAACTCGAAAGGAGCTTCAAACTGCTACTGCTACCTACAGACCAACCACTCCATTTGCCTTAGTTTACTTGAATCTTTAGGAACTGATGAATTGACTCCTCATGATTGGCAGACCTTCACCAAAGTCTGTCTGAATCCAGGTGATTATTTACTGTGGAAAACAGAATGGTTTAACCAAGTGCAAGCCAAGCACAGCGTAACCAAGCCCATAGAGTAGGAATTACCCAAGATATATTGCTGGGATTGGGCCAATACACTGTGTTACAAAATCAATTGACCTGTAATCTTCAGGCTTGTCAACAAATTAACATATGTGCTACAAAGGCCTAGAAACTTTAACCTGCAAAAGGGGAGAAAGCTGGAGAGCTTAGCAGGGTCAGACAGGGTCCCAAGGAGCCTTATTCTGATTTTGTGGCTCGTTTGCTGTAGGCAGTAGGTAAGCTTATAGGCGACCCTGAAGCTGGCCAACTATTGACTAAGATATTGGCTTTTGAGAATTCAAATAAAACATGTCAAGCTGTCCTGCATCCACATAGGAAGAACGGGATGATTAATGATTTTATTCGCCTTTGTGCTAATATTGGCCCTGCTTATGTTCAAGGAGCAGCTCTTGCTGCTGCTTTATTCAGGTCGAAAGAGGGAAGGTAAGAAAGGGGCTTGTTTTGTATGCGGAAGACCTGGCCACTTCCCTAAAGACTGTCGTCAGTGGAGTAGAGCCCCACATCCTTCAGAAGCCATCCCTAAACAGCCTAGTCTTTGTCCTCACTATCCTCGAGGAAAGCACTGGGTGAATGAATGTCAGTCACAATCTGATGTAGATGGTCACCCATTGCAGGGGAACCGGAGACAGGGCCATCCCGGGCCCCTCAAACAATAGGGATGCTTTCTCTTGTCCCTCCTCAAAGATATCCCTCACCATCAACAACCTCTCCCAGGCAACTTTAGGTAGCGCAGGATTGGACCAATGTCCCACGCCAGATTTGTATTGACCCCAGACATGGGGCCTCAGGCTCTCCCTACAGGGGCATTTGGGCCCCTTCCACAAAGAACTGTAGGATTGATACTGGGCAGAAGTAGTTTAACGCTTAAAGGATTTAAAGTATTGCCTGAGGTCATAGATGAAGATTACACAGGGGAAATTAAAATAATGGCAGAAACAACTAAATTCAATAGTGCAAGGTTGTCAGATACTAAAATTGCTCAACTTATTTAACCCTATAAAAAGGAGGGGAAGGTAGCTTTGGCCCAGCCTGGGGATCTGGAGGGTTTGGCTCCTCTGACCTTGTATATTGGTTTTAGATTATCACCCCAGGTCACCCTGCTTCAACTCTTAAATTGAATGGGAACAATTTTCAGGGAATTGTGGATACTGGAGCTGATGTGTCTGTAATAGCCTCTCAACATCGGCCACCGGAATGGCCTGTAGATATAGCCTCTACAGACTTGTAAGGTATAGGGAATGTCACCAGTCCTAAACAGAGTGCTGCATGTATACATTGGGAGGACCCTGATGGTAATTCTGGTCATTTTAGGCCTTATGTTCTGGATTACCTCCCTGTAAATTTATGAGGAAGGAAAACTGAGGTGTTGGTCGGGCCACATTTGGAGACTACAATGTGCTGATCAGCCCTGTGGCCAGGCCAGGAGGACACCTACAGGACAAAGGAAGGGAACCTGCTTGGTTACCCGGTCCCACAATCCTTACAACGGGTAAAAAGACAGCTCCAACTAGGGAACTGGAAGGATGATGAATGGCCCCCAGAGCAAATAATCTAACACCATGGGCCTGCCACTTGGGCAGAAAATGGATCTCATTATTCTGTTACTTGCCTCCAACATAACTTAACCAGCTGCGTTTCTAGATATAATAAGGGTCAAGATATTCATACACCCACCTTCTTTTTTATGCTTCCAGCAATGTCTCTGGACCTTGGTTCCATGAGGCAGGGCTTCGGGCCCTTGAGGAACTGCATCAGCAGTTATCTCAGCCTCAGAGACTCAGTGGGCTTGTAATAGTTGGCATTGTTGCTCTTGTTACACTTGTAGCTTCTGCTGTGGCTAGTGCTGCGGCTCTTACACAGAGCATACAGAATGCTCACTTTCTGGATTGGATGGCTCAGAATGTCTCATTGGCCTTAAAATCAAGGAGATATTAATAAAAAACTGGAGACCAAACTGAATGCTTTAGAGCTAACAGTTATCGGACTGGGAGACCACCTACAAGAAGTAAGAATACGTCAACAATTATTATGTCACGCATCCTATTGTTACATTTGTGTGACTTCTGTCCGGTATAATGATTTGCTGTGGAATTGGAACAAAGTTAAACTACATTTACAAAGGACTGACAATTATGCCAGTCTTGATGTGGCTGATCTTTATAAACATATTCTTGACATCCAAAACAGTAAAGACACTATTGTGGATCCTGAAAAATTGGCTCAACAAATTTTAGATGATTTAAGAAGTTTCAACCCTTTTAATTTTCTCAGATATACTGAGAGAGGAGAGGAGTCATCTGAAAAAATACAAAGGAAAGGGCCTGCAGAAATGACTAACTCAGCTGGCTAAAACTGCTCTCTCCCCCCATTCTGCCCAGTGCTCTCTAGCTCACATGTTTTCCCAAAGCTCCCTCCCCCACCCCAAGGACTCTCCAGCTCACATCTGTTGATTCATAGCTTGCTATCCAACTAAGGTTCTTCCTTATCTCTGTAGCTGTGTAGGAATAACAAGATTGTGTAAAACTGCCTGTTATGTTACAATTGGAGCTCAGCCTTTGGAGAGGAATCCACTGAGCAGATCCCGTCTCCCTGTTCAAGAATCCTATACTGGTGCTGATAACACCAAGGTCACAGGTTCTACAAACAAATGACCTGTAAGACCAGTGGTCTGGAAATTCCTCCCCACTGCAGCCCCTCACCCTAAGCTCATCCTGAGTAAGAAGGCACATATAAAACCTCAAAGGAATCACGCGCCCCTTGCATGGGCACTGCGAGGGTGTAATAAGCTGTAAGAATTCTAACCAAGGGGAGATCATGCTTTGGGTCTGTTGAATGCCCCATGCTCTCCACCAGTACTAAATTCTCCTTCCTCTCACAAAGTTGTCTGAGCGTGCAATTTCTTCCATCGGGTGTCGCTTCCTGCAACAATACTGCCTGGTATCTTTTAGGTATTGTGCTGTTGCTGTTAACTCTATTATGTGTGTTCTCAGTCGGATGCTGAACCATCCAACAACAAGTGCGAGATCTCCAAGTGAGCAATTATCATCTGCGCTTAAAAATTTAAAAAGGGGATGTAGAGAGCCGGATCTGAGCCCGACCTGGGGCCAAAGCATTGGCAAAGCCATGCTCACCTGTGGCCGAAGCACTGGCTAAGCCATGCTTGACTGTGTTGCAACCTGCCAAGGGCAGAGAAGCAGACAAAGAACAGATGGCTGCTTGTGGTTTAGCACAAATATACGGGTAGAGACAGGCCTTTGGGAGATTGTTGTTGCCAGCAAGTTTCGCGTTCTGAGGAGACTCCAACCCCCTCCTTGACCTTCAGAAGTATGTAATCAATGCGTCACTGTATCTCCATCCGAGCGCGGTGTCCCACCTGGCCCCAGCTTTTCATATATTATGTCCCTGTATTTTTCTTAATCCTCCATCGCCCCCCCGTCAGGTCAACCCACTAGTCATGCAGGTCACGGCACCCAAAATCCTCCCCTGCATTTTTTTCTGTTCTAGCCTCTTTTTTTTTTAAAGGCTCCATTACATACACCGTGGCCTTTTACTCCTAAACACCTCAGAGCGTATTTCTTGAGAATAGAGATGTTCTCTTATACAATCACAGTATAATGATTAACTTTAGTAAATTTAACATTAATACACAAAATTTTTCTAACCTACTATTGTATTCCAGTTTTGTCATTGATCCAATAATGTTCTAATTTATAACCTAAGTTTTCTTCCAATACAGGACGGCCATTTTTATAAGTAAAGGTGACAAAATTTGCTGATCAATTTGATATAGGGTCTGAAGAAAAATGTCACATCACTGAAACATTCTGCAGATGAGCTGGATTATGAGGCCTAGATGATATGTCAGGTTCAGTGCCTCTGTTCACCCCTCAACCATGCTTGTCCCCCTGTTGGCTTTATTTCAGACTAGCTCTTCTCTCACTGATGCCCCCAATGCTCCAGGCCTATGTCCTACTGGCACAGCGAGCCTAGGAGGCCCCTCTCCACCAGTCCAGAAATAGTCCCATGGCTGAGGCTCATTGGTCTGGCTTTGGGGACACGCCCATCCCTAAACCAATTGCAAAGGCTTATGGGAAGGGATTTACTCATAGACCAGGTCTGGGGTCTTCCAGTGGGATCAGAACCTGGACTCAGAGTGAAGGAGGCCATTGTCCAGAAAAGAGAGAATTAGTGCTAGGCATGCAAAACAACACACAGTAAGAGCCTGCATTATTTAGGGCCGTGTTTCTCAAAGGAGCAGAAGCAGAAGCAACCCCTGGGAACTTATTCAAAGTACAAGTTCTCTGTTGCTACTCCAGACTTACCGGGAGTGGGACCCAGCAATTTTGTCTTTTAACAAGTCCCCCAAGTGATTCTGATGCCCTCGTTTTAGGCTATAACATAAGTGGCTAGAACGAAGAGACTTTAAAATTATGATGCCTTACATGAAAAAGTTTACTCTTACATAATACTCCAGAGGTGAAATGATCCAGGTTGGCAGAGTGGTGATCCAGGTATCCAAGCTCCTTCCACTTTGACTAAGCTGTTCTGCAGGATTATTTTGAAGCAATTCTCAACTATTATTTCACTTCATGATTATTTTTGAATGGTTTCAGAAAATGCACTCTGGAGCCAAATTGCCAAGGTTCCATCCAGACTTTGACACTTAGTAGCTTTGTGATCTTGGGTAAGTTTCCTTACCTCTCTGTGCTTCAAATGAGGGAAATGGAGATGCCGATAATACCCATTCCGTAGGGCTGATGTGAGGATGAAATGAGGTGATTTATATAAGCAGCATAGTGCCTGACACATAGGAAGTGCTACTTATGTATTGGCCATGATGATGATGATGATGATGATCACGACCACAACAACAATAACGACGATGGTGATGACCTTGGCCTGCGGACCAAAGGCTGGAAGTGGCCACTCTTTGCTCGCTGGGTGTATGAGCGTCGGCCACTAGGGACACGACGAGGCTTGGGGTGAGATGGCGCGCGGTGTCCATCAGGGGGCGCGGAAGTGTTTGTCCCGCGAGCATGGGGACCTCCTGGACTTTTTCCCTCTGGACATTCCAGAGGAGAACGCATTGGTCCGGTGCGTGCCAAGGGCCCCACAGCACCGGGGCTGGAGATCCGTGCGGGGGATGTAAGCAAGATAAAACTAGGATCCTTGGCATACCCACCAAGCCTAGTGGGGGGTGAGAGTGATGTGTGGGGTCCTGAAAATTGCTCCCCAACCCACTCGCAAGATACTGAAACTCGACCTCAAAGTCTTCCAGCACATTTATACAGCAAGGTGGTCGAGGAGGTGAGGGGTGATGATGTGCCCACCGCCTTCCCAGGCACAGGCGCTTGAAGGAATGGGAATATTTGGAAATCGCCTACAATATTGTTCGTTTTTCTTCTGTGAATGTCCAGCCCTTTTGGCAGATTTTCAGAGGTATCTAGAACCCCAGAGACTGTTCAGAACTCTGTCTCTTCCTCCAGGAAGCCTTCCCCGATGTTCTCACGGACTGGGTCAGGTGCTGCCTCTGACCTTCCCTTCCCCTCCCAGCCTCTGCCTGTGCCTCCCTTATCCCAGCACAGACTGTCATGTCTGGCAACATGACTGTGTCCCTTACTGGAGCTTCATGAAGGCAGGGACCAGGGATTTCCTAAGACACCAAAATGTCACCAGCATTGTCCAACACAGGAACTGACACACCAAAAAAAAGAGGGAAGATTTTGCCTTCCGTACCTCTAGACCTTTGCAGATGCCGTTCCCCCCACCTGGCACTTCCTCCGCTGCTTCATCCGACTCATTTCCCCACATCATTCAGGTCTCAGCTCAGACATCTCCTCCAAGAGCCCTCCCTAGCTCTCTCCACCAAGGCTGATTTAAAGTTCGTGCTCCCAACACTCACTCACAGTAGATATAGAAAATATTTGTTGAATGGATGACTAGGGATCAGTGTTCAGGCCAGAGACCCTGTACCAGCTGGGGGTTCACTTTCCTGATCTCCTTTGTAGAGTTTTCCCACCCCATTTTAACAGCTTTGCTGAGCTATAATTTACATACCATGCAACCCATCCATTTAAAGTGTACAATCCAGTGGTTTTTAGTACAAAGTTGCACAGCCATTGCCCCCTCTGTGGAGCTTTGAGCGCCTCGTGGTCTGACGCCCCTCCCTACCAAGCCCCTGTGCTCCGTCCTGTTGAGGGGGTTAGAGTCTGGTCCTTCTTCACCCAGGGAGGGAGACTAGGAAAAGAATAAGACCTAGCCATCTGCCTCACCATCTGCCCAGCCCCAAGGCTCAGCCTTTCCAGGAAGGCCTGAGGTTATGGTAACTTGGCTGTGTGCCAAGTGCAGTTCTAAGCATTTGATATGTAGAATGATTCTTTTAGCCCCCATCAACAAGCTGCAGAGTAGGCATTATTAATATAATCCTCATTGTGGCACCAGTGAGAATGCGACCCCACCTGAAGCTCTGGAGATGGGCAGGGGGTCCGGTCAAGGAGACCTGTCCCCCATTCACACAACTTGAGATACACTTGGAAGATTAAAACCAGTGGCTCATTGGCCAGATATGACCCGCAGGTTGGTTATAAAACTATTGTTTAAAATGGGGAGATTTCCCACTCTCTTTCATCCCGAGCCTTAAGCAGAGTGTCCCTGGTTGGGTATCCTCACCTTGCGCTGTGATTTTTTTATCCTGCATCTGCTGCCCTCAAACCTCACTTGCCTTGTCCCAGAAGCATCTGAGTTTGAGACCTTAACAATAACAGCTGCGTGGAAAATAATTCAGGTACAGGCTTTCGTTTCAGTGCCAATGACCCCCTCCACACTCAACTGTCACCTGTATCCCAAGCTTATGCCCAACAGTCTGTTTTGTGCGTTTGGGGGAGGATTTTGGACTCCCCACATGGCCAGGAAATAGGCAGGGGCACTAGGGGCTGGGGGAGGTCCATGCTGGCCACTTTACTGTCTGTCATACGCACGGCTCGTTGCCACCCCCACTGGGACTGTCACTCCCTGCTCTCCACAGCCAAGTCTGGCTGGACGCCCAGGCTTTCGGTTTACCCTTCCATGAACTTCTGCCCACCCGCCTTGCCATGTCTTCCTAGTCCCAGAATAGCTTTTGACTTCTTCGGGGAGTAGGGGAAATCTTGGGTCACCTATAGATAAGAAAAGAGGGCATGCCTTGAATAGGGGCTGAGGCTACCCCATTCCACCTCTTCCTGGGGCACCAAACAGGGGGAAGAAGCGTCTCCCTTGGGATTTATTGGGTCAGTGCTGTAGTTAAAAATCCAGAGACAAGATCTCTCTCAGGATTAGAGGGAATGAAACAGAGATAGGGAGAGAGAAAGAAACAAAGGCTAGAAGACAGACAGAGAAAACGAAGTAGAAAGATGAGAGAGAAGACAGAACAAAGAGAAGCAGACATAGGAGGAGAAAGACAGAGACCAAGAGAGATGGAGATAGACTGAGCGACAGAAACACAGAAATTAAGAGACAGACGCGAAGTCAGGAATGGAAAGAGAATGTAATTTAGTGACTCAAAGAACAAACTCTGGAGCCAGACTCAGAAACACAGGCAGACAGAAGCAGAAGATACAAAATAGGTGTGTTTTTTTTTAATTGAAAATGTTTATAAAAAGGAGCGGAAATATGAAGGGGACTGTGGGAGAGGCCTGGGCTTGCAGCGTCCATAGGAGGGGTTGGGGTGGGGGAAGCAGTGAAGGAAGTCCCTCCTCCCATCTGTCCCTCTGTCCATCGTCCTCTCCCTCCAGGCCAGCATCCCTGTGCGCATGTGCGCAAGCGGACAGAAGTGAGGGTAAGGCAGGGAGTCCACGTATGCAGGCACCGGCAGGGCGGCCTCCGGGCAAAGAGGGCTCAGGCCCGGGGTCTGGCGGGCGTGCAGTGGTGCGGCTGGTGCGAGGGTGCAAATCCTGGGCGGCAGATACAGCGGAAGGAGCCATCCGTGTTGACGCAGCGCGCGTTGACGCAGAGTGGGGCGGCCGCCTCTGCCTCGTCACACTCGTTGATGTCTGGGGGGCGGGGGGTACAAGGAACGCTGGTACTCACGCCTAGGGACTTGGGAACCCGCCTCCCTGTCCTTCGAGGCTTCTGGGGCAGAGGGCTGCGGGTGTGGAGCCTCCTCTTTGGAGTAGAATGTGCCTACCACTGCAGGTGGCTGTGTGAGCCTACTGCAGGTGGCTTAACCTCCCTGTGCCTTAGCATAGTGTTCTGTAAGATGGGCACGGTAGCCCCTAGGTCACTAGGCTTTTGTTAGGAAAATAATACTGGTGATGGTTATCAACCACAGCAAATGCTTACTCCAAGCCAGACACGTGTAAGAATGTGACCTGTATTAACTTTATCCTCCTGATAACCCTATGAGTAGGTTCCATGGCCCCGTATTACATAGGTGTAAACTGAGGCCCAGCGTGGGGAAAGCCCCTTGCCCAGTGTCACACAACAAGCCCACGACTCCACCCAGCCGGTTCCCAGACCAGCTCTCAAAGGCTCTGAGTGCCCAGCTCTCTGCTATTTATTGGCTGTGAGACCTTAAAAGACCCAATTCTCTTTTCTAAGACTTGGTTTATACACAGCTTCTGTGTCATTGTAGGTCAGAATTAACGATGTGAAACGTGTTCTATGATGATGGTCAGTTCAGTTGAGGAAAACTAAGCAAGGGACAGTGACTGGTCCGGGTCACACAGCAAGAGGGTAACTGTGTCTGAGGTTTCTCTTACTTTCCCAGAGTCCTCGGATGTAACCACTTTGTGCTACTACTGTCTAAACTAGGCAGACATAATTCCTATTCTCATTTTACTGATGGGGAGTCTGAAGCTCTCCAGAGAGGTCAAGCAAATTGTCCAAGGTAGCAGTGGGAGTCCTTAGACATCACACCTGCAGGACTCCACCCTTCCGCCCTGCTTCAAGCCCAGCCCCGGCCCCGGAGTCCAGCTTGGCTTTGCTCCAAGCCTGATCTCTCCTTCGTCAGGCGAGCCCCATCCCTGTGCAAGAATTAGCTCCTTCTCCTTCCGGGCTGGCCCTTCCCCTTGATGTCCCTGAGCACTCAGCTCTAGACAAGTCTTCCACCCTGTCTCCCCATGCAAACTGGCCCCGGCCAGCCCTCTCACCGACACAGGCCATGCGGGTCATGTCCAAGCGGTAGCCATCGAAGCAGTCACAGGTGAAGCCCTCGGGGACGCGCACGCAGCGACCGTGGGCGCAACCGTCCAGGATCCCACACTCCTCCGCCTCCAGCCCCTCATAGGGCCCAGCCAGGGAGCCTGCAGAGAATACACCGACTCCATGATACAAAGTCTGTGGCTTCCATCTCTTATTTTCCGATGGCTGGGCACACCCCTGGCTCCCTATGTCCCCTTCTGAACAGTCCATCCCACACCAGGGCTGTGGGGGACGCTGTGGAGCCCGAAGATGTACCTTGCTCTGCTCTCCCTAGCTTTTCTTCTGTCCTCACCTCTTTCTTGGTGGGCATACAAGAATGTCTGTTCTCTCCGACTACCTCTGTTTTTCCCATCTCTCTGAGTCTGTCTCTCCCCTGACTTCTTTGTTTCTGTGTCTCTCTCCCTCTCTCTTCCCTGTCTCTATCTCTGCACACCTCGCACTTCATCTCAGTCCCCCTCACTGGGCCCGCAGTGCTCACCAGCATAGCCACCACCTTCACGTGGCTCAACAGGCTCTGGAAAGGAGCCACGGGTGTCGCGGACCGATAACGCCAGCGGGTACCGGGGCCGGGTGGAGCTGGAGCCTCAGATTCGCCATAGGGGCCACCGTCGTCCTCAAAGTCAGGCATTCGAATGGCGGCGTCCCGTAGGGGGCCTCCCGGCGGGCAAAGGGCCCAGGCGGTGGTGGGTAGGGGTCATAGGGTAGCACGGCTGGTGAGTACAACTCAGGCCCATATGGAAAGCCCTGGTAAGGTGGACCTAGGTCTGGGCCATACTCGTAGGGGAGTCCAAAGCCACCTGGTCGTGGGGGGCCATATGCTGGGGGGCGCAGCACATTGCACAGGGCCTCAAAGTCATCTGTGAACAGGAGCCAAGCTTAATAGTTAGCCTTTGCTTGCCGCTCACCCACCATTCATGTTGGTCCCCCCTGCTCCCCAACCCCCACCCTTGAAAGAGCCCAGAGGAGTGGGTGGGATGGCCTTGGGGGATATATGGGAGGGGCTTCAGAGGAGGGGCTGGGCTTGCAGGGCCGGTATCAGGGGTTCTGGAGCCAGGATTGAGGGTCCAAGGACTGAGACTGGGTGGGATTCCAAGGCGCTGGGGTCAGGAATGCTAAGGACTGCTGCTAGGAATTATGGTCCAATGTGCTGGAATTTGGCAAACCCATGGGAGCTCTGACTAGGGACCTACAGAAATGGGATGGGGGAGTTCTGGGGGCCAGGACTAGGAATTTCCAGAAACTGTTACTGGGTTTCTGATGGGCCAGGATGCATGTGAGGGTATCTGAGCCATGAGACCTGCACGTCTGAGGAATGAGGATGGGTTTTTGGGCCTGAGCTGGGTTCCCAAGGGCTGAGACTGGGCTCCCAAGGGCTGAGGACTCAGAGGTTTTAAAGCCAAGACTTAGGGATCTCTGGGGCTGTGTGTTGGGGTCTTAGGCACCTGGATATGGGTGTCTATGGCACTGGAACTTGGAGGCCTATTAGCTATGACCAGAGAGTCTGTGGGCCAGGATGGTGGGGCCTGAGCAATTGGTATTAGAGGTCTAAGGGAGAGGGAGGTCCATGGGCTGTTTTGGGGTTCTAGAGACCAGGAGTTGAGGGTCTGGGAGACCAGACCTCAGGGTACTATGGAACCTGCTGCTATGACTGGGAGGTCTTTAGGATGTGACTTGGGGACTTAGGACCAAGATTTAGGGATTGGCTGGCTCATAGGGGTCTGAGGGGCCGAGTTTGGGGAGATCTGGGGGTCTAAGACTGGAGCTAAAACTAAGAGATCTGAGGGCCTGTATTTGGAGGCTAAGGAGCAGGGCCTCTGAGTGCAGCCCAAGCAGGTGGTAGTACCTGAGTCCTGGGCGGGGCAGAGGGCGCAGTCCATGCCCCAGGCCTCCCCATAGAGACAGCAGCACTCCGTGTAGGTGGCCTGGCGGTCCAGACGGGGGCGACTGCACACAAGATCAGCCCCTACTTCCTGCCAGCACACTCCTAGATTGTCTTCTGAGGGCAGAGACAGCATGCATCAGGAGAGGGTCCAACACTTGGATCCTCCCAGAGGCTGGCCTCCCCGGCTGCTGGAGCAGTCCAGCCCCCTCTGCTTATAACCAAGTCTTTATCAGCGGTGGGTGATCTGACTCCCGAAAGCCCTCTGAGGTAGTTCCAAGGTTCTGGATTGAGAACAGGGCTTGGTCTGGCATGAGGCTGTCATATAGGAGGAGAGAGCAGAGGGTTCCAGCAGCTGGGAGAAGGGTCTGAGAGGGCTCTATCCAGGCCCGGCCTCTGAGGGCTGTGTGACCTTGGGGCAGTTGCTTTCCTCTCTGAATAGTCTCAGGGTGTGTGGGTGTGTGTGGGGGGCGGGTGTTGTAGGAACAGGAGTGGGAGAAGAGAGTTTGAGTCAGTGGGCAAAAAAAATAAAGGACTCAAAGAGATAGAGACAAACACATCCAAATATTAAGAGATTCAAAGAAAAACAGGAAAGCAGAGATGTAGAGACACAAGGCCATCTAGAAACAAAGACCCAGAAAGCATCAGAGAGTCAGAGAAAAACCTAAAGACAGAAACCTACAGGGAAGTGGAAAGAATCAGAGATATACAGGAAAATAGCAGGAAACATGCTTTTAGTACTTAGTAAGGGCATGTCCTGTTCTGTCCTTAAAAATAAAATTCTTCCAGCCACCCTATAAGGTAGGGCTACTGCCAATCCACCCGACAATGTGCACAAAGGAAGCTGGCGTTCAGGAGATGAGAAGCAATGTGCGCGTGTACACACAACCAGCAAGTGGCAGGTTCTTCTAAAACATTCACCTTTAACCACCGACCAGCGGGCCTTGGGGAGTCAGAAACCAAGACAGGCTAAACAAGGCTCGAGGAGGCGTGGCCTTTGCGAAGGCGTGGCCTGGGTGAGGGGGTGGAGTGGGGGTAAGGCTGAGCCAACAGAAAGAACGGGGATGAGGTGGGACGGCAAGGGTGGTGCTGGGGCGGGGTGTAATCGAATGGGCGGGGTGGGGCGGACTCGGGGGCGGGGTTACCGAGACTCTGGCTCTCGTTGGAGACGCAGCGGCGCCGGGAGCCGTCCAGCACCAGTGGGGGCTCGCATGTGCAGTGATAAGAGCCCCGTGTTGACGCAGCTGCCGCCTTCACAAGCCGGCTCCTCATCCGCGCACTCGTCATTATCTAGGGAGGCATGGCATGAGGGAGTGGTTAAGAAGCAGCCCTCTACCCTTTTCCATTTCCCCAGCTCATTGACAGTGTGATAGTTGAAGACAGAGACTCCAGGAGGGACTTCCTGCCGGTAGTGGCCACATTCCATAGAGGACCTGGCTTGGTCGAGGATTGGGGAGAGTCCCTTGGGGAATGGTGGAGGTGGGGCTCGTACCGATGCACTCCAGTCGCTGGGCATAGTAGTAGTAGCCGTTGCTACAATAACACGAGTAGCCTGGGGCAGTGTTCACGCACACGCCGCTCTTGCACACCTGGTCTCGGAAGAGCTGGCACTCGTCCACGTCTGTGGGAAGGATGGTTAGAGGCGCGCACCCACCGAAAGCGATGGGAGCGGGCCACGGTGTGGTGTGGGCTGGATGGGGGAGGTGTGTGGCCATGGAGCATGACTAAGGAAGATAGAGACAAGAGAGATGGAGATAGAGACCCAGAGGTAGAGAGAGATAGGGAAAGAAAAAGACAGAGGTAGAGGATGGGGGTGGGGTGGGCTGGGGGAGACAGAAACAGGTAAGAGGCAGAAATAAAGCAAACAGACAGAGTGAGCTGCAGTTGGGGCTGGGGGTGGGGCGGGACTTAGTATCTGGCCTCACCTCTCCGGAGGCTGGGGTCTCCGCTGGGCGCCAGGTAGCCCCGGCCATGGGGGCACAGCGACTGGTATTCAGCTGCACACAGAGAAAAGGCTGAGCCCAGACACCTGCATCCCAGCCCCGGGCCTTCTCATGCCCACCTGTCTTGGCGCTTACTCTGGCCCCATGCCCGCCTTTCACTGCCCAAGTCTTCAGCCCTTGGGCCTCTTTGTTGTCCACATCTCAGCCTCGTGCCCACCTAGCTGACAGCTCACTACTGCCCTTGCAGTACCAGTCTCTCAACCCTGTGTCCACATGCAGCCCCGTCCCAGTCGCATGCCCACATATTTCCCCCCAAACCCTCGGCCCTGTGCTCGGCCGGCTGCCCCTGCCCACCTGTCTCGGTGCTCGGGCACTGCTGGATGCGGCAGCCGCTGCCCCAGCCCTCACCCACAGTGCAGCAGCATTCCTGCCACGTCACGTTCCGCGCCAGGATGTTGTCACATGCATCTGGAGCCGCTGTGTCAAAATAGCACTCCCGCCGTCCACTGCCCACGGGGCCCTGCCTCGGTGGGCTAGGACGGCGGGGCGGGGCTGGAGGGGGTAGCCTGGCCGGCACACCTGGGCTGGCAGGTGCCTGGGGCTGAGAGCCTGGGAATGTGCCTAGGGAGACAAAGGGCGTTAGCCAGAGTGGGCTGAGCCTCCAGCTCCTATGTGACACATGGGGAAACTGAAGACCGGGGACTCCCAGGCATTAGCGGCAGAACCAGGCTCCATTCCGTCACTGTCCTTCCCATTCTCACCCCCTGTCGTTTCTGTACCTCTCTTTACCTCGTGCTCTCCTAAGTGCCTGGCCCATCATCGCAGCTGCAGTTTGGGTGGGAAGAGAGGGGATTTCCCTGGCCCCCTGGATGCCTCCAACGTGTCCCATACTGGCCTCGGAGTCTTCATCCCCAAACCTAGGCCTGGGCCAGGGCACCTCTCCCCCACGCAGGCAGCCCCACAGCCTGTCTACTTGGTCACTTGAGTATTTCTCTCGTCCACACTCCCCTCCCCTCCCATGGCTCCTGCCTAAGCCCAGCCCCGTCCTCTCTGCCCAGTCTCTGCCCCAGCCTGCTGCCTAGTCCCCCAGCACCGAGGGTCACCCCTCTTACCCACCCTCTCCAACAGCAGGCACAGATTTCGAAATCTGAATGTTCCCCCTCCTGCTCAAAACCCATCCATGGTGCCAGGGTAACCTCGGGACAAGTCCAGCCTCCTGAGCACGGTGAGTCACTGTGACCTGGCACTGGCCTTATTCTGTGGCCTCATCTCTCCCCATTCCTTCCCTTGCTCTGTAAAGCCTGCCACCCTGAACTTATTTCAGTTCCTCCACCATGCCAGGCCCTCTCTTGCCTTGCCAGGCCTTTGCCCTTGCCCTCTGCCCAGAATATCCTCCCTCACCCACTTCACCTGGCTCACTGCAATTCATCCTACTGCTCTCAGCTCAGACATCCCCTCCAACAGGAAGCCCTCCCGAACTTCTCAGGCCGGGGCAGGCACCTGCCTGCTCTGGAGTTCCACAACCTCCCCATAACAGGCTCATTCCCTCTGGCCTGTGCTTCCTCCATCCCCACGCTGATTTCTCTGGGTTGTCTCCATCTGGGATAACTCTGCCAGCCCCCACTGGACAGTGAGCCCCCTAAAGACAGAGTGGTCTTTCCTGGTCTCACTACTGTGTCCCCAGTGCCCAGAATAGGGCTAAGTGCAGTGGACACTCTGTGAACCTTTGTTGAATAAAGGAATCTGTAAAGTCAGACAGGACCAGGATCTACTTCTCCTGACACTGAGTCTCACTATCTAGGTTAACACGTGTGTTCTGAAGTTTTTGTTCCCATTTCTTTTTGTTAAAACAACAGCCTTTAACTGATGGCACCTATCCACATCAGGAATGGTCAGACCACATCATTTTTTCTGTGGGGCCATCAGCCAACAGTGAAATAGACACTGACATCAGTCTCACCAGCAGAAGTCCTCGGGGGAACACAGTGTCCAGTCATGGGGTCAAACTCCTCGCGGGCTGGTGGGGCAGACACAGAGGAAGGAGCCTTCCACATTCTCACACAGGGCAGCTCCACACACACCCTGCAGGGTCTCACACTCATTCACATCTGTGAGCGGGAGACAAAGCGGAGACAGTCAGTGGTGGTAAACTCCGATTCCAAAGGCCTAAAAGTCTGAGCTTTCAAATAAAATGGGCATTTTTAATGGCTCAGATCCCGTCATCCACTTATCTTCTGGTGACGAACCCTGAATTTCCCTTGGGAGCCCTTCAGATATATCCTAAGACTTCACAGTTTTAAAGAAATAAAGCCTGTTGTGTTGGCGTCTCTCAAAACTTAGAGAATGTACAATTAAGATTCATGCATTTCACTGTATGTAAATTGAACCACAAATGAAAACATCTATGAACACATATTGAACTCTGGTTAATGATACTCATACTGAAGAATTTAGGGAGAACTGTACTGATGCCTGCAACTTAATTTTAAATCTATTAAAAAAATCAGGTGGATTATTCAAAAAAATTCATGGATAGATATATGAAGAAGCAGGTATAAAAATGATAATAGAATATAGGTCATGGGTGAGCAGATGTTTATTCTGCAGGTCTTTTAATTTGCTGTATGTTTACAAAATGTCCTCACAAAATGTTGGGGAAAAATAATGTTTGTGTACACTTCAGATCAGTGCATTTTACATACTTTATGCATGAATTTTTTTAAAGCATCTCCCAAATAAAATCTGAATGGAAAGGGTTTCCTGACTACGTGAAGATGATCTTATACTCCAAGGTTTAAATTCCCACACCCCCAAAGCTCACATCGTTCAGACCTATGAAGAGAGCACAGCCTCTGGCCCCCAGCCCCGGAGCCCCGGAGCCCCGTACCCACGCAGTGACGCCCGTCTCGCGCCCCCTCGTAGCCCTGGTCACAGAGGCACTGGAAGGAACCAGGCAGGTTCTGGCACACGGCATGGGCCCCGCAGAAGGATCGGTTCCGGCACTCATCCACATCTGCAACCAGCAGAGAGTCAGCCATTGCTGGACTGTCTATCCCCTCCACAGATCCCCCAATGCCTAATGGACACCCACCCTGGCATCCGCCCCCAGCGTGGGCTGGTAGCCAGGGTCACAGGCTGGCGTGCAGCGGTAAGAGCCAGGGGTGTTCTCACAGCGCTGGGATCCACAAATCGCTGGGCCATATTCTTGGCATTCATCCACATCTGCAAGAGTGGGGATGGGGTGAGGGAAGGGGAAGGGAGTCACAGGCCCAGATTCACAGGTTCCTGAGGCTACTTCCAGTTCCCATGGCTGAGAAGTCTCCATATAGCTGGTATTCTAGGAGTCTAGTCTTCTAAAGATTGACAGCCATGATAACTCTTAAGGCCTCATTGCTCTCTCTCGCATCACCCAAACATGGTCCCACTTCAGGGCCTCTGCACTATCTTCCCTCAGCTATTTGCCTGACTCCCTCCCTCACTTCACTCAACCATCAAGGTCAAGCCCTTCTAGTGCTTTCTCTCCCACTGCCCTGTCATCTCCGTTCACTTATTTTGCTTTATTTTCCTTCTTAAACTTGTTATTATGTCTACGTATTTACTAGTATGCCAACTGTCACCTCTGTAGAATGCAAACTCCACAATGACAGGGACCTAGACTTCTGTCTTTGTTCCCCAGTGTGCCCCCAGGACATAGAACAATGCTGACATATAGTAGGTACTCCTAAATTATTTGCTGAATGAATCTTGAATTAATTTACCTATTTATTGTCTGTCTCCCCTAGCCCCCACTACCCCAAAACGTCAGCTCCATGAGGTCAGGAATTTTGTTTGACTCATTGCCTATTGCACCCCCAGTGTCTGGCACACAGGTATCTAGTGCATTCTTATGGAATTAGTAAATGAGAAACCCTGAAACTAGGTTTCTGTGAGTCAGAGGTCTGGCAACCATAGAGCCAAAGGCAGGCTACAGTCATTTCATTTGTTCCACAAAAGGCTGACCCACACTCCATCCAAAACAATATCTTAGATTAGTCTTAGCCTCCTTTCTACTCCAGTACCCTGCCTGAGCAGGCTGGAGGGATGGGGCAGAGAGACTGAGAGGTGTGAGGTGGGGGTGGGGGGTGGGGTGGGAAGGTATGAAGAATGAGAAGAGCAGGCAAGGAGCAATCTGAAGGTGAAGCAGAGACTGAAAGGTGTGGGCCTGAAGTTCCCAAGGCCTGGAGAAGCCTGAGGGAAGACAAAGGACCAAATGCGGAGAAACAGCACTGAGAAGGGCAAGGCTCAAGCCGGCAGGGGTCAGTGCTTGGAGAAACCTCAGTAATTTCTAATTTCGCATTGGGAAAGGATGAGGCCCAAGACAGCCAGGGTTGGGCCTCTTTGGGGGACCAGCTGGAAGTAGAGGAAGTGGTGTAAGGTGGAAAGAGGGCAGATCCAGAGAGGGGACCTAAAGAGGGAGAAACAGGGAGTTTTAACCCGACTGGAAACGGGGAGGGAGCTAACAGTTAGGAAATGTCCATACTGGGGTGTGAACTAAACCGTGAACTGTGCTCAGTGGGCAGAGGGGCCTGGGCTGCCTCTGGAAGCAGGCTGGGTTCCTGATAGGAGTGACTTCCCCCCATCCTCCTGCCTCACCAAGGAACCAACTTCCACAATTCATAGCGCGCGGGGGGAGGGGGGTTGGAGCAGTGGTCTCACCGTCACAGGTGCCCTCAGGGCCCGCATGGTAGCCAGGGTCGCAGTCTCGAACACAGCGGTAGGAGCCTGGAGAATTCTCACAACGCTGGGACCCGCACAGGGCTGGGCCCCGCTCTCGACATTCATCCACGTCTGAGGGACAGGGCAGTCAGATGGGGGAGGCAAAGGAGGCAAAAGAGAAAGGGTAGGGGACTCAAACAGGGGAGAGGAGAGTCAGGAGGGGAAGGCGGGTGACACAGATAAGAGGGCAAGAGAGAAAGGGGGCAGAGGGGAGACAGGAGGCAGAGGGAGGGAAGGATCAGGCTGCAGCGAGGCCTCTCACCAAGGCAGGAGGCGAGGTCTGGGCCCGCGCGGTGTCCTGGAGGACAGACGCACTCGAAGGAGCCATCAGTGTTGGTACAGATGCCGCTCTGGCAGAGGTCTTCCTCGCTGCACTCATCCACGTCTGCGAGACAGGTGGGAGACCCGGCCCACCAACTTCTCTGCTTAACCTCCCTGGCCGCACCGCTACATCACCCTTTCCCTGCCCCTGTGACTCTAAAAGCCTTTAACGGCTCCCCAATCTGCCTTAGGCTCCTCCCTCCCCTGCAAGCCCCACCCCTCGACGGCCTGTCCTTTCCAATCACTGCCCAACTATCCAGACTCCGCCCCCGCTCCCCTCTCCAAACCCCGCCTTTCCCGGCTCGGGCCTAGACCCATAGTACATCTAGATTCCGGCCCACAATTTAGATTCCCCATTCCATCTTCTTGTACTGCCTTTCCCAGTATAAGCCCACCCTTTCCCGGTCCAGGCCCAGCCTAGGTACTGACCAAGGCAAGAGGCTCCGCGGGGTCCGGGCCGGTAGCCAGGGGCACAAGTACAGGCAAAGGAGCCGTCGGTGTTGAGGCACTCGCCGTGGGGGAAGCAAAAGTCACCCTCAAGGCACTCGTTCACGTCTAGGGCATGCGAGAGATAGGGCTGTGGGATCACCAAACCCGCCTCCGAGGCCCAAGCCCCTCCCACAAAGCAGCAACCCTGTCCCCAAACCTTACCCCAGATAGCCGGTTTCTAAGCTCCACCCACAGCCCCTCAGGCCTGCTCCCACCTACGGAGCAGTCTTCCCGAGGCCCCTCACTCCCAGGCTGTCCGGCCCTTGCTCAACCCTGTTCACCTGCGCAAGGCCCTGGCCGACCGGAGGGCGCCCGGTATCCCGGCGCACAGCTGCAGCGGAAGGAGCCTTCCGTGTTCGTGCAGTGGCCGTGCGGGCCACACGAGGTGCCCGAACTGCATTCGTCTACATCTGGGGAACCGGAGGTTCAGAAGGGGACCAATGTAGGGACACAAGGGACGGATCCCCTTGGGGCAGAGAGGTCTGGAGGACGTGGTGGGCAGTGTCTTGGGTTGGATATGAGGTGAAGGCTCAATGGCAGAAGTGGGTTGGGGAGACCAGGATTCCCTGATCATGAGGACCATGATGGGGATCCTGTAGGTCTGAGTTTCTAGGAGCTCCCTGAGCCAGGATCCTGAGGTCAGGTGAAGACTCTGGACTGGACGAGAGTCAGAATTTAATTAGGGTTAGGGATAAACCAGGATCATTAAACAGCATTCTGCTGAGTCAGAGGTAAGAATCTGTGATTAGGATCTGAGACCAGTTAGGGTCAGAGGTTACAGTCAGGGTCAAGAATTCAGCTTCTGGTCAGCGGCCAGGGCCAGAAATCACAAACACAACTGGGCCTCTGAGAATGGGCAGGGGCAGTGAGACAGGAGCAGGTGTCACACAAAGTCAGGAGTTATGGTTAGGTCAAATGTCACAGTAGAGTTCAGGGGCCACAGGTCACATACAGGGCCAGGAACAGGTAAGGTAATGTCAGGAGGATCACAATTGCTATCTTGTGTGGTTCAAGGGTTATCAAGCAGGGGTTATGATTTAGGGTCAAATGTCACAGTCAAGTTGAGAGTTCATGGGTCACAGAATAAGAAGTCACATTCAGGGTCAAGGTTTGTGGTCCAGAGAGGAACTGTAGTCTGGGTCAAGGGCCCATAATTCAGGTCAAGTGTCACAGTTAGGCTCTGTAGGTTGTGGTTCAGGTAACAGGACTGAGGTCCAGGTCAGGGGTTATGGGCCAGGTCTAGGTTGTAGTCCAGGGCACAAGGGGTCATGATAAAGGTCAAAGGTCATGATATAGGTCTAAGGTCACAACCAGGGCCTGTCTCACCACTACATCGGCCACGGTGCAGGTGGTAGCCAGCAGGGCAAGCCCTGCACTGGAAGGAGCCAGGCGAGTTCACACACTCCTGCCCAGGACATGCCAGGTGGTTCTCACATTCATCCACATCTGGGGTGCAGGGGAGAAGGTGGCCTTGAAGGGATGGCCCAACGACCCTCCGCCCCATCCGAAGTCCTCCCTCCCTCCCCGGCCTCACCCTCGCACTGGGAGCCAGCAGCGTTGGGTTGGAAGCCTGTTGGGCAGACACACTGGAAGCTGCCTTCTGTGTTCTCACAGCGGCCGTAGGCACAGGGCGGGGGGCTATGGGCACACTCGTCCACATCTGGGGCAGAGGGGACCAGTGGGGCTGAGGAAGGGGCCTGAACCCATTCCCGTTACCATTACCACCCACCCCAGCCTTCCAGTCTGGAGGCGGCCTCCTGGACTTTGCCCAAGCTGCTCCCTCCTCCCACGAGAACAGACCCCCTACCCAGTTTCCCACATTAATGGTCCCTCCGGCTGCCAAAATAAGTCCAGGACACCACCTCCTGCATATGGCCTTCCTGCCTCAGAGTTGTCCCCTCCTCAAGGGTCCCACAAGCACAAGAGTATCATTCAAAGGGGAGGAAAAATGGAGAGCACCTTCATATTTGGAAAAAGGGGAGAAAACTCTGGAGTCAGACCCTCCCCACTCTCTGTCCCCCCACCCCTCTGCACTGAGCCCCATCACCCTGCCTCTCTGCCCCCAATCATGTCTCTCTCCAGCCCCCAAATGCGGCGGAGCATGCTTGGACTCAGCACCCTCACCTTGGCAGGGGGCCCCCGGCCCTCGGGAATGGAAGCCAGCAGGGCAGGCACAGTGATAGGAGCCTGCCGTGTTGTCACAGCGGCCTGGTCCGCAGGGTGGTGGCTCCTGGGCACATTCATCCACATCCTCTTCACACGCTGAGCCCCGGAAGCCAGCCGGGCAAACACAGTGGAAAGAGCCGGGCAGGTTCTCACAGACCCCTCGGCCACAGAGGCCTGGGCTCTGGGTGCACTCGTCCACATCTGCGGGGGACAAGGGACTCCTGTCACACCTCCTTCATGCCCCCCACACTCCACTCTGTCTCCCTGAACTCCATCGATTGCCACCCTCTGCCGCCCTTTCCCCATCACTCTGTACTCCATCCTCCACCACTCTTCCTCCTTGTCTCCATCACTCTGTCACCCTGCCCCCAACACTTAAACTCTCCATCCTCCATTCCTCTATCTTTTCAGTCTCTATTAAGCTATCTGCCTTTCTAGTCCCCCCCAGGGCCTCCTACTCTGTCCCTCATACTGACATCTCCAACCTCCATACTCGGCCGGTCTGTTTCCCATCACTTGGCCTCTCCATCCCCATGTCACATTCACTCTACAGCCATCAGGACATATGTCTGGTTCTCAGAATCTGGTCTCTGTCTCCTACCGTTAGCCTCTGCTTCATTGTTATTTCTCCATTCTTCATCACCGCTGCTCTGCCCTGCCCCGACATCCCCTTCCCCATGCCCTTCCCAGTCCCTCACCCTGGCAGCTGGCTCCATGGGGAGCAGCCTGGTACCCAGCAGGGCACACGCACAGGAAGCTGCCTGGTGTGTTCTCGCAGCGCCCGCGGTCACAGGGTGGTGGCACGCGGTGGCACTCGTCCACGTCTGCGGGCACAAACCGGGAGGCTGAAACTGGGGCAGACACTCCCTCCCACCCCGGTGTCTCTGGGAGTTGGAGAGGGCAGGAGTCAGAGCCAAGTTTGGGCTGAGCCAGGCTGGGCGAGAGCCAGGGCCCGTAGGGAGGGGCTCGGAATGAGTAAGTTTAAGAAGGCGGGGCTTGAGCAGGAGAGCTGGACCGGGGCTGCTCACCCCGCCAGGGCAAAGGCGGAGAGGGGAACCAACAGAAGAGCAACTTGGGGAGAGAAGAGCCTGGGCAGGGCAAGAGAGGGAAGGGAAGCTTTGGGGATAGAAACAAAGGAGAGGTAGAAATCAGAAAAGGGGTGCTCTTAGGACCAGGCACTGGTGTTGCGGGGTAGGAATCAGGGGTCGTGGTCAGATGGGATTCAGCAGTTGTAGGACAGGGGCGGGAGCTAGTTCGGCACTTGGAGGGAGGGTTGGGGCCGAGGGTCCGGAATATTGAAGGGGCGGGGCCCGGACCAGGTCTGAGAGGAAGGCGGAGCAGTGGTAGGGAAGGGCCATCTGGGTGGGAAGAGGCGGTGGTGGGGTCTAAGGGAGAGCCGGAGCTGGCCTGGGGGCGGGGCCAGGGCGAAAACTGTAAGTAGTAAGGGCCTCGGGGAAGCTTAGGAGGGTGGGAACTGCTCTGGAGAGACTGCAAGAGCGAGACCCGGGCAGAGTCCTCGAGCCAGGTGGGGCCGATTTCTCACCCAGACACTCCGTAGCCCGCGGGCCGGCTCGGAAGCCGGGGCCGCACACGCAACGGAAGCTGCCTGGCGCGTTTTCGCAGCGCCCGGGAGCACAGGGCTGGGGTACGCGGCGACATTCGTCCACGTCTGAGGGCACAGAGGGGATTGATTAGTCAAGAGGTGACCTGGCAGAGCCCCCCGCCCTGCCTCGGTCCACCCCCTCTGCCTAGCTCACCGATGCAGTGCGTGCCCTGCTGGCTGAGCCGGAAACCGGAATCGCACGCACAGGTGTAGCCACTCGGCTGGGGAATGCAGCGTCCAGGACCGCAGACCTGGGGATTGCGCTGACACACTCCCGCGGAGGCACCTGGGGGTGTCCAGTCAGCCAGGTTTCCCCATCTCTGAATCCTCTGTCCCTTTCATCCCAGTACAATCTCAGATTCTCTGTCTAAAACACCCTCGTGGATGTCCCTCCCCAAGCTGTCTTCCACCTCTGATCATTTTCTTTATCGTGGGAATTTCTCAGCAGGTCTTCCGCCTGAATCCCCCGTATCACCCTAAAGTCTCTGTTTATAAGTATTTTGCTCTCCTATCCCCTGAGTGAGATACGTTCTTAGTATCTCATGAAAAATAACTTGTCTAACATTAACTGAGCACTTACTATGTGCCAGATACTTTAGAGACAGCTCACTGAATCCTTACAATGATCGTACTATTGATGAGGAAACTGAGGCTCAGAGAGGTGAAATGACTTGCCCAATTGACAGGAAACTTGAATCCAGGTCTGTCTGACTCCAGCTCCTTGTGTAATCACCACCCAGCACTCCACACCTTCATCTCTTCCCACCTTAACTCCTCTGGCTGTGATATCCCTATTTATTCTATCCGTGGAGCCTCACCCTAGAGCCCTCGCCTGTAATACCCCAACAATGTCCCCGTTCCCTCTGCTGTACCTGATTCAGGGACCTCAGGACCGGTCCAGGCTGGGATGCTGGGCAGGGAGAGCTCAGGGCCTGGCCTGGGCTCAGGCCGGGGTTCCGGGCGATGGGTAGGCAGAAAGCCTGGTAAAGAAAGGGTATCACTTAGTGGAGGCCTGGATTTGGGTGTCCCTGCTCCTCTCCCTCCTCCTTTCTCTATGGGACTGGAGCAGCCCCTTTGGAGACAACTCCCCCCCTCCAGAAGCCAGCTCACCTGTGGGTGACCGAGGGGTGGAGGGTGGGGCACGAGGCTGGCTGAGGGACACTCGAGGTGGCTCCTGGCCCAGGGTCTGGTGTTGTAGCGGAGGTCGGAGGCTGAGTAGTGGTAGCCAGGGCCAGCAGGGCAGATCTCCCGAAAACCCTCTGGGAACAGGAAATGAGGGGAGAGGCTAACTGTTGGACTAAGGTTGTTTTCCCCTATTTGGGATGGTGGCAGGAACTGGGGTTGAGAGTGGGGCCTGGTTTGGGGTCTACAGAGACTGGGATGAAGTCCAAGAAACAGGTCCATTGTGGGGTCTGGTTTTAGGCAGACACTAGATTTCCAAGAAGGTGTCTCAGGGAGGGTGTGTCTGAGGCAGAGCCTAGGCTGAGGGTACTGTCTGAGGAGCTGGGGACTTGGCTAAAACCTGGGAACAGAGTTGGGCAGGCAGCATAACTCAAGGATGAGGAGCTGCCAAAGCTGGGGGTTTCACTCAGGGGACACAGCCTGACTTGAAGGTGGCTTCTCTCAGGGGTGGGTGTAGTCAAGGGTGGAGTGTGACCTAGGGCGGAGTCCAGTCTGAGGGTGGCCATGACTAGGGCCCAACCTGGTGTGAGGGCTGTGAGCTTCAAGACCTGGGGGCAGGGCCTAGAGTGGGCACTGTGTGCCTCAAGTCTAGGGGCTGGCCCACAGGAGGCTCTCACCTGAGCCGAAAGGTGGGCAGAGCTGGCAGCCCCGACCCCAGGCTTTACCCACGCGGCTACAGCAGCAGATCTGCTTGGTGATATTGCGCAGGATAGGCAGTGAGCAGCCACCTTCACGGAGCACGCGGAAGCAGGGCCCCTTGGCCTCTGAGATCACGTGCTGGGCTGGGGGTGAAGGAGGAAATTCTTCAGAATGGGATTAGCAGGGTAGTGGAACTAGGAGATCTGGGAGGTAGGGCAGTGGTCCCGTCGAGCTTTTGGTGAATGTGAGGGATATTCAGGAGAGGTCTGAGAGGGCAGGAGAGAGAGGTGAGGGGTCTGGAGGTCGGAGAAAGGGTTGGGGCCTGAAGAGAGTTTGAGGAGTGAATGTGAGAATCTGAGAAGGATCTCAAGGTCTGCCAAGGGCCCAGTGATGTTAGAAGTGTAGGGGATTTCACGGGCTGAGAGGAGCTGAAGAAAGCCTGAGTATCTGAAGGGATCTGTGTCCAAAAGTTTTGAGGGGTTCTGAAAGAAGGTCCAGGAAGTCTGAGAGGGGTCTAATAGGAGTGACGGAAAGGACCTAGGAGTCTGTGAGGATCTGGGGGTGTCTGAGACAAATTAAAGACGCAGGGAAGATCTGGGATGGGGTCTGAGGGTAGGGTGGGACATGGGACCCAGTTTAGCCTCCTACTGGTGGCTCACAGATGCAGCTGCTGCGGGATGAGTCCAGCAGAAAGCCGTCGGGGCACACACACGTGTACCCACCGCGGGTGTTCGCACATTCCCCGTGCTGGCAGCGCCCGCCCGTCGTGCACTCATCCACGTCTGTGAGAAATGGGATGGTCCCAGTGGCATCAAGGACGAGCACTCCTGCCGACCCGCCCCCCCAGGCAAGCCCCTCCCACCCTTGTCCCAGCTCACCTTCGCAGGAGCCATTAACCCTTTCAAAGCCAGTCGGACACGGACCATCTGGGGATCCCATTCGGTCGGAGTTCCCTGTAGGGAGAGGAGAGGGGTGGGCCAGGGGCGGGCGGAGAGAGAAAAGAGTGTGCGGGGACGAAAGTTGGAAGGACTGAAAAGTGTTGTCTGTGCTTTGAGTTTAGGGTCAGCCTTAAATTGGCAGTCTGACAGAGGTACCGTGGGAGGTTCCAGGAACGCATGAGTGGGGCCAAGGCACAAAGGCGGGGTGAGAACAGAGTAGCCAAAGTGAGAGAGCGGGGTAGACGGTCCAAGACAGTATGGGTAGGTCTAGACCGGAAATGATCCCCACAACCGGGTAGGCATGGCTAATTTGTGAACAGGGTTTATCTGTGGGCAGTGTACGGCGAGCGGCAGGTTCTCACTCCTCCCCAGCTCCGAGCACCTCGGGGACATCTTGGGGCTTACCCAGGTGTCCCGAGCACGACTGACAGTCGTGAACGCCCCAGGCTACGCCAGCCCCTCTGCAGCAGACCTCCTGCGTCCGGAGCCCGGGCAGCGGGGACGCACACTGTGGGGAAGTGTTGGGTGAGCGCGCCCCGCGCGGTGGCACGCTTCGGGCCCCTCCCCACCGGCCTCCTCTCACTTCGCTTCCGCGCAGCTCCTGAAAGCAGTAACCAAAGCCGGAGGCGTCCGAATAGGTGTCCTCGCGCTGAGCGTTCTGTGCCAGCACCGTGTAGGGCGCCGCCGCCTCCGCCCGCGCTGCTGCCTCTACCCGCGCCACAGCCTCAGCGTCCGCCACTTCCCAAGGGCCAGACACACGCTCCACCTGGTGCACCACCACAGACGCCTCCTGCGGGTGCTCCACGTGGACGCTCACCATAGATGCCACACCTGGAGAGAGGCACCACAGGACTAAGGGGTGTGTACCCAGGTTCTTACGAACTGGGGCTAGAAATGCGGGGAGGGTTGCACTGGAGAAAGGTACTCGAGAAGGCAGGAAAGATGGGGGTCAGAGGAACAGTGAGGTGGTAGACAGAGGGGTAGGAGGGGACCCCGGCCGCACTCTCCTCACCGTGCTCGTCATCGCGGTGGTTGGCCAGTGGCATGGTGTACACTGAGCGGGTGAGACCTGGCATGGCTGGGGCGGGGGGCCGGGCGCCCGAGGAATGCAACTGGCAGAACTTGCCAGCGAAGTCCGGGGGACAGAGGCAACGGTCAGGCTTCACGCACACACCGCCGTTGTGACAAATCAAGGGACACAGGACTGGGGGTGAGAGCGACACTCAGAGTCAGCAACCCTTCTGGCAGGCATCCCTGGGTCCAGAGCACCCAAACTAGCATAACTCTAACATAACTTCACCCGCAAAGGTATCACTCAGTTTAAGTCGCTCCACCTTGAGCTGTCTTGTGCTACCCCCAACCAATCCTTGGCAACTTGCATTGTCTGGATCCAGACTTCCAGACCAATATGGAATAGCTCTGCTCACTAGGTCGGCTCGCCACTCCCTCCAGAGTCCCACTTTTGGGCTGAGTCCATAGTGTACCAGCTCCGCCCACTCCAGCTTTCCTTAAGCACTTAGCCCCGCCCATCTAATTGCCTGGCTGCGACTTCTGCTGTTTCAGCCCCTCCAGACCCAGCTGGTCCCTTGCATTGACTAAAACCACATTTTGGTTACTCCCCTCTTGCAGTCCTGCCCACAGCACCTTCTTTTACCCTCGGGATCTAAACTGCCTAGCAAGGCTTCTACCCTGCTGCCTTTAGCCCCCCCACTTCCTTTCCTCATGCTGATTTGCCCGGGATCGCTCGTTCACGCCCCTCCCACTCCACCTCCCCGCTCCCTGGGTGTCCTAGCTCCGCCCACCAAATTTTGTCTCCGCCCACCTCCCCATTGGCTCTGGCTCCAGGGTTCTAGCTCTGCCTTCCCGCCTTCAGCAGCTCCCAGGCGGGGCCACTAGCGGGAACGCGCCTCCTTTCCCTTTCTGCGCGCCCTCGTCGGGCCCCAGTCCACCTCTGGGCGGGGCACTGCCAGCTGTGCGGCGGGGTAAACAAAGAAAGGGGTGCGGCGGGGGTAGGGCGGTGGCTCCGCATTCCGGATCCTTGGGGAGCCCGGGGCCCGCTGAGCCAAAGAAGGCCGGACATATCCTGCTAGGGCACCCCCTCCCTTCCTCCCCCGGGGAGGCTGAGAACAGCTGGAGACAGCTGTGTGGAGGGGAGGAAGAGGGCAGGCAGCAGGGGCCGTCCAGGAAGGCGTGTGCGGTATTGTGAGCCACACGCTGGAGAGAAGAAATCATAAAGGGAGCCCCCTCAAGTTAGAAAGGTAAAGAGATTGGACTCTTGGGAGGAGATTAGCTACAGGGCAGTACTCTGGAGTTCAAAGACAGCTCAAGGTTTCAGGAATGGAAAGGGAGCTTAGCTCAGAGGAAGCTGAGTGCCCATTCAACAGGAGTCTGTTAAGTCCTTTTGGGGAGAGTTACCTAGAAGACAGGACTCCAGTGCCTTCTAGGGGATGGCCAGTTTGAGGATGCTGAGGACCTCACCCCAAACCCCTCCTCACAGGCTTAGATGGAGGAGATTCCTGGGACTCACCAGCAAGCACATGAAAGGCTTAATTGTTTGGGAAGACTCTAAGATACTGTGGAATCCCCCGTCCCCTACTATCTAAGGGATTAGGTGCCCAAGTGTTTTGATTAATGGCAGCCTGGGAGGAGCAGTGTCTGGAGTCCTCTTGGGAGAATCAGCTGATCAAGACCAACCTGGGGTTCTTTGACAGATGGATCAGAAGTTCCTGGGGAGGGAGTCAGCTGAAAGGGCAGGATTTGGAAAGACAGGAATTAGGAATCTCTGATGGGACTTGGTCAGAAATATAAGAAAATGCTAGTCTTTTGTGGGAAGAGAATTCAGCTGGGGAGTAGAGTTATCAGTGTATTGGATTTTTAACCTGCAGTTTCTCTGGGGAGGAGAAGTAGCTGAGGGATAATTCTGCAGATTTCTCTGGTGAGGGGCACAGTTTGGGGGGATTACATAAGAATGGGAGGGAGAGAACTGCACTGGAGGGGCTGTCCTCTAGAGTCTGTTGTTGAGGGTAAGGATCTGAGGGCAGAGCCTCTGCGCTCGGGACTCCAGGGTGCTCTAAGAGAGGTCCTTAATTGAGTGGCAGGCCTAGAAGAGGCTTAACTAGCAATCAAAATTCCAAAATAGGAAGTGTCTCTGCTGGGGGTTGTAGTAATCCAGCTAGGGCTGGGAGGCACTTCCCAGCCTCCGAGGGCATTTCTCGGCTGTGTGTTGGCCTGAATGCCGCCCCCTGCCCAGTTCCCTGAGGGCTCCCACCCCTGGGCAAGCTGTGAGGTGGGCATGGTCCACTCCTTGCTCCACGCCCCTAAGGGAGTGAGGAACTGAGGGCATTGGGGTCCTGCCAAGGTCAACCCCCCTTCACATGCCCCTACTTGTGCCTCCAGGGGCTTGGCACCCGCTTGGGCATGGCGCCTGGCACGGGTGAGCTGGGGCTGGGCCGGGAGGGAGTGAAGAAAGGAGAGAGGAAGGGGAGGAGAGAGGGAGTGGCAGCAGGCGGGGGCTCCAGCGGGAGATGAGCTCACGGCCGCCAGGGCTGGATTGGCTGGAGGCCAGACTGGGCGAGTTCTCCGCGCCAGGAGCCCCAACTCCCACGCTAGAGGGCCTCTGGGATTGGGGGCAGGTAGGCCCCGACCCCCGAGAGCCCGCCCACCCCCACCCCCTGGCGCTAACAGGTGGCCTGTTCTCCCCACTTTACCTGAACCCCCTGGGGGATCCCCATCTCTACCGGTGCCTAGTGCGCACCCTCCTCCTGTACCCTCTACCCCCAGGGGGCGCCCCATCTCCTAGGCCTCCTATCTAGATTTCTCTCCCACGTGTGACCCTTGCAACTCAGGGTCCTGCAGAAACCCTACTTCTCTGGATCCCCTTTTCCTCTCAGCTCTCCAGATCCACTTTCCTCACCTCAATGCCCCTCCTAACAGGCACTCCCATCCTGGACTTTTCTAATCCCTCCCACCCATGGATGCAGAAACTGGGACAACCCCCAGGGCCCCCAAATTCTCCCTTGGTCCCCAGGGAACCCTTACAGTCTCAGAATTCAGGCTCCCTGCCCCCAAGTTCTCAGGGTCCTCAATTCTGGTATCCCCAATTTTGACTCAAAGGCATGAAAGTCGGCCCCAGTCCCCTCACGTGAGACATCACAGGTCCCTGAGAAACCCCACTACTTGCAAACTCAGAACCCTCAAGACCCAACCCCAAAAGCCAGGAGTTTGAAGGCCTTCCTTAAGTGCCCAGGGGTCCCCTAGTACTACTGCACAGGGAATCTGGGCTCCCTCTCCCTGGGGGATTGTCTCCCCCATCCCCGGGGGTTCCTCCTCCCCCTGGGGACCCCTCCCTCGGGACCACCACCCCGCACTCACAGGCGCGGAAGCCGGGTCCCCCCGGGGCCGCACCGCCGGGCGCGCCGCTCTCCACGCTGGTGGCGTTGCGGGGCGCGCAGATCGGGGTACAGCGGGGGCCGGTGGGCCCATGGACGCAGCGCAGGCTGCACACCGCTGGGGTGAAGCGCACGCGGAGGCGCTCTCGCGGCTGGCCCTGTCCAGGCTGCGGCCCGAGCAGCGCCAGCAGCACCAACAGCGACACCCAGAGCAGCCGCGCGCCGCCCGCCATGGCTGCAGCGCCGCGCTCCGCCGCGCCGCCGCCCCAGCCCGCCCGAGGGGCCCGGCCGCGCCCGCCCGCCCGCGGGGGAGGGCGGCCGCGCCCCCGCTCAGGCCCCCCCTCCCCACCACTCCCTCCCCGACGGCCGCGCGGGGGCGCGTGGGGCTGGGCGCGCAGCCAGAGGCGCGCAGACTGGGCGCTAGACTCGCAGGGGGAGGGGGCGGCCCCTCTGCCCCCAGTCGCACTAACAAGTGAATGGGGCCCGCGGGGGAGCGTCAGGGAAGGGAACAGGTGGGGCGGGCCGATCCCCCCCGCCCCCCACCACCCGCAGACAGGGCTGAATCCATAAAGAGAAAGGAGAAATGGGGGCCGCATTTGGGGAGACGTCTAAGGACTGGATACTCGGCCCTAGGTACAGAGAAAGGGGCTTCATCTGAATAGGGGCTGTTATGGCACATCCGGGCGGCCAGATAGCACATCTGGGGGAGAGAAGGGTCGGTGCACCTGGGCACACGAAGGAATCGGGGGTCTGGATGGTGGGCAGGACGCTGGGGGGGGGCATTTGAGGATGCTCTCACATCTGGCCAGAACCCCCACACCTGGTAGGAGAAGTCAGAATGGATAAGGGGAAACGGTGAGTTGAGGCTGTGGGCAGGGGTCCTCACATCTGGCTAGAGGCCCACATCTGGAAGACTTTAGGGAGGAGGGGACACATCTGGCCCGAAGGCCACAGCAGGAGGGAGACTTTTGAGGGTGGTTGAGACTAGGGGGTGTGCTAGCCCAGGGGCGAGAGCTGGAACAAGACAAGGACCGGGGGAGGCAGGAGGAGGCCTTTGGCCCCTAGCCGCCCCGCAGTTTTGGCCATTCGGTGACTGGGCAGGCGCCAACCCGCACAATCGCTTTTGTTGTCTGGGCTAGTTCGGCTTCCCTCTCTGCTGGGACAGCGCCCCCCTCTTTGGCTGCGGGGAGCTCGGACGCCTGGCTTCCCGGCCCACCCCCGCGGGTCAGCGCCTCTGGCCAGCGTCTGGTCCTGTCCCGGGCTCACCTCGTGCGGCCGGACGCTGGGGTCCCTAGAGGGGGCCGTGTCTTGGGGTGGGGTGCGGAGCTACAATGGGGGGCGGCTAGGCGGCTGCTGGACCGTGGGAACCAGACGGCTTTATCTGGCCCGGAACCCCCTCCATTCCCCGGCGGAGGAAAGGCGGATGTTCTTACCACGGGCCTGGCCGGCAGGGGTGCGCTGTGGGGGCCTCCTTCTCAGCAGTGCCCGGCCCTCCGGCCCGCGGGGCCGCCGTCGCCTCAGTAGAGCTCGGGCCTCCTGCAGCCTGGGTAGGAGGGGGCAGAGAAGGAACTGTCACCTCGGTTAGGCTGACACCACCCCCCTACCCCCGCTTCAAGGGGCCTCCCAGCCAGGTCTTCCAGTAGCGGCTCTGCCTAACCCCCGCCCCTATCCCTTTATGGGGACCAGGCCTTGAGTACTCTTTAGAGGCTTAGGGAGAAACAGGGACAAAGATGGTGGGGAAAACAGATGAGGAAGGGAGAGGGAGAGAAAGAAGAGAAGTGAAGAGAGAGAGAGAGAAGAGAAGAGAAGAGAAGAGAAGAGAAGAGAAGAGAAGAGAGAGAAGAGAAGAGAAGAGACAAGTAACAACGAGAGAAACAGAGACAGAGGTAGAAAGGACAAATATAGAGAGGGACATGGAGATGAACAGGGAGATAAAGACTGAAAGGCTTAGAGACTGTAATAGGCAGGAAAAGGAGAAATATAAACAAAGATACAAGTCGATGGAGAAAGAGAGAGAGAGAATAAGTGAGAGGAGAAGACCCAGGGAGCAGAGTGAAAGATGTGTGGGAAATGGTGATGGAGCTGGAAGCCCCTGAACGTTTGGTAGGAGAGGAACCGCACACTCACGTCAGTGGCTGCCAGTTAAGGGACACCTGCCTCTTCTTCACGCTAGGGCTGGGGCTGGAGCTCGGCAGCGCCAGGGGTACTGGTGTCAGACACCGCTGAGGGTCTGTACACTTTTCAGGCGGGCAGTTCTGGACCCTGCAGGAGGCTTCAGAGACAGCCAGGGACTAAGTGGAAGATGGGACAGACCCCCTTTACACCAAGTGCATCCAGCTCTCCAGCCCGGATGAGGGGTAAGAAAGGGAACCCCCATCCCTCTGCTCCTACCCTATTTCACCCCCTACCTATACCTCACCTAGAAGAACCCACCTCTGAAGCAGCGGCTCCTCCTGGATGATCTGCTCGGGCAGCAGTGACAAATAGCAACACTATAAACAGAGGGGTGGAAGTCAATCAGGCCCCAAGCGCTCTAGAGCTCCCCAAAGGAGGTCAGTGGGAATACGGGAGGGGAAGCCAACGTAAGGCTTGAGGTTGGTCGAAATAGATGTGGGGCCAATTTGAGGCACTGTATCGATGCCTCAGTTTCCCTATCTGCAATGGGAGGCAAATTAGCTTAGGACTCTCTGAGGATGAAGGTCACAGCAACTTTATTTTTATTTGTCTTCTGAAGTGTTTGGCGTAAGGTATTCTTAGAAAATACATTTTAAAGTATTTTTAAACGATTTTTTAAAAACTCAAAGAGGATTTCTAAGCGCATTTCCCAGCCCGACTGTCTGGGAATCCAGAAACCGCCCTCCCCGCACATCCCTGTGCTGGACTCAGCCGTCATCCCGCGTGTGACCGGAAGGTGGCGCCACTTCCACAGGCCTCAGTGGCTGGGGAGGGAGGTCCTCCTTCGACTGTGGGTCCAGCAGGGTGTTGAGGTGGAGGGGAATACAGAAGGAGCCACAGCCCAGGACTGGGAATCCCGAGGCCTGAGTTCTAGCCTGTTCCTGCCCTTGCACGCTCGTGTGTCCCAGAGCCAGCGTTTTCTGGTCTTTGGGCCTCAGTTTCCCGCCTGACCAGGAGGAAGGAGTCGTTCCTGAAGAAATCCGCGCGCCCAGAGGGTCTCTGATTCTGAGTAGCGGAGCCCTCAGCTCCGACTCAAGTGCGTCGTAATCAAGGGGCCCCCCAGACAAATCCATTATCCTCAAGCTAAGGGGGACGAGGAACTAAGGCGCGCGCGCAGGCCCCAAGAAAAGGGCAGTGGCGGGAAGCTGCAAAGGGGACATAGGGCGCGTGGACTTTTTCCAGAGAGTGGGGCCCAGTGGGGAAGGAAGCTGCCCGGGTGGGAACCTCCGGGACCCCTGATCTTGCTGTCACCCCTCCGTCTTTTCTCCAGGTTAACCCCTTCCCGGCCCCGCCCCCGGCGCGGCTCGGGTTACTAAACGCATTCGCAGAGACTGAGGCGGGAGCGCAGCCCGGGGCCTTTGTAACGGAGCGCTGGGCCGCAGGGCGGGGGGTGGGGGTGCTGGGCAGACTGTTTCCTTCGATCTCGTCACCATAGACAGGAAGGGTGGTTATAATCTCCAAATCCATAAGAAATTCTGGATCTTTTGCTGCGAAATCCCTGGTGCCTTGTTCAAGACTGATATCCTCTAATTCTAGGACACTAGAACATCTTCAACCCTCAGGGACCCTGAGGAACAGACCCCGTCCACACAATTCCCCCACAAGCCACTCTGCCATCGACCCAAAAGGCCACGTCTTCTTAACTCATTAGGAGAATCCAAGGGTTCCTATTAAATTAATCCAGATGCCCCAAACCTTAGAAAACCAGGACATCTCAAAATCCCCATAAAATCCCTTCATCATCTCCCATACGCTTCTTCTTAAGCACCCAAAAAACCTGGGGACCCTCCTAGGTCAAGGGTCCCACCCATCTCATCCTAGGAGAACTCAAAGCCACGCCCCCATATAAACTGGAATCCTTCTTTGAAAAATTTCTATAATTCCCTGAAGCCACATCCATCTTTACCACGCACGTAGGACAGGAATCCCTATCGTCAAACTCTCAGTTCCCCTCGGATTCTAACCCCTACAAAATAGATCCCAGGGCTCTCTGGCTCTTTCATCCCTACCCCGAAGTAGTGGGTTCGATTCCCCCTAAATCTGAAAAAGTCCTGGGCCTCACCGACCACCGGACTCACTGGGAGGAGAAGGCACAAGGAAGAGGGGGCCGCAGCGGGGCTTACCCTGCTGGGCGGCCCAAGGTCACTGCAGCCTCGACAGCCTGGCTGGGGCTGGGGCTGGGGCTGGCGGCGGGGGCGGCAGCTGCGAGGAGCGGCAGCAGCAGCACCAGCAGGAGGGGGCCAGGCTGCCGCATCGTGTCCGGCGTGGAGTCCCGCTCCAGGCCGGCCGTCTGTCCAGTGGGTCCGGCTGGGCGCCGCCCCGTCCCCCGCCCCCGCCCCAAACCTACTCATTTTCTCCACAGTCCCAGCAGCGGGCTGCGAACTTCTTACCAATCAGAGCACGGTGCCGTCAGGGGGCGCTGCCCGTGCGGCCAATAGGGAGGCGACAGGGGCGGTGCTAGAGGGACAGGTGTCGGGCGGGGGACGCTGGGGCCTGCCTGTCCGGAGTTCTCAGCGCTGTGGGGGGAAATCCGTAGTCGAGTACTGACTCGTTGAATCCTCTTGTGAAGGAGAGGCCTAAGTATGGAGGTGCTGAGATCCCTCGAGGGATGCGTTGGCGGTGGGCAGGGTCCCCTAAACTAAACTCTCATTCGCAGGCCTCATCCATCAGCTCGCAGTTGCTGGAGAATTCCGTCAGTATTTGCTCCCTGATTGGTGTAGACTCTGGAAGCCCTCACAGGTTCATACTTCTCCTCAAGAGACTCAGGAGTCTGTGGGTCCCGGGTCAGGCCCCTCTGAAGCTTCCAGGCCCACTGGACCTTCCCAGAAGATTTGCCCTTTCTTCCACGCCTTGTGCTTCAGGGGTTCCAACGAGCAATAGCTTTTTCCTTAGAAGGCTGTAGCCACTGCTCCTCAGAGGACCCAGGCTCCGTCTTGACCCACAGACCTGGGAGCTACAAGCTCTGCTCTCCTCCTTGAGAATCTCTCCACTGGCCGCCCCTAGAGGGTACCAGACCTCTTCCCTACCTGAATCTTTAAAGGCTCCCAAGAGCACTCCTCCCATTCCCAGAATTGCAGACTCTCCCGAGAGAATTCCAACCCCTCCCTTCCTAGGAGCCCCAAGCCACAGGGCCTTAGGCCCTTTGCACTCCCTTTAAGGGGTTCCAGGCTCCAAGCCCTGCTCTTAATCTCAGATGATCTCAAGCCCAGCCCCTTTCCTTTACTATACATTTAAGACCACACCTTCTTTCTTTGGAATTACACGCACCAAAGGTACCGCCCCAGAGCTTCAGACTCCGCCCTTAGCTGTCCCTATCGCTAAGTTTTAGGCCACACTCCTTCCCACAGAGAACTGGGAAGCGGCCCTACACTTGAGAACCCAAGCCCCATCTCTTTCACATTTGCTCCGCCTCTGGGGCTTGGGGGGGCGGGCCCATCTCACAGCAGTTTAATTCTTAAGATGTCCAGTTCTGTAGCACTAGCCCCGCCCCCAGGGGATCCCAAGCTCCTCCCATACAGAGTACTAGGCCACCTGCCCAGACTAAGACAAGCACCAGATCCAGTTTTGTCTTCATTCTCTTCTTCCTGCTACTGTTCCCAATGGAAGGTGTACAGGGAGCATGGGAGACCCCTTTACTCTTCGCCATGACAGTAAGGCACACGGGATGACTCACACAGTCACACTCACATCATTAATGCCACCCACAGAAATCCAGGCGTCCATCTCACACTGACAACTCTGGGCCCACCCACCATCCAGGGACACACAGCCCCTTGAATCAATAATGTCAGTACTCAGGCCCCACTCACGGACATTCGTGGGCTGTCCTGGCGTCATGATGGAGTCCCTAGTTCTGCCCATTGAATGTTCACCGTGTCCGTCTTTGTGCAGCCTCCCCACATCCCTACTAACATGGCCCTGCAGGACAGCGTCTCCCTGCCCCCTGTTGCCCCCTTCCTACCTCCTACCCCGTGGCTGGAGCATTTGCTGGGGGCTCTGCCGAAATTTCTCCCTTCTGCCTGGGATCCAGGGCATCTTCAATGCTCGTTGCTAGGCAACAGCCTTTGGCTCACCACTGCAACTTCCGGGGATGGCGTAGGCTTCCCCTCCCCCTCCTCAGCATTTGGAGTCCCGGGCTCTCAATCTCTATCAGCGCCACTTTCTCCCAGGGTCATTCTTTGTCACCCCTTGGATCCTGATCTGACCTCAGCCCTTCACAAAGAACCCCCAGAGTTCGAGTCTTGCTTTTCCAGAAGATTCCTCTCAGTGTGTGCTCACACATACAAGTGTTATCCCTAGTATTAATGAACAAACAAAAATCTCTTCAGCGTTCTAGATTTTCGGACATTCTCTCTTGGTTCTAGAATCGCCAGCATTCCAGAAATACGTGTTCTGGATTCCCAGGTGTGTAAAAAACGATCTCCAAACACTACAACACGCCCCCATGTTCTAGATTCCCTGACCTCCCAACCCGCTCCTACGTTCTAGACTTCCTAATATTCAAACATCTCCCCGCGTCCTGAATGCTCTGGCATGGAAAAACATTTCCAGAGTTTGAAATTCACAGGCATTCCAGAACACTCATGGTTTAGAATCACTTGTTTTAGACTTTCCACTCAAGTTCTAGATTCTGACAACCCACAACCTCCCATCATTATGGATTTCTTGCAGTGCAAATAAACCCTCTAGTGTTTTAGAAGTGTTGGCATTCCAGAACACCCCTACGCTTTAGATCTCCTAGTAATCCAGATTCTTTTGCGTCCTATAATTCTGAGCATTCAAGAATCTGTGGCATGGAAAATATTCCCACTGTAGATTCATAGCCATTCTAGAACACTCCTTCTTTTTGAATCATTGATTGTCTAGGTTCTTTTGTCAAGAAACTTCTATAGCCTGCATTCTCTGATACGCAGGGGAGAACCCTAACATTGTTCATTCACGAGAACTCTAGACTATCCCACACTCCCTATTCCCTGACATTCTAGTCCCCTCTCCACCATGTTACAGAAGCTCTGACATTCCTGAAACTCTGGGATTGTAGAATTAGTATATTCTGAAGTCTCTTGTTTCTAGTCTAGCCCACTTTTCTAGTGAAAGAGGGTGCAACCAGGGATGCAGAAAAGATGTTTGCAGTGGCAAGGTCTGGGCTGCAAATGTTAAGGATGTGGTAATCACGAAGCTGACATCTGCGTTTTTGCTGACCCGAAGCCATTTATCCCCATAAGAGAAGTCCGATTCACCTCCCAGGTACTCCTCCACTCTGTCAACACAGGCTGACCTCACCTCCTTGCCTGTTAGGGCATGTGACCCCTGGAACAATGGAAGGCCTCCATCTAATTGGCTACAGTAATTGGTTCGGGAGTAGCCATTTGACTTAATTCAAGCCAATAAGAATCAGTCTTGTGATTTTTACGACTGCTAGAGAGGAAAAAAAGTTGCTAAGAACTACCTAAGTTATCTCTTGGCACAGATATAGGAAAATCTGACTGCGAATGATGCATCCCAGAGGAAAGCAAAACCAAGAAAACGAAGATAGCCTGGATGAGGGTTTGAACCCCTTGATCTAGCCATGCCTGAAGCTGCACTGCAAACTTACACATTCTCTGTCTCTTTGATTAAAAAGGAAGAGACATGTTTCTGTCTGTCTGGGACCTGGCAAGGGCCCACACCTCTTCCACCCTTTCCCTGGGGGTCCCCAAATCCTCTAAGAATGTAAGCAAGGTATTGGCAGTGAGAACTTTATTAGGAGAGGGTGACTTTGGCTCTAGAAAAGGGGGATAGTGGGGATCTAGTAACAGTGACCACTCCAAGAAGGCCCTGGCCCTGAACCCAGGGCTCCGACAGGAAGCAGGGGTGGGGGGCATCTGAGTCCCCAGGACCTGGGTATCCAAAGGCACCATGGCAGCTGCGTTCAGAAGGAGGTTTCATTGAGCTTCATCTTGGGGGGTGTGAGGGGAGCCCCAAGGCCTGCGGAGGGCCGGGGAGCTGGCGTCGGAGGCCGTCGGGGCTCTGGCCCACTCCGCACCAGTTCCTGGCAACGTTCCACAAAGCTGCCTCCTCCACGGCGCCGGACCTCAGCCTGTGCGGGGCTGGGGCTCCCATGGCAGCCAGACAAGGAGGTGTTGCTGGAGGCTGAGTGGAGACTAAAGGAGTGATGAGGGTCAATGCAGGTCATCATGGGGCAGCTGGGCTGTCCCCCACCCCAAGGGCACCACGTTCTGCCCTGTCCCCCATGGAGTGATGCCTACCTGGTGAGAGAGGTGCGGGGTGAGGGGCTGGGGAGTGAGCCCCTCGAGGAAGCCAGTGGGGCCAGCTCACACTGCTCCAGCTGTTCCATCAGCTCTTCCTCTGTCAGGCCACCTGCTGGGGGGCAAGGAAGCAGGGTCAGGGGGCAAAGGACACAGGCCGTATGTAAGAATTGAGGCCAGGATAGAAAAAAGACACAGAGGTCAAGGGGCAGGAGTCAGAAGCTGTGTGATGGGGGTGAAAAGCAAGGGCAAAGAGGGGTTGGGGGCAGAGACGGGGTCAGCGGGCAAGGGCTTGTGGGGAGATCATGATAAAGGAGGTTGTGCAGAGGGTCCCGGGAGAGCCCGTGGGGCTTGGGATAGGATTGAGGTAGGTGGGGAGTACCAGGGGCCTGGCCAAGGCCGTCCATAGCAGTGGTCAGGTCCCACATGGCGAGGCTGCCGTTGGCCTGGCCGGTGAGCAGGTAGCGCCGGGGCCGAGAACCAAGCCGCCGGGAGCCCTCACACTCGAGCACCGTGAAGGCAGTGGTGGGCGAGCCTGTCCACCGAGCGCACCGAGCACACCCTGAGTGGGAGGGAGGGGGAGGTTACCCTGGCCACACCAAGGCCTAGCCTGGACCCCTTCTCCTCACACCCTTCCTGGGCCACAGTCCCCATCATTATGGCTCTCGTCCCTGCCTCTGCACCCCAAGCTTCTTCATCATTCCCCAGTCTACCGTCTTGGGTTCCAGTCCCAGAAAGCCAGAAGCCTCCTCGATGTCCCCCACCTGCACACCCATCATGCCTCCTGCATCTCTTGCATGCGCCCCCCCCCCCCATGCCCTGTCACCCTGGTCAAACCCTGTCCTCTCTAGCCAGGAACCTGTCCAGCCTCCTCCCTGGGCTCTTGGCCTCCTAGCCAACCTCTCTCACGGTGGCCCTGGCTCCCAATATACACAGGACAGTCTCGGCTCCTCCATTTGATTAACAAGGCCCTGCCCCTCCGCAGCCACACCCCACTCACCTCCATTTTGTGCTCAGATCCCCAGGGACCAATTATTCCCCTCTGGCTACCCTAATTAGCCATTCCCAGCCTCTGCACATTTTGTCCCGTCAGCCTGGCACACCCTTGCCAGGCTGGAGCCAGTACCTCCCCTGAGCTCCTACAATGCCCTGGGCCCCCAACCCCGGCCCTGACCCCTCTGCCCGGGGCCCCTGTCCCACCCTGACTACACTGGGCAGTCTCTGTCTGAGGTCCAGCACTGGTGCCAGCTTCTCTAGATTCATTCCCACCCATCTATGTCACGCCCCAAACCTGGACCAGGCTCACTTTCCCCTCAGCCCTTGCTCCATTAGTGCCCCTTGGCTGAGATCCCTTTCTGGCCTCTGTGACCCAAACAGCCACTTCCCTTCTCCCCTGACCACCCTTCCCATTTTATGGGGTGGTCCTTACCGCTGACCAGTGGATGAAAGACGCACGAAGAGCTGGCTGGCACTTGGCACCACCTTCTGAATGAACACCTGCTGATCATCCCGCTCACCGTAGGGTCCTAGGCCAGGGAGGGGTGGGCTCAGGCCTGCTGGGCCCCAGAACTTCCAGACACCAAGGCTCTGCCCCCTCCCCACTGATGACCCCCTTCTCCCAGGACTGGGTCCCCATCCCTAGATTGCTGGAGTTGGGTGAGGTCAGAGAGGGCTGGGGGTTGGCAACAGTCAGTGGGGTTCAGGCACATCAGGGATGGGGGTGGTCCCAGGTCAGGTGGCAGTCAGCAAGAATCAGTAGGGGTAAGAGACTTCAACATGGGGAACTGGGAGTAAAGGGAAGTCGTTGGGGATCACATGGAGTCAGGAGAGGTCTACAGAGGTCAGGTAAGGGGCCAATGGGGGCTGAGGGTCTGCTGGGTAGGGGGCCAGGGGCTAGGAAGCACCAATGTCATTGCCAGCACTGCATCCGCCATGCCCGTCGGCCGACTCCAGTGCCAAGATCTTGAAGGAAGCCAGGGGGGTGGAGCCAGGCTGGTGGAAATCATGCCTCGGAAGCGAGTCACAGACCATGTCCGCACGTGGTTGTTGTCAGCACAGACTGAGGACAGGGGGCAGCGGGTCAGGCTGGGCCAGGGCTGCCCAACCTTCCTCAGCCCCAAGAGGATCCCCTTTCAAAGGTGTCAAGATTCAGGCCTCTTGTAATTCTTCCCTTTCAGAGAACTGTCTCTTCCCCAGAACTCCAAATGGTCACAAATCCTGTTGGCTCTGCCTCCAAAATTATTAAGAGCCTGATCTCACCTTGCCCACTCCACTGCCCTTGTCCATCTCATCTCCTTCCTAGACCACTGTAGCAGCCTCCTCCCTCTGCTCCCTGCCTGTCCCGTCCTCACAGCCTGCCCCACACCTGTGTCAGGTCACGGCTCTCCTCTCTCAGAGCCCTCCTATGGTGCCATCTCAGCCAGGGTCAAAGACAGTCTTCTCTGTGGCTTACATGGTCCCACTGACAAGCCCCCCCGACCTCCACTCTCTCCCTTGTCCACTCCGCTCTGTGCACAGGGGGTTCCCGCTTTCCCTCAGGTATATCAAACATTCTCCCACCCCAGAGCCTTTGCAGTGCCTATTCCCTCTGGCTGGAATGCTTGTCCCCACCGAGCTGCACTGTTCATTCCCTCGTTTCTACTCAGAGGCCCTTCCTCAGAAAGGCCTTCCTGGAACCCCATACTCTCCCATGACCCCAACACTCTCTAGCCACTTAAACAGTTTTGTTTTTTTCATGGTCCTCATCATTGCCCGATACTGATTTATATTTTTATTAATTAATTGTCTGTCATACCCACTAGAACATCAGCTTCATGAGAGCAGGGACCTGGCCTGTCTTGTTCACCACTGTATCCTCTGTGCCTGGCACACAGTAGGTGCTCAATAAACATTTGCTGATTGATGACTAATTCACTCTCTCTTAGACTGGTCCCTTTATAGTATCCTCTCACTTCCGTGATTATCGTTCTAGGCCAAACTTCTCTCCCCCATGGAGGTCGCTCCCTAAGCATGTCCCCCGCAGTGGAAACCCTCATCAACCTGGTTTCATGCCCCCACCTGTGCCAGCCCTCCTGCAGGAAGACAGGCAACTGGTCACCCAGCAGGCCCACCTGAGATGAGGTGCTTCTCTGACAACATGATCTTGGTGACAGGACTGCGGTGCACGGTAAAGGTCTGGAAGAGCTGAGGCCCTGAACCCACAGTCTCGGGGTGCTGAACGATGACCCGCACACCCCCTGAGCTGGTGCCGTAGGCGATCTCAATCCAGTTCCCACTGTCACCTGGGGAGGGCCGAGGAGGAAGAGAGAGACAGGATCACAGAGAGACGGAAACCAATGCAGAGAGACAGACAGACAGACGAAGGACAAAGACAGAGCCAGGAAGCAAGGAGAGAGGGTGTCTCAACAAGGTAGGGAAAAGATGTGGAGATGGAGGAACAGGTAGACAAAGCGACAGATCTGAGACACAGAGAAACAGACAGAAGTTAAGACAGAGAGAGAAAGAACTAACACGAGAGGGAAGAGAGAAACTAGAGACACAAGAAGACATGGGGGACTGAGAAAATGAGTCACAGGAATATGTAGACAGACAGACAGATACAGAAAGAGATGTACTTAAAGAGAAAGGGAAAAAAACCCCATAGAGACACATATAAATAGATAGACAACAAGACAAGAAAGTGAAATCCTGTGTGTCTGAGGGACTCCCTGCCCTTGCCAACTTTCCAGAGGGGAAAAAGTTATTTTGCAAGTGTCAGAAACTTAATGGGCCATCCGAAGGACTAGGGGTAGGAAAAATGTGGTTAATATTTCATGCAGCAGTCAAAAGCAATGGATCAGGGTTATGCATCACAATATAGATGGATATTAAACCCAGGGCAGGTTTAATAGTAAGAGGACAACTGAGATAGAGACCCGGTCCCGGTATCGTTTAGGCAAGTTCAAAACCTGTTCACATTACCCATTTTGTAAGGACACATACAAATGAAAAGATAAATGTCAATTATGTTAGAACAGTGACATGTGGTGGAGGGGGAAGGGAGGAAAGGAATAAACGAATAAGAAAGGGGCCTCGGGAGTGTGGGGGAGGGGGAGGTGAAGGAGAATATAGTTAATAATACTATGATAAATTTGCATGGTGACACAGGATTACTAGAATTAGTTTTAAGGTATAAACATGTCAAATCACTACATTACATACCTAAAACTTATATAACTAATAATTATATGCCAACTATATTTAAACTTAAAAAATTGGGGTCTTACATGATGACATGCTGTGAAGTTAGGTGTATTATTCACTCCTGCTAGAAAAAAATGTACCATGACCCTTACCTCACACCATACATATGAGTTAATCTGAAGTGGAACAGACCTACATGTAAGAGCTAAAATTATAAAACACAGGGGGAAATCTTCCGAACCTGGAGACAGGCAAAGGCAGCTCAAGATCCAGAAAGCACTAATCATAAAAAATAAAATAATTAACATCATGCTAAGTGAAAAAAGCCAGACGCAAAAGGCCATATATTATATAATTCCATTTGCATGGACTGTCCAGAAGAGGCAAACCTGTAGAGACAGAAAGATTAGATTTCCAGGGCTGTCCAGAAGAAGGAATGGGGTATGGCTGCTCATGAATTCAGGGTTTCTTTTTGGGGTGATAAAAATCATCTTCTGGAATGAGATAGTGGATATGGTTGTACAACCTTGTGAATCTACTAAAAATCAGCTAATTGCACTTTAAAGTGGTGAATTTATGGTATGTGAATGATATCTTAATAGAAAAAGCAAATAAAAATTAAGCTATTTCTCTGCATTTGAGGTCAAGGACACACACACAAACAACTGTCCCAAGTGAGAGAACTCAATTTCGTTCACTGTAAAACTTGCCTCCTCTTTGTTTTCTGAGCATGCAAGCATCGTGCCCTTATTGCAAAGATGAGAAAGAAACCCACAGATGAACAGCTAGTGGCCAATTTTGCCCATGGTCCAGCGCCTAGAATGGTGCTTACATGCAAGTGGTACTCGGGGAGTATTTGTTGAATGACTAAATGACAGCTGAATCTGGCTGCTGATGGCAGAGAGGAAAACCCGGTTCAGAGATTACTGGTCTTGGGCGTGAGGTAGACGCTGAGGGCTGTGACGCCGTCTTCTGCTGGGTCCCGGTAGAGCTCACTGACAAGGAGGTCATTGTCCTTCATGCGCAGGGGAAACTTCTGTACATCTGCCATGGGTGGAGCGGGCTTGTTCAAGGCACCCCCAACTCCCTCCTTCTCTCCCACTTTCCAGAAAGGTTCTCCGGCCCCTGGGTGCCGGCTGCTGCTCACCTACGTAGTAGATGGAGCCATTGTTGCTGCCCAGAAGGAGGAAGGAGCCTGCTGCGTCGTAACTGGTGATGGGCTGCACCTCCTGGACCTGGTGGTGGGCAGGGCAGGCTGTGGTGGAGGACTCGCTCCCTGCCTCTGCCTCTGCTTCTGCCCCTGCAGTGCCCCCTCCTGGTGTGCCCACCCCTCCCCACTCTTGAAGCTAGTGGCATTCCTAGGCCCAGTATCCTCCAGCCTTGGCTGCTTCAGGCCTATCTCGATGTGTGTCTGTCTCTGAGTGCCTCTTGGTCGGCATTTCAGTCTCTTGGCTTCTTATTGCCTCTGTGTTTCTGACATTTCTCTATTCATCTCCATGTATCTGCATCTCTTCGTCTACCAGTCACTCAGTCCTCGTTCCTCTCTAGCCACCTTTCTCTGTCTCTGTTTCTGTTTCTTTCTTTCTTTCTCTCTCTCTCTCTCTCTCTCTCTCTCTCTCTCTCTCTCTCTGGCATGCGCTTGCCTCTTTTTGATATCTTGTTTCCATTTGTCTGTTTCTCCACCCTCCCCCTTCTCTGCTTGTCTGTCTCTCTCTCCCAAATACACTTTAGTAGGAAGAAAAAAAAACACTCCAGGTGTACATTTGGACATAGCTAGAGGTACAGGAAGATGCTGACATGTCTCTCTGTGGGTTTCTGTCCCTACACCATCTCCCTCACTTGGTCCCCGATCCAGTGCCTGGAGAATCCTCTCTCCTCCTTTCCAAACCCACTCATCCTTCCTGTCAGCTTGGCAGCCTCTTCCAGGAAGGCTTCCCTGATGCTTTTTAGGCCTTTGGCAAACACACCCAAGGCTCTGGCCCACTGCTGGGCTCACTGGCTCTCTCCAGGGGTTGGGGGAGGCAGAAAGGAACCCCTCCCTGTGTCTGTGAAGCCTAGACACCTGGGATAAAGGAGAGCCAAGCTGGCCAGCATTCTGACCTGCCAGTGTTTAGTGACAGCATTCCACACCCCGATACGCCCCATGTGGCTTGTGGAGATGAGCTGGTTCCCAACGAAGAATAAGGCTTCCACAGGCACCCCCAGATGGAAGACCCCTGCAGAGGGCAAGGAGCACTCAGCTAGGCAGGATTCCACATCACGGGGGAGAAAGGGCTGGCAGGAAGAGTTCCAAGGGCCAGAGGATTCAGTTGGCCATGGAATTCTTATAGGATAGAGGGTTCCAGGAGGAATGATGAGGGATTGTCGGAGGACCGAGATTTGTTAGGGAATAGATCAGTTAACAAGTCAGAGATTTCTACTAGGACTATAGAGTCTTAACAGGCTTTGGATTCCACTGGCATTGAGAATTTCAACAAAGCAAAGAAATCTAACAGGCAGTGAATTCTGACAGTGGAGGGAATTAATTGTATGTGGGTGGATTTTTCTAACAGGCTAAAGAATTCTAACAGGACACAGAATTCTAAAGGGTTGGAACATCCTAATAATGAAAAAAATTCTTATGGGTGTAAGAATTGTATGGGGTTGGGGGCGGGGGGTAATTTAACTGGCCATAGCATGCTAATGGGGTAGAGAATTCTAACAGATCACAGGTTGGAGAAGAATTCTCAAGGACAGAAGGTTCTAGAAAAAGCTGGTGCCATACCTATCTCAGAGCCACCACCTTCTGCCTGCAGAGCCCACAGCAGGATCTCGCTGCCAGTGGCTGCTGCCACCATCTTGTCGTGCTCACCCAAAGCCCCACCCAGCACCCGGGCTGTGAGTGCCAGCCGCTCGATGGGCCAGTCCAGGCGGGGACTGGAAAACACCAGCTGCCAGCCAGAGGCTTCCTTCAGCCTGTTGGATTGGGAGACATCATCAACGGGGGTGAAGGTTGCCTCACCCCAAACCCTCCCCATCAACAGGGCTCAAAGCCTCCTGTCACTGCCCTCCCCAAGCACCTGTAGCAGACAAGAAACTGGGTATAGGCCACGGCGATCCAGTTGTGGTGTCCACACACCAGGCGCACCATTCCCGGCTCCTCCGGCAACCCTTAGGGGGAGAGCAGGGGTCAGGGCAGGGTCACAGGGCCCCACTGGCTGTTCCAAGCTCCCAGGAGACAGAACCTTACTGGATGGGGAGGGAGGGGCTTTCTCATCCAGCATTCGACCCAGCAGCCCTGCATTGCCCAGGTTGGGGGGCATGGTATTACTCCGTCGAACGGGGGCTGGGCGTCCCCCTGCCTGCTGGGGCCCTGCCAGGCTATGCCGGTTCGGCCGCTTCTCCGGGAACACTAAAGCAGGGAGGAAGGGCAGAGAGACAATAATTGTCATAGTGGCCATGGAGCAAGCACTTAAAATCTGTCAGATATTGATTTCCTCAGGTGTGGAACATAACCTCCTGAGAACAGGATTTAGGTGATGCAGGGACCTGGCATTTAATGAAATTGAATCACACAGCAAGTTATTCCCTTGGCAGTTCCATTCGGCCCATCACAAAAGAAGAATTGGTTTGGTGCTGCCGTAAGATTGACACCTCTTCAATATCTGCTACTCTTCCCTTTTAAGAAATGGAATAATGTTTGGGCGCTATTTTGTGTTTACTTATTTACGGTATTAAGGCAGTGAAATAAACCTTTTACTTAAAATGATTTTAAAAAACAGGGTAAAACTATGGCAAGAAAACAAGAGTATAGGTCTTCATATTTGGTAAACTTCGTGAAATAGTGGGGATTGACTAAGATTAGGGAAACAAAGCCATAACTTGAATTTCTCCACTCTGTTCCTTCTATACCAATCAGCGAAGCTTAGTAGACTACAGTTCCCAATAACAACTGGGGCATATTTTCCATGGCTGGTAGGCTGGCTGCACCAAAGTCTCATGGAAATAACTCCCCTTTAATATTTCTCCCCTCCATGGAAAGGACCCCAGTTCTTCCTAAGCCACCCCACAAAGAAATCAAACCTGGACTACAACTCCCATCAGGCTCTAGGACATGCGATAGAGCCTCAGGGGGACAGCTGGTCCATTGTCTCACTGGAAATGCTGTTTCCTACTTCCTTTCCAAGCATCAATCTGAGCATCTGATATAGAACTACAACTCCCTTATTGTCTCAGTCCTCACAGCAGGCACTCAAAGGCTGCAGCCTAATGGGAAATGTAGTCTTTATTCCACCCACCCTCTGCTCCAGCCCTTAATAGTGCCTACCTGGTGGAAGCAGGTAACCATTGAAGAGGACATTTCCGCAAGAAGATCGATCCAACTCCTCCCGCAGCTGCAGACGACGAACTAAGGGAGGACTCAAAGGCTGGGATTTGGGGGGCAATGACACCAATCCTTTCCCCTTCCCCCATTCCTTTCTCCGTAGAATACCACTAATTCCCAGGGACCCAGGACCAGATTCAGTGCTGTCAGCTCTAACCCAACCTTCTTTCAGGAGAGAGGTGGTTTTCTATGCAGTAAGGACCCCCACTTACCTAGAGGAGTGAGCCCGTAGAACTGGGCTTCATGAAGAAGGCTGGAACAGTGGACACCCTGGGTGGTAGAAATGACTAGGGGTCAGAGTCTGGGGAGTGGGTTTGGGCAGAGAATTCTGAGGAGAAAGTTTTCAAAACTGCTCAGAGAATCCCAAGAATAGCCAGTTTTGACAGGATCAAGATCCTAAGAAGCAATGGTCTGTGAAAATGTGTGTGTGGGTGTGTGTGTGTGTGTTGGGGTGAATTCTAAGGACACATAATTTAAAAATGATCAAGGAGCTTAAGTGAACATTCTGAAGGATAGAAGAGACTTCTCAGGAGGTGAAGGCAGTGGAGGACTCCCATGCCAACCTGAGATCCAACTCTTTTGTGCGCAGGAAGTTGAGGATGGGGGCGAAGACAGTGGGGTCCCTGTCGATGAAGATCTGCGGAGAAGGGGTGCGGAGGATGAATTCAGCAAAGAGAGGGGGTTGAGTGAGGGATCCTGTCCCTCCTCCTACCCCGCTACCCGCTCTACTCACGGCTCCGGTCTCATCTTTCAGTGTTGAGATGCGTCCGCTCAGAAGACTGCAAGGAGGGGATGCAGAGCAGGTGTCAAAGGCCGAGGTGTGTGTGTGCGGGGCGGGGGGATTAGGTCACCCCATACTTTCTCCTCCTGCTCCCCAACCCCCACCCCAAACTTGCTCTCCAATCACCTGGAGAAGAACGAGTCTGGGATCCAGGTGAGAGTCTGGCGAGAGGTACTGAATCTGTGCGAGGAGATGCGCGGACGTGAGATGATGTAGGGAAGGTGAGAAATGCGGGACCCTCCCCCAGGCCTGGAATTCCCTACCCTCCACCGACGCCAGTTGAGGCTCCCGCGCCTCCCGCAGGGGGCGGAGCAATCCTTGAGGCCAGGATTCCCCCGGGAGAGGTGGGTAATCCCACGCCGCTACCCACTCCTGAGGTAGGCCTCAGGAATCTCCTATACTCACCTCTTGCCTCCCACATTTAGATGAATCACCTCCCCCGGAGGCCCCCGACTTGGGGCGCCCTCCGCTGCTAGCGCCGCGGCTGCCATGGCCCCCGGGCGAGCCGGCCGGCCCGCTCTCGCTTCCGGGTGTGCTTTCCGCCCGCCCTACCGTGTGCTCACTGGTTCAGAGACTCCCTGAGCCGACGGCGATTGACAAAGCACTCATCCGTCGCAATTAAATTCTCTGCCTCCTTAAAGGGATCCGCCTTTCCTGTCCTGGACGGGGCGGACTCCGCGGCTCTTTTGGGGAAGTTTGGTTACGAGGGTTAACAAAACATTCCTCCATCCTTCTGGGGTTCTCATTTTAGGAATGATATGTAGATGCTTCGTCAGGAGCACGTGTTTAAACCCCGAAATTAGTCCACACCAAGGAAGACATCTAAATGTTCTCCGCAGCCACAATCTCTCCCCGCTCCCAGCTTCCCGGGCGCAGCCCTTGAAACGCGAACAAACCAACGTAGACCGTCAAAGCCAAAGGATTTATTTTAGGTACATACAGTGTGCGCCTGCCACACCGCTCCACACCCCCAGGCCCCAGCAGCTTCTCCAGGGGACCGTGGGGACTGCTCACGACCCGGGTCCCCTACTCCCCTAGGAGGTGCTCCAGCCAGAAGCATGCAGGGGGAGGGCTTCCCCTCGCCCCTCCCCTCACCAAGTGGCCTTTACAGCTGGAGGGGGGAGGAGAGAGGAAGACAGTTTTGAGCTTTGACGTCCCTCCCATTAAAAGCCTTCGCGGATGCGGGGCGGAGTGGGGAAGGAGGAGGTCGACATTTTGCAAAAATAAACTAAATCAGGATTTAACCACATGGCTCTGAGACGGCGTTGTGCGGGGGCTACGGCCCCTTCACTACCCCTTCCCAAACAGAGATCAAGGCAGCATTGGAAGTGAGGTAAAGGTGGGGAAGGGGCGTCCCCTCCCCACCCCCTAGCACCCTGGATGGTCCAGGGGACCTCACCAGCGCCCCCGTGCCCATCCCTAGGGTGGAGAGGGGGCAGGAGTTATCTCCTCTACCACCCCAGCTTCTTGGGGCAGGATCTGGGGATCCAGGCGGGGGCTTGGCTCAACTGGCCCCTTACCCGCCGCCCCCCAGCTCAGTTATTGCATAAAAATAATGAAGCCCCAGCACCTGGGGTGGGGGTGGCGAGCAGGAAGGGGCCGAGATATGGCTATAGGGGTAGCAATCCCCCACCACTTCTTGGGGTGCGGGAGAAGTCCCCTCCTTTCCAGTGCCCGTCATGGCGAGTCCGCAGTGTTAGTGGAACTAGGGGCTCCGGCCCCTGCGGAAGACAGTGTCTTTGTGCCCACTGTGCGGAGTGCAGGGACTGGGGGAGTCCTGTCAGGCCCTGGGGGTGGAAGTCACTTCCGGCGCCCGCTAGCCCTGCGCTCCGCCGCCGCTTCCCGCTTGGGGTTGCCCTCGTCTGTGGACGATGTGGTGGGTAGTGTCTGTCCCCAGCGGGCGATCTCGGCATGTTCCCCGACTGAAGCGGCCACAGCCTCCAGCCAGCCGTTCATTTCCTCCTGGCGAGTGAAACAGGGCACACAGTCCACATTTAGAAGAGAGGACACTAAGTAATAGATGAGTCTGGAATGAGAGTGTCCTCTGAACTTTGGTTTCCTCATCTATTAAATGGAATAATAATAATGACGATGACGATGAATAATAATAATAATAATAATAATAATAATAATAATAATAATACTGCTGCAAACAGTTTGATAGCACTGATTACCTGCCGGGCTCTGTTGTAAGTACTTTTGTGGATTAATCTGCTTAATCCTATGCAGTATGATTACATCTAATTCCCACTATAGAGATAAACAACAAAAAATATCAGCAGACACTTATAGAGCACTGACATTACCAGGCTCTTGTAAATACATGTATCAACTTATTCTCACAATAACCTGATGATGGAAAACTATTGTTATCTCCATTTAAAAGATAAAGAGGCAGGGAGAAAATAAAGGCCTACTTCATAGCCTCTTGTGAAGCTGAATGATATAAAAAGTGTTATTATTTTCGACATCTCTTCAAATCATCTCTATCACTGCTCCTCCTCCCCTGATCTCTACTCTTAGCTCCATTCCCAAAGTTCACTCATGTTCCTGTCTCTCTCACCCACCTCTTCCTCCCCTCTCCACCCCCCTGCCCAGGTCCAGCCTCTGTTCTCCCACTTGAGTTCCTGCCCTGGCCACCTCCTGGCCTCCACACCTCCACTCTTGCACTCTCCAATCTATCCTACAAGTGGGAGACAAAGGGATCTTTCTTATGTATTATTGTAATTCTCCCTTCCTCAAAACTATGCCATGGCTCCCAGGTCTCTTAGGACAAACCCAACCTCTGAATGGCCTGCAATGCCTTTTGATATCTAGTTCCCGGGGAACCTTTCTGGGAAACCTTCTCCTTAAACTCTCCTCAAACACTGAATGTTTTGCAATTATGCGTCTCTAGTGCTTTGCACTTGCTGTTCCCTCTACCTGTATTATCCCCCTCCCTTTTTATTAGCTAACTCCCTCCTATCTTTCCAATCTCACCTCAGAGGCCAAGGCAAAAAGGTTGGACTTGGTCCTGGATCCTCCGCAAAGCCCTCCTGATTCTCCATCTCTCACCCAACCCACTGCCCCTTTAGTTAGGTTAGGAACTTCCCCTGGGCTCTCGGGGCCCATGGGCTTTCCAATCACAGGCCTGGTAACTCAGGCTTGTGCTTCCCCTCTCACAGCCCCATCACTCTGGGCCAGGAAACCAGCTGGCCAGGTGGTTCCTGAGGTCTGAATAGGGGAGAGAAAAGACCAGATCTCACCTCATCTTTAGCCTGGAGCAAAAATTCACTGCCATCCTGGGTCCTGTAGGAAGGGACACAGGACTTGGGGGATCTGGGGCAGGGGCCTGGCCCATGAGTCCACCAACTGCCCTCCCAGGGAGCAGGTCACAGCTGGGCCTTGGATCCCTCCCTCTCACCCATTGGGGGACTCACTGGAGTTTGAAGACATGCTTCTTTTTCTTGTAGTCACTAGCCACCTCGCTGATGGCCTTGTGCAGGCTGAGCAGTGGCTCCCCACCATGCGTACCCCCGGATGCCGGGCCCTTGGCGTCCTTGTAGAAGCCCAGCTCTCCCTTGCTGAGCACGCAGTACAGACTCACCCACGACCTGGGGCAATGAGACAGGGCTCAAGGCAGAGTCACAGCACTCTGCCTGAGCCCTCCTCCCTTGGGGCCTTTGCTTTAGCTGGGCAATAAGATCTGGGTGTTCCTTCTATGGCTGTTCCTAAGCTGAGGGGAGTCTAAGTCTCTCAGTACTGAGCCTTTGCCTTATCCCCTCTCACACAGAATTTCTAGAAGGCCAAACTTCAGCTGTCTCCTCCATAAGCCTTTTGCTTAGGCTGTTCCTAGCCACTCCACCTCCCATGGAATCTCCTGAAAGGAGAGCTACTGGTTTTCTGCCTGGAATGAAGAATTCATATCTCCCTATTCAGCCAAAGCCCCAACTGGGGAGGAGGAAGTCCCCCAAAAGCAAAATATACCAAGATGCCCGTTTAGTCCCATTTTGGCCTCAGCACAGGGAAGACAGACTACTGAGACCCACAGGCCATCTCAGCCTGTTCTGCCCATTCACGTCTTGGATCTAGGCCTCTGCTCGTTGGCCAGTGCTACCCTTGTTGGTTTTACCTCTCCCTAGATTCTGTCTTCCAGATGGACAAAAAGGGGTTGGACAACTAGGAGCTGGACTCCAAGAGTAAACCCATTACCGTTAGGCACGCATTTCACGGCCCTAGTTTGGGGTCCTCCCTCTTAAGATCTAACCCCAGTTTGAAACCTCGAGGGTGAACTCGCCCCAGTGACTGGTTGTTTTTGGGTTGCAATTTACTCACGTTTGGAACATTTTATTCAGGTCACATCCCTTCTGAGTTCCACCCGCTCACCCATTGGACACACTAACTTTAGGCCACTCCTGTTTATTGCTTGATTCTTCGACATTAAGTCCCGCCCCCCATAAGGCCCCACCTACCCCGCCACCGGTTGGATGCCCGGAAGTTTAGCCCCACCCCTCCTCAGGTCCACCTAGGCACTCATTAGAGATCCTGCGCTTGAGACCTGCTTTCCAAAGCCCCGCCCACACGCTCACCGGTTGGATGACTTGCGGTTAGCGTCGAGCTCGCGCTTGCGCAGCAGGAAGCCCTCGTGCTGCACTGTGTGAGTGGGCGGTGGCGGAGGCGCGGGGGCGGAGCCGCCCTGGGCCGGAGCCGAGCGCGAGCGCCGGCTTCCCGCGCCCTCACCACCCTCTCGCGGCCGCGGCCGCCGTCGTGGCTTGGGCCGGTCCCGCGCCCGCGGCCGGTCCGGCCGTGGTGTCCGTTCGGGCGGCTCAAGCCCATTAGGTAGGCGGCCGGGGGGAAGCTCGCGAGGCTGAGGCAGCGACGGCTGTGTGAAGGGAGGGGGAAGAGGGGTGCTGTCCATAGTGGAGTGTGAGGGTGTCCATCTGGATGAACTCACGGGTCTGGGGGACCCATCTGTCTGCAGGGCCATGTCTTGGAGGCGAGTATGGGAGGAACTCGGGGCTGGAGGCCCAACTCTTAGGGGCCCCACTGGTCTTGGGAGTGAATGCCAGGACTCCCAGGTTTGGAGTCCCTCTTGATCTGAGCTTAGGGAGAAGGGGGCCATAGAGGTGGGGTACAGGCAGGAGGTATCCCAGCTGTCTGTAGGAGGAATCTGGGGCTTCCTTCTGTGTGTGATTGTAAGGAAATTTGAGACTAGAGAATTCCAAGGCAGATACAGGAAGAGTGTGTGTGGAGGGGGAAGGAGTCTCTGAGGTCTGTGGCCTCATCTAAGGGAGAAATTTTCAGATTATGGGGAGCATCTGGGGGCCCTTTCCATTCTCTGAGTCTTCTGCAGGGTTCAGATGCGGGGACCCAGGGCTAGGAGCTAGTGTCCCCATTCTCCCATTCCCCACCCATTTGGAGGCTCAACTTACCCCAACAGGGAGCCCTGGGCCGGCTTCTTTCTCCTGTAGCTGCTCCACAATGTCAGCCAGGGTGGCCTTCCTGGAGATAGGGGGGGCAGAAAGACCCAATGGAACTGGGGTGCCTTCTCCCAAGGACCAGCCTGGCTGGCTGGAGCAGCCTCGACTTCTTGGCCCCAGATGCCAGACCCCTGTCTGCTTATGCAGCTGCCTCTCATGCTGTTGGCCTTAGACACACCACAGGTGCTCAGGCCGTGGCAGCTGAATGAATAGAGGACAGAACCTCTTTCCCCTTTGAGTTTTAAGCAGCATGAAGAGCAAAATGCAAACTGGTGCCTTCTAGCCTTTGAAGGTACTGCTGTCTTTTCCTACCCAACCCTGAGCTCCTAAGTCTCCTGGACTTCCCCCATCCCAGTTCTGATCATTCTGGGTCGTCACTGTCCGGTGATAAATCTGTTCCCCCCACTGGAATGTGAGCCCCATGAAAGCAGTGGTAGGGCTGGGTGGGTCGCTGCTCACCCCAGCACATACTACACAGGGTAGGCGTTCAGTAAATGTTCATAAAATATGAAATTAGATCAGGAAGTTGTCACTGAAACATTTGACCCAAGACCTCTTTCTGGGGACACAGCTGATTGGATTGATCTGCGCAACACACTCTGGCTAACTCTGTCCTTTCTTTTAACGGTTCGAACTGCGGCTGTGGGACAATGGGCATATCGCCTATGCTCTTTCAGCCTTAGATTACATCTCTGCAAAATGGGTACCACGACTCTCTTCCTCTCGCTAGGTAGTTCTGAGCCTGGAAACCCTCTCCATTGGGCCTGCGCGGCTCCAGGAGCTCTCCGGGCCCCCTTCCTTCACTCCTGAACACGTGGGGCCTCACCCCCTGGCCAGCTCTCCTCTGGCGGGTGTCTCCTGTTCGCTGGACTCCTGCCGCTCCAACCGTCGCTCGCGCCGCTCGCGCCGCCGCTCCATCTGCTCATAGCGGCCCAGGGTAAGGCTGTGTGCCGCCTCGTGCTCCACGGATTCCTGCCGCTCTGGCCGCCGCCTACGCGCAGCCTCCTCGTATTGATCCGCCGATTCCTGCCGCTCTGGCCGCCGCCTTCTGGGCAGCTCCTCCGTGCGATCAGCTGACTCTTGCCGCTCCGGCCGTGGCCGGACTTGTTCCGCCGCCACGGGAACCCCGGGGGTCTCCACCACGTCCACTCGACCCGCTGGCGGGGCCGTAGGCTCCACCCTCCCCGGGACCTCCGGCAGCCGGTCGATGCGCGGCTGGAGGCGCTCGGGCTTGAGCTCCTGGCGCACGTACCCAACTCGGGTCCGCACCTCGGCAGACAGAGTGTCCGAGGCCCGGCGGGCCAGGGGCTCCAAGCCCCTCTCGTAGCCCGCTGGCCGCAGCAGAGGCGCGCCTTGGCCGCCAGTTCCGTGGGGTCCCCAAAGAATTTTCGTCCCAGCAGAGGGGTGGGCGGCTGCTTGCTCTGTTCTGCCTTGAGTTTCTCGATCTGGGGACGCAAAGGCGGGGAGGGAGGTGTGGGAGGAGGGTGGCCTGGGAAGGCGGCTCTGGGTTGTCGGCCTCACCACCCAATTTATTAGTTTTTTGGTCGTGACAAAGCAAGATTGTCTAGGCCTGTGTCCATGCTTTGCTCTCTGCCAGGAACCTAATTCCTATTTTCTCCCGCAAACCCCAAGTGTTAAGGATTAGCTATATCATCACTTTCTCTAGCTTCCTTTCTGACCCCCACTGCCTCCCTCCTGAATGTCCTCCCACCCAGGACCTTAAGCCTTTGACTACAAGGGTCTCTCCTCCCCAGGCCAGGCCAAGTGCGTCTGGGCTCCCACAGCCCCCTGTGCTTCGCCCATCTCAGCCCTGGGTTGTCACTGTCTGGTACCAGGTCTGTCCCTGCCACCACCCACCCCATCCGGCCCTTGGAGCCCCATGAGGGTCTGTCTCTGCTTCACTCAATGCAGGGCTAAATACCAAGTCCCAGCACGTCTGTCTCTATAGAGGGATGGGGCGGGGCTCTGGGTGGGGGGCTGGGCAGGATCTGGGTGCTGACCGTGGTCAGGCGCCGCAGAGAGCTGAACCTTTCTTCCCAGGCTGCGGCTGCTTTGCGGAAGGCCTCGTGTCTCCGGATAAGCTGCTCCACCTCGTCCACACTGCTGCCCAGCTCGCGGCTCTGCAGAAGCGGCTCTTGGGCTGTCAGCCAGGCATCAGCCACCACTGCCTCCTGGGCAAATTGGTGCACCTCCAGCACTGAGGGGAGACACACCGAGTAAGTGTGCTGGAGTAACCCGGGGCCCTTCACGGGGCAGTGGCTGTCTTCTCTGGCCTTCCACACCCCCATGGCTTCCTCGATGCTCAGCACTGACCACTCTGAGCTCTGCAGGAATCAGCGAGGCTGGAGCTACTTCTGAGGGCACCAACTTCTCCCCTAGGTACCTGCCACCAGGGCTTCAATGGCAAGTCAGACCCCTTGTCCACCCTGCCAGGCCTTCATGTTTGCTCCTGGGGACCTGTGAGTGAGTGGTGTGCAAAGCATGCCTGTGTCACCCTCTGTGCCTTTCCAAACCCACTGGAGCATGTCCCTGTGCCCTCGAGCCACGGGTGTCTGGGCCCCCACTCACTCTGCTGCAGCCACTCCCAATGGCGGTCCCACTTGTCCGACACCTCCTCCTTCCTGGTTCCCAGCTTGTCCAGCTGTGCCTGGATCTGGGAGTGGTGGGTGGGTGGGAGAGGCATCAAGGGCGGCTCCCACCCCAATGAGCACGGATGGCAGAGGGAGACCCCCTGCGCCCCTCCCCACCTCGTCAGCTATAGCACTTTTGTTGAGCAGCAGAGAGCGCCCCAGCTCCTGGCAGGCCGTCAGCTCAGGCACCCGTGCCTCCAGCTCTGTCTTCAGGCCCTGGTGGTAGTTCATGAGCACCTCCACCGACGACACGTCCCTACAGTGGGCAGTGGGCAGGGATCTGAGCCACAGGTGGCTTCCCTCGGCCCGCCCCATAGTCAGAGAGGAGCCTAGATCTCTGAGGCTGAATTTCTACACAATCTCCAGACACCCACCTTTTATGCCCAAATTCTGAGGGTCCAAGCTTCTCCACTAATTCAACGATTCCAACTTTCTCCAGGGTGCTACAATGTCACACTTTTGTAATTCTAAACTAGGATTTCAAGATCCAAATTTTTCCAATTTCCTAAAGCTATGCTTCCGAAGGTTCCACTAGCTGATGATTCTAACCTTTTAAGTGTGCTGGTCAGTACAGAAGCCATTAGACGTGGGCGGAGACCGAGCACTAGAAACGTGGCTGGTCTGAACTGAGATGTGTTGAAGTGTAAAGTACATACTATTTTGAAGATTTAGTGTAAAAAAGAATAAAATATCTCAATAACTTTAATATTAACTACATGTTGAAGTGATAATATTTTGAATATACTGGGTTAAATAAAATAAATTAGTAAAATTAATTTTCACTTGCTTCTCTTTACATTTTTAATGTGGTTACAAGAAAAGCTTAAGCTATATATGTGGTTCACATCTGTGGCTTGCATCGTAGAACTACTGGACAGCACTGTACCCCGCTGTCATATATCCAAAACGAATTCCAAATTTCCAAAGGTTCCATCGGTTAGCAAGTATAGCCTTATAAGACTTAAAATGGCCAAATTTATTTCTGAAAGTTTCACATTGTAATGATACCTAATACTTAGACTCTCTAGAACGATCTGATTCTCCCTGAAATTCTCCATCGCTGTCAATTCACCCATCATTCATCCTTGGCTCTTTTTCCCCCCAGTCCTTGAAACTAATCCATCAGTCAAGACTGGACATTTATAACTTTAAAGCATAGGCTGTGGAATGGCATGACCTGGGATTTGTTTCAAAATAACTCAGCAAGGGGTAGAAGGGGGACATGGAGGAGTTCACAGATGAAACAAGATTGGCCAAATATTGATAGTTGTTCACTATGTATATGTAGGTTCACTACACTGTTATGGCTACTTCTGTGTATACTTGAAATTTTTTATAATAAAAAGATTTTGTAAATTCCTAAAAACAATCATTTCGCCACCATACTAACCCAAGCCAAAAGCAGCAGCAGCAGCCCCCTGACTGGTCTACCTGCTTCCATCTTTGTTCTCCATATACTTTTCGCAAGGCACCTGGAGCGGTCCTTCTCAAATGTACATCATATCACATCACTCCCCTGTTCTAGACTCTCCCATGGCTCCCTTCTCACTCTGAAAAAGGGCAAACTCCTCACTACACCCTACTGCCCCTTAAACGTCATTTCCTGCCTCTCTCCACTCTCTCCTCACTCCCTCCATGCAGCCACAGATTGTCTGGCTCTTCCTCAAAGATGCCTAAGCACAACCTACCTTAGGACCTTTGTACCTGCTGACCTGGAGAACCCTTCTTCCCAAACTTTACCATCACTTCATTCGGTCTCAAACATATATCCTCAGAGAGGCCTTACCAGCTAGCACCTTATCCCCTTACTTTGCTTTATTTTTCTTCAGAGCCCTTATTACTATCTGAAATACTATTAGGTGTGTGTTTACTTATCTGTTGCCTGTCTCCACCCTCAGAATGCAAGTTGCATCAGGGCTGGGGACTGGCTTTGCTCATGATCTGTCACATAGTAGGCATTTGATAAATATTTGCTGAGTAAAAGTAATGTAGACTGCAGGCCTCACAGTCACTAAACAATGCTACATGAGTGCAGGTTTAATCCCTAAAACCTCCCATGTGATCCTCTTTTTCTCATCTGCAGCTGGATACAGAGGGTCCAGCAAATGACACCTGGGGCCAAGAAATGCATCTAGTTCCCTATCACTGTGGGACAGGCTCCTACCAGACACTCACAATGAACCATTATGTGGGCAATAAATCAGTGCCCACCAGATTAAGCCACACATATGGTTCCGTACCTCCTTGTCCCTATTCTGGCTGCAACCCATCCCATGCCAAAGAGGATAGTAGTGGGTGATTAGGAAGGACAGAGGCAGGAGGATGCCCCACGCTCTGAGCCCCCAATGCCAGGCCTGACAAGGGTTCTTAGTACACGATGCATTTAGAATAGTGCCTGGCACACAGAAGTGACACACGGATATTGGCTATTGTGATTTCTTATGGGAAGGGGGCTACTGATGGGCTGGGAATGGCTGCCCAGAGGCAGGTAGAAAGCCTGAGGTGTGAAGAGGGGCACCTGGGCTTGTCAGCTGCCCCAATCTGCCCAGCGATGCCATCCATCCAGGAGAGCAGGTCCCGGGCCTGGCTGTGGAATCGCAGGGCATCGGCCGTGGAGCTGACGTGCAGGCGGGCGTCCTCGCAGGCTGCCAGCAGCTCCTTCCAGCCCTGCATCACCTCCTGCTCCCGGCTGGCGATGGCCTCAGCATGCTCGCCCGCATACACCGTCCGCAGCTGGGCTGCCCCCTCCTGCAGCTGCCGTACCTGAGGGGCACGCCAGGTGGAGTACCAGCCCTCCATGGGCCAGGCTCCGCCCTCTTTATCCCCCATCTGCTGGCTGGGTGCAGAGCCTAACAATGTAAGGAGCCCACACCCTGCTGATCCCACGCCTGGGTTTCCCTGTCCGCTGCCTGATTTTTCTTTGACTTACCTGCATTCTTTTCGACCTACCCCCAGGTTTCTTTCAGTCCACTATCTGATTTATTTTGGTCTAAGAGCTCTATATCTATTGCACCCGTCACCTCATTTTTTCAGGCCCACTTCTATCTTGTTTCAGACAGATCTGATTTCCTTCAGGAAACATCCTTCCACCCTGATGTTTATGAGACATACTGTCTAGTTTTTGTTTCTACTCAATTTTTTTCAGACCCACTATGTACTGCCCAATTTCTTGCAGAATGACTATTCAATTATTATCAGGTCTCCTGTCTAATTTCTATTGGTTCTGCTATGCGAGTTCTATTGGACCCACTGCTCCCTCTGATTTCTTTTGAAATGACCACCACTGTCTATCAGATCCACCACTTAATCATTATCAATCTCCCCGTCTGATTTCTAACAGTCATTTGTATGACTTAAAATAAAAATAATTGTTCAATTTCTACCTTCCATTAGATCTGCAACCTGATTTCCTTCAGTTCTGCTGCCTGAGTTCTGTCAGGCCCACAGCTTCATCTCCATCTGATTTCTCAGATCTACCTCCCAGGTCCTGTCAAACCCATTGCCTGATTTCTATTAGCTCCATTGTTATCTCCATTAAACCCATCCATCAAATTTCTTTCAGGAAAATCACACAATTTCTGTCAGAGATTGGACATCTAATATCTATCTGCCTCACAGGCACATTTCTCTTAATCTTTTCCCAATTTCTTTTTGGCCGTACATCTGGATTTGGGTAAGATTCACTTCAAAGTTCCTAGAAGAAACCCTGGCCAATGTGCTTTGAAATATCGTGTGATTTCTATCAGAACCCTATATCACTTTTTTTCTGCTACTGTCTGATTTCTGTGTACTAGGAAATCAGTTCATTTTCTACCTGCCCCATCATCTAATTTCTCCATTCCACGGCGTTTTCTATCTGTCCCACCATCTAGTTTCAACGTGCTCTACAGCCTGATTTTTGCCTGCCCTGATGCCCACTTCCCTTGGTCACGCTGTCCGGGCCCTCCCACTTCCCCTCCTGGCCGCCGGCACCCCACCTGGGACACGAGGAGCTGCAGGTCATGCTCGAAGGCGCGTAGAGTCCGCTGCATGGAGCTGGCACTGGGTCTTGGTTCGGGCGGGGCGGTCAGGCGGGGCAGGCGCCTCCGCTTCTCCTCGATCTGTCCCTGAAGCTCTCGGGCATCGCTGAAGAACTTATGCAGATCCCGCGAGGCAGCCAGAAGCTGGGCCCGTGTGCCCATAAGCTCCAGCAGCTCAGCCCAGGCCTCATTCAGCCCGTCCTTCCATTCAGCCATGGTGGCCGCTGCTGTATGGCCGCACTCGATCAGCTCATCGACCATCTGGTTCACGGCCGCCAGCCGCTCCCGCCCCGCTGTGCCGTCTCACTGGCAAACTCCGAGAATTTCTCCTGCAGCACCTGCCACCAGGAAGTGGGGGCATGGTGTGAGCAAAGGTGCTGTATGTACCACGCTCTCTCCAACCCACCATCTTGTGGCCGGTGAGGATAACAACACCATAATTTTAAAAATTCAACACTTATTGAGCACTTACTCTGTAGCAATAATAGTATCAACAATAATAATATAAAATGCTAATAATAACAACACTGCGTGGGGCGCTGTGTGTGCCGAGCACTGTCCTAAGTGCAATACAGTACAGCGGCCCCCCCTTGTCCTCTGTTTTGCTTTCCATGGTTTATGTTACCCATAACAAAAATATTAAATGGAAAGTTCCAGAAATAAACACTTCCTAAGTTTTAAATTGTATGCCATTCTGAGTAGTGTGATGAAATCTCGCTCTGCCTCACTCTACCCTGCCTGGGACATGAATCTTCCTTTTGTCCAGCGTCTCCACGCTGTGTGTTCCTGGCCTGTTAGTCACTTAGTAGCTGTCGAGTTTATCAGATTGATTGTCGTGGTATCGCAGTGCTTGTGTTCATGTAATTCTTAGTTTACTTAATAATGGCCTCAAAGTGCAAGAGTACTATTGTTGGCAGTTCGGATATGCACAGAGAAGCTGTAAAACACTTCCTTAAGTGAAAAGGTATATATATGTAGAAAAAAACCATAGTGTGTGTATATATATATATATATATAGGGTTCAGTACTATTAGAGGCTTCTGGCATCCACTGGGGGTCTTGGAACGTATACCTCATGGATAGGTGTAACTACTGTATATTAAATTCATTTGGCTCACAACAGAGCCACGAGATGGGTGCTATTATTATCTCCATGTTACAGATGGGGAAACTGGGGCCCAGAGAATCTCAGTAGCATACACAGTAGCCACTGGTATTATTGTTATTGCTAACGATGCTCACCGTGACGTGCTCAAAGTCCTGGCCAAGCTCAGGTGAGCCAGCCACCACCTCCTTCTCTGCGATCCAGTGCTCCAGCTCGTCCACCTGGCGGCTGAGCTGGTACAGCCAGTACTGCTGCTCTAGGCCCACCCTGCGCTCCTCGCCCAGCTCCTTGAGTGCCACATACAGGCGGTCCACCTGAGACTGTCGCCGGCTGATCTGCTCACTGATGGGGACAGGGAGAAGCAGGGAAGGAGTCTCTGAGACTTGCAGGACAGAGCTGTGACCCCCTGACACCCTCCATCAGGGCATGGCTGTGTCTCCTCTGAACCTTCAGACAGGGTCGTATCCCTTGGACTCCTTCGCACAGGACTGATTTCTGCAAGCCTTGGATTCAGTCAACCCAGTAGTTGTACCTCAGCGCTCAGGCTTCCCTAAACAAGATAAGCCCTTTCCCTAAAGCTGGTCAATCTGCAGCTCCATGACCTTCCCCTCCAGCAACCTGGGTGGGACTCCAGACTCCCTACCTGGGTCTGCAGCCAATCCGCTTCACCTCCAGCTCCAGTCTCCAGGTTTGGATGGTCAGAGATCCAGCCCTGTGCTCCCTCTCAGCTCTCACTCCTGGTCCAGACCTCCCACATGTAGCCCCTACACCTGACCTCAAGAAGTCCACTGGCTGGCCATCCGGAAAGTCTCAGGCCATGCCCAATCATGGAAACTCCCTGACACTGCTCAGACACTGGGTGGGAAGAGGACTCTCCCCTGTCCTGAGCTATTACTTATCACCTCAGTCCTAGACAATGCCCCCAACCCCTAGGCTCAAATCCTAGTGCTCCTGGCCACATCCTCTCGACCACCCTGGGCAGTGTCCATCCATTCCAGCCCCAACCACTAGCCAAAATCCGTGGGCTCCAGTATGCGGCATTGAGGGCCCCTCCTACCCACATGGCCAATTCTGGCCCTGTCCCAGTTTCCAAAGCAAAGCTTCAGATCTTACTTAGACCATTCCCTAAGGACTGGTCCCGGCCCCGCCTGGCCCCGACGCCCCGCCCCCAGCCCCACCCCCACCGCCATGCCCACCCACCTGTCTGGGTGCCCCATTTCCAGTAGCGCCCGGCACTGACGTGACAGCTGCGCGATGCTTTCCTCGTAGTTCTCCACGCCCTGCTCCAGCTGCAGGTGCTTCTTGAGCAGCTGCAGAGTGCTCTGTTCGTCCTGGGGACACAGGGCGCCAGCGATGAGGCGGCAGCGGCCGGCCCCGAACTCCAGAGACCCCAGGTCCCCGCACCCCCAGCCCGGGCGCACCTTGCCCTTGTCCTCACTCATCATGAGCAGCTCCTGCTCGCCTAGCCACGCTTCCACCTCGGCCATGTCAAAGTAGTACTGCTCCACCTGGAAGGCGGCGTCCAGCACCTGCTGCCGGCGCTCGGTCGCCTCGCGAAGTCCAGCCCAGGAGCTCTGCAGCTGCTCCTGGCCTCGGCGCACGGCCTCCGCCTCGGGGCTGCGCAGCGCCGCTAGGGCGCCTGCGCGCTCCAGCACCTCCTCCAGGCGCGGCCCGTGAGCCTGGATCTCCCGCCGCAGGCCCTGGGGGAGGGAGATGGGGGGTATAGCGGAGAGGGGCGCTCAGAGGTCCTGCAAGACCACTTGCGCCTCCTCGACTGGCGCGTCCCAGGAGAGAGTGGCAAACACTCGCACATCCGCCAGTCTGTGCCAGGTCCCACCGAAGGATCTGCTGTTACTCGCTCACTCACTCATATCCCGTGTGGCAGGTGGGAAAACGGGCAGAGAGATGCGAAGTACAAAGTACATCATCCCATAACAAGCACCTAGTAAAGGGGTGACAGGATTTGAGCAGAGGAAGCTGGCTCCAGAGATTGTGCTGGGAACCAAGCCGCCTGGTGACGCCAGATCCCCGCTATTGGTTAAAAGCAGGCCTGAGAATCAGGTTGTTTAGGGGTAGCTGGGGTATACATGTAGTGACGTGTGCAAATCTTAGGGTACCACCCCGCACGTATTACACGTGTCTCCCGTGTACCCAGATCAGGATATGGAACAGTTTCATCACCCCAGAAGCTTCCCTCAACCAGCTCTGTAGTTGCCAAGTACCTTATTTAACCCTTCCTGTGCCTTCCAGACACTTTGCTAAGTAAGCACTTTGCAAAATGTAGCCTCTCATCTGGTCCACACTCCATGCCCAGGAGCCAGACATCATTACCATTTTCATTTTATAGATGAGGAAACTGAGGCACAGAGTTGGGGAACTTGCTGAAGTCACATGGCTAGTGGTGGCTGCTGCTATCTACTCTGTGGTGCACTTAGAATTGTGCCTGGCACACAGTAGGTGCTCAGTCAATATCAACAGCTATCAATCATTTAACAGCACCTGTGGGTCGGGCACTCTCACACACGGCTGAGCCCCATCCCCCTCCAATTTTAAGCATTAAGCGTACCTGATCATTTTATTCAACCATGAAAATAACAGGCCAGTTCTGTTTGTTCCCAACACTGTTCATGGCCAAGAGTGTTTTCATCAAGATGGAAAAACAAAATCTAAGAAAAACTCCAGCCTCTGAAAGAGCTCTGTCTAGTACAGCACGATCACAGACCTTTCACAATAATTTGTATACGCACCTTCCCAGCATCCTTCAGTGCCCCATTCTCCCAACTAGTTCGGTTAAAGGGGGTAATGACAATACCTACCTCATAGGGTAATTGTGGGGATTCAATGGGTAGCATAAACCCCGGGACAGGACTTGACACATAATAAGTCCTTAATCAGTGCTTTGTTGCTATTGTCTTTTATGTGTTCTAACTTTGCACTTTGATAAAAGAATTTCTTTGACCAAAGAGTTTCTCTGCGATTGGAGAGCCACTGTTCTAGACCAACTCTCTACTTATTTAGGTGTGGAAACTGAGGCCCAGAGAGATGAACAGAGATTTCGTGATTTTAGGGGCTCACGAGCTCCCCATGGTGCTCAGCTTAGAAGTAAGCATTCTCACTGATCTCTGTCCTCTCTCCCTGTGGGTGTTTTGAGTTTTTGTTTGTTGTTTTTCCTTTTCATGGCCCAAGAGCCATTCCTCTTACTTCTAGTCACGGGACTCTGATTTTCTTTTGGGGAACTTACTTTGCTCCATCTCAGCCCAGGTATTAAGTTAGGGTTGACTCCACCTGCCATTCCAAGGGTGGGCTCTTAGCCCAGACCAGGCAAATCAGAGCAGTCCGAATCCCTGGCCACCATGAGTTGCTCAGGGGTGGACATGTGACTCAAGCAGAGGCAGTAAAAGTTGGTCCTGGAAATACTGCTGACTAGTGAGACTGGGCTTCTTTTTAGACAGAGAAATTCTCTTCAGTTTTGCGGTTGAGATGTAAACTTGAATCTGTTGGAGGTCTTTGACCACCAGGAGAGGAGAGTTGGTCTGAGAACAAAGCTAACACAGAAAAAACAAAGGAGCTGAAGCTGAGTGATTCATGATATCATAGAAGCACCTAGACACACTTATACCTGCTGTCCACAGTCTTTTCAATGACAAGAGCCAACGAATTCCCCTGTTTGTCTTTAACCACCCTGAGCAGTTTTCTGCCGTTTTCTATCACTGGGATGCAAATGCATCCTAACCCCATCCCTCACCCAGGCTCTGCTCACCTGGTTCTTTTTGATGTACTGCTGGACAGCCTGTAAACCGTTGCCTCGCTCTGTCTGCATGGCCAGTGGCAACCGCTCCTGGACCCATGCCTGGGGAGGATACAGTGAGTTCAAGGGGAGAATGCACCCCAGGAGCCCTGAATCCCAACTAAACTGTAAGCCACCTGCACAGCACCCAAGGCCTTTCCTTGCCTAAGAGCCCACTCATATCTTCCGCCACCTCTCTGCACTCGCTCCAGCTTGCTCTCTGCACTCAAGCCAGGCTCATGCTTACCTCTGGTCTTTGCACAGGCACGTTTTGCTTCCTGGAATTCCCTTCCTACTCCCTCAGAGGCTCATGTGTACTCTTTCTTCATGTCTCAGCTCAGACACTCCCTCCTCTAAGAAATCCTCACTAACTTCAGACTTTGTCCAGAGGAGTCTGGGCTCCCAGGGCCCCCTTAACTCCCCTACAATCCTAACCACCCTGAGTTGTCACTGTCTAGGAATAAGTAAGTCTGTTTTCCCCTTTGGACTCTGAGCTCTGCTGGGCAGGAATGGATGAGGTCTGCCATGGTCACCCCTGTGACTCCAGCATCATCTAAGCACAGGGCTGGGGCCAGAATGATAAATGAAGAAGCAAATTAGTGGTGAATGAATGGGCAAAATCAGGAAGTGAATGGCTGAATGACGAAATGAATGGACGAGCGATGGGTACATAAATGAGTACTAAGTAAATCAATGAGCAGAGATAGGAAAAAAAAAGATGAATCAATGAATAAATGACTTCACGAATAAATCAATGACCGATTAAAAATGAGTGAATGAATGTGAATGAATGAGTGAATGAATAACTGAATGAGTAAATGAATAAGTTAAGGATTGAACGACTGAGTCTCAGTATCCCAGGTCTCCCAGCCACCTCCACTCTTGAACCCGCCAAGGTACCACGGCCCCGCCCCCGCTCCCAGTCTCTACCCCCGCCCCCCGCCCGCCCCGGCCCCGGCCCGCTGGCCCGCCCCTGGCCTCACGCCCCGCCCCAGATCACCGCGTCAGGCCTCACCAGCTCGTCGTCGAGGTCGTGCGCCACCTGGTGCAGCTCCTTGGAAGCGAGCAGCAGGCGGCGGCGCTCCTGCAATGGCTCGAGCAGGCGCACCAGGCGCTCGCCCACCGCGTTCTGCCGCTCGCCCACCAGCTCCTTGCTCGCGGGCTCCAGCGGCAGCGCCGCCGTCTGCGCCTGCAACTCTCCCACCTCGCGGTACCACTCCTCCACTTGTGACTCCATCGACTGTGGGAATAGGGACAGGGTCAGCGGGACCCACCCTCCATCCCAATCCTGTTGTGGCTCTCCAGCACCTTGACGGGGACAGCAAATCCGTTGCCACAGCCCACTATTCCACTCTCCCTTTGCTCAATTCCCTTCGTAAGAGATGCCCTCCTCTCTGATCCTGCAGTCCGCTAAGCTAGTCCTGGCCTCGGGGCCTTTGCCTTTGCTGTTCCCTCTGCTAGGCAAGTGCTTCCTTGTCAATCGGATTTCAGCTCAAATGTTACCTTCACAAAGAGGCATACTGACTGACCCCCTGAACTAAAGTGGTTCATTGATTCGTTCACAGAAAAACCTTCACAGTTGGTGGTATCCCTGTTTTACAGAGGAGGAAACTGAGGCCCAGAAAAAGGTAATTTGTCCAAAGAGCCAACCTTTCCAGATATCAAAAATAAATACAAAGCTATAGTGATTTAAATAGTTGATGTGCCATTGGGATAGGCAGAGTACAAAAGCACAACCAAATACACAGGAGAATTCATAGATAGATATCGTTTCAAATCTTCAAGGAAAAGATAGACTATTCAATGAATGGTCATGGGCCAACTGACTAACCAAGCTGGATCCCTTCCTGGCTCTTTTTGCTGAAAACAGTTCCAGATGGATTAAAGACTGAAATGGAATAAGTAAATCCATAAGGTACTAGAAGAAAACCTGGGCAAATGTTTTTATAATCTTGGGATGGAGAAAATCTTCCCAAGCATAAAAACCATAAAGGGAAAGATTTACAAATTTGGCCACATAAAATACTTTTTCATCAACCAAAATTTCTAGATGTAGTTAAAGGCAAATGACAAACTAGAAAAATATTTAATATGTATTAGAGTAAGGAGTTAGTTTTTTTACCATCAAAAAATTGCCCGTTCTACTGCTTCCTTTGTTTCCAAAGCACTTACCACCACCAGGCAACTGTCTTTGCTTGTGGGGTTTTTATTGGTCCACTGCTTCTAGAGTGTGAGCTTCAAAGAAAGACTGCCCAAAAGAGAAATGGGCATCAGTTGTGAACAGCCAGCACACAGGAGAAAAAATAAGCACACGAGTGTCACTTATCAGTAGGGAAATATAAATTAAAACAAGGTGTCCTTTTCTAGTCATCAGGTTGGCAAAAATGTAAAGATTGATAATATCTAGTGTTGGCGAAGCTACAGGGAGATGGGCACACTCAGCCACTGTCGGCGGTGGTGTAAATGAGGAGAGCCTTTTTGGAAGGCAATTTGGCAGGTCCTATCAAAATGCAAAATGTGTCAAAATGCTTTGACTCAGCACTTGCATTTCCATTTCTAGGAATATAGCTAAAAAGTACTGGCACATATGGACAAAGATGTTTGTCTAAAGACGTTCATCGTAGCAGAGATGTTTTGTCCAAATGATCTCATTGTAGCAGAATTTATAATGAGAAAAAAGTGGAAACAACCTCTATGCCAGTTAGGAGTGAAATGGTTAAACAAATCGACAACAGTATGGGATAACATACTGTTAACATACTGAAATTCACTGTAAGAGGAAAAAGCGATTTAAAACATACATATGAATATATATTTGCAGTGAATTGCACATGCGTAAAACTCCCCTGGAATAAACAAAACATTAAGAGCAGATGGTACCTGTTGGGGGGTTGGGAACTTAGTGAATGAGGACATGGATGAAAGAGGCTTTTCACATTCGATTTTGATATAGGTTTTGATGTCCAAACCATAAAATTTATGTGTTCAAAAATTTAAATTAGACATGGAAAATGAATAAAATAAAAACATAGGTACATTTGTAAATGCATAGAAGGAGGTCTAGAAGGGTGCAAACCAAATAATAATTGAGGTTCATTTTGGGGTGTGAGACCGGGAGGCACGCTGAGGGAGGCTTTGTCTTACTGAAGACTTTTTGGTTAGTAAGATCTTTTACCAAAAGAACATATTTACTTATTGCTTGTGTGATTCTAACCAGTTGGGGGAAGCTCAAAGACAAAATAACAATAATGAAATTAAGTGGTAACAGATCTCTCAAAAAACTGCAACCAGAACTCAAAACTAAGAACCGAATCAAGACTTTTGTTCCAAGGTTTGTAGTGCAGAAATGATGCTTTTGCCTGCCCAACATCCATCCCTTCGCAGCAGTATCTCAAAGCCCACTCTGAGGCCCTGAGCTTCTTGAGGGACTACTGAAAACTATAAGATCAAGGGTGGCCACGTGACCCAAGCGTGGCCAATCAGAACACTGGAATCATCCTGGTCACAGGGATTGGATCAGGGATAGCCATGTGACCTAAGCAGGGCCAATGAAAACAATTCCAGCTTCCTGAGGAGCTGATGAAACTTAGTGGCCAAGAATGGCCATGTGACTCAGGCCTGGACCATGAGCCCACTGAATCACTGCGACCAAAGATTGGGTTCAAGGATTGGCACATGACCTAAAATCAACCCATGAAAACTCTTCCTACTTTTGCTGGAAAAGAATATGCACTCAGAAGGGATGCTCTCTTTCTCACAGGGTTCCTAAGCTGACAGAATGTAGGCCTGGGCTGTTGGAGGCCATCTTGCCACCACAAGGAAACAGAATCCCCAACAATGAGGCCAACAGAGAGGAAGCTGGGTGCAAGAATGGATACAGAGAGATTCCTGAGGACATAATTTGCATGAGTGAGCCAACCATGCCGGAAGCTGCATATCCCCTAGATCTTTCAGCTATGTCAGCCAACTAAGTCTTCTTTTGGCCTATGTCAATTTGGGTTAAAATCTTATGAACTGCATCTTAAAAAGTCTCAGCTGATACAGGTCATACTCTGTAGGAGTCAAAAAATGGGTAAAAATGAAATTTTATAACAAGTCACCCCAAACCTTTTTCACTAAGAAAATAAAAATGCATTAAAATTCAGGAAACTTAAATATAGTCTGAAATGTTAAGGTTATAAGTTCCAATTCCCATTAGAAGAAAACCCCTCCACAACCCCCAGCAAGTGGCCACATGACCTGATATGGAATAATTCTAGATACTGACACTTTCCAACTTCTACAAAAATGCCATGTATTTTGAACACCCATTTAATGTGTATCCTTTCCTGCAAATGTAGGAAAGGACAAAGAAGTACAATGGTCATTAAACATGAAAAGATGTTCAGCCTCCATCGATGCTCAGGAAAATGCAAATTAAAATAACTACAAGACAGTATCTTTCACCTCTCAGATAAGCAGAGATTAAAAATCTTGACAATATCTAATGATGGTGACTGTTGCAAGGCATAACTGCTGTCACACTGAGGTGTATCCACTGCCTTTTCAAAAAGCTATTTGACAATATCCATCAAGAAGTTTAATGCACATGCCCTTTGGCCCAGGAGTGTCACTTTGAGAACCATTTTGTACAGTAACACTTGTGCGTGGGCTCAAATATATATGAACAGGGATGTCTGTCTTGGCACTATACTAGCAGAAGATTGGAAATAGCCCGGAGGTCTCTCAACAGAAGGCTGGTTAAAGACAGATGATCAAACCAGCCCATGGAATAGCATGCAGCAGTTTAAAAGGACAAGATATAGCCATACATTTTGAGACAAGAAAGGATGTTTAGTATATTCTGTCAAGTGAAAAAGCAAGCTTCAGTATAGTGTGTATGGTTGTGTGTGTGTGTATAGAATATTTCTAGAAGGAAAGAGAAGAAATTATTGAGAGCAGTTACATCCCTAGAGACTGGGACTGTGTGTGTGGAGGGGAAGGAAGAGTTTTTCCTTTTCACCATTCCATTTGAAGTTCTTACTCCACACCAGCAATAATGGGTAACACATCCTGAAGCTCGCTCCGTGTCAGGTCCTGCTCTAAGCACCTGACAAGGAATAACTCATCTAATTCTCACAACAGCATACGAGGTCAGGAAAGACGGGAGTGTTTTGTTCACTGTTGGATCCCAGCGCCTGACACTGTGCCTGCACAGAGTAGGTCTCTGCAAATGTGTGTTGACTTTGTTTGTTGACTAATTACCATGCTATTCTGCTTCTCTTGGCTTGGTAGTATTAGAGATTAACATTTAAAAAATTAAACTAGTTTTAAACATTGAAACCAGAGGAACTGTGAAGTACTGATATGTCCTACAACACGGATGGCTTCTGAAAACATTCTTAAGTGAAAGAAGGCAGACACAAAGGACCACATATTATATGACTGCACTTATATGAAATGCTCCAAATAGACAACTCCATGAAGACATAAAGTAGATTAGTAGAGGGAATAAATTAATAGAGAGCGCTAATGGGTTCAGGGTTTCTTTCTGGAGTGATGAAAATATTCTGGAATTAGATGGTGGCAAGAGTTGTTCAACTTTGCAAATTCACTAAAAAGCACTGAATTGCACATTTTAAAAGAGTGCAATTTATGGTATGGAATTAAATCTCGGTTTTTAAAAAAAGACACTAAAGGTGGGAAAACCGAGGCCCAGAGAGGAGTCATCCCTGGTCCAGAGTAAAAACTGTCAGAGCTTAGGGCCCTGTGACCACAAAGCCCTAGTAGCTCTCAGTCACTGCTTCTCTGTCACTGGGGATGCTGAGCTCAGAAAGGAGGGATCACTTGCCCTCACTGGACTGTGAAGCTCCTGAATCTGGCCTCTTCCCCTAGGCCATGCTGAGCTAGATGAAGAAATGTGGCACAAAGAATGAAAAAAGGGGAGGAGGGTGTTTCCTTGGCCAGAGAAAGAGCCTTGCGTAGGGAGTGGGTGGTAAAGAGGCCCCTGGGACTCCGCCTAGCAGCTGCAAAGACTCCAGTGCATTTCCCCCTGGCTGGTCTCCCTCAGATGGCAGGAGACCAGCACCCCCTCCTCCCCAAGCAGGAGCTGGTGGCTGAGCCAGACCAGCTGGCTGGGCCCCTGAGGACTGGGGAAGTGGGGGCTTGGGACTCCACCATCTGGCCCCACAGCCAGAAGGACAGTTGGGCAGGAGGTGCCGAGAGAGAACTCTGGGTCACATGGCCTAGATCTGAGAGGTGGGGTCCCAGGAGCCTGATGTAGCAGCTTGGGCAGGGACAAGTGGAGGACACGAGGAGGACACAGGGATCAGAGAGATCAAGGGAGAGGCAGAGACGGAGAATTGAAATAAGAGATAGAGAGAAGCGTGAGAAAGAGACATAACAAGAAAGACACAGGAGACAGAAAAAGACAGAGAGACTAAAAGATGAGAGAGAAACAGAAATGGGAGAGACAGAAAAGAAGAAAAACTGGGGGAGCAGGACTGAGAGAGAGGCTCTGAGAGGAAAAGGGGGACATCCACACCCTCTCAGGCCAGGAGCCAGCACCTCCCCCAGCCCAGCGTGGTCTGGTAGCCTGCTGCCTGGGTAGCCGGGAGATGTACCTAGCTGGATGGTTCCCTCCCTCCTGCATATGCCCAGTGTCTGGACTCTCAGGCAGGCCCCAGAGGACAGCAGGCCTCGGGAGGCCCCGCCCCTCCCCAGTGGCAGCTCCTGAGGCCCAGCTGGGCTCCATCTGGGGGCCACGGCCCACTGAGTCACTCCTAGCCTCGGGCTCCCTCTGCTGGGAAAAGGGCCCCAGAGTCCCCTACTGGGTCTTGCCGCTGATGCCCATTGCTCTGTGACACAGAGCCAGTCCCTTGTCCCCTCCGGGCTTCAGTTTCTTCCCTAAACAATGGGGACCCCACATCATGGTCTCCAGGGCTTGGTGAGGCTAAACACCCCGCTGTGGGTAGGGAAAAGCTGTTTCTGCACTCTGGCAAGAGCAGGAAGCCCCAAATCCTGCCTCTCAAACCCGAATGGCCAAGAAGAGAGACGGAGATACCCAAGCTCACCACTTCCCCCAAAACGCAAATGCAAACACCACAGTGAGTTATGCTTCCCGTCCACGAGCCAGAAAATCCAAAAAGTCTGACAACGCCAGGTGTTCTTGAGCTGCGAAGAAGCAGATTTTCTAATTGGCATCATGACTCTAGCAATTTGGGAAGACCAAGTGAACTGAAGATAGTTCTGACCTTGGGCACTACATTAATGTTTCATATTAGCACCCTCCCAGATACATTTTTATAAAACCATAGGGATGGGAGGAAATGCCCGAATGGAATACAAACAGAAACAAGTGAAACAAGCCTTTCACATTACAACATAACCCCAGCAAAGGTGCAGACGTAACTAACCCAAATAACGTTGGAACACAGTGTAATGATATCATACCCTTTGGCTGAAGACAATTAAAAAGGAAAAACCTGTAAATAAACATTGAATCCTAGATTTGTTGGGTCAACAATTCTGAAAGCACTTTATGCACTATGTTTTGTAACCTTCACAATGTCCACACAAGGTCAGTACTGTTATTACGCCTATTTTACTGAAGAAGAAACTGAGGCACAAAGAGAGAAGTAATTTCCAAGTCACCCACTCTTGGTAAGTCACAGAGCCAGGGCTAGACCCCAGGCAACCAAGCTCCAGTGTCCAGGGCCTTGACCGTGATGTTGTACTGCCGCCTACAGTCCCACAGTCCTACAGTCCTGCTGTCAAGGAGTGGCTTAGCATGAGGGTCCCAAGTGTGCGCCTTTATCCACCGCAACAGGCTGCGGGAGAAGAGCTGACTATTAATAATCCTAGTAATACTTGCTGCCGGGCTGGATGTCTTCGTTTGTCACTGGACTAACAGTCAAGTTTCTCCACTCTGCTCTGTGCCCTGGGGGGCTGACCTATATGGACCCTGCCTTCAGGCTCCCACATGGGCTGGGCTCAGGACTGGCTCCACAATTTGTGGGGTCTGGTGCAAAACAAAAACGCAGGACCCCTTGTTCGAATATTAAGAATTTCAAGACAGCGAAAGCAGAATGTTAAACCATGCCCATAAAGTCGGCCCGGCTGGACCAAGGGGCGCCAGCAGGAGACTGGACAGAGAGAGGAGAGGGGAAGGAGGGAGAGGCCTGGGTATCATTTTCCAGCTCCTCCCTGCAGCACTGTCAAGGGCTGGCTGCCGTTCTTGGCTAAGGGCCCCAGCTCCTGCCAGGCGACTTTCTTCTCCCTCTCCTCCCTCTGCCTCTCCAGCAGGGGTAAAGCCTCCAGCTGGGAGACCCACCCTGCTCACCCTCCCTGTGGCTTCTCCTTTCCCTGCTCACACCTTTGTTAAGCCTCTTCATAAGCCCTCCTCAAACTGTCCTCAACGGGGCGTGCTTCTGTTTCTAGCTGGGACCCTGACAGTCACAGACTCATTTCCTGGGAATGGAGTGTGCCTCACCACATCCCAGGTACCATTGCAGTGCACAGCCCCACATGGCCCTGGGAGGCCTGTGCCGATGCAGTCTGACCCAATGGGATGACAGAGGCTCAGAGAGGGACTAAACATACACACTGGCTGGCATTTGAACCCAAGCCTGTCCACCCCCCTGTCCAAGATTTCACCACTTGGCCCCTGGCTGCTTGTACTGCCGGCTCCCTCCTGTCTGACCATCTAAGCACCACTTGTTTCTGCTGATATTCTGGGAGATCCCTCAGAGCAGACTTGGGGCCGAGTCATCCCCGTGTATCCACTGCCAGCCCAGGCCCTTGGGTGTGGATTTCAGGCAGTGATCAATGCTTCAGAGGCCAGTAGGAGGGCCACCTTCCCTACTGGGGGCTGGAAGTATCAAGAGAGGAGGGTGGACAGGAACTAAACTTGGTCCTGAATGGCTTTGGTGGCTGTGTGACCTTGGACGAGTCACAGACCCTTTCCGTGCTGTGATTTTCCCAAGTATCCAGTGAGGATAACCACAGCCCGTCCCTGGGATGGCTGCCGGGGAGGAGGGGGGTGTCGGTGTCTGGCACGGAGGGTACATCGGCAGTTCTCAAAGAGTGGTCCAGGGACTCCTGGGTACCCCGAGATCTTTTCAAGGGATCTGCAAGGTCACGACTCTTTTTATAAAAGTACCAAGTGCAATTTGCCTTCATCTCTCCTAAGCGCAGCAGGGTTTTGCAGGGCCCATGCGAGCCTGCTCCTGCAGGAGACTGGGTGCACGGGCAGAGGTGAGAACTCAGCGTTTCTAACCCAGACGTGAGAGCTGCAACATTGAAAACAATACCAGTCTTCTCACTACATTCTCTTTGTCTTGGAAAATACGGTTATTCTTCATAAAAGAATGCTTTCGGGTTAATAAATGATGGGTTTATTATGGGCGTTTTAAATGAATTAATAATTTGAATACTTCCCAGTTTTAATTTTCAATACGGTAAATTTCAAATAGGTATAATCTGCACAAACAAAAGATCTTTAGGGACCTCAATGAACTGTAGGAGGTAAAGGGGTCCTGGAGACCAAGGCATGTGAGACACACTGGTGTATATAAAACGATGACAACACCAGCATCATATTCAGATGTTGGTCCCTCTGTGCCTTTGCCTGTCTCCCCCACCAGAATGTGAGCCCCAAGAGGGCAGAGATTTCTCGGTTTTGCCCATTGCTGTATTCTAGCACCTAAAAAAGCACCTGGCATATAGTAGGTGCTTGATAAAGATTTGCTGCAGAGATAAATGAATAAATACTAATTACTGTCGTTATATGTTGACTTTTTTTTCCTGCCAGCCCCTATGCCAAACACCTCAGGAGCACAGCCATGCAGGAGGCATCTCAAAAGGAGTAGTGACGAGTCCAGAGACCTGGGTTTGAATCCAGACTCTGCCACTTGCTCCCCTGGGCCAGCAAGTTCACCTCCTGGAGCCTCAGTTTCCCTTTGGTTACAATCAGAAATGGTTCCCGGTCTGTAAAGGCAGGAGCCAGCACACCTTGGGAGGTGAGATACAACATCTGCATCGGCCATTCACATTGCAGGCTCAGATACTGAGCATCCACCAGCGGCCAAGCTAGAAGCCGAGTTACAGCAGACACTGTCTGTTCTCTAGGACCCACAGTTTCATAAGGGAGTGTGTGTCCTTGGGCCAGGCGCTTTACCTTCTGTGCCTCAGTATCCCCATTGGTAAAACGGGGGACAGTAATAGTATCAATCTCTTATGGTTGCTGGGAGGAGTCAGTGAGAGCTTGGCACGGACACTGGTAGAGGCCGCACTCCACGAAGGTCGTTAGTATTCCGTGCAAAGCCGCTCCCCTCCCTCTGGGCCTTGGCTTCCCTATCCAGAAAGCAGGCGTCAGGGCTTCGAGAAACCCTCAGCGTGCTGGCTATTAACCTACTGCTTCTCGGCTCTGAATCCTTCCTCTCCCTTCGTACCCCACGCTCCAAGGGTGGTGGCTGCTTCCAACACTTACTACTAGCTGTACTGACTCAGTGTTCCCTTTTTGCTTCCAGCCCTTCTGATGCCTTTGGAATAAATCCCTGCATTAAATCTCCTCCATTTGAAATACCTTGAGCGAAGTCTGACTCCAACTTGGGCCCCACGTGGCGTAGAAAACCCCCATTTGAGTCGGCCAGGCCATACCTGCAGCTTCTTGAGTTGGCTGTTGACAGTGGCCAGGTCCCCGCCAGGGTCCACGTCTTGCAGCTGGCTTTCCATGTGGAGGAGTTTTTTGTCTAGCTCCGCGAAGCTCTGCACCAGCTGGTCGGCCTTGCTGGCCTCAAAGAGCTGCCGCGCCTTGGCCTGGGTGGTGCTCTCCAGCTCCGCCCAGCACTGCCGGATCTCACCCAGCTTCTTGCGCACTGAGGCCGCCAGCTCCGGCTTCTCCTGCATCAGTTGCTGACCCTCCTGCCCCAGACAGTGAGCAGAAAGTCGGGAGGAGGAGATGGTGGGAGGGACAAACAAATATGGAGGCAACAGGACACAGGGAGAAATGTGGAGAGAGAGACCGGCAAGGAGTTGGAGACACAGAGAGACAGAGGCATGAAGGGTGGATGCAGAGACAGGCACAGAGATGGAAAGAACCAAGATGGGGGAACAGACCAGGAGCAAGACAGACAGAAACATGGGGAGAGAGACAGAGAGACACAGAGACATGGGATGGACACATGGAGGGACAGATGGTCATAGAGTGACAGATAGAGACATTTGCATAAATTTGGAAACATGGGGAGAGTACCATAAAAAAGACAAGGGGAGGGCAAGAGGGGGCAGGCAGAAAGAAGGAACTTCCATTAAATTCAAAGTCAGGAAGAGTGGCTTTGCCATGTACCACCATTTATGGGGCATCAATGGCCATTTAAGAGTTTAAGGCCCACCTGGGTGTCCTGTTTGAGTCAGTAGAGTGGGGGTACCCAGGACTGCAGGTCTAGGTGTTCAGCCAGGATAGGGGGCAGTTTAGGGTTGAGACATGGAGCAAAATTTTGCCTGGGTCCCTCCAGTCTGAAATCAAGCTCCAATACATGCTGACCTAGAGCATATTAAAAATAACAATACCAGAGCATTACAGCTCCTGGGTGCCTGGTCTTGTGTTAAGCACAAGAGCCCAGGGAAGTAACTATATTCATTACTTCCTTAATTTCGAAGCAGAACCAACTGAGGCTCAAAGAAGTTACCATGGTTCCCCAAGGCTCCACAGCTGGTAACAGGCATAGACGTGGTTAGAACCCAGTGCAAAGTTCACTGTAACCCTGGCCTCCCAGGGCTGCCACAGCCCTTCTACCTGGCCCTCCATCTTAGATGCTCCAAACAACGTGGAAGGAAGGTTATAGAAAGGGGTGAAATATTTAACAGCCAGGAGGTATGGGCACCATTCAGAAGAGAGCTAGCCATTTTACAAATGGACAAAGCGAGGCTCAAAGAGGTTACATGAATTGTCCGAGGCCACATAGCTGGGAGCAGGTGTGGGAATGATCTGAACCGTTCAGAGGTGTGAGAACAGGAAGTGGACAGTGGAGGGTGTATGAGGTGGAATGCGGGTTCTCTGGAGGCCTCCGGCACCCTGCACGGGCAGAGGGGCCTTCTGTGTCCTCACCCTCTCAATCTTCTCCAGCCACTCCTTATTCTGAGCCAGCTCGGCCATGAATGCCTGGTGCCGGAGCCATCTCTTATGCAGCTTGTGGCCGTCTTCCCGCGTGCCATCCCGCGCCATCAGCATCTTCTCGTGGATCCAGCCATCCAGCTGTGCAAGACAGGAGGAGGGGCTCAGCTGGTTCCCCCAACCTGGCGCAGCCCCCCATTCCCTCCCAAGGTGCTACAGGTTCGGGGCCTAGGCTGCTAGGTTGAAGGTGGGGAAGAAGGGATAGAAAACCTTTGCAAGTAAGGCCTTTATGTGTGTGCAGGGGGACAGTGTAAACTCTTTTCTAAGGGATGGAGAATAGATGGAAGGCTGCCCAGAATGTCCCATCTCTCAGCCTACCAGTCCTCAGGGCAGCCCTTCTCAACGCCCCAAAGCTTTAAGCCCCAAGGCAGAGCTCCAGGGCCAGTCAGCTTGCTCCTATCCATGCCCAAATCAACCTCCCGAAACCGCCCTCCAGACTGATTTAGCTCACCTCTCATTCACCCCCAGAACCCCTCCCCCATTAGCAGCACTTAGACTCTTCTATTCAGTCTCAGTCACCTCCAATAAGGACGAGCTCAAGATCCCCAACCCACTCTCCAGGGTATCAAGTGAAGCCCCCACACCTAGCTCTAGCCCCCCAATATGGCCAGATGAGCCACTAAACAACCTCCCAACTAGTGCCAGGTCTAGTCCCCTCCAACCCAGCCCTGTAATCTGGGGTAAACCCGTCCCCCACAACCCAGACCCAACCTCCCTAATGAGCCCACAGGATTCCTCCAATCCAGCCCTAAGGATCCAGCCCAAGACCCCAGTTCTCCCAAACCATAACTAGTTCTAGCCCGCAACCAAAACCAACCCCTCCCATGCAAGCAACGGGATGCCTTCCGGCTCCCCAAATGAACCTACCCAAAGCTATCCTCAGACTCCCCAACATGAATCAGATGAAACCTTCCCAGGCAGCCCCCTCCCAAAGTAAAGCCAGTTCTAGTCCCTCCCACTCAGTCTTCCAAAATGCAAGAACCAAGAGTGGGCCCCTCTCACTGTCCTAAGCAGGACCAATCACAGGGCTGCTTTCTAAGCCCCCCCCATAAGACTTGTCCCCCAAGCAGGAACCTCCCTCATGACCAAACCTGGCACCTGGGACAGTTTGCTCCTCCCCCTTCTCCTCCCTCAGTCACAAGATCCTCCTCCTCCCTCCTGCCAAAAAAAAAAAAAAAAAAAAAACCACCGGACTCCAGCTCAGCGATCCCGGGAGGCAAATGCAGTCATAGCCAAGGACAAATCCCCAGCCACCAAACCCCACCCCGCGTCCCCTGAGCATGTGCTCCCCAGGGGTTCAAGACAGTTTCAGACTCCCTCATACATCCCCCCACACACACACTGGAGCCAAGTCAAAAGCAGATCCCCCAGCTCAATTCACAGCTTCCCCCACACAGGGAAGAGTTTGCCAATGGCACCCACAGCTTGCAACGAAGGCGAAGCCCCTAAAGGAGATGGTACTCTGCCATCAAGGTAAAGCCCCCCCCCAAAGTGACTGACCCCCAACGCCGAGGGCAAAGCCAGAGTCCCCAACAGCCAGGAGAAAGTCTCCCAAAGTCAGATCCCCTAAACCCAGAGCAAGCCCAAGACCTTCATCGCCCAAGGCAGACCTCCCCCCAAAGAGATTCACCCCCATCATCTAACACTAATACAGATCCTGCGAGAGGCCAAGGAAGAAACCCCCGCAAAAGGTTGAGAGTCTCCCAACCCCAAGGCAAATCTCAGATTCCCCATTACCCAAAGGAGTGCCTCCTAGAGAGGTTAAGACCTCCTTCATCCACAGGGCAAATCCACACTACCCCAGAAAGTAGCCTTAGAAGTGCCCCCTTTTCTGCTTTCCTCCCTTGGGACCCGGTCCCTCAGTTCCTCCCGGAGCAGCACCGCGGACAGCTCCCGGCGTTCCGGCCCCTCGGCAGGGCAGGGGTCTTGGCGCCCCGCCGACCCGCCCCCTCACCCTTCCCTCCCGCGGCCTCAGCGCGCGAGCACGCGCCCTAAGCCCCCTCCCCCGCCTGCCTCGGCGGGGGCGCGCATCAGCCCCCTCCCCGGTGCGCCCCCGAGACCTGAAGTGGCGACGGCGTTGGCGGGGCGTCCCTGCAGCGGGCGGGCGGGCTCTCGCCCCTCCACTGCGACGGCGGCGGCAGCGGTGGCGACGGTTAAGGCTCCGGCGGGCGCGCGCCCCGCCCCCGCCCCCGCGCCGCGGCAACGCGCCCGCCCGCGCGCGCCCCCTGCCTGTCTCCATGCCAGCCTTCTTGCCGGGCCCCAGTTGGGGTGAAGGAAGAATTACCACCTTCCCTAAAGCGTGGAGGTGGGGGTTCTGCAGCATCGCAGATGATTGCTAGTTGGTCCAGAACAATCTCTCGAGAAGGAGAAAGGGCTCCTGGGTCAAATCGAAAGGCAGGAGGGGGAGCCTGGGGCCTGGGCTACCTCCGCTATGTGAAAGTGGGAAGTATGGGGTGAGGGTGGGATGAGCTCCTGAACCATTTCTAATGGGAAGGAGCTCAGACTCCTGGTTACCTCAGCTACACAGGGGTAGGGGTTATGGGCGGGGGCGTGTGCTGGAATACCTCCTATAAGACTTAAGTCCAGAATAATCTCCACTGGGAAGGAGACAGGGGGTCCCTGGATCCACCTCTAGTGGGCTTCTTGAGCCCCAGATCCATCACTAATTGGCTTCGGTTATATGGGGGTGGGGAGTATGGTGGCCTTTGTCCATTTCATGTGTGAGAGAACAGTATCACATGGAGATTTACCATAGAGAGAGTCAAACCATCTTTAATGGGGAGATCAGGGCCTGATTCCTCAACCATCTTTGCTTGGGGGAAATTTAGATACTGGATGGGGGGAGCAATGATTCTGGGTCAAGTAGATGGATGAGGCTGCGTCATCACTGTGTGGGGATAGGAAAATGTTTATTGGGACATTTATGCCATCTCTAATGTGGTCAGAATGCAGAACAGTTCTTGTGGAGTGTAGGGGCGTGGGAGGCTGCCTGCCTCCTGAACCGTGTCTAATGGAAGGGATCTTATTGGGGCGATCCTTACAGGTGTATAGATCATCTCAAAAAGGGTAGAGCTTGATTCTTGAACACTTTTAAAGACCCGGAGTCTTGTTTCTGGATTATTTATGACTGAAGTTGCGCTCCTGGCCGCTCGCCCACTCATGCGCCCTCTCCTCTTCCCGTCCCTCTCCAGTCTCCCGCCCTTCTCGCCAGCAGGGCTCTACAGCAGAGGGAAAGGGGAACCAGCGCGCGTCCCTGCGGGACTTACAGGCGCGGATGCGCGCCGTTGCCAGGGGCGCCCGGGGCCCCTCCCTTCTTCCCCGGAGCTCGCGTAGGCGGGGAAGGGCCTTGCGGAGCATGCGCACTGGGGCCGGGGTCCGCGCGCCTCCCGGCGGCGCGGAGTGAAAATCGCTCCGCGACCCACTTAGACGGGGCATCCCTGCCCCCATCGCCCCTCTGCCCTGGAGCACTTCTCTCCTCGGAAAGAAGTGACTGTGCCCAGCAAAGCTGGAGTTACTACCTCGTGGCATTCTCGGAAGAAGTACTGCAGCCCAAGTTGGTCGTGTAGCTTCTGCATCCACTGCTGGGCTCGTAGTTGGTTTTCTTGGCTCCTGGGAATGGGGAGATAGGGTCTGGGGGAAGCCTGAGTAGGGGCGCTGGCCATAGGGCTATGAGGGCGTCGGGCTTGGCAGGGCTAAAAACCTGGGGCATATGTATGAGCGAGGCGGAGAAGTGGGCAAAGTGGGGATGAGGGGAGTGGCAAAGAAACATCAGTGGGGCAGAGCCAGGGACAGAGGTGGAGAGGGGCGGAGACGGAAATAGACACTTGGAAAGAGATACAGATACTGGAGGGGGGAGGGAGAAGGGGAGAGAGAGAAAGAGAGAAAAGGAGGCAGAGGGAGGGGAAGCAGAAGGAGGGGAAGAAGAGAAGTGACAGAGAGGGCAGGAACAGCCCAGAGATGGGCAGGCAAGGCGCCAACAGCAAAAGACACAGCCGGACAGACAGAAGGGTGCAACAGAGTTGGAGACAGGGAAGAGAGTAGGATGTGCGGAGCAAGAGCTGGAGCCACAGGGAGGGAAGGCAGATATGTCAGCAAGGAGGGGCAGGCCCCTAGCCTGCGTGAACTGGCCAGGCTGGACCCAGCCCCCAGGCAGACTATCCTGCTGCCCATAGAGCAGGGCAAGTGCCCAGGAGGCCTGGTGGAAGGGGCTGGGAGCATCCTACTTCCCTGTGCCTTCAACAAGTCACTTCCACCCCATGGCCTGGCACTGGCTGTTCCCTCTGCCTGAAATGCTCTTCCCACAGACATCCCCTCAAATGTCATCTTCTCAGAGAGGCCCCTCCTGACCGCTCCTCAACACTTTCTAGCTCTTTCCTTCTTTAATTTAATTCTTCACACTCGATACTATCTGACACACTGTATATGTTATTTACTTATCTAATCTGTCTCCCCCACTAGGATATCATTCCATGAGGATTTCTTTGTCCATTTTGTCTACAGATGTATCCTCAATGCCTAGAAAAAGAACCTGGCACACAATAGGCAGTAGGTGCTCACTATATATTTGTTGAATGAATAAATGAATGAATGAATGAATGCAAGAGAGACATAGAGGCAGAGAGAAAGATAACAGAAGCAAAGGTAAAGTATCCGAGAAAGAAAGGCATAAGAAGAGAGAACAGATGGAGACAGAAAAAAACGAGAGAGGAAGAGAAGGAGACACAGAGATACACAGATAGATGAAAGCCAAGAGACACTGTGTGAGAGAATTTACAGAGAGAATTAGGGCACGGCTGGAGGAAGAACAGGAAGGGCCAGACACAAACAAGCAAAGGACTGACTCCCTCCTGCCTGCATGTGTCTCAAAAGCCAGGAAATAGGAAATGCCTCTGAAATTGAACTGAAATCAGTCCCTCCAGGCCTTCACCAGCCAACTAGGGATGAGGAAAATCTCCAGGAGGGTGAACAGCAGGGTTCAAATCCCAGCTGGGCCACTTCCTAGCTGTTACCTTGGGCAATGTGCAAAATGCAGATAAGAACAGAGCCTAGCACAGAGGCTGTGCCAGGTTCCAGGTGAAGCAAGGCCCACAGAGAGACTAAGTGACTTACCCAGAATCTCACAGGTTGAGGGGTGGAGCTGGGACTGGAACCTGGCCCTGTCTAACCCTAGGGCCCCAGCTGCAGAGTCTACATAGTTCTGCCCCCCTTGTGGGTTTGGAAAGCAGCCCTCACCCCTGAGTGGATGTTTTATTGCTTCCACCAGGTGGGAAATGTGTCCCTAGACCAGTAAATAATTGGGATCTGGGGGTGGGCGAGCACTGGGTCTGTCTCAATTCCTGCTGTGTTCCCAGCCTCGCCCAATGCAAGCCTGGTGTAGATGACCCCTCTGGGCTCCCACGGCAGTCTCCCTATCCTGGCCCTGGCTACTTCGGGCCATCCCTGTCAGCACTTGAGCTCTGTGAGAACAGGGATCATATGCCGTCCTGGTCACCACCCACACAGGGCCTACAACAGAGTAAGGATTCTGCCTGTTTAATTGGCTGAAGAATAAATGAATAAGCAACAGAATGAAAGGAGCAACTAATGACTGAAAAGGAATGAAGGGGTGACTCTGAGAATAGACAGTCCTCCAAGCTGCCCCTTGTCTGCAGAGCCTGGCACATAGCACGCACTCAGGAGATGCAGGGCAATGGGAGGAAGGACACGGGGCTGGAGCTGGGGCTCTAGATCATGAGTTTACAGCCCTGGGACCAGAATCCCCATAACAGTTTCCTTTAGGAAACTCCAGCCTTTTCCCAGATGAATCTGGAGGGGGGGGGGGAATCTCATGAGCCCTGGACAAAAGCCAGGCCAGGGTCTCAGGGCTGTGGGGGGTGGTGGAATGACCAGGTGGGCTTTCTATTAGGACACAGGAAGACACAAGGAGGGGTGCTGGGCTCTTATCCAGGCTGGATCAGGCTAGAGAGGGGAAAGATGGGGTCACCAGACGTGGCATAAACAGTGAGAGTGACAAAGAAGTAGGTCTGAAAGGACTCTTCTCGGGGCTGGGATTTTTTTTAAGGGGCGCTGTTTCATTCAGGGCCTAGAATAGTGCCTGACACACAGTGGATATTCAATAGCTATCTGCCTGATTAACGGGGCAGCGGTGACAGATGGTGACACACAAACACACACCTTCTGCACGCTTCCTAGAGACCCTGGGTGGGGGCCCAGCAGAGTTGTCCATTCCCAGTATTCGAGAACTAACATGGGAGAGGACAACATCCCATCTGGAAAGCTGAGACAGAGCCTATGTCTCGCCTTTCGCCGCAGTATCTGGGGACCTCCCAAGGTCCAGGGGCCAGACCAGCAGGCGGATGGAGAACATCCAGGAAACGGTGGTAACATTTTAACCAGTCCGGCTAGTCCAGGCCGAGGGCAGGCTCTGGAAACTTTTCATCGTATATTCTTTATCTTTCGGGTTGACAACCACAAAATATTAATATTCACAAACTATCAATTTAGGTAAAATCTAAAACAATATGGAATCAAACAGTAATCAGAGAGAGGCAGAGAAGCACAAATTGTGATGGAAAAAAGAGAGAGCCTTGGCCCCTTCACAAACCCCCCCCCACCCCGCGCCCCTGGGGAGTGGGGGACTTACTTCTCCAGCAGCCGGGTCACGGCCTCCCGGGCCTGCTCCCCGTAGATGTTCCCCTGCCTCAGCAGGCCCTCTGCAGCCTGCACGGCCACCTGCATCTTTTGCTGGTTCAGCTCCATCATGGTGAGAAAGTCCCGGTGCTGTTTCAACGCCTCCTCCGCTGACTCTACTGTGCCCGGGAGCTCCAGGCTCAGCAGTGTTGTCTCCTGGGGAGGGGAGAGGGGTGGCCCACAGGTCAGCTCAGCTCCATTCCAGGACCTGGGAGAGGTGGCCAGCCTGGCTCACCACCACTCTCCTCCCCCTTGCTTCTAGCATCGGACATGCCAGTCATGGTCCCACCCTGGGGGCCTTTGCTCATTCTGGTCCCTCTCCCTGGCAGTCTGTCTCTCCAGATATCCCATGGCTGCCTCCTTCATTTTCTTCAGGTCTCTGACCACCCTGCCCAAAACATCCCCCTCTACTCCGGCCATATCCTTTACCTCTCTTTATTATTTTTCATAGCTTATACTTGATATATCATATATGCATGTACTTGTTTATCGCCTCCTCCCCTACATCCATACACACCAGAATGCCATCCCTACGAGGGTGAGATTTTACATTCAAGCAACCCCAGAAAAGTGTCTGACACAGAGAAGGCACTCAGTGAATATTTGGTCAATTGATAAAGACTGAACTGGGTGCTGTGTGTCCTCAGGGAAGTTCTTTCCCTCTCTGGGGTTAGTTTTCTACCTGGTAAAGTGTATGGGTCAGAAAGGGTCTCCCATGGCCACCTAGGCTCAAATATTTAGTAACTGCATGATTCTAAGGGCTTCCTCTCTGTCTCCCCAGATAACCCTCAGACTGGATCAGCTTCTCTAGATCAGCAACCCCCAGCATTTTTGGCACCAGAGACCGGTGCTCCTATGAGAACCTAATGCCTGATGATCTGAGGTGGAGCTGAGATGGTGATGCTGGCGCTGGGGAGCGGCTGTAAATACACATGGAGCTTTTCTCCGCTCACCTGCCGCTCACCTCCTGCTGTGAAGCTGGGTTCCTAACAGGCCACATACCAATACCAATACTGTTCGTGGCCCAGGGGTGTTGGGGACCCCTGCTCTAGATAACTAGCACCTGTGGTCCCTCTTTCTCAAATGATCCCACAAAATTGGTACCACTCTTGGACAATCGCAAAACTGTGTATTCTATCTTGCCCAAATCCCAAACTCGGTTCCCATGCCAGAATGATCTCTAAACTGGTTCAGCTGTTCCCAGAGAACCACCAGACGCAGTTACTTCAAGCCACAGACACAGTTACCCTCAGGAGAATCTGCAAATTGCCAGCCCCAATAAGATCATCTGCTAACTTAGGCACCCACTACCTCATAATCCACAATCACTTATTGATCCCAATAATCTCTCAGCCTAAAATACCTACTTCCAAAATCTTTATCCTAACATAGATCTTTATCCTATGTTAGGATAAAGATTATTCACCTTAAGATCTTTGAACCCATTAACCATCACCAGTCAATTTCAAACTCATTTCCTTTCAGATAATCTACAAACCCAGGAAGCACTCTTACGAACAGCTAAGTGCATTACTCACTCCGGATAGTCACCTCAGCTAAGACGCCAACCCATCCATCATAATTCTCAAATTCTGCTACATACACCCCCACACATGTTCACACTGGATGATTCACAAACCCAGCTATCCATACCTGCTATCCTCCCCACCCTCCGATAAGCCACGGACTCCCAAGAACACTCTTCCGTTTTCCTGTCTCAGCAGTCCTCCGAGGCCTGGGACCCCACCCTCGTGAACCCCCGAGCTGGCACCTGGTTGTGTAGAACGGCCCGCGCCTGGTGTAAATCTCGCAGGAAAAGCTGATAGACGTGCGCCTGGACCAGCGCCTCCCTGCGCGCCTCCCACATGCCGAGCAGCTTGTGCCAGCCAAGCTCAAGGTGCGGCAGCCACTCGTCGAGTGCCAGGCCGGGGCCCAGCTCCGGGCCTTCGGCCGCCAGCAGCGCCTCGCTGGCCGCCACAATGCGCGCATATCCTCCTCGCGTTGGTCCACTTCCTCTTTGAGCGCAGCGTGGCGCGCCAGCAGCGCATCAGCCTCTTCCAGGCTGCCGGGCAGGGGTCCTTCGTCGCCGCCCGCCGTCTCCTGGGCGCGCACCAGCCAGTCCAGGAAAGCGTCCAGATCGTGCAGGAAGCGCTGCAGGCGCCCGGCCGCCGCCACCGCCTCGCCACAGGCTTGAGCTGCGCTGGCCAGCGCGCCCCACTCGGCGCCTAGTTCCTCGGCACCCTGGTGCAGCCGCGCCGCCTGCGTGGGGAAGCGTGCTGCCAGCAGCTCTGCCTCCTCCAGGAGGGCCGCCTGGCGCGGCTCCAGCGCTTGTAGAGCCGCCTCCAGGCTGCTAAGGCGCCACTGCAGGGCGCCGCCCGCGCGGGGCGCGCTCTCCACAGCCCTCCGCTTCTCACGCACCTGGGCGCGCACCTCGGCCACCTCCAGCACGTGATTCTCCACCAACAGCACCGCGCTCACCTCCTCTTTGCGCTGTTCCACCAGCTCCACGATGCGGTTCCACCTGCCCAGGGGAAGGAGAGTGGCTCGCGGAAGACAGGGCCTCCTCTTAGGCGCGGAGGGCCCACCGACCCAGAGTAGAACCCAGCCACTGTGTGGCCTTGGAAAGTCACTTTTTCTCACTGCGCCCAGTTTCTGCCTGCATAAAAATGGAACCTACGCACTGCTCAGAGCAGCAGTTCTCAAAGCGAGATCTGAGCGAGGTCAAATAACGCTTCATAATAACGCTAAAACGCGATCTGCCTTCTCCCTCTCATAATCTCCAGAGTGTCCAGTGGAGTCTTCCAGGGCTGCATGACAACGACCGAATGCTGAAGCTGCCCTGAGGCTGCCTTCCCTTAAGCCGGACATTAAAGAGATTTGCAAAAATGCCAAATGATGCCACTCTTCTCGCTACATTTTTTTTAAAAAATATTTTCACTTAAAAAATGTTAACATAATTGGTTCATTATTGTTATTTTTAAACGACTTAAGATTTTTAATTTACTCAGTATTAATGTCTAATGTTAATAAAACAAGCTCTTTGAGATCCTTAATCGTTTTTAAGGGTGTAAAGGGGTTCAAGACTGAAGAATGTGAGAAGTGCTGGTTTACATCACATAATATGCTGGGTCCAACGAATAGTAATTGATCAGCTACTATGAGCCAACTGCTGAGGACAGAGTGGTGCGAAGGCAAACCTGTTTTATTCCAAAATAAATTAATGGAAAAATTATATAGTGCTCTGTGTCCTCGGTAGGTGATGACACTACTCTAGGCCTCAGTTCTCCTTCATAGGTGGTGTGTGTGGCCCAGGTTACAAGCACAGAACCCTGGCAGGACGGGACAACCTGGAGTCAAATCTGAGACATGCGCCCTTTGGCCTGTAATTCACTCTGTGCCTCAGTTTCCCATCAGTAAAATGGACACAATCAAAGCATGGTGCCTGCCTCATAGGGGTGTCGTGAGAGTCAAATGAGTTCTGATTTCTAAAGTGCTTCGGTCGCTATATGCAACTGTTATTGAGTGGGGATGATCTTTGGAACGTATCAAGCCCTTCTCTGAGTCAGGGCCTTTGCCTCAGCTGTGCTAACTGCCAGGTCACTGTCCTCTAACTCCTGAATAAACCCTTACAATTCTCTAAATATCTTCCCCACTTATTGCTTCATTTGTTAACTTTCTCTCTGCCCCCACTAGAATGGACATCCCAGAAGGGCAGAGATTAGGACTCTGAAAACAAAGGACCAAAGTTCAAGTTCTGCTTTGGCCAGATTCACCATGTGACCTTGGGCAGATCATTTCCTCTGATTCTCAGTTTCCTCATCTGGAAAATGGAGATAATAATGTCCACATCATTGAATGTTTAATGAGATCATGTGGCTAAAGCACTTGGCACATCATCTCAATAAAGACGGTAAATCATTCTTGTTGTTGATATCTTTTTAGGCCCTAATGCTTTAGGATTGCCAAGTCTACGACAGCTTAAAAATCACTGGATATTGGGATCTTACAATGCAGCAATCAAGAGCACAGTCTTTGGAGTCAGAAAAATTCAACTTCAAATCCAGACTTGACTCCCTAACTTGCTGTAGGACCTTGAGCTAGTGTCTCCACCTCTCTGAGCCCCAGTTTCCTCCTCGTTAACATGGGATAATTTATACCCCACAGGGTTGCTGGAAAGACTGAATACATGCGGATCAAGAGCCCCAGCTCTGGATTCAGACAGAATTAGGTATGATTCCTACTTACTAGATTGAGAAATCATCTCTCTGGATCTGTGTCTTCATCTATGAACCCTATCCACACTGGGAGAACAAACTACTGGTAGTGTTCTAAGAGGAAAGGTATTAATTTGTTACTATTTTTAAAGAGTCTTGAATTCTGGAATCTTTACTATGGAAACTAGGATATTAGGAGATAAAACAAAGTATATAAAGTGCTTAGAAAACTTCCTGGTATAAGTAATAGATATTTAATAAATCATTTCTGATCAAATACATTAATAGCCCACTGAAATGTACTGTATCCTCATTTTACCACATCACCACTAGCATTAGGTATTACCTTTTTTTTCCCTCAAGATTTTGCTGATTTACTGGGTGGCCATGAATATTACAGGGGTTTGAAATTGCACATTCTTGATCTTCAGGTTGAGTGAATAAGGACAGAAATGATGGAAAGATACCTAGATAGACTTCCAGCCCCAGGCCCCACCTACCTGCTGTTGAGGTGGTCCTGGCAGGAGCGCACCTCATCTGAACTGGGGTGGCCTCCTTCCACCAGCTCCTGGACTGTGTGATTCACATCCAGGACACGGCCCATCAGACTGTTCATCTCCTGGTCCAGACTCTCAAATCTGCAGAAGGAGGATAAATGTGCTCAGAGAAGCTTGGACCCTGGGCACCTGCCCACTTCTGGGCTTTTATGAAACTGCCCTCTCCCGGATCTCTTCCTAACTCTCCAACCTCACCTTCTCCTTGTTAGCTCCTCCTCCTCTATTCCTCAGGGGTCTGTCCTGGGCCCTCTGAGCTTCCGCTCACATTCTACTTGGGCCATCTCACCCAACCCCACAGCCTCAATCATCATCCCTGACCTTTCCATCCCCACATCTCAGTCTCCTCCCCCAACCTCATTCCTTTTGAACCATCTCTAACCTCAAAGCCTGCTGTACACCTCCTTGGGGCTGTTCACACCCAGTGAGCAGTGACTCAAACTGACTTCAGCATTTCCCTCCCCCCATATTTTTTGTTCTTCTGGATCCCCATCTCAGGAGTAGTCCCACTATCCCCCAGGCCAGATCCCTGGGCCCTGTTTTGAACAACTCCTCATGCCCCCTGAGCCTATCCATCCCCATGGCCTGTCCACTTGGCCTCCTGCTCTGGTCCAGTCTTAGCCCCTTTTACCTGGGTCACCAAACCAGCTGCCTCTTTGGGCTTCCAGCCACCACTCTCACCCCTTCCAACCACCCTCTACATGACAGCCAGGGAGATCGTTGTAAAGCTGGGCAGGTCCTCCCCTGTTTAAAGCAATGCCCAAGGCTGTGGCTTGGGTAACTGGGCATAGTAAAGTCAGGGACCAGGCCCGTGAGTTCCCAGCAATGCCCAGCACAAGACCTAAAACAGAGCAGGAGCTCAGTAAGGAGTTGCAGAGTGAATGAATGAACAAGGTGCTCAGAGAGGTGCAGAGGGTTCATTCACTCACTAACTTAACAACTTATTCCAAAATTGGCCAATAGGCAATTCAGTATCTAATGTGTCACAGAGGAGTAAGTGCTATGGAGGAAGGTAGCACAGGGTGGGGAAGAGAAAGTGAAAATAGCCAGGGTTATTTTATTAACGAGGGAGGTGAGTGTTGTACAGGGGCAAGGAGAGGCCCAGGGGAAGGGCCAGGCTCATGTGTCCCTGGAGGAGCTGCAGTTAATTTATGCCAGGTGAATATAAACTTTATAGTAATAACAGCAAAAGCCCCTGGAATGCTCCCTGTCCGCTGGCATTTGCCAAGTTTTCTACACGTATTCGCTCATTTTTGTTCACCACGATCCTGTGAAGTTGGGACTAATTTCATTCCCACTGTACTGGAAACCCTGGTTCCAGCAGAACAAATATAGGAACTGTCGAACCAACGAAGGAGAGTCTGTGTGTGAGGAAAGGGACCCGGGAGTCCGCACGAGTGCTCCCTCACCTGTGCTGCACCACCTCGACGTCGTCGAGTGAATCGGGCACGCTCATGGAGAGCAGCCATTGCTCCTTCTCTCCGATCCACAGCTCGCACGCGTGCACCTCGCCGAACATGCGGTAGACAGCGAGGGCATCCCGCAGCCACTGGCGCCGCAGCGCAGCCACCTCAGCCACCTCAGCGAAGAGCTGCTCGGCCTCCACCACGCGCACCTGCAGTGCCACCACCAGTGGCCCGGCGCCGCTGACGCCCCCCAGTGTTGCCAGCTGACGCCTCAGGCCGCCCACCGGCCCGCGATGCGCTTCCACCTCCCCGGTGAGCGCGCGGTGCTGGCGTGCCAGGCGCCGGCTGGACGCTTCATCGTGGCCGAAATCTCCTGCGGCTGCTAGACGATAGGCATCGCGGAGCCAGTCCAGGAGGGCGTCGAGGTCCGCGCCGAACTGGTGCAGCGCCCGCGCCTCCTGCAGCCGCCGCTCGCGTCGAGCCGCTGCCTCTTCCAGCCGCTGCCAGCGCCGCCGCGCGCTCGCCGCGCGCTCTGCCAGGCCCGCCAGGTGCACCGTCTCGGCGCCCGGACCCTCGGCACCGCCGGCTGCAGCCAGCTCCTCGCCGCGCCGCAGGGCCTGCTGCAGCAGCGTCCGCCGCCCGCCCAGTTCGCCCTGCAGGATCTTGTGCTGCGCCAGGAGGCGCGCGGTGCTGGACAGGTCGTGCGCTCCGCCCGCGGCGCCAGCCGCGCCGCCCCCACCGCTGCCGCCGCCGCTGCCGCCCGCGGCCTCTAGAAGGCGCTCCTTGTCGCGGGCCCAGCTCTCGGCCTCCTCCAGCTCCTGCAGCAGCGCCCACAGGCTCCGCGAGGCCTCCAGCTCCGCGCGTCGCCGCGCCGCCTCTTCCTGCAGCTCCGCCAGACAGCCGTGCACGTGGTTCACGCGGTTGCAGATAACCTGCGGATCGCAGGGCTGGTAGCCTGGGCCAGGAGAAGGGGAGGATCCCGGGTTGGGCACGGGCCACGGGGCGCCCAAGAGAGGGTGGTGTAGGCTACCTTCCCAGCCCTTGGGTAGGCTTCATCAGGGACCAGGTTACGGCTCCCCTCATCCAGGCAACCTTCCTGGACACCCCGAGTCTGGAGCAGGCACCTTCTCTGGCTCTCCCAGGTTTCTCTGCTTCTCCCTTCCCGGCCCTGACCCCACTGGGCTATCACTGCCGGTTCTGTCTACGCCACTGGACTGGGAGCCCCTTGAGGGCAGGTCCTGGGGCTGGAAGAGTCACACTATGTTCCCACCACTGTCCAGCACAGGGTGGAACCCAGAGCAGCAGCCTAATGAAAATGGTGACATTGAATGATGGCTGAACACTGAGATTCAGAGAATCCTGGAATTGGCATATGTGACTGTAGATTGTGTTTCCTTCACAACTGGGGCAAAGGAAACTGCTCTACTCTAAGGCCATTTCCTGGGTCTCTCTCATCCTCTGTGGTCTTACCTCGTAACCCCAGTGATAACCTGAACTCCTTTTTTGTCTTCAAACATTTCACTTTCCTCCCAGACCTCTAGTCTGTGAGTAGAGAACTGTGAAACTTAATGAGTCGCAGCCAGCATTTCTTTAATGGAATAGAATAGAATGCGTAGAAAACATCAGAATGCAACATACGGGGTAAGGGGAAGTATTGATTTACGAAACCTGGCAGTGTGTGCGTGCACGCGTGTTTGTGAACGTGCACGTGTAAACTCTGGGTCATGAGTAAATGTATTTTTGACCTGGTCAAAATACTGCCCGAGATGGAATGCAGAATATCTACAATTCTGGATATTCACTGACACTGACCCAAATACGAAGATATCCAACTGAATAATAACCAACACCAGCGTCTATGTATCCAGCTCTTACTCTGACACCATGTCATTTAATCCTCATGACCATCCTATGGCATCGGCATTCTTACTAGCTCCATCTTACAGAGGAAGAAACTGAGACTCAGGAGGGAAGCTGCTTGCCCAGGATCAGCTAAGACTCAGCAGATCAGCACATCACACTCTGGACCACGTATCAGGCACAGCCACCTCTCGTCACCATGAAACACACACCCCACACGAGCCCGTGCTGTTTTCTCCGTGCTGCTGGTTGTCACCAGGCACCGAATCTCACAAGAAGACAGAGGGAGCCTCCTGGGACAAATACCCCTGAGGTGAAGGAGAGGGTCCCAACAACCTCTCCCATGGTTCTGATAAGGGTGAGACAGGCTGGGCCAGGATGCAAACGGATGTCTCTGCCAGGGCTTGGAAGGAGACCTCAACACTCGCTCTTAGGATATGACCCAGCCCTTGAGGGTGAGAACTCTCCCACCATCCTGCTGTCCTTACAAGTTCTTCCTTTTCTAACAATGCTCCAGGAGTCCAAAGGGTCCTCCTGGCTCCAGATAAAAGAATGAGATAAACCAGCCTCAAAACCCTCCTATCGGCTCTGCGGCTCTGGGCCCCAGGATGAAAGAAAAAAGCAGCCCTAACAGCACACACAGCTAGCTTACACAGCTCCACCAGACACCAGCAGCAGACAAGCCACTCTGAGACCATGATGGAGTGGGACAAAAATGAGACCACCCCACCATCGTGGTGGGCACACACAAAAACAAGGTCACTGTGCAATTCACACAAACGGCCATCCATCCCCCTTCGCCGACCTAAGGTGAATGACCTGCCAATTCCTGTTCCTCCCACCACCTGGAGAAAAATGATTAAGATGGGCGGTCATCTCATTACCCCAACTTCCTGACAACATTCAGTCTGCAGCAAGACACACTGCAGGAAGTCATCCCCACGTCACCTGACAGACACAAGCCCACGTCCGATAACAAGCCCCTCTTAATGCCCTCTTACTGAGATGCCCCATGGTATGTGTCAAAAGCCAACACACAGCTTGGGTTGACTCCAGGGGTTCCTGGTGGTCTCTGGCTGGAGGACAGTGAAAGAGAAGCTGACAACTTTAGTTTTGTCCATCAGCATCCATGCCCTGCTTCTGACGATGCTGACCCACCTCCTCTACCCCAGTCCGTGTCTTTGAAGGGAGCTGACCACACTCTTGGCCCTGGGGTGGTCACTAAAATGTGGTCAATAGGATCACTCTATAGCCTAGGGCCATGACATTTGGCTGAGCAATGGGGACGGAACCCACAGTGGGCAAAGGAAAGCTTTCCCTGGACCTTTTGTCAGAATTATTGAGAAAAGGGGCCTGTCTCCTGCAGGGTCCACTGAGCTGCTGGGATATAAACATAGGGCTGAATAACCCCGGATTTATACTACAAGGGAAGGGACTGTCCAACAGTGACACAAACATAGAGACTAGAGTTGGAGAAAGGTAGAGTCTTAAAAGCATCATTGAACCATGCCTGGATACAGCCCTTCCTAAAGCCAAACCCACCCCTCCCTAGACATTTTAGTTATATCAGCCCATACATTCTCCTTTCCTCCTTATGCTAATTAAGTTGAGTTTCTATCACTTGCTGCTGAACAGGCCCTGACAACACAGTACCTTACATAGTCCTTTCATGATATTCACTGAGATCTGGCTGCAAGGGCTTACTTAGCGCATAGCAAGTGCTCAATAAACGGGAATTCTTACTACAGACTTTCAAAGCAGGAAGAAGTCATGTGGTTCAACCTCCCAATCAAGACACTAATTTCCCTGGTGATATATCCCTGGTGGAGTGGGATCGTAGTCTGTGCTTGGATGCCTCCAAAGACAAGGCGCTCGCCCCTTCCTCTGTCGCCCAGGACTCACTCCGCTTTTATTAGCACCAGCCCTGAAGGTCTCTACGCCAACCCCCAGACTCACCCTGCAGCTGGGAGAAACGCAGCGCGGACGCGTTGAGGGCCTCCACGCGCTCCCTCTGGGCAGCGATATCCCCTCCAGCAGGCCGTGCTTCTGCAGCAGGTCCTCGGCCTCCACCAAGTGCTGCCCACACTCCCGGGACAGCAGCTGAGCCTGCAGGAAGGGGCAGCACTGAGCTCATTCCCGGTGGCGTTGGCCCTCAGGTCCCTCCCCGCCCCGCATCGCCCCGCATCGTGCCAGCCCTCTGCTCCCCTCCGCAGTTGTTTGAACTCTGACCTCTATCTCAGCCTCCTCATCTCTGTCATCATCATCTCTCTCTCTGCACGTTCCATCTCTCATCACCTCCACATTTCTAGGCTCCGTCTCTGTCACGGTGTCCCCGCTCTATGCCTCGACCCGTCTCCTTCCACCTCTCCCGCCCCACCTCTCTCTCATTTGTACTGGTCTCCATCTCGCTCGTCTCCATCTCTTCGTCTCTGTATCTACCCTGTCTCTTTCTCTCCATGTCTCTCTCCGTCTGTGTTTCTCTCTCTGCTTCTACCCTTCTTTTCTCCCTCTCTCTCTGTGTCCGTCTGTCTGTCTACCTATTTATCTCTGGTTGGTCTCTGTTTCTCAAGTGCATTCAATCTTCCTACGTGTCTTTCTCATAGTCGTTTAGATTTCCATTGCTAACTTGTGTCTTCTCTGGCTCTATAGCTCTGTCTTTTTAATCTATTTCTTTGTCTCTCACTCTCTGCCTCTCTGTCTCTCTGTGTATTTTTCTCTCTTTCTCATTGTCTCCCTGACTTTCTCTTTACATCTTTCCTCCTCTCCCCTTCCCTCTCCACGTCTCTGACAAGACAACCTTTCGGTGCCTGTGCCCCTCCCCACTCCCAGCACAGCACCACTGTCCTTGGCCCCGGTCCGGCGCCCACCTGCATCTCCTCCATCCAGTCCACCATGTGCACCATCTCCTGGAAAACCTTCTGCAGGGCCAGATTCTGCTCAAGGCGTGTCCGCCGGGCACCCACCAGCCCGGTCAACAGGGCCCACTGGCGCAGGACGCTGTCACGCTGGGCTGCTACCCGCCGGGCATCGTAGTAGCCCTCAGCCGCCAGTGCCTGGGCCAGCTCCGCCACGCCCTGCACCCGCTCCTCATAGGCTGCAATGTCCGCCTCGATTGCCTCATGCTTCTTCATGGCCGCCTCTACTGCCGGCAGCTCATAACCAAAGTTGTCCTGGGGCAGGGCAGGCCACAGACCCTCAGCAAGGCTGCCTCAGCAGCCCACCTGTTAACTTGACCCTGTACGAACCTGGAAACTCCCCCCATCTGCTTCTGGTACCCTGGAGACCAGTCCCACCATCCTGTTATCTGGAGACCAGCCTCACCATCCCCCAGTTACCATGGACACCAACCCCACCCTTTCCCATTACCCTGGAGACCAGTTTTATTCTCTCCTGTTACCTGGGGACCAGCCCCCTCCCTCTGTTACCCTGGAGATCAGCCTCACCATCCCCAGTTACCATGGAAACCAGCCTCACACTTTTCTATTACACCTCTAACTCTAAACTTTTACCAACTTGTTACCCAGGAAACAGACCCCATCCTTCCATTTCACTAGAAACTGGGGACCTGGCCAACCTTATCTTGTTACTTAGGAGACCAATCATATCCTCCTGAGTTACCCTGGACACCAGATACAACCTTTTTTGTCACTTAAGAGATAATTAAATACTCTCCCTATTTCTGAAGAAACTAATTCTGTCTTCTCTAGTTACCTTGGAGACCAACCTCACTCTCCTGTTACCCTGGAGATTAGGCCTCCCCAACCAATCACTTAGGAGACCAATTCTCACTTCCCACCCTCATTCATCACCTAGGAGACTAATCCAACACTTCTCTGTTGCTTAGGAGATCAAGTCTCCCTCCCTGGTCCCAAGACCATCAGCCCTGCCCCGACCACCCCTGCTGAGCCCCACACCCCGTACCTGGGAGACCAGGCGCTGGTTCTCATTCAGCCAGCTCTCCCTCATAGCCACCTTGTGGTCAAACCTCTGGGCCAGGAGTTCCAGCTTCTCCTGCCGGATCAGCTCGGCCCGTAGGGCAGCCTCCCGCTCATGCTCTGCCTTCTCCAGCTGGCCCCATGCCTAGGGAGCCAAGAGGAGGCAGACAGCAATTGCTCCCCTAGTTTAATGGCCCTGGCTTCTCTGTCTGAGGCCACTCCTAGCACGAATGGCACCTTGGAGAAAACGCTTCCTCGTGACACTTTACTGCTGGAGAACTGTCCAAATGAAGGTCCAGTCCACGGTGTCTAGCATGTGAATGGCTCTCTTGAGCAGTGCGCGACCGATACGACAACTCGGCAAGCAACCCTGCCTCTCCCTGCACCCACTTCCTCACCTTGTCGATGTCCCAGATGCCGCAGCCCTCCCGAGGCACGTAGAGGCGACGGTTGCAAGCCCGCAATTTGCTCTGGATGCTGAAGAGCAGCACCTCTAGGTTCCCCTTCTCCTGAAACCTGGAGGGACTCGAGCTCAGCGACCCCACCTCCCCAGCTCCCCCGCCGCCTCCCTCCTGAGCTGGGCCTCACTTGACAGGCTTCTCCAGCGTGCAGTAGGCCGTGAACGCCTGCAGCTGCTGCTGCACCCCGCTCAGTGAGTTGGCGAACTTCTGGTTGCTGATGAGGCCCACGGTGCGGTGGATCCAGGCCAGCAGCTCAGCCGCCAGCTCCTCGTAGCGGTCAATGATCTTCCCTACCTCCAGCACCTGGTCCAGGACCTCGGCGGCGCAGGAGCTGGGGTCAGTCTCACTGCAGAGACACCCCTGTGTGGTTCCCAGGCTCCTTCCCGCCCCATTCCCTGGCTCCTCATACCTTCCCGATCCGCTTGCCCTCCACAGCCAGTGCCTTCATCTTGGAGAAATAGTGGTAGAAAGAGACCACGTAGGTGATGATGGACTTCTCATCTGGAGCCTCCATGTTGACATCTGGCGGGTCGGAAAGAGTGGGGGAGCACGAGGGTCAACACTCGGGCAGAGCGATTGAAGGTACTGGGGAGGGAGCTGTGTGACCATGAGCAAGACAACCAACCTCTCTGTTCCTTGATTTTTGTATCTGCCAAATGGGGATCTACCTCAGGAGATTAAATAGTGCCTGACACATATAAACCACCATAAAGAAATTACCTATCATTATGTCTTGAACGCACTGATCTATCTTCCACCCCAGGGCCTTTGCACATGCTGTTCTCACTGTCTGGAACACTGTTCCCTCTTCTGTGTGCCTAACTATCACTCATCCTCCAGGGCTCAACTCACATTTCCTCAGACAAGCCTCCCTGTTCACCCTGTCTAGAGTGGTCTCCTCCTGTTATTCTTCCTCAGAGCATCTTACCATTTCCTCTTAGTTCCTCCAAATTCCTTATCCTAATTTGTAATTAGAAATTCACTTATGTGATTATGTCCTTATCTATAATTTGAGATCCATGAGGACATAAGCTATGCCTATCTTTTTAACCACACTTCCTGTCATGCCCAGCACACAGTAGGAACTCAATAAATATTTACTAAGTGTATTAACAGTGTATGAGGTTTGAGGTCATGTTCACTGACACTTTGGAGGCCGCATGAGCTTGATCACAGCTCAACCACTCACTGCATATTCTTAGAAAATAGACCTAACATCTCTGAGCCTCAGTTTCCCCATTGTTACAGCAGGGATAATCACAGTGTCTGCCACCTAGGAACACTATAAGATTTGAAAGAATAGCCTGGCACAGAAGAGAAACTCAACTAATTCCGATGATGATTTTAATTTACCCATTCACTGATCACACGTTATACTCGGCCCTCATTCTTCCCACCTTGTGAACTGACATCCACTAAACACCTACTGTGTGCCGGGTGCTGAGCACAGAATACAGCAAGCAGAGGAATGACTAAGACCACGAATTCTGGAATAAGAAGTCCTGTTTACTGGTCTTAAGTGTGACACTGGGCAAGTGATTTCATGTCTCTGAGTCTTTGTTTTCATCACTTTAAAACAACATTGATCAATACTATCCAACCAGGTCAGTGAGGATGAAAGGAACAGTTTTGATCAATTTCCCAACCATGCGCTTGGCAGTAGATGCTCAGAAAAAGGGAGCACCTCTTATTCCGGAGATGGGGAATTTGGTGTGGGGCATGATCACGGGTTGGGAATGAGGCTGAAGTCAGGGGTGGGGTTGGAGATGAGGTGAAAGTGAAAAGGGGGCGGGGCTGAGGACAGAGTTGTGGGTGGGGACAGACATAGGGATGAGCTGGGGGATAGGAATGGGGTTGAGAATGGGATACAGGATGGGGATGGGGGGAATGTTGGGAAGAGGTTTGAGCTTAGGGATGGAACAGTGTTGGAGATGCTGTTGGCTATGGGGCTGGGGCTAGGGTTACGAAGACAGAAAGGGTAAGTTTGGGGACAGATAATTGAGGATGGGGTTGGTGAAGGGGAAGGGCTTAAGTTAGAGACAGAAATTGAGGTGGGTTGTGATTTGAGATGGTGATGGAAAAAGTAAGGGACCTGGGTATGGGAAGGAGGAGGAATCGAAGATGAAGAAGGGGAGAGGGCTGGGAGGGAGCTGGGGTCTGGAATGGCCTTGGGCTTTGGGATGGTGTTGGGTAGGGTGGAATTGGGTTTGCAATGGAATTGGGGCTGGGAACCCCGAAGAGGAAGTCTGGCTGGGCCATGCAAGGCTCACTTCGGGGTCCAGCAGACGTGCCAGCCCCAGATGCTGCTCGGCCGTGCGGAAGGCTCTCTGCAGGTTGTAGTTGGCGTTGGACTTGGTGAGTTTGCTGAAGTCCACGAGATCAGGCCTGGGCAGGGCACAGAGAAGACAGGCAGCAGGCGGGCTCCAGAGCCAGTGGGCAAATGGGCGAAAGACATCCTTGTCAGAGACCCACCCAGGGCAAGGGGCATGGGGGGCACGACGCAGCCGAGGGGAAAGCTCTGTGTGCTGGCATTTATCGTGGGTGTGAGGGAACGTGTACATCTGACTTCGTGATGCATGTGTGTACACTTGAGTGTGTTTCTATATGGTATTATGTAGCGGTTAGAAGTGTGAGGTCTGCAGCTAGCCCTCCTGGCTCACACCATAGTGAGGCCACTTCCTGACTGTCATCTGGGTGAGCTGCTTCATCTCCCTGTGCCTCGGTTTCCTCATTTGTAAAATGGGGATAATAATAGCATTATTGAATATTCAGTGACTTACGGGAAAGCACTTAGGACAATGCTGGGTACACAGAGCACTCAGCAAGTGTCACCATTGTTAGACGAACCCCATTACGGCCTGTGGGTTTCTGGGTGTGTGGGTGGGGCTGGGTCTCCCCATGTGTGTATGAGTGTGTATGCGTGAGTTCTGGCTTCTGCCACACCGGAGCAGGTCCGTCCCTGCTCTAGGCCTCAGTTTCTCCAACGTGTCACGTGAACAATCATGATGTGGGCATAATCCATCCGAGTGCCCAGCCCTCAGTCAGGTCAGCGCCGGGCTCTGAGGTATGACTAGGGGGATGTGCAGGGAGTCAGAACGGGGCTCTGAGGGTCACCTTGAGGAAGGACTCTGATGGGAGGAGGTGCCATGCACACTGAGTGTCCACGGGGTGTACGCCCCCCACCCTGGGGCACCTAAGCACAGGTATATGCATGAGTATCTCCATGTGTGCACATGTCTGTGTGAGGTGCGAGGGCACACGTGTTTCCCTGTGTGCACGGGGTATGTGTGGGTATCTGCACCTAACGTGTGTGGAGGGAAATGTGTGCGTATGCACCAAGGTAAAGGCATGGGTCCTGTGTCCTGTGTGTGTCATCGCCATATGTACGTGTACAGGCGTGCACCTGAAGGATGTGGGTGGGGGCACGGCAGTGTTGGGCTGCCCCAGGCTGGGTGGTACCTGTGCCGATGAATGAGGGCATTGAAGGCCAAGCCGTCCCGCCAGCTGGTAGTGAAATTCTGGATGTTCACCTCAGGGTAACTGGAAGCATGGAAGGGAGAGAGAGAGGCAGAAATGGAGAGAGTCAGGATGGAGAGACAGACATAGATGGATGGACAGATAGATAGGAGGGTGGGTAGATGTGGGTGGTGGATGGATGGATGGATAGATAGATAGATAGATAGATAGATAGATAGATAGATAGATAGAATAGATAGGTAGATAATAAACAGATAGGATAGAGCAAGCCAGAGAGATAGAGATGGAGATGGAGATGGAGACAGAGGTAGAGAGAGAAAGAGAGACAGGAGAGGAGCAAAAAGAGAGGCAGAGGGAACAAAGGAGGGAAGGGAAAAAGGAAGAGGAAAGAAGGGATAGAGAGAAAGCAAGATACAGAAATAGGGAAAGAAAGGATGGGGAGAGAAGGGAGGGAGGCAGAGAATGAGAGAAGAATAGGGAAAAGCAGACCTAGAGGTAACGACTGACACAGAGACGAACAGCATTGCAAGACAGACAGACAGCCCCAGGAGGATGAGAGAGAACGCCCAGTCTCCCTTCTTCCTCCCAGGGGCTGCTCTCCAGAGGGCACTTGAGTTTCAGGCCATGGCCCTTCCCGCGGGGCAGAGTTGGGGGTCGAGGGGACATGCCCAGCAGAGTCCGTGCAACCCCCTTGTCAACGCCACCGAAGGCGCCCAGGACCCTGAATTTCTCCCACAAGCTGCCTGAGCCCTGGCCTGTGCACCCCCAGGCTACAGGTGGCTGTTGGGAGGGGCATGGCTGCAACCTAGAGCTGCAGGATCCACACAGGTGCGCCTGAGGCTTCTGGAGGTGCAGAATGATTGGGAGAGAGAGAAGGGAGCTGGCTGGGGACAGTCTACCACTTTTCAACATTGATCTGTGAGGAATCCAAGTTCTAAATTTGAACCTGGTCTTCCAGATTGTTAAACAAGTATTGGTCAAGGTCAGAAGGATAGATGTGTTTCATTTACCAGTTTATTAGTTCCAGAGGTAATTTTTGACACCGAGGAGGATTTGAGCTGCCCCTTGCACTCTTGTCCCCAGAAGAGCCCCTGAGGTTCAGGCCCAGCCTCCGGGGGTAAGGGGAGGGGGTTGGGTGATTACCCAGCGGTCTTCATCTGACACCACAAGAGCAACGCGTCCTTGGCAGAACGTGTCTCTCTGTTGTCCTCAGTCTCGATTTTGATGACTTGAATCTGTGAGGATACAAAACATGGCTGCTGGGCCTGGAGGGCTTGAGGCTGGGAAAGTAGTAGGTGACAGAGGTGATGGGAGAGGCAGCTTCAGGCTAGGGGTGGGTCAGGAGTATAAGGATGGGTTCTGGAGGGGGCTAGGACATCCATAATGGTGGGGGGGCAGAGGCAGTGGTGAATTAGGATGCCAGTTTTCAAGGAAGCCTCCATTTTTGGTTTCTGGGCCACCTCCCTGATCCCAGCCACCATCATCTCCCGCCTGGGCTAGCGCAGTGGCCTCCACACTGGTCTCCTTGTCCCCCCACCCCCCACAGTCTGTTCTCCACATGGCCGAGGAAGGAACCTGGGAACACCCAAATCAGATCACGTGCCTCTTATCCTCCACTCCCTCTGTGGCTCCAGCTCACTCTGGGTGAAAGTAAAAATCCTCATGATCTCTTCTCGTTGCGTTCCTGACCTCATCTTCCAATACTTACTCCGCTCCAGAGACCTCTGTCCTCTTCACTAACTCCCCAGGATCCTCCCATCCCAGGTCCTTTGCACTGGCTGTTCCTTCTGCCTGGGGTATCCTCTCAGGTTCCCACAAGGCTCCACCTCTCCCTGAGGCCCGGCCTTACCTGTTACCTTCTCACTGAGGACTTGACCAACCACTTGATTTTAAATCTTAGTATGTACACCCAAACTTCACACAACCCTTCTCTGTCTTACTCTCTCCTTAGCATTTATCAATACCTATACACATTTTATTTATTCATCGGGTTCACTGTCTTCCCTGTTAAGGACTGACTTATTGCCCCTCCCCCCCATTCATGTGACTGTATTTAGAGATAGGGTTTTTAAGGAGGTATTTAAGGTTAAATGAGATCATAAGGGTGGGGCCCTAATCCAATATGAATGATGTTGTTATATAAAGAGGAAAAGACCCTAGTGACAAGCATACAGAAAGAAAAGGCCTTGTGAGGATGCAGAGAGAAGGAGGCTGTGGCAAACCAAGGAAGGAGGCCTTGGGAGAAACCAAACTTGCCAGCGACTTGATCTTGAAGTACAGCTTCTAAAACTGTAAGAAAATAGACTTGTGTTGTTTAAACCACCCAGTCTGTGGCATTTTGTTACAGTAGCCCTACTAGACTAATACACTCTCTATCCAGGACCACAGGATATTTGTCTATTTTGCTTTTACTATGTATTATCACACATAGTAGGTGGTCAATAAAGTTCTGAATGACCCATAATCTAGAGCAGGTTAGAGAAACTCAGGAGGGTGTTTGAGTGTTTGAGAGTTGGGTCCTGGACTCCAGAGCTGAGTTTGGCATTTGGGCACAAGGGAGAGAACTAGGTTCCCAGGAGGTACCAGCCCCCGGTGCAAGGCTCCAGCCAGCAACTGCCACCCTTGGCACCATGTCTTATTCCCTGATTCTGTACTACAATGACCATGCCTGCCGCCAGCCGCCACCCCTCTCCTGAGCTCCATTCCCAGGATCCAGTGGATTCCTAATGTCCCAGAACACTTCTGACCACAGCATCTCAAAATGACCTCAGTGTCTCTCCCAAACCTGTCTTCCATCCTGGCCCTGTCTCAAGCCAGCCCTCCTGTCCCTCAGTCCCCAGGCCAGAGCCTCAGGCCTTAGCCTGGATACCTCCCAGTCCTTCCCCTTCTCCTGTGGAATGTCTACTCCCCTCCTGAGCATCTCTCCTACCTGTCATTCACTTTATGCTTCCAGGCCCTAATTTTGGCAACCACCCCCAATCCAGGGGGATCCTTCTAAATCTGATTGAGCCCCTTGAGAAAACTCTCCAATCCTTCCACATCGCAGGCAGAATAAAATCCAAACTGCTAATCAGGGACCCCCTAGGCCCTGCCAAGCCCTCCGACCTCATTCCTTCCATCCTCGCCTTGCCTCCTCTAGCCATATCGGTCTTGTACTTCCAACACGCCAAGCTCATTCCCACCTCAGGGCCTTTGAATCTGTGTCCCCTGCCTGGAACGGTTTCTCCCTTCATCTTCATATGTCATTCAGCCATCAGCTTCTCAGAGAGCCCTTTACTGGTCACCCCATCCAAAACCTCCATGCCATCAACCTAATATTATATATCCTTTTTACTGATTCGTCATAATCTCTTCTGCATAGCTCTTTTTACTCCTCTGCCTAGAGCTGGTCCTTGCCTCCATACATCCATTCTTTATGTACTTATGGGTTTGTTTATTGTCCATAAAGGCAGAAAATTTGCCTATTTTATTTCTGAACTGGAGCAAGGTTGTCTAGATTCGAATTCCAACTCCAACAACCCAGCTGTGTGACCTTGAGTATACTATTTCATCTCTCTGGGCTTCAGTTTCCTCAATGGTAAAATGGAGTAATAACTAGTACCTAATTAATTTATTGGGTTGTTGTGGGTATTAAATGTCAAGTGCCTGGAACAGAGTAAAACATAGATAAATGATGGTCATAGGGATGGCGGTGATAATGATTATTACTTTTATCATTTTCATCCCCACCACCTGGCACAGGGTTCCTGGCATATGTAAGAATATTTTTGGAGTGAATGAATGAATGGATGAATGAGTGAGTGGGTGCGGGACGCCCTCCGAAGGCCCGACCGCGGGGGGCGGGGGTTACGTGGGGATCACCTGGAAGCGCAGGATGATGGTCCAGACCAGCCCCAGGGTCAGCCGGTGGTTCCCATCCACGATGTCATGCGAGCCCACGTTCTCCAGGTGCACACGCTGCTCCTTCAGGAACTGCAGCGCCTTATCCACGTTTTCCAGCGAATGGATTCTCATGCGACCGCGCGTGGGCCTTGGCTAGCGCGTGGGGGCATTGGGAGATGGATGACTTGACAGTGTCCTAAGGCCCCATCCCCTCCAAATAAACCCCATAGCCACGCCCCCTGGATGTCCAAGCCTGGGCCGCGCCCCTTCGGCCCACATCAAAGACCCAGGCCACAATCCTAAAGAAGCCCTCCCTCCCAGAGCCAGACTTTTCAAGACCTAGTACTCTTCTGGGTTTATTCAAGTTCCTGTCCCTACCCTCTCTACAGAAGATTCACCTCCGACCTAATAACCACACCTCTTACTGTGAACCCCGCCCTCTGCCTGTAGACATAGTTCCGCCCCTTCCGTTGGATCTCTGAACCCTTGGCCCCTGCTAGTACACTACCCATGCCCTTCCCAGGCCCTTCCCTTCTAATAAAGCTCCTCCCTTCTTCCATAGCCCCACCCCTGCAACGGAGCCCCGCCCACCCAAGAGCAGGGTACACCCCCAACCATGGCCCTCACCTGCAACAGAATCCCAAGCTCCGCCCCAGGCTCCTCACGACCAAGCACCACCCCTGTGCCGTAGCCCCGCCCACCCGAATGAAGGCCTCTTACCCACGCGCATCTTCTGGGACGCTCCACCCATCCACTAGCCAGGCCCTTGTCTTAGGCCAGCCCAAGACCCCAGAACCAACTCCTTTCTCCCAGCACTTCTGGTCCCCTCACCAACTGCTCCCCCGACAGCACTTCCAGGAGCCGCGTGAGCACAAAGCCGTCCCGGAGGTCAGCGTAGAGGTCCCCGATGTGGCAGCCAACGCGGGCGAGGTGCGAGTTCACCCACTTGGTGAAGGTTTTCTTCTGCACAGCCTCCCGCTCATCTGAAGACAGGCCCTGATAAGCCCCCGCCTTCTCGAGGAACCTCCCCAGGAACTCCCCCTTCCATCTTCACCCCAGCCCCCACCGCTCGCTATTCAGGCCCGGCTCTCCTTAATCTTTGAGCAGAAGGCTCCTAGCTGAGACGCTGTCCCTTACCCTCCGCTGCCCACCTGAAGACAGCTGCTTTAGTCTCCTAAAGTTTTCCTGAGATATCACTTCCACAATAAGCCTTCCCTGTTTCCTACCCAGGTTTGCTCTGTTCATTCAATCAATAAATATTTGGCGCCTACTATGTGCCCGCATGCTCCAGCTCTGAATACGGGGTGGGGAGAGGCAGGATGACAGCTGTGTTTCAAGAATATCTCTGGCTGCTGTGGGGAGGTTGGATCAGAGAGGGCAAGAACCACAGCCAGGAGACCAGGGAGAAGATTGGCAAAGGGATTCAGGATGAGGCTGGAGGAGGGCCAAGGTGTGGGAATGAGAGAAGAGGGCATATTGGAGAGTTATTTGGAGATGAAAAAGTAAGACTTGGCAACTGACAGGATGTGGGGGATCACGAGGAAGGACTATGTTAGACTGAATGCTCCTCGCCCCTGCCCCACCCCATCCCACCCCCCAGCAGTTGGACTGCCAGCTAGATGCTGTATGTCCCATATCCCTAGGGCGAGGATTAGTCATGTGACCACTGGAGAATGAATGAAGAGACAAAATGGAGTCACCATAGCCAAGCTAACAAAATTACTTAAAGAGGAATGGGCTGAAACATGAGGAATCGATTTTATTTTGCCTTAACTAGCCCTTTTTAATTTTTGAGCTTTTCAGTTGTGCATCAATACCTGGAGAGATACATTAATCCTATAGCTAACACACTGAAGAACTTAGGAAAGAATGTTCACATGTCCAGACTACCTGACATCCATTATCCACACCACCCCACATCTGGAAGAGACCATCTCGGACCAATCCAGAGACTAAATGCAGACCTGCTTCTTCTCAAGAACTCTTAACTTTTTTCTTTGAAACACTGGGTGTTACCCAGTAGTGCTTCAGGATTTGCAAACCTTAAGACCCTTGAATAAAACTTTGTCATTTAATTTTAACAAAGCCTCCTGATTTGTTTACACTCAACTAATGCTGCCAGTGAGAGGGGAGAGGAAGATGTCTGTAACTTTTGCTTCATTTGCTGACAAAGAAAAGAAATAGTTTGGGAGCGCCTATCTTTTTTTAAATAACAGCTTTAGTATGAGCTATAATTCACATACTATAAAATTCATCTTTTTAAAGTGTAAATTCAATGATTTTTAGTATATTCATGGAGTTGTGCAATTATCACCGTTATCTAATATCAGAATGTTTTCAGCCACCCAAAAAAAGACTCTGCACCCATTAGCAGTCAATTACACTCCCTCTGCTGTCAGCCTGAGGCAACCAATAACCTATTTTCTGTCTCTGTGGATTTCCCTATTTTGGACATTTCATATAAATGGAAGCACACACTATATAGCTTTTTGTGTGTCTGGCTTCTTTCACTTAGCATAATGTTTTCAAGATTCATCCATGTTGTATCAGTCCTTTATTCCTTTTGATGACCAAGTAATAGTCCATTGTGTGGATATACTACATTTCACTTATCTATTCATCAGTTGAGGTACATTTGGGTTGTTTCCACTTTGGGGCAATTATGAATAATGCTGCTTTGAACATTCAGGTAAAGTTTTTCTGTGGACACAGGTTTTTAATTATCTTGACTGTACACCTGGGAGTGGAATGACTGGTCATATGGTGACTCTATGTTTAACCTTTTGAGGACCTGCCAAACTGTTTTCCAAAGCGGCTACACCAGCAATATAGAAGGTTCCAATTTCCCCACATCCTCACCACCACTTATTACGTTTGTTTGTTTGTTTTTTATGATGGTCATCCTAGTGGGTGTGAAGTGGTATCTCAAGCATTTCCCTGATGATTAATGATGTCGAGCATCTTTTTACATTGCTTATTGGCCATTTATGTTTCTTCTTTGGAGAAATATCTACGGAAACCCTTTGCTTGTTTTCTAATTGGGTTATTTGTCTTTTCACCATCTTACTATCTGCAACTTTCTGTGGATCTAGAATTATTGCATAATTTAAAGCTTCACCAGAAAAGGAGACTGTGACCTGGCCTTCCTCCCTCTTTCCTCAACCCCCACAAGCTCAAACACCAAGGTCCACAGAAGACAAGATGGAAGAAAGACCTGGAATCCGCACTGACTGCCTTGGAGCCTTCCTGCCAACCAGGGTGCCACCTAGGGTCTATCGGGAAGGAGAAATAAGCTTCCATCGCCTTTAAGCGACTGTATTTGGTATCTTTGTTCCAGCAGCTTCGCCTGTACAGATACTATCCACGTTTCATTACTAAATAATTTAGTCATCACACTGTTAAGATCACACATGAGGAAGTGAGGACACAGAAGATGGCGAATTGGGTATTTGGTTATTCTGCCTTCCGATGCCTATGCCAATAGCAGGTTTGGCCAATACTGAATAGCCAAAGTGGCACTTCAGCACATCCCCAGTATGGGGCCAGAATGAAGATGATTGGGTTCAGACCTGCCTCTGTGATGACCGGCTGTGTGACTTCTACAGGTCATCCCTTCTCTTTGGGCCTCCATTTTCCCTTCTGTTAAATAAGGGTTCAGACTAGACCTAGGTTTCTTTGATGGGTCCTGGGGGACTCTGGGTGTTCAGGAACTCATGTTTGGAGAACAGGGATCCATGAGAATATTTTTCATTTTGTCTCCTCATTTCATGGTACCCAAATAAAATTAATAGAAACACATTCTGGATCATCTGAATAGCGGCTTCATAACGGATTATGCAATGAGAGTTTGGTTGTTGTGATTGCAATATTGTTAGCATGGAGTTGGGTCTAGAACTGAAATGCCCATGGGGGCAAGGGAGACTCTGAAATTGAGAAAACTAGGCCCTCGGCCCTCCTTAAAAAGGGCAGCTGCCACATGGCCCCTGTGACTGGCACCTTGAGGGAATGGTGGCCCAGTGCTGCCATATCATGTGACATTCCACGAGGAGCCAAAAATCTGGATTTTTTTAAAAGACAGAATCTCCCTATTTTTAAATGTTGGCAACTGATTTATATTTTTGTAAAACACAGTGGGGGTGAAATCAAATATGTCCCAGAGTGCCACTTCTGAACTAAGGTGACATTGAATGTTCACTGTGTTGGTGTGTGTGTTTGGCTACTATGTGTGGCATCTTCTGTTTGCCCTCCCAGTGCCACCCACCACTCTTCTGCACCTGCTCTGGGCCCAGGCAGGCCAGCTGGTGTGTACTGTATGAAAGGGTCCCCAGCCCTCAAAGCCCTCAGACTTCCAGTTAAGTTTGACAGCAGGAGATGAGAGGAGAGATGAAAGGCCGGGAATGACCAGCCTGGCCTGCTTCTGGCAGTGCCTGGTTCCTCTTCCTACATCTCCAGCTCCTGCTGGCGACGCCTCTCTCCCCTCTTGCCACTCCCTGCCCTGCCCCTGGGGGGGCTCCGCTGCCCTTGTAGGTTCCCATAGCCCTGTTCACACATCTGTAAATAGTCCCTTCATTAAACTCTCCTGCATTTTACCCCTTCCAGGGACCATCTGCTTCCTGCTGGGAGGCTAGCTGGCACAGAAGTCTTTGGGCTGTGAAGATTCCGAGCCAAACGGCAATCTTCCTACCTCTGCCATGTACTCATATTGAGTTATTTTACTGTTTATATATTCTTCTCCACTGTGGTCATCACTGATCACAAGTGAAATCAATTTCTTTAGAATATGACTTTATTCATCTCTTTAATACATTGAGACTTTCATAGAGCATAAGGTGAAAGGATAGAGAGAGACTTAATATGATATGTTTGGACATTAGTCTGGGAAAAGTTAGGAAGCTGGCGAACACCAAGTATTGGTAGAAATAGGGGGATATCATAACTTTGATGCCTGCTGGTACTTATGGTGAGTTATGGACTGGAATAACCATTCTGAAAACAATCTGTGTCAAATGAAATTAGTACCCACCCCCATGACACATCCCCTGGCTACGTGTCCCCAAAACCTTTTTCACCTGGTTCACAAAGAGCGTGTAGGAGGATATTCAATGCAGTCTGATATGGGGATGGGAGTTGGGGCAGGTTCAGGATTGGAGACATCACTGGGAAGGGAATGGTCAAATGTGGTGAGCTCACACCATGGACTCCACGCAACAATGAGAAGCAACAGATTAGATGTACGCAAAGCCACATGGATGAGTCTTAAGACATCGTGCTGAATGAGAAAATCATGCAAACAATGCCGTCTAGAATTAGACAAAACTGGCATTGGTCAGCAACACCTGTACACACAAAGCCATACGTATAGGACTCCCAGATTTATGACAAAGTGACATTGCAGCTCAAGAGGGAAAGTCTTTTCAGTACATGGAACTGAGTCAACTGGAATCCATGAGGGGGAAAAAAGAACTCCGCCCCAAACTGTACAAAATAATAAATATAATAAATATCATTCAGCTTACAAAGCTAAACGTAAAAGAATACAGCAAGGCTTTTAGAAGAAAACATCAAAGGCTATCTCCATGACCTTGAAGCAGGTAAGATTTCTTAAACAAGACACAAAATGTCAGCCACACAGGAAATAATTAAATAATTATTAAATTAGATGACATTTAAATTAAGAAACCCCATTCATCAAAAGACACCATTAATAGAATTAAAAGCTACAGAGTGGGAGAAAAATATTCATAACACATATGTCTGACAAAGGACTTGCACCCAGAATATATCAGGACTCCTGAAAAGCCATCCAAAAAAGCAGGGAAATAGGCAAAAGACTTGAATGGACACTTCACAAGATAGCCAACTACGCAATAAACACATGAAAAAGTGCTCCACATCATTAATTGTTATCAGTCATCAGGAAAATGCAAATTAAAGCCACAGTAGAATGCACACCCACCGGAATGGCTAAAATTAAAAAGAATGACCATAGCGAGGGGTGGATGAACATCGGCTGAGTCACTCATACACTCACAAAATGCCACAAATAGCAGTTTCTGCTTAAGTTAAATATACAGCTACCCTATGACCCAACAATGTCACCGGGGGCGAGTCTAAGCCAACCAGAAATGAGTGCTTAGGCCCCCCATAAACATGAACTAGAAAGTTTAGAGCAGCAATAGCTGTATAGTTTTGTTTGTAACAGTCTGTAATACTAGTAATTCCTAGTTTGCAATAACTTAATTTGTGATAACCCTAACTTAGAAGCAACCCAAATGCTCGTCAACAGGTGATTGGATAAGCTATGATTTGTTCATATTGTGAAATACTCTACAGCAATAAGGAACACCTAAGAGTACAGGCAGACATGGCTGAATCTCATAAGCAGAGTGTCGAGTGTCAAGTGAATGAAGCCAGACACAAAAGTTTCCATTTACATGGAGTCAAACTCTAGCAAATGAAGTGAAGACAATGTTTATTCTTGGGATGTGGTGATAGACAGGTGGCCAGAGGGTGCTTGTCTAGGGCTGTCTGGGGCTATTCTGTTTCTTTATCCGAGGGCTGGTTGCAAGAGGGTGCTCATTTGTGGGACTGGACGCTCATGATTTATCTGCCTTTCTGTGTGCACGTAATAACTTAATAAAGAGTTAAAATATATGTCTGTGTTCGCGCTAATCAGAAATGCATTTTTCAAAATGCGCATTTTGTAAAGATTCACATTAAAACTGTCAGAATGGTTGCCCATAGGAAGAAGGCATTGGCGTGAGATATGGGAATAAAAGTGAATAAAAAAATAGATAAAGAGGAGAGGGGCATCACACAGATGATGATGACAGCAAGTCACAAACTGTGGAATGTGATTAAGAGAACTCCCTGAGCAAGAGGTCCAGACAAATTTTTTCAATGTCTTCATGTGAAAGCATGTTACGGAGGATTCTGCTCAAAGGTTTGGCCTCATTTTAAATAGAGAAAAACCACAAGAGAAGCAGGCAAAGGGATGCAAAAGGAAATACCCTAGCAGTCTAGGTCATATTAGCATTTTGAGCAGTGGCATGGTTTCACAGACTAGCAGCATCCCAAATAATTGTTAAGCCGAATGTTACTGGTTTTGTGATTTGGGTCTGGAGTCCAATATTATGTGTGAATTGTAGCCATAAGAGATATAAACAGAACTGTATGTTTGTGTGTTTGAAAAAGTTATAATAATCTAAGTAGACACAGGGAACACATGAAAAATTTTTTTTCTTAAAGGGGATCTCTATAAAACTCTAGACTAGATGCTGTCTGATGTTCTGTGAAACAGTGCTCTTAAGATTTGAACTGTGCTCCCACCTCCACTGGAAATCTTACCACAGCTCCCCGATGGCCTCACCTCCTTCACAGCCGTTCCACAGGCTTCTCACCCATCATCACTCACTCACCACCTGTACTCTCCTCACTCAAGTCACTCCCAACTTCTGAAGGTTTTACATATGCTGTTCCCTCTGCCTGGAAAATCGCTTTCCACTCTCCACCCCTGGGTTCATTCCTCTTCATCCTTCTGGCCAGGGGTCCCCAACATTCAGGCCGAGGACTAGTACAGATCGGTGGCCTGTTAGGAACCGAGCCAGCCACACAGCAGGAGGTGAGCGGCAGGCAAGGAGCAAAGATTCATCTGTATTTGCCTACGCTCCCTAGTGCTAGCATCACTGCCTCAGCTCCACCTTGGATCATCAGGCTTAGATTCTCACAGGAGCACTAGTTCCTGCTGCCCAAAAGGTTGGAGACCACTGCTTTAGGCCTCACTTAAGCGTTGCTTCTTCCGGGAAGCACTCCTTGACTCTCCAGATAAAATCAGGCACCTCTGGGCTCCCACAGTCCCCAGAGTCCCTCATCACAGCCCTCTGCCAGTGCCTCCCCCATCCTGGCCCTGGATCCCTCTGGGTGATCACAGTCTGGCTGGATCTAACTCTGACTAGGAGCCCTGTTGGGGCAGGACCGTAGCTGGCTCAGTCACCATTATGTCTTTCATATTGTCCAGCAGAGGCCGGGCACAGAGCAAGCACTCAATAAATATTTTTGGGATGAAATAATCAATTCTAGAATTCGAAGTTGGTATGTTCCCAAGTTTTTAATCTTCTAAGAGTCTAAAGGTATGACTTTAAGTCTTTAGGCTTCTAAATCGGAGGAAGCTGGCGATCCATGGGTTGGATCTAGTTCATACTTTGTGGCACATAGAGATTTTTTTTAATTGGGAAATTGCAGTTAAATATCAGAGCTAGCAACTTTGGGTCTGTATTTCCCCTTGGTGAGAACTGGTGTCCAGGGCATTATTCTCCGGTTGACAAGGGCCCGCAGTCCACTCACTCATTTATGTCACCTGCTTCCCTAGAGGCCCTTGAGCTTGATACCCTGCTCAACATCTTTACATTACAAAGTTCCAGAAATCTTGGTATTGAAGATTCTATGTTTGTCAAATGCTGAGTTGCTAAAATTCTGAGATTCTGAGGAAACTGATTCTGACTTTAGGATTTCAAAATTTCCTGATTATAAGAGTATATATATTATGTGTATAACACTCCATGTTTCTGAGATATTACCATCCCAAAGGTCAAATATGCTAAAGGGCTAATGTTTTCAAGGCTTATAATTATAAAGTTACACATCTCTGGAGGATTTTTTGCTAACGTTTTAATGCTGATGATTAAACTCTCCTGAGATTTTAAAGCTCCAGGAATACACAGTCCTAAGGTTCAAGGGTCTACAGTTCCAAAGATCTAAGATTCTATAACTGTAGCTCTCTGGTCTTTGCTTATCTTGTTCTAAAACATCGAAGCAGGTGACCAACCATCCAGTTGTCCCAAGACTGAGGGTTTCAGGATCCACATTTCTAATCTGACATTTTAAAGGGTTAGGATTATAAGGCCCTAAGGATCTATTATATGAGAGGTTAGGTTTTAAGGATCTCAGATCCTGGGAGCCGATGATCAGAATTTCTAAGGTCTGTGATTATATTCTGTTTACAAGAGTCTCTGTTTCTAAAGATCTCACATTCAAAGAATCTCCAAATCTGACATTCTAAGGTCCTAAAATTTGGCATTTCAGCATTTCAGAATTCTAAGGACATATGCTTACAGAATCCCATGTTTCTGGGACTGTACACATCTTTAAGGTACTCCACAAGGCAGCGACAGGCCACATGTGGCTATTTACACTTAAATTAATTAAAACTAAATAAAAATTCAAATTCAGTCCCCCAGGTAGCACTGGCCACACTTCCAGTGTTCATAGCCACAAGTACTAGCGGTTAATATACTGGACATCACAGATACAGAACATTTTCCCATTGTCATGGAAAGTCGTACTGCACAGTGCTGGTCTAAAGATTCAAGTTCTAAGTGTCTGTTACAGTTTTCCCATCCTCTGGGCTATCATGGTCCTCAGGTACTGAGGTACGCAGCCAGCCGCCACCCCAGCCCTCGCCTCCCTTCTTCCCCTCGCCTCCTTCCACCCCAGCCCTCCTCTGGGTACCTGCCAAGGCCTTGATCCGTGAGCACTCAAAGAGCGAGGGGAAAGAGCGAGGCGGCCCCCCGCGTGGAGGCCACGGGCTGCTCCCGCTCCCAGCCCCGATCTGGGCTCTCCCAGCGGGACACAGGGTTGTTGTTGTTAGGGCCGGCAGGCCCTCCATGTTGTCCACTTCCCCTGGTACCTGTGCCATCGGGGATGATGAGGCCTGGGGAAGCAAAGGCAGGTTAGGGCTGGAAACAGGGCCTGAGCTCAGAGCTCCCACCTGTATCAGCAACTGGCTGTGAGTCCTATCCCCTCTCTTGCCTTTAGTTTCCATGTTTTAAAGCGGACATAATAATAATGACAATAATGTTCGTCTGACCATTTCATAGTGCTGTGGTAAAGTGCCTGGCTCAGTGCCTGGCACAGGGGGGGCTGGGCCAACTGTCACTGTCATTGTTGATATAGAATGTTAACACTGTTATCAGTAGAACTCTATAATGCAGGAATAATGACACTTGTTGAGCATTTACACTGTGTTCAGTACTTTATGCATATTATCTAATTATCAACAATTTAATTCTCTAAAAATAGGCTATTATTAGGACTATTATACAGAGGAGGAAACCGAGGCACAAAGGGGTTAATATAGTTGCCCAAGGTCGCACAGCTAGTGAATAGCCAGGATTCAAAGGCAAGCAGTGTGATCAAATGATTGCATTAATGGCCCAATCTTCATCCTTATAGCCACACCCTTTGTCATATAACTCTTCAGTGTTCTACTGTGGTGATGGGAGAGGTAGGAGAGTCGGGTGAGGGGACATGCCTCTGGGTTTGGCCACATGACTCTGATGAATGGAATTTGGTGGAAGTGCTGGTGAGTTCTGAGCCTAGGACTCAAGAGACCTTTCATATTTTTGCTTGTGTTTGAAAAATACTGCTTGGCTAGTCCAGGTCCAAGGCCCCAGTTGTTCCAGCCAAGGCCAACTAGAGCCGTTGACAGCCAACATCCCCTCCCCATCCCAACATGTGAATAAGCCCTGATGAGCCCAGCCTAAGTCACTGAGCTCAGATTCAATGGCTACATAAATGCTTAAGTGTTTTGAGATACTGAGTTGGGGGGGGGCGGTTCTTATGCATCATTATTATGGCAATAGTTAACTGACATATTGTCTGACTCCAGAGCCATGTTCTAAAATGCCGCCAGATTGTAACTATGAAATTCAAGGAGGTGGGAGACAGCAGATACATCTTCTCCACCCTCCAGGCCCCCAGGCTTGATTCTAAGACTAAGAAAGGAAGAAACTGGGAGAGATCTATGCCTCCCTTCTAAAAAGATTCAGGTGTTCACCAACCCGCCAGTTCTAGGAAGCAGGATCTAAGTTTTGGTTAGTGTAATGGAGTTGTCTCTTTGGGTGGACACTCCGAAATCCATTGTTATTCTTCCTTCTTCTAGGGAAAGCTGTAAGTGGGCATAGCTACTTACCACCTGTATGACCTTGGCCAAGTCACTTCCCCTCCTTGGGCTTCGATTTGCTCACCTGTAAAATGGTAATGATAATAGTACCCATTTCTAGGGTATTTGAAGATGAAATTAGTTAATGATTAGGGGACATGGTAACTAGTACATGCAAGCCCTCCATACGTGGTCCTTGCTAGTATTCATCCTCTGGTCACATATCTTAGCAAATCGAAGGGCCTGTGCTGGGGTCGACAGAAAGAAGTTCAAGTCCTGCTTTATTTTTGCTGTATCTTTAACCAGTATCTTTAACTTGGTTTCTCTGTGCCTCAGTTTCCCCCCTTGTTAAATGGTGAACACACTGTTTCTTCAATGGAGGACACTTGGGGATGGGGAGGCGCTTAGCACTTAGCGAGTCTCAGTCAGGCCGCTGGGGAACAGCCTGGCCATTACATGATTGAATGGAGAAGGAAGGGAGAAGGCGTGGAGGGTGGAGGCTGGAGGGTGGAGGGTGGAGGGCGGAGAGGAGCGTCCTCCGCCCCAGCAAAGGCTGGCCGGTGCTAGGCTGGGGGTGGGAATGGATGCTGTAACCCTTCCGAGGCCGCACCTCTCTCTCCCTGCAGTCTAGTCACCGTTCCCAAGGAGGGGCCTGGGAAGGACAGGCTTGAGTGGAAGACCCACCCATGGCACGGAGGCTGGACTGGGCGCGCGGTGGAGGCTCGTTCTGCCCGCGCCCTTTTGCCTTCCCCCAGCCGGGGAGACCCGGGGGCTCACACCACGACCATAGCGCGCTGGGTAGGGATGCTCGGGCAGGTGGAGAGATGCTGCAGGGAGGGGCTCTCCGCCCCCACGCTGCTCACCTGGGCCCACGGCCGCCGGTGCCGCCGTCCCCGCTGCTCGCGGCGCCCGACTGCCTTCCCTGCTGGCGTCCGCGGCCCGGCCCGGCGCGGCCCGGCTCCGCTCGGCCCGGCTCGGCCCCGCTGTTCCGCCAGACCCGCATGCGCCGCCGCCGCCGCCGCCGCCGCCGCCGCCGCGCCTCCCCCGCTCGCGCGGCCGCCGAGCTCGCGCGCCCCCGGGACCCCTTCCCGCCCGCGTCCCTTGCCGCCTCGGCCTCCTGCAGCGCGGGCCCACGCGCCGTCACACACACAGCCACCGCCTGTGATACACAGGTGCACTTGCAGGGACCAAAGGTAGCGTCACACCGTCACACACTCTCATGGGGTCACACACTCCCACACTGTCACAGACACGGGGTCACATACAGCGTCACAAACATTAACCTACATTCACACACTCACACAGTGTCACCCCTTCGTATGGGGTCACACAGGATCAAGCGTTCAAATAGTCACACGCTCACACAGGGTCCCACGCTGGCTCAGTGCCCGATGCGTCATGCACTGTGACACACTGAAGTAGTGCCACCACCACCACCCATGCGGTGTCACACGCAAGCACATGACATACACTGTTGCACACTCCCCGGGGATCACAAGTGTGTCATATACTCACACATCACACCGCTTCACAATCAATGTCGGGTACTTTTTGCACACTCAGATTTGTCACACCAGTCACACACTCACATGGGGTCACACGTCCTGCACTATCACGCATACATCACACAGTCACAGGAGGTCACAAACAACATAGTAACAGCCACACGCACAAATGGAGTCGCAGCGTCACACATCCTTACACGACAGTGCGGTATCACACCAAAGTCACATACTCTCATATAACAAATCTCACATGTCCCACACTCACGCCATGTCCCCCAGAGTCGTGGAAGTATACAGTATCACGGGCTGACACAGGGTCACCCAGAGTGTCAGCACAAGGTCACACAAAACAGCATCAGTGCTTGCCACACGTGGTGTCAGCCTCGCACTGTAACACGGTGTTACAGAGGACGCCACATGATGTCACCCGCAATCATGCTCTCCATTGAGTGACACGAGCACACAAGTTCACACAGGGCCACATGGGCACATAGACATGCAGTCACACAGTATCAAACCCACACACCCACACTGTCCTCCCTCACTTTCTCCCCTTGAGGCCCTGGGGCATAGTGTGTGTGAGTCCCAGATTCGCCTTGAGGCCCTGGGAGAGGGGTCCCGAGCTAGGAGAGGATGATGGGCGTGGCCCCTCTCGCTCCGCGCCGCCCTGGAGCGCGGAGGCCCGGCACTGGGTCCACCTTCCTACTCCCCTAGATACCGTCACGCCTCCCAATCTAAGCTGCGGGCGGAGGGGCTGGGCGGCTGGAAGAGGCGAAGTGACTCCTGTCCCGCCTACCGCGTTCTTCCTAGCTGGAGGCGAGTCCCACTTGGCTCCGCCCCTCGGCCTGAGCCGGGAGCCCAGAGGCGGGGTGAGGCGTGGCCTTTTGAGAGGTCCCGCCCTGTCCCTCCTGTTAGAAAAGGACGGAGAGGGAGGCCCGGCAGCCAGTCGGTTCCCGCGCGTCTTGAGACTCTGCGGCCTCGCAGCCCCACGACCCCGCAGCATGGCCGTCAAGAAGATTGCCATCTTCGGCGCCACTGGCAAGACCGGGCTCACCACGCTGGCGCAGGCGGTGCAAGCAGGCATGAACTGGGACGGACGGGAGGTGTCGCGGGGTGCATAGACGGTGCACTAGGAAGGGGCATCGTGGGCTCGGGCTGAGGTCGGTTGGGGCCGTCAGTGCCTTGGTGTGTGAGAACCCAGGGGGCAAAGCAGGTAGCCGTGGGGGTGGAAGTGGGGGACGCTATGAGATCCAGTTTTATGTGAGTTCAAGGAATAGGAATCGGCTCTGGGAGGCTGGGGGGACTCCAATGCCGTTAAGTTTAAATCCTGGCGCTTGTGACCAGTGTTGTTATTGTGGAGGTGGTGGTGGTGGTGGTTAGCCCACCCAGCGCGGGCTTACCAAACCAGGCATCACTTGCTTCCCAGCACCGCCCTTTCTTCAGGGTGTTAAATCGTCACAGCACTCATACGCGATGGGGTTTAGTATCCTCTCACTTGACAGATGAGAAAACCGAGGCCAGGAGAGTGACTTACCCAACATCACACGGCTGGAAAGTGGCAGTGCTGGGATTTGAACCCAGCCCGTGCTCTTAACTTTCTAACGCCCACCAGCTCTTGACTTGGGCACCAAGGTTGGCGGTTGAAAAGGCTGGGGGAACGAGTGTTTGTGAGCATCTAATAGAGAGAGGATCACAAAGACATGGGTGAAGATTCGGGGACCCTGGAAAGTCAGTGGAGGCTGAAAGTTCCGAGTGGCCCCAGGAAAATGGCAGGAAAGATCATAAGTGCCCCACAGCAGCCCTCTGCACCCACTGTCCAGTCTTCACCAACCACCCGCAGGGCCTGGGACTTCCAGATATAGGGCCCCACCCTTGCTGGCCTCAGTGACTCTGAAGATAAGGACTATCTGGGTGCCCCAAAAGGGTGGAGGCCACCAGGATCCCACTCTCTACTGTCTCCTAGCCCAGCCTTCCTTTGGAAGGACTCTGCTTGAAAGTTCTCCATTAGACCCACAGCTCTCCGCCTCCCCAGGAAGACCTAGTTTGATTCTTGACTTCGAGAAGAGAAACAAATTTGCTGACAAGCATTTGTAAGGGAGGAAGAGCGAGCCAGAAGTTGAGAAGTGCTGAGTCACTCTGAGGATACGGGTTCCTATGTTACTTGCTACCTTTTCTTTAATCCCGAATTCCGCTGAATTCCCCTCATCCACCCTGCTGGTCACAATTGGAACTGCACCCTGGGGAACTGGGCCCTGGGCCCTGAAGAGATTCTGACTGACAAGTCTCTGCACAGCTCTGAGCCTCACTGTTGAAGGAGCTGGGCTTTTATTCACCTCAGTGATTCTGTCTGCCGAGTCCTGACAGGCGTGGGCTCTGGTGCTAGCCCGCACACGTTCAACCCCCAGCTCAAACGCACATTCAAAACCCAGTAGCCAGCACACATTCAAGGCCAAATGTCTTGTCATCTTTGTACCTAGACATTTTTAAAGCGGGAGTGAAACTAGTAGCATTTGCCCTGGAAATCTTATGATAATTAAATAAGATGACGTGTGGAAAGTGCCTGGAACCATTTCTAGCACATAGTTGGTGCTCAATAAACACTCCTTGGCTGAGTAAACTCAGATCATAGCTGTATCATCCTGGCCCAGTTACCTAAATTCCTCAAAAAGGGCATTGTAGTAATAATAAGGTTGTTGCAATTTGGTGCTTTTCAAACTGTGGGTCATACTCAGTTCTGACATATATTTAATTGGTCACAATAGTATCGGAATGTATCACATGTTAAATATTGGTTTTATGTGTTTGTGAAATATATTTGTATTGAGGGGAGATCAAAAAAGCTAAGAAGGAGCATGATCTCTGAAGCTGATTCCCCAATACTTAGGAAAACACTGTGTATGTTATCTATAATTACATATGCATGTGTATAAATATATATCCACACATCTAATTATGTATGCAATATGTATATTACATACACACAGAAGGATAAATTAAAAGCGATATGATAATCTAGGTCTTGCAACTTTCCTATAGGTCGGAATTTATTTCAAAATAGAAAATTGACAGAAAATGACAAGATTTATTTTAAAAAAAAAGTTGAGAAATACCTTACAAACATGTATTCTTTTTCAAAGGTATAATCTTTGGATTCTAAACTGGTACTGTTTGGCATGGTAGCCACTAACTTATATTTAAATTAAATTTGAAATGTGGGTTGTGTTAAAATCTTTTGGGGGAATAAAACCACATTCATCTGTGGAAAGAGCTTAGCACAGCATTTCTAAACAAATCTCGCTGATCACCAGAAATGTAACACTAATGGGGACCCTTTTGCTGAGATCTGTGTCTGCATCCCCTCCCCCAAATACCCACCATTTACTGGGGTCCATTTTAACTGGAACAGTGGCAGTTAACCAGTGCCCGCATTGTACCCTGAAAGCCCTCACTGCTTCTGGATTCATGTGAGGGAAGGACACCATGCGGTGGGGACACCTGGATTGTGATCTTCACTTTCTTTTTGTCCCTTTTTAAAAACTTGATTTGTTTCCCAATTACAGTCATCATGCAATATCGTATTAGCTTCAGGTGTACAGCATAGTGATTAGACATTTATGTGCCTTATAAAGTTTGTGATTTTCACTTTCAAGAGGAGACTGAAAGGGGTTTCCTGAGGTTCCTCAGCCAGTAAGTGAAAGAGCTGAAGTTTGAACCCAGGTCTGTGGGGCACTAAAGACTGTGCTTTTGTGCTTGTAAACAGTCCTGGACATGGTGGCAAATATGACATGGTCCTTGAACCCACAGGGCTCTTGGTTTATCCCAGGTCAGCCTAAGCAGGGCCATGATAGAGGAACTACGAGTGGCTGGTGGGGCTTGGGGAAAGAGGGTAAAGTGTGTCCTAGGCAGAAGGGACGTCATGTGCAAAGGCCAGGAAGCAGCATGAGGTGTTTGAGGAACTGAAAGTCATGCAGTGGTCGAAGAGGACAGTGGCTCCAGCACAGGGTGGGGAGGAAGAGAGACAAGATCCCCAGAGGCCTTGAAGTCTGTTGTAAGGACTTTATCTTGGGGCACTGGGGCGTTACAGGAGGGATCCGAGCAGGGGGTCACTACAGTGGAAGGCTGGTCCGGCTGCCATGTGGAATACGGATCAGAGGGGGAGAGACAGGACAGGACTGTGCGGAGGAGTAGGCCAGGCCAGGAAATAACACTGTGAGATGATTTAAGGGCACAACAGCCCACAGGCTTATAGCTCATTCCCGTGCCGTGCTCTCCCCTAAACTTTTGATTTGTTGTAGTTCTGTGTTTTTTATAACAGCTTTATTAAGATATAATTCACATACTGTACAATTCGCCCACTTAAAGTATACAATTCAGTGGTTTTTAGCATATTCGGAATTGTGCAAACATCATCACAGTGAATTTAGAATATTTTCATCACCCTGAAAAAGAAACTTCTAGAAGTCGCCCCCCATTTTCTGGCCTAGTCCTCGGCAACTGTTAATCTAGTTTCTGTCTCTGTAGGTTTGTCTGTTCTGGACATTTCATATAAATAGAATCATACAGTATGTGGTTCTTTGTGACTGGTTTCTTCCACTTAGCAAAAAAATTTTTCAAGGTTCATCCCTGTTGTAATGTGTATCGGTATGTCATTTCTTTGTATTGCCGAATATTACTGTATGGTTCTACCATTTTTTAATTATCCATTCAATTGATGGACAGACACTTGGATTGTTTTCATTTTTTGGCTATTATGAATAATGCTTCTTATGAAAATTCTTGTGCAAGTTTTTATGAGGGCATATGTTTTCAAGTTTCTTGGGCATATACCTAGGAGTAGAATGGCTGAGTCATATGTTAACTCTGTGTTTAACCTTTTGAGGACCTGCCAGACTATTTTCCAAAGTGGCTGCATCATTCAGCATTCCCACCAAGAGTGTGTATGAGGGTTCCATTTTCCCCCACCTACACACCAACATTTATTGTCTGTCTTTTTGATTGTAGAGATCTTTGTGGATATAAAGTGGTATCTCATTGTGGTTTTGTTTTACATGTCTTTAATGGCTAATGATATTAAGTACCTTTTTACGTGTTTATTGGCCATTCGTATATCTACTTGGGAGAAATGTCTTCAGATCTTTTCCCATTTTGTAAGTGGGTTATTTGCTTTTTCATTTCGAGTCATAAAGTCTTTATAGTCTAAATACAAGTCCCTTATCAGATATTGATTCGTAACATTTTTATTCGTTTTTTGAGAGTTGTCTTTTACTTTCTGGATGATGTCCTTGGAAGCACAAAAGTTCCTTTTGTTGTTTTGTTTTCCCTTAAAATTTTAAAAATCTCTCAAAATAAGAAATATTATCAAATCAATTATTCTTGTCAACATAAGCCCATGTAGAGAATTTTTATAAAAATTTATTTGAGCCAAAAAGAGGATACCCCTGGAAGCAAGATCTCAACAGACAAATGCTCCCTGGAAGCACGGAAGTTTTTAATTTTGACAATGTATCTGTTTTTCCTTTTTGTGGCTGCTTTTGGTGTCATAGCTAGGAGACCATTTAACTAATTAAAAGTCACAAAGATGTGTGCCTATGTTTTCTTCTAAGAGATTTATAGTTTTAGCTCTTACCTGTAGGTCTTGGATAATTTTTGAGTTAATTTGCATATATGGCATGAGGTAGGCATCCATCTTCATTCTTTTACATATGGATCCAGTTGTCTCAGCAACATTTGTTGAAAAGACTATTCTTTCTCCATTGAATTGTCTTAGCACCCTTGTCCAGAATCATCTGGCTACATTAAGCTTTTAGATACATTATGTAAGCCTATAACAATCCTATAAGGTTGAGAATATTATTAGTGTCACTTTACAGATGAAGGCCTAAGGCCCCAAGAGGTTAAGTGACTTGCCCAATATTATACAGTTAGCTGGTGCTAGTGCTGGAATTCAAACCCATGGTTACTTTGAGTATTAAATGAGTTAATATATGTAAGAACTTGGTACCTGGTATACAGTGAGTGCGCAATATATATTATTAATCATTATTATCATCATCACTCCAGAGTGTAAAAATCTCCCATTGTTCGTTTTTGAAACAGATAATGACAGATATCAAGAGAAATGGAACCATGTTATTGTTTTTCCTCTTCCTTTGTCATTTTCAGAGTAAGGGATTAATCCTCTGATAGACGCCAATGATGACCAATGCCGTTTCTTTGTTAGTATCATATGAATGCACAGATTTTTATATATTTGATGTATTTCATTTCATGGCCCCCTCATTTTTAAGCGTGGCCTTACCAGCTGGCAGCGCGAGCCGTTCGGGCTCATCTTGTCCTGCCCCTGCCCCTGCCCCAGCCCTGCAGCCGTTTCTTTACGGAGTTCTGGTTCATTTTTCTGGAGAGTGATATTTAGAGGCTGTCTTCGTTAGCTCAGGCTGCAGTGACAAAATACTTTTTACCAGGTATTTACTTCTCATAGTTCTGAAGTACAAGATCCAGGTGACAACAGATTTGGGTTCTGGTGAGAACCTTCTTCCTGGCTTGCGGACAGCTGCCTTCTCACTGTGTTCTTATATGGTGGAGAGAGAGAGCTCTGGTCTGTCTTCCTCACCTTCTAAGGACACTAATCCCATCACAAGGGCCCTACCCTCATGACCTCATCTAAACCTAATCACCTCCCAAAGGCCTCACCTCCAAATACCATCACTTTGGAGGTTAGGGACTCAGCATGTGAATTTTAGGGGGACACATTCAGTCCATAACAGAGCCCACAAAATAACTCTATGTTTTGATATCACCATTTGCAATACACCTAACCATTTAACATCCTTTGCCATTGTTTAAAACAAAGAAAGAAATATGTTGGTTGTGAACTTTAAAATGGATGTGTATGTGTGCGACGGGGTCATGAGTTATCCAAAATTCTTTTGGGAGGGGACATACCAAGGCAATGTTCAAAATCTTTAGTGACCACTCAGGCAGGGCCCGGCCCTCCAGAAGTCTGTCCTGGGGGACCAATCCCAGCGCTGGGCAACCTTTGGGCAAGTCATGTCTTCCTCTGTGCTTCGGTTCCCTCCAAGACCATGGACGGGGCTCATAGATCAGTGCGATGCCAGGTATTAACCCTTTGGTTGATGAAGGGTGGCGAAGTCATGGTGGGGGGTGGCGGAGAGGCCTTTGGATGCATCAGTACAGGTTATTTAAGGTATGGTCCTATGTTAACAACCAGCTGTGGGTATGCCAGCAAAAATGTTTGGAGACCACGGCCTCAGAACAGGAGGCCTGGGGGATGTAGTGGAGGATTCGTGACACCCTCCAGGACCCAGCCCCTGGAACCTGGGAGTGCCAGCCCACTGACCTGCCTCTCTGCCCTCTTCGCCCACAGGTTATGAGGTGACAGTGCTGGTGCGGGACTCTTCCAGGCTGCCCTCAGAGGGGCCACAGCCGGCCCACGTGGTCGTGGGTGATGTTCGGCAAGCGGCTGATGTGGACAAGACTGTTGCTGGGCAGGATGCTGTCATCGTGCTGCTGGGCACCAGAAATGACCTCAGTACTGGGCCCCCACTCTGCCCACGGCCCCTCCCTACACCTCGGCCCCCAGCGCCACCCCCGCCCCTGCTCCACCCCTGCCACCCCCGCCACCGCCCGCCAGTGACAGCCACTCTCTGTCCCCTCTAAGGTCCTACCACAGTGATGTCCGAGGGTGCCCAGAATATTGTGGCAGCCATGAAGGCCCATGGCGTGGACAAGGTCGTGGCCTGCACCTCGGGTGGGTGGTAGGGTCACAGGGATGGGGCTGGAGGGTGAGGGGTGGACACTGGACAGGCAGCCCAGTGGGCTCTGCAAGGTGGTATTGGAACCATCCCAAGTTACTGTGTATTTATTGAGCACCATTTGTGTGCCTGAACCCTGCCAGGATATGCCAGAGACACAGTGCTGACCACTACAACCCTGGGCCCTATACTCACAAGTCTCACAGATGGCAGGGGAGTAGTAAACAGAGCCATTATCAAATAGTGGCACGCCACAGTAGTCAGGGCTGGGATGGGGGTCCAGGCAGAGGGCTCAGGGCCAGGATGGGAAGCCTGGAGGAGGAACCTAACCCAGCAGAGACAAGGTCAAGAAGAGCCTTCTAGAGCAAGTGACAGGGCTGTGGATACATAGCCCGTCTCTACCCATTTATGACCTCCCCATTTATGGAGAGATGGACACTAAACAAATAGTTTCCCAGAATGATCCAAAAGGAAGGCCGCGGGCTGCAGAGCATGAGCAGTTAATGCTAACCGAGTTTACTGAGCACTTACTGTGTTCTAGGCACCATCCAAGCACCTTTGGAAAGAATACCACTTCATCCTCACAAAACCCCTCTGAGTACTTACAGTTGTGGCACATAGCAGATGCTCAGGAAAGGGTAGCCATTCGGTCTCCCTCGTATACCTAAGGGAGTGGAGGCAGCGCAGGTCCATCGGCTTACCCAAGGTCACACAGACGGCTGCTGGCAGAGCTGCCTTGTGAAACCTGGCTGGCTGCCTCCACGGTCCTCAACCCTCACCTCTGTTTCATCACACCCAGGGAGGGAGCTAGGATGAGGGAAGGCTGCTTGGCAAGTAACGGGGCTCTGGGCGGAGGGATCAGCAGGTGCGAAGGCTATGAGGCAGAAGCAAGTGGAGGGGAAAGTGCTGGGTGGTGAGTTCAGAGGGACAATGGGGCTGGATCACGGGGGGGGGCGGGGGGCTGGGCTGGTGAGGACTTTGCTTTCACCCTGAATGAGAGGGAGCCACTGATGAGCTCCGGTGCCTCCGGATGTTCCCAGGCCCCCTCTGGTCGCATATGGGGCACAGACTGTGGGAGCCAAGGGCAGGGAGACCAGGGAGGAGGCTGCTACCGTGGCCTAGGTGGGAGGTGAAGTGGACAGGCCCACACAGGGCGAGAAGTGCTCAGTTCTTATGGGGGCTGTTGGAGAAAGACAGGGGGCCGGGCCAATTCCCACGTCTAGGCCTAGAACAGCTGAAAGGCAGCGGTGACCCCCTGCGGAATTTTGTCCTGGCACAAACCCAGCAGATTGCGGGCCTGGCTAGGTTGTCTTCAAGCCTTGGCTGACCCTGCCCTGTGTCCCCCCAGCCTTCCTGCTATGGGACCCGGCCAAGGTGCCCGCACGACTGCAGGATGTGACCGCTGACCACATCCGGATGCACAAGATACTGCAGAATTCGGGCCTGAAGTATGTGGCCGTGATGCCACCCCACATAGGTGAGTGAGGCTGGGACCCAGCAGCGGATTGCCACCAGCCCGCCCCCTTCCCATCCTCTGGGACAACCACCAGGCCTTGCCTGGCCAATCAAAAATTGCAAACCTTACTATCCTCTTTCCTGCTTGATTTTGTTCTCCTTTCTAACATACTTTTCAGTTTTCACTGTTGAATGAGCCTCCTAAACATTAGAAATGTAAAACTACCCTTATTTATCATGACCATTCGTCTCAGTCCTGGGTTCTCGCCTGCGATTGCTCAGCAGCTGGGAGTGGACTCCTGTGGATGGCTTCCCCAGGGACTGGAGGTGGTCTCTACCTGCTGGCTGTACACCAGCACGAGGCCTCCCCCCACCCCGCCCTCTGTTCATATTCAAAGGAAGGTGACTTCCTCTTCATCACGCACTGATGAGTAGTGCTACGGTGAATGAAGGAACGATAAAACATGGCGAGGCATAGGCTCTCTAAGGAGGTGACTTTGTGCAGTGAGGGGTAAGGCCCAAGGCCAAGCACTTGTATCTTCATATTTGTGCGCCCACTGGAGGAACAGTTCTGTTTTGTCCTCAGCCTTCAGGGACCCCTGACAGGAGGGGGCCGGACACACCTAAGAGGTTCATTGTTCAGGTTCAGTTAAATGGCGCGCGAAAAAAATAAAATTAAAATAAAATAAATAAAGGGGTATATATGTAGACCTCGTTGGGACCAGAATCAGCAGTGAAGCTGCCTGGTGGAGAAGCTGGGTGAAAATCTCTGAGCCTCAGTTTCCTCATCTGTAAGTAGGGCTCATCATACTACTTCCTGACCTAAGGTTTGAATTAAGTACCTAGAGAGGTCGTGCCTAAAAGTGTTTTAAAACAGAGCACTTTTTTCATTTTTCTTTTTTTGTATATGTGTGTGTATGTGAAAACTGAAACCTCCAGAAAAGTTGAAAGAATTAAAGATTTATAAATACCTATAAACTCTTCATTTGGTTCCACTTTTAACTTTTTTCCCTGTTTGTTTTTTTAAAACCTTTTTTATATCTAGCTAACAACCATCTAGGCATGCATGTAACACACACACACACACACACTATTATATATTTATATAATATAATATATATAATAGTACTTTTGACTGAACCATTTGAGAGTAAGTTTTAGACATTGTCACACTTCACTCCTAGAACCTTAGACGAGCATCTTCCAAGAAGAAAAATATTTGTGTAGGAGCCACAGGACCATTATTGCACCAAGGAAAATGACATGAAATCTATCATGTCATTAGTATCAAATTTACCCGATTGTCAATCTCTCCTTCCTCCCCAAATCAGGATCCAATGAGGATCAGCCATTGCTACTTTCTTATTAGTTGCCTTTATCTGGTGAATGTCTGCATGCTAAAGGCAGAGATTTGTATCTTGTCCCTTGCTGGGTGCCTAGCACCTGACATATAACAGGTTATCAGTCAGAATTTGTCAGATGAATGAAGTAATGTTAGTTACCAAGTCACCTTTAATCTTCATATCTCCATATCTTTTTCCTTTTTTTTACTATTTCTCATAAAATTAAACAGGCCTGGTGTTTTTTGAATGTCCCACTTTCTGGATCTTTCTGGTTATTTTCTACAGACTCTGATTAAGCATTTTTTTGGTAAGAACGCCATGCAGGTAAAAGTGTGTTTTTTATTACACAGGATTCCAGATTGTCTGTACTTCATTGATCCCTATATTAAGTTGGTCACTGGCAGGTTTTATTTTTAAATTATTGTAATGAAGCCACTAGATACTCTTGTAACAGCCAAGTCATGCCTTTCTGCTCTCCCCACTAAGACCTAGTTGTACCTTTGGCATCAGGACATACCAGCTCCAAATTCACAAGGTCAGGAAAATGTGTCTGCTCTTCCACTGCCTCTAAACTGCAGACCCACACCTGAGACGTGTCACTTAGTCCTCCCAGAGGGGTCCAGAGGAAGGAAAGCGTCCAGACAGAGTAACCCAGAGCAGATCTAGCCTTTGCCACTGGGAAATAACTTCCCCTCTCTAAGATTCAGTGCCCCCACTTGTAAAATAGTTAATAAACAGTTCCTATTCCATTCTCTGCTTTATTTCTCTGCATCTAACAGGTAGTCTGTTTTACTTTCTTATTAGTTGCCTTTATCTGGAGAATGTCTGCATGCTAAAGGCAGAGATTTGTGTCTTGTCCCTTGCTGGGTGCCTAGCACCTGACATATAACAGTTATCAGTCAGGATTTGTCAGATGAATGAAGTAAAGGGTATAGTTAGCGCCCTGCACAAGGGAAGGGTCTCACACATTGTTGGTTTAGGCGCCCTGGGACTGTCATTGAAGTGAACATGTGAAGGGTGGGAAAGGACATCTGCTTCATCCAGCCCTTCTGTCCTTACTTCACAGGAGACCAGCCACTGACTGGGGCCTATTCAGTGACTCTGAATGGACATGGGCCCTCAAGGGTCATCTCCAAACATGACCTGGGCCACTTCATGCTGCGTTGTCTCACCACCGATGAGTATGACGGGCACAACACCTACCCTTCCCACAAGTATGACTAGGGCTCTGTCCCTATCCAGCAGGATAGCATCCTGGGAAATGAAGAACCGAGGAAGAGAGCAATAAAATTTGAGCCAAGAGCTTCACATTATTCTAAAAGATCCAGCTCTGGCTTTGTCTAAGTATCTCAGTGTCTCTGTCTGTCCTCTGTGTAATATTTTCCTTCATTCATTTCCTTGGCAACAGTTCATCGAGTCATCGTTCTGCACCCAGCCCTGTGCTAGGGACCCAGTGGTGACTGAGGGTCCAGTGGTGACCATGACAGCCATGAGCCTTGCCTACACAGATCTCATAGTCTGGTGGGGAAGACAGCCTGCAGCTGACAGTGACAACCCACAGAGGCCAGGGCTCTAATGGAGGAAGTACAGAGGGCTGTGGAACCCCATAGTGGGTGGATACCTGACTCAGCGCAGGGAGCAAACAAGGCTCTGTTGAAAAGGGAATGACCCACCTGAACCTGTTTTGGTAAGAATGAGCCAGAAGGTCCTAAGGCGTGATGGGATTCCAGGCAGAAGGAACCTCATGAGCCAAGGCCAGGAGGCTGGAGAGCACTTGGCCCCTTCGAAGAACTAAAATCTGTCCCCTACAGTTAATATTTCTCTCAGAGGTGAGGAGTGGTCAACCCAAGAGGCTGTTCCATGGATGCTTAATTGTGTAGAGTCAATCCTTATTTTGAGGTTTTATGCAAAGAGTAGAGAAGGGGAGAGATGGGGAGAGGGCACAGTCAGGTTTGTGTTTTGTTAAGCTTCCCTTGGCTACTGTGTGAAGGTGGATGGGAGGGGTGCAAGAGCAGAGGCTGGGAGCTCAGAGTGGGCAGAGCCTGAGTGGACCATCCATGGGGAGGGGATCGCAGCATCCAGGAAGAAACCTAAGCCTGTAACCTAGGGACTGGGTTACAGTGTAATGAGGACCCTGGAGGAGGGGTAGGTTTGGAAGCTGGAAGGAGAATTGTCCGTCCTGATCATGTCCCCCTGGAATCTACTGTCCCCTGCTTTTGTTCCCCGGAGTTATCTTTCCCAGGCCTGAGCAAACCACTCCTCTCTTCCTACCTCCAGCCTCTTCCTGTCTACCCCTCAACACCCACCCCCAACTACCTCCCACAAAGTCCCGCCCAATCTTAGACTGCTTCTGCAAACAGGATGACTTGGTTGTATATTCCAAGTGGTGAGAACTAGTTTGGGGTAGCCTGGAAAAAACTGCCTTCCCCACCCTTTGTGAAAACTTGTGGGAGTCGTGAACTCCTGGTTCAGATTTTCAGGACACTAGCACTGTTTTATTTCTGCCGCCAAGCAGTGAGTGGGTGACTGAGATAACCTCAGTACCTGTCCTCAGGGGGGCCCACAGTCCAGACAGTAACAGCCCAGATGAGGATGGGGGAGGCATGGGCAGGGCTGCAATGGGAGAAGCACAGGACACTATGGGAGCCAACCTACCCTAGAGCATCAGCAAGAGGAGGAAACCTGTGAAATGAGTTCTGATGAGAGACAGCCTGGGAATTGAGGGGGTATTATCAGAATGGGGAAACAAGTTAAAAGATCCAGAAACTTTTTTTAATTAATGTTTTATTAAGGTAACGTTGATTAGTAACATTATATAAATTTCAGGTATATGACACTAGTTCAATATCTGAATACCCTATTGTTGCCCATTGCCAAATTTTTAGTTTCCATCCCTTACCATATATTTGACTCCTTTTACCCTTTTATTCTCATTTTTGAGTACTTGCTATGTACCTGGCACTGTTGTAAGCACTCGGGATAAGGCAGGAAGAAAACAGACAAAATCTCTGTGTTCGTGGTGTTGGAGGGCTCTTGAAGCCATTTTAGAACTGAAAGTGAATTGCTGTGACAGAATGGTAGGGAGCAAGGAGGAGTGTGCATCAGGCCAGACCGTGAAGGTCTTTGTGGCAAAAGCAAGGAGTTTGAACTTTGTCACCAGGGTAGTAGGAAGCCATAAACGAGTCTCGAACAGAGGGGTGCCATCCTGAAACAGGCGGGATGGGGGAGCGTCAGGCGGATGCGGTAGGGACCGGCCACCAGAGAACATGCTGAGGAGTCCTAAAGGTCAAGAAGGGGACTGCAAGGTAAAGTGTTGGGGGCGAGGGGCGGGCTGCGGTCGCCCAGGCAACGCACGCCACGCCAAGCTATTGGTTGGTGTTCAGCGGCGACATCCTCAGCCCTACCCTGCAGCATCCGCCCTCGGAACTCCGGGGGCGCGGCCTACGCCAGTGTTTCCACCCGCCCAGGCTAAAAGCGGGCTTAGGAGGGGCGTACCAGCTAGTCTTGCTCCACCATGGGGTCCAGACTTGGTGTAAAGGGATTGCAGAGAGTAATGCTGGCAATCTTGGGGCGAGGACAGTAGCTGACATGAGGGAAAGAGTTTAGATGTCTCCGCCACCCTCCACCCTAAAGGCGTGGCCCCACCCCTGGAGAGTCGGAATCCTTTAAATGGTCGGGAGCGGGTCGGCCGTCTCCTGGCGACGGATGGGTGGCTCCGCCCAGCCAATCCGCGCCCTGCGGCGGGCAGGACTCCAGCCAATCGCAGCTCGCGGCTCGGCTCGGGCGGAGCTGGGTGAACCAGAGGCTAGACCCAGAGGCCCCAACGAGACTAACGAGGCGCCTACCCAGAACTGGATGGTCGCAAAGCTGCGGACGTTCCAGGAGGTTGTCGTTGTGAATCTGGCAGCTGAGGTGAGTGGTGGCTGCCTGGCTTGAGACTGCCTTGGGTGGGGGGAGGCGGAGTCTGGGCGGGAGTACGGGGCGCAGATTAAGGGTGACTGATAGGGTTTGAGGACCTGAAACTGAGTTCGAGATCCTGGACGAGAGGCAAAGGTTTTGGGAAAGGATCTTCGAGTGGAGGGAATTTGAAGCTGGGCCTTGGGATATTTGGAGAAGCGAGAGAACCAGGGAAGGAACTTTTGGGACGGGGAATCTGGAGATTAGGACAATTAGAGACTCCCGGACGGGTTGAATTCGAAGCTCCAGTATTCTTGAAAAGGTGTGAGGGGCTGGGATCCTGGGTATTGGAGAAGCGAAGGAACTAGGAGCAAGGAATCTCGGTTTCCCAGGCGCAGTGGCGGAGAGGGGCTGCTGGGGAGAGTTCTATGTTCAGGTTTTGGAGCCAGAGGGAGAATTTAGAGGTGAAGTCGAGAGGCGTTTGGAAGACGGGAGAATAGGAGAGATTTGACAGGGGAAGGTCTCAAAATTGAGATACCCAGTGTCCCGAACGGAGTGAATCGGAAGCGTTTGTAATCTTAGAGTAACTTTTGGGGGCCCCGAGTCTCTGGACCCAAGAGCAGTTAGGAAAAAGAATCCAGGACCTTCTGATGTCGGAAGGACCGGCATAAAGCAGGGTTAGAGCTGCAGTCAGGGGGTGGGGGAGGGGTGTTCCGGGCGCAGAGCTCAGACTCGCCTCCCTGAAGGCAGCGGAGGGCGGGGCTCGACAGGCGCCGGGCAGCTGGACGTCCGGGTTCCCATCCCCCACCCGCCCCGGGTCTATGTGCGCATGCCCTCAGGGCGGGCGGGGACGGTTCCTCCCAGTGGCGTGCGGTGCTCTCTGGGGATTGCAATGCACGCTCAAAGTCAACGTACGTACCTGGCGGCTATTGGCCCACATTTCCCACAAGCCCCTGAGCCAAATTGGGGCGTGCCTGCTGCTGAAGGCAGATCCGTGGAGGGGGTAGGGGCCGTAGGGAGCCGAGGTCTGGTTGGATGGGCCGGGAGGGGGCGGGGCTTTGCGTGAGTCGAGTTCTAGCAAGCCTCTGCCGCTCGCTTTGGGAGAAGCTTAAGGCGCTGACGGAGGTAATGAGGGAGCCAGCCCTCTTCTCTGCCGCTGGGAGCACTCTCAGTTAAGAAGAGAGCATGAACAGAAATATACTCTGTGCAAGAAGAGTCTCAACAAATATGTGCCCTAAGAGTGTTCCAGGTGGCTCGAATATAGTAGGCACTCAATAAGTAAAAATAAATGGCATTTGGCACTTGTTCATTAAGTGTTTCATGTGTGATGGGTCCTGTTCAAGTTAACACGTAGGGTCTATTTGAAATGTAAGAATTTTTACAGTCCCCATTTTACAGATGAGGAAACTGAGGCCTAGAGAGGTCATATCTTTTCCCAAGATCACACAGCCGAGCACTGCGAAAGGTATAGTTAAAACCATAGATTCCCTCCTCCCAGTCCAGGACTCTGTACTACACACCTGTCTTGTACGCGTTACATTTGAAGAAATGAGTATTATGAAAAGAAGTTTTAAGAGTCGGGTGTTAGGCTCATCTTGCAGAAGAGGAAATTGAGTCTCAAGGAGGAAAATTCACTGCTTGAAGCCACCCAGGCAAGTAAGTGGGATTCAGACTCAGCTGTGTTTAAGTCCAGGTTTTATTTTCTTAGTCACATACATTTACTCTTCTCCTTAGCTTTGTGGGATTCATACTATCTCCATTTTATAAATGTAAAATCTGAGATTCAGACCATTAAAAATTGACAACCATACAGGAGATTCAGGATGTGAACCAGCCCTGCCTTGTCTGACTTGCCCCTCCTCTCTCCACAGGGCATCATGGTGGGAGGCTTGAAGAGGAAACATTCAGACTTGGAGGAGGATGAGAAGTGGGACTGGGGCCCCGCAGGCCTGCGAAGCTACCAGCAAGCTCTGCTCCGCATCTCCCTAGACAAAGTCCAGCGAAGCCTGGGCCCCCGAGCACCCAGCCTCCGCAGGCATGTCCTCATCCATAACACCCTCCAGCAGCTCCAGGCTGCGCTTTGCCTGGCTCCAGCACCTGCCCTGCCCCCTGAGCCCCTCTTCCTGGGCGAGGAGGACTTCTCCCTGTCTACCACCATTGGTTCTATTCTCAGGGAGCTGGAGACGTCCATGGATGAGACTGAGCCCCCTCAGAACCCCGTGGCTCCCCCAGGCCCCCAGAATGAAGTGCTACCCCAGCCTGATCCAGTCTTCTTAGAAGCTCTAAGCTCCCGGTACCTGGGGGACTCTGGTCTGGACGACTTTTTTCTGGACATTGATACATCCGCAGTGGAGAAAGAGCCTGCACTGGCCCCACGGAGCCTCCTCACAACCTGTTCTGTGCCCCAGGGTCCTGGGAGTGGAATGAACTAGATCACATCATGGAAATCATTCTGGGATCTTAAAATTTTGAGTGGTGTGCTCTTACATCTCAGCCTTGGCGGGCTGGATCCCCAGATGCAACTGTGTGTGTGTGTGTGTGTGTGTGTGTGTGTGTTACTGTTGCACACTCTAAGCAGTGACTGTGGCCTTCTTTCTTCCCGTTTCAGGGTTCCACAAACTGTCTTGCATGTGTGTGTGTCTGGTTACCGTAGCCTTCTGTGAAGGTGGGTCTTCCTCAATTAATTTATCTATTCCAAATGCCTTAATGAGACTGTGTTTCTGGGAGTCTGATTCCCACTTCCACATTTCTTCTGCCTTCCTCTTCAGTTCCTACTCCCTTCTGACCACTGGGGCCTCAGGACAACATAGGCTGGGCCTGTCAAAGGATGACAGGGTTGTGCTGCCTGGTTGCTATAGAAACCCAGGCTTTGCCTCTTCTGCCTTGAGGAAGTAGGAGGGGCTGGCCTCCTCTCCCCACGCTGAACCCCACCTTCTCGGCAGGACCCCAGTTCCAGCAGACTCTTGATCCATAACCAGGCCGGACCACGTGCAATAGGGTGGAAACCAAACTGCTCCATGCCGCATTATTTAAAAGAAAGGCAGGTTTTGTGGTGGGGTTTTTTGTAATTTTTTTTAATAAAAGTATTTTTGAAGGGATGGTGTGCTGTTGCCTAAAGTTTCTAAACTTCAGTGGGTCAATGGAAGGGACCCTGTAAGTTCCCTAGATACCTGTACCCCTTCCCTGCCAAAGCTGGGGAAGTATATCATTAAATATAACATTTACTGAGTGCTCGTTACAAGCACTGTTCAACCCACTTCATTTGAATTAAGCCATGTAATCCTCACAATTATATAGAAGTAAATCCTGTAATCATGTTTGACATAGGAGGAGCCTGAGGGTCAGAGAGGCCAAGTCATTCGCTCAGGGTCACACAGCTAGTAAGAGTGAGTACCACAGGTGCGTGGACTCAATCTGCCTCCAGAGCTTGGTTCTTAACTATTGTGTTTGTTGCTTCTTGGTAGTTTTAGACTTACAGCCACATGGGTAGAACGGGAGGGAGAAAGAGTCACACCAATTACCTGTCAAAAGATAGGTCTTTCGGGCACTTAAAAGTCAATCTTTTCATTGTATGAATAGCAGTGCCAAGGCCCAGAGGAGAAAGAAATTGCCCAAAGACTCCCAGTACCAAAAGCAGATCTTTTAGAAAACCTGGTTAGGGAGCAGAGCCCAGGCTAAAGTTACAGTTTTTATGATTTATTTAGGAGGTACAAGCCCAGGCTGGTAAGAGTGAGGGAAAGAGGAGGCCAGGGAAGATACAGTGTTTGCATTGCTGCTACACTGGCTATACCTCCACAAAGACCTTTGAGGACAGAGCATTAGGGGCTTTACTGGGCCGGTCACAAGGAGGAACCACACCTTGGTGTACTCCACTGGCAGGGAAACGAGGGGGATTTCTGCCTGTGCTTTCTGGCTCAAAGCCAGATCCTCACCCTGAGATAAGCATTGCATCTAAGTCTGAAAGTAGTAGGCTGACTTTAACAGGTGGGTGCCAGTAAAAAAAGGGGAGATGGTCCAGAGGCTCTCTGGAAGGCACATGAGGTCGCTGCATCTCAATGCATCATGTCTTCCTCCTACTTAAAACTTTCAGCAACATCTCACTCTCAGAATAAAACCCCCAGGCCTTTGAGTCTAGCTTCTAACATCCTCAGTTTGATCTCCCGCTCTCCCTCACCTCCAGCCACACTGGTTTCCTTCCACCCTGAGCTCATTTGGACCTCAAGGCCTTTGCATTTGCCATTAATTCCCCAGAGGACACTTCCCGCATAGCTTTACCAACCATGTCCCCTTCTTAGAGTCCCTCCCTGCCTTTCCTAGTTCAACATGTTCAGATGGACCACCATGCCTTCACATTCTGCTTGATTTTCTTAGTAGCATCTATCCTATCTCAAATTACTACCTTTTTTGGTTAGCACCCTGGTCTATTGGAAATTCTGAGAGGGAGGGGTTTTGTCAGTCTTAGCCCAGCTGTATCCCCCAGTGCATAGAACTCTGCTTGGCACAGGTGGGCACTCAAGAAATTTATTTTGCTTTTGTTGAAAAAATGAATTCCCAAACTCACCATGGCCAGCCCGCCCCTCCCAGCTCTCTGAATTCATCTCCTCCAAACTCCCTCACACCTTTGCTCCAGCCACACCATTTTCTGCTGTTCTTCAAATACACCAGCATGGCCAACCTCTCAAGATGTGGAGTAATACCTGCTTCACTAAGCGTTTGTGCAAAGCGTGTAAAAGGGGGCCTGATGCACTCTAAGGATTCCAATAACTGCTCAGATTTACTAAGTGTCTACCGAATACCTCCTCCAGGCACAGGATTAAAACAAACAGTTCCTACTCTCATAAAACATTGTAGTGGAGGGACACAGAAATAAACATGAACAGTAACAATAAATGTTGTAGAAAAAGAAGAGTGTGATTGGGCTGCCACTATATAGATAGGACAGCTAGAGAAGGCCTCAGTGACAAGTTGACATTTGAGTAAGGACTTGAAGGAGGTGAGAAGTGAGCCAAGTGAATCTGTGAGGGAGTGATCCCGGCAGAGGGAACAGCCAGCAAACGCAAAGGTCCTCAGATGGGAACAGGTGTGCAGCAGTCCAAGGACGGTGAGGTCAGTGTGGCTGGAGCAGAGTGAGCAAGGGGGGAGGACTAGGAGATGAGGTGAAACAGCTGAGGGGGGCAAATCAGGTAGGGTCTGTGGGAGTCCCACAGGGAGGACTGGAGCTTCACCCTGAGTGAGAGATAAACCATAGAAGGGTGTTGAGCACAGGTGGGGCGAGACCTGACTCACTTTTAAATAAGCTACACTGCGGCCAATATGAAGAGCACCCCCACTTGCCAGGTGAACAAACTGAGGTTCAGAGGGGCCCAGCTCCTGCTGTGTTTAAGAACTAGCGAGAAAAGTGGAAAGGCTGGCCCTGCAGAGGGAACCTGGTCCCGAGGGCAGAGTCCGCGTTCCGCAACCGGCCCTCCCCCCGCCGTTCCCCGTGGGGGATGGGCCGCGCCACCTCGGGGCGTGGCCGGGAGGTCCGGTCCCTCTTCCTCAGTCCACCCACCGCCCTGGGCTGGCCACGGGCGGGATACCCCGGGGCGGCGGCAGCCGGGAGCCCGTTCGGCGCCTCCTCCCTCCCCAGAGGGAGGGTGGGGCGGCCGGCCAGGGAGGGGCGCTCCCCCTACCGGTCCCCCACCCCCCATCCTACAGCGGCGAAGGCTCCTCCCTAGGCCTGCTGGGCCCGGTGGCTGCTTCTGGTTTCATTACCTAAGGCCCGGCCTCTTTCCTTCTCCCTTCCCCCAGCCCTTTGAATCTCTGGTTCCTTCTCCACTTTTTAGTCTCAGCTCCAATGTCACCTCCTCGGGGAGGCTTTCCGGGACCACCCTGGCGACAGGCACCTCTCCTCAAGCCTCTGTTAATCCCATCCTTGTTGGTTTTGTTTTTTTCCCCCCAAGTCATTGAATAGAAGCAGAGATTATCCTCCTTATTTATTCATTTTCCAGGGTCTTTTCATCCCGCTCAGAATGAAAAACAAAAGTTCCTAGAGTGCTCTGAAGGGCCCGAAAGCGTTTCTGACCTCCTCCTAAGGCATACTGACCAGCGACACTGGCCTCGCCGCCTGGTCCACCTCAGCCCGCTCCCGCCTCCTGGCCTTCGCACTGGCCCTTCCCTCTGGCTTGACACTTCCTCCAGAGCCTCAGTACCTGTCTCATGTCACCAGGTCCCTACTCCATGCACCTCTTTTCATATTTTCTCTCTCCGCCCCTTCCCCTAACCCATAGACACGGGACCGTGTGAGTCTTAGCCGGTGTACCTGGTCATCGACAGCAGTGTACACCACGTAGTAGGCGCTCAGTAAATACATGTCAATCAAATGGCTCCTGTGATTTCTTCAGGGTTTGACCTGCAGCTGGCCTCTTGGAGACTCTGGCCTTCTTTTTTCCTGGGCCAACGAGATCGTTTGCGGGGGAAATTATGTGAATTTGCCTAGCAGGAGCCTGGTTCTATTGAGCATTTTACTCTCTCACTATGAAAAATTTCAAGCGCATAGAAAAGATGGAGAAAAAAGTGGATATTCTGAGCACTTGAATACCCTCCCACATAGAATTAATTATGAACATTTTAAGTTCCTTTATCTGCATATGTATATGTGTAAATATATATTTTTTGAACCACTGGAGAGTAGATGGTAGACACCATGACATTCTACCCCAACAGTTCCTCAGGCATGTCTTAAGACTAGGACACTCACCTACAAACCACATACTAGTTCACATCTAAGGGAATTAAGAATTCTGAAATATTAAATTTCTCCAATTTTCCCAAAAAACATCTTTAATAGCTGTTCTCCCTCCCCCAAAAAAATCAGGATTTAGTGAAAATTCACATGTTTATTTGGTTGTAATAAGGAAATTATACAGTACCTTTTATTCTGGAACATCCTCCCTCAGTCCCAATAATCCCTTTTTGTGGGTTTTTTTTTTTTTTGAAGTTGAATTTTTCGTGGAACAGGTCTGTTGTACTGTAGATGTTCCACATTCTGTATTTGTCTGATTGTGTTCGTGCTTAATTTGTTCCTGTTTTCTATAAGCTGGTGTGTGGGTCTAGAGGCTAGATGAGACTCAGTTTATTCAATTTAATAGACACACTCAGTAGGGAATGTTGTGTACTTCTTTTTTTATTATTATTAATTTGTTTACTTTTTTATGGTGACACAGGTTAACAAAATCCAATAAGTTTCATCTGTACACTTTAACAGTAAGGCATATATATATTTACACTGTGTGTTCACCTCCCATAGTTAGATTTCTTTCTGTCACCAAATATTGACCCCTTTTACCCAATCTACCTCCCCCTCCTCCCACCCCCTACTCTGGTAACCACTGGTCTGTAGTCCATGTCGATGAGTCTCTGTCCTGTTCATTTGTTGCTTTTAGGTTTATATCCCACATACAAGTGATATCATTTGATCTCCAACTTTTTCTGTCTGGGTTATTTCGCTTAGCATGATTATCTAGAGGGCCATCCATGTTTTTGCAAATAGAAGTATGTCATCTCTTCTTATGGCTGAGTAATATTCCACTGTATATATGTACCACAGCTTCTTTATCCAATCATCTATTGTAGGACACTTGGTTGCTTCCATGTCCTGGCCAGTGTGAATAATTGTTGTGTACTTCTGAATGAAGCATATCAGATGGCACCAGTGTTGGGGTGTCCCACTATGATAGATGTAGAGTTTCGTTACCTGATTAAAGTGGCGAGCACCACTTCTCCACATTATACAAGGATATTTCTCCCTATGCAGTGAGCAAGTAATCTGTGCAGTGAGGCATTGGAGCCTGTCAGGAGCTTGTTCCCCACTAACCTTTCACCCGAAGGTTTGAGCATCCACTAATCGTCGCGGTCTGGATCAACTAGTATAGTTAGCATTTAAAATTTTTTACTTTTGAATTATAATATTATATATTTCAAGAGTACAACATAGTGATTAGACATTTACATAGCTTACAAAGTGATTACTCTGTAAGTCTAGTACTCTGACACCATATATAGTTATCACAATATTATTTTATTCCCTATTCTGTACTTTACATCCCATGACTAATTTTATAACTGGCAACTTATATTTCTTAGTCCCTTTCACCTTTTTCTCCCATCCCACCACCCTCCCATCTGGCAACCATCAATTTGTTCTCTGTATCTATGAGTTTGCTTCTGTTTTGTTTTGTTTGTCTTGTTTTTTTTTTTTTTTAGATTCCACATATAAGTGAAGTCATATACAGTATTTGTTTTTCTCTGACTTATTTCACTTAGCATAGAATCCTCTAGGTCCACTCAGTTGTTGTAAATGGCAAGATTTCATTATTTTTTATGGCTGGGTGATATTCCATCGTATATATTGAGACAGATGGCAAAACTCAGATCCTAATAGTTCACAGGATAGAAATAATCCAGAGTATTTTCCATAATGAAGGCCCATGAGACCTGACTGCCTTCTATTCACTGCCCTTCCCTTTTAGGAAAATTTGGCCTCAATTCACATCCCATGGTTATGGTATTGCCTTACCCCAATGGTCTATCGTTTCAACAAGACAATGTCAGTACTAAGACTTCTAAGAATGGTCCTTCCTAGCGCTGTAACACCACACTATCCCAACAATTTGGTCATCAATGCATCCTTCATATTGATTAATGACCCAAAGGGGGAATTGTGAATGAAAAGAGGGCTATGTACTAAATCTGACAAAGTTCAGTGTCAGAATGTATCCTCACAGGGTGATCTGATCATAAATTACTAACTGAGCGGGTCATGGTGGGTAGTCATACCCCAGGCCTATAAAAGGGTTATCTGTGCCCTAAGCAAGCACTGTCCATTGTTCTTATGCACCTAGGTTAACACACCTTTGAAATGCCTCTTTTTCAGACCACTCAGAAGAGTAGCCATCATCCTGTTGTCTAACCCCATCTTGCTTTCTCCCACTTTCATGTAATCTTCCTTACATTTCCTCCTTAATTCCAAAAGCATAAAAGAAGCTGCAAAACTGTCATTTGCTGGAGCATTTAAGATCTTGCTTTCCAGCATGACATTGGTTTTGGCTCAGATAAACTCATAAAAATTCACTATAGGTTTGGACATTGTTACATCGACAATATGTACCACACCCGCTTTATCCATTCATCTATCAATGGACACCTAGGTTGCTTCCATATCTTGGCAATTATAAATAACACTGCATAGTATAGTTAGCATTTCTGAGCGCTTTTCATCAAGAGTTATTCACAATGAACAGTTCTTTCCACAGTTCCAGAAGAGTTAGCAAATGAGCTACTTGAAGAAGGTAAATCCCAATGTCAGTTTATCAGACAAGTATTAAACACCTGTCTACCTATACCCACCCTCCGCCTGTGCATCCCCTTGATAAGCACTGTGCTAGTACAACAGCTATTACCACAAACAAAAGGACACATCACACACCACTCTGAGCATATTGTACAAATTGTTCTATTTAATCCTCAAAACAATCCTCTGTACCAAACGTTATTTCCCTCATTTTAATAAAGATGAGGAAACCAAGATTCTAAGGGATTAAAACCCTTCCCCAGGGTCACACAGCTAGCTAATTAGGGAATAGAGCCCAAAATGTGACCCCAGTGTCATTCCACCTCCACTACCGCCTTTCGACTCCCACAATTGAATCCTACTGCCGGGAATTTGCTGAATCTGCTATAATGCTCTTAACAGATACGATCTTATTTTAATTTTCCTAACCCAAGAGGTATGCAAGATCACCACTTAACAGACTTTGCGTGGCTCAAAGCAGTCATGCCTTTTTCCAAGGTCACACATCGAGTGAGTGGTGAGTCAGAATTTGAACCCAGGCCTTGCTGGTCTAGAGTGTAGACCCCTATTGGGGCTGGTTGCGTAATAAGCTCAATTGCTGGGTTCGGCAGGTGCATGGGTAGGTGTGAATGGCCCGCACCTTGATAACCAACCAAAAACTCTTCGCCGCCACTTCCTGCCAGGCCAAATAGCCTCCCCGCCTTCTCTACTCCTCACGCAACCACCCGGGCATGCGCCCTAAAGCCAACCTGCCCTCAGCTGGAACCTGCCCCCCACAGGCTCCGCCCATCACCGTCCAGGACCAATGCCTGGGTGGAGGGCGGGGCCACTACGGGAGTGGGCGGTAGCTAAGAGGAGTCAGGAGCCTAGAGTCGTGCGCCGGAGTCAGAACTGCGTCTCGCGACCCAGGCGCCGGTTGCTGAAGAAGAGCGAGCGATGCTGCCGCCGCCGCCGCTTCCTGATTGGCTGCGAGTGGCTACCTCTTCGTCCTGATTGGCAGCTTCTGAGCTGGGTATGTAAACGAAGGGAATGGGCCTAGGGAAAGACGGGATACCGGTGGTGGGGTCCTTTGGCAGGTTCGATCCCCGGGTCCGGGTAGTACGTGCCGGGGCAGCCCGAGATCGAGACGCGCGGGCCTTTAAGTGTCGCCCGCCTCAGCTGAGCTGGGTGAATCACGCCGCAGCCCGGGAAGGGGGCGGAGGCGCCGGCTCCCTGGCTCCGGCTGCGTGACTCACCCGCCCCCGCCGCCGCCGCTTCGGGAGGAGCCGCCTCCACTGCCTTCCGGTAGCGAGCGGAGGCCGAAAAGGCAAAACAGCCCCGGGTGGCAGGCGGGAACGACGGCCGGGACGCGGGGCTGCGTAAAGGGTCTTGGGGTCTGAGGGGCTGGTATTCCCCGAGGAAGGCCCGCCTGGCGCCGCTAGGGGGCGCGGGGACCGGGGGGCGGAGTCGGGTCGGGGGCTGAATTCCTGCGGTTCCGGACTCCCGGTCTACCGCGAAAGAGGCGAGGACCCAGGCCGAGTTGTGTCAGGGGTTACTCTTAAGGTCCGCTGCACAAGGGCCTGGGGACTGGACCCGGCAAACTGCCTGGCCCAACAAAGCAGCTTGGGCCAGGGATCCAGAACTCCAGGGAACCCCCCGCCCCGGGGAAAGTGTGGGTCCTCAAACTTCTCAGTGACTCTCGCGCCCATCGGGATTTCCCGGCAAGCTGTGTCCACTCTGCCTCACAAATAAATCCGGAATCGACCAACTTCCTTACATGTTCGCTACTGCCTTCTACTCGAGCGACCATCATCACCCGCCCCGAAGTGTGCGGTGTAGCCTCCAAATGGATCTCCGCACCTCCCCCCATCTTCCTCGAAGTAGCCAAGGTGGAGCTTCTGGAAACCTAACCAATCCACAGCACCATTCTCCTCCCTGCCCCAAACCCCTCAACGACTTCCCACCGCACTCACAATAAAATCCAAACTCCGTGCCTCTGCCCACTCCTCGCCCCCATCCTGCCTTGTCACTCTGTGCCCTGACCACACTGAACTTTTTTTTTTTTTTTAAGGTATAATTGACACGCACTTTTCAGTTCAAGCCCAGACTGCCACTGGGTCTTTCTTTGTCTTTGCTCTTCTCTCTTCCTGGATTGCTTTCCCCCTGGTTCTTCCATGGCTGACTCCTCATGCTTGAAGGCTTAGCTCAAATGTTACCTCCTCTGAGGAGCCTTCCCTGACCGCTCCTCACAACTTTTTAGTATCTTCCTAGCACCAGCCACACATTTCCTGTATTTGTTAGTTTATTGTCTGATACATAGTAGGTACTGAATAAATATTAAACTATGTGAAACAGCCACTTTTGTTGGTTGAAAAAGGTTGACAATTGAACATATCACTTCGTTCATTGAAGAAATAAATTTTAATAGTTATTAATAATGAAACTTATTAATGAATAATTGCTATGTGCCAGGCACTATCGTAATGTTTCTTGTATATTATCTCACATATTCCTTAAAACAACTCTAGGAAGCAAATACTATTATCGTTCATATAGAGGTTCCCTAAGACAGCCTAGGCTCAGAGAAGTTAAATGACTTGCCCAAGACCACACAGACAGCAAGTCGTCAGAGCCAGGGTTTGAACTCACCATTGTCTTTTCATAGCTCAATGACTTCTCCCTCCCCACAGACGATGCTGAGCAAGGGCCTGAAGCGCAAGAGGGAGGAGGAGGAGGAGAAGGAAACCCTGGCAGTGGACACCTGGTGGCTGGATCCCAGCCTTCCAGCAGTGGCACAGGCACCCCCAGCCGCGGCCTCCAGTTCCCTCTTTGACCTTTCGGTGCTCAAGCTCCACCATAGCCTGCGGCAGAGTGAGCCCGACCTGCGGCACCTTGTGCTGGTAGTGAACACGCTGCGGCGCATCCAAGCATCCATGGCGCCCACAGCCGCCCTGCCTCCTGTGCCCAGCATGCCTGCTACCTCGGGCGTGGCTGACACCCTGCTGACCAGCTCGGATGCCGCCCTCTCTGCCTCCATGGCCAGCCTCTTGGAGGACCTCAGTCATATCGAGGGCTTGAGCCAGGCTCCCCAGCCCCTGGCAGACGAGGGGCCACCGGGCCGCCCCGTAGGGGGCGCCCCACCCAGCCTGGGTGCCTTGGACTTGCTGGGCCCAGCCACTAGCTGTCTGCTGGACGATGGGCTCGAGGGCCTGTTTGAGGACATCGACACCTCCATGTACGACAGTGAACTTTGGGCACCAGCCTCTGAGGGCCTCAAACCTGGCCCTGAGGATAGGCCAGGCAAGGAGGAAGCTCCAGAGCTGGATGAGGCTGAGCTGGACTACCTCATGGACGTGCTGGTGGGCACACAGGCACTGGAGCGGCCACCAGGGCCGGGGCGCTGACTCCAGGGCTGGGATGGTTGTCTGGCAACCAAATGGAGGCTGGCGGTGGAACCAGCTCTCCTTGGAAAGACACAGCTGGCTCCTGCAGAACAGAGAGTGGGCTTTGGAAAGACAGAATCAGTTGCAGACAGCTTCACCTCCGTCCCCTTGTCTCAGGCTGATGAGGGGAGTCTGGGATCAGCCCTCGTGATGGAATGACAGGGCCTGGTGGCTGGAATGTGATTGGACCAGGCCTGATGTTGGACTGACTCCCCAGAGGTCTTAGCCTGCGATACTCTCTGATGTGGGAAGAGACCCCAACCAGTTTTTTGAAATTAAAAACCAGTCCTGGGAAATCTCAAGTCTTTGTGCTTCTTTGTGTCTGGGCTAAGGCGAGGGTGAGATAGTAACCTCTAACAGTTATTGACCGTGGACTGTGTACCTGGCATGGCTCTAAGCACTTGACATGTGTCAACTCATTTAATCCTCATAACAAGATGGGCATTTTTATTATGCCCATTTTACAGTTGAGAAAACCGAGGCTCCAGGAAGTCATCACTTGAGGAGGTGGGTTTCAAACCGTGAGCTTTACTGTTTTATTGGTCTGAGGAGCAGACCAATTAGGTCTGGTAATTGGCCCTCTAGAAAACTCCCTGGAACAGACTCAACCAGATTTCCCTGGTGCGCCTGCCCATACACCGTGGTGGGGGCCGTGGAGGAGCCTCCAGACACTTTTAGTAAGGAAATCTAGACCTTGCCTTTGGTCTACCTGTGTGTTTGAGGGGTCGGGAGTGACTGGCAAAAGGGAGCTTTGAGAATGAGCCAGAAGAAAAAACACAAAGCTGGATGGAGTCTCTCCAAGAAGCACTGCAAGGCAGCTCTCCAGGAAAACGGTGACAAGCAGTGGGACTCCAGCAAGCTTTTAAAAAATCTACTAGGTCTCAAATCTCAGTTTGGACAGGTAACAGGGCAGCTTAGAGGCTCACTCGAAAATAAAGCCACCGGGTCTGGTGGCTTGACTGAAGGACAGGCGGTCCTGCTTTCCTTCCAGAAGAAACCCAGGCTCCAAGAGCTGAGGCCACCTGCCTCACTGCCTGTGTGACAGGGCTGGCCTGAGCACCGGGTGTCTGTGCCGCCCCCGCGGTCCAGCCGCATTCCTGGCCCAGCTGGGCGGGGCCGCACACTCAGAGGCCTGGCACGGGACCCAGGCGGCGTCCTTCCTGGCGGCCGTGGGGGCAGGGCAGCGCCCCGGGTGCGGGGGCAGGGGGAGGAGCAAAGAAGCAGGGGGCGGGACGGTGACCTGGGGGGCTGGCTGTGCCTCGAATGGGGGAGACGCCGGCGAGGGGACACCAGGGTCGTTGCGCCCCAGCACCTCCCCTTTGGCCGGAAGCTTCAGGGAGGCTGAAGTTAGGTGAAACTGGGGTAGGCGGGCAGCTTCGGGCTGGCCCCTCGGGCCTGGAAGGGGCGGGCAGAGTAGAGCTTCCTGGAGGAGCAGAGGAAGTCGTGCCCATTTCTGGAAGTGGATGAGGCATCCCCGGGAGGGGAGTGGAAATGGCCCGAGGGGAGCTGCTGCCCAGGCTGAAGGTCTTTGAGGGCCTGACTCCTACCCCTAGGCAATGAAACTCAGACTCAGTTTTGACCCAGACCTTGGGAGTTTGGGCGGAGCTCGGCAATGCTCCCTGGTGCCCAGTCTGGGGGTCTCCGATGCCACTGCCTTAGATTCCCTGGCGATCTGTCCAGTTGTTCAGGAGTACCCCAGTGTGGGATCGTCTGTTTACAACAACCTGGGGCCTGTTCCTGATGTCTGTGGGTACCAAGTTGGGGGATAATCTCTGATACCTACTGATGCAGACGGCCAACCCATCTGTCAGTGATGCTCCCATCTGTCCCTGTGCCTGCTTGGCCAGCGATGCCACCCTCTCCCCAGAGCCTCTGTGTACAGTTGTACAGGTTGTGCACTGCACATAGCCTCCATATGTAAAGGGCTGCCATACATGTCTCAGACACTGCTCATTTGCATATTTATTACGACAGTGTCACAGCAGATGGCGGTCGAGTGCCTTGGGGAAGGGGCATGCCTTTTGTACAAAAGCACCATATGGGCCAGATCAGCCCTGGTCCCATCCCCCTGGCGCCCTCAGGTTTATGAACAGCTCATGCTCGAGGACCGGCCCCACTCTCCCCACGTCTGACTCCCATGTGCAGCTCCCTGGCTTTGGTGCGTCCCTCCGCCTTCAGGCTCAACCCCAGGAGGCCACGCTACCTCAGCCAGCAGATTCCAGGGCCCACATCATTCCTGCAGAGCTGCCAGCACTGGCCTGCTGCTGCCTCTCACAGAGCCTCTGTGTGTTCCCACCACGATACTCCCCAGGCCAGCTCCCCTCCATAGGTGTTCACAGGGACCCCCATCACACACACACTTCTTTCCGTTCTTGGTCTCCTTTCCCTCCCTCCCTCCCTCCCGCCCTTTCTTTCCTTTCCTCATTCAGCAGATTTACAAGTACCTACTGTGTGCCTGGCCCTACATAAAAGGCAAATCTGACCACGTCTTTCCCCTGCTCCGAGCCCTCCGATTTATCCCAGTCCTCTGGGATCTGAAGCCCTTATTTTGCAAGGCTCACCTTCCAGCCCTGTCCTATTCATCCATCCAACGAACATTTACTGAGCACCTAAGGTGTGCAGGCCCAGGGTGGAAATCTAATGATGTTTCATCAATGATTATTGTGGCACAATAAGTCATAGAGCAGAGGTTGTGTTGAAAACCAGACCACCTATGTTGGAACCTCAGCTTTGCCATTCTGTGGCTGTGTGACCCTAGGCAAAGTGTTTAATGTCTCTGGGCCTCAGGGTCTTTATCTCTAAGCCGGAACAGTAACAATACCCACCTCAAAGGGCTGCTGTTCTGAGGGAAGAGTGTTCTAGGAAGAGGAAACGGCATGTGCGAAGGCTAGGTGCTGAGGGACCCTATAACTTTTTCAGGATCTGTAAGCTTCCGGGTTTGACTGGAATGAGGGTGAAAGCGGTAAGGTCGGTGATGGGGCTGGGGTGGGGGTTGGGCAAGGGGCCAGGGTACACAAGGCGCTGGTGAGGAACTTCACTCCAAAGGCACTAGCATAAAGGGATCTAGAAGTAAAGGGATCTCTCTGGCTGCCGTGTGGACATGGTGGCGGAAAGGTGAGCACAGGAGCCCAGAGGGGAGGCTGGGGGGACAGGGAGGAGAGAGGAGGGGAGATATTAGAGAAGACAGGCTATGGGAATGATGATGGGCTGTGAGGGGCCTAGGAAGAGACTGAGGGCTCTAGCTAGGGGACGGGGGTTGGGGGGGGGACACTGGGACCACCCTGGGATGGTGACCAGCAGGGGTGTGGTTGACACTGAGGTACATGGTAGGTGCAAGGCACGGGGGTACACCCAGGGGAAGGCATTGAGTCAGGCCCTGGGACTGGAGCTCAGTAGAGAGGGACGGGGGCAGGAGCAGGCATTAAGGCTGGTGGGAGGAGAAGCGCGGGGGGGGGGGGTATCAATTTTCCTTGGCTGCACTGGGTGGGGCCTGGCTCCTCTTTGACTCAGACTGGGTGGGGAGAGGGTGGTCCCCAAGCAGAAGCTTCCACCTTCTTCCCTAGCAGGATGTCCTGTGTTTATTGAGGTGGCCTTGGCCAGAGCCAGGACACGAGTGCCAACCCCGAAACTCAACTTCCTATGGCCACTCCCCCTTGGGTGAGGGAAAGCAAGAGACAGAGAGACAGAGAAAGAGAAATAGACACAGAAACATGGAGCGAGGCAGAGACAAGGAGTAAGAACTGAGATGTGAAGAGACATACAGAGAGCGACACAGAGACACACACTATTCATGACAAAAAAAAACCTCACTGCAAACTAGGGAAAGAAGCATCCTTCGCCTGCTAAAGGGCAGCTACACGAACCAGCTGACATCGTACTTAAGGGCAAACGACTGAATGCTTGCCCCTGAGATGGGAACAAGCCAGCACATCTGCCCTCTGACGTGCAAGAGAGGCACCTGCCGCACTTGTCTGTCCGACCCTGAGCAGCCAGAGGGAATTTTCTGACTCCAGCCTGGCCTATAGTCAGACTCTTTCCACCCTGAACTACTTAAAGCTAAGCTTTGCCTTTATCCCTCTTGTAGGCACCCAGGGGTCTCAGGACGAGCTCTCGGCCCTTCCTCTAGGCCCTGATGACCATGGACCTCTTCTCAACTTCCCCTCACACTCTTGTATTCGCCAGTTTCTCAAAGGGGCCATTTGCACACAGACTGTTACCTGAAACCCATTCTCATTTATCCACTACCTGCAGCTTTGCGTGAACTTCTGTGGGTCCTTCAGATGCCAACTCACACGTCCCCTCCTCCAGGAAGCCTTCCCTGAGCTCCCTTCCTCGGCTGGAGCAGGCACCTTTCCTACACTCCCCCATCAAGGCCCTGACTGACCTCTCTGCCTATGAGTCCCTGTCACGACCCTGGCCATTCTGGGTCTGTTTCCTTGTTGGACCGTGAACACTGTGAAAGTAGGTCCTGGCTATCTTGGTCATACTGTGTCCCCAGCACTATCCAGCATGGGGCTGGGGACAAGACCAAGTATCCACTGACCACTGATACTGAATAAAGGACTTTCTTCCCCCTGGTGTTTCACCCATGTTTGTCCCTCCACTGAAGGACCTTCCCTGCCTTTTCAGCTGAGTCCCTCCTCTCAACCCTCTAGTTTGACTTCAGATGTCACTTCTCCAAGAATCTTTTCCTGAGCCAGTCCCCAAGGTGAATTTAGGTCCATCAGTGTCCCTAGTGCCCAGCAAAGGGCCTGCCACCAAGGGCTTGTGAACGTTTGTTCAATGAATAAATGAACAGATGGATGTTTCAATGAATCAACGAATATGAGAGAGAGGGAGAGACTGGGGTGCAGGTCTCCTCAGGCCCATCGGCAGCCCTGACCACAGTGTCCCTCCCACCCCTCCTGGGAGGAGGGGTCTGACTGGGCTCCAGCCACACCCCAACACTTGTTGGCTGCCAGGCCTAGAAGGCTTTTCCCAGAGCTCAGCACATTCCTTCTTTCCCCAGCAGCTGAGAGTGGGCAGGGGGCATTTTGGAGAGAAGGGGGGAGGCCCCAAGCGTTCTGGGATCCTGCCAACGTTCCTGGTCCCTATGCCCTCGAGTCTAGGCCTGAAACTTGCAGTGCGGGGAGGGGGACAGGTCCGCAGAGGGGCCACTGAGCTGGTGTGAGGGGCAAGGGTGCCGACTGAGGAGAGGGCCTGGTGGCCTCGCCTAACTGCACAATGGGCAGAAGCTGCTGACATGCGTTTTGGGGTAATCCCCAGCCTCGCTGCAGCCCCAGCCCCAGGCCTGTGCTCAGAGAGCTGTGAACATCCAAGGCGGCGGCCGGGTGGGTGCGAGGGGCATGTGGGGGTACTTGTGCTCTCTGTGCCGCCCCCGGGGCCCGGTAAGTCAGGGCAGGCTGGGGGCTGGGGACCGGGGTGTCAGGGTGAGGCCTGATGGCTTTGGTTTGGGAGTTGGGGGTGTCTGGGTTCAAATCCCATTCTTACCAGTTACCTGCTATGGGTGATTGTGGGTGTCACTTACCCTCTCGGAGCTCTTTCTCATGTGAAGGGGACAGAAGAGTGTTGCAGCATCTTTGGGGTCCAGCAGAACTCGAGTTGGCTGTATAATTAAAAACTTTTAATCTTCACAACAACCCTATGAGGTGGGCACTTTTACTACCTCTGTTTTAGCAATGAAGAAACTGAGGCCCAGAGAGATCCTGTGACTTGCGGAAGGTCACACAGCCAGAGATTTGAACCCAATTGACTGGGAGAAGGAGTGGAAGGAGGTTATTTCAGGGGCCCCAGGAACCAGCAGGGCCATGCCTGGTCGAGGAGCCAGCAACCAGTGCTGGGGTGCTCTCCCGAAGGGGCTGTAGTTACCAACATGCGAATCCCAGGAATGGGGCTCTTGGTGGCGTCTCAGCTGGGCAAGGGAGTGGCGCTGTCTCGTGGCTCCCCACCCCCTTGCGAGGTGGATGTAGCTGGGAGAGGGGATGTTTGTTTCCCCACCACCCACCCCTGGTGATGTCATGCCTCTGCAGCCAATGGCGGTGGTCTCCCCTCCTCCCCCTCCCTGTTCCTTTTCCCCCCATTCATTTTCCCCCCAGGCTAGGGCTGGAGCTGACCAGAAGGACCAGGAGCTCTTGAAGGTGTCTGGAGGCCCAGTGGTAAGAGATCAGCCAGCCAGTCCTCCATGGCCAGGCTGTGAAGCTGTAGGAATGAGACGCAGGGTCTTGGGAGGTGTGGAAGGGTGGCTGGGCTCAGGAGGCAGCTTGCTATAGAAGTCGAAGGCACAGACTTTGGAGCCAGATCCCGGCTTCCGATCCCAACATTCCTTTCTTTCTGGCTGTGTGGCCTCAGGCAAGATATTTTGCCCTTCATGCCTCTGTGTTCTTGTCTCTCTGCCTCTCTAAAGTGGGCTGCTGGAGGCCACTTCACAGGGCTGAAGGGAGGGTAGGTCAGTGCTGCTTGTAAAGAGCTAGGGCAGGATGCCTGGGGTAGGACAAGCGTTGTGGTCCCTGGAATAGGATGTTGGGGAGGCAGTGGTGAGCCTGTTGGTGGGAGGCCATGCCGGAACTGGATTCTATCTCTCACCCAAAGTTCCCCTCTGGTAGGGGGTGCAGCCACTGGTGAGCAAAGGCTGGAAATGAGACACTTTGAGATGCACAGCCCACACCCCCACTTGCTGTCAATGACTAGGTTGAATTACTTGAGCACTTACTATAGGCTGAGACTGTTATTCTAAGCACCTGCTGGAGTAGGGACTGAGGCAGCTGGAGGCCACTGCCAACACGCCTCCCCCTCTGCCTCACTAGATGGCCTCGGATCATGTCTAGGGGCCTCGATGGTCTGATCGAGCCCTCACTCTAGTTGCTCAGGGCACCGGATCGCTGGTGAAGCTGAGGCTCTGAGTGGGAAGATTCCTAAATGAGGCTGGCGCCAGCCATGGAGGAAAGAGTGCACAGGGCAGAGGTGGGGGGTTCTTCAGCAGGCTGGCCCAGCTCAGCTGAAGGGCCCAGGGCCCCCACTCCAGCCGCTCTGAAAGGCCTGAGTGGCCTCTTAAATGGGGATCTAGGCTGTGCCTTCCCCAGGGATGTTTTGAGGATTTAATGAGCTAAGCGGGGAAGGATCTATGCACATAGTAAGTGCTCAAGAAATGGGGACTGAGAATTCTGGGAGCTCAGGAATACCGGGGTTGTACTAAAAAAATGGGCTGTCAGCATCTGGAGGGTCCTGACTTCCCTTGACTCACCAGAAACCCATTAGATCTTCCTCTAGCACGAGTCAGGGACCCCACCCCGGGAACCCCGTTACCTCTCCTTCCCCTGCCTAGTGGAATGGGCAGAGCTGAAAACAGAGAGAGCCCAGGGTGGGGTGGGCTTCCTTCCGAAGCTGCCCCCACCCCCCCCAGAGTCTGGGTACATGGCTCAGGAAGGGCGCAGTTGAGCTAAATATAACCTGGGTTGGCGGCTTCCCGGGCAGGGATAAGGAAGGAGGGCACTCTCTCTTGTCCCTACTTCGGCCGAGTTTCCTGTGCCAGCCTGTGGGTGTGACCCTCCCTGTCCTGGTCTGGAGCAGGGAGCTGGGCCAGATCCTCCCCTCCATCTCCACCATTCCTACAAGGACCAGGCTTCTCCCACCACCAGCTCAGGATGCTATGTTATGTCAGGGACTCAGAGGTCAGCTTCTCAGACCTGGGTTCAAGTCCCAACTCCGTCACTGTGATATCCTGTCTCTCAACCCTTGTTTACTCATCAGTGAAATGAAGTACCATGAGGCCACACCTGTAAAGTGCCCGCCTGGCCCAGACTTGGCACCCATGAGGGCCATCTAAAGTACTCTTCTTTGGCACCTTTAACCCCAGCCCCATCACCCGGCCAGCCCTGCTCTTGCCTGTTATTTTGCTTCTTGGACCACCTTTGGAGCTCAGAGCCACCGATGCAAATTACGGTGGAGAGCTGGGGTCAAGGGCACACAAGGGTCCTAGCTGTGAACCCAGACAGATCACTTTCCCTCTCTGAACCTCAATTTCCATTCCTAAAATGGCCACCAAATTCAGGGTGATTCCAAGGCTTATGGGTGCCAGCACGAGACCTAGTTCAGAGAAAATGTCCCAGATGTAGGAGCCAGCCCTACCTGGTGGGGCTGGGGTCTCAGAGGGGAGGCTGGGAAGAACATGGACCAGACCCCTGCAGAGCCAGAGAGGAGCCCTTGATACCTCAGGGGGCTGGGCCAAAACTAGCAGAGTGGGTACAGCTGGAGCACTGAGGGGGTCCCTGTGTTCTCTTTCTTGGCCAGTGGTGGGCTATGAAGGGCCATTGTGCAGCTGGGGGTGGGTGGGCAGGGGCGGAATGCAACCAGGCACAGCAGACAGGCCATTGTCTGAGGGAATGTGCCGCGTGAGGCCTGACCTTTCCCTTGGGAGTGGGGTTGGCGGGTTGGCATGCCAGGCGGGGGCTGGGAGGACAAGGCCGGAGTCAGGGAGTGGGGCAGGGGAGGCATGGGGGGACAATGTCTATCCCCTTTCCCCCAGAAGGGTTGTTGGGGAAGCTGCATGCAAATCCCAGCTCTGCCTGCTTCTTGCTGTGCTGTGTGACCTAGAGCAAGGTTCTCAGCCTCTCTGAGGGGCTAGAGTTTTCCACAGAGAGGTGGTAAACAAAGGTCTTAGCACAGGACTGGCAGAGAGTGACCAACCACTCAATACCTGTTAGATATCATTAGAGCTGGAGCTTTCAGACAAGTTCAAGTCCTGGCTTAGCCATTTGGGACCTGAGCAAGTGACTTCCCTCCTCCCAACCTCAGGTGTTTTCTTTGTAATGGGCTCAATAATGTATTGGCCTCACGAGGGTGTTCTGAGGTCCACGTGCAATGACCCTTGTGGGACCTTCGACACAAGGTCAAGACCACAAGAAGGACTTAGTAATGACAGCAAGTGCCGGTGAAGTGACTTCCATGTGCCCCTGGCACTTTATATCTCATTTGACCCTCTGAATAGTCATGTGAGGGAGGTGTTCTCATTCTCCATCTTACAGATGAGGAAACGGAGGGACAGGGAGGTGAGGTGATTTGCCCATGGGGAGCGCATAGGATGATTACAATGACCTTATAATGAATTTGACCCCCTTGGTCAGCTGCGGTGGTCGGTGGAGGGGCTCTGCTGTTAGACAGACTCAGAAGTCAGTTTTGGCTTTACTGCTTGTTGTCCAGCTGTGTCACCTTTGATAAATGTCTTCTGAGCCTCAGTTTCCCCATTTGCACTGTGGGGATAGAGTAATGACAGTAGGGCAAGGGCCAGGTACTCAGGAAACAATCAGCGGGACTGGCTCATAGTAATGCTCACATTATTCTTCTTAGAGCCCCGGACCCAAGAGGCCCAAGGAGCTGGAGGTGACCCTGAGGTGAGCACTGGCTGGTGCCACATGGCCCTCCCCTACCCTCCCTGGCCTGCCTGGAGCCTCATGCCCTTGTCTCTCTTTGGCAGGCAGCAAGACCCCAGAGGAAGGGCGTGAGCCCCACAGACGACTGTGTGGCACCCCAGGCTGGGCTCCTGTTAGGAGGGGGTGCCTGTGCCCAGGCGGCGGTGAGAGGACAGCTGTGGTGGGGTCTCTTCCCCGCTTCTGATACTACCATGACCTGTCCCTTGAAGCCTGGCCTCTTCCCCTGTATTCTCTGGCCTCAAGCCTCCATCCCTGTCCCTCACAGGCTCAGAGGCAGCTGCTTCATGAGGAACTGAAGCTGGTCCTGCAGCAGAAGGGAGAGAGGAAGCAGGAGCCTGGGGCCCAGGTGCCTCCCAGCAGCGCCATGGAGTCAGGAGCCGGAGTGCTGAGGTGAGCGCCTGCACGTCCTCCAAGGGGGAGTCATGGAGCCGAGTAGGGGGCACAGACTAGGGTAGCAAGGAGACGCTTCCTGACTTCTCTGTGCCTCAGTCTCCCCATCTATGAAATGGAAATAGCAACAAGGCCTTTTATGGATCACTGTGAGGAAAAATATTTTAACATGTATGAAGTGCTCAGCATAGTGTCTGGCACAGACTATAAGATTCAAGGCAGCTAATTCATTGGAGCAGAATGGAGTTCTATTATAATGGGCTAACTGTCTACGGCCATGCCACCCTGAATGTCTGCCCAATCTCGTCTGATCTCAGAAGCTAAGTAGGGTCAGGCCTGGTTAGTACTTGGATGGGAGACCACCTAGAAATATACTGGGTGCTATAGGCTTTAAATAATAATAATAATAATAATAATAATAATAATAATAATAAAATAATATGATGATGATGATGATGATGATGATAATGAGCTAAAGACCTGAGGTTGAGGCCACACAGCTTCAGCTGCTGTGTGCCGTTACTTAAATCACTTCCCATCTCTGAAACTTTGTGTTCCCCTCTGTAACTGCCCAAGCTATGGGGAGGATAAAATGAGATGCCCCACATAAACTACTTAGCCCAGGGAATAAGAATGGTGGTGATGGTCATGCTGCTCCCTGCTGCCCCCACAACTGTTCTTACCCCTCTCTGCCCAGCCCTCTAGTCCCTGGCCCACTGCTGTGGGCATCTGGCCCAGACCTGCTTTCCTCTCTCCAAGCCCTGTCTTCACTTCCAGTCTGTGCCAGCCTAGATGCCCTGCCCAGTAAAGCATCCCCTCAAACGCCTGTTGCTTCAGGTCTCAGCTCACAGACACTCCTCCCAGCATACCCATGATACCCAACTTTACAGTAGAGAAACAATCACAGAGAGGGCAAAGTTCTCTCCCAGAGGCACAGAGCAGATTGTGTTCCTAGACTCTTACTGTGGAAGCCCAGGTGTGAATTCCATAGTGCGCAGCTGTAAATGACAGTAAATACCAGGAATACCAGGTCCTCTGATCCACCACTACTTACCCACGCTCCCCTCCCTCCCCTGCACTGGAATCCCTCTCCCCTGGGCTTTCTGCAGGTCTTGGGGTCATAGAGCCCACAATAGGGCACCGTCTCACACTCATTCAAGCCTCCAAGGAGGCCAGTCCCACCCCTGCACCTCCATCCCGAACCACTCAAGGATCCAGCCGTTTCTTTGGATTCCCTTCCTCACCCCTTCCCCACTCCTTCCTCACTTCCGCCCCTGTTCTGCTGTTATTAAAGCCCTTCCTCATAGCTCAATCCCTGTCCTGCAACTACGGGTCCCCACCCGCTGCCACAGACACTCTCTAGCCACACGCCCTCATATCTTTGACCCCTCCTCTCTGGCTGGTGCGCTCTATCCACGTGTGCTCTCTGACAGAGTTCCGCACCCCGAGCCCCGCCCACCAGGGCCGGTCACGCCCCGTTGAGAGCGCAGTCCCGCTCTTCTCCCCACTCAGGTTCCCTCTGGGTTCCCCGCCCGGTCCCTCCCCTACCACCCGCCCCTCCCCTCGCGACCCCGCCCGCGAGATCTCGGTCCCAAGGGCTACCCGAGTCCAGCAAGCCAGCTTAGCCGTTGACGCTACAGAGTGAGCGGCCCTCGCAGTTGCTTAAAAAGGAAATGCCGGAGCGGGTGGGCCCGCACGACCTGCCAGAGCTTTGCCCAGGGACATGTGCCCTAAGGACCCGTTTAAGAGACACTTTTAAGCGCGATGGCGGGCTCTGGGCGAGGTCTGGCCCTGCCACTCATGGCGACTCCTCGCCGCCCTCCGCAGGAGCTGAGGCGGGCGGAGTTGGTGGAGATCATCGTGGAGACGGAGGCGCAGACGGGGGTCAGCGGCATCAACGTAGCTGGCGGCGGGAAGGAAGGGATCTACATCCGCGAGCTGCGCGAGGACTCTCCCGCAGCGCGGAGCCTCAGCCTGCAGGAAGGTGGGCGGGGCTGAGAAATGGGGCGGCCTTTCTACGGGGGTGGGGGTAGGAGTCTGCCCCGGAGGCCGAGCCTGGCGGAGGACCAAGAGGCGGGGTTAAGGGTTTGGGATGCGGCTTCGTGTGTTGGCATTGCGGTTGCTCAGAGCGGGCTCTGGAGATCATTGTCTCCGTCGGACTACCAGAACTGCAGTTTACTAGTTTGTGATTTTTCTGTGCCTTGGTTTCCTCATCTCTAAAATGAGAATAATTCTGGTACTTCACAGGGTTATTATGTGGATTAAATGAGTCAGCATTCGAAAACATTTAGCACATAGCTAAGTGGCACACAGTAAGCACTATGTAAGTGCTAGTTATTGGTTTTGTCGTTGGGCGGGAGAAAAGAGGTGGAGCTAATAACTTGGAGGGAGTGGGCAGGGGAGCTTAGTAAGTAAGGGATGTCTTAGGTAACATGCTTGAGGCTGATGTGATTCATTCATGCAACGACTATTACTAAGAGTCTTTTCTATTTCCAGATACTATTCTAGATGCTTGGGCCACTGCAGTGAACAAAATAGATAACACTGCACTTGTGGAGCTTGCATTCTAGTGGGGAGAAACATATTTAAGCTAAATGTACAAAACATATAGTAAATTAAAAGGCAATGGATGCTATGGGTGCCAGGAGGGAAGCTGCATTTTTAAATAGGGTGAGCCAGGAAAGGAGAGGCCTGAAGGAGGTAAGGGAAGGAGCTATGTGGCCATCTAGAAGAGCATTCCAGGCAGAGACACCAGCCAGTGCAAATGCCGCAAGGCGGGAGTGTACCTGGCTTGTTGGAGAACAGCGGGAAGCCAGTGTGGATGGAATAGAGTCAGTGAAGAAAAGAGTAAGAGATGAGACCAGAGAGGTAAGAGGAGGGGACGTTTGTAGAGGATTTTATAAGCCATGTTGAAGACTGGCTTTTAATGTGGGAGGGTTGTGAGTGGAGGAGATCAACTACGTTAAACAACTGCATTAGCAGTAGACTGTAAAGGGGCAAGGTGGGGAGCAGGGAGACCAACAAAGAGGCTACTATGATTATTTAGGTAAGAGGTGGTGATGCTGGGGGCTGAAATTATGTTATTGGAGGTGAAGAGAAGGGTTTGTGTTCTAGATATATCTTGAAGGAGCAGCTTTCAGGACTGGACATGGGGTGTGATGAAAAGAGAGGGTAAAGGAGCATGGAGTTGGTAGTCCTACAAATGAGAAATACTGGGGCTGGGGCTTGTTTGGAGGAAGACCAGGAGCAGAGTTTGGATCTTTAAGTGAGAGAGCTGTCTTTTGGACATCAAGGTAGAGACATGGAAGGGCAGTCGATATATAAGTCTAGGTGAGGGAAGAGTGCTGGGCTGAAGAGATACACTTGGAAGTTGTCAGCATACTTATGACTTTAAACTCCTGAATCTGGATGAGTTTCTCAAGGGGGTGAGTAGAGAATGTAAATGAAGAGAAGAGGTCCAAGGCCTGAACTCTGGATCAGTGTGTCTTTAAGAGGTCAGGGAGATAGGAGGAACCATCCCAGGAGGCTCAGAAGGGACCTCCAGGGAGGCTTCAGAGGGTGTGGCACCCTGGAAGCCAAGTCCAGCAAGTGTTTTGAAGGAGAGAGTGTGAAGTTGGGTCAAAGGCTGAGGGGTCCAAGTAGATAAAGTCCGAGACTTGATCGTTGAACTTAGCTACACAGAGGTTACTGCATGGGACCTTGAGGCAAGCAGTTCAAGGTTCTGGGATGGGGTATCAGAAGTGTGATTGGAGAAGTAGAAATAACGGAGCTAGGCCATTCAGTGCATTTTGCCATCAAGGTGAAGAGATAAATGGGCCAGTAGCTCCAGATAGAGTGAGGTCAAGACAACTTATGTGAGAAATAATAGTATGTTGTATGCTGATGGGAATAATGTAGAAGAGAGGGACAAAGCCATGATGTTGGGGGAGAGGGGAGAATTGCTGGAGGAATTGACCTAAGCTAGGAGTGGGACAGAGGATGGCAATCCCTAGGAACAGGTGTGAAGAGTGGAGTAAATCGCCACAGAAGCAGGGCTGTGAGTAATGGGGTGAGAGTTTTCTTTTGATTCTGGTCTAAGAAAAAGAAGCAAAATCAGTGTCTGAATGTGAGGAGGGGGAAGGGGAGGGGAAAGGCTATAGGTGTGGCCTGAATGGGCGTGGATCTGCTAGTGGGGGAGGTGGAGTTAAGGCCATGGGGCGGGGCTTCGTTTTTAAGTATTCTGACTGAAACAGGGAGTAACTTTGCATCCCAATACTGAGCTTGGGGATACAGGGGGCCAAAATTTTGGGTGGGGCCTAGCTGCGCTGGCTCCAAGGAAGCTGGGCGGCGTGAGAGATGCCCACACACTGCCCCCCTCCACCTCGCCTGCAGGGGACCAGCTGCTGAGCGCCCGTGTGTTCTTTGAGAACTTCAAGTACGAGGACGCACTACGCCTGCTGCAATGCGCCGAGCCTTACAAGGTCTCCTTCTGCCTGAAGCGCACTGTGCCCACTGGAGACCTGGCACTGCGGCCCGGGACCGTGTCTGGCTACGAGATCAAGGGCCCGCGGGCCAAGGTGGCCAAGCTGGTACGCGTGCTTAGCCCAGCCCCAGCGCTGGGCTGCCCGGGCGATCCCGTCTCTGCACCGTGAGCCCCACTCCCTTGCGCTGCGGGCCAGCCTTGCCCTGTCTGTTACTAACCAACGCTAATCCCACCCTTTGCCTCCTGTTTCCTGCCCCAAACTCCTCTGGGGAGGGGAACCCACCTACCCCAGACAAAGGCCTTCACCCCCTTTGGAGAGGTGTCCCCACCTTCAGCTCCAGGCTTGTAGGGGTCCCTGATCCAGGGGACTCTGAATCGAAATGCCAGGTTCAAGCCTGATTGCTGCTCACTTACTGCTGAGTGGCCCTGGACAAGTTCCTTTTCCTCCTTAGGCCTCAGTTTCCCCATCTCTAGAATGAGGGTATTGAAGAAATCCTGGATGAGGACCTTGAAGTCTTAGGTCCCAGTTTCTACACTCCTGTAAGGTTCTAAATGAATGTCTTTTGCCTTCAGGGGCAGTAATGGTGAAATGACAGGCAGGAAGTGGGGATGGTGTTTCAGGGACAAGATGTTCAATCCATCACATCCCCAGCCTGGTACAATACCAGGTGGGGCTCCCCCTGTCCAGCCCCGGCCTCCCACTGTCCCACCGCCTCCCGCCTCTCTCCTCTCTCCCCAGAACATCCAGAGTCTGTCCCCTGTGAAGAAGAAGAAGATGGTGGTGCCTGGGGCCCTGGGGGCCCCTGCAGACCTGGCCCCCGTTGACGTCGAATTCTCCTTCCCCAAGTTCTCTCGTCTGCGTCGGGGTCTCAAAGTCGAGGCTGTCAAGGGTCCTGCCCCAGCTGCCCCCACCCGGCGGCGCCTCCAGCTGCCTCGGCTGCGAGTCCGAGAAGTAGCCGAAGAGGCGCAGATAGCCAGGCTGGCCGCCGCCGCCCCTCCCCCAGGAAGGCCAAAGTGGAGGCCGAGGTGGCAGCAGGAGCTCGTTTTACCCCCCAGCTGGAGCTGGTTGGGCCCCGGCTGTCAGGTGCCGAGGTGGGTGTCCCCCAGGTCCCGGCCCCCGCAGCGGAAGCGGCCCCTGGCTTTGCCCTCCACCTGCCTACCTTTGGACTGGGAGCCCCCGGCACCTGCTGTGGAGCCTGCAGCCGTAGGGATCCAGGTCCCCCAAGTGGAGCTGCCCACCTTGCCCTCACTACCCACTCTGCCCACACTGCCCTGCCTGGAGACCCGGGAAGGGGCCGTGGCAGTGACAGTGCCCACCCTGGATGTGGCAGCGCCTACCGTGGGGGTGGACCTGGCCTTGCCGGGCGCGGAGGTGGAGGTTAGAGAAGAGGCACCTGAGGTGGCCCTGAAAATGCCCCGCCTCAGTTTCCCCCGCTTTGGGGCTCGAGCAAAGGAAGTGGCTGAGGCCAAGGTGGCCAAGGGCAGCCCCGAGGCCCGGGTGAAGGACCCAGACTTCGAATGCCCACCTTCGGGCTTTCTCTCTTGGAGCCCCGGCCTGCTGCCCCTGAAGCTGCTGCTGAGAGCAAGCTGAAGCTGCCCACCATCAAGATGCCCTCCTTCGGCATCGGAGTCTCGGCGCCTGAGGTCAAGGTACCCAAGGCCCTAGAGGTCAAGGGGCCCAAGGCCCCTGAGGTCAAGCTCCCAAAAGTGCCCGAGGCAGCCCTTCCAGACATGCACCTCCGAGAAGTGGGGCTCCCAAAAGTGTCAGAGATCAAACTCCAAAGGTGCCAGAGATGGCCATGCCCGAGGTGCGGCTCCCAGAGGTGCAGCTGCCCAAAGTCTCCGAGATGAAGCTCCCTGAAATGAAACTTCCGAAGGTGCCCGAGATGAAGCTCCCTGAGATGAAGCTCCCTGGGACGAAAGTCTCAAAGGTGCCTGAGATGAAAGTCCCGAAGGTGCCCGAGATGGCCGTGCCCGAGGTACACCTGCCACAGGTGCAGCTGCCGAAGGTGGCAGAGATGAAGCTCCCGAAGGTGCCCGAGATGGCTGTGCCTGAGATGCGGCTCCCAGAGGTGCAGCTGCCCAAGGTGGCAGAGATGAAGCTACCGGAAATGAAACTCCCACAGGTGCCCGAGATGGCCGTGCCCGACGTGCACCTGCCAGAGGTGCAGCTGCCGAAGGTGTCAGAGATGAAGCTCCCGAAGTTACCCGAGATGGCCGTGCCCGAGGTACACCTCCCAGAAGTGCAGCTGCCGAAAGTGTCAGAGATGAAGCTCCCAAAGGTGCCCGAGATGGCCGTGCCTGATGTGCACCTGCCGCAGGTGCAGCTGCCGAAGGTGTCAGAGATGAAGCTCCCGAAGGTGCCCGAGATGGCCGTGCCTGATGTGCACCTGCCGCAGGTGCAGCTGCCGAAGGTGTCAGAGATGAAGCTACCGGAAGTGAAACTTCCGAAGGTGCCCGAGATGGCTGTGCCCGATGTGCACCTGCCAGAGGTGCAGCTGCCGAAGGTGTCAGAGATGAAGCTCCCGAAGGTGCCCGAGATGGCCGTGCCTGATGTGCACCTGCCTCAGGTGGAGCTGCCAAAGGTGTCAGAGATGCAGCTGCCAGAAATACAGGTGCCAAAAGTCCCAGATGTGCAGCTTCCGAAGGCACCTGAGGTGAAGCTGCTCAAGGCTCCCGAGGTGCAGCTAAAAGCTGCCAGGGCAGAGAAGGCAGAGGGAGTAGAATTTGGCTTCAAGATGCCCAAGATGACCATGCCCAAGCTAGGGAGGGCAGGGTCCCCGTCACGAGGGAAGCCGGGCGAGGCAGGGGCTGAGGTCTCAGGGAAGCTGATGGCACTTCCCTGTCTGCAGCCAGAGGTAGACAGCGAGGCTCGTGTGGGTGTCCCCTCTTTCACGCTGCCCTCAGTGGAACTAGACCTGCCAAGGGCACTCAGCGTGGAGGGGCAGGTCCCAGCGGCCGAAGTGGGCAGGGTGGAGCGAGCAGAAGGCAAGGTGGCGCGGGCAGAGGGCAAGGTGGCAGCAGGGGTGGGGGAGGTGGCCTCCTGGTTGCCCTCTGTTGAGATTGTCGCTCCACAACTGCCCACAGTGGAAGTTGAGGAAGGACGGGTAGAGGTGATGGAGATGAAAGTCAAACCCTCCTCAAAGTTCTCCCTGCCCAAATTTGGACTCTCAGGGCCAAAGGTGGCCAAGGCAGAGGCTGAGGGGCTGGACGGGCCACCAAGCTGAAAGTGTCCAAATTCGCCATCTCACTCCCCAAGGCTCGAGTGGGGACAGAGGCTGAAGCCAAAGGGACAGCAGAGGTAGGCCTGCTGCCCGCCCTTGATCTGTCTATCCCACAGCTCAGCCTAGATGCCCATCTGCCCACAGGCAAGGTGGAGGTGGCGGGGGCCGACGTCAAGCTCAAGGGGCCCAGGTTCACCCTGCCGAAGTTTGGGGTTAGAGGTCGAGACACCGAGGTGGCAGAACTAGTGACAGGGGTGACGGAGTTGGAGGGCAAGGGCTGGGGTTGGGACGGGAGGGTGAAGATGCCCAAACTGAAGATGCCCTCCTTTGGGCTGGCTCGGGGGAAAGAAGTAGAAATCCAGGATGGGCGCGTTAGCCCAGGGGAAAAGCCAGAGTTTCTGGCTGGACAGCTTAAGATTCCTGAGGTGGAGCTGGTCACGCTGGGAGCCCAGGAGGAAGTGGGGGCAGAGGGAGGTGTAGCTGTCAGTAGAGCACGGCTGTCAGGCCTGCAGGTGTCCACGACCAGGCAGGCGGGCACTGAGGACCAGGAGGGTGTGCTGAGGATGCCCCTGGGCATCTCTCTGCCCCAGGTGGAGCTCAGTGGCTTTGGAGAGGCCAGTCTGGCTGCCGCCTCGGGGCGGCAGGCCGAGAGTGTGGTCTCTTCGGCTGAGGGCACAGCAGGCTACAGGGTCCATGTGCCTCAGGTGACTTTGTCTCTGCCCGGAGCCCAGGTGGCTGGTGGTGAGCTATTGGTGGGTGAGGGTGTCTTCAAGATGCCCGCTGTGACAGTGCCCCAGCTTGAGCTGGACGTGGGGCTGAGCCGAGAGGCGCAGGTAGGCGAGGCAGCCACAGGCGAGAGTGGGCTGAGGCTGAAGATGCCCACACTGGGGGCCGAAGCGGGGCCAAGGGTGAGGGTCCTGGGGACCAGCCCCCAGGGGCCGAGCGCACCTTCCACCTCTCGCTGCCCGATGTGGAGCTCTCCCCACCCGCCGTGGGCAGCCACGCTGAGTACCAGGTGGTAGAGGGCGGCGGGGACGCTGGACATAAGCTCAAGGTGCGGCTGCCCCGCTTCGGCCTGGTGCGGGCCAAGGAGTGGGCTGAGGAGGGCGACAAGGCCAAGAGTCCAAAACTCAGGCTGCCCCGCGTGGGCTTCAGCCAGAGCGAGACCGGCACTGGGGAAGGCTCCCCCGGCCTGGAGGAGGATGAGGAGGACCAGGAGGGCGGTGGGGAGGGGGCCTCTGGGCGCCGAGGCCGCCTCCGAGTCCGCTTGCCCCGCGTGGGGCTGGCGACCTCTTCTAAAGCCACTCGGGACCAGGAGGGGGAGGCGGCCTCCAAGTCCCCTGGCGGGGAGAAGTCGCCCAAGTTCCGCTTCCCCAGGGTGTCCTTAAGCCCCAAGACCCGGAGTGGGAGCAGGGACCGGGAGGAGGGTGGGTTCCGGGTCCGGCTGCCCAGTGTGGGGTTTTCCGAGACGGGGGCTCCAGGCCCTGGCAGGATGGAGGGGGCTCAGGCTGCAGTCATCTGAAGGCCCTGGGCGGAGGGAGGCTCCCCTTTTATCTTCCCATCCTGCCCCCTTGTCTTGTGTGTGAGATAACCAACACTAACCCTCAGGGGGCCAGGGCCGGGAGGTGGGTGACTGACAGGCCAGGGCCGGGAGCCCTCCTGCCTGGCTCGCTGGCAGGAGTGCCTGTATCTTGCCAAGCCATGTAAATAAATAATCCAGAGGTAGCCTTGTGTTTGGTCTCTTCTCTGCATGGGGGGTTGGAGAGAGGGGAGGGTGAGAAAGGAGTCCCAGAGGAGGAAGAGCGGGACTCAGCCCGGCCTGAGGGAAGTCTGTGTGCTGGGACACAGGCCACCTGAGTGAGGTTTGAGGAGCCAGAAAGGCCTTGGGATGGGCCCGTCGGAGAGGGGCCTGCCCTAGCCTTTCAGAAGTCTCGGGGGCTCCTGAGCAGCACTCTGGGAGGTCCCCAGTGGAGGACAGCTGGAGGACCCCTCTGCTGAGGCTCCACCTGTCCTGGGGAGCCCACTCAGGCCATGACAGCTCCAGGGGCCCTAAGGGACCAGAACGATTGCTACCCACCTGCCCTCTACTGGCCACTAACGCACCAACAAGAACACTGGCATCCTGGCGGCCCCTTTCCCGTCCGGCTGGTTTGATTGCCAGGTCTACCCGCCCCCACCCCCCAGGAAGCCCCCTCCTGCTCTCTCTCTCCGGGCTCATGGGTTCAGAGCCCTGACCCCAGACACCTGGCTGCCTCTTAGGAGTAGCCCCAGGGTACTCAGCACCCACTGGGGCTGGGCCTCAGCTCCCAGAGACCCAACCCCACTCCAAATCTAAGCCCCCATCAGAGCCTACAGGCTCCCTGTATCTCCCTGCCATGCCTCAGACTGGACTAAGAAGACATGCTGTCCAGTCCCAAATCTCCCCCCGACGCCCCCACATCCACTGCTCTCGTCACGTCTCCGCTCTCCCATCCCAGGCAAAGGGCGAGCCCCTGTGCTGTCACAGACCCCTCAGGTACATCCAGCACTTTCTCCCTTCTAGCTGTTACCAAACATGGCAGGAATTATCTGCCCTCATGGTGCACACTTGACCAGCCCCCGCCCACACAGCATTTAAGGTTTTCCTCCCACTATAGCTGACCTGTCAGTGTCTCAGTGACCACTCTGTGGTCCCACGAAAGGCTCCCTCGTCCTGACTTCTTAGGGCCCCTTTCTCCTTCTTGAACCCTCCTCCCTCCCCTCTCCCCTATTCTCTCTCCTCATGCCCCTTGGGCTCCTCACAAGCCCTCAGACAGCCTGTCACCCTCCCTGAGGCTTCCATTCCTCTCCTCGTCTCTGTGTGACAATTCCTAAATTCTTTCCCGGGCCCACGAGGGATCCCGTGTCCTCTGTATGCCTCCCCCCGTCTCTCCTGGGCCCTAGGAGGGTGTGTGGGTGGCGGCTCAGAGCTTGGCTCTAGGGCCAGACTGCTGCAGGTCAAGGCTTGTCTGGCACTCAGCCGGGTGACCTTAGCCATTTTTGAAACTTCCTTATGCCTTCATTTTCAATTCCAACAAATGGAATGTGAAGGCATATGTCGCAAGGATCAGATAAGGGTTCTAAAGCACTCAATATGTGTTTAAATGTTTCAGCAGTACATTTCCTAATCCGACCTCAGCATCCTCTTCCCCAGAGTGCAACTGTCCCTGTCCCTGTCTCGGGGACCGCCCACCCTTGTCCAGACCTTGTCCTGGACAGCTCCCTTCCTTCCCCACAACTGGTCAGTCCCACAGCCTGGCCTCCTGACCTTTCGAGGGTCTCACCCCCTCTTCCCAACTTCTCCGACTCACTCCCTTCAAACCACCCTTCTTCACACGGTAGCTCTCTGACGCTCGAAGCTGACCCTTCCCTCCCTTGCTCAGAGCTCTTCTGTGGCTCCCAGGCGCCCTGAGAACAATGTCCAAACTCCTTAGCCTGGCAGTCAAGACCTTTTATAACCTGGCTCTGCCCCAGCCAGCCTCCCTTACTTCCGCCACAGGCTGGGGCAGGTGTTTTCTGACACAACACACACACACACACACACTCACACACACACTCCTAGTACAGAAGGCCCGCCTCGCCTCACCTCTGTTTAGGAATGTCCCAGTCCTCTGTCTGAGGTCCAACGCCACACTCCCCTCTCAGTCAACCCTTCACCTGCCCAGCCTCTTCAGGGTTCCGCCACTGGGCGGGGGAGGGGGCTTGACCTGCCACCCCACCCCCATTCCAGCCAGGGGTTCAGGTCTCCAACAACAGAACCAGAGCCACTCAGCAACGCTGGAACCCATTTGGGGGGGCCTGGGACCCTCGTCCAAAGCCAGGAGGGCTTCGGGGGAGGGGTGCAGCCCCTGGCAGACGTGCCGTGTGGCCCAGGGGGCTGGGGGGTGCCAGAAAGGCCGGGGCGAACCTCGAAGGGGGAGGCACGAGCGCAGTTCTCTTTCCCCGCTGGGGGGGCCTCGGAGCCTGCGGCGGAGGGGGGCCAGGCGGCTTCGGAGGCAGAGCCTGTGGGGCAGGGGCGGTGGCAGGGTGGTGTCTGGCGGCAGAGGCGCCATGGCCACCATCCAGTCGGAGAGCGAGTGCTACGACATCATCGAGGTGCTGGGCAAGGGCACCTTCGGGGAGGTGGCCAAAGGTTGGCGGCGGAGCACCGGTGAGATGGTGGCCATCAAGATCCTCAAGAACGACGCGTACCGGAACCGAATCATCAAGAACGAGCTGAAGCTGCTGCGCTGCATGCGGGGCCTGGACCCCGAGGAGGCCCACATCATCCGCTTCCTGGAGTTCTTCCACGACGCCCTCAAGTTCTACCTGGTCTTCGAGCTGCTGGAGCAAAACCTTTTCGAGTTCCAGAAGGAGAACAACTTTGCGCCTCTCCCCGCCCGCCACATCCGCACGGTCACCTGCAGGTGCTCAGGGCCCTGGCCCGGCTCAAGGAGCTGGCCATCATCCACGCCGACCTCAAGCCCGAGAACATTATGCTGGTGGACCAGACCCGCTGCCCCTTCAGGGTCAAGGTGAGGGGCCACCCAGGGGTCGCGGTGGCCCTTTCTCACGCTCTTACAGCTGCCCTCAGCCCTGGACGCTCTCCTGATGCATCTCCCTTGGCCCTGAGGTCTCCCCCTCCCTGTCCATCTACCGGCCCTGGAATCTTCCCTATATTTCCATCCCAGTCCTGACACTCTTTCTACCCCAACCTGCAGGTCTCCCTGTCCTTGTTCAATTCTTAGCTTGGCTTCTCTGGCCCAGCTCTGTCCTACGGGGCTGACATTCTAGTAGAGAGACAGAGTCACCAAGATAAATGAGCAAAATATGATACATGAGTGAGGAGAAAAAATGAAGTACGGAGGAGGAGAATGATGAGAGGTGTGGATGAGTCACACTTTAGACGTGGCCATCAGGGAGGCCTCACTGAGAAGGTGGCGTTTGAGGGACGTCTTGGAGGAGAGAGGGCGCCATGTAGACATCCGGGCAGAGCGTCTGGGTAGAGAGAACAGGTAGTACACAGGCCCTGGGGCAGGGAGCGAGCTGAGGTGTGTATCTGAGGAGCACTGAGGAGGCCAGCGAGGAGGCGGCGTGGCTAAGGCAGAGTAACTGAGGCGCAGAGGGAGGAAACGGGGGGGGGGGAGGGGCAGGGAGGTGAAGGCGCCAGGTCGCACAGCACCCCGCGGGCCGCAGTGAGGACTGTGGTCTTACCCTATGTAAGATGGAGCCGCGGGAAGACCCTGAGCAGAGGACGTGATCTCATCTGACTCAGGTGTGCATGAGTCCCCTCCGGCTGTGAGGGGGACAGACTGTGAGGTGGCGGGAACAGGGAGATTGTGAGGACCTGTCTGAGGGGGGAGCCGTGGGTGGGTGGGACTAGAGTCGAGTTAGTGGGAGGGGGATGTGGGTGGATCTGAGCAGGGGAGATAACAGGATTTGTTGACAGATTTTAACTGAAGTATAATAGAGGGCCTGAGGGGGGATGAAAGCCTGTTGGCCTGAGCAGCTGGAAGGATGGCAGTGCCATTCCTTGCCACAGTGAGTTTGTTCGTCAACAGATACTTACCGAATGCCTGCTGGGTGCACAGGGGTACCCCTCTGCGCTGTCGCAAGTCCCCAAGCTGCTCCGGCCATCCACCCCCGACACTTCTGTCTGTTTCTGGGTTTGTTACTGTCTGATGATGGGTCTGAACTAGGAGGGCTGTGAGGGCAGGGTCAGGGAAGTTTTGGTCACCACTGTATCCTCGGTACTTTCCAGCACCATGCCACTGTGGAGTCAGTGCTAAGTGTCAGACATAGAGCAATACAGAGACAGGAAGAGGCAGAGCATTCTGCTCCGAGAGATAAAAGGACAGAGACCCAAGGCAGGAGAGGCTCCCACAAACATAGCCGGAGACAGGACAGATCCATGACATCTGGCCAGCGGTGGCATCCCTACAGCATTTGTGGAACGAACAAGTGAACAAATGAATGAATGCATCAGTGAATGAATGAATGAATGAATCCTACAAATACTGACTGAGTGCCCAGGGTCAGATTCAGGCCTCGGCAGTCTTCATTCAGAGTCCAGATTAATGACCATTTTGTCCTGCCTCTGCAAACAGAAGTTGAGGGCTGGCGGAATGCAAAGCAGAGAAACTCAGAGAGGGAAACTGAGGCAGGGACCAAGACAGAGTCTCAGAGATTCAGGGCAAAAATGGCAGGAAGCTCCTCCCAGAGGCATCAGGAGAGACAAGGACTTGCAGCCATTTAGTGTTAGTTCAAGTGCCTTTCCCAAGGGCCCTGTGTGGGTGTTAACAGCGCTTGATGATGAGGACCTAGGCTTCAGGGAGGTGTCTTTCTAGTGGGTGACACGGAGACAGAGATGGAGATTGACGCTGAGATGAGCAACACAGATAAGTGATAAAGAGGCAAGAACAAGAGGAGACATAAACAAGAGACAGAAAGACAATGATGGATAAAAAGCCTATCCATCCATCCATACATCCATCCACCCACCTATTCTTTACTGAGACCCTACTCTGTGCAAGCACTGTTTTAGGCATCTTGGGACTCAGCAGTGAACAGACAAATTCTGCCCTCGTGGGACTGATATCCCAGTTGGTTAGAGAAACAATGAACTTAGTAAAAAGGCAAAATATACAGTTTGTGAAATGGCGTTAAGAGCTATGGAGAAAAGCAGAGGACCAGGAAGGGGATAGGAAGGATAGCGGGTGCCGTTTTTGATAGGGTGGGCAGGGGAGGCCTCACTGAGAAGGTGAGATGAGTAAAGACTGGAGGAGGTGAGAGCAGGAGGCGTGTGGACATCTGGGGGAAGAGCATTCTAGGCAGAGGAAAGAGTAAGTGCAAAGGCCCTGAGCTGGGCCTGTGTCTGGCTTGTTCAAGAAATAGTGAGAGGCCTGTGTGGCTGGAGCAAGGTGAGTGAGGGTGGACGTGGGAGGAGCTGAGAGCAGAGCCAGGGGCAGATCATAGGAGCCTGGGGGAGGGCTCAGTGGGGACTTTGGCTTTTATCATAGGATGTGGTAAAGCCACAGGAAGATTCTGAGTAGGGGAGCTACGTGACCTGACTCAGGTATTCACAGGATCCCTCAGGGCGCATGTGAGGAACAGACAGAGGGACAGAGGGGAGGAGCAGGGAGAGCAGTCTAAGCAGGAGATGACACAGGAGATGACAAAGGACGAGGGCGAGAGCTGTGGCTGAAATGCAGAGTGGACAGATTCTCCATCTGTTCAGATGGTGGAGCCAACAGGATTTGCTTATGTACAAGGTGTGGGGTGAGAGAAGGAGAGGGATCCTAACCCTCACGGGCATATGTTCTACTGGAGAGAAAGACAGACAGAGACACAGACATGTAAACCGGAGACAAAGGCTGGAGGACATAGGTTGGGCCATAAATGAGAGATAAAGACACACAGACACAGCAACAGACCGTCAGATGGCATGTGCAGACAGACACTGGGGAGAGATGCCCAGGGAGGCCTTGATCGGCTGTACCTGCCCCTTGCCTTGCCCACTGGCCTCCCTTCCCCCAAACAGGTGATCGACTTCGGCTCGGCCAGCATTTTTAGTGAGGTGCGCTACGTGAAGGAGCCGTACATCCAGTCGCGTTTCTATCGGGCACCCGAGATTCTGCTGGGGCTGCCCTTCTGTGAGAAGGTAGATGTGTGGTCACTGGGCTGTGTCATGGCCGAGCTGCACCTGGGCTGGCCGCTCTACCCCGGCAACAATGAGTACGACCAGGTGCGCTACATCTGTGAGACCCAGGGCCTGCCCAAGCCCCACCTGCTCCACGCTGCCCGCAAGGCCCACCACTTCTTCAAGCGCAACCCTCATCCGGATGCCACCAACCCCTGGCAGCTCAAGTCCTCTGCTGATTACCTGGCTGAGACCAAGGTAGGGGGGCAGGCGGGGCGAAGGGTAGTCGGTGTGGGGGTTGCCACACCAAGAAAAAATCCAGGGAGGAGTGGAAGCTGGGGGACAGTGGTGGATTGTCACAGAAAGAGATCTGGGTAAGACCAAAGATGGAATGGGAAACTTGAGGGTCACCCTGGGTGCTGCTGTAGCAAGACAGGTAGGGTGAGACTGCAGGGAGGACTGGAAGATCTGGGGCACACCACAAGGGTGACAGAAAGGGTAGGGCAGGCTCTCTGCCAGCTCTAGATCTGGGGTCCTGCCGGCGTGTGCAGCGTGAGGGATCTGAGTGAGGCCTCAGGGAGGGCTGGAGGTCTGGGGCAGCCCGTCTGCTCCCTCTGTGGCTGCAGTCATCACGCACGCACGTGCAGCAAGAGTCTGGGTGAGACAGCAGGGGGCTGGGAGTTTGGGCCAGCCTTGGGAGCTGTCACAGCAAGAGGGGTGTGGGGAGACCAAAGATGGGACAGGACTGAAAGCAAAAGGGCAGCTTCTCCGATAGCACCTTGCCTGGGGGTTGTCAAACTAGTGTGACAAGAAGGTTCAATCCTGGGAGGCCCGCTGGGCAGGGATCGGGTGTGGGGGCTCCAGCAGCCAGAGGGGTTGGGGTTTGATTCCGAAGAGGACTGGAAGTTCAGGGCACGCCCTCTACTAGTGGCTGGTGGGGGTTGAGTCCACAGCTCTGGGAAGGACTGGAGGTCTGGGGTGAGGTGCAGAACTTGGTGAGTGAGAGCTCAGGGTTAGATGATGAGAGGACCACAGAACACAATCGGGTGTCCTTCCTGCAACAGGAGAAGGGTTGCGGGGGTCCGGTGTTAGTGGGGCAGGTGTGGCCCTCCCAGCAGCAAGCGGGGTCCGAGTCAGATCACAGGCAGAACGGGAAGTGGGGGTTCAGGAGTGTGGACTTGGTAGCAACGACAGGGCTCTGGGCCAGATGCGAGGGCTGCCTGGAAGCTGGGGGTGGGGCGTGTCAAGGGGCCCCCTGCAGGAGGCGGGAGGCCTGCACTCCACGCTGACCCCGCCCCCCACGTCCCGCAGGTGCGCCCCCTGGAACGCCGCAAGTACATGCTCAAGTCGCTGGACCAGATCGAGACGGTGAACGGTGGTGGAGCCGCCAGTCGGCTGACCTTCCCGGACCGAGAGGCGCTGGCGGAGCACGCGGACCTCAAGAGCATGGTGGAGCTGATCAAGCGCATGCTGACCTGGGAGTCGCACGAGCGCATCAGCCCCAGCGCCGCCCTGCGCCACCCCTTCGTGTCCATGCAGCAGCTGCGCAGCGCCCACGAGACCACCCGCTACTACCAGCTGTCGTTGCGCGGCTGCCGCCTCTCCCTGCAGGTGGACGGCAAGCCCGCCACGCCCGGGGTGGCGGCCGCCGAAGACGGGCCCCCCTACTACTGTCTGGCGGAGGAGGAGGAGGCCGCGGGCATGGGCGGCGTGGCGGGCGGCGGGCCCTTCTTCCGGGAGGAGAAGGCACCGGGCATGCAGCGGGCCATTGACCAGCTGGACGACTTGAGTCTGCAGGAGGCGGGCCGTGGGCTGTGGGGCGAGGCCCCCGACGTGCTGGCCCCACTCAAGGTGGCCACGGCCGGCCGCCGGGTGCCCGACTCGGGCCCCGAGCCCATCCTGGCCTTCTACAGCAGCCGCCTGGCTGGCCGCCACAAGGCCCGCAAGCCGCCCACAGGGTCCAAGTCCGACTCCAACTTCAGCAACCTCATCCGCCTGAGCCAGCCTCCCCCGAGGACGACGGGCCCTGCCGGGGCAGCGGCTGGGCAGAAGGAGAGCACCGCGGGGCCTCCGCTGAGCCGCCCACCATCCCACAGAGGGACGGGGATGGGCCAGACATCAAGGACATGACCATGGATGCTGAGGTAAGCCAGGGGGCGGGCAGGATGCAGGTGGTTCTGGGGTCGGGGCCTCCCCCAGAGTTCCAGGGTGGGAGTGCAGCGAGCCAGGCCTTGGCCTCCACACACCTGCCTTGCCTGCAGCCGGCTCAGGGTCTAACACACACCAGCGCCCACCTTGGGATGTGACGAGGCTCCACACACACCAGCCCATGTTTGGATATAACAAGGGTGTGCGGAGCCTCTGCACATACGGATCTACTGCGAGGCTGTGTGAAAACTCAGACAAGGGCAAGCCACCTGTAGGAAGTGATAAAGGCCCAGCACTGAGAACGAGGCCTCAGCTGAACGAGGCCTCAGCTGAACGAGGCCTCAGCATCTTCTCACCCATCCTCAGGAAGATGTGACAAAGCCTCAGCAGACACTAACACACCCTCGGGACACATTATAGTCTCACCACACACCATCGAAGCCCCCAGGGTGTGACAAGGGTTGCAAAGGCATAGAATCACCCTCAGGAAGGGACAAGTGTTCAGGTGGGAAAGGAGGGCATCCAAGGGGGGCAGCAGGCTGGTGGCTTCTAGCCTGATGCCCTCTTTCCCCACACAGAGGCCAGACTCTGAGCTCTTCGACCCCAGCAGCTGCGCTGGGGAATGGCTGAGCGAGGACTGGACCCTGGAGGGCATCAGGGGCCCACGGGCTCAGGGCCTCCCGCCACGCCACGTTCACCCGCATGGTCAGCCCCGGGCCACCAGCTTTCTGCAGCATGTTGGTGGGCACCACTGACGGTGACCCCACCCCTGCCAGTCACCAGGGGCTGTGCTAGCTGGGCTGGCAACCCCTCAGAGCCACTCCCTGAATCCAAAAATTATTCTTACAGAAAGATAGTTATCCTTCTCCCCGCCTATGGCGTATACCTGCACACACTCCCTGAACATAAGAGGGCCTTGGCGTCTGGCCCGTGGCCCTCTTGGCTGGAGGGAGGCAGGAAGGAAGGGGGCTGTACCCCGCTGGCCCTGAGCATGTCCTCGGCCCTGTTGCCTCTGCCTATTCCAATAAAAACCTGTTCACAGCCTTGCCTCATGCCTGTCCTCCCTGCCTGAGGCAAGCCTGGCCCAGACTGGGGTGGGATTCAGGCTGGCGCCCAGGCCCTGCTCTCTTATGCTGCACCATCGGCTGCTGGCTCAAGCCGGTGGCTGAGCTGCCATGGCATTGGGAGGGACAGGCTCTGTTTGGCACACTGCCCCACCCCCTAAATACGCTGAGTGCCTGGCATGTGAGAAGCCAGCCTCAGAGCATTGTGTTCAGTAGGTGCTAACCCAAGCTTGCCAGATGCCAAGGTCTCTCTGTTGTCCTGTCCTTGCCATGTTACAGGCTTGCCTCACACTTATCCGTGCTTGGTGTAGATTCACTTGGTGGGTATAAATTTATGCTTGGTGTTCAGACATGCAAGTCCACCCTTGGGATACGGCAATGGTTCGCCGCGTGCTCATCTGGCTAGGAACACAGCGAGTGTGCGGCACATACCACCCCGTGCTGGCTATGTGAGGCTCAGCCCACGCCAGCCACACAGCCGCACACCGCATGCTCGGCACGTGCCAGCGCACATGCACTGCCCACCAAGGGCTCAGCACACGCCAGCCTGAGCCACTCACATGTCAGGCTGCATCCATTACATGCTAAAGGATCAGCACATGCTAAACCACTGGGCCACAAGCTACATGCTCAGCAGAGGCAGGTCACCTGTTGAGGGCTCGGCACATGCCAGTCACATGCTATGTGCTCGGCGTACACTCTCGTGTTCCCACCAGAGGTCCATGCCGCTGTCCCCTATCCTGATACCCACCTCACACCACTCAGTCAGGCACAGATTATACAGACAAGTTATTTACTTCTTATCATAACCTTGGGCCCTCTTTGCCCGGGAAGGGGGTGGGCCAGGGGGCTGGGCCCAGCATGCACCCCCACTTCTTTGGGGGCTGATCTCTCCCCCAGCTCGGCTGGGTCCTGGGGCCACAGCGTCAGGCCTGTGGGGTGGAGGTAGAGGTGGGAGAGCCTGTGGAGCCACAATGGGGCAGACAGAAGCAGGGAGCACGGGGACAGGGTCAGGGCCCAGGACTCCTGGGTCTGCGGGGGCCTTGCAGGCCTCGGCCTGTCCTCTGGGTCAGGCCTCACAGCAGGCGACAGGCGTTGCCCACGCTGTCAGCTGAGGTGTCGAGGTCATGGCTGTAAGGGGAGTCCCAGTCCCTCAGGAAAACGGCCTCCAGCTGGCTCCGCAGGCCACCCCGCCCGTTCTGTGTCACCAGCAGCGAGGTGCCCGCCGTTTCTGCGAAGTAGCTGCCAGACCAGTTGGACGTTCCTGTGGGGTGGGGAGCAGAGTCAGGGTCCATGGTGGCACCTGGCCCCCTTCTGTAACCCTGGCGATGCTTGGACACTTACCAATGTAGGTGGCACGCTCGGTCACCATGTACTTGTTGTGGTTGACGCGGGCATATGGGATTCGGGCCTGGGCCTCGTCCGCAGGAACCACGAAGAGTTTCTGAGGGGGAGGGAAGAACCGGAAGCAACAGGAGATGCACAGGGGTGGTGAGAGAAGCCCCAAGGTCAGGGGTAGGGAGTAGAGGTGAGTCTGCGGGATTGGGGACCTCATGCTTCCCATGGAACCCGCGGGGCCAGAACAGGGCCCAGTGGGGTGGGTGTCAGTCAACACCGGCTGGAAGGCAGGACTCAGTCACCTCACTTGCCCCCTCTAGATTCCCTCTCAAATGGCTCCTATGTGTTCCTTAGGTCTCACCTCAGGTGTCCCCTTTCCCACAAAGTCTTCCGTGATCGCTCAGGCTGGTACTTTCTTTGGACCCTCCCTCCTCGGCCCTGGTGCCTCTGTTCCCAACCGCACCCAGCCCTGAACCCTCTGCCCAGGAGCCCCCATCTCACCCTGAACCCTCTGCCCGTGCTCCTCCAATCCAGGCCCTGACCCATGTTCTCCCCATCACAGCAGGGCTTGCACTGGGTCATCTCTGTCAGATGACAGGCGAGCTCCTCGAGCGCCGTGTCCCCCGCACTCCCCCACTCGGGCAGAGGGCTGGTCTAGGGTACGCGCTTACCACTTGGATGTCAGAGTGGGTGTGGTTGTCACGCAGGGCAGCCAGGGAGAGCAGGAAGGCCCGCATGGACGGCTCGGAGTGTCCCCAGCAGCTGACTAGCAGGCGTACCTTGATGCCCCGCTCGTAGGCAGCCCTCCGCAGCCCATCGTCATGGCAGGCCAGAACCTTGGGGAGAGGGGTGCAGGGTACGAGGGCAGCTTTATCCACAGGCCTCATCCTCAGCTTCAGGGAACCAGGCCTGGGCCCAGCTTCAACTTTGGAGAGCCCCCTCCCAACCCTAAGCCCACCCATCCTGTCCCAACCTCCTTAAATCTCACATCCCCAATTCTGGCTCTTGGAAGTTCCTGCCCATCATCTTGTCTGCTGCCCTCAACTACCTACTCTGAGCCCCCCAAGTCCCATCATCTCCCCTTCTTATCCCAGATCACAAATCCCAACCTTGCTGTCCCCAAACTCAGCCCCATCCCATCTCCAGTCCATGTTCCCTGCGTCCTACCTCTGGAAATCCCGCTTTCCCTGCCTCAGGCCTCCAGTCCACCATCTCTGCCTTGCAACCCCAAAATTCTCATTTTGTCCCCTTTTCCCCTATCTGGAGCACACGCTCCAGAACCCGCTCCCCTGTCACCCTTGTCACCTCTGCCTCTCCCCACGGCTTCCTCTCCATCTGTCCCCTCGCTGTGGCCCATCGCCTGCTTTCTGGACCATCATCTGTCTCCCACTCCTCTTCCACTCAGTGGCCCCCTGTCCTGGGCCCTGCCCACGCTCCCAGAAGTACCTGCGTGGGTGGGAGAACTCCATGGTGGGCAGGTAGTTCATCACTGCGATGTAGATGAAACTCCGGGCATTGTCTACCACGTTGAGCAGGGCCTTCAAGTCTGGGGTACGGCCACTTGGACACAGTGGTGGGGGCGCACTCTGGGGGCAAGGGGACAGTCAAGACATGTGCCCTGCCTGGGGCTCGCCATCACAGCAGACCCCGTGTACAGACAGCTTGTCACTAACCAGGTCCTAGGGGGTCTCACTGCATCCTCAGCCTCCATGAAGGAGAGGGATGATTGCTACATCCCTCTTACAGGTGAGGCAGTGGAGGCTGAGAGGGTAAGTGACTTGCCTGAGGTCACATAGCTGACAGAGTGGGATCTGAACCTAGGCTATCTGATTCCCGGATTCATTCTTGACATAAGGTCCCTGGTCCAGCACTAACGGCACCACCTGGGAACCTGTTAGAACTGCAGATTCTTGGGTCTCGTTGCACAAGGCATACCGAACCAGGGCGCTGAGGCAGGGCCCAGGTATCGGGTTTTAATGGCCCTCTGGTGATCCTGATGCACGCTCAGGCTTGTGGACCTCTGCTGTAAACACGCTCATCCCTGACTCGCTCACAGCCCACCCTGACGGTACTCATTGTGTGCTCACACCCACCATGCACTTTACTCACCTCCCGCCATCCTCTCGACAGGTGAGCACACTCAAGCTCTGAGAGGGGCAGTGGTAATGGGGAACCCTCGGTCCCCGGTGGGAGACCACTGGAGCACAGGACCCCCTGTATGTTATGTACCTGTCCATACACCCACGCCTCTGAGTGGCCCTCCACAATGACTTTGGGCTTGGCCAGGTGACTCGCTCGGGGGCGACTGAAGGACAGAGGTCCAACTAGAGAAAATATAAACAGCTAAAAACAGCAGTGCCTTGTCTGGCAGGCTCAGTGCCTGCCATGGGGGTAGCCACAGCTGTCCAACAGACTTTTCTGCAGCGACGGAAATGTTTCTGTATCTGCATTATCTAATATGGTAGCCACTTCCTGCACTTGGCTGCTGAGCACTTGAAATGTGGCTCGTGTGACCAAGGAACTGAATTTTTAACCAGATTTAGAGCTAATGGGGTCTATGGCCATGCCACCCTGAACAAGCCCGATCTCGTTGGATCTTGGAAGCTAAGCAGGGTTGGGCGACCAGGTGCTGTAGGTGTAAAAAGTAAAAATTAAAAAAAAAAAAAGCGATTGTAAGCTGACAAGTTCCTTGCAATCTCTGAGGTCAACCAAGGGTTGCCTCACCTTAAAAAAAAAGAGCTAATGGGGAGGTATGGCAGGGTCCATGCATCTACGCGAGCCCTAAGTGGTAGTAAACATGATACCCATTTTCCAGGTGAAACCGAGCCCTAAGGAGACTGGGACATAGCCTGGGCCTCTGCTCAAGCAGAATAAGCAGGAGTGCAGGCTAGACAGATGGAGGCCATGAGGGCATGTGGCCAGTGAGTGATAGGCTCCTCTTCCTTCAGACTCACTGCCAGGTAGGCCAGAGCAGGGGTTCCATTGAGGCAGATCTCCATCGGTGTCTCTTGATTGTAGCGTGTGTCGTAGGGCCGGGGCCAGGTGGATGGGATGGAGCTGCCCGCCTGGCCCAGGTACCAGTAGGCCTCAAAGATCTTGGTCAGGTCTCGAGCGAGGCAGCTGCAGTTGTACATGACCACGCCCAGCTCCTTGACCTGTGGGAGGGTAGTGCTGAGCCTGGGGTAGTGTCTCGGCACCCACAGGTGACATGGACACCTGGAGCCCCTTTTCCCTGTCCCCCTAGCCCTCTTTCCTGCCGCTTGCCCCCGCCCCCCCATCTCCCCTTCTCTCTGTCCCTCAGCTCCACCCTGCAGACCTCCCAGCTACAGTCCTGGGATGGGCATGAACTCGATTCAAATGTGCAGTCATTCCAAAGCTTTGGGTTTCCTAAACCTTTGCAAATGCCGTGTATCCTCCACCAAACAAGCCCCTGCTTATTCTTAGGGCTTGCCTAACAGTTTCCTCCTCTAGGAAGCCTCCCTTGACTGTCCAGACTTCGTCAGGCATTCCTCTGGGCTCTCATGGTCCCTTGGGCTTCCCTTATCACTCTCTGGTGACAAACCCATCTCCCCATTGGACTGAAAGGACAGGCACCAGGTATGTTTCAGTCACAGCCATATCTTTAGCATCTTCCCACGGAGTTGGTAAAATTAGGGTTCGAACAAAGGATCACTGCCTAAGATGCACCCTTGTTCATCCTGTCTTGTGCTGCTTCCTGCCGATCCTTCAGGTTTCCGATTAGTTATCACCTCATTTGGGAACCCATCCCTGATACCCCAGGTTGGGTACCCCCCCATCCTGGCCCGGACCCTCTGCTTGTGCTTCCACCATCCCAGCCTTGACCCCTCTGGGCTGACACTGTCTTGTGACTGGCCTGTCTCCGAACTGGACTGGGAGTTCCAAAAGGTCCATCTGTTACCACCATGTTCCCAGCATCACCCAGAACAGGGCGGGGCTTAGAGCAGGCATTCAGAGAATGAATAACGAAGGCAAATGGGTGGACTGGGCCTTGAATGGCCTGTAGAGGGGCTGGCAGCTGTGGCACCAGAGGGAGCCCCACGCTTCCACAGGCAGGGGGAAGGCAGTAGAGGGCTGGATTTGGGGTCGTTTAGGGATGCCTGGTAGGAGGTGGGAAGGAAGCCATTGCAGACTGGATAGAGAGGACTCTGGGACTGAGAGGGGCGCAGTTGGAGGCTGGGCGCCCTGTGGAGGAAGGAGTAGCCTGGAAGAGCAGGTGGACAGGGTAGAGGCAGACCTGGGTCAGGGAGCGCCAGTCCATGTTGGCACTGCCAATATAGAAGTGGGTCTGGTCCACCACCCAGAACTTGGTGTGTAGGACGCCATGTGTCAGCTTCTGCATGTCTACCATGCGGACCTGGGCACCTGTGACCGATGGGGGTGGCAGTCAGGGGCTGGCCTGGGCAGCCCCAGGCCCACCCTGCCCCCAGCTGCCTCAGGCTCACCACTCTGCAGCAGGGCCTGCAGGTCCGCCTGAGGCTGGGGCCCGCTGGGCTTGCTCACAGCGATGCGGACCTTCACTCCTCGAGGCGTCAGGGTCTGTAGCTGCCGGAGGACCTCCTCGCCCTGGGGGAATGGGAAGGGAGAGCCTCTGAGGGACTGGGGCCAGCCAGCTCTCCAACCCCACACAGCACCCCCATGGGGCTGTTTTGAGACTAGGCTTTGAGAAGTGATCAGGAGTGAGCAGGCTTTACATTAACCAGTATGCCTATGGGTGGCTTTATCGGATATTTTATTATAGGATATTACAGTAAAACCTTTCTTTATCTGTTTTAATAACTGGCCACTCCTGCCCTTACTTAGATCCTGCCTTGGGAGCGTCACTGCCTGGCATCACAGGGGCCTCCAGGTACCTACCTACCTTATAGGATACTGAGGGTGTGTTTCAGACTGGGGATCCAGGAAGGTCTGGGTCAGGCTTGATGACGCCAGTAATAGTAACAGCCCACGATTCCCTGGTTCCTGCTGTTAGCTGGGCCTATTCTAAGCCCTTTCACATCTAAACTCACTGAATTCTCACCTCTGACAAATGAGGCAGGCTTCAGTATGATCCCGAGCTGCAGATGGGGAAACTGTTGGCAAACTCCACGGCGAAGTGGGATTTGAACCCAGACTGCCTAGGCCTGTGCTTAGTACTCTGAAGCACTCCAGTGAGAGCCAGCAGGGAGTGCAAGCTCATATCATTTCTAACTTTTGTCATTTTTTTTTCAAGGCAGTGCTTAATGTTAATAAATTTTAAGCCCACTTCTTACAAGAAGAGGCAGTAGAGAGAGGAAAAAAGAAGGGAAAACTGTGTTTTTCAATGAGAGGTGATTGACCTAGGGTGTTTCTTTCCAAACCTTGAAGGTTTATGGCTTTTAAGTTTGCCTGCAGACCACAACAAGGATATGATAATAGCAAACGCTTATAAAGGGCTGTGTCAGGCACCAAGTTATAATTTGCCTGTTTCATCCTCACAAGGGGCGGGTGCTATATACTGGCCCTGTTCCACAGATGAGGAAACTGAGGACTGGCAGGCAAGGTGACCTGTCCAAGGCCACACAGCTGGGAAGCAGTAGCCTGGATAGAGGCTGGGCTGGTACTCCGTTCTTCTATTTCTTGGTGTGATGGGGCCAGGGCAGCTTGTGGGTGAGCAACATCTGCTAGCCTAATCCCTCGTAACCAAACCCACACCCTGACATTCAGAAGCTTCCAGATGACCATGACAAACGCCCCCAGTCCAGAGGGCCATGTGATAGATGCTACCAAACACCTGTATCTAACTTACTGTGAGATATACCCACCTGTCCCCCAGGCTGCAGGAGAACCCCCTTAACCCCCGCCCCCCCGATGCCTCCCACCATCCCCAGGCTGTGTGTTGGGGCCCAGGTTGCCAGGTACCTGCTGTGCCGAGGGCTCCTGAGTGTGGGTGTCATTGTTGGTGAGGGTCCAGTAGAAGGAGGCAATGTCCAGGCTGCTGTGAGCCCCAGCAAGCAGCCCCAGCCAGGCCTGGCTGGTGGACGGGTTGCTCGTGGAGGCATTGGGGAAGTCCAGGCCCTCGGGGATGCTCTCCACCAGCACGGCTCTGTGGGGTAGGAGGTGATATCAACCACAGGGGGCCAGAGACCACGGGCTGAGATGTGAGCGTTCACCTGTCTGTCCATGGAGGATAGAAGACTGTGTATTGTGTGTGCCTGTATGCATGATTATCTGTGTCCATTCATTTGTCTGTCCACAGATGTGGATGGAAGACGCCGTGTGTCTGTGTGTGCCTGTCTCGTCACAGACCTGGAGAGATGATGCTGTGGCTGCCATGGGAACAGTATTGGGGGGTGGAGGTGGGCATGGAGGGAAAGTGCATTTGGGGGTCTGCATCACCTCACTGTCACAGGTGCTGGGTGATGCTGAGGCCCTGCTAGGTGTGTCCAAGTGTCCCTGGCCTGTCAGGGCCCTGCCCCTGCCATCCAAGGCTCCCCCACTTACTCGCATGGGTCATAGCAGGGGGCTGGGCGCTGGTTGGGCCCAAAGAGATGCAAGTCGCCGTATTCCCATAAGAACAGCTGAGTCATCAGGGCACCGAAACCCACAACTGCCAGGATCAGGACCAGTAGGACCCAGCGAGCTTTCTGTGGGAAGGAGGTGGTCAGCCATCCCAGGGTGGGCAGCCCAGCCCACGCCTGAGGCAGACTGCGTGTGGCAGTGCGTTCCTACCTTCTCCGCAGCCTTCCATGCCTCAATCTCATTCATGGGCAGCTCGCTGGCAGGCTCCTCAACAGGCACCTTCAGCTGGGGGACGATGGGTATGGTCGGGGCTAACAGGGGACCCCACCCTCCTCGGCACGCAGCCCCTCCCCAGTGGGGCCCGATCCACCTACCTCCTGATACATCAGTTTAGCTTTCATCTTGCCAGACGGCCAGGGGCACCAAGAGCCCGGGCGGGAAAGTGGGTGTGTCAGATTCTCCAAACTGCGGGAACAAAAGCTGGCGCTGACTGGGGCGTTCTGGGCTCTTGGGGAACATCATAGAAAGCAGATCAGTCTTGGGGCTCACGGGATCCACTGAGTCTTCTTGTCCATGATCACGGGGGTGACTGGCACAGGGCCCGCCACCCCAAAAGGAGGAAGCGGACCGCTGGTCAGCAGGGGTTTCGAAATTCCTCAAGCTCCAACGCCTCACTCGTGGTAGCCACCCTGCCCTCCTCAGTGCCCACTCTGCTCCCCATTAGCGCCTTCCCGTCTCTGAGCTCTAATTCAGACAATACCAAAGAGAAAGCTCCAGATGGGGTCAGCGGAGCCCCAAATCTTTGTGCCTGGCTTTTCCCAGGGCTGGGACTACCCGGGAGACATTTTCCAGGTGGTTCCTCTGCCTTCTCCCTCAGGTATCCACCGGACAGCTCTGGCCGGAAGCCAGGACCATCCGGGCCTCCTCTCCAGCTCTCAGCCCCATCCCCCACAGCCATCACCACCGCCCCCCCAACCCTACCCCGGAGGGACCTCGGCCTTAGTCTGCAAGCGGCAGCTGCTACCTCCGCGGGGCCCAGCTTCTGCCCGAGCAAGCTGAGAAGGGGAGACTGGAAGAAGGGGGGAACCCCGGTTAGGTTCCGCCCACTGCAGCGGGGAGTCTGCGCACTGCGCTTACTGGCTCTGGTTCTCCGCAGGGAGAAGGTGGGGCTCGGCCCCCCAGGTAGGGTCTGGCCAACCTGGCCGAGGTGGGGAGAGTAGATGGCTGCGGGATGGACTTTGTCACACCCCACCCCAGAGCCCCCGTGCTGGGTAGGGAAGCCACAGGTAAAGAAAAAAAAGGGACCCCACACCTTTTCTTGTCTACGAACCTTTTGAATTTTTGTACCACGGGCATGCATTGCCTAGTCAAAAATAAATACATAAATTAATGAGTTAAAAACAAAATAAAATGGAGAGATCAAGGTTGAATAACACGATTTCGAGATGTAGAGATATAACCAGCAGAACACAGCCCACGCTCTGGGGGTGGGGAAGGGTGGGGTTGGGGAAGGAGACGGTGGGTTTTATGTTGGAGTCTGTTTGTATTACAGCATTTGACTTTTTTTTTTCCTTTTTTTTTTAAAGCCAACTGATACTTTGATAAGGATTTCTGAAAATTTGTTTCTTAATCCAGGGGCAGAGTTTCCCACCTACCTCCCAAACAGGATTTAAGGCCACAGCTGGAGATGTAAATTGCAGAGTCCCTCCCCGCCCACTTCTCTCAAAGAAAGAGCAAGACCCCCCTCCTTGGCCCCCTCCCCCCCTCCCCCGCGCCAGGCAGGAAGTTAGGGTTAGATATATGCAGAAAAGGATTCAATTGAGACAAGCAAAAGTGTCAGAAATGGTTGCCTTGACAGTGGGAATTGGGGGTGGATCAAATTGCTTTTTGTTTTAAACTGTGTAATATAAACGCCTAAAGGAAAAATAGAGAAAATCTCTGCAGGTAAAGAAATAATTATAAAGCAAAAAAGGTGTTGCTGTGTCCAAGGTTTTGTTACTTAAATTATTCGTGTGCGTGAATTACTGGGATTTATAAAACGGGGGAAAAAATTCCAAAAGGGAGATAGGTTCCCCCTTATCACAAGATGCAGGCTATATCTGAAAAGATCATTTGGAAAACCCTTCCCACAATGTCTCATCCCAGATTTCCAAGGGCAGAACACAGCTGGACCCCACCTCTTATTGCAGGGAGACATATGGAGATGGACCAAGTGGAGTCAGGAATCAATGGCAACAGAGCAAGGTTATTTGGCCCTCCAGAGGTCACCAGAAGCAGAAGATAACGAGGAGATGACAGTCTTGGGTGGGAGAGGGGAGGCGTGGGGCAGGAAAGGTTCCCCATTTATTTGTGAAGTCCTTGGTGAGAAATATTGTACTGAGAATAAGGGTTTGGAACAGCCAATGTTGTGGAATTAAGGCGAGCTGAGATGAACACGAGCAAAACGGATAGAGATGAGATGTGGACAGGTGAGGGATGAGCGAGCACCCTGAGGCTGCAGGACCGCGATGGCTGCTAATAAACCAAAGATAGGAAGAAAACAGAGGGAGTTCATTTATATTGTGAGCTTTTGGCTTTCAAATGGTATAGTGGTTACGGGTCGGTAATGAGGGGTTTAATTTAAATTTCTGTTGTATTTTCACCAAATGCACCTAGGACGTTTAAAAAGAACACTAGTACAGGAGAGAAGTGGTTTAGACTGGATTGGATTGAAGAGGCAGTTAATACTGTGGGTTCCAGAACCAGATGCCTGATTTAGCCTCAGCACTTATGTGACCATTTGACCTTGAGAGGTGACTTAGTTTCCGTGCCTTAGTTTCTCCACCTGCAAAATGGGCATAGTATATTGGCACCTACTTTTCACAAGGCTGTTCACGAATTTTACACAACTATCCCGAGTAGCTGTGCACCAGGCATTGTTTTAGGTGCTGGGGATACCACTGTGAACAAAACAGAAATGAAGGCAGACAAAAAGCAAAATAAGTAAATTACATGCTATAAGGTAATAAGTGCTATATAGAGGACCAGGAAAGAGGGACAGGGTAAGGGTGGATTTGGAATTGTTTGCAATTTTAATTAAGGTCAGAGAATGCCTCACTGAGAAGGGGATACCTGAGGGAAAAAATCTAGGGGGAAGGAGGGAGCTACACAGATTTCTTAGAGTGGTCCAAGCAGAAGGCCTGTGCAAAGGCTCTGAGGCAGGAGTATGCTTGGTGTGGATAGGAGCCGATGTGGTTTCTAATTGGACTGGAGGTGGAATCCAGGTAAAGTAAGGAGCCAAGGATGACTCCAAGGCTTTTGGCCTGAGCAGTTCACAGATGGAGGAACCAGTAGCTGAGCCGGAGAAGACTGATGGGAGCAAGTTTGGGGAAAACATCAGGAATAAAGAATTAATGAATAGAAAATAAAATGTTTTGAACATATATAATTTGAGCTGTCTAAATTCTATCCAGGTGGCTTCTTTGACCCAAAGGAATTAATTTATATCAAGTACACGGAATAGGCATGCAAGAGGTTCTCAATAATGATTGTGTCAAAGTTCCTAATAGCCCCCCCCCAAAAAGACATAAGGCATTATTACCCTCACCCCACGCCCCAGGTAAGATCATTGCTTTTCATTGTAGGCCTTTAGTTACTATTTAATTTTTAAAATGCAAATAGGACTTCTATGGAAATTAAATTATGAGGTTTAGGCCCCTCAGTGGGGTACCCTTCCCCATATCCCAGTCTCCAGAAAAGGACTATGGCCCCAGCTAGAGGAGTATTCAGCAACCCCCATCCGCAGACCCCTGGGGAAGTGGGGAAGGCAGGGCAGAGTGAAACTGAAGGTGGCCCTGGCGGCAGCGCTGACGAAGCAAGGCTGGCGGGTGCTGGCATTCTCAGCTGTCTCCTGTGTGCCTGGTTCCCTAGACCCCTCGATGGGGTTCTGGTGCAACACCCAGCCTGGTCCTTAAATTTTGCTCCCTTGCACCTCTGCCAGCAAGTGTGCCCACTTCAGTCCACAGACTCTCCCTGTCCCCCTTGGCCTGTGCCCTCCTTTGAGGTGTGACACCACAGACCGCAGAAAAGGAGGAAGTAAAACCCACTGGGTTTCTGAGACTCATGCTGGGATAGCTCCCTGATCACCCTACTCCAGGTGACGGTGGGGTAGGTTGGATCCCTTTTCCACAGCAGTGCTTTGGATCAGATGGTCCAGGGTTCAAATCCCACGCCGTTACTTCCTTAGTTAATAACCTCAGACATGGAACTTTACTTCTGAGCCCCACTGACCTCGTCTATAAAACGAGGATCATCTGATACTCATCTAGAGGAGGTGGCTGGAGGATCTATGAATGGTTTACAGGGCTGGATCTCGGAGTCCCCACAGCCCTGCCTTTGGGTCTCAGCTCTGTGTGTCACTGGCTCCTTTCTCTGAGCCTCATTTTCATTCTCAGAACAATGGGAGATATATACCAACCTCACATTTGCTGGGAAGTCGGTGAAAACATCCATGGCAGGCAGGTAGCACAGTGAACTCCAGTTACAACCTTGCTAGTGGCATCTGTGTGCCCCCTAGCACCCTGTACATACTTGATCACAGATAAACGTGTCCTAACAGATAACGTGAAACAGATAAACGTGAAAAGCTAAGTCTGTGTCTGGTTTATTCCTCTATCCTCCAGTCCCCAGCACAATGTAACCACTCGAGAAATGTTTATTACAAACAGGAAATGGAGTAGAAATGGAATCCTCTGAGAAAAGACTTTCTTAGCCGTCTCTCTAGATATAGTGACACTTGGTTTATACACAATGATAACTAGTTCTAAGCCCAGAGCAGATAGGGTAGCAGATAATGGCATCTCAGCCTGAGAGTAAAATTCAAGGTCGACTCAAGGTTGATTCAAGCCTTCTGAGTACAAAGGAGGGTGTGAAACACTGGACAGACCACACCACAGGAAGTGGTCACAAATCCAAACACCTTCCATATGGTTTAAAACCGAAATGTTCTTGTGTTTAAAGGGACAGATTTTACCTGGTTTGTGCAATCAATTGTCTGTGGTCAGGTCTACGGAAAACAGAAAACACTGGTTTTGTAAAACTCTTGTTTGTTTTTTTTGTTTTTAACAGTAGAACCTTTATTTCAAAGGACCCCTCCCTAGAAGGTGCCCCTTCTAGGGGCAGAAGATGCTGGGTCTGAAAAATGATTAAATAAATAGGTAAACAACAGCAGCAAAAACTTCAGCATGGATGGTGAATACTTATGATTTGGAACTCAAAAATCTAAGCAGTCCTCTCCCTGCCCAAACTGCCCACGTGGCTCCCCACTGCCTTCGGGACAAAGTGCAAACTGCTTACCCTGTCAGAAGCATGTTCACGCGGACAGGCCCTGTGGGCCTTCCCACCACTGCAGATTCAATTCCCTTTTTGACACCAAAGCCGTTTCCAAATCTCTCTTCTCTGAACTTGTTCTGAAGAGTCCCACAGCCTTCTAGATACTGCCCTGGAGGTGTCCCTAAGCCCCTCACACCCAGCATGTTCCCAATTGTCTTTAACACCTCTCCCAAACCTGCTCCTCTCCAAGTCCCATTTCAAAGATGGCTGTTTTAACCCATTCTTCACCTCTCCCTATGTGCCACCTCCCCCAGGAAGCCCTGACCACCCAGGAACCCTGGGCCTTGTCTGGGGCCCCCACATGTCCACGTGGCCTCCTGAGGGTCTCTCCCACACATCCCTGTTCTCTCCCATGGCCTGGATCTGGAGCCTCCAGCCACTTCCCCTGGCTCTTAGCCTTCATCCAACCTTCTAAAACCCTCCAACTGAATTTGATTTGTCCCCCACCCTGCTCAAAAACTGCCCGTGGTCCCCTGGTGTCCTCAGGACAAAGCTTCAGTTCCTTACTGTGGCTCCCAGATCCCTGAATCATCTAATAACTTACTTTCTCAGCATCCTTTATGTCTCAGTCATATTTAGTATCTTTCAGTTCCTTGAACTGAAACCACTTTTACCACCAATCCTCCCACAGTTTCTCCTCCTAACACACCCTTCTCTCTTCATGTCGCTCATTCCTATCAGCTTGTGTGACACCTACTCCAGGAAGTTCTCCACAACCCCCGCAGCTGGTTCAGGCACCCACTCTGGGCTCTGATGGTCCACTGAGCCTCTCCATCCCAGCCCTGACAACTCTGGGACATCGCTGCCTGGTGACACGTCTGTGTCTTCCACCAGCCTGTGGAACTCCGGAGGGCAGGACTGCCTGTCACTACTGTGTCCCCAGGACCACCCAGCACAGGGACATTACATGGCAGGAGCTCAGAGCCAGTTCATTCACTTGTTCATTCAACTTGTATTTATTCAGTGACTACTTAATGACAAGCCCTGTTTAGAAACTGGAGCTACAGCACAGAACAGAAAGAAAAAATCCCTAGTAAAGATGACATATTTTGGGGGGAGGCAATAAATGAATGAAACACACAGTATATGCCTGGGAGAGAAAAAGCGAGCAGGGAAGGGCGTATAGTGGCATCACAATTGAAAATGGTGGATGTCTGAGTTCAAAAATGACAACAACACATTTGGGATAAAGAAGATTATCCCTGTTTTTTGGGTGTGGGGCAGGGCTCAGAGAAATCACTGCCCAGGTTGCACAGCGCTGGTTTGTCTGCAGGAATTTGAACCCTGAGCTCAATTCTGTTTCTGGATACTACACTGTCCAGCCAACTCATGGACACAAAATAAGGCAGAATGTTTTTTCCTTGCTGTCCCCTAGGGAGGCCTGAGCCTATAAAAGGTAGGGCTCCTTATATTTACTGAACCAGGCACTGCTCAATATATTTATTTATATAAATATTTATAGATTTTTTTCACAACAGTTGTTTTAGCACCACTTAACAGAGAAGGGAACTAAAGATCCGGAGAGGTTAAGTGATTGGCACAAAGGGACCAAGCCAGAAAACAGCAGAGCCAGGATTTGAACCCAGGCTGCCTCAGGGTCCCAGGGGTGGACAGCTGCCTGTCCTGCTGTTATTGTCTGTAGGTCTATAGCTGCCTTCCATTCCTCCCTCCCCAAACAGCAGTTGCACTCAGAGGTGGCTCTGGCCTCTTCAAAACTACCAACATCCCCTCCTCCTCCAATCTGTGAGAGGGACAGTTGAGGCTTTCTCCAAATAGAAAGGATATGTAAATTCAGCTTTACGAAGAGGGCTCTGGCTCTCCTTCCAACGGGCTGCTCTTGCTGATCCATCCTTGGAAGTTCTAGAACTGCTGTCGCTGCTTCATGTCATATCACGTCACATCAGACTGCATCCCTCCTCTCCTCCAAATCCTCTAGTGGCTCCCACCTCAGAGTGAGGCCAAAATGTTCTCCACGCCCATGAACCCCCAGATGATTAGCCCCCATCGCTCCTCCCTCACGGGTTTCCTTGCCACCCTTTAAACATCCTAAACATTCCATGTTCCTCTCTCAGGAACACTTTGCATTTGCTGTTCTCTCTGCCCAGGATGCTCTTCCCCGAGACAGCCATATCCTCTCCCCTCCTCTGGGTCTTTGTTCAAATGTCATCATTTCAGAAAACCTTTTCTGACTACCTTATTTAAAACTACAACCTTATCGTGCAGACCCCATTCCCCCTTCTAACACATGCTATAATATTCTTACCTGTTTGCTAATTGTCTCTTTCCCCTGTAAACTTCGTGAGGCCAGGGAGCTCCGTTCGTACAGAGGTGTCCCCAGTGCCTAGCATGGGGTTGGGCATGTAGAACATGTTGAATGAATAACTTGCATTTCATTCCCATGTTGCAGGTACAGAAACTGAGGCACAGGGACATTAAGCCATCTGCCCAAAGTCATGCCACTATTTAAGTACTAAGCGCTACAACCAATATTGGAACCAGGGTGTTCCAGCCCCCAGGCACACATTGCTAACCGCTGTCCTACACTGCTTTGCTCAGGCAAGCTGCATGAATAACACTTACCTCTCCACCTGGGGAGTCGGGGTTGCTGAGGTATGATGCCTCACCTTTCTGTACACCCAGTTCTAGAAGTCAAGGGAGGTCTGAGTCTAAGCTACCTATAATCCTCCTCACCCCCAATGTTGATGAAGAATGTTCGTGACGGGTGATGGGCCACCCCCTCAGGTGTGGTGACATGGCAGAAATGAGGACAATATGGAGATCGTGATGTAGGGTGGCGTGGGGTGGCTGCCATGGCAGAGGGTACAGGGAGTATGACTGACACCATGGCAATGATGACGGCAGCTGGGGAGAGAGGGAGACAATGAGGTAATGAAGGTGATTGGATGAGGGTGAGAATGACGTGGTTACAATGAGGTGATGAAAATGATTGGATGAGGGTGAGAATGACACGGTTAACAACAATATTAGCACGAACTGCCACGTCAAGCTGGGCATAGCACACAAATAAGCTGGCAGAATCCTCACAATCATCCATGTAGGTTCCTTGTGCATTTCATAGATGAGGATGTTTAGATTGCAAAGGTGTGATTAGGTGGTCAAGGTTATTCAGAGGTTTAGTGGTGGAGCTGGGATTCTGACACACCCCTGGTGATGGGCTCTAGTACCCCGTATGGTGGCGAGTATGTTAACGGTGACACTGGTAAATGACGAAGATGTGAAGGAAAAAAAAAAATTGTATGGCAGGGTGGCTCCTTTTGGGGAAAACTAAAAGTACAAGGGATGGATGGTGACTGCCAGAGGGGCAAAGGTGACACGGGAGGGACGGTGACATAGGGGTGAGAATAACATACGGGGATCATGCATACGATTAAGGAGAGGGTGACAGGAGGTGTGCGCAGGTGACACTCATGCATAATGACGGCTTACGAGAAGTAAGGATTCCATAATGGAGAAATAACAAGATGGGTGCAGGAAACATAAAAAGGAGATGGAGACTTAAAAGGGGCAATTGCGACCTGTGGTGGCAATGGGGGCTTAGAGGGAACGAAAGCGAGTTAAGGGGGTTGATGGCGACAGTAGGAGGGTGATGGCGACAGAAGGGGAAGGGTGACAATTTAAGCAGGATGCGATATAAGGAGAGGAATGGCGATATAAAGGGACCGAGGACGACGTAAGGGTAGAGATGCATCATAGACACGAGGTGACAAGACGAGGAGGGCAGCCGAGGCGCCGCACCCCGGATCGCACAGTACCTGCACTTCACGTCTCCCACTCCCTGGCCCAGCCCCGCACGCACCTTCAGTACCGGAGCCTGGCCCGACCGCCCCCGCAGCGCGCAGGCGCACTCGAGCTGGACTGCGGCTGGCGGAGGCCAGGCCCGCGCCTTTCTGATTGGCCGCGCTCCTCGCTAGAGCGGGGCGGAAGGGAAGCACCTGGGAGACTGTGAGAGGTCACGTGACAGTCGAGGCCTCGCTCTCGTTGGTGGAGGCCCAGGGCTAGAGAGGCCCGGGGTGGGGAGGAAAGCGCAGGTCAGTCCAGCTTCCGGCGATGAGGGCGACGCTTCCGGGGCGGGCCGCCGGGCCAAGGAGGAGTGTCTGACTGTTGGCGCCGCCGGGAGGGAGGGCGGGTGGCGCGAGTGGGCGCGGGCCTGGAGGTCCAGGTGAGGCACGAGTCGGGGAGGTGGGACTGGGCCGGAAACGGTGGCGATGGATGGCGTCCGGGGATCTGGAATCAGTCACGGCGCAGCTATGCGGCCCCGGACAAACGACTTCTTTCTCTGAACCTCAGTTTCCTCCTCTGTAAAATGGGGGTCAGAATCCGACTATAGCTCCCTCCTTGTGGGTTGGAGTGAGAAGTAAGCTCCTGCATGTTGGAGTCCCTCGCTCAGTGTCTGGCACAGTGCTCACTCTTATTATGCTGTTGTTAGTATTGATGGTGATATTTGCGCTTAGCATGGAAGATGCGGGTATGGGAGCGTGACTGTTGGACTTGGAGGCTGACAGATTTCAGTTCAAGTCTCAGTTCCACTTTGTGGCAGTGGGTCTGTGCCTCCATCTCTCCGAACCTCATTTTCTTCTTCTATACAATGAGGACTAATAGTCCCAATATCTTGGGGTCATTGTGAGGATGCTAATGAAAGGTGGGTGTAAAGCCCTTAGCACAGGGCCTGGCACGATATTGAGTAGGAGCTTGATAGATTGGGACTGTCATAATAATGACTCTGAGAGTCATTGGTGTAGCTGGGACTTGAAGTAGAGAGATGGAGGAAGCTCAAAGACAGCAATAGGACAATACGGGAAATCAATATCCAGCCACTTACTATTTGGCCAATTTTTCCAAATCTCATAGTATTACGTTTTTCATTTTCTTTAAAACTGCTGATGCATTTTCCTCCACTTAATTTGAGAAGGGAAAATTGTCTTTGCTGTCTTAATGAAAACTGGCCTGGCTGGCCATGAGAAGGAGCACTTAAACCCGAAATCCAATGGAATCAGAACGGTCTATTGTAGACTGAAATAGAGATTTGAAAGGGAATAACTTATGCTGTGGGATTCCATGTTTTCAGGTCCCATGGACCCCTTCAAGTTATTTTATACTCTGTTCTCAGCTCATGCTTTACATATGGCTTATATAGGTCAGTGACTTCCTACCCTTCCCCTAGCTCACTGAAGATTTATCTGTTTTATTTAATGCACACGTACATAGTACTCATCACCTGCTGAGCATTGTTCTAACTGCTTGGCATTTAAGAACTCTAGCCACTTGAACAATAGATATTCCTGTCATTCTTATTTTATAATTGAGGGAAGTGAAATCCAGAAAGATTAAGCCACTTGCCCCAGAGTGAGGATTAGGAAGTGGTAGAATTGGGATTTGGATCCAAGCCTTCTAAGGGCTTAGCACAGGGTATCTAGTACATTATAATTACTTGAATTTTGGAAGTGGCCATTTTTCCATATTAATAATTTTCACTGTTCAGAGAGTCAGTATTGGAGATGGGCTTTTAATGGTGGAGAGAGGAAACTGAATCCAGCAGGAAATTCTGAAGCTGTAGGAGAATACCAGTATTTAAAGGCTTCTGATAAGCATTAGGTGAAACCTTGCAAAGACAGACTACAGTGCATAGCCTGTAGTAATCCCTTGACCAGCATTAATCATAGCTGATGCACTGACTTGAGTTCAAGTCCTAGCCCAGCAGTTACTGTGTGACCTTGGACCTGCCACTCATCTGTGAGATTGGGGATCATTTTTACTTTCTTCCCCCACAGTCATGAGGGATCATTGAGGCGTGTATGTACTCAGTGCCTGTCGTGTGAACATTGAACAGGAGCTCCTGCATGGGCCCTGGAATCAGGGAGACTTGTCTTTGAATCCTGGTACAGCCCCTTGCTAAATGTGACATTTGGCAAATGACTGCACCTCAATTAGTTTTTTTTTTTTTCCATTGATTAAAATGGGACTAATAATAGTCCTCACATATGAGGAGGTTGTGAGGCGTCATCAGCAGGACGCCTCACTCTGGTCCTGATGAGGGCCTGGTATGTGTGATGTTCTGACATCTTGAAGCCTCTCCGTGCCCGCTCTTTGAGAGATGCCAGTTGACCTTGTCCAGTGGTAAAACCCAATAGAGGAAGTGGGTCTTAGGGGGTCAGGTACAGGGAAGATAGATGCCTGTGGTCATGTTCATCCATAAGAGACGCAGCGGAAGCTGGTGAAGGGAAGGGTAAGTCCTGGCTGGCGGCAGAGGAGAGAGTCTCACTTGTGGGGACTCGGGGAAAGCTTCACAAAGCAGATGGCAGCTAAGCAGAGTGAAGAAGGGCTTGCCAGGACAGGAGGAGATAAGCCTTCCAGGGACAGGTGACATTCCTTGTGAAAACCAGGAGGCAGGCAAAGGCCTTGGGTGTTAGAGGGAAGGCTGGGCTGGGAGGCCTGGGAGTTAAGGATAAGCTAGAGTCGCAGGGTAGTTGGTATGCATCAGGCACTGCCTCAGCTGCTTCATGCATAGGAACCCACCTAGCCCTTGCAGCAGTTCCCTAAGGTAAGGTTTGTATCGTTTTAATTTACAGATGGGGACACCGAGACCTGTCTGGTGCAGTAACCTGCCAAGACCACGCAGCTAGTAAGTTGATAGAACCAGCTTTGAACTCTACAATCTGGTTCCAGAGTCCTTCCTCCTATACTGTCTCTGTTATACCATCAAAATGGGGTTAGGGAGGAGCAGATAGTATGTACCGGACATATGGCCTTCTGCCCCTGTCGGGGAGGCAGGAGGGGTGATGATGAAGGATCAAAACTGGGGGTTGGGGTGGGTGGCAGGGAGCAGAGTGAAGGACAAGGGCAGAAGAGATGGAGGAGACGTCTGGGTCAGAGATGAGGAGGAAGGCTAAGTGGGAAGTTTGGGACAGGTGGTCCCAGAATCAGATAGCATTGAATTATCAGGAGAGAAAGTTCCTTTCTTTAGTTTCCTTTTAGGAATGTCTCCTGCTAGTACTGTCCAGGAGACATTGCTGCTGATGTGTCTTGAACAACTTTCTAGCACTTGCTAATGTTATGTAAGTGAAAACTGGTTTTTCATTTCTTCTCTGAGGCCCCTCCTGACCTGGAGCCCCATCTCCCTGCCCTCGTCTCCACACACTCACCTCCTTGCTCACTTCACTGCAGCCACGCTGGCTCCTTGCTGTCCCTCAGATATGCCAGATGGGGTCCCGGCTCAGGGCACTGCACTTGCCATGTCTGCTCCTGGAACACTTCCTCTGGCTCACTTCTATCTACCTCCTTTGGGTCTCTAAATGTCACTTCAGAGAAGTCTCCCCTGGTTATTCCATTTAGAATTGCAGCTCTTGCCTTCTCAGCCCTCCATGTTTTCTCCATGATGCGAAAGGCTTTCTACACTACATCGTCAATCATTCTACTTGTTCACTGTCTTCCCCTTTCTCTTGTCTCAGCTAGTTGCCAAGCTCCATGTTTTTGTTCATATCAATATCCCTGGTTCCTAGAACAGTGCCTCACACATAGTAGGTGTTCAGTGAATGGTTTTTGAATGGGCAAGTGAATGAATGAATGAATGGATGTTTATGGCTGAAGTCTTGGGTAGGGGGTGTCTTTTTTCTGTCTTACTCTTATTCAAGCTAGAGATTTTTGAGGTGTGGGAGTGGAGCTGTGGACGTTTGCTGTCCCTAAGCCTTGTCTCAGGCAAAAGTGATAGTTGTGGTGGCAGCTCTGGCCCAGGCTGACTTCCTGCCAGCTGCTCCAGGCTATTCCTGGGCTCTGAGCCCCCAGTCCAGGAACTCTCCTCTGGCAGACAGGCAGCGAGAGAGGGACGAACACTCAACCGGCGGCAACTTATGGGCCCTCTCCCCTTGTTCTCTTTTCCAGGCTCCAGGGAGCAGCATCGGGGCCAGGGCGACAATGGTCTCAGTGACTATGGGTGAGTCTGTGGCCTTCTCTCCAGGGCCCCTCCCCACTGCCCTTTTTGAGATATGACCTTGGTGTGGGGAGACGGGGTGGGGGAGGGAAGGCTGGGTCACGGGCAGGAACAGCTGTACTCTGAGGAACATAGAGGCGGGGCCGGGGCCTGTCCAAGGCCTACCCGCCTCCTCCCTGCATCTTGGCCTTCGGATACTAGCCTAGACATAAAAAGAACTTGGGCTATGAAGTCCAGCAGATTTTCCACGTGGCTTGTCAGAGCCTCAGTTTTCTCACCTGTAAAATGGAGATACTGATACTCCCTACATCTTGGAATGTTGTAAGGGGATTAAGGAGATTATTGCAGGTAAAATCTTGGGCATAGTTCTCTACAAGTGTTAGCTCTTGTTATTATTCTCAAGAGCCTTATCTTCATGTTCTCTTTAAGCTTTATTTTGGGATTATCAAAGCACACAGATTAACTGGTAGCTTTAAAAATTTTTAAGAATTATTTTAAAAATGTTTGCTTATAAGACCAATTAAAAAGCAAACATCTGAGTGTGTCCTTTATGATTCCATTTATATTAAGGACAGAAACAGGCAAAACCAATTGATGCTGTGAGAAGGAGGTGGTTGCCCTGGGAGGCAGGGAGAAGTGATTGCGTAGGGAGAATGGGTGGGGTTCTTCTGGTATTTGGAAATGTTTTATTTCTTGATCTGGGTGCTGGTTACATGGGTTTGTTGGTTTATGAAAAATCTGTCCACTTGTTTGTTCTCTTAGGCATGTACTTATAATTCAATGGAAAGATTTTTAAAAAGCTATCGCCCTTTAGGTCAAGAATAGAATATTGCCAGCCCCCAAGGGACCCACCCAGTCACAACCCCTTCCTTCATCCAGATGGAATAAACCACTATCTTATCTTTGTGGTACTCCCTCCTTATGTTTTTCTGTAGTTGTACCACCGATGAAAATATTCGTATTTCAAAGACTTTGATTTTGAACTAATATAATGAAATTAGGCCGTGTGTGCTTCTGTGTCTGGCTTCTTTTGCTGAACATGATGTCTCAGAGTCACTTACACTGCCCTGTGTAGTGTAGTTCTTTCTTTTTCATTGCTGTTTGGTATTTCACCACCCGAGTGACCACTGTTAGTTTATTGATGCTACTGTCAGTGGCCATTGCATCGTTTCTGGGTGGGCCTGCTGCAGACAATCTGCTGTGCACAGCCTAGCGCTTGTCTCCCGGTGTGTGTAGCAAGCAAAGGCTCACTTTGTTGCCCATCTTATTTCTGAAATGGGGGTAATCTTACAGCTGGTGGCTTATGATCGTTTGATTGTCAGCACATTTTCCTTCTTAGTAGTACTGTAGGCCGTCACTTAACGTCATCGGTAAGTTCTGTGATTTTAAGCAGAACAGTGTATAATAAAACCGTTTTACCATAGGCTAATTGACATAAATGTCAATGTGTAACGAAATGACGTTGAATGACATTATTTGAGGACTTGCTGTGTCATCCAGATGTGGGGAGACTTCTGCAGTTCCCTGACTTCGTTTAAGGCAGCTAGCTGCCCCCAACCTGTGTGGTACTGTTTTTTCCTCAACAGCACAATCACGATACATTTCACACAATCACCTGTTAAAAGTCTATAATTCAGTGGTTTTTATATTCAGAGAATTACACGATCATCACAATTTCAGAACATTTTCATCTTCCCCCCAAAACCCCATATCCATTAACAGTCACCCCTCCCCTCCAGTCCCTGGCAACCACTAATCTACCTTCTGTCTCTATACATCTTTATAAATTTACGCACTCTGGACGTTTTATATAAAGAGAATCATTATGTGGTACTTTTTGATACTTAGACAAAGGTGCCCACTTTTGGTTGATGGAAGCCAGGGCACTGTGGCTTAGCAGGTCGCTAGTACCTGTGCAAAGCAGAAGAAGGTACTGCTTTCCTGCCTCAGTCCAGGGAGATAGGCCTGTGGCCAGGTGGGCAAGGGTCTCCCTGGAAGAGACATGGACCCTGGGCCTGTGCCCAAGCCCTGCACTGCCACCTACGCAACGTCTGGCCAGGAGTACGTCTCTTTCCCTGCCCTGAGCCTCAGCTGTCTGTGAGCAAGCAAAACTGGCATAGTAATACCAGATTTTTTCTGTTATAAGATAGCATGGATTGTCAGATATAGTGTTAAGTGCCATTAAAAAGAAAGAAAGTGTTGCCAATTAAACTTGGCACACCATCATTTGTGAGGTAGAACCTAGTTTCAGGGATACTAAAATGTGAAAAAAAAAAGTTCTACTTGAAATCACGGCTCTTATCTCACGCTTAGCCTGACAGGTTAGGGTAAGTTTAAAGGTCACACCAAGAAAACAAGAAAGAAGTCTAGAAACAAAGCAACATGGGCAGGGTCTGCCTGGTCTTTGCTCCATGCATAGTGGTGGCAGAATAATAGCAGTAGCAGTAGCAATAATAATAATACTTAGAGTGGTTGAGGGCGTCCTCTGGACTAGGCATCATTTTAAGCCCTGTACTTGGACTTTCTCATTGAGTCTGCACAGGGCCCTGGGGATGCTGGTACTGTTATCTCTAGAATGTCAGCTTCATGAGGGAAGGGACTTTGTCTTGTGCCATGCCATGTGGTATTCTCAGTGCCCTAGGACAGGACCTGGCCTGTGTCAGGTGCTTAGTACGTATCCTAGACTTACAAATGAGGAAACTGAAGACCTGGCCAACAACTTGCCCAAAGCCCCTCAGCCAGGAGATGGCAGAGTCAGGGTTGGATGCCTAGGCTTGCAACTCTGTGCCCCACTCTGAGGCAGGGGCTTGCTGACACCCATGGCTAGCTCTGTGGCCCTTCTTTTCATCCACCTGTGGATCCTGTCACCCCCTGGGGCTGGGCCTGCTGGTAGGGACTGGGGCAGAGAACCCAGAGTCCAGGCTCCGCAAAATAGTCATCGGCCTAGCATGGGGGTGATCACTGCGGGTCATGCCCCAGGGCAGGGCAGAGCCATAAGGAGAAGGGCAGTGTGGGAGCTCATGGGATGGGGACGTCTGCTTCTTGTTAGTGGTGTGGCCAGGGGTAAGCCGCCCAGCCTCTCCCTGCCTCAGTTTCCCCATTGGCAAAGTGAGGAGTCAGTGCTGGGTTGTGAGGTGGACTTAGTTCCATGGTACGTGCGAAGCACTCAGCCCAGGGCCTGGCGTTTGACAGGCATTTAATTTGTGGGAGCCGCTGCTTGTGGCTGTGGTTTTTGTGGCTGTTCTCTAAAGAGACTAATGTGAATAATGAGCCCTGTCCACCCCCAGCCACTTCTGAGTGGATCCAGTTCTTTAAGGAAGCTGGCATTCCTCCGGGGCCTGCTGTCAATTACGCTGTGATGTTTGTGGATAACAGGTAAGAGCACTGGGGGGACAGAGCTGAACCTGGGGAGGGCCGAGGTGAGGCGGGGAACAGGGATCCGGTTGGCCCACCCGGCCTGGCCTACCTGCAGCCTCAGCACTGACCCTCCCTTGCAGGATCCAGAAGAGCATGCTGCTGGACCTCAACAAGGAAATCATGAATGAGCTGGGCGTGACTGTGGTGGGTGACATCATTGCCATCCTCAAACATGCCAAGGTGGTGCACCGTCAGGTGGGTGCTTTGCTCTGCCCCTCTGTTTCTAGGTTTAGGGTCTGGAAGAGGGGCAGTGGCAGAGCCAACAGAAAGCTTGGAAGCAAACCTGAGTTCTGAGGCTGGTTCTACCATTTGCTGTGTGACGTTGGGCACATTGCCTAACCTATCTGAGCCTTGTTTTTCCCATGTGTACAGTGTAAACAGTAGGGCTTCAATAAAGGCTCTCTGTAATTATTATTACTAGTTCTCATCTTTTTAGTTTTTTGAGCTGCTGCTTTATTTTGCTTAATTTCTCTAGCTGTAAATTGGTACTCATCTTACTAATGGTAATTATCATTACCAGGGTTCTTTTCTGTCCCCGGGACAGGAGCTTCTATGTGAGATTCAGGTGATGACTTGGCCAACAACATAGTTGTTCCGTCACTGCCACTCCCCCCCTTCCCCCCAGCTTACAGTGACCTTGGACTTGTGATTTCACCTTCCTTAGTCTCTGAAATAGGCTTTTCACACACACCCATTGCATGGGTCGCTGTGGCCATCTACCTGATAGTGTACGTGGCATCAAGTGCCAGGCCTGGAGTGACATACGGTAGCTAACACGTACCAAGTGCCTGCCTTGGCCTGCCAGGCCCTGTCTCCACCAAAAAGGAAACCTGCCCCAGAGCTGCACTCTCCAGTGCTCCTTGACCACGCAGTGGCTGCTGCTGTAATTCTCATCATTGCTAGTAGCTTCCCGTTTCCGAGACGGCCTTCATGTGTCCATCATCCATGTCGAGACTGCACAGTGAGGGCCACCATCTGAGTTGTCGCGGAGATGGTCACTGAATACAACTGCAGCACTTCTTTTTCTTTAAACTTTTAAATTTGGGAACAATTTCCAATTCCTAGAAAAACTTCAACAATGACACAGAAAGTTTCTGTGTGTCCTTCACCCAGCTTCCCCTAACGTTAACATCTTACGTAGCCGTGGCACATACGTTACAACTAAGAAATGAGTGTTGATTTGCTGTCGTTACTGAACTGTAGACTTTAGATTTCATCCGTTTTCCCACTGATCTTTTCTGTTCCAGAATGCTACGCCTCATTGACCTATCATGTCTCATTCTCTCTTGATTTGTGACAGTTTCATAGTCTTCCCAGGTTCTTGATGACCTTAACAGTTTTGTTTTGTTTTGTTTTCAAGTTATAGCTAATCAGCTTTGTTAAGGTCTTAATATTTCGCTATATTTAGTTGCGGTTTATGTTTTTTTAAATTTATTTTTAAATTATAGTTGACATGATATCATGTTGGTTTCAGGTGTACAACACAGCAGTTAGACGTGACCTTGACAGTTTTGCAGATACTGGTCAGGTGTTTTGTCGACTGCCTCTCAGTTTGGGTTTGTCTTTTTCTAGCAGCTCTGATACCCTTAGTCTTGCTCAGATTTCTGGGTCTGCTGGTTCCTCACCTCATGCATCAGTCCCCGTGGTAACCTCGGCACCTATTTTTTTATAGGACATGTGCAAAGCTGCCACTGAGTCAGTGCCCTGCAGCCCCAGCCCCATTCCAGGCGAGGTTCGCCGAGGCGCCTCTAGTGGTGAGTCCCATCTGCTCAGGCCTCCTTTCCTTCATTCTGACACTCTTGCAGAAGAGGACACACCTGGAATCTGTGGAGGTGGCAGCAAAGCCATCCGAGGCCCTCTTCTCTTAGGGAAACATGCAGTGGGTAGTGATGGGCTGCTGGTAGTCCTCTTCTAGAAAGTCACTCTAAACACTGTGATTTAGTGAGTACTGAGTCACTACTCCTAGGGAAAGTCCAGGATTAGGTTCCTGCAAGCCTCCGATCACAGTTTTGTCAGCTGATCGATACAGAAGCTTTGAAAGACACCTTATTTAATACATATTGTTTATTCATTGACATCGAATTTGTGGCCATAGCACTCTAACTCGTTCCTGAATGAAGCTAACCTAGCACATGTGTTTTTTTTCTATAAGGCACATGTATCTCAGCGTCCTTGCACTTCAGCACGGGCATAGGGGCCATTTTAAACAGCAGAGGCACTAACAAAAAGCACAAAAATGTGCAAGATGTGGCACTAAATAGACTGCAAGGAGGACACTTGTTTACTGTGTGGGAGCTAAAACCGGAAGGCAGAGCGCTGCCCAGTTTGACTTCAGCTGGGCGTGTATGTGTTGGGTGCGTATGTGTTGGGTGACTCAAGTTTTTTGCCTTTCTGGGCATGTCCGTGAGTGACCACAAAAGTGCTACAAGTATCGATTTTGAGATTACAAATAAATTTTAGTGAATAGATGAATTTGCAAATATGGAATCAGTAAATGGTAAGAACTAACTATTTTTATACTTTTGTCAGCATTATGATACCTTTAAAAAAAACCTTAAAAAACTTAACATGTGTTAGTTAGCCTTTGCTGTTTAACAAGCCACCCCAAAACTGGTTTAAAACAAAAACTATTATTTCTCATGGTTCTATAACTTGGCTAGTCAGCTCTGCTCTGGGCCCGCTTAGCTGGTCTCGGTGGTCATCTGGCAGCTCCATCGCGGCTGAGTAATCTAGGATGACCTCACTCACCTGTCTGATGGTTGGTTTGATATCACTCGGGCCGATGGGTGACTCAGCCATCTGTCTGTTTCCAACAGGCTTGCCCAGGCTTGTTCATACAGCGCTGGCTGCAGGGTTCCCAAATGCAACATCAGGGGGCAGGCCCCGCTTCACAAATTACCTCTGAAGCCTCTACTTATGTAATATTTGCTCTTGTCCCATCAGCCAAAACTAGTTACTTGGCTCAGCCCAGAGTCACGTGGGCAGGGCCTTTGGGGGCAGGACAAAGGCCAAGGGCACAGAGGCTGAGCAAATTTGGGTCCTGCAGCTTACATACAGAAAAGGATCAGTTTATAAAGGTACAACTGGATGACGTTCCACAAATGGGTCACCCATACAGTCAGCAGCATCCAAATCCAAAATCAGAAACGTGGCCAGAGCCCCCAGCCCGACTCAGGGTGCCCCCTGCCCTGATTCCTGACCATGTGGATGAGTGTTGTGGTCTTTCGAGTGTTTGCTTTTTGTACCATTCTGAATGTCTTAAATAGTTTAAAATAAAATTTAAAAATTAAAACTAACAAAAGCACTAGTGGAGAAAATAGGCAATTAAGACGAGAAGGGGAAACAAAGGAAGGGAAAGCGGGGAGGAGCGCCCACGGCAGTGTTCCTGCTGCGCCGCGGTGCTGTTGTGCTGTCGTGATGCGGATGCGCATGTCTGTGTCGGCATCTGTGTCGGAGGTGAGAAGACCAGTTCTTTTGTCCTCTGGCAGCCTCACTGCTGCTCAAATTCTTCAGAGCAGGGACAGAGCTGATTCCCCCACCCAGTGGTGTCTGCCATTTACCTGTCACAATAAAACATGGTATCCCTGATCCCTTTAAACGGGGCCTTTCCGTCAGTGTACACTGCGAGGGGAGGGGCCCTGTCACCTGCTGGCCTTTTTCAATGGAACATGCCAGTGACAGTGCCCTTGGCCGGGCAGTGAGCAGGGGCCCTCCTGGCCCAGGTCCTGCACAGCCGAGTATCAACAACCAGTGCTCACAAAGCTCCCGTTTGGTTTAAGACCCTCTGAGAAAACATTTTGGGAAATTGTGGAAGGGGACATGACAAATCATTAAGAGGGGAGCAAGCAGGCCTGAAATCTGACCCTCTCTTCCTGGGAGTGGGGAGGGGCAAGGTCCGATTAGTAAGGGTCCCTTCTGGCCCCCTGGGTGCCTATAATGCTCCAGCCCCTGGCCTGGGTTCTGGGTTGTGGATATGTGGGAGTTTGCCTTTAGTTAAGTGGTCTGTGTAGGCTCGAGGTCTATTCCTTGGTGCTGTAGTTATTTTAAAAACCCAGCCAGGCAGTTTGCGATTATCATGCCATGTAGGGTCATTATGGGGACTTCAGGAGGCTTTGGGAGCACACGTAGCAGGGAAAGGGAGGACACTTGGAGGCTGGGGAGGACAGAATGCCAAGATCAGAACGCTGTGGGTGGCAGGGGTGTTACTGGGACTTGAGCAAGCAGGAACGGCGTGGAGATTGCCCCACCCCACAGGGCTTCCCCAAGAGCTCTTGAAACCTGCCCCCTGAGGCTAGCAGTGGCTGCACCCCAGTTCTCTCCCATGCTGGGGCTGGCCCTCTAGTCAGGCTGCAGCTCCCTCCTGCCTTGCACCCTAGGACATCCCTCTGCTCTGCAGAAAACAGGGGCCACCAGACTGGCCCCCCACCCCCAGAGGGAGGCCACTGCTTTGCTTAGCCCAGCCCAACTGGAGCCAGACCCATACTGCCCAGGGCCCTGACCGAGTGGCCCTCTCCCTGAGTCCTAGTTCTTGTGTCTATAAAGCGGGTTGGCCGTCAGCCTGTCCAGTAGGGACGTTGGGATGTTTGGTGACAGTGTTCATCTTTTCAGTAGATGTCTGTTGAGGACTTGTGAAGTGCCAGAAACGTGTGGGGATACGACAGGCAGTGTCTCCTCATGGAGCTCGCGTGCTGGAGGGAGAGTCCACCAGTAAACAAATAAGTGTAATTTACTGTCAAGCAGTAATAAGGGCTGTGAAGGAAAAGTGCAGCGTAGGGTAAGAGGGTAGAGGTCGATGGGGTGGTCTGGGTAGCTGTCTCTGAGGAGGTGCCATCTGAGAGGACATCTGAGCCTGTTGGTCCCCGGGGAACTGCGTGCCAGGCCGAGGGTACAGCACACATTCTTCCTGGGTGGGGAAGAGCCAGAGAACAGCTTGGCCAAAGTGGAGCCAGGAGGGAGGGACGAGGTCAGTGCAGGGCTGGGTAACTGGTGGGCGAGGTTTGGTGAGAATCAGCCCGATCTTGGGGCTCAGGAGAGGACCCCAGGGCAGGGAGGAGTGGGCCCGCTCCCAAGCATACTCACATGGGAACAGGGCAGCTCTGAGTGACTCTGGCTGCCTCTTCCCCATTCAGTCCTGAGGCCGGCCAACTCCCAGGGCCCACACCACTGGACTCTCCTCTCTCCTCCCTGCAGCCGCCTCCCGAATGATCGCCAACAGCTTGAACCGTGACTCCCCACCGGGCACTCCCCCCAGGCGGCCGGACACCAGCACCTCCAAGATCTCCATCACCGTGTCCAACAAGATGGCAGCCAAGAGTGCAAAGGCTGCAGGTGAGGGGACTTGGGCAGGTGGTGGGAGAAGGTGGGGGTGAATGCGGGCTGGCAGACGTTTTGGGGGTCACGGTCACAGTGTCACAAGTGCTTTTGGTGCCCAGAGTGTTTGGACTTGGTCATGGCACCTCTGTGGGCCTCACTTTCCATGTCTGGAATGGGGCGGGTGGCGCCCTGCCCAGAGGACGGTCACAGGCACTGAGCCGGTACATTTAAGTATGGGCGCCCTATGGTGCTCACTCAGTGCCTGGTTCAGGCTTTCTTATTTTATTTTATTTTTGTGGTAAGAACATGTAACAGGAGATTAGTCTCCTAAAGTTTTAGTGTACACTGCAGCATTGTTGACTATAGGCGGTCCAGTCTTTTTTTAACACATGTTCACTGAGCCCCGCACTGGTGCCTGGCCCTGTGCTCAATGCTTGGAGTCAAAGGTACCAAAACTACCGCTTCCCCAGCAGCCAGAGGGAGCCCCCAGCACCCTCAGCCTGATCCTTTTTCACCCTTGCCTGGAACCGTCCAGAGCTTCCCACTGTTTCAGTAGTAAAATCCAGCCCTAACATGGATGCATTTTGTGCGTCCCTGCAGGCTCCTGCCCTCATGGGGCTTTGCCCTGATGCTATCCTTCTTCTGGAGCATTCTTCCTCTGCAGACTCTTCCATGCTTGGACTCTTCCTCTTCCAGGTCTCAGCCTGAAAACTGGGAGTAGGACTCTGGCCTGGGGGCTTCTGTGGCCGCCTTCTAGCCATCGTGCTCTCCTGCCTTTGTTGGATCCATTTCCGAAACAATGATCTTGGCACAAGGGGAAACTGAGGCCCAGTGAGGGGGCTTCATTATCTGACCCCTGGCCCCATGGCACCCTGTCCACCTCCTTCATGCGTGCTCCCTTGCGGTGTGTTTGGGAGTGCCTTGTCCCCGTCTGGCCTTTTGATTTGTGTGCCGTGAACAGGAAAGTTACAGTTAATTTTTAGAGTATTGAAAGGGTGGTGAGCCTGAGAGGACTGACGCTCTTATCCCTTGAAGCATCTGAGGGGATTCTTTTTTAAAAAATGAAGTTACAATTGACTTCCGCACAAATTGTAAGTGTGCATTTTGATCGGTTTTGATTGGAAAAGTGAGCACACCTGTGCAACTAACCGCTAGGTGGCGCTCTAGAACCCGCGTCCCGCCTCCATCTGCCGGGAATCTGGCTGGACTGGGAGCTGAGCCTGCAGGGGGCAGAGACAGAGCCTCAGAGCGCCTGGGAGTCCAGCTGCCCCCTGGGGTTCTGAGCGCCTTCTGTGCCCAGTGTGGCCCAGACCTCTGAGTTTTTCGGTGGTGCAGAGGCAGGGGTGACAGGGGTGGTTGGGAAGATAAGGGCTTCCAGTCAGGCGGACGCGTGGAGATAAAGGGCACATGTGCCCTCTACAGGGCGTCCAGTCCCTGCCCTGGAGAACGTTCCATCCCGGAAGGCGCTCACCTCCACTTCCTCCCCATCAGTCCTGGCCCGCCGGGAGGAGGAGAGCCTGGCTGTTCCCACGAAGCGACGCAGGGTCACTGCTGAGATGGAGGGGAAATACATCATCAACATGCCCAAAGGCACCACTCCCCGCACGCGAAAGATCCTGGAGCAGCAGCAGGCCGCAAAAGGTATTGGCCGGCCCGGAGGTTTAGCGCAGAGACTGTCATTTCCCTTGGACTATGTCGTGCAGGGCTGGTTACGTGCCACTGGCGTTGGCCAAGGAGCAGGCCCTAATGGCATCCAGGGACTGAGGGGCCAGCGATGATTGCTGCAGAGGAGGTTGACAGGTCACCACCTCTGCCCTCTTGCCCTGCAGTCAGTGCTGCAGGCTTCTCAGTCCCTCAGCTGGTACCCTTACCCAAGGGGCGGGGGCATGGACTTGGTGATGGCGTGCCTGGCTGAGGGGAGATGCTCAAAAAGTGGGAACCATCATCCTGAGCTGGAGGGGTCTGGTTGAAATCCAGTCCACAGCTGGGTGTGTATGTGGTAGGACGGAGATGGTGCTCTGTAGAATATTAGAAAATTGTACATGTTCTCGTGGAAAATCATCCAGATGTTGCAGAAACACATACAATAAAAACAGACTCCCCTCCCTCCCATGTCCCATGACTGTTGTTAACCTGTCTGACCAGCATCCATGGACTTAAATGTCTCTACATATATGTCTATACATATATAGGCGTCTTTTAAAACATATGGTATCATCCTGTAGGTATTTTCTGTAACTTTTTCCCCTCTTTAATTCCCCCCACCCACCCACTTCCACTCCTGTCCTGTGAGTTGCCGTTTCCCCCTAAGAACTGAATCTCTGCAGGCGGGTGTGTCCTCCCACATGCCTGGGTCATGCACCCAGGGCCTGGCGCACCCGGGGCATGGTCCATGGTTCCACCTGGGGCGCAAACCCAGGACCTTCTGTGTGTAAAGCAGACGTGCTGACTACACTATGGAGCCAACCTCTGTTCTATAACTTTTTTATTGATACCTTTTCACATTAGTGCTTGTCCATCTATACTTGGCCTCTGTATTTGTGGGTTTTGCATCCACGGATTCAACCAACTGCAGATTGAAAGCATTTGGGGGAAAAATTCCATAAAGTCCTAAAATAAAACTTGAATTTGTCATGCTTCCAAGCACTATGCTGAACCCACATGAATGAAGAGGTGTGAGGTGAACCCTGCTGTAGCCGCTATGCAAATCGAGTTATGTGCAAATACTACGCTGTTTTATATGAGGGGCTTGAGCATTTTGGATTTTCTTATCTGCGGGGGATCCTGGAACTGATCCCCCTCGGGTGTCGATGGACGACTGCACTTCATTCTTGTGAATGGTTCATATTTCCATAGTTGTTACATATCGTAATTTAGTAAGCGTTCTGTTGACGGCTAGTTTCTGTTGACGGCTAGTTTGTTACTTAGGGAGCGGACTCATTACCTTCTATTCCTCAGATTCAGAGACCATGACTCCAAAAAAGAGTGGGAGGCGTGAATAGGGATTAAGAGCTCTTCCTGCACATATTCATAAATTTGTACAAAGGTACAAGGAACACGCATCAATTTTAGTTGGTCCTTCCCACATTTGACAGTAGCCAGAACCATGTGGGTGAAGGTCAGTGTAGGCCAACAGTGTAGACACAAAACCAAACTGGGCCCAGCTTGTGCCTGCTTGTGCCAGCGCTGCCTGGGGTCTGGGCCAGCCACGTTGTCCCCTCCCTTGTCTGCACAGTGCTCAGGTAGACCTGGGCCCACAGGGGCCACTCAACAGGTGCTGGCTGACGGCCTCGCTCTCTTCCCAGGTCTCCACAGGACATCCGTGTTCGACCGCCTTGGCGCCGAGACCAAGGCAGACACGACAACAGGGAACAAAGTGAGTTGGAAATGGGAAAGCCACTGGGAGCTCTCAAAGTCTTGTCTTCCCCGGCTGTCGTTCCTGACACTTCCCACGTCTCACTTACCTTTCCAGCCTCAGTTCTTTGCCCTGGTGGCTTTCCTGTCTGTCTTCTGCCCTAGCCTCTCCCATGTCCAGCCTCGGGGGTCTGGCTGACTCCTGGGTGCCTCCTTGGACCCCTTGCACCGCTATGTCCCAAACTGTCCTCAGCATCTTCCCCCAAAGTAACTCCTCTCCTGGGGTGCATCTCAGGGACACCCCATCACGCCCATTATAGGTGATCATTGTTCCAGCGGCTCCATCTGTCTTGCCCGCTCTGCCACCTCTTCCTGTCTCCATACGGTGTGCCCTCCTAACTGGCCCCTGAACAACTACCGTGACCCCCTCTAGCCCCTCCGCCATAGCAGCAGTGCGTGCCACCCACAGGATGGGCCACCTGCCCCCCACCGGAAGCCCTTCAGAGGCTTTCCACTGTGCTTAGGTTGAAGCCCACTTTTGTTACTGTGGCTTGCAGTCCCTCAGGCCCCAGATGTGGTGTGTGGTTAGGAGCACACAGCCTGGGCCTGCCACCTGGCTGCCTGGCCTTGGCCATATCATTTGAGTGAGCTCTTGGTACCTTGGTTTTCTCATCTGTAGGGCACCCACCTCAAGGGTGTCTGTAAAGGTTAGGTGAGATGTACCTGCATGGTGCTGGGTGTGTCATGCGTGATGAGCACCCGGGAAATGTCACCTTTCATTAATTGGTGGAGCTCCCCAGCTATGTTTCCTGCCTCTTGGCCCCTCGCCGCCAGGCCTCACCCACTCTGGCCTCTTCCCACTTCCTAGGATCTTATCATGAGCATAACAACACTCAGGACACGTGGCTTGAAGATGCAGCCATGTCAAGAGCTTGGTACATGGCGAGTGCTCCAGAGATTCTTGTTTCTGCCTTGGGGTCTCAGCCTGCTCACTCTCTGCTGGTTCAGCCTTAAGGGCCGGGCGGAGATGCTGGAAAACGTCCCTGAGCTCTAAGAGGAGATGAGGCTCCTCTCTGTCTGCTCTCCAGCACTCTCCCCCCCCACCGCCCTCAGAATGCATTGGTCTCGCAGTTAGAGAACTGCTTGTGTCATTTCCAATGCCAGGCCCATCTTCACTGGACTGTGAGCCCCGTGAGGGCAGGACCAGGCCTGTCACAGCTCTGTCCCCAGCACCACCCAGCACAGGGCCAGGTAAAGAGGACTCAGAAATTATGTGTCAAGTGAATGACACGTTTGTCTTTTCTTTTCACTCCCGTTCACCTGTAGACCTTATCCAGTGGTCTTCCCTCTGCGTGGCACACCACACCCTTTCTCCTCCCTCCTTATTAGCCCCACTTCCGGCCAGCTCTCAGATCCCATCTCAGATGTGCCTTCTCCAGCGAGCCTTCCCTGAACTCCAGGCAAGGCCAGGGGCTTCCTCTGTGCTTCCCCCAGCTCTTCAGACTTCCTCTGTCATGGCCACTATCTGGGGTGTCACCAATGGGTGTTCTTCCAGCTGTGAGCTCCAAGAGGCCAGGCACATGAGGCAGCGCTAGATGAATATGTGTTGAGTGACTAAATGATTCATTTGTTTGGTCTCTGGCCTTCACAGCCCACAGGAGTCTTCAGCCGCCTGGGGGCCACCCCGGAGATGGATGAGGATCTGGCTTGGACAGCGACAATGACAGCAGCAGCTCTGTCCTGCAGTATGCTGGGGTCCTGAAGAAGCTAGGCCGGGCCCAGCTAAGGCCAGCCCCCGGCCGGCCCTGACTGTCAAAGCCAAAGCCACAAGCTCAGCAATGACAACAGCTGATACCCCGACACTCCGGCGCCTGGCCCTTTCTGCCCGCCCTTCCTCCCGCCTGAGGATCGAGAGGAAGCCAGAGGCCCTGTCCAAAGTCAGCATCATCCAGAGACTGGGCAAGGCTGCTCTTGTGCCCGAGGCCCAGGACAGCCAGGTCACGAGCACCAAGAGTAAGTCTTCGGCCGAGGTCAAGGTCACCATTAAGAGGACTCTGGGGCCCCGGGGGAGCAGCTCCAGCGAGGGCCTTGGTGCCCAGATGGACCATGCGGGCACTGTGAGTGTGTTCAAAGACTGGGCCGCAGGACCTAGCCCGTGGTGGGGCGCAGGCCCCTCCAGGCTCCTGGCCCCATCAGTCTTCAGTGAGGGCGCCCCCCCGCTGGATGGCGCTGCTGGTCTCCCTCAGGCATTTAGGCCCAGCCCGAGCTTTGGGGATTCACCCCATTTTTCTGAGTCAAGATGGTCGTTGTGGCCTGGTTGCCGCTCTGGGACTTTCCCTTCTCTCATGTCCTCTGTTCTGTCCTCTCTGACCGTGGCCTTGGCAGGGCCCACTTTTCTACCTCTTCCAAGTGCCAAGTGCCCTTTTTCCTCTCCTACGTACCCCCCCCCACCTCCTCAGCAGCATCTGCTGCCTCAAAGCCCAGCTCCTTGTCTCCCTGATCCCTCAGAACAGGTGTCACCTGGAGGGGCTCCCTTGCCCGCCCCCCTGGCAGCTTCCCCCTTGCTCCTCTGCCCCGTCCCACCTTAACTGCTCTGATTTTCCCTCTCTTCACTCTGTTCATTTCTCTTCTGTTTTCTGTCCCTGTGGCAAGGCCCGACGGTCCGCTGTGTCCTGCCTGACCCGCCTGCACCTCCGGCCACCCAGCGGCCCCCTCGTCGACAGTGGCGTCGAGCTTGTAGAGACTGTTAGCGGCCCTCACTCCTGGGCTGGAGGCGCTTCCCAGATCAGGTCCTGGGCTGCAGCTGGGCCACCTCCGTCTTCCTGCCCTGGGCGTCTTTTTCTCTGAAAGGCCGCGGCGGGTGGTGGGCAGGGGCACTGGGAAGGGAGGCCAGTGCCGAGAGGGAAGGAAACAGCTGTTTTAATATATTTTGGTGACTTTCATACTATTTTCCTCCCCTCCTTCAAGGTGAGTCACAGGATTGTTTTCCACATGAAGCACAGTGTTTGAGTTGGGGGACAGCAATGAAGGGTTGGGCTCTGCCTCCAAGGGTCAGACTCTGCACACACCTGGGCCCCAAGTCCGAGGGAGTGCTGGTCACGGTCACCATTTAGCTGGGCCTTCTCCTCCCCTCGACAGACTGCGCAGTTCCGTCACCCTGCCTTCCACCTCCACAGATTTCACCTGTTTCTGTCACTCTCCCTGTTGGCAGCTCTCCAAATCGCACGCTCTGTGTGGAGGCAGTAGGTTCCTGTGGTTTTGGTTTTCATCCGCTTGCTGCTGCACAGCCCCTGCTCTGTGCCATGCCTGTCCTGGGAGCTGGGACCCCTCCATGAGCAAGGCAGACAAACCCCCGCCCTCGTGGCTCTAGCTGGGGAGATGGTGAGGTGACCGCACTTTCCAAAGAATCAAGGGATGAGCAAAAGTGACCAGAGCCTCTTAGATGTCGGGGATAAGAAGGCCTTTTGGAGGAGGTAACAGGTAGGCCGAACTGGAAAGGAGTAGCAGCAGCACGTGAAGGTCAGGAAGAGCATTTGGGCAGAGGAAACAGCTGGGCGAAGGCCTGACGTAGGGCAAGGCATTGTCCGGCTGGCTGGTGACGGAGGGACCTGCCCTCCAGCATAGGGTGGGCCAGCAGCAAATGACCAGGAGCCTTTTGACCCAGGGTGAGGAGCGTGGACATCATCCCCATAGCCCTGAGGGGTTTGGGAGGGTCCGAGGAAGGCAAGTAATGATCAGACTTGACTTGTGAAGATGGCAGTGGCCCCGTGAGGAAGACATTGCCGGGAGCAGGGGCAGGCCAGGGAGGCAGCCACTGTGCCCTGACGAGAAAGGAAGGTGGGCGGCGGGGAGAGAGAAGTGGGTGGCCCCGGGTTCAGAGCAGGGGCCTGACGGATTGGAAGTTGGGGTGAGGGAGGATGGGAAGAATGGGTCACACCTACGAGGGAGACGAGCATCTAAGGAAGGTGCCGTTAGTGGAGCCTGAGGGCCGGGCGGGAGGGCACTCGGCTCTCCCCGTGTTCACTGAGGGGTGAGCGGGCTGGGTGTCAGCAGCTTCGGTACCGCGGTGTTCAGGGCCAAGGGCCTGGCGAAATCAGCTGGAAGGGCGTGTAGAGAGAGGAGAAGACCGGGACTCTGGGGCCCTTTTCCTAATAAGCTAACAGATCTGATGAGATTCCCAAGGAGCGGCAGGGGTTTGGAGGAGAACTAACAGGAGGTGAAGATGGCATTAGATCTCCATTTTTTAAATTGTAAAATATAGATAAAATTTGCCATTTTAACCATTTTTAAATGTACTGTTTCGTGGCATTAAGTATGTTTACATTGTTGTGTAACCACCACCACCATCCGTCTCCAGAAGTGCTTTCTTCCCAAACTGGTCGTTTTAGTTTTCTCATGATGTCATATTGGGAGCCCTCTTTGTGTCAGGCAGTGTCCCAAGCACTGGGCCTGGGTTGTGAAGGGCTGGAGTTCAGTATGAGGGACAGTGGTAGAAAGAGCAGATGTCGACCTTGCTCCTGGTGAGGGTCCAGGCTGGTCCTTGTGGCACTGGTCCAGGTGGGCCTCAGAAGGACAGCAAATGACTGCAGCGTCAAGATTCCAGACACCGCCCTTTCATGTCCCAGCCACAAGGAGGCGCTCACACACACACTTTCCTTGCTGCTCTTCACTGTCTGCCCCCACCTCCTGTAATTTCTTCTTGTCCCACTTCATGGATAATTTTAGCAAATGCCAGGGTTAATTGGAAGTGTTCCAGTTACTAAATTTAGGAGCACAAGTAATTTCTTGCTGCGTAGTAGGACCTACGATGACATAAACACATGTGTAGCTCCTTTCCATGAAAGGCTTACCTGCGTGAGGTAAGTCATCACATGCTCTTTACAGAGGCTCAGAGGAGAGTAAACTGCTAAAGGCCTCACTCAGCTGGCAAGTGATATGACATCAGGGAGCTGAGTCGGATCCTGGCCCCTTAACTACTACCCTGTGCTGTCTCAATCACAGATTTGAAACAGGGTCCTTTTGCAAAGGGGGGGTGGGGTCCTAGGAGATTTTCTAGTTATCTCTGTATTCTCGCCCCATCAACTCATCCTCTGAAGCATCTGCAGCTCTCGCATGCCTCTGGCCTTGAGTGCCACGCCCCATCCTGCCTCCCTTTGCCAGAAGGACCTAGACCTGGACGCCTCCTCTGCTCACAGTCGCTCTAGAGCCCCAGTGTCCCACCCATGTGATTTGGTGATTGCCCCAAACCAACCCCAACGGCTGTGACTGTAGGGGTGCATTATTTCTTCTTTGGTTCTCTTAAACACTTTTGAGCATAAATAGCACATGGTTCAAAATGCAAAGGATACAAAAGGCTTTATAGTGCATCTCCTAGCCCCAGTCCCCTCCTCAGAGGTCACTGTTATTACCAATTCTTGAGTAATCCTTCCAGAGATGGATTACACACATGCGTGCGCGCGCGCACACACACACACACACACACACACACACAGGAACATAGCATACACAAACAAGCACACACACATTCACAGCCTAATTTATTTAACCATTCCTTTTTGGAAGGGAGTTCACGTTGCATCTAGCCTCTTGGGATCACAAGCAGGGCTGCAGTGGGGAAGCCTTGTTCACATATGGGGCCAATACAGGGCTGAACTGAAGAGTTCCAATGATACCACTTCAGTGCAAATGCTGATAGTGGGTCCATAGCAAATCTGAACTGTGCCCTCCTCCAAGGCTGGGATTCTTCAGATGGTTTACTTACACACTTCTTATCACTCTATTCCACAAAGGAATTAAGAGTGGTTGAACTCCAGTAATTGGAGCACGCTGGCGGAAGCAAGTCGGGATGCTAAGAGCTGACATTGACCACCACCTCTGTGCCAGGAAGTACAAATCAGTGCTTTGTTAAATTGATGGACTTGTCAAGTCCTCAGGGTCAGGGCATCACCACAGAAGTCAGGGATTTCCTAGCTCATCCTACAAACACGTGGAGATGGTGGGGCAGTGGGCCTATGGCTCGTAAACCCAGAGCCAGATCTGAGCCAGTGGAGGCAGATGATTCTGGTTAGACATAGTCTTGGGATGAGGTCACCTCTGGACACGTCACCTCTTTTGGTAGCTCCACCAGTGGACGCAAAGCAAGACAGGCACTTCTAATGCCTGTGGCAGCAGTCAAGGTCCAGGCCAGTCCCACCGCCCCTTCCTACAGCCTGGTGCCTGAGTCTGGTGCCTGAGATGGGCCAGACATCAAAGTCAGGCCCCAGTGATCCCAACCTCACCTTTCCCTCCTTTGGGATCCCAACTGATTTAGTCTGGTGAGCGCTGCTCCTACAGACCTGCCTTTGAAGGCTTGGCGTTTACCAACACTGAACTTGACCTGCTTTGTGAACTCTAAACCAGGCCTTCACAAACGTCAGCAAACAGGAACAGACTTTATTTTTTTAGAACAGTTTTAGATGTACAAAAAAATCAAGATGTACACTTAGTACAGAGTTCCCATCTACCCCATAATTCACTTTCCTTTATTAACATCTCAATTAGTATGATAATGTTTGTTATAATTCACCAATATGGATGTATTAGTATGATGTATAGTTATTCAGATTTCTTTAGTTTTAACATCTTTTTCTCTTCCAAGGTACTATATTACATTTATGTTGTCAAACATTTATGTTGACAAGGAGTTGTCATGTCTTCTTAGGCTCCTCCTGGTTGGGGCAGTTTCTAGACTTGTTTTGGATGACCTTGACAGTTTTGAAGAATGCCGGTCCAGGTATATTATAGGATGGCCATCAATTGAGATTTGCCTGATGTTTTTCTTGTGATTAGACTGGGGTTACGTAGCGTTCAGAGGAAGAGCTCAAGGGACGTGCCATTTTATCCATCCCGTCTAGGGTGCATACTGTGAACCTGACTGATCACTGTTTATGTTGACCTTGATCATCTGGCTTGATTACTTACCTACTGTTTGTCCCATCTCCTCACCACAAAGTCCTCTTCTTTCTCCCTTTCCATATTGGTCCCTTTGAAAGGCAGTCACTCTGAGCAGCTCACATGTAAGGGGTGGGGGGCTCACAAAATACCAACATAAACGGTGTGGAATTCTTTTGCAAGAGAGATTGGTCTCTTCTCCCTATTTATTAATTTGATCAATCTTTTTTTTTTATCAGTATGGACTCATGCATATTTTTTTTTATACTTTGGGTTATCATCCAATGTTGCTTGTGTCGTTCACATTATTCCAGCTTTGGCCATTGGGTGCTCTTTCGGTTGGCTCCTGTGTCCCTTTGACATAGCTCCATTGTTGTGTAGTGGGGTTTTCTTGTTTGGTTTTTGTTTGTTTGTTTGGCACTTCCTTATTTCTGACACTACAGATCCTCCAGGCTTATCTTGTGTATTTCCTGCCCTGGTTCTAGAGCCTATCATTTCTCCAAGGAGCCCAGTTCCTTTCACTGTAGAATGGTATCAGAACCAAGATCTAGGCATGAGGTGTGCTTGTTGCTACTGGGATGACACCCCCTTTTTAAAAAATGTAATCTTAATATGCAACCCCAAAATAGCAAAAAAGCAATAATTTATTAGCATATTGAAGTGTTTATTTTGGATTAATTCATACAAACAGTACAAAGTTTAAAGGTACATATACAAGACTGTTTTGTGCCCAGCAGACTGGCAAAAAATGTAAAGTCTCAATGTTGGGAAAGATTTGGAGTAAAGGGAGCATACACACTGCTACAGGAATGTCATTTGGTATCAACCATGTAAAGAGCTTTTTAAAAAAAATATTGAGGTATAATTCACATATCAGACAGTTGTCCCATTTAAAGTGCACAATTTGATGGCTTGTAATTATTCACAGAGTTGTGCATCCATCACCACATTTTAGAACATTTTTCATTTCATTACCCGGAAAAGAAACCCTACACCCCTTAGTCATCATTCCAGGCCCTCCTATACTCTGCCCCCTATCCAAGCCCCTGCAACTACAAATCTGCTTTCTGTCTCTATGGATTTGCCTCTTCCAGACACTTCATATAAATAGAATCATGTAATATGTGGCCTTTTGTGACTGGCTTCTCTCACTTAGCATGTCTTTCAGGTTCGTCCATGTTGTAGCGTGTGTCTGTACTTCATTTATTCTTATTGATGAATAATATAGCATTGTATGGATATAGCACATTCTGTTTACTTAGTTGATGGTCACTTGGGTTGGTTCCACTTTGGGGCTATTATGAATAATGCCTCCATGAACATTCTCATGTAATTTTCTGTGTGGACATGTATTTTCAGTTCTCTTGGGTATATACCTAGGAGTCGAATTGTTAGGTCATATATCCTATCTATCTATCTATCTATCTATCTATCTATCTATCTATCTATCTATCATGCTTACAGCACCTGATTTTCCTGGTGGTCTCCCATCCAAGTACTAACCAGGTCCAAACCTGCTTAGCTTCCGAGATCAGACATCGGGCTTGTTCAGGATGGCATGGCTGTAGACCATGGACCGTTGCTCCACTGGGGTGACCCAGGACCTTCTGCGTGTAAAGCAGACGTGCTAACCACTCCACTATGGAACCACATGCTGTTCATTCTATTTTTAACCATTTGAGAAACTACGGTTCTCCAAGGTGGCTGCACCATTTTACATTCCCACCAGCAGTGTGCGGGGGTTCCACTTCCTCCATATCCTTGCCAACACATCATCGGTCCTTTTGATTATGCCATCCTAGCGGGTATGAAATGATACCTATTATTTTGGTTTCATTTGCATTTCCCTGATGGCTAATGATGTTAACATCTTTTAATATGCTTGATGGATAGAGCTTCCTTTTAAAGTACTGCCAGTGTTCCCCCATGTGGATGTACCTCAGTGTATGAACTAGTCCCTCATTGTGGACACTTAGGTGGTTTCCAGGTCTTTTTCTATTACAAACGGTGTCTCTTGTGTACACCACATTTTGCTCATGTGTGAACATATCCACGGGGTAAATACTTAGGGCAAAGAGAATGTAGCTATGTTTTATAAATTTAAATTTATGCCACAAGTAAATATTGAGGATAATCAGAGTTGTTTAAAGAACATTCTAATTCTTCCTCCAGTGTTGACTGTGACGTCTAGCAGGTTCAGAGGCCACTTTATTTCTCTGTTTTGTTCAGCTAAACTTTCGCATAATTCAAGACTGACTTCTACATAGACTTGATGTCAGGCTGAGGCAGGGTTTCAAAGCACGTAAACCTACAGTCATTGTTCTGATGTTTTTCCTAAAGCTGCCTTTCTGCCCCTTGCTTACCCCTAAGTGACCAACAAAGCATATCCTGGTGATGGTTTGGCCTTCCCGATGGTCTGTTATGATTAAGAGCTTGAGCTCTGCAGCTCTGTGGTCCTGGGCAAGCTGCTCAACCTCTCTGTGCTTCAGTTTCCTCTTCACTAAGATGGAAGTAATAGTAGCACCTACCTCACAGAATGACTGTGAGGATTAAGTGAGTCTATTCACGCGAAGGACTTAAAACAGTGCTGGGCACGTGTTATCTGATTTGTCTCTGAAACTGATGATTTTCAGGGAAGATCTTCAGCACCAGCATTATCATTGCATTGTAAAGAACCCTTTAATGACATTCCCATTGGGTAACTATTTTGATATAATTATAAACTTATAGAAAAGTAGCAAGATAGTACGAGGGTTTCCTGTCTGCACTTTATCCAGACCTGCCAATTGTTTACTCATTTGTCTTTTTGTTCCTTTCTGTCCCGCCCCCCTCTATAAGCACACATACATACACTTTCATGTGTACATATACTTATGTTGTGTTTTTGAACCATTTGAGTTAAGTCAGAGAACATCAGGCCTCTTTACCTTGGGATACTTCAGCACATATAAGAACAAGAACATTCTCTTTCATAAACACAGTATAATTATCAAAACCGAGAAATTTAACATGGCTTCAATACTCAAGCCCAGTTCAGATTCCAATTTCATTAATAGTCTCAATAATGTTCCTTATTACCATTTTGCCCTCCCGGCTCTGAATCCAATTCTGGGTCATGCGTTGCTTTTAAGAGTTTCCTTTTAAACACCAAATGTTTAAATAACGGCAGAAAGGCCCCCCTGCTTGCTGCAGGAACCTTGATGCATGCCAGTCAGCAAGGTTCCTGCAGGGATGACCAGCGCACGTGGCGCCATCTTGTGGCAACAGCTCAAATAGCTTTTATAAATCACCTCACTGGGCGGCTGTGAAATGATGCCTTTTTGACCTAAAAAAAATGAGGTGATATTAATATTATCTCAGTTTTTCTTTCTTTCTTTTTTAAGAATTAATTTATTTTTATCTCAGTTTTTTTAATGTGAGAAACTATGCATACTTATAGCATAATACAAGACTTTGCTATATGTGAAATCTGGACTCATGCAAGCGAAGTCCAGTCTTGTAGGTAAAAGTGTGAGCCTGCCTGAGACATCTTTGGGACTGGATCCAGGTTCCACAACATTCTGGCTGTGTAATATTTGGCAAGGGACTTCTCTCTGGGCCCATGTTTACTTCTGTAAAATAGGCCTTTCAGAGTCTTCAACCTGCAGGGACATTTGATAAGTCATGTATAGTTCCTAGCACCGTGTCGGAAATGTGGGAATTCTTCAATAAAGGTTAAGAGTTTACTACTATTCGTTCAACTTTGTGTGAGTAGATAAGTTCAGACCTGCAGTAAATTCACCCCAGTACAGAGCTTTAACCTTCCTAATCAAAACCACATTCAATCAGCAAATATTTATTGATCCCCAAGTCCCAACTATGTGCCAGGCATCGTTCTAGGGCCAGGGAGACAGGGGTGCCCAAGACAAGATCTTTGCCTTCATGGAAAAATTTATATTCTGGTTTTGGGAGAGACAGTTACAAAATAAACAACAAAAGTATTCTTTAGTGTTAAGTAGGGAATTCAAATATGCTAAAGAGATGGACGGCGACAGCCTGGCTCTTCTGGGTCTTGAGTGGCCAGGCAAAGTCTCTCGAAAGAGGTGAGTTTTAACTGAGTTCTGGGAGACAAGATGGAGCCAGTCATGCAAAAATCAAAATCAGGGTGAACTGTTCAGGCAAGAGGAACGCCAGTGCAAAGGCCCTGAGGTGGGAACAGGCTTGTCTTTTTGGAGGGGTAGAGAAGAGGTTAGTGTGTCTAGAATAGAACGTGGCAGTTCAGGGCAAGAGTACCCTGAGATGAAGTTAGATAGGCAAAGGCAACTTACCTAGGGCCCTGCTGAGGCCTTTAGCTTTGATTCCACATGGGGTGGGAAGCCATCTACGTGTTCAGAGCAGATCGATAAGGTGTTCAGTCTTATCGAGGGTAGAAAAAACTTCATTCCAAGGTCTGACCCAGGGGCCAGACTAGCACAACCACTGAAACACACAACCACCGAAACGTTTTGGGAATCTCCTGTGTGTTAAAAAATTGAATATGTATGGTGTTTTCTGTTGCAATTTCTGAAAGAGAAACATATTTCATAAAAAGAAAATTGGAACCAACAGAATCCCCGAGGCTTATCTGTACTTCTGCCAAACACTTAAAATGACTCTAAAAGGATCTTCCCAACACAGTAGCATCTAGGGTGGGGTTCAGTAACTTCTGGCTGGGGAGTCAAAGATAGTATTTCAACATTTCTGTAAAACGTGGGAAACTCTTGTGAATAAAAACTTTAACGGTGCCAGATATTTTTGAGAAGCAGGTTAATGCTATGGACTTTCTCCCCTGAAAACTCTCTGCTTAGGATGAAGAAAGGAGAATTCTGATTCCTCTTGCTTTCATCTCATTGCCCACGTTGCAGGGGTGGTTCCCGCCCTTATGGCCACCTCCACCACTGCCACAGATAGACCCCCAGACCTTGTGGGATGGAGTAGAAGCCTCCCCACTTGGGAATCCTAAGAGCTGGTCCATACAGCTTGACTGTTCACCAGGAGCCCAATTTGTGAGAAAGGTTGAAATGGACTCCAGGAGCTAATGTCTGCTCCCTGGGGACATAAGGGGCTTCGAGGAGACACCCTCTCCATCCCTCAGGGCAGGAGTCTTCAATCTTTTTCTGAATCCAGAGGCCTTTGAGCAGACATCAGATGAGAAGCTACCAGACCTCAGAAAAATGCATGGGCAGCCCATACTTATAGTTATGGGCAGGGAGTTCACAGCACAGATTAGAGGGTGGAGAATAATTTGGGGTTTGAGGGAATTTTCTCTGCAATCACCCTTGATGTGGAAATTGATAGGTTGAGCCCCCTCCCCGCCCAAAGGATAAGTGGTTTGCCAAAGCAACAGAGTAAGGCCAATACTTTCCACTTTTCTGCATGATGTGAATTCAGAGCACAGGCTCCTGTATGAGACAGCCAGGGTTCAAACCAACCTCCCCCTAACTTGTCCTGGGACCAGGACTGCACTGGGCCCGTAACAGTTGCTAAATAAATTCTATTAATATTTTGCAATGAGGAAAATGAGGCTCCGAGAAGTGAAGTTATTTTGATGAGGACCCAGGAAAGGCATGATTAGAATGAGGGCCTGTTCATCTCCAAGGCCAGTGAGTGCTGTCTCCCCCAGACTAGTGTTTTTCAAACTGCAAGGAGTGTCCCATTAGTGGGTCTGAAAATCAGTTCAGCAGGGTCTCAACACTGAAAAAAAAAGAGTGCATCACACATAAAGGTAAATAGTATTTTGTGACACATTTCATTGTGCTGTAAGTACACGTGTACTTAAAAGAGTTTGAAAGCTATTACTTTTGACTACTAGTGTCCCAAGGAGTTTATACACAAAGGCACAGGAGATTTTAGTGAGATAATCCATCCTGTGCCCTAGGAGGGGCAGGGATTTGAGTCAGCCATGAAGACCTGGATGTAGGAGAATGGGCTGTGAGCTGTTCAGCACAGTGGAGGAAAGAAAGGCCACAGTAACCTTGAGTCTAGATTAGAGTGGAAGGGTTAATTCTTGAAACAGATATTCCCCAAGGGCCTGCTCTGTGCCAGGGTTTTGCTGGGCAGTGTTAGGTATGTCCCATCCCTCAAAAGTGATGACTAAGACAGTCCTAGTCTTTCCTCTCGGAGCTCTCTGTGCATAAGGAGACAGACCCTTACCAGACAGTAGGACTCTAAAATGGTCAGGACAGAGGTGCAAGTGGCAATGGTTAGAGTTAACAACACAGTGATGGGGCAAGACCACGAATTAGGAATAGGAATACAGAGCAGCGAGTTCCAAGATGGAAATCTATTAGCTAAGGGCTAGTTCCAGCATTAGGTTTACCTATGTGGAAACTAAGGCCCACCCTGAGCAGGACTTGCTGGAGACACTCTCACAGACCTAGGTGGACCTAGGATTCCTCAACCCCCAGCCAGGCCTTCTGCATACTTAACCAATGCATACTTGCTAAGCTGTGTGGCATACCGGAATCCAAACTCATAAGCTAACAAGCCCCACCCAACCTGTTTCACAGAACGGACTGGGAGCCAGATGTCTCACATCTGTCTAGTACAGCAGCTAATAGATGGGCCAGGATGTGTGCAAAACTCTTTTCTTGCGGGGTCATTTTAAGGACTTCCTGGGCCCAAGTTACCCTATAAAAAAGTTATATCCCATATGTAATTGCAATGTAGAATGAGCAGATAAGAATATTGTGGAGTCATAGAATGTCTAATTGCTATAATATTGATAATTATCTAACTGACAATTCTGTTTACATAAAGTAGTCCAATAGTCCGGTAATACAAGTATGACTGTTTCCACTTAGTAGGTGATACTGAGGCACAAAAAAAATGGTCAAGCCTCTGGCCAGTCATTAGCAAGGAAATACAAAGCTGGTTTTGTGTGGTTTCAGAGCCCGAGCTCAACCATGAGGGACATACTAAATAACAACTCCTCCTCACCTCCGCTCCAGGGCTCTTTAAGAGATTCGGAACCGAGTAGGAAAAGCCAGAGCCAACTTAAACGAGATCAAAGCGTATGTAAATAAGGACTATGGGCTGCTGGGAAATCGCACCGCGGCTAGCCTCTAGGGAAAGCAGGCGTCAGTCAGTCCTACTGCGCGTGCGCACTCCTATCTCTTCTTTCCGTCCGGCGCCTCCGCGAGGCACATCCCTAACCCACATCGGGCCAAACTTGCTTGCTGTGCGCAGGCGCCCTGCTCTGAGTCCGCCGCCTCCCTTCCCCTGCGCTTGCGTTCCAGCGCTCTCAGCGTCCAGCGCTTGCTCGTTTACGTCAGTTCCTGTTTGTGGCGGGAGGAGGCGGTATTTCCGGCCAGAGGGTGGGAGGGGGCGGTAAGCGGGGGCTGGGGGAGGGGGCGGGGGGGCCGCGCCGCGCGAGCCGTTGGGCCTGGCTCAGAGAAGGCGTAGCCGCCGCCGCCGCCGCCGCCGCCGCAGCCAGGAAACACAAGAGCGGGACCAAGCGCAGCGTGGCGATGGGTGGGAGTAGAGCCCCGCCGGAGAGGCTGGGCGGCCGCCGGTGACAGGTGAGTGCGCCAGCGCGTGTCCCAGAGCGCCCCCGCCCCTCGGTGGCCGCGTCCGGACCCCCCGCAGTGCCGCGTTGGGCCGTACCACCAGTGCCTGCCGGACGGGGACCGCCGTCCTCGAGCCCCCCCCCTTCCGGGACCGAGTGGGGGTGGCTGCGCGGGGGTGGTAGTTCTAGTGCTGAGGGGCTGGGGGCGGGGGCGGCGGGCTGTACCACTGAAGGGGCGGGGGGGGCCCACCAAAGTGCGAGGACCCAACCACTGAAGGGCTGGGTGTGCGGACCCCAGCATGCGCGGGCGGGGGCTGAACCCGTGGGGTGTGAAGGGAGAGCGCGCTTGGTGGGCGAGCGCTAAGCCATTGAGGTGGCGCGCCTTACCAAGTGTAGGGGGCTGTACCTATTCGGGGCGGTGAGAGCAGTTCCTATAACGCGTTGCGAGGTTGGGGGGGGCGCTTCTGGGGAGGGAGCCGTACCAAGTGTGGCCGGGGTAGTGCTGTCTGGGTTATACCACTGAGGTGCTGGGGGGAGCCATCCTTAGAACGTAGAGAGCGCTACATCAAAGAAGGACCGTGAAGTTTATCATCTTTGAGGGATGGGACAGGCCAAAGTGGGTGTTTAGGGGGAGTATTTTGGGAGGGCTGTAATGCGAGTGATGAGGAGGGGCTTCTGCCTCCTGTGTTTGTTGGGTGGGGCTTGGGATTTACAGTGAGCTGAAGGATCACGCTTTATTGAATTTAATGACTTTGGGGGAACTGGATGGACACTGGACTGCTATCTGTCCCAGAACCCTTTCATATTATTACACCCTGTTTTAAGGTTTGTGGACACCTCTGGCAAGTTCTTGCTTTCCTTGGGGAGGGGGAGATCCCTTGGGAGCCACTGTTAGAAGTTTTTTGAGCTTTCTGTTCCATTTAGGGTTAAGGGTAGTGAGCTTGGGTTTAAGGAGCTGTGCTCTTGGTTCTGCTTATTAAGATGTGGGAGGAAGGAGTGTTTGGAGGACACCTCTCTCCCAGAGCAAGGTGGCTGGGACAGCTTGATCCTTGGGATTCTGAAGACCCCTTTCCTCTGATTTGGAGGCCTCTTGGGCTTAGCAGGAGGCTTGAACTAGAATAATTAGGTCCTCCATGGGCTGTCTTTCAACCTTGTCCCAGAGAAGCCCAGGACGTTCAGTCCCAGCTTAATGGGACCTGACCTTGATTGCTGGTGGGTGTGAAGGGGCCAGCCACCACCCACTGCAGACCCCTCCGTTCTTGAGGCTGTTTATGTCTCCCTGGATAGCAGTTCAGCTGCCCATCATGATCATGTTTATTCTCCGCACCAGGTGATAACAGTTGGCCTTGCCATTGGGCGGCAGAGAGGCTGATCACTGTTTTCCCAGCTGTTCCTCTTTGCATAGGCCAAGGGGACTTGGTCGGGAGGTGCCCCCAGCCCAACCTGACCCAGGGAGGAAGACTGCTCTGAAGGACTTGGGACTGCCAGATTTCCACAGATCCGGTTTCTCACCGTGGCCTCTGGGTGGGTTCTTGGGGCAGCCAGCCCCCAGACTCGAGGCCACTGCCCCTATACTCCAGGCCAGCTTGTGACCTTGGCTTGTCCAGTAACCTTTGCCTTGGGTCTGGAGTTCCCGGAGGGCTGGCTGCAGTCCATGATTGACCCAGCTAACATGGGCTGGTGATGTGGTCAGAAGGGGGCAGATGGTCACTTCTGGTCCACAGCATTAGCTTCCAAGCTGACTGGCTTCCATGGGTTGCGCTTCCTGGAAGTAAAGGTCCCTGAGTCTCTGTAAGGCCCTGGTGACTCTGTAGATTTTTTCTCCACTAGGGGTTTGTTCCTCTGATCTTCTTCTACCAGTTTTAGAGGGTTTACTTGATGGGGTTAACAGCAGCAATAAAAACAATAATCATGAGATTGATGGCTGGCATTTACTGAGTGCATTCTTTGTGCCACACACTGTTCACAATGATTCACATAGATTAACTCGCTGAATGCTCACATCCCAGACTGTAGGTATTGTTGTCATGATCTGTTTTAGAAGGGGAAACTGAGGCAGAGAGGCAAATCATATCCAGAGCTAGTGAATAGCTAGTGTTTATGGAACAGTCATCATAAATTAGGCATGTGATAGGCTTTTCACACTTATTTAAATCTCAGAACACCTCTGTGGGGTAGGTATGATCGTGCCCATTTTGTAGGCCTCTACGAGGCAAAGAGAAACGTGCTACCAGTTTTACAAATGTGGAAACTGACATATGCCATGATGTAGAGTGATTTGCCCCAGGTCTCATAGACAGAGGTGTTGGAGCTGAGATGTAAACCCCTGGCCCCGTTTGTCCTCAGAGTGAACATCTTGTCAGTGAGTAAGTGGTTTATTCGCACCCGGGAGTGGTGTTTCTGTCCATTTTGCAGTCAGAAATTGGGTCTCAGAGGAGGAATTGCCTTGCCCTAGGTCTGTGAGACCTAGACGGCCAGGCTGGGGTTTGAATGCATGTCAGCTTGTCCCTGGTGTCATGTGCTCCTGGCTCACCGAGTCCCAAGCTGGAGTGGGTTTCTGGCACCTTGAAGCCCCTGTTCTGGACCCTGCCAGCCGCACCCATGGGCCTTTCCTTTCCCTCATCCCTAGAGCCTAGGGCTGCTGTGAGCACATCTGCCCGCAGCCCGCCTAGCAGTTCTGGGCTTGCCGATGAAACTTGGTCCATCTTCAGAGTCGAGCCAGGGCATCTGTGAACCTGGAGTGGAGTGTGTGCTGGGAACCAGGAGAAGACAGAGCAGTAAGAGCGGTATGGCAGGTGGCTACCAAGGGACCGATGTTAGAGGTCCCTGCACGAAGATGGGGTAGTGGACGTGCATGCACGTTCTGGCACTTTCACATCTGGCTGTGTGACCTTGGGCCGCAGTGTTCATCTCTGTAATGGGCTCAGAATGCGCCCACTTTGGGCTTTTGTGGGGATCATTTGAATTAATTTATGAGAAGCTTCTCGAATGGTGCCTGGCACTTTGTAAATGCTCAGTCAGCAGTCCCAAGGGCATCCACCCCCCACCCCCAGACCTCTTGGGTGTCCTGCTTTCCAGCTGCCCTGCCCAGCCCAGCCAGAATCCAGGAATCTGATGTCCTGGTGTCTAACCTCTGTAAAGAGCTGCATTGAAGTGATTCAGAGTACGGGGTTCAAATCTAGCCCTTCCACTTGCTGGCTGTGTGACCTTGAGCAGGTTCCTCAACCCTTCTGAGCCCAGGTCATCATCTGTGTCATGGTCTGACGATAATTCTCCTGATATTTTGTTGTGTTAAATGGGTTAATTTGTGGAAGCATTTATAACTGAGCAGGTGTAACAGTGAGCCTACAGTAAACATTGTTTGCTTTCCCCTGTGTTTAAGAAGAGTACTTGACAAATGGTGAGCCGTAGGATATCATAACAATGATAATGCTTACTATTTTTGCTGGAATTTTGAAGGCCTTTTCCAGGTTACAGATCCTTGCACCCTAATACCAGAAGGGTGCAGGGCTGAAATTAGCATCTCCATTTTCTAAATGAGGGTTAAGAGTGGGAAGGACATGAAATCAAATAAAAACTGGCAAATGCAGCACCCAGGTCCCCTCCCTCTCCCACACAGTGTTGCCTAGAGACCCTGTTAGGTAAAAATTCCAGCTCCTTTCCACATTTCTGCTAAACCCTCTTCCTATACATGTTTTTATTGAATTTCCACCACAGCCCCCAGGAGTGGTGGGAATGGCCATGATCCAGGTGAGGGACAGACCTTTTGAAGGCAGCGAGGCAGAAGGATGGGAAGAGAGAGTCGGAGAAGTGCTCATGGAGTCAAGGCCAGGCTGCGTGGGGCCTGGTCGGGAAGCTTGGATTTGATCCTGAAGGCGTTTCAGGGATGAGAAAAGGTTTTTGTTCATCCACCACCATTTACTGAGCACCTACCATGTACCTGGCATTGCTGTAGCTGCTGGGGATACTGGTGTGCGTTTGACAAGGGCCCTACCCCTGTGGAGCTGAGGGAGACAAGCCCTAAACTGGGTGAATTAATGAGGGGCAAGTTAAAGGGTAGGCTGAGGCAATGAATTAAAATAAGGTGTGACTGGTGCTTTTTAAATTTTTTAATTTTTAGTTTATTTTTTTGGGGGGAAGTGGTGCTATTTTAGCTGGGCTGTCAAGAAGGCCCTGAGCTGATCACTGTTTGACAAGGAGATATGAGAAGAAACAGCCTTGGGGTGGGGGGACCACAGTCCAAAGGTCACGGGGAGGATGGTGCAGGGGCAGGGTGAAAGGGCATCAAGGGGAGTCCAGGCCTGGATCGCTCAGAGCTGTGCAGCCTACCCTGAGGAGCGGCTCGGTCAGACATAGGGTTTTAGTGGGTGCCTTTTTGCCATGAGAAAGGTTCTCAGGCTTCTGTCTGGGGCAGGGGTAAATTTTAGAGCTGGTCAGGGAGTTTCACATGCTTCCCACTTCCCTCTTGTGTAGAATCACTGCCTTAGAAACGGCGAAAGCCTGATGGTTGCCTCCCTCCTCTGTGGATTTCACACCGTGTTCCCCAGGGCCCATGGCTGTTCCATTTAAGGACAGATGGGGGGAGGCTCAGTGGGCTGATTTGCTGCCCACTCCTCCCCAACCCACATAGCTGAGCTAATATCAGGTAACAGTCAGAGCAACAGAAATTCCAGGTAAAACGCTACTTAGTGATTCTACTCTTTCCTTAGCGCGCGTGTCCGAGGGCCTGTGCCATTCCCGGCGCTGCTCTAGAACTTGAAAGATCGGGCATTGAGGGGCTACCTCCTGGCGGAGGCGGGTGCCCAGCAAACAAGTTCGTGATTTGATGTCATGACCTGTGTTAGGAAAGCAGAGAGAACAAGGGTCAGGAGGAAGTGTGGGGATAATTAGTATGTTTTAGTTGGGATGATCAGGGAGGGCCTCCTGGAGGATGATGTGTAGCTAGGGACTTCATTGTGGTGAAGGAGCCATGGGAGGACTTGAGTGAAGACGCCTCAGACTGAAGAGGAATCACCTTTGATTCCCACCTTGCAGTGGTGAGAACTCAGGTCTGGAGAACCTCAGTAATCTCTGCTGGGTCCCCCAACCTGGCAGTGTTGGGGCTAGGCTTGGACCAGAGTCCCCGAGCCCAGGAGGACACTTAGTAGTCATATGTGAGGGTGGCTTCGGATCCTGCACAGTAAGCAGGAGTCCGGCTCATTTTCCCAGGCCCGTTCTGGGGTGTCTTCCCCGCAGGAGTGGAGCCCCTTGGAGTAAACCTCCTGGGGTCCTCAGAATTCCCTTGGATTGGGAGGCTGGAAAGGACCATCCTTTGCAGTTGATCTCCAGATCTCTGGGGGACCCGGGGACACCCCTTCTGGGCCTCTTCAACTTTTAAAGCTCTCAGCAGAAGGCTTTCAGCCACCAGGCCTCTGGGCTGCATGGTGGGGTGGTTCCGTGGCAGCCTCTTCTGGACAACCAGCCAAGCAGCGAGAGGCCCAGCTGGGGGAGCCGGCCCTGGGAGCAGGACCAGGAGGGAGGGAGCGGGCGTGGGAGGGGCAGCGGGGTGGGATCTCAGCCTGGCCCCCTTGGGGGCAGGACCCACTGCCAACTCAGCACCCACAACTGGGCCCAGCTTTGCTGGGATAGTGGAACGGGGCAACAAGCTGGGGCTGGCTGAGGGGAGACTACATGTCAGAAGTCCCTGCAGGAAGTTCCTTGAGTCCAGCTGTTCTGCCCAGGAAGTTCGTCTACAGATGTCGTTTCTAAGGGTGAGGCCAGAAATTCAAGCCTGTCTTGGTTTGCTACCTCGTGGGCCCTTTCAGAGCCGCCTGGGGTGACTGCCACTCCCTTAACCCCCTCCCCAGCCCTTCTCAGCCTTTTCAGGTCGTCTTCATCTGGTGGGTCATTTTGAAGTGGTCTGGGCTGGGGGCAGCTGGCCTGGATGTGAACCCCGCTTCTGGCTCCTCCCATGGTTTCATGGTTTCCGGGAAATCCTGGGGACCTTATTTCATCTCTCCGAGGTGTATTTTGCTCAGCTGAAAGGGGAACATCTCTACAGAGTGGGGCTGTGGGAGAGAATCGGGGAGCTGCCATGTAGAGAGTGCTTGGCCCAGAGCCTCCTGAGGTGCTCAGGGGGGTCTGAGCTGTTGCTACCACCGCAGCTGCTGCTGGGCTGGGAGTGTCAGGCTGAGCACCCGAGAGCAACGAGGGGCCCCAGATGCAGCCATCATGGGCTTGCTGGTTGGCAGAGTGGATTTGGAGCTTTGGGCGCGGGTGGCAGGCCAGTTAATTGAGGCTCCCACTGGGGACGTTTTTGGTCTGAAAAATTAATCACACCCGTTGCTGAGCCCCTGCTCGGCTAGGCATGTCTTTGAGCATTTCTGTGCATCTTAGCTCAGTCGCATGGAAGCCTGCAAGGTGGATAGTAGTCACCCCATTTTGTAGATAGGGAACTGAGGTGCAGAAAGCTACGCAGAATGCCTGCGTTGTTTCTGTCAGCCAGCAGAGAGGCCGGTCTGTGCCTGGAGCAGCTCTAGGGTTTTACGTGAGGTTCTCGCCGGTCCTCGCCACGGCCCTGGAGCTCAGCACAGCTACTCTCCCCGTTTCACGGATGAGGACACGGAGGCCGAGGAGGCAATTGGATTTGCCCTAAGCGTTAGTAGGTGACAGACGTGAAATTTGAATCCAGCTCTATCTGGAGTTGAGTCTGCTTTTTTAAGATTGGCTCTTCTGCCTCTGACCAATGTCATGGCCACTGGTTCTCATTACTGTTCTGATGATCGTTCTGCTTTCTCTTCTAGACAGAGCTGGCACAGAGTAGGCCTCAGTTGTCCCAGAAATGGTGGATTAGCTCCATTCGATGCCTGCTTGGGAGATGGAGTATGGCTGCCTCTCTCCACCTCTAATGCCCGTGGAGCTCCATCTTTGGCCAGCCCCTCTCTTTCCCAGAGCCAGGGGGAAGGGGAGAGGGTGGGAGGCACACCCCTACTCTGCTCTTTGGGGTCTTGGTTCCTGAATGGCCTCTGCTGTTATTCTTGGCTGTTTTTGGTCATTTGTGTATTCTGCTCTTTCACCAAAATAATTTATTGAGTAACTGCTACGTGCCGTATATAGTTCTGGAAGCCAGGGAGCGGCATGCAGTCCAGTGAGGGAGCCAGAGAAATAAGGGGTGCCCTACTGAATGCTCAGTGTGGCTGAAGAAGGGAGCAGAGGGCTAGCCAGCCTTGGGGGTAGGGGGCTTATGAAAGGTTCCCGAGGTGAGACGTGAGGCCTGAGGCTGTGAATTTGAAAGTCCAGAGGAGTGGGCCAGGCAAGGGTACAGCACAGGAAAGGCCCTGAGGTAGGAGGTACCTTGATGTGGTGTCACTGTGGCCGAAGGGGGGGTGAGAGGAGTGTGGCAGGGCCCAGGTCTGGCAGATATGTGTGGGGGGGTCCCTTAGGGCTGTGCTTCTCAAAATTGGTATCCAAAGACCTGGGGAGTGGTGGTGGCAGGTGCTGAGCCTGTGTTTTGGGGTAGTGTCTGCAAATAGTCTACTTTTTTTAGCTGTGTGTTTTCATTTAGATGATATTTTCAGAAAGTTAATATAGGTATGTAATGAATCATCGGGATGATTCCTTTAACCGACTGGTGACAGTGTTCACGTAGCTGTCACTTCCATAGCTCTGACTGTGAAGCTCAGGTGGACCCTTGACTTTGGAGTTGGGCTTTGTGTGGGTGCTGCCTACCTTCGAGAGTGCTCGCCTCATCCCCAGTGTGTGTGAAACATGTCTCACTGGGTCTCCCTGATGACCCTTGGTTGGTAGGGAAAAGTGTCTTTTGAAATAACATAAACATACGCTTATGTCAGGTTGGTATAAAGATCACATTTCATAGACGAGGATGCTGAGATTTCAGAGAAGCAAACCTATGCAGTCTGGAAGTGGCCGTCAGGATGTAAGTTAGCCGGATCCTGGGTATGTGTTCGCGCCTCCGAGCGAGCGCTGTTCCAGCCCTCTGGGCTGAGCGGGTGAGGGCTCGGGGGCTGCAGCTTCGTGCGGGGCCGCTCGGGCCTGTGAGCGTCATGGCACTTACCTCACCCGCTCCCCCCTCCTGCCCTCCGGCTCCTGCTGCTTCCTTAGCAGAGGTTCTGTGGAGCTGTACCTCCAGTCTGCTAGCCTCTAGCCATGTGTGGCCATCTGAATTTTACATAATTGAAATCAGACAGGACTAAGAATTCAGTTCTTTCGCTGTACTAGGCACAGTAGTCACGTTTCCATCATTACAGAAAGTTCTGTTGGCTAGATCAGCTCTCTCCTGTACTCGCCCATCATCTTGGGCACATGATTTGTTCTTTCTCGGTCTCAGTTTTCTCTTCTGAAGAATGGGGACAGTAGCAGCATCTGCCTTGCAGGGCTGCTGTGAGGGTTGGTATTAACCCAGACCAGGCACGTTGTGAGCACTCAGGAAATGCTAGCCGTGGGTAGGACCCTGCCTGTTTGCTCCCAGGTGTCCTAGGGATGAAACGAGATGGGACTCAGGCCATCAGGCCCTGCTTCAGAGCTCCAAGCCGGGGAGGCAGCGTTGAGGATGTGGAGCAGTGCCTGGGAGGGAGGGATGCCGCAGTGCGACTGGAGGGGCCCTGTGTGTGTGCGCACATGCTTGTGTGTGTCGGGGGCAGCCCAGGCCTACAGGTGTTAGGGAGGGCGAGGGTGGGCTGGCCAGGGTGGAGGCCGGAGGGGGCCCGGTCTCTTAGAGCAAAGGCAGATGGAGGTAGAAGAGGCTCAGGGATAGGACAGCACGATCCAGTCTTCTCATCGCTGTCCTAGCTGCCTCACCTTGAATCCTCACTCACTGAATCCTTTCCAGTCTCAGTTTCCCCATCTGTGAAGTGTGGGTCTTCATAGTCCCCAAGTGAGCCAGGTGGTGGGAGTGTCAGGCTGGTGCACAGGGCTTCTTCCGGGGGCAACTCCCAGAGAAGAAGCCTGTGGTACAGCCCCCGCTTCCCTGGGGCCAGGGGATTCTATATGCTGCCTTGGCCTCAAACCGATAGTTCTCCATCTCTTTACAAGAAACAGCCACAGCTTTACAGTGGCCTTGCGGGCCCTGCCCAGCCTGGTTTCCAGCTTCCTCTGTAGTCGCGTACACATCGCTCCCCCCACTGCCTCCTGACTGACTGTGTCTCACACAGACCACACCTTGGCACACCATGGCATTTGTTAGCTCCTGATGTCCTGTTATAATTTGCCTTTTTATTTTAATGTCTGATCTCCCCCCTCTCCCACATACATCACTTTTCGTAAGCTCCCCTAGGGCAGGGAGTTTGTTTTGGTCACTGCCGCCTCCCTGGTGACCAGAGCATGGGTGCCCTATCTGTGGAATGAATGAATGCAGGGTTCTTTGTTTCACCTTCACTTGGTAGAACTCTGAGCTCAAAAGCTGTGGTTTGCCACCCTCACCTTGCATTAATGAAAGCTCTGGGCCTGGCCCAGTGCTGGATGGGGCTGGGGTACAGTGGGGATCAGGACAGACCCTGTCCCAGCCTGTGGAGCTCCCAGGCCAGCAGGGGAGACACCCAGATGATTGTGCAAGTGAGCATGGTAGAGGTTAGTGCTGCGGGGGCACAGGAGGGCTGAGCTCTGAGGATCTGTGACTTGTGCGGCAAGGGGCCATCAGGGCAGGCTTCCCTGAGGATTTAGCAGGTGAAGGTGGGTGAGTAGTGTGCCAGCTTGGGGGACTAGCACGTGCAAAGGCCCTGGGGAGAGAGAGCAAGGAGTGTTCAGGGGACCGAGAGAAGGAGAAAGTGTGTCAGGGCAAGGTGAGGGCAAGCATGCTGACCTATGGGGCCGGAGAACAGGCAGAGGCCCCCTCAGATGGGCCTGTGTAGCCTCCATCAAGACCTTGGACATGATCCCTGAGCAGGGGAAGGACAGGTTCAGAGCTGTGTTGGGAGGGTCCCTCTGGCCTTGGCATGGTGCTTTCAGTGTATGCAGAGCCGACAGCCAGGCAGCCTCAAATGTTGGACATGAGTTCTGTGGGTGCTGTAAGGCCCCAGGTGGCTGGGCGAGCGGGGATGTGTTGGGGGGCGGCAAGGAAGACGAGAAAATCTGCTGTGGTATTCCTGTCTCAGTAGCTTTGGCGGCCCACCCACACCTTCAGCCTGCTTCCAGTCCTGCCTGCTCCCAGGAGACAGATGGGGCACTGGGGAAGACGGTGGTGTTTAAGAGGAAAAACATGTCTTTAATGCCACCTTTTTACTAAGGGGATTGGATGGGTAAAAATCCATGTGTTACAGAGGGTGTGATGTAGGAAGTCAAGGTCCCCATGTCCGCATCCACCACATTGGTACCTGACAGGTGTTGAGAAGCTGCTGTATCAGGCTCTGTCCGAAGGACTTGACATGGATCGACTCATTTAATCCTCACAACAGCGCTGGCGCTATGTAGCATACATTATCTCTAACATCTGGATGAAGAAACTGAGGTGAAGAAAGGGGAAGTGATCTGCTCAAGGTCACACAGCAAGCGTCAGAGCTGAGGTTGAAACGCATCTGGTTTCTGAGGCCACCTTGGCTCCTGTACTTATTACTCTGCCTGTTTGCTCTTTAGCACAGTTCCTTTTGTGCAGATGACGGTTGAACTTAGACCTCCTTGTACCTTCCAGTCTGTGATACTGTGCTCTGTAAGATCCATTGTTGATAGTACAATTGCTTTTCTGGAAAGGATGCTTTTGATGGAATTTGTGTGTGGATAGTGAGATGGATGTCAGTCTCAGAAACGTCCGCATATGAAAAAATTAGCATATCAGAATTGAGGCGACATGGTGTGTACATGTTTGCTTCAGAAAAGGGATCAGACTGGGTGTCCATGAGCACTGGGCACTGATGGTCAGCGTCAGCCCTTCGAGGCTGGTTCTTGTGCGTAGTGTGGCTGCATTGTGTGCATCTGGGTGGACCCGCATCAAAGCCTGGGCGCTGTGCTGAGCCCTGCCCATCCATAAGCCCGCGACAGAGGCACTGCCACCAGCCCCATTGCACAGAGGAGGAAACAGACTTGGGGAGGCTGTGAAGTTGGGCACCAGGGACCTGAATCCAGGTCTGCCTAACTCCAAGGCCATGCGGTGCAGCGTGGTGAGGAAGCCAGGCTGCCTGGGATCCCATCCTAGCTCCGTTCTTCCTGATGGGTAAAGGGGGCAAGCTGTTTCACTTCTGTCACTTAGTTTTACATTAAACTAATGGTGGTAATATAATGAATAGTCCAAGGGCCTGGCACATAGGGTTTCTGTGAGGGTGGAATTCGCGTGTACAGAGCACTTGGGTGCACCTGGCCTGTGGGAGGCGCCGTGCAGGTATTCCCTCTGTTTAGTGCCATCATGGTATTGACCATTATTGCGATGTCGAACTCTGTCGTGGGCGTTAGGTTGCTTCTAGGGTTCCACCATGCCAGCAAGAATACCTTCATCACAGCAGTTCTCAACCACGGGTGGCTTGCCCCAAGGGACATTTGGTGTTGTCCGATGGTCCCACCCTGGGGGAGGGTGCGCTGTTGGCTTTGGCAAGTGGAGACGGGTGGGGGTGGGGCCGCTGTGCACCGTCCTGCCTGCCGTGCACGGAGCAGCTCCCACGAGTGGAGAAACCCCTCTGTGCACTGACACAAGCATTTTCTGCAGAAGTTCCTCCAAGGACAGTGTGTTTTTCACATTTTCAGTGTTGCTAAAGTGCCATCACAAAAGTCACAAACCAAGGGAGCCCTTCGCAGAGCCGCGGGTGGTGAATGGGGGTCACTTCCCTCTGTCCGCCCCACGCCCCTTTCCTCTCAGATTCACCGACAGATGCTGCCTGTTGAACGGCAGGTTCCTGTGGTCTTCGAACTGATCTCCCAAGCCAGTCCTTTCTGGGCGCTGTAGGTGAGGCGCAGATTAGGGGGCAGGTGACCGAGGCTCCTGGGGGGGGCACAGTGCCAGGATGGGCCCCCACCCCACTGTTCCAGCTCCAGAAGACGCAGAGCCTCTGCTTCCCTCCTGCTGCCTTCGTTCATCTGTGCCATCTGGCATGGAAACCAGGTCAGGGAGAGGGGAAGAAAAAAAGGGACCCGGCAAATGGCAAGGGAAGGCGTGTAGCTTATTTAGAGCCTTTTCCCGGCACAGTGCTTCACTTGGTACACATTCACTTCACAAATGTTTATTAAGTGCCCGCTGTGTGCCCGGCCCCGTGCAAGGCTTTGCAATGCAGCAGCACCCAGGACAGGCCAGAGCCCCTGCCCCTGCCGTTCTGACATCACAGTGGGGCCGAGAAGCAGGTAAATATGAACAATCACGTTAGTGGTACGTGCTTGTGGAGAAAAATAAAGGGTACGTGGGGGTAGGGTGGGTGCACTTTTGCCTAGGGAGGTTAAAAAGTCTTCTCAAAGAAAGTGACGTGTGAGTAGAGACAGAAGAAAGTGTGGGGAGGGCCCCGCGGATGCCTGGAGAAGAGCCCCCACATGAGGGGCAGCATGTGTCCGGCCCGAGGTCGGGCTGTGCTGGCCTGTCGGGGCAGCCGCAGCAGCAGGCACCACCCGTGTAGAGTGTGCACGGAGACATAACGGGGCGATGGGAGAGACCTCACCAGGCCCTGAGGCTCATGTTAAGGGCCTCGGCTTTCATTCTGGGTTGTTAGGTGGTTGGTAACTGAAGGGTGTGAGCAGAGGAGGGATGGGCGCTGACTCAGGTGGTCACAGGATCCCAGACCGTAGAAGGGGTGAGGACAGAAGCACCAGAGCTCAGCTAGGCCCCACAGCCCTCCTGAGTGGCAGGAAGCACATGACTTATTTTGCAGACGAGGAAACAGGTTTGGAAGGACCCTTCCCGAGGCTGCCAGCGGGGCACGGCCGTCCTCCTGTGTTGTCCTGTGCATTGCCTCTCGCGGATCTCACTCCAGTGCTGTGAGATGTAGCTTCTGAAGGAGCTGGTTTGGAAACCGCTAAGAAATAGATGGAAATAAAAATGTCTTAGAAAATTTTAAAATAATTTATTATAGAGTGTTTGATCCTTAACGATAGAGTAAGTCAGTGATACCCACGTATTCAGTGATACTCTAAAAAATAAACCCTCACAGTGCAGGCAGAGTCCCCTTTGGGACCTTGTCCAGTCACCCCCTCCTGCTCAGAGCTGACCCTTGCGCCAGTGGTATTCAGCCCCATCAGCTCTCTGTGCGGAGTTAACCGTGACCCCCACACTGATGGGGCTGCAGGTGTGCCACCTTCTCTCCTGGGGTGCGTGTCCCTTCTCCAGCAGGACCATTGTACAGCTGGGAGCACTGGTGCACAGTGGATGTCACCTGCCCGTGGCCACACAGCCAAAAGGCAGTGGAGCCTGGGTTGAAAATTCGGATCCTTGGACCTTGGACTCTTGGCTCCTCTTCTCACTCACTGTGACCTGGCCTCCTGAGGGGGGAGGGCCAGGCAGCCAGCCTTGCAGGGGCAGGAGGCCCGATTTTGGCTCCCCTGTATCTTCTGCACTCCCAACCCAGGTTTTTTTACGGTTCTTTCTTTTGTCATAAAATATGTGTTATATTTGTTATAAAAAATGTGTTATATTTGTTATAGAATAAAGAATAACAAATAACTATAAAGCAAAGCCTTGTGCGATCGCCACTGAACATTGTCAGCTCCCAGAAACACTGTGTGCCCACCCCCCACTCCATTACTCCTAAATCTACCCACTCTTGTAACATTTGGATATTTGTCTTGATTTTCTGCAGTTTACAAAGGAGAAAGGCAGCCCTAAACAAACATGTTGCCTGTTCAGAACTTGCTATGACTGGACAACTTACTGGATGTGTTTTCGTGTCTGGCTTCTGTCAGTCAGCGTCACGCTCTTACACGTCATCCCTGTTGTATGCGTCAGTAGGCTGTTGGTCCTTTTAGTGCCGAGTAGTGTTCTGCTGTATGAATTTACCTGTTTGTTTAGCCATCCTCCAGTGGGTGGACACCTGGTTTGTTTCCGGATTGGGAGTTAGTGTGATTATTGCTGCTGCAAACATTCTAGTACATGTCTCAGTAAGCAAATACACTTGTTTCTGTTGGGGCCGAGGACTTACTGGGCATGGTGTAGGCATGTATTGAATTTTAGTTCTCACTACCAAACAGTTTTTCTTGGTGGTTGAACATTTGATACTCCCACCAGTAGTGATTCCTTTACATCCTTGTCAACACTTGGCATTGTCAGTTTTTAGAATTTTAGCCATCTTGGTGAGTGGTCTTAATTTGCATTTCCCGGGCTGCTGGTCAGCTTAGTTTACTAGAGCATGGTGCTAATTTGCCTGTAACCAGCGGGATTGCTTGTGTTCCTTGGTTGTGTGGGGGTCTTCTTCTGTGAGGTGCCTTTGCTCTTTTTACCTTGCTTCCCACGTGGCTCACCTCTAATTGACAGCTGAAGCTCTGGCCCAGGTCCTGAGCAGACTCAAGGCTTGGGCTCCCTAGGAAGCAGCGAGTGGGGATGGGGGTCATGCCAGGTACTCCCTGCCATGGGGTGTGCTGCCTGCAGCCTGGTGGCCGGAGCAGACCCCTACATCCAGACACCGGCCTCCTGAGGCTGATCTCTGTCCTCCTGCCTGGGCCGCCTCCATTGGCAGCTCCCCAGGGAGCAGGCGTCCTCTTGGCTGGGATGCCTGATATTTCATCACTGCAGGACTGCGTCACAAACACCTCAGCTGAGGCGCCACCCTCAGTGGGAGGACAGGGCAGGATCCAGACAGGACACAGAGGATCTTTCAGTTCCTCCCTCTGCCCTTGCCCAAGCTGCTGCTGGCTTCTTAGTTGCTGAAATGAGAATATAAAAAAAGTGGCCGTGGGGTGCAGAGCAGCGGCCAGGGCTTCCACCACTGCCCGGCGTGGAGACCCAAGGTAAACGCTTCCCCTCTCCGAGCCTCTGCCCCACCTGGGCGTGGTCTCTGCCCCTCTGGTGGGGAGGTCGGGAGCATTCAGAGAGACTGCAGGGGAGTACCAGCACCCCGCTCAAGGCCACCCAGCTGGCAGCGGCTCTTGGACTCTGCAACCCTGATCACTGTCGGCCACACCTGGCTGCCTTCACCTCATTCTGATCATTGCAGCCATGTGTTCCGGTGTTCGCTGGGGGCCAGGCAGCAGGCCTGAACCTCTGCACACAGTGGGTGCTTTAGTGCTGCTGAATCATGGAGGCTCCTCAAGGTGAACTCGCCAGGCGGGGAGGAGAGGGGAAGGGAGAGCTGAGATCAGACGCCAGGCCCTGTCCTTTACCTCCACGTCCACCCTGCCTTTGGACTCCAGGTCCATCCCAGACCTTTGGGAACTATTCCAAACAGCTTGTACTGGGGAAAGTGCGGTGTTGGCCCACGACGGGGAGGGATTCCCTAAGTCTCCACAGCAGCTGCCAGTCCCTACGTGTTCTCCCGCCCACCTGACCTGGCTCCTGACCCTGGAGCCACAGCCACGTGGGCCCCTTGGCAGTTCTCTACACTCTCCAAGCTCCTTTTCCCTCAGGCACTTTGTACTTGCTATTCCCTTGCCTGCATTCCTTTCCCGGCATGTCAGTGGGGCTCACTCCCTGCTCACATGTCCCCCATGTACATAGCTAACACAGCTCCATTTCCTGCCTTCATTTCTTCTGCTTTATTTTTCTCCTCAGTGCCTCTCCACCAGCCGACATTGTTCCTGTGTATTGGTGCCTTGTTTGCTTCCCCCACTGTAATGTGCGCTCCTGAAGGCAGGGGCTATGTCTTAGTGATGCCCTGTCTCTGGCACCCAGGGTAGTGTCTGGAGCTTAGGACATACTTAAAACACTGGTTACATGAGTAGATTCTAGGAGCATTTCCATGGCTGTGTCTGGTTCTGGGCTTGGGGGTCTCTTGAGGAAATTTGGATTCATTTATTGTGTACCCAGCAGATACCCAGACGTTGTGCTGGTCCACTGTGTTAGCATTGATAGGCGTGGGGAGACTGGCTGAGGAAGTGCACAGAGAGCCCCCAGTGAAGCCTCTGAGGTCAGCAAGGCTTCCTTTCCTGGAGGAGGCATTGGTTCAGCTGAGACCTCAAGGAGCGAGAACTCACAAAGGTATGGGGGACAGAGGTCAGAGGTAAGGGCCTAAGTGACAGAGGCGGGGCAGAAAGTGGGGACTGAGGGAGGAGGGATTAGAGGGGTGGGTAGTGCCAGGTGTAATCATTGTCACGGTCATTAGCCTTTACTGAGGCCTTTCTAGATGCCTCGTGGTTCCTAGAAGGGGAGGGACAGGGCCAGATTTAGATGGAGTATAGGGGCTGAGAGCAGAGGCTGGGAGCCCAGGGAGCAGCAGGGTGGCAGGGGTGGAGGGGTAGGCGGAGAGCGTGGGAGAGGTGGTCAGAAAGCTGGGTGGATGGGCACCGCGGACCGCCCAGGCCAGCAGGGGTGGGAGGCGGTGGCTACGGCCAGTGAAGCCAGGTCCTGCAAGTCCTTGAATCCCAAGCTGAGGAGCTTGGCCCGTGTCCGAGGCCAGTGGGAAGCCATGAAGGGTTTTGAGTAGTGGAAGGACAAGATCAGGTTTGAAGGTCCCCCTGGCTGCTGAATGGGGGGCAGGTTGAAGGGGGTCATCCAGGGAGGAGGTGGGGGGGATCCTGCTGGGTGAGAACAGGGCTGGACCTGAGCCAGGCCCACGGAGGGCGGGATGGAGAGACTGGTCACATTAGAGACTGCAGTACAGACTGGTGGGGGAGTCAGGGTTGAGGAGCTGGCAGTCATGGGTATTTGGGGTAGTGGGGTGCAAGCCCCTTGGGGTGCTGGTCATGCCTGCTGGTGGGGAGCCCAGCCCCTCTTGCTGTTCTGGCTCCGCCTTTGCAGCTTGGAGTTCAGAACGTGGTTTCTGAGCCGCTATTTACTTCCTTGTCCCTGTCCATCTTGTCTTTCCCCTGCTTCCTCCCACTTACCTCCTTCCCTCTGCCCAGTCGGGCAGCCTGCCACTGTCACATGCCAGGCAGTAGTGTGTCCGGCCCACCAGCTCCCCTGGGGCACGAGAGAAAGCTGATGCCCATGGTGTCCCCGGAGCCAGCTGCCATTTCTCTGGGAGCCACCGTAGCTCCTGACCTGCTGTCCGCAAATAACCCTCGGCCAGGAAAGGCGAAAGGCGCCTTGGGCTCCATGGCCCCTGTCCAGGCCTGCGGCTCTAGGTAAGGGCCCAGCTGGCGGCTACCTCCTGCCCTTCTCCCTGGGAACCTGAGACAGCAGCAGCGGCCTCGGCGTCTGTCAGTCTATCAGCTGCTGGTCCCTGAGGACAGAAGTGGAGATCTGGGGAAAGGGACCAGGGCCTTGGTCGAGCCCCCAGGACTGGCTTCTAGGCCTCAGACAAGTGCCTACGCAGTAGGTTGCTTTCTTGTTCAGGATCCTGGGTACTAGAGTTCTGACTTTCCTTGGTTATTTGGCAGGGGGAAGGAGGGACCTGAGGCTGAAGGAGTGACATGGGGCGGCTGCTACAGAGGGATGAGGGTACTTGGCTTGCTAAAGGTGGCAGATTGGTGGTTCCCTGGTTTGGAAAGGAGAATGAGTGTGAGAGTGTGAGAGTGTATGTGAGAGAGAGTGAGTATGTATGTGTGTTGGGGGTGGCAGGGAGATGCTGGTGGCTTTGAGCACTCCCTCAGGTGCTCAGGCTGTGTGATTCATCCTAGGTTACCTCAGTGTTGCGGCATGGGAGTGACGCGGGGGGTGGGGCCAGAGCTCCCTTGCCACCATCCCAGCCTGGAGTGAGTGCGTGGAGGGCCGCCTCTGCTCTGTGAGGTTGTCCTGAGCACAGCCTGGCCTCCTCATAGGCCAGGGAGCTCTGCTCCCTCCTGAGTCAGGCTCTGAGGGCAGGGCTGTGTCCCTTCCCCACAGATTGGGGTCCCAGGGGCCCCGGGGGTAAGGCTCTCCTACCTTCACAGGCTCTACCCTGTGCGGGGCAAGCAGAGCGGCCAGAGGGGTCTCAGAGCCTGGCGTCCTGCGAGAAGGGACTGGGGCTGAGTCTCCCTTCCACTCTCACAGTTTCCTCTCTTATCTTGCAGACTGTGCTCTGTCCACCGTGCCTCCTGCATGTCCTGCTGCCCTGAGTTGTCCCGAGCTAGGTGACAGCGTGTCACGCTGCCACCATGAACGAGGTGTCTGTCATCAAAGAAGGCTGGCTTCACAAGCGTGGTAAGGGGCTGCTTTTGCCTGCAGGATTGTGTATCTCTCCCGTGTACGTACATATGTACGTACACGCGTGCACACACGCACACACACACATACAGCCCCGACAGCAGCTGTCCTGAGAGGCAGAGGTGCAGGGTCTTCACAGCCCCAGGAGCCAGCATCTGAGCCTCGCCTGCCTGACCCAGGCCATAGCTACTTGCAGGCCCGCTTCATGGAGCCCGTCAGCAGTAATCTGGGTGAGGGAGCTGTGGCTCCCCCGTGGCCGAGTCCCCAGGCCTGCCTGGACAACCCTGCGTGAGCCCACAGGCCAGGCCTTGAGTTCTGCGTCTGCATCTGTGATCTCACTGAGCCCTAGTTTATAGATGAAGAAATTGAGGCTCAGAGAGGGAAGGTCATTTAACTGAAGTACCACACTGAGGTGATAGTTAGCATTCATTGATTCAGCAAATACTCAATGAGTGTGTGTGGTATGTCAGGCTATTCCGAACTCTGGGGACAATGAGATGCACTTATGGATTTCATGTTCCATCGGGAGGTGAGGACAAACAGTAAACAAAAAGTAGACAAGTGCTGTTGTGAAAAGTAGGAACTCGGGGGTGGCTGGAGAGGGGGTGTCAGGGGAAGCCACTCTGAGGAAGTGCCAGCGAACAGAGCTTTGGAGGAGGTGAGACATAGGTGGGTAAGGGTGACAGCAAAGACGAAGGGGGCAGTGTGGCTGGAGCAGAGTGAGAGGGCGAGCAGGGAGGAGGTGATGCGGCAGAAGAGCGATGCCACATCAAACCAGGTTGGGCCCTGCAGGCCATGGAAGGGGCCTGGCCTTCCACTCGCCAGGTGACCCGAAGCCCACGAGGGTGTGAGCCGGGGCGTGACCGGTCTGGTGGTGCTGGTGGGCAGCTGAGCCAGAGAAATCGTGTTATTTACAGGGTGGAGAGTACGAGACTAGACCCCTAGACTCCAGGCTGCCTTCCCCAGGACCGTGGCAGTTCCTGGCTCCACCGTGTCCAGGGACAGCTGGGGAGAAGTGTGAGGAGGAAGGAGCTGCTGTTCTGACGTGCGCACCTTCCCCGAGGGAGGGAGGGTGCTGGGCCTGTGCGCCATGCGCTTCCATTTAGTCAGCAGCCTTCACTGAGCAGCTCCTGTGCGCTAGGTGCTGATCCAGGCACTGGGGGCAGATCCGGGAGTCAGACGGGCAAAACCCCTGTCTTCGTGTTGATGTCTTACATTTAGTGAGGGGATGGGTGGCACCTGAGTAGGCCCCTGTGTCCAGTGGCACTAAGTACCATGGATAAAAACCAAGCAACTTGAGGAGGGGCCGTGAGGTGGGCAGGGGCCTTTCATAAACAGGGCAGCGGGGGAGGGCGCACCAGGAAGGGGCTGTTGGAGTCATGGTCTGCAGTCTGCGGTCTGTGGGAGGCAAGGTAGTGAGTCCTATGACTGATGGGCAGGAGCCTTGAGTGTGGAGAGGGATGTGAAGGGGCGTGTCCGAGGAGGGCTGGGAGGCTGATGGGGCCAGCCCTGTGGGAACTACCTGCAGACAGAGCATTGATGAGGGACAGAGGTGACTTCCCAGGGCAAAGCCTCCCCCTCAGACTAAGTCGGGAGACCTGTTCTCAGTGCCCTTAGAGGCAGGGATGGCATTTGGGGCATCAGCCTGACCCCCAGGCTGCACCCTGAGTTTGGGGCTGTTGACAGAATGTTCTGAATCATGGCAGATGGCAAGGTTCTAACCCTGGCTCTGCCACTTCCTCTTGTGACCAAGCACACTGTCACCTCTCTGAGCCTAGTTTCACATCTGTAACATGGGTTAACAGCCCAAGCCTCTGCCGTTGTCAGCTCCCTGAGGGCAGGGATTCGACTCGGCCTGCTCCCTGCAGTGTCCCCAGTGCTTAGAAGAGCTCTTGGCACACGGTGGCGCTCGGTACCCAATTGTTTAATGAGTGGTTGGGACTATATGCGTGGGTGATGTGAGTGTGGACTGGAGAGCCAGCATCTCAGTTCCTGAGTTGCCCATCGCTCCCTGGACAGAGGCCTAGCAGCCTGGAGGTGGCTGGAGGACAGTGGCGGGAGTGGGGATTCATCTCTGTTCGGGGGCCGCTGATGGTTTTACATGCATCTCAGCCCCTCTCAGGCTTCCAGTGTCTCTGCTTGTGCCGTGGGAGGCCGTGTGAGCTGCCGAGATGGCTAGCTGGGATGCGCCTGCCTTGGGTTCGCACCGCACACACGTTTGCGTGTTGCTCCTGGGCCACTCTGAGCAGCCGCTGGCCAGGTGGGCTCTGCTCACTGCAGCTCTTTTGGCACCTGTGCCATCCCACCCAACCCCTGGTGGCAACAGTAATAGTGGCCCTAGTTTACTATAGTGTGCCCGCTCTGCGCGAGCCTGATTTTCCTGATTTTCATGTACTTCATAGCTGCCCTGTGAGGTGGGCATCCTACAGACCAGGGAGCTGCAGCCTGTTAACAGCTCCGAGGTTTGGACTTGTCTCCCAGCTCCTCAGCCTGTGCTCTCGAGGCCTGGCCCGCGTGCCACCTCATCCAGCTGGGTCTGTTCAAGGAACTGGCAGAGTGAGAGCTCTGTCGTTTGGCTCATGCCTTGTGCTGGGCTCCGTTCTGACAAAGCCACAGCACACCCTGCCAGGCCCTGCCAGGCCTGGCCCTGCCTGCCAGTCTAGAGGCAGACATCGTAGTGGTCAGAGCGTAGACAGAGCAAGCCTAGGTTCCATCCTGGCTCTCTAAGTCAACAGTTGTGAGCCTTAAGCAAGTAATGGCAGCTTTCTGTGTCTCAGTTTGCTCATCTGTAAAATGGGATTATTGTGGGGATGTTTGTCCTTTCCTTCCTCTTAGGTTATTTATTTTTTTATTGGCTTGTTACTGATGCATAAAACACCACAGGTATGGGCCTGGCTCGTAAGCTCAACCCCAAACCAGTGTCCAGATCAAGAAACAGAACGAGGGAGTCCCTAGAAGCCCCGCCGCACCCCCAAGCAGGAACACGCTCCTCACTGCCAGTAGTGTAGGCGAGGTTTTCTTGCTTTTACTTTTTTTCTGAAATTGAGATGAAATTTACTTAAAATTAACTGTTTTAAACAGTGTAATTCAGTGGTCTTTAGTACATTCACAGTGTTGTGTGAGCACTTTCTCGTTCCAAAACATTTTCATCACCCTGAAGGAATCCCCTGTCCTCATTAAACGGTCATTCCCCATCTCCCCCTTCCACCCTTGGCAGCCACCAGTTTGTTTTGTCTCTATGGATTAACTATTTTGGACATTTCATATAAATGAATCATATAACATGTGGCCTTTTGTGACTGAATTCTTTCACTTAGCATAATGTTTTTGAGGTTCGTCTGTGTTGTAGCATGAATCAGCACTTCATTACTTTTTATGGCCAAATAATATTCCATTGCATGAACATACACAGTTTGTTTATCCACATATTTATTAATGGACATTTGGATTATTTTTAACATTTGGCTTTTGTGAATAGTGCAGCTATTCACAAAATAGTGAACGATTGTGTACAAGTATTTGAGTACTTGTTTTCAGTTTTTTGGGGTATACACCAACAAATGGAATTGCCGAGTCATATGTTCTGTATTTATGATGTAATGTATTTTTTTATAGATAATGCATGTAAACATACGTGTATATAAATAACTTGGGTCATATATTCTGTAATTTATAATCTACAGTGCATATTCTGTATTTAACTTGGAAGAAGAGCGAAACTTTTCAACAGGGCTGCACCATTTTTATATTCCCACCAGCACTGCACAAGGGTTTCAGGTTCTCGACATCCTCGTCAGTATTTTTTTCTGTTTGTTTTCTTTTTTGTATCTTTTTTTTTCTTTTTTTGGTAACAGCTATCCTAGTGGCTGTGAAGTGGTTTTGATTCGCATTTCCCTTTGATCGATGAGGTTGTATCTTTTCACGTGCTTGTTGACCATTTGTTGTATCTTTGGAGAACTGTCTACTCAAGTTCTTTTCCATTTTATAATCCGGCTGTGTCTTTTTGTTGTTGGTTTGTAACTTCTTTATTCTATGTTTAGGTCCTTATCAGATACATGATTTGCAAACATTTATGTCCATTTGTTTGATTTGTCTATTTCCTTGAAATGTCCTTTGCACAAAAGTTTTTAATTTAATGAGTCCACTATTTTTTTTTTCTTTTGTTACTTGTACTTTTGGTGTTATATCTAAGAATCCATTGCCAAATCCAAGGTCAGGAAGATTTACCCCTATGTATTCTTCTAAGAGTTTTATAGTTTTAGCTCTTAAATTTAAGGCGATCCATGTTGAATTAACTTTTGTATGTACTATATGGTGTGGGATAGGGGTCCAGCTCTGTTCTTTTGCTTGCGTGCGGATATCCAGTTGTCCCAGCACCATTTGTTGGAGAGACCAGTCTTTCCCCATTGAATGGTCTTGCTACTCTTGTTGAAAATCAATTGATTATAGATGTGTGTGTGTTTTCTTTTTTAACTTTAAATTCTATCCCATTGGTCTGTATGTCTCTCCTCATACCACATTGATTTGATTACTGTGGCTTTGTAGTGAGTTTTAAAATTGAGAAGTGCGTGTCCTTTTACTTTGTTCTTTTTCAATATTGTTTTGTCTGTTTGGAACCCTTTGCCATGTGAATTTGAATTCTGTGTAAATTTGAGGATTGGCTTTTCTATTTCCTCAAAACAGGCAGTTGGAATTTTGATAGGTTTTGTGTCAACTCTGCAGATCACTTTTGGGTAGTGTTGTCATCTTAAGTATATCGAGTCTTCCAGTCCATGAACACAGGATGTCTTTGCATTATTTAGGTCTTTAATTTCTTTCAGCAATATTTTGTAGTTTTTAGTGTATAAACTTTTCACCTCATATTATAAATGGAATTGTTAATTTCTTTTTTGGATTGTTCACTGCCGGTGTATAGAAAGATAGCTCATTTTTGTGTGTTTTATTTTGCTGAATTTGTTTATTCTAGTAATTATTTTGTGGATTCTTTGTGATTTTCTGTATTTATAGGATCATGCTATTTGCAAAGAAAGATAATTATACTTATTCCTTCATGTTGGATGCCTTTCATCTCTTTTTCTTTTCCTCTGACTAGAATGTTCAGCACAGTGTTTGAGAGCAGTGTGGAGGAAAGTGGATGTCGTTGCCTTGCTCTTAGTCCTCGGGGAGAGCTTTCAGTCTTTCGTTGAATATCGATGCTAGCGCTGGCTTTTTCATGGACGTCCTTTCTCATGGGGAGGAAATTCCCTTCTATTCCGGGTTTGCCGAGTTTTTTTTTTTTTTTTTATCATGAAAGAGCATTGGATTTTTATCAAAAGCTATTTCTGCCTCAACTGAAATGATCATGTGTTTTTTTCCTTCATTCTATTGTGTATTACATTAATTGCTTTTCATATATTGAACCACCCTTTCATTCCTGGAATAAAACCTACTTGGTTCTTTAAATCTGTCATTGAATTTGGGGTTTTGCTAGGTTTTGAAATTTATATACATGGAATCATTTACTATCCACATTTGGAAAAAATTTAGTAAGTTTCAGATACTTAGTGCACTGCCTGGCCCAAAGTTCCACTGTAGTGTTATCTAATCATCATCATGATCATTATCATCTTCATCATAATCAGTTAATGGATATCTTTATAATAGGAAACAAAGACTCAGAGAAGTGAAGTTGTGCAAATTGTCACCACAGTCAATTTTTTAGTGCATTTCACTGCTGCTGTCCTGCCCGCCCTCTCCTCTACCCTCCTTCTACCCAGGTGCGCCTTGCGAGGCACTCACACCTGGCTGCCTGCCTGCCCTCACTTCTTTCCCCTCCCCACCGTCCCCCAGGCTGTCACCTCCAGCCTCTCCCACCCCCTAGCCCTAGGAAAATGCTAGTCTACTGTTCATGTCTGCAGATTTGCCTAGTCTGGAAATTTTATATAAATGGACTCATCTAATTTGTGGTCCTTTGTGACAAGCTGTTTTAACTTACATGAATTATGGTTCATCCATGCTATAGCATCCATGCTTTGTTTCTTTTCATGATCTAATAATATTCTGTTGTATGGATATACCACAGTTTGTTTACCCACTCATTAGTTGATGGACTTTTGGGCTGTTTTCACGTTTTACTGTTACGACTAATGCTGCCATGGACATTTACATACAAGTTTTTATTTCACCATCTCCTTTTTTGAGAACTTAAATAGCATTTTATTTTATCGATTTTTAAAAAATTTTTATTTATTCATTTTAACATGTCATTGATGTATAGTATCCTGTTAGTTTCAGGTGTACATCATAGTGATTTGATAATTATATACATTATGAAATGTTCACCACGATAAGTCTAGTAACCTGTGTCAGAGTTATTACAGTGTCATTGCCTAATAATCCACTATGCTGTACTTCACATCCACGTGACTTATTTTTTATTGGAAGTTTGTACCTTTAATTCCCTTCACCTATTTTGCACTCTACCTCATTTTAATTCTTAGCAGCTCTCTGAGGAGTGGGGTGTGTGTGTGTGTAAGTATGCAGGGTGCTTGGATATTCATGGTTAGAACAAATGGAAGGGGTCAAGGGACACTCGGAGGTCAGAGCAGCAGTTATACACGGCCTGGCACAGTGTTTTGACATTTGATCCACCTGCACGGCTGCACTGGTGAATACTGGCCCATGGGATTTGGCCTTACAGGGCCACAGGGCATGTATGTTTAGAAGCCTGGGCCTCTCCTGGGACTGGGCCACGTGCTGGCAGGGATGGCTTGCTGCCCACACGCTGAGGCAACTGGTGCCCTGGGGCACTTCAGTAGGCACCTGACTGCCAGGCATGACCTCTGAATCACTGGGCCCAGCCGGGCGCCTTGCCTGCGTCAGCAGGGGCCGCCTGAGGGTTTCTCTGGGAGAGGCACTTCCTGCCCATTCTCTCATCCACCCTCCTCCCGCTCCGGTGCCCCCTGTGTGGCACCGTCACGCTGAGCTACCTGTCCTGCCCTGTGTCCCCACCCCCTTCTTGGTTCAGGTGAATACATCAAGACCTGGAGGCCGCGGTATTTCCTGCTGAAGAGTGATGGCTCCTTCATTGGCTATAAGGAACGGCCCGAAGCCCCCGACCAGACCCTGCCCCCCCTAAACAACTTCTCTGTTGCAGGTGCGTCTTGAAGTGGGTGGGTGTTCAGAGGACGGTGGCAAGTCTTAGGGGCATGTGGGGTCAGCTGTTCTTGGGCTGTGGGCCTGACCAGGGCCTGTGAGCCCTGTTTCCCGTCCTGCTGCTGCTCTACCTGTGTGTTAGGTGGGCCCTGGGGCTGTGCCGGTGGGTGAGGGAGTGTGGGAAGCAGGGAGAAGCCAGGCGTTCCCCAGCCCTACTCCCGCCCCCAGGCGGCACTGCCTCTGTGGTTCTAGCTGCTGCTGGCCGGGCCCTGGGGTTCTGGCTGGTGTCAGATGCCTCTGGGCTCTGCTAACAGCCTGTTTCTCCCTCTCTCTAACCTGGAGGCAGCTGTGGCCTCCCTCCAGCTGACGGCAGGGCTGACCTCATGTCCTCCGTCCCTCCGGTATCCAGGTAGTGCCTTCCAGCTGGACCCTGGCCAGTGAAAGCTTGGCAGGCCCAAAGCCGTTGCCTGGGCCTTGCGGAGCCACAGTCCTACCTCTGACCCCCTTCTTCCTACCTTCCCTGCTGACCTATTTGGTCACCACATCACCATATCCTCAGTATCCCATCTCCTAAGAACATTCCTGAGACATTCACATCTCCACTGCCACTCCTCAGCCGAGACCACTGCCCTCTCCCACCGAGCTCCCTGCTCCGGAGTCTTGCCCAGTCTGCCCCCACTGTTCTCACTGGAATCCAGGCCCAGGCCCCACTCTGTCCTGCTTAAAACCTTGTCCTGGTTGCTTTCCCCTTGTGCTGGGGACTCCGACATGGCTGCTTCCAGCCCTGGCTCCTCACCTGAACGACCAGCTCTCTGCACATTTCTCTCTGGGTGTCCTTTAGGTTCCTTACACCCACCATGTTCAAAACTGGCCTTATAGCCCCCTTCTCTCCCCAACCTTCTACTCCCTGTCTCCATCTGGGGGAGGGTCATATTGCCCCTAGTCCACAGGCTTTGGCCTCATCCTAGGTGCCTCTCTCTGCCTACCCTCCAGCATGTCTGCCTGCCCTCGCCTCGCCTCCGCGTGGCTCTGCTCTTGGTCGATCCCTGGGCTCCTCCCTGGGCTCCTCCCTGGGCTCCCAGCCTCTATTCTCTCTCACCCTGTGCATGGCAGCCAGAGAACTGTCTGCATTTGTTCATGTCCCTTCCCTATTTAAGCCTTCCGTAGGTCCCTCTTGCTTTCAGACAAAGTCTAGATCCTTCCCCATGCCCCTGAGCCCTGCAGGGCGGTCCCTGCCTGCGTCTCCAGCCTCTCTCTTCTCACCTAGAGCAGAACTTGACATTTCCTGAGTGTGCGGGGCGTCTCTGGCACTTCTAGGCTCTGGACACGGTGCACCCTTCTGCCTGACTGGCCACGTTCTCTCTTCTGTCAGGGCTCAGGGCAGAGATGCCTCTTTCTCTGGGAGGTCCCCCTGGGGTTCCCCCCATCACTGCCCTGATGCTGAGCTGTCTAGTGGTCTTGTCCCCATCTACACACACACTGCATCTCTAGCCTCATGGGGGCAAGTCCAGGGTTGTCTCAGTCACTCACGTGCCCCAATACCATCTGATGTGAGGCTGGCTTAGGGAATGTGAGCTGCAGGCCGGCAGGGCTGTCCCCTCACCCTCCCTCTGTCCTCTTGCTTGCAGAATGCCAGCTGATGAAGACCGAAAGACCGCGGCCCAACACCTTTGTCATACGCTGCCTGCAGTGGACCACAGTCATCGAGAGGACCTTCCACGTGGACTCTCCAGATGAGAGGTGAGTCTGCACTCTGCGCGGCTGTGCTGTGAGAGTGGCCAGGCCCAGTGAGGGCGAGGGGTGCACGTGCACAGACTCCCCAGGCCCTGCTGGCAGTGTCCCGTCTCAGCCTTTGCTGTGGGGGTCTCCCAGCTGGAACGGGGAGGAGCTGGGGTGTCTCCAGTGTGCAGAACTCCCTTATGTTCCTGTGGGGACTGGAGGGTGCCTTGGAAATCTCAGGCAGAACTTGGTGGCAGTTTGGAGTTCGGAGCAACTTCAGGGACTGGTGGAGGGTCCGGGAGCTGTATTTGTGATGAGCATCTCTGTAGATTGTGAGGCAGGTGGCCCAGGATTCGCTGTCATAATCAGAAGAGCTGATACAGACTCTCCTAGTTCGAAACCCGAACGGTGTAAGCAGGCGTCTGGTGGGTGCTTCACTCGGGCTCTGCCCACTTTCTACCCCTAGGTGACCACTCCTCTCATGTGCCTGCAAGGGCTGCTTTCTGTGGGAAGGACTCATTCAAATCCAGACTTTGCGCCCTACTCCCCTTGTGTTGTGTTTTGTTTTGTTATTTACACAAAAGGTGTAGCATTGTACACAAACCGTTTTGAACTTGCTTCCTACTGTATGGATCTTGGGGAGTCTTCCTGCTCCGATATATAGAGTGCTGCTGCTGGTTTTTTTTAAACAGCCGCACATGAATGTTTCCGGGTTTGTCGAGTGGTTCTTTGTGGATGGTGACTGCGGTTGTTACCAGCATTTGGCTCGTTATGAGCAGTGCCACAGTGCTGGACCTGTGTTCGTCTCATCAGCATAGATGCTGGTAAATCTGTGAGATGAATTCGTAGATGGAGGATTGCTGGGTTACAGGGAATATGCATTTGTAATGTGGAGAAATGTTTTATAGGCCATGTCTGAGTGTCCACACAGCTTTATGTTTTCAAACATGTAGATTTTTACCAATCTGACCAGTGGGAAATGGCACCTCAGGATGGCTTTTAATTGGCCTTTTATTTGTGGGTGAGTTTGAGTATCCTTTCGTATGTTCAGGGGCCATGCTGGTTTCTGCTTCTGAACTGTCTGTTCAGGTCCTTTGTCTTTTTTTTTTTATTTGGTAGTCTTTTTCTTATTTACTTCTGAAAATTACATATTAGTGAACATAGTTCTTTATACTGAGTGTCACATATTTTCCCCCCACTTTGTCCCTTTGGGCCTCTCTTTGAGAAACATTCCTTCAGCTTATCTGCGGGGTGAGGATTCCGCTGACCGCCTGGAGAACCCTAAAATGGTGCTGTGACAGGAATGTTCTATACTCGTAGTCCCCGAGAGGGTGGCCATTAGTCACATGTGCCTGCCAAGCATTTGCAGTGTTGTTAGCGCAGCCGAGGTATGGAATTCTTTTATTTTATGTAATGAAATTTAAACAGCCACATATGGCTAGTGGCTGCCGTGTTGGACAGTGCATTTCTAGAGCATATGCAAAACGGTGTCACAGGACATGTTAGCACAGCCCATACTGTAATTACGGTTGCGTGCCTTCCTGGGGTTCAACATATGCTCGCCGCACCGAGGGGGACAGAATTGCCATCTTAGGCCAGCTGAAATGTTCGTTGCTCAGTTGAAAACTGGAGACCAAAACATAGACTGCCAGTCAGAGCGGATTCGGACCAGTAGGTGCATAGGATCGGGTATTGGGTTGAGTTCTGATGCATGGGTAGGAGCTGGCCACAGAGGTAGGAAAGAAAAAGTGACTCCAGGAAAAGGGGACAGCGTATAAGAGGCCTGAGGATGAGACAGTCGTTATTCCAGGGTTTTATGTCACCAAATAATCAATGGCCAGGGGTTTTAGAACAGGGGCAGGGGGTTGTGTGTGGAGAACCTTGATGCTGGTGAGCTCAGCCAGGGCCTGGACTCTAGATGGAGATCCCCACGGGGCTTGGCAGACAGTGAATCAGTTCGGGTTTGTCACAGGGTTGCTAAAGATTCAGGGGGATGACAAACAGGAAGCCCTTGATTCACCAGTACCTGGCACACAGTGTGCAAGTCTGGAAGAGGAGCAGTGGGAGCTGGCAGGGGGTTTTAGTAGGCCAGAGGCCCACACTGGTTTCCATTTTAGTGAGATACCGTGCCCTTCAGTGTGGGGAAGAGTCCCTTTCCTAAACTGGGTGTCCTGCTCTGCGACCGACCCCAGGGCAGCGTGGGCCAGAGACCCAGCTCTGGGCTGTCCTCGCTGCCCCGGAGGCTCAAACCCAGGGAGGGCGGGGTTGAGGTGGGGGATTGGGGGCCAAGGGCGGACAGGCTACCCTGTGAGCAGTTCTTGCCTAGGTGCTGTAGCAGCCCGCTCACTGGGCTTCCCGTAGCCTCTCCTGCCTCCCAGCCGCCCTCCCAGACAGCAGGAGGATTCCCTGACCCTCCGCCCTGCCAGCCGGTTTCCGACGTGTGTTTAGTGTAGTAATTGTCCAGGTTCCTGCACCTCCATTCGACAGTTCAGCATTTCCTGCGTTTTCCTCATCTGCTTTGTCTTATACTGGACCTTGAACTTCTGCTCTTATTCGTGACACTTAACCTCTTTAATGTGTTGGCAGACATCTCCTAAGAATGAGAACTTTCTCCTACAGAAGTGTGGTGGTGGTATCACACCTGAGGTGATTCTTTATAATATATATTTACTAACATTCTTCCCATAGCCATGTCATACTTGAATTTCCCCAGTTGTCCTCAAGGTGTTGTTTTGCACACCAGCATTTACTCAAGGTACATGTCTCTTTGGCTTATTTTAATCTCGTCAGCCCTTTGTCTCCCCGTCCCCATAATGCTGATGTTTTCAGATAAGCCAGGTTGTCTTGTAGAACGTTCCACACTGTAGATGTGTCATACTACTGCCTTTCGGCACAGTTTACTTTGTTCTTCTGTGCCTAAATTTCCTGTAAATCTGAAATTAGGTCTGGAGCATGGTTTGCAAACTACTTTCTGGCCTCCTGTTTTGTAGATAAAGTTTTATTGAAGCAACCACACCCATGGTTGCTTTTTCCCTATTATGGCAGAACTGAGTCGTTGTGACAGACACCTTATGGCCTGCAAAACCTAAAATATTTACTATTTGGCTCTTTACTGGAGAAGTTTGCAGACTTCTGGTCTTGGCAGATGTACTTAATAATGCATTGTATTAGCACTTTTTAATGTCAACCTTATCACATAATTTCTCTACTTAGAACTCTGAGTGGCTTTTCAGTCCCGCTTCGGAGTAAACTCCAAAATCTGCCATATTCCCCAAAGCCCCACGGGATCTGACCTTCTCCTCAGAATCAGTTTGTACCACTAGTTCCCCTACTTGAGCCACACTAGTCGCCGTGCTGTTCCTTAAAATGTGCCAGATGTACTTTCTACCTCAGGACCTTTGCACTTGCCGTTCCCTTTGCTCAGAATCCTCTTCCCCCAGATAGCGTTCCAGTTCTCTCCGTAACTTCACGAGGTCTCTGTTCAGACGCCACCTTCTTGGAGTGTCCTGCCCCGCACCCATGACTCTTACCCTCACCTTGCTCTATTTTTCTTTATAACACTTATCTTTCGGTTTTGGCTTTCCTGTTTATTTTAGGTATTCAATAAATGTTTGTTGAATGAGTAAAATAATTAAAATGAATTCTTGTTTTAAGATCTTTACATATATTAACTCGTTTTACCCTCACAGCATTTCTCGGGGTAGTTCCTCACCTGTGAAACAGGGATAGTGATTGTGAAACAGAGGCACAAGGGGTCGGGGAATGAGAGAAAGACCCCACCAGGCAGGGCGGGGCCTGGATCCGCCAGCAGCCCATGTGAGGGCGTCTGTGACCGCGGGGGCCCTCAGATGCCCTCCTGCTGTAAATACCCTCTGGGTCAGAGGAGGGCCCTGCTTAGGGGGAGAGGTCCCCCATCTGCTATCAGACTAGCCATCAGCTGCTACCTCGCCTGTGTGGTGAGGGTGGCCCCGCCGCCTCTGGTTCACAGGCTTCCCTCTGGGTGTGTGCCGCCATGCTCGGCAGGTACCCCGGGGCTGGGGCCCAGGCTCCTGCGCCTCTCTACGGGGCTCAGCTCTCTGGCTGTGTGCTGAACGAAGGCGGGATGCGGAGGCGCGGGGTGCGGCCGCCCTGTGAGTCCTGCCTGTTGTTACCTATCCTCCCCTTCACCTGCTCTGCCGCCAGTGCCTTCTGCCCTGGGACCGCGTAGTCCCCTCACGCTCCTCTCGCTTCCCCGTCCATACCCCACACACAGTAGCTGCTGACTTAAATCAAATCAGACCCTGTCACCCCTGCATAAACCCTGTGGAGTGACTTCCCAGGATGTTACGATGTAAATCCCTAACATGTGGCATGTGGCATCGGGTGTGGTTGGGCCTGTCCTCCCCCCACCCTCCCGCCCGGTCTCCTCTGTTCCCCTCTCTGCCAGATCCAGCCATATTGCACCCCTGGGCCCTCTGCAGGAACCCCAGGCTCACACCTGTTTGGACCTGCGCTGTGCTGTTCACCTGCCCGGTCCCTCTCCCTCCCAGCATGCCTCACGGCTGTCGCCTTCCCTCCATCTCATCTCACTGCCTGTTTCCAGCACTGGGGTGGTTTGTGTTCCAGGGACATCGTTCGGGCCCTGGCTTACACTCCAGTCCCTAGAGAGACTTCCCCACCCCCTCCGGCAGGGGCTTCTCCCTCCAGTCACTACACTGGTCTTCCCTGCCAGGCCGGGTGCTCCACGGGGCTGTTTCCTGCGCAGCCTCCACACATAGAGCAGGGCTGGAGCTTGGAAGGCACGTGGGGCACATGCTGGCCGGGCGGCTGGGCGAGTTCTCACTGCTGCCCTCGGAGTTGCTCACCCTGTGCCAGGCGCTGCCCCGAGTGCTCTGTGTCTGGTGTTGCGTTTCACCCTTACATCACCCCGTGGTCCCTGCTCCACGTGTCAGCCAGCTGCGGCACAGGAACGTTAAATCACCTCCACAGTGTTGCCTCCAGCAGGGGCAGAGTTAAGATTCATGCCAGGCCAGTCTGTGCTCTCAGCCTCCGTGCGCTGCGCAGCGCACTGGGGCACACAGGTTGGGGAAGCGCGGCCGCTCAGGACGCCCGGGGCCAGTCTGCAGCACAGCCGAGCTCCACGCCCTGGCTCCCAGCTCCTGAGCCTGTGCTGCACTTGCTTCATGCTGCTTGGGGGCCTGGTACCCCCCAAATGTGCCTTCCCTGGCACCAGAGCCCAAGTGAGGAATAAGAAGGCTCCTGTTGGGAGAAGTGCTTTGGGGACAGTAGGGACACCTGGGTCCCTAGGCCTCTGCTGGCTGTGTAACTGGGCAGACGTCAGCCTCTCTTGTCTCACTTTATAGGAGGAGGTGGGTAATAGTACCTACTTTGTAGAGTTGTTGGAGAACTCGAGACATTACCTCACGTGAAGGGTCTGACCATCTTATGTGAGGTAAATTGTCCTCTTAGAAATTTTAAAATGCCTTCAGAGGTAAGAGCAGGGGTTTAAAAATCAGAGTGTGCCCTTGTGAGTGGAGGCATTTGTGTTGTGGTCTTTGTGGGGAGTCCCTCTTGGACAGGGGGCCCCGGACGGAACTCCCAAATGGCAGGCAGCTTTTCCTTGCTCCTCCCAGCTCCATGGCGTGCTGGTCCTCACTCCTGCGCCTTCCTGGGAGAGCGCCTGCTTGATCCTCCTGGGCCTCATGCTCAGGGACCGCTGTGTGCACCTCTGTGTGCCTCAGTTTCCATATTAAAGGCACTCCTGCTCCCCCTCTAGCACTCCTGAGGGAAACGGAGTGAGATGGTATCTGGAGCTGGTGTTTTTCTCATTTTGTTTTTTGGGAGCAGGAGGTTGGGTTCCCTGGGGGCTCTCCCTTGGGGAGTGGAAGGCATGTCCGCTCTGGGCTGGGGCTCCCCTCTGCCCCACACACTGTGTTGCAAACCCTCCAGGAGCATCCTGGACCAGGCCCTTGCTTTTTCTCTGAATTCTGAGTGCTGCAACCTTGCAACCTCGGTCCAGTTGGAACAGGATGTGGGGCTTGTGAGGCGTTGGGAGAGCCCGTTACCCCCAGCCAGACTTCTGCATCCCCTCAGACTCCGTGGCCCCTGCAGGGCTGGGCACCTGAGTCAGGGTGGGTGGGGTAAGCCAGGCCCTGCTCAGTGTCTTCTCCAGCTTCCATGAGCTGAGCGCTCTCTCTGCGTGTGGTGCTTTGCACACAGCAGCTCACCAGTGTCTCAGTGTCCCCAGTCGACTGAAGAGTGGGGTGGACTGGGAGGGGCAAGCTTGCCAAGGTGGCGGAGTTGCCACCTGAGCCCCAGCCAGTGTGGCACTGGAGCCTGTGTTCCTTTCCAGCAGCCCTGCAGCCCAGAGAGGCCACTCCAGGGTAGTCCCTTGCAGCCATCTCCAGAGGTCCTGTGGTGTGGGCACCGTCATTTATTCAGGCCACTGTTGATGCACTGTCTGTGTTCTCCCTTATAAACGAAGATGAGAGCATACTGCTCGTCTTAGTCTGCAACTTGATTTTTTCATGTGACAGTTCCTTTTTTTTTTCCTTTTTAATATATTCAGTGTATCTCTTAGGATATTGGTGATTTTTTAAAAGAAGATCCATGGTCTTGCACCCAGTCAGCATTTTAATATTTCTAAGAGGACAGTTACGATCTGGTAAAGGAAATCATGGCTGTGCCCCCACCCGCATCTTTTGATAAACAGGAATATTGATGCAGGCATAGGGATTTATATCGCAATTGGTTCCAAAGAGGCACAGGGTAAAACAAGTTGAGAAATGGCCCGCCTGAGGCATTGGGTCAGGGAGGGAAGAGGCCCGTTCCACTCTGCCTGGATGTGCACTGGGCCTCAGTGTACCAGGCCTGGGGCCACGTGGACTCCAGCAGCCTCACTCTCACCCAGATACCTCTCAAGTACCTGCCTGTGTGCTGGGCCCACTGTGTATAAATAGATGAAATCCCTGTCTTCATGGGCCTGCCGTACATGGGTTACGGGTCCCCAGACTCGGCTCGGCCTTGGGAGGGCCATTGGGCCAGCACTTGATGTTTGTGCTTGCAGTGTTCATGCATCTGTCTTAGGAAGCACGCTCTTGTGCAAGTGAGGCCACTTTGAAGGCGGGGCTTCTGTGTGTGAACTGGGGCCTTGGAGATTGGTTGCTGCCTGGCTCAGCCAACTTTGGAGCTAAGCAAGGATGGCCTGCCCCCAGCCCCAGAAGGTCCAAACCCTGTGATTCCAGATACCAGGCTTGGAATAACCACTGTGTTTCCTTGAATTTTTTTTAAATTAATTTATTTATTTTAGGTGAGGCAATCCTTGGTTGACTTCACAGATTGCAAGGACTTTGTAAGCTTACAAGCCCTTTTTTTTATGCCTACAGCACCTGGTCTTCCTAGGTGGTCTCCCATCCGAGTACTAACCAGGCCCGACCCTGCTTAGCTTCTGAGATCAGACAGGATGGGGCTTGTTCAGGGGAATTTTGTTTTTTTAACCTGTGCCTCAGTTTCCCCATCTGTAATGCAAGGGAAGGGGTGAGTGCCCTGTGCGTGTTTGTTATCAGAGGATGGCGGAATGAGTCTGTCCTTCCAGTTCCCCTGTATCAGGAGCACCTTCCAGAGGCGCTCGTGCTTACGTGAGCACGTGCACGTAGATTCCATTTGTTCCCGACTTCGGTGGCATGACGACCGTGCTCTTCTGTACCTGCGCTTTCTCACTTCGTACCTCTCAGATCATTCGGTGTCCACGCATAGCTGCCTCGTTCTTTCTTTTGGCAGCATAATGTCTCCTCTCCATCCCAGACTGCCCCTTGAGCAGTACTGTTACTGTTGGTGTATGCCATCACCTGAAGACACAGCACTGTCTTATATAACGCCAAGGAAAAGCAGTATCCTGTGTATCCTGGGGCCGATGGATCCCAGAAGCACAGCTGACCCTTGAACAACACACGGGTTTGAACTGCGCAAGTCCACTTACATGTGGATTTTTCTCAATGCTGTAAATGTGTTTTCCCTTCCTTAGGATTTTTTTAAAAACTTTATTATAAGGAAACAGTAGTATATGATACATATAACATACAAAATATGTATTAATCAGCAGTTTATGTTATCAGTAAGGCTTCTGATCATTAGGCAATTAGTAGTTAAGTTTTGGGGGAGTCAGAGGTTATATGCAGATTTCAGCTGTGGGGGCAGGGGAGTTGTCAGCCCCCATCAGGGTCAGTGCTAGTGCTCTTTGGTACATGCGGAAGTGGAGACTCAGGGCAGGCCAGCCTCAGCTTTGGCCCGGCCACTTGCTCCCTGCGTGATCCCAGTGCCTCAGGAGCGCAGGGTTGTAGCACCTGCTGCCTGGGGCCCAGTGGCGATTTTGGAAGATGCAGCGCTCCCTGGGGCTTCTTTAAATCTCTGTGATTTGGGAGGTGGCCTGCTGTGCTCTGAATTTTCTCACTCCTAACGAACGTTTTATTTTCCCCACTCTTTGTGTGGCTGTTTTATAGATATAAGCAAAATCTCTAGAGGGTTCAACAGCTGTTGGGTTGAACCACTTAAAAAATTGTGTGGTAGGTCAGGAGTGGGAGGTATGGACAATTTAGTATTATTCAGCCTTATATATCTATATGTATTTTTGGTCTCCGGTCACTTTTACTTCTGTTTCTCTAAACAGAACAGCTTGTAAGTATCAGAAGCAGTCTCTTCCCCACAAGTTCCGAATCATGGCTGTGACTGAACTAGCATATTGTTCTTAAACCAGGCTCCCTTTTGCTGGGACCTGTGTCCCTGTCTGCCACCTTTCCTTTGCTGGCCGTGTCCTGCGAGAACCCCTGGCCCTGACGTGAGAGCCATGTCGGCAGCTCTTGCCTTGTAAGATTTTCCGCTTCTCTGGCTAACAAATGCTTTCTTTTACTCTTGGTTTTCTTTTACAAAACATTGGGATGCTTGAGCTGGAGGAATTCAGAGCACTCTCTTTCTCATGCAAGGCTCAGGGTGGGGGCTCATTTTTGAGGGACTGAGAACCAAGGTGGTCACCCCTCTTTGACCATTTAATTGCTGTCTGACTTCAAGTGGCCCTCAGGCCGGGCCACTTCTGGGACATAGATGGTCCCTGTCCTTATTCCACTCTTGCCCTCTCTCACTCAGAGGGTCTGTAAAGTTTCACTCTGGTCCCATCAGCTCTCCCCAGCTGAGACAGATCTTGCCAAAATGCCCAAAGATGTTTGGTCATATGCTTGTCCATTGGAGGGGTGGGGCTGAGCCCTTCCTGCCCCAAGGCCCAGGCTGCCCAGGACTCATGGCTCCCCTGCTGTGTCCCACACAGGGAGGAGTGGATGCGAGCCATCCAGATGGTGGCCAACAGCCTCAAGCAGCGGGGCCCAGGTGAGGACCCCATGGACTACAAGTGTGGCTCCCCTAGTGACTCTTCGGCGGCCGAGGAGATGGAAGTGGCAGTCAGCAAGGCACGGGCCAAGGTGGTAAGTGCTGGGGGGACAAGTGGCCAAGGGGTAAGGGTTGCTAGTCTGTGAGCACCCTCCCCCACCAGCTCTGGCCCTTGGTCTCCGCAGAGTGTGCAGGGGCCCAGCCCAGCCCATGACCACCCCGTAGGACGGGCGACGCCAGGGTGCAGATGCCCCAGGGCTGCCCCATGTCCACAGCGTGAGGGACAGCCTCACCCCCAAAGGTTGCCAAGGCCCTGCCATCCCCACATCGGTGCCCTCTCAGGGCCTGCGCCTGGGAGGGCTGTGTGGTGGGGGAGCCGCCCGGAGCCCCCCCCTGCCCTTCCCGAGCTGGCAGCAGCGTCCTTTGATTTTCCTTTTTTCTTTGTGAAAACTTTCTCCCACGGGCTGTGTGCCAAGCGCTGCCAGCCCCACTTTCTCTCTGTCTCTGGCAGACCATGAATGACTTCGACTATCTCAAACTCCTTGGCAAAGGCACCTTTGGCAAAGTCATCCTGGTGCGGGAGAAGGCCAGTGGCCGCTACTACGCCATGAAGATCCTGCGGAAGGAGGTCATCATCGCCAAGGTGGGGGCTCCCTGGCCGCCTGGTCACCGCTGGGGGCGGGTGCTGTGCACAGGGCCAAGACACTTACCCGTGTCTTCTGCTGCCAACATCTCATTTCCCACCAAACCCATCCCCTAGGCTCAGTCCTATAAGTCCCTGGTCAGAGAAGGCGTGCCCAAGGCCCGGAGAGAGCCAGTCTGCCTGCTGCACCCCACCCTCCCTCTGGGTGCCCAGGGAGGGTGGTGGAGAGAGTCTGACGGGGGCCTCCCCCAGTCAGGGCCTAAAAGGTGGCATTCAGGGTAGGGTGTCTCAGTAGGAGGCTGGGCCAGGAATGGAATTCTATTCTTTTTTTCCCTTAAAGTTTTAAAATGGAAAATTCGTAACATACATAAAATTTTTAAAAGAAAAATAAATATAATGGACTCCCAAGTAGCCATCACCAGCTTCACCAGCTAACATTTGGCCAGTCTTGGTATCTTGTTTCATTAGCTCTGCCTTCCGCCTTTTTTCTTCTGGAATACTGTAAGGCGTGTTTTAGATAGCATATAAGTTACCCACACGTACTCAGATATGTATCTTTAACAAGTGAAGATTTTAAAGACTGTAATCAGGCCTCTGTGATCATATCCAACAAAATGAACAACCCTGATGTCCCTGGTCCAGAGCAGGGTTTCTCAGCCTCAGTGCTGTTGACAGTTTGGGCCACACTGTTCTGTGCTGTGGTCTGTCCTATGCACTGTAGGATGTGCAGCACTGTCCTTGGCCTTAGCCCACTAAAGCCAGTAGCTCTTCCCCTTTCCCTGAGTTGTGACAGTCAAAAATGCCATTATTACCAAATGTCTCCTGGGGACAGACTGGACCTGGAGAAGAGCCAGCGTCCGGGTCTGCAGGTGGTTCCAGATTGTTAGGTGCTCTCTGGGTGATTGCTGTGCCTGATACCAGGGCTGAGCCCGTGTTGGTCTCGGGAGGGCCTGTGACACTGCTGCTGGGCCCACCCTCAAGTTGCCAGTGGGCCTAGGAAAGGGCCCGAGAATTTGTACTTCTCCCAAGTTCTCAGGCGTGGCTGATGCTGCCAGTGTGGGGCCTATACTCTGAGAGCCACTGCCCCATGGCCTAGAGCCCTGATTCTAGGTCCAGGTCCCTCTTCCAGCAAGAGCATTGCTGGGTGGCGATTCCCAGGGCCTATGGCATCACCTCAGGGCTCTTGTGATGTCTGCTTGTTCCCCCTTAGGGATGTTAAAATTGGCCCATGGGTTCGGGGAGGTGACAGCCTGATTCCTTCATCATAAAGTCCTCATCAACCTCTCACCTTGTGGTTTTAAGAGTGAGCCACTCAGTGTCTTCGCATGGGTCCATTATTTCATTAGGGCTCATGGAGGGTAGCATGCCACTCCTGCCGTTTTCTCTCTGCATATGGCGAGGAGTGGACTGCTCTTCACCGGGATATCGCTCCTCATCCCTCAGGTTGCGGGGCGGTGGGCAGGCATGTCTTTGCCCACCATCTCCTCACCCAGCCTCTGTCTACAGGATGAAGTCGCCCACACGGTCACCGAGAGCCGGGTCCTCCAGAATACCAGACACCCATTCCTCACTGTGAGTGGCACTCCCCTCAGGCCTGTGCGCCGTGCAGGGGGCTGCTAGGCCAGCACCTTCAGGCAGAGCTGAGAATGAGCCCAACCCTGCCTCTGTGACGAGCAGACCAGTGTCGGCCAGGCGCCTGGGGCCAGGTGTTCCTGGGCTCCCCAGATGGCCTGAACCAAGACCCTTGGAGTGGCAGCTTCTTTATAGACAGTAGATGCATGTCTGCACCTCAGCTGACTGATGAAGTCACACTACAGGATGGCCCCAAGAGCATGGCTACTGTCTTTATGAGTTTGAGGCACTTAGCCCAGCTGGTTGAAGTGGGAGCATTATTTGTTTTTGTTTTAAAATGTACTCCTAAGAAGCAGATGTATCATTGTGCTGCCTGTCACCGTAGGCTGAGCAGACACCTCTTTGGGCCATAGTCTCCAGCAAGGCCAGCAGCCATCAGTTAAATGGACCAGGCTGAGGATGTCTTGTAGGTTGTTTCTGAAGCTCAGTTGCTGTCCAGGTGTCCTGTTAAGCCATGGCCCTTGTTCACATGTAATCTGTTGAGGTATTTCCATGTAGAGGACAGAGAACAATAGAGTGGTTGTGAGCAGAGGGGTCACCCAAGGGTCCTCTGAGGAACCCTCTGTAACGCTCTGTAGGCACAGTTTGAGGACTACTCTTTGTTGGCAGATCACTTACCCATCCCGTCTTGGGGTCAGCTCTGGAGCTACCTTAAGCTCCCAGCCAGCAAACTTTGTGTGCGTGCACATGTGTGCATGTGTGTGTGCGTGCACGCATGCATGAGTGTAACACGTTTGACTAACATAGGAAGAGTAAGGAGGCGTGGAATGGCTCTGGTTGCTCAGAACGCAGTCTCCCCTCCCAGCCCTGCCTCTTGGAAGCTTCATGAAGGCAGAGGACAGGATTGCTCAGCACAGTAACCCCCGGCCCTCAGAGCCGCGAGCTCATTCACGTACCCTGAAAGGCGAACTACAGTTTGAACCCCAGCTGCCCAGCTCCCACGGCGGGCCAGGGTGGCTGTGTCCAGCAGTCGGCAGCACCCTGGCTCCCTCCCCTCCCCACAGGCGCTGAAGTACGCCTTCCAGACCCACGACCGCCTGTGCTTCGTGATGGAGTACGCCAATGGCGGCGAGGTGAGCCTCCCCGCACGCCGCCCCCCTTTCCATGTCTCCTTCCCGAGTGAGAGTGTGGTGGCGAGCGGAGGGGGCGGAGGGAGCCTCCTGGCTGTCAGCTCGTCCCACCCTCCCACCCCTCGAGGCAGGTGTTGTCTTCCCATTTGCAGGTGGGGAAGTGGGCTCAGGGGGGTCGAGGGCCTTGTCCAGGTTCACACAGCTAGGGGGATGGTGGGTAGGGTACAAACCGAGGCACAGGGAGGTGTGTAGAGGGGTGACAGTGCTGCAAAGAGAGCGTGTGCCAGCCCTCTGCTCTCCGAGCCCTGATGAGTCACTCGCTGTCGCCTGATCCGGTCCTTCACACCTCTCTCTCTCGTGCAGCTGGCAGATGTAGCTCACTGGCTCACGAGTGTGGGTTTCAGCCCATTGGGTCTCACAGCTGCTTCACTTGCTCATGACTTGTGTTCCTCTGCTTTCTTGCTGCCACTTTCTCATTCACTGTCCCCTTCGTGGCATCCCCCCTGGCTTTCCCCTGGCGCTTGCTGTCGGTCCTGTACTCTTCATCCTTTGCTCACTTTTTGCTCACGGGAACTCTACTCATCGTCCCTCATTCGGTCCTTCTCACTGTCACTTGCCGGTTTATGGAGCAGGTGTCACCATGTCACTGGAAAGGGTCTCACTATCCCCCCCCCCCCCTTCCGTTGGCAGCTGTTCTTCCACCTGTCGGGAGCGCGTCTTCACGGAGGAGCGGGCCCGCTTCTACGGCGCAGAGATCGTCTCAGCCCTGGAGTACCTGCACTCGCGGGACGTGGTTTACCGTGACATCAAGGTAGCACACGGTCAGCTCTTGGCAAGGGCCCTTCTGAGCCTCCTAGAGCAGACAGACGCTCCTGTGCTCCTGTGTCCATTGGTACCAGCACGTTAGAAGATGGCCTGGCAGAAGCCACCGCCGTGAACGTACGGGTGCCCTGTGAGCCAGCCATTGTGCCCTAGCCGTGTGCACATCAGGACAGACAGGCTCTTAGCACTGTTCACACTAACCCCAGACCGAAAGCAGCCCGGCTGCCCGCTGCTGCAGAAAGGATCAAATCATGTGCTGTGTTCGCACTCTGGGACTCTGCACAGCTTTAGGAGAGAACGAAGTCCACGGACACAGCTCATGGGCTGACGTTGAGGGGGAAAGCCAGGACAGGACGAATCTGTGTCGTTTATAGGTGTACGCATAGGTGGGAGAAGCCGCAGAGAAGAGCAGGGATAAGGTGGTTTCTCCGTCAGGCAGGGAGCGGCTCCTCACGTGGAGGGGGTGCATGAGTCCGAGGGGCTGGTGGTGGTCTCTTCTGACCCGGGGGAGGTCATACAGAAGCCAGTTAAATAGCCCATTTGAGTGAAGTTTAGGAAAAAATAGAAAAATATGGTGTCCCTCATATCCAGAGTTGGACAACTGCGGCCCAGTGGGGGAGGCAGCTCGGGCAGGGCCTAGCTCCACCTCTCTCTGCCTTGCTTCTCTCCGGCTTCCCTGGGGGTCGGCCGGGGGCGTGGGAGGCTGTTGGCAGCTGGCCTCCCTCTGAGCCGCAGAGGGTGAGGGCTTAACCCTGTGCCGGCGGTGTGCCCTGTGGCCCAGCCTGGAGCCTCTGGTGTGACAGCTGCCACCCCACGCCACAGTCCCCTCCAGGGCAGGTCTGGGCATGTGGGGTCTCGGGGGCTGGCAGGAAGCTTGGGCAGGATATGTCCCTGATGCACTGACTTTTCCTACAGCTGGAAAACCTCATGCTGGACAAAGATGGCCACATCAAGATCACTGACTTTGGCCTGTGCAAAGAGGGCATCAGTGACGGGGCCACCATGAAAACCTTCTGCGGGACCCCGGAATACCTGGCACCTGAGGTGTCTGGGGCTGGAGGTCCCAGGGGCTTGTGAGGCCAAGGGAGGTGGGGCCCTGGGACCGTGCGTTTCCCTTGCCCAGAAGCTCTGATTCCTTAGGTCGTCCTCAGTTCCAGGCAGGGCCCAGTTCCCACTTGTCCCTGGGCCCCTGTCATCTCCTGGGCCCCAGGATGTGGGCCTGGCCCCTCACGGCCCCTCCCTGCCAGGTGCTGGAGGACAACGACTACGGCCGGGCGGTGGACTGGTGGGGACTGGGCGTGGTCATGTACGAGATGCTGTGCGGCCGCCTGCCCTTCTACAACCAGGACCACGAGCGCCTGTTCGAGCTCATCCTCATGGAGGAGATCCGCTTCCCGCGCACGCTCGGCCCCGAGGCCAAGGCCCTGCTTGCTGGGCTGCTCAAGAAGGACCCGAAGCAGAGGTGAGGGCCGGAATCTCACCTGCGCAGCCCAGCGCCACTTGCTGCCACTGTCCCCTCGGCCTGGAGGGGCAGTGTCCACAGGCTTATGTGGCGTGTGTTGTCCCCACACTACCGCTGATAACAGTGCATGTAGCTGGCCCTTAAGGGACACTCCCGTAGGGCCAGGCCTGGCCTTCCCCTCTGCCTACACTGCTTGTTTCATGGGGACGCTGTGGACCAGAGCAGTCCTGTGCCTGGCCTAGGGTAGCCCAGCCATGTGTGGCAGAGCCAGGATGTGAGGTGGCCTCTCAGCTCGCGTTCCGGACCAGAGCCAGGCCGCTGTCTGCTGCTGTGCTCCCGGCATGGGAACGCTCTCCCGCTTGCCCTCCTCTGTGAAGTGGCAGGACAGAGCCATTAAAGATCGCTTAGGACCTGCACCGAAAGCCTGTCCCCCAGAACATGGCGGTCCTGGGAGGCAGGTGCTCATGGCCCTCTCTGCCAGGCTCGGTGGGGGCCCAGCGACGCCAAGGAGGTGATGGAGCACAGGTTCTTCCTCAGCATCAACTGGCAGGACGTGGTTCAGAAGAAGGTGAGCATCACCGCCTGCCACTCGTGGTGGACCTTGGCCAGGGCCTCCTGTCCTCCGGGTCCTGAGCCTGGGCTCTTCTTGTCTGCAGCTCCTGCCACCCTTCAAACCTCAGGTCACGTCTGAGGTTGACACAAGGTACTTCGACGACGAGTTCACCGCCCAGTCCATCACAATCACACCCCCGGACCGCTGTGAGTGTCTGAGGCCTCGAACCCTCTGGGCCTGGCCAGGGCTTGGTGTGTGTGCGTTGGGTGTGATTCTGCTCCTGACCCAGTTCTCTAGGAGGAAGCTTATGGGGCTTTTGCTGTTGGGTTGCCTGCAAACCCAGTTAGGGTCACCAAGAGCCATTGGCTGCATCACATTCCAGAGGTCGGGACAGAGGTCAGGGCAGGTGACATTTGGGGAGCTGTCAGTGCTGAGATGGCAGCTCCATAGTCATTTTTCCAAGTTGCCCAGGTCTTTGGGGCTGGACTGGTTCATTGACCCTGCAGCTGTTTTGAATTCTTAGCCGCCAAGTGCTGGGCTCTGCTGGAGACATAGCAGTGATGGAGACAACCCTGGGCCCTGCCCTCGGGGAGCTCCCAGTCCAGGTGGGGTGACAGCTCAGAGTGGTCAGGGCTAGGGTGTAGGGGCACAGAGACTGGGGAAACCCAGAGCAAATGCCTGACTCGGCCTGTGGTCAGATAGGACTTCCTGGCGGGGAGTCATGGCCTCTGAGACGCATTCTTGGGAGAAGGAATGGCATATGGGATACCCAGAAATGCAAGCATTGAAGAGGTCAGAATAGATGGAGGGAAGGGGAGAGGCCTTGGGGGCTAGAGCAGGAGGATCTTGGGGACCACTGGGAGGGTGGGCACTTGTGTGTGGAGAGCCATGGAGAGTTTTGTGCAGAGGAGGGGACAGGTTGCATGAGAACTTCAGAAGGACCCTTGGCTGCATGTGGATGGAGGATTTTGGGGGACAGGAGTGGGCCAGGTCACTGGCTGGTTTGCAGAGATCTGGGTGAACTGTGTACCACCCTGGTGAACTGAGATGTGGGTGGGGAGGAGAGGCTGGTTGGCACTCAGGAGACTGAGTGAGCAGCTCTGGGGGCGGGGCCCCGCCTGGGGGCCTTTGTCACAGAGGGAGCCTCATGGAAGCCAGCAGTCCTTGCTGGGGCTGGTGCCCCTCTGTCCCCCAACCCCGAGGATCCAAGCGGGGTGCTCGGCCCTCTTCAGGCTGATTTTCCCCAATCCACCTCCACTGACCCCCGCAGATGACAGCCTGGGCTCGCTCGACATGGACCAGCGGACCCACTTCCCCCAGTTCTCCTACTCGGCCAGCATCCGCGAGTGAGCAGTGCCGCCTGCCCGCCGCCGCCGCCACAGGACACAGGCACGGCTGCCACCACCGCCGGGGGCTTCGTCCTTTTTTGTTTTTTTTAACATTTTGCCTCTTTCGTTTGCATCTCCATCCGTCACCCCCTCACCTCCATTTCCAGTTTTTTCTTCAGCCCTCTGCCAGACTCCCCTCAGCGGACCCAGCAGCCCTGCCTTCAGGATCCGTCCTGTCCTCATCTCCGTGCCCAGACCAGGACTGGGGAGACTCCGCCACCTGCCCAGGACTCGGCTTGTTGGGTGGCTGGGGGATTCCAGGTTTTCATCAGCACAAGCCCCAGTGAAGGGCGAAGGTGGAGTGGGGGACCCACCTGGATTTCTGGCCTGGCGCCCACAGGCAGCCTGTCTCTGCACCGCTGCCGCCCTCGGAGGCTGCCTCCTGCTGGGCCACCTGGTGGAAGGCACAGCATCGCCGGGCTGCCTTCCAAGCCTGCCGTTAGGCTCCAAGCGCCTGGCCAGGGGGTTGCCCAGCCGCCTCCCCCCATGGGGGCAGAAAAGCAATAATGTCTAGGGACAGGTGCAGCCTTCGGGAGCTGCAGGAACAGAGGCCTAGGGCTTCCTCACGCGGCTGGGGCCCGGGTACCCTGTGGGGCATCTGGAGGGGCCCAGGGGGTGGGCACTGCCCCTTCACGCCCCACGCTGCTCCCTGGCCCTGCGGACAAGGCAGGAGGAACATTTGGGGGTGGCCTTCTCGCCCCCCAGCCCCGTGCCTTACCAGGGCTTCCTTCCAGCCGGCCTTACCTCCTGCTGGACCCGGGCCTGGCCCTGGCCCTGGCCCTTCGGAGGATGGGGGCCGGATCGGCCCTTCTCTCTGCCTGGGGTGGAGCGGCACCAGCCTCGGCTGTTACACATCTCGCACCGAGACAGTATTGGGCTCTGTGGACTTGGGTCAAAGAGGGGACGGGGGGTGTCTCCAGTATGTACTGGGGTGGGGGCCTGTGAGAAGGGAGGCTCCAGGCCTCCTCACCCCCTCCCCCTCTCTCATCCTCACGTTCTGCAGCCTTAAAGTGAACATGTCAGTGCTCTGGGCACTCGGGAGTGTGCCTCGGACTGTGTGTCTGTAGGCAGCCCTGTGCATTTGGGACACAGATGCACGTGGGGTGTGTGTGTGCGCGTGTGTTGGGTATGTGTGTGGGAGGGCAAACATGTCCCGGCCTCGAGTGTGGGTGCTGTGTGTGGGTTCGGCCCCAGTCCCTGGCCGAGCATTTCATCCCCAGGGAGGGGAGTTGGACTAGCTGGGGAGCCACACCTGAGGGTCCCTCGCTGCCCTGTCCCTCCCCCAGTTCTCACCATCTCCTGGTGTTTGGAAGGTAGTCTTTGTGGCTTCGATTCCCCCCCACCCCACCTCCTGTACTAGGTAGTTCACAGAGAGACATCCTGGGGCGGGGGGGGGGTTTAGGGGGCGTGGGGGGTCTCTTCCTCTTCGTGTGCGTATGTCATTTATCTGACAATTCTCCCACCTCCCCACTGGCCCTTCCCCGTTCTTCGTATTTGTACGGTACAAGCAATAAAGACACGCGTTTCAGACTGGGGCCACCATCCTGGGCCTTTGCTTGTTTGTGGCTGGCCCCTGGCACCCGCCGCCTCCTGCTCCCGCTGCTCGGTCAGGTGGGCCCATCAAGCCCTGAGGGGGAAGCAGGTGGAGGGAGCATCTGGGGCGGGGTTGTCTTCGAGCTCAGGCAGAGAGGGAGGGGGCTCCTGGAGGTGGAAACTGCAGAGAAGTGTGGGAGGGCTCCCTGGGCCTGGGATGGGGTGTGGTGGACAGAGACCATCCCAGGCCTTCAAGCACTTAGGCAGAACAAGGTGGGTTGGAGGGCCTGGTTTGGGGGGGCTGGTGGCTGTGGACGAGGAAGGTGCAAGGTGTCACTGAAGGCAGGCAGTGAGCTGAGGGAGCGCATTCACTTCCCATGGCCCTCAGGCCCTAGAGCGGCGTTGCTAATACAAGTTTCTTGGTGTAGCATTGGGATTCGTGGTGACTGTCAGCTGGGAGCATCTCAGGGTGTGGGTCACAGCCCTCACATCTCTGGGAGTCCTGTGACAGCCGTCCCCTTTACCGTGGCATCCCCTTGCTTGAATCACTTCTCCCGGATGCTGGGACCAGGGCTGCCCTGCTGAGCACAGGTGAATTCAATGTCCAGTTTTGCCAAAAGCGATTAGCGCTGCTCACGTGGAGTCTGAGATCTTAGGTGAGGGGGACAGAAAAGCTGAATGCAGTTGATGGACATTTGCATTAGCATAGCCAGGACTCAAAGAATTGGGTGTTTTCTTTCCTAATTTCACATGGACTTTAAATGACACAAGTGTGACCTCGCAGTCATAAGATAAACCACAGAGAGGCGTATAAAGAAAAGCCTTTTACTCTCTTCTCGTCACAGCTCCCTGAGGTGACCGTACTATTTTCCCACGTTGCATTGTCACTTGATCTGCCCCTGGGTACCTCAGCCTGGGAGTGCTTGTGCCACATTCCACAGATGGGCTCCTGCCGGGTGACCTGCTGCCTCCCTGTGTTGAATGTATGTCCTTAGATGTAGTGGTACTTCTTATTTCTGTAGAACTTTCCCCAAAGAGTTGTAGGTGGAAGAGTTTTAATAATAAAATTTCACCTATTAGAAAAACTAAACTTTGTGAGTAATCTGTCTTGTCACGTGCATGTGGAAAATTCACGTGTGTGTGTGTGTGTGTGTAATAATATAAGCAACACAAAGTATGTGGAATAAAATAAAAATCACCCAGATCCCAGGCCTTGAGTGCTTATTCTAGTACTCAGGTTACCTCTGTGCAGTTGGAGGTGGCATTGTAAAAAGGCTGGGCCCTTCTTTTTTTGCCTAAGTCTTTTCTCCCAGTCATGCCAAACCCCTGGGCTGTATCCTGCCACATCGTACCCACACTCCTGCCAACGTGTGCATTCATAGGTGTGTTGGGTCATTGGTAAAATGAGATCTTTTAGCTACTTGTCAGCATTTAGGGGAACAACTCAGGGATGTTGCTGTCATGCTTTTAATTTTTTCTTAATACAAACTACTGTAATAAACCTCAATCCATCTTTACCATGCTTGTGCATTTTTTGGTGGCCTACATCCCAGGGTTGCTACATTTTAATACATGTCAGATAGCTTTCCAAACAAGTGTAGTGATTCACATATTTTTCACTTTGATTTTGAAATAATGGCAGATGGGTATAAAACTGAAACTTTTAAAAATAGTGCTTAGGTGTTGCTAGAACTGGAGCAGGAACTACACAAGATGAGCCTGGAGCATCTTGTAACACCCGGAAGTAAGGACCTGCTAAAAACAACCTCGCTGATGGCATGTAAAGGGACCCAAGGGCCAATGGGCACAGCAGCCAATGGGCACAGCGCCCAGTGGCCAAAGCTGAAAGCAATTGGAGCAAAGTAAATAGCATAGCGTTGGGTTATACCCAAAGTATAAAATGTGTCTGTACTAATAAATGATGAGAAGAGACATCTTTACAGAATTCCAGATAATTTCTGTAGCTACTCTGCCTTCAAGGAGGGGGAACACAACCCCAACTCTTCAGATGTGGAACTGCAAAGAGATTTCTTTCAAAAAGGACAGTTTAGGAAGTGGGAAGAGCCTGACAGACACACCAGCTGGCGAGCAAGGTCAGTGTCAGCAGTGATGAGATGTGTTGGCAGTTAAGTGTCTGACCCACTGCAGTTACAATGGTACTTCACCTCTGTGGCCTTCTTCCCCGAAATGGATTTCCCCATTCTAAGAAAGGAAACAGGCAAATCCCAACTGAGAGACGTTCTACGAAATACCTGACCGCTAGTTCTCGAAATTGGCCAGGTGGTTCAAAACGAGAAAAGTCTGAGAAACTGTCAGAGCCAAGAAAAGCCTTAGCAGACATGAAGACTGTAATGTATCCTGAATGGGATCCTGGAGCAGAGAGAGGACATTACGTAAAAAGTCAGGACATCTTATAAAGCACAGACTTTAATAACGTATCCTTGTTGGTTCTTTAAATGAGACAAAATGGGGTAAATGAGAACTCTGCAACTTCTCATAAATCTCAATGTATTTATTTAGAAGTACAGAATATTCTCACCCCCTCACACACAGGTTCTTCTGGGTGTTTACAGTTACTGTTCCCTCCCTCTCCCCCCTCCACATTTGTATACCTATAACAACATTCTCTTACAGAGCTGCAGCCCAATAATCAAGACCAGGATATTAACACTGAAACGAGCTCTTCTCAGACCTTAGTCACATTCACTAATGGTCACACTAATGCCCTCGTGTACGAAAGAAAAACTTCCTGGCTGAGACTCCGTCCAGGCTCACAAACTGCATTCAGCTGTGAGGCTTGACACTTACAGGGAGGGCAGTTATTCTGCAAAACGCTCCTCCATTCGGGATTATTGCCTGCTGTTTTTGGCAGAAATTGCCAGAAATGATGTGCCCTTTTCTGTGCATCCTATCAGGAGGCACGTGAGATGATCTCTTCCCATTACTGGTGGTGACTGATCTCTTGGTTAAGGTGGTGTCAGATTTCTCTGCTGTAAAGCCACTGTGTTGCCTTTATAGTTAGTATCTTGTGTAGAGATATGGAGAATGTAAATATCTGGGTTCTCACCAAGTGTCAGGCGATGGGAACAGCAAGTATAAAAGCCCCGAGGCAGGTGGGTACCTGATGTGTTTGGGGAACAAAAAGAGGACAGGGTGTCTCAAGTGGAGTTGGGGGGGGTAGAGCGGAAGGAAATGAGGTTAGAGAGGTAACACGGGGCCAAAGGGACCTTGTGGCCAAGGTAAGGAGTTTGGTTTTCACTGTGACAGGATGCCATTGGTCCAGCATCTCACACTTTTCTCTCTGCTTGCTTTTCCAGCCTCACTGGCCTCTCAATACCTGAAAATAGAAAGCTCTTTTCTACCTCAGGGCCTTTGCTCAGGCTGTTTCTTCCACTTGGGATATTCTCCCCTCTCTTTGCATTCCTGGCTCTTTCAGTTTTCAGCTCCAATGTCACCTCTTCAGAGTGGTCCCTCCAGACCACTATTTCTAAATTAAATTCAGCCTGTTCACTCATTCATCCAACAAATATTTATTGAGTGAGTACTGTGTGCCCAGCCCTGTTCTGAGCTCTGGGACTACAGAGATGAAAAGCCAGAGAAGCTTTGTCTCATGGGGTTCACTTTCTAGTCAGGAGGGAGACAATAAATAAGGCGGTAAATGCTAAGAAGAGAATAAGTACAGAGAATGGGGACATAAAGTGCTCAGGATGACACTTTCACGGAGGAGGTAACATCTGAGTAAACACCTTGAAGTGAGGCGGCCGGGAGGGAAGAACATTTAGGCAGAAGAAATGGCCAGGGCAAAGGCCCTGACATCCGAGCGTGCCTGGTGTGGGTGTGGGTGAGGAGAGCCAGGAGGCCAGTGCTGTGGGAGAGGGACTGAGAGAGAGAGAGAGAGAGAGAGAGAGAGCAATAGAAGATGAGCTCACAGGTGTGTGTGGGGTGGAGGATAATATAGGGCCTCGTGGACTTTCAGGGAGATGGCAGCCGTGATGGAGTTCTGAGCGGAGGCTGAGTGTGATCTGACTTACTAGGTGTGCACAGGATCCCTCTGGCTGCTTGTAGGGAAGAGACTGTAGGGGCTGGAAACAGGGAGAGCAGTGAGGAGACGGCTGCACTGGTCCAGCCCGATTGCTGGTGACTCGGCCCCATCAGCGGCTCAGCTGAGGACGCGCGGGCTTGGAAAGGCAGCGGCTGCAGCTGGGTCGCTCGCCTCTCAACTCCCACTGCACGGAACACAGAGCTTCCGTAAATATTCGTGAAGTGACTGGTAGGTCACGTCTTGAGTTTTGACTGTATTAAGCCTTGTGCTGGCCACTTAGAATAAAGACAATCTTATAAAATCCTCAGGTCAACTCTGTCGGCTGGAGTTTGAAATAATTCCCGCTTCATAGCTGATGAAAAAGAGGCTCCGAGGGGCTGCTTCTGGTCATGTCGTAAGTGGCAGGGCGCGGGCTTGACTCCAGCTTCCTGACCTTACAGGGTTCGGAGCGGCAGAGCCAGCTTGTGCAGCACCCTCCATTTCCAACGTACCTGCCCAGGTGAGGCGTGCTCAACGCGCATGCGCCTAGACGCCTTTAAAGCGCCGCGCGCGGGGCCTTGTTCCATCAGGAAGGGTTGGGCGCTCGGTTTCGCACCTGACGCCAGTCTGGAGGATGCTGGTGAGATGCAAGAACCGGGGTCCCACCTCCCGCCTAGCGTCTCCCTGCAGGCGCTGACCTCAGCCTGTCTCCCCTGCAGAGTGCGGCTGCCTCCCTCGACCCAGAGCCTCTGAGCGCCGCGGTCCCAGATGCCGTCCCCACGGGCACGAGCGCTTCCCTAAGACGCCTGGAGAGGCCCCCGGGGTCGCGCGCACCTCCGGGGCTGGAGGAGGCGCTCGGCGCGCTGGGGCTGCAGGGGGAACGCGAGTACGCCTGGGACATCTTCGCCGAGATCTTGGTGAGGGGGCCGGGCGGGATCCCCCAGATGTCGGGCCGCCCCAAGCCCCGGAGGATAGCGGAGCTGAGCGGGTTAGCCGAAGCCAGAGCGGCCGGATTCGCCCAGGGCCACTCGACAGGCGGTTCTGAACTCCCTCCCTGCCAGCAGTCTGTCTCTTCCCGTCCCACTGACTTCCCAGCCCCGCCCAAGTTCGTGGATTGGTTTTTCCCGCATAGTTACCTCGAATGCTCTCCTCTATCCTCCCCAACTGTGTGCAGCCCCTCCTTCGATACCTCAAAGCTCCTCGTTCGTCACTTCTATTCGTTTAAGAAATATTTAGCGATTTATAACGAGTGTTTAGAGCATGTTCTAGGCACCGTTGATGAATAACATAGACAGTCTGTCCCCATTGCGGGGAGACGAGCAAGCAAATGTAGGTGATAATTTTAGAACGGCCACGAAGACCCAAACACAGGCCGTTGGCAGTCCCACAGACATCTGTCTGAGACAGGCACTGTCAGAAGGAACACCGAAGGGACGAATTGAACATGAGCGTCTCTTCCGGGCCACGTCACTGTTAGGAACCTAGACACAGCTGGCATTGGGACAGAAATCCCTGCCCTGTGATGTCTGCAGCCTAGTGGGGCAAACAGACAAACACAAGGAAACACCGGCTCTCTCCAGACTGAAAAGCACTTTGAGTGAAATAAGGTGATGAAATAGGAGTGTGGGTAAAGTGGGGGAAATTTTAGCTGAGACCGGAAGGGCTGAGAAGGAGTCAGCAATGCAACGCACGGCGAAAGGGCCACTTCAGGTGGAGTGGTCCTGAGGTAGGAATGAGCTCGGCAGAGCCGGGGACCAAACGAAGCCTGGTGTGGCTGGAGTGTGACTCGAGAGCACGAAGAGGTGATGTCAGAGCAGGGGCAGGGCCTGAGAGGGTCTAAAAGAAATTAGGATTGTCTCCTGAGGGTACTGGAAGCCCTGGAAGGGTTTTGAGCTGGAGAGCTCCTTGGCCAGGTTCGTACTTTGATAAAGACCCTTCTGGGTGCTCTGAGGGTTGGGTGACCACGAACGGAGTCTGAGGACCCAGGGGGAGATGCCCTGGAGGTCCTGTGGCCCTGGGGGCTGCAGACTGGAGAGATGGGTAAGGAGGCGGCCAGAAAAAAGTCCAGGGTTCAAGAGCAGCACGTCTGTAGATGTTGGAGGCCAGTTTGGGTTCGGCACTCATGTCTTGTCCAGCTGGTACGGGGATGCTGCGGCACCCAGGGCTAGCGCTCAGGAGAGAAGCCGCCGAGGTACAGGTGCGGAGAGTGAGGCCGTCCCTGCCCAACCCCAGGTGTGCCGTGCGCCGCCCCGGAGGGCCTGCCCCGCACCGTGACCCCGGAGATGCGCGCACTAGTGGTGGATTGGCTGGTTCAGGTGCACGTACGTACCGGGGAGAGGGCGGCGCTGGGCCTGCGTCGCAGCTGGCGGTCACCCGCACTTTTCCCCAGGAGTACCTGGGCCTCGCAGGAGACACGCTCTACCTGGCCGTGCACCTGCTCGATTCCTACCTGCGTGCGGGCCGAGTGCGCCTACGTCACCTGCAGTGCTGGCGTGGCCTGCCTGTTCGTGGCGTGCAAAGTGGAAGAGTGCGTGCTTCCCGAGGTACTTCCGGGGTGGGGCTGGGAGGGTGGAGCCCTTACTACTCGCCGCAGTCCCAGGATGAACGCTTGCTGTGCTGAGCACTGTGCCCAGCGAGCGCTTTAAGTCCTCTTGGAATCACAGCAGACCTATATAAATTCAGGGCTATCAATGTGTCCCTTTAACAGAGAAGATTGAGGCCCAGAGAGAGGAAGACATTTGCCCAAAGTCAGCAATTGGGACTTGGACTCAGTCTCGAAGAGTTACAGTAGTTATACTTTTTCTTGAGTAAATACAGTTAACATGACTAACCTTAGTGCTTTAGCAGAACTGCGTGGTGAAGCAGGAGCAATACCGTCCTTTTACAGATGAGCTGAGTCTTAGAACGCTCCCGCGAATGTCCATGTAACAGTGCATAAATGGTAGAGTTTGAACTCGAACCCAGGTCTTTCCGACTCCGAAGCCTCTGTTCTCCGCGACTTCCGGACAACAAATCAATGGCTCCATTTTACAGACTAGGAAACAGAAGTCCAGAAATGGGACGGAACCCATCCCAAGTGCTCCATGGCAGGGAGTAACACTTCTTTCTCCACAATCCGCAGCCCGCCTCCCTCTGCCTCTTGGGCGCTGGCTCCTTCTCACAGGCTGAGCTTCTGCGCGCGGAGCGCCGTGTCCTGAGCCGCTTGGATTTCCGGCTGCACCACCCAGGTCCTCTCCTTTGCCTTCGGCTACTCGCTGCTCTGGCCAGGAGCAGCCCCCAGGTGAGCGGGGCGGGGGCGGGGCCTTCACGGTCTTGGGGCGTGGCCTGCGGGGCTAGAGGAGTGGTCTGCTAGTCTCCCTGCGGCATTGGCAGGTGATGCTACTTGCTACCTACTTCCTGGAGCTGTCCCTGCTGGAGGCCGAGGCCGCTGGGTGGGAGCCGGGTCGCCTTGCAGCTGCAGCGCTGAGCCTGGCGCACCGCGTGCATGACGGGGCGGGCTCTGGACTGGAGCCAGCATTTTACAGGTACGGACACGGCGGTGGGCCTCTCCACCCTCCTGAGAGTCGGTGACTTCAGAGATCTGCCTTTCTGGTTGCCGTCTTTACCGTCACAGAGAATGAGAGACAATTATGGAGAAGGGGGACAAGATGACACCTAGACTTGATTTTTCTGAGTGTAGGAGAGAATGGTGTGTTTGCCTAGCCGGGGGCGAGGGCGTGGGAGGCGGATCCCATTTGCTTTTCTCTGGGCACGTCTGAGAGAATGGGGGTGTTTATCCAGATCTGGGGGCTCTTAATCTTATCCAGGGTGTGAGGTAGGATCTACCTAGGCCCAGAAGATGCTCTCACTGCGTTCCAGGGTTGAGAATGAGAGGTCCACCAGGCTCAAGTTCCCCGGCTCACTAGCCGTGAACGGGGTGTCCCTTTAGCTGCCAGAGCTCCCACCTCCCTGTTAACCACGCCCCCGAGGGGCAGAGTGAATCGTCTCTGCTCCCAGCCCGAGCCCCCTGCGTAGCGCTGGATGCGTGCTTGTCCTCATCCCCACTCCTTCCCTCCCTGAGGGCTCTGGCTCTCCTTAGCCGCGCGCCCTGTGGGGAGAATCGGGGGTCTGCCGCTCCTCGGCTCCTTCCAGGCACTCTAGATGAGTGTCCGACCTCAGGAGAGACTCTGGGCAGTCCCCAGGGACGCAAGTCATCGCGTCTTCTCGGCCTTGAGTCCGCAGCTCTGAGGACAGGTCGTCTCCACCACTACCCTGCGTCCACCTCAGTTTCTCCGTTTCCCCGACGCAGCCCCGCGGAACTGGGCAATCTCGAGCCGTGCATGGCCCGCGCCGCGCTCCGAGGCCCTGCGCCCGGCCGCGCTGCAATCTTTCTCAAGTATGCGCGGCCCCAGCGCCATGGCACCAGCCTCGCCGCTGTCCGTCTGCTCCACCGCCCCCAGCCGGGGCCCCACTGAGACCCTATCAAAAAAGATTCCGCGTGTGTCCTCATCCCACTTCAATAAAAGAGTTTTTATTCCAAGCGCTCTCCGTCCTCATTTGTTGAATTCCGGTCCCTCTCTCGCTTTTGATTGGTTACTTTCCGGGCCTCGCTTTTCTCTGATTGAATGTCCTCACCAAGTTCCCTAATGGATGCGAATTCCGAACTTTCCGCGAGGGGGCACTGGCGGGCTTCTCAGCAAGCGCTGCTCAGACAGATCAAACCCCGATCCCAAGCGCAAATCCCTTCAGGAGAGGTGTACAGAGATGCTAAGAGGAAAATCGTAACACAAGCTGAATGACCCTCGGCCTCAGGGTTGGGAAGAATTTAGGAGAGATGGGAACTGTGAGAAACTGAAAATGCCCGTCCCAGTCATGGATGCTACCTGGATGTTGCCAGATTTTCAGATTTTATTCAAGTGAAGATAAAAATCTGCAATTTCATAAATATCTCTGCTTTTATATATTGGATGCTAATTCAACATTTTTTTAGTGGTTGCACAAATACAACACATCACATATGGTGACCTGCGAGGTCATCAGTTTGTAACAGTATAGGTCTTTGATGACAAGAGTTTGGAAAATGGGACCTGATTTACTTAACCTCATTGAGGTGTGATGAGGTTGTAAGCTAACAAACTCGTAAAGCTTTAGGGCATTGCCTGATACCTAGTAGGTGTTGCGAAAGTGCTAGCACTGCGTCCTATCAGGACTGTGGGTCAGGATAGTGGCCCCTGTTTCTACCTAGCCCCTTGCACCTGCTATTTTAAGTAGGTGCTCAGAAAATATGTTATGAATCTGTGGATCTCCACGTTTTAAATTAAAACAAAAACATGCCTGAGGTGCAGAAAGGTGACCTCACTTCTCTGGAATTCAACCTCAGGAATATTAGACTCTTAACCAAGCCAGGTTTGGAGGTGCAGAGAGGAGGAAGTTTCTGCCCTTGAGATGTTCAAGATTGGAGGACCAGGAATGGGGGAGAGAATCACTTAGCAAAGTACAATAAGAGATAGAAGCAGATACTGCATTGGGATGGAAGGTGCCCTGTTCAGGTTCGGGCCTGTTGGTTGGAACCTATCAGGGGACCTCCTGGGAGAGTCTATGCGGTGGTAGAGGGAGAGGACAGTGGAAATACAAACGTGGTGCTTGAGACTGAGACCCAAACTAGGGTCTTGTGGGGATGGGAGAGTGTCAATAAAATCAGTCACTCACTCACTCACTCACTCACTCACTCACTCACTCACTCACTCATTTAACAATTGTATACAGATGCTGACTCAGAGCCAGGCCCTTCTGAGCACCTACTTCACAGTCTCACAGATGATAAGAAAGGTTGTTAATTGCCCATTGCTGTACCAGGTCCTGTGCTAAGTGCTTTAACTGCATAACATAATCCAGTCCCTGCAACTACTCTGAAGTAAACACACGAGTTATGCCCATGTCACACAGAAGGAAGGCAAGGTAAGGTAGATCAAGGAACTTGGCCAAGGTTCCACTGCTAAGTAAGTGGCTAAGAAGGGTCGAAGGAAAAGTCTCAGTTTTTCTCTCAGAAGCCTCTCATGTTTCCTTTTCTGTACACTCTTTTATGATTGTGCTGCTCACTCTGGGCTGTCACTTACTTGCTTTCCCACTGGTTTTCCTACCCAGACAGTGAGCTTGATGAGGGCAAGAAGGAGATCTCTCTTGTTCATAGAGTTATCCTCTCCTCCAGGAAGCTGTCACTCACCACCTGTCTAGGGCAGGCGCCTCCTCTGGGCCCTCAGAGCCCGTTGTGCATCTTCTATCCTGGACTTGGCTCCTCTGCCTGTGCCTCTCCCATCCCACCATGACCACTTTGCCTCAGCTTCTCCAGCTAGCCCTCTGGGCTGTCACTGGCCAAATGCTCTGTCCCCCCAGTGGATTTGGGGCCCAGTGAGGGTACGACCTGAAGCTCTCTCACTCCCTGCTATGTTCCAGCATCACCCAGCCCAGAGCTGGGCACAGAAAAGATATCAGTGAATATAGCATAGATACACAAATGAGTTTCAAAGTTGCTATTATTATCCTATGTTACCGATGAGAATACTGGGTTCCAGGTAATTTAGGTGATTTGCTCAAGTCATACAAGTAGTGAAAAAATAAGCAGGGAACAGAAACTAGGCAGCTCGAGTCCATAGCCTGTCCTTATCCAACATGCCAAATGCCTCGTGGGCTGAAAACCAGCTTTCCACAAGGTTGATATCCTCTTGCTCTTTCCCCCATACTTGTCCTTTCCTTCTAGAAAGCTTTGGGGGCTTTGAGCACGGCGGAGGAGAGCAGGCAGGAGGATGGGGAGAGTAAGAGGAATGGAAAGGAGAGAAAGGCAGACTGGTGAATGAGGACTAGGCTGGTTTGAAGGAGAGGGTGGGGAAATCTTGAGGGGTTTCTCTAGACCCATAGGGGGCAGCCGGAGTCGGCTGCCGGAGGTGCGGGGGCGGAGAAAGGGTGGGGACCGGCCCCGCGGGGGACGATGCGGTAGCTGCAGCGGCGGCCGCAGGAGTTTCCCACAATGCAGCGCGGTGCGCTGTCCCCGGTGCTGATGCTCAGCGCTGCCCCAGAGCCTCCGCCGCGTCCGCCTCCCGCCCTTTCCCCACCGGGCCCTGGCCCTCGCCATGGCTCGGCAAGGACCGGCCCTGCCCCAGAGCCGTCGGGGGGCCTGGGCGCGGCGCTCGACAGCAGTCTGCGGGCCGCCGTGGCGTTCAAGGCGGAGGGCCAGCGCTGTTACCGAGAGAAGAAGTTCCGGGAAGCCATCGGCAAGTATCATCGGGCACTGCTGCAGCTGAAGGCGGCGCAGGGGGCTCGCCCTGGAGGCCTGCCTGCCCCGCCCCTGGGCCCACTACCAGCCCGGGGCCGGCCCGCCTCAGCGAGGAGCAGCGGCGCCTGGTGGAGAGCACGGAGGTGGAATGTTACGACTCTCTCACGGGTACGTGGACGTCGTGGGGCGCAGAGGATGCGTATGTGACAGGGATGAGGAGTGAGAGGCAACCATGAAGCCTGGGGCGGGCGGGTGCTGGAGGCTTGAAGGGGCCAGGGCTGGGTTCTGTGCGGGGAGACCTCAGAACTTATCAAGGAGATGGGTCGGGGTGTAGGGGACCATAGGGATGGAAAGAGCTGGGATGCAGGAAATGGGCTTTGAACTGCCACCCGGGACCCTCAGGTGAGAAAAGCTTACCCTGGATGATCCCTACCCTCACCTGAGAGCGAGCGCCCTTAGTAGTACTCCCCTACGGAAATCGCCGCGAGCGCGTCTGTGTTTTTTGCGCCCTCTAGCGGCAGCGCAGATTGAGTCTATTCTAATTGGTCAGAAACTCTCAAGGCCGGGCTCAGCCCTGGGAAACAGTGGGTTTTCCCTGCAGCCTGAAAGCCAGGCTCCTCAGGTCAGGTGAGGTCTCAGGGTGCCGGCGGGCTCTTAGAGAACCGGTCCCGATGCCCCGCAGCTTGCCTGCTGCAGTCAGAGCTGGTGAACTATGAGCGGGTGCGCGAGTACTGTCTCAAGGTGCTGGAGAAACAGCAGGGCAACTTCAAGGCCACCTACCGCGCCGGCATTGCCTTCTACCACCTGGGTGACTATGCACGCGCGCTACGCTACCTGCAGGAGGCCCGCAGCCGGGAGCCCACAGGTGAGGTGAGGGGCGGGGCGGAGCAGGGAGAGGGGCTGACGCAGAGGAACCAAGGGCAGGAAGGTCAGGGCAGAGCTACTGCGAGGGAGTGCTGCACTACCCACTCTACATCCATCTCCCCACCTGCCCCTTACACACCCACTCACCCACCCTTCCTTGATATTCACCTAACCACCTCTGATCTAGTCATTGACTCATCTTGATGCCTCCGCTCAGCAGCTCCCTCATCCACTCACCCTCTCATTTCCATTCCCCCACTCATTCATCCACTCACTCATTAACCCATTCCCACACTCACCTATTCATTCACCTGTTCTCCAACCACCATTTGTGCAGCACTTACTGGGAGTCAGAGCCGAGGGTGCGCAATGGCAGGAAATTTGCTGAGGGCTAGTATGGGGAGTTGGCAGAGCTGGAAGCTTGTTTTTTGCCCTCTGGGAGGTCACAGTTAGGGAGCGCGCTCGCAGACAATAGTTTTGTATTGAGAGTAATAAAGAGGGAGCACAACTGGTGCATGGCCCAGGGCCATGGGAACGGAGGCAAAATAATTTCTGGTAAGTGGTTTGGAGAGAGCAGGCTTCTTGTATTTGTCACTGGATGAGTAGAAGTGTGACCAAAGTCTAAGCAGAAGCATTCCTGGCAGCAGGCATGGCAAATGCCAAAGTCTGGAGGTGTGATGAGCCCTGTTCTGCTCATTTGGGCCGGGGCTTTTGGAGAAGGGCTCTGGCAATACCAGCTGTGTTTGGGGAACCACTGAAGGCTGGGGACAATGATGTGTGAGCTGAGGTGGTGCAGATGTCACCTGATGCCCAGTACACCCAAATAATCTCCTGCCTCCTCTCCTGCAGACACCAACGTCCTACGCTACATCCAGTTGACTCAGCTGAAGATGAACCGGTGCAGCCTCCAGCGGGAAGACAGTGGGGCTGGGCCAAGGGATGTCATTGGCTGAGGCCAACCTGGAGGAACTGCCCCTACCCCAACTCTCTCCCACCTCTTCTTCTAATTTCCCCTGACTTATGTGTTTGCTGGTAAAGTGCTCATCACTGGTAACCACAACCTCTTTGTGTGATGTTGTGGGGATTAGGGAGGGGACACAGCCCTGGGCTTCACCCCATGGACCTCAGAATCCAGAGAGCCCAGGGAGGGAGCATGGGGCGTGGGGTGCCCCACTGAGGATGAGTCAGGATCAGGGCCTGGGCCAGGAAAGGACACATGGCCAAGTGCTGTAGGGGGCAGGGGTTACCTTTAATGCTGCATTTTGTGCCGAATCCCCCATGACGCCCTGTACCTGAGTATCCCTGCCCACCCTCCCCCAATGCAAGGCGGGCACAGGGCCTAGCGCCTGGGGTACAAGGAATAAATTAAATGTCCCCTCCCCCCTTCCCCAATAAATAGAGTGAGTATCCTGCCCGAGGCCTCCCCTTCCCTGTGGCTTGGTGGGCTTGGGGCGGGGCCTGGGGCGCTACATTCATGGCTGCCCAGGCGGGCTGCGGTGGGCAGGCCTTAGCGGGAGCCTTGGGCCCCACACAGGGGTACTGTGCTGTCCTGGCTCTGCCCCTCCATGTCCATGTCCAGCAGCGTGGGCTGCATGCTGGGGGCCCAGGGCTCTCCGGGGTGTGCGGCCTGCTGGGAGGCGAGATGCTGAGCGTCCGGCCAAGGAGACCAGTTTCCAGGGGTCCAGGCGGAGGCGGCTGGCAGCCGGCCGGGGCCTTGGGGCGAAGGTCAGGGTGGTGGGGCGGCCAGGGAACTCAGGGGGCCGGCGGCGGCTGGGGAACAGGGCCTGGGGGTCGGGCAGGCGGGGGAAATCCAGGGAATCTCGCGGGCCTGGGAAGAGAGGATCAGATGAGATGAGCGGGAGAGGGCACAGGGTGGCACTCAAAAGCCAGAAGAGCTGACACGAAAATTGGAATTTCTGATTTCTCTCAAAAGATCTGCTAGCGACAAAGCCCTCATCCCTCCCAACTCTCTCTGCCAGGGTCAGGCAGACAGCTCAGAGGCACAGAGACCTCAGGTGTGACACCCCTCTGAGCTGGGATAACAGCACCTGCCCACGGAGGAGAGAATAAATCAAACAGTAATAACCGTAAACAGGAGCTCAGCGCCTGATAGGAGGTTCTTAACTCCGTCTGTTCCAATCACCTTTGTCGGCTTAATAAAGGCATAGGAGACAGGGCCTAGTGTGAGTATTAGCTATGGCTATTGCTGTTGCCATTAATGTCACCTCCCTGGTCCCTGTGGGCTTTAGAGTTCACCAACCCTGCTTCACCCTGTGTCTCAGTCACCCAGGGACCCACAATGCTTCCAGCAGTGAGGACCAGGACGACACACTGCCCCTTCCTCTGCATTCTAAACAGGAGGTGGCCACAGGGCTGGGACACTGGACCTCGCAGAGGAGAAGGGATGCTTTCTGTGGCCTAGGCACGGGCTGCCTCACTCACCAGGGCCGGGGCCGGTGGGCTCGGGCGCCCCGCGCTGCCCCAGAGCCCCATCCGACGGAGTTCGCCGGTGCCCTCGGCTCACGGCGCGCGCGACCGTGACGTGGGTGGGCGTCAGCGACTGGCGGGGGTCCTTCTTGAAGCTCTCCAGCTCCAGGTCCACCAGGGGGTTGGTGCTGAGGGGCGCGGGCGGGGAGGGCGGCGGGGAGGGTGCGGCGGGCGCGGCCTCGTCGCTGTCAGAGCGCAGCAGAGAACGCGTGGAGTTGCAGTCAGACACTGACGACAGTGACACAAGGGTGGCCGAGGGCGCCAGGCCCGGGCTGGGGGTGGCGTCGTCGCGGCGGCCAGGGGAGCGCGCGGTCGGGCTGAGGCCCCGCGGGAAGCGGCCGGCGCGCGGGAAGAAGAGACCCTCGAGCCAGCGCCGCTGCTCCTCGCCGTCCGCCGCGCGCGCCTCTGCCACGTCGGCGCCCAGGCCCACGGCGCCCAGCAGCGTGGCGCAGCCCAGCAGCGCCAGGTCGCAGCGCCGCCGGCTGCCTTGCCGGGCGGGGGTCGCGGGCGCCCCGGAGAGGGTTCGGCGGGCAGCGGCACCGCGAGGTAGGCGGGGGTGCTGTGGGGTGAGGAGGGCCCGCTGTTGCCTCCGTTGCCTCCGTCAGCCTCCGCGAACTCCTCTGCAAGCGGGAGAGGGCGGCACTCGACTCGGGCTACCCCTGGCCCCGGGGCCTCTGGGACTTGGAGGCGGAGGCTGCCTCCGAAGACCCCTCCAACAGCGGCACCAGGTTGGCTAAGCAGAGTTCTAGAGTCCATATCCTTCCTACCCAGTTCCCAGGAGTGGTGCCCCCACTCCAGGGACCACTGTCCCCCTTTCCAGGAACGCCACCTAATCTCTGGCCCAGGAATCTGGCGTCCTCCCCGCAACCCTGGGGAACGATCACTGCGTTGTCTTGGGTTAGGGTCCCCTTAGGCCAGGGAATGTCCCCTCCCCTCTCCTCTGAAGGCACCCTCCCTGTCTTACCCATTTCATTGAGACTGGCGAAGCCTGGGGCGATGGGAGTGTGTTTGGGGGACTTGCCCAGGTTGGGGGCGCTTGATGACCACTGTTTGCTTCCTTCCCCAGGGCCTTCAGCCTGCAGGGGGAACCAAAGTGGGGTGTGGTGGTTCATGGGCCTTCTGGGGGCCCTGGGCCCAGGGGTGGGGTGCGGGGCGCAGGGTGGCCACCTACCTCTCCTCCCCTCCAGCCCGCTCCTTCTGCAGCGTGGAGCTGGGCCCCCAGGTCCGGCCCTTCTTCTTGCCTCCAACCAGTTCTTCCTTCTTTGGGGGCCCACTGCGGCCCCACGTCCCACTGCCACCACTGCTGCTGCCACTGCTGCTGCCACCACCACTGTCCACAGGAGTCACTGGGCCGAGAGAAGCCACTTGGTTACTGGGTCTTGGAGAATTTGCCCCCGCTGGGCTCCCAGCCTCACTCCCACCTTGGATTCATCCTCCACCTGGAAGCCGGAGGATCTTGGATTCTAACTCCAATCACGGCCCGCCCTGCTCTAAACCCTTCCACAGCTGCCCCCTGCTGTCAGGACAAAGGTCCAGCTCCCCCGCTGGGCATTTGAGGCCCTTCATATGTTATCCCCAGCTGAATTCCTCAGCCTCATCTCCATCGTTCCTCAACCCTAACCCATCAACTGTCCATTCATTCCCAAGTGTTCACTGAGCACCTGCTCTGCGCCAAGCCCTGTGGTGGGTGCTGAGAGCACAGCAGTGGACGAAGCAGACAAACCCCCTGCCCTGGGAGCTGGCATTTCAGTGGGTGAAGACAGACAATCAACAAGACTCATACTGGCTAAGTCATCTGTGCAGGCATTAGGAGGTGGTAAGTGCTGTGGGAAACACTAGGCAGGGAGCGGGGAGGCCTGAGGTTAGGGAAGCTCCCTGGGGGAAGGAATCTGAGCAAAGACTTGAGGAGGTGAGGGACTGAGTCAGGTAGGAACAATGGAGAGGAGCATTTCGGGCAGAGGGGACGGCAAATGCCAAGGCCCTGGGGTGGGACAGTCTGAGAGTACATGGGACAGCGAGGCGGCCAGCGTGGCTGGTGTGGAGGGAGGGGGATAGAGCTGGGATCCCAGGCAGAGGGCATGAGTGCCATGGTCAGGACTCACATCTACAGGTCCCCAAGGGGGGCGCTTTCACACCTCCATGCTATTCCCTTCACTGGATTCTGTTCCATTTCAGTCTCTTTCCTGGCCTGGTTGGCTGCTTGCCCCTTAAGCCTCCAGCTCTGGGGTAGTTTGTTCCGTGGAGAGTCAGTCACGCTGTCTTCTCCATTCTTGTCACACTTTGAACGCACCCTGATACCAGTATTAACTACCACTGTTCAGCTGTTATTTGTCTTTGTGTCCCTCATTAGAATAAATTCTCTGCATGGTACAAAGCTGTACCCAACAGAGGTGTGCAGGGGGGAGGCTGTGTGTGGGGCAAGGCTAGGGGTGAATGAAGTGGCAGAACAGACTTGGGAGTCAGCCCTGTATCCTTTATCCCATCAGCAAACCCCAATGGCTACACCTCTGCCAGACAGCCCGGATGTGGCCATCTCCCCCTCCAAGGCCCTACCCCAGGCCAGCCCCACTATTTCACTTGTCTCCTGCCCCTCTTCCTGCCCTCCTACCATCCATGCTCCTCACAACTGCCAGAGAGAAAAGGTACATTTTATCACATTCCTGCCTTGCTCACAGCCCTCCAGGGGCTCCCCCATCACCTTCCCAATAAAATTTAGACTCCTCGTCCCAGCTCTCGAATCCCGGAGTGATCAGGCCCCTGTGGAACCCCTGACCACAAACCTACTGCTTGCTCTGCCTCCCATTCGTTTTACTACAGCCAAGGTGGCCTTCAGGGCTGATGAACATGCCACCTCCGGGCCTTTGTCTTCGCTGCTCCCTCTACCAGGGACACCCTTCCTTCAGATCGCGATGTGTCTCGCTCCTTCTTACCAGGCAGGTCCCTGCTCAAACCCAAGCTCCCTAGGCAGGCCTTCCCAATGTAAGATGGCATCACTTCTCTTTTATTTCCTTCCCTGATTTTCTTTACAGTGCTTGTCAAGACAGGAAATAATCCTGCATACTGACTTGTGTATTGCCTGTTTCTCCCAGATTGGAAGGAGTGAGGGGACCCTGCTTGTCTTGTTCCCTGCTGCTCCTCTGGCTTGGTGCACAGTATGTGCTCAGAGAAGTTTGCCGACTGATGGTCAGGGCTGTGGGAGATACTCACAGCGAATGGCCCTCAGCCGGGGGATGATGCTGGGGCTCGCGGGGGGCTGGCCCCATCGGATCCTTTCCGCTTGTCCAGAGTTGGAGAGGCCTGGACTGTGATCTTATGCTCAAATCCTGCAAAACGGAGAGACTTTCCTAAGCAAATAGTTCCATGGCCAACCTGAGAAGTCCCCGTTATAGAAGTACAGATGGAATGCCTCCATTCTGCATTTCCTCCACGCCGTTCTTAAATGCGGTCCCCAGACCAGCAACATCAACATCAAGTGCAAACCTCCTGGCAATGCACGCTCTCCAGCTCTCCCGACTCAGCAGCTCTGGTGGGACGAGCCTTCTGGGTGCCTCTGATGCAAGCTCAGGTTTGAGCTGCTGCCCTTGCTAAGGATCTAGACCTGATTGTCCACATGTGGCAACTGAGTAGCTGAAATGCTTGTGCAACTGAGGAACTGGAGTTTTACCTTCATTAATTAAAGTTCACCTTTAAAAACAGATATGCGGTTCGGGCATCAGAAACAGTTAAGCTTGTTTGGAGCAACTGGGTGTGTGAATCTGTAAATTTTATGGACCCTAAATACAGGTTGAGAACTTTTGATGAAAAGTTAGCAGAGTGAGATGTGTTGTAAATATAAAATACACACGGGATTTCAAAGATTTAGTGTTGAAGAAGGTAAAATATCTCATTAGCAATTTCTTGATTACATGTGAAACCATAGTATTTTGGATAAATTGGGCTAAATGAAATATTTTATTAAAATAAATTTCATCTGTTTCTCCTCTTTTTAATATAGCTATTAGAAAGTTTAAAACTTCACGTGTGACTTGCACTGTAGGCTGGTGCTGTTCTAGGCATCGCTCTATGGCTGTAATGTCACAGAGATACGACCAGCACAATGTGCCTTCTGACGTTACCTAGGGAGCAGTCTGCCAAAAACAACGAAAATCAAACCCAACCTTGCAACTGATTAAGGCTTAAGATCCGTGTGAAAAAAGGACTAAACACCAATAATTTTATATGGTTTGACCTAATACCAGTTTATAGGAAATCCCGGGGACATGGGGACGTCTGACATGATACTGGGGGATGCAGGCAAGAATCCAGACTGTGGGAAATGCTACAGCATAAATGGTATATCCTCAACCAATTTTTGATCAGGGAGAAAAAGAGGCAGATTAAAATATATGAAGCAAATAGTTGGGAGACAAAAGTATACAGAAAAGTAAGAAAGTGATTGCCCTCAAAGTCAAGACAGGGTTACTCTTGAGGTGTGGCAAGGGGTTGGAGGGGGCATGTGGAGGGCAACTTCAGGCTCTATGTTCTCTCTGCTTAGACGGGGGTAATTATACTAACTCATTAAGCTGTACAGTTTTTGGTTGTTTTCTGTGTGTGATATAGTTACTAAAAAAAAAATAAAATAAAAAAAAAAAAAAGGAAGCAATAAACCCTGGGTTAGGGATGCTCCCAGTGTGGCCTCTTGGGGGATGCTCAAGAGACAAGATGGGTACCAGAGGGCAGGCTGATGTGGCTGCCGCCTTCCCGCAGCTTGAGCAGGCGGCTGCGCTTGAAGTTGCCCTTGCGTTTGCGGACCCTGGGCTTCTCCTGGCTCAGTTGGCACATGAGCAGGTGCAGCTCCCGCTCCACGATGTCCATCTCGCGCTCCGCCAGCTCCTGCTCCCTCCGCCGCAGCTGCTCCTCCTGGAAGCGCTGCTCCTGCGCAGCGCGCAGCAGCTCCTCCTCCGGCTGCGGAGCTCCTGGAGAGGAGACGGGAGGCTTGCGGGGTGGGCCCCAGGGCCGCTGGGTCGGGTTGGGGCCCGCAACAGGGGCGTACGGCTGCGGGGCAAACTGGGGGCACGATCCAGCTCACACTACACTAGCAAAGCTGTGTGCCAGGGCAGGGGTCCATGTTGGGCCAGGGACAGGGTGCCTTTTTTTTTTTCTTCTTTGATTTTTAATTTTCCAACTCTTCAATTTGGAACACTTCGAACATCCACGAGAGCAGAGAATAGTGCGCCCCCATGTGGCCATCATCCAACAGTTATCTATACTTGGCGAATCCTTTTTTCACGTGGCCCCTTCCTTCTCTCTCACTCATTTTGCTGCCGTACTTAAAAACCAGCCTCTGGCGTCCTACGGTATCACTTGTAAGTGCTTCAGGGCAGAGTGCCTCTTTATTACGCATCCGCCAACAAGAGGCTGTGTTTTCTTAATATGCAAAAAAGGCTCCCCTGGCCCTGCATAGACCCCAAACTCCGGGCTCAGGGAAAAGACGCCACTGAAGGTATCGGAACTCAGGGGTCTTGCTCCATCCCTCCCCCTTCCGCCCTGCCCCTGCCTTCACCTTCTCCTTGGTCCGGAGGTCGTCGAACATGTGCTGAATCTCCAGCTTCCAGTCTTCCTGCAGCGAGTGGAAGGACTCCAGTGGCATCTGGAACAGGGCTGACTGTTCGATGACTTCCAGCTGCTTCAAGATGCTGCCGAAATCGGGCCGCCCATGGGGTCTGGGTCCCAGCATTCTAGGGGGCGGGGGGTGCCGAGGGTCGAGATGTCAGTGGCCCTGCTCTGGGGCCTCGGCCTGCTCAGTGGAAGGCAGGACTTCAGGGGACTGTGGACAGACAGCTTCCACGGGGCCGAGGGGAAGGGATCCAAAGCCAAATTCCTGGCATTATTCCAGTTGGTGACACTCTGAGGGAGAAACCCCCGGACCCGCCCCTGACTGGTGGCAGATCAGGGGCTGGGGAAGAATCCCAGGGCCAGTGAACCCGGACGGGTTGCCCTCAGAGCTGGAGGCCTGGCCAGGGCAAGGGTCAGGGGGCCGTGGAGCCAGCTGTGTGGGGGGACCGTTCGTGGTCTGACGGGTCTGGCTCTTCTCCCTCAGTCCAGGGCCCACCGGTATGCATGGGTGTGAAGGGGTGAGATCTGGGCTCCAGGACCCCTGCCACCCCAGCTGAGCCTGCCCTGTCCACGGGGCCCTGGCTCACCCTCCAGGAGGCGGGCAAAGGGCTCGGGGCACGTGGAGGGGATGGGAAGCGTCAGCTTGTTCATAGCCACACCATACGCCACGGCCAGGGCATCGATTTCACGGTAGGGGACCTCACCCGTCAGCAGCTCCCAGAGCAGCACCCCGAAGCTGCAGGTGGGGAAGAGGGAGGGGTGAGGCCACAGCCCTCCCCAACCCTGGCCTGTACCCCAGTCCCGAATCTGGTCCCATGGTGCGTGGGTCTCCCTCACTCCAACACCCAGCCTTGGCCGATGAGGCCACCGGAACCTGATGTGACCTCCAGTGGCCTGATCCCAAATAGATGCGGTGGGGTTGCTCTCTGGTCTCACTTTTGTTCTGTCCCTCGTCCCCTGACCCTGCCTGAAAACCTTTAGTGGGTGCCCTGCGCCTCCTGGGCAAATCCGCCCTTCTTAGCCCTGACCTTTGATGACTTCTGCAGCCTCACCTCTAAGCGCTCTCAGCCCCTGTGCCAACCCCAGCTTCATCCTGCAGCCACACTGAGGCTGAGCAGGTCCTGTTCTTCCTAATCTCTGACCTTTGCAGATGCTGTTCCCTTTGGTGAGAAAACTCTTTTCTTTGTGCAACTGTCCCTAAGTTTCAACTCAGGTGCCCCTCTACCAGGCAGCCTTCCTTGATTCCAGTCTCCAAACCTGGGTTAGAGGTCCCCCCTCTATGCTCCCACAGAACCTTTGGCACTTAACCTCTAAAAACAAGTTGACACTAGTTAATGTTTATAAAGTACTTACTTCAGGCCAGGCCAACCCAGTGCTAGGCTCAGTAATCCTCACAACAGCCCTAAAAGGCAGAAGGTACTGGTGCGGTCCCCATTTTACCTGACGAGCAGGTGCAGGCCCACAGAGGTTAAGTTGCCTGTCCATGGTCACATAGCTACACTTGGCCTCAGTCTGCCTGACGCCCATGGCAGTGTCTCAACGGCTACACAGCAGCAGAGCCTGCATCGCTGCTCTACAGTCACTGCGTGTCCATCTTCTCCAGTTAACTATGCCCCTTCTGAATCCTGATCGCCATTGTGTGCAGTGTCTAATGTGTAGCAGACCCCCATGCCTCCCACATCCGCTCATGCATTCATTTGACATCTACCTATTAAGTGTCCACTCTGTCCCAGACATCATTCTAGGCAACGAACGGACACAAGCCCTGCCCTCATTCTCAGTGACAGGGCTGGTGAACTGGATGGAGCTGGGAATATGCTGCCTGAAATGATGTCCCATGTTCCTCTGCAGCTAAGTATGTCCATATGGCCACTGCTCTGGCCAGTGGGACAAAGGAGGGTGTGTAGTATGCAACTACACAGGAAGTGTCCTTAAAGGGCAGGGATGCCCTTTCCTCTTTTCTCCTTCCTACTGGTTGCAATGTGGACATAAAAGCTGGAGCTCAGGCAGCTTCTTGGACCATGAAGTGCACTTGGGAATGGAGGCCATACAAGGTGGAGGAAGCTAACAATGGCTTGTAACTAGAGGTGGTATGACCGTTCACCTTTCCCACATCCTTGGAAACTTGTGGAGATGTTTTGATTGTCACAATGACTGGGGAATACTGCTGATGTTTGGAGGCTGGGGACCATGGATACGTTTGTCCTGAAAAGTATAGGCTGGTACTGCACAAGGAAGAAGTATCCTGCCCAATGACACTCCCATTAAGGAATCTTGACCCTGAGTTCCTAATGCTGGGGGCACCTTATCAGTCTTGAGCTTCACACGAGAGCAAAAACTTCGGTCTCATTTTCATTTTGGGGTTTCTGTTCCATGGCTCCACTAAACACCTGAAACCACACGTGAACACCTGACGTGAAGCCAGTCGGGACCTCCCCCAAAGGGCTTTGGTGTTCTAGGTGACTTCCTGTCTGACCTGTCTGCCCAAAAGCCATGGCCCTGTTGCTTGGTCCATCTGCAGCCTTGGCTGGAGAACGATCTGGGTTTGGCTCTCCCCTAGCAGGAGGCCCTGAGTTGAAGAATTCTGCTGCCACCATCAAGTCTCGATGGCAATGGCGACAGCCTCCTCCTGGCTTCCCGCCCCCTCCTTCCCCTACAGTCCATTCTCCACCAAACAGCCGGGAATGCTGAATGCGGTAATGCTGAATCAGACCACGTCATTCATAAATGCCTCTAATGGCCTTCTATTGCACTTAGAATAAACCCGAGTCCAGACCTCCTCTGTGCGGCCCTTGGCTCCCTCCACTATGTCATCTCCTCCCACTTTCCTCCTCGCCTGCTCCAGCCAGCCACATGGGCCCTTGTAGCTGTTTCTAGAACACGCTAAGCTCGTTCTCACCTCAGTACCTCTTTGTGCCAGCTGTTCCCTCTGCCTGGGAAGCTTCTTTCCCCCAAACTCTCCATGAGTCTGTCCCCTTACCATCCAGAACTCAGTTCGAGTGTCGCTTTTCAGAAAAGCCTTTTGCAAAGCTATCCTCCAGCCCTCCAGCAACCTGGCTTGTGACACCATCTAATACTTTTTTTGGTGGATTACCTTTTAAACATTATAACTTAAAAACAGGTTCTTTCAGCTTCTTGTGTATGAATTTACTTACTACCCCTGCAAGCGGGGATGTGCCTATTTTTATTTACTACTGCATCCCTAGCACCCCACATAGTTGGATGAATGAATGAATGAATGGTTGCCACCAGAGGCCTTAATTTTCTGTTTGACAAGCGGGGGCAGTGTGCCGAATGGAGTCTGAGAGGGTTTTAATGCTGACATTCTCTCTCTACATCTTTGGAAGTTTTTACTGTAACCCAAGTCTTCCTCAGCTGCCACTTCTGCTAGCAGACACCTGCCTTGGGACCTGTCTGACGACCGGTCTGACCTTGCTGGCAGGTCCCTTCTCCAGGCCGGACCCTGGCTTCAGTGGGGGACTGTCCCTCCCACTCTGCCCTCACCCACTCCTCCTCCCCCATTTTCAGGACTCCCCAGCCCCACCATCACCTCCAGACGTCACTGCTTTTGGAGAAGAGGGAGAGACGAATAACCTCCGGGGCCATCCAGGCGTAAGTCCCCGCGGCGCTCATTTTGGTGGTCTTGTGCCACTCGCGGGCCAGGCCGAAGTCCGTGATCTTGAGCACCGTGTTTGCGAGGTTGTGGTTCTCAATGGCCTCCAGAATAAGGACTGTGGGGAGGAAGAAAGGCAGGTCACCCCAGACCTGCTGGGGCACAGACCACATGTCCTGCCCCGGCCTCAGCTGCAAGCTGTTCCTCATTTTCTCCCAGGGGCAGGGAGCACCCCCTGCACCCTCTGACCCCCTGACTCCAACCTGGGCTCCGGGGAGCTAAGTGGAAGGTCAATGGCCAGGGCCTTGGTTCTCCTTGGTCTAGGCTTTGAATTCTCAGCCTCCCCAGAGTGGGAACTATAATCCATGAGGAGAAGGGGCGAACGGGGCTTCCTTTGTCTGTTATCCCCTGCGGTATACTGCACTCATGGCCCCAATTCTACTCCTTTCTGTGTCACGCTCTGCCATGTGACTTTGCAGGTCTTTGCACTAAACAGGCAGAGTGCGTTTCTCCATCCTTTACTGTGGTGGCCGTGTGACTGGCTTTGGCCAACAGCATGAGGCAGAAGTGAGAGTACCAGGTCCCAGCCGAGGCCTTAAGAGGCCTTGCTTGCCTGCTTGCCCTCTTGCACTTCTGCCATCCCCAGGAGAATGTGCCTTGGCTAGCCAGATGGTCTAAGGCAGGGGACCCCAACCTCCAGGCCACACAGCAGGAGGTGAGCAGCAGATGAGCAAGAGAGTGAAGATTCATCTGTATTTGCAGCCGCTCCCAGTGCTAGTATCACTGCCTCAGCTCCACCTACAGATCATCAAGCATAGGATTCTCATAGGAGCACTGGTCCCTGATACCAAAAGGGTTGGGGACCTGGGGACCGCTGGTCTAAGGAAGATGAGAGATACACAAAGTAAAGCCTTTCCAGCTGAGCCTCACCTAAATTAGCTTACCCTCCAGCAGGCCTGCAAATGCATGAGCAGTAATAAATGTCATGGAGTTTGAAGATACTGAGTTTTGGGGACAGTTTGTTACACAACGGTATTGTGACAAAATGACTAATATATCCCCCAAACATATTGAATGGTTCCAGCTTACTTGCTGCCTACGGTCACTAACAACGGTAATAATCCTGGCTGGTGTTTATCAGAAGACTATTATGTGGCAGGCACAGTGATAAGTCCTTTACATGAATTATCTAGCCAACAACTCATTTTGTTGACTAGCAAACTGAGGCTCAGAGACATGAGGTCACTTGACTAAGATCACACAGCCTGCACATAGTAGGGCAAAGACTTGAACCACATTTGTTGTCAGAGCTCAATCTTTTAACTGATATATTCTACTGCCTTCTATCAGAGGCCCCAAAGTGTATAGTGTCCTGCCTGGGTTTGAACCCCAGCTCTGTCATTTATTAGCTGTATAACCTATTTTTCTTAAACACTAAGATTTCTCTTCTGTTACATGGAGATGATAATAGTATTTAACTTATACAGTTGTAGTAGAGATTTATTGCCTGATGCAAACAGTAAGGTCCTTTAAAAGTGTTAGATATTATTAGATGTAATGTTGCTATAATTGTCCTTATTGTCTCCACCTTTATCTTTGACCATTCCCAGCTACTTCTGCACTCACAATAACAATGAGATAATTCTACTATGATGCTCATTTGGCAGATGAAGAAATCCAGGGTTAGCAAGATTGGGTATATTGCTCAAGGTCACACACACAGTTAGTAACTTGTCCATTCTTTAAAGCCTGACTCAAATGCCACCTCTTCCTGGAAGCCTCCGTGACTCTCTAGCCTAACTCTACCTCCCAGAAGTCCCCGCTTCTTGAGTCCCCACCTCTCCTGTTTGTGGAGTGATCCCATGGTCTTACATTTTGTTTCTGCATCTCCCAGGCTGGGCCTAAATCAGTTCCTTTTATAATGTATATATGTGATCATGTCGCCCCCTGCTTAAAACCCTCTATTGGCCTCCACTACACTGTATAAGATGCCCAAAGTCATCACTGGAGCCCCAAGGGTTGTGATCTGGCCCCTGCCTACCATTTCGACCTCATCTTCTTCATCTCTGCCTCACTCCTCCCCTTGCTGTTTCTCTAGCAAGGCACACTCATTGCCACCTCACATCCTTTACCCTGCCCATGTCTTTGTAAGGCTGCGTCCTCTTTGTTCAGGTCTCTGCTCAAATGTTGCCTTCCCTGACCATCTGCTGTAGAGATATCTGTCCCATTCTTAATCTGCTTTATTTCCGTCAGAGCCCCTGATGCTCTCTGGAAATTTGTTATCTCTCCATTTAAATATCAATCACATATTCTCTATCTCTGTTCACTAGACTGTAACTCCCATAAGGGGGGCACCATGCCTCGTTCACGTCTGTAATCCCAGAGCCTGGAACAGAGCCTAGTATACTTAATTTGCTTAAGAATTATTGGTTGAGTCTATGGTCATGCTACCCTGAACAACCCGATCCCATCTGATCTCAGAAGCTAAGCAGGGTCAGGCCTGGTTAGTACTTGGATGGAGACCACCTAGGACCAGGTGCTGTAGGAGTAAAAAAAAAAAAAAAAAAAAAAAGAATTATTGGTTGAATGAACCAATGAATGAGAGTGATACCAGATGATGAGCTCCCTGGGGAAAGGGTACTGCAGGAAGCTGTGCTGTGGACACCCTGTGTCCTTTGTCTCAGGCATGGAACAGCAGGAAATCTGGCCTAAGGAGCCCCAAACTCCTTGTCCAGGTGGCACTGGCTACAGAAAAACTTGGGGGCATGGGAATGCTGTCCTTATACTCCACTAGCAGGCTGTGAATCAGCAGGGGTGAGGAAGAGCCAAGGGCCCCAGCCTTCAAGAGGAGCAGGCTGGCAGTCCTGCCTCCACTCACCCAGCATTTCAGAGGAGCTAGAGCATGAGCATCTATGAAGGCAGGACTATCTGTGTCTGTCTTGCTCCATTCCCCAGCTCTGGTTCAGGGCTTGGCATGCTTCGGACCGTTGGGAACTCTCTGTTGAGTGCACAATGCCAAGCCTGGGAGGTAAGGAAGACATGGCCCTGTTCTAGGTGGTGATGGGGGCACAGCAAAGATGGATTCAAATAAATTTCAAAATTTAAAATTGGCAGGAATCAGAAATAGATGAGAAGTGAGAGTCAAGGGCAAAGGGGAATTCCTCCCACTTCATGTGAGGGAAAGGAACATGCTGGTCTCATTCACCAGTGGTCCCGTTAGCTTAGCACATGATCTGGCCCAGTAAATACCAAATGAAAGAATAAAGGCGGAAATGCACGGATTTATGAGATGGGGCAAAGGAAGGATAAGAGAGCCAGAAAGGTGAGATTTCCCTTGCTATACCCTTAAGGACTGAGGACACACAATGGGCACTCCAGAAATATCTGGGGAATGAATGAAATCTCTAGTTTATGAGTACCAGTAGGGCACGACCATCCTGGTCCCTGTTTGGCTCCTACTTAATAGATGCTCAATTAATATTTGTTGCCATCATGGGATGCTCTTTGATCTAGGTGTGGGTTCTGGGGAACCTTCCCTCTACCTGGCCTCAGTCCCGCTTAACAACTAATCAACTTTTGAGAATCTGTGATAGGCCTGGCAGCCTGGAAGCTTTTATGTAAAATATATGGCCCTTTTCCTCCTCCTTCATCCTCTCCAGTTTGCCTTGGCCAGCTGTGGCAGAGGCTTAGGACTCCAGGAAGTGGTTCTCAACTGGGGGCAATTTTGCCCCTCAGGGGACATTTGGCAATGTCTGGAGACAGTTTTCCTTATCATACCTGGAGGTGGGGAGGGGCGGGCAGGGAATGCTAATGGCATCTAGTGGGCAGAGGCCAAGGATGCTGCTAACAACCTACACACAGGACAGACCTCTGTGACCACCCCGCCGAGGCTGAGAAACTCTCCCTCCTGGCCGGGTTCTGTCTCTGCCTGGTGGACTCTGGCATCCTGGCTGGACAAGAAACACCATGAGGACAGGCATTGCATCTGTCCTGTTCATGCTGGGAACACAGGGGCTGTCACAGTGTTCATATTGACACATTTATTGAGCTACTGTGACTCTAGTCTGGGAGGCAGGTAGTCCTTCCACCTTTCTGGGCCACCCTTTCCTCCCTTAATGGGGCAAGGCCTGCCTCACCTGGCCCTGAAGGTATACTTGCTACCTCGTCTTGCCCCAGGCAGGGTTTTCTAGTGTCCCCATCTCCTGCCATCTAGGCTTGGCCTCACATGGTTCTGTGGCAGCAAGTTTTGGGGGGAAGGACATCACTTACTGTTGATGGACTTGAGGTCCCGGTGGATGATGGGCACAGGGGCATCACTGTGTAGGTAGTTCATGCCCCGGGCCACCTGCACAGCCCAGTTGACCAGTACGTGAGGGGGCACCCGGCGACCGGCCAGCACCCTGCTCAGTGCGCCTCCCCTGGCATACTCCATCACCAGGCAGAGGTGCGGGGGGCTGAGGCAGGCGCCCCTGAGGGCAATGATGTTGGGGTGCTGCAGGGCTCCGAAGAGCCTGGCCTCCTGGTGCACCTGCTCTGCTGTCACCGCCGGGTCCCGCTCAGGGTCCAGCCGGGCAGCCTTGACGGCTACCTCCTCGCCACGCCAAAGGGCCCGATAGACCTTGCCAAAGCCCCTACACCGATGATCTCCTCTAGCTGCAGCTCGTGGAAGGGGATCTCCTGGGGCAGCCTGAGGCCCACGGGCGTGGCGGGGGCGCCAGGGGCTACGTAGTTGCTGGGGAAGACGCCCACACGGCCGCTGGGTAGCTGCCCGGTCCACCAGCCCTCGTCGCCCGACACGGCACAGTCCTGGGAAAGCACCTGGACGCGGTCGCCCCTCCGCAGGGTCAGCTCCTCGTCGCCTGCCGCCTCGTAGTCGAACACCGCGGTCCAGACGGGCCCTGCGGGGGCCGTGCCCCACTCCTTGGCAGCCGCGCCCCCCTCCTCCTCCTCCATGGGGGAGGGGCCGGGGGCTGCAGGAGGCGGCTTCACACTGGCTGCCCGCGGGATGCAGAGGGCTGGCTCCGGCGGCCAGGATGGGGGGCAGTCCCTGTGGGTTCTAGGGGACTCCTGAGGGCCATGGCTGGGGGGCCCTCCGCAGGAGCAGGAGCGTTAAAAGGGCAGCGTCGTCCGCTCTGATTCAGCTGTCCAGGCGGGGCGGGTTAGGGGTAGGCTGGCGGGTTCACCTGTCCCCCCCAAATGTCAGAGCACTAAGAAGGCCTGGCCACCTGGCTCCCGAATTCTTGCCGGGGCCCGCCGGTGGGGGACGAGGGCGAGGGCAGCAGGCAGCCCCCTTCCCCGCGCCTCTCACCCCGCGCAGCTCCACCGGCGGCCCCCGGCTCCGCATCCCGATACACGACCACCGGGCGGGGCGGGGGTGGCGCGCCCCTCGGCCTCTTCACGGGCGGGGGGCCGGGCGGCCCCCATCCTCTACACCCGCCCCGGCTCGGCCGCAACCCCTGCCCCCGCCCGCAGCTTCCCGGGGCCGCCGGTGCCCGAGTGACGTGCTCGCTGCTGCCGCCGCCGCCGCCGCGGTGCCGCCTGGGAGTTGTAGTCCCGGCTGCGCGGCCTCGAGGCTCGTCCCAGTCCCCTGGCCCCCAAAGCCTCGTTGCCAGCCTCGGGTCGCCGTGGGGACGCTGCGGTGCGGAAGGAATCCTCCCGGGGGAATAAAGCTGACCGCGGACCCTCCCCGGGAGGCGGTGACCCCTGGAGGCGTGACCCCTGGAGGTAAGGAGGAGGGGGCCAACGCTTCTCACAGACCCTGAGGAGGCCGCAGCCCAAGGGGTTGACCGTGACTGACGCTCTTCGCAAAGCGAAAAGTATAAGCTGCGCGAATGATGGTTACTGCCTGGAGCCTCTAACGTGACGGGACGCGGTCCCTGCTGCTGGACGGTCCCTTGGGGCCTCAACCCGATGAGCACGCCGGGAAATGTAGTTCTCTCTCGACCCACGCTGCAGGCTTTGGAGAGCCAGTTGGTGGCTCCAACAAGTTAGGGAGTCGGCTAATGCTGAGGCCTTTGCGAGGAAGACCGGGCTGAGAGGATGCGTTTACTGGCCCTGGGGATATCACAGCCACGATTGCTTTCCCCAGCAGCTCTGGGTTCTTCTGCCTCTTCAGTCAGAACTCCTACCCTCGGGAATCCCCCGCCTCCCATAATAGGAACTTTAATTGGGGGGGGGGGGGGTCTTAATGTACATCTTGTGCTTTGCACACATGGCATCATTAAATCTTCGCAAAGGCTCCATTTTACAGATGACGCATAGGAAAGCGAAGTCTAGGTCGAGAATTATAAATGGTAAGACAAGAATAAAGGCAGATTTAAAAACAAACCAACAAACCAATAATCGTGATTTTTTAAAAAAATCCTGTTTCATTTAAAGAATGAAGAAACTGAATCCCGCAGTGGTTCAGTGACTTGCTCAAGGTCTGTAAACTTGTAAGTGGTAAAATTCTGGGTCTTTTCACTAGGCTTCTCTTGGTCTCTCCTGCGTGGTCTGGGGTTTGGAGGGAGGAGAGAAGAGGGGAACTCTGATGGGCTCTGGTGCCCTAATGCTAAAGAACTGTCCCACAGGTCTTTGGGATGTTGTTGCATTCTTAGCAGGAAGTGGGTACCTGGGCCCCTGGCTACCTGTTAGGAAAACTCTGGACCATCAAAAATGCTTATTGGAAGAGGGAGCCCCCTTCATTCTGAAAACAGGCAGTTCTGCTTTAAGTGCTCTCCCAAGGGTGGTTAACCCTTCTGAGGGGTCTGAAAAAGGCATTTCAAATACGTGTTAACCTAGATGCGCAGAAACAATGGACAGGGCTGGCTTAAGGCAAAGATAACCTTTACTAGAGAAGTCACAGTCTGGGACGTGACTGACTACCCACCATTACTTGCCCAGTTAGAATTTATGATCAGACCACCCTGTGAGGTTTCTTATGGTTAGATTTATTATACACCCCTTTTTCATCCTCGTGGGAAGAATAGAATTAGGGACAGAGTGCTCAAAACATATGTAACTTTATAATCAGAGCACTCAAAACCAGTAACCATTTTAATAGAAATTACTAGCACAGTTGAATTTCTGTGGGCATTTACACTAGCAGCATCTTCAGTCCCTTCTTTGCAATCTTAAAGCTGGGGCTTGTGCCTCCTCCTTGGAGATGCTGATGTAGAGATATTAACTTCTAATGAAGACCATTTTCATCAAAATTAAAAATCTGATCCAAGGTGTAGTCTTCTTCATAAATCTGTTGTTTAATTTGGGAAAATATATTACACCTGCATTTGCAGCTTTGACACATAACATCGTAGCAAGCGTCGTGATCTTTGAAGCCACTAAACCAGCCACCGAATGTAAAGGAAGACGTTTCTGTAGGTATGCAGCTTTTCCCCTTAAAATTTTTGATTAAGAAAGCAGCTCCTTTAGCTAACTGTGAAAAAGCTGGCTCTTCTGTTGCTTCAAAACTTTAACTTCCTAGAGAAAATTACTTGTTAACCAACATGCTTGTGTTATGCTAACATCATTACTCTGTTTACTGAGTAATGGGGGTGATTCAAGTCAAAGGAACAGGTGGGCATCAGAACAAGTGGTGTCCAAGCAGTTGCCTAGACATGGGTGAGGAAAGAGACCTGGATTAGTGGTCAACCAGCCAGGCCTTGCAACAGGAATGGGGAGGTGTGGGATGGAATTTGTCAGTTCCACAAAAATATTGAGTCTTCTGTCCTCGGACTTAAATATAATTTTCTTCTGGGATATCTTGTACATACTTTCTCTGGTTTACTCACTGAGATGTTGCCATTTTTATTTATTTATGGATGGGATTTTTTTTTTAATTAGTTACTACTGTGCTTTTAATGCTGATCTTGGACCTGGCTACCTTGTTGAACTCACTCTTACTTGTTCTAGAATAGCTTGACATACTTTTCTAGCTAGATGATCCTGCTGCCAGCAAAAAAACAAAAAACAAAAAACAAAAAAAGTTTAGGCTTTCAATCTTTAGAACTCATTCCTCGCCCCTCCCCTTTGGCTAAGAGTTCAACACAATGTTGGATGATAGTGGTAGTAATGGACAATCTTTGTGTTGTTCTAGACTTTTAAAGGAATAACTCTAAGATTTCACCATTGAGTATGATGTTTTCAGTAGATTTCTATTAGAGGTTCTTTTTTTCTTTTTCTTTTTTTTGGTCAAAATTCACTTTATTTTTCAGCTTTACTTCATTGGGATGTGGTCACAAAATTGGCCCATACAAAAAGGACACTAGTATGGGGCTAATTAAAGAAAATGTCTCCCGTTAAGTAGTTGAAGATGAAAGTAACAAAGACGAACACAGAAGTTGGAGTTTTTAGAAAGTGAGTTCAAATGTTAGTTCTGCCACATTCTGCGACCGGAGGTGACTTGTCCTATCTAAGCCTGATTCTCATCTGTCATTGGTTTTGAGGTCACTCATATTGCCATTCTAAGAGTCTGAACCTTTTGTCACTGGTACATCCTTTTTTGGCCATGTGAGACCGCATGGGTCTAGGCTACGGAGAGAAGGCCACAGTGGTTGAGGTGCTTTGAGGATCTGGACTTGGCTCAATGAGATTCACTTGGTTTGCTCAGATCAGGCAGCCTGGGCCCAATGCCAGGTGGCTTGACAGGCTGGTGACACCACACCCAAGCCTTAGGCAGCAGGGAACAGAGGTATAGGAAAGGATCAGCACCTATTCTGGAGAGAGGAAGCCAATGAAAATAGAACTTTTCAATTCTGCTTTTAATTTTCCTACCCAGGCTGTTTTAAAGCAGGTTTGCCCTAATGAAAACAATCTGAACTCTTCTGCAACCTCTTCTCCCCATTGGTTTGTTTTAAAATCTTTTTGTCTTTGTTTGGACAAACCTCTGAGAAACCAAGACAGCCTTTCCATAGGTGGTGCCTCTACTCCCCTCCCAACAGGCTTCATCTCTCTAATTGCCATTCTCTCTCAAAATTCAATGCGAAGTCTCCCAGGGCTGTGCTTTGTCCTTCTATTTTGACTTTTCCTCCTCCCAGTGTCGCGAATGCTCAATATACTCACAGTAGATGTTGCTGAACAGGAGAATAGTCACGTGGACTCAAAGGCTGGGGTTTGGGGAGGGACAGGGTGAGAATGCTGATGACAAGATTTGGAGTGAGACTCCTGGGGCACATTCTTATGTTTGCTCTCTAGAGATGGGTCAAACTGTTTTTATCTTTTAAAAACCAGGAGATTAAAAAATTGCATTCCAGTGTTAGACTTATATGCTTAAGAGATTATCTGAAATTCCTACCTGGTCTCCAGCAGAGAAAAACACTTGAACGGAGTTGACAGCATAAGTTGCCTAACAACACAACCAGTGATCACAAACGTCTGTGTTTTTTTCTTTCTATTTCCGATTTAGAACTGTGAAGTGATTACATTTAACCCCACTGCTTCTGCTCAAAAGTTATGCTATAACAGAATTCAGGTTGTAGAAAATTTCTTACAACCCTTATATTCTTTATAACTGAAATTTGTGTTTTCCTCATGACCGGTGTCTCCCAGCTTGGTCACTTGTGGTCACTGCTATTGTATTAACTTGGAATTATAGGTAGCAAAACAAAGAGAAACCATTAGGAGCCCCCATCTGTTTCTTAGGAGAAGTTGCCCCATCTGCTACTGCTTGTGGATCAAGAGGTGGAATCCTTGTCCTAGCAGTGTTTTGTTTCTTGGGTGCTGGTTACAGAAGCGAATCAAAAGCTGAAGGGATTTGTAATGGCCAGCAGTTCTCTCCGCTGGCCATTTTGGCAAGACCTAGAACCTAAGGCTCCCTTGGTACCCTGGATGGAACATGAGACCAAAATCAATAGTGGCAGCATCCCTCAGGGCCAGATGTCTCTAATACCATGTCCTGGGCTTTGCCCTGCTGCTTCTAAAAGTAGAGAAATTCCTTCTTCAGGAGCCTGAGGCAGACATAAGTCACACCCAGCCCAGAGGGAGCTGAGTTCCCGGCCCTGCATTTTGCCAAGCCTCAGAATTCTCAGCACTAATGCTTCCTTTCTACCTCTAGCTCAAAAGGCCCAGCTGCCCTCTCTCCCCCAGCCTGCGAGTTCTGAAGTTGGCAAGCAGGGGTGGAGAAGGCATGAGAGTGGGCTGAAAGGATGAGCTCACCCCTTTCCCTGGTGGAATTTTAGTGCTAAATCTTCCTTATTTCTGGGCTCAGTAGGTCTTCCTAGTCTCATAACACCCTCCTGACTCCCTCTTTGTTCACCGACCATCTGCATCAGACAGATTAGAGAAGGGAAACAACAAAACTCATATTCCTGCCCCAACAGCTCCATCGTTTCTTCCAGGGGGCTTGCTGTTCCCTCACCCTCTTTGGGTCCTAGATCTGCCTAGGAGATAAAGGGGAGGGGTTTGAGTCAAAGCCTTCGTGTCTCGAACCCACTCCCTCTGAGTATTAGAATTGTAGTGGCCTTGTCCCTCAGGTTCCCCTATTCCAGCATGGGGGCTTTGGGGTGAAGATAGGCATCCAGCCAGAGCTGCCCAGACTCCTTCATGAGGGAACAATGTCAGCAAAGGCTGAGAGCCGGATTGGGCTGGCACTCTCTGCCATGCCTGGTACACAGGGACTGCACCAGGGGGTCACTTTGTGGTAATTGTGTCAAGGCATCATGGGGAAAAGATGGTGCTCAGTCTGGAAGTTGAGATGTCACTGAACCAGTCACTGACGGCGGACCTGTGGTCACTGCATGTTGCCTGGAGCTGTGCACAAGGATACAGTCCCTCTGTGTCACCCACACAGAGCTGTTGCTTTCCAGGAACCTGACCATGAAGAAAAAGCCCAGGAAGCCTTTTGCTCCCAACACGGCACATCAACGAGGAGATGGGGACGTAGAAGGTGATCATGCAGGCCGAGTCCCCCGCCCCCATTCCTGGGTAACAAAACAGAAAATACACCACGCAAAGCGGAGAGGCAGCAAGGCCGGGACCCAGTGAAGAAGCACTTGTGCCGGGTGTTGATGTCTGGATCTTCGTGGAAGCAGTTAGGCTTGGCATGGTGCTGGAGGTGCATGCGGTTCCACCAGCTGACAGGGGCCCTCTTCAGGTGGCTGAATAGGATGGTGTCCAGACAGTCCCATGTAGGGGCGCTGAAGACGGGTGCCCAGAGTGGTGCTGCAGCTCCCAGCCTGGGCCTGGACCGCGCCAGCAGCACTGCACAAAGGAGGAAGGGCACGAAGGATGTCCCAAAGACCCAAAGAGTGAGCCAGGCAGCAACACCCGCAGCAGGAAGAACACGTGGCTGGCCGTCGTGAGCCCCATCCATCCGTTCCTCTGTGGTCCGCAGCTCCAGGAACTCAGCGGTCAGCTCTTTACTGTCACCTGGCTCAACGTTGGGCGGCTCAGGACAGCTCTTGGGCGGGCGGGCGGGAGACTTCATGCGCTTCCTCGCAAGGCCCCGTGGGTGCGGAGTGCCACAAAGGGGTTCGGCATTCTGCCCCGTGTAGTGGCTGAAGACCCGGGAGCTCCGGGGCGCCGGCAGGTGAGCTAGCCCGTGTTGGACTCCTTCCACTGGATCCCAGCCACCACTTTATGTCGCTCCTGGAGCGCTGCGCCACCTGTCTCAGGGAGGTAACACCGGGTCCGCCCCTGGGCGGGGGTCTCAGGGGGCCCCTGGGGCCTGGTGACGCTGCGCGCTGGCTGGCTGGCTGGCTGGCTGGCTGGCTGGCTGCTGCTGGCTGCTGCTGGCTGGCTGCGCAAGGGCGCTCTGGTAGAGAAGTTCTTGATCAAGTTCTAGTCCTAATTTATTAAAACTTTTTTTTTTAATCGGTGTTGGCTTCTTTAATCAGACCCTTTTCACACATTCGTTGATGTGATCAGATGTTTTTTTCTGCCTCGATCTCTTCATGTGGAACCTCCCTCCTTCTCCCTTAACCGTTGCTGGATTTAATAATATTTTACTTAGGGGTGTTTTGCATTTGTTTTCATGAATGGAATTGGCCCGTGGTTTTCTTTCTTGTGCTCTCCTTGCCCAGTTTGGACATTAGGGAGTGCTAGCCCCGTTGCGTGATTTGGGGGAAAGTATCTACGTTTTCTGCTGTCAGGACTGGTTTGTGATATATTGGAGTTATCTGTTCTTTGAACATTTGGTAAGAGTTGACTGTAAGATCATCCATGCTTGCTGCTTTTCTGGTAGGTCTTTGATTACAGTTTCAACTTCTGTGGCTATTGGTTTATTCAGATTAATTACTTTCTCCTGGAATAATTTTTTGTAATTTGTTTTTTGCCTACAACATCTATTTTATATAGGATTTCAGATTCACTGGCATAACATTATATGTATTATTTCTTATGACTCATTTCTTTCTGAAGTTATATTTCCTTTGGCTTTCCTGATATTTATTTGTTCCTTCTCTCATCTTTCTGGATCAAACTTGCCGAAAATTTTATAGTTTTAGTCACCTTTAAAAAAAAAATCTCAGCATTTTGTTTTATTGATAATCTCTTCTTATTTTTTTGGAGGGGATGTTTTATTTCATTAAATTCTGGTTTGATTGTCGATTTTTTTTTTCACCCAGTTTTAGTTTTAGTTTTGTTATCTGGGTGCCCCAGTTTTTGATATGTGGTGCTTTCAGTGTTGTTCAGTCCCCCCACAGAGACTGACTGCACCAGGGAGTCACTTTGTGGTATCGTGTCCATCGAATGTAATTTCAATTTCCTTTAACCCCAAATTATTTAGAAATGTGTTTTCGAATATCTGTGTACGTGGATTTTTCCTTGATTATCTTTTTGTAGTTGATTTCTAATTCTATTCAATGAACGTATTCTTAATGATATCAAGTCTTAGGAATGTGTTGAGCTTTCCTTTTGACCTAGTGTGTGGTGGCTTTTTTTGTTTTGTTTTAGAAGTGTTCTGTATGTGTTTTTAAAGAATGTGGATTCTAGTTTTTGGGATCAGAGGTCTGAATGTACAAGTATATTTTCTAATTCTTCTCTACTGTCTCCTTACTTATACTTTTTTTCTGTTTGATCTGTTGACTTCTGGAAGGTGTATGAAGTATTCCATTGAGAGTGAGGATATGTCCATTTTTGCTTTTAGCTGTATCAGTTTTTGCTTTACATTTTTTGAAGTTATATTGTTAGGTACATAAGGGTTTATGATACTAAAATATCAGTGAATTATTTTTTTTATCAGTATGAAGTATCCTTTGTTGTCTTTCATAATGATTTTTGCTTTTAATACTTCATTTTCTTAACATTTCCTTGGTATTTCTTTTCCTTCATTTATTCTTTTTTTTTCCTTTTCCGAGAGCTGATTTTGCTATGTCCTCTCATTCTGACACACTATTAGCAATAGTTTGTGTACATCTATTCACTTTTGTTGTCCCCCCCACCCGCCGCCCCATATCCCCACTTGTATTTCTTCCTCTGTCTCATAGACATACTTTCTAATGTATTCAATTTATCGTTCTTGGGTATGTTTATGTTTCTAAGAGATATATAGGAATATAGACATATCTATGTTTTTCTGTGTTATGTAAGATATCCCAGCCTGGGAGACTGAAGAAAGAGGCTGACAACTCCAACATTACATTAAGAGTTTGTTAAGGGCACTTACATGGCAGATGTGTTTTGGGCAGCAGCAAATCATGGTGGATATTCTCCGTGTTTTCCATCCCCCAGCTCTGTGTTTTATAGTTAAAGCAGTGAGTCTATGTGCTGGGAAAGGAACGTGTGTTTAGTCTATGGGGAAGCGGATCGCCAGGTGCTGAGAGGCCCTGGCTCCAGAGCTGGTTAAGAGACAGATAATGTCTAGGACATCTCACTCCAGAGGAAGAACACAGAGTTTTTGTGTACATTCCCACACAAAAACTGACCCAGTGTTGGGGGCTGGCGTCTGGGCTCACCCAGGAGTCAAGATGGTGGATTAGCTTTAAGACAGAGGCGGCTCCGTCTGCACACTATGTTTATGTATTATATATGTTTTTGTATATGTGCATTTTTGTAGATATATATGTTTTAAATTTACAAACATAGTATAAATTTCTATTTTCACTTTTTTTGCTGAATTATACCGACCGGAGATGCATGTCACTTACAAATCCTATATGTCTTCGCCAATATTGGTTCCTCTCCAACCTTCTAATTTTGGCCACTCTGATGGATTTAAACTGGCATGTTTAATTTCCTAACTGATTATGAATGAGGCTGAACGTCTTTTCAGACTCATTAGCCATCTGGATTTCCTTTTATGTTAATTGCCTATATTTTACCCATTTTTTTTTCTGTTGGGTTTCCTGTTTTTAAATGTTTGTGGGATTTTGTTGTGTATTCTAAACCTTAATCACTCTTTTTTTTCTGAAGCTGAAAATATCTTCTCCCAGCTTGTCACTCATTAGTTAACTTTTCAATCATATCTTTGTTTGTAAGAAATATTTAATTTGAATATAGTCAAATCCATCTCATTTTCGCTATATGGTTTATGTTTTCTATGTTTAAGAATTTTTATTCACTCCAAAGTCAAAAGGTAGTCTACATTTTTCTACTAGCTGTTATGGGTTGAATCGGGTCCCCCCAGTTTCAGAATGTGTTCTTATGCTTAGATTCTCTTCTTTTAGTGGTTACCCCAAAAGTGTTATCATGTATATTCAACAAAATGCTCTCCATTTATAAGTTGTTCAAGATTTTAGTTTCTTTTATTAATATCAAAATTTGACATCGTTGCTGTATTTTTGATAGAGTGCATATATGTTTACCATTCACTTTGATTTCCTTTTAATTCAATCCCTCATCATTTATTTTTGTGTTTCAGACCTTCATTCCAGGATTATCTTCCTTCTTCCTGAAGCATGTCCTTTAGAAGTTCTTTGGAAGAGGGTATCTTGGGAATCAGTTTCTAGTTTTTGGTGTGTCTATACAATAACTTTATTTTTGCTCTCGAAAGATAGTTTTGCTGGGCACACAATTCTAGCATGACAGTTATTTATTTCCGCACTCTCAGTTCCTTTAGTAGCTCATTCCACTATCTTCTGGCTTCCATCACATTTCTAAAAATAGAACAGTGGCATGGTGACAGTCGCTCAACTCTGTAAATTTACTAAAAATAATGGAACCACTAAAACAGATGATTTTTATGGTATGTAAATGATACCACAATAAAGTTGTCAAAAACATTTCTGGCTCTCTTTTAATGATTTTCTCTTTAATGTGTGTGCTAAGGTTTACTATATGTCTCATGTGGATCTATTTTTAAATATTCTGCTCGAGATTCATAGATGTTCCTGAATTTGAGGAAGAGGCTCATCAATTCTGAAAAATGCTTAGATATTCTCTCTTTAAATGCGCTTCTCCCCTTCTATTATCTTTCTTCTGTAAACACAAATTAGACGTATGTCGGACCTTCCCACTTTGTTCCATATTTCTTACCCCATTGTTCTTAATTTTTGCCTTTTTTCTTATGCTGCATGCTGTGTAATTTCTTCAAATATGTACATGTTCCAGTTTTTTCTCCTTTCAGTTGTGGTAAAATCTATTTAATTTGTCCACTGGGTTTTAAATTTCTCACTTATGTTATTTCTAGTTTTTTTGTTGTTGTTGTTCAAATCTTTCTTGCCAATCTTGATAGTCTGTTTTTCCTTAAGTATTTCTTAGGCTCCATCTTTAATGTTTTTAAAATGTAATATATTTACTTTATATTCTGTATCTTATAATTTCAATACTGTTGGTGAGTTTGAGGCTGAAATTTATTGCTTCTGCTTTTGTGGTTCGTGGAACTCATGTTCCTTGGGATTTTTATCTGTGGAAATTCTTTAAAGCCTGGGTTTAAAATGCATTTTCCTGGATAGAGTTAGTGTTTGCTTATGCCATGGACCTGTGAGACTAGCCAACTTGGGACCACTCTAAAATTTTGTCTGGAGGTCTTTCAGGCCACACAGATGGTACAAATTTAGGCTCTAAACCCACAGGGATATGGACTTATTGTTAGGAATTCTCAGGGGAAATTTTTCTATACTCATTATAGAGCCAGAGAAACAGATTCTCACAGTCTTTTTGGGGGGGTGGGGGTGGGGGAGGGAGGTTAAAAATAGTACCAATTGAGGGATTGCCCTGAGGTTCTGGAATTTTATGTCTGATCTTTACTCAGTTTGCTTGAGTCCCAGGATTTTTCTTCTATGAGAATGGCCTATTAACACCCAGGCTTTACACAGATAATCCCAGGACAAGAGATGAGTCTTCAGATCTCTTCACTTTTCTGAGTTCATGCTTCCTTGTTTTTGGTCTGCAAGGTATGTTTAAGGCATACGGTCTCTCCTTCAAGAGTGTAACCACCAGGGGATGGCCCAGGTATCTGGCCCCCCAGACCTCCTTTGCTCTCCTTCATTGAATTAGAGAGCTAATCTCCATATAATTAATTGTAGCTATTCATTTTGAAATTAATTACATCTTGTCCCTATCTTTCATGGACAACAAATTCATTTACACATTCATCCAACAGTTACTGCTCTAATTCAGAGAACCCTGAAGGACTGGTAATGCGCTAAAACCAAAGAATATCTCTGTTGTGGGCTGAATCGAGTCTCTCCCTACCCCCCCCCAAATTCATATGTCGAAGCCCTAATCCTCAGTACCCGAAAATGACTGTACTTGGAAATAGGGCCTTTAAAGATGTGATTAAGTTAAAATGAGGCCGTTAGGGTGGACCCCAATTCAGTCTGACCACTGTCCTTATAATTTGCACACACCGAAACACCAGGGATGTGTGTGCACAGAGGTAAGAAGTCAGCCATCTGCTAGCTGCAGAGAGAGACCCCAGGAGCCAGACCTGCCCACACCTTGGTCTTGGATAGCTAGCCTCCAGAACTGTGAGAAAACGAATTTCCATCATTGCTGAAGCCACTCAGTCCGTGGTACTTTGTCACGGCGGCGGGAGAAGATAAACGTTGTCCCCAGTGCTGTAACTTCAGACATCCATCTTCTAGGGCCTAGAGAGAGGAACTATGATTTGACATGGGGCCTTTCTGAAGCTGTTCATGTCACACGATAGCACAGCCTGGTTTGGCAGACACACTTAACAGCCCAGGCCTAGGATGTGTCTCACTCACCCACGATGATATTTCTTTTTTCAGGGTGTCATTCAAGTCCTTCTGTTGAGGAATGGCTCTAAGGATAGACGGCGCCTTGGTGACGCTCCCGTCTTTTCCAGATGACTTGGTTTAGAGGATCTGCGGGCCACACCGAGAAGGAGGACTGGGGGAGAGGTGAGAACAGCAGGAGTTAGGGAGAGGGAGAGGGAAGAAGCACCCTACTGGGCGTGAAACTAGACTTCTTGCAGTAGATGTGGGGGAGGAAGGCAGTTTATGAGGTCTGGAAACAGAGGGAAATGTGGGAAGGGCATAGTGTTCCCTGAGCTTAGGACTAAACGATTCGGAGGCGGTGCAAATGTTTCTATTAAGTCAGGAGGCTAATTTGGTGATAGATCATTACACCTATTAACCTTTATTCCTCCCCCAGTCTTTAGGTATGACAAATATATTCTCTCTTGGAAAAAATAGTTACCGAACACGATCACTGTATTGGGCACGTTGCAGGGGAAGGGACAGTCCCTGCAGCTACAAGTCCGGGCGGGCAGGGGAAGCACTGAGCATGCGCAGACAGAAATGGTGCGCGTTCCAGAAAGGGCAGTAGGGGGCGCTGCGGGAGCACATGCGCGAAAGAACCAACTGGATCTGAGGGCCTCTGTGAGGAAGTTGAGACCTGATAGGTGAAAAGGTGCGCTGAGCGGGGCGGAGCGGGGCCAGGGGAGAGAATTGCAGGCAAACAGACCCTGTTGAGAAATTCCTGAAGTGAAGTGTCAGTTCACTGCCACTGATGAAGCCCAGTGACTGGGCCGTGGAATGAGGGGGACAACTGTAGGGCGGGAGGCAGCAACAGACTGCCGGGAAAGCATATTCTAGGGAAGGGTGAGGATTTTAGACCCTCCCTGAGGCCAGAGGGAAACTACAGAAGGATTTAGTAGTGTGACTTGATTACCCTGCTGGTTGAGTGGGTCTTGAATTACTTGTAGAGCAAGATTTGGAGGGCGACTACAGCAGTAGTTCAGGCGAGGGATGATGGTGGCTTGGAAGAGCGTAGCTTTTGTGGGACTGAGAAAAGTGACAGGTTTAGAAGCTCTGGAACACTCCAAAGGACCTGATATAGGGGGCGACTGTGATGAACTAGAAGAAAAGAGGGTTGCATGTTATTCTAAGGGCGTGTCCATGGGAAGCAGAATTGCTAAAAGAAATAGTGTATGGAGAAGGAATAATAATGTCTGGAGACAGTATTGGGGTGCCAAGGATGGCAGAGTGTATCGTTGTCGTTCACAATATTTGCTGTGTCTCCTGAAAGATACCTGATTGATAGAGGGCTTGGCCATATTACTCAGTTTAGCCAACAAAATGTGAACACAGCTCTTCTGAGTGGAAGCTTCAAGAGCCAGCTCATGGCTGTCCGTGTGTCTTTTCCCTCTGCCAGGAGACTGGCAGTGCTTCAGAGGCTGCCGCATGAATGAAGAGCCTGGGTCCATGAATGAAGACATGGAGCAGAGCCCCGCCCACCTGGGTTGGATGTGGCATGGGAGCGAGTCTCTCCCTTTGTTTGGGTGAACCACTGGGATTTGAATCATTTGTTTTCGCAGCGTATCTTGACTACCTCGCTCCTCCTTTGGAACCTGAGCTGTTTGGCAAATGGGGGGAATGAAGATCCTTTAGTTAGGATTGTGGCAATTATCTTCAGGAAACGAGTTGGCTTTAGTTCAGGTAGGAGTTGGAGGAAACATTTCGTAAAAGGTTTACAGGGGTCGCAGTTTGAGAAGGATAGAGGGAGGTAGGAGTCGGTGGAACAAAACACAACACAGAGAATGGTAGAGGTGAGAGATCTGAGATGACAGAGGGACCCGTATTCGGGGGATTACCAAAAAAAGGATAGGAAACATAATGAATTTGGTCGTGATCCCCATTGGAGGGCAGCAGGCTCTCGGGTTCAGAACCACGTGTCGCTTTGAAGAGCAGCCTCCCAGTCCCAGCTGTTCCCTCTCATCTCACCCCCCTTGATGTTCTTCATCATTTCATCCTAATTGGCTCACTTCTCAGTCGTTGGTGTCCTTTCAATAGAATGTGACTCCCATGCTGCAAAAATCTGGCCTGAGCTGGTCACCACTGTACCCCGAATGCCAGGCACAGGGGCCCAACTATCTCTGAGATCAATGAATGAATGAAACTTATGGATCCCTCCCACTGGTCAAATCTCTCCCTTCAGCAAAGAGGGCCTCTCAGTGGTCTGTAAACCAAGGTTTGACTCTTGGCTCACATTTTATTGTCTTAGTGACTGTGGGCAAGTTATGAAACCTCTCTGACCTTGGTTTCCTTAGATTGAAAATGGGATAATAACAGTTATCTAACTCATAGGGCTGTTCTCAGAATTATATGAGATGGCTTGTGTAAATGACTCAGATAGCTGAACGACCATTCAATTCGTTGGCACTTGTTTTGTCTTAATTTTAGTAATGACATCTATGCTGACTCCCAGTGCAGATGAATATGCCATCCCTCTCCACTAGAAGTCCACACAGGTTTCCCAGTCTTCTTTCCCAGCCTTATAGAGAGGAAAAGGAACTTGTCCACAGACTAAAGGGCAGATGGAAAACCCAATCCAGGGTGTTCCCCACTACCCCTTAAGGGAAGTGGCCCTCTCAACTAGTGAGGGATGAGACTTAAAGAAATATCCAGCAGGCAAGGGAGCGTATTAGCTTCTTGTTGCTGCTGTAGCACATTACTGCAAACTTAGTGCTTAGAACAACACGAACGTGTTATCTTAATAGTTCAGGAGGACAGAAATCAGACATGGGTCTCAGTGAGCTAAAATCAAGGTTTTGCAGGGCTACGTTCCTTCTGGAACTTCTTTGCTTTTCCAGCTTCTGGAGGCAACCTGTGTTTCTTGGCTCGTGGTCCCTCTCCATCTTTAGAGTCAACAGTGGCATCACTCCGACCTCTGCCTCCATGGTCACATTTTCTTCTCTGGCTTTCCTGCTCCCTCTTTCATCTATAAGGACCTGTGATTACATCGGGTCCACTTGGATAATCCAGGATAACGTCCTCATCTCAGAATCCTTCATCTAATCACACCCGCAAAGTCCTTTTTGCCATGTGAGATATTATATTGACAGGTTCCTGGGATTAGAACATGCACATCTTTGGGGACCGTTATTCTGCCTCCCACAGAGGACAAGTTAGCAGTTGTCTCTCAGGTGGCCAAGCACTCTTCATGTCCCTCCCCAGTCTCCCCAGCTGTGTGCCGATCTCCTGTCTTTCTTTTCCTCCTTTTCCCATCTATTTCTGTCCTTGTAACACATTTAAAACAGGCACCATCAGCTAGAGGCTTTTGCTCCAAACCCCTGAATCCTTGTGAATGGTGGTCTAGGTAAAGGTCCCCTCTGATTGCACTGGAGTGAGCTGGATCAGACAGGGTCCCCAGGTCGAGCCCCTGGAACAGCATAGTCCAAGAGAAATAGAATGTGAACCACAGATACGAGTCACATAAGTGATTTCAAACTTTCTGGGAGTCTCATTTATAAAAAAGTAAAAAATAGAATTAATTTTAATAAAATATATTTTATTTAATCCAATATATCAAAAATATGATCATTTCAGCATTCATTCAATGTAAAAATTATTGAGATTTTATGTTGTCTTTGAAATTTTATTATAAAATAAAATTTTATTTTATTCTTTAGCATATCTTAGTTCGAACACTGCATGTACTTAATAGCCAACAGTGTAGGCCTAGAACATAAACCCTGCAAGGGCCCCAGGGCCTGGAACAGTCCCTGGCACAACAGGCCCTCAGATTTGTTGAAAGCCAGAATTAATGGACCACTCTGTTTAGGCTTAGACTCTTTTCTCAAAAGCCCTGTCAGCTGACCTGAAGAAGGAAGCCAAATAGGCTGTTCATTTGTATCTAATTTGCATGTATTCCTCTCAGATGTGTTTGCTGCCCAGGCAACTTCTCTCTGATGATTCCCACTGAGTCCACTTTACCTGTACAACCTCAAGAGATGCACTGTTGAGCTGTGCTTGGTGCTTAGTCCTGTCTGGAAGCTAACGGAAAGAAAGGGGACTCTCCATGGAGCCAGTTCCCGAGAGACAGTGGGGGCGGGTGGGTGAAGAATGTCCCCCCAAGACATGTATCCATGGCCATTTATGCTCTGGTTCTGGTCCCTACTCACCTCCTGCCTTATCACCCTGTTAAGGACTGAACTGTGTCCCCCACAAACTCATATGTTAAAACCTAACCCTCAATGTGGCTGAATTGGAAGATAGAGCCTTTAGGAGGTTATTAAGGTTAAATGAGATCAAAAGAGCGGGGCCGAAATCCAACAGGACTGGAGCCCTTGTGAGAAGAGGAAGAGACGCCAAGGGCATACGAAACACAGAGAAGGGGCCTTGTGAGGACACTGTGAGAAGGCGGCCGTCTTCAAGCCATGGAGGGAGGCCTCAGGAGAAAGCAGACCTGCTGGCATCTTGACCTTGGGCTTTCAGCCTCCAGAACTGTGAGGAAATAAATGTGTTATTTAGCCACCCAGGCTGCGGTATTTCGTTAGCTCCTGAAAACTGATACAAACTTCTTCTCTCACTGGTCTTCAGTGCTGCCCTTGAACTACATTCCTGTCCTTCAACAAGTTAAACACGGAGTTCCTACTTAACCCAGCAATTCCATTTCTAGGTGTATGCCAAGCAGACCTGAAGATATGCATTTACACATAAACTTGTATATGAATGTTCATAGCAGCATCATTCATAAAAACAAAAAGGTGGAGTCTACTGCCATGCCACCCTGAACGTGCCTGATCTCGTCTGATCTCGGAAGCTAAGCAGGGTCAGGCCTGGTTAGTACTTGGGTGGGAGACCACCTAGCCAGACCAGGTGCTATAGGCGTTAAAAATAAAATCAAAAAGTGGAAACAACTCAAATATCCACCAACTGGTGAATGGATAAACAAAATGTTATTTTCATAAAATGCAATATTATTCCGCCGTAAAGAGGAATGAAATTCTGCTACATGGTGCAACATGGATGAACCTTGAAAACATAACACTCAGTGAAAGGAATTAGACATAAAATGACGAATATCATATCATTTTATTTATATGAAATGTCCAAAATAGGCAAATCCATAGAGATGGAAAGTAGATTAGTGGTTGCCAGGGCCTGGGTGCAGAGAGGGTAGGGAGTGATTGCCAGTGGGTATGGGTTTCTTTTTGGGGCAGTGAAAACATTCTGGAATTTAAACGTGGTGATGGTTGCATGACATCGTCATTACTGTGACCACAGAACCAGCTCAACTGGTCCTATCCTGTTTCTAAGAAGATCCTGAGTTGCCTTTTAGAACAGAACAAAACCACAAATCATGCAGCAGAGGCATGCACAAAGGAGAGAACTTTGACCTTAAGTTACCCCGGAAACCAAAGACTCACCCCACCCCCCAACGAAAGGACTGGGACAGTAGTAACCTGAACTCGAACACAGAACCCTTTCAGAAGCAAAGCGTCCCTTGTCCAAGAAGGCCCGGCGCTGAGGCCTCTTACCTTAAATAGCCAAGTTGCAAAGCTCTGCAGTCAAAACCTGCACGTCGGCTCTTCCGCACACCAGCTTGTCGCCCCCAACCCCTAATCCTCAATCTGTGCCTTTAAAAACCCTTGATTAAAAGTCATCAGGGGGGGTTGAGGTTTAACTGCCAACTTCCCATTCTCCTTGCTTGGCACCCTGCAAACGAAATGGCTCTGATTTCTCCATCGGAACCATCCATGTTCAGCGTTTGGCTGTGCTGCGCATAGGGCGGGCGGACCCCCTTTTGGTTCCGTTGGGTTCGTTACATCCCCATTTTGTAGGAAAGGAAGGCGGGCCCAGGGCTGTTCAGTCACTTGCCCGGTCACACAATGGGCAGCTGCCGGCCAGAGCAGTCTGACTCCAGAGTGCTCACGTGCCCACTGCTCCCTGCCTTCCGCCCACAAGTCAGCTGGGACTCAGGTAACCGTCAGTGTGCCCAGGGGTAAATGACGGCTGGCTGAGGCAGCGCTGGAACTCAGTTTTATCAAAAATGCTGTTGCAGTCACTCAACCACTGTTGGATGCGTGTCTGCCACAGGAAAGATATCGTGCCAAAAAGGTGGAGTCCATAGACCAAAGCCCACAATTACTGCCCCAAAAGGGGATCAGCAGAGTGGAAAGACAGCCATGCCGCCAGTTCTGATTCAGCTTGCCGGAGGGAGAAGTTCTCGATTCTAGTGGGATCCTGTAAGGAGCTGCGAGTTTGCCTTGGAAGGCTCCACAAAGGAATTTATGCTGGAGAAAAACCAGACAAGACTGGTCAGAAACCGCTTGATTAATTTTTTTAAAAAAGTATTGCAGTAGAGAGGGGAAAAAAGCAAAATCACTCTTAACCACATAACCACATAAAGAACAAGCTTTGAAAATGTTCGCTGAATCTTTTAAATCATCTGACATGATTTTTACAAACCATCTCTAATTTCCAAACCAACCATGGCTTTTCACTTATGGAATTTATCTAAAAAGGTTTCAAGCTTTGAAAAGAATTCAAGCAAAAATATCTTTAACAGGAAAGAAAAACTAACAGGTTTCCTTAGCACTAGGAGGTAGGAGTGTTCGTATTTTTTTTTTTTCCTCCTTGGGTGTCAGAAGCTTATGAACAGTAAATACTGTGGAATTCAAAAATACACTTGCTTTGAGATTGTCTTTGGCCTTCACATCTAGCTAGCACGTTCCCGACTGAAAAAGCAGACTTTCATTCTTAAAGGGGAAACACATATTTCGATCTTATATTTTCCTCTAAAAGGGGTGTTTATATGCTTTTCCATCCGGATGAGGGAATGATGTATTCAAAGCATAGCAACTTGAGAATATGATTTGCTTTAGGAGAACTAAAGATAGATATATATATATACTTCCCAAGCATCAGGCTCAGGAAAGGAGAAGGTAACTTTGAAGAGGCTTTTATGCTGCATTAACAGTTGGAAGCTCACCCTGATTGGCGGCTGATAGGCACTGACAAGGAAGAACTCCGCGTCTTCCTCTGCTCACCACTCTGCTCTCAGCTCTTCAGTTCTGCTCACCAAGGTGTGTGGGTTTTTCCCACACCAAGAAATTCTCCAATTCTGCAGCCACCGACTGGGTGTCCTGTGATTCAATCCAATTCTGACAGTACCTGGCGCCAGCATCAGATCCCACAGGTTAAGGGCTCAGTCCCACAAGACGCCCTACCCCCTCCCCAGATGCCAATTGCAAGTAGTGCGTCCTCAGGTTACCTACAATCTGTCCAACGTGGCTACAAATTGGGGGTTCCCGTGCTAGATCACCGGTTTGTTATGAAAGGATACAACTCGGGATGGCCAGATGGAAGAGATGCATAGTATAGGGCATGGGGGGAGGGGTAGGAACGTCCTTCCGGTCACCAGCCTCGAGGTCTCCGGAACCCCTAAGAGGTTCTTACCGGGCTTCGTTATGTAGGCGCGGTGGATTAAATCTATGGCCCTGCGTGCTTGAGTCAGCCTCCAGCCCAGGGTGCGTGCAGTGGGTCTGAAGTTTCCCGTCCTCCAATCACAGGTGGGTTCCCTTGGTAACCAGCCCCACCCGTACAATGCCCGGGCTTTCCAAAAGCCACGGGTAGTTGAAAGGGGCTAGCTGTGAACAAAAAGGACACTAAAGTTTTCTGTATTTCCAGATCATCAAGTTCAGGGAAGGAGATGAGACTAGGCTGCAGCTGACGATAACTCTGAGGAGGCTTTTATGCTGCATCGAAAAGTTGAAAAGGACTCTTCGCCTTTACGCGCTATGACCTAGGGAACTAAAGTTTTAGGAGCTCTGTGCCAGGAAAGGGCATGAAGACCAAATAGCTATTTATTGTAAATCACCATATCACAGTCAGTATTGAAAAACTTTTGTTCAGAGTCTGAAATGATCAGTTCTACCGATTTATACAGCTCCTCTTGGTGGCAGACCCGGGGTTGGCTGGCAGAGGACGGAGACCAGGAGGAGCCAGCAGCGGCTGTAAAGGTGTGGTCTCAGCTCCCAGCCGCGCCCCCGGGCCCCTCTGTGACGCGGCCTGCTTTGCCAGCTGGTGCCACGTTAGGCTCTTGTTAGGTGACGGCAGAAGGAGGGTGACCGACGCGTTGGGTCTGCCCAGGACTTTCCCAGTTTTAACATTGGAACGCTTGCCTCCGGGGAACCCCTTCCCAGCCCGTTCTGTCACCTTAGGAGCAAGGGACTTGCAGGCTGTCAGGCGTGAGTGTTACCGCGGCAACACTTCCTTACTGCGCGGCGCCAGCTGCAGCACGACTTTCTGTAGCAGCCGCTGATCCAGTTTGTAGTTCTCTTCCGGTCACCAGCCAGACCATGCCAGGCAGCTGGTGCAGAGTCCCTGTCCCCCTGGCTCTGGGAGCGGAGGCAGGGTCCTGCAGGTGTCACTTCTGTGGTACCTTAGAGCCCTGGGTGTCAGAGGCGGGTCCTGGACCAGCAGCGTCAGCATCAGCTGGAAACTTGTTAGAGATGCAAAATCCCAGGCCCTTCCGGGACCAGTCCGAGCTGGGCGTCAGGCTAGTCAGTCCTCCAGGCACTTCTAACATTTAAGAACTGTGGCCTTAGAGTCCTCTCTTTACCAGCTCGGTTATCTAGATAACTTTATACGAAGCTGGCAGTTCCTTACATTCCAAATATGCTGAATTTCCTCTGTTTACGTAACTGGTGTGGTTTCTTCTCCTCACTGGACCCTGACTGATCCAGAGCCTGCTACAGTAATACAAGCCAAGATGAAGATTGTCCCAACCAGAGCTGCAGGGATGGGGGTGAGTGGGGGTGGGGGAGGCTGGAGAAGAGGTGCCAGACAGAAGATATTTACACGGTCTTGATTACTATTTGGGAGGAGGGAGGACAGCTCCCAGGTTCTTGGCCCGGGTCCCAGATGGATTGTGGTGCTCATTCATAAAACACAGGCACCTTAGGAGGAGGGGCGGGGGTGGGGGTAGAGGACATGATCAATTTGCTTTTGGATTTGATCAGGTTCCAAGTGAGATACTCAGATGCAGACATCCCATAGGCAGTTGGTTATAGGTCTTAAGCTCAAGGGAGAGGTCCGGATAGAAATCGAGGTCTGGGAATGATCAGCATCCAAGTGGCAGCTGAAGCCATGGGCCTGGACGAGTCTTCCCAAGGAGACAAGCAGCATGAGAAAAAGATCCCCTAGCCAGGTGTCATAGGAGTAGAGATCAGGAGAGACCCTGAGGAGGGATAGGCAGAGTGGTGGGAGGAGAGCCAGAGGGACGAAGAGTTATAGATGGTGGGGGACAAGGGAGGTTCAAGAAGGTGGGTCAAGTGTAGCTGAGAGGCCAAGGAGGTGTATTAGCCAGGCCTTTTTCCCTGTATCCTGGTGCTTTGACATCTGGGGCCTTGCAGGCCCTAGCGGGACTGCCCTTGCCAGGACTGGCCCACTTCTAGGGGTAGTAATGCTTTTTTTCATGGAACTATATCTTAAGCACATGCACACACATCTTGTGTATATGTAATCCTAATATATCTTATGTCCTTTCATAGCTGTATGGTATTCTATCTGGGCTCGATGCAGCATAGTCGATTTAACCAGTGCCCTATTCATGGCCACTTCAGTCGTTTCCGGGTTTTGCCGCCACAAATAGTGCTGCAGTGAAGAGACACATTCATATGGCATTGCATTTCCCCCCCTGCATATCTTTGCCGTGCAACCCTAGACGTGGGATTGCTGGGTCAAAGGGTGAGTTTGCTAGAGGCTGCCAGGTGCTCCTCCACAGTGCGTTCCCGTCTCTGTGTTTCACCAGCAACGTGAGAGAAACCTTCTATCCTCACAGCATTGCCAGTGGCACGTTGTCAAACATTTGGATTTTTGCTAATCAGGTAGGTGAGGAAAAGGATCTCAGTATGGCTGTAACTTTTTTTACTATGTGTGAGGTTAGGATATTTTTATATATGTGGGGACATTTGCATTTTTTAATGTGAACTCTGTTCACATTACCTCTCCCGCTTTCAAGAGGTTTCTTAGTCTTTTTTTTTTCCATCAATTTTTAGATACGCTTTATATGTTAGGGATACTAATCCTTTGCCGTATAAGTTGTACATGTTTTCCTTGTTTTGTCATCTGTAGTTTTTAGTTTGTGTATGGTGGGTTTATTTTTTTGGAACTATAAAAGATTTTCCTTTTTGTTTAGTTATTTAACAAAATTTTTTTGATCGCTTTTGGGTTTTGATGAATAGTTTAGAAAATTTACCCCAATCCCAGGCCATTAGGGGAATCACCGTGTTTTCATTTATTATTTGCACAACTGCACTTTTTCACTTAGATCTGAGATACACTTGGAATTTAATCTGGCATCCAGTGCGAGGATTGAATTCATGCTTGCTTTATCAAGCTGCTCTAATACTGCTGCATAAAAAACTTCCCTCAAGTCCCCCACCCCGAATTCAAAACTATTACGTTAATTATATCATAGAATACATTTTCATGAGCAATTGCTTCTATTCTGGATTTTCTAATTCTTCCCTTGATCTGTTTACTTATTTGTGAATCCGTAACATTGTTTTATATTGTTTTTAACATCTGGTAGAGCTACACCCTCACTTCTCCTCCTCCCCCTTTTTTGGCCTGTTGTCCTTCTCAATGAACCTTATAATCAAATTGTCTCGCTCTAGAGGAAAACCCAATGACATTTTTATTAGGATTGAGATACATTTAAATGAACTCAAGGGCTTTGTAATGTTGGCACAGTCTTGGTTTCCATCCCTGGAATCCAGGCGCCATCTGGTGGCTACTGTGTGCAACAGCAATATTTTCTTTTAAAAATGCAGCTCAAACCTGTAAACATCATCACACATACTTTCTATGCAAGCATTGAGGGGGAAGGTGGTCTCTGGATGGTTCTGGCTCGAAGCCCTCTCAGAGAAGACATCGGCCAGTCCTGCAGTCATCAGAAGGCTTGGCTGGGGCTGAGGGTATCCGCTCTCAAGGAGGTCATTCACACGCCTGGCAGACAGTGCTGGCCGTTGACAGGAGGTCTCAGTGTCTCACTGTGTGGCCACCTTCATGGTGTCTTCATTACATATGTCTGCCTCCTTCACACAAAGATAGACAGAGAGAGAGACAGAGAGAGAGACAGAGAGAGAGAGAGAGAGATGGAAGTTACCCTGCTAGATGGTTTCAGACTTAGAGGAAAGTTGCAGATAGCACAGAGTTCCCTGGTATCTCTCCCCTGTCCCCCTTAAGTTAACGCTGTGGCACAGTGACCAAAACCCAGAGATGAGCCTTGGTACTATATTAACTAAAGTACCCCTGATTTGAGTTTTAACAGGTTTTCTGTTCTAGGATCGAATCCAGGATTCCACACTGCACTTGCCTGTCTCTGTAGCCTCCAGTCTGTGGGCCGGTCCTCTGTAGTTCCTTGTCGTTCATACCTTGACATTTTTGAAGAGTGCTTATCAGCTGTTTTATAGAATGTTTCTTGACTTGGGTTTGCTTTGTGTTTTTCATGGCAGAACTGCATGAAGTTTATGCATTTTTGCCAAGAATACCACAAAGTGATGTGTGCTTTTTAGTGGAACATATCAGGGGGTTCATGATGTCCCTGTGTCTATTCCTTCTGGCCTTGACCACTTGGTTATAATTATTAATGTTCTTAACAATAAGTGCCTAAGAGGAGATACTTGGAGACTATACAAGCCCTGTCTCTCCTCAGACTTTCACCCACTGACTTTAGCCTCCAATGGTGGGTCTTGTCTTCAGCAGTTATGATCAGGACATTTGCTTAGTAGTGACTTTTCATGCCCCTTTTCCTTCTATATTTATGAATTAAAATTCTATTGAATCCCCATTTATTTGTTTAATCATTTACTTAGATCAGTATGGACTCATGGATAATTGTCTCATTCTGTGGATTAAAACCTGATATTGAGAGACTTAAAAATTTTTTTTTTGACAATCTAGATATAAAATGGCTGGCTATTGTGATGTTAACTGGAATCTTTTTGAGTACTGAATACTAATGAGGTTGGGCACCTTTGACCCTTTCCTCTGTGGCTTTTTTGAAACGTTTAGAGCAGGTGTTTGTTATTCTTCTCTTGTCTCTTCAGGTCGGGAGGTCAGGCTCATGGCACAGATAGGGGTCTGTGTCTTAGGAAGCAGGCCTGGAATACTGTAGGGCCTGAGTACGCGTTAAACGCAACTTTTAGGCTTTGCTGTTGAATCCTGTTGTAATTTGAGCTTCCTGGAAGCAGACGCTGAGATGCAGTTTGAAGTGCAGGACACTTATTAGTGCTTGCCGCCAGTGGAAGGGAGAGGGAAGAGCCAGGGTCGGGCAGATGGAGAATTTGAACTGTGATGCAGGCCCCACATTGGCCTCGGTCGACATTGGCCTCGGTCGACCCCACAGGAGACTGAGTGTGGATAGCTTAACAGAGCTGCCCCGTTTGGCTTAAATTCCCAGGCTTCACATCCCTGACTCCATCGGTCACTGATGGGGCCATCCCAGGAAAGGCCTGGATTTGAGCGGGGCAGCTCTCTGCACCTGAGGGGGACGCCGAGGGAGCTGACAGCAGGAAGTTGTCTGCTGACAGCCCTCCTGGCAGCTGGAGAGATGGAGTAAGTCACTGCAGATCACGCAGGGTGTACATGGAACATTACTCAGCCATGAGAAAAGATGAAATACTGCCATTGCGACAACATGGATGGCTCTTGAGATTATCATGCTATGTGAAGTAAGTCAGAGAAAGTTGAGGACCATATGACTCATCACGTGGGATATAAAAGTGGAAGCCACAAACAAACGTGACTAATAGAGACTCAGGGACACGGAGAGTGGATCAGTGGTCACCAGAGGGAAGGGGGGACAGGGAGGTCCATGGGGTAAAGGCGGGCAAATATTTGGTGATGGAAGGAAAGTTAACGTGGGTGACAACACAGTGTTCGTGTGACCTGTTATTGAATTGTACACTTGAAACCTATTTCATTTTATTAACCAATGTCACCCAATAATTTTAATTAAAAAAAAAAAAGCACGCGGGTAGAGCTGACTTTCAAAACGTGCTTGATCCCAAATCCCTGCTCTGTGCCATCGCCTCGCGTTTTATCTCGCAGACACGGCGGACGTGTGCGTTTAGAATCCGGTTCCGTTTGTCGCGCGTTGCTCGTCTCTCCCGCCCTGCGGGGGAAACATCGAACCGCAGCCACGACACCACGTCAGACAAATGCCCCAGCAATAATACTCCGAGCAAGTGCTGCCTTGTTCGCTGTTCGTCCCAAACTTCTGTCTCCCGTGCAAACCCCACCCCGAATTCTGGCCTCGTCTTTCCAGCATCTGCTCCTGGCTGTCGAAGCGACTCGCAAGCGACTTGTGTCCAAAGCTGAGCGTCCGATCTGCCTCCCAAACCTTTGCGTCCTGCAGGCTTCCCGTGCCAGGTAACGCAGCTCCGCGGGCCCTGCCGCTCAGGCCGCAGCCCTTGCAGGCGTCTTCCACGGGCTCCCCTCTTCCTTCCGGACATCACATGTGATCCTCAGCAAATGCCACTGACATGTCCCCAGTGCAGAAACCCCGAACGGAGGCGCACGGCGTTTCTTCCCTGGGCTCTTGCAATTGCTCCGTAACCAGAACGGGGCTGTGTGTTTCCACTTTGGTCCTGCTGAGTTAATCTCCTATTGAAATGCAAACCAGATCATGTCCCTTCTCTGCTGCTACCACCGGTGGCTTCACCAAGAGTAAGTCCAAAGCCCCTTCAGAGGCCCGCAAGATCATCCCCTCCCACCCCCACTCCCCATTAACTCTGACTTCATCTACTCTCTCCCTCCTTGCTCACTCCATGCTATCTGGAATTTTCTTCCCCCAAGATCCCTGAGGCTCCCTCTCTTCCATCCCTCAGGCCTCTGCTCACAAGCTGCCTTGTCAGAGATGGTGCTCCTGGCTCCTCTAAACTTGCAGCTCGTGTCTGAGTCCTCTGTGTCTTCTTTTGGCGTGTATTTCTCCACTGTGTTCATCACCACCCAACAAATCTACTTATTTCTTTTGTCTATTATCTGTCTCTCCGCCAGAGTGTACAAGACACACAAGGACAGGGAATTCTGTCCCTTTCGTTCTTGCTGAATCCCCAGTGTTAGAACGGTACCCAGCACACGGTAGCTGCTCAATAAATATTTTTAAATGAATGCTGGCATGAGTTAGATGTAGCACTTACTTCTACATAAGAGTAAATTTGTTCCTTCTTTAATTTTAATTACACTATTGGTATATGAAAGTGTTCTCAGGAGACATTAAAGAGGAACACAAAGCCCCTCTTGACGTAGGTGGTGAACATTTTATACTTTTCATCTACCCAGGAGCCAAACGTTTCTTCTTTTTTGGTAAAACTCCTTAGTTCTGTGGGTTTGGTGGGAGAGGTGAATCGTCAGCTCCTTTTGAAGAGACTGTATTAGTTTCCTGTTGCTGCTGTAACAAATTGCTGCAGGATGTGGTTCCATAGTGTAGCGGTTAGCACGTCTGCTTTACACCCAGAAGGTCCTGGGTTCACACCCCAGTGGAGCCACAGTCTATGGTCTATGGCCATGCCACCCTGAACAAGCTCGATCCCGTCTGACCTTGGAAGCTGAGCAGGTCCAGCCTGGTTACTACTTGGATGGAAGACCAGGTGCTGTAGGCATAAATAATAATAATTAAAAAAAAAAAAGAAAGAAAAACAAATTGCTACAAACTCAGGGGCTTAAAACAACATGGATTTATTATCGTAGGGTTCTGGAAGTCAGAAGTCAGAAATGAGTGTCTCTGGGCTAAAATCAAGGTGCTTGCAGGGCCAATTCCTTCTGGAAGCTGTCGCGGAGAATCGATTTCCTTGTCCATTCTGGCTTCTAGAGCCTGCACTCCTTGGCTCGAAGCTCCTTTTATGTTCAGAGATGCACAGCATCCTCTTCCTCTCTGACCTCTGCTTCTTTCCTTTCACCTTCTCCCTCAAACTCCGATCCTCCTGCCTCCCCCTTATAAGGACCCTTGTGAGTATGTTGAGCCACCACCATAATCCGGAGTAATGTCCCCCTCTTAAGATCCTTAACCTCATCACATCTGCAGTGTCCTTGTTGCCATGTAAGGGAATGTATTTCCAGGTTCTGGACTTTAGGGCAAGGGCATCTTTGGGAGTCGTTATTCAGCCCGCCCCAGAGGCTGAGTGTGGGCTTCTTGACAAGAATTGCATATTCTTGTCACATCGCTTCCTTCATTCCCTCCGATACACAGTATAGTGAGGTTAAGCGTGAACTGGCTAAGCGCAGACTCTGGCTCTGATATTTATCAGGTGTGCAAAATACTGAACGAAGCGTTTCTCTGAACCGCAGTTTCTTCATCTGTAGAGTGGGTGAATGATGCCGGTCCCCAAGGCTGCTGCGAAGATGAAATGAATCAATATGTGTAAAATGCTGACGATGTGCCTACAATGTAGCAAAATCTGCAGGATTTAAGGAAAGATCTGGCCTAGTCAGGGAGATGAGCTTAAGCATCTTCTTAATAAACAGCACACGCTTTGTCCCGATGCACCATTTCAGGCACAGTGCTGTGTGTGTGTGTGTGTGTGTGTGTGTAGAGCATAGCGCTGCATAATAAACGGGCTGGATCCTAACAGGTTCACATCCGAGCCTACGTGATGCAACACGAGGCAATGGCAGAGAGCAACGACTTGGGATCAAGTATGTTTTGGTAGTGTGCCCCACCCCGTGTGACCTTGAGTGACTGACTTCATCTCTCTTAGCCTCAGTTTCTTCTGCTGCGAAATGGGGCTCACCCAGCACTCAGCCCTGCTCCCCGCAGCATGGTGCTGACCGTGAAATCCAGCTCAGTATATAAAGGAAGCACACAGCGCCTGAAGCCGTTAACGACCGTCTCTCTCATTAAGAACGAGAACAAGGAGGGAGAAGGAGAACTGGCGTGCTCAGCAGTGAGGTCCCTCCCACAGACCCAGGACAACTAGTCAGTCCTAGCTGCCACTGACCACTCTTCTGCCAGGGAGCCCCTTCCTCTTTTCTGTGTCTGGCTCTTTTTCTCTGTTGAGACTCGGAACTGGTTGCCCCTGCTGCAGGCAGCCTTTTCTGATACCTTCCCAGTAGGCAGAGAGGCTGAGGGGATGGACATGTGCTGAAGGTCCCCTGGGGAGTCCTGTGGAGCTGGAACTGAGAACGGTCCAAAGAATTACCACGGAGAGGCAGTGATGGGGGCCCAAACCCCAGGTTCCCGAAAGAACATGTGGTCTGGGGACCTTATTCCTGGTGCCCTCGGAATCTGGGGCCGTGGTTCTCAACATGTGGGTTGGGGGCCCTTTCAGCACTGTTTCTATAATGATCAGATATTTTTGCCTCTTTCACCGTCATCTCCCACGAGGACTCAGCGGAGTTTTCCAGAGGTTACATGTGTGATGGTGTCATTGCTTTGCCGGCTAATGGGTTCTCTGCGTAGGTATTCCTGTGCTGTTTTAACAACAACTTTATCGAGATATAAGTCACGTTTGCCCATTCAATTTACCCCCATAAAGTGTACAATTCGATGGTTGTCAGTACATCTATAGACTTGTACAGCTATGACCACAATCAATTTTTTTAAAAATTTTGTTACCCCCAAAAGAAATCCGGCACCCATTAGCAGTCATTCCCTGTTCCTCACCCTTAGCTCCCGCACTGACTAATCTATTTTCTTCTCTAAAGATTTGCTTTCTGGAAATTTTATATAGACTGACTTCTTTCACTTAGCATAATGTTTTCAAGGTTCATGCACATTGTAGAATGAATCAATACTTTATTCCCTTTTTATTGGCAAGTAATATTCCATTGTATGGGCATACCACATTATATTTATTCATTCATCAGTTGAGGAACATTTGGTTTGTTTCCGCTTTTTGGCTATTACAAATTATGCTTCTTATGGACACTTGCGTATAAATTTTGTACAGACACATGTTATCATTTTTCTTGAGTATATACCTGTAATGCCCTGGTTTGGAACTCCACGAGCCAAGAAGGAAACTGACACCGATGCAAGCACAAGAGGGAGTTTATTGACAAACTCGAGTTTGGACTCCACTCGTTCACTGACGCAGCAGTGGTTGAGAGGAGCCCCGACCGAGGGGCTGGGACCTAATTTAAAGGGCAAAACCGCAAGCCTTGGGGAGATGCCTTGGCGTTACCTGATTGGGGGGTTAGGTTGACCTTTAAAGGGATTGGGTGGTAGGTTGTTGGGTCCGCGTGCAAAAGGGGGTCGTGTGCAGTTGGGGCTGCGTATAGAGGGGGCCGTGCGCAGAAAGGGCCGTGCAGAAAGGGCCGAGTGCAGAAGGTGCCGGGTGCAGTAATCAGAATATGTGCAGGAGGAAATAAGGGTGGGGTGCCTTATGGGCCCACCGATTAGCTGGCTTGGCTGGTTTGGCCAGGTGGTAAGGCATTGTTCTTGACCACTGGCCTTTGGGGAACTTTTCGTACAATTCATCTTGGGATCACTCAGAAAAATGGAATCATTCCAGTCTTTCATTCCCCCCTTCTTAAGATACTAAAAGTGCTTAATCTTAAGCAAGCAAGTGTATATACAGAAGCAAAAAATTAGCAGGTTAAAAAAAAAAGGGGTTTCATTTTTATTTTGAGAGAGATTATATCCCTGTTGATGGAGTACAAATAGCTTGATGTGTGTTAAATTTATCCCAGATAAGGCTTAAAAGACGATTTAGGATACAAGGCCTAAATGTAATTATTAGGAGGAAGAGGATAAGTGGTCCCGCCAAGGCCGAGAGTAGGGTGGTTAGCCAGGGGGACTAATTAAATAAGACATGTTCCACTTTCTTGTATATCCCCTAAAGTGAGTCGAGGGGATTCCCATTTACATTCCTTTTCATTGTTAAGTTGGAACAGGTTAAGGGGAGCTCCTACCGGGGTTTAGGGTTTAGGCATAACCAACAATCTTGTCCTATATCTGGGGAGGTCTTATTTAGGACCTTATGTACCTTTGTTAACATAGTTATTAATTCTTCCGGTTCTGGCTGCTGTTCAAATGTCCGTGGTATTAGGGAAGCTAGAGTTGGAGCAGGACCGGTGTTTGTAGAAACAGTTACCTCGGGTTTGTGGGCCGGAGGAATTTGAGGTGGCCCCGGAATTTGGAGGGGGCTGTTGGGTCCTATAGGGTGAGGCTTTCTAGGAAGATCTTTAGCCTGGACAGTAAAATATAATCCTAAATCGTATCTAGTCTGGTATAATCTAATACCCCACGTCTGTCCTGTCAACCAATAGTGTTGTCCCGCAGGGTTTCCTGTCTTGATGGTAATTATAAGGGGATTGCATGACCCTGGAGAACAGGTAGAGGGTTTTGGTCCCCTTATTAGCTTGATATGATTGTCATTTTTTTTTTATAGTTATCTATAGTGGAGATAGTTTCACATCCCCAATTAGCACAAGAAAATTGTCTATTGCCCTTGCATTTTCTAGATTTTCCATTAGGACAGACATAGAGTCCTAGCCTTAAGAGATTCTTTTCAGCTGATAATGTGCCACAGCCGGGTCCGCCCTTATAACGTCCGGTCATGGGGCTGGACGGTAATACTACATTGAGTGGGGCTTTGGCAAGCCGGCATAAGTCAACCCTGATCTCTGGAGCACTGTGACTGGTAGTATTTTTGGCAACAACTTTGCCTGTCTCAGTCGCTATAAACTCTCATACCTTAGGTTGGTGGCAGTTGTACTCGGCAGTGACAGAGCATATGTAAAAAAGAAAAATTAATAGTCTTACAGTTTTTGTATGCAGATTTTTAGAGGGTTGCCAGAGTCTCTGGAGACTGTTACGGGGGGTGGATTTGGTCCTGGAGAGCGTGGAGGTCTGCAGGCTGGGCGTGGGCGTGATGAATCCAAGCGGTGAGGCCGTCAACCTTGAGAGCGGTGGGTGTTGTCAGGATGATTAGGTAAGGTCCTTTCCAGCGAGGTTCAAGGGTCTCGCGGTAATGTCTTCTGATGAAAACCCAGTCGCCCGGCTGAAAAGTATGAGGCTGTGGAGGTGGTTCAGCCTCGTACAGACTTTTTAATCTGGTCCAGGTGTCCCTATGAGCACGTTGTAGGGTTTGGAGAGATCGAATAAGCAGATTGTCATCAATATCAAGATTATTAATTATTTCAGTCTGGAGAGCGGGGATTATTGGGGGAGGTCTCCCGAACATTATTTTGAAGGGGGTCAGACCAAGTCTATAGGGGGTGTTACGTACCCTGTAGAGGGCATAAGGTAGGAGAGTCACCCAGTCCCCGCCAGTCTCCTGGGCTAATTTAGTTAAGGTCTCTTTTAGGGTTCTATTCATTCTTTCTACCTGACCTGAACTTTGGGGTCTATATGCACAATGTAATTTCCAATTTGCCCCAATTATAGATGCTAACCCTTGAATTACCTTGGAGGTAAAGGCTGGTCCATTGTCTGATCCTATTATAGTAGGAAAACCGTACCTGGGTAGGATGTCTTCCAGAATCTTCTTAGCTACTATGTTGGCAGTCTTATGTTTGGTAGGGAAGGCTTCTACCTAACCTGAAAAAGTGTCTATAAAAACAAGTAAGTACTTATAGCCAAAAGTCCCCTTTTTAAGTTCTGTGAAATCAGTTTCCCAATAAGCACCTGGTCTGGTTCCTCGTAACCTGGAACCGGGTTGTGCCGTGTTCCGCTTGGTGTTTGTCATCCGGCATGCTCGGCACTGGGCTACAATGTCTTCAATTTTAGTGTTGGCACCTTGGAACCTGATATTAGCCCACCTGATGAGGTCTTGCATTTTCCGTACACCCATGTGGGTAGTCCGATGAACCTTGTACAAGAGTTGTTCCCCTAGCTTTTTAGGGAGAATTATTTGTCCTGTTTCGGTGTGCCACCAGCCTAGGTGTTCTGTAGCTGTGGGCTGTTTTGATATCCAATTTAAGTCTTTTGGGTATATGTGGGATTGTCAGGCAAGGTAGGGCCCCCTGAGTCTGGGAGGTTGGCAGTTAAGATAACTTCAGATTGGGCTACTTCTCTAGCCGCTTGGTCTGCTAACGAGTTTCCCCTGGACACTGGGTCGTTGGCTTTCTGATGTCCCGGACAATGTATAATAGCTAGTTTCTTTGGCAGCCAGAGGGCGGCGAGCAAGGCCAGGATTTCATCTTTGTTCTTAATGGCTTTTCCTTCAGCAGTTAACATGCCCCGTTCTCTGTATATAGCTCCGTGAATATGAACAGTAGCAAAGGCATATCTGCTGTCAGTATAAATGTTCAAAGTTTTGTCCTTTCCTAGAGTTAATGCCTTAGTCAGGGCAATGAGTTCAGCCCGTTGGGCCGAAGTCCCGGGCGGCAAGGGCTCCGCCCATATAACTTCTGTTTCTGAGACTACAGCCGCTCCCGCATACCTTTGGCCGTTCCGGACGAAGCTGCTCCCGTCAGTACCAGGTGCAGGCTCCAGGTATGGGTTGGTCCTTTAAGTCTGCTCGTACTCCGTGGACCTGGGCCAAGATGTCTGCACAGTCATGGAGTGGGGCGTCTAGATCCGGGTTAGGCAGCAAAGTAGCTGGTGGGGTTGAGAGCTGTAGGCGGCTGAAAAACAATCCTGGTGGGGTTGAGAAGTAGGCTTTGGTAATGAGTGAGTCTGGCATTGCTTAACCACCGGTCAGGGGGTTGTTTAAGGATTCCCTCAGTGGCATGAGGGGTGGTGATGTAAAGGGGCTGTCCCAGAGTTATTTTATCTGCATCCTTGACTAGCAAGGCGGTTGCCGCTATGATGCGGAGGCAAGCAGGCCACCCTGCTGCCACAGAATCCCAGTGTCCTTCTTCCTTGCAATAGGCACATTGGTTTTTGCCCAGGGGCGGCCTACCTTTACCTGCCGGCTTTTCTTCTGATGTCAGTTGTTTGAGCTGTGTCGGCATTCCCTGGGTTCAGCCGTGGCAGCCAACAGGATCCGGGCCAGGTCACGATTCTGTCTCTTCTCTGCCTTGATCTGTTTTTCCTCAGGAGTATCTCTATATTATAAACTTTTTCTGCTGCCTCAACTAGGTCCCTAAGCTGCTTTTCACCTAATCTCTCTATCTTTTGTAATTTTTCTTAATGTCTGGTGCCGACTGATTGATGTATGCTAACGCCACGTCCCCAAGTTTTAGGTTTCTCAGGATCAATAGGGGTATATTGGCAGAAAGCATCCATCATTTTCTCTAGAAAGGCAGCCGGACTCTCGTCTTGTCCCTGTCTTAGATCATATACCTTAGTCAAATTAGTGGGCCTTCTAGCGGCCACTTTGAGACCTGCCAATAGAGCCTGGCGGTACACTTGGAGTCTCTCCTTACCTCCTGCTGTGTTATAGTCCCAGTCAGGCCGGGTTACTGGAAAGGCAGCCTCAAAAGATGATGTTTTCTATGGCTGAAATGAGGGACAGGTCAAAGGAACCTTCAGGGGCCATCCGACGTTGAAGGATGGCCATTCCGCACTGCAAAAAGTGACTAATTTGTTCTTCTGGATCTCTACTGCGAGCCTATGAGCACGCTGCGAACATCTTTGAAGTGGCTGGTCAGGAGATCTAGGGGAGAAGAAGTAGTCTGACCCATGTTAGACACAAAGAAAAATGGAAAATAGGCCAACAAAGGCAAGATAGGCGAGAGCCAGGATGAGTCGTTGACCAAGAGTCACTCAGAAGGTGCAGCTGCTGCTAGTCCAGAGACAAAGAGCGAGGCTAAAAAGCAAAAGAAAATTATAGCCAAGACAGGATAGCAGTACATCAGAGAGGTCCGGACTGACGCAAGACTGGACAGACAGGACACAACAAAATTTCAAAGACTCTGTTCAGGCGGTCCAAAGACCCAGATGGTTCCTCTACCTAGTAGTGGAACCCCGATGGGGTTTAGGACGTCTCCTAAGCCCCGCAGCCGTGGACCGTGGGTGCGTCCACCCAATACCACTATATGCTGCACAGAATGTCAGAGTTTTTCAGAGTTTACAGGTTTAGAATAATACCCGGGTCGGAATCTCCTGGAGAAGTAACACACAAATACAAAGAAACACTTACCGGGTGGCCAGGCCGGGAGGCTCCCTCCGTGTGTCCCTTCAAGGCTGTGGAGATCCCGGACGAGCCCTCAAAATGTAATGCCCTGGTTTGGAACTCCACGAGCCAAGAAGGAAACTGACACCGATGCAAGCGCAAGAGGGAGTTTACTGACAAACTCGAGTTTGGACCCCACTCGTTCACTGACGCAGCAGTGGTTGAGAGGAGCCCCGACCGAGGGGCTGGGACCTAATTTAAAGGGCAAAACCGCAAGCCTTGGGGAGATGCCTTGGCGTTACCTGATTGGGGGGTTAGGTTGACCTTTAAAGGGATTGGGTGGTAGGTTGTTGGGTCCGCATGCAAAAGGGGGTCATGTGCAGTTGGAGCTGCGTATAGAGGGGGCCGTGTGCAGAAAGGGCCGAGTGCAGAAGGTGCCAGGTGCAGTAATCAGAATATGTGCAGGAGGAAATAAGGGTGGGGGTGCCTTATGGGCCCACCGATTAGCTGGCTTGGCTGGTTTGGCCAGGTGGTAAGGCATTGTTCTTGACCACTGGCCTTTGGGGAACTTTTCGTACAATTCGTCTTGGGATCACTCAGAAAAATGGAATCATTCCAGTCTTTCATACCTACAAGTGGAATTACTGGGTCATATAGCAACTCTATATTTAACCTTTTGAGGACCTGCCAGACTGTTTTCCAATGCGGCTGCACCATTTTACATTCCCCCAGCAGGATATGAAAATTCCGACTTCTCCATACCCTTGCCAATAATTATTATCTGTATTTTTTTTATACCATAGCTATCCTAGTGGGTGCGAAGTAGTATCAAAACTGTGGTTTTGATTCGCATTTCTCTGATGATTAACGATGTTGAGTATTCTTGTGTTTAAAAATTTATGTTTCAATGGCATTTAATTTCTAATATAGTAAATATCGACAGATAGAACTCACGTAAATAAAGGCTCATTGTGGTCCTCAATAATTTTTGAGTATAGGGGTAACCATGAGACCAGGGTTTGGGGCAGGATTTACAGATCATGTGGTTCCTGACAGTGGTGTAGCAGTCAGATGTTGCCTCAGTGGCTTCGGCAAACATTTAGCCTCATGATCACTAGCCTGAGGTCAACCTGCAGTGTGACTGATCTAGAGTCAGCTTCACTGGGCGTTTCTGTGTCAAGCTGGTCTTGGCTTCAGGTTCATTCTGTATGGGTTCATTCTGGGGCCCAGGCTGAAGGTGACATGCTTTTACCTGGGACACGCTTTTCTCAGGGGTGCCCACCAGAGTGAGAGTCAAGCCAACTGCCCCGGCGCGTCTGAGACTTTTGTGCGCCATGGTGTCTGCTAACCTTCCATTGGCCAAAGCCAGTCATGCAGCCATGGCCACTATCAACGGGGAAGGGGAAATAAACTCCACCCACTGTGCGAAGGGGCGGGGCTAATGCTTGCCGAAACCTAATCCAAACCTCAGAGGCAGGGGCTCTACTCTACCGAATGTAAGGCTGGGTTCCCTTTTCCCCAGTCAGAGAGCTGACATGTATCTGGCCAGGTGCGAGACACCTCCCAGCGCCTGTCCCCTGTCCCTGTATACCACATTTCTGTAGCGGGCTGGCTGAACCCGGAAGGTGACCTGCTACCCAAGTTGCCAGTTGGTAACCTGCAGGCCCAGACTTTGATTTTCAAAATGTCACTCACGTGTCCCATAGCTAAATATCTAATGGTGATTTTCATATAAGATCCACATTTCTGCTTATATTGAAAACTTCTAAAATCGACAACACTGGGCCCACGTTCCCCATGGTGACAGCTGATGGAGGGGGTCGCGATCACCAACCTGGCCTTCCTAGTTTGCCCCAGTTCCCGTCGCTCCTTATTGCCTTACACCTGGCTTTGTTCACTCCTTGACCTTTTCTCTCTGTCCTCTGTAGACCTCCTTAGGTCCTCATTAAACAGTTCCAGCCGGCCTCACCCAGCCCCCACAACCACCCTGCTTTCTGTCTCTAGAGATGATGTACGTGAATTTTTAATCACTGCTCTAGATAAACCCAAACTCGTTTGAACATCGACATATGTAGCATGATTTTATTTTGGTAAAGTGTATATGTATATCTCTCTATGTGGAACATCTAGAGATGTCTCCAGGTGGATAGGAAAAAATGTCTGAAAAAAGATGCCACGAATTCGAAGCAGGAATGGCCTCTAGAGGTTGGGATCGGAAACTTTTACTTCTTGATTTACATAATTAACAAGTAAAGAGATGAGAGTGTAGGCAACTGTTGCTTTATTTTTATGTATTCCATTTCCTGCCTCTGTCTAAAAAGGAAGAAATACAGAAAAGATCTGGGACTGTTTAGACTATAAATAGTAGAGCCTGCCCTACATATGGCCCGTATAAGTGGGATAACTTAGTAAATCCGCTATCGTTTAAACCATCCATCCGATTTGGGTTATTCTTGTTGCTTGCACGGTAACTGACAGTCTTTATAACAACTCTAACAGGCAGGTGCTATTGTCATTTTCTCCAAGAGGAGACTGGTGTCGAGAGACGGAGAGTCACTTTCCGGGGACACCAGCCCGAAGACGCACAAGGGTTCTCTTCTTACCTCAGACTCTCTGCACTGGGAAAGGGTCAACGACCTAAGAATCGTGGCGCCCCCTCCATAAACACCAACCTTCACTTGGGCTCTGACTTTGGGAAAGGGTGAAGCGCGGAGTCACCAGCGGAGAGGGTCATGCTCATGGCTGTGGTTTCAGGCCTGTTGCTCCGGGCCGGGTGACCCGGGAAATAGCCCCCATGCCACCACCACCCCCCCACCCCGCCTCCCTGCCCGCAGGCCAGTGACCTGGGGAAGGCCCCCCGCAGGCCGGCTTCCTCCTGCCGCAGGGCGGAGTCTGCGCAGTGGCCCTCTGCCTCCACGTGGGGGCTGGGCGGGTAGCAGGCTCCTGGCTCAGCCCCAGGCTCTTCTCAGGGACCGTGGTGACAGTGAAGGGATGCCCCGGTCTGGGTCTGCCCCCATCCTCAGTGCCGGGTGCCTACAGGCCACCTCCATCCCTAAAACAGAGACGGAGACCGTCGTGAAGGAGACCATGGACTGGCCCAAGGCCACTGAAGTAACTTATTTTGGATCCAGGATTGGAACCTATGTCTCCTGCTTTCAAGTCCTAGTTTTTGTTTTTTGTTTTTTTGTTTTTTTAATTTTTTCAATTACAGTTATCATACAGTATTAGTTTCAGCTGTAGAATATAGTGATCAGACATGTCTGTCTTATAAAGCAATCACCAAAAGCCCTTGGTTTTTTCCGCTCGATTGACTGCGAAGACAGAAGTCAAGTGGCGCCCGAGCTGCGGTGGGAGATGCAGGGGAGGCAGAGAGAGAGGCGGTAATAACACCGAGCCCCCATCCTCAGTGCCGAGCGCCAGGTGCTGCTTCAAGCACCTTCTGTATGTTATGTAGCTCAGCCCCGTGAGGCAGTAGGTACCACTCTCCTGGTTCCCATTTGGCAGATGAGAAAACTAAGGCACGGAGAAATTATGTAATCTGCCCAGTGCCACACAGCTAGCAAGTGGTGAGGCCAGCATTTGAGCCCAAGATGTCTGATTTCAAATTCCTTGCGTCAAACCCCACTCTCTGGAGATGCCAGCAGTTTGGCCATGTGCTGCGCTGGCTTCACGCAGAGTCCTGCCGTGTATCTCCTCCGTTAACCGGAGATCTGAAACGTTTGCGGTCTCTACCGTACCACTTCTAGCATTGCTTGCTGCTACTGTCACTCACTGAAGTACTGTGCGAAAGGTGCTTTATGTTTAGTCTTTTTTTTTTTTCCCCATAAACTCCTGAAAAGCAGCCATTTTATCCCCACTTAAAAATGAACAGACTGAGGATGGAAGATGCAAAGTAATTTGCCCAGATCAAACATTTTATTAGGGAAGGGTCTTCTTCCCCCTGTGGCTACAGGAACTCTGGATGCAAATGAACTTTAAAGTCAGAGAAAGACAGACGTCACAGTAGCAAAACTTAAGCCAATAATATCAAATGCTGCCAAGTGTGTGTAGAAGGTGACATGCTCATAAACGATCTTGGTGGACATGTAAATTGGCAGAGTTTTTGGAGAGAAATCCAATGGTGCTAAATAAAATTTAAAAGCACGCATATCCTATGACTTAGCCATTCTCTGTCTGTAAATCAATCCCATAAAATAATTTGCATGTATAAAGACATGGGCCCGAGGATGTTAACTGAAGTTCATTTTTTAATAATAATTTTCTACTTTTCAGTTATGGTGAGCATACAATACTACATTAGTTTCAGATGTACAACATAGTGAATAGACATCTATATAACTCGCAAAATGATCACCCCAATAAATCTAGTGCCCCTCTGACACCATACATAGTTACTAGATATTATTGCCTAGATTCCTCATGCTCTACTTTCCATCTCCATGACTATTTGTAACTACCAATTTGTACTTCTTAATCCCCTCCCCCCTTTTTCACTGATACCCCTCAGCCTCCCTCTGATCTGGTAACCCTCAAAAATTTTTTGTACCTATGAATTTGCTTTTGTTTTTCTTATTTTTTTAATTATTATTTATGCCTACAGCACCTGGTCTTCCTAGGTGGTCTCCCATCCAAGTACTAACCAGGCCTGACTCTGCTTAGCTTCTGAGATCAGACATTGGGCTTGTTCAGGGTGGCATGGAGGTAGACCATAGACTGTGGCTCCACTGGGGTGTGAACCCAGGACCTTCTGCATGTAAAGCAGACATGCCAACCGCTACACTATGGAACCATGTCCTCCTCATAGGAAACTGTGTGTTTATACATACATATATGTATATGTCTGTATAAGATGAAAGTCTGTGTATATTCTAAGTTAATGCCTGACCATTCACATAATTACAACAATTATGAAGTACTTATAAGGAAAAAGTAGAGAACTGAGGCCACAAAACAGAGACAAGAACTGTTAGTCAACATTGCATATAATTTTCTGGAATTTTTTTCTATCGATGTCTATTAGTCTTAATATTTATATATCACATATTTTACAAATGTAGTCCTAAATATCCTATTTTGTAACTTGTTTTTTCCGTTGACTACATATGTTGGACAGGTAATGACTACTTAGCGTTCCATTACCGGGGTGCTCTGCCGAATTTAACTAGCTGACTTGGTTGGGCCCAGAGGGCAGTCCACGGCCTGAGCACTGCATTTGCCTCCCAGCGCCGGCCATGCCCCACCTCTCCCCATCCTTCCTCACAAAGGGTTCTGGGGGAGGAGGAGCTGCTCAGAGCGGGAAGAGGGGCCTCATCCTGGGCCGTGGTAAACAGCCCAAGGATGGAGAACCGGCAGGGGTCCCTCCTGCCCAGGTATGTTGAAGGACAGTGAGCTGTAGGAGCGAGCTTGATTTTGTTCAGGGCTTGATTTCCTTCTGTTTGCTGCCAACTCGTGTGAGAGTGTGTGCGTTGAGGGGAGGAATGGAAGAAGGACCTTACCAGGGTGGTTGAGAAAGAAATGGAAGAAAAAAAAAACTTTTTAAATTTCAATCTTTCTTGAAGCGCTGAAACACAGCTTGGCTTAGGCTCCCGCCCGCCCCCGGCCCCCAGAGAAAACATGAGGGAGATTGACCAACTTTGTAATCCTAAAAACATGGCCCACGTAAGCTGGTATTTCTCTGTTCTCCTTGCCGGAGGCTGACTCTCAGGTTAGGTGGCTGGTATTACTTATCTCGAAGCTTCCTTCCTAAAGATCCAAGATCCTCTCCCCCAGTTTGTCCCATTACAGCAAAGGCGGGTGAAGCAAAAGATTCAGTACTTTTCCTATTTGTGCCTCTTTTCCAACTGCTGCTGGCATTTTCTTTGAACACGTTATTCAGCCTCCGCTCTGTACGAATCTTACTTTGTCAAGAAAAATGTTGAACATTTGATTCCTGTAGAGAAACAGGGGCTTTTGGGGTTGAGAAGTTAGAGGTGGTTGTCTGATTTGACCTCACTTGGGAAAACCTTGAAACTTCTCCCCAGACTTGAGCTTTCCAGGTAGTTAGGATAGAACTTGACATTGTGTGGCCTCAGTCTCTGTATGTGACGTGATGATCTGCTCCATGTGGCTCCTAGGAAAATGTTCAGTGGGACTGGCAGATGGTAGCCATGGGTAAGTGGCACGCAATTATAAATCCCCAGAACTGGGGAAGACCTTAGGGACTTTAAACATGCTAATGTATAAATAGAAAAGTGACTAAATCTAATATGTCAGTTGTATGGACTATTATGCAGCTCATAAACTCACTTATTACAAGAAAAAATTCTTTTGATATCATTTAATATAATTAACTTGAGGAATGAAAACTTTCTTAATTTTATGTAGGAAAGATTTCATGAGAATTTTTTTCTTATACCTTAAAGGGTCAAGATGGTATAGAAATGCACATTTACGGTGAGCATAGTGCTCGTTTATTAGCAAAATTCAGATTTTTTTTTGTCTCTTCCCAGACATGCTGGGATAAGTAAGTTCCCAAGAAATACAGCATGCGAGAAATTTGCCTTTGCAATAGCAGAATTCTTCAAGAACATGGAGGCACTCTGCGAATTCCATATCGCTTCTTTCCTGAAGTGCTGCCCTTCATCTCCTCACCATTCACTTTGAAATGATTTCCTTCAGTTTCACTGCGATCCATGTGTTTGTGGTTTCAGGGAGTGGTGACTTCAGGGATGTGGCCAGTCAGCTTTTCCCAGGAGGAGTGGGAGTGCCCGGACCCTACTTAGAGGGACCTGTACCAGGAGGTGATGTTGGAGGCCTACAGCAACTTGGTCTCACTTGGTGAGATGAACTGCCCCATGTGAATTAATAGTCAGTATTAATTAATCAACATTAAATTAAAATTAATATGAAATAACTATAATTGTTAATAATAAATTGTGAGCGTTTATTCTCTAGAATATCAGCTTTCTTCACTGTGACTTGCTTCTCCTTGTTCCCAAGGGAAATAGTTTGGGACTTTGAGAATGCCTGCATCTCGCCCACCCCTCAGTGAACCGTCTGCCTTACGCTGCCTCTTTGTTAAGGACCAAGGAATTGAATTTGAAGTCTCAGACATTCATTGCATGATCATTATCTAAGAAACCAAGTTTCATATTGTGTTTGATCACAGAATTACGATGGATGTTCTGTTTTTGTTTGTTTGTTTGTTTGTTTTAACTCACCTGCAAGGAGAGCAGTAAGTTGAATTTTTCTGTCAAAAGAACCTCTACGACTTCTTTAATATTGACCGGGTGAGCTGAATTCATTTAAAACTGAAGTGTATTTTTCATTGAATGAATATACTAAGAATAAACCAAAATGTCTAAGGAGGCAAAATGAGTAACAACAATAAATGTAATAAGAGTTAACTTTGTAGTACTATATACCAGGCAATGTCGAACTGTTTTACGAATCTAATTTTAACATCAGCTCTATAAAATAGGTATGCTTATCGTCCGCATTTTAGAGATGGGGAAACTGAAGGACAGTGTGTTTAAATGGCTTGCTCACTCAAGGTCATACTGCCCATGGGTGGCAGAGGCAGGGTTTGAACCAGGCAGCCGGCTTGAGGCTTCATGATATCAACCACTAAGTCTGTCTCAAAGGACAGATGCTATATGAATTTAAATGAAATGAAGTTCTTCTAATCTATCTGGTCTCTTATTCAATCTTCTTGCCCTTCTCTGACATCTTTTCTTAATGTCGTTTTGACTTTTAATTTATTATAAATCCAACCAGGTCTCAATTAAAGTTTATTTAATGAAAAAAAATTCTACACCGTGTATTATTTCTTTTAAGCAGGAAATTCCATTTTAAACCAGATGTGATGACCTTATTGGAGCAAGAGAAAGAGTGAGGAAAGAAATAAGCAGACGGTGCCCAGGTGAGGGAAAAGCAGGCGGGGGAAGCCGTCATGCTGGCGACAGCCCACGTGGAAGAGTCACACCCTCGGGACGTTGGTTTGGCAAACTTCCGTCAAAGACCGGAGGCCCGTAGGATAAAATGCCTGAGACCTGGGAAAGAAAGAAAGGTCATAGCACAAGCTCTTGAAGGAACATCCTCTTTTGCTAATCACCTAATTTCTGTTTCTCTTTATTTCCTCTTTCGTGAGTCAGTGCCTCTTTCCCATTATCACCTTTTAACACATATTTTGGATCCAGATGCTTCCCAGCTCTGCTTGGCATTTAGATTTCTGTAATAGACACTGTTTCCATTTTAGACAGCTTTCAGCATCTAAAATGTATTCATATATTCAGCGAATACTTTTTGAGTGCCCACTTTGGCACTTTGGCACTGTCACTGCTGCAGTGACGATGAACACGACCGATGAAGTCACTGCTCTCGTGGACCTCACGAGAGATGTGGATCAAAACAAATAAACAAATGAAATAGATCATAATATCAGAAAGTTATCGTGGTGGACAAGCGATATAGTAGATGAGTGGGATGAGAAGGACAGCGTGGGAGGTCAGGGCTCAGGCCACCACCTGGGGTCAGAGCATTCTTGCCAGACTGATGAGGAAATGCAGAGGCGCTGGGGACAGGATGCTGCGTGTGGGCTGGAAGCAGGGGGAGGGTTAAGCAGAGTCAGGAAGGGAGAGAAGGGAGCGGAGTCCAGGGGTCCAGCGTTAGGCTTGGACCGGATCTGTGGAGGTTTGATTGTGCGGTGAGTAAGATTTAAGAATTGTTGTAAGAGTTATTAATAGCCACGTTCTCATTTGTGTTTAAAATTATTTTCATTTCTTAGTTTTTAAAGACACTAAATATGACGAGAATGCAGAAAACCACATAAAACAAGAATTGCATGATTAATCATTTTGAGATACACAGATGCTTTTTGTTTGTTCATTGAATATTTTTGAAATTTCTACATTGCCTCAGTTCATAAACAGAGCAATAATAAAAGATTAGGCACAAAGCAAACACTCAATAAAGACTCATACAACAAAGTTGCAAATGTTGGTACAGACAATAAAATAATATTGGATCTAGAGGTAACACCCAGAATATTCAGAATGCTAATTCTCAAGGCTAACAAAAAATATTATCAATGATCTACATAAAATAAGTAGGTAAAAATACCTAAAAATACACTCAAAAATCTTGAGTATTTAAAATTTTTTTATTTTATTATTAGTTTCAAGTATGCAGTACATTTATATTTTTATATTATATAGTTTTTACATTTATATCGTTTATAAAATGATCCCCCCGATTGCTCCGTCTCTTCTTTGGTTTTCCACCAGCCATTACGTTACTGCTGACCGCATTCCCTATGCCGAGCTCTCCATCCCCGTGACCATCTATCAGCTACTAATTTGTACTTCTCTAACCTTCACCCCATTCTCCCAGCCCCCAACCCTTCTCCCCTCTGGCCATCACCGGATGGTCCTCTATATTTGTGAGTCTGTTTTTGATTAGTTTGTTCTTTTTGTTCCTTAGATTCCTCATATAAATGAGATCATATGGTATTTATCTTTCTCTGTCCGACTTAGTTCACTCAGCATAATAACCTCTAGGTCCATCTATGTCATTGGAAATGGTAAGATTTCATTTTTTAAATGGCTGAGTAATAGTCGTGGTATTATAGGAACTATAACTTCTTTATCCAATCATCTGTTGATGGGCATTTAGGTTGCTCCCGTATCTTGGCTCTTGTAAATAGTGCTGCCATGAATATTGGGGTGCATAGATCTTCATGAATTATTGTTTTGCTTTTCTTTGGATAAATACCCAGAAGTGCAATTGCTGAGTCAAAAGGTAGATCCATTTTTAATTTTTTGAGAAACCTCCAGACTGTTTTCCATAGTGGCTGTACCAATTTGCAGTCCCACCAACAACGTATGAGGGTTCCCATTTTCTCCACATCCTCACAACACCTGCCGTTTTTTATTGATGATAGCCATTCTGACAGGTGTCAAGTGATATCTCATTGTGGTTTTAATTTGCATTTCTTTGATGATTAGTGACCTTGGGCAACCTTTCATTGTCTATTGACCATCTGTATTTCCTCTTTGGAGAAATACCTATTCGGGTCTTCCATTTTTTAATTGAATTTTGTTGCTGTTGTTGTTGAATCGTGTAAGTTCTTTATGTGTTTTGGATATTAACCTCTTATCACACATACTTTTATGTTTTTTTTTCAATTATAGTTTCATACCCATCTGACACTATACATAGTTATTATGATATTATTAACTGCATTCCCTATGCTAAGGTATACACACTTTTAACTACTGGGTAAAAGTTAGGACTTTGCCAGCTGCTCCAGAAGTCTGTGATGTGCCTCTATCACAAAGCGTTCCCTCCCTGCAGGAAATGTTTTCTTTAGAGTTTTATCACCTAAGTGAGCCTCTCCCAGAACTCTTTGATTGTATTTTACCTGTTGTTTTAAAAAGCCTTTTAAGACTCTTTTAAATTAGATTCCCTTTCATTTTTTTTATTCTTCACAGTTTTTTTTTTTTTAATGAAATGAGATCATTTGCCTTATAGTTTCCTACCACCTGGATTTTGCTGATTGCATCCCTGTGGTATAGATTACCCTGTTCCTCTATGCTCTATTTCCTGTAAATTGATGGTCGGGTCTGAAAGCTTAACAAAACTCAGATTTTGGGGGTATTTTTGACAAGACTGTTAGCCTGGGTGGCAGTGATATTCTTCAGTCAGTTGGCACACCATATCTGGATGTCTAGTTTTAGTGATGTTAGCATCCGTCGATAGCCAGTTACTGTGTCCATTAATTCATGAGAGTTTGCAAATTTGTGATTTTCATCTTTATCAGCTAGAATGCATCTGTAAAAAGAAACCGTCCCCTTTACTACTTGGTTACTCAGTTATACAGATCAAGATAAGAAGTCAAGATAAATACTAGATTCTTTTTCTTTGTTTAAAGTTTTCTAAATAATGAGTTAGTTTCTTACCATCCTTTCGAAGATGACCTATTTTTTATGATGATTATGAATACATGTAATTAAAATATTTGATGTGTTCCATTCTATTGTAACTATTTTTACTGTACTGATGCTCAAATTGTGCCATCATTGGCCAGTGTGAGCTTCCTCAACTTGGCTCCTGAGACCTTTTAACCTGACTGTGGTAGTCTTTGAGAGATTCCTTGCCCGCTCATAAGACAGGCCGTCCTAGGCCTGTCTTGTGCATATCCTTTTCCAAACCCAGAATCAGATATTTCTCCAAAAAGCCCTGGTTTCTTTAATTTCCATTATTATTAATAATATTTCAAGACTATAGTCTGGGTACCAGAGATGCTCATTGTTCCTGGTTAGAGCATTGCTTTTAGGCATTTTCAATGGACAGAGATGAGAAATAAATATATGTAGTCTTATTTTAAAGATAAATACCTCATGAGTTTATACTGATCTTTCTAACTCAATTTTAGAATTACAGGGTATTTATTTAACCTAATATGTCTTAAATTTGTATCTGTCTTTTTCTCAAATGGAAATTCCTGATTCTCAATGATACCAGGGATAACAGAATTAGAATATCTTGTAATTACTAATTTGTTGTATCTCACATTACATACAAAACTTTCTGAGAATAACAGTGCCAACATCACCATGAAAATGTGATTATTGAAAACAGTTCATGCTCTCTCCATTTTCTCTCTATTTTTCATTGTTTTATTCTATCTATATTTCAAAGTTACATGGCCGTTATATATAACAATCTCTTTTCTATAATCCTAATTTAGTGTTGATTCTATAAGAACGTATGTGTGTGAATGTATCTCTAGTCAATTTCGCCGTTTGAACTTTTTCTTTTATGGATTCTTAAGTAAAGGTTCATGGGAACAATATTCTGAGTATTTGTTCATGCATAATAGTTTGCAGTTTTATTTTTTTTAATGTAACAATTGAGGTATGATTCATATACCATAAAATTCACCAATTTAAAGTGCACAATTCAGTGGTTCTCTGTATGTTTACAGAGTTGTACATCTATCACCAGAATTAATTTTTTAACATTTTCATCACCGCAGAAATAAACCCCATATACAGTGACAGTCACTCCTTATTTCCCCCAATATATTTTCTACATTTCATGATCATTCCTTTAACTCAAGATTACTTTTTCCTAAATATTTTCAGGTTTTTATATTGCAAATGTTCAAACCTACAGAAAAGCTTTAAAGAATAATAATCAAATTTCATTTAAAACTATTACCTAGATTCACCAATTGCTATCACCAATTGCTATCACACTAGCTATAGATATTTATATATCTAAACATTTTTTAAGCTTTTTAAAAACCAGTATTTATTCCTTTTAAAATGCTCAGGAGACTTAAAGAAGGTCCAAAGCCCTAGAGATATCCAGGTTTCAGATGAGATTACAGGTGGAAGCTGGCTGTTGGTTTCTCTGTTGCTAAACTCTAAATTTCAATGTGTTTAATTCTATACCTTCAGGACTCTTCTAATTGAGGAACAGTAACTTCCTCTGAATTTTGGCGTATGTCAAAGTTTATCATGATAATAACAAGAAAAACAGTGGCAGTGGCAAATAATTGTCATTGTGAATGGCAATATTTTATAATTCAGGGAGAAGGCTGCCACAGCAAGTCCAAAAAAATCAAAATTATTACTCTAATAAAGAGGGAAAAGAAGCATTTGCAGACTCCATATGAATGCTTCTTGGATTATTCTCTGCAGCCAGGTCTGCACAAGATGCTGAGATCATGACGAGTCTTATCCGGTAGTAGAAGCAGCCCTTGAACAACCAGAAAAGTCAAACTTCTTTCAAAATGAGTTGAGGTTATATAGAAATGTTTTCAACCTTTCCTGCTGAACCATTTGTAGGCCTAAGTCACTGACACCATGACTTGCATCACCTAAGAATAGAATATTATCCTAAATAACCTTTCATTATTTCTAATTAAGTTCATTTTCCTAATTTACCTAAATAACCTATCATTGTCACACTAAGAAAATTATCATTTCAGGAGTATCGTCTAAAGTACACTTTATAGTTAAATTTCTCTCATTTCTTTTTTCTTTAAAAAATTTTGATTTTGTGATGGTGTGTTTCAATTCAGGAGCCAATCAAAATTCATTTATCATTAGGTTCCTTTATTCTCTTTTAATCTAAAGAACTTCTGTGCCCTAAAAATTTTTATTGTTATTTATTTAGTTTCTACTTCGGTCTCTCTTTTTTTTCCCCTAAGAGTCCAAGTCTAGGCCAGTTTTCTTAAAGCATGACATTCTAAATTTCTGCGATTTATAATTTTCTCATGATTTGGTTCAGAAAACTCTATAATGAATGCATAATTCCAAGACCATTTGGTGAAGAATCAAATAATGTCACGTATAGATTACTGTAGTTTTGCTCAACCATATGGCTCCATTTCCAAATAAATGAATAATCTCTAATATTGACTTTTAGCATGTTTTTATTAAGATCAGACATATATATGTAAAATATGTATATATTATATCATTTGAAATATGATAAAGCTTGCTTTATTTTATAGCTCAGTATAAAGTCAGTTTTTTAAAAATAAATTTATTTATTTAAATTAGTTTTAAGTATACAGTACATTGGTTAGACATCTACAATGTTCATAAAATAATCCCCCCAATTGCTCCCTCCCTCCCCTGGCCCTCTGCTTAACCATCATATTAATGCTAACTGCATTCCTTCTTCAAAGTCAGTTTTTAGAAATGTTCTGTGTGATTGAAAAAGGAATGCATATTTGTTTGTTATGTGTTTTATATATGTATCCATTTAATTGTTTTAAAAAAGTACCTCTGCAAATCACTGAAAGAGGTGTGTTAGAATCTCCCATTCAGTTTGTGGATCTCTCTAATTTCTCTTTTATCTATATTTAATACATATTAAAACCATTTTATTAGGGGCATATGAATATTAACATCCCTTTATTATGGCCATAATCCAGGTTAATTACAGAAAATAAGTACAGACAAGTACAGATAAAAACTGTAGCCGTCATGATCACGCTCTTCAGTAATTGCTGTTTACCACTCTCCTGCACCTTTACTCCACACACTTATTTTTATATCTGTCGAGCAAAATGAGACCATATTAAAATTGTCTTTTTGGTCAGTGGTTATCACATATCGCTATACAGTTCCCTTTATGCTGTAGTTGTCTTACTTCTATGCTGTTAGCATGACATCTGCATACATTGAAAACCACTTCACACAATGATATAATTTATCTTTTGACCATCAAACATGTTCTAAAGAACTCAAGAGGAAAAGGTGGTCTATTATATTATTTACCCCAATATTTACCATTCCTTTTGCTATTCCTTCATTCCTGATGTTCCAAATTATTCTTCTGGCATTATCTCTCTTTGGTGTGAAAGAATTTCCTTTAGGAAGTCTTTTAGAATAGGTCTGTTGGAGATAAATTCTTTTAGTTTTCTGCCATTTAAAAATGACTTTATCTCCATTTCTGATCTTTATATTTTTAGGAAATGAAATTTGGGGTTGAATTTTTTTTTTTTTTTTTTTTTTTTTTTTTTTTTAGTACTTTAAAATGTTGTGCCCCTTCCTTCTGGCCTCTGTAGTTTCTGGTGAGAAACCTAGAGTCATTTGAATCATTGTTTAGGTATTGTTTAGGCGTGTGTGTATGTGTGTGTGTGTGTGTGTGTGTGTGTGTGTGGTTGTGTATAAGTGCTTTCCAGTATTTTTCCCTTTGTCTTTAACTTTTACCAGTTTGATAATGATGAGTTTGGTTATAGATGTTTTTAATTATCTTTGGCACTCAATGAGATTTTTTATTGTGTAGGTTTATAAACTCTGCCAAAATTGGGAAGATTTTAGCCTTTTTTAACATTTTTAGCTGTGCACACTTTTCGTCTGTTTCTGAGATGCTGATGACACAAATATCAGAACTTTATGCCATTGTCCCCCTGGTCTTTGTTGCAGTGTTCCTTTGTTTTTAAATCATTTCTTTCTGTTGTTCAGATTGGGTAAATCTGTCGTTCTATTGTAAGTTCATTTTGTGATATATCTTCTCTAATCTGTTATTTGAGACCATCCAACAATATTTTTGGTTGTAGTTCTAATTTTTATTGGTTCTTTTTTATATCCTCTGTATCTCTGCTGAGATTTTCTGTTTTTCTCTTTGTTTCAAGAGTGTTTGTAGTTGCTTGTTGGAGCATCTGCATAATTATGGCATTAAAGGCTTTGTCAGATATCCAACATCTGTCATCTCAGTGTTGGCATATGTTGACTTTCTTTTAGGACATGTTGATATACTTAAGTAGGTAATCAACCTAGTTGGGTTCAAGTTTCAAATATCACCCATCTTCTGTGGTTTGTTTTCCCATTTTTTTCATATACATGATCTATCAGCCTCAGATGTGCATTTTTCCTATTTAAAACAGAAGTTGAAAGAGGAAGTTTCTGTTATCAACTTTAGTGGTTGTAAATGAATGAATATTGTGATAAGGCTTTCCTGGTAGCTTATTTTTGTATTATATAACTTTATTATCAGCCTAGTTTTCTTTATTTATCAGTAATTCTCCAATAATCAATTTAACACCTATTATGTGCTATGGGCTTATTCAGTGGTGAATGCTATCAGGATTGCATCTGCCCATAGGCAGTTTTAGGTATAAGAAAATATACAGAATAAGAAATGAGTTACTGAATGAATGAAAGTATAATTGAAAGTTTTAAAGGCAAGGAATGAATCTCAGGAACAGAGAATAAAGGACAAGGATTTATTTAGCTAGGGCCCAGCAGGCGCAGCTGCTCTGAGGAAGACATTTATCCTGAGATTTAAAAATGACAAGGATGTCTGCTACCAAGAGCTTAAGCCGGGGGATTCTTGGGAGATGAAAACAGTCTGAGCCAAGCATAAAGATGTACAAAAAATGTTTTTATCATGTTTTTAGTGCTAAAAAAAGGTAATGGGAAAGAGATAGGGCATAAAGGATGACAGTGACTTGATATGAATTCTTGTTATCAATGTTAAGTTTTTGGATTTTATTTTAAGAGTTAAGATGGACCATCCAAAAAGTTTTAAGTATGGATCCTTAAACTTTGATCTGCATCAGAATTTTCTGATAGAAATGTTAAAAATGTAGCTTTTTAGGCTTTATTCCTAAAAATTCTGATTCTGCATCTGATTTACTTGAATATCAATATCTGTAATAAGCTTACCAAATGTTTTCGATTATCACCTAAAATTCACAAAGTTAATTTTTTCCCTGATTATGAACATTAATATCTTAAATAAATTTTATCTGTTATCAGTGCTCTTCCTATTACTCTTCAGATTCTCTTGAAGTATTTTAGGTTTAAGTCATTTTTTAAAATGTATTTTGTACCTGTGTGTTTCAAGAAAATAAAATGTGTTTACTTTCTCCCTTTCTTCCAGATTTGTGGTCAAATTATGGAGCTGAGAAGTTGTCTCCAGAAACTGATGTTTATGAAATTAATTTGCCCAGAGTATAAAGCCAATAAGTAAAACTCTTGGGCTCAAGGCCTCTAATTTTAGAAATGACTCAAAATATAGAAGCAGATTTGAAGGTCTAGAGGAACATCAAGAGGGATATATCAGTCAAAAGATTTATCAGCTATAAAAAAATGCCTACTTATAATTATCATACTTCTCTTATTCACACTACAGATGAGCCATATAAATGTAAGGAATGTGGGAAGTACTTTAGTTGTAGCTGAGACCTTATTCAACACGTTAAAATTCATACTGGTGAGAAACTGTGAATTTAAGGGATGTGAAAAGGCCTTTAACAATAATGATGAACATATGGGTGAGAAGCCCCATGAATGTAAGGAATGTGGGAAAACTTTTAGACTCAGTTCAGTCTTTACTGCACATCAGAGAATTCATACAGGTATGAAATCCTTTGAATGTAAAGAATATGGAGAGAGTTGTAGCTCAAACCTTGTTTAGCATGAGAGAATTCATACTGGTGAGAAACCTCATAAATGCGTGGAAAGGCCTTTAGACTTAGCTCAGCCCTTTCTGCCCGTCAGAGGATTTATACTGGTGGGAAACCCTAAGCGTGTAAATGTGGAAAGGCCTTTAGACTTCATTCGCTTTTAATTGCCTATCAAAGGATTCATACAGGTCTGAATCCCTATGAATGTTAAGGGTATGGGAGAATCTTTACTGTGAATGATCAGCTTAACTCGAAATGAGAAAATTCATAACCATCGGAAGTCTTATGAATATAAGGAATGTGGGCAAACCCTTGGGTATGAACAGTTTACCCCACTTCAGAGGTTTTATACTGGTGAGAAATACTGTGAATATAAAAGGACGTGGGATGATCTTTCATCACGGTCTGAGATTTGTTCAATAGCACAGTATTCATACTGGTGAGAAACTCATTGAGTATAAGTAAAGTGGAAAGATAGTCACAGTAAATCCCATCGAGATAAGAGAAGACATTCTGGTATGAAAATTTTTTAATATAAGGAATGTAGGGTAGACTTTATGTTCCTAACTTACTAACCATAAAAGTATTTAACCATAAAGGTATTTTACCAGATATGTTCATGTTAGAAAGCCTTCAAACTCAAACTAGAGAAAAACTGTTATTGAAACAAACGTAAAAAAGTCTACCTGAGACACATCCTCTGTCATCATTGTCACTTCACTACCTGTGCAACATTGGGCTAGATGCTTATCCTCTTATTGCATCATTTGTAAATGGCAACAGTAATGAGGACTGAGCAGTGCAGTTATGGGAATTAATGTGTTATAGTCCATATAAAGTCACTGAAAGAGTATTTGGCACATGCCTGTCCTCATAAAGAATAACTTTTCCCTTGTTACATTAGCATTACTGTTAACTGATGTGGGAGGAAAATTGTATTATTGAGAATAATGTAGAAAGGCCTGTTATTAAATCTTAAATAAGTCATTCTTATGGCATGTAAAATCTTATGGCATGTAAAGAATTCAAGAGGATTTCCAGGAGCTCATTCCTTAAATTACATTTAAAAAATTAAGAAACCCTATGGATTTCATGAGTGTGGAGGTACTTAAAGTACAACTGTTGAAGAATCAGAGTTTTTGAAGTGATTTGCTTATAAAAATTTTGAGTGACAAAAAACATAATTTCTGTTTTCTGTCTAGAAGTTTAGCTAGATATTGAAAAAATAGCAACATAAAAACAATCCACATATATCATCCAACTCTTGATCATGAAAATTGTTACACACGTGGAAAAGTCAAAAGACTAGTTAGATAGACTCAAACCTAGATTCACAGTTGTTGGAAATTTGATATGTTCATTTTTGTATACTTTTTGTTGTACTATTAAGAATGTGTTTTAGATATCATGATATTTGACCCCTTATCACATCAGCATGTATCTCCCAAACATATAGACAACTTCATATATAGACATAGTGACATAATTACCCTTAAATAAGTAATCCATAATATCATAATATCTATGCCATTTTCAGATTTCTTCATTGGTCTCTAAGATGCTTTTTATAGCTGTTTATTTTCTAAGGAGGATGCATTCCAGATTCTGCAGTGTCTTTGATTGTTAGCTCCCTTTAGTCTCTTTTAGTCTGGAACTTTCTTGGGCATCAGAATCATGTGTGGAACTTGGTAAACATACAAAGGTCCTATTCTAGTTCAGAGATCTTGAGTCTCCATTCTTTACTGGCTTTCCAGGTGACTCTGATGCATATTAATGTTAGAGATCCACTGATATAGAACATTTCCCTTTTGTTGTTGTTGTTGTTGGCTTTTCGATAAGTCCTGGAAAATTGTCTGCCATGTTTAGATTTTTTTTGTAATAGTGTCATTTAGCCTTGCTCTATCCTTTCTGGACAAAGAAAGTTAAGTTTAGAGGCTCCATTAGGTCCAGGTGAGATGTTTGGGGGGAAGAATACTTTGTAGATTATATTCATATGTCATATTGCAACATATCAGCAAACCGAGTTTGACTATTTAGGTAAGATGGCTTTCGGATCTCCATTGTAACGGTCTAGTTTGCAGATGGTAATTATTTGTATGGAGACAGTTTGTCATCTCTTTGGGAATTTATAATCATGTATTTAAATCCTGGACTAAATAGGAAATACAAAGTGTTTGATAAGAGTAGAAATAAGGCCATCCCCCTCTTCCTGGCACAGTGATGGAGACCCCCTACAAGTGCCGATTTCTCTTGCAAATGAATTTCTTTTACAAAGGGTCTACTTGGTTGTCAGAGCTTTTCCCATGCCCACTGTTACTTAAAATTAACTGTCTAAAATAATCCTTATGCCAAAGAGACATATTTTGGGGTGACAAATTCTGTTCCCTTACAACTCCTAGTCTACAAATCTGTCAGTATATTACTGTACTGGATTCTGTAGGCAATTGTGACATAATGGTATTTGTGTAATTTTGGTGTGTGGTCATAGAAAGCAGTCTAGTTTCATTCTTTGCAGGTGGCTTTCCAGTTTTCCCAGCACCGTTTATTGAAGAAGCTTTTCTTTCTCCACTGTATTTTTTTTTTCGTAGAAAATTATTTTCCCATATAAATATGGGTTTACTCCTGGACTCTCGATTCTGTTCCACTGGTCCATGTGTCTGTTTTTCTGCCAATACCATGCCATTTTGATTACTGTCGCTTTGTAGTATAATTTGAAGTCAGACAGAGTGATGCCTCCAGCCTCGTTCTTTTTTCTCAGGTTGGCTTTGGCAATTTGGAGTCTTTTGTGCTTCCCGACAAATCTGATGTTTTTTGCTCTATTTCTTTAAAAAATGGTGATGGGATTTTGATGGGGATTGCATTAAATCTGTATAATGCTTTAGGTAATATGGTCATTTTAACTCTGTTGATTCTTCAACCCAGTAACATGGAATATCTTTCCATTTCTTTGTATCGTCTTTGATTTCTTTTAATAGGATCTTGTAGTTTTCATTATATAGGTCCTTCACATGTTTCATTAAATTTATTCCTAGTATTTTATTCTTTTTGTTGCAATTGCAAAAGGAGTTATTTTTCTACTTCTTCAACTGTCATTTCATTATTAGAGTATAGGAACGCTATGGATTTTTGAAAGTTGCTTTTGTATGCAGAGACTTTACTGTATTTGCTTATTGTTTCTAGTAGTGTTCTTGTGGAGTCTTTAGGGTTTCTATGTAGTGAATCATGTAATCCCCAAATAGTGACAGTTTGACTTCTTCGTTTCCTATTTGGATGTCTTTTATATCTTTTTCTTGCCTGATTGCATTCACTAGGACCTCCAATGGTATATTGAATAACAGTGGCGATGGCGTTGTTCCTGATCTTAGAGGGAAGGTTTTTGGTTTTTCACCATTATGTATAATGTTGGCTGAGGGTTTGTCATATATAGTCCGGTAAGAACTGTATTCCTACCTCAACATTGTGTAAGTGCTGCCTTAGACTGCACAGCACACACCAAGTACTAGCATCGAATCATTTACGTGACTTCTGGATTACAGAACGCGGGTATTCGAAAACCTGATTCCTTTGCATGTGCTGCTGACGGACTCTAAAGGTTATATTTTCCCATCACCTCTTTCGTGGCAACAAATGAAGCACAGTATCGAAAATCCAAAGCACATTCTTTATCACAAATATCTGAGTTCTCTTCAACATATATGTTTCCTTCCAAAACATAGCAGCCTGAACCTGCTTCATATGCATTTCCACCATGAAAACTGCTATTTTTCCATAATCAATTTCACACTTTGTAGACTTTGGAAGATTAGAGAGTAAAATATTCTCACCACAAAAAAGAAACGGGAATTAGGTGATAATGGAGGTGTTAGCTAACGCTGAGGTGGTAACCGTTTTGCATTGTATAAATGTATCAAATTGACAAGTTGTACACCTGATGCTTATACAATGCTATATATCAATTATTTCTCAATAAACCTGGAAAAAAATAAAAGCACTTTTTCTATAGTCCATTATGATATAATTTTTTGTCTTAGATGGCCTCTGGGTAATCAGGGATTTTTGTTCGAAAGATAAAAGTCAAGAGAAAGCATAAAAAAGAGATCAGACTGACTTTAAAATTTAAATTTAATCATTTAAAATTCAAGTGATTGAATCAATTGTAAATGATTAGATTACAGTTTAAACCATTTAAATTATTCTTCGTTCCAATGTAGCAGATATGCCAAATACTCTGTGACTTAATATAAAAAATCAAGGCCACGGTACCAGCTTTCACAAGTGGTTTTTCATGTAAGAAAACTTGAATAATACATAACTGTAATGACCAATTCTAATAGAATTGTTTATGAGGAGTCCTGGGAGCACAAGGTGGAGGGTGGATTTGTCTTGGGACTGAAGGAAAAGTTCCTACGCCATGAGTTTAGTGGAGCTTCATCAGCTCAAACGTGTTTACACGTTTCCAGGCGAAGGAAGGGTGGGCATCATTTGCTGTAACTTTAGTATAATCTTCTGAAGAGCTTGTAGTCAAGATGTCCTTAGGCACCAAGAGGCTTACATGTTTACTAGCACTGGGCAGCCCTGCTATCAGATGGGTCCGGGGCCTCTGGAGGGTGTTGCAGAGAGTGAAATGGGGGTGGGAAACCCAGGGAAAGCCAAGGGTGCCGCCTGGGGGTTAGCTGTGGGCTGACCCCAATCAGGTTTTATAATTACTTCATTTGCTCAAATGTCACAAGTGTATGCAGTGTCATTCACAAAGCAAATCTTATCCAGGCTTTTAACAGAGGCCAGTAAGTAAGCAGGAAAATATTTAACAAAAACTAAACCTCAAATTACATGTAACATATATACACGTAAGCCTCAGCGTGCTTTTCTACATCTGTTTGCTACACCCAGAGCTCACCCGCCTCAGGTCCTCGGAAGTGATGAGTGAAGAACTGGCTGTGCCACATGCTAGGTCATGTTTATTGTGGAGAGAAAGGATGAATTTTTACAAATGGACAGACCGCATGGTCCAAATAGTCCTTTTTCATTATAGCTGGTTTTTACCGCTCTTTCTGAAGCCGATAAAACTTTTCTACAGAATTCTTTCCTGAATTCCCCAACTACGACTGAATTAATGACCCTTCTTAACACAGATCCTGCCTCATTGCAGTTAACTAAATCATTAGTGAACATTTTTGAAAGATGGAAGGGAGCAGCAATACAATACACACGAAACAGAGTCATTTTCGAAATACCGAGCTTTGTTTTTTTCCCTCTGCTCAGTTGTCCTTTCCCAAATCAACCACTTGGCCACAAAAAGAATTACAGAGATTTTTTTTTTCTTCCCCACGAGTCTATCACAGTTAAATCAAAATGAAATATGTTCACCTTAATGAGTTGATTAAAGGTCAAGGGTGAATGGTCAGCTATCTTGTGAGAAGATGAAGAACGAAAGCGGAGATTTTTCTTCCAGTCTGTACGGGACGCCCTTCACACGTGGGCACGGGGACGGAGAATGTTTGATGTGCATCTTTCACCTTCACAATGCAAAGAGTTGATGTGTCCTAATTATATGCTATTCCCATTGCAAAACAATGAGCATCCAAATATGACGGTGACAGTCCAAACCTAAAGATATGCGAAAGACAAGTTGGAACAAAAGACAGACTATCACTGGCCATGAGCTGAGGGGGAAGAAGGGCCCAGACATGAGAGTGCTAAGTCCCCCTGCTGTCCCGCCTGGAAGAGGGGGGCGGGCAGGGATCTGCAGCACAGCCCCAAAATTTAAGGTGTCTGAAGGCCACACGATCTCCCACCTTCTTCATCAATAGAAGGTAGATCCAGAATAGAGAACACATAAGCAATTTTGAATTTTCTAAAACGCATTAGAAATAGGAAAATGGAAAAGGTGACGTCAGTTTAACTAATCTATTTTATTTAAGCCACGATAGCCAACATGCTATCATGTCTACATGTGTCAGCAGCCACGCTCCAAATGTTCAGTGCAATGGAACTTGTGGCTCCCATATCAGAGAGCATAGTTGCAGAGCATTTCCATTCCAGAAATTTGGATTGGACATCCAGGCTGTGATTTGATTTTTGAAAATGATGGAATAATCCATTTCTTCAATCTGGGTGTTAAAATTTAAATCTATGCTCACAAATGCATATGCGTAGTTTCTATTCTGCCCATAAAAATTTAATCATGGTGTCCTAATTCTCCCTCTAGGTATCTTCCAGCTCATTTTGAGAACTCCCAACACATTCTTTTAAGTAAGTTTATTTAGAACTCACTCTCTTGATTTGCACGGAGAGTTGGGTTCTGGGGTGCGGGGTTCTCCCCGATGTTTCACACCCTGCCATTCTCTTTTAATCCAATATCCTTTTCACTTAATTATGGCATAAAGTAGAATGTTAAACCCTGAAAAGATATTTACAGTTAGCTGAAATACATTATATTGGTTTCCAGCGGTTCTCACTGAGGACTGATTTTGTTCACACTAGGAAATGCTTGGCAATATCTGGAGTCACCCTTGGTCTTCACAACCGGGGTGATGGGAATGCTGCTGGCATCTGGTGGGTACAGACCGTGATGCCACTAAACATCCTACAACTCACCAAACAGCTTCCATGACAAAGACCCTTCCACCTCAAAGCGTTAATAGCGCCAAAGCGGGCAGACGCTGGCACAGGCCACGCCTCCCAGGGGCCGGGAAAACCCAGGAGGGGGACGCCGTGGGGTCTTCAATCATGCCGTGAGGGAATAACATCTATCCATGGGAAATATAGTCCCAGGTTTTAGTTGCCGATAAAAGGAATACAAATCTTTTTACATTTACATGAAGACAAGTAAGAAAAGCTAGTTCAGAGGGCATGATCGTTTCTACCAAAGCCTTTTTGTCTGTGATTGCAAAGATTATTTCCATAAGTTTGTTTTCTTAAAAAACAAAAAACAAACAAACAAAAAAAACTAGAAATTGTCCTAAAATCACCCGGAAGCAAGTGAGACAATCACCTGTCTCTTCAAAATAATTTGCCCCAAAGTATAACATAATTAAAAGATACATCAAAAGTTCCAATAAATCATATCCTCTGTGTTTCAGCAAAGCCTAAAACGCATATCTTTTAAGATTTTAAGCATCTATCACAATTAAATCGAAATGAAGGTCCACAAATACGTAGGAAGTAGTACAACACTCACTTATAATTTTATGTATAAAATAAGTTATCTTCTAAAGTTAAAAGCAACATTGATAAGTATCAGACATAAGAAATGCTTTCTGAGATATGCAAACCACAAAAAAGACGATTTCTGATGATGTAATTAACTTTCACTTGCTATCAATTCGTGTAAAAATATAACGACTTGAAATTCTTACCTTTCAAATAACATTCTCAAAATTATATGCAAATAACTAAAAAGATTTAAATGCTCAGCTTGAGGCTATTGTGAGAACAAAGGAAATGTTAGAGCTGGTGATTCTGAAGTGAAACTGCCATCAATATTTCAATGATTCGAAAAATTATTTAGGCAAATTAGTAATCAAAATTCAAAAGAATTACGTTTTACTATTGAGAGATAATATTTTTGTGATTGTTGATCATTATTTCTCGAGAGAGGAACTGTGCACAAGTGAAAGCAATTCAAGCTTATCTTCAGAGTTTTCCTTAGTTTCAGAATTTTCAGGCCTTTCAAGAGTAAAAATTGTAAGAATAATATAAAAAAACTGCTGGAGACACATAATCTATACTGAATTGCGGAAAGATCTACTGTCAAGAAAGTAGGGGACACATGCGTCCCGGACTTCTGGAGGGGCAGAATGCTGAATGTTAGCTTTGTAAGTTGCAGATCCCATGACCTTGAACAGAGCCAGGAGAGCAGTCAGCTCCATTCCTTGGAGTCTTGGACTCCATGACACACTGGCAGGGACAGAACGGGAGAATTTGTCCCCACGAGGTGGGATATTGAAACGCAGGGTCCCTCACACAACGGGAACTCAAGGTGCTGGACTGCCAGCCACAGAAGGTAAGGAGAGTTGTACCATTCACTGTCCCAGGGGAGGCAGGCAGATTCTCTCTGTCCAAAGTTCCAGTTGAAAAAAAAAATACTATCGATAACCAACACCCAGGGTCAGCCCCTCCATCAGGCAGGGAAACCTAATTTGCTCTTTTTTTCTCCTTAATAGAAGAATTCCCAACTCAAGCTACGCCATTCCAGGCTGAAAAATATTTTGGGGAAATCAAATCACAGGGATCGGCCTTTTCCAACACAGAAGTCACCTGATGGTCTCAGAGAGCATAAGCCCTGCTTCATGATCTGCTCAAAAAATAAATGGAAAACTCGTTAGGAATGAATTTTTCGTGAGCAAGAGTCAGTGAAACCACAGACATGAGGTTAAGTACTCCCAGAGATGTGAAAACATTCTAGAAGGAGTTGTAATGTTGTAGCCTCCAGCCCCCGAAAGACACACGGAGCACCAGAACTCAGTGAGTTATAGGAAACACACTTTATTCAGCCAGCCGGGTCTGCCAGGGGTACACAGACCCCAAATTAAGCAGCCCCGAAATGTAGAGGTGCAGGGTTTTTAAGCTCAAAATTCTATTCTTCATTCTGTCTAAACACAAAGGTCTATTTTCCTTCTATTCACTACCTGTCGACCCACAGGTCGGGTGTGCAAGCGGGGGTACAGAAGCAGAAAGCTTATTGTTAGAATGTGATGTTCCTATGGGTGACAGCCTATGTTCCCATGGACATAGCCAAGCAGTAATTTTCCAGCCAGCACAGTAAAATAATTTAAGCTTGTTAAAATCGTAAGATAAAAAAAATGTCATACAAATACGAACACGTGTTTTTCGTTTTGCCTTAATGAGACAAAAGAACTCGAGAGCTGGGGATGAGTCTTTCTTTGACTGTGAAATGCTAAGAGCATCCAGCAAACAGCGACCAAAAGGTGACTTGTGAAATGATTGAGTGAGAGCTTTTTTTAACTTAATTGCCTAAGTCTAGTTTAACCCCTCTCACCTCAATCACCAATCCCCTCTCTTCAGTTTTTTATTCTACCCCCTCATCTAAAACTGGGAGGAACATTTTGAACATGTTTTACAAGACATGTTTTTCATTGTGTATATGTTATAATATAAGGAAAATAGTAATATGATTTAAAATATCTTACTTTTTTTCCCTATAACTAACAAAAAACCTGGACCTTCACTGGCTGACTATTCTCAAGGAATCGTTTTGGGTTTCTTTACCAAACTTTTAAACAAAGATATTCGCATTTATAAAATGCCCTTTTGAAGGCAGGACTGTGGTCTAGTGAGTACGATTTTAAGAAACGCTTCTGAGTGGGTTGAATTAATTTTCTTGATCAAAATGTGAGATTTTACTTTCATGATCAAAAACCATTTACAACAAACTAGTCCCATCCATTTTAGAAGGCTTAATAATGACAATTTTAAAAAATTTCAATCCTAATTCCAATTCTTATTATCAACAGACATAATGTTCAAGATTCAATCTAGAATAATACTATGGCAATATTTTGTTCATTTTAGTTCAAAAATAACTTTCATATACAATTATCTCCTTTGTTGTGGTAATCTTTCTAAGACATGAGAAAAATCTCATTAACGCGCTAATTCTATCAAAAGCTGATTGGATTAAGTGGGAGAGGCAGGACCTGAGTGAGGTGGGCGGAGGAACTCCCGTCTATAAAAGCTCCTCATGGGTGTTCTCACTCCAGGACTGAGCTTCCAGGAACGCTGCCAGAGGCCAGCAGAAGACCCAGTAGAGGACAGGTGAGCCAACCCTATGGGATTTCATCTTTACTTCCAAATTTCTACAAAAGGCAGATGTGAGAAGGCAAGGTCTTGGGAATGGAGTCGTTTATTAATTCGGGAGGTGCTGAGGCCAACCAAATGTTAGGTACGGTGTGTATACCCTGGACACACTGTGGTGGGAGCAATAGGCAGAATTTAGATTTTCAGTAACAAGTTGGAGAAATGACATAGTCTTTATTATCCTGAATTGAATCAGATTGTGAGGTGAAAAATGGGGTGTCAGCCACTGACTTATTCCACCTCTTAAGTTCTGTTGTGGATTTTTGCCACATCCAGTTTGGTCAGCTGGGGGACTTGGAGAGTTTCTGGGCCTAGACCAGAGCTGTCCTCTAGAAATAGAGAAGGCGACCCACATATATAATTGTAAATTCATCTTCTAGTAAAATCAAACCAATCGATTTAATTTTAATAGGTAAAATGTGATCATTTCAACACATAATTAGTTTTTGAAGGTTCTTGGGAAAATAGCTTATGTTCTGTTTCTGGTTAGGTCTTCACAGCTGAGTGTGCATCTCACACTCACAATGTATTTCGAAATCGATAAGCCCCACCTCGGCAGCTCATTGGCCACATGGGGCTGGTGGCTGCCATACTGGACAGCTCTGGTATAGCATAGACCCTCTCAGCACCTAACTTAGAGCCCGAGGATGAATAGCGTCCTTCATTCCAACTGGCATTTTAAACATCAGAAATTCAGAGCCACGAGTCACTTATAATTGTACTGACACTACATCTTCATTACCTAGTAGTAGTGACTACAAATCACTGCATGTGAAGAGGACAGTGTCCCAGGACTAATGAGTCTCTCAAACTCATGAAAAGTCCAATATAGTGCACATTTTTTCCCAGACAGTGGCCATGGCCGACCTCTTTAAAGAAGCATGTAGATGTCCCAGCTGCCTGACTCATCTCGAAAACCCCATGACCCTGAAATGTGGATACGTCTGCTGCCTGCGATGCATCAACTCGCTGCAGAAGGAGCCCGGTGGGGAGGGTTTGTTGTGCCCCTTCTGCTCCACGGTTTCTCAGAAGAAGGACATCAGGCCCAATGGCCAGCTTGGCAGGCTGGTGTCAAAGGTCAAGAAGTTAGAGCCCCAGCTCAGAATGATTCTGCAGATGAACCCAAGGATGCGGAAGTTCCAAGGTAAGACTGTGCAACCTGTCCCCGCCCGTTAGAGCCCAGGAAGCAGCGACTTCTCATAGCTCTCCATGAAATATGGGCATGAGCTGGATTCTGACACTTGAAATTTTTATTCTTTCCTAGCAACAGTTGTAAGTATAGATTAGAACCATGTGTAGGTCTTTAAGAAAAAGTAATATTTAGATCATGCCGTAGGCCTGCGCTATCCAATACTCCCATTAGCCGTTGGCAGCTAGTGATCTCTTGAAAGTAAAGAGTGACACGAGTAGAAGTCAGATTTCAGATATACTGGATTACATAAAATGTATTATTAAAAGTCAGTTCTGTCTACGGCCATGCCACCCTGAACAAGCCCGATCCCGTCCAATCTCGGAAGCTAAGCAGGGTCGGGCCTGGTTAGTACTTGAATGGGAGACCACCTAGGAAGACCAGATGCTGTAGGCGTAAAAAATAAGGGATTGTAAGCTGCCAAGGTCCTTGCAATCTGCGAGGACAACCAAGGGTTGCCTCACCTAAAGAAAAAAAAATCAGTTCTACTTGACTCATATTACCTTTTAAACATGTTGTAAGAAAATCTTACACTGCTCTTCTGGCTCACACCGTTTTCTCCGGCAACACCGGCTTAGGATGCTGATTTCCCAATTTGATTGTATTCCCAGGCGTCTGGTTTAAATGCAAATTCTGTGTCATAGCACACGGCCGGGCCGTGGATCTGAATTTCTGACAGAAGTTCTAGTGATGCTGATGCTGCCAGTTCTTGGACAGCACTTTTGAGTAGCAAGGCCTTGACTCACTGCATCAGACCCCTCTGGCAGTGAGGTCCGGGACTCTGCAATGTTTAGAAGCCCCCAGGTGACTCTAGTCCACAGTGACTGTGGGCCACGTTTCTCAGGCAAAGGGTGGCGAGCACTTGCCCCTCCCCAACCTGGAACTGAGAAATCATGCGTGATTTTTGTCTTGTACTCTGGGTGAGTGAATCATCACAGCCCAATTGAATGTCTCATGTGCTAAAGTCAGGGTGCTAGACCACCCCCTCATAACTAGGGTTGCTGGAAAATGTTGCCAATACACATAGCCATTCTCCAATTTCTCTACCCCTCCGAGTGCCGCCCCATTGAGTCCTGGGTCCAAGTCGCTGCCAAAATCCCAACATATCCCTATGAGAACTTTTCCTCTATCTCAACTGCCCAGGGTCCACCCACCTCATCTCAGGACTCCCGGCATTTCTTTTAATTGCAACTCTAGGAAAAAAGACCGAAAATGTGAAGGCCTATCAAGGAAGACAATTGCAAAAAAGAAAAAAACAACTTTAATATTTCATATTATCTTGCAATAAGTAAAGTATTTTCCATCATTCAAAATATTTATTTGATATCTATATTTCGACAGAATCTGTGCTAATTTGTATAATTTTGAGAACAAGTCATGATCTTTTTCATGTGTATACTAAAGAAAAATCTTTAATCGAATAACTGAATGTAAAAAAAAAAGACCTATTATAAATAAGAACTAGTTCCAATTATAATCATTGCTTCTCTATATAAAATTTGATCTAATCAGGGCCAGGGATGCTTCCACAGGAAAATTCTAATTAGAAAAAATGCGTGGAGTTAAAGGCACGAAAGCGAACAAATGAGCTGTGGCTTTTGCAGCAGACGGGAAGAGCATACAGAGTATCCACGTGCCGATCTGATTTTCTCTCAACAGTGCAGATGACCTTGGATGTTGACACAGCCAACAACTCTCTCATCATTTCCAAAGACCTGAGACAGGTCCGATGTGGGTGTTTCAGACAGAACTGGAGGGCTCATTCCGAGAGATTCAACTACGCAGTTTGTGTCCTTGGCTCCGCTCGGTTCACCTCCGGCCGCCACTACTGGGAGGTGGAAGTGGGAACAAGCAAAGAATGGGACGTGGGCATTTGCAAAGAATCTGCCGATCGACAAGGGATAATTTTGCTGTCTTCGGAACTTGGCTTCTGGACTGTGGGCTTAAGAAGCACAGGTATCATCTCCGCCAGCACCATGCCTTTGACTGTTCTCATCGTTAGCCCTCGCCTGTACCGAGTGGGAATCTTCCTGGATATGAACATGGGAACCATTTCCTTTTATCACGTTGGTGATGGATCCCATATTTTTACCTTCCCCAGAATTTGCACTGCAGAGCCACTGCGTCCATTCTTTGCTCCTGCAAATCCAATTAAGGACGATGAAGGCTTCTTGAGAATCTGTCCTGTGATGAATCCAGGCATTGTCAGCCTCCCAGAGATTCCTGGGTGGGCCAATGAACCTCTGACTACAGAGATAGTTACAGAAACGTCTTGGGTGCTCACAGCCGTAGCTCGGAACTTTTCTGCTTGTTACAGGTGTGGCACAAAAGTGTAGCAGAAAAGTATGAACGAGTCATGAATTAATAAACACAAATCAATTATGTTAGGGAAAATTGCTTTTCCAGTATTAAGTATTATTACGGTTGTTTCCTTTGGGACTCATTTATATTTCTGTCCAATTAATATGTTCTGAACTTTCAGATCAATTTCCAAATATTTTTATTTTCTGAAAAATTAACTTCGTGTGTAGTGGAGGTTATAAACTAAATAAAAATTCGGATGTGACCCAGTGGATTTTCTAGTGATGTGGAAACCAGACCTATATAAAAAGTCGAAATAGAGATGTGTGTATTCAGTTTCAGTCAACGGAAAACCCATGTTTGTTCCAAGCGCACGCTGGACATTGATGGAACGTTGGAGGGAGGCAGACAGGGCTTCAGAAGCAGCTTGATCAAGGAGGTGGTTTCCGTTGACGCCCGATCCCACAGACGCTCTGAAGTATGAATGGCGCCACAGTCGTCCCACCTTAAAGTAAGATGTGTGGATTTAGCCACCTCTGATATCAGCCCTCTGTCCCTCCACCCCTGTTTCATCCCACATTGGCTCCAGGTGGTGCGGTAGAGACAGCAGGTAACTTCCCGCGTTTCCCCAGGAGACCATTGCAGTCAGCCAGGGGAGTTATTTACAGAGTGGCGAGTCTGTCACTGTAGGTAGGTGGAGCGGAGCTGAGCTGAGCCAATAGAGGGAATTCGAGTGCAGATCAGCTCACTTTCCAATACAGTACCGTTTTTAACATTCAATTTTGTTATGTGCTCAAAAAATCATTTTCTTTTATAATATTCAGAGTTAGTGATGCTTCATTAGACTTGGAGTGACGTGAATGCAATGGTGATTCCGCCGGTCGCCCCATGAGCCTCTGCCCGTCGTTTATTCTCCTTTGAATGCACTGAGTTAATGGCAGTAGGCGCAACACCGAACTGGTCCTAGTTACAGTTAAATAATTTAAAAATTCTCCGGGGGCGGTGATGATGGGCTACAGATGAAACAAATCAGCCGTCTGTAAATGGTGGCTTAAAGCGGGGTGGGAACGTCAGCGCCTGCAGAGTGAGAAGACCCCCTTTGTAGCGCCCCTTCAAGGGGCATCTCCTGCTCAGCACACAGACACGTCTGAAAGGTCCACACGTGGACACGTCTGAAGGAGGACACAGTGGAATGGGCCCGGGAGCGGGCTGGGGCGGGGGGGACGCGGCGCAAGGCGCAGTCCGGCGCCCGCGGCAGCGCTCACGCAGGAGGCCTGGCCCCGCCTGACAGGCAGGAGGAATATTCCAGCCTGAGCAGCCGGCGCGCGTTGCAGCTAAACCCCGTGAAGCGGGCGGAGACGCTGCACCGCGGTGTGGCGGCCACACACTAGTGGGTACCATTACCACCAGCAGGAAGGCAAACCCCGCTCCCCGCACCCCCCCCCGCGGCGGACCCTGGTGGAGGCAGCAGAGGTGCCAAGGGCGGCACAAGCAGCACAGCGTGGCTGGCAGGCGCTGGTTACAGGGAGGCGGCGCTGGGAACTGGCGGGCCAGCGCCCCTTGCCCACCTTATCTCACCATCGGGGTGGTTCTCCGAGACTGAGGCACCCCGGACAGCCGGGGGTGGGGCACCCACCAATTGGAAATTCGGGGCATTTTCCACAACGGAGGCAACACACACCTCTGAGATCCCAGAGGTGCTAGTACTGTAAGAAAACACAAAAACTTGCACTGAAAAGCAACACCTCCCTCCCCGAAACCTTGCACTATAGCGCCATCTACTGGAGAACAAAAGAAAGACTTTACTTAGCAAACTGCTGAATTGTTAACCCTTTCCTGTTTAGAAAAAAAATGCAGCTCGCGGCCAGAGTTCATTTAACATCGGGCATTTGAAAGCTACATTTTCTAGGATTTGACATTTTCAAAGGATCAAACTACTAAAAAAAAATACTATAAATGGAATGATGTCATTTGTTTCCAAAGACTATTGATATACTATGGCCATGAAAATAATAAAAGCGAAATCTTTCACGGCAAACTTTCGGAGCGAGGTTAGAACTGGAATCCGTGGGCTATCTCGGGGTAAACGCTGCAGCTGCAAGCGCCGCTGGCATGTGAGAAAAGGGTTAAAAGCAAAATAATACCTAAAAAAGGAAATTTCACTATCTCAAATGCCAAAGCAGAGAGACAATCCATCAGGTACCATAAACATCCAAGGCAACAAGGTTGCTCACATAAAAAGTCTCCAGAAACCAAAGACATGAAACACTGCGATTTAAATGACGGAGAATTCAAGATTGCAGTTATGGAAAAACTCATCAAGATGCAAGAAAACTCAGAAACGCAATACAATAAGCTTGGGAATAAAATCAAGAAACAAAAGCAGTAGTTTACCAAAGATGTTGAAATTACAAAAACAAAAACAAAAACAACCAAACAGACATTCTCTGGAGCTGAAGAAATCAATAAATGAAATGAAGAATTAGAGAACACTGGAAATACAGTAGTCCAGATAGAGAGAATGGGTGAGTTCAAACACAGAAATCTAGAAATGACTCGGGTGGTAGAAGAGAAAAGACTAAGAGTTTAAAAAATGAAAGAACTCTACAAGAACCATCTGACTCCATTAGAAAGAGCAGCATAAGAATAATGAGTATATCAGAGAAGAGAGGGAGTAGGTAACAGAAAACGTATCCAAACAAATAATCGATGAAAACGTCCCAAACCATCGGAAGAGCTAGACCTTCAAATTCAAGAAGCTAACAGAACACCTAATTATCTCAATGGGAAAAGACCTTTCATAAGACACATTATATTAAAACTCAAAAATTAATGACAAAAAAGGAATTCTTGAGGCATCTAGGGGGAAAAAAAAAACTCTAACCTACAAAGAAAACTCCATTAGATTATTACTGGATTTTTCAGCAGAAACTTTATATATATCCAGCAAAGTTAACCTTCAGATGTAAAGGAGAAATAAAAGCATTTCTAGACAAAGCCAAAGGAATTTACCACCACAAGTCCTGCATTACAAGAAATGTTGAAAGAAGTTTCTTTACCCGAAACAAAAAGGTAAAGGCATGCAAAATTTTGAGTAAGATGATTGACTGATAAAAGTAGGAAATTGCAACTCTATTTCAGAATAGGGTAGTAAATGCTTAATTATAACATAAAGGTTCTACAATTTGAAAATAAATACATAGCAAAAAAAGGATAATTTGTGACAAAAACAAAAAAGAGGAGGAGGAAAAGGACTGAATTTACACAGGTGAATGAAGATACACTCAAAAGAAAAAAACTATTGTATTTCTAAAAAATTTTTTACGTAAATCTACTGGTAATCACCAAACAAAAGTCCAGAGCTAAGGCGCAAAACACAAAAAAGAGAAAAAAGAGGGAAAAAAATCATAGACAACTAAAATAGCAGACAGAAAAATGAAGGAACATTAAGGATACGGAACAATCAGAAAACAAAAGAAAATGGTTGTAATAAGTCCTCATATATCAAAAATCACCGTATATGTAAATGGACTCATCAATCAAAAAGCACAGAGTAGCAAGATGGATTGAAAAACAAGACCTAGCTATATGTCGCCTTCAGAAGACTCATCTCAGCTACAAAGACAAACATAAGTTCAAAGCGAAGGGGTAGGATATATACTCTTACCAAATGGCATCCAGAGAAAAAGTAGATGTAGCTATACTTACATTAGACAAAACAGATTTCAAGACAAAAAAGTAACAGAGACAAAGATGGACATTTTATAATGATAAAGGGGGACAATTCATCAAGAAGACATAATACTTATCAATATGTATGAACCTGACAAGAGATCACCAAAATATGTGAAGCAATTACTAACACATCTAAGAGAGAAAGGGAGAAACTGACAAAAAGACGATTGTAGGGGACCTGAACACCTGATGACAGCAATGGACAAACCATCTTGCCTACCTCAAGAAGCAAGAAAAGTCTCAAATAAACACTCTAACATTTCATCTTGAAGAACTAGGGGGAAAAATGAAGCCTAAAGTTGGTAAAAGGAAGGAAATAAAAAATAGAGCAGAAATAGAGAACAAAAATAGAAAAAAATTAAGCAAAGACCTGGTTCTTGAAAAGACAGATAAAATGGACAAACCTCTGGCTAGACTCACCAAGGGGGGAAAAAAAAGACCCAAATAAAATCAAAGAGAAGTTCCAATGGACACCACAGAAATACGAAGGGCTATACAAGAATACTACGAAAGAATGTATGCCACCAAATTTGATAGCCTAGAAGAAATGGACAAATTCTTAGATCTATATAACTTTCCTAGACTAAACCATGGACTGGAAAACCTAAGTAGACTGATCACTAGTAAGGAAAGTAACAGAGTAATCAAAAGGCACCCCCCAAAAACATAAGCCCAGCACTATATGGCTTCAACTGGTGAATTCTATCAAACATTCAAAGATCTAATATCTATGCTTCTCAAACTCTTCCAAAAAATTAAAAAGAAGGGAATACTTCCTAACTCATTTTACGAGGCCAACATTACCCTGATACAAAAAGCCGGGCAAGGACAACACACACAAAAAATTACAGGCCAATACCTCTGATGAACACAGATGCAAAAACCCTAAACCAAATTCCAGCACATTGAATACAACGACACATTAAAAAGACAATATGTCACAATCAAGTGGGGTTCATTCCAGGACATGAGGCTGGTTCAATATATGCAAATGGATGTGTCATACCACATGAACAAAATAAAGGGTAAAAATTATATGATTATACCGATAGGTGCAGAAAAGGCATTTGACAAAATACAACATCAATTTGTGATGAAAACACTCAATAAAATGGGTATAGAAAGTACCTCCACATAATCAAGGCCATATATGACAAATCCTCAGCTAACATAATACTCAATAGTGAAAAACGAAGAACTTTTCCTCCGAGATTAGGAACAGGATAAAGATGCCCATTCTCACCACTGTTATTCAAAATAGTACTGGAAGTCCTAGCCAGAGCAATAAAGCAAGAAAAAGTAATAAAAGGCATCCAAATTGGGAATAACGTAAAACGTCACTGTCTGCAGGGAATATGATTCTATATGGAGAAAACCCCGAAGACTCCACCAAAAGACTATTAGAAATAAACAAATACAGAAAAGTTGCAGGATACAAAATCGATGCAGAAAAATCCATCGCATTCCTACATATAACAATGAAATATTAGAAAGAGAACTGAAGAAAACAATGCCATTTACAACTGCAACAAAGAAAATACCTTACCTAGAAATAAACTTAAAGAAGTGAAGGACCTGTACACTGAAAACTACAAGACATTGTTGAAAGAAACTGAAGAATTTGGGTTTTTAAAAATGTTGTGTTTGTTTGTTTGTTGCTTTTTCTTTTATTTCCCACATGTAAGTGAAATGATAGCTACGGACAGCAGAATGGTGGTTACCACAGGGAAAGGGGGCAGGGAAGAATGAAGAGGGTTAAGAGGATCGAACATATGTGGTGATGGAGGAAGACCAGTTGTGGGTGGTGAGCACGCAGTAGAGTACACAGGTGTCATATTATAAAGTAGACTTGAAATTATATAATGTTATTTATCAATGAACCACAATAAATTTAATTTAAAAAAGAAATTGAGGAAGAGACAAAGATATGGAAAGATAGTTCATGTTCATGGATTGGTAGAATTAACATTTAAAATGGCCATATTACGGAGTTGCAGAATGAATCGAAAAACAAAACCCAATCATATGCTGCCTCCAGAAGACACATCTCAGCTCCAAAGACAAATATAGACTCAGAGTGAAAGGGTGGAAAATGACATTTCGAGCAAATGGCATTCAGAGAAAAGCGGGAGTGGTGGTACTAATATCAGATGAAACAGACTTCAAAACAATAAAGATAAAGAAAGATACTGAGGGACACTTCATAATGATAAAGGGAATCACTTTATTTTCTTAATATCTTAATAACACTTCTTAATATCTATGCTCCCAATCAGGGAGCCCTGAAATATATAAAGCAATTACAAACAGAACTAAAGGGAGAAACAAACCAAAATACTCTCATAGTAGGGGATCTAAATACCGCCCTGTCACATATGGACAGATCATCCAAACAGAAAATCAATAAGGAAATAACATCCTTAAATGACACATGAGACCAACAGGACATAATTGATAATTACAGAGCCTTCCATCCCAAAACAGCTGCTTATACATTCTTCTCTAGTGCACATGGAACATTCCCAAGGATTGACTGGGACACAGAGATAGTCTCAACAAATATAAGAGGGTTGAAATCATACCAACCGTATTCTCGGATCATAATGCTTTGAAGCTAGAGATCAACTGCAAAAAGAAATCAAGAAGAACCACAAATACATGGAAATTAAACAACATGCTACTGAAGAATAACTGGGTCAGAGAAGAAATAAAAAGAAATTAAGAGATACATAGAAATGAATGATAATGAGAGTACAACAGATCAAAACTTTTGGGACATGACAAAATGGTCATAAGAGGAAAGTTCACATACCTATCTCAAAAAACAAGAACGAGCTCAAATAGACAACGCTTCATCTTAAAAAACTAGAAAAGAAAGAACAAATGAAGCCTGAAGTGAGTAGAAGGAAAGAAATAATCAAAATTAGAGCAGAAATAAATGAAATTGAAAACAACAAAAAAATAGCAAAAATAAATGGAACAAAGAGCTGGTTCTTTGAGAGGTTAAAATTGACAAACACCTGGTTAGACTCACTAAAGAAAAAAGAAAAGACACAAATAAAAAAATCAGGGATGAAAGAGGGGAAATTACGATTGATATCACAGAAATACAAAAGATCATACAAGAATACTATGAATAAGTATATAACATCAAATTTAATAACCTAGAGGAAATGGACTTAGAAAAATACAACCTTCCTAGAATGAATCAAGAACTGGAAAATCTAAATAGACTGATCAGCAGTATGGAAACAGAAACAATCATCAAAAAGTAAAAGTCCAGGATGAGATGGCTTCACCAGTGAATTCCACCAAACATTCAAAGATTTATACCTATTCTCCTCAAACTCTTCCAAAAAATCAAAGAGGAGGCAATACTTCCCAACTATTTTTTGAGGCCAATATTATTCTGATACCAAAACCTGGTAAAGATAACACAAAAAAAGAAAACTACAGACCAATATCACTCTTGAATACAGATGTAAAAATCCTAAATAAGATACTAGCAAATGGAACAAAGCAACATATTAAAAAGATTATACACTATAATCAAGTGGGCTTCATCTCAGAGGCACAGGGATGGTTCAACAACATATGTAAACCAATTAATGTGGTACACCACATAAACAAATTAAAAAATAAGGATCATATGATCATATGAATAGATGTAGAAAAAACCTTTGACAAGATACAGCATCCATTTATGATCAAAACACTCAATAAAATTGGTATAGAAGGAAAGTACCTTAACATATCAATTTTCAAGTATATTATACAATATTTTAAAAATTGCTTTTTAAATCACACTTAAAGGCAGAGGAATTCCTCTGAGTTTTTGTAAGGAACCATACAAAGGAAAGTTAAGAGGACATGTAGATTATTCGTGAAACGTATCTCAGATGTAAAGATTATAATTCACATGAAGAAGGAGGGCTTTAAAAAAACCACTCAAGGATGACACAGACTGAAGATAATATGATGTCATTGAGCGACGGTCAATAGATTTTTGAATGACAACATAACTTCAGGAGAACTGAGATCTTGATATTTTCCCTGGGTTGAATCTCGACGTTCTGTGTGTTACTGGTTGCCATTGAGTTATATTTTTTCTTTTAATGACTCATTTTTCAAATAACAATTGTTCGTTGGTAACATTTTCCAAACCTGAGATAAAGAAATAAAAGAAAATGTGAAACATACAGATAAAATGTCATCAAACAGAAAGAAAAAAGGTCGCATTTGCCTTGGATGTATGTCACTCCAGTCTATTACAAATACAGGGGTTTTAGAAGTTCATAAAGTAAAACATAGAATGAAATGGTGTCTGCTGTGTTGGGGTCCATAAGCCACCCCACATTTCTGTAATTAGGACAATGTGTTTGCTTTTCTAACTACCTTGATAAAAACAATTTCTGAAATAAACCAAAGAATCACAATTTTACTGTAATTTAAATTTAAGTTTAAAAATGTAAGCTTTTAAAACATTCGTGTTAGCCTTCGTCACAACATGCATGACATTATTTATTCAGAAATTTAAATTATTTCATTTTGGTTTATATTTCTGGCAAAAAAAAAAAATCAAAAGAAATTTCTTGTTCAGCATACAAGTCACCTAACAATTTCCAGTTTATTTAACAAACTTGTGAAAATTTACCCCACAGCAGCCACATTTTGTTTATCCGTCTGTATGGACATTTAGATTGTTTTCACATTTGGCTACTGTGAATAATGCTACTATAAAGATACACTTACAAGTTTTATTATTATTTTTTTATAGTGGGAACTCTGGTTTTGCTGATTGGTCTGGTTTGTTCCCAGTTAAGCCTCCTGCTCAGAGGACCACGGGGCCAGCTAACGGGGAGGAGGGCAGTGTGTCTAGCCTTCTGGGGCCAGCGTCTGTGACCTCCTCTGCGCCCAATAGGTGCTCTCTGTGCCTCGGAGGAAAGAAGGGAGGTGGCACGTGGGGTGCAGGGGTGAGGGTGGTGACAGGGAAAGGTTGGTGCAGAGCCCAGGGCCTGTTCTTCACAGCAGGAAGTAGAAGGGTCACATAAAATTCTTTTTACTCTATAACATACCTACAAAAATGGGCAGAATCACTTGCTTTCATTTCTTCCCCCCTCCCGCCCTCACTTCTTTTTCTTTCTACAAAATAGCAGCAGGAAGAAAAACCGCAGGAGGCAAATAAGCGAGGCCTGGGGATTCGAATCAGAAGAGACCAGGGAAATGAGAACCAGGGTGTTACTTGAACTTTGGGAGAACTGCAACGAGCCCCAGAGGGAGCAGACGAAGTGGGCAGACAGCTGTCCCCAGGTCAGCGGCAGTGCCAATTCTCTGGTGGCCACCCCGGCAGCCAGCTGGATCGGCCTCATTTCTTTGGAAAGGGGAGTAATAATACTTTCTATTTCAGAGGGCTGAAGAAAGTCAGACCTTACAGAAAATGCCTTCTGCTGTAGAGCTTTTAGGTCATTAGCACCCAATTAATGTTAGCAGCAGGTGGACAGAAGAATGGTAGTAGATGATGGATGCTGGTGATTACAGCAATACAGGGCAGAGTTCACACAAGAATTCATGATGAGAGTAATGGGGTGATAATAGGCACCTTTGATGGAATATTAACTAGCCTTAAAAAAGGGAGGAAATTTTGCCACTGCAACAATATGGATGAACCTGGAGGACATTATGCTAAGTGAAATAATCAGTCACGGATAGACAAATATTGCAAGATTCCACTTATTGGACGTATTGAAAATAGATCAGTTCAGAAGAAGAGAGTAGGATGGTGGTTTCCAAGAGCTGGCAGAAGTGGTCGTAGGGAGTTATTGTTCAACAGATATAAACTTTCGAATGTGCAAGATGAATAAGTTCTCGAGTTCTCCTATATACTACACTGAGCCTGTAGTTAACAACACTGTATTGTACATTTAAATTATTTCACTTAAATTTTTAAGAGCGTAGATCTCACGTTAAGTGTTCCCATCACGATAAAAATCAAAAAGACATTTGCAAATTTTAACTTCTGCTCTTTCCATCCACAGTTAGTTATCCAAGAATCGCTGTTATATCTTCATATACGAATGCTCCATTCTAGATGAAAGTTGAAAAGATGCAGAAGAGTTTCCCTGGAGAAGAGTAGAGTATAGGGAAAGTCAGACATTCGGATTATGAGCAGACTAGTTCCCATTACCAGTCTCCAAATTAACCGTCATTGGTAGTGGGGGAAGATGGTTCACAAGCCATCTTCTTTATTATATATTATATTTATTATATATTATATTTATTATATACATATCATCATTCATATCATATCATATCATATCATATCAGGAAAGTCTATTAGCAGCATCATAGGAATATCCAGCAGCCAGTAGCTCTTAGCAACGCCTGGAGGAGGAGCTTTCACACCTAAAGTGGATAAAACGAGCCTGAACAGTTTCACATCCCCTCTGAGACTAGGCAATCAAGAGTCACATCATCCAATGGAAAGGGAGAGATTCTACAGCCAATCAAAGGGCAGGCATAGCCTTTTAGTCTTCATTTCCACAGCTGTTCTTTGATGGGAACCAGCCAGGAGGATCGGGGGCCAAATTGGATGAGAATACGAGAATGACTTCACAAATCTTTTCCTTCCTTCCTTCCTTCCTTCCTTCCTTCCTTCCTTTCCTTCCTTCCTTCTCCTTCCTTCCTTCCTTCCTTCCTTCCTTCTTCCTTCTTCCTTCTTCCTTCTTCCTTCCTTCTTCTTTCCTTTCTCCCTCTCAACGTTTACTTAGGTCTAGAGTACATAGAAAACAAGGTGGCGGGGTAACAAAGATGACCAAGTCCTGTGCCTTTGTTCTGGCAAAGATGTACCAGAGTGAAAAGCGCTTACGTTTACAGAGAGATCGTGCGTTCAGTGTTTCTTCCCTTTAAACCTTCTTGTTTCCAACTCTGAATTAGGTAAGAGGACGGGACTCTTTCAGACTGATCTGAAGCTTCCTGTTTTTCTAAAACCAAATCAGAGACATAGACAATTGGAAGACCTTGAGTATCAGAAAACTAAGGAGAAATGATGAAAATACCGAAAGTCAAAGAGCTGTTTCATAGTCTTGGTCGATCTGTCAGTTCCGACTGTCAGATTCGGATGACTTGGGGAGACAAACGAAAAACAGAATTCTGGCAACGGGCAATCAGGAAAAGGAGGGGCCGACAGGCAAGTGGGAAAATTCAGTTTGAGACTCGCTGTGCTAATTTGGTTGATTGGCTTTGAACTCCCAATTGTTGACCAGTTCTAGGATGTCCAAATTTTATGCTCAATTATATGTAAATAAATTTATTGATGATTTTGGTTCTGTATGCCCGAAGAAGCCATATAAGAGTGGGAGTGAGTCGGTGACGTGAGTTGTGAGGAAGGAGACAGGCCATCCATGGAGCGCGGATGGTTGCGACGTGAACAGATAACGAACGAGTAGTGGGGCCAGAGGGCAGCCCAGTGCCGTCTGTGAGGGGCTGGGAAGTTTGGGTGCGGACACCCGCCCACATCTGACCCTCCAGTGCCAGGCGCAGGGAGCGGGGCGGGGCGGGGGGGGTGGGGCGCGTTGAGCAGCCAGCATTCATTCAAAAGGGCTTCAGGCACCCACCCCACCCCACCCCACCCCACCTCCCCGCCCCCATTACGGGGTCAGGGGAAGGTTTCAGCTAGAAAGGGAATGAGAGAAGAAAGTTTAGAGAAAAGGTTTAGGACACAGGAATTTTTTTAAATTGTGGTAAAATATCCATAAAACACATTTTACCGTTTTAACCATTTGTAAGAGTACAGTTTAGTGGCCTTAAATACGTTCACGTTGCTGTGTAACTATCACCATCATGTCTCAGAACGTCTTCATTTCTCCAGCTGAAACTCTCCGTTGAGCAACTCCCTGTTCCCCCACCCAGCACCTCTATTCTCTATTCTCTTTTATCTCCATGAATCTGATTACTACATATTTACAAAAATTGACAGAATCACTTATTCGTGTTTTTCATTTTCTTTTCTTTTTTTTTAAATATTCTTTTCTTTTTACAAAAACAGCAGCAGAAAGAAAAAGGCAGGAGGCAAATAATTCAGGCCCAGGGGGCTCAGATCAGAAGGGACGAGGGAGGGGTGAAGTAGACACCATCTAGGTATTTCATGTAAGTGGGATCATACAGTATTTATCCTTTTACGTGTGGCTTATTTCACTTAGCATAGTGCATTCAAAGATTATGAAGCATGTGTCAGAATTTCATTCCTTTTTACAGCTGATAATATTTCATTGCATGTGTATACCATGACCTGGAGCCGCCCCTTCAGGGCCCTGCAGGTCCCAGCCACAGTGTAGTCCTGGTAGTGTGACAGTAATGTCCAGTCCAGTTTGGTCAATATACACCACCAGAATCTCTACAGTGACCTTTAACATCCATAGTCAACGCCTGACTTTCAAGACTGAGTTGTCAACAGTGGGACAACAATGGCTGTGGATTTCTACACACAGTTGTGTGGCCCCTGCAGAATCCTGGGGCCAAGGTTAGAGCAGATGGTGGCCACACAGCATGGAAGGATGGCCAAGAGGTATATCGATGACCACACAGGCCTCACTATGAACATGAGGTGTCAGCTCTTCCCACGACGCTAGCCACCAAGAATGGGAATGTGGTGGACAAGCCTGTGGGCATCAAGGACGAGCTGGAGGCCTTCGTGATTTCCTTGCCCTCCAGGGCCCCTGTGATGCTGGGGAGAGACCCAGGTAGAGCTCCCGCCCTTCTGTGCTGGCCCTAAACACCTCCTCCCTTTTGGCCAGCCCCTGGGGGCCCATGCTTTGGAGACCAGGCCTTCAAACACGGGGACCTTGAGTTTTCAATCCAGCTGACTGCCGGGCTGGCCCCAGAGAATTGGCACTGCTGCCACTCTGGGGACAGCTGTCTGCCCGCTTCTGTCTGCTCCCTCTGGGGCTTGTTGCAGTTCTCCCAGTTAAAATAATGGCTTGGTCCTCATTTCCTTGGTTCCTTCTGATCTGAATCACTTAGGCCTGGCTTATTTGCAGACGCTGGCCCCCGGAAGGCCGGAGACACTGCCCTCCGTCCCTGTTAGCTGGCCCCGTGGTTCTCTGAGTGGGAGGCTTAACTGTGAACAAGCCAGACCAATCAACAAAACCAGAGTTTGCACTGTAAAAAAAAATAAAACTTGTAAGTGTATCTTTAAAGTAGCAATATTCACAGTAGTGAAATGTAAAAACAATCTAAATGTCCATCAACAGACAGATAAACAAAATGTGGCTCCTGTGGGATGAATCTGTCTCCTCAAATTCATATATTGAAGTCCTAACCACTGGTACCTCAGAATGTGACTGTATTTGGAGACAGTCTTTGAAGAGGTAATTGAAGTTTAATGAGGTTATAAAGGTGGGTCCTTAATCAGTATGACTAGTGTCCTCATCAGAAGAGGAGATTAGAATATAGACATGCACGTCCAGAAGGAAAGACATAAAGATAAAGGAAGAAGAGATGGCCATGTACAAACTAATGTTGACGTTTAACAAAAAGTCAGCTGGATATTCTGTTACCAAGGGGCGAAAGTCCCCTTTTCAAGGACCTGGGGCTCTTTTCCTATTCAGTATTGTAAAGCCAAGTATGAGACAAAGTGAGCGTTAACAGAACAAGCTTTTATTCTAAGGCCAAGAATGGAGGGCTGGTCTAGATAGGATAGTGGAACTGAAGGGGAGGTTTAGGTAAAGAGGTAGGAGGAATATTTATGATTTTGGGGGGGATGCAGTGGGAGAGAAGAGGTGATGGCTTTCTTGGAATCAGGGTTCCATCCTTTTTTGGTTTGTTTATGGTCTCTTCAGGCTGTTGTCTGAATGGTGATTGTCAACTGTCACGGTGCTGATAGATGTGTTATTTAGTATGGAGATTACAATGAGCTTTAAAATCTTTTGGAGGTCATTTAGACCAATGGTCCCCAACCTTTTTGGCACCAGGGACAAGTGCTCCTATGAGAATCTAACGCCTGATGATCCGAGCTGGAGCTGAGGTGGTGATGCAGGCGCTGGGGAGCAGCCGTGGATACAGATGAAGCTTCGCTCCATCACCTGCTGCTCACCTCCTGCTGTGCAGCCCGGTTCCTAACAGGCCACAGACCAGTACTACTCCATGGCCTCGGGGTTTGGGGAACCCTGATTTAGACAGCCACCTTAGTTTTGACTGGTTTTAGCTAGCCTTGAGAAGTTTTTAACTGCTGACTGGGGCCTCCAGTTCTGAGACAGACAATTGGAGCAGAGAAGTTCCCAGGCCTCATAGGTCTCCCAGGGGGACGGGAGGCCCACTGGGCCTGTCACGGGGTAACAAATTCTCCAACAAATAGGGTTTGTCAGGGGAGATAAAGGAACTTCAATCCAGAACATACAGCTGTGGTGGGCAACGTGAGAGTCAGCCAGCACAAAGAGGAAGTTGTTTTACAGAGGGAAGGGGAGTTAGGGCTGCCACAGCCAGTTCTTCCCGCTGGGCTTTTCAGCTGACGTGGGTGTGAGAGTCCCCCGCCCCCCCACAAGGCGGCTCATCCCAATGATTGGGAGGTCTTCTTTATTAATTTTTTCTACACTAAGGAGAGAGGCCTCAGAACAAACGACCCTGCTGACACGTTCATCTTGGACATTTAGCCTCCACAACTGTGAGAAAATAAATTTTGGTTGAACCACCGGTCTGTGGTACTTTGTCACAGCAGCCCTTGCAAACTGATAAAGTGGACTATTCATACAATGGGATATTACGCGGCCATAAAGGGAATGAAAGTTAGCGACACATGCTATAACTGGGATGAATCTTGAGAAACATGCTAAGTGGAAAAAAAAGCCATCAAAGGCAACACATTAAATGATCTCATTCATATGAAACTCCAGAATACAGAAATCCATAAAGGTGGAAAGTAGGTTAATGGTTGCTTATGGCTTTGAGGGCTATGAAGAAGTTGTCTTTTTATTATTGAGTTGTGGTTACATATGAAATTGCCATGAACATTCTAGAACAAGTTTCTATTGGTACATATTTTTTCTTTGGCACAAATACCCGAGGCCATAGGTTTAATTTTATTAGAACATACCAAATAGTTTTTCATAATAGTGCCATTTCATGAGTATATAACGTCGTATATGAAAGCCCCAGTTGTGCCACATCGTTAATATTTGATGTTGCCAGTCTTAAATTTTAACCATTCAGGTAGATACGTTGTAGTTGCTTATTGTGACTTGAATTTGCATTTTTCTTAATGGATTATTATAATATAGTCTTTATAAAATTTGTCCCAGTTTGTAGACCCTTGCTAGAGGCTGGGCAGTTCTTGAGCAGCTGGTTAAGTCCACACCCCTAACCACCTCCCTTATTGGGCTCTCACACTCCAGGCCACTATCCACCTACCACTAGGTATGGCCCCTATTCCTAAAGCCTGATGAAATTATTCAAAGTAGCTATTCTATGCCGCTTACCTTGCCTCATCCATTCCTTCCCACAGAAACCATGATAAAGATTCTGGCCCAAAGTTCTCCTGCTTTGTTCTCCCCTGGGAACTGTGAGTATAATAAACTATAAAAAACTTGGCAGTTTCTCTTGATCTGCATCACCATACCTCATCCCAAGGTACTTTGGTTAAAATGGCTCATGCTGTGGACTTTTTTTGTCTTGTTGGCCATTTGTGTATCTTTTGTGAAGTATCTGTTCGCCACTTTTGCTCATTCTTTTGTTTTTAATTTCCATCCTATTAAGTTGTATGAGTTCTTTACCTATGCTGGATACAAGTCCTTTTTTTGTATATGTCTGAGACTTCATTTTTATTATCTTCATGGTATCTTTTAACGAGTTTTGTTTTACTGAGGTTCAATTTTTTAAAGGTTAGAGCTTTCTTCTACTCGAAGGATGTGAACAGATTCTCTTATATTTTATTCTAGAAGCTTTATAGTTGTCTGTATCTATGAGCCACCTAATTTTTGTGTATGATGTGAGGTATAGGTTGAAGTTAATTTTCCCCTCCCCATATTTATTCAGCTGTTCCAGAATTTGTTTAAAGAGCTTTCCTTTCCCTCATTGAACTGCCTTTGAATATTTTTTAAAAATCAAATGAGTATAAAATTGTAAATCTATTTCTTAGTTCCCTATTATGTTCCATTTATCTATTTGTTTATCATTGTACCAATACCAGTTTCCATTACTCTAGCTGCACAGAAAATCATGAGTTCAGTAGTGTAAATCTCCTAGCTTTGTTCTTTTAAAATATTTTCTAAGCTATTCTAAGTCCTTTACATTTCCACATGTTTTATAATCAATCAACTTAGCAATTTTCTACAAATGCCTGTTGTGATTTTTATTAGATTCCATTGACTGTATAGGTCGATTTGGGGAAAAGTGACTTCTAAACACTACTGGGCCTTCTCATTCGTGATAATGGCGTATCTTTCTACTTATTTAGATATTCTCTAGCTTCTCTCTTCAAACACTGTGTCATTTTCAGGTAGTGATCTGGCATGCATTTTGCTAAATTTATTTCTGGGTTTTTATGTTCTTTATTAATAGAACTTTTTTCTTTAGAATTTCATTTTGTTTGCTGTGATATAAAAATTCAATTTGAGGGAGTATATTTGTCCTTGAAACTATAAATCCTTCCCACAAAGAAAATTTCCAGGCTCAGATAGTTTCAATGGAAATTTGACCCAAGATTTAAAAAATATGAATTTTATAGTATCTCTATCAGAAACTAGAGAAAGGAACACTTCCCATCTTATTTTATGTCAACTTAACACTAAGACAAAAACCTGAGAAAGATATAAGAAAAAAATTATAGACCAATATCAATAATAAATATATACACAAAAATCTCCAAAAATAATTAGCAAATGAACTCAGCAACATACATATACAGGGTAATAACATCGTGACCAAGTAAGACATAACCCAGGCATGCCAGGCTGGTATAACATTCTAAAATTAAAGTAATTCACACATTCAAGGAGAGAAGCCAAAAGATCAGGTCAATAGTTGCTTTTTATGTAGTTGACAAAATTCAACACCAGCCCTCCCAATATGATATTTGTGGAAAATGAGCAGCTAACATAACACTTTATGATAAAATACTGACTGCCTTTACCCTAAGGTCAGAAACAAGGTCTGCTCCAAGTGCTCGTATGCAACACTGTCCTCGCCTGTGCAATAAGGCAAAGAAATAAAAATTAAAAGGAACTGTTTTTGCAGATGTCTTGATTGTGTTTACAGAAATCTCTATAAAAAAATAAAACTCTTCTAGAACTGAATGTTGAAAATTCAAGAAGTTAATAAGTACAAATCAATATACCAATAAATTTGAGGAGAAAAATATGATTATTACCAACAGGTAACGAAATGACTTTGGGCAAAATTCACGTCACTACCAAAGAAAGCAGGGCATTTCCCCTGGTCCACTACATATATTGCAGGAAATTATTTAAAGGCAACAAAGAGGATCTTCGAATAAAGATGAATATATTAGTAAAGTGATTAAATGTTATCAAATTTTCCATTGAATTGGAGAAATTGATGCCTGTATTACCATGATATTCAACCTTGTTTTGAAGAGTCTAGCTACTGCAATAAGAATTAATAAATTAAATATTGGAAAATAAATAAAAATTTTATTTTCAGATTAACAATGTATAACCTAGAAATCTGTCTCGTAAAATAAAGTTAGTGTTCAGGAGATAGGTAACCAATGCTATATTTAATGTAGGAGAAAGTAATTGCATTGATATAGCCAATGAAGTACGCGGAATGGCTTTCAAGTCAATAGGAAAAAAAAAAGAACAAAAATAATAGAGAAAGTCAAGAGAAGTCAAAGTAAATAAATTATGGTTGAGAAACATTTTTGAAAAGTGCCAACTTAAATTGAAATATATTTAAAATATATAGAGTGAGCTATAGGGAATACTCAATTTGAGCACTGACAGGAATCTTACGAGAACAATTTGACCAATATCTGATTGAACTGGAAGTGTATTATGACCGTGGATTGACCTAGTGATACCTAACATTAACTGAAAGAATATACACTGTATAAGCAGTTACCATCACATGTACAGTTAAAAAAATTCCAGCTCACATAAACCAATGATCATAGACAAGGACATTCACTGAAAGTATATCTGAGATAGTGAAAAACTGTTGAAACTTAAACACTAAACAAAGAGAGGTTAAATACATTATGGTATATTCACATAAAAAAGCTGGGCCAAATGGGTTTTTACTTTTGTAAAGTATCAGTCCCACACTCAGAGGCCAAGCAACTGCTTGCAGAGGAAGACGTGAGTGGTAGAATATACCCCATGCATGGCTTTCTTCAACACTGCTAGCCTCTGGCATGTCACCTGAATAGTTCACCCTTAGGGTCACTCTTTTTAGGGTCACAGCATTTCCAGTGTGGGTTCACATCCCCAAAATATTGGGCATTGTGAATAGGTCTTCCTGGGAACAAAGTTATGCAAATTATCTTTAGGACTCAAATCTTTTCAAAGCCTAATAATCATTTTTTTTCCCTTAGAAGAGATAAGTATTCAAAATTTCATAATCCTGTGTGACTGGAGAACATTTTTCAAGTACCATTAAATACTGTTGTTCCCAGAGACATTCTTTCAGATATGTTGGCTTAAGGCACTGGTAGCAATCTGTAGTATTAGGAATTATGGAATTATTAGTTTTCCTTGGTGCAAAGTCATACAAATAGAGACAGCCTTTATTCTTCATAATTGTGTTTGGATACATGAAATTCATATCTACAATTGATATTCAAATATTATAGCAAAAAACGTATAAAAATATATAAGCAAACCAAATATGACAATATATTAACAATCACCAAATCTAGAAAAGAACATACCAGGTTCACAGCACTGTTTAACATTTTGTTTTGCTAAATGAACATTGGCCTTTTGGTTGTTAGCTTATAATTTATTATGAATGGGGCAGAAAAAGCAGACTGTACCTTGTCTGCTTTTTGGATTATTGAAAAGAAAAAGCATTACAGTTCTCCCTGATTCTTCGAAAAGCTTTACTTGCATAAACTTCACACTCATGAACTCTAGAGGTATCTTTCTCACATTAGTTTTCAGACATGTAGTTCTGATTTTAGAAATAAAAGTTTATTTTACTGAACTTTATCCACAATTATCTCAATCGACATAAGGAGTGAAAACTAATGGAAGGCTTTTACAAATTCCTTACACTCGGGTTTTCCTCTCACATGAATTTACTAATAATATCACTAATGATGAAAATACAATGATAATTATTGAGCACAATACCTTTCTAAAGGTTTTCTTTCTTTAGTGATAATTCATCCTCACAAAAGTACTATTAGGTAAGTTACTATTGTCACCATTTTACAACTGAGGTACAGAGGAGGACAAGTGTTTTGCCAGATACCACAGGCAGAGGTGGATCCAGAAGTGCAGTAGCAGATATGCTGTGGTTCAAGTCTCTTCCCAAGTTCATCTACAGAAGTACTTCCAGTTACAGCACTTTACAAAGTGTGGTCCGGTACTGATGCTGGTGCGCAGTGCTGCTTCTCGTCTGCGCTGAGTTAAATTACAGACACCGAGAGCAAGCATTTAGAAATGTCTACAGAGATTTGACAGAACTAATTTAAAGTCCATTATATTCAATCAATAATTTAAAAAAAAGGGACTTTCATTATGTACATCTGTTTTCCTTTCAGTTTCATCTTTTTAATTATTATTATTGCATTTTATAGAACTATTGTTCAACAAAGTCTCTTTTGGGCGGGGGAAGCCCTTCACTTGGGGCTGGTGTCAATCTGCTAAAGTTTAACCAAGACTTTTCAACTCTTTATATCAATACATAAAAAGCTATTTCTGTTAAGTTTTTGAGCATGAAACAAGAGAAATTTCCACACATTGCCTAGCAAGTAAGACAATTTTTATGAGTTCTCAGCTGTTTAAAAAAGGCATTTTCTAAAGGTCATTGTACCCTCCTTACATTATTATGGCGTTTCCTCACTAATATGATTTCTCTGATGTAAAGTAAGCTGATCACTACGAATAAAGGCTTTCCCACATTCTTTACACTTGTAGGGTTTCTCACCAGTATGAATTCTGTTGATGTCGAGTCAGTTCTGAATTAACGCTAAAGGCCTTCCCGCATTCTTTACATTTATAGGGTTTTTCACCGGTATGAAATGTGTCATGTCGATAAAGTTCTGCTTGAAGTCGGAAGGCTTTCCCACATTCTTTACATCCATAAGGTTTTCTCACCAGTATGAAGTCTAAAATGTTGAGTAAATGATTACCGACGACTAAAGGTCTTTCCGCATTCCTTACATTCATACGGAATCTCACCAGTGTGAAGTCTTTGATGCAAGGAAGCCGATAACTACAGATAAAAGCATTCCCACACTCATTACATATGTAGGGTCTCTCACCAGTGTGGATTCTGTGATGCTGAGTGAGATGATAGTGACGACTAAAGGTCTTCCCACATTCCTTACATTCATAGGGTTTCTCGCCAGTATGAATTCTGTGATGTTGAGAAAGGTTGATTTGCTACGAATAAAGGCTTTCCCACATTCCTCGCATTATATAGGGCTTTCTCCAGTATGAACTCTGTGATGTTGAGTAAGTTCTGTTTGAAAGCGAAAGGACTTTCCGCATTCTTTACATTTATAGGGTTTTTCACCAGTATGAATTTTATAATGTTGATAAGATTTTAGCGACGACTAAAAATCTTTCCACATTCCTTACATTCATAGCTATGCTCACTGGTGTGAATTCGCTGGTGTGTAATGAGTTGATTTCTACGAATAAAGGCCTTTCCACATTCCTTGCATTCATAGGGCTTTCTCGCAAGTATGAATTCTGTGATCGAGTAAGTTCTGCTTGAAGACGAAAGGCCTTCCCACATTCTTGACACCCATTAGGGTTTCTCACCAGTATGATCCTCTGATGTTGAGTGAGATGATAGCGACTGCTAAAAGTTTTCCCACCATTCCTTACATCATAGGAAATGTCACCTGCATGAGCTCTCAGATGTAAAGTAAGTTGATAGCCACAAATAAAGGCCTTTCCACATTCCTTACCACTCATAGGGTTTCTCGCCAGTGTGAATTCTCTGATGCCGAGTCAGTCTGTTTGAGACGAAAGGCTTTCCCACATTCTTTGCACTCATAAGGTTTCTCACCAGTATGAATTCTCTTGATGCGAGTGAGTTTCTGCATGAAAACTGAAGGACTTACTGCATTCTTTACATTCGTAGGGCTTCCTCACCAGTATGAATTTTCTGATGTTGAACAAGGTATGAGCCGTGACTAAAGGCCTTCCCACATTCATTACATTTTATAGGGTTTGACACCATTATGGATTTTCTGATGTTGGACTAATATGTCGTTGAACCCTAAAGGTCTTGTCCACAAATCTTACATTCATAAGGTCTCTCACCAGTATGAATTCTTTGATGTTCTGTAAGTTTGATAATGAAGTCTAAAGGCCTTCCCACATTCTTTACAGTCATAGGGTCTTTCCCCAGCATGAATTGTCTGGTGCACTCTAAGGTCTCTAACACGACTGAACGGCCTTGCCGCATCCTTACACTCGTAGGTTTCACACCAGAATGTACTCTCTGATGTTCGGTGAGTGGTAATGAAGTCTTAAAGTTCCTTCCCACAGTCGTTACATTCATAGGGTCTCTCCCCAGCATGAATTGTCTGATGTACTCTAAGATTCCTCCCATGCGACAAAAAGCCTTCCCACATTCCTTACACTCATAAGGTCTCTCGCCAGTATGAATTCTTAGGTGTTGAATAAGTTGATTGTTGTCTAAAAAGCTTTCCTACATTCCTTACATTCATATGATTTCTCTAGAGCATGAACTTTCTGATGTAGAGGAAAAAATGTACATTTTTGGATTATCGTTTCACTAATGCAGCCCATCTGATGTCCTTCTTGTTTCTTCAAATTCATGTTTTACACTGCAAAATCATGTCTGAAAAACTGTGTCTTCGTGGATGAGGATTTATTCTTTCTGTCTGCAACTGAGAAATGTGTTTTCACAAATATCCTTTTCTGGAAAAACTTCTTGATGATGCTTACTTAGATTCTGAATCTGAGAAAAAAGCAAAAAGAAAACGAATGCCTGTAATGCGATTTTTATGTCAGGGAGTGGGATGTGGAGTTGCATTATATAGTAGAAATAGAAAAATAAACAAAATAACATACACTAGAAAAAGATTTAGAGTGGGTCAGCAAACCTTTTCTGTTAAGGGCCAGCTAGTAAAAATTTAGGTTTCGAGAGTGATGTCAGGAAACGTGGCGGAGTGAGAGACATCCCAGATCTCTCCCCCTGAAAACAACAATAAGCTGGATATCTAAAACTCAACAAAAAATACCCAAACTGCACACCAGCACGTCTGAGCATGAGTCTACACATAAGAGCTGCCACAGAAATAAGTGGAGCGTGGAATTCAGAACACCCAATTATCTCAACTCATGAAGGCCTTCTCCAAGAAAACATTGTATTAATATTATCAAAGATAAAAAAAAAAAAAATTTTAACAACAAAGAAGGAATTCTCAGGGTAGCCAGGGAAAAGAGACAGTAACCTATATAGGAAAACCCATTAGATTATCATCGGACTTCTCAGCACAAAACCTTACAAACCAGAAAGTAGAATCAAATATTCAAAACTATTAAATGAAAGGAACTACCAGCCTAGTATAATGTATCCAAGCAAAAGCTCTTCTTTAAGATATGAAGGAGAAATAACTTTTCCAGACATATAAAAATCTGGGAATTCTCCGCTATGAGGCCTGCACTACAGGAAATACTGAAGGGGTCAGCTCGCCTAAAACAAAATGACAAAAAACAAAAACCAAAACATAACTATGAGTAAGGCGAACAGCAGGCTGATAGAACAGAAGTGCATCCCTTACTAAGAACAGAGCTTATAGCTTAAAAAAATAAGAAGAGATTTGCTGTAGCAAGATAGTAATGAATGTTTAGCATACATAGGGACAATTTGAGACAACAGTGACTAAAAAAGAATTCAAAGACCTAAATTTCACAAAGGGGAATGGAGATAAGGCATGTGCAGAAGAAAATGGATGACTGTATGTGTGGATGTATGTAGTGTGTGTGTGTGTGTGTGTGTGATTGTGTGTGTGTGTGTATGTTTATAACTCTCCTTTACATAATGGTATCCTTTACGCAATGGTAACCACATGCCAAAGATTCAGAATTCAGGTATATAACATAAAACAAGACAGGCCAGAGGAAAAACCCACAAAAGCCAACCAAACAAACAAACAAACAACAACAACAACAAAAACCCACACACAGAAAAACAAGGAAAAGAAAGCAATGGAAACACCAAGCTAGCAGAAAGCAAAAGATAAAATGGCTACAAGAAGTCTCATATTTCAATATTCACCCTAAATATAAATGGACTGAACTCACCAATGAAAAGGCACAGAGTTACAGATTGGATCAAAAAACAAACCCCAACATATGCTGCTCCAGGAGACACATCTCAGCTCCAAAGACAAATACAGACTCAAAGTGAAAGGGTGGAAAATGACATTTCAAGCAAATGGCATTCAGAGAAAAGCCAGGAGTAGTGGTACTAATATCAGACAAACAGACTTCAAAAATTTAAAAAGGTAAAGAAAGATACTGAGGGACGCTTCATAATGATAAAGGAATCACTTTATTTCTTAATATCTTAATAACACTTCTTAATATCTATGTTCCCAATCAGGGAGCCCTGAATATATAAAGCAATTACAAAACAAACTAAAGGAGAAAAACAAAGCAAAATACTCTCATAGTAGGGGATCTAAAATACCGCCCTGTCACATATGGACAGATCATCCAAACAGAAAATCAATAAGGAAATAACATCCTTAAATGACACATTAGACCAACTGGACATAATGACATTTACAGAGCCTTCCATCCCAAAACAGCTGCTTATACATTCTTCTCTAGTGCACATGGAACATTCTCAAGAATTGACCACATACTGGGACACAGAGATAGCCTCAAAAATATAAGAGGGTTGAAATCATACCAACCATATTCTCTGATCATAATGCTTTGAAACTAGAGATCAACTGCAAAAAGAAATCAAAAGAACCACAAATACATGGAGATTAAACAACATGCTACTGAAGAAAACTGGTCAGAGAAGAAATAAAAAGAGAGATCAAGAGATACATAGAAATGAATGATAATGATAGTACAACATATCAAAACTTTTGGGACACAGCAAAAGGTCATAAGAGGAAAGTTCATATCATTACAGGCCTATCTCCAAAAACAAGAATGAGCCCAAATAAACAACCTAATGCTTCATCTTAAAAAACTAGAAAAGGAAGAACAAATGAAGCCTAAAGTCAGCAGAAGGAAAGAAATAATCAAAATTAGAGCAGAAATAAATTGAAAACAAAAAAAAATAGAAAAAATAAATGCAACAAAGAGCTGGTTCTTTGAGAAGGTTAATAAAATTGACAAACCCTGGCTAGACTCACTAAAGAAAAAAAGAAAGGACACAAATAAACAAAATCAGGGATGAAAGAGGGAAATTATGACAGACACTGCAGAAATACAAAGGATCATACAAGAATACTATGAAAAAGTATATAACACCAAATTTAATAACCTAGAAGAAATGGACCAGTACTTAGAAAAATACAACCTTCCTAGACTGAATCAAGAAGAACTGGAAAATCTAAATAGACTGATCAGCAGTATGGAAATTGAAACAATCATCAAAAACCTACCAAAAAGTAAAAGTCCAGGACCAGATGGCTTCACCAGTGAATTCTACCAAACATTCAAAGAAGATTTAATACCTATTCTCCTCAAACTCTTCCAAAAATCGAAGAGGAGGCAATACTTCCAACTCATTTATGAGGCCAATATTACCTGATACCAAAACCTGGTAAAGATAACACAAAAAAAGAAAACTACAGACCAATATCTCTCATGAACACAGATGCAAAAATCCTAAATAAGATACTAGCGAACCAATACAGCAACATATTAAAAAGATTATACACCATGATCAAGTGGGCTTCATCCCAGGGCACAGGGATGGTTCACATACACAAATGATTAATGTGATACACCACATAAACAAATTAAAAAATAAGAATCATATGATCATCAATAGATGCAGAAAAAGCCTTCAACAAGATACAGCATCCATTTATGATCAAAACACTTAACAAAATCGTATAGAAAGGAAAGTACCTTAACATAATAAAGGCCATCTATGACAAACCCTCAGCCAACATTATACTTAATGGTGAAAATTAAAAACCTTCCCTCTAAGATCAGGACAGAGCAAGGCTGCGTCACTATCGCCACTGTTATTCAATATAACATTGGAGGTCCTAGCGAGTGCAATCAGACAAGAGAAAGATATAAAAGGCATCCAAATAGGAACGAAGAAGGCAAACTGTCACTATTTGCGGATGACATGATTCTCTATATAGAAAACTCTAAAGACTCCACAAGAACACTACTAGAAACAATAAGCAAATACAGTAAAGTTCTGTATACAAAATCAATGTTCAAAAATCCATAGCGTTCCTGGACGTGGTTCCATAGTGTAGTGGTTAGAAATGTCTGCCTTACACACAGAAAGGTCTTGGGTTCACGCCCCAGTGGAGCCATGTATATGGTCTTTGGCCATTGCCACCCTGGACAAGCCCGATGTCTGATTTTGGAAGCTAAGTAGGTCAGGCCTTGGTTAGTACTTGGATGGAGACCACCCTAGAGAGACCAGGTGCTGTAGGCATAAATAATTAAAAAAAAAAATCCATAGCATTCCTATACTCTAATAATAAAATGTCAGAAAAAAAAGGGGAAAAAAACAATTCCTTAGAATTGCAACAAAAAGAATCAAAATACCTAGAAATAAATCTAACAAAACATGTGAAAGACCTATATAATGAAAAAACTACAAGACTCTATTAAAAGAAATCAAAGAAGATACAAAGAAATGGAAAGATATTCCATGTTACTGGGTTGGAGAGAATCAACACAGTTAAAATGACCATATTACCTAAACATTATACAGATTTAATTGCAATCCCCATCAAAATCCCATCGCCATTTTTTAAAGAAATACAGCAAAAAATCATCAGATTTGTCCGGAAGCACAAAAGACCCCAAATTGCCAAAGCCAACCTGAGAAAAAAGAACGAGGTGGAGGCATCACTCTGTCTGACTTCAAATTATACTACAAAGCGACAGTAATCGAAATGCACGGTACTGGCAGAAAAACAGACACACGGACCAATGGAACAGAAACGAGAGTCCAGGAGTAAACCCTTATTTATATGGGCAAATAATTTTCTACAAAAAAAAATTTTAAATAACCATACAATGGAGAAAGGGAAAGCCTCTTCAATAACGGTGCTGGGAAAACTGGAAAGCCACCTGCGAAAGAATGAAAATACACCGTTTTCTATCACCACAAACCAAATTAACTCAAAATGGATTAAGGATCTGAATATAAGACTGAAACAATAAAATGCATAGAAGAAAACATAGGAACTAAACTCAAGGACCTTGGACTTAAAAGGATTTTATGAATTTGACCTCAAAGGCAAGGCAAGTAAAAGCAAAAATAAATGAACGGGGCTACATCAAGCTAAAAATCTTCTGCTTCAGCAAAAGAAATCATCAACAAGAGACAACCATCTGAATGGGAAAATATATTTGCAAACAACACCTCCGATAAGGGCCGAATATCCAAAATATACAAAGAACTCATACGACTCAAAACAACAGAAAAACAAATGATCCAATCAAAAAATGGCAGAGGACCTGAAGGACACTTCTCCCTAGAGGACATACAAATCACCAACAAATAGTTGAAAAGATGCTCAACATCGTTAGCTGTCAGGAAAAATGCAAATCAAAACCACAATGAGATACCATCTCACACCTGTTAGAATAGCTATAATCAACAGGATAAGTAAAAACAAAACACTGGAGAGGATGCGAAGAAAAAGGACCCCTCATACACTGCTTCGGACTGTGAATTGGTACAGTCACTATGGAAACAGTATGGAGGGTCCTCAAAAAACTAAGAATTGATCTACCATAAATCCAGCAATCCCTCTACTGGGTATTTACTACAAAGACTTGAAAACTCATATCCGAAAAGATATTTGCACACCAATGTTCATAGCGGCATTATTCATGATGGAAGCAACCGAAGTGTCCTAGACAGATGATTGGCTAAAGAAGCTGTGGCACGTATATACAATGGAATATTGCTCAGCCATAAGAAGAGATGAAATACTGCCATTTGCAACAACATGGATAGACCTTGAAATAATCATGCTAAGCGAAATAAGCCAGGCAAAAAAGTTGTAAAACCGCATGATATCACTTACACGTGGGATATAAACCTAAAAGCAATAAATGAACATGACAAACAGAGACTCATGCACATGGACAATAGTCTAGTGGTTACTAGAGGGTAGCGGGGGAGAGTAAGGGGAGAGGTAGACGGGGTAAAAGGGGGTTAAATGTGTGGGTGACAGAAAGAAATCTAACGACGGGAGTGAACACACAATGTAAATATATACACTATATATGTGCCTTACTGTCAAAATGTTCAGCTGAAACTTACCAGATTTCATTTAACCAATGTCACCATAAAAAGTGAATAAATAAATAAAATCAAAATGTTAGGCTTCACAGGGCATATGGTCCCTGCTGTAGCACAAAGACAGCTACAGACAACACAGACAGCATGTAACTGAGTGTGGCTGAGTCATAATAACACTTTATGGAAAAAAGGTCATTTTCATAACTCATCATTCTCAAATTCTCTACTGTTACCTTGTACATGGATGCATCTCCCCACTGTTGACTCTCCAGCCTGTGCATGGCAATCGTTGCTTTTCTTTGTCCCGAGCCCAGCTAAAGTGCTGAGATGTTTATTTATAAGCACCAGCTGAGTTTTCTTATTACCAATTCATCCCACAAATGCTCAAACTCATTTCTATTCAATAATTATACCACAGATCTTTGGCTAGTAGAGTAAGACAAGGAAAATAATCTAAGGGTTAGAAGGGAAGATCATAGAAGTCATTATTTCCAGGTAGTCGGTTAAACATTGGCTTCCAAAAAGAGGAGTCCAAGTCCTCACTCCCAGGACCTACAAACATGACCTAATTTGGACAAAGAGTCTGCAGGTGTAATCAAGTGAAGGATCTTGAGACGACATTATTCTGGATTTAGCCCAAACCCAATGACAGGTACAAGGATGACGCGGAGGCGGATGAGACACCAGACGCAAAAGGGAAGTTGACGTGGAGACGGAGGAGGAGACCGGAGTGATGCAGCCAGAACACGGGGAACTTGCGGGCATCCCCAGCGACCACCATTCTTGTTAGAAATGGCTGGATTCAACTGGCTAAAACTTTTGTTTACAGTTTCTGCATCTGTATTTATGAAGGATAGTGATTTGTGGGTCTCTTTGCTCATAATGCTTTTGTCTGGTTTGGGTTCAGAGTCATGCTGGCCTTGGAGAATGAGTTGGAAAATACTTCTTCCTCGTCAAGTTTCTGGAAGAGTTTGTATATAATTGCTAAAGAAATGTAAAATTCAAAACTATAAAAATTCTTGAAGAAAAACATAGGAGAAAGGCTTTGTAATGCTGGGTTTGGCAAAGATTTCTTAAAGATGATACTGAAAGCGTTAATCCATTAAAAGGAAAAGTCATAAACTGACTTAAATCAAATGAAGAACCTCTGCTGTTCAAGACACTGTCAATAGAATAACAGACAAGCCACATAATGGGAGAAATATTTTGCAAATCATACATCTGATAAACGACTTGTATCCAAAAACACACAAAGAATTCTCAAAACTCAATAATAAGAAACCTAATAACTCAATTAAAAGGAAGCAGAAGAGTCTGAATAAATTACTTCATCAAAGATATATGATGAGAAATTCAGCAATGAAAGCTGTTCAGCATCATCAGGCATTTAGAGAAATGAACATTTAAAGCCACGCTATATGATAGCACTGCATTACATTTGGAGGTGATGGATATGTTTATTATTTAATTAAGAGTTCCAAGACATACATATGTCAACTTATCGAACTGTACAGTTTTAATTTTTTTCAGTTAATTGTATGACAATTATACATTCAATGAAGCTGTTTTAAAAAAGTCAGAACTTAATACTTAAAATGGGTACAGTTTAGTGGTTACAGAGGGAGTGGAAGGGGATCACCAGCGACCAAGGTAGACAAGGGAAAAAATTTAAATCATTCCATCAATTTTAATTAATTTAAAAATAAAATAAAATGGATGCAGTTTATATAATATAAAGTATGTCCCAATACACATGATTAAGAAAATGCACCTGTCCCATGACGCAATTCCACTTCATTCCCCAAGAGAAATGAAAACAAAGGAACATACAAATAATTGTACAAGAATGTTCAGATCGGCTGCCTTCATAGGGTTTGGGAATCAACAAGCTGACACTTGATCTCAGAATTTCTGCATTTGCCGTTTATTTGCTGGGACTGCTCGTTCTCAGCCTTCATGGGGCCTGAGACCTACTTCTACATCTCTGTTCAGAGGTTATCACCACAGATCAGCCTTTGTTGCTATGATCTAAATTAGCCCTGCCGACCCTCTGACATTCTGTCTCCTTTACCCTGCTTAATTTTCTTCACGACACACATTACGACTGATAGTATCTTATCTGTTTACTTGTTTACTGCATGTCTCCCTCACAACAGCAACACGTCCTGACAGCCGGAACCTACATCAACGGTGCCTAGACTAGCACAGTGCCTTGGTTTTGAGGAAACAGGAAACAGGAAGCAAAAGATTCTAATAAAACACTTCATCAAAGATATATGAATGGAGAAATCAGGCAATGGAGAACTGCACATAAGTCTAATTATTAAAGAGGACTTGGAAACCTAGGTAAAATGGTTGTCAACAGCAGAGAGAGAGCAGTCCCCTTTGAAATGGGGACGGGGGAGGGGAGGGGAGGGAAACAGAAGAGAAACAGGGGAGCTTGGGAAATGGAGTTAAAATGAATTTTCCTTTGGCAGCTCATGCTGAGAGGATCTGAATGTCTTCCCAGGTCCCAAGGCCTTTTCTCCACAGGCCCTGAGACTTTGAAGGGAGCCTTCCAAACACCACCTCAGGGGTGTGGCCCTCCCGGACCCAGGGTGCTATGACTTGGGATGGCATTTCCCTGCCTGCTTGGCCATCACTCACCTGCGTGCCGGATTCTTGTTCCTTCCGTCACAACCATCCAGGGCTCTTTCTCTGCTCCAATAAAGTAATCACATCTGGCTTAGGAATGGAATGTCCTGCTCGCAAAGAGATAGGCCACATGATGTAGGACAAACAGTTTGGACTTGGTTATATTTATATTAACCTGTAGGTCAAATTGGTACTTGATACAATGAAAATGGCCACTGAAGAAAATTGACACTTAAATGGACCCACGATCATAGGGACTAGAGCGACAGGCAGGAGAGGGAAAAGGTCTGCTCTGCTGTTACAGGAGAAGAGCTGGCAACAGACTCTGGGCTTACAGCCTTGGTTCGAATCCTCTACCACCTACCAGCTCTGCGACCTTGAAAAGGTACTTACCTTCCATGTGTTGTACATTTATCAGGTGCAAAATTAGGGCTAATATAACTACTTCATAGGGCCATTAAGAGAATTAAATGAATTAACTATGTAAAGACTTTAAAAGGATACCCTACTATATAATATATTTTTGTTGTTATTTTAGTAAAAGAAAATACTGTTTCCTAAAACACGTCCAGTATCTTCTTCGATCATCTTTCAAGGAAATTGCAAAATTCATAGACTTTCAAACACAAAAGTAGATTAAGAAGACGATGTCTCTACTGGGAAGGGATGTGTTTGCTTGAATTTTTAAATGGATATTGTTAACCCAACCCACGGTATATAAACCACAGAGGCTCTTTTGATGATTCAAAGAAAGCCAGAACCTGAGACTAGCTGAAGAGGTGGGCCAGACAACAGAGCAGTTACAGGAATTCTGATCGTACACATAATATGAAATCTGGCTTGTCTGAAAATGTTGTGGAAAACCAGTGTGGCACCATCACAGAAAAACAGGCAACTCAGGAAACAGGCGTGAAGATCACTGAGGGGTGGGGAAGATGAAGGTGCTTCTTAGCGCAATGCCCATTTCCAACTCAATGATGCTTCAAACCACTTCCTTCGAAATAGGGGAAGAAATCAGTTGGTTTTTTAAAAAGAGCTCTAAAATTCAAACAACAGAGAAACTGTATTTTGGAAAAACAGATTGTAATTTTTGTGCAGTCAGCCTCACCCAGGGAGAGCAGGTCCTGTAGTTCTCCACCATCACGTCCTGGTACAAGGCCCTCTGGGCGGGGCCCAGGCACGCCCACTCCTCCTGGGAGAATTCTATGGCCACGTCCTGAACGCCAGGACACCTGAATGACAGACCCATGTATTATAAACATTGTTTGAAATGTATTTTTAAGATGGAAACTGCTTTTCAGGAAAGAGGCAACATAGCAAACAAGTAATTGGAGTTCGAGACTGTAGACATGTGGGGTAAAATAAGGAATAGTTCTTCTAAAGTAGAGTAGTGATATGTTTTAAAGAAAACTGCTGAAACAAATAGAATGTCCTGTATGTAGCGGGATAACATATTATCAAGGGTCTAGGGGTGAATAAAATAATCAAGGCTCCAGTGAAATAAAATCATATAAATAAGCACCCTGCCTATCATGCGCTTGCATTTTAAATTTTGAATAAACGTGAGTTCCATCCTCTCGCCCTTCAAGGAATAAAAAAACAAGAAGTAATGAACCGTTTTTCCTGAAAAGTACTCTAAAATCTCTCGTCTTAGAAAACAGGATTCAATTGACATTTGATTTCATTGAAACTCAGGCTCATCGTTATGCAAGATAACATCAGAAGCATTTTTCCTTGTAACTAACAACAAAGTCTTTAGTTAAATTGTTTGTTGCTGGCTAATCGTTGATCTCGTGGATATATCACACAATCCTTCTTTCATAATTAGGCTTTCAGGCTGGCAAAATGTCTAAGGTCTTCCCCAATCCCATGAGGCTACTTTCAAATTAGGGCTTGGAGTGCTTCTACTGGCTCCTGCCACCATGTCCAGGACACCTGCCACGGTCCTGAGTGAGAGATGCTGATGCAGGATGATCCACGATGCCACTGATGCCATTGGAGACCAGCACTACCGCCTCAAACCACGAAGTCGACCTCTGTCGTGTTGTTCATTGCGCCAGGGCCCCCTAGCTAGATTCCTGTGCTCTCCACATACAGCCTCAACCCCACTCCTACCCGGTCCAATAAGCCTCTCAAGGAATAAGACCTCAGCACATGCAGAATACACAGCACTAAATTCCATCTTATTAACCTGCAAAACTCGGGCCTGTGGAGTCTAACAGGACCATCACCTCTGTCTGTGTCATGAAATCTTGGCTCTAACGAGAAAGTTCAAATATTTCCCTCAAGTGACTTTCATCTTTCACTGCTCCATCAACGCCCCGTCTGAGCACAGAGGTTATAATAGGTGAACTCAGGCAAACAAGGACACGAGGAAAACCCAGGAGCAGGTCCAGCATCAGAAGCCTCGAATAATAAAAATAACCTCACAAATTCAAAACTACAATATTTCAAGGAGGGAAATGTGAACTTACCTGGGCCATGTTTAGAACCTGTCAGTACCTCTTTGGGCCTCCTCCACTGCAGAAGCACAGAGTCCAGAGAAAGCCAAGGCTGGAGAAGGAACAAGAGGCTTTGACCAGGTGCCGTCTCAGAAATCCCCAATGTTTAAGTTAAAGACGATCCTGTTTTTGCCTTCTTTCTACTTCCATCTCCACAATGCCCCACACGCAAAGCAGGAGAGAGGACAGGGAGTTTGGATGAAGCCAAACCTTCCCCCATGCCACGGGTACCACCTGCTCAAATGTGGAGACAGAGCAGACCAGGCACTCCGCAGAAGGGCTCTGGCCCACCCCAGTTTCTGATGATGTTAATCTGTAACTGAACCAAATCGTTGAGCCCTGCCGTGAGCACATCCTCTTCCGTCCACGTCCACCTTCTAGAGCTGAGAGGGGCTGCGCCATCCAAACCCGAATATCTGTCATGTCAGGTATCTAGACTCAAACATGCAGGCAGAAAACAGGAGGCAGTTTCCTACTGAAAATGCACTTCCATGTGGAGTCCTGCCCCAGCTAGAACTACAACCCCAGAATCCTCTGGGCTCTGTTTCCAACCAACTTCTTATTTCCTAATCAGGATCATTTATAGGCTTTTCCTGCAGAAATTCATTTTACTACTCTTATCTCTCATACCAAGGCTGTGGAGGTGTGAATTCACGCCCACAGTCACAGGTGACAACAACAACAGATAAGGTAACAGAGGCTCAAAGTACCTTGCTCAAATTCAGTTAGGAAGAGGCAAAGCTGTGTTTTAAAATGCACATTTCTGTAAACATGAAACCAATTCTCTTTCAACTCTGGATTTTTCCTCTGTACTACAGGATTTCTTTTTTAGTGAACTTGAACATAGGTAATTCACTAAAAAAATAACATACTCATCCACCAAAGTTATTAAGTTAAAGACACTTATTAAAGAAATAAGAAAGTACTAGTATAAAGTTATTAGACTGGCAGATTTAAAAGACTGACAGTATACCATCTGAGTGGGGGGTGTGGGGAAATGGAGATTTTGTAGATGCTATAGATTTTGTGCGACCTTTAAATAGAGCATATACAAGTATGTAAAAATTTAACCACACAACCTACTTCTAAGACTTTGTGTCCAAAGGAAATGACTGTAAATCTGCTTTAAGATGTAGGCAGGGGTCCCCCTCAGTGCCACGCTCTGTCTGGGGAGTGTCACCCTTCTCTAATAAACTTTCCTTTTGACTCTAACTTTGGCATGTGTGCTTAATTCTTTCTCCACTCTCTGCCAAGGACCCCTTCTCTCGGACAGGGCTTGGTCTCCCCTCCACTTGGGAAATTTGCCCTGTCCTGCATCATCTTTTCTAGTGACCACTAAGGGACCAAAAGACATAAACTCGTCCCACCTAAGTTCACCATGGCTCCTCTCCTCTGAGAGTGGCTGGGATTCATTTTCCTACGCGTGCAGATCAGTTGGCCTTGCGGCAAATAGTCAACGCCATTTCTAGGGGCGGTGAGAGGCTTGTTCTCTAACCGGGCAGGAGTCCTCCAGGTCTGTCTGCTTCTCCTTCCTCTAACTTTCCCTGACTCGGCGTCACCATCGGAACTGCAGAGAAGACCAGCTTGAGGGACCGACCCGTGCAAACTCCAAACTCCAAATTAAAAGTGCGTGGTACCTACTGGCCACAACAGGATGGGCTGCAAGGCTTCTGCCTCTTCTACATGCTAGACTGGCCTCACTTCTCTACCTCGGGTCCCTTAGGGACTACAGGCCTATCTCGCTTTGATGAAGTTACAGAAGACAGATCATCCCTCAACTTCCCCTTAGAATAAGGGAATAAAATCTTGAGAGGGGAATAACGTAGGAAGGAGGCGAGGGAATTAAAAATATTAACCAAGCCACATTCAGAGACTGCCATGTGCCTGACCAGCCCTGCAGCCAGGCCGGGACAACCTGCGGACATAGGGAGATGTCCGCTGGGACTAACGGCCCATTCCCCACACCTGTGACTAACGGCCCATTCCCCACACCTGTGAAGGGGAAACGGAACCAAAGAGTCATTCCCTGTGGCTAAAACCACTAGGAACCTATGGATTAAAGGCTGGGAAACTGCCAGCAAGGCCTTTCACACTGTATATTCTTACTTTTTCATGCTATATCCTCTTCCCCATCCTCCACTGTATGTTCATATCAAAGGAAATGGGTTAACAAAAATCTTTAAACTGTAATTCACAGGAACTGAAGAATGACATATAAACTGAATTCCCTGGGCACTCAGGGTCCTTTTCAGTGCCTTTATTCTGTCTCTCTCACTGTCCTCTTCTATTGTCTCTGTCCGAATTCTCAGGTTCTCTCACTCTCTGCCTCTGAAAGGAGACCAACGCTCTGTCTGTGGAGTTACCCCTTTTCTAATAAATTTTCCTTTTGACTCTAAAAAAAAGATGTATGCAGGGAATGGCAGTGTCCAGCACTCTGGAGCCCAGCAATAGCTGACTGGTTAATTACAAGATCCTCTATGTTAATGAAATAGTATATAAATACTAAGTAGATATTAAGTAGCATACTAATTGGAGAAAATATTTTAAAAGATGTGGAAAAATATTTAAGATAGACTATAAATAGAAAAATCAGACTAAAAACCAGAATATACAATATGATTACATTTGTAACACACACACATACATCACACATATATAAAGAATGAAAGAGGCAAAAATCAAGACAAAAAAAAGTTTAGAAAGTTATATATCCATATGTGAAAACTGCTGTCCTGCATGCCGTATTTTTTATGTTATTTTTGGCTTAAGTATAATCCGCAACTTTTAAAAGCAATTTAAAATATATTACATACATAGAGGAGAAAAAAAAAATGGCGTAGATGATAGAGGCTCTGTTATCCCTCTGGCGTCCAAATCAAAATTGTGACAGAAACAAGGAGCAGAAGCAAGGAAATTGGCCTGGGATCTTAGATGAACAAACCCAAACAACTAGAAAGAGATCTAAGAAATCACCCTGCGATGGCAAGAAGTAGGATGGGGCGAGGACGCGGGGCTGCCAGGTCTTGAACTGCTAGCTGAGCCCAGGCAGCGGCAGACGCCTCTTAAAGGGGCCGCATCTGAGAGCACTCTCCCGGTGATGCACCTGCTCGATGCAGCACCAGTGCTGGTTCGGCTGCGCGGGGGCACGAGGGACTTACAGAGGGACACCGAGTTGTCAGAGTGAGGGTCTAGGCAAGAATCCCTCTGTACAGAAGTGCTAGGGTATCCATTGTTCCTCTGCTGAGTCCTCCCCCTTCCCAGTGCGTGGACTCAGTGCTGCCATAGCAGAGACATCATCAAACTGGTAACAGAGGTCGCTCACCCCAGAGGATTCCTGAAACCCTGCCTCTCCCAACCCAGGGCCCACCCAAACCACATCCAGGTGTGTTCTCGCTTAGTCAGGTGCTCCTTGCTGAGTAGCTCCTAGGCTTACACTCGAAGCAGCTGGCTTTGGTTTCTGGTATGGCCTTTTGAGGCAACTATAAGCACCGCATCTGTGGATTACTTGCTGAATCTTAACAGGTGGCCCCAGAGGGGCACAGGCTGGGGCTAAATTTGGCCTGCAGCTGAACCCCTCTCAGGACTGTGCCACTGGACACATACCACACAAAGCCACGCTAATAAGATCAGGTGACTTAAAAGCTTTGCTTAGTACGTAGAAACAGACACATAAAGGCAGCCAAAAAGGGAAGACAAAGAAGCAGAAACCATATGAAAGGACAAAACAGATCCAGAAATAATGAGTCAAGCAATCTAACAGATGCAGAGTTCAAAACACTAGTTATAAAGATGTTCAATGAACTTATGAATTAGTGAGACTTTAAAAAAAGATTAAAAAAATAAAAATGGAAATGCAAATTATAAAAGGGAACCAGTCAGAAATGAAGACCACATCATCTGAGATGAGAAGTATAGCAAATGGAATAAACAAAGTGAATAAAGAAGAGGATCAAATGACCTATATAGGGATGGGAAAGCCAAGGACACTCACTCAGAATGGCAACATGTGATCTCTGACCACTATGCTACACAACTGAAATGGTATATCATTGTATGCAACTGTAATTGAAAAAAAAAAATAACTCATCGAATTGTACAATGTAAATACAAGAAACTAATTACCTATTATATTTCAATACAGATGGAAAAATGTAAAAAATATATACATACATAAGCATACATATGTATTTATTTTGATAAGAGAAAGCTTTTCCTTTTTAAAACAATTCTCTTGAACTTGAGAGAAAAAAGCTGAAGACAATCTGAAAACAGGTTAAATTTTTACTGAATGTCTTTTTTTCCTTTAGCTCCTCACGCCTGACCAACACTCTCTAATTTTGTATATATCCACATATATGAATGTACTGCAATGTCTTGTATGTATACAGGCTGGTCTCAATGAGGCTTCCTTTCATGTACTCCTGACAGACGTATTCCTGAATTTATTTTGCACTGAATTATCCTTTCAGCCCCGATATCCTACAAACTGCTGCTGAATAATCTTCTCCCATTAGTCTCACTTTAAAGCTAACATTATTAGAATAAAAACTGTAAAATATTAAGTGATGCTAGCTGACATGATAACCTATAGCCACATATGGCTATTTAAACCAATTTTAAATTAAGTAACATTAAATAAATTGAAAGTTCAGTCCCTTGGTGGCACTAGCCACATTTCAAGTGTTCAACAGCTTCATGTGGCTAGCAGCTAGCATACCGGAGAATGTGATACAGAACAGATCCATTATCACAGACACTTCTTCTGGACAGCGCTGGCAGGAGCACACAGCATAAAATCCATACATCGCCATGGAGTTCCTGAGTTCAGAATAATTTGATAGAAACCTGATAAGGTATAGCTGGAGACATAATATCTCCTTCCTATGAACCCTTAAGGCACGTGCATTTCTCTAGGCTTTTGTTACCTTCGACCTACTACTTATTCCATCTACTCTGATCTTATACTATTTGCTGTATCTTACAGGCAACTTAAGAGTAGTAATTATGTTTTTAGTGCTCATACTCCTGTAATTACTATCATAAAGTCCAGCATACTCTAAGTCTTATGTCTGATATTTGACTAAAATGTCATTCTTTATGCAGTTTTTCTTAGGAAATGGCTTTAAAAAGCACATTAAGATATATGCATAAGTGTTTATCATATAACAACTTAAATAACCAAATATTGTAAATATAAATAGCCACAGGAGGCAACGGCTAAATAAATCATGGTCAGTTATGATGGTGCACCAAAGCCTTAGTAATACCGATCGCACCGGTCCATATTTATTGAAATTCATGATGAATTACTGACTGATACTCACAAATTAAAGAAGTATGTAAAAACGATGGGAGGATTAATAACACAGACTTTATCATCAGACTTTCCAAATGTGAATTTTTAGTCTGACAGCTGCTAACTTTTCAGTTAGTTTATTGATAGTGTAGGGATAAGAATAGGACCTATCTCATACAACTGTTATGAGATTGAGATATATATATACCATTAAGGACATATAATTACTTAATAAAGTTACAAAGTATTATTAAAATAAAGGGTATTACACATCCTTTATTCTATTGTTATTTTAAAAAAGTTTTGTTTCTGTTTTTATAGTAAAATTTGAATCTTCATGCCCACTCTTTCTTTATAATGACATTTAAAGTATTTTAGAGCCAAGCCTTGGAAATTAAATTATTTTTAACTAACAACATAGCAAAACAGATTCTCAGAAAGCTAATGAAGGAACTTCCTCCTGCCCACAGCTACCAAAAAAGAGACCATTCTTTGACATAAAACCCATAAAAAAGAATCTAACAAGCTTAAATGGAGAACTTTAATAAGTTCAATCTTATTCTTCCTGTTCTATGTAAAGATTTACGTGAATATTTATAGTTGAGTCATTCTTATTCTGATTTTCTACTATTATAAATCTGTCCTACAAAAATATTATTGCATAATGAGCTTAAAAGATACTTGGACAGGAGAGGAATGTTATGTCTGTGAAGCAACTTTCAAAATCTAAAAACACATAATCCTGAAGGGCTATGTTTTTTGTTGTTTGTTTTTTTAGGCGAGGCAACCCTAGGTTGACTTCACAGGTTGCAATGAATATCTTGTCAGCTTACAATTCCTTATTTTTTTATTTTTACGCCTACAGCACTTGTCTTCCTAGTGGTCCCCCATTCAATTACTAACCAGGCCCCAACTCTGCTTAGCTTCCAAGATCAGAAGGGATCCGCCTTGTTCAGGGTGGCATGGCTTAGCTGAAGGGCTATCTTATTTGATAAACGTTCCATAACAATTACTCTTGATTTACATAACCTAAAAAGGTGTAAATACCTGAAAGTTTTATCAAACTAGAGGGGTTTACTTGCATTTTCCTCTTCTTCTTATATTCACTGAGGTATAGAAAAGTTTTGTAGAATTACTTTTTCTAAATAGGAGTTGGACAGTCTCTGTCATTTGAATGTTCAATAATACATTTCTATTCTGCAGAAACACACACTCAATTATACAATTTCTATTCTGCAGAAAACACACACAGGTGCATAGAAAATCTTGCTAAAACATACCCACCCAAAATATAATAACTTTAACTTTCTTCTTTATAAGTTTTTCATGTATACAACTGAAGAACCGACTTTTTTTTTTTTTTTTGCAAAAAAGAGAATTCCATAATCTAAGTGTATAATAAATCTCTATCCAATTTAAAATACTTTAAAAGCTTGGAAGCAAATCGGTTCGACTTGTATAACAGTAAGGAAACCAATGTGACTTTAAATAAAGCCTAACAATTCTTGAACAATTTTCTCCAAAACAAAGAGAATTCTGACTGACAAGAGTCTCCTCTGAATGAACATAAGTCAGCACCTGCAGATTAAAGAAAATTTGGCAAGACAGACAGAACTAGTGTTGGTTATCTCTCTACTTCTCCACTAAATAATCAATGGAATATCACTTGAAATTTGGGTATAACTCTTATAAAATGTCCTGAATCACAATTATAAATGAGATTCATAGAAATTTTAAAGTTTGGATTACTGTTCATCACTATGAATATTATTACTTGTGTATTATTTTTCCTATGATAACTCTATTGACATAAATCTCAACCCACTGATTTCTTGGAAAAAATCCCTCCCGCATATGCCACAGATTTCCATGCTCAGACTTCCAATCACATTCCTGCTCCAAAAGCCTTAAAAAGCAGATGACCATGTCACTTACTCACTAACACAAGTCAAACTATCTTGGATCTTGCCTTAGTTTAAACTGCGATGCTGATGTGTATTCAAACCAAACACTAAACTCAATAAAACAAAGCTTTAAACTTTAGACTCCAGGATATGCAATTTTTATTATAAAAGAAGAGCGCAGAGGAATGATATGAAAAATGAGGAGGGGCATTGAGGCAGTGAGGAGAGGATCCACCGTACGCCCATAATTCATTTTGGGAAGAAAGACCTAGGTCACTGGATATTCAGACAATAAAAGCAATAATTTCTAAAACAAAATGCAAGTATGAACAAAGAGGAACACAGAACTCACCTGATCTGAACTTTATGATTTGCAACAATCTTCCCCTCAGAGCCTTATTTTGGAGAATGGCAGGCTGGGAGGAAGAAGAACTTTGCAACACAAGAACTCTTCTTTAGAGCAGAAGACCGAGAAATCCCCTCTAGGGCCTAATTTGCTCTGGTCTTACACCACATTACCGGGTGGGAGAGGGAGGCTGGCATCTGCCCTGATTCACAGCAGATTCCTGGGATCAGAGGTTTGGGAATGCCAGTGGTTCTGAATTCACAGCAGATTCCTGGATCAGAGTTTGGAATGCGGTGGTTCTGAAAACGTAAGCAGACTCAAGCGCCTCAAATAGGGGCACTCCCATCATTTAGTCCAGAAGTCTGCCTCAAGACACTTCTAGCTCTAAAAGTCCACTCAAGCCCAACTGTCCTTCTTGCTGGAAACTTCATCCTAGGGCTGAATACAGTATTGACTTTCTCTTGGGGACACTGCTCTGTGAGCAGACCATCGGGACTATGAGAGCGGGAAACACCAGATCAGCCTCACAACCGCCACCGTCCAGAATCCCAACCGGACCTGACAGGACATGAGCGCAGATCAATCAACACGATCCCCCTCTGCTCCTCACGCACGCACAGGCCTGAGGCTCCGGTACCAGGCGCCCCTTGCGCGCTCTGGGGCGTCTCGCTTTGGGTGGCAGCCCATCCCCATTCCTACTCCTACGAGTCCCGCTTCGTCTCACCTAGCGCCGACTTCTTCCCTGACTGCAAACTAAACTCACCCGCGGTGCCTGAACCGCCTAGATCGCACTGTACACCGCCATCGGGTCGTAGCGAGCACCGCCGCTGGATTCTGGGAAAATGTAGTCCGCAGCCCGAAGCCGGTGGGCGTGGGCCCCGAATGCGCAGGCGCGCGAAACAGGTGGCTCCAGGCTGGGTCCCGCGACCCGCATGATGAACTGAGGGACTGTGTGGACTGTGCAGACATCGCGGGCCCGCCAGAGTGCCAGGCCGCCGAAGGCATCTGTGGGTGCGACCCTGAGGCCGAGAGCGTGCCGGACCGGCTGGAGCTCCGGGTGTGGTCAGTTTCATTCTCTGCGGTTTTCCCGGCGCCTGGTATAGTGTGAGCTTTATATGTATATTTTAAAGAATGATGTGTTGCCCTTTGTATCCTGACTTGTGAGCGTGGGTGTGTGTGTCACTATGAGGGTCGCGGGACCGACTGCACCTCTCTGGCTGTGGGTGAGTTGTGTTTCTGGTGTGCGTAATTCTTTGCGTGTGAGACGGCGTGTGACTGAAGGGGCATCTGATGGAGGGAGGTCGCAGAAAGTAGCTTGGAAGGGTGATTCGCGACTCTAAGCTGTGAGGTGACAGGCTCGTGGGAGATTGTAGCTGTGCTTGACTGTGCCTGGGGTCATATGTGTTTTTGTGGTGTGGGTATGTCGCTGTGTGACCGAGGTTGTTGAGTGGCTGCGTGCAAGCCAGACTGTATGAAGATGGGTATGTGTGATTCTGAATATTTGGACAGGTGGGACGTCACGGGCGCCAGTGGACTCGTGACCGTGTGTATATGATCCTGTGCCTCTTCTGCGGAATAAAGAGAATATGTTACATCTTCCTACAGCATCGGCTTTGTTTAAAGATTTAGACTGAAGATTTGCAACTTATCCACCAAATAACTTTGTCTTTTATATGGGGTCAAAATAAACCTTTTCATAAAGAAAAATGCAAATCATAACTTTTTAAAAATATGAAGAAATCTTTCAACTCTGGTGCTGTCAGGGGCCTTCGTCAGATAAATGTGAGAGTTTTTGGACTGAAAATGGCTTTATGCTTGGAAGGGCAGTGTGCCAAAGACTAGTGAAACTCACAGTTAGGGTCAGATGTCCTGGATTCTAGTCAAGCTTTGTTAAGTCCTACTTTCTTAAAGCAAAAACCTTGGCTCGTAACGGTAAAGAAATATTTAAGACCGTACACAGTCCATCAGGAAATAACTTATTTCAAATTATAACAACTTTTGCTCTTCTTCTTCCCTTTCTGAAAATTCAACCTGAAAGTCATAAGATGGGTTTCAGAGCAGGGTTTTGAAATCTGAGCAGATGTGGGGGGTGTTCGTGCAGGAGATGGCTTGGTGCCTGGTGACACAGCCCACTGGGTGCATTCTGAGTGGTAGAATGGACGGGCGTCAGGGAGTCAACCTGAGCAGGGTAAGGGGATTTCAGAGCCCAGGCCGCACGAAGAGGGCATCTGGAATGAGTTACTGCCACTGTTCAGTGAGGCATTCACGTGGGCAGATAGGAGGTGGTGAGCGTCAGAAACGCAATATTCACTTCTTCTTCTTACCAATCACAGCTTTTGCCTCACTCCGGTCTGCCTTCGTTATAGGGTAAGATTTATTACGATGCCCACTCGTGATAAAATTCCTCTTGCTTCCTGACAGTACTCATGTTGGAGCAAAGCCCTGCCTCCTGAAACCCTCCTAAAATCACCATGCACAAGCCCAAATTCTCCTATAAGTCTTTTCTGATACCCTCTTCCTGAGACGCAGCTCCCCATGGTGTGCATCCTCCTTGTCGTACGAGTGCTGAACCCAACTTGTTCAGCGGTTAGGGTGTTCCTGGGGACATTGATGGACATAATAAATGTGCAGCTAACTGTAACATTATTATTGTGGCAGCTTTTGCTCTCCTGGCCTTGGCCTCTGCTTACTTTCAAAATGCAGAAAGTAATTTTGAAATGCAGAGCCCTGCCCAAGGGGCCTTAGTTTCCCCAGAAGAGCTGTGTTAACCAAAGTAGTCGGGGTTTTCTCATCTAAATGAAATGGAGAAGGGTCCTGAAAGTGTCGTGTGGATGGATAAAGAAAAAACATGGTCTCCCACCTGTGGGATCTCTGCATCTTCTCAAAGATTCTCCAGGAGATTTAAGTTGAATGAGTGGTCAGGGCAAATGTAAAAAATGACTTGAGAACACTAGAGAACATTCTAGCCTAATCATCATTCAGATTCCTTCTTATTTTTTCAGAGATCCCAGTTAAATGCCAACTCTCTCTAGCAGAAAAGTAGATGCCACTATTAAAATATGTAACTTTGGGATTTACTTAATCGGCCCCCTCTGCACTGTGAAGCTGTTGAGATCAGGGACTGGGTCTGATTCATTTGCAAAACATCAGTCACTGCCTCCAAATACCAAGGAATGGGGGATTGAGCCAACAGTTCTCAGCGGCACCCAAAATAAGCCAAAGCAACCGGGTGACATTCTTGCTGAGGGAACAGTCCTGTCACACGGACTCAAGGAGAGGAACTCTTGCAAGAGGAGGGTCCTTCAGTTGTTGGGAAGGACTTGGGTTTCCCTCCCACTTCTTTAGTGCTTTATGTCATTCACCTGTATTATTTCATGTACTCTCTCACTGTCCCCAGGACTTAAGCATTACACCCATTAAGTTGAGGACAACTCTGAGTGACAAGAGTTTAAGGTAAATACTTCAAGTTGCACCACCATCCGAATACCCGCAATCCTAATTCTAGAAGGTGCTCCATTCAGGTTGTGGCCATATTCTTCCCGAGTTATTTTCTTTGTTGTCATTTCTGGGGCACGTGGCTTTGTTTTCTTTTCCCAACCTCTTTGCCCTTCGATGATGTTTAAGGTGTTTTATCACTTCTTCGATTTCCCTCCTTTATCTCCCTCCTTCCAAATACCTACTGGCTTGTAAATTTTTTTTCCTGTGGTTTTATTATTGTCGTTTTTTTTAAGTACCTAATATAAAGGTCAAATATTGTGGAACGTGTCACAAAATAAAAAGTATTCCCATGGTACCCTCAACCCTTATTTCCCTGTATGCTTCTGAGAAGCAGCTACTTCTCATCCTCATTTTTTTTTAAATTTACTTCCACATTTCTAAATTATATGCTTTCGTAAACTGATCTGTTTTAGATAATAGCAACTACTATCAAAGACGAGGACTTTGTGTCTTAGCAGCTCTCTTTCCAGTCTTTTCTCTCATGTTGCTCTGTTTCTTCTGAAGGAGTCCGTCAATTGCCTGCCATGGGGCTCTCACTTACTCCTCCCGTCTTCAGCATCGCGCCCCCTCCCTCACCTGTGCTCCAGGCTGAGCCCATGGTCCAGCCTTCCCAGAGTAAACCTGCGGTCTTCAGTCAGGCTAGAAAAGAGTCACGAGCCTGGAAAAACGGCTCGTTCGGTTATGCACTCCATGTTCTAAACACACTGGATGTGTGAATTCTGATTTCACATGGCCTTTCAGGTAATCCTATTTCCCACCCTCCCCTTCAGAACCTGCACCTCTGATTTCTGAAATGAGAACCTGCTTCCTTTCAGGTTCGGGTTTCCTCCTCCTGATGCTTTGATGAGCAGGCGTCTGCCTCTTTGCACAACTGTGTTGTTGCCAGCTCCTCTCCTCCTGTGGCCTTGAGTTTACACCTTCACTCCTATCTCCTGACTCATTAGTGAGGTTCCCGGAGGGAGGAAAACTCTGCTCAACTTGCCATGCCTATCAGTGGAGGAATCGCCCCTGTCCCTTCAAGGTTCTGTGACTCCCCAAATTCCTTATACTTTCTTCCCCTCTCACTCCTATATAGTGACATATATATAATATATCTGTTCAAGAAACACTAATGTCCACCACATGTAGGTGCCGAAACTCGAATTGTCAAGCTCTAACCCCTGATGGCTCTATAGGAAACCTCCTATAGTCTGGAGAGCGGACAGGCACATAGCCAAGCAGAGCAGAGGGTCCCCTCCAAAATGGGGCATCAGGGAAGGCTGCTCCAAGGGAGAGTTGACTAAACAGAGACCTCAAGAGTGGGAACAGGTCCAATCAAACCCTTCTGTGCCCCAACAAGACCCTGTGGGCACGATCCAGTGCATTCACGGAACCTGGGCACCCAACCGTCCCATGTCCTCTCATCTCTGCTCTGGGGGATTCTGCGGGGCTGTCTCTGTCACTGATATTCCCTGAGTGGGAGGAAGGCAGAAATCACTGAAGACTCAAATGGTCTTCTACCTATAGGAAATGGGGGTGTGAGATGTACGGGGCTTTATCTTGTGGTCATGGGCTGCAGTCTGAGTTCATTTTCTTAAATCATTTGTTTCAAATACTTTGCTTCTCCCTCAACCTTTAGCCCAGGCCATGTACCTCACCCGCTCCTCTGTCAGAGGGACACAGGATCCTACTCAAGGCCCAGGTCCTCCAAAGGAGTTAAACTTCTAAGTAGAAATGAAGACAGATTCAATGTTGTCTATTTATTGAATAATCAATCCTGGGGAAAGGGAAAAGAGAAGTAGGTTTGGGAAGAGACTGAGGAGTGAGGGAAGTCCCTGGGTCCTGCGCTGCAGGAGGAGGGGTCACTTGTAAAACTCATGCTCCTGTTCATCCTTCTTGATGACCGTCTTGTATGCCTTCTCGAAGTCCTTGGCCAGAACAATGTAGCGGTTCTCTCGGACGGCCAACATGCCACTCTGTTAAGGGGTGAGAGTTAGAATCTCCTCCCTACACTCCTTACCCCTCCCTAGTGGTGGTGGAGGGAGAGACAGACAGGGCCCAAGACCGCAAGGAAGTAATGAGGGACAGCAGGACTGCAGCGGAGTGGTCTCAGAGACGGTCTCAGTGGTCTTCGCCCACCCCAGCCCAATCCAGAGAAGAGTCACTCACCTCCTGACAGATGGAGTTGATATCAGCCCCTGAAATCTTATCTGGCCGGGCCACATCTGCAGTGGGTGAGTTAAGGAGACTTTCTGACATGACAGGGTGAATGCCTGGGGCTGGAAGTCACCTTGGGTTGTCTTTGTCATCACCCCACTCCCTGGACTTTGGTCTTCTACCTGCACAATCTGGGTGGCGGTGATGGCAAGGCTAGAGATGAAGATCCAATCCCTGTTCCCCACCAAGCCTCCCCTCACTCGCAGAGCAGGATACAATCTTCCAAGTCAACCTCCTCAGAGAGGTTCATCTTGCTGGTGATAGTGGAGAAAATCAATCTCTTCTGGCGGCGGTCAGGGAGTGGAAATTCAATTTTACGGTCAAGGCGTCCTGGCCGCAGCAGGGCAGGATCCAGGGTGTCTGCTCTGTTTGTGGCCATGATCACCTGGTATCGGGGACAGGAGGCTCAGACCTCTGTCCCCACTACACCCTCCGTCGCACCATGATACCTGCCCCCTCATGTGCCAGCCCCGCCTTCCCCGGATTCCCACACCACACCTCCCCTCGCCCACCCCGAACCCTGAACCTTGACATTGACGTTCTGGTCGAATCCATCCATTTGATTCAGCAGTTCCAGCAGGATTCTCTGAACCTCCCTGTCAGCTGGAGTGTGCGACAGTCAGTCCACGGCATTCTGTGCGACAAGCCTACCCAACACCCCAGCCCTGTTTGGGCATCACTCACCCCCTGTCTGGGCATCAAATCTCTTGGTGGCGATGGCATCAATCTCATCTATGAAGATGATGGCAGGTGCGTTCTCCTTGGCCAGGCGGAACACATCCCGGACCATGCGGGGGCCCTCGCCCAGGTACTTCTGTACAAACTCCGAGCCCACGACCCGGATAAACGCAGCTGATGGCAGGATGACAAGGGTTAGACAGGGATGGGTCTCCGGTAGGGCTCATTCTGCTTTAACTAAAACTGGGAATTCCCTGAGGAGAACCCTTCCTTCGGATGCCCACGCTGAGTCATTCTCCAACACCTCAAGGACCAGCCATCTGCTCGCATCCCACAGCCATCCAGCAGCACAAATCATGAACCCTGTCTACAGATGTGTTTTCTGGCCCAAGAGTTAACAATCAGCATATTTCGAAAAACAAAAAACAAATGTATCTATGCTTCGACATACAGAGAGAAGCGCTAGAGGCATTCACGGGACCTGAGATAAAGAAAATCTGGCTTTCTGAAGTGCTTGAAAAATCAGCAAGAAAACAGACAGGCTGCTATGCATGAAGGCGTCATATTGTCACGCCATGAGCTCCAACTTCCCCTTTGCTATATGGACCCACTCTACATCATACAGGAGTCAGGGACCACAGGCACGTCTTCTGACGTGATGACAGCTGGCAACGGGCTGAAGGCAAGTTTGTGCTGGGCCCTTCCTTTTTAACTCGTTTTTTAGAGTTTAATGTATAAAGCTGCAGCCCCTATTATTCTCTGTCCCCTTCCTCTGCTTAGTTGTTTTCATACATTTAGCACCACGTGGCAGATAATCTGTTCAATTATCTGTTCTAGACTTTCCCAACTAAGACATCGCCTCCAAGACTCCGTGAGGAATGGAGATTATCCTGTCCACTGCCATGTCTCCAATACCTAGAACACAGCCTGGCTCCTATTAGGTGCTCAGTAATATTCACCAAATGACTAACTTTCAGGTGTTGATTTCTTTTTCCCCAGCCATGCTGGGCGCTTCTCCAGGAAGGGATATATCTGATTTCATTGTTTCCCAGCACAGGGCCTGGGAAAGCAGAAGTCCAAATAACTGCTAAGCTGTTTAACAATCATGACAATGGCTAACATTTACTGTCTACTACATGCCAGATGTGCTACCAGAAGCTCTTCATCAATTTAATCCTCTGAACAAACAAGAAAAAATGGAATCAGAGTCACAGAGAGTAGTTACATAACTAACTTATATAAGTTACATAACTAACTTATATAAGTAGTTGTAGGGGAGCCAGATCTCAAACCAGCAGTCCAGTCCAGAAAACACACTGCTTACCCACTGTCTTCTACACTCTCTGGCTCACATTAGGATTTTAGTATGAGCCGAGCTCTGTCCTTAGGCTTTACAAATAGTAATACAGTGACTTCCAGACATCTTGTCTGGAACCTACAAGAATACATTTATAAACAACCGCAGTATATGTGTGTGTGAAACAAGTTTGACAAAATGGTCCGAGCTCTGTGTGGGATGGCCTCTAACATCTTTTGTTGCATTTTTTAAATGCTGGTTGCAACCCATGAATTGGAATTTGTAATTACTAATGGTTCACAATCCACCGTAGGAAGAACACGGAATCATTTTGTTAATTCTCACAATCATGCAGTGAAGTGAGTCTTCTATTAGATGGGGAAACTGAGGCACGAAGTGATTAAAGTCACCTGTCCAGGACTGCACAGCCAATGAGTAAGAAACACAACGGGGCCCTGACCCCAGAGCCTGTGTTCTTCATCACTGTGCTGTGCCACTTCCTGAAGAGGATGAGAGAGCAGGGAGCAAAGTCAGAATTGCCCAGAAGGTCAGAGCTTGCAGGAGGCCCGAGTGGCTCACCGGTGGTGTGATGAGCCACAGCCTTTGCCAGCATCGTCTTCCCACAGCCAGGCGGGCCGTACATGAGGACGCCTCGGGGAGGATCGATGCCAATCTGAAAAGCAGAGGTGGGGAGAGGATGAGCCAGAGAGTCCTGTCACCAACCTGAAATTCAGTAGGGCCCTTTCTGTCCCTGCTCCTCACCTGTTTATAGAGCTCAAAGTGTGTAAGCGGAAGCTCCACAGCCTCCCGCACCTCCTGCTTCTGGATGTCCATGCCCCCAATGTCCGCATACATCACGTCTGGCTTCTGGTCTGATGGCAGAGCAGAGCTAGGGCTCCCAGCCTGGCCCACAGGGTCCCTCCAGGGGTCCCCGGCCCTGGCCCCTCCTCACCTGAGGTGAGCATCATGATGCTGCTGTCGGCCTCGGGAGGCAGCACATCCACCAGGGCGTTGCTGTGCTTGTGGAGGGCCACCGAAGCATTGGGCTTGAGCAGCTCCCGGTCAATGGTGCTCAGGATGCGCACATAGTAGTTGGAGCCTTTGGGAAAGGGAAGGGGGAAGTGAAATAAGAAGCGCCAGACCCTTGGCACTGTCCCCTCCCCACAACCTCACAGTTGCACCCTCCAGGCCACCAGTATCTCTCTCTCGGACCGACTGACCCCCTCTCTGGGCCTCTAGCAACGCCTCCTCCAGTCTGTCCCCCACATTCATGCTGACAACATCCTTGTGCATTTATAGCGTGGCTCTCTTGAGCTCCAGCCCCAGGGGTCCAGCAGCCTCTTGGAATGCCTCCCCCTGGATATCTCTCACCCACCATGTCCTTCTGTATCCTGCGCGTCTTCCCCCAAATTGTGCTGTTCCTCCCGGGTCTGTCTCAGAGAGGCCCACAGTCCCTAGTCACCAGCCAGAGCCCCAAGCCTCATCCTGGACTCTTCTCCCCTTTCCTCTGTAGCCCATCTGTCACTACAACCCATCAGTCACTATTGCCTTCCACCCAGCCTCCTAAATGTCTCTTCAACCAGCCTCTCTTTTCCTCCCCCTGGACCCTGCCCTAATCCAGCCCTGTTCTCTCCCATCTGGGTCTTGGCACCATTTCCTCCTCGCCCAGCCTCCAGTCTCACCTCTCCAATCCACTTTCTGCATTTATAGCAGCGTGCACATGTCTCTATCCAGTCTCAATCTCTCCCCTAACCTTCAGGCCTGGCTGTCTAGCAGCCTCCTAGACTACTTCTGGTGATGTCCTAGGTTGCCCTCGCTGTCTCCCCGCACCCACATCCTCTGCCCGTGTCACCCTGGGGGCAGCCACATTGTCTCTCTAAGTCCTACAGGTCAAAGACCTCATTCTGGATCTCTCCCTCCCTTTACCACCTCACTACCGGCCCATTGGTCTGATTCCAGGCTCAGTCACACACCTTTCCCCACAACCTTTACAAGAAATGGTTTCGTCCACAGGAGCAGAGGCCAGAAGCAGTAAAGACAGGTAAGAAACAGAGACAGTGACCATCATGAAGGCAGGGCTTGGACCCACGTTAATAACAGCAGCTACCACATACTGAGCCCAATTTCTTAATGCTTCGCCCATGGTTTTAAAGTGTAGGTGCCAATCCAGAAGGAGTCATGAAATCAATTTAGAGAGTCACAACCAGAACATAACTTAAAGCAAAATGGACTTAAACAGAATGGAAAAGCAAATAGAGTATGTCACACAGTAAGGCTAAATATCAGTTGGTCAAACCTTTACTATATAAATTACATACACACAGACAGAGAGAGAAAGAGAATGTAAAATACATTTCCACTTTAGCATCAAACTCAAAATACTCTGAAAAACACCATTACACTTGTCTTCCTTGTGTGCTGTTGTAAGACCCTCGCACAGTTCCTGGCACATGGTGGGAAACATTTAACAGCTGTTGAATGAACAGATAAGTGAATGAGGTACCCTCCACCCCCCAACCCTCACACACCTGTGGTGGAGCCCACGATGGCTGTATTCTGATCCACAGCCTCCAGAAATTGACCGATAACTAGCGGGATGCTCTGGATTCGCTTCACCTCCTCCTGTGCATGGAGGAATTCCTTCTTCAGATTCTTCTGCTCGTCCTTGATGTACTCCTCCTGCACCTCCAGGAACTCCAGCTCTTGCTGCAGCTTCTGTGAGCAGACAGGGGAGAGGCAGGGGCTGCGTCCAGGCCTCGCTGAGCCAGGGAATGGCAGAGCTGAGGGAAGTATAGGCTGCTGGGGCCTGCGCAGGATCCCGCTTAGGGCTCAAGTACCTTGTAGCGGCTGTACAGGTCCTCTAGGTCCTCAGGCTCAGGCCCCAGGAACGAAAGGCCAGTCTGGGGTCGTGACACTGACAGTGCTGGGATCTCATCCTAGACCAAGGAGGGAAACTCAGGGTGGAAGAAGAGGGTCCCCTCATGAAAGAATCGAGAGCCCCCTCCCCACTTCACAATAAAGTCACTCATCCTCTAAAATGTTCCTGATGCCACCCATCCCCTAAAAGACCCCTTATATATGAACTAGCCTTCCAAACAATCTTTTGCTATTATGTGCCACTTGTAACGTCCCCAATGTCCCCAAATCCTAACTAGGGCCTAAATGTCAACGCCTTACCACACCCCAAAGCCCTCCAGCGCCCCTCAACGAGGTTTCTAATGTCAATCACATACGTGGCTATCATATAGGCTGTTAAAGTCACCCTGCTTTCAAACTGCCCTGGCATTATCCAGTTACCCCCAAAAGATCCCTCATGTCACAAAACCCCAACTCACATTAAGCCCTCATGTCATCCAGCTCTCCAAACAGGCCCCAAATATCACTTGGCCAGACCCCAGATATTACTTAGACCTCCAACACCAGCCAAGCCCCGAACACCAGTCAGCTCTCCAGCCCAGTCTTGGACATCATTCGGTCCCAAGGACGAGTCCTACACATTACTCACCACCCAACTCATCCCCAACCCCGCCGAGACGTCGATGTCACTAAGCATTCCCAACTACACCTCGAAATCATTCAGTCCCTAAGAACCTCTAACGTCACTCATTCCCCCAGCCCCGCTTTCCGAGGCTAACTGCGTTCCAAACATCATTCAGCCACCCAGCCCAGGCCTCTGGACGACCCGAAGCTCTCCACCGAGGCCTCCAAAATCAGCTAGACTTGGGCCGGGGTCCCTGCAGTCACCCAGCAACCCACTCAGATCAGCCTCGCCCTCTCCCTGCGAGCCGGACCCCACCGAACCTGAGCTTTCTCCACCAGGATGCCTATCTCCTCCATAGTGACCAAGCCCGCCTGTGTGTGGCCCGGCCTGATCTAGTCACCGCTTCCGCCGACGTCACCGGAAGACGAGGCCTGGGTGGATTCTGGGATACGTAGTTTAAGACGTCGCTGAGAGTGGGCCGGGTGGGCCCAGGTAGGAGGATAGGAAGTCCTCGCCCTGCGCTCTGCCCTTAAGAAACGCTCTTGCGCTCTCCAGGACCTCGCGGGCGCGTGCGCAGTAGCGCGCGGTAGCGCCACCGCGCGCGGCGTTTTCGGTGCCGGGTTTTCCCGCTAAGGCGGCACTGCTGTGTCACTCTTTCAATTGAGGAACTTCTCAGAAATCTGTCAGCGAGGGGCTGAAGACCCCCTCGGCGTCTTGGGGCCGCGGTCCGGGCCCCACGTGGACTGTGCTGGAGGATTGTCCGCGGGGGGGGGGGCGACAAGGCCCAGGCTGCCGCCTAGAATGACACCGCTTGGGGCCGCCGTGAGGAGCCCCGAGCCCGCGTTAGCGTTAGCAGGCAGTCAGACCCCGGCGTGTGAGGGCTGGAGAAAATGAGGGGGCGGTGCCAGGAGTTGGGTCACACGGGTGTAAAAGAAACGGCAGGCCAAAATGGAGCGGCTTTTGCTAAACCAGTCGCCAAAATTTAAACCAAATTGCAGTTTTAGCCTCTCTCTGGAGTGGATTTTAAACCGATCAATCTGAAGTTTCCTGATCTATACTACTGAGGTAATCTGCTTGATAAGATCCTCTGCCTTCTGCGAAGCCTGAAATTAGCCACTCTTTAACCCACTCTTTTAGTTTCTTAGTCCCAGCTTTCTGCATATGAAAAACTTCCGTTATGTACAGTTCATCAGAGCGCCCTTCTAGGTACCAGCTGGGATGCTGCCCAACTCATGACTTGCTTAATAAAGCCAATTAGACCTTTGAATTGTGTTGAATTTTGTTCTTCAACACGGGATCTGTAGCCCAGTGTCAGGCCCAGTGCTTAAGTCTTGTGTGCATCAATTCATTGGAATATCTTGATAGACATTATGTTCCCTCTTTCACTGGGAAGGAAACAGGCTTAGAGCCATGAGCCACTTGCCAGTCACAAATCTGTCTGTTCCCAAATCCTGTGTTTCTGGCCCCAGGGTTACACTGCCGCTCAGCACCTACAGTTCTAAGTAGGGGCGTACCTGGAGAGAGATTTCCAATTCTGTTCTACCACTGCAATGAAGTAAACAAATAAAACAACACATAGGAATTTTTTGGTTTCCCCATTTGTATAAAAGTTACGTTCATTTCATCTGTAGTCTATTAAGTGTCTTGAAATATGTACATCCCTTATTTTAAAAATACTTTATTGCTGTACATGCTGTCATCTAACTGTACTTGCTAACTGAGCCTCCAGCAAGTCTTATTATTTTTGCTGGTGGAGGGTCTTGTCTTGATATTGATAGCTGCTGACTGATCAGGGTGGTAGTTGCTGAAGGTTGTATTTCTTAAAATAAGAATACAGTTTGCTGCATCAGTTTGTAACTGAACACAATAGGTTTGCTGCTTGGGGTGTTCTATTCAAGATCGAGAGGTGGTAGGTAGTTGTATTTACTTGCAGCAAGTAAAGGAGACATTCACTTGAGGCATCACAAACTTCCCATCTTCCCAAAGGGAGGCTTAGCCATTGTTTGTATACACTATTGGTTAATTACGTGTCGATTTCTTCTTTGCAGTTGGCTGAACTTGGGTTCTGGGCAGCTCATCCAGTTATAACTGGGCCTGCAAAATACTGCGCTACATTTTAACATTTAGCAAGAATAGCATGTAGTAAGGACCCTCAGACCTTGAGACCCGGTCCCCCTAACAAATTTCTCTGTAGCATGCCATGCTGTGTGATAGCATTTTATCCACAGTAGAACTTTCGAAATTAGTGAATCCACTCAAATCCTACCACTGCTTTATCAACTAAGCTTATGGAATATTCTAAATCTTTTGTTTTCATTTCAACAGTATTAACATCTTCATTAGGAGTATACACGTGACTTTTTCTTTCACTTGAACACTTAGAGGCCATTGTAGTGGTGTTGATTGGCCTAATTTAAGTATCATTGTGTCTCAGGGAACAGGGAGGCCTGAGGACAGGGAGAGAGATGGGGGCACAGCCAGCCTGTGGAGCAGTCAAAACAGTTTATCACCATCTATGTGGGTGCAGTTTGTGATGCCTCAAGAGAACGACAATAGTGACATCAGAGATCACTGGTTACAGATCCCATGACAAATATAATAATAATGAAAAAGTTTGAAATTTTGCAAATGTAACAGACAGGAAAATAAATGCTGTTGGGAAAAAGGCTCCAAGCAGGGTTGCCACAGTCCTTAAAAAAGCGCTGTCTGTGAAGCATGTTAAAGCAAAGCACAACAATGCGAAGTGTGCCTGTAAACGTTTATTGAATTATAGATACAGAAAAATCCACAGATCATTGCTCGCAGTTCGATGAATTTACACAGCGATCACACCCTCATAGCCAGTACTCAGATCAAGACACCAAACGTTAGCAGCTCCCAGAATCCCTGCATGTGCTTCTTTCTGGCATCCATCCCCTATGAAAGTTATCACTACCTGATTTCTAACAGCATGGACTACTTTTGTCTGTTTCGAACTCCCTAGATACTCATATAGTGTGCATTGTGTGTTTGCCTTCTTAACATTCTGTTTGCACAATTCATATTGTATATAGGAATAGTTCTTTCATTTTCATTTCTGTATGGTTTCCACTGCATGAATATGTCTAAAACTGAATAGTTTCTAGTTTCGGGCTATACTGGTGCTATGAATATTCTAGTACATTTCTTTGATGAACATATGGGAATATACCAAGAGCGGGCTTGCTGGTCACAGGGCAGGTATGGTTCAGCTCTGGTGGATGCTGTCAAACTGTACTAACTTGCACTCCCACCAGCTGTGCATACACTTAGTATTGTCTGTCCTTACAATTTTGTTCCATTCTGGTGGGTGCATCAATGGATTGTCACACCGGACACCATTTGTGCATTCTCAGTTTTAGCCGGGCAATTTCCAAACCATGATCTCTGAATTTTTACAAACGCCCTCAGAGGTAGTTTTGCTTTTCCTCATTGTACAGATGAGGAATCTGTGGCTCAGACAGGGGGAAGCCACTTCTACTCAGTCACAAAGAGAATTAGTGGCTCCTGCTCAACGTCAGCCCTAAGTTGAGGGAACCAGAGATTGGTCAGATTTAGTCCTTGCCGTCCTTGCTTAAGGTCCTAGTTTTTTTTATTTCCACAAAAAAGGAAAAATAACAATAAAACAAATGCTTTCTTTTTTTTTTCTCGTTGACAACTCTTAGTTCTGTCTTCAAGGTCTCCATCTAATACTCAAAAGGAATCCTCAGTTTCTCCTTGAGGCTTGGAATCCGTCACTTCAAACGGAATGTGTCATTTTCCTCCATGCCTCTCGTTCCCCATCCTCCCAGTTTCCAAGCTTCAGACTCAGATCTCTGTGAAGGCTTTGCCTTTGTCCCCCCCAAGCTCAGTCAAATCATCAGCAAGTTCTCTCTTCCCCTTTGGTAATGACACATGAAGGTATCTCTTTGGAATGTTTATGGAAAATAATCACAAAAAGCCATTTCCTGAACACTGACAATGTACCTTGTTCTTTGTTAAGAACTTTAGCTCATCACCTCATATAATCTTCACAACAACTTTGGGAAGTGGATAGTAAAAATATTCAACATTTAAACAGTCTTTACTTGGTGACAGAGAGTCCTAAATGCTTTATACATATCATCTGACTTAATCTCAGATTAAAATGAGATTTGAAGTGGGAACTCTTGTCTTACTTTTTCAGGTCCTTCATGAGAAATGAGGCTCAGAGAGGTGAAATCAGGCCCAAGGTCACAAGGCAAGTAAATGGTAGGGCTGGCATTCAAATTCAGAGCCTGTGCTCTTAAGCCCATATGATAGTTATTTAGATTTGCTGATGATATTCGACAGGTAAACCAGTCATTCTCAGGGAGGTGGACTTCAAATCACTTAGGGAGTTTTTCAAGCTAGACCCACCTATCATTTTGACCTTCCCTCCCATACCCAGTTAAGAACCAACCATCTAGATAATTTAACAGATGGGCATTTAACTAGAGCCGGAACCATCTGAGTTGACAAAATTCATCTCAGTTCAAGCCCAGGGCTTTCTTCCTCTCACCTGCATTGCCTTCTGAAAGAAGCCCTGAGCAGCTGTTTTGAGTGAGGGTGTTCCCAGATCTGGGCCTTTAGAGCCCTGGGTGGGCCAAGTGCATACGGAAGCCAGCAGAGAAGTAAATAAAGACAGCTGGGTTGGCAGAGAACCTATTCCTCACCTACAGAGTGGCTGAAACTCAGCTCCAGCCATGATCACCAGGCCTGAACGTAGGCCCATCGCTACCAGGTCTGATGTTCAACAGAAGTTGAAATTTGGCAGCATTTGAAACCTTGCTCCCCAGCCTGTGTTATCAGTTCAGCGCACATAAACTCTTACAAAAATTATCCAGGTTTGGGTGTTTCTTACCTTGGATTGGTAGTTTTCAGAGGTGAGTGGTGGGAGGTGGGGGAAGTGGGTGAAGACAGTCGAAAGATAAAAACTTCCAGTAATAAGATTAAATTAGTTCTGGGGATGTAATGTACAGCACGTTGTAGCCACCAGCCCCCGATAGACACACGGACCACCAGAACTCAGTGAGTTATAGGAAACACTCTTTATTCAGCCAGCCGGGTCTGCCAGGGGTACGCAGACCCCAAATTAAGCAGCCCGAAATGTAGAGGTACAGGGTTTTTAAGCCCTAAACCCCATTCTTCATTCAGACTGAACACAAAAGTCTATTTTTCTTTTATTTACTAACTGTCAACCTACAGGTCGGTTGTGCAAGCAGGGGTACAGAAGCAGAAAGCTTATTGTTAGAACGTTATGTTCCTATGGGTGATAGCCAAGCAGTCATTTCCCAGCCAGCACAACTTTAGTTAACAATACTTTATTAAATATCTAATTTTTTTTTTTGCAAAGAATGTATCTTAAAAGTTTTCATCACAATAAAAAATACTGTATCTGTGAGGCAATGGGCATTAACTAAACTTATTGTAACAATCATTTAGCAATGTATACATTCATGGAATTATGTTCTGTGTATACATACAATGAAACAACATTATGTTGTACACCTTAAATGAATACAATGCTATATGTCAATTATATATCTCAATAAAACCGGGAAAAAAATCTTAAACAGAAAAAAGAGTGATCCATGGATTTGAGGAGTATTTTTATATGCAGATTTGGAGTTTCACTCTTTTCTAGAGTTTCCTTCCCATAAAAAAAAACCCTGAAAGTAATATAAAATGTTATTGAATGTCAACTATAATTGACAAAAAAAAAGAAGTAAAGAATCCAGATTTTCAAGTGAAATCTTTTCATTAATGATGACAATAAATTCGAACTCTTAAAAACATCATAAAATCCACACAAAACCCATCCTAGGGCTTCAGACAGTGGGTAGATGTTCCCTGAATGGACAGCTTTACTCATCCCAGAGTGTAGGGAGGGGTCTGAATCATTCAGAAGGCAACAAGAATATGGGGCAAAGGGTGGGTAAGGATTAAATTCAGGGAAAAGCAAATGTAAATGTCTGATGATAACTGGTGGGTTAAATAAAATTTGAACCATCCATCTATTATGGAGTGTAACATAGTTATTTTAAATTAAATTTATTGAAGTGGCATTACTAATAAAATTATATGGGTTTCAAGTGCACAAGTCTATAATGCATCTTCCGTATATTGCATTGTATGTTCACCACTCAAAGTCTAATCTCCTTCTGTCACCACATGTTCAACCGCCTTTATTCTTTCTACTTCCCCCAAACCCCTTTTTCCCTCTGGTAACCACTATACTGTTGACACAGTTTTTAAAAGCGGTGTAGATTATTTAATTATATGCACTGTCTAAGAGAAGAAATAGATGACAAAGCAATAAAGTATAAACGCTTTTTAGTAATCTTTTTATTTTGAAATTTATAGAAAACTTTTAAGAATGATATCTGCTCTTTGCCCAGATTCCCCAGATGTTAACACTTTAACACATTTGCTTTCTCATTTTCTTTTGCTCTATTTTTGTGTACCTATAGATGTGTGTGTGTATTTATACATACATACATGTTACACATATATCTAGCTATATATATTTAAGAAATAAGACACTGCTGGGATTTTTATTGGATTGCATTAAATCTATAGATCAATTTGGGGAGAATTGGTATCTTCACAATACTGAATCTTCCCGTCTGTGAATGTAGTATGTCTCTCCATTTATTCAGTCCTTTGATTTCTTTCTTTAGTGTTTTGTCCCCTTTGGCATACATGTGGTAGATTTATACCTATTTCATTTTTTCAAGCTATTTAAAATAGTACCTTTATAAAAACAGGTATAATTGGTATACAATAAACTATACATATTCAGAGTATATTTTGATACATTTTGTCACATATATACACACACATAAAACCATCACCGGGATCAAGATAATGAACATATCTTTTACTTTCAAAAGGTATTTTTTTTGTAGAATTCATTCACTCATTTGTTTTTTATTTATCAAATATTTATTAAGAATCTAATTTTTTAAATTTATTTTTAAATTATACAATATTATACAATACAATACAATATTATATTAGTTTGAAGTATACAACACAGTGATTAGACATTTACGTACCTTATGAAATGATCACCACTATAAACTAGTATCCATCCGACTTCGTAATAGTCACTATCCCTTATGCTGTACATTACATCCCTGTGACTTATTTTGTAACTGGTAATTTGTATTTCTTACCCCCCTTCACCTGTTTGGCTCAGCTCCCTACCTCTCCCATCTGGCAAACATCAGTTCCTTCTCTGGATCTAGGAGTTTGTTTCTGTTTTGTTTTGTTTGTTCATTTGTTTTGTTTTTTAGATTTCACATATAGGTGAAATCATGTGGTATTTGTCTTTCTCTATCTGACTATTTCACTTAGCATAATACCCTTTAGGTCCATCCATCGCAAATGGCAAGATTTCATTCCTTTTTATGGCTGAGAAAAAATACATACATATACATATATATGTTTATACATATATGAGCATCTTCTTTATTCATTCTTCTAGCCACAGACACCTAAGTTGCTTCCATATCTTGGCTATTGTAAATAAAGCTTCAATGAACACAAATGTATATATGTTTTCGAATTAGTTTTCTTTTCTTTGGATAAACACCCAAAAGTGGAATTGCTTAATTTTTGGAGAAACCTCCATACTGTTTTCTACAGTGGCTGCATCAATTTACAATCCCACCAATGGTGCACAAGGGTTCCTTTTCTCCACATCCTTGCCAACACTTATTCTTTGTTGTTTCCTTGATAATAGCCATTCTGACAGGTGTGAAGTAATATCTCATCGTGGTTTTGATTTGTATTGCCCTGGTAATTAGTGACGTTGAGCATCTTTTCATGTGTATGTTGGCCATCTGTATGTCAAATGTTTTTTCTGCATCTATTGAAGTGATCTTACAGTGCTCAATCTTTATTCTGTTAATATGATGAATTTCATTAATTGCTTTTTATTGTTGAATGAACCTTCTATTCCCAGGATAAACCCTACTTACTTGGCTGTTATGTATTACTCTTTTTATATATTGTTGGATCTAATTTGTTAATATTTTGTTAAGGATTTTCCTGTCTATGTTCATGGGGATATTTACTTATAGTTTTCTTATTTTGTAATGTCTTTGTCTGGTTTCTGCCCAGTGGCTGATGCACCCACTACCCACGGCCACAGCCCTGACTTCTGCTCGTTTGGTCCACCTGGGCCTAATAGCGTCCATGGCCACTAGAGTAGCCCAGGGCTCAGCTGTGAGACAGGTCACGGGCAGTGCCCTGAGGGAGCCTTCATCAGGGGGAGCTCAGAGCCCCCCAACCCAGCCTGAAGCTCAGCAGGCCCCTACCTGTGCTGCCCCCAGTCCCTGAACATGGGGTCCTGCGCCTATGATATTGAGCAGTTCCTAGACTGCTCCATCACTCAGAGTGACCCATATAGTGAAAAAATCTGCTAGTACAATCAAACAGTGCTTTTTCTTGAGACAGTCATCATACATATATATACAGCTTATATATGTATACCTTGCATCTTATCACACAGAATGTTAAAATGATGTGTACTTAAGGGTAGAGATTTAACAAAATTAATAATTTTTACCGTTTCATCAAGGACCTTCTTAAGTAGAACTGGTTTTTGTCATTGCATTTATTATTGTTATTTCTGTGTGTTTGCTTTTTCTGTGAGTGTTTGTAAAAAACATAATGACTTCTAGGTCATTTGAGGCAAGGGCCAGCAGTTTTACCCACCAGGGTTTTTGCACTGTCTGTGCAATTGTCAACACAATGAAAAATCTGAATAACATCTTAGTTTTATTATAAAATAATTTTGGCCTCAGGGACCCTCTGAAAGGGACAGGGACACACAGGGGCTTGTGTATTCCACTTTGAGAACCACTCCACTAAGGACAAAGATAGGGAAGAGTTCGGGGTTCTCCCACAGGAATAAGAAAAAGAGAGCACATACCCCAGCCTGGAGGTTGTAGTCAAACCGAGACCCGAAGGACAAGCAAGAATCAGCCAGGTAAGGGAAGCATAAGAGCATTCCAGACTAAAAGATGGGGGACCAACGAGATGTGTGGGAGACGTGGAGGGTGCGACCAGGACTGATGGGTTGAGAGAGGAGAGGAGACCTGAGGGCATATTATGGAATATATGCTGGATGTCATGCAGGTCCATCGGTGGTACCGGTAGGAACTAGGTGCAAGCCCACCCAGCAGTGGGCAAATCAAGCAGGCAGGAATCGCAGTGCCAGGGCTGGAAAACTAAACTGTCATCGGACCACAGCGTACAAAACTAGCCCAGGACCTGCATGCTAAATCTAAGCAGGTGACTGCCTGCTAAAATGGAAGCGTTAAATAGGACCAGAGTTTCCTACCATAATATCTAAAATGGTTAGGAAGTGATAATATCTGAAATGTTCAGGGACATCCTACAAAACCCAGGAAAATGGTAACCTGGTTGACAAAAGACAATGAACAGATGCCAACACTGAGATAAAGTAGATGTTGGAATTATCTGACAAAGGTCGAAAGTAGCTGTTATAAAAATGCTCATCAAGAAATTACAAACACCTTGAAACAAATGAAAAAGAAAAAGAAAATCTCACCAAAGCAATAGAAAATATAGAAAGGAACCAAATGGAAATGATGAAACTCAAAACTACAATAACCAAAATAAAAAAGGACTCAAGAACAGAACGCATATGACAGAGGAAAATACAAGTAACTCTGAAGACAGAACAATAGAAATTACCCAAGCCAAAAAATCAGAGAGAATTGGCTGGGGGGTGGGGGACAAAAACTAACCAACAAAATCTAAGAGAACCTGCAGGACAATTACGAAATACTTAACATTTGTGTTACATTTTAACAAAAAGGGAGAAGAAAAAGAGTGGGGCTAAAAATGAATGTAAACTTAAATTGATTAAAAGTAAAATTTGTTTATTAAAATTTTAAAAATTCAGTTCCTCCATTACATTAGTCATATTTCAAGAACTCGATAGCCACATGTAGCTATTGCCTACCCCATTGGACAGCACAAAATATGAAAATGTTCCTCATCAGAGAAAGTTCTATTAGCTTGGTGGCCATGGCCAAAATCTCCTGGAGAAAAGAGACAGAGAAAAAAGCAGAGAAAGAGAACCTGAGCACCACCAATATGAAAGGGGTTGTTGTAAGAAACAGACCAAAGTAACACAAGAGCCAGAAGAAAGTGATGTCATGAGGCCAAGGCATTAGTAATTTTCAAGGAGGAAGTGTGCATGTCAAATTTTCCAGAGAAGGAGCTAGAACCAACGGATGAATATGAGGTCTCTGGAGAGTTTAGCAAGGCAGCTTCCATGTGCATGAAGTCAGAGTGGGGTGGCGGGGAACTGGTGGGGGCCAGGTGCGGAACAGAACACAGGTGTAGCCGGACTAAAACCAAAGGGATTTCCATGAAGCAAGGGAGCAGAAAGCCAGTGTCACATGGGAGGATTAGGAGGTCAGCCTCAGCTTGGGTTCTCTGGAAATGACTCAAGCAGAAAGTGTTGTCCGGATGCCAGATAAGGAGTTCGCAGGTGGATGGCGGGGGAGGGTGCACCAGGCGGAAAGCACTGCACAGGCCACGGCCAGGTGGACGGTGCCGGAAGCAGGCTGGGGAGCATCCTGCCGCGAGACTGGACCTGCACTTACAGGGACTGGGCGGCATGGAATGGTCCTGAGCAGGGGAGGAACAAAGATTGAGGTTAAACTTCAGGGACAATACTGGTGGCGGCTTATGCAAGATGGAGCTCCCCAAGCGGGTAGGGAGACCCCTTATGGGATCCAGAGTACAAAGAAACAAAGTTAGAAATTACTCGTCCGAATTCAGCCGCAGAGAGCAGATTTGCTCCAGCTGTGCCTGGTTTGTAAAGCCCAGACAAGCCAGAGGGTCCCAGGAGTCTCAGTGGGCACGACCAGCTCTGCCCCCTGCGGATCTGCCTGCAGGGAGAAGCCCGAAGCTCACACACACACCGACCGTTTATTTGGGCTGAGAAAGGCTGCCGGTGGTGGCACAGGTGTGGCTTCTCTGACCATTGGAAAGTGTCCCCACAGGTTATCTCTCCCTCTCAGTGGGATTCCTGAGAATAGAAATGAAGCAGGGCACAGGGTGTGGCATGCACACACCTCACACTCACAGCCTCCACACACTCCTCCCCCTTCCCTTCCCCCCCCCCACCCTGAAAAGGCTGAGAAGGTCCCAGGGGTGTCGAACCCAAAACAAAAAGATTTCCCACCACCACCCCACTTCTGGGGGCTGCAGACAGCAATGGCGGAGTCTGAGGGGGGAAGGCTTCTCTCAGGGGTCAGCCAGGGCTTGGAGGAAATTGGAGGGGCAGAATCGCACCCTAATTCTCTGCCACTCCTCGTTTCTCTGTCTCATACTACGAGAGGGGTATCTGACATGGAAGGTTGTAACGTCTTGGTTTGCAATGGCTGCTTCTTCCTCAGGAACTCCTGTAGCTCCCCCCCCTTCTTTCCCTCAGGGAACCCGATGACCTCTCTGCCCATGCCAGGCTCCTCAGGGACCCAGGCATCCCTCTCCCCACAGACCCCGTGATTCACCCGACCCCCTGCCTATTTCTTCATAGCTCTGGCTTTCATCCAGTCTCCTGTTTGCTCACTTCGCTTTCCTGGTTGACTTTGGGTCCCGGTAAACTCTGAGGCTTTATCTCTCCCTCTGGGAACCTGCCTTGGGTGGGGGATGTCAGAGCCCCCACCCACCCTGGCCACCCAGAGGTGATAAGAGAGGAGGAGTCCTGGGGGCAGCAGCTGCTGGGTGTTGGAGAGGATGCCTCTGCTCTGCAGCTGCCGTTTCCAGGGGAGACTCCCCAGCAGAGTGCCGGGGTCAGGAGGAGGGGAGCGGGGCATAGCTCAGGCCAAACCCCCAGGAGGAACAGACTCCGGCTCAGAAAACCCATGCCACCGTCAGCGGTCTCTTCTCCCTGTTGCGACTGACACCCATCCCCTATCCCCGACAGGTCCTGGGTTGATGGAGGACACAAAATCACCCGAAACTTGTTCAGCCAGTCCCTTTTCAGGGCAAGAAAACCTCCTAGAAAACAAATAATTCTCCAGGAAGTGGAACCTGATACCTGCATGGAAAACGGAGGCCTCCATGCTTCCCCAGGCCCCTCCGCCCCCCATTCCCACCAGAGGGGCCCGCCTCCTGTTTATAGTCCTTGAGAGTTTACAGCGGGTCCTTTGGGAGATCAACAGGCCCAGCGAGAGGAGTTTTGATGTTCCCATTTCACAGCCAGCGTCTCCAGGAGGCCCCGTGGGACCGGGGATGGAGGCCTTGTGTCTCACTCAAAAGGCCTGGGGCAGGTGCTCAGATTCCTGCTCATCCCAGACACTGGACACCTACCTAGTGGTGCCTGGAAACAATAGTGGGTGGTTGGAGATTAGCTTGTAAGGACTGGGGAGCAGCCAGGACCCGGATGCAGGTTCTTTGTTATTATTCCTGGCAGGAGCCAAGGGAAGAATCTGCAGGCAGGTTCTAATCAGCAAACAAGACCAAATACTGTCTTCCACCCCACTGCCCGCTCCCCAACCTCCCCCGCCAGGGAACCAGGGCCTCAGCACCCTGCTCCCCAGCTGTTTCCCTCAGGAACACCGCCCTTCCAGAAACAAATTTCCCAGAAAGCTCCCAGGCCACAGCCACCACCTGTTCTCCCACCCCTCAGGATCCAGGTGTCCAGGCTTGCCCTCCACCCTTCATAGGCTTTCGGGGTCCCCATTCCACCTGGCCCTGGAATCAGCAGCCTCCTCCAGGAAGTTAGGACTCTCTGCTTGGCATGTGACCCAGGGTGTGGCCTGAGGAGCCAAGAAACCCCACTATATAGCCCAGCCCAGGGGCTAGGCTTGCAGCTCCAGGGACCTGCAGGTGAGAGAGGCTGGGGTCTCGTTTGGAAGTGGGACATCAGGTCTCCTATTCTGACCCCTGTCCTGCCCTCCCCACCCACCCCCAGACCCACTGGACATCCAACTCCCCTACACACACACACTGGCTCTTCCATCCAGCCCACCTCAGCCTTCCTGGTGCTCATGTGGCCGTCGTCCGGAGACTGGGCCCTGCTGTCCTCTCTGGGACAGTCTCTGGCAGGAGGGGCAGGCCAGCTTCCTATGACCCCTTCTCTTTTCTCCCTGCAGACATGGGCTCCCTACAGAGCTGGTGGACACTCTGGGCCGGAGCAACCCTCCTGTGGGGTAAGTCAGACCGAGAACTCATCCCTGTCCTCGTTCCCATCTGGGGGACTCTGCCTGCCTGGGTCAGCACCCTCCGTTCGTGCCCCCTCCACAAACCCATCTCCTGACCTCACCCCAGGCTGGCTGCGATTGGAGAGAGGCCCCTTAGGCTCTGCAGAGAAATGCGGTAAAAATCACCCAGTCTCTCTTCTGTAGTCCCCAAATTGAAGTATGCAAGAAGTGCCGCCGCCTTGACTTTCTGCAGCTCCAAGTTTGACTCTGAGCCTTGTTCTGCTGAGGTGGCAGACGGTTTCACCACAGTTATTCTTGGAGGGCTTGGTGCCCAGTTCTCCAGAATAACGTCCAGGACTAGAGTCTTGGATGAAGCCAAAGGACTGGGGGAGGGGCAGGATGCCAGACCCCTCCGGTCACTAGTTAACATCCATTTAGCTTGCTTCTGGAGCATTCATTGTCCCTGATTCCTTGGCCCCATGGGACACTGGGATACCCTTCAAGGCTTCCCTTATTCAGCAGACAGTCCTAGTACAACTCCCACACTCTCCTCAAGACCCTATAGACTACCCTCCTCTTCTGGAAAATGACTTCTCACTTGGGGGTGTTGAAAAATGCCCACTCTATTATTATTATTATTATTGTTGTTGTTATTATTATGTATGCCTACAGTACCTGGTCTTCCTAGGTGGTCTCCCATCCAAATACTAACCAGGCCCGACCCTGCTTCGCTTCCAAGATCAGGCATCAGGCTTGTTCAGGGTAGCATGGCCGTAGACTATGGATCATGGTTCCACTGGGTCACAAACCAGGACCTTCTGCATGTAAAGCAACCGCTATACTTTGGAACCACGTCCACCCACTCTATTTCTAGGAGACATTTTGCCCACACTCCCAATCTCTTTCTTCCCTTTACCCACTTAACTGCCTTTACCCACCCCCACCCCCAACCTCTGTGCCTCCACCAAGTCCTAATAAAACAGAAACCACAACTGGCACCTGAATCCAGCCACTCTGGGCCGCATAGTGCTTAAATCAATTTGAGGTTGGAGATTTCACACGAAATTTCAGAGAGCCACTTTCTCTTGAAAAATGGTAAGACTTGGCAGAGAGAGACAGAGAGAGAGAGGGCGAGTGAGCACTTATAATCCGTCATAATAAGAAAAGGCTAACGCTAAGAGCAATGCCCGCTGTTGATGGTGTGTGAATTCATCTGCACAGTCACAGCCTGCTGTTTCCCACATCTACATTACTTGCCTGGCCCCTCTCAGCATTTGAGTTTGAGACCCCTGTTCAAAGCATTCAGGCTTTTGGAAAACAAAAGACAGAAAAGCTAGTAGGTGAATGGTGCATGAATAAGGAGAAAGGAAAGAAAAGAGAGGGGGAAAAGCCCAAGTTGATATTTCGATACATTATCTAGGCACGGGGCAAGGGGTCGGTTCTCTGATGGATAAGTGGACCCATGACAGCTTTTTCTCACTTGCAGGGTTGACCCAGGAGGCCTCAGTGGGCCCCGGCAACACCGGAGGGAAAGAATTCCTCACGGCCTTCCTGCAGAACTATCAGACCGGGCTCGGAGAGACCAACCTCCACCTCCTCCTCTCCAGTCTGTCAGACGGCCCCGCCTCTGTCGCCATCCTCAGCCAGGCAGACGACACCTCACAAAACGTCACAGTGCAGCCTGGGCAGTCGGTCATGGTCAGCATCAGCACCAAGGCCGAGATGATCGGCAGCAGTACCTTCCGGCACGCAGTGCTGATCCACTCTGACCGCACCATCTCTGCACAAGCCATAAACACGAAGCCCAGCACGGGGGAGCTGACGTTGCTGCGGCCCGTCCAGGCCCTGGGAACTGAGTACTTTGTGTTCACACCTGCCGGAATCTCAGCCAAGAATGTCAAGGAGTTTGCCGTGGTGGCCGGTGCAAGCGGTGCCTCAGTCAGTGTGCAGCTCAAGGGGTCAGTGACATTCCAGGGCAAGTTCCATCCAGCAGGCAATGTCTTGCGTGTGACTCTGAAGCCCTATCACGTGGCCCAGATGCAGAGCACAGCTGATCTCTCAGGGTCAAAGGTCACAGCCAGTAGCCCTGTGGCTGTCCTCTCTGGCCATAGCTGTGCCCAGAAACACACAAACTGCAACCATGTGATAGAGCAGCTGTTACCCACATCCGCCTGGGGCACCCAGTATGTGGTGCCTACTCTGTCCTCCCAGACCCGCTACGATCTGGTCTATGTCGTGGCCAGCCAGACCACAAAGCTGACCTACAGCCATGGGAGCACCACTGCCTCCAGGAGGCTCCAGGCAGGTGACGTGATTAAGTTTGAGGTGCGGCCATCCCAGCCACTCTACCTGTCTGCAGATGTGGGCATCCAGGTCCTGCTGTTTGGCACAGGTGCCATAAGGGACGGAGTAACCTACGACCCCTACCTGGTCCTGGTCCCAGATGTGACAGCCTACTGCCCTGCTTATGTGCTCAGTAGCATGCCAGGCTCTAAGGGCGTGGCCCTGGTGGTGGCGCAGACCAAGGCTGTGGGCGACCTCGCCGTGGACGGGCACAGGCTGGGGGCCGAGCTCACCTGGACAGCTGTGCGAGGCAGCCAGTTCTCGTATGCCGAAGTGGACTTCGACACTGTTAACATGATCCACACAGTCAAGGCCACTGCCAACTTTGGGCTGCTCGCCTTCGGGCTGGTCCAGTTCCAGGGCTACGGGACAGCAGCTGCCTGCGGCCAGAGTGAGTGATGAGAAACAACCCCTGGCCCCCGTCCTCCTGGGGACCCCTTGGTGGGCTGTCTTGCCTCTCCCCTCTCCCACCCACTGCTCCTTTGCAGTTTCCTGGCTCAGTTGGGCTGTTCCTGCCTCACCTCCATCCTCCCTGCCATCCTTCCTTTCTTTAAGGCTCCCCTGTACCCTGGGAACAATGCTCTAAATATTAGTAACAGGTGTGATCCAGGGTTCCAGCCCATCAGGAGAGATGCCATGACACCGCAGCAGGGTCCCCTGGCCCCAGCCCTTTGTCTGTTGCTTGGGGGTGGGGCGTGTTGGAGAAGGGGTCCCAGGGGAGAGCCAAGGAGCAGAGAGGGAGGGATCTTGTCAGGGGCATGGGGTCAGGTCAGCAGCTTCTTACAAACCAGTTTGGGACTATTTTAGCAACTGATGCACGACGATACCAGTTGCTAACTGCTACTCCTCCACACCTCATATTGGGATGTTTATGCCCAAACTGAGGACATCTAAAAGTATAATAATAATAAGGCCTATGGTGCTCGGGGGTCATCTCTCAACATACCAATCTAGGTGCCTCGCACGAGTTAACACAGTTCAGCTCCAGGACCTGGCCCTGTTTGTAACCTCAGGCTGGGCGCATTGAGAAGCCGCCCCCAGGCGGTGCAGCGTTGGAAGGCAGAGGTGTGAAAGCCAGACTTCTCAGGTTCACATCCCCTCTCTGCTTGTATGACTTGGGGCGTGTGACTTCTCTTCTGTGGGCCTCAGATTCCACATCTGTAAAAGGGGCTTGATAACTGCACCCCTCTCGCAGGAGTGTTGAGCAAGGGTGTAATGAGTTAGCATTTGTAAAGCACTTCGGGGGTACTTGGCAAGGGAATCGGGCGACTTAAGGGTGAGCTGCTATTGCAAGCAGACAGAAGGCAAGAGCTTCTGAACACAGGGAGGCAGGGAGGAGGGTCCCGCCCCCCTCAAGCCAGGATAGTAGACACTAGGGTTGCCAGCACTGGCAAAAATGCCCTTCCCCTCACCCTCCATGACATGGGAGCCACTCAACTTCAAAGGGCCACTTTGGGCTTGAATAGTAAAATGGAGAAAGGACAGGTGGTTAATTATAACAGGTAAGAACACCTGGGACAGTTCCAAAGCCTACTTGTTTTGGCTTATTTAAGCCTGGCAGCACCGCCCCCTCCCCAAATACCTTCACGTTTCACATGAGGACACTGAGGCAAAGAGAGTCTAAAATTCCTTGTCCAGTGTCACACAGCTGATTAGTTGAGCCAGGGTTCTAACCCAGGCAGCCTGAGCACCCACATTTCCATTCTGTGGAACAGTCTCTGTGCTCCATCTTGTCCTCAAAAAATGTGCCTTAGCCTTTTGACCTGACTGGGAAATACAGGGGAGAGGGAAGCAGGGAGAGAACATGGACAGATTGACACTCCCTTGATCGGTTCTGTCTGTCCTTCTTCACTGCCTTCCAGTCCTTCTGGGCTGAGCTGCGTTAAACTCAAGTATCAGGAACTCTGAGCTGGGCTCAGGCCTGAGCAGCTCTCCCTGTGAGATTCCAGACCTCAGTTTCCCCACTTCTGGGATGGGCAGTTGCTCCAGGATTCCCACTGGTGTGGACGCTCCTGACTCCTTCTCCCTCACCACCCCGCTTCATTCCCCAGCCCTGCTCCACAAGGAGAGCCCACCTGCCAAGGTGTGCAGTGCGCTCCCTCGCAGCTCTGCCAGGTGGCAGGCAGGCAGGCCAGGTGCATGCCGGTCTCAGTGGCCACCTGCCGAGCCCAAGGTGACCCCCATTACACCACCTTCGATGGCCGTCGCTACGACATGATGGGCACGTGCTCGTACATGATGGCAGAGCTGAACAGTGAGGACCAGACCCTGCCTGCCTTCAGCGTGGAGGCCAAGAACGAACCCGCAGTCGCCGTGTGTCTTACGTGGGCTTCGTCACCGTGCGCGCCTACAGCCACTCCGTGTCGCTAGCCCGCGGGGAAGTTGGCTTCGTCCGGGTGAGTATCGAGAGTCCTCAAGGTTTAATGCCCATCGATTAGAAGGAGGAGGCAAAGCCTGGGTGTCAGGCCCCCGACTCAGCCCTTTGCCGTGGCAAGGAGGGGCGAGAAGTGGGCCCAGGCAGTGGGGTTGCGGAGAGGGATCTGAACATCCATGACAGGACCTTAAACCCCTTTAGTCCAGCAGTTGTACTTGTAAAAGCTTTAAGGATATTCTGAAATGTGGTTAGGGAAAAAGTTTATGTCAATATGGTTTATAACAGAAAAAATACATAAAAAATAGAGGTTGGGGTGGGGAGAGGGAGAGAGAGAGAGAATAAAAAACGTCCAACAATGAGGAATTTCTTAAGTGACCAAACACCAAATTTAGTGAGCACCTACTATGTGCCAGATTTGTTTCTTAGCACTTTCCAGGTATTGATGCCTTTACTGTTCACAGCAATCTGTGGGGCAGGCATTATTTTCAGCCTTTAGATGAGGAAACTGAGGTCCAGAGAAATGAGATACCTCCTATGGGCTTAGAGCTATGAGGCGGAGCTGGGGACACAGGTGGACCAGCTCCCGAGTCCCTATTTCAGCCTCGAGGCCCTTCTGCCTCTGCTAGTCACATTACTAGTCAGCCAACACAAGTAACAGCCTGGAGCAATTACGTCCCTTTTCCCCATCATGTTATTATGAAAACGTCCCAGCATCCTGAAGTTGGAATCACTGTGCAATGAACACTCACATGCCAATCAGCTAGATTCTAAACGTTTTATTCTTCTTGATTTATCACACATCTATCATCTTCTTATCCCTCTGTTCACTCAGCAATCATCTTATTTTTTATGCACTTAAAGCAAGTTCCAGACATCACTACATTTCACCTCTAGATACTTCAGCATTCATCTCATTAACTGGAACACAATATTTTTACATGTCTTATTACTTACTTTTGAGATAAAATTTATACATAATAAAATCCACAGATCTCAAGTGTACGGTTCACTGAGTTTGGAACAAATGTGCACCCCAAACCTCCATTAAGATATAGGGCACTTTCATCACTCTGGAAAATTCCCTCATGCCCCTTCTCGAACAATTCCCAAACCCACCCCCCTCGTGGCAATCAGAGTTCTGACATTCTTTCCACCGTACATTAGTTTTGCCCGTTCATGAACTTCATAGTAATGGACTCACCCAGTGTGAGAAGCTCCTCACGTAAGGCTTCGTTCGCTCACCATAATACTTTGGAAGTTCTTCCATGTGGCTGTGACTTTTAAAAGAGGTAAAGTCTTCACATAGCTCAAAACAAAAAGGGCATTTATGAGAGGTCTTGCTTTCACTCCTGTCTTCGTCTGCTATTCCCCCACTCCACACAGGCAATGACTTTTACTGATTTCTTGGGTATTCATCTAGGGTTTCTTTATGCCAATACAAGCAATCACAAACATAGCCCCCCTCTCCCCTTTCTTAGCAAAATGTGCTGTACTGTTTCTCTGTTCTGCTCTTTGCTTTTTTATGGCAAGTTGTACCTCCTGGAGCTGTTTCTGTGTCCGCGGATGCACCTTTTCCCGCCGCACGGGTGCATCATGGTGCATTTAACTCAGTCCCCTGCGGATGGATGCTGTTCTCAGTGGCAGACGGCAGATGGCGCTGCAGTGACTAATCTGGTACCGCCCACATTCTGTGAGTGTGCAGGTGGAGCTGTGTAATAGCCTCGCGGATGAAAGTCGCTGTTCTGCACAAGCTCAGTTTCATGCAGAGTTTTGCCTGTGCCATGAAGGTTCTCACTGGGGTCAGTGAGTTGACAAAGGCTTAGAGGTCCTGATGGAATTGTGGCAGGATGTCCACAGGACATTGTTAAGAGGGAAGAGGTGCTCATGAAATGACCAGCATGGTCTCATTACTATATATAAAAAAAAAGTATAAAGGTATTTAAAGGTGGGAAAATATCTGGCAGGATTTCTAAATCTTGCATTGTGTGTGTGTCTACAGCAAAATGGATGATTTTTCTCATTTTTGCTCATGTGCATCTTGTAAGTTTTCTATAATGAACAAATATTACTGTTTCATTTAAAAATGAAGATCATGGTCTTAGGGAAGAGATGGATTTGAACAGCAGTCCCTGGACGGAGAAATTGTGTGTGGGGGGTGGGGGGCGGGCTGTCTCGGTCACTGTACTCAGTGTCTATAACACTGCCCAGCACAGACCTGAACACACATGATGGCTCGTGGAGGCCTCGCTAACTGACTGACTGACGGATCCCTCTGTTTGTTACTCCATTTTCATAACCCATCCTCTTGGATAAGACAAGAATGTGTGGGGAAAGAATAAAAAAGAGATACTCTGGAAGAGGAAATGGGTCAAGGAGACAGAGACACACTCCTTATCTCCAGGCCAGACTTTCTCGGGACATTTGCAAAGGAATAGCTTTCCCTGTCTTTATATTCATGGCTCTCTCTCACACTGACTCTTTATAGCTGTCTCTTCCTCCACGAAGCCTTGCCTGACCTGCAGGGCTGGGTCTGGCCCCTCTTCTAGGCTCCCACAGCCTCCTGTGCCTCCACTATCCCAGCCATGCCCACTCTGATCTGTCAGTGTCTAGTGACAGGTACGTCTCTCCCATTGGACTGGGAACCCCAAGAAAGCAGAGTCAGGGGTTGTCCTGGTCATTGCTGGATCTTCATGATCTCCCAGCCCAGGCCAGGCACAGAGTGAGTGCCTGTGAGCATTTATTTAACTCAGCAGTGCCTTCATTTATTCACTCACTGAGCACCTGCTATTTTACCAGGAACTGTTCTAGCTACTGGAGATGAAGCAGACATCAAAGCAGACAAAAATCTATCTTTATGGAGCTGACAGTCTATGGAGTTAGACAGCTGATACATGCAAATTATATTTTGAAAGATTAGGAGTATAGAAAAAAAGAGCAAGAAAGGAAAGTAGGGAGCAGGGAGAGGTCGCATATAAAATAGGGTGGTCAGAGTTCACCTCACTGAGATGGTGACATTTGAGCAAGGCTTTTCTAAGAGGTGAGGGAGTAGCCATGTGTGTGCCCAGGGGAAAGCAACTCAGGCCATGGGATGGCAAGGACAAAAATCCTGAGGCTTGGTTGGTGGCAGGAACAAGAGGGAGGAATCCCACTGCAGCTAGGGCAGGGGAAGAGTGGCAGGAGGTGAGGGCTGAAGGCCGGACCGCAGGGGATCTGACTGCCCGCTTCCCTGCTCACCCCCTCTGCAGATCGACAGCCAGCGCTCGCGCCTGCCTGCCTCCCTGGCCAGGGCCGCCTGCGTGTGTACCAGAGCGGCACACGGGCCATAGTAGAGCTGGACTTTGGGCTGGTGGTCACCTACGACTGGGACTCCCAGCTGGCACTGAGCCTGCCAGCGCGCTTCCGAGACCAGGTGTATGGACTGTGTGGCAACTATAATGGCGACCCTGCTGATGACTTCCTCACGCCTGACTGGGAGCAGGCGCCTAATGTTGTGGAGTTTGCTAAGAGCTGGAAGTTGGACGATGAGGACGACCTGTGTGAGGACGGCTGCCAGAGCAACTGTCCCTCCTGCACCCCAGGCCAGGTCCAGCACTACAAGGGTGACCGTCTCTGTGGCATGCTGACCAAGCACAATGGTCCCTTTGCTGCTTGCCATGATACACTGTCCCCCAGCCCTTTCTGGAGGAGTGTGTATATGACCTGTGTGTGGCCAACGGGGACCGGTCCAGCCTGTGCCGTGGCCTGGGCGCCTACGCCCAGGCCTGTCTGGAGCTTGACGTCTCTATCAAGGACTGGAGGTCACAAACCAGCTGCCGTGAGTGATGACTTGGTGGGAGCTGGGAGCACATGTGGGAGGCAGGGAACCCCTGACATCTGCTCAGTACCCAAGCACTTCTTGTGGTTTGGCATGGAGCTGACCATGCTGGAGGTTGGGGCACTCTGGACGGTGACAGTCCAGAGTGGCCATAGCTGGGCTGGGGGATCACTGGCAGAGTGGTCAGATCCAGGGTGGGGAAGTCCCAGGAGGCTAAGGGAGACCAGAGAAGCTTCTTGACTCAGCCTGGAGGACGGAGTGTCAAGGATGATTTTCTAGAGAAAAGAATGACCAATTGGCACTACATAGGAGGGTTTGGAACTAGGCAGGGGAGAGGGAGCAGGAAGTGGGCTCCAGGCTGAAGGAAGAGCATGCGCAAAGCTTGGCATGAGAGGTCGTCTTCAGGGTCCCAAAGCAGGAATGTGAACATACCTGACTCTCCGGTGACCTCTGGATAAAGTTCAAGCTCCTTGGCCAGGTGTCCATCCATTTAATCATTCACTCACTCATTTATTTATTCATTTAACAAGAATTTCTCGAGTCCCTATTTGGCCCCGTCTGTGTCCTGGTGATGGACACTCACCTGTCCCTGCCCCCATGAGGCATTCAGAGAAATGTTCAAGAGACAGGAAGGCTAGAGGGGAAGGAGGGCGAGGCATCGGGCCCAGGCTTGAGACAAGGACTCCAGAGGGGAGTAAGTCTGGGGGAGACCCTAAGGCCATCTGGGGTTCGTCTTGGTCACAGCTGTGTCCTCACTGCCCAGTGAACACCGCCCTTCCCCCCCCCGGAGTTCCCCAATGCCTGATGCAGAAGAGGAACCAGGGAGATGGTTCATCTACTCACTTGTTTCCACAGCAGTTCCTCAGCATTTCCTGTGTGCCAGGCCCTGTCCGTGGTGCTGAGTGAGACAGCCCATGGAACTTATATCCCATCAGGAAGACACACTAACAGTAAAATATGGAATATCTTCAGGGAGCAAGAGAAATAAAGTTCATGTAATAAGAGCAAATGGGAGGCTCGTGAAGAGGGTGCTCAGGGAACACCTTTCTGAGGAGATGTCATCGGGGCAAAGATCAGGATAAGGCAACTGAGTCAGCTTAGTAATAGCTGGAGATGTTCATGGGGCGTCTCTACACAGATGAGCTCATTTACTCAAATGACCCTGTGAGGTCAGAATGATGATTATCCCATTTTACTGATGGAAAACTGAAGCACAGGACAGTGGGAATAACTTGCTCATTATCACAGAGCTAAGAATGGGGAAGTCAGGATTTGAACCCAGGACGTCTGGGCTCCAGTAATTTGTCTTAACCACATGCTGCACTGCCTCCTGACGAAAGGCCAGAACAGGCACGGGGAACAGCCAGAGCCACGGCCCTGCACTGAAAGTGTGAGGACCTGGGAGGAGGCCTCTGTGGCTGGAGCAGAGGGAGCCAGGGGAGTGTGGGAGGAGCCGGGGCTGAGCGCAGGTCCTGTGGGGCCTCGATGGCCACAGGGAAGACTCTGGCTCTTACTCTGAGCGAAATGGAGCCACAAGAGGGTTCTGAGCAGGAGAGGGACTTCATCAGACTCAGGTTTTCGCGGGATCCCTCTGGCTGCGTGTGAGGAAGACTGTGGGGCAGGATGGGGACCGGAGAGCAGGCAGGAGGCTGCTGCGTGGATAGGGCCAGGGTGAGAACAGTGGTGAGAGGAGAAGGGGGCAGATTTGGGGTAGGTTTTGAATTTGGAGCTCACAGGATTTACTGACTGGTTGTTCAGTGAATGAAAGGGAAGGAGTCAACTACGTCTCCAAGGTTTAGGGCAGAGAGCGCCTGAGGGATAAAAGTGCCGCGAACAGATGAGGCGCGCGCAGGAAGGAGCAAGGTCCGGGGAGGGAAGTGCCGGCAAGTCCCGGACTGGGCGTCCCTCGAGGGCCCCGCTGCGCTGTGCTGGCTGACCTGACCCGTGTCCCCTGCTCCCCGCAGCCCTGTCCTGCCCAGCCAACAGCCGCTACGAGCTCTGCGGCCCCGCCTGCCCGCCCTCCTGCAACCCCGCGGCGGCGCCCGCCAACTGCTCGGGGCTCCCGTGCGTGGAGGGCTGCGCGTGCCTCCCGGGCTTCGTGGCCAGCGGCGGAGCCTGCGTGGCGGCCGCGTCTTGCGGCTGCACCTACCAGGGCCGCCCGCTGGCGCCGGGCCAGCAGGTGTGGGGCGACGAGCAGTGCCGGCGGCGCTGCACCTGCGACGGCACCACCCGGCAGGTGAGCTGCAGCGACACGCAGGGCTGCCCGACAGGCGAGCGCTGCCGCGTCCAGAACGGCCTCCTAGGTTGCTACCCCGACAGCTTCGGGAGCTGCAGTGCGTACGGGGACCCGCACTACGTGAGCTTCGACGGCCGGCGCTTCGACTTCATGGGCACCTGCACCTATCTGCTGGCCGGTTCCTGTGGCCAGAACGCGATGCTGCCCGCCTTTCGGGTGCTGGTGGAAAACGAGCATCGGGGCAGCCAAACCGTGAGCTACGCACGCGCGGTGCTCGTGGAGGCCCCGGCGTGAAGGTGGCGGTGCGCAGGAAGCACCCTGGGCAAGTCCTGGTGAGTGACGCTGCACCCAGGGCCCGTGGAGGGCAGGACGTCTCTCCAAAGGCGTGGGAGGGGCTGGGCGGTTGTTAGAAGTCCTGGGGCCAGTGGTTAATAAGGACCCCCGGGCCCCCGCAGGTGCTGCCTCTCCCTGGCTGTGTGACTTTGTCTCTCTGGCCTTAGTGTTTGTCTCTCTGTCTCTTTGTCTCTCTGTCAAACCCGCTTGGCAAAGCAGTTGTGGGAATTTGACCCGTTAACATCTGTAGGGTGTTTTTAAAGAAGGCCTTGGTGCCCAGCAAATGTTCAGTAAATGTTGACTTAGTATTTCATTGCTATGAACCCTCCCAAGTTTTACATTTGTGCATTTTCTGGAGGATAATTGATTTTCAGAAAGTAAGGTGACCTGTAAAAGTTTGGGAGCTGCAGGTGGGGTCAGGGAGGGAGGGCCCAAACACTGGCAGGTTTCTGGGCGGAGAGGTGGGGTTATTGTAAGAGTCACAGCAAGAGTTAATAGTTACTATTGAGCAGTTTGGGGCAGTGGCCCATGCTTTTGAGAGGGGGATGAATTGGAAATGGAAAACTGAGAACTGTCCATGTGCCAGGCACTCTGCTAAGCCCTTTATGGGCCTTAACTCTTAATCTTCATAGCCTTGGAGTAAAGGAAATTTGGCCCATAAAGCCTAGCATTTGGCATAGAGAAGCTTCTAGATAAACAGAGGACATAGTTATTAATAGTTATGTTCTCACCTCTCTGAGATGATGTTAAGCTGAGGCCTGAATAATAATAACCAACATATATTAAGCTATTTCTATGTGTTGAATGCTTGACATATAGTAACGCATTTAAATTCTACAACAACCTTGTAAAATAGCTAATCTTATCAGATGAGGAAACTGAGGCACAGAGAGATTAAGTCACTGATTCAAGATCATACAGCTAATGAGCAGCAGAGCCAGGATTTGAAGCCAGGCCGTCCATCTCCAGAGTCCATACTCGGCTACTACCTTCTGTTGCCTCTCCTGTAGGAAGGGTTAGAACAGTCAGGGAGAGAAATGGATGGAAGGATGTTTGGGCAGAAAAAACAGCAAGTGCACAGGCTCTGGGGCAGGAACAAACATGAGGAGTAGAGGAACAGTGTGGCAGCCATTGGGGCTGGAGTGGAGGGAGAGAAAAGAGTGAGGTAGGCCGTAATGTGGGGGATGGCTATGCTAGAGGCTTAACCTAGAGAATGAGGAAGAGAGCACCAGGCGGAGAGTGGGTATTCCCAGGCAGAGGAGGTGACAGGTGCAAAGGCCGAGCGTGGAGCCGACGAGGCTGCACCTGAGTGTGAGGTTGGGAGATGGTGTAGAGAGGTTGGTAGGAGACGAGGTCAGAAAAGTGGGGACAAGCAGGGCCTGGTGGGTAGAGGGGTTCAATTTTGAGCTGAGATGAGAAAGATGAGGGGAGGCAGCCAGGTAAAGAACAGGGATGTGGCTGCAGGTAGAAATGTCACAAGTAATAGTACAGCAAGTGCAAAGACCCTGCGACGGCTGAGCTTGGCGAATTCAGGAGATTATCAAAAGGCCTGCATGGCCGGAGTTGCAGGGGAATGAGGAATTAAATTGGAGATTAGTAGGGTTCCCATCATCTAGGGCCTTTTAGACCATTGTATGGGGTTTGCATCGAAGCTAACACCTAATAGATGTAGTAGAGGTGGCCAAGTGAAGAGCCATGGGTGGTATTCCAGGAAGAGGGCACAGCAAGTGCAAAGGCCCTGAGGTGGACATGTACTTGATATGTTCAGTGAGACAGCAAGGAAGCTAAGTGAGCGATGTGGTAGGTGATGCCGGCACAGAGATGGACAGGCCAGGTTAAGCAGGACCTTCTAGGGAGAGGACATGGATTTTAGCCGAGTCCTGAAGGATGAAGGGGAAGCAACCAAGGGAAAAGTGGTGGGTGGAGTTCTTGACAAAGCAAAAAGGTCCTAAAGTTAGACCCAACTGGGAGAATGAGATGGATATCAAGAAAGCCAGTGTGGCTGGAGCAGAATGAGTGAGGCAGAGCGTGAGAAGTGGTGATGAGGTCAAGGAGATGATGGGGAGACAGATCCTGTCGACTTTAAAGGCCATGGGTTAGGAATTTGGATTTAAGTTGATATTTGAAGGTTAGAGAAAAGTGGTGGTGTGTCAAGCAGAGGGAACAGCAAGTGCAAAGGCCCTGAGGCAGGACCAAGCACTATGTGCTTCAGGGAAGAGCAAGGAGCTAAGAGCAGCTAGAGCCGGGGGAATAAAGGGTGGGCCACAGAGCCATGCATACCCTGACCCTTCGGCCCTCCTGTATCTCTGCCCAGGTGGACGATGTCCTTCAGTACCTGCCCTTCCAGGCGGCAGACGGGCAGGTGCAGGTGTTCCGCCAGGGCAAAGATGCTGTCGTGCGCATAGACTTTGGCCTGACTGTCACCTATGACTGGAATGCCCACGTGACTGTCAAGGTGCCCAGCAGCTACGCCGGGGCCCTGTGTGGGCTCTGCGGGAACTTTAATGGGAACCCACGTGATGACCTGGCTCTGCGGACTGGGGGCCAAGCTGCCAATGCACTGGCCTTTGGAAATAGCTGGCAGGAGGAGACGAGGCCGGGCTGTGGCACCACTGAGCCAGGTGACTGTCCCAAGCTGGATTCCCTGGTAGCTCAGCAGCTGCAGAGCAAGAAGGAATGTGGGATCCTTGCGGACCCTGAGGGACCCTTCAGGGAGTGCCACGACACACTGGACCCACAGGGCGCCGTGCACGACTGTGCCTATGACCTCTGCCTGCTGCCAGGCCAGTCGGGGCCATTGTGTGACGCGTTGGCCGCATATGCTGATGCATGCCAGGCCGCCGGGGCCACTGTGCATCCCTGGAGGAGTGAGAAGTTTTGCCGTGAGTACCAGTAGTGACAACGGGGGGCAGGGGCTCAGCCTTATGGATATTCATTAACATATAAAGATCATCAATTCACTTAATCCTTATAAGAACCCTATGAGGTAGAGACTGTGGTTGTATCCATTTAACAGATGAGGAAACCGAGCCTCAGAAAGGTTCAGTTACAGGCTCAGGACCATGACAGCTAGGAAGCCAAAGATGCAGTAAATATTTGTAAGATGACCAAATACATCTGATGGTGCTGGGTCTGATTCCCACATGGCAGCTGTCATTCAGGAATAAGTAGTGGTTTGCCTTAAGAAAAAGCCTGGTCCCCTCTCCAGTTCTTCTTGGTCCCCATTTGGCTTACTTCATTCAGTTGCAACATCTGCAGTCAGTTTAAGACTCTTGAGTCAGATGTGGGTGCAGGAATGGTCTTCGGATGTTTTTGCTTGCCTGTAAGAGAAGTTCAAAAGCCACACATCCCTTCACCTGATTTTTACATTTATAAATTTATTGTTGAAATATAATACATATGTTCAAAAATTTCAGCAAGAGAACAAATCTGCTTAAACCTGCCCCAAGAATCACGGAAAAGAACACACGAGGCCCCCTCTCAAAAGCCCCTTTATGCCCTCTCCCTGGCACTGTGCCCCAAGAGGTAACCACTGTTCTGACTTCTAAAGTTTCTGAACTTAGCAAAAGTGCAACTATACATCTCTAGTTTTCATCCTAAGTGCGAACAATTACACAGTCCACAGAATCATGAAAATAATAAATACCTGTGGTTTTAATTCACTAAGCTTTGGGGATGTTTGTTACCCAGCAAAAACTAACTGATGATACAGTGATCAAAAAAAAGAGGCTTCCATGTATATAACTTTGTTACATGAGGTTAAATTCTGTTGGAATTAAAAACCATTACAATGTGACTAATTTATTAACATCATCTAAAACCTAGGTTCCAATTTCCCCTAATTGTCTAAAAAAATGCATTTTGGATTTTTGTTTTTTAGTTTATTCGTATCTAGATTCAGACCGAATCCACACATTGCATTGTGTTGATTTTTCTTAAATCACCTTTATCTTTTAAAAGCCTCTTTCCTTTTTCCCTCCAACATATTATTATGGAATTGTTCAAACAGAAAAGTTGAAAGACCTTCACAGTGAATACTCTTATACTTACCATCTAGATTCTACAATCGATATTTTAATATACTTGCTTTCTCATGTGTCTATCCTTTTATCCACCCCTTCCTTTCGTTCATGCCATTTGTTTATTGGAAAAAAAACAAGTCACTTGTCCCATAGGATTTCTTACTTTCTGGATTTGGCTAGTTGCTTCTTTACAGCATTATTTAACTTGTCCTTCTGTCCTGCCAGACTCTCCCGTAAACTGAGAATTAGATCTAGAACCATTCTGCCTAATAGAACTTCAGTGATGATGGAAACGTCCTCTATCTGAGCTGTCCCAGGCGGTTGCCACTAGTCACCTGTGCCCACGTTTTTGTGGGGTCTCTGGGGAAAACCCTCCAGTGGAAGTGAAATGCCATTTGAAATGGAATTAGTGTGACCAAGAAACTAAATCATCAGTGTCAGTTCATTTTAATTACATTACTTTTAAATGTTCACAAGTGGCTACCGTAGTGGACTGCACAGATAGAGCCTCGATTAGGTTCAGTTTTAGTTTGTTTATTTGTTTGTTTGTTTTTGAGGAAACTGTCTGTCTTTTAATCTGGAGTGAGCAGTTTGGAAAGAGGAAGAAGAAGAATTTTTTTCCCTTTACAACATGGCCAAATACTTTAATTACTGTAGAATTATTACTACTATAAAGAAGTTAAGTATACTGCATTCACAAATGCATTGCATAGATTACACACACACACACACACACATACATGCATATATATGTTTCCAACACACACCACATCATCCACAACTTGTTACCAACTTGAATAATGTCACTGCAGACATTACAGATAACTCAAACCACAGTTAAAGAGGAAAATTCTTCTAATTATCAGGATCTGCTTAACCGTTATGCAGTCTGTTCCCTAGGCCCCCTCATGAGACCGCCTCCTTGCAGCCGGACGTATGTGTGTATGTGTGTGTGAGCGTGTGTGCACGCATGCATGTGTGTCATGGTCACTTGTGTCACGCGGGGAGGGGAGGAGGGCGGGACTCTCAATCCTGATGGCTGCTCTCCCTGCAGCGCTGAGCTGCCCGCCTCACAGCCACTACGAGGTGTGCTCCCGCGGCTGCCCGCTGTCCTGTGGAGACCTTCCGGTGCCCGGGGCTGCGGCTCCGCCTGCCACGAGGGCTGTGTGTGTGACGAGGGCTTCGTGCTCAGCGGTGAGTCCTGCGTGCCCCTCTCCTCCTGCGGCTGCATGTACCAGGGCGCCTACCACCCACCAGGCCAGACCTTCTATCGCAGTCCGGGCTGCGATGCCCTTTGCAAGTGCCAGGAGGGCGGCCTGGTGTCCTGTAAGCCCTCCACTTGCGGCCCGCACGAGGCCTGCCGGCAGTCCGGCGGCATTCTGGGCTGCGTGGCTGTGGGCTCTGCCACCTGCCAGGCGTCAGGAGACCCCCATTACACCACCTTCGACCGCCGCCGCTTCGACTTCATGGGCACCTGTGTGTACACGCTGGCGCAGACATGCGGGGCCCGGCCTGGTCTGGCCCAGTTTGCCGTCCTGCAGGAGAATGTGAAATGGCACAAGACGGCAGTCAGTGTGACCAGAGCGATCACCGTCCAGGTGGCTAACTATACCCTGCGGCTGGACAGAACCAGAAGAAGGTCACGGTGAGAGCAGGGGCGGGACCGAAGGGCAGGGGCCAGGGATAGAGCGCCATCGGTGGGTGGGACATAGGCGTCACTCAGCCCAGGGGCAGCGAGCACGAGGCTCAGAGTGAATGTGGGAGGCCATGGGGTCCCCAAGAAGAGAGGGTGCCTTGGGGACCTGAGACCTGCTCCACAGTGGCTCAGTCACCCTGCCGCCTGCTCCTCAGCCTGCCCTCTCCCTGCGCCTTGACTATCCCCTCCGAATGTCTCTCCCACTCCCATCTCTCTTCCACTCCATCTTCCTCTTCATCTGGTCCCTGCCCCAGCCGCCTCGCTGGTCTCACGGCCAGTGGCAGGACATGATGCAATCAGAGGTAGAGAAAACTCAGAGACGGGAAAGGACGGAGGACAATTGGTGGGTGACCCCATCACCCCTTAACAACCACAATAACAACAATAACAGCAGCTACGGTTTTTACACAGCTGACCCCCGACCTTGGCTGCTAAATGCTTTACGCTCATGGTGTCATTTTAGCCTCGCAGCATGCTAAACCCTGGGTGCTCTGTGGTGTTTTTCAGACCAAGAAGGATTTGGTCTCATATTGAAAACTGGCATTTGTTCATACTGGAGGGTTTTCCCCAGAGAGCCACTAAAATACGGACATATGGCCATGTACCAGTAGCAGTAATGACAATGAGGATGCTGATGAATGGCTGACTTTTTCAGGTGCTCACTGTGCACTGAACGTGGATTCCACTTGTATAGTCCCCGATGTAGCCAGACTTGTAGGATAGCACCTGGCATATAGTTGGCTCTAAATACGTATGAGGCGTGGGTGTTCTTGTTCTTGTTATTTTGCCTCACCGAATTGTCCAGCTTCTCCATGAGGTGGAAACTCTTAATATCCTCACTTTACAGATGAGGAACCTTGGGCACAGGGGCGAAGTCGCTTGTCCTTAATCACCACTTGTCCCTGTCTGGGGAGCATGGTGGTTAACTCTGTTTATAGGAGACTCCGCCAGGAGCATGTCTGTCTCCTGTCTCTCTTCCGATTCCACACACTTCTAAAAGAATCTAATGCTCACCGTGTCTGCTTCAAGGAAAGCCGAGAGAGCATGTTAATCAGGACTTACAAGGCTGTGTAGGTGCCCAGCAGCCTTAATTCGAAACGACTGGTTCTTGGCTCACGGACTTGAAGTTCATTTCCCCAAGAATTTAGTGTGACTTTCCACCCACCGATGATTAAGGCGAAACCCTTAGCACCCACTTACTCTTTAAAATAAAAACGTGCAGCCACAGCTAATAACAACAGCGAATGCACCCATTCTGTGCCAGACGCCATCCTCAGCTCTTAGCAAATGTGAATTTATTGAATCCTGACAACAACCTGTGGGTAGATCCCTCATTCCCACTCAGTAGATGAGGAAACAGAAACAGAGAGCTGACTCACCTGCCCGAGGTCATGGAGAGAGCAAGGGGCAGAGCTGTGTTTGAACCCTGGCGTGGGCTCTGGAGTCACTACCTCATCCATCGCTGCAGTAAGTGGTGATTGAAGGGCAGCCACTCAGGTCATTCCAGCAGCAAGATCCAGATTAGTTTCCTGTGGCTGCCAGAACAAGCCACCACCAACTCGGTGACTTAAAACAACAGAAATTTATTTTCTCATGGCTGTGAATGCCAGAAGTAAAATCAAGGTATTGGCAAAGGCTGCAGCCCCCCAGCCCCCCGCCAAAGACTCTTGGGAAGGAGCCTTCCTTGCCTCGTCCAGCTCCAGGTGCCACTCCAATCCTTATCTTTGTCTTCACGGGGCTTTCTCTCCGTGTGTCTGTGTCTTCTCTTCCGGCTCTTACAAGGATGCTCATGATTGGGTCATTGGGCGTATGGCCCACCCTAATCCAGGATGATTTCATCCTGAGCTTATTACCCTAGTTACATCTGCAAAGACCCTTATTCCAAATAAGGTCGTATTCTGGGGTTCTGGATGGACATATCTTTTGGGGACCACCATTCAACCCACCATAAGACCCTATTATGGTACCCCTTTTACAAATATGGAAACTGAGAGCACACAGATCTTCAGTGCCAGGCAGGGGCTTGAGCCAGGGACTGCTCTCTCAAAGCGTACCCTCTGAAGCCTGGCATCTCCCGCCTCCCTCCCAGGTGAACGGTGTGGACATGAAGCCACCTGTGGTGCTGGCCCAGGGCTGGGTCCGTGTGTTCCAGCATGGCTCGGACTTTGTGATCGAGACCGATTTTGGCCTGCGTGTGGCCTACGACCTCGTGTACAATGTGCGGGTCACCGTCCCGGGCAACTACTACCAGCAGTTGTGTGGCCTGTGCGGAGACTACGATGGTGACCCCAAGGATGACTTCCGGACGCCTGACGGCTCGCAGGCAGGTAGTCCCAGCGAGTTCGGCAACTCCTGGGAGGTGAAGGTGCCCGGCTCCCCCTGCCTGCCGCCGCCCACCTGTAGGCCCGGCGACAAGGACTGCAGCCTGCAGTGTGGACCGGAGCTGCAGGAGAAGTACCAGCAGGAGAAGTTCTGTGGGCTCCTTACCAGCCCCACTGGACCACTGGCCGGCTGTCACAAGCTGCTGGACCCCCAGGGTCCCTTGAAAGACTGTGTCTTCGATCTCTGCGTGGGCGGTGGGAACCAGAGCATTCTCTGCAGCAACATTCAGGCCTATGTGAGTGCTTGCCAGGCGATTGGAGGCCACGTCAAACCCTGGAGGACCGAGTCCTTCTGTCGTGAGTGCGGGGCAGAGAAGGGGGAAGTTGAGGCACAGCAGGGGCAGACCCTGGGCCCTGCACCTTCTCCTTTCCGGGAGCTTTGACCCATACCCCCTCTTTTAATAGCGATGAAGTGTCCCCCAACAGCCACTATGAGCACTGCGCAGACACCTGCTCCCTGAGCTGCTCCGCCCTCACTGCCGCCCCCCAGTGTCCAGACAGCTGTGCTGAGGGTTGCCAGTGTGACCATGGCTTCCTCAACGACGGCCAAGCCTGCGTGCCCATCCAGAAATGCGGCTGCTACCACAACGGTGTCTACTACGAGGTAGGAACCAGACCATCCTGGGCAGAACTTGGGGGGAGGGGCCTCATCCTGGACCGCCCCCCACTGCCCCTCAGCCGCACAGCCTGTTCACTCGGCCTCCCAAACGCCTCTCCCACCCGCTCCCCTTCCTCCCCTCAGGGCCCCACCGTGGTGCGGTGTGGCCCCTCCCACCTGACCTCCTCCCATCCCTCACTTTTATTCCCTCCCCCCCCCCCCCCGTCACCGTCCCCATGGCAGCAGGAAAGACCTTTGTAAATGTGACGGTGGCTCCTGAAACTTTAAACCCTCCCCCGGCTCCCCAGGTCAAGTTTTGGCTTTGCATCCCAGGTATAGATTTTGTCTGTCACACCAGCGGCCGACGCTCTCTGCTTCCCGCTCCCACAGTTCCTCCTTTTCCTTTGATTTGAGTGTGTTTGTCTGAATCTGCCGCCCTCAAGGCACCGCCCTCTCTGTGGCTCTCGTAGGAATAATAATATTAACAACAGCGAATAGGCAGCTGGTGCTTAGTATGCGTCAGCTACTCCTTTAAGTCCTATAGGTATAGTATAATATAGTGTGATATAACATAAATATGCTTTTTATTCTGAAAATTTTCAAACATGCGTAAGTTAAGAGAACAATATAATAAATCTCCATGTACCTGACATTCAGCTTAAAAAAATAAGCAACTTTTTCCCCAATATTGTTTCATCTCTACCCCTGTTTCCTTTCCTCTCCAATCTGGATGATTTAAAGGAAACCCTTTTTCATTTTATCTGTACTTTATATGCATTACTAACTCAGTTATGCTTTCATAGGTAGGTGCTACTATTACCTGCAACTTACAGATGTGGAAACCGAGGTACAAAGAGGTTTAAGCAGTTTGCACAGAGCAGTACGATCTGAAAATAGCAGAAACAGGCTTGGGACCCAGGCATCCGCTCCAGAGCCTTTGCTCTTAATGGCTGTTACGCCGCTTCCCCGACAGGGCAGACATTTAGTTTAAACAAATGAGTGAATAAATTAGTGGAAGTGAATGAATGAATAAACAAATTGGACCCCAAGGCCATATGCCTGAGTTTCACAGACCAGGGGCCACCTCCGCTGAAAGAGGCCCCTTTCATGTCCTGCAGACCCTCTGTGCCTGGAACACTGAAGGGGTTGGTGTCAGCTCCCACCCTGATGGCTGTGCCCTTTGTCCCCACAGCCAGAGCAGACAGTACTCATCGACAGCTGCCGGCAGCAGTGCGTGTGCCACGCGGGGAAAGGCCTGGCGTGCCAGAACCACACCTGTGAACCGGAACAGGTGTGCCAGTCCTCGGCAGGCATCCTGAGCTGTGTCAAAGGTGCTGGGCTGGGGCCGGGGCCGGTGTGGCTGGGGAAAGAAGACAGCACCTCTGGAGCTGAGGGTGGTGTGACCTGAACCTTTACGTTGAGAGGCACAGAGGACTAAAGATTGAGGTCCCAGAGCTGGGGGCTCCCAGGCTGAAGTTCCCAGGGCCAGGCGCAGAGACCTTCCAGTCTGGGAGGCAGGGACCTTCATGGTGGAATCCAGTCTGTGGGGGCCTCGAAGCTGGGTGTCCTGGGCAGATGTCAGAGACCCTCAGCATATGGCAAGGACAGGCAAACTTTTCCCCTAAGGGGCCAGATGGTAAACATTGAAACTTGCAGCCTATAGAGTCTGTTACAACTACTGACTCTGCCATTGTGGCATGAAATCATGTGGAGACCATGTAAACGAGGGGGTGTAGCTCAATAACATGTTATTTACAAAACAGGCAGCTGGCAGTGCCAGAGTCTGCTGACTGTTCATATTCGGGATTAGGCTTGGGGGCTTCAGACACCAGCCCCAAGGGATAGGGGAGACTGGGACCCACGGGGGCAGGGACAGAAAGCAGAATCCTGAGGTCTCAGGCAGAGACCCTCACCAAGACTGGGGTCTCGGATAAGGGTCCCCCTTGAGTGGAGGATCAGGATACAGTCTCAGACATGGGGAACCCCCCAGATCAAATCGAAGACACAGAGCCGCCCCCCGAGACTGGTTTCTTAAGGTGAAGGACAGAGAATAATTTCCTCGTTTCTGAAGATAAGGAAACGGAACCTCCAGAAATGACAGATGCTCAGGGCCGATGGGTGGGATGACAGGGACTCCCAAGGATGGGGTATATCGGTCAGGGTCCAATCAGAAGACGGAAACCACACAGCAGCTTGAATAAGGAAAGTTTAATAGAATTCATTACTCATAACAGGGGATTGCCTACTACGGGTTAGAAACTAACACTAACAAACACAGAGGCAGATGTAAGGAGCAGCCCCTGCCCCTAAGGCTAAAGGGAGGAATTGGGCAGAGGCCCCACCCCAAGGCTGAGGCAGATCTCATTGGAGGGTGTGGCTGTAGCCCACTGGATGGCAGAGAGGTTGTGCAGGCTGAAGCGAGCAAGCAGGAAAGCCCCACTGGGGTGCTGGCGAATCTCACTGGGAAGCCAGCTGATGGGGTGCCTGAGCGACTTGCTGGGAAGCCAGCTGAGGCCGCTGGCCCGTGCTGAGTGGGTGTCCCACCTGCCGCTGGCTGCCAGCGCCAGCAGGAGCCAGGAGAGCAGAGGCAGCTGGGAGCGGGTAAGGGAGCCCCTTCCTCCTGTTGGGACCCTCCAGCGCCCTCTACTGACAAAGCCTATCTCTATCAGTGCATTTGGAGCAGAGAGGCCTTAAATTCAAAACTGGCACAGGAGGAGAGGAGGAAGGCTTCGGCATAGAGACTGGGGTCACAGATACAGTGGCCCTATGGACAGGGTCTAGGATAAAGAGACCCTTGGAGGTAGAGCCTCAGAAGTGAGCTCCGTAAGGCCAGGTTTCAGACTTGGCCACCCTGAGGAGAGAGTCTTGCATTGAGGGGTCCCCAGACACAAGGACCCTGTGGTCAGCGTCACAAATGTTGGGATCTCTGGGGTTAGGTTCTCACCAGAAAGTTCTCTAGTACTTTGCTCTTGGCACAGAGACCTCCAAGCTCTGAGTCTCAGTGTGGTGGCCCCAGGAGGCTGGGAGCTCAGGACTGGGACAACCAGGGCCCGGGTGCTAGGCACAGAGAACCTGGGGCTGTGGATATCTTCATGGATGCCACCTGGACTGGCATCACAGACACGGCAACCCCGGGCTCTGGTCTCACACCTGGGTTCCCTGGACTGAGATCTCAATCAAGGGGACCCGAGGCCTGTGTCTCAGATGTAGGGACTTGGAGCCTGGGTCTCAGAGAGCGAACTGCAGGGCCTGGGCCTCAGATGTGGGGACCTTTGGCAGGGTCTTAGACTCAGGCCACACTGGGCCTGAGTTGCAAACATGTGGGGCTCCCAGGGTCTCAGACACAGCAAGCTGTAAGGTCTGCATCACAGACATGAGGACCCTGGAATCTGGTCTTGCCTGCGGTGGCCCTCAGGGCCAATATTCCCACACAGATAGGGCAGATTCTGGGGGGGGGTTGCCTCAATTCCTCTCCTCTGCCCCCAGAACCTTGCCACGGTGTGACGTGTCGGCCACAGGAGACGTGCCAGGAGAAGGGCAGCCAGGGTGTGTGCGTGCCCAACTACGAGGCCACGTGCTGGCTGTGGGGCGACCCCCACTACCACTCCTTCGATGGCCGGGACTTTGACTTCCAGGGCACCTGCAACTACGTACTGGTGACAACTGGCTGCCCAGGGGTCACCAGTGAGGGCCTGACGCCCTTCACCATCACCACCAAGAACGAGAACCGGGGCAACCCCGCTGTGTCCTTTGTAAGGCTTGTCACTGTGACTGCTCTCAACATCAACATCTCCATCCACAAAGGCGAGGTTGGCAAAGTCCGGGTAAGTCCCGCAGGATGGTCCCCTGAGCCCCCGGTAGAGTGTGCGGGGCGGGGGGCATCCCTGCTGGCCACAGTCAGGAGCTGAGCATGCTCTCTCTTCACCCAGGCCTGAAACGAAATGGCAGCCAACAACAGCAATTACAGCAAAAACGTTAGCCCTCTGTGGGGAATTAATTGAGTTTACCCCTTTGTGAAGGCCTTTAATGTCGGACTTTAGCATTTGCCTTTTTTAGAGACCTGGGTTAGAATCCGGGCTCTCCATATGAGGTGTGTGATATTGGGCAAGTGACTACTTGGTGGGCCTCAGTTTTCTCCTCTGAGGATTGGGCATCACAGCAGGCCCTGCCCCACAGTGAGAGGGTGCATGTCAAGTGCACAGCTGAGGGTCTAACCAGGGGAAGCCACACCATGAATGTTTGTGAGGGAACAAATGAGAGGCGCAGAGACTCAGACATAGTGATATTTGGGGAGCTAGAGAGCGAGAAACAGACCACTCTTTCTGCCCAGGGTAATGGAGATGCAGACTAATGGCAGCTCACAGGGAGGGGGAGGTGTGAGACAAGGTAGGTACTCAGGAAATGATGATGAGTGAGTGGAAGAGATGCCCAGACACACAGGTGAGAGGTGCCCAGGGAATGAGGAGGGAGCAAGTGGGTGAAAGACTCAGAGAAAGACCCAGAGAGATGTACCCAGATAAAGAGAGACCCAGAGAGAGAGACCCAAAGAGAGAGCGCACACACACACACGTGCGCGCGCGCACATACACACACACACACACACACACACACACATACAGCGAGGGCGAGAGCGGGAGCAAGAGAGAGAGAGAGAGAGAGAGAGCGAGAGAGAGAGGCTCAGAGAAAGAGAAATCCAGAGATAGATCTAGATGTAGAGGGAAGGAAAGACAATAGGGAAAGGAAAGGAGGGAGATGGAGATCAAGAGAGAGACCCAGAAAAAAAAAAAAAAACAGTTTTCATTCCCCAGGGTCTGTACTACAGAGATGTCCACAATGTTTGTCAAATGACTACACGACCGTCAGTTGTGAGGAAAGTCTTGGCAGCTCCCAGCCATAGCAGGCCAGGGTGAGGCAGGCAGAGGCCAAAGCCAGGCCTCCCCACCTCTAGCGACCTCTGTTTGACTCCTGACTCCACCCCGCCTTCCTCCAGGTAAATGGTGTACTGACAGCGTTGCCTGTCTCTGTGGCCGGCGGGCGGCTTTCAGTGACCCAGGGCGCGTCGAAAGCCGTGCTGGCAGCCGATTTCGGGCTGCAGGTCAGCTACGACTGGAACTGGAGAGTGGAGGTGACACTGCCCAGTAGCTACCATGGCGCAGTGTGTGGGCTCTGCGGGAACATGGACCGAAGCCCCAGCAATGACCAAGCTTTCCCTAACGGCACATTGGCTCCCGCGATACCCATCTGGGGAGGCAGCTGGCGAGCCCCGGGCTGGGACCCGCTGTGCTGGGATGAATGTCGGGGGTCCTGCCCAACATGCCCCGAGGACCAGCTGGAGGTGTACAAGGGCCCTGGCTTCTGTGGACCCCTGGCCGCTGGCATGGGAGGCCCCTTCGCGCCTGCCATGCCCATGTGGCACCTGATAGCTTCTTCAAGGGCTGTGTTCTGGACGTCTGCCTGGGCAATGGGGCCCATGACATACTTTGCCAGGCTCTGGCTACCTATGCTGCTGCCTGCCAGGCCGCTGGCATTGTCATCAAGGACTGGAGGGCGCGAGCTGGCTGTGGTGAGTGTGGGGAGGAGGGAGGGGCTTTGCGGCAAGGATCCGGTGTCTGTGGGCTGGTTTGGTTCCACTCTTTCTGGGTCTTTTTTTCTTTCTCTCTGTGTGTGTCTGTTTTTGTCTCTTAGTGCTTAGCTCTGTGTCTCCATACAATTGTCTATTTCTCATTATCTCTTTCCCAGTCTGTGAGTCTTTGTTTCTCACTGTCTCTCTGTGTCTCTGGCTCTGTCTTTCTTGGTCTTTGTCTGTCACTTTTTGTTTCCCTTTGTCTCTGTCTCCTCCCACCTCATCCTCAGATCCCTACCTCTGATACATTCTCCTTTTCTCCCTCCCACTCCTTCATCTACCTGCAGAGATCACCTGCCCCAGCAACAGCCACTACGAGCTCTGTGGCCCACCCTGCCCAGCCAGCTGCCCGTCCCCTGCGCCCCCCACGACCCCAGTCCCATGTGACGGCCCCTGTGCCGAGGCTGCCAGTGCGACTCCGGCTTCGTGTTGAGTGCCGACCACTGCGTCCCTCTGGATGGCGGCTGTGGCTGCTGGGCCAACAACACCTACTATGAGGCAGGCAGCGAGTTTTGGGCTGATGACACTTGCTCCCAGAGGTGCCGCTGTGGGCCTGGGGGTGGCTCGCTGATCTGCAAGCCTGCCAGGTGCGGGCCTGGTGAAACGTGTGCCCTGCTGCCCTCAGGCCAGCATGGCTGCCACCCTGTCAGCACGGCTGAGTGTCAGGCCTGGGGTGACCCCCATTACCTCACCCTGGACGGGTACCGATTCGACTTCCAGGGTACCTGTGAGTACCTGCTGAGTGGACCCTGCCATGCCCCACCTGCGGGAGTTGAGAACTTCACCGTCACCGTAGTCAATGAACACCGGGGCAGCCAGGCGGTCAGCTACACCCGCAGCGTCACCCTGCACATCTACAACCACAGCCTGACCCTCAGTGCCCGTTGGCCCCAGCAGCTGCAGGTGAGGGGCCTGTGGGCCAGACAGGAGCACATGCCAGCACTAGGGATGCTTGGGAGTTAATGGTCTTGGCCTTTCACAGACTAGCAGCAGCGTGATGCAGGGGTTCAGAGAATGGGCCTTGGAGCCAGATGGCTTGGAGCAGTGGCTTCCCCACCTCTGAACTTTGGTTTATTCCTCAGTAAAATGGGTCTAAGAAAAGTACATGCTTTTCAGAGGGTAGTGTGAGGAGCCAGTGAGGGAGGTCACGTGCTCAGGGTTCCATCACACCCCAGCCCCGCACACACCCAGTGGGTAGTGAAGCCAGGATCCCAACCTGTGTCCACGCCGTTCACTAGCCCCACCTCCACCCGCGCCCGCAGGTGGACGGCAAGCTCCTGGCGCTGCCCTTCCAGCTGGACTCGCGCCTGCGCGCGCACCTGAGCGGCCCCGACGTGGTGGTGACCGCGGCCAGCGGGCTCTCGCTGGCTTTCGACGGTAACAGCTACGTGCGCCTGCGCGTGCCGGAGGCGTACGCGGGCGCCCTCTGTGGCCTGTGCGGGAACTACAATCGGGACTCTGCCGACGACTTGAAGGCGGTGGGTGGGGACCCCGCCCGCTGGCAGGTGGGCGGCGCCGCTGGCTGCGGGGAGTGCGTGCCCGGGCCGTGCCCCGCGCCGTGCACCCCTGAGCAGCAGAAGCCCTTCGGTAGCCCCGACGCCTGCGGCGTGATCTCGGCCCCTGACGGCCCGCTGGCGCCCTGCCATGGCCTCGTGCCCCCGGCGCAGTACTTCCAGGCCTGCTTGCTGGACGCCTGCCAGGCTCAGGGCCACCCGGGAGGCCTCTGCCCTGCCGTGGCCACTTACGTGGCAGCCTGCCAGGCCGCTGGGGCCCAGCTTGGCGAGTGGAGGCGGCCGGATTTCTGTCGTGAGTACTCATTCATGCGTGGGCCACATAGTGGGGTAGTGGGGTCTCCCTGCCTCCCCTTCACAGGGCTCTGGAACAAGAGCCTTCGCCTCCGGGGGCTTAGACATCACCCTGCCTCCGACGAGCCAGATTCCTCCTGTCAAACACCTTGGCATTCACACACTGAAATACACCAGGTCACTACTGCAGTGGGAGAGACTTAGACACACCCGGTCAGAAACCCTGGGTCCAATAGACTCTCCAGGATCCTGTGCCAGTAGAAGTGGGATGGCCAACCCTGTCCCGGCCACACAGTGTGGTACACAAGTAGATTCTCTCAGGTAGCCCTGGTCAGATGTTTCAGACACTGAAATATGCGGAAATTGGTCCGATAACCTCAGACAGGGACCCTCTGGTTAGACACACTTGGGCGGATTTACACTGAGACGGGGCAGGTCCATCCCTGTAGAATCATGACCCGGACATCGTCCCAAGTTCAGATAGTCCTGGGCAGTTCCCCTCAGGCAGATCTGCTCCGTCAAATTTATCCTGTCGGCTTCAACCAATCAGATACAAGTGATCAGAGTCACACACTGATACGCATCCTGTCAGAGAAACTGTCAGAGGCTCAGACATCTGCAGCCACTCACACCCCAAGATCCATCCGGCCATATGCCCTAGTAAGATCCACACCCTGAGACACCCCCAGTTAGCTTAGTCCTGCACATCTTAGATTCACGTGGTCAAATTGACCAGGTTGACACACAACCCGGTCCCCAGAATCCAACACTGACTCCCCCAATTAGATGTGCTGGGTTCAACACCCCGCTCATCTCTGCACAGAGTCACTCATGAACTATGCTCGGGCAGCACATACAGGTTCACGTGGGCGGTTCCCTCACTCTGTGCCTCCTCCTGGCTCATTCTCCTCTCGTCCCCACAGCCCTCCAGTGTCCTGCCCACAGCCACTACCAGGTCTGCGGCGACTCCTGCCCCGTGAGCTGCCCCAGCCTCTCGGCGCCTGAGGGCTGTACGCCAGCCTGCCGCGAGGGCTGCGTCTGTGATGCTGGCTTTGTGCTCAGTGGTGACACCTGTGTACCTGTGGGCCAGTGTGGCTGCCTCCATGAGGGCCACTACTACCCGCTGGGCGAGACCTTCTACCCAGGCTCCCAGTGCGAGCAGCGCTGTGAGTGTGGGCCAGGTGGCCAGGTCAGCTGCCGGGAGGGCACAGCCTGCAGGCCTATGAAGAGTGTCGTGTAGAGGATGCGTCCAGGCCTGTCACCCTTCAGGCTGTGGCCGCTGTCTGGCCAGTGGGGGCATCCACTATGTTACCCTCGATGGCCGTGCCTATGATCTGCATGGCTCCTGTTCCTATGTCTTGGCCCAAGTCTGCCACCCACAGCCCGAGGATGAGGACTTTGCCATTGTGCTTGAGAAGAATGCAGCCGGAGACCCCCAGCGCCTGCTCGTCACTGTGGCTGGCCAGGTTGTGAGCCTGGCTAAGGGCCCACAGGTGAGTGGACATGGCCTTGCATCAGGGGTCTGATGGGGACCTGGTCCTACCCTGGGGGCTCTGAGGGGTACAGGGCCCACTCTGGGAGTTTTGAGAGGATATAATCCCACCCTGAGGGGACTGAGGGGGACACACATCTGTCCTAGGGGTGTGAAGGGCACACAACCTTTTCTCTGGGGGCTGTGAGAGGGATACTACTCTGCCCTGGGAAGTCTGTGGGGACACGCTCCACCCCGAAGAGACTGAGAGGGGCACAGCTCCACCCCTCCACCCTGGGCATCTTAAGGGGTCTGCCTTACCTGTGGTTCTGAGTCCTTGACCCAACTGACCCTTCCACCCAGGTCACTGTGGACGGCGAGATGGTGGCCCTGCCTGTGGCTGTGGGCCATGTGCGGGTGACTGCCGAGGGCCGGAACACAGTGCTACAGACCACCAAGAAACTGCGGCTTCTCTTTGACGGTGATGCCTACATCCTCATATCCATCCCCAGTTCCTTCCGCGGCCGGCTCTGCGGCCTCTGTGGGAACTTCAATGGCAATTGGAGCGACGACTTTGTCCTGCCCGGTGGTGCCGTGGCCCCCAGTGTGTACGCCTTTGGAGCTGCGTGGCGGGCACCCAGCTCCTCCCAGGGCTGTGGCGAGGGCTGCGGACCCCAGGGCTGCCCTGTGTGCTTAGCAGAGGAGACGGCGCCCTATGAGAGCGTCAAGGTCTGCGGCCAGCTCAAGGACCCGCAGGGCCCCTTCGTGGCCTGCCACGCAGCACTGAGCCCCTCTGAGTACTTCCGCCAGTGCGTGTATGACCTGTGTCCCAGAAGGGCGACAGCGCGTTCCTCTGCCGCAGCCTGGCTGCCTACACAGCGGCCTGCCAGGCAGCCGGCATGCCCGTGAAACCCTGGAGGACAGACAGCTTCTGCCGTGAGTGTCTGTAGGACCCCAAAGGACCCCACACCAGGCTTGGGGACATCCCCTAACCCGCTTCCTGTCCTTTCTGCATCCCCTGTGAAGGGCTCCCCCCTCACCACCCCCTGCCCCACCTATCCCATAGTGTGCCCTGTTGGCTCCCTGTGGCCACTGACTGGCCCTTCCCAGACTCCTTTCAGGGCAGGGGGAGCCGCTCCAAAACCCAGACCAGCTCTTCCTCAGGGCTCATCGTGGACCTTTTTGTGGTGATGCGAGAGGGCAGGGTGGCAGGTCCAAAGCTCATAAGATAAAGCCTGAGTCCGTGGCTCACCCAGTCCTCCCGCCCCCAGAACAGGACCATATTTCCTCAGATGCCCCAGGACAAGGCTGCAGCCCCCTCAGGCCCCAGGACTGTGCCTCTCAGACCCCTTCAGTCAGGGGTTAGATTTCCTTCCTTCAAACCCCCAGGGCAGGGCCGTGTCCCCTCCCACTCCCCAGAACAAGGCAGTGGCCCCTCGCGCCCCCAGAGCAGAGCTGTGTCACCTCAGGTTCTCCCCAGGGCATGACCTGCGCCCAGGGCGGTCATCCAGCTCCATGGCTTTAGATTTGTCTTCAGTGCTCAGCGTAGACATCACCTGCCTCCGGCCCTGACCGTCTCCTGCCCGTCAGCCTCAGGGCTCAGCGGCCTCTGGACACTTTCCCCTGGGTGTCCTCAGGGTCCCTCACCCCTGCTGTGTTCCCATGTGACATCAGCATTTCTCCCCAAACCGCATCCTCCTGTTCTCTGACTCTGGTCCTCACCTTGGCACTGCCACACCTAAGCCAGCAGTTGTTCAGCCAGAGCCCAGGGCCAGAGCCTGGATGCTTCCCCTGGGTCCTCAGCTCCCCGTTTTGCCCCATCCGGGCCTTGACTCCTCTGCTGAGCCAGCACTGTCTGTCTGAGTTATGAGCTCCATAGAGCGGGGCCTGGGGCTGTCTTCATTGCTTGTGTCCCCAGGGCTGGGTGGGCTGTGGGCCCTTTCCCTCCTCAGTGCCCGGGTGCAGGCGTGACCCCACCCTGCCTCCTGTCCCCACAGCACTCCAGTGCCCTGCCCACAGCCACTACTCAGTCTGCACGCGCTCCTGCCGGGGCTCCTGTGCCTCCCTCTCCGGCCTCATGGGCTGCACCAGCCGCTGCTTTGAGGGCTGCGAGTGTGATGACCACTTCCTGCTCTCCCAGGGCATCTGTGTCCTCCGTCCAGGACTGCGGCTGCACCCATGATGGCCGATACTTGCCGGTGAGCAGGGTCTCGAGATGGGCGCGAGGGTGGAGGGGCTTGCGGAAGACTCAGAGCTTCTGTGCCGAACCCCTCAAGGTTGGGGACCGAGAAGCGGCCAGCATTTCCCAGCCCCGTGACCAGTGCTGGTGACGTCCCTGTATTAGTTGCCTGTGGTTGCTGTGACAAATGACCATAAACTTGGTGGCTTAGAACAAGAGAAATTTATCCTCCCACAGTTCTGGAGGCCTTAAATCAGAAATCACATCACTGGGTCAAAACCAAGGTGTTGCCAGGGCGGCACTCCCTTCAGAGGCTCTGGCGAGGACCTTCTCCCTGCCTCTCGCAGCTTTTGGTGGCTGTAGGCATTCCTCGGCTTGTCCCGTCTCTGCGGTTTCTGCTTCTGTGTCACATTCCCCCTCCTACCCTGTGTGTGACATAAAATCTCCCTCTTAGAAGGATACACATGACAGCATTTAAGGCCCAGGCAGATAACCAGGGTGATCTCTCTGGCTCAAGATCCTTAATAGCATCAGCCTAAATGTAAGCACCCTTTTTCCATGTGAGGTAGTAGTTACTGGCTCCAGGCATTAGGACCGGTATCTTTGGGTGGGTTGGGGGCGGGGTGGGGGCGGCTGTTATTCCACCTACTACAGTCCCCTCCCTGAGCCTCATTTTCTTCATCTGTAAAATGGGACTTATTCATCGTCGTAGTGCCAGTGTCTGAGGGTGCATATGATTACACATGGAAGACACACACTGAGCCCTGGGCCTCACTCTCCCCTCCGTGTTCATCACATGCAGTAACAACAAGAGCAATTTACGGCAGAACAGCAGGTAGCACAGCTGAGGATAGTTTAATTACTTGAAAGCTGATAGCTGGTTTATTTTTGTTATTGATGTTTTTGTGAGCTCTAATCACTGAGTGTGCATATTTATCGAATAACAGAAATTCGTCAGAGTTTTATCAAAGGCAAAAGGTAGGCTAGAAGGCCTGAGAGTACAGGACTTCTGGGGACGGAGATGCCAGACTTCTGCCTCTTCCTTCAGATCTCACCACCTACAGGAAGCCCTCTTTGATCCCCTAGGATGGACTCCCACAGCCCCCTGTCCTTTTCTGTCCCAGCCTGGACCCCTCTGCCTGTGTCAGGTTTCTTGGATCTGTGAGTCTGGGCTGGAAATACAAATGTGGGAGTCATCAGTATAGAGCTGTTACTTATTTATTACATTTCTTTATTTATTGTAAAGTTTTCAAACTTTTAAAGAATTCAAACTTAAGAAAACCACAAGAATAATACAAAGAACTCTTGCATACAGTTCATTCAGGTTTTCAACTATTGACTTTTTCTCTCTGTGTAAATACATATAGATATGATTTTTTTTCTGAACCATTTGAGAATGATATAGACACCGTGCCCTTTTACCTTTAAATACTTTAGCATGGATTTCCTAAGGAAATTCATTTAATATGACCAGAGTGCAATTCAAAATCAGGAAATTAACACTGATTCAATACTATTATGTAATCCGAAGATTTTATTCAAATTTTAGCGGTTGTCCAATAAAGTCCTCTAAAACAGTCACCTCCTTGGGCCAGGGTCCAATTGAGGATGAGACTCCGCTTGTACTTTTCATGAGATTTGATGAAATCACCAGGTGGTAAATGTAGGTAGAGAAGGAAAGGTCTGAGGGCGGAGCCCCAGGTAAGGTATCCTTAGGATTTGGGAAACCAGGAGAACTTGAAAACGCGGTGAAGGATGAACAGCTGGTCAAGTAGGAAAAAAACAGGAGAAAGTCGTTTCCTGGAATTGGGTTTCTACGCGCTGGGAAGCTTCCTGCCCACCCCACCTGTGTCAGTTAGCTTTTGCTGGTTTTAAACACCTCCAGAACACAGCAGCAGGAAACAATTATTTGTTCAGTCCACAATTCTGCAACCCTGCAGTTTGGGCTGGGAGAGAGGGAGGAGAGGGAGGAGAGGGATATGGGGGCTAGGGAGAGAAAGAGTAGGGAGCTGAGAGGTCTCTTGAGGTTTAGGCTTGAACCCGCACAGCATTGCTTCTGCTGCATTGTGATAACCGAAGCGTAGTCTTAAGGCCACCCCCAGATTCGTGGGGAAGGGGACATAAACTCCATTTCTTCATGAGAGTCATGGCAGAGTCACCTGCATGGATCTGGAGAGTGGAAGGGTTGTGGCCATCGTCACAACCCTCTACACCACCCTTCCCTGGCCCCCTTCCGTGCACAGGCGAACTCCTCCCTGCTGAGCTCAGACTGCACCAAGCGCTGCTCCTGCTCCGCGAGCACCGGCCTGACGTGCCAGGCGACCGGCTGTCCTCTCGGCCGCGTATGTGAGGTCGAGGCCGGGGCCCGGAACTGCTGGGTCCCTGCTGGTCTCTGCACCCTCTCTGTGGGCACCAATCTCACCACGTTTGATGGGGCCCACAGTGCCATCAGCATCCCCGGCATCTACGAGCTCTCTTCCCGCTGCCCAGGACCTCAGAAGACCGTCCCCTGGTACCGTGTGCTCGCTGACGTCCATTCCTGCCACGGCGACGTTGAAGCTGTGAGCCAGGTTCACATCTTCTTCCAAGGCGGTCTGGTGACTGTGACACCACGCAAGGGCGTGTGGGTAAGCCTGGGCCCGAGGTGGGGGCGGGGCGTACATGTCCCGCCCAGGGCTTTCGTCTCCTTGCAGTGTCCCTCCATTCCTGGCTGCCTGCCGTCTTGCTATGTGTTTTCTTTACCCAGGTCTCTGCGGTTTGGCCTCTGGATTCATACTGGTCTCAATATTCCAAACTTAGTCCCTCTGTCCTGACTGAGTTCTTGAGGTACTAGTAACTTACTAGTTTTGATGTTGGTGTTAATCCAGACAGGAGACTAAATTCAAATAGCCTTGAGCAAAGTGAGTTTTATTGGCCCACATAACTAGAAAATCCAGGAGTAGAGCCTCAGGTATGGCTGGATCCAGGTGCCTGACAGTATTATCTGGGTTTGCACCTCCGTCATTTAGACTTTCCGTTCTCCAAATCGGTTATGTTCTCCGTGATTCCCTATAACATTTCCACGAGACAGGGCCTATTATCCCCATTTTACACAGAGAGGAAACGAGGGCCCAAGAAGATGCCGTCATTTACTCCAGTCGCTCTGAGAGTACCTGGCTGCAGGTTTGCACCCACCACTGCTTGTGCTCTTAGCCGCTTGGATGAGAACCAGGGGCCGGTCGTTCCTGTGTGACAGAGCGTCCGGGGTGCATTCCAAGTGCAGTGCTCCGCGGGAACTTCCCCAGGCTCTGTCGGTTCCGGGCCACTTGACACTCTCCTCAGTTGTCCTTCCACTTGCTCTCAGGGACCCCTGATGCCTGTCCTCATTTGCCTCATGAGTCCCTTGCAGCCCCAGGGCCCCTCCCTTCCGCCTCCTGACTTCCTTTCACTTATAACTGCCTTGCATTTGCTGAACTCTGTAGTTCTCACCACCCCAATTTCAGATTTCTGAGAGAGGGTCTGCTCGGCCTAGCCGATGGGCTGATGCCCACTCATAGTCTAATTGTTCGTGGCCCACGTGGTAGAGCCCAGGCCCAAACCCGACATCAGTTCCCAGATGAGCGTGCCTCTGTTTCAGGACCTGTGTGTCGACTACAGAGGCATCCACTGGTGTCTTCCAGGCCCACTGGGGAGATGCTCCACCCTCTTCCCCCAGTGGGTGGTCTACACCACCAGTGCATGGAGATGGACTCAGACTTAGCCCCGTTGGAGACAGGGGGGCTGGAGTTCTCTCTTCAGTGTAATCTGGCCCAATCACTCCTTTTCCCTGGCCATCTACTTGATCCATAATTAAGGTTAACAGACACCTCCTCTCATTCCTCTATCAAGAAACGATTCTCTACACAGTGGATAGATGTTCTAAAAATCTGAAACAAAGCATAAACCTCTACAGTGGCTTCCCAGAACAGCATTCCAACCTCAAGCCACCTCCCTTCCATGACCCACAAGGCCTGGTGTGATCTGATTCCTTCTGGCTCTCCAACCGCATGTTCTACAACCTCCTCCCTCTTTAGCTATGCTAACGACAGGCCACTCTGGCCTTTATGCTATCTGTACAGCAGACCAAGCTCGTTCCCACCTCGGGGCTTTCGCATCTGCTGTCCCCACTGGCTCAGGCCACTGGCTCAGTGCTCTTATCCGGGATCCCCTAAGGGCTGGCTCTTCTCCTCCTCCAGGTCCTGGTTCCAGCATTGCTTCTGCAGAGGGCCTCTCCTGACTATGCACATGCTCTCCCTCTGCATCCCGGTCTTGATGTTGTTACTCTCTCTTATTTCCTCCAAGGCACTTATCAGTATCAGAAGTTATCCATTTTTAATTTGTGCTTGTTGCCTTTCTCCGTCACTAGAATATAATCCGCAGGTGGGCAGGGATCCCGTCCATCTTGGTCATCACTTTGTCCCCAGGACCCAGATCAGGGCTTGGCACCTCTAGGGTACCTAGGGAAAGTCTGGTTTTGTGAATAGTCAGCCCTGTTCCCTCTACACCAGGCCACGCGCTGGCTAATGCCATCCTTATACTTTTAAAGCTTGTAGCCAGGCTAAACATTGCATTCACCTCTCCAACTCTCCTTCACTGCATCCATCCCTTCTTCCCTCCCTCCTTCCAACCATCTATTCTCCCACCTCATTTTCCTTTTTCTCCTTTTCTCCTTCCCTCCCATCTTGCCTCTTTCCCTTCCTCTATTCCTTCCTTCCTTTCTTCTATCCATCCATCTTTTTAGATCCATGTACCTATTTTTTTCTATCTGTCTGCCTATCTCTCCAATCATCTGGCAGAGGAAGACTCAGACACAAAAGCACTTAGAAAAAAGGACTCTTCTTTCAAACAAGGTTCTCTAGGGAGTCTAACTTTAGAAGGATTAACTCATTAAGGAAGACAGACAAGAGTTATTTAAAGGAAAAAACTCACAAGGTTACCAAGGTTGCCAGGTCCACAGCCTGTGATTGAGAAAGAGTAATTTTCTCACATGATTATTATGCATGCTAGGTCCTTACTTTTCTCCAGACATCAGCATTAAAAAAATAAGGGAGAGGTTGCTTTTGTTAGGGAACCAGTAACTTACTTACAGAACAAGCTTAAGTGTTCTTTTATTTTGAAAACTAGAACCAGATGGAACGACACTGGGGTTTGTTTGTTTATCTATCTGGTACAAAGTGCATCCCCCTGCCCCCTGGCCTCCCTTGGAATGTTGTATACATGCCTGTTTACCCAGTGATCCACCTCTCCACCCATCCATTCTCTAGCCTCCTATCTGTCCATCCAAATTGCCAACTATCTTATGTATCTGCCTCTCCATACAGTGCATCCTTCCAGGTCTTCATCTCTTTCAGCACCTGCCTCTCGGCGTTTGCTCCTTGAACTTGTTATCTCGCTTGGGGTCTCCATCCTGGTAACACCCCAGCTTTTATGTGGCTCTAGCCTTACCCCTGTGTCCCCTGCCACACCACTACCACCAGGTGAATGGTCTCCGAGTGGATCTCCCAGCTGAGGTGTTAACATCCGTGTTCGTGAGTCGGAATCCTGATGGCTCCGTGCTGGTCCAGCAGAAGGCAGGGGTCCGGGTGCAGCTGGGCACCAATGGGCAGCTGGCTGTAATGGTCAGCAGTGACCATGCTGGGATGCTGTGTGGGGCCTGCGGAAACTTTGACGGGGACCAGACCAATGATGGGCATGGCTCCCAGGGGAATACAGTGGTGGAGAGCTGGAGAGCACAGGACTTCTCCCCATGGTGAGGATGTAGCCTGGAGGCCAGGCTACTTGGGGCAGAGGTGCCCCGGGCCTCATGGGAAGGGGCAGTCAGGGGTGGGTGCTCTGTCTGCAATAGGAAGTGCTAAGTGTCTGTCTCTTGCAGTGACGGCTGATCAGTCATCCACTGGGAACGAGGACTTCAGGACCAGAACCCTGGCGGTTGCAGTACTGGAAGGATGCACCATGTCACTGTGTGCCCTCCTCTGCTGAGCAACTGAGGCAACTGTGAGAGCATTGAATAAATACCTTAAGCTAAGCTACATGCCGATGTGTCTGTCTTACGCCTTTTTATTTCTGACTTTTCTTTCTGCACAGCAGGTGTCAGATGCCTGAGGCATCTAGCACATGGTGAATGTTTATTGGGATTTGAGAGGATGGATGGATGGATGGATGGATTGGGAGAAGGATGGGTGAGGAAATGGGAAGACAGAGATTAGAAGAATGGGAAGACGAAAAGATGAATGATTGAATAGAAGGAAGGAATAGAAAATAGAAAGGAAAATAGCTTTTAGTGTTATCGTTTATAACCCTAGCAAGTTAATTTCTCTGTCACTCGGTTTCCTCACATGTCTTAGTCCATTCAGGCTGCTGCAACAAAGTACCATAGAATGGGTGACTTATATACAACAGACATTTATTTTTCACAGTTCTGGAGACTGGGAAGTCCAAGATCAAGGCACCAGCAGATTCAGTGTCCGGGGAGGGCCCTCTTCCTGGTCCATAGAAGGCAAAAGTGTGAGCAAGTTTTCTGGGGCCTCTTTTATAGAGCGCTAATCTCTTCATCACCTAATCACTTTCCAAAGGCCCCACCTTCTAATACTGTCATTTTGGGAATTAGATTTTAACATATGAATTTTGAGGGGACAAAGACATTCAGTCAATAGCATCCTATTTAAGGTAGAGTTAATAATAGTACCTACTCCGCATGCAGAGTTGGAGTAAGGATTTGATGTGTTCATCCAATCCACAAGGCAAAAACGGAAGCCTCTCTTCCCTCCCAGCCTGTCCCCACTCCTCCCTCCTCAGGACTCAGCCCGGCAGCCAGGGAACGGGGAATGGTTCTTGACTTCTCCCTCTACTTTGCCCTCCACTCAATAGATCAATAAATCCTGTTGGAGTGTGTCAAAATGTACCTGAAATCTGCCTGCCTGCCTTGTCATCCTAACTCATGTTCGCAACACCAGTATGCTATCTGCTTTTCCCTCCTGTAATCAATTCTCACAGCCACTGGAGGACTCTTCTGAACATGAAAATAGAACCATTGGCCATGCATTTCTATTATAATAAAGTCAAATTCCTTTACCTTGTCCTACAAGACCCCTGCCAATCTCTTCTGACTCATCTATCACTGCCCTCCTTGCCAATTATGGTTTGGGAACCTGATCCTTCACTGTACTGAAGATGCCTAATTTTTCCACTTCAGTCCTTTGCCATATGCTGTTCTCTCCATTCATCACAACAAGCTGCTTCTCATCCTTCAAACGTCAGCTCACATGTTACTACCTTAGCGAGCCCTTCCGTGACAACCTTACTTGAAGTGGATTCCCTCTGTTATCCTCTGTCCCAGAGGCTTGCTTGCTTCTTTCCTTCACTTTAAAATTACTTTAATTCGACTTTCTGCTCAATTAGAAGTGACTCAAGGGCAGAGACAGTATCTGCTTCATTCGCCATTTTACTGCCAGCACCTAGCACCAAGTAAGCGCTCAGTACATACTTGTTGAATCAATAAATGACTGACAACAAACTTGGAGGAAAGATTCAGAACATATTTAAACTAATAAAGGATTCATATCTGCAATATACAAAGAGCTACTTCAAATCGATTAAAAAGACAACAGCCCAATTAGAAAAAAATGGTTGAGACTATAAACAGGCAATTGACAGAAAAAGAAATCCAAAGGCGTTGAATGCCTTCACCATGTCAGGTTATTCATGAACAGTGTTTCTCAGCTTCACGATAACCCCGCGAAATAAGTATAGCTATAAAGAAACAGGCTTAGTGAAGTTAAATAACTTGCCCAGGCAAACAGTTTCTAATGACAGAGCCTAGATTTGAATCCAGATATTATTACCAAAGCTGTTCCTTTCCACTGACTTTTTAAAAATATATATTTCAAATACAACTTTATTCTGATCCTAAACAAAAAGGAACGGGAATGACAGTAACAAACAAGGTTTCACCTCTGAGTATTGTGACATGACTGTAGCGGTCCTGCAATTGAAACTCAATAAGGGGATGTGGTTCCACAGTGTAGCAGTTAGCACGTCTGAAGGTCCTGGGTACGCGCCCCAGTGGAGCCACGGTCCGTGGTCTGTGGCCATGCCACCCTGAACAAGCCTGGTCCCATCTGATCTTGAAAGCTAAGCAGGGTCGGGCCTGGTTAGTACTTGGTTGGGAGACCACCTAAGAAGACCAGGTGCTGTAGGCGTAAATAAAAATTAAAAAAAAAAATAGAAAAGAAAACAAAAAAAAGAAACTCAATAAGGAAACTGTGTCTCAAAACAGCTAAATGTGCAGGTCTAAAAAATAAAAGTACTTTAACTGCCACATTCACTCCGAAGCCCATTCATCTCCTTCAGCATCTCAAAGCTTAAGCACATGTTCTACTTAGCTAGATAATAACGTGGCAAACACGCTGCACCACCGATAACTCAGGACCCTCGCCTATAAAGCTAGACTTCTGACGCTGGGCTCCAGCTTCACTTCCTCACGGGTCGGGTCGTCATCCTCAGCCACAGAGCAGTTGTCTGAGCAACCTCTATGGTGCTCACGCGGTGCTGCCATGCTGCCATAGCGGGGTGCGTGAGGACCCCCGGTGGGGCGCGAGCAGGCGAGGGACAAACTCTCATCGACTCCCCAGCAAGCCAGAGGAAGCGCTTTTCAAAGTCGTGGTTACTTTTGGCTGAAATGTCACAGTACTGAAGGTTCTTCTTCCAGTGGAAGACAATTGATTTTGCCTTAACTTTCCTGTCCGTAATAGCCACTTCCTTGCCACACCACACGGTGGGGATGTTTTCACGTGCTCAGACCAGATCTCCATGCCAGTTAGGCACATTCTTCTAAGTTTCATCAAACGTTACAATAGGCCTTGGATGCACCAGCCATCTCTCAGTCCACCAAACGTCTCCTGACCAGCCGTGTCCCACACATGGAACTTGATAGGTCCTCATTGGTGTGGAACACGGGGTGACCCTCGACACACAAGGTAACTACATACTTCTCAGTTTCACCAGTGATGTTTCACAAATGTCTTTTTTCCAGCCCATCATCACCAACCGATACGAATCTGAACTGAACTTGGGGTTGTCCTTGGGGCAGCCGTCGTGATGTTACTTCCAGAAGTGTTTCCGGGCCCATCTGACTCCACTGACTCTAGCCATTGAGTCCCACCTAGGCTCAATCTCCTTTTAAGAAAAAGAATCAAGAGGTCCTAAAAATAAAGAAGAAAAAGCAACAATCCAATAGAAAAACAGGGAAAAGATCTGAATAGTTCATAGAAAAAGGAATACAAATTGTTCCTAAAGATAAGAAATGCTCGACCCCACCTATATTCAGAGAAATGCAAATTAAACTGTCCTGAGACACCATTCACTTATCAGCTGGGCAAAAATAGAAAAACTCGACAATATATTTATTGGGAAGGCTATGAGGAAAAGAATACTGTCACATCTTACAGGTGGGGATGCAAATGTACAAGTCCAACACAGGGCAACTTGGCAGCATCTGGCCAAATTACAGGTGCATTTTCTCTTGACCCAGGACTCTCACCTCTAGGAATCTAACCCAAAGATGCAATGACAATAAAAGGATATAAGGCCAAGGCTGTTCATCAAAGCCCCCTTCATAATGGAAAAGGACTACAACTCAGACATCTGTCAGGGGGGAACTGGTTGAATAAACTACGCCTCATCTCCATGATGGGCAGCTATGCAGATGAAAACTACAAAATATCTCTAGACACGGATCTGGAGTGATCTCCAGGATATATGGTGAAGTGAAGAAAGCAAGGTTAGAAAAGATAAAAGAGACCTAAGAGAAGGGGCATGACAGGCTTTAGGGCACAGATAATAACTCTTGACCTGGGTGGGGGTTATGTGGGTTATTTCTTTTGTGATAACTCGTAAAGCTGCACAGTTATGCGAACTTTTCTGTAAGCATCTTGTAATTCCCCCCCCCAAAATTTAAAATTAATAAATTGTTATCTCTGAAGATCCTGGAGCAAAGAAAATGGGTTCGTGTGTGTGTGTGTGTATGAGAGAGGGAGAGAGAGAGAGACATGGGGTGGGGGAAGACAAACTATGAGAGGACCTTGCCCAGACCCAGATTTGCACGAGAAGCAATTTTCAAAAATCACATTTTTAGACTATTGAGGAAATATGAATATGGACATGTTACTAGATTATCAAAAGGACTTCTTGTTAATTTTGTTAAAGGTGATAATGTAAGAAAATGTTCTTTTCTTTTAAGAGATGCATATTTGAGTAGATGGGATCAAAGAGCCCTATAATATTGGAATTTGCTTTAAAATACTCTAGCAAAAAAGCTGGGGCAATAGATAAGGCTGATGAAATATTGATTGTTGTGACTGGGTGATAAGTAAATGGAAGCTGCTTCTTCCATGCCTTGCCCTATGCATCTCTTCCATTTGGCTGATCCTGAGCTGTAGCCATTATAACAATAAACCAGTAACGGTAAGCAAAACATTCTCCTGAGTCTTGTGAGCTGTTCTAGCAAGTGATCAAACAGAGAAGGTTGGGAAACCTGATTTACAGCCAGTGGGTGAGAAACATGGGTGGCCTGGACTTACCGTTGGTATCTGAAGTGGGGCAGTCATGGACTGAGCTCTTAACCTGTGAGGTCTGACACTAACTCCAGGTAGTAAGTGTCTGAACTGAACTAATTTGTAGGTCACCAATTGGAGTCTGCAGAGAAGTGGAGAATCGCTCAGTGTGGAACACGTATGCATTTGGTGTCAGAAGGGAAGTGTGTGAATACAGAAACAGATCTTTTATAGCATTTGAGGTGACAGGTGCACTTGGCTGGTAGATATGAGATAGGACAGTGCAGTTCTTGTGTGACTGGTTCTGCTCATTCAAATGGGAAGCCAGGTCATCAGCTAGGAGGAAGAAAGGAGGAGGTTTCGGGTTCGATGAAAGAGAGGAGAAAGTGTAAAATAATCTTTCAAGAAAATAGGTCCAACCACTTTGGAAAACTGTCAATTTCTTTTTCTTTTTTTCCTAGGCAAGGCAACCCTTGTGACCTCACAGATTGCAAGGACCTTGTCATCTTACAACCCTTTATCTTTTTATTGTTTAAGCCTACAGCACCTGGTCTTCCTAGGTGGTTTCCCATCCAAGTACTAACCCAGGCCTGATTCTGCTTTGCTTCCGAGATCAGACAGGATCGGGTTTGTTTAGGGTGGCATGGCCATAGCCTCAATTTCTTAAAAAGGTAAACATACTCTTATGCTGGCACTCAGCCACTTGACTCCTAGGACTCTTCTCAAGAAAAATGAAAGCTTATGTCCCCACAAGTATTTGTGCATGAATGTTCATAGCAGCATTATTCATAATAGCCCCAAACTGGAAACAACTCAAAGGCCTATCAACAGACGAATGAATGAAAGGTGGTATATCATAAAATGGAATCCTCAGCAATGAAAAGGAATGAACTATCGATAAACACAACGGCATGAAACATGATGCCAAGAGACAAAAACCAGATGGAAGACTACAGATCGTATGGTTCCATTTGTATGAAACGGGATGATGGCAGTGTTCTGAAACTGGATTGTGGTGCTGGTTGCACAATTGTACAAGTTTACTGACATTCATTGAACTATATACATAAAATAGGTGGATTTTATGATATGTAAATTGCGCCCTAATAAAACATTTAATAAATTAACACATTACCAATAAAACTAATAGGGGGGAAATAAAGTGGGAGAATGAATGCATTAGGGACATGTGATAGGATTGCTGAGCGGCACTTGGGTTTGTGATCATGAGCACAAAACGAGACCAGACAGCATGGGGAAGGTGTTTTTTTCTCCATCCACCTTCAGCTGCCAGGGTGCAGGTGTAGAGGAGCTGGAAAGTCGACTCAATGGGGGTGAAAAAGACAGAAAAAGTACGTAGTGTGAGGGTATGAGCGAAAGAGTGGTGATAGCGATGGATAGGGAGTCAGGCTGGGTTGGGGGGGGGAGTAGTGTGGTCACAAGCAGGGGAGGGACAGGGCGAAGGTGGTCAGCTTCGTGAATCCTTTAGGCTGAAGGATGGCTGGAGCAACAACTTTAGAGGGAGTGAGCGTGAGAGACAGGAGGTGACAGGCAGATGGTGAGATGCATGGAACTGAGATCCTGTAAGGGCTGCTGTCACTGTCTAAGGACTGGTCTTTCTCCCCCATCGGGCTGGGACCTCTGGGCTGCCATAGTCACTCACCACTGTGTCCCCAGCAAAAATTCTAGGTGTGACTGTGGGAAGGAAGGGTTGGGTAGAAGACAAGATTGCTGGAGAAGAGGAGGCCAAGGCATCGAGAGGCCAGAATGTTTAAAGGATCACCTACCTGAATTTACAAGTCACCAAGAATTATAATAGGAGCAGCCCAAGTGGCAGTGAGCCTGGAGCTAAAATGTTGATGTGAGTGCAGTGACTTGGGGATTGATAGAGTTGGCAACAAGAGTGGGAGCAGGTGCTGTAGTATAAACTTCAAAGTTAAGGGCTTAGGGAGGAGGCAGAGAGAATGGTTTAGAAGTGGAAATGAGAAGAGGACCTCGTCCCACGTACAGGCCCAGTGGGCATGAGAGCCGAGGAAGGGAAAACAGCCCCTGCTTGGAAGGGCTGCTCAGAAAGGCATGTCTTCAAGGGAGAGCTAGGAAGGTCAAAGGAAGCTTCAGAGGGAGTTGAGATATAGGGAGATGTTGGGAGAAGCCCTCAGTGCCTCCCCCAGGCCGCCTTAACCATTCTGCCTGTACCTTCCCCATTATGGCCCTGACCGCTCTGGGCTGACACTAAGTCCTATTCTGTCTCCCCCCACTGGACTGGCAGCTCCTGGAAGGCAGGGCCTGGCACCATTTTAGTCACTATTGTGTCCCCAGCACCCACTAAGTGCTCAGTGAGACTGCGAAGTTCAGACCTTGGAGCAAGTTGACAAGTGTAGTCCCCAGAGCCAGACGATGCCAGGATTCCAGAAAACAGAGCTGGTGACCTTACATTTGCACTGAACTCTGAGTATTTGTGTCCTTTAGGGAAAAACGATTTTTAATTGGAAAGCAAACAGTAAAATCCATAAGTAGTAACATTATCCTGAATCAGAGCCATTTAAATTATTGCACAGCTCCTGGAAATTCAGAATAGATTCAGTAGATTTTCCATTTTAACATTTAAACGAATTGTCAGAAATGTTTCTGTGCTCTGGGACACCTTGCCAGAGAATTCAAAATGGCATGGGTTCATTCACTCATTCAACGAACATTTACTGAGCATCCGCTCTGTGCCAGGCTTTGTTCTAGGCATGGAGTGATACAACAATGAATGGAACAGACCAGTGGGTTCTCCTGGATGTTGTTGTAATTTCTCATAATAACACTTGCCCGGCTTTGTAGAATGAATATAGTGATGAATATTAATATTAAAAACTACAAAGGCATAATTCTCAATACTTATGCAGAACTGCTCACTCTTCACCCGTTCCTCTGCCTGCACCCCAATCTTGCCCATCCTTGTCTCCTGCCTGATCCATTGCAGCAGGCCCCTTCCATGGTCTTCCTGTTCCCACCCCTACTCCCACACTGTTTCCTACATGCAGCCACAGTGACCCCATGTCAGATCACATCCCTTCCCTATTCAGGACCCTTCCATAGCTCCATCTCGTTCAAAGTAAAAGTTAAAGTTCTCTCCACACAATTTTTCTTGTTATCTCTTCTTTCAACTCCTTCCACTCTCCCCTACTGACTCTGCCTCAACCATACTGCTCACTGTTTCTCCAACCCTCTTCACCATTCCTGCCGCAAGGCCTTTGCACCTCCAACCCTCTTTGCCTGGAACTTTCTTCCTCCAGATAAATGCATGCCTCACTCCCCACCTCCTTTAGCTTTTTGTTGAAATGTCACCTGATTCGTTCCTTGATTGCCCATGAGGAATTTCACCCCTCCCCCAAAGGAACTTATGCCCCCTTCCCTGCTGTTTTTTTCGTCAAAGCACATACTGCTTTCCAATATTCAGCGTTAGTAACTACTTTGGTGTCTGCTTCTGCATTCGAAGATGAGCTCCAGGAGGATGGAGATTGTATGTCTTGTTCACTGCTGTATTCCCAGCGCCGAGAACAGTGTCTGATACAGACAGGTGGACAGTAAATGCTTTCCTAATGTATGAATGGGAGTCCAGAGTCCCGTTCATGGGGGTGGAAATGGGTCAGAGAAAGCTTTTCGGTGTAGAGGGGATCTTAACGAGTTAACTAGGGCCAGAGAAGAGGGGCACAGGGCACAGCCCTTGCGAAGGCTTGGAAATGAGCACTGATTACTGAGGTGCTCGCACAAGAGAAGCCGGTCGCAGGAAGTGCGTTTAACGTATAGACTGCAGCTCAAGTAAAGTAAGCGGGGGCAAGGAGTGGAGGGGGCGGTTCCGGCCCGCGCAGGGCTCTGGGCGGGGCTGAGGCTCGAGGGGGCGGGGCTGCGTGGTTGCGTCACACGCCGTACGTCCCCGCGCGCCTGCGCTCTTTCCACGTGCGAAAGACCCAGACTCGTGGGGCTTCTGGACGCCGCGGGCTCCTGATCCCCGCACCTCAGCGCTCGCCATGAAGCCAGGTGCGGGCCGGGGTTGGGGTTGGGAGTCAGAGACAGGGGCCGGGCTGGAATCGGGCTGCCCGACAGGGATCGGAGGCACGAGGCCTTGGCCTGGGGACCGAGGTTCTGAGACCCGGACCCAGTCTCGTGTGGGGACAGGGTCCTGGCTCCGGACGAGAGAGCCTCGGTTCCGCCTCATGATCGATTCCAGCCTGGGGTTCGTGTTCCTGGTCTGGAGATTTGTGACTAGTGAGGAAGTCACGATCGTGAGTCGAATGTCTTGGGCCTGGGATTGTGGGGGGTCCAGAAATAGGATTCGTCTCATTGAGGCTGTCATTAGGAGCTTTGGATATTGGGCCAAGGGAAGCAGCCTGGGGTACTGACCCAGAGTCCGGATCCAGGCATGTGGAGTGGGTTTTGATGATCTATCTCGGTTAGAAGATGGAGAATACGGGAGTTTGGTCTGGGGGCACCCGTTTGCCTCCCTTGTCGCCGCCGCTACCATCGTCCCCTGAGCCCCAGCCCAGCTTCTCGGAGAGAGCCAGAGTGGTTGAGAACTTACCGCTGGATAGTATGTGGCCCTCTCTGGCCGGCTTTCCTGCTCACTACTCTCTCGAGGGGGCGGGTCCCAGAGGATGGAGTGGAGATTGTGGGCCTAGAGATTCAGCTCTGCGGTGAGATGAAACAAGTCCAGATTTAGATTGGCGTGGGGTCGGAGAAAGAGGTAATCACAGGACATGAGTGGCTGTATTCATTCGATTTTCCTTGAGATTCCTATGAGCCTACCCCCCACCTCCCGTAAGGCAGAATGCTGAGAATCTGGCTTTGACAGCAGGAGGATCTCAGTTCAGTTTCCATCCTGACTCAACTTACTCGGTGACCTTGGCCAAGTAGCTTTACGTCTCTGAGCTTCAGTTTTCTCATCAATATAATGGCACCCAGTTATAATTCATAAGATAACGTTAAAAAAAAAACACTTGGTGGTAATCATTTTGCAACGTGTGTATCAAACCAACAGGTTGTATACACCTTAAACTTACAGAACGTTGTATGTCAATTATATCTCAATAAAGCTGGAAAAAATAGCACAGTGCTTGACATATAATAGTATTGGCTCTAATTGTTATCTTCTCAAGGGGAACAAAATTAGGATCCTTAATTCTCGGTGTCTCAGCCCTTCCTAAACCAGGTGGTACCCCTCTCCCCACCTTGGTCCCCTGGAGTTGAGGAAGTCTCCCACTGTGACTGAAAGGGTCTGTTTTCTAGCACAGGTTTTCTTCTCCAACCCCCACCCCCGCCTCAGTGTAGAGGAACAGGAGCTGGATTTGTGGACTCTGCATTCCCTTTCCTCTTCAATATTTGGAGATCTAATAATGAAGTGGAGTGGAAGGTGCTAGGCTGTGCTAGGCCAAGGAGACCCTGGGATGCCTGCAGCCATCCTGTGGTCTGATTCTCCCAGGAATGGAAGATAGCCCTTCCTCCCAACCCTTTCCCTGTTGTGTTCAGATGTGAAATCAAGGAAGTCTTCAGGAGTCAGTTCTTCAGTGGGGATTTTAGTCTGATTTAGAGAGGAAGCCTTTGGGAGATTCTGAGCAGGGACATGATGTCAGTCAGACTGATTGCCACTTTTAAAAGGATCGTCTTCTGTGTATAAAAGACTTTAAGGGAGCAAGAGTGGAAGCAGGCACATCCATAGGAAGTTTGTTGCTATAATCTAAACGATGTGGCTGGACCAAGGTGGTAACAGTAGACCTGGGTAACAAATGATCATGATTTGGGGATAGGTTTTGAAGACAGAGCCAACCATTTGTATGTGAATGTGTGAGAGAGAAGAGCCAAGGATGACTGAGGGTTTCGGTGTGTGTGACTGACTAGAAGGATGGATTGAGTTGCCGATTTTGAGATGGGAAGGCTGGGAGGAGAGCAGTTTTAAACCAGGGGGTCTGTGGACCCCCCCCCCCCAAAACTTCTAGAAGAAGAGTACACGAACATCTGGTTTTTGAGGAGTGGGTATTTTTAGCACATTTTTCTTTTTAAAATTATATACCTATTTTTTCCAGCTTTATTGAGATATAATTGACATACAAAGTTGTGTGAGTTTAAGATGTACAGTGTGCTATTTGATATATGTGTATATTTTGAAATGATTATCTTAGTACATTTTTCTAAGAGCCCCAGGACCTGAAATGGATTAAGATATGTTTTGAGCATCTGGGGCTGAAAATTTACACTCGTGCCACTGTACCCCGTGCCGTGCCCACACTTTCCAGGCCTCTGTTCTGTCAGGCCTGGGCTGAGAGTCTCCTAGGCCTAGTGCTTTCTCTCCTAAGTAGGAGGGAGGACTCTTGCCTTGAGTTTGAATAGTAGTAATATTACAACTGTGTGCCAGGTAGTGTATTAAGTGCTTTGTGTGTGTTAAGTCTTTTAATCTTTTCAACTCCATATGGCGCACTGTGTTATCTCCAGACCTCCGCAGGACAGTTGGAATTTCAGGACTCCCATGAACCTTCCCCACTCTCTAGGGTTGCAAATGGTGTGGTGATTTCCCCGTAGGGGATAAGTGAACTCGCTTGAGGAGAGGAACCATGGCTCTGGCCACCATCTGGTCACCTGGTTCCCGGATGAACAGAGTGGGTGCTTTCTCCACGAGGCAGAACCCAGAGGTTTAAGAGTCATCAGCAGACAGTGTATTTAATAATCCTTGAGCCCATACTTTGTGCCCGGTGTTGTGCTGGGGATGCAGCAGTAACCAAAACAATGAAACATCCCTGTCCATTCGGAGCTTGATTAATGGGAGAGGCGGGCGGTGATATTAAAAACACCATGGGTGGAAATTGATAAGAAAGAAAAAAAAGCAGGGTAAAGGCTGGGTAGCCAGAGAAGGTCCTTCTGAGGAAGGGACATTTGCTCAGAGACCTGAGTGCAGCGAAGGAGCGGGTGAGCCAAGCAGATGTCCATGAGAGCCAGGCAGTGGTGACAGCAGATGTTAAAGGTTGAGAGGCTAGAGAGCGAGTTTGTTCCTGGGGGGCAGGAGGGAGCATGGGGCCCAGCATAGGTCAGAAAAGCCAGCAGACGCCAGAGCCCTGTGTGGGTGAGTCTCAGTTTGGCTGCACGTTAGAATCACTTTAAAAAGGCGCTCAGGCCCAGGCCCTCACTCCGGACAATTTAATCAGAGTGGCCGAGTTCCAGGAATTGGCCAGAAGTGAGACCCACTGCTTCAGGGCTTTGGAAGTCAGTGATTTCATTTTGAATGTGATAGAAAAGTATTGAAGGGATTTGGGCAGAGAAATGATAAGATCTGACGCTGTTTAGAGGGTGACGCTAGCTGCCATGTGCACAGGAGACTGTAGAGGGCATGCAAGACAAAGGTGAACAACTTTTGGCTCTGTGTGGGAGCTTTGAAACTGTTAAAAATCACATTGGGAACAGTTACAAAAAAGTTCTACATTTTCATCTTTAATGCCATTAAGATGCGTGAAGCTTTCATAGGGATATAAATATAATACACCTTTACGAAACCTTTAGCAAATTTGCTATTGAATAGTTTACATCAAACCAGATCATTTTAAATCAGCACTCATTGCGCAGCATTGTTTTAGAACGCATGTGCTTTTTCTGACGATTGCTGAAGAGCTTTTGAAACTGTCGAAAACCAGGTATTGAATCCATTACATTAACACCGGGAGAGCAGTTCTGCCTCAAACATTTTGTGCTTAGTGAAGAACCTTGCACTGTCCCAAAGTGATGTAAACAACAAAATCTCTGAATCCTTTTTTTTCCTTAAACTTTCAATCTCATCATAAGCCCTAAACTGCTTGTGAATCATTCCTCATCCATAAAGGACAATCTGGTATTTTTCTTTTTTCTTCCCTTGAGCTGGCAGAGACTTCTGCAAACCTGGAAGCAGGGAGATCAGTCAGCAGGAAAGACATCACACCCGCCTCCCGTCCATTTGGAGGTTGGCACTTTTGTTCTAGACACAAGGTCAGCCGTGGGAGGGTGGGGTGACAGTTCCAGGCCCACCAGGCCCTGCCCCATGGTGCACGTTCGCTCTCCTGCAGACTGACTAGTCTTGAAAAATAGAACGAATTCTGTGAATCTGTCATCCAATCAAGAGCAGAATACGGACAGTAACCTACATCTGCCTGTGTACCCACTCTTGTCCCAACCCCATCATTCCTCCCTCCCATTCCCCAGTATCATAGTTTTGCATTGATCAGTCCCTTGCCTCTTTTGTGGGTGGGGCATGCGTCACCTCAGCATAGCATTGTGTAATTTCAGTTGTTGAACTTTCTAAACAGGAAATCCTGTTTGATGTGATTTCCTTGGACTTGCTTTTTCACGTAACATTTTGATTCTAAGATTTATCAGTTGTGTAACTATAGGTCCTTCACATTGCCGATTGTGAATATCCCCATCTGATTCGTCTGTGCTGCCGGTGGATAATCGAGTTGTCCCAATCTGCTGCCACTGCGGGCGTTTGTGGACATGTCCCGGCGCACAATTCTCCCTTTTCTCTCCTGAGGGGAGTTATGAGGTACAGGAGTAACTCCTTAAGATTCATTGCCTGATTCCTGTTTCTGTTTTCACCGTAGGTTTCAGCCCCCGTGGGGGTGGCTTCGGTGGCCGAGGGGGCTTCAGTGACCGTGGTGGACGAGGAGGAGGCCGAGGTGGCTTTGGCGGGGGCCGAGGCGGCTTTGGTGGGGGCCGAGGTCGTGGTGGAGGCTTCAGAGGCCGTGGAAGAGGAGGAGGAGGAGACAGAGGAAGAGGTGCGTGCCGGGGAGATGTGATGGAGGCGGCTTTCCGTGGGCTTGGGGAGTGAGGAGGGAAGAGATGTGGGGTCTCCCTCTCATTGTGTCTCTCCCTGTAGGTGGTGGGTTCCAGTCTGGTGGCACTCGGGGTCGTGGTCGGGGAGGAAAAAGAGGAAACCAGTCAGGGAAGAATGTGATGGTGGAGCCTCACCGGCACGAGGTGAGTGAGGAAGGCGGGGAGCCTGCGGGGCAGAGCAGGACCCAGTGCCCTCACCCCTTCGCTGATCCCCTCACTCAGGTGTCTTCATCTGTCGAGGAAAGGAAGATGCACTAGTCACCAAGAATCTGGTCCCGGAGAATCAGTTTACGGAGAGAAGAGGGTCTCGATTTCGGTGAGACGTAGGCTCCTGCCCAAGCCACCAAGGCCGCTGCCGATGGTGTGGTCTGTAGTCTGGTCTCCCTGCCTCCACCACGTGCCCTACATGCACAGCCACCCCCATCCCCAAATGCCTTCTGTGACTCCCCATTGCCTTCAGGTTTAAGTCCCACGTCCTCAATGTGGCCTCAAAGGCCCTGTACATTCTGGCCTTACTTCTTCCCACTGTCCCTGTGACCAAGTGTCTTCAAGCCACACTGACCTCCTTGCTGTTCTCCCAACTCTGTGTGGCTGGTTCCCTTCGTCAGCGTCTCTGGTCAGGTGTCAGCTCATCTTTCTCATAAGGCCTCTTTGCACCACCCCATCTGTCAAAAGCAGCCCTCACCGCCTATCCCCTGACCTGTTATCCCATGTAGTCATCCTTATGGCCACTCATGCTTCTGCCTCAGGGCCATTCTGCCTTTCCTGCTGCCCAGAATGAGCTTTCCTCCAAATAACTTGACCGGCACCTTACGTCCTGCGGGTCTGCTTCGCATGTCTCCTGGCTCTTCCCTGGCCACCCTTCCTCATTTTCACCTGTCCCTCGCCCTGCTCGCCATACTTTATATTTTGTTCCCCAGCTTGATCTTTTCTCCTTAGCACTTGTCACTGGCTACTATGTTGTATATGTGAGTTTGTTCAGAATATACTTACACCTTGAACGGAGGGGTCTCTGTCTCGTTCACATAGCATCTGCACACAGCAGGAGCTGGCACCATAAATGTTTGTCGAATGAATGTGTGCTCTTGTTTCTGTTAGTTATCTGTTATCTGTCGCTGCCCCTTCTCCGTGAGTCAGTAACATCCATGAGAGGGCAGACACTGCAGTCTGTCATGGGCACTGGGATGTACCCACATGTATTTTTTGTACAATGATTGGGCACCCAGTGTCTTTGAGGGCCCTGGGGTTGAGGGCAGTGTGGTCTTACAGAAGAACCTGGCACTGACTTCGTCCCCATCTCTCTTGGCCCAGGAGGGAGATGACAAAATCGAGTACCGTGCCTGGAACCCCTTTCGCTCCAAGCTGGCAGCAGCAATCCTGGGCGGCGTGGACCAGATCCACATCAAGCCAGGGGCCAAGGTGCTCTACCTCGGGGCTGCCTCGGGCACCACCGTCTCCCATGTGTCTGACATCGTAGGCCCAGTGAGTGACGGACGGGTGAGAGGTGGGGGTGAGGAAGGGCTGGTGGTGAGGTAGGAGGGAGAGAACGGCTGCCCCCTCTGCCACCCCTGGAGTCAGAAGCCCTGGCTGCTCCCCTGTACTGCATGGCTTGGAGCTAGGCCTTTCCTTGTCAGCGTCTGTGAGTGAAAGTTGCAGCTTGAACCACCTGTTCTCCAGAGCCTCATCCAGCCTCATTCCTGAGTTCTCCCAAAGGGAAGAGGGGAAGGGGCATGGCCATTGGGATGGCTGTGTTAGAGGGGCCCAGAGCTGAGCGTATAGATACCAGACAATTGGATTTAGTTGCCCTTTACAAAGAAGTTATACCTTCGAAGTCTGGTCTTCTGGTTTCTCTTGATAGAAAGGAGGTCTTAGTTTCTGGGCCTGCATTTCTGTGATGCCGTACAGGCTCCCTGTTTAGAGGATACCCGTGCATCCCACTTCATGGCCCCTAGCTCATCTGTATAACTATAAGTTGTGTAAGTTAGTGGTTAAAACCCCCAGGCTCTGGTGCAGGCATTAAACAGTGACCTGGCTTTCAGCACGTTACTTAACCTCTCTGAGCATCAGTTTATCCCTCTGAAAAAAGGGTTGTTTTGAAGATAAATGAGTTAATTCCTGTAAAGTATTAGAGCAATGCCTGGCCCATTGCAGATATTCTCAGCTGTTATGACTTCATCTCTGTGCTCTAGCTTCCTGATTTTAGGCCTGTATTGGGGGCCCGGGCTTTCAGATGAGTCAAAGCAGGACTAAATAACCCTGAGCCAGTGTCTGCCCATGTCCACACCACAGTTTATTCATCTGTAAAATGAATGTGATAATAGTTGTTAAATGGTAGGATTCTGATTGGAGGTTTGAAGAGATGCTGCATGCAGTGCTCCATAGGAAGTGCTCCACACACGAGAACTAGTATCATTGTTATTATTTGATTTATTTTAGGATGGTCTAGTCTATGCAGTTGAGTTCTCCCACCGCTCTGGCCGTGACCTCATTAACTTGGCTAAGAAGAGGACCAACATTATTCCTGTCATTGAAGATGCTCGGCACCCGCACAAATACCGCATGCTCATTGGTGAGAGGTCTGGGGGTTGGCCAGGTCGGGGTAGGACAGGCCACTCCAGGTTTCCTGGAAGAGGCTGCCAGAGTCCTGATTCGGATGGAATTGGAGTGGATGAGCAGGCCTTCTTGAGTCTGCAGGAATAAAACAGGTTGGGGGGAGCCAGGTGAGGTTGTGAAGGTGGCAGTTGCTTCTGGGTCTCAGATGTCTAGCACCCTCAGAGGGCCAGCCTCCCCTCCTCTGAAAAAAAATCTCAAATTCCCCCCTTCCCTAGGGCCCCCCATTACCTCCCTGCCTCCCTCTAAAACATGGTACTTTTCTACTGCCCTGGCTTATGTATAAAAGCCTCCTTCAGAGGTCCTTATCATCATCTGGTGAGATCATAATCCAGAAAGCACAAACTGTAGCCTGGCCCAAGAGGGGCCCACTGTGAATATTAATGACTTAGGTTTTTGTTTTTGTTTTTGTTTTTTTTAATTCAGAAGTATAAGATAGAATGCTTTATTAATCACCCCTAGAAGTAACTTATATGAAACACTTTGATGTCTGCTTTTCCTGATTTTAGTTTCATTACACCATCTTTTCAGTTTTTTTTAAGTCACACTGCCTTAAAAAATATTACTTTGTATTCTGCATTCTCCTGGTTTTTCTGAGTTTCCATGCACTCATACCATACCCTTAGTCCTGCAACTTGTTTCATCTGATAGTCCTTCATATGCTCCTGCCTCTAAGTGCTCACCTTTACTTGCCTTTTTGATGACGTGTCTGTCTCCCCCCAGACCCGGGAGCGTCTCGAGGGCAGGGTCCGGGTCTGACTCATCTCTCTGTTCCCCACGCCGGCCTGGGGCTGGCCACAGAGTAGGTGGCAACCATGGTTTACAAGAGGCATGAATGAATGGCGTGACTGGATTTTGGACCCATCTCGGGGGACACCATGGAGGGAGGAGGATTAAGGGAGGGGGAGTGAGACTGGAGGCAGGGAAGACTTTGCCAGGAACCTGTTGGTGATGGGGCATAGGCCCCATGGGAGGAGCTGGGAAGATCCAGTGGACCAGCTCTTAACTTCCACATCTTTCTCCCTAGCAATGGTGGATGTGATCTTTGCCGATGTGGCCCAGCCAGACCAGACCCGTATCGTAGCCCTGAATGCCCATACCTTCCTGCGTAATGGAGGACACTTCGTGATTTCCATTAAGGTGCGGGCTTTATATCTTCTGTTGGTAACTGCTGAGCAGCAGCAGTCAAACAAGGGAGGCTCCATTCCTCCTAATGTAGTCTACTTCCAGCTCTATCTCTACCCAGCTCCCCTGCCCCCAAACAGCACATAATGGAAAACGTCTGCAAAACTAGCAGCTTTGGATTAAAGAAGCAATAGAATGTTTTGGTCAAATGCATGATCACAAGTCTCATCTGAGTCTGAATTCCAGATTGCTGTGTACTTTGAGCAAGTTACTTAACCTGTGTGCCTGTTTCTTTACTTGTAAAATAGAAATATTAGTACTATTTTTTAGTGTTGATGCAAGGAGTAAATTTATCAGTCTATGTGAAGTGTCTAGAACAGAGCCAGGGGTAGAATAAACACTAAATAAATGCTAGGTGCATTTTAAAAAATGTTTTTATTTTGAAATACAAATCCTGTGTGCCCTTCAATTAGATTCACCATTTTGTCAGCCTTTCACTACATTTGTTTTCTTATTCTCAGCTGCATTATTACTGTTAAGGAAGAGGAAGTAGAAGGAAAAACAAATCTAGACTGTAAAATTTAAACAGTGGCTTTTAGATAAATAGTACTCTGTCGAGGGCTTCCTGTTCCAAATCCAGAGCAAACTGAAAATTTCCAAAACCTGAGTCTTGCCGTTTCCAATAAAAAACAAATACTTCTGGTTTAAAGAGCACAAAATGAAGGGAAAGTAGTCCAAAGCCTTGCTACAGACTTTAAATCCTCTCTCCTCTGCAGGCTAACTGCATTGACTCCACAGCCTCTGCAGAGGCGGTGTTTGCTTCTGAAGTGAAAAAGATGCAGCAAGAGAACATGAAGCCCCAGGAGCAGTTGACCCTAGAGCCATATGAGAGAGACCATGCTGTGGTCGTGGGTGTGTACAGGTGAGTATGGTGCTCAGTACTCCACCAGGGCAGGTATCTCTTGTCCCCTGCACCCAGAGCCATGCTGGACAGTACTTAGGAGTAACCCCAAAGTGGTGACAAGCTCTGACGCCCCTCATCTTCTCACAGGCCACCCCCCAAGGTGAAGAACTGAAGCCCAGTACCATCTGGATTGCGAGAGATTATGTTGCTACTGTTACACATGTGTTTTTCTATTAAAAGACTCATCAGTCGCTCCTGTCTGCTCAGCTGATTGCTTGGCTACCTCCATTGACAACAGGGCGCATGCTCACTTGCTTGGACTTGGGTCGTGGTAGGGGTGGGCATTCTCATCCGGTCACACAGCGCATGCTCTTTTCTTAGGTACCGCTTGCGCCGCCTTAACCCGGTTTCGGCGCTTGGGCGGGGTTGGTAGCCCACTGCGCATGTGCGGGTAAGCTCCACTGAGAACAGGCGCGGAGTGTTTCCTTGGGTCACGTGAGGGGAGCAGATGGGGCTTTGGGGCGGAGCCCGGGACGGGGGGGGGTTTGTTGTGGTCGCCATTTTGCTGGTTGCATTACTGGGTAATCAGGGCCCTGGCTCGTCGCGTCCGCCGAATACCTCCAGCGGGTGGGCAGGTCTGAGCTCGGGCTTCCCGAGCAGTTCGAGTCCCCTTGCCCGCGCTCTCAGGTAACGATGCGGCTACGGACCGGAAGGGGGCATTACGGGACCCGCCCTGCCTGCGTCGCAGGGAGACTTAGCACGAACCTGAGGGAGAAGAGAGGGGCGGCCGGCAGGTGCAGGCTGTGCCTGGCTATTCATAGTCGGATTCCTGGAAGGGGCCGAGCCCGAGGGAGCTGTCCTGGGAGGGGGTAGCAGGGCCCCGCTCCCGCCCTTTGTTTGGGCTCAGCTCTGCCGGCCGCATCGTCGTTGCCTAGCAACAGCTGCCCTGGACTGTGATTGGTTGAGCTTTTGGCAGCAGCGGCCAATGGCACGATTGTTGCCATGGCAGGTGTGGACTGCCAAGTTCAGGCCGACACCGCGGGCCGGGGCGGGTCTCTAGGGAGGGGGCGGGACGCCGGTGTCCCCGGGGCGGGTGGCTGCGCGGGGCGGGGCAGGCGGGGCGAGGGTTAACCCGCCCCTCCCCCGTCCACCTGCTTTCCCCTTCCCCCGCGTGCCCCGGGCTGACCCTTGTCTCCTCTTTTCCCCTCCCCCGGCGGCGGCGGCGGCTGCTGCTGTTGTGTCACCCACCGGGCCGCCTGTCCCGCTTGCCCTCCCTGCCGGGCCGGCCGGCCGGGACAGGCGGCTGTCTCCTCACCGCCGCCGCTACCGCCATGCTGGCTGCTCGCCCACCCCACTGGGGGCCCCACCGCGCCCCAGCCTCCTGTGGGCCCCGCGCCGGCCCTGACCCGGGTAGGGGTGGGGGCTGGGAGAGACGGTCCTGGTGTGGGAGGGCCCGGGAAAGGTTTTTTTTTTGGGGGGGGGGGCTCTGTAAGAGGTCTTGGAGTGGCAAGGTTTGGCATAGGAGAAAGAGAAAAGAGAATGACAGGAGGAAAGGCCAGTGGGGAGAGGATTTTGGTGTGGCACTCTGGGAGGGAAGAACTATGTGATATTTGGGGACTTTGACTACGGGGGCCTTCTAGGAATGGGCACATTTGTGGCTTGACCCTGGTGTAGAAAGGAGTGACTGGAGAAACGGCCCTGGTAGGCATATAGTTTGGGAAGAGGTGGGTAAGGTCCAGTGTGAAGGGGAGAGGACGATCACTAATGTGGGAAAAGAGACTCTTCTTTGCTCCCGTCCGGAGGAGTGGGCCTTGATTGGGAGGGGGACACGACTAATACGGGAAAGAGCTCTGATGTGGCATGGGGGAACTGAAATATGGCTTAGAGGGTGATCCCTGATGTGGGAGGGAATGATAAAGAGAGGTCTTGGTATGAGGAGGGTCCCCTGAGAAGGGTGTGCCCTGGTGGATGAGAATGCCATAGGGGTAGGACTCTTGTTATATAGGGGTTCTCAGATAATAGTGTGGTCAGGAGGTCCCCAAGACCCTAATGTGGTTTTATGGGCCTGTGGAGGACTTTGCTATGGTTTGGCTGGGGCCCAGAAGACTCTCATGTGATTTGCGGAGATCCTAGAGTTCTCTGGATTGGGGTATCTGCTGGGAACCATAGATCTTGAGCGGAGGAACCTTGCTTTGATAAGAAATGAGATCCTGACGCTGGGGGAAGGCTGCAGGAGGGCAGAATCTTGTGTGAGGGGGCCCTGGGGAGGGCTGCAAGTGGAAATGGGAAGAAAAGAGTGAATCCTACTTCCTCTACTGCCTGTGGTTTCTGTCTTTCTCTTCTCTTCCTCCTCCCAATTATTGGTGTCTTTTTGTCCTTTCCTGTCATGACCCATATCCCTGCCTGGCTCCCAATCACTCCCTTTCATACGTACCCACCTTTGTGCTGCTTATCTCATTTATTTGGTAATCATTTGCTGAGGGTCTCCACTGTGCTTTTCCTCCCCTTCACCCGGCTACTTCTCTCTGTCCCCTTTCATTGCCACCCTTTCCCTTCGCCCTCTGTGTCCTGTCTTCTCTTTGATGCCACCTCTTTCCTGCCTGACACTGCCCCACATATCCCCTTGTTCCATGTTGTTCCCTGCCTCCCGCCTGCTCTCAGGTCTCAGCGGCGGTGGCAGCCGAGGTGCAGGATGCGAGAAGGCGCCCCCGGCCGGGCTCCCGCTCCAGGCCTCGCTCCCCTGCGGCCCTCTGAGCCCACCATGGCCGTCCCACCGGGCCATGGTCCCTTCTCTGGCTTCCCGGGGCCCCAGGAGCACACGCAGGTACGCGTTCAGCTGGCTCCTCACCTGCCTGGGGTAGGGGCGGCTGGGGATAGCAGGGACTCAGGACCAAAAGATAGTGTGGTTGCCCAGGACAGTCTCCCAGGGATTAAAGGGTACCACGGAGTGAATGATAGAGGGGTTGCTGGCAGAGTCAGGGTTTGGAAGGCCTGGTTTAGATCCAGACTGGTGGAAAAACTACTTAGGTTCTCCAGGCTATTCTGTAAAATGGGGCCAATAATGATACCTACCTCACAGGGTTGTTGTGAGGATTCAATGAGTTAATGAAATGCATGTAAAATGCTAAGGAGAGTGCCTGGCACATGGTAATAAATGTTCACTAAGGAAAAAAAGTCCAGAGTGAAAGATCTGGAGGGGGTGAATGGGGAGCAAGTTGAGCCCCAAGTGCTTGGAGCCAGCAGGGTTTAGGGGTATGGGGTTAAGGCCCCCAAGTGGAGAGCTCAGAGTGGGAAGTCCAGGGTGCTGGATCCAGATCTAAGTTCCTTGGGGTGAAAGAACTGGGGAAAGATGCTCAGAATTGGGTGTGAGCATTGGGAAGGCCCCAAGGGATGAGGGTAAAGCAAGATGAGGGCCCTCAAGATGAGAGGCCCAGAATGGATGGTTTCAGGCAAAGGATTAGGAGAGGCAGAGCCCAGGTCTTCTACAGGACCTCTGCCACTGAGGTTCAGAAAGGAGTGAAGGTGGGTGAAAGGACAGGGGCAGATAGTACACTGTTCATTCACTCAGCCAGTCTCTGTGATCATTTACTTTGTGTCAGGCCGTGCTCCAGGCACTGGAAATACAGCAGGAACAAGACAAGGTCTCCGCCCCTGGGGACTTTCTCTTCTAGTGGGTTGTCAGACAATGATCAAATAAGAATGCGTACGGTCATGATGAGCCAGCTGCCCATATAGTTCTCCCCCTTGAAGACGAAGGTGAAGGCCTGTCCTCAGTGCCCACCTCACCCCCCTCAGCAGGTGTTGCCTGACGTGCGGCTCCTGCCGCGGAGGCTACCCTTGGCCTTCCGGGATGCGACCTCTGCCCCACTGCGAAAGCTCTCCGTGGACCTCATCAAGACTTACAAGCACATCAACGAGGTGGGCAGGGCTTGGGGACCCAGTCTGGGTGCTGAGGGGTCCTGACCGCCGGCACAGATCACTTACCAGTCCTCATCTCCTGGCTGGCCGGCTGGGCAGGTCTACTATGCAAAGAAGAAGCGGCGGGCCCAGCAGGCGCCCCCTCAGGACTCAAGCACCAAGAAGGAGAAGAAGGTCCTGAACCACGGTTATGATGACGACAACCACGACTACATCGTGCGCAGTGGCGAGCGCTGGCTGGAGCGCTATGAGATTGACTCGCTCATTGGCAAAGGCTCCTTTGGCCAGGTGTGGATGCCCCACCCCGCCTCGTCCTGCTGGGTTGGGGAATGTGGGCAGACGCTCGTACTGATAAACACAGGCAGTGGTTCAGTGGCTTCGAGTTCTGTGCTGGCCCACACACCCCAGCCCCGGTACTTGGTTTCCCTGTGCCTCAGTTTCCTTTTCTGTAAAAAAGTACAAACAGCAGAACACTCTGCATAAGGTGGTTGTGTTATTTTACATGTTTACACTAGTGCCTGACTATTGGCGAGCACTGGATTTTGGATCACTTTCAGTAATATTGATATTGATACCAGTGGGTCTGCTTAGCTGGAGGGAAAAGAGTGGTGCCTGGCTGGCCTTTTCCTTGCCGCTTCACTTTGCGACGTGCCCTGCCCCTGCAGGTGGTAAAAGCCTACGACCATCAGACTCAGGAGCTGGTGGCCATCAAGATCATCAAGAACAAAAAGGCTTTCCTGAACCAGGCCCAATTGAGCTGCGGCTGCTGGAACTGATGAACCAGCATGACACGGAGATGAAGTACTACATTGGTGAGGCCCGAAGCAGCAGAGCTGCGTAGGGGTGGGTCACCCGGTGTAGGCCAGGGCTGGTGTCTTCAGGGCCGGATTTGGCCTGTAATCCCCTGACATCTGTGATTCTCCTGCCAGTTTCATTTTTGCCCTATTCACATGCCCAGTTTATTGGGTGCTTGCTAAGGATCAGGCTCTGTTGTCAGCAGTTCACATAAATTAACTCGTGTATGCCTCACCACAGCCCCATGGAAGGGGGATCATTGCCCATAGCTTAGAGATGAAGAAGGTGAGGCATCCTGGTGCTGTCATTTGCGTAAGGGCACAGAGTTTGTCTCTCAGACTGTAATTTGAACAGCCAGTGGCGCCAGAGCCTTTACTCCTAACATCTATGCTGGTCTTTTTCTTTTTGCTTGTACTGGTTCCTCTTAGTAAAAGCAAGATGATTTAAAGAGTGTGTTTCTTTAATGTAAATCCTTATAGTAAATGGAAAATGAGGATCCTTAGCTACCAAAATAAACAGAACTGAGACTAAGACAACATCAAAATTAGGCGAGGCAGTGTAGAATGGTGTTAAAAGATCTGTCAGCACCAAATGGAAACTCTCTTTGGTTTAATCTGACAGAGACTTGAATTCACTTTTCTTAAGAAAGTCCGTCTTTTTCTTGATTTGACTCAAGTTGTAGACCATATAAAAATGTCCTGACTAGCGGCAACCCGTGCCTGCGGGTGCACGAGACTCTGGCCAGTACTCAAGAAGCAGAGACACAGACTCGCGTACAGCTTCTCTCCTTGATTACTGTGGACCCCAGGCCGCCCCCGGCCCTCTGTGAGCCTCAGTTTCTTCTCCATTGGCCCATGTCCGTCCCCTTCCCCGCAGTGCACCTGAAGCGGCACTTCATGTTCCGGAACCACCTGTGCCTGGTGTTCGAACTGCTTTCCTACAACCTGTACGACCTCCTGCGCAACACGCACTTCCGTGGTGTCTCGCTGAACCTGACGCGGAAGCTGGCGCAGCAGCTCTGCACAGCGCTGCTCTTCCTGGCCACGCCTGAGCTCAGCATCATTCACTGCGACCTCAAGCCCGAGAACATCCTGCTCTGCAACCCCAAGCGCAGCGCCATCAAGATCGTGGACTTCGGCAGCTCTTGCCAGCTTGGCCAGCGGGTGCGGCCCGGCCTGGAGTGGGCGGGACTGGGACTGGCGGTATGGGTGTGGTCAGAAGGGAGGGGCCAACAGGTAGCCAGATATTGGGGCGGTGATAGGCTGGGATGGGTTTTTGTATTCAGCCTGAAGTGGCGGATGACTGAGGGGATAAGTGCTTGGAATAAGGTGATTGGCAGGTATGAAGGGTGGGGCCAGTGGGTGAAGGAAGTAAAGGAGAGGGCCACGGGGTACGCATACTGCCAGGAGAGAGAAGAGTGAAGGCTGGGGGCAGGCCAGATTTTAGGCTACCACATATGGGCAGGGGAGGTTGGGTTGACGTTGAGCCTGGGTGCCACTTTGCTAAGTTTTTGTTTACCCTGTGCTCTTAAAGCTGGGGATAGAGTGGGGTGGGGGGAGGCTTTGCAGCTTCCTGTTAGCTGTCAGTTGAGATGATGATGGTGGCAGCATGATAAGGGTCTGGATTGTGAGGGTGGGAAGGGCCTGAGTTTGCGGACTGCCAGCTTCTGACTGGTAACCGGGAGGGGCCCAGAGTCAGGCCTGGGGCTGGAGATCAGAGTCAAACTGGGCCAGCAGAGGCCTGAGGCTGATGAATAAGATGGTGCTGGTGGCTCCTAGAAAGTTGGTGCTGGTTCCATCAGGGTCTGGAGCCTCCATCCGCAGTTTTGGGGGCTGACAGCTTGTCCTAGCTTTGGGAGCATCAGTGGTACCAATAGGGGAGGCTGGGACTTCTGACCATTGCTTACACTCTTCCCCCAGATTTACCAGTACATCCAGAGCCGCTTCTACCGGTCACCTGAGGTGCTCCTGGGCACGCCCTATGACCTGGCCATTGACATGTGGTCCCTGGGCTGCATTCTGGTGGAGATGCACACTGGAGAGCCCCTCTTCAGTGGCTCCAATGAGGTGTGCTCCCGAGGAGGGGGTGTGCTTGGGGTAGAGGCCTGGCGGTCCTCATGGCCCTGACTGCCTGCCTACTCGCAGGTGGACCAGATGAACCGGATTGTGGAGGTGTTGGGCATCCCACCAGCCCCCATGCTGGACCAGGCACCCAAGGCTCGCAAGTACTTTGAACGGCAGCCTGGGGGTGGCTGGACCCTACGAAGGACAAAGGAACTCAGGAAGGTGCGGCCCCCGCCCTATGCCGCTCCTCCCACCCTGGTGGCCCCTCACTCTCTCACGCTTGGGGCTCCCTCTCTCCCTGCTTCCTTTCCCTTGTGTCTTCCCATTCTTTCCTCTCCCCCTCGTCTGTCCTTTCCTTCCTCCCCAGCCCACCCTATCTCTCCAACCCACCCCACAACTCTTCTTAGCTTCTCTCTTTCCACTTTCTCTCTTGTGCTTCTGTTTCCCCGTGTGTGTCTCCCTGCCCCTCCTGCCCACTGACGGCCACTCTCTTGCCCCCCTCCCACCCCCTCCCTGCCAGGATTACCAGGGCCCCGGGACACGGCGGCTGCAGGAGGTGCTGGGCGTGCAGACGGGCGGGCCCGGGGGCCGGCGGGCGGGGGAGCCGGGCCACAGCCCCGCCGACTACCTCCGCTTCCAGGACCTGGTGCTGCGCATGCTGGAGTATGAGCCCGCCACCCGCATCAGCCCGCTGGGGCTCTGCAGCACGGCTTCTTCCGCCGCACGGCTGATGAGGCCACCAACACGGGCCCGGCAGGCAGCAGTGCCTCCACCTCGCCCGCGCCCCTCGACACCTGCCCCTCCTCCAGCACCGCCAGCTCCATCTCCAGCTCTGGTGGGTGCCCAGTGCCCAGTGGGGTAGGACGGGTTGGGGCAGCTCTGGTTTGGCCTGACCCGGGGGACCTTGCCACTGGGCCTCCACATAGTTCTACATAGTGGAAGCTGCATGATCCTGAACTCCAAAGGATGGGGCAGGAGAGTTCCGACTGGCCCTGACCTGATCTCTCAAACTGAGCTTGGGCTCAAACCTCTAACTGAACTCTGACTCCTAATCTCAAAATTGGGCCTGATCCTTCAAATAAGAACAGAACCCAAACCCCAAACTTGGGCCTGAGCCATGAATCAGACTCAGTCACTGAAAAACCGAGCCAACACCTCTCCTTACCAGAGGCATCTTCTCTCCTCCCTTGGCACTTCAGGAGGCTCCAGTGGCTCCTCCAGTGACAACCGGACCTACCGCTACAGCAACCGATATTGTGGGGGCCCTGGACCCCCCATCACTGACTGTGAGATGAACAGCCCCCAGGTACTAGGGCCTTGAGGCCTTTGGAGGTGGGTGGTGGGATATCTGGGGCTTCAGGACTTGTGTCTCCAACACTCACTGTTCCTCTGCCCTTAGGTCCCATCCTCCCAGCCGCTGCGCCCCTGGGCAGGGGGCGATGTACCCCACAAGACACATCAGGCCCCTGCCTCTGCCTCATCACTGCCAGGGGCTGGAGCCCAGTTACCCCCGCAACCCCGATGCCTTGGCCGTCCTCCATCACCAACCTCACCACCACCCCCAGAGTTGATGGATGTGAGCCTTGCGGGCAGCCCTCCGGACTACTCCCCACTCCACCCAGCACCTGCCCCCCAGCACCCGGCTGCCTCAGCCCTCCGGACTCGGATGACAGGAGGTCGTCCACCCCTCCCACCCCCTGATGACCCTGCCACTCTGGGGCCTCGCTTGGGCCTCCATGGTGTACCCCAGAGCACGGCAGCCAGCTCATGACCCTGCCCCTTCCCTGGGGCCCCTCCTGAAGCCATACCCCCCATCTGGGGGCCCTGGGCTCCCATCCTCATCTCTCCCCTTGACTGGAATTGCTGCTACCCAGCTGGGGTGGGTGAGGCCTGCACTGATTGGGGCCTGGGGCAGGGGGTCAAGGAGAGGGGTTTAAGCGTGCCCTCCCAACTAAGGATTGGACCCTTAGCCCCTCTCCCCCCTTGTTTTCTATTTATTGTACCAAAGACAGTGGTGGTCCGGTGTGGGGGAGATCCCCCTCACCCCAGGGCCCTAGGAGGGGTGGGGGCAGGTAGGGGGAGATGGCCTTGCTCCTCCTTGCTGTACCCCCAGTAAAGAGCTTTCTCACATGCCCGCCTGAGTGTTTGCAGGGCCCCGGCTCACCTCCCTCGGCCCACGGAGGCATGATGGGGAATGGTGTTTGGGGAAGGGATGCTGGAGAGCTTTGTCTTGCGGGATATGTCCATAGGGAAGTTATGGCTATTGGCGCCGACATGGGGCTGCAGGAGGTGGGGGCCTAAGGAATCCTAGACAGAGATCCTGGATAGGTTCCTAGCTCGCATTTGCCTTTTCCAGGGTAAACTGAGACCCTGAAAGGATAAGGGCCTAACTCTGGCCTGTTGCCAGGAAACATCAGGTTTTGCCCACATAAGCTAGGGCGTCTATAGACTGCGCAGGAGTGGCTCCTTATGCCAGGCAGGCATCCAGTAGGTGCTGAATACATGTAGTGGATTTATTGGTGCCATCTGGGGAATGGCAGGCAAACAGTGGTACAGACTTTACCACCCACACGTCTGGTTTCACCCTTTGGAACCATTGCGGAGCAAGGCGTTTTGAGAGTCTCAGGCAAAAAGATAATCCCGGGGTTCCAGGTGAGTGGGACTTTTCCATTGCAATTTGAAAACGTCTCCCAAACGGCCAATCAAGAGCCGCCTGATTTAAAGGGCGTCGTCTTCCACCGCTGGGCGCGGCGCCTCCCGGGAAATGGAGTTCCGCCCGGCGGTCTTCGCCCACTTTTCGTTGGGCAACTACAAAGGCCAGAGTTCCTTTCGCTGCCGTCTTTCGGGGTGGAGAGTCTGGTGGCCAATCGGCAGTCAGGGGCAGGCGGGCTGCGGAGGAGGCAGAGGCCGTGATTGGGTGGTTCGGGCCCGTGCCGCGCGCGGGCGTGACTTCTCTGAGGCGTGCAGTCGGGGCGTGACTGGACTTCGCGGGGAGCTCGCGGGTCGGGCGCTCGCGGTTGCAGAGCCGGAGGTAGGCGCTGAGGCTGGAAGCGGGCCCACCGTGCGGGGCATCACCAGCCTTGTGTCTGGCCCAGCTCGCGGGAAAACCCAATCTGCGTGAGTTCTCTAACGCGGGGGAACCCAGAGGAAAGACGGGTAGAGAAACCTCCCTGACCTGAGACCTGAAGACGGAGGGGTGTTTGAGGTTGGCGGCGGTGCGGTGGAATGGCTTGCCAAGATTCAGCGGTGAGAAACAGCCTGGCAGTCGAGTTGGTGGAGATTTCATTGAAAGTTCTGTATGAATTAAATCGTGGAAGATTTTGTTAGCTATTTAGGGATCTCGGACCTTGTCTTGAGGACGATGAGGAGCCACAGGAAGATGTCTAGAAGAGAAGGGGCATGGCCCAGTTCGATGCCATCTGGCAATTGAGTGACGTGAAAGAGACTTGGGTCTGGGGGCCCAGGTTGGCGGCTGTGGCAGGCTCCCAGGCCAGCAACCTCGCGGATGAACCAGGACAGGGATCCGGGTTGGGAGGGGAGGAAGGCTGTGGGTGGGAGAGATGGGCTGAGTGGACGGACAGGCTGCATGTACGGCTCACAGACAGTGTGGGAGAGGGGCGGGAAAGGAGGATCTCCACCACATAGGGCAGTGGCTGGTATATTGTAGATGCTTAATTTAAAAAATCTGTCTAGGATTCCTTTTTGTCAGTGAACAGTCCTAGGATGCTGGTACCATTATGACCTCCCTTTTGCAAATGAGGATACTGAGGGCAGAGAAAGTTAAGTAACTTGCCCAAGATCACATAGCTAGGAAGCAGAGGGCTCAGGATTCGGGGGTGTGTGTGACTTAGCCAGGCATAAGATCAGCCTCGAGTATCAGCAGGAGCCAAATCATGTAGGTCCTGTTAGGAATTTGGGACCGATAAGCACAGGCATATATTTCTGAAATTTCTGTTTCCAGCCCAGAACCTCTTCTGTGTGACCCACTGACTGACTGCCTACATGTTATCTCCTCTCAGATATCTAGAGATATCTAGAGATAATCTTGGCCAAATTGAACTCCTGGTATTATCCCCGAAACCTCTTCTTCCCAGATTCTCAATAAATGCTGCCCCTATCCTTGTAGTTGCTCAGACCAAAAGCTTTGGAATTGGCCTGGACTCCCCTCTTTGTCTTATACCCACATCTGATCCATCAGCAAATTTCAAAGCATATTCAGAACCTGACCAACCATTTCTTCCCACTGCCACTGCTGTCACCGTGGTCCTGCCTACTCTCATCTCCTACCTAGGCTGTCATGGCAGCCTTCTCAGTGGTCTCCCTGCTCCTCACAGTCTGTTCCTCACAGTCAGCCAGAGGGATGCTGTGAACACCTCAGTCAGGTCACATTCCTCCCCTGCTCAGTACCCTGCTGTGATCCCATCCCACAGAGAGTAAATGCCAAAGTTCTGTCCATGGCCTGAAAAGCCCTGCCCGACCGCCCATGTTACAGCTCTGGCGTCATCTAGTCCCTCTCCTTGCTCACTGCTCCAGCCTCATTGGCCTCAAGGCCTTTACGCTTAGTGTTCTCTTAACCCGGAGCACCCCTCCAGGTAGTCAAGGCTCACCTCCACTTCCACCTCGTTTAGGCCTTTACTCAGATGTCACATTCTCCTTGAGCTCTTCCCTGACCACCCTTTTAGAATTGTATCACTAACGTTCACATATTAACTTCCCTTTAACTTTTCCTTACCATTAATTAGATCACTATTTAACACGCTATACAATTTATCTTATTGTCTGTCCCCAAGCCCAGCCCCCATCCACTTTTGTCTACCTCATACTTTATCTCCAACACTTAGAAGAACTCTTGGCACCTCAGAGACCCTGTTGATTCCCTTTCCACAAACTTTGAGGGGCTGCCCGAAAATTTTCCGAGGTTTCAGACATTCAATAAATATTTCATCTTGCCTCTGCTTCGTGCTCAGCAGTGGAAACACAGCAGAGAACAAAATAATTTCCCTGCTCCCAGAGAGCTCACAGTCTCGTGGTGGGGGTTTGAAATCATCAGCTAATCACACAAATATGAAATCACAAAAAAAGGTAGAGCATGCCATAGGAGCTCTTGACAGGAAATCTAATCCAGACCCTAGGGGGTGTGGTTTGAGGTGGTGAAGGAGTAGGCATGGGCTCCGTTAAGTGGTGAGAGAGTGTGCGTGCATGTGTGCATGCGTGTGTGTGCAACCCGGAGGCTGAGAGGGAGCAAGAGCCAGGCCATGTTGACCCTGTAAGTAACGTGTCCTTACTCTATCTGTAATGGGAAACTGCAGAAGAATTTTAAAGGTGAAGGAAGCTTGGTCAGTTATGTGTATGAACAGACCTCTCAGGCTATTGCATGGGGAACTGACCGTAGAGGATTAAGGACTGAAGCAGAGACCAGTGATGAGGCTGTTCCTGTGAAATTAACATAGCTGCTGCTAATAAAGGCCACACATTCTTTGCTGTTTCTCCAGTCAAGAGATGGTGTCACCTCCTCCCCTTTAATCTTGGCTGTTTTCACCAAGAGAATGCACTAGAAGTGACTGTGTCAATTGGGGGCCCAGGCCTTTAGGATCTGGCAGCTTCTGCTTCACTGTCATGGAGCCCTAGGCTGCTGTGTGAGGAAGTCCAGCTACCCTGCCAAAGAGAGATGTTTAAGAGGCCCAGCCAGCCCCACCTGTCCTACTGTTTTAGCTGATGTGCCAGTGAGGGATGCCATCTTGCATACTCTAGCCCAGCTCCCAGAAGACACCACAGAGGGTAGAGATGATCCATTCTGACTCACCTTGCCCTCTGAGCTTTGCCCAGATTACAGACTCACGAGCAAATAAATAGTTGCTATTTTAAGCCACTGTGTTTTGGGATGATTTGTTACCCAGCAATAGCTAACTGAAACAAACTAATGTTTTTGAGATCTTGCCATTTTATGTATTAGTTCACTTAATCCTCACAGATATCCTGTGTGGTAGTATTTTTATTCCCGTTATACAAATGAAGAAACAAGGGCACAGAGAGGTTAAAATACTCGCAAGATGCCTGACACATAGTGAGGCCTGAGTTATGTGATAGCTGTTATTATCTAAACTCATGGTGTGAGTTTAGAATAGCGACTTCATCTCTCTGAGACTCAGTTTCTTCACAGTTGAATGGAGATTAGGATAATATTCATCTCACAGGGTTATTGTGAGGAGCACAGGGTCTGACAGAGAGCGAAGGGTCCTTAACAGGGGTGTGAACTGCACAGGTGCATTTATATGCAAATTTTTTTCCCATTAACAGTTCAAACCTGAGTTGTTCAAGGTCGGCTCTGTGGTTGGGAATCTACATCCACTTATGCAGAGGGCCGACTACTTACACGTGGATTTTCAACTGCAAGGGAGGTTGGCACCCCTAACCCGCTTATTGTTCAGGGGTCAGCTGTGCCTAATTTGTGGCAGGGATGATAATTATAATTATTGGGGCTTGACGGGACGTGGTGAGAACTTGAATCTGATTCTCAGTGAGATGGGAAACAGTCGGAGCGTTTTGAAAGGAGCAGCGACGTGATCTAACACCCTGATGTGAGACTCCTCAGGCGGCCGTGTGGGCACCAGGGTGGACGCGGCATGCCAGGGAGGAGGCTGTCATGCCAACCCGGCCAAGAGACGGTGACAGCGAGGCCGGAGGGGAGGAGTAGCAGTCAAGGTGGGGAGATGCGGTCGGACTTGGGATATAATTAGAAGGAAGAGCGAGCAGGATTTGGGATACAGATGTGGGGTGAGAAAGAAGAGCCAACAACACTAAGGTCTTTCGCTTGAGCAGAGGAAGGAGGGAGCTCCGGGAACTATGTGGGGAAGACCGAGGGCCTGTGGACAGGGTACGCATACCGGCGGACCCACTGAGCAGGCAGCGGGACAGAGGGGCTGGCGTTCAGGGGTGAGATTTGGGCTAGAGGAATATGCTGGGGATCTCTGGCGTTTTCGTGGTGTTAAGGCCCAGGATGAGATCACTAAGGGAGGGGAAAAGTCGGAGTATGAGCAGGGAGGCCCATGGGGAGGTTGCTGCTGCAGTCTGGATGAGAGGTGACAGTAGCCCGGACCAGGGCAGGGGCAGGGCGAGCTGTCATCTGGATGCATCTTGAAGGCAGAACCCATGGTGGATCGGTTGTGGGCAGCGACAGAAAGAAATGGACAAGGGCCTCATGAGAACAAGATAGAGCCTTAACAGGGGTTCCAGCACTGCCTTCCTCCCTCCCCTGCGCCCCGTGGTCACGCCCCTCTTTGCCGCCGCACTTCCTATTTTCAGGCAGCTGGGCTGGCCCTGGGTTCATTCGTGTCTGGCCTGCTGTGGCCGGGGTGTTCCTTGCAGAGATGCACATGTGCTGGGAAGGACTGTGGTAGGCACCTCGCACAGGCAGGTACAGTGTTTCTGATAGGTGGTGTATTGGGGTCGGGCCGGTGTTCTGGAGTGGGGTTTTGGTAGGTGGGTGGGACAGACGGTTTGCATGGCCTCGGGTGCGTCCTGGAGTGGCTGAATGGGAAGAGGAGACCAGGAAGGTGGAGGCTCAGAAGGGGTAGAGCTGGGTTGGGAGAAGGGGCAGTGATGCCGCATGGCCATTGCCTGCCGTGGGGGTTCCCGGAGGAGTCAGGGAGGCAGGCACTCTACTCCTCCCTTGACAGAGACACAGCAACATGGAGACAGCCTCCACCCGGGCCTCCAGAGTATGCATCCAGTGGTGGAAATGCCCCCTCACCCTCAGGGCTCAGGGCCGGGATTTGGGAAGAACAGGGGACTGTGGGAGCCCCGAGGAAGCACCTGAGGTATCAGGAAGGGCTGCCTGGAGTAGGGAACACACGCGATGAGATCTGAAGAGTCGGGTGAAGGGATTTCGGAGTCTACTGGTGACTCCTTGTAGCCAAGTCACTAGGTTCTTAAATAATAACTTTAGATTTACAGAAAAGTTACAAAGATAGTACAAGAGACTTCCCAGTATCCTACACCTAGCTTCCCCCAGTGCTAACATATTACAAAATTATACTACATTTGTCAAAAGAAAGAAATTAACATTGATTACTATTCCATTAACTGAACTCCAGACTTTATTCATATTCTACCCGTTTTTCCATTAATGTTCCTTTTCTGTTCCGGGATCCAGTCCAGGATACCATGTTGCATTTATTCACCACGTCTCCTTGGTCTCCAGTCGGTGACAGTTTCTCAGTCTTCCCTTGTTTTTTGTGACCTTGACAGTTTTGAGGAGTCCTGGTCAGGTGGTCTGTAGAATGGCACCAGGTCTGGGTTTGTCTGATATTTGTCTCGTGGTTAGGCTGGGGAAGATTGCAGATTTGGGGAAGAAAGTGGCATCTGCCAGGTCTCTCCCCTGTAATGTTACCGTTTTTCCTTTTCCTTGTTTGTTAGAAGCAAGTCACGAAATCCAACCCACACTCAAAGGGAGGAGAATTAAGCTCCAGTTCCTGTAGGGAAAAATATCAAAGAATTTGTGTAATTAATAAATACAGGAAGATACTTTGAGGCTGTGCAAATGCTGTTTCTCTTCAAAGTTCCGCACACTAATTGTAGCGTTCGCCATGGGCCTTGCCTACAACAGTTGTTACTGTGGTGTTCTGGTGACGATTTCCTGTTTCCCTCATTTCTTCTACACTTGTTATTTGGAATTCTTCTGTAGGAAGGTTTGTCTCTTCTACCCCACTTATTTTATTCGTACAATCATTAATTGATGTTAGTATGGACGCATAGGTATTTATTTTATTCTTTGGGTATTATTTAGTACTACCATAATTAATTTTTTCACTCAGATTATTCCCATTTTTGGCCCTAGGGGCTCTTTCAGGTTGGTTCCTGTGTTCTTTACTCCTTTTTCTTTCTTTCTTTTTTTTCTTAAGTACCTCCTTACTGTCTGGCGCTATAAGACGCTCCAGGCTTATCTTGCATATTCCCTGCCCCAGCCCTAGAAATCAGCCATTTCTCCAGGAGCTCGGATCCTTTTATTGAAGAATAGCATTAGAAACCAAAGTCTGGGCACAAAGTGTGGTTAGTGCTACTGGGGTGTCACTGTTGCTAGTCCTCATCCCCTGACAGAGCCAGGAGAGAAGTACTATGTGTACAAACCCACATGTGTGTGTGTGTGTGTGTGTGTGTGTGTGTGTGTGTGTGTGTGTAGACAGAGATAGATATCTGTGGGTAAAAATAATCATGAGTCTACACTAGTGTCTCTGACTCCAATCCAGGTCACGATTCGCTCTCACCTTCCCTTTTTGCTTTCTTGGTAACTTCTTTCTCTGACAATGAGAAGCCTGGCTCAGTGGGCGGCTTTTAGTGCTCATCTTCTTGTCCATCTTGGCAAAAATTGGCTGTTCGGCCATTCCCTCCTATAGAGACATTCTCCCTTTGGTTTCTCTGACACCTGTCCCCTGATTTTTCTATGTCTTATTTCTTTGCAAGAAGTTGCTGTTTTCACCAGCTGCCAGCCATTAAATGTGGGGGGAGCTCGTCCTCCCACCCCCGAGGCCATCTCATCCTCTTTTATGGTCTGTTTCCTGTCTGCACTAATGATGCTCACTCTGCCCTTGGCTCCTACCTCTTCCCTGGGCCCCGGACCGGGGGGTACTGAGACTTCATGGAGGCCACCCCACCCCCAGCCCTGGGCAATTCCTGGGTCCCTAACATTCAGTTGGAAACCTACTCCCCCTCTCATTCCCTGTCTCAGAGGTGGCCCTGCCGTACCCCCGGCTCCCAGAGAGCCCTGGCTTCATCTTTGATGCCGCCCTCCCCATCCCCACCCCCAGCCCAACCCGTCACCCTCCATGGCTTGTCCGCTGGGACTCCTGGGTGTGTCCCACCTGCCCCCTGCTCGCCTCATGGCCCTGCCTTGGTCCAGCCCTGTCCTCGCCCACCTTTTCTCTGCCTGGGCTCCTCCCATCTCTCTCTTTAAACCACCTCCACATGGCAGTGACAGGGATTTGTGTGAAGCATGAATCTCGTCATATTCTCCTCGTTCAAGCATTTCTGTTTCTCCAGTCCTAATTCCTTCGCCTGATGCTGAAGGCTGTGTGCGATCTGGCCCCTGACCATCACCTCAGCCTCTCTCCCTGACTGCCTAAGCTCCGGACACGCTGAACTTCTGTTTCATTGAATGGCCCCGCCAGCCTTCAGCCCAGTTAGGCCTGCCCCATCCACAACCCGCCCCCTTTCTTCCCACTCATATTATTTTGAAACGATCCCAGACATCATCAGTAAGGAGGGAGGACACAGTGCAACCAGTGCTTACTTCTGAGTGTTGGAAGCAGGGGGACGAGCTTTCCTTTAAAACAACTTTTGCAGTGAGCAAGTTTTCATTGACTAACTAAATAAATCATATTGTGTTTGAACATAAGAGGAAAAAACTTCCAGGAATCGTTTTATGGCTTTAAAAACCCTGCAGCAGCGAGGAGACAACAGCGGGTCGTTGCTCCGTGTGGGGTGCGCCCTGGAGGAGCGCACCGAGCTTCCGTGAGAATCTCGTGGACTGAGGGAATGCTCTCATGAATTTCCACAATTACCATTGTAAATCTAACGTATGTAGTTTCTCTAATCAGCGTCTTACAAGCATTTGGAGTAACCGAGTTCTATAAAAGGATCTTGTGCGTGTAGAGGCGGGTTACTGAAGTGTAGTGGCGTTGGGAGAATCCTCGTCCTCTACCGTGACATCGAGGACAGTGAATTCGGTATAAAGGAGTGGAATACGTCCTCTTTGAGACGTTCGGTGGCTTTACATCTGGCTAGCATGTTCTTAATGGTAACTGCCAAAGCCCACATGGCGCTTCCTTCACGCCAGGCAGCACTCTGAGCCCTTTCCACAGATTAATTCGATGATCTTCACGTAGGTGGCAGCTCCAGTTCTCATCCCAGTGTCTCAGCGAGGCGTCACGAGATCAGGCGCTTCGGGTCCTGAAGCTGGTGAGCGGACTGGAACCCGGGAGTCATGGTTGGTGCCTCTGTCTGCGCCTTTAGCCGCCTTCCTCCTGCGTTCCATTCCCAAGTTGATGCTCACGTTTGATCCTGCAGTTTTTTCTTTTCGGAAGAAGGGCTTAAATTACTTCTCCAGCTTTTTTTTTTTTTTTTTTTAAGAGAAAATTTCAAACATACACAAAAACAGAGAGAAGTCTACTGAACGCTCATGTCCCCATCAGCTGGCTTCAACAGTTACCAGCATGTGGCCATTCTTATTCCATCCGTATCCTGTACATTTTTCTCCCCTGGTCAATTATTTTAAAGTGAATCCACATATTTTCCTAAAAGACATTTTCTTCAAAGAAAAGATAAGCCACAGTTCCTTGCCCCAAGTCCTGCCCCTTCCAGCAGACAGACTGCCCTCCTGGTTCTCTGTTCCTCTCCCCTCATGTTCCAAACGCAGACAGGTCTGTGCGTGGTGTGTGTGACACTATCACCTGGCTCTGTCCCTGGCAGGGTTCCCGGAATCCTGTCCTCCAAGCGTTTATCCCGTTGCTCTGAAGCCTGCTCTTTCATGGTGACCGTGGCCGGGCTGCCGTTGCTGGGCAGGCCACGCCCCTGCAATGGGACATTTAATCTGCTCGTGGCTTTTTGCCTTGATCATGTTCTCTTCCCATATTGGGGTTATTTTCTAGATGCTCACTCTGCTCACAACCAGGTCAAGCCTCCTGGAACACTCCTCACACACTGTAAGTTCACTCTAAGCACGTCGTGTTTATCATAGAATGAAACCAGCGTTTGGACACTTAATCTGTTAATTGCCCGGGAACTCCATGAGGGCAGGAGTCAGGCCTGTCTTCACGCCTGCTGTGTCTCCGGCAGGACCCAACACGGGCAGGGCCTGGCTCTCAGTAGGTGCTTAGTAACAGTGATGAATGAATGAATGATTGCCAAGGTCAATAGCTGGGCATTCATCATGAGGGCAATAAGGAGCCACAGAAAAGTGTTTTAGGCAGAACTGGACCCACTTTTCTGAAACTAATGTGCATGTAAATCCCCTGGGGTTTGTTAAAATGCAGATTCTGAGTCAGTGGGTCTAGAGAAGAAGCCCGAGAGTCTGTATTTCTGACAAGCTCCCAAGCGATGCCAGTGCTTTGGGCAGCAAGGGTCTCGCTGGGCTGTGCGGTACAGCAGCCACCAGTCACGTGGCTGTCGAGCACCTGTAATGTGGCTAGTGTGAACTGAGATGTTCTCTAAGTATGAACTACCCACCAGAGTTCAAAGACTCAGTACAAATGAGAGAATATAAAAATATCTCAGTTTTTATATTGACCACACGTTAATATGGTAATATTTTGGATATATCGAGTTAAATCAAATATATTATGAAAATTAATTTAACCTGGTTTTTTTTTTCTTTTCAATGTAGCCACCGGAAGATTCAAAATCACATTTGTGGCTCTCATATTTCTATTGTATTGTGCTGGTCTAGAACACTCCACACTCCCTCTCACCTCTGATATTTGGGTGTGCTTGTCCCTTTTAAAGGAGTGCTCCTCTTTGTCTCAGCTTGCTTCTCACAAAGAATTTCATCCATCTTTCAGGTCCCAACTAAGATATCTTCTCCACCAGGAAGCCCTTCTTGACCCCCAGGGCAGGTCAGGTGACCGTTCCGAGTTCCCCCATCTCAGCCCTGTCCGCTTCTATATGTCCGTCTCCCTCTTCAGGCAGATGAATCCATGAGGTTGGGGACGTGGTCTGTTGTGGTCACCACTTTATCTCCAGAACCCGGCACAGAGTCAGCATATGTTACCTGAATTCAGAAATGACGAGGAAGACGTGGGTCGTGACGTTTTGCGGCTCCCGATCTGGACCGAGAAGCCAGCTTCACCTCCAGGCTTGTTTTGGGGCGCGTGGTGCGTGTGGCACCGGCGCAGCACGCCGAGCTGCTCCGCCACGTGTTCTGCCGGGTGCACGGGAGACACGTGGACGTCGTCAGACTGAGCAGGATTAGGCCTTTGTTCCCACACCCCTGTCCATCACACTCCTTCCTTCCATCCCTCTGTCCCTGAGGTGCCCTGGAGCTCGTCTCGTCTCCTCGATTCGTCTTCTGCTGAATGGGGACTTATCTTTTCTCTGTTATGTAAGTCAGCTGTTGTGGGTCCAACACAGATTTTTGAAATTTTTCCCAGCCTGAGATTTCCCTTATTCTTTTTTTAATTGCACAGAAACATGGCCCTAAAAAAAAAAGTCATTAAGAGATGGTCTGTCTTGTCCTTTGAGAGTCTTCTATTCTTTCAATAGTTTTGTAATTAATAGGATATGCAAAGATGCTCAGCTTCATTAGTAATCAGGGAAAGACAAATTAAGATGGCACTGAGATCAGCTTCCTCTCATGCCAGTTTGCTTGTCCAATGCCCACGCCAGTCTCTGTTTTCAGCATGACATGGCCTTTGTTCCCACACCCCCTATGCATCACACTCCTCTTCCTTTCATCCCCGCCCTGCCCACCGCCCCTATCCACCGCCCCTGTCCATCACAGATTCATCAGTTACGCTCTCTCAATTCCCTTCTTGTATCTGTTTGTCCCATCCATCTGACAAAAAGCCAGCTCTTAATTATATAAGCATCTCAAGGAAGGAGAAGACCACACCGAGATTCTCTTTGCACCCTCAAATTTACAGAATTTAAAATGACTATAGGTGAGGATGGGGATTAGCAAGACATCTCACACGCTGCCGGTGAGAGTGCTAATTAGTACAACTGTCTGGAGAATAGTTTGGTATTGAAAATTTTCAACCAAGTTAAGATCTCAGTTCCTTATACTCAACATCGCCATTCCTAGATACTTTCCCAAGAAGAATCTTGAGCATGTCTACTAGGTGGGAGGTCCAAGAACGTGTGTAATAGCCCTGTCTGATAGCAAAAAAACAAACAGAAACCAACCTGATTCCGTTTAAAGGAGAATGGATAAATAAATTGTGGTGAGGGAACCTTTTAGGATTTGTCAATTGTATACTTAAAATGGGTGCATTTTATTGTGTGTAAATTATACCTCACTAAAACCAACTGAAAAAGAGGGAGAGAGAGGTGGGCCAGAACTGACTCCTTGTTCAGCCTCTGGATATGCTGTGTCAGGAGGTGATGCTAGGGGAAGGAGCCACCATCTGGTGACTCAGCTGTCAGGCCGAGGATGGCAGAGCAATTAAAAAAAAAGAAAAGGACGTAAGTGCTTGAGGATGTCCCCGAGCTACCCTAAGGGATTTCGCTATCTTTGCTGCATCTCCATTTCCTAGAACTGTGCCTAAACAATAGTTGGCACTCAATAAATATATATATTGTTAAGAAAATTTTTGTTGAAGTATAGTGTGAAATTATGCATTTCCTATTGATTCGAGCCCCTTTGTTTCGGATCCTCTCATCTGCAGCCAAACACTCTTAACCCTCACAGTGCGTGAGGGAGCACCTACCACGTGCCAGGCCCTGTGTGGAGGGCTTTACCCGCACGGGTTCTGAATCTTCACACACTCCTGCGAGGTTGGCTTCAGGTCCTCCACTTAACTGGGCTGCAAGAGACTACACATTGTCATGCCTGGTCTTGCCTTCCCCTGGCTGCCTGCTGGGTTGAGACACTGCTCTATCACCCATCACCTTCAAGGAATTCCGGCATTGTTGTCACATATTTAAGATCAGGGGGAAATTCTGTGTTCACCTTAAGAAGCCACTGGAGGCATCCTGCGTGATTCCCGTTACCTGCTGCTTTGTAACAAGCCACGCCAGATCTGAGCGGCTTGAAACAACAGCTTATTATTATCTCTTGGTTCTGTGGGCTGCCTGGGCCCAGCTGGCCAGTTCTGAGGGACACTTGTGCCATTGCAGTTGGGTATCGGCTGGGTCTGCAGTCATCTGAAGGCCCTGCTGGCTGGTTGTCGAGACGGCTTGCTCACATGGCTGGCAGTTGACGCTGGCTGTGGCCTTGGGCTCTGGGCTGCAGTGCCCATACATGGCCTCTCCATGTGGCTTGAGCTTCTCACAGGTGTCTGGGGGCACCCAAGAGGGAGCTTTCCAAAAGACCTATTCAGAAGCTGTGAGGCTCCTTATGAGCTAGCTCTAGAAGTCCCAGAATGTCACTTTGTCTGCATTCTAGTGGTCGAGTAAAGCAGTGAGGTCAACCTGGATTCAAGGAGAGGGCAAGCCAACCATTTCTCGACAAGAGGAATAGCGTGTGTGTTGCGGAGACGGTTTGGAAGAAGAGTCGGAGTCTGGAAATGTGTAACTTACATGGATAAAGGAGAGGAGGATTGGCAATACTAGCACCCCAACCCCTTTTCTCCATGGCCTTTTATTAAGTTTCACAACAATGCTGGCTTTGTAATTTAATAATAGTTACTCTCAGGTCAGCAGATACAAGCTACAGCCGACTCCGATTCAGCCTCGAAGCCACCTCCACGTTCTCAGCTACTTCCTCTTAAGTATCTTTTTCTTATCCTCTTAAGTATCTTTTTCTAGTCCCTAGAGCAAGAAGTCAGGCGTGTGCGCCCTCCCTGCAGTGCGTCCTGTGTGCAAGTCCACATCTGCTTCCGATGTTCTTGTTGCTCCAAGCACCAGACGTCCTGCTAGGACTGCAGGCGTCTCTCACAACATGTGTGTGCTATTCCAGGCATCTATTTACTTAACTTTTTGCAGTCGGTTATGACCCATCACCAAGAGCTGCCTGGCACCAAGCTCCCTTCTTCTTTCCCTGCTTCCCCCTCTCCACGGTGCCCCCCACTCTCCTGGACTCTCAGCTGGAACCCTCCAGGGCACCAAGCCTTCTGCTGGAAGGGGGCTTAAGTTTCACACCCCTTCACTCTATCCTGACTTCTCTCTGATGTCCTTCAGCTTTGAAAATTGTACCTTTTTGTTGTAGTAAACTTTTTTTTTATTGGAGGATAGTAATACATACTGTGAAGTGCACAAATCTTAAGTTGAGGTGAAGAAATTTCCACATCGAGCTAGTAGCCAGGGATATTGAGGTGAGCAAGACAGAGTGTCACCTATCCTTGTGGAACTTAGGGTCACGGTTACAGTCTCTGCAGAGGGTTCTGGTTCCCCAGGGATTGTCAAGACAGACCTTTCAAGAATAGGAAAATATTCGAGTCAATTTATAATCACTTTTATCTCATCCCCTAAGCATTTCTATTTTAGCGTGTTTTTATATTATACATATTAATACAATGAAACTCATAAATCACATGCACATATGGGTGAGATGCGTGCTCAAAAACTTTTATGGGGTGTGTGGTCAAAAAGGCTTGAGGACTTCTGGCCTAGACAGGAGAAGATGCATAAACAGGACAATCTCAGGTAAGGTGATGTGTACTCTCATCAAGGCCCTGTGGCACTGAGGGGACTAAGGTCAGGAGGGGGTGTTGGATGTCATGAGTGGTTTTCTGGAATAGAGGAAAGTGAAGCTAAGATGTGAAGGATAAATAAATCTGGAGCTGCATGTGCAGAGACCCCAGAAATGACATTGTGGAGTAGTTTAAAATTACGGAACTGGTTTTAAGCAGCATATAGATCAAGAAACAACATTAATAGCCCCCTACTCTCCACCCCCCCCCACCACATTCCCTCCCAGTTATTACCTCCCTCTGGCATATATTTTCCAAAAATGACTATAATAACATCTCCTGTTCCACACGCTGTTCTTCCAACACACCATTCCACATCAACAGGTGGAGTCTGTGGCCACTCCTCTTGATCCTAGGCAGCCGTTCATGACCAGGACCACTGAGAGAGTATGTCAGAAGTGACACTGTGACCTCTGAGGCTAGGTCATAAAAGACAAGATGGTTTCCACCTGGTTCTCTGGAAATGCCCGCCTTTGGAACCCAGCCACCATGCTGGAGGAGGCCAGGCCCCACGGACAGTTAGTGGGTGCGCGTTCTGGCCGATGGCCAGCATCAGCTGTCAGACGTGTGAATGGGGAAGCCTTTAAGATGACCCAGCCCTGGGCACCATCTCACTAACCACATGAGAAACCCCAAGAGAAAAAGCACCCGGCTGGGCCAAGCAAAATTCCAGAAACATGAGCAGTCATAGCGATCAGTTATCACTGGTTTGATGTCACTAAGTTTAGGGAGGTTGGTTATGCTCCTATTAGATAACTGATACACCCCCTCCCCAAGGGTAACCACCATGCTAACTGCTAACACATAGATTATTTTCTCCATAGTCCATGCTCATTAAAGTAGGATGCATGGTTCTCAGCCTTTGTTGGATATTCCAGTCACCTCTGGGCTCTCCCCTCCCCTCAGAGTTTCTGATTCCCACCCACTAAGGGGAGTCTGGGAATTTGCATTTCTAACAAGCCCCCAGGTCAAGCTGATGCCGCTGGTCCAGGGGACCCCACTTCGAGAACCGCTGAGTTAGACATTGTTGTCACCGGTCTCCAGCTCCCTTTCTGGTGGCTGTGCAGTCACCTCAGGTGCTCTGGAATCACTTTTTTCCGCTGACTCAGGCCTGTGTCTTCTCTCCCTCGCCTCTGGCATTCGTTCTGATAGATGAATGCTCTGTGCTGGTAACTGGAGCTCTGACTACAGCCTTCCTCAGAGAGTAGCCCCAGCCTCCACCTGTTCAGGGCACCTGATTGATGGTTCCTTCAGCCACAACTCTTCGGAACTGTCTCCAGCCTTCTTATATAAGCAGACACCTTCCCTCCTGATCTCTGGGAGGCTGAAATTGCATGATTCCTGACACTAGCTGTCCACTCCAAACCCCATCACAGGCGTTCCTTTACTTTGCTAAAACAAATGGTTTTGAAGACAGGGCCAGTTAAGCCCCCTCCAACCTGCTCCCCTGTGACTTGGCTTGCTTGCTGGAGCCACGAAGGCAGTGTGGCTGGAGCTGAGGCTGAGGCAGAGGATGGCAGGAGATTAGGTGCGAGAGAGAGGCAGAAGACATTGCACAGGACTTTATATGTCATGAGAAGAGCTTGGACTCTATCCTAAGAGCGGCAAAAATATTAAACCTTTTTTTTAATTGTAAAATATAGTGTATCTTTGTATACACACAGGCATTTATACATATAAATACAGTTAAAAATTACACAATGAGCACACATAGAGCGACCACGTAGCTAAAAAATGGATTTGCCAGTCAAACCATCCCTAACTTTTGTGGCTCCTGTTGGTTCAGGATGGAGGCTCCCTATCTGTAATTCATACCCTTCTATTCCTATTTCTGTCTACATCCGGAACCATATCCCTGCCCATATGTGGACACCCTAGTCTGCATGTTGGAGCTTGGTCTATCTCCCCAAGTCACCTCTTTTCCATCGCTTGGATCTAGAGGTGTGCACACCAGCATGACCTGCGCTGGGTTCCAGGTGCCAGATGGACTGGGAAGAGGCCCATGCGGGTACTGGAAGCAGGTCCAGGAACTCTTAGGTAGAGATGTCTAGAGGATTGGGTAGTCTGTGCTTGGTCTAGAACAACGTCATTCAAGAATGTAGCTACTAGTTACATGTGGCTCTTTAAATTCAAATTAATAAAAGTTTAAATGTAGTTCCACAGTTACACCAGCCACATTTTAAGTACTCAGTAGCCGCATTTGGCTAGTGTCTTATATCGAACAGCACAGATATGGAACGTCTATTAGTTCAGAATGTTCTATTGGACAGTGCTGGTTAGGAAAGAGGAGTGGTGTGGGTTCTGTAAGGCAGGAAAGTTTGACCCCTACAATGGAAAAAAGCAGACAACAGAAATTGCCTGCGAGAATGAGCAGAGGTTGGATTTAACAGACAAAGCCTTCAAAGTAGTCACTACAAATACATTCCAATAACTAAAAGGGATCATTTAAAAATAAAAGTTCCCTGGTCTTGAGCTACTTTCAGAAAATAAATAAGCAAAAATAAATAAAAAGAAGGTATGATAACAATGAGTTATCAAATGGCAAATGTCGATGAAGAGTGAGACATATAATAAAACCAAGCAGAAATCTAAGAGCTGATGAGTACGATGATGGCAATGATAGTTCCTTAGACGGGCTTGAAATGACAGATTTGAAATGACAGAAGACAGAAGCATGCCTGAGGATAGGTATTATGCAATCCAAAGAATGGAGAGAAAAAATAATGAAGAAAAATGAACAGAGCCCTAGAGAAATGCAGCATACCATTAAGAAAAACGACGTACGTGTAATGGGAGTGCCAAAAGGAGCAGAAAAATTATTTTAAGAAATAGTGGTACACACACACACATACATATACATATTCTTGGGCCTATAACACATAGAATTATAATTGCCAATAACAGCACAAAGAAAGTATGTTGAAGCAAAGCTGTATTGAGCCAAAAAAATTACTCCAGGTGGTAACTTGAATGAGAGCAAATAAAGAGAGCCAGAAGTGAAAAATAAGAAGGTTAATATAACAAAAGCTATAAATATATACTCGCTCTTCTTTCTGCTCTCTGCCTCTTTAAAGGACATAAAATTATGTAAATTAATAATTATAACAGTAAATTCCTGGTAACACTTATAGACGTCATATGTATAATCATAATACAACAAAAAGTGGGCGAGGGTGGTAATAGGTCTGTATAGGAGAAAAGTTTCTACATCTCACTGGAATTAGTATAAGTCTGAGGCTCATTCTGACTAGTTAAGATGTATACGGTGAGCCCTAAGCAACCACTAAGGAAATAACAAAAAATTAATTAAAATAATCAGTAAAAGTTTAAATGCTACATTAGAAAATAGCCACTTAATCTAAAGGAAAGTAAAAGCAGAATAGAGGAGCAAAAAAAGACATGAAGCACATAGAAAATAAGAAGCAAAATGACAGATGCAGATCTAACCATATCTGTAATAACTTTAAAAGTGAATGAATGGGTTCAGCAGTTCAGTTGTCAACTACAAAGCTGTAATAATCAAAACAGTATGGTACTAGCACAAAAGCAGACACAGGGATCAATGAAACGGAATAGGGATCCCCAGAATAGGGATCCCCAAAATAAACTTGAACTTAGGTGGTCAATTAAGCTACAATAAAGAAGACAAGAATATACAATGGAGAAATGACAGTCTCTTTAATAAATGGTGTTGGGAAAACTGGACAGCTACTTGCAAAACTAAAAAGGAAAGAAAAGAAACTGGATTATTTTCTTATACCATATACAAAAAGATTAAAATTTTATTAAAGACTTAAATGTAAAACAAGAAATATAGAAGAAAGCATAGGCAGTAAACTCTTTGATGTAAATCTTATCAGTATCTTTTAGATGTCTCCCCAGAAAAGGCAGCAAAAGCAAAAATTATAAAATGGGATTACATCAAACTAAAAAGCTTTGCACAGCAAAGGAAACCATCAAGAAAATGAAAAGGCAACACATTAAGTGGGAGAGATATTTGCAAATAACATTTGATAATATCGAAAATATATAAAGAGCTCATTTGATTCAACATCAGAACAAACCATCTGATTTAAAAATGGGCAGAGGATCTGAACAGACATATCTCCAACGAAGACATACAGATGGGCAACAGACACACGAAAAGATGTTTGACACCACTAATTACCAGGGAAAGTAAATCAAAACCATAATGAGATATCACCTCACACCATCAGATTGGCTGTTCTCAAAAGGACAACAAAGGTAAGTATCATGGAGGCTGTGGAAAAGGGAATCATTGTGCATGGTGGGATTGCAAATTCATACAGCCACTATCAAAACTTGTATGAAGTTTCCAAAAATTAAGAGTAGAACTACCATATGACACAGAAATCCACTTGTAGATATCTGAGGAGAATGAAAACACTAATTTAAAAAGATATATGCACCCCTGTTTATTGCAGCATTATTTACAATAGCAGATATAGAAGCGAGCTAAGTGTCCACTGACCGATGAATGGATAAAGAAGGTGTGGCGCACGTATATAATGGAATATTACTCGGCCATAATGAAGAATGACATCTTGCCATATGTGACATGGGTGGACCTAGAGCATATTACACTAAGTGAAATAAGCCAGATAGAGAAGGACAAATACTGTATGATTTCACTTACATGTGAAATCTAAAAAAACAAAGAAAATAAAATAGAATTGAATTCGTAGACATGAAGAAACCAATGGTAACCAGAGAGGAAGGGGATGGGAAGAAGGGTGAAAATAGCGAAGGGGAATATCAGGTACAATTTTCCAGTTCTAAAATAAATATCATATGAATATACTGTAAAGCATAGGTAATATAACTGTAGGGTATCTGATGGTTACTAGACTTATCATGGTGATCACTTCATTAAGTATATAAATGTTGAATAACTATGTTGTACACATGAAAATAATGGGCGGGCCACGCACGACTAAAATAAGTGTCAGATTCTGACTTAAAGCCTGCCACCAGATGCAACTGTACAATTGAAGTACATCAATTCGCTTGCCACTATAAAGCCTGCCACCAGATGCAGCTTAATTGTCACTTGCCACTCACTGATAGGGTTTTGATATGAGTCTGCAAGCAGTTGATTTATTATGGTCCCTGTGCAGTCAACCTTCTCTGCTAATGCTAATCTGTATTTGCAGCCGCTCCCCAGGGCTGGCATCACCGCCTCAGCTCCACCTCAGATCACAGGCATTAGATTCTCATAAGAAGCGTGTGAACTAGATCCCTCGCATGTCCAGTTCACAATAGGGTTCGTGCTCCAGTTTTCTAATGCTGAGATATTTCTGTTACTGAAAGCAATCCTATCATTATTGTAAATGATTGTCTTAAACCACTGCTGAGTTCAATTTGTTAATATGTTATTTGGAATTTTTCTGTATTAACGAGTGCCATTGACCTAGTTTTTTCATTCTATTTTATTTCTCTAGAATTATGCTAATCATTCAGATGATTTGGATACTGTCCTTTCCTTTCTTAATCTCTGCACTACTTTCTATGACTGAGGAATTCTTTCTTTGACTGTATGGTAGAACTGGTCCATAAATAATTCCTTTATAACTTCTTCTTTGATTATTGGTCTATTCAGATTTTCTACTTTTTCGTTTGCCAATTACTGTCATTAATATTTCCACAGAGAAACCCCATTTTCATCTAAACTTAAATTTTCTGGTGTGAAATATTCTCTGCTGGCTGGTGCCTGAAGGGATCCAGCCCTCGCTCCTGACCTAATGTTGAATATGAAGAGTATTGTGCTGGAATCACAGCAAGAAACCAACAGACCATCCTAGTGGAAAGTGAGGGTGGCTGCGTCTCAGCCCGTGAACACTCGTGTTTTCCAGGCAGTCTGTGGGCTTAAGAAGCAGTGGTCCCTGCGCACAGGGGGAAAGAGCGCTGCCCACCCGTGTCATAGACGTCACCACGAACCACCATCTTTCACGTCATGACCGAATGGCGCCCCCTGGAGTTCAAATATTGGTGGTAACCCTGGAGTTAGGCAACAGCCGCGACCGCCCAGACCTTGACTACATCCGCGGTCGGAAACTCTGGGGACATTGTTTGAGTGCGAGGCTTCTCCAGGCACCCTCCAGGGTCAGATTACCCAGTCACGGTTTCACCATCACCACCCTTGCTTGGCCGCTGGATGAGATGCAGCTCACCGATTCCTCAGGACAGACATCTCTGTTACATGTAGCGAATTGCTTAAATATAGGCATAAAGGTCTCTCTCCTCCACCCCGCCCCAATTTTTAATGTTTTATTTTTCTTAAATGTTCATACAACAGAATAATAAGGTAAACACCATTTCACCACTCAGTTTAAGAAATACATTGGTTTGGGGGTTTTCTTTTTAAAATTTTTAACTTTTTTATCGAGATGTAAATGACATATTAGTTTCAGGTATATAACATAATGATTCAATTTTGCATATATTACAAATGATCACCACAATAAGTCTAGTTAACATCCATCACCACAGTTACAAGTTTTTTTTCTTGTAAAGTGAACTTTTAAGATCTATTCTCTTAGCAACTTTTGAACATATAAGACAGTATTATTAACTATAGTCATCATGTTGCACATTACATCCCTGAGGCTCATTTCTTTTATAACTGGAAGTTTGTCCTTTTGAACTCCTTCACCCATTTTGCCCACCCCCTTCTCCCCCACCGCTGGCAAACACTAATCTGTTCTCTATAAATACATCTGCTTTTAAATTCCAGAAGTAATAATCATCTATGCTCACTGTAAAAAAATGTTTAAACACTACAGCTTATAAAACAAACCTCCAGACTGTGGTCTTCCTGCAGCCCAGATGTCACCCCTGAGAACAGGGTTGGGGTGTCCCTGTGTTTGAAACCTGTGCTCAGAGGCTGGGGGAAGAGGGTGGTTCTGCAGAGAAGACCACCCTGTGCGCACTCTGGACAGCTGCTGCTATCCTGGTGGGCCTCCAGGTGGTGGGGCTTCCTTGGATCCACAACCCGTGAACTCCATTGATAGCTTCATAGAGTTAGATGTTCAGAAAACTTTTCACCCACCTTTAGAGCCTAAGAATTTCTTCACATCAGTCACTTACTATTATTTAAGGGTTATTGTTTCTTCTTTCAGGAGGTTCTGATCAAGCTGTGAAGGGGTCCAAGTGTCCTTATCTGCTTTGGCTGAAGCAGTGTCTGAGTAGAGCTGAATTTGCAAAGGACGACAATTCCAGGGATTGACCAACAGAATCCAAAGCCCCTGCTCCCACTAAGCTCTCTTAGGAAAAGAGTCACTTCATTTTAACCAAGTTGGACCCTTTGTTTCTTTTTAATAAATAGATATTTTGGAGCATTTTTAGGTTTACAAAATATTGAACAGGTATCACAGAGTTCCCGTATACCCCTCACCTACCCCCTACGTTTCTCCTATTATTAATATCTTGCATTAGTATGGTACAACTGATGAACCAATATCGATACATTGTTATTAACTAAAATCTGTAGTTCACATTAGGGTTCATTCTTTGCATTTTACAGGTCTGTGGCTTTTGACAGATGTATAATATCATGTATCCACCATTACAGTGTCATGCAAAATAGTTTCACTACCCTAAAAATTTGCTGTGGGCCGCCTGCTCATCCCTCCCTCCCCATCTTCCAAACCCTTGGCAGCCATTGATCTTTTCAGTGCTTCTATAGCTTTGCCCTTTCCAGACTGTCACATAGTTGGATTCATACAAGATGTATCGTTTACAGTCTGGCTTCTTTCACCAAGCAATATGCATTAAGATTCCTCCATGTCTTTTTATAGCTTGATAGCTCTTTTTTTTATAGCTGAAAAAAATTCCATTGTCTGAATGTACTACAATTTATTTGTTCATGTGCTGAAGGACTGTGCTTTTTTTTTTGTAAGTGTTCCATTGGGTAAGTACTTAGGACTTCGATTGCAAGATCGTATGGTAAGACCACATTTAGTTTTGTAAAAAACTGCCCAACTGTCTCCCAAAGTGGCTGTATCGCTTCGCATTTCCACTGGCAACAAATGTTTCTTATGTTCCAGATCCTCGCTGGCATTGAAATTGTTGGTTTTTCAGATTTTAGCCAATCTAATAGGTATATAGAAGTATCTCATTAGTGCTTTAATTTGCGATTCTAATGACATATGATGTTGAGCATTTTCATATGCTTATTTGCCGTCTGTATATTATCTTTAGCGAGGTGTCCAAATATTGGGGTATTTTTTAATTATTATTTTTCTTATTGTTGAGTTTTAAGAGTTTTTTTATATTTTGGATGCAAGTTTTTATCAGATAACTTCCAAATATTTTCTCCCAGTAGATGCTTATCTCTTCATTCTCTTAACAGTGTCTTTTACAAAGGAGAGGTTTTTAACTTTTTAATTAAATTTATTGGGGCAACATTGGTTAATGAAATTATATAGGTTTCAAGTGTACAATTCAATAATGCATCATCTGTATATTGCATTGTATGTTCACCACCTAAAGTCAAGTTTCCTTAGTTAATTTTAATGAAGTCCAACATATCAATTTTTTTTCATGGATTACGCTTTTGATGTTGTATGTAAAAGCTCATTGCCAAATCCAAGGTCGCCTAGATTTTATCCTACGTTTTCTTTCAGATATTTTATTGTTTAATAATTTAGGTCTCCTTTAATTTAGGTCTATAATCTATTTTGCATTAAGTTTGTGAAATGTGTATCAGTGTCTAAATTCATTGTTTTGTGTGCTGATACCCAGTTGTTTGAACACCATTTCTTGAAAAGACTATCCTTTTTCTATTAAATTGCTTTCTCACAGATCAGTTGACTATATTTCTGTGGGTCTACTTCTGGGCTCTCTGTTCTGTTCCATAGATCTACTTATCTATTCTTTTACCAATACCATGATGTCTTGATTATTGTAGCTTTACAGTACATAAGTCTTAAAAGTTGGATAGTGTCGTCCTTCTGTCTTTGTCCTTCTTCAGTATTATGTTGAATATTCTGAGTCTTTTTTTCTTTTCCATATACTTTGAATCAATTTATTGATATCCACAATATAACTTGCTGGAATTTTTATTGTGATTATGCTGAATCTATACGTCGAGTTGGGAAGAACTGACATCTTAATAATATATTGAATCTTCCTAAACATGAACATGGACTCTCTTTCCATTTATTTAGGTCTTGTTTGATTTCTTTCATCAGAGTTTTGTGGTTTTTCTCATGTAGGAAAACCTTATGCTTATTTTATTCAATTTATTCCTAAGTATTTCACTTTTTAGTGCTAGGTAAATCATATTGTGCTTTTAACTTTATATTTCAACCTCAGAAAGAAAGAATCCAGTTTCTCAACATTAAGGATAATGTTTGCTCTAGATTTTTTAGAGGTTCTTTATCAAGTTGAGGAAGTTCCTTCAACTTTTTGTTGAGAGTTTTTATCAGGAATGGGTATTGGATTTTATCAAATATTCTTCTGCATCTATTGATATAATCATATGATTTTTCTTCATTAGTCTGTTGATATGATAATTACATTGATTTTGGAATGTCAAACCAGCCTTGCATACCTGGAATAGATCCACTAGTCGTGGTGTATAATTCTCTTTATACATTGTTGGATTCGATTTGCTATTATTTTGTTGAGGATTTTTACATTTATGTTCATGAGAAATATTAGTCTTTAGTTTTTTCTTTTCTCATGACGTATTTATCCGGTTTGAGTATTAGGGTCAAGCTGGCCTCATAGAATGAGTTAGGAAGTATTCCCTCTGCTTTACCCTCTGAAAGAGATGGTAGAAAATTGGTATAATTTCTTCTTTAAATGTTAGATAGAATTCATCAGTAAATACATTAGGGCCTAGAGCTTTCTGTTTTGGAAGGCTATTAATTATTGCTTTAATTTTTAATTTATTGGGCGTACTCAGGTGGTTTATTTCTTCTTGTGTAAAAAATGTTTTCAAATATTTTGGTTAGATACCCAGTAGAAGGATTGCTGGATCATATGGTAATTCTATTCTTAATTTTTCGAGGAACCCCATACTGTTTTCCATAGTGGCTGTACCAATTTGCATTCCCATCAGTAGTGTATGAGGGTTCCTTTTCCCTCACAACCTCTCCAACACTTATTACTTGTTCTGTTTGTTGAAAGAGATTCTAACAAGCATGAGGTGGTATCTCACTGTGATTTTGATTGGATTTTCCTAATAGTTAGTGAAGTCGAGCATTTTTTTATAGGTCTGTTGGCCATTTGTATGTTTTCTTGGGAGAAGTGTCTGTTAGGTCCTCTGCCCGTTTTTTTTGGATTGTTTGTTTTTTTTGTCATTGAGTTGTATGAGTACTTTGTACATCTTTGATATTAGCCCTTTACAGAGGCATTTGACAAATATCTTCTCCCGTTCAGTTGGTTACCTCTTTGTGTTGTTGCTGGTTTCTTTTGCCATGCAGAAACTTTTTAGTTTGATATAGTCCCATTTATTTACTTTTTGCTTTTACTTCCCTTGCCTTGAGAACAAACTTTATAAAAAGATCCAAGCTCCATGGAGTTTAAGTACCTTTTAATCTTCTATGCGATTTATCGTTTCAGGTCTTTGATATATTTTAAGTTAATTTTGGTGTATGATGTGCAGCAGTTTAATTTCATTCCTTTGCATGTGACTTTCCAATTTTCCCAGCACCATTTATTAAAGAGTCTTTCTGTTCTACATTATGTTTTTGGCTCCTTTGTCAAAAATTAGTTGCCCATATACACTGGGGGTTTTTTCTGGACTCTCAGTTCTGTTCCCCTGGTCTTTGTGTCTGTTTTCCTCCCAACAACATGTTGTCTTGATTATTGCTGCTTTGTAGCATAAGGTGAAGTCAAGCAGTATGATACCAAGACTTGTTTTTTTTTTTTATCTCAGAATAGCTTGGGATCTTTTGTGCTTCCATAAAATCTGATGCCTTTTTGTTCTATTTCTTTTAAAAATGTGAATAGATTTTCATGGGATTGCATTAAATCTGTATATTGCTTTGGGTAATATGGCCATTTTAACTATTTTGATTCTTCTGATCCATGAACTCAAAATACTTTTCCATTTCTTTCTGTCATCTTCGATTTTTTTTAAACATTGTCTTATAGTTTTCAGTGTATAGGTCCTTCACATGTTTTTTTTTTTTAAGTTTATTCCTAGGTATTTTATTTGTTTTTTGTGTTGCAGTTGAGAAGGAAATTGCTTTCTAAATTTATTTTTCTGAATGTTCATCATTAGTATATAAGAATGCTGTGGATTTTGTATATTCATTTTGTATCCTGAAACTTTATTGTATTTGTTTATTGTTTCTAATAGTTTTTTTTGTTTGTTTGGTGTAGTCTTTAGGATTTTCCGTGTATAGGGAAACATATCATCTGCAAAAAGTCGCAATGTGACTTCTTCATTCCCAATTTTGATTCCTTCGATTCTTTCTCTTGCCCGATTGCTCCAGCTAGGACCTCCAATATTATATTGAATAACAGTGGCAATAGTAGACAGCCTTGTCTTATTCCTGGTTTTAGAGAAAAAGCTTTAAGGTTTTCACCATTAGTAAGATGTTAGCTGAGTGTTTGTTGTATGTGGCCTTTATTACGTGGAGGTACTTTCCTTCGATACCCATTTCATCAAGTGTTTTAATCATAAATGGATGCTGTATCTTGTCAAATGTTTTTTCTGAATCTGTTGAAATGATCATATGATTTTTATTCTTTGTTTACATAGTGTATCACATTGACAGATTTGCATATGGTGAACCATCTTTGTGCCCCTGAAATGAACCCCACTTGATCGTGATGTATAATCTTTTTAAATATTGTTATATTCGATTTACTAGTATTTTGTTTAGGATTTTTTGCATATGTATTCATCAGAGATATTGGTCTATACTTTTCTTTTTTGTGTTCTCTATACCTGGTTTTAGTATCAGGGTAATGTTAGCCTCGTAAAATGAGTTAGGAAGTTTTCAATTTTTTTTGCATGAGTTTGAAAAGAACAGCTATTACATTATCTTTGAATGTTTGGTAGAATTCACTGATGAAGCTACCTGGTCCTGGACTTTCACTTTTTGGAATTTTTTGATGATTGTTTCAATTTTCGTACTGTTGATGGGTCTATTTAAATTTTCCTAAATAAACAAATAAATTTTCCAGTTCTTCATGATTCAGTCTAGAAAGATTGTATATTTCTAAGGACGTGTCCATTTCTTCTAGGTTATCGAATTTGGTGGCATATAATCTTTCATAATATTCTTGTATGATCCTTTGTATTTTGGTGATATCCATTGTAACTCCTCTTTCATTTCTAATTTTGTTTACTGTGTCTTTTCGCTTTTTTCTTTAATGAGTTTATCAATTTTATTCAAAGAACCAGCTCTTTCTTGCATTATTTTTTTCTATTATTTTTTAGTTCTCTATTTAATTTTGCTCTGATATTAATTATTTGCTTCCTTCTGCTGACTTGGGCTTCATTTGTTCTCTTTTTCTGGTCCTTTAAAATGTAATGTTAGGTTGTTTATTTGAAATTTTTCTTGTTTCTTGAGATAGGCCTGTAATGATATGAACGTTCCTCTTATTTCCACTTTTGTTGTATCTCAAAAATTTTGATATGTTGTATTTTCATTCTCATTTGTTTCTATTTACTTCTTGATCTCTCCTTTTACTTCTTCTTTGACCAAGTCATTCTTTAATAGCATGTTGTTTAATCTTCACATATTTATGGTTTTTCTCACTTTCTGTTTGCGGCTGATCTCCAGTTTCAAAGCATTATGGTCAGAGAATATGTTTGGTATGATTTCAATATTCTGAAATTTGTTGAGGCTAGTTTTGTGTCCCAATGTATGGCCTATCCTTGAGAATGTTCCATGTGCACTAGAGAAGAACGCATCATCTGGTGTTTTGGGATGAAAGGCTCTGTAAATGTCTATTATGGACAATTGGTCTAATGTGTCATTTAAAGTTGATATTTTCTTTGATTATCTATTCTGATAATCTATTTATAGTTGACAGTGGGGTATTTAGCCCCCTACTATAATTACGTTTTTTTTGTCAGTTTCTCCCTTTAGTTCTGTTTGTAGTTGTTTTATATATCTTGGTGCTCCCGGTTGGAGCATATATATTAATGTTATGTTTCATTACCTTTTTATCTTGAAGTCTATATGTCAAATATAAGTGTGGCTACACCTGCGTGTCTCTGAATGCTATTTGTTTGGGGTGCCCTTTTCCACCTTTTACTTGAGTCTACATTTGGCCTTGCAGCTGAGATGTGTCTCTTGAAGGCAGCAAATGGTTGAGTTTTGTTTTATGATCCAATCTGCTATTCTGTACTTTTTATCGGTGCGCTCAGTCCGTTTACATCTAAAGTGGTTATTGATACACGAGGTTTCCCTATAGCCATTTTGTCATTGTCTTCTGGTAGCTCAGTGTCCTCATTGTTTCTTTGCCCTGTGTTTCTGTCTGTTATTTTAATTTGATGCCATTCTGGAGTTTTGCCCTCCATTCCCTTTTGTTTTATGTTATGTGTCTCAGTTCTGGAGTTTTTTGTGTGCAGTTATCGTTAAGTTTATGTAAAGTAAGTTTCATATATGTGGTGGTCTATTTTCTTCTGCGTGCATCTTACCTCCGTTCTCCTTTGCAAATTCAGACCATTACTCCTCCCCCTTTTCTGTTTTTGTTGTCTCAAATTATCCCTATTTACTCTGTGAGTTCATTTCTGAGTTGTCATCTTCTCTTTTTAAAATGTTTTTACCTCCTTTAACCATTACTTAAGTTTATAATACCCTCTTCTGAATAAGGGTTGCAATTTCCTGTTTTTTCTGTCTGTTAGTCATCTTATTTATAGTTTCGTATCTTTACGTCTTTTTCTTTCAGGTAGAATGATGCTCTTCAAAATTTCCTGTAATGCAGGCCTTGCAGTAGAAAATTCCCTCAGCTTCTGTATGTCTGAAAAGGTTTTTTATTTCTCCTTTGCTGGATATGTTATTCTTGGCTGGTAATTTTTCTCTTTCAATAGTTTGAATATTTGATTCCACTCTCTTTTAGCTTTAAAGTTTCTGTGGAAAAATCAGATAATAATCTAGTAAATTTTCCTTTATAGGTTACCATTTTCTTTTTCCTGGCTGCCTTTGACATTAATATTTGGCAGTTTTAATATAATCTGCCTTGGAGAAAGTCTTTTTGGATAGAGATGATTAGGTGTTCTGTTGCTTCTTGGATTGGAGGATTCAGTTCCTCCCATATGTTTGGGAAGTTCTCGTGGACTATTTGAATAAGCTCTCTGCTCCCTTCTCCCTCTCTTCTCCTCCTGGTATACCTAGGATTCTTATACTGCTTTTTTCTGATGGTGCCAGATAATTCTCGTAGAGTTCTTCCCTAATTTTTTCACTCTCAAGTCTCTCTTTCTTCCCTCTGCATCATTTCCAGATTTCAAATCACCAATTCTTTCCTCGATGGTCCGCTCTATTTCCTAATCTTGCTATTTCATTCTTCATCTCTTTTGAGTTCTTCGGCTCCAGAATTTCTATTTAGTTTTTTTTTTTAAGTTTGAATCTCATTGGTAATGTGTTCTGTTACTCATTGGTTTTTTTTCTGAGTTCATTAAACTGCCTATCTGAGTTTTCTTGAATCTCATTGTGTTTTGTTCAGAACTGCAATCTTGAATTCTCTGTCATTTAAATTGCATATTTCTAGATCTTTCAGATTTTTTATGGAGATTTTTCTATTTCTTTCTGAGCTGCCTTGTCACCTTAGTTGTTCATGGTGTTTGATGGGTTATTTCTCCATCTAAGCACTTTTGGAAGTGAACTCTGCCTTAAATTTTTAATTTTAAATTTGAATGTGCAAAGGAGAATGGAGGTATTATTAAGAGCGCGCTCTCTCTAGCAGGTTGACAACAAGTTTTCCAGTAGGTGGCACACAAGTAGGCCCGCACTGCCCTTGCCTCCCTCATCTCTGCTGTGTGGCATGGGGAGGTACATGTCTTCTCTGTGACCAGGTTGCCTTATTCCCGGTGCTTCACTACTGTGGGCGATGGGGCTCCGAGCCTCTGAAGAGCCCCTGAAGTCCCAGTGCTGCCACAGCAGCCAGATTGTGTTCTGCTGTCTGAGGTGCCCCAGATGCCTCCGCCAGGATCAGCCTGGATGGGTCAGGCGGGTGGTGTGGGAAGGCCGCAGTGTGCCTGTGGCTTTGTTCTCCCCGTGATGGCGACTGCCTGTACCTCCACTCCTGTTACTGGGTCCAGCCACAGTGTGCACCTGCCACTCAGAAGCTGTCTGCTCATTTTTTGAGGCTGCAGACTTCCTTTTCTGTGGCCCAACACTTGCTGCTACAGTTTCCCCTGGGACCCACTGCTGACTCAGGGAGGGTACGGGAAGACAGCCAGCCTCCGTGACTCTGCCTGTCTTTTAATTGGTGCACTGAGACTATTGACGTTCAACGTGATTACGATATAGGTAGATTCCTGTCTACCATATTTGTTACTGTTTTCTATTTGTTCTCCTTGTTCTTTCTTTCCTATTTTCTCTTTCATTTTTTTCTGCATTTTGTAGTGTTAATTGAGCATTCGGTGATTCCATTTTCTCTCCTTTCTTATTCTATCAGTTGTATTTATATTTTTAAACTGATTTCTCTAGAGTTTGCAATACCTGTTTGCAGCTAATCCAAGCCCACTTTTAAATAACACTATCCTACTTCATGGATAGTGTGAGTGCCTTATAATAACAAAATAATCCTAATTTCTCACTCTTGTCTCTTATTTCATTGCTGTCATTCATTTCACTTATCTATAAACATACATAATCAAATACTTATTGTGATTATTCTGGACAAACTCTTATCCGTTAGATTAATTTTTTAAAAAAGAAAATTACAGACATCAGGAAACCATTATTAAGTCACAGAAATGCGTGGATAATATGACTTATTAATGGTTCTTTCCCTTCAAGGCTCAAGTTTCTCAACGCAGTATCTTGTTTAGATCAGACTCCATAAAGCCAAGCAACACTTTTTGCTATGAGGCAGGTACTCTGTAATGCTGCAGAGAACACAAAGCCCAAGATTATCTCCCGTTCCTTAGTCGTAGAGATAGTGCCCATTAGTGTCCAGTGGCAAGCGAACAGAAATAGCACGCTTTCCTCTCGCCGCCGTCTACGCTCCACACAGGGCTATTGCAGAGAATTTGTTTCCGCCGGCCCCCCAGCGTCTATTCTAAACTGCGTGGACTCCAGCAATCTTACTGGTTCCAATTTAGCATGTTCAATTAGTGTCACCGAAGTGTAGGTTTACACGTCCTCTGTTTTCCAAGTCTAGACTGGAGGAACATTCGCATTCGGACACAGTGGTCACCGCGTAATACGATCAGGTAAAAGAGCTGCAACCTTCACGTAAAGCCGGTTGAAACACGACCGATCTGCAGACTTTCACCTTAATTCTACCAACTCTGACATTTTTAACTGTAGGACTTTATTAACACTTTTTTGGTTTGACAGTGCTCGGTAGGGTAAATGTTCCCCGGCCAGACATCATGTCCATTCTCGTAAAACGTGCGAGTAAAGGAGACACAACTTTCTCACTTAAAGCCTGTGTGAACATTCCAGCGTTCATAACCCATCCACCGTGAGGTTGAGGAACTGTTATGTCCTCTCGATCTAGTTGTAGCCTACGCCAGGGCTTCGCCAATGGATTTCGGTGCCACCGTGTGTGGGGCTCCTATGTCGCAGAGCACAGACGCTTCTCTACCCCTGACCACGCCACCCACTCTCGTCCAAAGGCTTTGGGTCCCCAGTGAGGAGCTGCGTCACGGAGCCCTGGCCCTTTCGTCAAGCTTCATTTCGATTTCTCTCCCTAACCACCGCTCGAAGCAATTGCCGGTCAGACTTCTCATCATCATCTTTGAGTCTTGGCTTTTAAAATGTCTCCAAACCAGGGTCAATAAAGCAGCTTTGTTTGGGCTCTCTAACCTTGGGTGGCCAGTGCGGGGTCCTTTTGGAAATACTGTGTTAAAAGCTTTGTTTGACCCTATCAGAGTCCATGTTATTCAGACCTAACCACCACCGGTGCGGGTGCTCTGGCACAGGCTAGGGCCAGTGTGGTTGGGGCCACAGCATTTGCTTCTGCTCTCCGAGGCACACTGGCATGGATTCTGTGCAGCTCAGTCAGCTAAGGATAGCACAAACAAAGTCGAAGGAATCCTTTGTGGCAAAGTTTTGGATGTTCCCGGCACCCACGGGGGCTATTTGGGTCCTTTGTGGATCCGGCGGGGTAATCCTGCTCTCTTTTTTTCTCCAAAGGGAGCGGTCACAACTGAGAGGATTCCTTTTGGCAGCAAGTTATGCAGGACTGGGGGATGGGGTGACAGGTAAAATGGTGCCTGTGCTTTTCTATGTGGCCATCTTTGACTTTTTTGCTCCATGGGGTTGCCATAGCTCCTTCATTGTACTCCAGGGCTCTCTCAGGACTATTTTCACCAGTAAATAGTTGTTAAATTATTGTGTTTTTTTTTCTGCAGGTACAAGAATTGGGAACTCTCAGTCCACCAATTCTTGCTAATGTCATGCTCCTATGTGTTTTTGTCTTTTTGTAAGGAATAAAGCTGGTCCCTGGGGAGCAGGAATTTTTACATGGTATTAACTTTAGTCGGGGTGCTTTTGTGGGACTAAGCTCTACTGGGACAAGCTAAGGAACACTAGCTGGTTTCTGCTTTCTCCAAAGGCACCAGTGACTGTCCTTGATACTGATATTTGGCCGAGGAGACTCAGAGGACAGAAATGTCAGACAATGAAGAAAGGCAGAGAGATTCTTTTCTCCTTACAGAAAAAGATAAATTTCTGAGCACTGATCCGTTTAGACTGGAATCAACCCATTAAATGTGTTTGAACATGTCTTTTATTTGGGCAAGATTTAGATCACAGAACTTTCTCAAGCTTCAGATGTGGCAGCCATCACACTGAAGAAATTGCCGGCCTTACACCCTCAACCAGATTGTTTCGGGAAGAGGTATTGATCTAGACTGTTGGGATGATCATCTCCGGGTAAGGCATAGAGCCGTATAAATTGATCTGTGTCGTAGGGAATGGTGGCCCAAGGAATATCGGAAGCCCCCAGACACATCTCCTGGAGATCATGAGGCTGAGAATCCCACGAAGCATTCTGTGCAGAGACACCAGCCCCTCCAGGTTGCTCGATGCCAGGAGCCTTCGGTGGATCATGGTCGTGGGCTTCCAAAACAGGAAGAGTATCTGTAGAAGGTACAGGTGAAGGAGTCTCTTCCTCCTTCTCTGGAATGGTCTGGTTTGGTGCTTCTAGGGGCAGAATTGGCCGAGTTTGTAGCTGCTGCAGCTGCTTCCTCCTTTTGAAGCGCTGGTTCTTGAACCAAGTCTAAGGAGGGAGGAGATAAGCAGGCTGCTACAGCGGGGTGAGTGTAAAGGGGACTCCTTATGTTTTAGTGGGAAAAGGCTTGCCTCGCATCTATTCATATTTACCTGAGCAAGGGAAGTTCTTTCTAGCCTCTGCTGTGCTGGGTTCCAGAGGGCAAAGGGAATGTAAGATTTTGCCAGCAGTGGGTAGGATAGGACACAGCACGCAAACTGTAGATCAGTTCTGTCTTGGTGGACGTTCTGGGTTTTCAGAGAAAAGATTCTCAACTCTGAGAATATGGAGTGGGAGTCTAGCTTAGGGTACCTTCAGGATCCATCCAGGGAGTCTTATGCCTTGAATCCTCCATGGGAACTTATTTGCAAGGCATCTAGATAATTACAAATATCCTAATTAAGGAAAATCTAAAAGTAAACAAGAGCAGACCCAAATAGGAGTTATCTGAGATCTGTCTCCAAAGGGTCTCTTGTAGCATTGTGGGTCTGGAGTCAGAAAGGCCTGGGTTTAAATTCTAGCTCTTATTTATAATCCTTGGAAGACAATTCCTCTCTGTGAGCCTTAGTATTTCTCACTAGAATGGGTGATCATGAGAATAAAAATTTTAAATGCTTAACACCTGTCCTGGCACATAGCAATTGTTTGATAAATATGAATTCCCTGATGATTAACAGTGTGTATGAAGCTCTGAGATAAGTGTGTGTCTAGAGACACACTCAGGGACTGACCTTTATTACTAATGCATCAAGATGAGTAACTGTAGTAAGTGTTGTAATGATAAACCAATGTGGGTACATGGTCTTTTTGAATGTTTCTTTAAGTGTTCGAAGCTGTTTCGGACTAAAGTTTGTGCGGTGCCGACGAGCAGACTTTGGCTTTTCTGCAAAGAGAACAGACAAAAGGCTTTCATGAAAAATGTATCCACAAGGATGTAAAGTACAGCAGAGGGAATATAGTCAATCATATTGTAATAGCTATGTATGGTGCCAGGAGGGTATTTGATCTATTGTGGCAGGCTGGGGGTGGGGGTGGGGGGGTGGATCACTATGTAAGTCGCATAAATGTCTAACCACTATACTGTACCTGAAACCGGAAACTAATGTAATATCTGAAACTAATGTAATAAACTAATACTGAGTGTCAACTGTAATTGAATTTTTAATTCAATTAAGGAAAAAATAGATACATATACATATATATGTATGTATGTATGTGTATGTGTATATGTTAAGTACAGCTCTCTCTCTCTCTCTCTCTCTCTCTCTCTCTCTCTCTCTATATATATTATATATATATATATATATATTATATATATATATATATATATATATATCTCCAAAAGTCAACTTCATCCAAGAACTTGGTCTAAGAAGCTGACTCGTGGAACCCATTCTCCACCAACTTGCTGGGGTTGTTCTGTACCAACAGAACATCATTACCAACTTCTAGTAGGACACATTTTAAGCCATAAACGGGAAAAGTTTTTCTGTGTGTGGCCTCACTCGATAGCCCCTAAAAGAGAGATGTCAACATTCCCATGACTTTGGGCATCCTTTCTTCTTTCTAGCAACCTGATGGCATCTTTCTGTTTTTCTGAAATTCAGTTTCCCTTAATGAAAAAGGTTCAAGCCTTCTTTAAGGCAAGTAACTGTCCACTTGTTCTTGATTAATGTACTGGAGACTCACAGCCTAAGAAAATGAAACAGACTGCTGAGAGAAAAGATATCTGTTACCCTAATCATCTTCATTAAGATAGCATAAGATGGTGACATGATACCATCATTGGGTTCATTTGAGCTCATGTGCTTCATAGAGTATTTGAAACCCTGTTATCCTAATCACCCATAGACCCAAGAGCACTACTGTCTATACTGGCTGCCCTGTGAGATCCTGAACCTATTAACAGGGCTAGGTATGGAGGACAGGTATGAAGCTTAGTGATCTGAGAATGAATGCTGAATCTCTCATTTATTAGTCCTGTCCCTTTGAGACTTCATTACACTTCATTCTTTGCCTCACAAATAGTTGATTCACCTTAGGGAAGATACAAGTATCCAAAAGACAAGTCTGTGAATTACAGGTTTAGTGCATAATGGGTGCAGAATGGGAATTTTTACTATTGTTTAAAATATAAATAAAACCATGTCATCTAGCAATACCCGATCCATTTTATATGGAAGATTTATGTAGAAGGCCCTTATTCTTCATACAAACACATGCCCCAAAAACAGCCAGCATGCAGCCTAACCACCCAATTCAAAGATGAGAGGTCAAATACCCAGATTTCTCTTAGCTTTTCAGCATCTGTTTAAACACAAAGAGAGGAAACGTTTAAGACATGGGAGGAAGTCCTCAAACATGAGGGAGACAGAGAGAGAAAGAGACAGAAGGAAGAGAAGGAGCAGCAGCAAATTAATCAACAGACATGTTTTAAGAAAACTAGAAGAAAATTTTAAAACTTTAAAATCAATATTCTCAGATATATATGAAAAGATATTGTACTCATACACGAAGAATGTTTTGAAAATAAAGGAAAATCTCTACAGCCATGCCACCTGGAACGTGCCTAATCTCATCTGATCTCAGAAGCTAAACAGCGTCCAGCCTGGTTAGTACTTGGATGGGAGACCACCTAGGAAGACCAGGTGCTGTAGGCGTTAAAAAAAATAAATAAAAAATAAAGGAAAATCAGGTTGAACAAGTGTTCTGGAAATCCATAGCTAAAAATAAGCCCTAAACATTAGAAAACTTAGCAAAGAAAGCCAAGAAAATATTCCAGAAGGTAAAACAGATAAAATATGGACAAAAAGTGAAAAGATAGGAAAATAAAGATCCAATCCAGGAGGTCTAATATTTGACTGAGAAATATCACCAATATTTATTTGACTAAAAAGTGTTGTCTGTTTGACTAAAAGAAAAGAGTTTCCAGAGTGCTTTGAAAGTATTATGCAAGAAATAATTTAAAATTCGAGAGAGTGCGAGAGTCTCCAGACTGGGCTCTTCCATGCCGAGTACTGGCAATGAATGCAAGTCCCCTGTCGTGTAATACCCGGACACCAGAACAACAGGACATCCTGAGAGCTTCTAGAGGAAGACAAAATTTCTATACAAGACGTGATCATTAGAATTCCATCAGTCTTCAGAAAGGCAAATCCGCATATTAAAAGACAATGAATCAAGGACGTTAACATCCGTAAGGAAACTATTTTCAACCTAGAATTCTCCATGGAGTCAAATGTATTTTTCCATGTGAGAAAAGAATGAAGACCATTTCGGATACTCATGGACTCAGCCAACCCCCTTGCCGTGCACTCTTTCTTAAGGAACCGCTTAAGGATGTAGTTCCGCCCAACAAAATAAAGTACCGGGAAGGGGAGGTTGCATGGGAGGAAAGAGGATCCACGAGAGACAGGACAAAGGTGAAGTCCCAGGGTGACTCTTACCTGCCAGGCCTAGAAAGCAAGCAGGGTCACTTCCAATGGAACGTTGACTATCTGGTGGGTTTGGGTATTTGGAAAAAGTACTATGCCATTGGCAAATTGGTAAATCATACAATTGAAAATCAAGAGGCATCTGAAGCATATGACGGGGAAAAGGCAATTATTAACACCTCACATGAAGTTTATGCGACATAAATCATTCTGGTATGGATTAACTCAGCAGTGGCCAATATTTACATGAGGCTGATTAAAGGAAATTGATACTGACTTAATCAAAATTACTAACATTAAATTATTTTAAATTAACATTAATTAAAGATTTAAATGATTAATATTAGCCTGTATTGGAAAGTCAACTAGAGCGAAATTGAGGAGGGATGGGTCTAAAATCATTACCTACCAAACTGAGAGATCAGTATATCAAATGGTGAGTTAATTAATGTTTTCACTAGTCTAGTTTTAAACAAGGTGAAACGTGTATCGGAAAAGGCATTTACAAGTTCTGATAAGTGGAGGTGCAATACGACTTTTCCTATGTCTAAAATCATTTAACAGCTGAAACTTATTGAATTCCGTTAACCAACGTCGCCATAAAAAAATAAATAATAAAGTAAAATAAAATAATTTAAAAACAATTAAAAAAATAAAAGAGAAATGAAATTGTATGTGTGTTTCTAGAAAAAAAAAAGCATGTCTTTCTAAACTAGTCTCTCCAAACGCAATAATAATAAGAGGCATCTATTGATAAATATCACAATACCAGCACTTAACACATGTGAAGAATAGCTCCCATGGGGCTGCTGCCAGCCCAGCCCAACCGCTCGTTTCAGCCCTCAGAGAGCTATAGAAAGATCTCAAAGAGGAGGCAGTGCTGTCGTAAAAGCTCACTAGGAAGAGAGTACGTGATGCCCTTACGGCTGGAAAAATGCAAGATGGAGACAGGGATCGAGAACAAGAGGCCGCAGAAATCACAGAGGAAAGCGGAACTCCTTGACGATGAAGAGCCAGCTACTGTGGCTGCTCCTGTTCCAACGGGACGCACAGTGAAATCAGTACCTCACCTGGAGTTCATCAGGTCCCTTCTGAGGGCGTGCACGTGTATTTCACAGGAGGTCATTCGATCTTTGGGTTAAGGATCTAAATGGGAAAAGTTACTCCATGATTGCGGACAACCTCTTGAAACCCGTCTCGGTGGACGGCCGTTCATAAAAAGTCGAGACAGATACAGTGACTATCTCGAGTAGAAAGAAAGCAGAAAACAGCCTTACTCGGGTTGGAAAAGAAGGCAAAGAGAAGGAAAATCCCTCTTGTGACACTGGAACAGATCCTGGTGAGGGGCTAATGAACGGTCTACAGAAAATTTATGAGGCTGGAGATGATGACATGAAGCGAATCATCACTAAAGCCTGGGTGGACTCAAGGGAGAAGCCAAAGGAGACACGGAATTTGAGGCTTTAAAGTCCTCTTGGGAACCAGTGTGAGAAGGTTGACGTTTCCAGTAAGGGCATGTTGGGGAGCTGCACAGATAAATTCCATGGGTGACTTTCAAGACTTCTTCCAAGTAAAGGCAGCAAGTTCTCCATTTTCTCCCGGAATATTTATTTAAATAAAATATGCTTATTAAACACTTCCTCCAAAGATGGGCTCCTCAGGAACCTGGTGATTTTGTTCAAGAAAGGGTAATAGTGCCACCTCATGTGAAATGTAAAGAAGCAAGTCTTATCTCGTGAAAATGCCACATTGTTATTTTTCAGCTAAAAGTTACAAAAGTTATTGCTTGTTTTTAAGTTCCCAACATCAGTTCTTAGCAGTGTAAGAAGAATAAGTGAAAAATAAAACCTGAATTTTTTCATAAAAATAAAATATTTAAAGAATGGAACTCATCAGTAAGATGAATAACACAAGCCACACACTGGGAGATACATTTGCAACAAATATAAGAGATAAATTATTAGTATCCAAAATACAACAAGAAACATTCTAACAAGACTCAAGAAAAAAACTAGAAAAATGGGAATGGAGAGAAGTGGGAAGTTAGCACAAGAGAAAAGCAGAATGGACTTTAAATTAGAGTGAAGAGTTTCACTTTCACTGGTTAATGAAGCAATTGAGTTGGATGAAAATTCCAAGTACTATTTATGACAAAGCAACAGGCCCGACACGGAGTCGCTTTTGCTAAGCCTCACATAATCAAATGAATACTTAACTACAGTGCTGGTTTTCCTGCAACGGAATCTTAAACCAGTCATTCTGGACCGGCTTCCTCAGCACTAGTTAAATAATTGATGAAAGCCCCCTCCATCCCCTGCAGCGACCTTACTGTAAGCAAGCGGCTTTTTTTGCCTCGTCTGTTGAACTTCCTTGTTCCCGCTCCCTTCTTCCTGTCAAAGTCTTTCATTTTGGACAGCTCCTCAGAGCGCTTTTCTATCTGCTAGATCGGGTGTTACCTGATTCATGAATCACTGAATAAAGCCAATAAGACGTTCAGAATGTACTGTTGAATTTTGTATTCTAATGCCACGAAACGGTTGACATTTTAAAAGTGCTAAAAAGAAACAAAAACTCACAGTACTGCTGGGAGTCCGGTTACGACTTTTGTCAAATGCTCCCCGTTGGTATGAGCCAGTGGTTCCCCAAATTAACAGCCTGCTGTGGGCAAAGCCCAAGGGCCACCAGCAAGTGTCAGCCCCCTCACCTCGGGTTTTCCGCAGCCCAAGCACTCCGCCTCTCCCGCCTGGAGCACGTCTTGCCTTTGCCCCAAACTTACTTGCCATAATGTCTTTTTGACGAAGAACGAGTCACTCAGCTGCGCGTGATTCTGGGCTCCTGAATTTTGTCTCTGTACCTGATGCGCTTCAGGCCTAATATTTAAGCCAAGTGTTGATTCGATCAGGTCCCCACCCTACTGCTCCCTGATGTCACACCTGTAATCCGTTCGGCACAGGCGCGCGGAGCACCTATGCCACGCCCGAGCTGTGCGTGCCTGGCGCCGACAGAACCCGCGGTGTCAGACTTGACCACCGACCTCAAAGCGTGGAGGGAAAGGAAAGGAAGTCGAGCACCGCAGGTGAATAAAATGCGCACACGCTTCACTCGCCAACCACAACGCAAACGTTCCGAAACGTCGTGCTCGAGGCCAAGGAGCGAATGTCGTAAGGTGGGGAGACCGAGCAAGCAGCAGGACGTCGGGACCCGGCGGCGCAGGGCGGGCTCGCGGCGGTGCGAGCGGCCGGGAGGCGCCGGCGACCCGCGCGCTGTCCGCGCCGCGCCGTCCAGCGCTACCCACCCAGCCTTTCCTAAACGCGACAGCAACAGACGAAGGCGATGACCGTGGAAGAACCTAAGTAACAGGCATCCTCGGAACTCCTGTTCAGGAGTTTGGAGTCGGGACAGTTAAAAGCCCCGGGAACTTAACAGATGAGTTGTGATTTTTATAAAAAATCACGCCTCTCTCTTGCCTCTTAGCGTCCCTTTCCTTGTCCCTCAGTTTCTCATTTTCTCCATCTTTCAGGTGACATATTTTCTCCTATGTGTGCCTCGCCACAATGTCCTCCTCCGGGACAAGTCTTATTCGTGAGCGGGTCCCACTTGCTGGGCGAGCGGGCTCTCGTCCCGGTTCATAAGCCCGGAGCTCCCCACGCCCAGCGTGGACCCAACCACTCTGAAGCCGAGCTGAGACTCGACCGGGCCCGCCTCACCCGCGCCCCGCTCCGCCCTCATCCCGGTTCTCCCACCCCCACCAGTCTGGCTTGGAGAGGTCTGTGAAGAGCCAGAGAACTCGGCTCCGGAACCTCGTAGTTAGCCTCAAAATGACCGGCTCGCCCTCTGGGTCCAGTACGAGAAGAAAATTAGGAAACTTTTTAAATGATCACTGCTACTGATGGAAACCTAGGTCGCTTTCACACCCTGGTTATTGTAAATAAAGCTGCAATGAACATAGGTGTGCATACACCTTATTGAAATAGCGTTTTCATTTCCTAAGTGTCCGTGGATAAAGACGTTTTATAGATAGGTAGATAGATAGATAGATAGATAGATAGATAGATAGATAGATAGATAGATAGATAGATGATAGATAGATGGATGGATGGATGATAGACAATGGAATATTATACAGCAATAAAAAATGAAATCTTGACATTTGCAGCTCATGGATGGATCTAGAGGGTATTATGCTGAGCGAAATAAGTCCGGCAGAGAAGGATAAATACTGCACGGTTTCACTTATAGGTGGAATCTAAAAAAACAAGACAAACAAACAAAAAACTTAGAGAAACAAAGACCAAAGGGATGGCTACTGGAAGTGAGGCAGGGACTGGGGGTGGGTGATAAGCAGAAGGGGAATACAGCCGATAATGTTGTGATCAGTTTAAACGGTGACACATGATCACTAGCACTAGTGGGGTGATCATGTTGTAAGGTGTAAGAATGTCGAATCGCTACATTGTACACCTGAAACTAATATAACCAACATAAGACTGTAGGCCAATTATACTTAAACATAAAATAAACTTGATTTTAAAAAAATCTGTCAGGGATCTTACAAAATAATAAAATGATCGATGCTAGAAGCCCCTTTTCAAGCACCATTTGAAAGGGTAAGATGGGCCTTGAACTTTCATATACATATTTGAATCAATCCCTAGAGCCTCCTTGTGAAGCTGGTGAGAAAGAAAAGAGAATGATCTATTCAAAGGGAATAGGGCCTGGTTAGTAACTGGATGGGAGACCACCTAGGAAGACCAGGTGCTGTAGGCATTAAAAGAAAATAAAAAATAAGGGATTGTAAGCTGGCAAGGCTCTTGCCATCTGTGAGGTCAACGAAGGGTTGCCTCGCCTGAAAAAAAAAAAAAAAAAATCAAAGGGAATGAACATCAAAACGGAGAGGTTTTGCAGCAGGAAATGTTACAGGGTAAAAAACAACTGCCCCTCTTCGTTCGTTCACGTGACAGGTATCTGTGTTGCCGCTCTCTCTGCCAAGTCTTGTTCTGGTGAACGCGAGAAATCAAGATTTATAAAAACAGAACTCATACCTTCGCTCAAAAGTGCCAGCGCTCTGTGGGGAAAAAAAAGTAAAAAATAAACAAGTAAACAAGCCAACAAATAGTTTAAGGTTATGATATGTACTGGGGTTAGGAATGCCACTAATGCACCGATTAGAGGAAGTACATTAGGTTGGCAAGTCCAATAAGACATCTCTGAGGAAGTGTCATTTTTACTGAAGGAAAGAAGAGTGTTCTAAGCAAATTAAACGCAAATGCAAAGGCCCAGACCTGAAAAGCTTTGAGCTTCTGAGGGGCAGATAGGAAGTCCACTGTGGCAGAGTTATATTGTGCTTGGGGGAAAAGTGGGGAATGATGAAGGGGGAGAGGCCAAGCAAGACCAGATGATGGTGAAGAACTTTGCACTTCATTCCAAGTGAAGTAGAAAGCCATCCCAGGGCCTCAGTGGACCAAGAAGACACCCAGCCTGCTTTTATTACCATGAGGTACCTGAGAAATGAAAGAGAAATAGGCTCGGCTTGGGAGAGCTGCATGGGGTGCCGGGCATTCATCTGACAGACAAGATTCAGCTGAGGCTGAACAGAGTTGGACGTTCTTGTCCCTTTCTCAAGATGCTCCCTAGCTGTTGCGTCTGCTTTGAGCATCAGCTCCCCTTACCTTCCCTGGCCCCATTCCCTACCTTCTCACAGAACACTTCTCTGATCCCTGGACCAAATCAGGACCTTCGTCCATCCTGCCAGCGTTCCTGCACTTCATGGTAAGCTTGCTGTGTTTGTTCGTGGGGGTGTCCGGTAATGCTGACCTCCACGAGGGTGGTCTCCATCTTTCTGCAGTGACCCGCAGAGCCCTGCCTTGACACGGTCATGGTGGCTGCTCATTACAAGAGTTTTGGAGGCATAAAAACAACTTTTTCTGGAGGAAAGTGTGGCTGTAATTGACCTTGCTACTGCAGGATTTAAAACATAAATAAAACTTTTGATTATTTAGTGTCTATTGCACTATTTTGAGCATGTTTCTAAATTGTGAGTTATATGTTTCAATTTAGCTAGTACTTTGGGGCATAAGACACGACCACTAGCCTCTCTTCAGGCATAATCAGTTTGTAAGCTGCAGTTTTATTTTTCTATTTTAATTAACATACATATAGAAAAGTGCACAAATGATTAGTATATAGTGGGAGATTTATCACGCCCACCTATTGAGATCCAGAAACAGAAATTACCAACATCCTGGAAGCCCCTTATGTCCCCTTTCGGTCTCTGTCCACCCAATGATAGCTAGCTACTCTTCTGACTGGTGACATCATACAGTTCTGCCTGCTTTTGAACTTTATGTAAAGGATCACGTAGAATATGCTCTTTTGTGTCTGGCGTTTTTCACACGATGTGTGGTTTCCATCAGTGACATAGTTCATTCATTCTCATTTCTGTGTTGTAACCCATTACGTATGCACACCACATTTCTTTACCCACGAGGGACACCTAGGTTGCTCTCATATCTTGGCTATTGTAAATAACGCTGCAATAACATAAGGGTGCATCTCTCTTTTTAAAACTTATGATGTGGACTTTATTTACCAATTTTGTTTCCTTAAATTTTTTCCCCAGCTTCACTGAAATATAATAGACAATTAGCATTTTTATTTTCTTCAGATAAATACCCAGAAGAATTGCCAGCTCATAGAGTAGTTCTATGTTTAATTTTTTGAGCAAGTTCCACATTATTTTCCACAGTGGCTGCGCCAATTTGCGGTCCCCCAACAGTGCACAGTGGTTCCCTTCTCTTCACGTCATCAGCAACTCTTGCTGTTTGTTGACTCTGATAATAGCCGTTCTGTAAGACCTGAGGTGGCGTTGTAGCCACCAGCCCCCGAAAGACACACGGACCACCAGAACTCAGTGGGTTATAGGGAACACACTCTTTATTCAGCCAGCTGGGTCGGCCAGGGGTATGCAGACCCCAAATTAAGCAGCCCCAAATGTAGAGGTACAGGGTTTTTAAGCCCCAAATCCCATTCTTCATTCTGTCTGAACACAAAGGTCTATCTTTCTTCTTCTATTCACTACCTGTCAACTCACAGGTCAGGTGTGTAAGCGGGGTTACAGAAGCACAAAGCTTGTGTTGAATGTTATGTTTCTATAATCAAAGGCCTATGTTCCTATAGTGATAGTCAAACAGTAATTTCCAGCAAGAGTCATTTTCTCAGCCACTACAGTGGTATCTCATTGTGGTTTTGATCTGCATCTCTCTCTGATTGTTAGTGATGTCTAGTAATTGTAGCCATTATTATTCAAAGGCCATAAAGTTACGTAGTAGCTAGAACCCTAACAATCATTCACGCCTTACATCATATAATATTCTGCCTGGCAAATTCTAACTATGAATGAATTCACAGCCAAACTGCAATAGTTCAAGGATTATAAATGCTCCTTTCATTAATGATGACTTAACAAGCCTTACTAACACAGCTTTACCCCCGACAATCAATTTTACTGAGAGCTACTTGTAGTAATACTATCATTTTCATGTTCTAACATTACTATTAATCTCATAGAAATTAATATTGTTATTAATGCCTTGTTCACCCTTTATATATTAATTATAAAATAATGAAGCAAATATACATACATATTAATAATGTTAAACAAATAATGTTAAAAAATGTCCTCATAATCTTTCATTTACTACCTCTTCTGCTTTTATCACTTAATCTCAAAATAATTTAGGAGCCACTTACTGCAAATAATGTTAATAAAAACATTAGTTTGTGAATATAACAATAGAAAAATATCAAATAGAAAGCCATATAACAATATGGCTTTTCAAACTTTTAAATGATAGAAGTAAATCATTTGTCTTAGGAGTTAGAAAATTGGTGATACTGGATAAAAGTAATAAATCTATTTACCTCTTTTATGTTAATTTCACTATTCATATTAACCTTACCAATTGTAGTAACTACCTTTAACATCTCCAAAAACTATCTAGATCCATACTATGAGTATGTTTTAACTCTGACATGTGAACTCAACCTAACAAAACAGAATCTAAAATTTGATCATCCACAAACTTATTCAAATTCTTAGTCTCAGATATTTTCTAACTTTTATACACTGCTTTCCACTGTTTATGAATTCATCAGCCAGCCAAAAATCAGCATCAGTATTAGACTTAGTTTGACTAGAAAGTGTGTTACAAATTCATTTCTCACTTCCAGATAAAAATTTCCACATAAATTTTTGACCTAATTAAATTATATTTTTAGCTTTTCTCATCACATTAATCCTAACCTGATTATATTTAGTTTCCACAAATAACCTCCAAAAATCAGAGCACCAGTAAGAAAAGACCAACCAGTAACTATTACCAGTCAAGTTCCACAAGCATATAAAGCAGCAATCTCTATAGCCTCTTCTCTAAAAAACAAAAACAAAAAAAAAAAACAAAACCCAGAATCTCCAGTATCGTAAATCACCTAATTCTCAACCCATTAAACTTAAACAAAACTTCTACCTCATTATTTTTCAAGAAATATGAAACTACCATAACTTCCATTATCAGCCCAAAAGAAATATTCCTAAGACAGTTATGTTAGAAACTCAAACCTCAGGATATTGTTCAGTAGCCATAATCATTATATAACCAAAACCAATATTCTCCCCAAATAAATTTAAAATGTATTAACCTAAAAGAGATCCACCAAATTTCATCTCAATACCACAACTAACTCCGCCACTTACAACCTACCTCAACTCACCACAAATAGGTGAAATTTTGAAGAAAAGTCCGCAAAACTAATCACAAAAATAATACTTTAAATAAATACAAAATATATCACCGTTAATCTCATGGATTTAACCGTGACCGATGATATGAAAAACCATCATTGTAATTTCAACTATAAGAATACTAATGGCCAACATCTGAAAATCTCACCCACTAATCAAAATTATTAACAATTCAATTATTGTATTACCAGCCCATCAAATATTTCATCATGATGAAACATTTGATCCCTCTTAAAAATCTGCCTCATCTGACAAATTCTAACGGGATTATTCCTAGCTGTGCACTGCACATTCGTCACGGTAACTGTCTTTTCCTGCATAACCCACATCTGCAGAGACATAAACTATGATAGAATTGTCTGAAATCTACATGCCAATAGAGCATCTGTATTTTTCATCTATTTATTCATTCATGTAGGGCGAGGCCAATACTACAAATTTTACACCTTTCTAGAAACATGAAACGTCTGAATCATCCTATTGTTCACTGATATACACGGCACTCATAGGTTACGTCCTACCATGGAAACAAATACCTTTCTGAGCTGTAACAGTTATTGCAAAACCCCTCTCAGCTTCCTTTATTGTCTAGTTGAATGAACCTGAGAAGGGCTCTCAATGGATAAAGCTACACTCGCCCGATTCTTCACCTTCCACCTCAACCTCCCATTATTTCAACCCTAATAATTGTTCATCCACTTCCTCAAGGAACAGGATCTGATAATCATCCGGAGTCTCATCTAACATAGACAAACTTTCATTCCATCCATACCGCACAAAGAAAGATATTCTAGGACTTTTTTTTTTAATTCAAGGACAATTAACTCTAATCTTTTCACGTGACCTACTAGAAGACCCAGACAACTACCCTCCAGCCGATCCTCTCAACACTGCTCCACAAAGCCAAAAAGATATTTCCTATTCACTTATGCAATTTGCAATCCATTCCAAATCAGTAAGACTGTGTAATAGTCTTAATAAATAAATCTCATTTTCTTTCTCCCCATCCCAGTTTTATTGAAGTATTATAGACAATTAGTCGCCCATATTTACATTGTGTAATTTGATGAGATTTTTTTCAATTATAGTTTCAGATGTACAGTTTAGTGATTACAGACCTATATAATGCACAAAGTAGTCACCCCACTAAATCAGGTACCCCTTGTCCCCCTCACACATTTTTTACAACATCGTTGACTATTTTCCTTATGCTACACTTTATATCTCCACGACTGTTTTGTATCTATCCATTTGTACTTCTTAAACCTTAATCCCTTTGCCCTTTGTCACTGTCTCCCCAACCCCCAATCTCATCTAGTAGCCCTCATAATATTCTCTGCATTTATGAGTTTGTTTCCGCTTTTTTTGTTGTCGTTTATTTTGTTCTTTAGTTTCCACACGTACCTGAAATCATGTGATCTTTGTCTTTCTCTATCTGACTTACTTCATTCAGCGCAATACCTCTAGGTCCATTAAGCAATATCTTTTTCCATCCCCTTCCTTTTAGTCTGTGTGTATCTTTTAAACTGAAGTGAGCCTCTTATAGGCAGCACATGTAAGGGTCTTGTTTTCTTAACGATTCAGCCACCCTATCTTTTGATTGGAGCACTTAATTCTTTTCTATTTTGAGGTACTTGTTGATAGGAATGTAGTTATTGCCATTTTTTTATTCATGCTTTTGATAGATGGTTTTTCTTCTTAAAGAACTCCCTCCAACAATTCCTGTAATACTGGCTTGATGTCGATGAATTCCTTTAGCTTATTTTTGTCTGGGAAGCTCTTTATCTGTCCTTCAACTCTAAATGATAGCTTCGCTGGATAAAGTATCCTTGGTTGTAGATCCTAGGTTTTCATCATGTCAAATATTTTGTGCCAAGCCCTTGTGTTCTACATAGTTTCTTTTGAGAAATTAGCTGCCAGTCTTATGGGTGCTCCCTTATAGGGAGCTTTTCTCTTGCTGCTCTTAAGATTCTTTTTTTGTATTTAACCTTTGGCATTTTAATTATGAAGGTGTCTTGGTGTGGGCCTCTTTGGGTTCATTTTTATGGGGACTCTCTGAGCTTCCTGGAGTTGTACATCTATTTCTCTCACCAGCGTAAGAAAGTTTTCCATTATTATTTCTTAAAATATATATTCAACTTCTTGTTTTCCCTCTTCAGGTACCCCTATGACCTGGATATTGTTATCCTTAATTGTGTCCCACAGGGTTCTTAAATTATTATTATATCTTTGGTTACTTTTTTGTTGCTATTCTGATTGGGTGTCCTCGGCTTCCACATCCACTATACTGGTGTTTCGATCTTCTTCTTCCTTCACACTGTTGATTCTTCATCTCAGATAATGTGTTCTTTATTTCTGACGGCTTCCTTTTTATCTTTTCCATTTCCATTTTTATCTTTTTCTATCTCTTGATTAAAGTTCTCACTGAGCTCATATCTACTCTTCCCCTAAGTTCATTGAGCATCTTTATAACCAGTATGTTGAACTCTGCATCTGTTAAATTGCTTAACTCCATTTTTCCTTGTTCTTTTCTTTCTTCTGTATGATTTCAGCTATGGTGGTACTGTGTCAGCACATTGGGAGTGGGGAAGGCTCAACAGAGGAGCAATGGATTCCATCAGCACTTCTGCCCGGGAGAAAGCCTCACCTCTGGCCCTAGCTCTGACAACTCAGTGTTCCCCTGTAAGTCCCTGGTGCCCCTGAGCAGCCCACTTGGCGCGGGGCTCAGAGAGAGCAGGTCCGTCACTGCGAAAGTCCAGTTGTGGTCGCGCCCCTTTAAGAGGAGCATCTGCAGCTGTCACAGCCTCTGTCCCACTCAGCCACTGGGAAACCGGGCAGCCTCATGTCCTCCCCACCTCTTACCTCCAAGGTGTTATTTCTCTCTCTAATTATGGGGCTCCTGTTCATCTAGACCCCAGGCAACTCTGTTTGTTTGCTCCTTGTTTCCATCACAACTTTGATGTAGTCACAAGAGGGGATGAATGAAGCTTCTATCATCTACAACATTGCACCAAAAGATCCAATTTCCTGTTTTTTGACAGTGTACTCTGGTTGTGCAAACTGTTATCACTAGGAAAAGCTGGGCAAAGTGTACATGGGAAATCTCCATGCTATTTTTGGTAACTTCTTGTAAATTTTAAATTGTTTTCAAACATATAACATTTAAAAAGAAGGTCCCTGATCTCATAGCCATGCCCTACTCCCCGTCCAGAGATAGTCTTCGTTGTGTGGAACTACTAGGAGCCCAATCAGGGGAATCAAGGACTGTTTCATTCTCTCACCGCTAGGGGGCACTAGGAGATCAGCTCTTGACTGGCAACCCTTCCTCTCAAGACTGTGTCTCTTTGAAATTTACCTTCTGAGCAGGAATCTAAAATACACAAAACAGCAGTGCCAGGAGCAGACAGAGCTGAGACACACTGCTGGTGAGAATTTTTTAAAGTTGTACTTGCACCATGTGATTAAGATTTTAAATTAATATATGAAACAATTCTTGATCTCGTCACCGAATGTTTTTGTCCTGCTTTATTCACGATTAATTACCTCCAGTAGGTGCTCAAGACATTAAGTGTGCCTGTTTTCTGCCTTTACTCACCCTCAGTTCAAATTCAGCAAATAATCCTCTGTATCTTAACACACATTTGCCCCACTTCTGCCATTTTCTCCTAACTCCCCAATACTTCCTTTGCTTCACATGAGGTGAGTTCTGTGATCATTTCCATTTTGACGGAGTCTTTGAAACTACCCACTAAGAAGCCTGTGCTAATTATCACACCCATCAGCCTTATGTGAAGATGCCCAACATATGTGAAACATACTCAAAAAGAGTCAGGAGGCTTTGCCTAGAAGTAAATGATAAAAATTTATTTAAGAATCTTAGGGTTTGCAAACCAGAAACACAGCTAGGCAGTACTCATGATGTTCTGAAGAAGAAAAAGAAAAGGTAAGAGTTCTTTTAGTAAAAAGTATATCCTTGAGAATAATCAGTTCTGCATTTTCAGCCTTTGAATTGATCCAAGATGGTAATACTTTACATAACCAGTGGCCTAGATAAGGATGCCAGTTGACCTAAATACATGAACAGTTTTTTCTTAGTCCTTCGGTGGGTGCTCAAAGGTTTATCTGGAAATTTGATGTACCTGTTGATATGAGCCATCACTTGCGAAATTCTTAATCTTTTTAATAAACCTAGCTAAGTCCTTTCTTTCCTCCTTTAAAGAAAGACCTCTCTCAAACTTAGATAATTACCTTGAAACTGATGACTCAGGTCCTCTGGCTATTGATAAAGATCACTGAAACTCAGCATTCTCCTTGCCCCTTATAAGGCAGGAATAGCTCCACGCCAAAACAAAGCCCTTAAACCCAAGGCTTTTTTTCTTTTTTCTTTTTTCCTTTTACATAATATATTAACCAAACCTATTTTCCTTTACCGTTTGATAAGCAAATCAATAATGGAAATGTAACTAGATATATGATTCAAATAACAAGTTTGTATCTTCGTTTTTCCTTGTCTCGGGACAGAGGTGGCACTTTGGCAGAAAACCCAAGACCTGGTGCTGACTGAGACAGAGGGAAAGAGCTCCATGAAACCCCAATAGGCAGGAACTACAACCCTCCTCAGCAGGGAAGAGATACAGAAGAAACGACCTCCCGTCCCTTAACATCCATACTAATAAGAAGGGATTCATAGCTCTTAGAAAAAAGGATAGGCAGGAACAATAGATAGGGGTTTTGGGGTCTGCCCGTGAAACGCTGAGGCCATCCTGTTCTATCTAGCAAAGCCCACCCACAATTAAGCAAGCCAAAAGGCATTTTTGGGCTAAAAAGTAACCTACACAAAGAAACAGGTAGGCAGAGAATCAGGAACCAGTTTAAGCCAGTCACTCGTACCTGCGTATTGGAGACCTTAATAACCTCCAATCACCTGAGCCTCATTATGCCTTCATTATAACATGCAGATGCCCAAAAGTTCAGTAATCTCATTATAACAGACTGATTCTGGGAATGAACATGCGCAGAAAGTAAACAATGACTCACTGGGTCCTGTCAATCTTAGTTGACAATCAGAAAGCCCAACTCCTCTAAGAAAAGTGACCACCCACAGCAAATAGGGGTAAAAACCCCAAAGGCTTTGTTACTGGGCCTTTGAGCCACCTTCTCTTGCTCGGGCCGCTTCCGTGGGGTCTGGAAGTGCACTGTCCTTACTCTCCCTTCTCAGACATGTGCGCTTGTCGGGTTCAACAGTTTTTAGCGTAAGATTGATTTTTGTGTTGTCTGAGGCATTTCAAAATAAATATTATAAATGTTGCATGAAATTATGTATTCAAGAACATCTGAAATGTCTGGATTTCTTTCTTTCATTCAATTTTTAATTTTTCTTTATAATCCCCCCAAAATATAAAATACACAATGAGAAGTCTTCTATCCCTGTCCCCCCTCCACCCAGTACCTACCGCAACCCCCACTCGTAACCACAGAACCTCTTCTGCCTTTCGGCTTTCTTATGTATACGCAAGCAACTAAAAATCCAGATGGTTGTTGTTGTCGTCGTTGTTTTTCATTTCTTCACAAAAGTTGGCATATTTATGGATTTATGCGTTGCTTTTTCAGTAAAAACATATCAAATATCCTTCCAAACCACTGCATTTCCTCAACCTTTTTTAGAGCTGCATTTTAGTCCATTCTTTGGTTATGTTGTAATTTACTTAACCAGGACACTGTGTAATACGGGATTTTCATAAAAATAATGGTGCATCCTATAATCAGCAGCTTCTTAGATTCTTTGATTATAGACTCTTGTACAATGAATTTCCAGCAGTGAGAATTCTGAGCCAAAGTTATTCATTCGAAGTTTTACAGTTATTGCTAAGTTGCCTTCCACATGTACAGTTCTGCCCACTCCTCCCAGAGTTCATGTTCTCACAGCCCAGACGACACAGTGAGCCATCAAATGTCTGGATTCTGCCAGTCTGTATAGTTGATGTATGGTAGATCCATTTTAATTGGCTTTTCTCTTATGAGTGAAGTTGAGTGAAGTTAAATATTTTTTCATTTAAAAGTCATATATTCCCCCTTCCATGTTCAAATCTCTTATCCATTTCTCTCCTGAATAATTTTGTTCTTTCTTTTTTACTCTAGCAGATATTTATGTAATAGTTATATGAGATACAATAATAGCTTATGATGTGAGTTATGAATCTTTTTTCCCAGTTTGTCATTTAGTACTCCTGAAAGCCTTTTGGCATGGAGATTTTTGCTTTTGTTTTTGCTTCCTATTTTCTTTTAAACCTGCAAGATTTTGAATCTCAAGGTATTCTTAATGTGTGTGTGTGTGCTTTCATTGTTTATTTTTGAATCTTTGAACCATTTGGAATCGATCCGGATATACAGTATGAAGTGAGGATCCAAATTTTCTTGTTAAGGTGTCAACCTGGTTGCTCCAACACCACTAATTAGCCTATCTTCCCCGCTAACTTTGTTTAAAGATATTCTCCGCCTGCTATCCTATAGGGTCCTACAGACCTTACTCTAGCCTGGGCTTTTGGGGAAACCAGAGTTCTAGCAGGATCGGTGAAGCCATGAGTGTCTTATGGGTGATATAGAGTGGACAGTCTGCGTGAATGAAAAAGAAAAAAACTAAGAACTCAAAGCGCCTTCATAGTGTGAACATTCTTACTGTGTGTCTCCTTGACAGTCAAGGTACTGGAGTCATGATATGATACTGGTTTGCCAATAGTCCAATCCTCAACCCCAAAGCTGTGCTCATGGGGCTGCTGAGGCGGCTGGGAGGCGTCATCGCAGCTGGTCCGTGAGAGCTTCAGAGATGAACTCCAGCAGGACCTGTCGGCCCTGGAGGATGTCGCTTTCAGGAAAATAATCATTCCGGTGATTAAAGGAAAGAGAGCAAATACAAAAGCCAAAAGGGGAATCGGAGCCCTCCGTGTTTATTTCAGTCCTTTTACAGCAGTGAAGAGTTTCCCAGGCGGCACCTGCCGCCGTCAGCCTGCAGCTTCATCTCTTAGGAGCAAGCCTTTCTCTTCCACTGAAGTCTCACCTACGAAGTTTATCCGCGGTGCTCCGCATTCGGGTTGCGTCGTGGCTTTGCCTCTACAGATTCTCAGCTGTGCTGGGCGTCTGTTGTCAGCTTTCTTAATGGTTTAGTTTGCCACCTGTTCCCTTTCTACCCCAAGCGATGTGTTTCAGTTCAATTCCAACACTATCCGGGTTTAAGGAGTCAGTCCTCAAGACTGTCCTCACCTCAGATGCCAGCCGCAAATGCCAGGGTATTTCTGACTGGCTATGAATTTGGGGTTTCCCATGACCCCTGTGCCACCCCCACCCCCCCGGTTCGACAATTCTCTAGACCAGCTCACAGAACTCATTGAAAGCGTTATACTAACAGATTTAAAGTTTCCCTATAAAGGACACAGCTCAGGGACAGCCAATTAAGAGACGCAAAGAGACAGGATCAGGAAGGGGCCCAGAGGCAGAGGTCCTGTGACCTCTCCCATGGAATTGGGGTGCACCACCCGCCATGGCACTGAGCTCACCAAACCAGGAAGCTCCCTCAGCGTCTCCATCTGGTTTTTACTTGGGCAATTGATTAAATAACTGGCCAAGTAATTAAACTCAATCCCCGCCCCCGCCACCTCTCTAGGTTGGGCTGGCCCAAAGTCCCAACCTTCTAATATTGATCTTTCTGGTGCCCAGCCCCAGTCACTTCATTAGCATAACAAAGACACTCCCATCACTCAGAAAACTGGACTTTTGAAGCTCTGTGCCAGGAACCAGGAAGAAGACCACATACCGTCTCCATTATACCACGTTACTCCACACAAATTGTCCTCAACGATGTTGCATTTCTAGAACCTGAAGAATCACAATTTACCCCAAGATGAGCAAAGGGCAGACCAGGGAGCAAGGCACTCGCTGATCATAGAATAAAACAATTTAAGAATTCATATTTGCATAGTCCTGAACACCCAGAAATGAGCTCATCTGACCTTGACACCAGCCCATCCTCATGGGGTCCGCGAGGTCTGCCCAGGGAGAGGAAGCTAGGACCATTGCCAGGAAAGCAGCTGTCCTTCACTCCCCAGGGCCCGCAGACGCAGGACTAGGCTTTGGCTTCGTCTTCCCAGCCGGAGGGGGCATGGAGCAAGGCAGGGAGGTCTGGCAACCGTGCAGTGCCACGAGTTCCCCACCTCCCCGCTGCCCGCCGCCTTTCTGGCAGTTTCTGTCTGGGTCGACCTATGAAGACTTGAGAAACGTGGGCCCGGACAACGTGGACACCCAAAAGGGAGCTGTGGCATTCAGCTGCTTTTCGGCTTTGATTCAGGAAAATGTCAAGCACACGCAAAAATGGAAAGGATAGTCCAATTCTCAAAATTCTACACACTATCCAGTATTTGCTTAAAAAAATGGTGGGAGGTGGGTGATGGGTACTTGATCTGTACTTTTGTATGTCCTAGCATTTTCCTATAATAAAGTGTTTTTTTTAATCTCAGACATTATATGTTTCTACAGTATATGTTTCAGTATATGTTTCTACAGATAATGACTTTTTAACATCTTTTCATAGCTAAAAAATTAACAGAAATTCTTTATTACATAATACTCAGTCTGTGTTCAGATTTCTCCAGTGATCTTTAAAATGGCTTTTTACAGTTTTTTTTTTTTTGAATCAGGATTCCAACAAGATCCGCACGTGGCATCTGACTGACATATTTCTTAAGTCTCTTTTAATCTATAACAGTTCCCCTTCCATCCTTTTTTGTGCCGTTTACTTCAATGAACTAGGTCAGTGTCCTGTATTTATATTAATAAAGTGACTTAATTCCATTTTGCAACAATGTACAGATAAAATACTACATTTTAAAGCCACATTTTCTGTGTGGTCATGCCACCAGCTTGAGATACAGTTAGCTTTATTGGTTCCGGTTTGATTTTTTATTTCTAGAGATTGCTATGTTATTTTCTTATTTAGTTTTAGATTCGTTAATACTTACAACCCAACTGGATAGAGCCTCTCTCCACACCCCACAGAATCCCTCGGTTAGGGTGGCACGGAAGACCACGTGGAGAAAGGAAACCAGAGAGACTCCCCAAAACCCACTTTGAGGAGCCATCCCTTGGGAGCCCTCAGGAGACACTGTCACCACGCGGGAGTCTCCGGAAAGAGTTGGACTCTCCTCAGCCTCCCCTTCCATGGCGCCCAGGAGGAGAAGGACCGAGGGGGAAAGCCGGCAGCTAGTGGTGTGTGACGTGGTGTGAGCAACTGGCTCGAGTGAGTGTGACTGGGCAAGTCCCCTCCTGTGCGCGAGTGACCACATGGGCTCGTGCTTTGCTGGAGTGTGTGCGACGGAGCGGCTGTGCGGTGAGGCGAGGCTGTGTTTCTCAGTGTTGCTCCCTCATGAGAGCTGGTGTGATTAAGAAGCTGCATTGGAGAGTGACAATAGTAACCGGCATCCGGGATTCATAAATGAGTGCCTTCACCGTTTTCCAACAATCCGCCCACACTATAAATCCTCTCACTGTGGTATATGTGAGTGAGGATCTGGGGACCCCAGGGCTGGGGTCACCCGGTGGAGGACACAGCCTTCCCAGCTGGCTGGCTGCTCTTACCTTCTCTGTACCTCGACCCTTCCTCTCCTTCTCGCCTCTTCCCCTTCCATCTCAGGAGCAAAATCAAGTCCTCTTCTTGTCTCTCAAAGCACTTTACAGAGCATGTCTGCGTGGGTAACGCTTCTGACACCAACTCCTCAGAGTCGGCCCAAATTTCATAGGCTAGGGACAGAGTCCTCCACAAGACTGGCCTCACTCCAGACACCAGCTTCAAGTTCGGGTCCCCAGACCACTCTCACTGCTGGCTACAAGTTCAAGAATTCCCGCCACCCCCTCTCAGGCTCGATAATTCGCTAAAATGATTCGCGGGACTCAGGAAAGCACTAGAATTATGAACGCAATTTTATTAAAACAAAGGATACAAGTCTTAAGAGAAAGACGCGTAGTGCGAAGTCTAGGAGAACCCCAAAAGTGACATGTCTGTCATCCCCAGGGATGTCACACTCCCACACACATCACACATCAGCGTATGAGAATACGCAGAAGCTTGTCCACCAGCGAGGCACATGAGCCCTGCAGTCAGACTGCTAACTCGTGGCTCAGGCCCCAGCTCTGTAAAACCATCGGGTGTGGTCTGAGGGGCCCTCTGTGAATCACGAAGATGCTCCTGTCACTGGAAATTCCAAAGGTTTACAGGTGACCTTCTGAGAACCAGGGACAAAAGCCGATTAAACTAGTTATTACACAGCGCGAATGGTTCATCCAAACTAATGCTGTTTTCTCCGTAAGAATTCTGATTAAAAAATGAGTCTCCACATGCTAACATTGATGTTTAATTACCTATCTCTGTACAACAAACCACCCCAAAACTTACTGGCTTTGAAACAGCAACCATTCTTATTGTCACTCACTATTCTGTATGTTGGCAGGGTTCGGCTGAGCAGTTATTCTACTCCACGCGACGTTGGCCGGAAGTTCATCTGGGCTGGACCGCCTTGGATGGCTCACTGGCATGCTTCCCTTTGGTGGGGAAGGCTGGAGGGCTGAGCCTCTCGCCTCTGCCCCTCCACGTGTCTCTCCAACAGTGTGGCCAGACTTCTCATATGGTGGCCTCAGGCTCCCAGATGTGCAAAGACAGGAGCTCCCAGTCTGTTTTAAGGCTCAGGCCCAGAACTAGCACACTCCTGCCTCATCCGGTTGGTTCCGTAGACCCAGCCCATTGCAAGGGGAGGGCACGATCCACGGGAGTCCTGAGAGCTGTGATCCCTGGAAACCCGCTGCCACAGATGACATAACCAGCAATGCCACCGGTGGGAGTTTGCGGTGAACCAGGCACAGATCATGGCACTTTACGTATGGTATCTCGGTGAATTCTCACAATGGTGTGAGGCAAAGAATATTAGTATATCCTTCTGAAGGATGATTTCCTGGAACCGGGCACCAGTGTCCGAGGCTGTGGGAATCTGAAGAGAGCCCTTTGCAAATAATACTTGCTGTATCTATGAATTTGAGATGAAAAAGGGGTTCTGTAGGTTAATGAAGTTAGGATTTCACGAGTGAGCGCAAGAGGTCTTGACAGGGAGAAAAAATTGTCTCCCAGACCCTCACAGTATCCCCCAGTTAACAGAGGACACTATCTTGATTACCAAGGCGTATGGAAGGGCTACTCCATGCCTACAAACAGCCCCATAAACACAGTGTCCAGAGCAAAAGCCATGAGTCCAGAACAGGTTAATTTCATGACAACAGAACTAAAGATTTCTTCTCGCCAAAGGTTACCACAGGACGAAGTTAATGGACAACAGGCAGGAAAAATTATTTGCAATATCTAAATCTAAGAAAAGTTAATATCTGGACTACACAAGGAACTCATGCCAATCGACAAGAATAAGACAGAAATTCTTGTGGAGAAAAGAGCATAAGATACGAACAAGCGATTTACAGAAGAAACCAACAAGGCTGTTGAATATATGAGGACTAATTAAAGAAATGCCAACTAAAACAAGGAGATGCCATTTACATCTAGCAGACCGCCAAAAGCAGAAAGTTGGATGATGCCAAGGGGGGCGGGGCTGTGGGAACCCACGAACCCATGGACACCATGGGTGGAATGTAGCCTGGGACAGCCACTTCGGAGGGCGGTATCTTCCCCACTCAAGTCCAAGTAGCCTGCGATCCGGCACTTCGGCTCCTGGGTGTCATCCTAGAGTTCTCCCACGGTGGCTGCGGGGAGGTGCGTGAGGACGTCCACTGCAGGATTATTTACCATGGTGACCAGAGCCTGAGACAGCCCGGGGGTCCACCTAGTCCCCTCCCCACACCCTGGCCAGAGTAAACCAAGGGGAACGCACAACAAGCCGTCCTGTCCAGCTCCCAGAGATGGTGGTCTCCACACACACGGAGGGACACAGGGATTTTTACACATAGCGCTTACGGTAATGAACTGTGAGGCACTGGAAAAAATGGGAACTCATGAGTCCACGCCTATGACAGATAGATACACACATGCATACTAAATAGGGAGAAGATGATACTCTTGCCCAGGCTAGGATGCTGAGAGCCAGCTGGCAGAGCCCTGAAGCTGGAAAATCGTGACATAAGCATCATGGTAAAGACTGGATCAGGCAAGAATCATCAACGGAACACTAAGTCTGTGGAAAACCTTCGGTGAAGAACAGAATATTTGCAACGTGCGCAGCACGTCTCCCCAACGGATTGCTTGCTGGCTGCAAAACGACAGGGCCATGGTAACTATACGGAGGGGGATGCACGTCGCCGTGGCTGAGCGAGCAAAGTGAGGGGCAAATGGACACTGTCTCCTCCGGATGGCCTTGAGAACACATGTCACCTCTGCAGTATTCCACCCGAGAACCAGTCATCTCCACCTGATCACGAGGAAGCATCAGACAAGCCCCGAAGGAGAATGCTCTCTTGAAGGGGCAGAGGCTGAGTTGTGCACAGATGCCGGCGTCATAAAAAAGTACGGGCAGGCTGTGGACACGTTCCAGATTCAAGCAGGCTAGAGGGGCCTGACAGCTAAGGACAATACCCGATCCTAGACTGGCTCCTGCAGCGGGGAGGGGAAATGCACAGAGCCCACGATCACGTCGCTTGACAAAACTGGGACGTGAACAGGATGGGAGACGAGAGTGTGGATCAGGGCCAAAACGCTGTGGTTTTATAAGAGAACATTCCTGTTCTTGAGAGATACACTCCAAAGTATTTAGGGGTGAAAGGCCAGGATGTATGTAACTCACCCTCGGTTAGCTCAGGGGGAAAAAGTGTGTGCGAGAGAGAGAGAAGAAAGAAGTGTATGAGGTAAAACGTTAATAGGAAAATCTAGATAAAGCGTATAGGGGTGTTCTTTCTACTGTTTTTATTCTTGCAACTTTTTTGTTAGTTTGAAATTATACACCGGTAAGCATTTCTTTTTATTTTTTTTAATTTTAAAACAGCGCTTAGTGAGAAAAGTAAATGAGTTTTTTAAAAAAAAGATTTTTAAAGAAAAGTAAATGAGATAAGAGTTGTGGTATAATGCCCTTCGTACAAATTAAAAATAACAAACCAGAAAAACAACAAAACACATTTGGTAAGAGCTCACAGAATAAAAAGGGCGGATGGGGCAATGCAAATAAAAAGAAACCAATTGATCAGTCCATCTGCGGGACGTCCAGGTGCGTGGTTTAGGGAGAGGTTTTCACTCCACCCTCTGCACTTGGGCTGCCCGTTTGCCAGTGAGACTCCACACCAGCCAATGGAGGGCTCCCATGGCCGCCCCCCAGGGGTGTGCCCAGTGTGCGTATGAAAATTTGCCCAAATAGAGGAAGCTGCCAGCAAGATGCCCTAGCCAGCCGGGCCCTTCGGAGATTCCCATGCTCGCCCTCCACTGTCCCCCCGCCACACGCCACTGTTCCCCCGCCACACGCAGTTTCCTGAGGCCAGGCCCTTGCCCACAGAGTGCCCTCTGCACACAGCAGATTTCTCCGGCGACTTCTAGCCGTATACATTTATCTAGCAAATACACTGAGCTAGACTCTGTGCTGGGCACTGGGGTACAGGACTGAGGGCGAGTGCTTCCTGCCCTCGGGCAGAGCTGGTGAGTAGTCAGACTGAAGGTATGTGGTCAGAGGCAGAGCTGGCCTGTCACAGGATGGGGGTCCAAGCTCACAGGACATCAGGGAAGGGGAGGGTCGCTAATTGGGAAGGCCAGGAAGCATCCTGGTAAAGAACACAAGAGGTCTGGGTTCTGAAGTGTGGGTAGGAGTTTGTGAACTCAAAAAGGACAGGCGTGTTTGGAAGGACAGTGAGGAAGAGGGGTTCCCGTGTCCTGTGTTTCTGGAGCAAACCTAAAGAGCAACGGGACTCCCTTATGTTGCCACCAACCTCCCATCCCCCACGCAGGACAGCACGCTGCAAACACTGGGGGCACTGAGGCAGGCGACGTCCGCAGATCTCAGGATCGAGTACGGCGACAGCAGAGGCAGTCAAAACCGGAACATAGGGAGCCGGACTCTGTATGTATTTCCCTCTTCGCCCTGCCTGGCCCCACCCCAGCCCCAGCCACCATCGGAAAAGGACCTGACCCTGAAGGCAACATTTCAGCCCTTTTCGTCATCGTGCTGAGTCTCCTGAGATGGGGAGAGAGAGAAAAGAAATTTAATGACAATAACGATGACAACTCCATAAAAGCAATAGCGTTTATATTGGGCTTACTGTGCGTCAGGCACCATTCTAAGGCTTTCAATGGATGACAATGCCCACTTACAGCTCCCCGCCAGTTTTCAGACACACTCATCCCAGGGCCTCTGCCTGGAATGTTTTCCCTCAGATGCCCCCATGGTTCGATCCTTTCTTTCAAGTGTTTAAATATCACCTTTCCAATGAGGTCTTCCCTGCCCACTCAGTTTAAAGTTGAAAACCCTCCATCGCTCCCCACACCCCTCCCTGCTTTATTTTCTTCTCACCACTTATCTCCCTCTAAAATGCCTTCACTGTCTATGCGTCTCGTTCCTCCTCTGTCTCCCCACTAGAACGTCAGCTCCACTGGGGAGTTTGTAACTGTTTTGATCACTGCCATATCATCCCCAGGGCCTAGAATAGTATCCAGCACATAGTAGATACTCAGCAAACACGCATTAAATAAAATGAAATCCAATGAGGTGAAAGCTGTTATACTTAGTTTCTGTTTTACAGAGGAGGAAACTGAGGCGCAGAGAGGTGAAAACATTTACTTGCACCAGGTCACACAGCCAGTAAGTGACAGAGCTGGAATTCAAAGCCAAGCCGCACTAACGGAGCTATTACCCGTCCTCCAGATCTGTAATGTAGAGGCTTGTCGTTCAAGCCCAGCCAACACTCTGTCCCCAATACCTCTCCCCATGCGATTCAGGGGCATCAAGTGTACCCCCAGCTCCAGGAATGGGCACAAAACTCAAGACTGACCAATGAGAGCACTACATTCCCTTGGGCCTCAGTGATTGGTTCAGGGATGGACATGTGACCTAAACCAAGCCAATGAGAACCTTCTGTAGGATTTATACCACAAGGGTGTGTGCAGGGCGCAGGGGGAGGGGGTGGCTCCCTGACATTAAAATCAGCTCAGGAAAAAAACAGAACCCAGAGTGAGGAAGAATCAGATTCCCAATGGCAACCTTTCCATGCCTGGATCCAGCCATGCCTGAAGCTATCAGCCTCTAGATTTTTTATTCCCATGAGACAAAATTTTTCCCTTAAACCATTCTGAACTAGATTTTCTGCTGCAATCAAAACAGCCCCGATTCCATTAACAACAGCTTCACTTATGGAAGAAGAGTTAACAGGCCCTTCCCTACAACACCTAACCTCACCCTGCTTCAGGCCTGTGTGGCTGGTGGATCCAGGATCTGAACCTAAGTCTATGTGACCCTGGAAGCTTCATGTGGAAGCGCTATCATCTTCTGCATATTGGCGGGTGTGAGAAACGGACCTCTCCACTGCCCCCTCTGTGCACCTCTCCACCGCTCCAGTGGGTTTTCTAAAAGATAGACCTACTAAGAGCTTGACACATAGTGAGGATTCCAAAAAATCCCATTTATAATTCTTTAAAAACAGCTAATATAACATGTGAACCTGTCTGGACCCTAATTGTACAAACCAAACATAAAAAGGTATTTTTGAGACACGTGGGTGGATGTTAGATGGTATTAGGTCATTTTAAAAATTTCGCTGGGTGTGATAACGGCCTTGTGTTTCTGTGTTTTAAATTTGTTAGAAATGCATATTGAAGCATTTACAGGTGAAATCACATGAGGTCTAGGATTTATTTTCAAATATTACAGAGCAAAAAAAACCGGCGGGAGGAAAATAGATGAATGAGACAAGAGAACATTGGTAACAGTTGATCTGGGCAATGGGTACATGGAGTTCATTACACTAGTCTCTCAACTAGTATGTCTAAAAGTTTCCACCAAAAAAGTTTCTAAAAATTATAGCCTCCATTTATAAAAATTCCAGAAAGTGCAGACTAATCTATGGTAACAGAAAGCAGATCGGCGGTGTCCTGGGACAGGGCAGCAAGCAGCTAGGAGAAATTACAGAAGTTTCTGAGGAAACTTTGGGGGCGATGGGTTTGTTGTTCATTCTCTTCATTTTTATGACAGTTACACAGATTTGTTCACATGTCAAAAGTCATCGACTCGTATGCTTTAAACACGTACTGTTCCTTATACATCACTTACATCTCAATAAAGTTAAAAATAAATGTGAAAAAATAGATACACAACAAAGCATTAAATCAGTATCAGCTTGAAAAAAGTTTTTAAAATTATTTTATAAAAGATGAAATTGTAATAATAGTTTTTAAAAATAGCAACTTGCAAATGTGTATATATAGAGTGGTTTCAAAAGTCCAGTATTGGTGGCAAATAAATTATTGTGCGAGTGTTTCAATACCTTAAAACAGTATCAGTGATGGAATTTTCCGCAGTGCTGGATTCCATGCTGTGCATCTGTGCTGTCCAAGGAAGTACCACTCGTTACTACAGAACACTTGAAATGTGGCTGGTGTGGCTCATAACCAAATTTTTAATGTATTTTATTTTAATTAAATGGAAAAGCTACATGCTGTTATTAAATAGCACTGCTTTATTTATAACTGACATTCACTGAGCCCTACTCTGAGCCATGCCTGATTTAGTGTCTTATATGAAGCATCTCACAGAATCGTCTCAACAGTCTCATTTAACAGATGAAAAACTGAGGCTCAGAAAGGGTGTAGGTCAGCGGCCCCCAACCTTTTAGGTACCAGGGACCGGTGCTCCTATGAGAATCTAATGCCTGATAACCTGAGGTGGAGCTGAGGTGGTGATGTCAGCGCTGGGGAGCGGCTGTAAATACAGATGAAGCCTCACTAGCCCATCGCTCACCTCCTGCTGTGCGGCCCAGGTCCTAACAGGCCACAGACGGATACCTGTCTGCGGCCCGGGGGTTGGGGACCCCTGTTGTATAGATGACTTCTCTTGATTATAATAGCGAGGGCTGGCTGAGCTAGGATTGGGGTTGGGGAGTTGTCCTCCGCCCGGCCCACCCACACATCCACAGTCCACCTCCCACTCCACCTCCCTCACCTCACCTGCAGCTCACCAGTTGCCTGCTACCTTTTCCTGATCTCATTGATAACGTTCACAATTTTCTGAAGCCTGGCCTCATCCACAAAGCCATCGCCTCTCTGGGCACAGATGGGAAAAATCACAGACATATGTGTCTCCCACCCGCCCAGGATCCCAGAGCCACCGTCCCTCGCCTTCCGAGACCCTTCTCAGAATCACCTTCTTTGAATGAACCAGTTTCCCATCCACAATCACTTCAAACTCCCCGGTCCCCTCGGCAGATACCTCCTCCTCCTGGGGAGAGAAGTGTGGGGGTCAGGGGAGCCTAAGAGCTCCACTCCAAGCTCCCCGGGGGTCTCAGAGCTCTGACTACCCTCCCATTCCCCCAGACCACCAGCTTACTCACAAAGAGTAGACAATGTGGAAATTGCTGCTCCAGACTCTTTCTCAGTACAATGTACTGCGGGGAGGAGATGGGATCATCAGGTCACGGGATCACAGGATCACGGGGTCACGGGGTCACAGGGTTATGGGTCTTGCACAGAGGGGAAACAGGAATTCCTCTCAGACTTCATGGCCCACACTCCCCCCACCTCCAAAACCAAATCTACTCACCCGAAGGTTATAGCTTCAGAGGCCACTGGAGGCCAAGGGCAAAAGGAGGGAGGCAGAGCGAGACAGAAGGAAGTCACAGCATTAGTATGTTCCCACAGAGACGCGACAGCCAAGCACCACCTCCTAAGCCCTCCCCAGCCACCCGATCTGAGGTTCCCCACCCTTTGTCCTCCCTCAGAGCACTCTGGCCCAGCCTCGCCTGGGGACAAAAGCAGCAGATGGCTCTGCTTAGCACTCCATCCCCAGCACAGACCTGGCCCACGGTGCTGGACACTCCAAAATGAATGAATGAATGAATGAACAAACCAACGAATGAACCAATGAATGATAGTTAATGAATGAAGCTGGGAGCCAGGAATCACCTTTGAGGGCAGAGCAGGAATTTGAACCCAGAGCTCTCTAGCCCCAAAGAGAATGATAGTCGGAGCCAAGTTTCCCACCTGGGAATCGGGACTCCCTTCCCTCCCCACCTCAATCCCCAAAGCCTCAGCACCTGTCCCTCCAGGCCTTTCCCCACGGACAGCCTCTCACCAGTAGATCACTCGAATCACGATCTTGTTGTCCACTTGGAAGAGCTCGCTGGTGGATGCCAATAAGTTGGCAGAAATAGGTAAGGTGGTGGCCGACAGGACGGGCTCCTGAATGGGCGCGGGGTGGGTTCCGCAGTAGAACCTGTCAACTTGGTGGCCGCTGGATCAGCCCTCCGGATGGACGCGAGAATGGGCCCCAGTAAATCGGTGGCCGATGGAGCGAGCGCAGAAAGGGGCTTTTGGGTGGGCCCGAACTCATTGGCAACCGATGGGGCGTACTGCACACTGGGCGTAGGCGCAGAATCCTTGTCAGGCGACGAAGTGGGCTCCGGAACGGGCTCTGGGGGCGGACTCGGGGAGAATTCCAAGGCTGGGACCGCGGCCGGGACCGCGGGAGGGGTGGGGGGTGGATCGGGCTTGGGGTCGGGACCGGAGCTTGAGTCCGGACCGGGATCGAGGTCCGAACAGGAGTCAGGGTCCGGACAAGGTTCGCGGCCCGGAATGGAATTTGTGTCCGGACCGGGGTCCGGACCGGGGTCGGGGTCCGGACCGGAGTCGGGGTCCGGACCAGGGTCGGGACCCGGGCCGGGGTCGAGGCCGGGACCGGGGTCGGGGTCCGGACTGGAGTCGGGGTCCGGACGGGGGTCGGGGTCCGGACGGGGGTCGGGGTCCGGACGGGGGTCGGGGCCCGGACCGGGTCGAGGGCCTGACCCGAGCCGAAGCCCGGACCAAGGCCGAGGTCCCGGGCACGGACGGAGCTGAGGCCCGCTCCTTGTTGTTCATAGGGTCGGGGGGACCCGGGGGGGCCCGGGCTGGGGTCCCGCCCGCCCTCCTTCCTTCCTTGGGCCGCGAGGGCCTGGCAGGCACCAGGGTTCTAAAATGGGACGAGACCACAAGGGGGCACTGTTACACCGTGTTCCACTCGCGGCGTAGGTTCTGGGCAGGGCCTCTCGATCTCGCCTAATAATTCCCATCTCCTTAACCCCCATCACTAGGAACACACGAATTGCTCCTGTGTTCCCCACCTTGTCGCTAACATTCATGCGTTCAGTGTGTTTATATGTTTATCGCGTGCACGGTCCCGTGCTGGGTGATTCTGGGGAAAAAAAGTAATCAGGAAAGCTTTGGTCCAGTGACCAAGGCTCCTGCTCCAGTAGGGAAGATACACTGATCACAAAACAATGACAGCCTAGTGTGGTCAGGACTGGGGCGCGGGACTCACACGCAAAGGGGTCAGAGACATGGTGGGGAAAACTCAGGGGTTTTGAGATCCCAAAAGAGATGCTGGGACTAGTATGAGGCAATCAGAGAGGGCTCCCTAGAAGAGGAGACAACTGAGAGACCTAGAGAAAAATAATAACAACAATAACAGATTTTACATTTATATAGTGCTAAGGGCTACACACATGCCCTCAGCTACTAAATGGCAGAGCCAGGATTCAAACGGAAGCAGTCAGGCTCCAGAGACCCAGCAAAGAATCACTCTAGCAAGACTGTCACACTGTGATCTTCTGCAGGGTGGCATCTTGTCTTGTTCCCTGTTGAATCCCCAGATCCTAGAACAAGGCCTGGCACACAGTAGGTGCCCAATAAATATTTGTCTTTTTATTTTGAAATATTTTAACAATCCCAATAAGTAGGGGAAATAGTACAGAGAACCCCTGTGTAACTTCCACAGATACACAAATAATAACATCTTATGTAACCACGGGATGTAAAATCTTATGTAAAACCAGGATGTCCACATTGGTCCCAGCCCTGAGCCTTCCTGTGTTAGACCTTGGGTCTGGGTCTCAAAAACCAGGAAGATCAGGAAGGACATCCACTCTGTGTGATGCTAAGCAAATCTCTACCCCTCCCTGGGTTTCAGTGTGCCCCTCTATGAATTAGGCTTTCCTCTTCTAGATAATATTGAAAACACACACTGTGCACCTATTATGTGCCAGCCGCTGCTTATAATAAAATGCTTTGCACTAATTATTTAATACAATTTTCTGAAGTAGATTCTATTAGCATTCTCATTTTACCAGTAAGGCATTAAGACACATAGAGGCGAAATAACGTGTCCGTGTAAGTGGCAGAACCTAGATCTAAACCCAGGCAGTCTGTTTTCTGTGCATTTGTAGATTTTTTATTTAGTGGTCATTTAGGTCACATTATGTGCTGTTACCATTGTGCTAAACGCAATAGGTTTTAGCTCCAAGAATTTAAAGGTTGGCCAAAAGAAGAAAAGGTTACAAGTTGCCGCTTGGTGTAGAATGCCTTACACCGTAGTCCTTTGGGGCTCTGCTTCCTTTCACCTGTCAGGTGAAGGATTTGGATCAGAATAACTTTTCCTTCACTGCCAGCTCTGATAATCTTAGTCTTCCTTGGCCAGAAGCTGCTATCTTAGGCTAAGCCTGCAGCAGCCCAAGGCAAGGTCACCAAGCAGGGCCTGCTGACTTGGGTAAGGGTCCCTTCTTTTGGGGAATCAGTTTCAGTCATACTCTCTGCCAGCTCTGGGTCTGTAATGACTAATGGATAATATGGTGATGGTGTCAAGACTCTGCCATATGTGAGGTACCCTTTAGACCAGGAAATACATCAAAGGGGGAATCCATAGGATCAACTGCCTACCTTCAGTTTGTATGCAGGCATTAATCAAAAAAAGCACTGTCAGTTCTTCACATCAAGTATTTATTCAATATACGGTATCTGTCGACTGAATTAAAGGAATACGCAGATCTCTTGGCTGATGTTCTAATAAAAGCACTCCTTCATTTGTTTGTGTGTTTGCTGTATTCCACTTGTTATTTTTCTCTCTATTCTTTCTTCTCCAGTTCCCATGATTTTGCTCATTTCCAAAAGTTCTTGGGCACGGTCCCAGCCTACTAACCCGCTAGACAATATGGTGAAGAACAATTGGCAGAAATTGGTAGATGTACGCTTGTTATTTTTTCAGTGGTAGAAGTAGGATTAAATGTGTAAATAACTGCCTTAAAATATTCCCACTGTGCTAGGTCTTACTTAGATTTGTTCCATCTCAATTGGAAGGAAATTTCAGGACCTGTAGAGACAGAAACAAGTCAGTGTTTGCACTTCCCCTTAATTCCACATCCAAAGCAGTGCCAACAACATTCGATCACCGGCAGTCCTGCGTCCTACCACTTGCCAAGGACTGGATTCTTCAATTGTCTGAATGACATCCTCGACTCATTTATTAGTGTTTCAGTAAATTGACATCAAGACAAGGGGGTGCCTGCGTCCAACAGCCTGGATAATTTTTCTCCGAAGGAGGAAGGCACTCCAGTGTTGAAGGACTAATTGCAAAAGTGGCCCAATTCTTTACTCCTCCCCCACCCATGACCTTGGAGTGTGACTCTCCCATCAAAGGTGGAGTTTGTTTCCTCACTCCGAGACTCTGGGCTGGCCTTGTGACTTGCTTCGGCCCATAAGATGAGGGGAAAGTTATGTTCAGTGGGGTCCACTGTCTCCCGGACCCCTGCCTCAGTCAAGAGGAAAAGCCAGGGCTGGCCGTGCCAGAGGATAAGAGGCTGGGTAAAGCAGAGAAGCCAGCCTCACCTCCTTCTCCATCCCCCCTGCCCTCCCGCCCTGACCCTGAGCTTACTTCACACACATTTGTGAGCCCCTCCCAGATCAAGCCAAACCATCCTAACCCAGAGCAACAGAACCCCAGCCAACCGGTAGATTTGGCAGCAAAAATAAATGTTCAGTGTTTTATGCCACTGAATTTATGCAGCATTACTGTGGCAACAGACAACTGGCCACATTTTTGTTTTAAACATCTTGTTATTAAATATAACACGAATGCAAAAAACTGTGTAAAACAACTTACTAACAATATAAAGAAATAAGGCAAATATCCCTGTAACCGCCACCCATATGGGAAGACAGAAGCTTCCCGTATCCCTCAGCATGCCCCCCCACCCCAAACACAACATCCCCTTAGGTCAAGTCACCATCATGCTGATGTTTATGGTAACCTTCATTGCTTTTATACTGTTATCACCCAAATGCCTATTTCTAACACTAGTTTGTTTTTTATCTTTTAAGTCTCTTTTCATTTATAGGCTTCTCCTTCCTTGATAAATATTTGCTTTTCTATACTACTCTGAGATAATTTAGACTATAAAATTCACCTAGTTTAAGTGTATAGCTCCGAGATTTTTAGTAAACTGACCAAGCTGTATTCCATTACAATTATTTAGAATATTTCCACCACCCCAGTAAGACACTTGTTGCCCATTTTCAGTTAATTTCCAATCCCTCCCCAGACCCAGGTAACCACTCATCTACTGGCTCTATAGAATTTGCCTCTTCCAGACATCTCATATAAATGGAAGGATACAATGTGACTGACACCTTTCCCTAGCATGTTTTCATGGTTCATCCATGTGGTTCCTTTTTATGGCTCCATAACATTCTATTGTAGGGATAGGCCATATTGTTTATCCATTCACCAGTTGATGACCACTTGGGTTGTTTCCACATTTTGCCTATCCTGAATAATGCTATGAATATCTGCATGCAAGTTTTTATATGTACATATTTTTTACTCTGGGGTAGAGACCTAGAAGTAGAGGTGCTGGGTTATACGGTATCTCTTTAATTTTTAAAGAAACTGCCAATCTGTTTTCAAAAGTGCTTCACCATTTTACATTCCACCAGCGGTGTATGACAGTCCTCACTTTTCCATGTCCTTGCTGACACCTGTTGTCTGTTATTGTGGTTGTAGTCATTCCAACAGGGAGGAAGTGGAATAGTAATGACTTCTTCAAGAAACCAATCACAGAATCCCCATAGTCTGGATTTGGCTCATGCCCATGGTGTTATGTAATGTGTCCCTGTGTCCCCTGAATTTCTGGTAAATAAGCATCCAGCTTAGCTACATCAGATTGCCAATATCCAAAATCTTTAATCTGAGCAGATCTCAGTGCTCAGATTCAGAACAAGACAGGAAATCAAACAGCTATTCTATGTACTACTGGTGAGAAAGGACAAGTTGTTACCTGGTGATGTCACAGGGGACCTCCCTGAGATTTTCCCAAACAGTAATATGTATACATGAGAAAACTTTTAAAATAGAACAAAGGTGCACACAAAGAAAAGGCAATCTCCGTAGGAATTCTTATACACCACGGCGGCAGCGTGGACAGAGGAGCAATCTGCCAACATCTGCCAATATTGGCAGCAATGTCCTATAACCAAGCACGGAGGGCACACGTCTGTGGCAGACTCTGTTCTGTTCAAAATATTCACGGTCCCTCCCTCACAAGGAACTTACTTTCGGCCTCACAGTCACCAGGCTTGGCCATGGGACTTGCTTCAGCTGATGAAATGTGAGAAGTGTTTAAAAGCCTCAGCGCATGTGGTTCACTATTCTCTTTCCCTCTCCCATAGTGCGGTACGATGTACCAGACAGAGGCTGTTAGCCTTAGCCCTGGAGGGAAAATGTGGAGCAGCCCCAACACCAAATATAAAGCACACAGCCTGATCAGTCAGAGCTGATCAAAATAAGAGCCTTTATAGATGTCTCTGAAGAGATGGCGAGAGAAAGAAATAAGATATAAATAACCATTATGTACAACTTCCAACTGCAAAATTCTCCCGGCCACCTTTCCAGCTTGAACTCCAACATGTCTGACGCAGAGACCGGGCATCGCCAAGTAAATACAAAAATATTCACGCTCTGTCTCCAGGCGCTGATGGAGAAGGAGCAGGTCAGGCCTAAAAACGAAATGAGTAGGAGGCATTAGCTCGAGCTGCCCCTCCACCTCCTCCCCCTTTCCCCAGTAAGGGGACATCAGTAGAGAAGGTCTAGCTGAGGCTCCCCGCTGTGACCTCTTGAAGCCCACAGGTCCTCCAAAGAGAAGGCAGCAAGTAGCTCAAAAAGACAGCAAGAGGAATGCAGATAGAATCAAACTGAGTCAGAACAGAAAGGTGGGTTATAGACTTCCCAAAGGCTTTACCCTCCTCATTTTACAGGTATGGGTAAAGGAGAGATACAGGTAAAGCAAGGGGCCGCCCAGCGTGCACGAGCGCAAAGCCGGTAGAGGGGCAGAGCTACCTCCTGAGCATAGATCGAAGAAGCTATGACGTAAATCTCGGGAGAGTCTCCATCTTCAGGTCGACTCCAATCTGCAGGTGGGCTGCGGAAGAATAAGATCTAGGCTCTTTAAATTCTCAAATCTTGCATTTCCCACCCACCAAAGCCAACTAGGGAAACTGTGAAACGACCCACTCAGAAAAGGACTGGTGCAAGATGGGACAATCACGAAGGCCCATGCAGGAATCAGGCCAACTGCACCAAGGAGATTGATGCAAGCGGACAAGAGAAACAAGGCATACATCTGTGGCCCAGCCCCTCACCTCAGGCCATCCTCGGAACTTTCCTGAGTCCTCAAGTTGTTGAGTGCATCAGGGAGCGCGTGGACTGATGGCTCCGGGGTCGATGACAGCAAGCGGGACCCAGTATCCCGGCCAGGGCCACGGCGTCTCACGTGGACCATCAAGAGCGCTGCGCCGGCCACGCCCGCGGCCACCAAAAGTCCCAAAGCTGGTGGCAAAAGGAAGCGCTGCGGGTCTCCCTGCCGCAGGCCCGGCGGTGCTGCGGGAAGTGCGCCTGCGCCGTCGTCCGCGCCGTCGGGGCGGACCGGGAACTCGCAGCGTGCGCCCATGTAGCCCGGCGCGCAGGCGCAAATGAGGCCGGAGAAGTGGGCGTAGCAGCGTCCTCCGTGGGCGCAGGGCCGCGCGGCGCATGGATCCGCACGCTCGCGGCAGTCGCGGCCGCCGAAGCCCAGCGCGCAGGAGCAGCGGCGCGCCCCGCCGCCGCCCTCCAGGCACGTGCCGCCGTTGGCGCAGGCGCGGCTGGCGCAGTCGTCCAGGTCGTGTTCGCAACGCGGCCCAGCGAAGCCGTGCGGCAGCGGCAGCGCAGGTCGTGGCCCAGGTCCAGGCAGAGTCCGCCTGTGGGGGAAGGGGCGTCAGGGGCCCGCGCCTCTCTCCGCGGGCCCTCCCTTTCTCTGATACCCCTTGTCTATCTCCATCTAACTCCGGGGCACCTCCGGGTGTGCGCCTGCTCTAGTATTAACCCAGCCTTACCTCTTGGACTCTCTGGGTCTCTTTTTTTCTCTCGGCTTCAACAGTACTTAAATAGCCAACAGGTTCAGAATGGCGGGTTTGAACCACGTGGCCTTTCCCCAGGTCCTCTCCCTTTCCCTACTTTTCTCCCATTTTTTTCACCTTTTCTCTAACCGAGCTCAGCCTCAGGCCTCTGCTCAGATGATCCTTTTCCAGGAAGCCCTCCTGGGTTCTTCCTCCATCCCAGCACTGTGCTGCCTCATCACAACTCTGACCACTCTGGGCCCTGAAGACAACTCTGTCTCCCTCTCTGGGCTGGGACCCTCATGAGGGCAGGACCCTAATACCACACAGCCCAGAATGAACACTCAGTGAATGTTTTGGTGAGAATTAGTAGTAGTATAAGAATGCACCGAGCCCTTTACATTTATATTTAATTTTTTAACGCCTATATCAGATAAGGTCTCTCCACTGCTCAGAACCCTGCTGTCCTTCATCTTTATTAGGGTAAAGCCAAAATCCCCCCATGGTCCATGAAGTCTCACAGGATATATCCCGGTCACCCCTCCTCACTACTGCTCTGCCGCACTGGCTTCCCCGTGATCCTCAACACACCAGGCACAATCCTACCTCAGGATTTTTGTGCTTGCTCTTCCCTCTACCTGGAACACACTCTTCCCCCAGATGCCTACATTGCTCCCTCCTTCACTACCTTCATGGAGGTCTTTCCTAACCACTCTAGCTAAAACGTCAACCTGCCCCCCACCCCCATACACACTCCACATCTCCCTTCTGGCTTCATTTTTCTCCTTAGTTTTTATCACCATCTAACCTCCACAGAATTTACTTCTTTATCTCATTTATTGTCTGTCTGCCCCATCATCTCTGTGAGGGCAGGGGTTTTGGTCTGTTTCATTCCCTGCTGTATTCCTAGAATGAACTGTGGTATACAATAGATGCTCAATCAATATTTATGAGACAGGAATATCACCTCACCCATTTTACAGAAGAACAAACGAAGCTGGGCAGAGAGGAAGAGTCACTTCCCAGGTCACAGGCCAAAGGAGGCAAAGCCAGGATTCTCACCTGGGGCTGTCTGAGCCAAGCCCTGCTCTTGCCCACTGACCATGCAGGGACCCCCACCCCCACCCCCACCCGACGGGTCTGGCCTCCCCATCTCACCATTCCGGCATGGCTGCAGACTGCACCGGTCCACCCTCTTCTCACAGTTGGAGCCTTGGAAACCAGGCGGGCAGTGGCAGATGTAGGCAGAATCAGGGTCTGTGCCTCCCACACACAAGCCGCCATTGAAGCAAGGTCCATCTGCACATGTCACCCCGCTCACCTCACACCGCAACCCATAGAACCCACGGGGGCAGGTGCATTCAAAGGACCCTAGTGTCTCCTGGGCAGGGGCAAGAGGACTTCAGATTGGAGGGGCTCCTTGGAACAAAATCCCATTTCCCTCCTCAGTCCTGACCATGGGGGGCTGCTCCTTCTCAGGTCCCACCACCCAGCGTGCAGGGGCCTCACCTGGGAAGTCCTGCAGAGACGACCCCTCTCTCTGTTTCTGGGTCTGCCCATCCATCCACAGGGAGAAGGCTGTGGAGGCCCAGAGCCAGCCCGTTCCCACTTCTACTCCTTTGCCTGCATGGTCTGCCCTCCCCGATTCTGTCCACATAGCCAAATCCTACTTTGAGGTCCCAGCTCTGAGCCCTCCCCTCAATTGAACCTTGAGTATATCGCCCTGTCCATGCTGACAGCGTCCAGGTGGCCCACTCGGGCTCTACATCATCGCAGTACACACCAGGCTCACTCCTACAGCCACATCTTTGCTTACCCAGACCATTCACCTTGTCTGTCCTCTCCAGTCACCAAACCCCGGCAAATCAGACGTCAAACCCCAACTCTGGGCCCATCTCCAGGAAGTCCTCTCTGATGCCCCCCATCCCCAATCCCAATCCCCAACCTGCTACCTTGAGCCCTGAGTTGTCCTCTACCCCACAGGAGGGCAGTTTGAGGCCCCAAAGGACTCAGCATTCCCACACCACACCTTGGAGTGCCACGCACTGGGTCTGCTCTCTCCAATCTCATGCCCATCACTCAATCCTACTTCAAGGCCCCAGATGCAGGCTGGACTTCTCCATGAAGTCTTCCCTGACAGCTATCCCTGCCCTTGCCCAGGCTGTTGTCTCATGGAACCCCAGTTGGGGGGCGGTGGGAACTTCCAGGATAAAGTACTGATCAGGATGAGGTGGGAAAGGGTGATACTGACACTACAGCTGCCCCCATTGGCACACGGGTTCCCATCACAGGGCCCAGGACCAGGTACAAGGCATCTAGTGGTGGCAGAGGATGGGCCCCTGGGGCTGAGACAGCTGCTGGTGGAGACAGGAACCGTGCAGAGGGGCCCAGTCCAGCCCTCCAGACACCGACATTCATCAGGCTGCTCACAGAAGCCGTGCTCTGTGCTGCAGCCAGCTCGACATGCCACTATAGGGGATGGAGAAGCAGAGGGAAAGAGGAATACTGATAAGGGCAGAATCAGGAGGACAGGAAGCCGAGAAGTTTCTGAGTGCTTTCTGTGCACTACCTTGTTTCATCCTTGGGACAGTCAGCCTTCTGAGCTAGATGGTACTTCAACCCTCAGTTTACAGACAGGGAAACTGAGGCCCAGTGAGGTGGGGTGCTTGCCCAGCCAGGAAGTGGAGGAATGAGGATTTGAACCCAAGCCATTAGGCTTCGGAGTCCATGCTTATGGAAGGAGAAGGGAGTGGGGCCTTGCAGATCTGAGCTTGGAGAGGGGGAATGAGGGAAGGGCATTGGGGATTGGGGAGAACCCCTGGTCTCTCAGAGGAGATGGGAAGGCATTGGATTAGCCTAGGGAGGGTCAGAGGGGCTGAGAATTTGGGGAAGGGTCTGAGAGCACCCAGGATGGAGGTCAGGTCCAGAGCTTCAGAAAGCAATGGGGTCTGGCCTGCCTTTGCAGGGAGCGAGGATGAATGATCCTGGTGGGGGTGGGAGAGGACTGCAGTGAGTTCCCAAAGCCCCTGGATGCGCTTAGGGTAGGAACATTAGAAGAATTAGAATTAGAAGAGCTTTGGGGCCATAGTGTCTGAAAAGGGATATGGGTCAGGGCAGGAAGTGGGGAGTACAAGCATAAGAAATGAGTGTGGGGTTTCTATTTGGGGCGACAAGAGTGCTGGGAAGAGGGAAGGGAGCTGGAGTATCCAGGAAGGGCTGGAGAGAAGTCTAGGGGCCTCAGTGCTCCTGAAGCTGGTAGCCGGATCGTGGGAGAGAGCCGAGGATTGTGAATGGAGCTGGAGCGGAGCCCGGGGTACTAGGGCAGAGGCCAATGGCTTTCTCTAGTTTCCTGGAGGGAGAGTGTCTGGGGAACCTGGGGAGGGTTCTCTGGTTCCCAGCTCCCTAAAGAGGGTAACTGGGTTGCGAAAGGGGACTGTGAATGGAGCGAAAGAAGGGCGGGGGATGGGGCGGGACTGAACGCAGGACTCACACAACGCCTTGCACTCCTCTTCCACAGGGGTGCAGGGGCGCAGTCCTGGCCCGCACCGCGAGGGGGCGCTGCGCGAGTGGCAGAGGCGCGCGCACGCGGCCCCGACGGCGGGCGGCTCGCAGCGCGCGCGGTAGGAGAAGCGAAGCTCCCAGGCACCCGGGCGCTGCACTTCCCGGGCCCAGGGGCCCCCTGCCGCCAGGCGGCGCCGGCCCGCCACACGCGCCAGCAGGCTCCAGGTGGGCCCTGGGGAGAAGAGCTGCGCTGAGTCGGGCTCGGCTGGACAACGGCCGCGGTAGAGGCGGAGCGCGCCGGCTTGCACTCTCCCCGCCTCTCCTAGCAAAGCCGAGATACCTTTTGAGCCTTGAGAATGGCAGTTACCCCTTAGCTAAGCTGTAAGCTCCCCTAAAGCGCCCTGGGAACTCTGATGTCGCGATCCCATCTAGTATCCAACGACCATCACGACCATCACGTGATCACAGTTCTCCCGTAGAAGCCAAAATACCCCAATGTTTTGCCCCAGAATCTATGTATATTAGTGACGAGATCTCTGTGACATTTAATATCTCAGTACGGCTAAGGGGCAATAAACAGGTCTTTTGAAGTGAGGTCATAATACTCCCAAATTATGCCTCAGGACCTTTACATATCAAAATAGTGACAGAGACCCCAATTACTGGACCATAAATTACCCTATTGCCTGAGGCCTCGGGATACCAGGAGGGTGGCAAGTCCCCCCCCCCCAGGAAAGCTGTCATACCCCAATATTGTGCTAACGGCTTTCTATATCAAAATGATGATAGAATCCCAAATGTGGGCCTTACATGGCATCAAAGTCTCTCAAATTAAGGACAAGATTACCTTACATTCCTCCTGAATCCTTTGCTCAATATTCTCTCTAGTGAAGCAGTAACATCCCATAAAGCTCCCTGGGACCTCTATAAGGACACGGCGATAAAGCTTCGCATACCAGAACCATATCGTACCCTGGGTTTTCAAAAATCAAATGGTGACGGAGCAAGACTGTCACCGTGAGATGCTATATCCTGCTCTGGTGGCTTTGGCTCCAAGATAGTAAGAACCTCCTCGTTTGCCTCGGGACCATGGACTCCTACATCCAGGACAGGACATTTCTGTATTGAAATGTCAAGAGCCCTGGAGTTGTCAACACCCAGCACCACTCTCCAGGAGCTGTGATAACATCACAGGTCCAACAATCCTGTGGATGCCCCACCATACAGACAGCCCCACGTCACTCTCCTGGACCTCATATCGGGCCCCAGCTCCCTGGAGCCCCCACACTACACCGCAGTCCCAAGACTGAAAACACTCACCTCCGATCTGCTCTCCTAACTCCTCTCTCCAGGTTTCGATGATGAGAGAGAATGTGCCCTGGTTGGTGGAGAAAGGGGGAGAGGAAATGGAAGACAGTGGTCAGGGCTGGTAGTTGACGAAGGCCAGAGTTCAGGATTGATGACCATTCCAGGCACCAGGCAGGCAAGGGACAGTTAGTTCCCAGAGGGGCTGGCCCAGGGAAGGAATGACAGTTTGGGCTTTCTCTATTGAGCACTAAGTAAGTGGTAAACACTTACTTAGACAAGATATCCTGTCGAATCCCTCAAAATGGACCCTTATGGGGTACTGAGATGACCCCAGATGAGGAAACTGAGGCTAGGAAAGGGAAAGTCACTTGCCCAAGGGGACAAGGGTCTAGAATTCAAATACAGGTCTGTTCACCTCTGATTCTGGGTTTGGGGGATGGGAGATAGGATTTCGGAGGGGAAGAGTCATGAATACCAACTGGAAGATCTGAGAAGGAGTAAGGTGAGAAAAGACTGGATGGGGTCCCCAAGACAGGGTGTGGAGGGACACTAAGTGCAAGGAGATTTGGGGATTAAGGATCTCAGTATTTAGCAATCCCCAAGGAACAGAGAAAGGCTTCTGTGAATTTATAATTTCCAGAGGGTGAGTTGGGGGTTCCAGGAATTTGGAGTCCCAGCAATGCAGGGATGGGGTCAGAACGTTTGGGATCCCTTGAGGGCACGTTGGAGTCAGAAAATTTGAGGGCCCCAGTGGATAGAGTTTATGAGTCTGAGAATGGTTTTTTTCCAGGTGAAAAAGTTACTCACCTGGGAATTTGGGATGGAGGGAAAGGATTGATGTCTTAGAAGCTGGAGGTCAGAAAGGGGTTAAGGTTTGGGTAGGGCCCCAGCATGGGAGTGCCCCGGGGCTCGGGCTGGGTCTCACCGGCCAGGCGTCCCGGAAGGGCACGCGCATGAGGCCATCAGGCAGCGGTAGGTCAGGCGCCGGCGCTCGGGGCTGCTCCTGGTAGACTGGTCCGCGCGCACTCAGTGCTGCGCCTAGGGCGCACGGGGACTCGGCGCCCCCCTCGGAGACCCCTGGCTTCAGGCAGAGCCTAAAGAAGAGGCGGCAGGGGCCCCCAGCGCTGCAGGGGGACCGCGTGGTCCCCAGGCTGGGTCCCGGCCCGAAAGAGTGGATCTGCAGCTCGAAGACCCCAGCCGGTTGTGCCTGGGGCAGAAGAGGCACCGGATGAGAGGACTGCGGGGATCCAGGCATCGCATCCGCCCTGAGACTCATCCCCAAGAACCCTGGGTCGCACCCTCTCCCATCCATCCCTTTCCACTCCGCTCTGACCTGGGGAAGGAAAAAGAGTGCCAGAATCACCGTTGGGGGCAGGAGTTGGAGCATCCACGGGGCGACCATGGCCTTTGAGAGGTCTGGGGAGCCGGTTCGCAGCTGCTGACTCCAAAGCCTTATATGTAAGGGGATGGCTCCGCCCCCTCAGGCAGCCACCTGGCTCCAGGGGACCCTAGGGGAGGAGGTCGAGGGGAAGGGGAGCAGGCTGGAGAAACTATGAGATTGTGTCGTGGGCACAGGCAATGCAGTGTGCATGATATTGTGTGTGGTTGTGGGTTTGACTGTGTGTGGCTAAGGTCGAGGTGAGGTTAGGGAGTAAACCTGTGGGTTGACAATGTTAAAATTCTGTGTGTGGAATTCTGTGTGTGGTGTGAGCAAGAGCTACGAGAGAGTGTACATGACTTTGTGACTGTCTAGGTGAGATTACGTGGCTCCATCTGTGCCTCAAATTGTATATGCAACCTTAACAGCCTGTTTGGAAATAATTCTAAGGGGTGTGTGTATGAATGCCTGTGCACCTGCATTAAGAGAATGGCAGTGTGACTTCATGTGGCTTTGAGGATGTGTGCCTGTATACATACTTCTCTGTGCATGTGTAAGAGTGTATGTGAGACCCTGGGCCACTGTGTAGTCCTATAAACCTGTGACTTTGTGGTCTGTGGAGGTGCCTGGTATGTTGGGGGAGAATGAGGGTCTGCGCGAGGGTGTGTGTGTGTGTGAAGACTGGGTGTAGCTGTGGGTGAAAATGAAGACCCGGGGTTCTTTGTGGACTTGTGTTTCCCACCTCAAGACAAAGCCACCCTCCCAAAACTGCATCATGGATGCACCAGACGCCAGGGAGAGAAGCCCCCCCCCCACCAACCTCCGAGGGGGCTCCCAGCTGTATGTAAATGCTGCCATCTGCCGGGCGGCGGCACCCCTCCCCTTTGGGCCGCAGCTGGGCTGCCCATTTGGCCTCCGGAAGGTGTGAGGGGCAAATGGGCAGGAAACTCCATCTTCACATATCCAGGGCTGGCTCCCTCGCTCCAGGATGAATGGGGGGGGGGGTACCCTGGACCCTTCAGAAGCCCCTTAGTATTCCAGTACCACAGCAAGGGAAGCCAGCAAGGAGCAGATGTTCAGGCCCTCTGGTCATAATCACTCACTCTATGCCAAGGGCCGAGCAAAGCCCTTTGGATGGACTAAACTTTTTGTTTTGCCCCAGAATAAAAATTTTAATACTTAAATAATAACAGGGGAAATAAAGGATATATAAACATAAACATATATATATATATAAACAATTTTTTTCTTTTAGAGGAGTGATCAATAAAGCATAGCCCAGCAGAGCCAGGCATACAGTAAGTACTTAATAATTTTTAATGAAAGAACTCAATCTAGAGAGTTTTCTCTTACCCCGAGGAGTCACAGGTTTGAGCAGACGGCCATGGTCAAATTGTGCAGAAAACCCCAGGCTCCTTTGCACAGGTCTTCCCTCTACGTGTGTCCTCTCACTCCCTTATTTAATTGTTCTCACCATCCAGACACCCTCTTCTGTGGGAAGCCCTCCCCAACACTCCAAGCAGGTCAGCACCTTCCCTGAGCTCCCCTGTGATTCCCTTATCTCAGCCTGACTACTTTGGCCTACCAGGTCTAAGCACAAATCTGACCATGTCCCTCTACTGCAGACTCTCCCAGGCTCCCCAGTGCCTTTAAATATTTACATATCAAGATCTTAAGGCTGACATTTAAGGACCTCTTCTCACATCCCCTCTATTTAAACAGGTTCTGTGGCCCCAGAGCATAGAGCCAAATCTCATTGACCCGTTACACACAGGGAGGCAAATTAGGCCCTGTATTGGGTAGGTGGAGTGAGCTTCCCATCAGAGGAGGCATTTGAATGGAATTTGGACAACCATTAGACAGCTGAGCTGTGGGAGAAGGGAAATTCCTTCCCTGGACAATAATAGGAGGGTTAACAGATTCCAGGTCTGATATCTCAAAGATTCTAAAGATTGTGAAAATAGCCAGCCTTTACTGAAGGCCTGTGCCAGGCATGACGGTATTTCACGTGAATTCTCATGTCTGTGTGGGACGTACTTTACTTTCAGGGATTTCTAAGCCTCTTTTTGGCTCTTCAGGACTTTTCCTTATGTGCTGACCTTAGAGCCCACAAAAAGCCATGCTGAGGTGACAGGTGAGCAAAGACCTAAAGGTGAGGAGGGAGGAAGCCACATGGATCCTGGGGAAAAAAACACATTCAAGGCAGAAAGAAGGGCAAGTACAAAGGCTCCAAAGTGACCGTGCCCGGTACACGCAGATATATGGCTTTCTGCATTTCATTCTGGTCTCAGCTCAAATACGCCCTCCTGAGAACCCTTCCCTGCCTGTTCCATCCCATGTAACAAAGCACCCAAGCCCCCGAACCACTCCATCTCATGACCATACCTTTTCTTTATTCATTTATTACCCCGAGAACTATGTGACCATTGTCTGTCTCCTTTACAAAAACTTCAGCTCCATCAGGTCAGAGCTTCTCATGTGATCTGTTCACTGATGCACCCTGGTGCCTAGGAGATTATGAATGAATGAGGGAGGTCTATTACTAACCTCTTATGAGAAAACTGAGGCATTTGAGACCTTGACCAGGGACAAGGCTTTAGATTGGTGTGTGACCTGGGAATTCAGACCCTGTTGAGACATGCCTTGATGTGTGCCCAGTCCTACATCGTGCTAAAACACAGCCCTAGCACATTTTAGGACAATCTAGGTCATGTTGCCCAAGCAGTGTCTCAGAGGCCTCCTGATTGAAGGACAAACCTTCTCCTCCCCTCCGGCCTCCAGCACGCCTGGCCTGACAGCACCATTCCTGGGCCAGCCCTGAGGTTGGGGGAGAGGCCCGAGGAACCCCTTGGGCACTGAAGCATGTGCTGCCCAGGGCTCCAGAGCCTTCCTCCCGATGGGCCACTCTTGACCACCATGGGATAGGGGCTAATGGACATACTTCTTCCTTCCATGCCCTGTGGGTAGACAGATCTGAGCCACATTTCAAAGGCTCCTCAGAAGGTTCCATGGGGCTGTGTCAGCCACGTACTAGGTAAGCACGCATTGTGACGACTCCCTCTCCCCGGGATCACACTGCCCATACAACAGCCTTGGTCTCCACCTTTGCTTTCAGTTTAGATGGTCTCCAATTCTCAAAGCTACATGCAAAAATCAAAAACACAGGCCCCTCCCTCCCTTAATGCTGCGGAGGTGAAGCTAGGGAATCCTAAGGACATCTAGAAATTGTCCCCTGCACTGTGGACAGCACACCTCAGAGTTGACAGGTGGGGGTATAAATCTTAATTCTGCTTTGTAGACATGTGTCTTTATACAAATCTAGAGTTCAGAGGTTCAATCTGGCTCACACAGTTTCAAATACATTTTAATTATCATAAAAACCACCAGAGCTGTTTTTAAAATTTTTAACTGGTACTAGCACTAAACGCTGGCTGCACAGGAGGCTGGGATGGCCAGGGGAGCGGGCCTGTGGTTAACCAGTCTAGCCTGGTAACAATAGGTCCCATGTATACATACAGTTCAAGCACGAATTGTCCCTTTTACTCCACACAACCACTGTACTAAGGTAGGTACTATCATCACCTCATCTTTAGAGATGAGGAAGCTGAGGCAGAAAGGTGCTTTGGCCAAGGATCACACAGCTACCATGTGACTGCCTCACTCAGCCCTCAAGCCTAGCCTGGGGTTCGTACTATTATTATTATTTTATAAATGTGGAACCTGAAGCACTGAGAGATCAGGTAACTTGCCCCAAATCACACAGGAAGTGGTAGAACTTAGATTTGAACTCCACCAGTCTGGAGTTCAAATGAAAATTAATCAAAATAAAACAAAATTTCAAAGTCCATTCCTCAGCTACTCTAGCCACATTTCAAGTACTTAACAGCCTCCGGTGGCCACTGGACAGTGCAGAGACAGACTGTGGAAGAAACGCTGCAAAATTCCATTGCAGAGCGCCTGTTTAGTTGGAAGCCAACATTTAAGAATTGGGAGATTTAATATAAAAATCCCATTTTCTGGCTGCTACTGAAAAATTAGAAGACCGAGCAACCCTATGCCCCGCTCCCGTGGGGCCACAGCTGGCAGAGCTGAGCAGCGACTGCCCTCAGGATGGGGCACTCCGTCCCCCAGCGCCCACTGAGCCCATGCTTCACATATTTACACAACAGCTTGGCAGCTACATCTGGAAAACCCCAGGGTGGTCCCCTTTCACAGATGGGGGGGGTCTGCGGCCAGAGAGGGAGATGCACGTTTTGTAGCACACACAGCACGTGGGATGACCAGCCAGAGCAGGGACCCGGGCTTCAGATTCCCAGGCTAGGGTCAAACACCAAAGCACCTGCTCTGTGCTTGACAGCTGACCCGCCACTCGGACCTCAGCCTGATGCCCCCATCTGGAGACTCTCCGGACACAGGAGTGTGGCATCTGGGATGGACTTTATTGGACATGTGGCTGCCCAAGCCGTGGTCTGGAGGCCCGCGGCTGAAGCAGGGCCTGGCACCAAGTGGGAGGCCCAGAGGTCAGGGCTGTTTGGAGCGAGGCCACAGGCGGCTGGTGAGAGAGCTGAAGAAGAGGTTCTGCTTGCTGGATCTGGAGAGCTCGGCCAGGCGCTGCTGCTCCTCCTGGGGTTGCGGGACAGACGGAGGAGGGGCGGGTCAGCGGGGATGGGCAGAGCCTCCCAGGGTTCCCAGTTTCCAGCCCTCAGCCCAGGGAAGTCACTGCCCAGCCCAGACCCTCTCCCCCAAAACCCCAGAATGCCAGCCCAGACATGGCAAGAGCCAGCTCTGAGCCACAGGAGCCCAGACTCAAATCCTCAAGATCCCCTTCCCCAGGGGGCCTCTCCCCTCAACCCTGGGAATCTATTTACCCCAACCTGGATGCTGGCAGGACCCCAAAGACCTTCAACAGACTGCTGCATCCTGTTCCCTGGGCCCCCAGTGCCCAGTCCTGAGCCCTATGAGCTCTGTCTGCATGCTGGGGAATCTCAGGCCGAAATCTCCAGGGACAACTCCACTCAGGAGCTGTGACCCTACTCCAGGCACCCAACCCAGAATCTGGTCAACCTCAGCCTACATCCCTGGACATCTCTTTCCCAAATTCAATCTATACTCTTAGCCCCACTTTCGAATCACCAGGGTGACACAGATCACCGAAACGCCTTCCCCGACCCTTGGGCCAAGTGTCCATGGGTCCCCCTCTTCCTAGACCTGATCCAACCCACAGTCCACAAAAAACTGAGGCCCACAGATCTGCTTGAGACCATCAGGGATGACCACTCCCTCAGACCCATCTCAAATACTTGGTGCTTCCTGCCTGTTTGCTCTGAGCGGGTGAACAATCAGATTGCCCTTCACTACCAGAGCCGTGTGTGATGGGTGGCGTGTGTGACGGGTGGTGTGGAGTGATGGTGCCCAGAGCAGAGCCAGGCTGCTCCCGGGTCCTCATTCGGGAGCCTCAGGAACTGCTGTGATGTCTCCGACCCGGGTGGGGACCTGAGCACCCACCTGCTCTAGCCGGCTCTGCCGCTGTTTGAAAGCCTCCAGTGGGTCATCCTCCAGGGCGTAGTGCTCCAGCACAGTCCGGACATCCTCCACACCGTTCAGTGCGATGGCTGTGGGCACAGCAGGTCACGTCAGCCAAGCTGAAGGCCAGAGGCAGGCAGGGCCCACAAAGGGTCAGACACCAGGGGGGTGGGGGGTGGTCAGTGCTATTTGGATCATTTCTCAACACACTAAAAGGGCTCCTGTGAACACCGAGGAGCACCCCAAACATTCTAAGAAGCTTTTAAGACTGCAAGATGCCTGTGGACCTCCTGCATCTCAAGTACCCAGTTTTACACGAAAAACAAACCAGAGTCAAGCATCTATCATTCCTCCTGAGGGTCAAGAGCTCTGGGGTCAGAGGCCAGGTCAGGGGTCAGTCTCACTCTTGAGGAAGGCAGACAGGTCCAACAAGACCCGGTCATCGGAGTTGCCATCCCAGGGCCTCAGGGCGACGCCATTGTAGGCTGTAGGCGGAAGGCTTCTTTCTTGCAGTCCACGACTACTACACGGGCCGGATCCCGGTTCAGACACGAAATGTCCTGGAAGTAGGGGACTAGTCAGGTCAAGGTCTACACCCCTTCTCTTCCCACCAGGAGCCCACAGAGGGGGAGAGAGGGGGACAGACAGACACAGACAGCATTGCACACTGGAATCACCTTGATGGGGCCTCTCAAAGACCAGGCTGGGATGACGGCATCAACCACCACCCCCTCCCGCAGGGAGCTGGGGAGCTTGTCACACAGATTCCTTAACCCCAGGCCCAGCACACAGATAGGCTGATGTGGAAGTGCCCTGGGGAAAGGGCCAGGCACCTGTGTTCAACTGCCACCCCAGATGATTGCATGTGTTGTGTGTTGCGAACCTTGATGCCCAGACACTTCTTAAACACCCAGATAAAGAGGTACAGACAGATCTATAGCCACGCAGGGAGTCAAAGACCCAGACACAGAGTCTTCAAAGCCCTCAGTCACAGCCCACGTCCTTCTGAACCCTGAAGAACTATGCAGATCCACCAAGACACAGTCAGACACCCGACAGACACCTAGACGTAAAAATTTGCACCAAGATCACAAAGAAACCCATTCACAAATGCAGACTCCTGGCCCCTGGATATGCTGCTGGAGACAGCAACAGACCAGCTGAAGCTGTTACAATTACACAGTCCAAGACACTCAGTTCCAGCCAGAGATAAAACCAGCTTCTAAACCTCATGTCTCTGCCCTTACCTCTCAAGTGTCTTCCTTGGAGAGACCCCATTTTCCCCTACTCCCACTGCCAGATTCTAGGGAAGGGAGAAGGGCCTAGAGGCCCAGCCCAGGCTGGGGGCAGGCGTGTCCTGACAGAATCAGGCCTGGGGCAGAAGCAGGGTTGAGGCTGGGTCAGTGCTAGGTCTTCTTTCCCTCAGGAAGTGCCAGCTCCCTCAAATCCCAGAGGCCCACCCACAGCCCCCACATGGCACCTTAACATGGTGCCCATCCATGTATCGCGTGGCATCCCGGAAGAGACGGTAGGAGATGAAGCCGTGGGGTCCACACTGTCGTCGATGAGCGGAAATGCAGTCTGGGGGTGTGATGGGAGGGGAACAAGGTCAGGGTGAGCCCTGGCCCTGCAGCTGTCCCCCATCTTCCGCCACATCAGCCATCCCTCCCCACCGCCCGGCCTCACCATGCCAGTCTCTGATGTAAAGATGACGATTTCATACAAAGGAGCAAGCTGCTGGAATAAGGTCTCGATGCCTGGACGCTTCTTAAACCTCCAGCCAGTGGCCAGCTGGGGAGGCAGTGAGAAGGGTGAAACACCAAAACCCAGAAGCCCCCGGGAAACAAACCCCCTAAGAGAACCAAGACCCAGCCTGGGGATTCCCAGAACCAGAGTGCTTTCCCGTCTTTGTGGCTCCTGGGGTGGGGTGCATTCAGGAGTACATGGCTATGACTGAAGGTCTGGGAGCCTGGAGACTGAGCTCCGGCCTAACAGCTGGCTTCTCTGTAGCACTTATTGTGCTACTGCCGAGGCCCACTTCCAACCACTTGCAGGGCACAGAGTGTCACAGCTGAGGAAAGGGAGGCAGTGAGAGTGACACCTCTGCCCCGAGATCACACAGCAGAGCTGGGGCTAAACCGCAGCCTAGCTCCAGAGTCTATGCTCCAAACTCCATCGTCATGATGTGGTCACCCAGGTCTATCCAGTGTCCCCAACCCGCTGCCTTCCCCAGGACACACCGACCACTCAGGGTGCAAGAGGACACCGGTGAGCTCCAAGACTAGTGTGTAGGGTGGCTGGTAGTATGGCTCTCGCAGAGGGTCTGGGAGAAGGCAGGGGCTGGTAGGCTCGATGATCATCTGTGGGACAGGGACAGAATGGGGGCTCTTAGACGAGGCAGGGGGCTGGGGATGAAGGAATGGCGACTGGGCCCAGGCTGCCTGCTCACCTGTCTATAATCTTTGAAATATTTGTATGTCCGGCGCAACTGCTGTACCAGAATTGGATCTAGGAGAACACCAGGGCACAAAGGGATTCCAAGGTAAGCCGCTGCTCAACCTCCAGACAGAGCGAGGCTGTACTTATCTACCAGATACAAACAGCTCTACATACCCTCCTACTGTGAACCAGCTCGTTTTCTAAGGCAATGACAAACCACCGGAGAAGAACAAATATATTTATTCACCTGCCCATTTTAATCTGAATACGTCTATCCACACACCACCCCAAACATAATGTTTATACATCTGCCCACTGAAAACCCACATATATATAACTCTGCTGATATGATGCCAGCATATTTAGTCCATTTTGAACCACCAGGCTCCAGATGTGCCCACTTTAAGCTAGTATGCTGAGTTTAGTTAAACCACGATGAACATATACATATATCTGTGTACTTTAAACCAGTGTCTCTCAACTAGAGCCAATTTTCCTTCCCTTGCTCCACTTCCCACGAAATCTGGCAATGTCTGAAGACATTTTTTATCATCAGGATAATGGCAACTAGTGAGTTTGAGGCCTGAGAAGCTGCTAAACATCCTACAATGCATGGGACACTCCCCCACGACAAAGAATTATCTGTATAACAGGGCTGAATTGAAAATCCTGGTTTAAATGAATACAGTGAATACAGCTTAAAGCAGAAAATTTACATGACTGTCAAATTCAACAGTATTTTTAGTTTAAAAAAAACACTGAAACCAGTTAAACAAGTAAACACACACATTTTAAACCTGCATGTTTACATACCCAGTTTAAATCAGTATATTGACTTAATAGTATGATTCCATATCTGCCCAGTTAAAAATCATATGTACCTACCTGCCCAGTTTAAAACAACCAAGGTACTAACATGCCAGTTTGCAAACTTCCCCAGCACAAACAGGTGGCTCTCTGGACCTACCAATTGTATTTTTTCTCCTGGGAAGGGCCAGGTGTGATAGAACTGACAACTCTCTACTAACCAATTTGTCAGAAATTCCCCACTAGAAGCTGGTTAACTAAAAGTGAGGGAGGATGAAGGCATTGTTTTGGAAATGAGGAGCTGAATGAGGTAGGGACTTGGGAGGAAAAAAGAAGCTGTCATAAAGAGGAGGGGGTTAGGGGCTGCAGATGCTCAGATCTAAAGCACCGGAAGCCATGTGTTTGGTGACAGGCAGCCCCTTCTCCCCAAGCATTCCCGTCCCAGACTCCCCTCCCCCCATCTGTCCCTGACCATCTGCTCCTGGGCTGAGAGGCCAGGGAAAGGGACTGAAGATTTGTAATGCCCCTCCCCAAAGCCATCCAGCTGCTGACTCTCCTACCCTCCACCCCCAGTGGAAGGAGGAGGGACCAGGACACTAGATGAGGAGGGCAATATGCCCTACAAATGGCAGAGTAAGAAGGGTCTGGGGACCCCAGACTCTGTGCTTGTTTACTCACCATTGTCGAATTCATCAGGAATCTAGGAGATAGAGAGAAAAATAGAAGGTTTGGTATGGTAGAGGCAAAAACCTATCACACAGAAAAGGAATCTCCAGGACTGTGGGAGGAGTAGGAAAAGGTCCCTGGAGGGAAAGGCTCACCCCAGACCAGAAATAAGCCTGACCCGACCGAAGGGGAGGGTATCCACAGGATGGGACCCCTGGCAAGGCCTCTGGGTCTCTTTCCACCTCACCTTGGCACCAGTTTCATCCACAGAGTTGTTTCCTGCAAGGAAGACAGTAATAAATGAGAGGAATTAGAAACTGGTTTTCTGGGTCTTGAGGGAGGAAGTGGAGGGGACCTGGAGTCCTGGGTCTAAGGGAGGAGGGCTAGAGGCATGGTCTCCTAAGACTGAGAGAAGAGGGAACTGGTAGCCAGGATCCCTCGGTCTGTGAGAGAAGAAGGGCTAGGGACGGATCTCTTTTGTCTCTGAGGGATGAAAGGACCAGGGGGAGGACTGGAGTTTTGGGTGCAGAAGAAAGCAGCAGCTAGTTCAGGCCTAACATTCCCCACCTTCCCTTCTTCCAGTGGATTCCCTGTAGCCTAGTGCAGGAACCAATTAAAAAAATAGAACCTTGAGCAGAGGTGGTAGAAGGAAGAAGAAAGGAGACTTCCCCTTTTCAAGGTAAATGCTCCAGTTGGCTGCTCTACTGTGGGAGAAGCCAGGGAATGAAGATGGGCGAAGCCCTTAGGGAAAAGAGGGGAAAGTTCTGCAGTAGAATATAGCTCCAACAGAAGAAAACTGGGGGACAGGGATATGTCCCTCACCGAAGATATAGACGACACTCACGGTCCCACCGGCCCCAAGCAGCCCAGCAAGCCAGAGTGCAACTTTTTTGGCGTAACTAGGACCTTCCGTGCCCCGCTGCTGCTGTGGCCCTTGGGCCTTAGTGCTGGCGTGGCTCCCAATCTCCCCGACCTGCAATTGAGAGAGGATAGGTTAGCCAGGTGAGACGAGAAATGAGGTCAGGGTGATTCAAGTACACTGGTGACAGAAAAATCAAGGTCTAGAGTCAGGAAGCAAACACCACATAGCTTCAGGGGTCGCATCTCTAGAGAGGTAGCCAAGAGACTGATCAGGTCTCTCAGGTCAAGAACTAGACTGTCCCGTGCCAGGATCCCCAAAATTCAAGAGTTGACAGGCCTGATGCCCAGGATCCTGGAGGAAAAGCATCGGTGAACATGGAGCCCAGAAAAGGAGGGCAGGGAGATGAGATCAAGGAGCCTGGCTGGACACTGGGATGCAGGGAGCAAGGTAATGGAGGACACATGAGGGGGACAGAACCGGGATATCTGGGGCTCGTATCAGAAAGGCTGGTTCTCTCAACATGGAGGCAGGTGAATCCAAAGGTCAAACGTCCACCTCACCACCATCACCAACGCTGAGAGTAAAATACCCCCCTGGCCAGGCTGGGGCCTCTGCGTCCCGAGTCCTTTCCCTTACATTATTACCAGAGCGGTCAGAGAGGGGAAACAGGCGACTCACTTCCCCCAGCACCCACGTGGTATCCAAAGGAGGTGGAGTCCAGAGGACGTACTTGAGCCCCCAGCATGAAGCCCAGGGGAGCAAGCGTTGCCCATTCCAGGAGGCAGGGAAGCGCCCGGCAATCCGGGCGGCGTTCCATTCAGCACCCTGAGGTGCTGCGTCCCCGGCGGCGACGGTCTGCCCGGAACTCCAGGAACGGGCCCCAGGACCCGCGGACCACCCTCGTCCCGCTCACCTGGTCCGAGGCCCGGGAAGGCGGCGTCGCCAACCTCGCGCACAAACCCGCGCGCCGAGCCGGAGGCCGCTCCCGAAGCGCAGAACCAGCGCTGCCGAGGCCGCCATCTTGCGCTGACGCCACGCGGCCCCGCCCACTCGCCCCCCTCCTCTCCCGCCTCTCCTGGAACTGCGGCCAACGGGGGCGCAGGGGCGGGGAGTGTGGACGGAAGCCTGAGACAAAGGGCTTCCGGCGGACAACCGCAGGCGTGCTCCTCTCTGGCGGCCCTCCAGGTGGCCAATGGGGTAGCCAGCGGTCACTGCGCCCTCTGCAGGCCCTAGGGAGCTCCACCGCCCTTGCAACAGGACGGGGCTTACACCCACTGCTTAGAGGTAAAGCCGAGACATTAATGAAGGTCCCCCAAGGGATGCCTGATTTGTCCAAAAATCGAAAGCCATTTGAGTCAGGTAGCTCGTTAGCCCTAGAGGTCAACCGAAGACTGCCGGCCCTCACAAACTCGCTTCCTCGCGTGGAGCTGGGAGGGAGACCGATCTGTCTTCTCTCTGCACTCTCAGAGCCCTTTCTTGCCGCCCCCCCATGAGTGTCTTTTAAAGTGACAGATGCAAATCAATGAATCAGAGGCCGCACACTGGATCGTCCTCAAATTTTGAGGTCGAAAAGTCTGATAGCTTTTATAGTTAGGCAGACACACGGACTTCAGGGTTGTGGATACCTCTAGAGGGAAATGGATACGGGGTGCTGCTGAAGTGGGTCCCATCTGGTACATGTTGTTCCCTAAGCTGGGTGGTGAGCACACGATATTCCTGGTATCATATCTTTTTGAACATCTGAAATATTTTATAATACATTGTACTTTATATTTGTATAAAGACAGGTATATCAAATGAAGAAGGTGAAAGAAGGTCAAAGTACTAAGCCCCATTCTCTACATTGCTCTCCATCCCCACCCACCACCCCCAAACCATCAGACAAGCTACAGCAACTCTGGTGTTACTTCTGTGGAGTCTCAACAAGAGAAAAGATCATTAAATGTGGTGTCTGGCACAACAGGAACTTAGGTTTCCTGGGAGATATTGACTGTGATTGTCCCATAACTCAAGGATGAGTAAGCTGTAACTTCAATCACATGGCAGGCTCTAATCTCCTTCCCATGTCTTCTCAGATATTCTTCTTATACGTTGAGGTATTTTCTAGATAGGGAAACTGAGGCTTAGGTAAGACCCAGTTATTTATTTGCCTAAGACCACAGAGCAAGGAAATAAGTGGGGTCTACAAATGACCCCACATACAAACCACACACACACACTAACAGCTTTTGACCAAACAGCTTTTTATTGAAAGACCATAACATAAAAGCAAGCTGAGGAAGGGGGGATACAAGATGGGGACCCTCCCTCAGACTCGACTCTGATTCCCATGAACCTCAGGGAGGAAAACAAGGAACCCAGAGAGGAAAATAAAGGAAATCCTGAATAACCAGGCTAGCCATGCCTAGGCCCAGATCCTGTGTCAGAGCCAAGGGCCAAGGAAGGAAGGAGGGACATTATCTGCCAACTATTTGCTGGAGTATACCCGTCCAGCCTGCCTCAGGCCTCCAGGAGCTTCCCCAGGAAGCGGAGGTTGAGGATCTTGAGCTGTTCATCAGGGTCCATGCGGACAATGCCATCCTCACCATCGATGCTCAGCAGGACACCTGTGGCTTCCCGATCCTCACCCAGGATCACCTTCACCTGGGGAGGGGGCGTGGGGTCAGGCTCCACGTTAGCAGCTCAATGCCTGCCCAGCCCCTTGCCACCCCTCTTACCTTGTTGTTCTTGGTTGGTGTTATGGGCTCTAGGTGCTCACTGGAGATACTGACGACCTTCTCACTGTCCTTCAGGTACACGGAGCACATGCCCCCCTAGGGGTGAGGAGAGCCTGGTCAACCTATCCTGCTTCTAACACAGGACTGATGCTCACACTTAGGGAATGCAGGTTCAGGGCTCATTCTAAGAAGGCATTTTCCCAAGGTGACACAGGAAAGGCCAAGGCTGGGCCTGGTTTCAAGGCCTGGAGCCTATGGTGTGTGGGGGTGGGGTGACCAGATGAACAAGAGAAGCACCAGTGATGAAGCTTAGGCCAAAACGGGAGCTGCTTCTTAGGCACTTAACTTTTCATATCCCAAACATGCTTCAGCTTCTTCCCCACACTTGTTCCTCCTCCTGGGCCCATCTCAGGGAAGGCCCTATGGTCCCCAGCCCCAAGCCAGAACTCTGGACCTTGTTTTAGATCTTTCACTGACAACCTCCAGCTCTGAGCCCTGTCCATTCTGCCTCCTAAGGGTTTCTCCTCCCTCCCTCCCTCTCTCTTCTCTTCCCCAGGCCTTGTAGGACAGCCTGACATCCCCCAGGCTCCCAGCCCTGAGTCTCACCATCCCTAATCCACCCCAGATAGGGTAACACAGTGAATTAATTCCAAATCACAGATCTGATCCCTGCTTAGATTCCTCCATGACCCCCCAAGTGCCCTCAGGATACAGTCTACATTTCCCAGGCTGGCACGTGACCTGGCCCCAGCCACTTCTCTGGCCTCGTCACCTCCCACCTTGGTTATTTATGTTTCAGCCATAATAAACGTAATTCGGCCCCCCAAATGTGCCAGGCTTTCTCTCACCTCTAGGCCTTCACAAATCCCCTCTATTTGGAACACAATTAACCCCTTCTCAGCCATTTCTCCTATTCATTCTTCAAGTCTTGGTGCAGATGTCTCCTTCTCCAGGAAGCCCTCCCTGATCCCCTCCAAAACTGGGTATAAAGGTGCCTTCTCTGGGTTTACGTAGCTCTCCTTGGCCTCTGGGCTTCCTGCATCCCAGTTCTGGCCACTTGGGCTGCCATTTTCTGGGGACACTGAGGACATGCCCTACTGGAAAGTGAGATCTGCGAGCAGGGCCTGGGGCTGTCTTGGTCTCTGAGGTTTGTTTAATTAATTCAAATACTATTTGGGGAGGGCCAACATCTAGGAACTAGGACTACTTAGAAATAAACATAGGTTAGTAATTAAAAAATCACATTAGGGTAAACTAAGCTTTTAGGCAGGGGTAGAGTGCATGAAAAAGAATTACACGGACCTTTAAGAGCTAGACCTGAAATAGCCTAGGAGCTTACCTGCAGGATGAGTAGGAGTTAACTAGAAAAAGAATGGGAGGAATAGAGTTCTAGACAGAGGAAAGCGATGAGCAAAGGCCCCAAGAGGCTGGAGGGAACTCGATGACTGAAAACTGGAGACACCAGGAGTGCTGGAACAGGGAAAGGCCAGGGGCTGTAGGTACCTGGCGCGAAGCCAAAGCCTAGCACAGAGGTGCCCTCAGTCCATGTGACTGATCTGGGGTGTCATGTCCCACAGTAAGCACACTCCTGAGTGCCAGTCACTGTTTCAGGCAGCTGCGGTCCCAGCTGTGAGCACGACAGGCAAATCCCAGTCTTGTGGAACTTACATGCCAAACCTTTCTACATCTCTCTTCCCAATTATAAATGGGTACTGGAAGATCTAGTTAGACAATTAAACAACAACAACAACAGTAACCACAGAGATGGGAGAATGACTGCCCACCAACAGGCCTGGGTCCCACTTACCGTGACGCTGCGGATGACACCTGTCTGCCCCACCACCTGTGTATCCAGGTAGGTGTCCCGCACCTTCACCTGGATGTCAGTGGTTACCCAGTCACTAGAGTTCTGCTCAATGCCTGAGCCTGGTGTGTGTGGGTTGTAGCCACCTGGGGAGGGGGCTCCGGGTGTCATCGGACTGTAGCCAACAGGGCTTGGGCTGGGACTGGCCTGTAGGGGAAAGAGGGAGTGTTGTTGGGAACAGATCATCTGGCATGGCTGTCCTTATAGGCCTGAGGCCCATCCTAGCCCACCACCTCCAAGGGCATGCCAGCTGACCAGCACCTGATAGGCCATGGGTGAGGGCGTAGGGTGGTAGCTGGCAGGAGAGTGAGTGTTCTGGTAGCCGGCCGGGCTTGGCGCCACCTGGTGGTAGCTCTGGGGACTGGGGCTGGGCTGGTAGGAGCCCTGAGGAGAGGGGGCCGCATAGGGGGAGAACTGATCTGTGTTGTACCTGTAGCGAAAGGGAGCGAAAAGGACATTTGTTGGAGATGGTGGGAAAGAGGAGACGGTGGCAGTGGGGAGGGGTGGGGCAGAGGCTGCTTGGCCTGTGGACTCACATGGCTGGTGTCCCTGGCGTTTGTGGGTTGTACTGTGGGTTGACCTGTGGGGATGAGGGGTCTGGATAACCAGGTGTTTGGGGATTGGGGGTACCCCCGTAGGCCTGTGGGGATGGGGTGGGCTCGTCGTCAAAGGCATACTCGTACTCTTCCTCAGCCTGTTGGGGAAAGAAGTCTGTTGAGAACGACTGTGGTGATCACGACAATGTAAGAGTTGCATCCAGAACAGCACTGTAGCCAAGCAAATGGAGGCAACTTCATCCTTACAACAGCCCCATCCAGATGCCTCCACTTCGCTGGGAGTCAGAGAAATGAGGCTACCAGCCCAGTCACACAGCCCATCACATAACCAAGGTCGTGTATTGTCTCCGAGTCCAGGTTTTAACTACAGCATGCTGCTGGGCTCGGGTTGGAGAGATTACTTTGCCCCTAGCCATGCTGACTCCCCAGAACAGCCTGGGGCTGGGAACAAAATTCAGTGTGGGCCATACAAACCCCACTACTCCCCAGACACCCATATAACCACACACACACAGCACAAACCCCCTGTTGGCTCAGGGAACCCTGTCACCCCCAGCTCTCAGTCCTCACCGTGACGGCGTGTTAGGATTGTTGGGGTCCCAGGCCCCACTCTGGGCAGGAGTGCGACTGCCATCATGCAGGGGTGTCTGCGAGCCATAATGCGGGGTGCGGCTGCCTGGAATGGGAGAATGCATATGCCATTAGCTCTGTCCTGCCTCCAGTTTCCTCCATGTCACCCCTCTTCCTTGGCCCCTGGGGAGCACTCACCATCCTGGAGAGGTGTCTGAGAGCCATACATGGGCGTGCGGGAGCCAGAGCCATACATGGGCGTCTGGGAGCCATACATTGGTGTCCGCCCATAGGTTGACGTCATGCCACCAGGGCGCCGTGAGCCCCTGTGGACACAGAGAACTAGTGGGGTGAGTAGGACCTTCTCACCACCCAACAACCCCCTTTCAGCCCTGGCCGGCCCAGCCCGTACACTGTGGTGAGTCGCTGACGGTCCACAGAGATGGTCTGGCAGGTGGAGTGCAGCTCCACGCGGGCCGTGGACTCCGTGGCATCCTTCACCACACCAATGTAGCCTGGTGGGGAGCAGAAGGTCAGCCTGGAGCAGGCTCTCCTTCACCACGCCCCTCCCCAAGCCTCCACATGGTCTCACAGGTCACCTTTGTAGGGCCCCTGGGAGATGCGCACAGTCTGGCCGATGAGCTCATTGTCTCTCCGCCCCCGGCCCCTGCTCATGCCGCCGCCACTGCCACCTGGGCTGCCAAAGCCACCGCGCTGACCTGGGGAGGGAGAACATCACCAGTCCCCAGGGCTGTGCCTACCCCTCATGTGAGCCTACAGCCAGCGTACCCTCAAACCCCCTCTTCACCTGCTTCACTCTCCCCCTCCCCTACTAGGTTAGGAGCCTCCTCTGGACTCCCCCCACCGGAGCCCGGGGCTTTCCCATCACGGCCCTGAGCACCCTGGGCTGTCACTGTGCGGTGAAGTCTGGTCTCCGGTGGGCTGTGAGCTCCCTCCTGCTGTATCTTCATCATGGCTAAGCCAGCCCAGAGCAGGCACTCAGCGAGTGTGGGCTGAACAAGCGCTCTCCCCCAACCCCCAGACACATCCCTGTCCCGACTCCCCTCACCTCCAGTGCTGGGGTGCATGGGGCTGCTGATCCGGGGGCTCATAGGAGCAAAGCCACCCACGGTGAAATTGGTCACATCTCGGGGCTAGAGAAGGGGCGAGAGCTGCACTAGCAGGCAGGGCCTGGGTGACAGGCTCCCAGCCCCTGTGCCAAACTGCTTGCCTGTGTTTGGGAACAGCTCTTGTTTGAACCTCCTGGCAGTCATCCCTCCCTCCTTCTGGTGACAATACCTCAACCTCCTTTTGGGGAAACTGCCACCACCCCTATGCCATTGTGGGCCTGTTAATCAAGAGGCCCTGGCCTCCCCTGCCCACGGAGAGGGACTGAAATGTTGACACCTAGTGACAACAAAACTGCATGCCCTGCAGTTCATCATCCCATATGCAGGGCCCCGAGGAAACCACCTCCTGGTCCCAGCCACCCGGGTCCCCGGCCTGATTTCCTTCCTGACACCTGGTTCTGTAGAGCCTTCCTAAAAGTGCCACCTCAGGGCCTTTGCACTTGCTGGTCCTCTGAGATATTCATGTGGCTCTCCATCCCATCATTTATGTCTTTGCGCAAATGCACCTCTTCAAAGAGGCTTTTTGTTAACCTCCTCCATCTAAAGCAAAAACCTATAGTTCTCTCTCTCATCCTTTATAGATCATGGTATTAAAAAATACCAAAACACTAGGGGAAAAACTGGGAAAACTTTCATTACAAATGCCAATTAGACATTTTACTCTTCAATGCCAATAAGCTTCTTTGGGGCTTTCTCATAAAGTAATGTAGAATGAAAGCGACATATACTAACAATGTATTAGAGTACATGTTACACCATTTTAAAACTGCTTTACCAGTAGTATCTGGTCCTTCAACAACAAATTCAAATTTATGAATTCATTACATAAAAGTACAAGAAAAAAATAAGTACTGTGTTTTTTTAATTAAAAAAGTTTGATATCAAGTTTATTATCCTTTAAAATTTATGGGTTTAAAAAAAAACTAAACAGATGGGAACAGGTTTTTATCTGTTAATGGTTTAGAGCAGCAAATAAGTTTAAACTTCAAATTCCAAATAAAAAATGTCGGAATGACCCATACAATTTTGTATTAGTTTTAAAATAAACAAATCTCCAGTAGAGCGAGCCCCCTCCTTTGTGGCACCCCCTTCCCCTCCTTACTGCCTCCCACAGGGGCAGCGTGTACACAGGTCCAGCAGAAAATGCGCTGTTGGCCTCCACAGCACATCTAACTGTCTGCTAAGGAAGGCTGCTCAACACCACTGACAGCCAACTGCAACAGAGTTGAACTTTTAAATAACTGTTTTTGGTCATCAGATTTTATAAAATTTAAAATAGGTATATGTTGCCTCCAAACTATTTTGGATCATTTTACAACATTCCTAAACGAGATAGTACCCTTGCAGACATATATTACCCAAGACAAAACTCACTTAAGAAACCAAATTAAAGAAATGGAGTCAGAGGAACCAAAGCAGGAATTATGAGTAAAGCCATCAAAACCCATGATGTAAGCCCAGCCACACGCTCAAAGTAAATAATGTCAAAGAGGAACGTACTATATCATCGTAAGTCAAAGATACAAACGTCAACTATCCAGACTGTGGAACAAACGTAAATACTTCTATTTGAACATGGCTGTGTTTGATCTTCTCACGACTTAACTGTATTCTAGAAACACCACTGCTTGCACTGTCACATTATACCATCTGCCTCTAGTTCAACCAACTCCTAAGACCCTTCATTAAGTGAATGAATAATATCATTTACCAGATTAATGAAAAATATAAATCGGCAGATCTGTTCTCTCCCTTTCTGAACCAATCCTTCTTTAAAACATGGTAATAAATAAAATGCTTAGGCTTCAAAGACGTTCCCTGTCAGGGAGCGGGCAAAACAAAAAAGTAATTACAACTACTAAGGAGAACTGGAAGGTATAGCCTGGAAAAAATAAAGATAACAAATTTATCTTAAAAATAAAGCCAAGCCCCTATTATTCTCTATCTCCTTTTTTATTTTCCCTCACAGTGCTCGTCATCACCTCATGCTGCACATTCCACTCTGTATGTATTTATCTATCCGTTCATCTCGGGAGTAGCGGCTCTAGATAGCGGTTTGTCTCTGTTCACTGCTGTATCTCCAGAGTCTGGCACCTAACAGGTGCTCGATAAATCCGAAAGAATCCAGCATTTGGTAAATGGCTCAGAATCTCAATAAACCTTTTCTTCACACTTTGCCAAGGACCCAACACTGACATTGCCCTTCTAGTCCTCCACAAGCCCATCCTGGTTACTCCTGGGGTAAGGGAAGGTTGGAGAGCTGAGCCAGGTACCAACAGACAGGGCCACCATGCCCACCTCACCTTTGAGCCCCCAGCCAGCACCAGGTGGCGGGTCTTGCAGACAAACATGCCCCCATTCTCCACCAGTTTTTTGCAATGCAGGAAGGCGAAGCTGCGGAAGAGATGGCGAATCTCGCCCTCCCGGCCCTGGAGGAAAAGGGCTGTCACTCTTGTGGCTTTGCCCACCACTCCTCTTTCAAATGCAGCAGACGGGCAGGAAATCACACTCACCGAATGAGGGCCATCAATGACCTTGACAATGTCTTTCACGTGGATGTTGTTCTGTTCTGAGTCCAGGGCCACAGCAAAGCGGTTGTCCTTCTTTCGAGTCACAGCCTGGTGCCTGACAGTCACCACCTTCCATACATGTTCAGCACCTGCAGAGGGAGTGGCGGATGCTGAGGGATGAGAGTGGCCAGACTGACATGGAGCAGGGCTTCCCTAAAGTGGGATGATCCTTCCTTGCAGGAGACTGCAGGATGTCTGGGGCAGGCAGTGTCAGAGTGCTACCCCATAGGAACGGGGACCAAAAATGTTTGCTATAATTTGGGATGAAACTGAAACCCCCTGACTGAGCATCAGGGACCCAAGAGATTGGGGGGGGGGAGGGAATGGATATTAACATAATAGCTGAAGTTTGTTCACCCCCATCTATACAGGCCCCAAGCCAAATCTTCACACAAGCTTTCACTGAAGCCTCAAAACCCATCTAAGCTGGATGCTGTTTGATTCCTGGCTTAGAGAGGGAGTTCCTGGCAAGTCAGTAGCCCAGGGCAACATGGCACAAAGCAACAGAGTGAGATGTGAATCCTGAGCCCAGGGTCCTAAACACTATGCGTGCGGCTCCCGCATCAGTGGGGAAGAGGTAAGGGGAGAGGGCCCCTGCAGCAGCCGGTCCTTTAGCAAGCACAGAATGCCCAGGTATATTGACCTCGGTGATTCATTCATAACAAATTAAGTACATGCTGCCATTACCTTCATTTTACAGGTGGAAACTGAGGCACAGAGAAAGTAACTGACTTTGCCATTGCCCAATATCATGTAGCCAGCCACAAGTGACAGCGGAGGTCTGCAACCCAGAGCAGTCTGGCTCCTAGCTCCATGTTCTGCCACACCCCCAGGACGAGGAGCTTGAGGGAGAGGAAGCCTCCAAGAGTAAGCCCTGCCACCGAGCCTGGCACACTCACCTGGAAAGTCTCCCGCTCCAGACGCACAATGACACCCACGGTCTGGGGGTCCAGCTGCACCAGTTCCCCCCATTCATGCTGACCCCCGACATCCACACCTGATGCCGTCTCTGAGCAGAGCTGCAGGTCCCGGGGGAGTACCTTCAGCTGCCAGGAGGAGAAGGGGTGAAGCGGTCCACGTGGCTCTCCTGCCGGGGTCGCCTCTAGACAGTTCCCCCACACTCCCACCCACCCCCCTACCTCGTGCATGGTGAGGTCAGAGAAAAGAATGACGAAGTTCTCCTCCACTCGCACAATGAGGCCTGTGTCACCCTCAAATCGGCCGGCAATCACCTTCACATGGTCCCCCATCTTGAAGTATTTCCGAAGTTCCTGGGCCGGGAACTCCAGCATGTCCTGGGGATTGAGTGTGGGGACAATGAGCAAGTGAAGGGGAAGCCACCGCAGCTCACCTGCCCTGCCCATCTTCAGCATCCACTCAAGTTTTTGGAAAAGATCCTGGCTGAAACCCATGCAAGGCTGACACCGCCCAACCACAGACCACCTGAGGCCACTGGGACAACCCTCAGAATGCCCCAGAGATAGCTGGTCTCAGACAGGACATCAGCCTAGACAACCACACAGAGTCAGTCTGTCCCCAGACATGACACCACACTACACGCCACCTCATACTCACCTGGTGACAGCTTCACCCCAGACACACTATGCTAACCTGGGCAAGCCCTCACTTAGACACAGACACAGACAGACACAGACACAGCACACACACAGACACACAGACACACACACACACACACACACACACACACGCCAACTAAAACCCAGCAGCCGCCCCAGATTACCCATGGTCCCATCACACCCTTGACCCAGCACGTGCAGCTGGGCAGCGAGAGTCCCACCTTGAGGTCCTCGTGCTTAGGCATGATGGTGATCTTGTTGCCATCCACGCTGAGGATCTTGCCCTGCAGGTTGATGAGCTCACCCTCACACACCTCCACATTGTCCCCGGGTTGGAAGTTGTGCTCCCGCTCCTTCCCTGCAGGGGCAGAAGGCGCACTGCTTTGGGGGCTGCCTGCCATGGGACACCCCCTCCTCTGTGGCCTAAGTTACAGATGGGAACAAATACCTGTGCTCTCAGTCACCACCTCCAGGTCAATGCCCTCTGGCTGGTCCTCAAACTTCTCTAGCTCCGAGAGTGTGGGCTTCACACCCTCTGTGATCTGAGCCCCGAGAGACGAGGGGAAGAGGAGGAAGTAGACGAAGGTCAGCATCACAGCCCAGCTGAGCAGGCCAGAGAGACCTTGAGAATTATTCCCCAAGGGACATTCCTAACTAGAGGATTACCTGGGATAAATTCAGATTACCCACTGCTCTGGGGCCTGGGCTACAGCTGGGGAGAAAGCCTGGCCTCCCCACTCCCCACTGCCATTAGCGCGACCCGCTCTGGGACCCTACCACAGCAGACATGGCGAAGCTCTTGAACAGAAAGCCCTTCCGGCTGTAACGGTTCCCCTCAAAGATGAGGAAGTCACCATCAGAGGCAACATCGCCCCCCAAGGACCTAGGATTTTGTGCAGGACAGAAGATTGGTAAGAGGTTAAGAGGAGAATCTGCTGAACCTCAGTCTCCTCCTCTGACAGAGCGGGAGAGGACCGAAGGATGACTGATCAGAGCCACCCCAATCCATGGCCTCCTGGCAGGAGTGACCTCTCTCACAGAGCCCAGAGGCCCGCCTCCATGGAGGGGTGCACGCCCCCACCGCCCTGCTTTACTTTCTTCACCACAGCACACGCCACCCTGTGTGGTGAGCCATTTGACCTGTCTCCCTAACCAGAACGGCAGCTCCAGAGAATCAGGCACTCAGTATCGTTCAGTCAGTTTCCTCCGGAGCACCACCTGCACATCTCCACATGCAGCCAACACTGGCTGGCTGAAGGATGGGACAGCTGACAGTCAGGTCATGGAGCACTCGGCCTGGGCCTGGCCTGGCCGACCACGGCCTCACTGACTCCTCCCCAAAGCCTGTGACATTAGTAATACATCCCTCATTTTCCAGGGGCACAAGGGGATGAGGCTCGGAGAGGGCGAACCATATGGTCTCGCCAGTGAGTTGGAGTCAGATTCTCTACTGGCCCTGCACGTGCGATGGGGGGAAACTCAGTTCCTGTCTCGTGCATCCTGAGTGGGGAGGGAAAACCTTGTCTACTCCCAAAAAAGGAACCAGTGGAGCTCCTGCCGCTCACTCGATTGCCTTCTCATTCACAGGGTGAATTCGAGAGACGGCTGAGCATGCTCTGCTAGACATGTCAGGGAGGGGAATGTCACTCTGCTTTGCCCTCTGCCACACCATAAGGGCAGGTCCAATCGGGTGGAGACCAATGGTGTAAATGGGTCCAATTAGGGCATGGGAAGTATTAGCCAGGTCCTTGGGTCCAGACTGAAAGGCACGTTCTACAATGCAGACAATGAAAGCTGTCTGGCTGACTCGTGACGGGTTTCAAAACAAGACCAGAGGAAAAGTATCTCACTTCTCCACCTCCTCCTCTCCTGCCCACCCTGCTGGAGCCCCTGCTAGGCCTAGAATGCTGGAATCCTTGGGCTGCCGTGAGCTATATCCAGGGAGGGTGAGGGAGCATCCTGAAAAAAAGAAGATCTATACCGTCTTGGTTGCCCAGGCATCAGGAGGTCAGGGAAAGAGACTTTTACAAAGCCTGACACGTTGAAAAATCCCACTCGGTATGTGATACCATTAACCACACTTACTACATGCAAAGTGCTACTCCGGACACACATGCATGTCACGTCATTTAATTCTCACTACAGTCCGAGGGAGGAGGAGTTGCCATCAATCTTTGTAATCAGAGGAAACTCAGGCACAGGGATGTTAAGTCACTTGGCTGAGGCTATAATGCCAGTTAATCTAAACCTGTCAGGGGGTTCACCCCTGTGCCGGAACCTGCAAAGGCACATTCTCTACCACAGCTCTGGGGACCCAATCCAGGCAATCCCCAAAGCAACTCACCTGATCTTCTCGGCATCAAACAGCCTCTGTGGAGGCCGCTTAAACTTCTTCCTTTTGGCAAACCAGTCTTTCTGTGGAGGAAAAGGGGCAAGGGTGGGGAGGGTGAGAGAGAGGGGCTTGGCCACCAGCGGGGATCAAGCATTTCCCTCCCCCACAGGCAGCCCGTCCCCACAGTACCAAGCTCATGCGGGCCTTGATGCGGTCATAGTCAATGCGTGGGATCATCTTCAAGGAGATGGTGTTTTGGCTGGGCTCCACATAGTCCACCTGAGGATAGTGAGCTGGTCAGGAAGTGCCCAGCCCTTCCTCCCTGACCCCAGACACAGGAAGGGCAAGGAGATGCCAGGAAGGGTAAGGGACAAAGGGTGATGGGGAAGATCGGCCTGTCTCCCCACTGACTGCCTGACGCCTCTACTTGGACATTTAAAAGGTCCCTCAAACCCAGCACAACCACAACTGACCTCCCAGTCTGCGCTGCACCTGCTCCTCTCCCAGTCCTCTCCCGCTCCACTGTGCCTTCCGCTCAGGCAGACACCTGGCAGTCGGTCTTACTCCTTTTCTTTCTCTTACATCCATATTCAATCTGTCAGCAAATCTTGTCAATGTTGCCATCAGAAACTCCAACCTCTGTCAATTGTCCCACTATCACTGGCCACAATGACCATGGCATCACTGGTTTCCCTATTCTTGTGGTCCCATCCAATTTACTGAAGGAAATGCTTTCTTATGAGGAACTGTCTCATACACTGTAGGAATATTAGCAGCATCCTTGGTGTCTACCTAGTAGATGCTAAAAACCAACTCTCCAGTTGAAATAACGAAAACAAAACAAAACAAACAAAAAAACACCCAAAAATGTATCCATACATTGCTAAATGTCCCCTGGGGGCAACGCCCCCCTGCTTGAGAACCAGTCGCCAGAGTACTGCTGTTAAAATCAAGCCACGCTGTGTCTCTTAGAACCCTCCCATCTTACTCCAGTAAAAGCTGAAGTCCAACGGGGGCCTCCCTGAGCTCATGTCCTGCCACCCTGACCCTCACTCACTCTGCTTCAGCTAGACTGTCTTGCCTCACATATTGTTCCTTCAGTCATAAGATGCTTCCCCAACAACTCCACATGGCTCACTCTCTCACCAACTTAGACCTTTAATCAATACGCTTTGATTGCACACAGAAGACGGTCATCCATTTCCTGTGTGCGCACAGTACACTCCAGGCTCTGTTTCACCTAATCTGAGTGGGTGCTGCTCTCTGCACCAAGAAGGGGCTGGGAAGAGCAGGAGAGGAGAGGTGGAGCGAACGGGGGAGCAGAAATGTGAACTAGAGTCTGGGCTCCTGCAGCCGCCCCGCCCCACCCCCAGGTACCTGTGCGATGTCGTCCTTATAGATGCCCCGCTTGAGGCGGACCCAGGATTTGGGTTTCAGGTTGGCCACTTCCTTCACCACTTTGAGCACGTCCGTCATCTCCTTGATGGGTACCATCTGCTGGTTCCAGTAGCCAAGCCGCAGGTTGCCCACGCCCTCAATGGCCTGCTTCACATGGGTCTGCTTGTAGGCCTCCACGTAGATGTAGCCCTTCACGTGCTCTGGTGCCACTACCGACTTAATCTGCAGGGGCTGTAGGCCAAGCCCAAGGAAGGAGACAGCAAGACACCACTGGTAGTAACAGTAACAACTGCTGCCTGGCCATCTCTCTTCCAGGAATGCATTCCACAGAAACATGTTGGCTCAATGACACAGACATAAGGATGTTCACAGAAGTTATTTACTAGAGCAAACAAACAAGATTGGAAATTTTAAAATGCCCCCAAAGAGGGATTTGTTAAGTTATGGCTTAACCATACCATGAAATACAATGTAGCAGCAAAAAAAAAAAAAAAAAAAAGTCAGATGAATCAATGTAGTGACACAAAGATCCAACATGTATTATGTGTAAAAAACAATTAGAACCAAAGAGAGCTGGAGTGGCTATACCGATAGCAGACAAAACAGAATTTAAGACAAAAATTGTTAGTAGAGATAAAGAACATTTTATGATGATAAAAGGGTCCATCTGTCAAAAAAGATATGAGAATTATAAATATATATGAACCTAACAACAGAGCATCAAAATACATGAAGCAAAAATTAACGAAAATGAAGGGGAAAACAGACAATTCAACAATAATAATCGGAGACTACAGTACCCCACTTTGTCAATGGACTGAACAATTAGACAGGTGAACAAGGTATCAAGAACACTTTAGTAACCCCATAAACACGTAGCCCTAACACACCCCTGCAGGTGGAACACTCCATCAAACAACAGGAAAAACATTCCTCTCAAGGGCACGCTGAACGCTCTCCAGGATAAACCACTCGTTAGGCCATAAACAAGCCTCAATAAATGTAGAAGGGCTGAAATCATATAAAGTGTATTTTCCAACCCCATGAAATGAAATTAGAAATTAATAACAAAGAAATTCAGGAAATTCACAAATATATGAAACACACTAAGTAACCAATGGGTCAAAGAAGAAATCAGAAGAGAAATTAGAAAATATTTTAAGATGAAAAAAACAAAAACACACATACTAAAACTTACTAGAATGCAGAGAGAGATATGCTCAGAAATAAATTTATAGCTGTAAACACCAACTTAAAAAAAGAAAAAATCTCAAATCAATAACCTAACCTTCTACCTTAAGAAACTAAAAAAGCGAAAACCCAAAGCAAGCAGAGGGAAAGAAATAATAAAGATCAGAGTGGAAGTAAGTAAAATAGAGAACAGAAAAGCAATAGAGAAGTTCACTAAAACCAAACGTTGGTTCCTTGAAGAGATCAACAGATTTGACAATCATTTAGCCAAAATAAGCAAGAAATAAAAAGACTTCAATTACTAAAATCGAGACTGAATGAAAACACATTATTCCAATCTTACAGGATTATAAGACAACACAAAGGACAACTGCCTGCTAACGAATTAGATAGCCTAAATAAAGAAATAGAAAATCTTAACAGACCTGCAAGAAGCAAGATATTGAATTAGTAATCACAAACCTTCCACCCACACAAAGACCAGGATAGATGGCTTCATTGGTAATTCTACCACACATTTAATACATTAATACCAAACCTTCGCAAACTCTTTTTAGAAGAGTAAACATTTCCCAATTCATCCTACGAATCCAGTATTTCTCTGACACCAAAACCAGACAAAAACATGATAAAAAAAATTACAGACTAACATCCCTTATGACTATCAGATGCAAAAACCTTTAATAAAAAGCAATTGGTTTGTTTCAGCATTGGTTGTGACAGTGAAAAATGCAAACCACCTTGTGTTCACTAAGCATGGAAAGATGAGTACGCCACTGACAAAAGGCTTGCTGCAGAACAATAAGCACGCAACACCATTTGGTTTAAAAAAAAAAAAAAGAGACACTTTTCAACATGCAGAGAACCAACAGTAATTACTTGTGAAAAATGGGACCTGGATATAGAGAGATTTGTGATTTTACAATATACATGTACTGCTTTGGTCATGAAAAACAAAAACAATAATCAGAATAATGATTCAGTCAAATGGGGTCACTAGAATTTGCCCAGAGTACAACATAGAGGTTTGTGCATATTTAAAACCGTGATTTGCAAATCCTACAACCATCCACTTGGTCCCACTGACACACACTCACTGTGTTGGCAGGTAAAAGCAATGCTGATACGAAGTCATATTAAGTTAAGAAGTTATCAGCCTATACGCAGTTACAAGCAACCCCACGTTTCATGAATTTTGAGGACACCATTCATAAGGCCTGCTCTGGTTCCAAACTAAGGATTATATCTCTGACAACATTTATTGAACACAAGCTGCTGGACAAGTCCTGGCTGAGAGCTGGACATGTCCAAAGATATTTAATCCTAATGATGCTGAGGGGCAGGCAAGGGGCCCAGAGAGGGGAGATGGTTTGAGCGAGGTCACACAGCTAGAAGTGGCAGGGCCAGGATGTAAACCCTGGCAGTCTTTAAAAAAAAAAAAAGAAAGAAAAAAAAGATCTTTGCCTTTAATTGTGTGCGGGTGGCATTACTTTGTGTTTTGTGTGCTGAGTGAGCCCTGAAGGGATAGGGACCAACCAGCTCTGGCATGAACATTGCTATATCCTCAGTATCTCCCAGTGCAGGGACCAGCCCAGAGCAGGGGCCTCAGCAAATGTTTGATGACTGTGTGTGAAAGAGGGAATTCTCCAGACGGGCCTATTCCTGACCCCCTTAGCCACACTGTCCTATTCTAGGACTCTCTCCCACACAGTAAGAGGGTGATGGCTGCCCAACAGGGTTGGTGTTTGGGCAGAACTCACTCAAGCAGAAAAGGTTCAGGAAGCGAGATGGCTGATTTCCAGAGTGAACCCAGCCAGGAAGGCAGACAGAGCGAGAACAACAGCTCTGCCAGGCATGGAACGCTTCAATCCAGGGAATGGTCATTCGGGGGCTGAAGCAGATCACTTAACAAGCAGTGGTGCCCCTGAATCTATACTGTTCCTCCCTCTGAGCTTTGGCCTGTCCCTCACCCCCAAGATGCCTGCCTAGGCTTACCGTGTCTGTGAACTGGTAGGCAATGAACTTGCGCATCAAGGAAATGGCTGTGGCACGTTCCTCCCCAATCTAGAAGAAGAAAGGCAGACTTAAGAAAGAGGATGAGACAGAGGGCAGGACATGGGCGAGGGGGCAGGAAATAGTTGCAGGAAAGAGTCATCGGGCGAGAAAGATAAAGTAGGACAAAGAGGAACATGAGAGAGGGAGAAATACAGAGCAAGAGTGATGATGGATGGCAATAAAGACAAAGGTGGGAGATAATGAGTGAAGGGGAGGAGAGGGAAGGAAGATGGTGAGGGGAAGTGAAATGGATAGAGAGGCAGAAAGAGAAGGACCAAGAGGCTGACAGGCCAAGGAGACCCAGGACAGACACATGGACAGTTCTCCCAGACCAGGCCGTGTCCCTCATTCCCCTGACTCCGCCAGGCCGTGAGGCCAGAGAACACACCTTACATTTGACAGTCCACAGATTGGGATCCCTAGACAGGAGAGGAAAAGGAAGACCCTTAGTGAAACTGTCTCCTCACCGTGAAACACCCATCTTTCCTCCCCTCACTCCGCACCCTCTCCCCTCTTCATCCTTCCATCTGTTAAGCGGAAAAGAAAAGCTACGCCTTGCCCTCCCACACACTGATCTGCCTGTGTGACTGTGTCCTAACTTGTTTCGGGGAGTGACCCATTGGGCACATTACCCAAGTATAGTACAAGAGTCCCACCTCAGCCCTCCTGTCCCACCTCCCTTACTTGACTCCCGGGAGCAGCTGCTGCTGGGTGATATCGTCGGAGAGCTCATCGGACCCTCCATACACCCTGGAGAAGAGGAGGGCAAGTGGGAAAGAGAAGCTGTCAGACTACAGACCCTTCCCGCAAAGGGACCACCTGCCCCAGCCCTCCACCCCCACCCCACCCCCTTACGTCTCCCACAGACGACTTGGCGTATTTCTTCATGTAATACTCGCCCAGTTCTTCTTCTCGCTGGTCCCTGGGATGTGAGGTGGGGAAGGAACATGAGCCAGAGGTTGAGGAGAGGGGGTGACCCGACCCGCCCCCAAATCTCCCGTGGGCACCAGTCTCACCACCTTTCCCCTCCCTGTTTACCTCCAGAGGTTCTGTAGGCGGCGAGCCCCAGAACGGTCTTCATCCAGGACAACATTATCGATATTGGAGGCTGTAAAAAATAAATAAATAAATAAGGGCAGATGGAACGAATGAGAGGCAGTGACAAGCAGGGACCTGGAGGAAGTGGTGGGGCTAGGAGAGCCAGAGGCAGGCCCTGGGAAGAAGGTCCCTCGCTGCGGACACCCAACCCTCACCCACCTACCCTGTCCTGCTTAGCATTCTGCTTCTCATGAAAAGACTTGGGGGTGGGGCCCAGCCACTGGGGACATCCAGCTGTTCCCCATCTCATAGCCACTGCCTAAGCACACCCTGAACTCCATCCCTGCCCCCAACATTCACATGCACAAGCACACACACACACGCACACACTTTCCCAAGCCAACCACTGCTGGAGACCTGGCCACAGACCCCCGACTCTGGACCCTAACATGAGTCAGAGACCCCAGGGCCAGACGGATTGGGGAGAGAGGGTACCGAGGGCAGGAAGGAGGAGATGTCAGGATATGGGAGGAGAGTTGGGGAATCAGAGTTTCCAGATTCTTACCTTCAATCTCTTCTACTTGGAGGAAGTGGAGGTGGTGGTGGTAGTGGTGGTAGTGGTGGTGGTGGTGGTGGGCGAGGGCAGACAAAGTATGAGCCAAATTATAGCAGCGAAATCAACCAATGGGTTGGGGGAAGGGTAAGGGACACAGGAAGGTTGAAAATCAAAAGTAAAGGCCAGGCACTAGGTGGTTGGGGGAGAAGCCGAAATGTATGAGGCACACAGAACGGAAAATAACAGGGAAGGGGGCACTGGCCCAGGAAGTGGGGGGTATCTTGGGACAGAGCCCACCCACCCTATAGCCCCATAAGGGATTCATTGGGGCCCTGGGATCCCGGAGTCCTCTCCCCACAACACCCACCACCCCACAGCCCCCGCCCCCCAACTCATGGGCCTCAAAGGAAAAGGGTGCAGAGCCGATCTCTCTGGCAACGACAGAAAGAAGCGAGGTGAGGCGGGTGGGGGTTGGTGTGGTGCAGGGCATGGGGTGGGGGATGGGCTCTCAAGACCCTTTCGGTCTGTGGCCCCCAATGGTCTTCCAAAGGTGGGGCCCACACACACCTTTCTCTAGAATGTCTTCTGCTCCGTCCTCCCACTGGTCCTCGTCCTCATACTCATCGTCCACATCTGAAACACGAAGGCTAAGTGGTCAGAGGGCAGCAGGGACAAAGGGAATCTCATAACAACAGTTCCAGGAAACCACCTCTGGGAGATGGACATGATACCCCTCCACCCCACCTTATAGATTAGGATGCAGTAGCTCAGAAAGGTGAGGGTCTCACCTAAAGTCATGGAGCTGCCCAAGCAGGTTTCCCTGGGTCAGGTTTCCCATACGGATCCACCTGGCTCTGAGTTATCCCTTCCCCCACTCCCACCCAGACCCATCTTCAAATATGAGATCTAAATGAGCGAGCAGAAAAGTTCCCTCTCCACTATCAAGGGAAGGAAGACAGGTATGCAGGTTTTTAAAAGACAGAATTCGTGGTTGGTTGATTTTATCCTTTTCTTACTTTTATAACGGCTAACATCTACTGAGAGTGTACTGGGTGCCCTGCCCTGTGCTGAGCACTTGCCACAGATCTGTCATTGAACCCTCCCGCAACCCTCCAGGAGGTACCATCACTGTTCCAACCTCACAGGAGGGGCTCTGATGTCCGGAAAGGTTCTCTAACTTACCCGAAACTCTCAGCTAGTACCTGAGACACAGCCTGGCCCCAGAGTCCAGCACTTAACCTCTTTGCTACATTACATATACGCTTTGGTGCACATCAAATATTACACTAAAAACTAACACCACAGTGATACCAGCACATGACAAAAAAACCAAGTGTACAGGCGACGTAAGTGTACAGCAACTTTCCCACCCTCTTCTAAGCCCAGTATCTCAGTCTAGACGGTTCTTGTCTAGAGATAATCTGTGCATGTATGAGAAATGCATATAAACCCTCCAGCACTATTCCCACCCCTCACATAATTTTTTTAACACACTGTTCTGTACCTTCTTTTTATAAGCAATAACGCTGGCCTGCAGCTCTTCCATAATAAACAGCGCATGCCTCATACACTATCTGATTATCTACCTCGTAATTCATTTTACTAGGCCGTTATCATCCATGGACATTTAAGTCACTGAACATTTGCAACTGCAAACAGGATTACAACAAGTGTCTTTGTTCTTATGTCTTTACATACCTGGGTGGGTCTAATTGTGGGATGAATTCCTAAACAGGAACTGCTGGATATAGGGGTCCCGCAGGTTAAGTGTTAGCGGGCACTGCCGCGGATATAGCCTGCCAACAGGCAGTGCCCAACACACCCACCACCAACACATGGGTGTCCCACGTCCTGGTTGGATGGCATGTTATCCATTCTCTTGATTCTGGGCCCATCTGCTATCTAAGACCTGTTCTCTAAGCAAGAACTCCCTGTCCCTCAGCCTTTGAGAAGGGCCAAAGCTCTGAGAGTGGGGAGAGCATCTCTTGCTCCTCTGCTCCCTTGTTTTCCACTGGGGTGAGAGGGTCCCTAGAAAATGGGGACTGTGTTCCAAATCACTCCCCTTTACATGGCTGTAGGGAAAAACAAGCACGCTCGTCTATGGCTGGTGGGAGCATCAACCAGTGTGACCTTTTCAAGGGCCAATATTTGGCCAGAGATATCGAAAAGCTTTAAAAACATATATATCCTCTTTGCCCAGCATTTGACATGTAGGGATTTACCATGCAGACAATCCACAGGGCCTGTTAGATGAAAAAAAACTACATCTTCATTTTCACTAATCTCTAATTGAAATTTAGCCTTTCCATCAATTATGAACAATGGCAACAAACCACAACAGGATTAGCAGTGAAATCTGAAATTTTCATACATACTTCAGCAACAGAAAATCTCAAAATATCATCCACTCATTGCTACTTTGAAATTAGATTCTTACCAAACCTGCCCCCCGAAATCCTGTTATTTAAATGTGTTAATAAACACACATGTAACAATATTCTTTTAATAGTTTGATACTGTATTTCAATATAATTGTTCCCTTTGGAATCCTATGTTTTTGTTCTGTGCATTTCAAAATAGGACTCTGAGAAGGTGTCCACAGACTTTACCAGACCACAAGAGGCCATAAAAAAAGTTAAGAAACCTTGGTCTAGACAGTAACTTGCCTGTGTGTGTCTAAACGTATGTGAAGATGTTCACAGCAGTGCTGCTTATAATGCTAAAAAATAGAAACAACTTCAATATTCAACAGATTAAATAAAACACATTATAGAATGGAACACTATGCAGCCATTGGAAAAAAGCTATTTCGATGATGATGATGATGATGACAGCAGCCAACATTTATTGAGCGTAGGTGCCAAAAGTTGTTTCAGAAACTCTTCACGCTAATTCATTTAACCTACACTATGTTATAGCCACCTCCACAAATGTTGAGTAAAAAAAGCAGTTTACAAAACTGCCTATATAATATGGGCCTACAGAACATATACAAATAACCGCCCTGTTTTCTGAGGGCCTACTCTAAGCTGGGCAACTTTGGGTTGCCATCAATTTGATGTGCTTTATAGGCACGGTCCTTCAAATTCTCAAACTCTCTCTGCTGGAATAGAAAGAACTGTTTGTCACCCTTGTACTAAAGGGGCAAGACGCTGTGCGAGACAGGAGAACTGAGCCAGGCCAGGAGGGACCCAGATTTGTCAGCTTCCATTATCATGTCCTATTGTATATTTCTAGGTCATCTGAGTTTTCCATTATAAGCCCAAGTTGTGAGTTTTTTTAGAAAAATGACAACGGTATTGTGATTGTGTGTTTTAAAAGGATCTATCTTTTAGAAATATATACAGAAATATTTTTGGGGTAAAAGTCATATATTTAGGATTTGCTTCAACATCACCCAGTGGTGGATAGGAGTAAGGAGAAATAAGCAAAACAAGTCAGTATGAAGCTGGTAACAGCTGACGCTGGGAGATGGTACATGGGGGCTTTGTGTATCCATTATTGTGCATGTTTAACATTTACCAAACACTTTTTTAAAGTACATTCAGGAAGTGAAACTGAAGGTATATAAGTCCAGCCTCTGCTCAGCACTTGCCATCCCTGTGACATACCAGCCTCATCTAAAATGAAGCCACCATGGCGGGGTTTCTTGGGGGGCCGGTCATCATCTTCCTCTTCCTCTTCCTCATCATATTCTTCTTCCTCTTCCTCCTCCTCTTCTTCCTCGGGCTCTTCCTCCTTCTCACTGCCTGCTCCACTCCGCCGCTCCTCCTCCACCTGCAGGGTCAGATAGGGTTGGTACACCAGAGTTTTGTACCCTCAAATCCAGACACCATGCTCCCCAACCCCAAATCTGACCTCAGCTCTGCCTGGCCAAACACAGCCCCTGTGATCTACATACACACTCATTCACTCCGGCCAGGCCTCTCTAGCCATCCCCTCCCAGCGAGAGCACCACCAACCACCCAACCAATACCAGGGGGCTAACCCAGACTCCCTCCACCCCTATGTCTCCTTGCTAGCCTCCACCTGACCTTGAAATTGCATAGCTCTATGGGGCTTGGCCCTTGGCCCTTGTCTCTCTGCACTTTACACCTCCCCGGGCCATCTTGCCCACTCCTTTGGCCGTGGAAGACGTCTCTGTGTCAATGACCCATATCTGTTTCCAGTCCACAGTGCTCATCAAGGTCATTAACCACCTCTTGTTGCTAATTCCATGGACATTCTTTGGTCCTTACGTATGACACACTCATACCACTGACCACTCCCTCCCTTTAGAAATGCTCTCCCCTAGGTGTCTGTAACATCGAGCTCTCCTGACTTTTCTCCAACCCCTTTGGCTGCTCCTCTGCAGGGTCTTCTTACTCTGCTTGCCCTTCAAACACTGGCTTCAATCACAAGGCTCAGTTGAGGGCCCACTTTGCTTCTCTCTCCGTGCACTCTCTCCCTGGCCATTTTACCTTCTACAACCTCAGTTCCTCTCTCTGCAGAAGACACCCTTGTCTGTCTCTAGCCCTCCTTTTTTCCAGAACTAAAGCCCCCCATGTACCAGCAGCCTCCTGATGCCTCTGGGCTCTTCATACCCATCATGTCCCCTAGAACTGTGCTGGCCTTCTCTAGCTCCCATCAGGCACCAAATTCATGATCTTTCTGCTTTTTGAACTTCACCTCTCCAATCCATCCCTTCTTCCCCATCCCCACAGCCCCAAGCCTAGGCCAGAATGTTGCCCTCTAAAACCTGAATCCTTACCACAGCTTCCTTTCTCGTCTCTTGGCCTCTAATCCCTCTTTTCAAACCAGTCACAAAAGGCAGCGATCCATACAAAACCATGTTCACCCAACCGCAATCTTTTCCTTATTAACTTTATGACTTCTTCCTATGGCCAAATCAGCACAACCCGTTTATCTGATATTGTCTTTAAATTCACTCACATTTTAATTTAAGTTAAAAGAGCAACTTTTCTATGTTTTGAAAAATTTCTGAAGTAAAAACTTCTTAAAGGTTAGCTTGTCATAAATAGAAAGTAATCATAAAGACACAAGCAAAACAATGCTAAGTCCCAACACGATAATGTTCCTAAGGCCTGTCCTCCCTGATAAACAGAGACCAGCAAATTTCAGAAAGGTGTTCCAGACATGTAGCACCAAAGTGAAACTGTCCCTGACCCAATCAAAAGACAGGACATGGAAGTGAACTGAAAAGGAAATAGTTTCCTCACTAAATGAATCAATGTGGACGAAAGTGTTATCCTTATTCCACGTAAAAGCACCTCTCTTCATATCCTCCCCGCCCTAGAATGCACCCTATAATTTTAGGAAACCATGACCTAAAACATGAATCTGATCATTTGGTTCCCAGCTTAAAACATGGCTACAGCTTCCCTCAGCCCTTGGGTAAAGAACAAGCTCCTTAGCAGCCCAGACTGGAAGTGCACACTCTGCCCACTTTCATCCTGCCTCTTTGGGCGCCCTCTTCCAAATGCTAGGTCCTGGCCACACTGAACCACACTCTCTTGTACCACACTCTCTTACACTGTCCATTGTCCATGCTGGTCCTCTGTATAAAAAGCCATTCTGCTCTGCCTGTTGCTCATACTTCAATCATGCCTGTCCTCTCTCCGCCAGGGAAAGTCAGGCACACCCTCTGGGCTCACAACCCTCTGGGATTCCTCCACCACAGCACTGACAACTGTGAGCCCCCTGAAGGCGGGGCCCAGGATATTATCTCAACATCACCCAACCCAGGGCTGAGAACAGATGACTTAAAAAATATTTGCTTAATTCATAATCCCGGCCAGCCCACAAAATCCCACATTTTAATAACTCAAACTACAACAGGAGCACAGCCTGATTTATAGAAACCTTGTCATCACACCCCTGGTTCAGTCCCAGCAAAGCCTTCTTTCCAAATCTGGTTCCCCACTCCCTGAAGCGCTCCCCTTACTATCTTTGTTACTTCAGGTCTTGAACGTGCTCTTATGCCACCCATCCTCAGCATTCCCCCTCCACCCTGTCCCTCTGTTTATGAAACTGTCCACCCCACAACAGAAGGCTCCATGAGGGAGACAGTGATCCCAACATAACAGGAACTCAAGGAACACTTGTCAAAAATGAATGAATGAGCAGGTTACTACGGCTGAAAATAGTGAACCAGCTGATCCCCCAAATGTATTCATTATTTACCAATGTGGCTATCTATATGACCTTCAAGAACCATGCCAACATTTGGCTGTTTGAAAAGCCATCCAGTCATCTCTGGCAGTGAAGACAGGCTTCATACTGCACTCCTGCCTCACCTGGTGACAGCAGATGAGCCAGCCCAGTACGGTGTTAAGAGATATGAGAGCTGCACCATGAAAACCAGACTACCCCAGACAGGAAAAGGAAGCAGGGATCTTGGTCTCATTATCACTAGGGTTTAACCACAAGCAGTGAGTGTCCTGAAGCCATGAGTCAGAGACCAAGGACCCAGCACTACAGCTCGGAGAAAAGGCTCTTCCTGGCATCCTCCCACTTGCCCCACACCTCCACCACAATATCCTAATTCCTCCAACTCTTCTCTGGAAGCTGATGACTCCCCAGAGGGCACAAGGAATGACAATCAAATGCTTACAGAGGGCAAGCAGGCAACACTGAGAAGTAGAACACGTAAATAAGTGGGGCAGTTCAAGAGAAACCCATGCCATTCCCCGTCCACCTGTTTTCCAGAACGCAGGTATATGACATCTTTCCTTCTCTTAAACCTGCCACAAGACAGGCATGATGACAAACGGCAACTGACATATTCTGGGAACTGAAGAAAATTCCCAATTGTAAAGAAGGATGCCACTTTTTTGGCAAAGAGCAAGTGTGTAGAACAATCCTGGGTTTCTGGTTGCTGGCTCCTTCCATTTTCCAAGAAAAGCAGGAAATCTTGATTTTTACGTGAAATCACCCTTACAAGTGTTGGTAACTAACTTACAAAAATAAATCTTCATTTCTGTAGGTCAAATGAGACCCCTATAACCACTGTGTCATCTCTTCATTGATTAGTTTCTAACTGTTGTCTACGAAACTCCGTGAAAGCAAAGACTTGCCTTGTTCCACTCTCCCTCCAACACCTAGGATGTATCTGGGACACAGTGTAGATGCTCGAACATTTGCTCAACAAATGAGTAAAGTCAGAAATAAATAAAAGAGGGTAATAGTGAAAAAAGAATATTTTAAATCTGATATATTCCAGAAATGTTTGATATTTAGTTCCTGAAACAGTGCAAAGCCAGAGTGATTTTTTCAAAACATTAGATCACATCCCTCCTTTGCTCAAAATCTCATGGCTCCGACTCGCTCAGTTAAGAAAAACTTCTCATCACAGCCTTCAAGATCCTATATAATTTGGCTCCTGTTACTTCTTTGCTGCGCTCACTCTGATCCAGCCAAATTGGACTCCTTGTCACTTTTTGACCACCGCTGACATGCTGCCGATTTTGCACTTGCTGGTCCACCTAACTGCAACACTCTTCTTCCCTATATGACTCACTTTCCCCTCCCACAAGTCTTTTTTCAAATGTCACCCACTCAGACTCATCCTGATCACCCTATTCACAATGCAACAAGGACCCCCCTATTCCCATTCTCTCCTCTATTTTCCTCCAGAGTATCTTCTAACTTACTAAATGATTGACTTACCAGTTACGTTTCTTTACATTCACAATGGCAAAGATTTTTAAAATCTGTGTTGTTTACTGGTATAGCCCAAGGACAAAGAATTGTGGCTAGCACATAGTAGGTCCTAAAAATATTTTCGTGAAATGACTGCACATACCCGAAAGTAAGAACTAATAGCGAGTGCTTACTATGTGCCAGGACATCATTTGTCATTTCACCATACCTGCAGCATCCCTGGCCTCCAGCACCTACCCCTCTGCTTGATTTTGGGCTTGCCTGCTTCTCTCTCCCGACAACCTGGACGCTCCCAAAGGCCAGAGCTCACTCTAATCCCCTCTGAGCTCCCCAGGGGCCCTTCTGCGCTGGTCCTGCCTGCTCCCCTCCCCCCACCCCCACGCGCAATGCCACCCTAGTACTCCAGCCACAGACCTCGGCCTCCTCGCCGTCACTGCTGCGCTCGCTGTCCTCCTCAGAGAAGTTGCTGTCCTCGCTGTCCGACATCTTCTGCTCTTGCAGGAAAAGACGGCGGCCTCAGCGCATCCCACAATCCCAAACTCCACCCCAAGCCTCAGTTTCCCCGCCGGTTCTCCAAGAGAAAAAAAGCCCCTTGGCGCACTTCCGGCAGTCTCGTTCCGGCAACCGTGAACCCGAAAGGGGACTCCCTTACGCCACCTGCTAGACCTTCAGAGTCCCTGAATCCGGTCTCTGCACCTCCCTAGCTCTCGAGGACCCTCCGAGCCTGCTCCGTCAGCGTCCAACCACCCTCACCCTCCCAGTCCCACCTCCGCTTTCGGCACCAGCTGCTGTTCACACGACGCCTGGCTGGGACTGACGTATCCTCTCGCGAGAACCAACCGTTGGCCTCCCCTAACGCGAGATTTCCAGGGTTGTCCCGGCTACGCACTTCCAGGCTGCCATCTTGAGAGTGGCAGAGCTGTCTTAATGTAGGGCTCGGAGCCGACATCTTGGGAGGGTCAAAGGGTGGGAAAGTTATTTCCCCTTGAACCCGGCCTTTTCCAGCCAGGAGTAAGAACTTGAAATTTAGTCCAGACAACTAACGCGGTATGCCATGCCTTGAGGGACTGGGAATTAGCAAATAATAGCAAATTAGCAAATAAATCATGTTTTATTTCATGGACCCACTAAACAACAGTCCCCAACTTTTTTGCTCCTATGAGAATCTAATGCCGGATGATCTGAGGTGGAGCTGAGGCTATGATGCTAGAGCTGGAGAGCGGCTGCAAGTACAGGTGAAGCTTTGCTCCATCGCCCCGCTGCCCACCTCCTGCTGTGCAGCCGGATTCCTAACAGGCCACAGACCCATACCAGTCTGCAGCAACGGGGTTGGAGACTCCTGCCCTAGAAACATTCCTAGATGTTAGGTGCCCCTATTTTGTAGATGGGAAACTGAAGTCAGAAAAAATTAACTGGAAAATGGCAGTCACAAGATGCCTCCTCGAGTTTGGGTGACCCTCCCCATCCCAAACCCTTGTTTTCCTTTGCAGTGTCCCTAAGTTGATTTAAATGTACATTAATGTATTAGTACATAATTATTTGTCATAGAGGTGCAAAGGGGACCAGGCACAGGGGATAGATATAAAAAATTAACCTGATGGAAGGGAAAAAAATCAGAAGCTTTTAGAACACGTTGCTAAAGTTCCTTGCATAGGCATTGAGACACCTGGATCCAATTTACAGAAATTTAAAATACATTCAGATTAGCTACGGGAAACGTGGTGCAGTTAGGCTGGCAGCAGGCTTACAAGCAGCTATGAGAGAGAATATACACAACTGTGTCTCTGCATCAGCTCACACTCCCCGATCCCACAATCCCCCAAACTGAACCTAAACAGATTGGGAAAGGAACCCAGACAGGTTTCTGGGCCATACAGAAATGTTTCCCCTTCCTTAACATAACAGCTGTTTAAAATAGGAAGAGAGAGAACAGTTTTCCCCGGTTTATCAGTGGTTCTCAACTCTCAGCCCTGGCAGCACATCAGACTAAGGAAGATAAGAGAGAGATGCATAATAGCCCCAAACTGGAAACAGTCAATGTCTATCATGAGAACAGACAAACAAGCTGCAGCATATCCATGCAGTGGAATAGCAAGAAGCCACTGATGTGCACATGAATTTCAAAAACGTATGCTAAGTGAAAGAAGCCAGATACTAGGGTATGTACAAATGATTGCATTCATATGAAACTCTAGAGGATGCAAAACTAAACAGACAGAAAGCAGATTAGTGTGTGTCTATGACTGGAGGTGGAAACTGCAAAGGGGTGTGAGGGGATGCTTTGGGGTAGTGGAAATGTGGTAGCATGTTGTAAACGTTTGTCAGAATGCACTGAAATGGCTGCCTTTTACTTCATGTAAATTATACCTCAATACAGTTGATTTAAAAAATATAGACGTTCAGGATCCAACAGAGAGCAATTGTCAAATTCTCTGGGTTGGGCCTAGCCATCAGTATTCCTTGAAAGTTTTCTAGGTGGTAATTATTTGCAGCCAGGGATGTGAACCACAAGACTCCGTCCTTCAGGTGTGGGGATGAGGTTAAAAGCTATCTGTGCAGTGCTCTGTTCCTTCCTAGAAGAGGAGAGGAGGGAGTATCTGAAAGAGAGGAAGAACAATGGCAAGTGGGGGTAATTTATTCAGCCTCTTGCCCAGTAGGTCAGAGACTTCAGGCTTCAGATCTCACCTGATTTTCCTTCTTCTCACCTCTGCCCCTTGGCCCCTGGGGCTCCAGGAGTGTCCTCTGGCCTAGAAGGACAGGCTTAGGGTTTAGGAACTGGGGCTAGAGACCAAGTTTCCTCTCCCTCTCTCTGTCAGCTTCTTCAGGAGTACCAGGAAGTCAGCATCCTCCAAGGCTCATGCTGAGGGCAGGTGCCAAGCACAAGTCCCCTGTAATAACTCTAATAGTTTAGCCAGGAAGAAAGAGACAGGGCTCTGGGGATGTTCTTCACAGGGTAGACAAGGACCATGGGCTGTGACCCATAGCTGGGATCCCAGAGCATCTAGCAAGTGCTGTAGCCAGAACACAGCAGTCCTCACAGATGGGCCCTTCTCAAATCCAATCACAGTCAGCTCCAGCCGGAAGCAGCCTCGAGTGTCAGCAGCAAACACCTGTGGGGACAGAGCGACCTGGTGTCTCTGGGTAAGGGTAAGGGCCTGATCCCAAATCCCCACCATCAATGTTTCTGACTTGTGGCCTGGGACAAGCCCCTTCATCTCTTTGGGCGTCAGTTTCCTCATCTGTAAAATGGAGCTCTGAATAATGCCTATCTTGAGGGCTGACACTAGCCCTCACAGTATGCATTAAGTTAGGAAAAAAACGCTCCTTCCTTAAAACATATTCTAAGTGCTGTTTTGTTAGAATAAGATACTTTACTGCCATCTGCTGGAAATTGACAAATATGTTCAAGATGTGAATACCATACTTATAAATCCTCATACAGTGTATAACTTCACATTCATACACAGTGGCCCTGTCTACTTCACAGGGCCAGGGTGGAGACTAAATAAGCTAATATTTATTCATAAAGCATTTAAACCAGTACCTGGCACAGGGTAAGCACTGTTTAAGTGTAGCTATAATCATAATCATCATCCTTTGTCATTATGTGCCAATCACTGTTCTAGGTGTCAGAGACAGCAGTGAACAAAATATACTTGCTAAGGCTGGGGGCTGGGCCAGGGACTAACAGCCAGAACAGCAGCTCCATGGCCTCCTGCCTCCAATGGTCATGTCTTCCAAGCTTAGTGGAGTCTACCTGAACTTCCATCTTCACTAAAGAGCTAATGAAATCCTCACCAAGAGATCATCTGGGGTGTAGAGAGTGCCATCATTTTTGTTTCCATACAATTTTGAGGAAGGGCAGAGAATCATATCTCAGAGGGGGAGAGCCTGACCTTCCTCAAACATGTCCCTCACCCCACCCCCTTCTGCCCCCCTGCTGGCTCTCCCCTTCTCTCTCCTCACCAGTATCTTCATGAGGGCACCAGGAGGTAGAAAGGTTCCAGAGGGCAGAAGGGTGGTCCTAGGCCTCCCAAGGACCTTACCAGCAGGAGGATGGTCCAGAGTCCACATGGGCACCTTGCCCACTCCCAGTCTTTCTCTAGTCCTGGAAGCCAGAGGTACAGAGAGAGGGAGCAAGTCGGAAGATAAGTAGGTGAAGGGAACTGCCCCTGTCCACTTCCTGTCCAGTTTCACTCAACCCATATACATAGGGAATGCTCTCCAAGAGGCAGAAAAGCTGGTGACCCTAGAGTAGGGAGGGCCTAGGTCAGAGGACTCCCTGACATAACTGCCTCAAGGATGATAGGAGACTTAGCAAGGGTGTAAAGATCAGCCTGGAGACACTGGAAAGTTTGGAAGACTCCCCACTCCCCTATCAGGTCATAAGGCAGTACAGAGTATGGTATGAGAGTGTGTGCATCCTGTGGCCTGTCTTCTCACTGGAAAACACTGTGCTAGGCCTTATTCCGGTCTGCAGGTGCATAATTGGTGGACTTTGCTCTCCTTTCTACTTCTGTCTCAAGTACCCTGGAATTTCCATGACTGGCTTTACCTGTCTGTTTCTAAAGGTTGACCCCTCTGCCTCCAAATCTGTCACTTGTGTTTTCTAGGTCCATCTCTGACTGGCCTAGTGTCTCTCTTCTTTCTCCTCTCTTTTCCATTGGCCCCTTCTTTGTCTTTCTCCTCCATGTGCCCTCTTATGCTGTGTATCTGCCTGTGTCTCTCCAGATGAGGCTCTGGGTGCTCCTTTCCTCCCTCCCCCTATCCCTCTTTTGGAGCTGGATCTAGGCTGGGGATCCTCCCTCTGGCCCAGATTCACCCAACAACCTCGCCCTCCAGATACGTGGTAAGCCACCATACCCCTCTGAACCTTGGACCCCAGACCATGAGGCAACTGTAGACGCCCTGTAGCCCTGAGAGAGGAGCCCCTTGGCTGAGGAGGGAGCATCTTGGGGGGGGGGTTGAGGGTGGGTATGGGGGCAACCCAATCCTGAGGTTGTGCAGATGGGAAGGGGGCGCACTGGGAATGGAGAAAACTGTGAGGGAAATGGAGAAGTGATTTGAGGGACGTTGTAAAAAAGGGATTCTGAGGTAGGGACCCTGAAGGGGGATATTCTGTAGGCAGAATCTCTAAGGAGTAGAGGATTCCGAGGGAGGCAGTTGCTGGGGAAAGGAGACTCTGAGGGAAAGAAATTCCTGGGAATGGTAGATTTTGAGGGAGGGCGCTCCAAAAGGGAGGAGGATTTTGGGGAAAGGAGATTCTAGGGTGTGGTTCTGGGAACGGTGGACTGGGAGGAGAGATTCGGAAGGAGGCGGTTGCCAGGGGTAGTGGACCCTGAAGAAAGGAAGATTCTGGGAGGAACGACTGGGGAGAACCAAGGCCCTTGAGTGGAGGGAGATTCCGAGAAAGAGAGAATATGGGGTGAGGGACCCCAAGAGAGAGGTTTGGGGATGGACTTCTGAGAAGACAAGGATTCTGGGAAGAGGAGACTGAACGGAAGGAAATTCTGGTGAAAGAGAAAAGCAGATTCTAGGGGAGGGGGCTTTAAGGGAAAAGGATTCTGGGAAAAGACTCTGGAAGGAGGTAGGTTGCAGAGGGTAGGAGGACTCTGAATCTCGAATCCGGGAATCCTGAGTGACTTCTTGCTGTCATTCTGGAGGGAAGATGCTGATGGAGAAGGCTTTGGGGAGAAGAGGATCTAGAAGGGAGCAAGACTGCAAGTGGTGAAAGGTTAAAAAACCCTTCAGCGGTGCGTGAGATTTGATTTTTAGCAGGAGGGGTCGGAGGGAGATCATTAAAGAGCCGGAATGCAAATAAGAAACAGCAGCGACCAATGAAGGCCAAGGATGTGAAGAACGGCGGACCCTCGCTCTTCTGGGTCTGCACCCGACACCCTTAAGACCCCGCCCCTTCCAATCCTGGTCCCGCCCCTCTGTCCTCAACTTCCTGCCGCCAATCCGAAGTCCCGCCTCCTGCTACAACACTAGCCGTAAAGCTCCCTCCCGTCGCGTTGCAGCGCTCAGGGCGCCTGCGCAGACCCTGAAAAGCGGCCGGGTGGCTCTGCGCTTTCCTTTTCCGGTGTCGGCTTCGCGAGGTGAGGATCTCCTGTCTACACCCGCAGCAATGCCATCCAAGGGTCCTTTGCAGTCTGTGCAGGTCTTCGGACGCAAGGTGAGTCTGGCGCCCAATGGAAGGGGCCGAGGGAGGCCGGGGTCTGGGAGAGGCCGTTGGGCGAGAGGTCTGGGCTCTACGTGGGAGCGGAGGCCCTGAGCTCACGTGGCTCCGCTCTTTTTCCCCCTGGCTTCCCGCAGAAGACGGCTACAGCTGTGGCGCACTGCAAACGGGGCAACGGCCTCATCAAGGTGAACGGGCGGCCTCTGGAGATGATCGAGCCGCGCACGCTGCAGTACAAGGTGCTGGGACTAAGGACGGGCGTTTGGTTTGAGTGGAGGACTCTGGGACAGAGATGTTGAAATAAGCGGGTTCCTGGAGTTCGTTGATCTTGGAAGTTGAGGAATCTGGTGTCAACAAGTGGGATGTTGAGAAGCCGAGTTGGAGCCAGAAAAGTGGGGTGTTGGTGAAGGTGGGTTTTGGGAGGTCAGAAGATGTAGCAAAAAGCTTAAGTTTAGAAAGTGGAAACGTGGATGTTGAAGATTAAGAGGGTGCTTTGAAAATGGGTATTTGGAAGCCTGCTCGATTGCGGACCAGATGTTTTTGCATTACCAGACTTTTTACGATGTGATTTCTTGCAGTCAGTTAATGCGGGATGTGTCATCTTTACAACATACTGTTGGTTTCCAGGAGTCAATGTTTTATTCCTTAAAACATGGCTAAAGTAGGGTCTGAAAATTGTAGATACTTATTAAGTATTAAAAGAACAGGAGCAGAATTTGGTTTTGTTGTACTTGTCTGTGAAAAGGCTTCCTCATCCCTGTTGGGGCTTAAGTTTCTTCAGCTCAGAATGAGAAGAGATCAGAGTCTGATTTCTACCTCCTGTAGCCTGTGTTACTTGAGGCAAGTAACTTCTCTGTTTTGGGCCACCTGTAAAATGGAGATATATCTACCTTGAAGGAAAAATAGGACTGAGATTTTTAGTATAACATACAGTAAATATTATGGCTTACTCTTATTGACTGTCAGTTTGAAGGTTTTGTATGTGGAGCTTGTGTTGAGTGCTGGGGACACATTAATGACTTAGGTGGTCCCAGGCTCCCAGTCCAGTGGGATAGACAGACTGGATCCAATATCAGACACTGCTCCAGAGTAGTGGAATGGGGGAGCCCAGAGAAGGCCTTGCAGTGATAGCCCAACCCTCTTCCACTAGTGGAAGAGGCCAGTGGTGGCAGAAGCTACTTAGGAATAAGGATACTTGGTGAGGTGGCTCAGCTGCCCAGGTTGTGATCTAAAATCCTGTCGTGTTCCCTGTTCCTGTAGCTACTGGAACCTGTTCTTCTTCTGGGCAAGGAGCGATTTGCTGGTGTGGACATCCGAGTTCGCGTGAAGGGTGGTGGTCACGTGGCCCAGATTTATGGTGAGTCCTAGGAATTGGGAACATGGGTGGGAGATGGCGCTGAAGGTCATGCCCTATGACCTTCACGAAGGTGATGTACCTTTTTGTGTGTTTTTCACAGCAATCCGCCAGTCCATCTCCAAAGCCCTAGTGGCCTATTACCAGAAATGTGAGTAAGAAAATGTGGCCTTCCCATTGGGTGGGTTGGGGCAAGGTACTCCAGAGTATAGGAGGACGCTTCCATGGTTATCTACATCTCTGCCTCATTCCTCATTTCCAGATGTGGATGAGGCTTCCAAGAAGGAGATCAAAGACATCCTCATCCAGTATGACCGGACCCTCCTGGTAGCTGATCCCCGTCGCTGCGAATCCAAAAAGTTTGGAGGTCCTGGTGCCCGTGCTCGTTACCAGAAATCCTACCGATAAGCCCATCAGGGTTCACCTTTATAATAAATGGTGGTCATGGGATTTGAGGTTTCAAGGGTGTGCTGTTTTGTGGTAGTTCTTTGAAAGGAATTCAGGAGGTACGCCCAGCTCACTGCCAGTCTGGATTTTAAGCCTTTCCAGAAGCCACCACTCTGGGGTTAGTGTAGGTGGGTGGAAAGGCAGGCAGGAGCAGACTGGTCTGTCTCCCCGCACTTTCAGTAGAGTCCATTGTGAGCACAGCTGAGATGAGGGGGTTCTGGGCCACTGGAAGCCTCACAGGGTTGGGGTGTGAATTCCCCATGACCAACTTCATCCTTTAGGATGTCAGCACTACTTTTTGAGGAAAGGCCTGCCATGGCCTTAAAGCAGATCCCAGTTATGCTCAGTAACTGTGCTTCAGGGACTTGCAACATGGCTCTGAGGACTTATTCTGTTGTGCCTGATATGTCATAAAAGCCAACATATAGTGGGCTCTCAGTTGCTACCATTGGACCATAGTTGATAGAATGTTTTCATTGTTGAAGAAAGTTCTGTAGGATGGCACCAGAATAACATACAGTTGGAATATGCAGGGGATTGGTTCCAGGACCCCCTACGGATACTAAAGTCCAGGGATGTTGAAGTCTCTTAATTGTCCTTCTGTTTCCAGTGCAGAATTCTGTGCAGACACAGAAGGCCAACCACAGGGAGTAAGTGTTCTCTTGTAGGTTTTTAGCTGACAGATCTCTGTAATAAAAGACGGATTAACAAGAGAAAAAAGTCTTAATGACATGTAGTTCCCGAATACATGGAAGAGATTCTGGAAAACTGTAGCTCACCAAAATGGCTGAACTAGCACCTTAAATACCATCTTCAGTTGAAGACAAAAGATATTAGGGGTGGGGGGAGTCACTTAACGGGACAAGCATAGTAACCAAGGGTAAGGTTATGCAGATGTTCTGCACTGATGAAAGTTTCTAGTGATATAGTCCTTCCTGGTGCAGGGAGGGAGACATCCTGACGAATGGAGACCACCTTAGGAATGTAAATGCCTTTTTTACAGGGGGTTACCATTAGAGTTTCTGGCTATGCTTTTAAAAAATTAACCAGCCTATAATCCTTATGCCAAATAGACATATTTTGGGATGTTCAAGTCATATTTTGGGGTGACAAATTTTTCCTCGATAGTTCATAGGCTACAAGCCTATGGCATGTTACTATATCAAACCCTATAGGCAATTATAATGACAGTATTTGAGTAATGCGTTGTGCTACATTACAAGGGCTGTCAGGAACAAGGCCTTCTCAGATCCCTTTTAATCTTAGGGGACAACCATTGTGTGGCCTGTCCTTGGACTGAAGTCATGCAGTGCTTGACTGTCAAGTTCTTGAAGAGTGTAACTGATAGAGCGCCAACCAGGTGCCAGGCTAAACACTTTTAGATATATCCACAATATCCCTGCTAGGTTGGTGACAGGCATCTTCATGTTACCAAATGAGAAAGTGAGCCTAGTGGCAAAACAAAATGCAGCTCGCCAAGTTTTGCATTTTATTAGCTTGAGTGAACTGGGTTTTGCTGGCATTAACTTAGGCATTCCAAGGAGGGCAATGGGCACCCAACCTTTTTGAGTCTGATTTATGTAGCTCTAAAGGCTTACATCAGGCATGCTGCAGACCAAGAGGCATTCCTGTGGCGGCAGCGGGGCTGGGCCACGAAGCAGAGGTAGGAGTTGGGTGGCTAGGAGGAATGGAATTCGGGCAGAGGCCAGAGGGGCTGAGGCAAAAACCTGGTGCCCATGGTTTTCCCACAGGGCTCAGAGACCCTCTTACTGAGGCTCCTGGCTCCTTTCCAGAGGCACAGCTGGGATGCATCTGGAGAAGCTGAGGGGACTTGCCTCCTTGCTGCTCCAGCCTTGCAGTAGACAGCCCCTTCCTCCCTCCCTGACGCCTCCTCAAATACCGGGAATTCCGGTGCCGCCGGGAGCCCAGGCCAGGCTGGGAACTTTCCTTCAGCTGGGAATGTGCAGCTGGGGGTGGAGGAGGCGAGGGCCAGTCTTAGCCCTGACCTTGGGGAGGCTGCTGTGCAGCAGGCCCCAGCCTGGTGAAGGGCATGGTAACCACTTCATAGATAACAGTAGCCAGCCACAAAATTTACTGAGCCAGACCTCTTCCGGCTACCTTAATCAGGGCCCAGCACAGGACAGGCACTCCACCGCTAAGGAGTTCGGCTCGGCTGGGCTGGGCTCCCAGGATTGGAGGCTCAGCTCCACTGTTCCTGTGACCAGACAAGTCCCTTATTCTCTGTGCCTTGGTTTCCTCATCACTAAAGTGGGGATTAAAAAACATCCTTACTTGCCTTTTAGGGCTGCTGTGAGGACTCGGTGAATGAGTTCATGTAGTGACTAATGCCCATGGTATGCAGTTAGTACCCAATCTCAGCCTTTTTTGCCATTGTTAGCCGAATGCTAAAACTTCAGATTCCTGGCCTCCTGCCTGGAGAATCTGACCCCATCGGCTGGGCTAGATCCTGGAATCTGTGATGTCTCAGTTAGTCAAAGGCGAAAACACCTTTGGGAAGTGAGGATGTGCTCACCGAATCTTCACAATGATCCTACAAGGCAGGTACTGTCGTCCTCATACACACAGGAAAAGGCAGGCTCAGAGGGAGGTTACATACCAAGTAACTAGAAAAGTTGGGACTTGAACTTGGCCGTGACACTAGTACCTCAGAGAATTCCAGAGGTTAAATAAGATGTGCTCTAGCACAAGAGGTTAAGCATTCAGTGAAAGAAGTTAGCATTACTAAAGAAACTTAAGTTATGCTTCACTGGGCATGTCACGGCTGGGAGGGGGCAGCAGGATCCTAATATAAAAGCCTTGGTCTCTACAACCTTTTTTTAGTGGGGAGGGGGGACACCAAGGCACCGTAGAGGCCTCAAACGAGAGGGGGTAAAGGAATCTGATATGTGGGGGGGTGGGCACAAGAACGTAATAGGGGCCATCAGACAGACGGGGGGGGGGCAGACTTCTCAGAATCTTGAACTTGTTCCACAGTAGCATGTAACTGTCTCTGTTCTGAAGTACCAAGACCCAGCAGAATCCAACTAAAGATGATGGTTGAGATGGTAGGATGGATGGGTTGATGGATCATGAGGTGATTGTGTGAATGAGATGTATGATTGAGTAGACAAATACGGAGAAACAGGTGGACTAATGGAGAAGCTGGATAAAGACGGACAAGTAGGATGATGGATGGATGGATGGAAAGAGTAATGGAAGCTAGATGGTGTAGGCTAATGGATGAGAACAGAGATGGTTGAATAAATCAAGGCATATGGGTGTGATGAGGGACTGGACAGATGGACAGACAGAGATGGATGGAGGGATGGCTGGGTGGATAGATGGGTGATGGTGGGACACATGAACCGCATAAATTGCTAAGGGAGTGAATTTCTACGAGAAACGAAGCTTCTCGTCTTTCCCAGATGGGCATCAAGTAGTTCATAAACCCTCTGCAATCATAGAACAAATTGTAATGGGTCCAGTTTCCAGTAATTCTCAAAGGAGTTTGAGATTCCCCAGATTTTTAGAACCACTCATCTGTGTTGTGCCAGACCCTCCCATTCAATGTTGTGTTGTTATCCCCCACTATCTCCAGAATGGGAAAAGAGACAATATTATTTCATAATATTAACAAAATATTAATGACATCCCCTTCCCAATCCCTGTTGAGTTAATCAAGGTAAGTAAAAAGGACCCCTTGCCAAAGCAGATCTCAGGAGCTGGAAAGCTGCGGCAATTTTTAAACCTGTTCAGTGTCTGGACTTCCGGGTAAAGTTCTGAGGCTCTATGGCATTTGGTTGAAGTCCTTGCTTTTCAAGAAGCCTGATATCCTGGCTCACATGTGGAAAGGGGCATCAGGAGCCCCCTGGGCCCTGTGAAGGCCCACAGACTCCTGGGTAGAGGCCAAGAGAGCTGGGTGGTTCAACCTGACCTGGGCCTTGGCTGGCCGCAGCCGCCCACCACCCCCGACGTGGATGTTGACTGTAGTGGCATAGCTGAGACTCCTGGCTGGGGGTGGTGGGGGTTGGGGCTGGGGAGGTGGTGAAGGTGCCCGTGATGTGGGGGCAGAGGACGACCAGGGACCCCGGGAGGCTAGGGGGGCCTCTCCTCCAGGCCCTTGCCGCCGAGCCAGGCTCTGGCTGATGTACGAGGCTGCCAGGTATCTTGAGAGGGCAGCTGCACTGGGGCCCAGGAGCTGACGGGTTGGGAGTCGGGGACTGTGGGGCGGAGTCAAGTCTGAAGACTCTGACCTGGCAACATGAGAGACCAAGTGGCCTCCTGGTTTGGACAAAATCACGGTGGTCTGAACTGAGGTGGAGGATAGGCCCCGAATGTCCTGGGAGCCTCCTTGCTCAGGCGAAGGCGTGGCTGCTGGAACACGGACCTCTGTGAAGCTCTTCTGCTCCAACAAAGGTGTCAGTTTCGGGACCCGGAGGTCTGTGAGGCTTTGCCCCTGAAGCAGAGGTGCAGCAGCAGGCCCGTGCAGGTCCGGCAGGCCTCCCTGCCTGGGCAAAGGCGGAAGGGCCTGGACGTAGGTGTCCAGGAAGCCTTGTGCCTGGGGCAAAGCTGCGGCAGCTGGAACCTGAATGTCTGGGAGGTCCTGGGGCAAAGATGGCGGCGCGTTGGCTGTGTTCTGACGGTCTAGGTGGCCTCCATGTGCAGGAAAAAATGAGGTAACCGGGACCTGAACGTCTGGGAGGTTGTGCTCCAACGGCAGTGGGGTGTTGGCTGGGACCTGATGGTCCAGGCTGCTTCTACGCAGAAACCAAGGGCCGACGGCTTGGCTGCAGACAGTGTCTGGGGACTGAACATTTCTGGAACCTCCGTGCTTAGCTAAGAGGGTGCTGGTCGGGCTCTGGCCTTGCTTGGGCATAGGAATGGTGGCGACAGCCATGACATCAGAACTTCCCTGCACGGGTAACGCTGGGGTGGCGGAGGTCTGGCTGTCCATCTGGCATTCTTGCTGAGGAGAACACGTGGTCACTGCAAGCTGTATATCCACGTGGCCTGTACGCTCAGGCAGGTGAGTGGCAGCTGGAACGTGGACTTCCAGCTGGCCTTCTTGATCAGGGAGAGCTGTGACCGCTGGAACCTTGACATATGGGGGCCTTCCTGCTCGGGCAAAGGTGTGGGGGTTGGAATCCGGATGTTCCAGAGGTCTCCTTGCTCAGGCAAAGGGACAGCAGCTGGAACCTGGATGCCCTGATGGTCTTGCTCAGACGAACTGGAAACATCTAGACCCTGGCCATCCAGGCAGCCCCCTGGCTTAGACAGACATGTGGCAGCTTGAACCTGGGCAGCGGGGCCCAGGGGGACAGATTCCTGGGCCAGGGTCAGTGGGAAGGCCAGCTCACACACCAGCACGTGTCCAAAGGCAGGCAGGGGCCCTGTGTGCAGAGAGAGAAGGATGCAGTCAGGACTGGCGCCTCGGCATGGGCGATTTCTGCCGACCACATTCCTGGACCTCACCTGGCTCGGCCTGCTCTCGGGGCAGGCAGGGCGACAGCTGGGGCTGGGCCAGAACCCGCGGCCGGCGGCGGGAGCGTTGGCTGAGGCCCGTGTCTCAGCTCGCTGCATCTGCTGGATCCGCTCGCTGTAGAGCCGGGCCAACTCCCGCACTCGGGATGCTGCCCGCTCTGCACCTGGCGCTCTGGCCTTCCCGCTCCCTCCGCCCAGATCCGAATCTTCCAGAATCAGCAGTGGCTCTGGGAAACCTGGCCGGGCCAGCTGCCCCTGCTCCAGAGCCTGCCAAGCACTCCGGATTTCTGAGCAAGAGCGGAATTCCAGCTCCTCCTGGAATCGCTGATCTCGGGCGCCGTCCTGGGGCTGGAAATCTGAGGACACCTCCTCTTCGGTCTCCTCCTGACCTGCCCTGCTGCCTGAGGAGGGCTCTCCCAGTTCTCTCCTGCTGTCTAGAGCCTCAGCCGGCTCCCGCAGAGGCCCCTGCAGCCAGGAGTCACCAGGAAGGGCGGGGGCACTGGGAAGGCCAGGGATGTCTGAGATACTGGAGATGGCTGGAAGGCCGGGCATTTCAAAAACACTGGAAATGTTGGAGAGACTGGGAAGGCGGGGAGTCTGGGGAATTTCGGAAAGGCTGGGTATCTCAGGGAGGCTGGGCACAGCAGGATTTCTGGTCAGGCCAGGAATGTCGGGGACTTCAGCTGCACTGGAACTTTCGAGCCCCTCCAGTACATGCAGAGGCGAAGGGCCCCGTTCGTCCACCTCCAGCTCTCCCTCCTCCTCCTCTTCAGATGAGTCCCGGCTGGGCAGGGCTGGGAACGTGAGGTTTTGGCCGTTGTCCGGCACCTGGGCATCTCCGAGGAATGTAGGAATGTCATGGGGCGATGGCTGTAGTGGGGCCTGGGGAAGAGGCCAAAAGTGTCAGGGTGTGTTGGCCACCCTTGGCCCCCCATCTGTGCCTGCCCAAGCTGAGAGCCCCAAGGACGCTGATGGGTCGCCCAGCTCACCGCTGCATCTCGGAGGCCTCTTTGATTCAGCAGTTCCAGGATTTCTTCAGTGATTGAGGTCCCAGGGGGGTCCAGTGTGGGGGGTCCAGTGTCTTCTAGGTCCTCAGGGGGTCCAGAAGCTGGACCTGGTGGCTGAGGCTCTAAGGGAGGGTAGAGCTCCCCTCACTGCCAGCATGCTATGAAGAAGGAAAGGATGGAGGACAAGCACCCGGGGCCCTCAGCCTCCTCTTCTCTCAGATGGAGGACCCAACCCCCAGCCCCCAGGAGGTTAGAATTCAAGCTCCCTCCTTCCTCCATCAGACCCTGGAGTCTGGGTCTCCAGACCCTGTCCCAGGATATTTCTTACCTTGAGTTTAGGCTTAGCTGGGGATGGAGAGATGAGAAAGAGTGAGAGTAGCAGTAAGTGATACTCCTTATAACTGATGAGCTGCCCCTATCGCCCCTCCCCCACGAATACTGGGCAGCCGGTGGGAAGAGATAGACAGACAGCCAGGGCTGGACCCAGCTAGGCTGGGCGGTCACTTACCATTCTGTGGAAACACAACATAAGGATCCTTCGCTGGCTCTGAGGGGAGGACGAAGCGATGTCAGGGTCCAGTTCCAACCCCAATCCCCAGTTCCCAGGTGAAAGGGACTCACCAGACTGTCTGCGGCCACGGCGGGTAATGGAAGGGCCTGGAGACGGAGCTGTGGGACAGACAGATCAGAACCCCATTATGAGTCCAGCTCTAGGCTCCTGGGGGAGGAGGGGGCTGCATGTGCAATTCCGGAGTCCTGGGGGACAAGTAGGGAGTGGGACTCAGGATTCCATGTCCTTTACCTGTGTTCCTACGTCCAGGGGTGAAACTTCTAGCATCTCGAAGTCGGGGAGACCCAAGTGGGGGTGTTGCAGGCTCTGGGACAGACTTACTTTTAGGAGCACCTGTGGGGAGAGATTTGCAGCTAATCCACTTTTTCGTGGAAGTAATCCCTCTCTCCTTCCACCCCTCCAAACCCGAAGCCCCAACTCACAGTGCAGGCTGTTTTCAAGGAGAACTTGTTTTGCCTGAAAGAGACGATGAGGGTTGAGGAGGCTGGCCAGTCTCTGAGCACCCTAGGCAGTCCCATTCATTAATGGGTACTGCTACGCGACAGGCGAGTTACGTGAGTGATGACAATGACTCCTCAGCACAACCCTACAACGTCGGCACTATTATTTCTCCCAGTGAGGAAACAAACCAGAGGTTACGTTCCTGGCCCAAAGTCACAAAGCAGGGACATGATGGAGGTGGGAGTCAAACCCAGACAGCCTGCAATTCTGTTCTAAGAGAGTATCCCTGTGCCTAGGGTCTCCCAGTACTAAGTCGGTAGGGAGCTCCAGGACCCCGAGGGCCCCCAGCTGTGACGAGAGCTGTACCTTGGCCGGGATGGAAGCGGGGTGGTTCTCAAAGAAGAGGCGCTGGAGACAGTGAATCCACAGTCTTTTCTCTTCTTGGTTCTTGGCCTGGGGAGGGGGCGGTGAAGGTGGTCGAGAGCCAGGTGTGAGGCCTTGGGGCCAGAGGGGACCCTGCCCACCCAGACCCACCCTGTGCTCACCTGGAGCAGGTGCCTGTGCTTAGGAATGGTCAGGTCAGCCACCTTGAACCCCAGAGGGTCGCGAGGACTCTCGCTCACACTCAGGTTGCAGCACTGGATGGGGGAACAGACAGGGACGCAGGCTGAGCCCCTGGACTCAGCAACATGCCCCTTGTATGAGGGTCTCTACCCCCTAGAAAGATGTGCCCAGTGTGGTTGTATGGAGGGTCCCCTTTCCCCCGCTGACCCCATCAGGCTGGGCTCTGTTCGTCCTTGCCCGCCCTCCCCTCCCCTACCCCCCTTATCTGGAGCATGAAAATGTGCCTCCCCCATCATGACTCTTGCCTGGTGGGCAAACCCAGGTTCTCCCCATCCAGGGCCCACATCCCCCCCCCCCCGCCCTGCCACCCGGCTCCACATTCTGCTGGCCTCGCCCTCCTTACTATACTTTGCCCCATCCTCAGACCCAAGAAAATGTGGCCCTTTTAAGCCAGTTGTCCCTTGCAGAGCCCGTCCCAGCCACCCCTTTGGGCATACAGGTGTAAGTGTATAGAATAAATGTGCAGATAGATAACATTCCAGCCCTGTCCCCACCCCCAAACTCACGAAGATGTGGCCCTTGTAGGTGTATTCTGGCCCCCGACGCTTGGCCACCAGCAGCATCCGTGAGAACAGAAAGAGCAGCCGCTCACCCCCTCGAATTCGGGGGCCGCCCCCTCCACCACCTCGGAATGAGCCCTCCAGCACCAGCTCCCCGAAAGCACTGAGCTCCGGGCCAGTCCAGCCGCCCAGCCGCCGCTGCACTTCCTGCTGGGACCCACCAGGTGCGCCGGCGGACACACCAGTGGGCAGCACACACGCACCAAGATGACAGGGTCAGCGACCCGGACAGTGCTGTCCGAGCCCACCCTCCAAGGCCAGCCGCGAAAAGCCCCCGTGCCACTCCTCCCATCCAGCTGGCCCCGCCCACCTGGAGGCGCGTGGCGTGCTCCTGCTTGCGCTTCATGTCGTTGATGTACCAGGCGACTGCTGTCATGGACACGATGGCCTCTTCCACCATCTCGCGGCCCCCGCCACCTGGGCCGTCGACCCAGTGCTTGCCTAGCTCCTGCGGGGAAGCCACCAGGCACCCAGAAGGGGAGAAGAAACAAGAGAATGATGATAATGACAAGAAACAGAAATATAAAGGTAGGAGCAGAGATGGAGACCCAGAGATGGAGAGAGACAAACGGGCAGGGAACAAAGTGGAATCAGCTGCTGCCAGTCCCCACTGCCAGCAAGACCCTATCCTGAGTGCTGGCCCAGTGTCTAGGGACCAGATGCCTCCCCAGGCCTTGCCCAGCTCATCCTGGGTCCACCCTCCAGATGCAGCACTAGGTGGTCCATGGACAGGACCTTGCCCCTCCCCAAGTAGCACCCCCCAAGGGCCACAGCGAACCTGCAGCAACAGGTGGTACTTGAGGATGCGCTGAACAGGTTTGAGCAGAAAACTCTGCAAAGGCAGTGAGTGGTGGAGCTGGGCCTGGCGCTCCTGCAGCCACAGGGCTGCTGGCGGAGACAGCGACAACTCTCGGAGCAGGGCCAGGGAGCTGGGGGCACAGTGCAGGTCAGTGGGGGGCCAGCAACTCCAGTGGGCTGGGCTGGGAGGAGCCAGGGAGTGGCTAGGTTCAGGAATGACCAGGGGCTGACGGGGGTCAGGGGCAGGTTGGGGCGCGGTCTGGCAGGGATCGGAGCTGGATGGGGTTGGGGGGAGGGATGTTGTCTGGCACATCAGCTCGTGGCCACGTCCTAGGGCCACTCACCTCGGGTAGTTCATGCAGTACAACGTGTAGATGTCGAAATCCTCACTCTGTGGGTAACGTGGGCGTTAGGAAGACCTCAGACTCCCCACAGTCCCCCTCCAGCCCAGTTCAGGCCTGCTCCCTGCTTACCCAGGTTTAACCCTGGCCAACTCACCCTCTGCACAAAGCACTCCGCAATGCCCCCTGCACTGCTGCTGCCCTCTAGGTCCTCCAGGAGCTCACTGTGGGGAGAGGGAAGGGTGAGGGACCGCCTGGCCCCCCAGTACCACACAGTGAAGGGCTCTAGGAGGTTGGGGGCTTGGTGGCTGCCAGGATCTCTCAAGGGGATGTCATGTCCGGGGGGGTCCGCTGACCGCTAACTGAGACATCACAACCTGTTCAGACTTTGTTGGACAGTGTCGTATTCCTTGGCCTGAAATCTTGTCACAGCTGGCCTGAGCCTGGGTGTCTCGTGTCATGACCCAGGGAGAACAGTGTCATAACCCTTAGATCCATGATGATCTTAAGATCCTGTTGTGATTGAGATCTTGTGAGACTCTCAGACCTCCTGCAATAATCTTAAGGTCTCATTAAGATACTCAGGTGTCCTGGTTCTTGGAGTCCAGTGTTCCCCTCACTGGGGGCCAACCATCTAGGTTTGTCCAGGACTGAGTTCCCCAGGACACAAATGCTCACACTGTCATGATCTCGAGGCCCCGCCTGAGCCTTGGATTCATCCTCTCCCACGCCTGACACATCCAGATGTCTGCACTTGTCCCCATATTTGGGCCTCATCCGTGTCCTCACTCTCCATTGTGACCCCTGCTGAATGTGGCGACAGCCCATGGGCCAGCCTGGACAGGGCCCTGTGCGGCTCCAAGCTTTGGGTTAGGACACAGCCTGCCTCCCCAGGCCCACCAGCCAGTGCCCCTGACCTGCTGAACTCGTAGATGTCCTCGATGTTGGCAAACAGCGTGCCCACCTGCTCCGCGCTCAGCCCCAGGACCCCGCCATCCAGCAGGGGGCCCAGGAAGTCCTGTGGGGATGATGGGGGTTACAGGGGCAGAGAGGCTGGCCTGGGTCCCCACTGCACTCAGATGCCCTCCTGCCTCACCTCCACGATGCTGCGGAGGTCCCGGACATAGGCCCGCTCTGTCTCCACGATCTCACGGGCCACACGCTCCAGCCTCGAGGGTTTTGCTGAACTTGGGGTCCCCACAGGGGACAGATGGAGGCGGACGGGGGGCCCTGGAAGGGGCTCTGGCCTGGAGGCTGAGCAGGCAGGGGTGGGCCCCAAGGCCGGGTCCCCCTCAGAGCCCACTGTGCTCAGGGACGTGGAGCTCCCAGAACCTCGAGGGGAGGCCATGGCAGGGTTTGTGGATGCTGCTGGGGGTGTGGGGCAGGAGGTCAGCAGTTCTGCCCCACTGAGTGAGTGCCCTCAGCCCCCACACTCACCCACGCCTCATCGTCTTTCCCACGGCTCCTTTATCCTCTCCCCACTGCGCTGCCTCGGTCCAGTCCTGTCCTCACCCATCAGGGTCCTCTCTGAGCTTTTGGCCTCTTCTCTAATCCACCTCCATGTATCAGTCTGGGAAATCTTTATTAATTTGCCCATCTGACCCTGTCACTCCCACGAGTATAACTCCTTCACACCCTCAGGATAAAGTCCAAACTCCTCAGGTCCAAAAGGCCCTATGCAAGGTGGCCATTAGAGACCTTTCCAGTCGTTACAGCCACGCCACTTCTTACCCTCAATATCCAGTCACCCTTGGCTTCTTACTCAAATAGCCTCCTCTTATCTCTGGGCCTTTGAACCTACAGTTCCTTCTATGTGAAATACTCTCCCTTGTCTCTGCCATTCCTTCTAATCTTTCCATCCTCAGTTTAGATGTCTCCTCCTCCAGGAAGCCTCCGCTGACTCCCAGATCAGACTCCCACAGCCCCTGGTTTTCCTCATCCCAGCTGGAGACCACTCTGCCCTGGACTACCCCCTCTGGACTGCCACTGTCTAGGGGATGGATCCATCTCCCCCAGCAGACTTGGGGCTCTGGGCAGGCCAGGCTGAAGCTGTCTTGGTCACCTCGTGTAACCAGCATTGCCAACACTGGGCCAGACACAGAGGCCTGCATGGTTTTGAATGAAGGCGCGAATGCCCAGAAGACTCGGCCCCTCGCATGCTCACCTGTCTGAGTCTCACACACAGTGGCACAGTCACACACTTCACCTCTGCGACCCGGGCTAAGGCGAGGGCTGGGTTTGGACAGGCTCAGTCCACCGGCTCCCTCGGGCATAGCTGAGTGGCTCTGGGCTTCTGCAGAAAAAGACCCTCTTCTTAGGTATCAGAACCCCGCAGGCCACCCTGCGGCCCACACTTACAGACTGGGGGCTAAGAATTTAGGAGTGGTGCGGTCTAAATCCAGAGAGGGGCCCTTGGGAATGACTCACAGGTCAGAGGCACAATGACAGAAAGAGGGAAACGACAAACGGTAACATAAAGAAAAAGACCAAAAGGTTGAGACAAAGAAGAGCAAAGAAAGCAAGAGTCGCGGAAGCTACGAGTCTGGTCTGTCTGGGGCCAGAGGCTCAAGGATCCTGGGAACGGTTGGGCTCTGGCTGGAGCCTAGGGCGAGGGGCAGGGCTGGGAAAAGCCGTGGGCGGGAGGCCGCGGGGTCCCAGGGGAGGGCGGAGGAGGCTGGGGGACCGGATGCCAGGGTCCTGCACACGGCTCCCTCCTCCATCGGGGGCTGCGAGTTGGGGCTCTGGCCCAGAGCCCTCGAACCCCTCCCCCCTCCAGTCAGTCCCTCCACGATCCGCTCAACTGTCCCCACCGCCGCAGTCTGGGTTCCCAGCGCCGTCATAGACCCCGTCAGCCCCCAACTCCCGCCGGCGCCTCCGCTCGTCCCCCGCCGGCACGCCCCCTCATTGTTCGGCGGCAGCGGCGCCGCCCCCTCCCCCAGCCCATCGGGGCCCCTCGCTTCCCCCCTGACCTTCTGGGGAGTCTCCAGCCCCAAACCAAGGCAGCCCAGTTCCTATTCGACCCCAGCGCGGTCCCCGGGGAGGCGCAGAGACAAGACTCCTGGGTCTCTGCAAGTTAGGGGCGTGAACTTCGGGCTCTCAGGCTCCGGTAACCAGAATCCGAGGTCTCTTGGAGAATGCCATGCAGCGGTACGAATTTCTTGGTCCTCTAAATGGAAGATGCGAGGAGCCTCGACTCTTGAGTCTCAGATGGGGTTGCTGGGGACGCAAATTCCTGAGACTTCTAGATAGGGCCGTAGGCAGCCCGGGTTCCTGAGTTCCCCAAACTTTAAGAGCAGGAATTAAACCATCTCCAGGAAGGAATGTAGGACAGTCCCAAATCCTTGGGTCCCCTTGAAGTAGAGGGCGCTTCTACCCAAAACAGACTGGTTAGGGCGCTAGGAGTCCATAACCCAAATTACTCCAACCCTGGGAGTCTTGAGCTCAGATTTCTGGAAACCTCTGGACGGAATCTCCGGTCTGGGATCCTAAATTCTTCAAACCGGGGTGCAAGAAGCTCGCCCTCCAGGGTTGCGCGGGGCTGATGTCCCGGACTCCTGGCTCCTCCAGGAGGGGGCGCTGGGCGCCTGGATATCTGGGGTCCTCTAGCCTGGACGCGGCGGCCTGTGCTTTGGGGTCTCTCAGGAAGCGATGTAGAGATTTGGGACGCCGGAGTCCGCGACTTTGAACCCCTCAAACTCCAAGATGAGTGGCACCAGGCTCCGGAAGCGGCGGCGGTACCACATCTGCAGCGAGAGAGTCTGGTCCCAGCTATGGGCGGGGGTCGGTTGCCTGGGGCTTCCCCTCCCCCCAGCCGCCTGGGCTCATATCCTGTTCCCGCCCGCGGGGGGGAGGGGCCGCCTTCCGGCCGGCCAGCGAGCAGAGGGTTAAAACCCCACCTCCTCCCTGTGTTCTGAATATTCATGAGAAGGCGAGTCCCAGGCAGGCTCCACCTCCACATTCCAAAAGCCTCGCGGACTTTTCCCTTTTACAGAAAGAGCCCTCGAGGCGTGAGAATCCGGAGCTGGTCACGAACTTTCTCCTATTGGCCAACCAAAAGATTACTATTTACATATACAATATAAGGTGGAGCTGTCCAGCGAGGTCACGTGGACACGAACGACTGAAGGACCCCGCGGCGAAAGGGTGCGGCCGGAGCTCCAGTGGCGCAATCGGTTAGCGCGCGGTACTTATACGACAGTGCAAGCGGAGCGATGCCGAGGTTGTGAGTTCGATCCTCACCTGGAGCATTTTTAACTTTCTTTCGTCAGTTTTTATGAACTTACACATTTTCCAAATCAACTGAAATATCTACATTACTTATAGTAGTAAACATTTCCATCTTAGAGTTTTCGGGTTGGAAAGACTCCAGGAACTCCGGCGATGGTCGGATAGGGAGTCTTCTGTATTGTGGGCTGTTCTCTGGGACGATTTCCATCATGGCCGCCAGAGGGTGGTATCGCCTCTTGTATGGATGCATATTTAATTGGGTCTGCAAATCTGTTTAAGACCTGTCTAATGTAACAACAGGCTGTGGATCCTCCGTAAACCGGATGTTTCTGCCTCTTTCTCTGTCTTTCTCTCTTGGATTTTTTCCCTAGTTTCACTGAGATATAATTTCGATATAACATTGTACTGTATTAGTCCAAAGTGTACAACATAATGATTTTATACATACTATAAAATGTGAAGTGATTATCACGGTAAGTTTAGTACTAAACAGTAGTCACCTCAATACTAATTTTTTCTTGTGTGTCCTGGGATTTTCACTCTCCTTTTCTCCCCATTTCTGAATTGATTTTTTTCCAACAAACTGAACATCCCCAATGGGACCAGCTGCTGTTTAGATTTTAGGCATGAGTGATATAGCAGTGAATAAGACAAAATCTCTGTCCTTGAGGACCTGACAGTCTAGTGGGGGAGGCAGATTCCTATAAACATAGGAACTAAGTTCATTTTATATGTTCGGTGATGAGAAATGTCACGGAAGACATGGAACAAGGTAAGGAGGATGGAGGAATGGGAGGTGGGTGTGTGGTTTCAATGAGTAGCCAAAGACCATCTCACTGAGGAGACATTTAAGCAGAGACCTAAAGGAGAGTGCGCAATGGGAATACCTAGGAGAGTATCCGGGCAGAGGGCACAGTCTGCACAAAGGCCCTGTGGCTGAAGCATGTGAGATGTATTTATTGGTGGAGCAGCTAGGAAGCCAGTGTGCCTAGGAGCAAGAGTAACCAAAGATGAGATCCAGGCCATGTAGGCTGGTGACGACTTAAGGCTTTGCCTTTCCTGTGATCTGATCTGACTAAGGTCATGACAGGTTGCCTTTGTTTAGTAGGACAGTGGTGACAGACTGAGGGCAGAGGCCTGAGCCAGGAGACCAGCGACGGACTGATGTGATGGTTCAGGTGAGATACGATGCTGGACAAGATCAGGGTAAGGGTTAGAGGCAGGAAGGTGGATTGTATATCTTTTAGAGGTAAATCAGACAGGATTGCTGTTAGACTAGGGTGTGAGTTTGAGAGAGAAAGACAGGAGTCAAGGGGACTCCCAGATGTTTGGCACTGGTAGCTGGTGGTAGGTACCAGTTTCTTAAATGCGGGTTTTTTAGCGAAGAGGCAGAACATGTTTTTACTAAGGTAAGGACCAGAGATGTTTTTCTTGTTATTTCAGTGTCTGTAAATGTCTCTGCAAGGCTTGCTTTCTCTCTGCCTCCCCAATGTCTTTAGGTCTCTGAGTTTCTATCTTTCTCGGCACCTGAGTGAGCCTTTTCCCATAAAGGGCAGTTTCAAGAAAGAGGAGATCAAAGATCAGGGACTGCCCCTAAGCAAAGGGACAGGGCCAAGAAGAAATGACAGGGCAAGGAAGCATGAGAAGGGGAAGGAAGTTGGAGAAGAGGGGATGGAGCTGGAGGGGAAGAGTAGAGGGAGACCACTAGTCCGGCCACTAGCCCGAGGGAATGGGTTGGGGAAGACAGGAGGGCGCAGAAGGAGTAAGGAGTGGGGAGGAGAGGTGAAACCAAGGGGACCAGTAGGGAGAGGGCAGGGAGGAGGAAAAGGGTGAGAAGGGAAGGAAGTGAGGAGGGGAAGGGAGAGAAGGGGAACTGGAAGAAAGGGCGGAGGGGCTAAGGGATAGGGGCTGAGGAAGAGAAGTACCAAGGGAGCGGGGAGAGTTACAGAGGGGAAGGGGAGACGGGAGGGGCGGCGCAGGCCGGTAGAGAGAACAGGAACTGAGAAGGAGGGGAGGAGGGGTGAATGAGGGTGGCGAGACAAGAGCAGGGGGAAGTGGGGGAGGGGAGAGGAAAAAGGGGGAAAGAAGAGGGGTCGAGGGCGAGGAGAGGCGGCCGCGGCGGGAAGGGGGGCGGGGCGGCGGGCACTGACGCGAGGCGGCGTTCCGGGCTCTCCGCCCAGGGTGGGTCTCGCCGCCTCTTGCCTTGTATGGTCCGAGGACACCGCTGTCCCGGCCCAGCCCCACGCGCCCGCGACCCACGCAGCCCGGGCTCGCGCTTCGCAGGCGCGGAAAGGCCGAGTTCCCGCAAGCCCCAGTTTCTAAATTCCCGACAGCCCGAGATGCGGTACTTTCGAGGCTCTGGGGTCCCGGAAAGCCAGAAGCTACAACTCCGCCATTCCTAAACGGGCTGAGACAGCAGGGCCGAGAATTCTTAGTGGCTGGGAGACTACTTCTCAGCTTTCAAAATGTTACGATTCTAGAATCCTGGGCTCCCTCCCCCATGACTGCGAGAGTCTGCGTACCCCAGCCCCTCGTGTACTGGAAGACGGGTGGTGGGCCCCCAGGCCGCCCCGGCTTCCGGGCTGACCCTCCCCCGCCCACTGTGGGTCCGCGCCCCAGCACATTCTGTCCTCTCCTCGCCGCCCCGCCTCCTCTCTCGGCCCCGCGGGGACGGAAACATCCCGTCCCGCCTGCGCCCGGCCGAGAACTGTCTGGGAGCCCGACTAGACCGCAGCCCTTGCTCCTCGCACGCCCGGGGAACTGGCTCTCCCGGCTCCTACCCGGTGACTTCACCTGGCCCCGCCCTCTCAGGTGAACGGCCGGGCTGGGTGACGTCACTTCCTGCCAGGTAAGCTCCTCTGGCGGCTGTTCTCTGGGACGATTTAGAGGAGCTGAGTGGACTACCCACTTCCAAAGGGCCTCACCGTCATCCCACTCCTGTCTCTACACCGCAGAAGAGCCAGGATTTCAGTTTACACAGATGCCTTTTATTTAAAAATTCCAAAAAACACAAAAATAAACTTTTAACAATATATATTACTTAATATATTATAGTATCTTATAACAATAATTATTCCATCGTTTCCAATATTACAAAAAGGAGGAAGAAAAATACAAGGGAAGCAGACGACCCAATATATATAAATACTATAAAATCTATTAGAATAAATAAAGTCGTCATAAATAAAGGGCCCAATGATTGGGTTGGGTGTTGACGATGGCTCTGGCTACTTGCTTTTGGGGGGAAACTTGAGCACCAGGATAGCCCCTCATTGGGAGGCTCCAGTTGCCATCAGCCAACACCAGAACCTCAAGGGTCTAGGAAAATTGGGAGGGGACAGTGGGGGCCTATTCACAGCATTGGGCAGGGGAGGGGGAGAGGCCTCACTGCCTCCCTCAAATTTGCTACATCTTTTTTTTTTTTAAAGATTCCAGAATACACTCCTTCCCCCAACACCATGAACACTGAGCTTGCACACTGGGGGCCTGCCCCAGCATGGGGTTAGGAGAGTGGGTTAATGCATTTTGGAAGGCAGGAGGGTACTTGATTAAAAGTCCTGGGCTCCTGTAGAGCCCACAGCACAAGAAAAATGCCCTCCCCCTCCCCCAGATCCAACTGATCTGTACTGGGCAGGCACTTGTCACTCAGATACGGAGATGCGGTTGAAGATGGGGAGTCGTCGAGAGGGTGCAGGTGGCTGGGGGGGCCCAAAAACCCCAGCCTCGAAGACAGGTGAATCAGACCCTCCCAGGCTGCTGCCGCTGCTGGCATATTCATCAGGATCAGATCCCAGGGAGTGTGCGGAGGGGCTCCGAGCCAGGCCACCCACAGGTCCCCAGACACTGCTGGGGGTGGCCCTACGGCAGGAGGGGCAACAGGATGGGGTGGGGTCCCTTCGGGCCACAGGGGTCCCAGGGGCAGCAGAAAAGGCAGAGGGTGAAAGTGGAAGGTCTCCAGGTGGTGGGGGTGGGGAGCTGGAGGGTGAGAAGGAGCATGAGGACAGGGAAGAGCCTGTCAGGCCCGCTGGCGGTGGTGAGGCTCGGCGGCCGGAGGGTAAGCCTGAGAAGCTGATGCTCTGGCGCAGCACGTGGGGGTGGCCAGGGGCAGCCTGGTCTTCGCTGGGGTTGTGGATAAAGTGGCAGCGCGAGCCGTAGGGGCAGCGGCCCTGGAGGTAGAACTTGTGGCAGAGTTCTGTCTTGTATTTGGGGTGGCGACTGGCTTGACGCAGCTCACCCGGTCCATGAGCAAACTGGCACTTTGCCCCATATCGACAGCGCCCGCTCTCTGAGAAGGTCCGACAAAGCTCAGTCTTGTATCGGGATGAGGTGGTGGGGGTCGCAGGAGGTGAGGTGGGTGAGGGCGACAGCTCAGGGCCTGGGCGGGGAGCCAGGGGTGCGAAGCCTGGGGGTGGGGGCACCCAGCCGAAGGTCCGACCCTCCACCAGGCTGGTGGAGCGGCCAGGCAGGCGGGCAGTGACCCCACCAGGGCTAGAGTCGGATGAGCTAAGGCTCCACAGTCTGGAGGAGGCCAGCCCGGGCTGGACTCAGTGTCTCCATGGTCTGATGGCAGGTCAGGGCTCAGCGACAGGAGGCTCTGTGGGAACAGGGATCGTTTAAGACACGGAAAATGCAGGGTGACGCCTCTCCTCAGCTGCAGAGCACCTAAGAGCTTGCCAGTCCGGTTTGTGGGCTCCTGACCTGGGCCCCACCCGCCCGCTGAAACCCATGGATTCTGAGTCGCAGGGACCCCAAACTGGAGGGTAAGTTTATTCACGAATGAAACCTTTTCCGAGGGACCCAAGAATCACAGATCCCCAGCTGGACTAAGGGGACCCCAAAGCCAGGGCGCACCACTGTCCTCCAATTTCGAGCCTCTGGGTCTCTGGGGATTTGACCCCGCGCATCGTGTTCTCCAGTTTCACAACTGGAGGGGCCAACAAAGTTAACCCAGGAATTCGATCTCTTTGGTTTTTGAGTCCCAGAGTCGTCCTCTGGTTCAGGGAGTGGAGACAAAAGTCGCTTTCCCCTAACCCCGAGACTCCAGCCCCAGAAACGCCTCCGCGCAAAACCGCGCCCTCAGCAACTACTGGGGGGAAGCCAGGTGTGGGGCCATTTCCGCCTCCAGACAGCCCTAGTCTGACAAAACTCCTCTAGCTTTCCATCTCCAAGAGCCACCCAACCCATGTTTGGGCCGAGACCCGAAAGTCGCAGGCTCCATTTTTCATCTCAAGAGAGTCACACTGGTCTGAGAAGGGAAGCGGGACCCCGGGCCGGAGCGTGCGGCACTAAGGAGCTCCAGTTGGAGAAGGAAGCCAGGGGTCCCGGGCTGGAGTTTGCGGCATTGGAGAGCCCTCATTGAGAAGGGAGTCAAGCTTTGGCACCCCAGGGTGCCAGTCTGTAGGGACTCACCTCGTAGATGGCGGTGAGATCCATGGCGGCGCGGAGGGCCGATGAGCAGAGAACCCGGCCGAAAATCAGAGCGCTGGAGGCAGGCTGCGGGTGGCTGGAGGAGCCGGTGCTTTTATCGGTAGGGAGGGAAGGGGCGGGGCCAGGAGGGGCAGGGCCTGGGGCGGGGCCAGGAGGGGCGCTTCCCGGACGCGCGCCCCAGCACAGCCCGCTGGGTCTGGGACTGGTCCCCTTCCGCTCTGGGACGCGTCTGAGCTGGGCCCGCGAGTGGCCGCGGCCCAGCGGGGAGCGCATGGGGTGGGGGTGTCGGCCCAGTTTTCATGGCTGGAGACTGAGGCGCGGGAAAGGAAACTGGGACGAGGTGGGGGCAGAGCTCTGTGGGGAATTGACTAGGGCAGAGGCCGAGGCAGTGGGCGTGCGCGTGAGAGACAAACGAACGGAGGCGGGGAGAGGCGCGGAGAGAGCCAGAGACCCAGAAATGGAAAGACGCAAAGAGAAAAACACACGTAGAGAAACAACGAGGGAGACACACACACAGGGAGGCATATACAGAGAGGGAGAGAGACAGGGTTAGGATCGGAGGTGAGACAGAGACGACGTGACAGAGATAGTCCCAGAGACATTCAGAGAAGTGAAAGGGAGTGTCACATAAATAGAAAAAGAGGAAGGAAAAAAAAAAGGGACAAACACCCGTAAACAGAAATCTGCAGAAGCAAAACATTGAGAGGAGACCAGCAGGCCAGCTTATCGTGGAATTATGAGACCTGTCGGCCTGGCTGGTGTCGCTCTCAAATAGCCCGGATCCGGAGACCTTGATCGTCCTCCCTTCCCCACTCGCGAGGAGTGGGGTCCTGGATACTTGTCGAGGCTGGAAAGGGGCCTTCTTTCCCAATTCCAGAGCCATAGTAGCCTCTCGCCCTCCTGCAGCTAGTAGCACTTCTGTTATATAGAAGTGTTTTACATACATACGTTAACTCTAGAAGGGGTTATTGTTCCCATTTACACACGGAGAAACATAGGTTTAGAGGCCAAGTTCTCTGCTAGCTCCATTTAGTAAATGGCAGCAGAGTAACACCAAAGCCCTAAATTATGTTGTTTGCCCTCTGAGAAAACCGAAGATTGGAAAAGGCGAGATCTTTTATTAATGGTGGAGGGTTGCCTTCATGGAAAGTTATTCTGAAATGGAAGAAATGGGTCATCCCCAACTGATGGTCGGACGGGTCTCAAAAAGGGATGTAACTTTAAGGAACGCTAAACCTGCAGGGATCATTCCCCACATTGGCAACTCGTTTATTTTCAAGAAGGTGCCCTGCGTGAAAACTTTAAGATCTGGGCAGAAAACTTAAGTCGATCTTGGTGAGCTGGTTGCCCTGAGTGAAAATACGAAAAATCATTGCCACGTTGTGCAGTTATTATGGTGCAAAGTTCATTCTCTTGGGCTGACACTGACTTTGGGCTCGTATTGAGGTGGGGAGTTTCGGCCAGGCACGCCGACCTGCCTTGTCCGACAGAGCGCGGGGGAAATCCCTGGTGCGGCGCCTTCTGGGGCTGAGGGGGCCTTCCCGGCCGGTCCCGTGAGCTGGGCTGCGGGCGGCTCTGGCACGGTTGCCGCCTCCCGCTGGCCCGTGACTCACTCGCAAGGGGCGGGGGAGGGGGGGCTTCCTGGAAGCCGTGACGAGGAGGCTCAGCCCGGACGCCCGGGTTCCTCTCTTGTAACCAGGGCTTTTGTCGCCTGTAAACAGAGCCTCGAGGACAACGGGAAAAGGGGAAAAGGGAGGTGCCTTACATCCGCCTCCCGGCTGGGCTCAAAACCCTGTGCCGCTAGTAGGACGAAGGCAGTGGGAAAACAGGAGGTGGGGGGCACCCTGGGGTGGCAGGAGCCCAGCTTGGCTCCGGCCGCGATCTTGGAAGAGGAATTCCAGTTTCTACAGGGAGCATTTCCCATCCCTGAGTCAGGCTGACCCCCTCCCCTCTCCCATCTGCTGAGTCATCGGCTCGAGAGCCTGGACACTCGGGGTTGGGCGACTCTCGAAGAGGCTGGAGGGGGATGGGGAGCTATGTACAGGGAAGGACCGACCACACACGTAAACGTAGACGGTGGGACCCAGGAGCCAGGGCCTCGGCCCCTCCGTGCTCAGATCTAGGGGTCTCGGTCTCCCAGCCCCCTCCTTCGTCAGACCCAAGAGTCCGAGCCCCCAGTCGTTCTTCCTCCAATTAAGGAACCAATTTCCCAGTCACCCTCCCACCCGTCCTGGCCTCAGGCGTCCCAGCCCAAGAGGAAGTTCGGGACAGGACTCCTCCTCATCCCCACGTAGCCAGCGGGAAAATCCGTGGCCCCAGCAGCGGCCGGGAATCCCCTCTGGAATGACGGTGGGGAAGGGGATGGCCGGGTCCCCCGCTGGGCGCAGGGGGCCGGTCCTGGGCGGGCAGGAGGAGGGGGAAAGGGGCGGAAACCAGACGTGCTAAAAATACTATGAGCACTTCCGGCTAGGGGGAGGGGAACGGAGAGCAGAGTTTCCAGAAAAACAAGCAGGGACGGGAAACGCGGGGGTGTGAGAGCCCGGGCGAGCGCGCGGGCGAGCGGGGGCCGTGTGCTTGCGGCACGTGTGCCGAGGCCGTGTGTGCCTGGAGTGATTAGGCGTGATAGGGTGCGGCCGACTGTGTGTGCAACTGCGTGGGCCCACCAGTGTGTGTGTGTGTGTGTGTGTGTGTGCACGACGTGTGAATAGTGTATGCGCTGCAGGTGCGAAGGTGTGTGCCCTGGCGTGACTGGGTGTGGGACACCCGAGGTGCCTGAGTATGCAGTTGGCCAGACAGGTGTGGGATATGAGCTGGTGTGTATTTTCAATCCCACTTGACATGGCTGTGAATAAATGTGTGAAACCACCTGGGCCTGTGTGATTGACTACACACACTGTTTACTTTAACCATCTCTGGGTGTGGGAGTGTATACTCAACCCTGTCTTTGAGGTGGTGTTCCTGTGACTTAACCCACCTGCACATGTGTGTGTAGCTCAGAACCACTGTGGGATCTGGAGTGACTAAGTGTGTGTAACTCCTTGAAAGAGCCTAGTGTATGACGGTCTCCCCTCTGGTGCTATGAGGATCGGTCCACACACACTTTGAAGTCATGTGTGTGTAAAGGGTCTGAGACTATACGTAGCCATGGTTCTGTGCAAGGCCTCTGCAGCACAGTGTATGTAGTGAACAGTGTTCTTCTGTGCCTGTGTCCTTATTTGGGGGTGTCACTGAGAACATACGAGGCCAGTGTCTGGATGTGGTTCCTCTGTGGCCCAGTCACAAGGCAGTGAAACTGGTGAACTTTGGTTCCTGACGTCTACAGTGCGCATGATGGGGAGGGCGGCTGGTGCACCCCCACTCCACCTCTCTGTTCCTGTCGGCCTCTATGGGCAGAGCAGACACACACAGGCACGCAGGCTCACACCTGGAAACCTCTCTCTCTAGTCAAGGCTGCTTCTGATAACGTTGAGCTGTGGGTAGGTCTGAGTCAGCCTGTGATGGACAAAGTCTGAGATTGGGTGAGAGATAGTAGGTTAAGTGGAGGTTGGACGGTTGTTTATATATTCACGTTATTGGATTGTTCCTGTAGGGTCTGTTTGCTGGGTTAGCACTGGGACTGAGACCCTGGGGATACCATAATTGTAGGATGCTGGGTTATGCTATCCTCTGCTGGGGGTGGGGTGTTATTTCTGCTTGTGTCTCCCTGGTCTGTTTTGCTTTGTGGCTGTGATATCTCGTGTGCACCCTTCCTTGGAGTGTGTGGTTGTGCACCAGGCTGTACAATCACCCTTTGGGGTAAATAATCTAGTAAAGATCTAAACTAACGTCCTCCACAATCTGCCTCGACTTCTCCTACCCTTGCCCCTTCCCTGTGGTCCACACTCTACATTGCTCCATAAACACACCATCGATTTCCTGCCTTGGCCTTTGCACTTGCCGTTCCTTCCTTGGACTGCTCTTCCCCCGCCCCGCCCACCGCGTCCATATGACATTCTCTCTCCTCCAAGTGTGCCTTCTCGGCAAGGCCTTCATGTCCTCTATCAAGGATTTTAAAAAGTAAAAGAAATTTAACAAATAATGAATACACGTAACATCCATTTACAGGCCATAATACACATGAACCACTACCCAACCTAAGCTCTCAAATTTTCTCAGTAAAGTAATATTATCCTCCACATGCAAATCTTGCATGTTAATATTATTCTAGGTTACTTTTTTCCTATTAAAAATCACTCTTTAATCTCACTTGTTTTTTCTTCTTGAAATTTCTGATGTACTGTTGACCCCTGAACAAGGGTTCAAATTGGGCAGGTCCACTTTTATGTAGATTTATTTATTTTTATTTATGCCTATAGCACTTGGATTTCTTAGGTGGTCTCCCATCCAAGCACTAACCAGGCCCGATCATGCTTAGCTTCTGAGATCAGACATTGGGCTTGGTCAGGGTGGCATGGCTGTAGACCATGGACTATGGCTCCATTGGGGTGTGAACCCAGGACCTGTGTGGAAAGCCGATGTTCTAACTGCTACACTATGGAACCATATCCAGGGTTTTTTCAATAAATACTATAAATGTATTTTTCCTTCCTTATGATTTTAATGTTTCTTGTTTTGACTCCACAGGGCCAGCAGTACCTCAGTCTTCTGAGTGTGTGTGCACCTATGGTCTGACACATCTCAACTACTACCTGGCATATACCCCACGGTGGGAAGCTGCTGGGCTCCTCTGGGAAAGTGCATTTTTGGGTGTATGTAGATAATTGCATCATGCTAGATGGGAATATGACTTTGTTCTTATATTTGGAGACTAACTAGGTTAAGGAAATGTGTATGGGTGCTGAATTGACAAGGACTAGGTTATAATGATCAGTTTTATGTGTAAACTTGGCTAGGTTAAAGTCCCTGGTTATTGAAACACTAATCTAGATGAAGGTGTGGAGATATTTTGTAGATGTGATTAAAGTCCATTATCAGTTGACTTTAAGGAGCTTATCCTAGATCTGCGGAGTTAGCTGTGGGGGCTGACTCAGTCAAGCAGATGGGCAGAGCCATGGCTTCTCTGAGGAAGAAATTCAACCCCTGGACAGAGACTTCAGCTAGTGCCCCAGAGGTCTGCGTCCCTTCCGAGGGCCTGCCCTACATGTCTGGCACTTCAAGAAAGGACAGGAAGAAGGGGAAGGAACTTCCTGGGATGTGCACACAGATGCAAACACACACAGCTGGCCATTTCCCAAGCCTTCAGAGTGGGGACTTGGACTTTGAGTGAATCACAGGTTTCCATAGTCCCAGGGTTTCCTTGTAGATGTGGGGTCCAGGACAGGCCGCCTCTGGAACCAGGGCACAGAAGATACTGGGTGGGGCAGTCCCCCAACCAGGCTGAGTCACTTGGGCCTTTCACACCCTACCAGCTGGGCCTGCGCTCTACCCTATACTTGCCCAGGCTTGAAGGCCATGCTGAACTCTCCAAAGCTTGCTCTCAGAGAAGAAGAGATTCTTCCTCCCCAAAGACCCCTACCCAAGGCCTGCTTCCCGGAGCTGGGGCCCAGGCGCCTGGGTTCTTCCCCAGTACTGATGATTCACCCCTTTAGGGGCCTTTTCACTTCTCCTTTGGGTCTAAAAATGCAAGGACCCAGGCATCCAGCTGGGCCAGGCTTCGCCAGGGATTGCACAATGCCCCCAGTCTGAGTGCTGCTGACGCAGGCCCCGGGTGTGGGTCGGGGCCTGAGTTGCTCCCCGATTAGGCTTGCTGAGGTCAGGGCTTAGACCCCTTCACTTCCCCTTTCCTGGGCCAAGGACACTGTGGGCTGGGCTGAAATGGAGATGCTGGGGATCCTGGGCTTGGCTGTAGTTCCTGAAAACGAAGCTCCTTTCCTTGCTCCAGGTAACCCAAGGTTCTGGCTCCCAGAATCTGGCCTCCTTCATATACACAGAGTCCCACTAAGAGCTTGGGGCAGAGGAAAGAAGAGAGGGTCGTCAGAGCCAGGGAGACACAGGATGACAGAAAGAGACACACACAGGGATAAAAAGAGACTGAATAAGAGACAACACACACATGCATTAGAGACACACATAAAGGAATACCTAGTAAAAGGGGCAGAAACCCCAGGCCCAAACTAGGTCAGAATCAAGTACAAATGGAGGGAGAGAAGCCCAGTTAGGGATTTCACACCCAGGCCAGTAGTGAAGCACCCCCCTAAGAGGTCATCAACAGGCACAGTTGAAAGTCCACCCTTGTTAGGGAAGAGAGCAGGCAGCCGGCAGAAGGAGGGCCCCGCCCTGCTCACTTCCTGCAGACCTCTGCTGCCCCCTGCTGGCCGCAGCCCCAGTGCTAACGGCGGAATAAGACACAGACAAGACTGCTTTGAGGCCACTCTTCATTCTCTCCCTGTCCCCCTCCCACACAGCCTGCCCCACTCCCAGCCCTGCCAGCTCACAGGGCACCTCCAGGGCCGGTAGGTGGTGCAGGAGTCTTGCCTGTGACCTTGTTAGCACAGTCCAGCAGAGCGGTGTGAATGTCCTTGGCACAGGCAATCTGCGCTTTGATGACTGCCAGGTACTGCGGGTAGGGCAGGCTGTCAGGCTGCACCGCGTCCGGCTTGGTGGCTGTAGGCACCAGCGTGGAGAGTGCTTGGCACTGTCACAACTCTGTGACAAGCACTCATGTGCCAGTGCGCTGTGGACAGGCAGGCAAGGTGCAGCATCAGCTTCACTCTGGGTACTCACTCCCAACCCCAACCCAAGGGCCAGCCTGGGATACCCTGCTTGGCTCCTGGGCTCCAAGGGCCTTGGGGCCAAAGCCTTGCCTTGCCAGTCACTTGCTGGGTGACCTCAGGCAGGCAGCTGTTCCTCTCTGAGCCTCTTTCCTCCTTTGGAAAATGGGTTTAATAACTACCTCTGCTATAATGGTGAAAAATGGTAAGAACAGTGTGTGAAACATAGGCACAGATCCTAGCCTATCACTTAAGTGCTAATTAATGAATGTTAGCCACTGTGATTGTGACTGTCCCAACCCCAGGCCTGGTATTGGCAAGTGGCCTCTCTGATGGCACCTGCTCCCTGTTTTCCTCCAATTTCTCTGGTTGCTCCTTCTAGGTACTTTTTACTCTACCCAAGCCTTAAATGCAGCCATTCTCCTGTCCCACCTCCTCCTCTAATTCGCATGCCCGGTTGGGGCTATCTCATCCCCACACACCACTCACTGATGACAGCATATCTGTGTCCCCAGCCTCCCCTGATATTCCAGAGCTCTCATACTTTCCCCCTAAACTGCTCTTTTCCTGGGTCCCTGTCTCAGGAATCACCCTACCTTTCCAACTGGAGTCCTGGGCCTTATCCTGGAGGCTCCTCTTCCTGCAACCCTTCAGTTAAATGGCCTTTTCACAAAGCCTCCCTGTCTCTCCCCCATTTGCCCTTCGGCAATTCCTCAGGGCCCTGCCTTGGTGGAACTTAGCCCACTGAATCCTACCATGGCTGTCTTCTTGGCCCCCCGGGCCTCCACTCTTGGCCCCCTTAACCTGTCCCTCATTTGGCAGCTAGAGGCGTATTCCTAAAAAAGCAATGGGTCCATGTTCTTCCTTGCCTGAAACCCTAGATGGCTCCCTAGCACCCTCAGGATACAGTAAAAATTCAACAAGTCCCAATGCCAACTACACTTCAGCCAGACTAAATTTCTTGATGTTCCTAAAGTAGAAGCCGGTCCTTCTGGGTGGAATACCTTTCTACCACTACCAGGCTTCTTAAACTCTGACTTTTCCTTTAAAACCCAGTTCAAGATGATGATAACAATGACGATACTGCAGGAAACATTTACCATGTGCCTAATGACCATGTTAAGTACTTTACATGCATGATCTTGCTGAGTCTTTCCCAAAAATCCATTTCCTAAAGGAGGAACCCAAGGCTGAGGCAGAGGTTGGTGGCTCATCTGAATCCAGAGGCTGTACTCCTTCCCACTTGCCTTCCTTTCAATTCCCGCCACTCTTCCATTTTTGTTCCTGCCTCAACTCAGATGTGCTCTCCACCAATAGTCTTTCCTGAGTCACTTTCTCCCTACCCACAACTTGAGCAGGGTCAGGTGCATTTCTCTGGGCTCCCACAACCCCCTGTGCTTCTCCCATTTTAATCCTGACCTCTCTAACTGTGCCCCACCCCCAACCCCCAATCCCAGCCCTGACCTCTAAGGCCTGGGCTTCTCCCATCACAGCTCTGAGCACTCTAAGTCGTCACTGTTTGGGGATGTACGTCATCCCACTGAACTGGAAGCTCTGGGAGAGGCCAAATATCAGTCAACACTGTTGAAGCACAGGTCTGGCCCACAGGAGGTGCCCAGGGTGTGTGTGTGTTGACTGACTGAATGAGAGTTCCTGAAGACCCAAAGACTGAGGCAGGGTTGTGGTCATGGAGTGTCTAGGAGGCCCCTTACCAGACAGAGCTCCAGCTGGTCACAGAGTGCATAGAACTCCTCCAGACACTTGTCAAAGCGCTGTATGGGTCCATCACTGCTCTTTCTATAGCCCAGGAGAAGGAGGAAACTAAGGAATGGATTTCCGATCTTTGGAACATCAGTGTCTACACTACCAAGTATTCATCAGGAAACCAGGTCTAGGCCCAGGAGCCCGGAGGCAGGGCCTAGGGGATGGTTAGTAGTTTAAGTGGCAAAAAGAGCAAGGCCGGGCGCTAGGGAACCGGGCTTGAAAATAGGAGGGAAGGATGGTGGGTGGGCAGGGTGTGGCGGATGAGTTTCTAAGACTGGGGTGGGGATATAAAACGACATCCTGGGAAATGGGACCACACTCACTGTCCGTTGTCAATGTTAGTGTTCTGAATCAAGTTCTGGGCTGCAACCTTCATCAAAGTCTAGTTAAAAAAAAAAAAGACACAAGAGATGGAGAAACAAAAGGGGACACTTTCGGTGGTCTACACTTTTAAGATCCAATCAATCTTAAGCCTCTTCACTTGACATCTTCTGTCACTTCAGAGTAACTGCTGCTTCCATTCCCCGTATTTTCCTAGGGGCCCACTCTCTACCGGGGTTCTCGTCAGTGACCTCCCCGACATACCTCAGCGTCCTCCCTCACTCACCAATCACAAGCAGAATCTCTGTACAAGCCGTTCTTTCCACAGGCTGCAACGATCAGTGCCCGGGTTCTCCCTCCCACTCGAGCTCAACATCCGCGCTACTCCCCACAAGACCAAGTCTCACTCCTCTTCCCTGCCTAATGCTCTTTTTGCTTGCTCCCTGCCTAAAGAGCCCCTCAGCCCAACCCCTTTAAGTCAGAGAACCAAACCCCGTTTGCTTCTTGAAGCTCCCGGCCAATCAATCACCTGAAGACTCTCCTTCAGCTGCGGGATGAGCATCTTATAGCGCTGCACAGGATCGAAGTCCTGTTGCTGTTGCTGCAAAAGTCCGCTCTGGGCAGGCCCCACCAGTTGTGTTGGTGGTTGCGGCTGCTGTTGGGTACCCGGGCCACCAGCCGAACCGGGACCCGACACACCAGCAGCGGAGGAAGCCGCTGAAGCCTGCTGGGACGCAGCCATCTTCCTCACTCAGCGTGTCGGAAGTACGTCACAAGGCGTCTAGCCGGGTTTCTTTTTCGCGTCTTCGCCTCTAGGCCCCGATTGTTAGCTCCGCCCCCCAAACAATTCAGCCAACGGGAGGAAAGAAGGCACCCCACCAACACTAGACTCTCAAATCTTATGTTCCAGCTGAGCTCCTGATTCACCAATCACCAGAGGCTTTTCTTTCGCTCCGCTTCAGACGCTGGCCAATCCGGATGTAGCTTTAATCTGGACTCTATTTTCCAGCAGGCCTCGCGGCCTGAGGCGATCTGTCGAGGCCTCATTATCTCGGCGGCAGTTGGTGGAGCTGCTGCAGAGAGTTGGCGGCTGCGCATTTACCCGAGTCTCCACTTGGACTCTTCTCACCAGCCTACCGAGCTAAGCCCACTGACAGGGCGCCAACCCGAGCACTGCCTCAGATTTTGTGTCCGCCGAAGTCAGCACGTCCCACCTCGTCTCCCGCGGCTCAGCAAGGACCCAGTCCGGACTGCGGTCGCCTTGTCGCCATGGCGCCCACCATCCAGACCCAGGCCCAGCGGGAGGATGGCCACAGGTAGGCGCCACACCGCACGGCTATACTGTTGTCCTCTAGGTTTGTCCTGGTTTCGGGGAGGCGGGGTGTCGGTCTCGGGCGACTACCTAAAACGTCACTAGCCCCCAGGTCTGCCAGTGACGTCGCGGGAGCTCAGTTTGACGAAGGGGGGCGGGTTCCTTTAGGGGTGGGGGTGTTGCCCCCTCCTCCCTGCCGTGGAGTTCGGGGATTAAGCTCTTGGAGTCCTTTATTCAGAAGGGATTGAACTCTTATTCTCCAGCCAAGCGTCTGGAGACCCATTTTTCCAAAAACAATTGAGTACGTGGTTCTTTTTGCTAAACACTTCAAGACACCCCTTTCAAAAGGGATTGGGCACTTTCTCTAAAACGAATCGAATACTTGGTTCCCTCCATTAAAGCACTTGGAGCACCCATACCAAATGGATTAATTAGCATTTGTCACCCCGTCTTTACCTCTTTTAAAAGTTTGGAGAAGCCCCCTTTACTCTCCTGTCAGTCTCATCCTTTCCATCTTTCTACCAATGTCTCTCTCTCTCTTTTACCCACCAGGCCCAATTCCCACCGGACTCTGCCTGAGAGGTGAGACCCATTTCATTATGTTTTCCTAGGATGGGTGGGCCAATGGGGCCTGGGAGAAGAGGTGGGGTATCAGTGCCTTTATTTATTTATTTTTAATTCCCAAATGCCCACTCTCCTCCCCTTTGCCAACCATTAACTTATTCTCTATGTCTATGGACTGTTTCTATTAGTTTTGTTTTGTTATTTTAGATTCTACATGTAAGTGAAATCACGCTTTCTCTACTTAGCATAATACCCTGTTGGTTCATTCATGTTTTCACAAATGGCAAGATTTCATTCTTCTATTGAATAATATTCCTTTGTGTACGTATATAAAACGTATACCACATATATATGTATATATAACATACACATACACACATATATGTACTACATCTTCTTTAGCCATTCATCTATTGATGGACATCCACAATCCTTCCATATCTTGGCTATTGCTAGTAATGCTGGAGTGAACATACAGGTGCATATGTCTTTTGAATTAGGGTTTTTGTTTTTCTCAGATAAATACCCAGAAGCGAAATTGCTGGATTATATATTGGCTGTTTTTCATATTGGCTGCACATAGAGTTTGCAATCCCACCAAGGGTGTGTGAGGGTTCCTTTTTCTCCACATCATTATCAGTACTTGTTATTTATTCATGATGACCATTCTGACAGGTGTATTTGGTGGTATCTCATGGTTTTAATTAGCATTTCTTTGCTAATCAGTGATGTTGAGCATATTTTCCTATGTCTGTTGGCCATCTGTTTGTCCTCTTTAGAGAAATGTCTATTCAGGTCCTCTGCCTGTTTTTAAATTAGATCCGTCTTTTGGTATAAAGGTGTATGAGTTCCTTACATATTTTAGATACCGACTCCTTATGTATCACTTGTGAATATCTTCTCCCATTCAGTTGTCTTTTCGTTTTGTTGGTTTCCTTCACAATGCAAAAACTTTTTAGTTTGATGTAGTTCTACTTATTTTTCTTCTGTTGCTGTTGCCAGAAAGATATTACTAAGAGCGATGTCAAAGACTTTACTGCCTGTGTTTTCTTCTAGTAGTCTATGGTTTCAGGTTTTACATTTAAGCCTTTAATCCATTTTGAGTTTATTTTTGCATATGATTTAAGGAAGTGGTCCAGTACCATTTTTATTTTGCATTTATCTGTTCAGTTTTCCCAACACTACTTGTTAAAGAAACTGTCTTTACCTATTTGTACAGCCTTGCCTCCTTTGTCATAGAATGACCATCGAAGTGAAGAGTTCTGGGCTTTCTATTCTATTCCATTGATCTATATGTTTTTACCGTCAGTAGCACACAGTTTTGATTATTATGGCTTTATAATATAGTTTGATATCAGGGAGCTTGCTACCTCCCACTTTGTTCTTTCTCAAAATTTCTTTGGCTCTTCAGGGTCTTTCGTGGTTCCCTCTGTTTCTAGTTCTGAGAAGAATGGTATTTTAATAGGGATCACACTGAATTTGTAAATTGCTTCAGGTTGTAAGGACATTTTAACAATATTAATCCTTCCAAAGCATTAGAAAGGTATATCTTCCATTTATTTGCATCTTCTTCAATTTATTTCTTTAATGTCCTATAGTTTCCTGAATACAGGTCTTTACTTCTTTGGTTAAGTAAGTATTTCATGCTTTTGAACACAACTGTAAATGGGACTGTTTCTTAATTTCTCCTTTTAATCATCCATTATTGGTGTATAGAAATGCAACAGATTTCTGTATATTGATCTGTGTCCTGCAACTTTACTAAATTCATTTATTAGTTCTAAATGTTTTTCAGCAGATTCTTTTGGGTTTTCTATATATAGATCATGTCATCTGCAAATAATGTTTTATTTTTTATTAATTATATCAATTATACTATATCATTTACTTAGTCTGACTGATGTGGCTAGGACTTCTGATACTGTGGTGAATAGAAATGGTGATAATGGGTATTCTTTTCTTGTTCCTGATCTTAGAGGAAAAACTTTCAGCTTTTCACCATTGAGTATGATGTTAGCTGTGGGTTTGTCATATATAGCCTTTATTATGATGAGGTATATTTTTTCTGTACCCACTGTTAGGTTTTCATCATAAAAGGATGTTGAATTTTATCATATATTTTCTCTGCATTTATTGAGAAGATCATATGGTTTTTATCCTTTGTTTTGTTCATGTGATGTGTCATGTTGATTTCTGGATGTTGAACGATCCTTGCATGTCTGGTGTATAATCCTTTTAATATATTGTTGAATCCAGTTTGCTAATATTTTGTTTAAAAATTTTGCACTTAATTAATTGGGGGTATTAGCTTGTAATTTATTTTTTATCTTTCTATCTATCTATCTATTTATTTATTTAGGTAATTTGTCTAGTTTGGTATCAAGGCTTCATGGAATGAGTTTAGAAACATTCCTTCTTCAATTTTTTGAAATAGTTTAAGAGGTATAGGTATTATTTGAATGTTTGTTGGAATTTACCTGTGAAGCCATCTGGTCCTGGACTTTTATTTGTTGGGAGTGTTTTGATTACTGCTTCAGTTTCATTGCTAGTAATTGTTCTGTTTAGATTTTCTATTCTGGTTCAGTCTTGGGAAGGTAATATACATCTAGAATTGATCTCTTCTAGATTGTTGAATTTGTCCACATGTAATTGTAGTTTTTCTTAACGATTCTTTGTATTTCTGTAGTGTTGGTTGTATTTTCATTTGATTTTTATTTGGGCTTTTTTTCTAGATGAGTTTGGCTAAAGGTTTATCAATTTTGTTCATCTTTTCAAAGAACCAGCTTAGTTCTATTCATCTTTTGTTGTTTTTTGAAATTTCTATTTTACTTATTTACACTCTAATCTTAACCATTTTTTTCCTGTTTGTGTTTTGTTTGTTCTTTTTCTAATTCCTTTAGGTGTACAGTTAGATTGTTTATTTGGGGTTTTTCTTGTTTCTTGAGGTAGGCCTATAGAGCTAGCTATGAACTTCCCTCTTAGACCTGCCTTTGCTGCATCCCATAAATTTTGAAAAGTTGTATTTTCATCTTTCTTTCAAAATAGTTTTTAATTTCCTGTTTGAGTTCTTCTGTTAGTAGCATGTTGTTTAGTCTTCACATATATTTTTTTTCCAGTTTTCCTCTGGTAGTTTGTCTCAGTTTTATGCCATTGTGGTTGGAACAGATGCTTGATATGATTTCAGTCTTCTTGAATTTTGAGGCTTGTTTGGTGGCCAAGTATGTTATCTAGTCTGGAGAATGTCCCATGTGTACTTGAAAAAAAAAATGTATTCTGCAGCTTTTGGGTGAAATATTCTGTAAGCATTAAGTCGATCTGGTCTAATGTGACGTTTAAGGCCATTATTTCACTATTAATTTTCTGTCTGGATGAACTTAACCCATTGATGTGAATGGAGTATTAAAGTTCCTTAGTATCATTGTATTACTATGGATTTCTCCCTTTATGGCCATTAATATTTGCTTTATATATTTAGGTGCTTCTGTTAGGTGCATAGCTATTATGGTTGCCATGTTCACTTCTTAGACTTACCCCTTTATAATTATGTAATGTCCTGTTTTGCTTCTATTTACACTTTTCCTTTTAAAGTCTATTTATCTGACATGAATATCGCTACCCTAGTTTTCATGTGGAATATCTTTTTCTAAAACTTTACTTTTCAGTCTATGTGTCTTTAGATTTGAAGTCTCTTATCAACAGCATAGAGATGGACATGCTTTTTAATCCATTCAGCTACCCTGTGTATTTTTATTGGAGCATTGAATCCATTTACATTTAAAGTAATTATTGAAAAGTATGTACTTACTGCCATTTTGTTCATTGTTTTTTGGGTGTTTGTATAGTTCTCTTAAGTATTTTGTTGGGGTTTCTTTTTATTCTTTATCTTTTAGAGGTTTATGGATATCAATAGCAGTCTATATTAAGCTGATAGGTATTTAAATACTTATATAAGGACTACTTTTTTACTCCCCCTCCATATTTGTTATTGTTATGTTTTAGCTCTTGTGTATCTCCTTTTTATTGTAGTTCGATTTTGAAACTTTTTTCTCTTGACCTTTGTAGTAGCTTTTTAAATCAGCCATTGTATTCCCAGGTCTGGAGTGGTCTGCCGAGTCAAGTACTGCAATAGCCTCCCTGACATCCCCTTCGACCCCAAGTTCATCACCTACCCCTTTGACCAGAACAGGTGAGACTACGATCAGGGATGGGAAACAGCTCATTTGGAGTGTGAGCTCCTTGAGGACAAGGACCGTTTTGTCTTGTTGACTGTTCTCTCCTCAGGACCTAGAACAGTACCTAGCACACACTGTAGTTATAGGTGCCTGATAAATGTTTGCTGAGTGAGCAGCGTCCAGTTCTCTTTGCACTGGAGCCAGCCTTCTAACTCCAGCAGGGTGTGTGTATGGGGGGTACTCCACTCTGAGTTCCTCCCTGGAGAAATTTAGCCTCTGTGAGGAAGGGAATGTGAGGGGTACAGCTGGAATTAAGAGACCATCATGGGCATGTGTTCCCACCCAGGTTCGTCCAGTACAAAGCAACTTCCTTGGAAAAACAGCATAAACATGACCTCCTGACTGAGCCAGACCTGGGGGTTACCATCGACCTCATCAATCCTGACACCTACCGCATTGACCCCAATGGTATGTAGGGAGATAGGGCCTGCTTTAAGTCAGCAAAGGCCACACCTGGGCCTCCCTCATGGTCCTCTTGCCTCCTTGCTCTCCCCTAGTACTCTTAGATCCGGCTGATGAGAAGCTTCTGGAAGAGGAGATTCAGGCCCCCACTAGTTCCAAGAGGTGAGGGGGTGCTGAATGGGGGACTGACTCCAATGAGAGGAGGGCAGTGGAGTCCTGCAATGCTTGATTGTCCACCCCAGGTCTCAGCAGCATGCGAAGGTGGTACCATGGATGCGGAAGACTGAGTACATCTCCACCGAGTTCAACCGTTACGGTATCTCCAATGAAAAGCCTGAGGTCAAGTAAGTCATGGTGAGTAGGGAGGGAAGGTGGAAAACTTCAGGTGTGTCCAGTGGCCCCTAAAAGCCTTTCTCTTCATCCCTAGGATTGGGGTTTCTGTGAAACAGCAGTTCACTGAGGAAGAAATATACAAAGACAGGGATAGCCAGATCACAGCCATTGAGAAGACTTTTGAGGATGCCCAGAAATCAGTAATTGAGGAACTGGGAAGGGGGAGCAGGCAAAAGGGTGGCTCCAGAGCTCTTCGTCCTTCTCACCTTGTTTTTGCCTCCGCCAGATATCCCAGCATTACAGCAAGCCCCGAGTGACACCAGTAGAAGTCATGCCTGTTTTCCCAGACTTTAAGGTAAGATCTGGAACAAGAGGCAGAGGAGAACAGCCTGCCATCTCTGCCCGTCTCAGTCTAATGCCAGTGCTCTCCATCCCCCAGATGTGGATCAATCCATGCGCTCAGGTTATCTTTGACTCAGACCCAGCCCCCAAGGACACAAGTGGCGCAGCTGCATTGGAGATGATGTCTCAGGCCATGATTAGGTAAGTGGCCCTGCTGCCCACCTTGATCTGCTCCTCCTTTGCCCTCACTAATCACTGCTCCTCCTGTTCCCCAACCAGAGGCATGATGGATGAGGAAGGGAACCAGTTTGTGGCCTACTTCCTGCCTGTGGAAGAGACGTTGAAGAAACGAAAGCGAGACCAGGAGGAGGAGATGGACTATGCACCAGATGATGTGTGCGTGGGCTGGGGTTAGGTTTTGGGGATTAAGAAGTGTGTCTCCCTTTCTCTCAGAGAAGTAATGGGGCTAACCCTGTCCCTCTCCTCTTCAGATATGACTACAAGATCGCTCGGGAATACAACTGGAATGTGAAGAACAAGGCCAGCAAGGGCTATGAGGAAAATTACTTCTTCATCTTCCGAGAGGGTGATGGCGTTTACTACAATGAGCTGGAAACCAGGTACTCAGCACACTATTTCAGATGAGCCTGGGCCTCTGCTTCAGGGTCAAGACTCTAGTATGCCATCTTGGCGGTCATCTGTACCTAAGGATTTGTCACATGCATTTGTTAAGCAAGAGCAGCAGAAGCCTGCTTAGGCATGTGGGCTGGGCCTGGTTCTAACACAAGAACCCAGAGAGAAAATCATGTCACTGGAGATATTTAGAGCTTTTATGTAGGGTATATAGCCAACATTCCTGATATTAAGAGGCTTCATGTGGAAGTAAACATAGCAAAAGTGTGTGTGTGGGGGTAGGGGGTTACACATAAAACTAGAGTATTTTAAATAGAACTCTGGATACCCATGTTCAAATGTATGACCCCCAAAACTTCTCTGATGGCTGAAAGTTTACTGTTGGCTGGGACCTTTCGTATAAGGGTTGGGGGAAAAAAGCATGACCTTGAATTTCTGTTTAAAGCAGAGATTACAAATTCTGACCCCTGTAAGCCAAGCAGAAAATGTAAAAAGCAGCACAGTGGGCTAGTGGAGTCTAGGCAACCGAGAGTTCTGGGCAACCTGCGAGGGACACCACAACCTATTACTCCAACCTACTGCTGACGTGCTGTGGGAGGCAGAAAGGCCCAGTGGGGCCAAGAATCATATTTTCTAAAAGCCAGAAGTCTAGAAACTGTTTTTAAATGTTAGTAATTCACATTAAAATCTACATGTTATTACACACACTTTATAAAATATAGGGCACCAGTCTGGTATCTTGGGAGCGGAGCTGTCATTCCTTCCCTTCCCCTGCCCCACACCAGAGTTGTCTCCCTTATTCCATTTGTATTTATTCTAGCTTGTTCTGGGCTGAGCATTGGTGAGGAAGAACCAAGTCAGACGAGATTCCCCCACCCCTGGGTTTTTTAACTGCATCTTCCACACTTCTCCCCCAAACTTGCCCACTGCAGGGTCCGCCTGAGTAAGCGCCGGGCCAAAGCTGGGGTCAGTCAGGTACCAATGCCCTGCTTGTGGTCAAACACCGGGACATGAACGAGAAGGAATTAGAAGCCCAGGTAACAAGCTCCAGTGGCCCAGGGCACCCATGGGGAGTGTGGTGGTTGGTAAGGGAGACAGATGCCTGAGAGTATACCCTCCCTTTCTCCTCAACCCTGCTGCTTCCAGGAGGCACGGAAGGCCCAGCTGGAGAACCACGAACCCGAGGAGGAAGAGGAAGAAGAGATGGAGACAGAAGAGAAAGAAGCTGGGGGCTCAGGTAAAGCTACACAGACCAAACCCTGGGAGCCTTGGGAGGGTGGGGAACTGGGTCTCACTTCTTCCTGTTCTCTCACAGATGAGGAGCGAGAGAAGGGCAGCAGCAGTGAGAAAGAAGGCAGCGAGGATGAACGCTCAGGCAGCGAGAGTGAACGGGAGGAGGGTGACAGGGATGAGGCGAGTGACAAGAGTGTTAGCGGCGAGGACGAGAGCAGTGAGGATGAAGCCCGAGCTGCCCGGGACAAAGAGGAGATCTTTGGCAGTGATGCGGATTCAGAGGACGCTGACTCTGATGATGAGGACAGAGGACGGGCCCACGGCAGTGACAATGATTCAGACAGCGGCAGTGATGGTGGTGGCCAGCGGAGCCCCAGCCCCAGCCCCAGCCGCAGTCCCAGCCCCAGCCGCAGCGCCAGCCCTTTCCCCAGTGGCAGTGAGCACTCGGCCCAGGAGGATGGCAGCGAAGCCGCAGCTTCCGATTCCAGTGAAGCTGACAGTGACAGTGACTGAGTCCCAGGGCCTAAGGGCTGGTGCAGACATGATGATTATGTGCAGGAAGGCACTTTTCCAGTGATCTGTTTGTAAGCCTTTCACTCCTGTCCTCGAAACCTTTGCTGTTAATAAAGCGAGCTTTTCTGTTTCCCTCCCTGGGCCTTAATGGTCTTGTTCTGCCTATACCTCCCCCTCCCACCCTATCCCTTACCCCACCCCAATCCCAGGTGCTCAGTGGCCTCAGCTTAATGGACAGAAGCAAAGGCCACAGAGACAGGACCCATTAGGTTTTTCAATGAAACAGCATGACAAAGATCAGAATCCTTTTTTTTTTTTTCCAAAATAAGCCCAGACCATTAAACAAGTGAAACTCCAACAAATAAGTCTTCTTCAACAGCGAGAAAAACTGTACAGTTACTCAAAGCTGATTCTGCCAGTGGGGCTGGGGATATAAGGGAGGGTGAAATCATGGCGGGGCGGGGGGGTGGGTACTGGGGAGGGGCTGGAGCAGGAGAGGGCCAGGGTCCTGCCCATCAGAGTGGGGCCGCCTGCGTCCTGCACACTCTGCTGTCAGGTGGGGACAGGGGGAAGCTCTTGCTTCCCGTTGTGTTGGGAGCGGGGGTGTCCCTCACCACCTACCAGTGCCAGGCAGAGCCAGCTTACTCTGATGGATAATGAGCAAGACAGGACTGGCTGGAAGGAGGTGAGGGTCCTATAAGAGGGACACCCTGCTGAGTCCAAACGATGTGGCCCCTGTCTATCCCACTTCCCGGGGCTAGTGGGAGGGGACTGCAGAAGCCCTGGGAGTTTGAGGGGAATGAGCAAAGGCACAGAAACATGGAGGGGCCGGGGTGGGGGACTTGCATAGGTTGATGAGTGTGCAAGAGGTACATAAATAAACCTGACACCCCACCCAGCCCGGCACTGGGAGAGGAGGTGGGGACCTGGAGTAGGTCCCCAGGGCTACGCCACCCCCTGGCTTCCTCCCACTCCCTGGGCTCAGAGCTGAGGGAGGTGCAGACCAGGAGGGCAGGGGCAAGAAGGTCAGGGGAATGGGGTGAGTGCGGGGAGGGTGGTGGTTTTAAAATTTTTTTTTGGTTTTTTGTTTTTTCCCAACATTTTGTATCTTTAATAACATACACAATGGTTACCAGCCATATTCATAACAAAAGTTATTCATAAAATGTATCTAAAAATAACATTTTTTTTTCCTTTTCGGTGTGAAAAGCTTGAGAATGTCCCTGTGAGGGGGTTGAGGGAGAAAAGGGGTTTGGAATAGGGGACCCTGGCTGCCCCACAACCTGAACCCCCAAATCCCTTCCCCTCCACCTTGGCTGCAGCACAACCCTGCAGTACAAACAGGGACCAGAGGGGTCTATAACTCTGGGGCTGGGACAAGTCTCTGGGTTATGCTATAGTGTTTCACTTAATGAGGTCATGACATAATGAGGGGTGAGGGAAGGGTGAAAGAAAAGAGGGTGGGGAAAGAAACCAAAAACCAAACCACCCCCCTTTCCCTTATTCCTCACCCCCAAGTCTTTCAGCAACCAGACCTGGGAGTGGAGAAGGGTGTACGTTGGTGGAGGGAGGGACGTTAAGGCAACAGACTTCCTGACCTCACTGGCTGCCCTGGCTCCCCACCTTCGATCTCTGCATCTGGGGAGCCAGGGCTGGGGGGGGGCAGTAGGGAAGGGCTAGGGGGTTTGAGGAGGGGGCTCTGCCCCTCTCCCCTCATAAATTCAGGCTTCCCCTGCCACTTTCTTGGCTCAGAGAGAGGCCTGGGGATTCTAAAAATGAGAGGGAATGATGAGAGAAAAACCGTTAAGAACTATATAAATATGTATCTTAAATAGGTCTAAGAAATTAATTGTAGAGAACCTCTGATAAACAGGGCGAAAGGAGGCGAGTGAGAGGAGGGTGGCTCCTGTCCTCGGGGAATGATGGGGATGGATGGGGAGGAGAAGGTAGTGAGGAGAAGCTCATCTCCTCACCTGCTCCCTTCTCCTTAGCGCCTCTCAAATGACATTCAGAAGGGCAGGTTTTCTATCCCGCTTGTCTCTTCCTAAATGTCAGATGTTTCTGAGCAGGGCCCACAGGATCATGGGTCAGTGAGTCTCTGGGGGAGGCTGCTCCCTTGGGAGGGGCAGGTGGCGGGCTATCTGGAGGAGGCAGGGGTGGGATGGGACAAGGAGGGAGATGGAGGGAAGGAGAGGGCAGGCAGGCTGGCCAGTCCCTGCCCCCTTAATTCTGGCTGCCCGCTACCTCCCCGGCCTCAGTAGAGATCCCTCAACGGGCCTGGGGGTGAGCAAGGCGTGTGCCAATGTTAAACAAAAGTTAAAAGGGTGAGAGAGTAGAAAAATATTAGAATGTATAGCTGAGCCAGCCCACCCTCTCGCTGTTGTGGAGAAGCCCGTTGGGGGTTGGCCCCCGCCCGCCGCCCGGGGAGCCTATGGGTGCGCTGGGCTGTGGGTCCCGTCAGATGGTGGAGGTTTTGTCTGTCCCATCTGTGGTAAGAAAGGGAGGAAGGGAGGAAGATCAGGAGCTGGCAGGAGGCTCGGGAGAAGGCACTCTGGTAGCCTGTCATCCCAGTCAGGCCCTCCCTGGAGTCCGGCCTCCCCTACGGACCCCCTAGGGTGACTCTGAGTTGCTCAGTTCAGAGGTGTAGATGCTGCTGGGTAGGTGGGAGCTGGGTCAGGGAAAGAGAAAATGCTCACCACCCAAGGCGTGTTCTGTCATGCTCAGACACAGAGACTCCAGATTGGGATTGATCTCCAGGTCAGGCCCAGGGACCGGGCAGTCTGGGTGGGAGAGAGGAGAGTGGAGGTGGTGAGCAGGACTGGACTGGGGTGAACAGTAGAGCCAGGAAGACAAAGAACCGGATGGGATGGCATGGGCAAGAGGCTGAGAGGGATGAGGGAGGGAGGGAGGGAGAGACAGAAACAGAGCACGAGAGACATGCACACACTCGGATAGAAGGTGTGACTAGGCAGAGATGAAAGAGAGACAGGCCTGGGTGTGTCACAAAGCAGGCAGAGGCAGCAATGGCAAAGGGAGAGGCTTGGCAACATAGAGAAAGCCTGATCTGGAGACAGAGTGATGTGAAGCTGAGGGGGCTTCCTGGAGGCCACACAAAAGCCGTATTTTGGACACACTACATGTTGCGCTGAGCAGTCTGGGCATCTGCTGTGGGATCTGGGCAGCCGCGTGCTCCCTGACTGATGACCTACTCTGTACATGCTACAAAAGCTTAAGTAGAACTCTTCCTTCCCCAATTGGACTTGCTCCTACAGGCAAAATTCTATCTGCGCAGGCCAGGCAGGCAGGGCAAGTCAGGATGGCAGCCACAGGGCTTATCCTCACAGTGACTCTCAAAAGGGCCTCCTGTTCTGGAGTCTGGGAAACAGCCCACCTCCCTGGGCAGACTTAAACCCACCCCGCACCACTTAAAACCTTTCCTGGGCTCCTCACTCCGGCCAGGAATAAATCTGAGCTTTTATTTGGTTTAGAAGACCCTGCTCCCGCATTCAGCTGTACCTCTCATCAGGGTTCATCCCCTCTGAACCTTGAGCTCAGGCCACGTCAGACCACCTGTCTGTTCCTAACGAAAAATGTTTAACCTTGGGCACGTCACCTCTTTGAGCCTCAGCTTTGTGACTGATCAGATGAGAACACCAGTGCCCTCACACGTGCAGTTTGGGAGGGTTTGATTTGACGGTGCAGGAAAGCTGCCTGACAGCCCAGCACACAGCATTCTAGTCAAAAGAACTGTTCTTTTTTGCTCCCGCAGTTTGTCCGTCCAGTCTTTTAACATCATTTACAGATGCCTGCCACATGCCAAGCCCTGTACTAGGATGAACATGACAATCGCCTGCCTTCAACAGGTGGCAGTCTACACAATCTCATAAATTAAGAATCCCTACTGATTTGGCAGTTTATGACATGGAGAGCTCAGGGTCATCTGCATATCTAAGATCTCTCCAGAAGCAGCTCATTCTAGACCAGCCTTATCTGCCTCTGCAGCCTTGGTGCCTAGCAGTGGGGGCCTGGCACAGGGCAGAGGATGTCATCTCTAGTCACTGAGCAAGGTAGGGCTAGTGCTTCTCTCCCCTCTTTCTTCTGTCCACTTGGCCCTCATTCTGATCTCCCATTTCTAGGCTGGTCCTATGAGCAGAGGGAAAACAGTCCTCCTACTTCAAACACCCTCTGGTATAAAACCTGGTCCAAGAACTGAAGTCTAATGGTTCCTGTCTGGTCACCTGGCTTCTGAAAGAAAACGGTGGACTGACAGGCAGGACTCCCCTCCATTTGGATGCTTTGACTCTCTGATTCTCTCAATTCCTGCCAATGAGATGGTGACAGAGACCAACATCGATACTAAGATTACAACACAGGAATGGAGAGAGGTGGACACGCAGGAATGAGAGGAGATGAAGGAAGGCAGAACCTGAGAGAGAAGACTGAAATGGGGGTGGGGAAGAGTACAAGAGAAGCCATTCTGCAGGGAGATGGGTGCAGACTGGTGGGAAGTATGGGAAGAGGTGCTGGAGTGTATGAGACCCAGAAGAGAAGAGAAAGGCCAGCTAAGGGTGTTGCGGAGGCAGAATCCTGATGATTGGGGTACCTTACCTGGAGGGAACATGAGAATGGCCTGGGGCGATGAGTGGACTGGGAGCGAGTGGGTGCGCTGCACAGAGCTGCGGCTCTGGCTGGGCATGCTGTTGCTGCCTCCGGGGTTGGCGAACCACAAGTTCTGCAAAGCGCATGGGAAGAGAGAAAGCAGGTGAGCGGGGAAGAGGCCCAGGAGTGGTGGAGCTGGCGAAGGAGCCCCACCCCTCTATGTCAGGCCCAGATACAATGACACAGATACACACATCCCAGGCACCATCACCCCAACCCCAGGAGTGCCAGGCTCTCTGCTTCTAGCCACGCACCTGTCGGCCCTGACTCCCAAGGCTGGGGCTGGTGAGGGCATGTCGGGGGGAGATGCCCCCAATGCCTGAGGGGCTCAGAAGCCCCATCCTGCCAGGAGGGAGGGCCCGGGGAGGCAATGGGAACTGCCGCTGGGTCCGCCGGGCCACGCCCATCCCCACAGAGCCAGCTATGGGGAGCGAGTTGGAGCCAAACGCCCAGCTGGGAGAGAGAAGGCAGTGTCAGTTTAGATGGATGAAGCCCATGTGTCCACCCCTTCCTCACCTCCCCCACAATCCCAGTGGGCAAGACAGAACACAGGCCTCCTCTGAGCAAGGACTCCCTAAGTCCCCGCATTACTCATCTCTTTCCTTCTGCCCAAGGGTACCCCAAGGCTGGAGATGGGGAATGTCCCCCACACCCACACAAAGCAGTTCTAACTGTAATACTCAGGTGTAATATTTGTTACTTGTTTGGGGTGAGAAGGGCCTTCAGAACCCTCGGCACACAGGTGAGGAGAACAAGGGACAGGCAAGGGGCCTGCTCTCAGGACATGAGCTGTTTTTCCAGCTTAGGACCATGTTTCAGTGCTAAGAATACCCTGATTTGCTGGGAAGTCTTCACTCAGTAATGTGTGTAAGTTGCCCAGTGATTGAATGAGTACCACTGGATTCCCAGCCCAGAATGCAATCATCCCTCTAAATACTCGTTGCCAACCAGCAGAGGAGGGACGGCTCGCGTGCCCTGGCGGTCCACCCACCCTTTCTGCTGCCGGTAGCTCTGCATCTCCAGTGCAGCTTTGCGCGGGAAGGTCCGGAGGAGCTTCAGCACTTGCTGTTTCCAGGACAGCAGCCGTTTTTTCTGTGTCTCCGTGAAAGCCTAGAATTAGGGAGGTGAAGCAGGGAGATGGGGTGCTTCTTTCAGATCTGCCTTCCATTTATTTGCTCAAATATTGATCAACTGCTCGCTCTGTGCCAGGCCACGCTGGGATGCAGAGGTGACCTGGGCACGTGAGGCTTACAGTTTAGTTGGGGAGAAGATACACATGCAATCATAACTGACGAATGCGGTAAGGGAGAGAAATACGGGAGGCACGAGAAACCTGATCTAGTATGAGGGGCCAGTGGCGGGGGTAGGGAGGACTTGTTTTCAAGAGAAGGAACATTGTACAATGACTCCAAGAGGGAGCTCAGGGCACCCGCTGAACCCCAAACTGGTGAGATGAAGGCTGGTGAGGTGAGCAGGAGCCAGGCAGGGCCCTGCTGGCCACATAAGGAACACTGGTTCTGATTCCGAGAGTGATGGAGCCACTTTTCTTGGGAGCTCTAGAGAAGGTCTCACCTCATGAGTCAGGCACTTTTCGATGAGCTGGAGGTAACTAGTGATGTTTTCCTCGTCTGGTCGGGACACCAGCAGCTGGGTGCACACTGGGGGACATGGGAAAGGGCGGAGATTAGCCCCTACAATGCTGTCTGCCACAGGAGGAGGGATAAGAAACTCGGGCTGGACGAGTACTAGCTACGTGCCAAGCATGGCTTATCGTGAAGATATACAAAGTGCCCACCACAGTGCCTGGCATAAGACAAATATGAAGTTGATAATACTTTTTCTCCTTTTAACTTGTAAAACAATGTCATCAACGTGGCAATTTTTAGCCTGAGGAACCTGAGGCTCAGAGAGGTTGAGTCACCTCTAAAAGGATCTAGACCCAAGTATAAATTCTGCAATGTTACGCTGCCTTAGGAGAAGGCTGAGCTCTTTCAGAGCTTCACCACACCCATCCTGTGGACTTCAGTCCCCTCTGAGACGACCAATGGATTCCCCTTATCTTTTCACCCTGCACTGGTATGCAGTTTCTGCCGACTTAAGTCGTGTCTCCTTCTCAGGCTGAAAACACTTTGAGGGTAAAAGCCGTCTCCTGTCACCAGCCTGGACACACCTAAGGGCATGGCCCTTGCTACCCTCAATCTCAGTCACTCTGTATGGTGTTCTAGTCCCAAGGGTGCTTTAAAAAGCTCTGCTTCCGCCACTGAACTTGAATTTGATTCCTAATGCCGAGATTCACTTTGCTCCTTACCCCAGAACTTCCTGCTGGGCCCTTGGTGGTCTCACCTTTGCCCATCACCCGTGTAAACTGGCTGGGGATGTCTCCGTCGGCGACGGGAGCCGGGGCTGGCTCACTGCCATCAGTGGGAGCCGGAGCTGGTGGAGGTGGGTAGCTCTCTGCAGCTGAAGGGTCCTTGGCCTCAGTGTCCTTGTCTGTGCTGGTGTGAGCCAGGGAGGCTCAGCACCGCAGCAGTGACTCCCCTCGGCCCCCATCCTTGGCAGTAGGGTGGTGGTAGCGGCAGCGGCAGCCACAGTGGCCTGGAGGACACTGTAGGCCTTGATGGGGGTGATGATGATCTGCTGCAGCTCTTGCAGAGCGTTTCGCAGATTCCCTCCTTCCAACACGTCCTGGGTAGGGAGGACATGGCTGGGTTCACATGCCAACCCCATATTTACGGAGAAGAACTACATAAACGAGGTCAGACAGGGCTTAGAGAGGGCTAGTAGGACCCTGGGTTCCAGCACAGAGAAGACAGGTAAAAGCACCACAAGCCCATATAATATTTACACACACAATTCAAATACACACATTCCCTTTTCCCCCTTTCAAGGTGGAGCCTCATGGAGCTCAGGAGTGGGTGGTCTCATGTTAGGGCCTTAGGGTCTCACCAAGGATGGAACCAGATTCAGACCCAGGGATCTGGACTACGATGCAGAGAAAACCAGAAAACCAGGGGGGAAAACCAGAAGGCAAGTGGCAGGGGAAGGGAAAAAGGAATACAAATCGAGGCAGGTATAGAAGGAGAATGAGTAGATGAGAAAGCAACCAATGGAAAGAGAGATCATGCACACAGGGAGACACTCTGCCCTATTGGAAAGGCCAGTCAGAAATGGAAAAGCAAAAGAGGAGAGAAGAGGCTGAGTCAACAGAGTCTGGAGACACACACCAGGACAGACAGGGAGGGGGGTTTCTTAGCCGCAGGCAAGTGAGCCCTGTGATCTGACTTGCACTTGGTCCCCGGAGCCTGGCTCCCTAGGCCTGGGGCAGTCCCAAGGGGAGGTCACATGGGTAGCAAGGATGACCCAAAGCCTTCAATCTACTGGTACCGTAGGCAGCCAGCTGACCTTAAAGATGGAGATACCAGGTGCTCACCTTCTCCAGGGATTTAAGGACGCTCTGCCTCTCACGCAACTTCTGAATGCTCAGGGCTATCTTGTGGCGGGCACCTTTGGTGACATTCTGTGGTAGGGCAAAAGGGGACAGGAAACTAGAAATGGGAGGTTGAGGTACTTGGGGTGTCCCAACAAGGCCCAAAGAGATGGAGGCAGCTCAGGCTGCAAGGGTAGTGTCAAAATGGTGCTGCCCTCAATCCTGCCCTGATGGTCCCCTAGCTTTACCTGAGACTCCAGGTGCTGCTCAGTCAGTGTCATCATCTCCTCATAGCTCATTTGTGAGAAGAGGGCGGCATACTTGTGCAAACGGAGGCTCTTGAGCCACGAGGGCACATCTGTGGAGAAGGAGGGAGGGTGTAAGGTCAGCAGTTTGTTCCATCAGTTACCTAGGTGTCCTTGCTTTCCTGTCGGACTGGAGTGTCTGAGGGTGGGGGCTATCTACTCCCCTCAGACTTGTCCCCTTCTTTGGGAGAGGGGTCAATGGCGGGGTGGGGGTGGAGGGGTGAGGGGAGACGGGTCAGGCTGGGTAGCAGCTGCAAGCTCCCTGTCCTCTAAGATCTGCAGAAGCCTCTGGAGGAGGGTCTTAGTGCTGCCCTCCCCTGTTGTACCTTTCATGCCACTGCCATCCTCCTGGAAAGTGTTCCGGCTGGAGCCCTGCTCCTCCGTCTGTTCACTGCCAGAGGAGGCCACGCTGCTCTGGGGCGAGAGGGTGCGTGGTCGGATGTGGTGAAAGCAGCTCGGGCCCCGAGTTCCTCCGGACTCGGCCACTCACCAGGAGCCTGGGGGCTCGTGGGAATGAGCGACATGGAGCGCTTCAGCGGGCTGGGGTGGATTTGGCAAGGGAGACCTGGCCAGAGGGGAAGAGAGGCAAGATGTCAAGCTTGGGGATCTGACCACAGGAGACCGTGCTCCCCAGCCAGTGCCATGGACGGCAGCTCAGCCCCAGAAGCCGACAAGGAAAAGGGACCGTGGCTTCTGAGGGGAACCACCTACCAGATAGGCTCATTCCCTTGCCCCACCAACTGCCATGCCCAACCCATCAGCAAGCTGTCAGCCACTTCTCTGGACCTCTCCACTTCCTCTGCTGACACCACGGATCTGAGTAATTCCCTAGGTGGAATTACTGCAACGGCCTCCTCACTGCTTCCTTGCCTCCTACACTCCATTCACTTCACAGCAGCCATACTGATCCTTCTAAAAATGCAAATCTGACCAAGTCAGTCCCTGCTTAAATCCTACCTGTGGCCTTTCCCTTCAAGCTAAGAAAATACAAACTCTTACAAGGCCTTGCAGGACCTGGGCCCTGCTCACCTCAGACCTCTTATCGCTTACAACTTGCCCTCTTGTTCAAACCTTTCACGCCTTTGTCCTCATCTCCATTTACTCAAGCTTGTTCCAGCCTCAGGACTTTTACACTCGCTCTTTCCTCTTGTCCTGATCTTGGCAGCTGGCTCCCTCAAGGTCTCATCTCTCAAGCATCACTTCTTCCAAGGCCTTCCTTGACACCTCAGTCTGAAGTAGCTGTCCCTGCCAATCTTGGTTACTCTATCACATTACTGCCTTATCTGTCTTACAACACTTATGTCAACTTAAAATGATCTTATCTAATTATTTGTTTACATGCTTATTAACTATATGCCCCTGCTGCAATAGAAGATCTGTGACAGAAGTGACCTGTCCTGTCCTAGACATCACTGTATCCCTAGCAAAAACAACGGGGCCTGGAGCAGAGGCTTTTCTTCAGAAGTACTTGTAAAGTAACAAGTGAAACACATAAACTGCTTCCTCAACATCTCTGTCTTTGGGCTTCACCACCTCCCATAGATTTTTCCTGGAATGAGCCCAAATCAGGGTGAATCCAGGCCATTCCACAGGATGTTTCACTCCATCCATCCTATGTGCTGAGGTAGAAGGGAGGCTCCAACTTGATTTTTAGCCATTCTCAGGACAGAGGAGTTTCTGACAGCTTCCAGACCTTTGTAGATGCTATTTCCTCTGCTTAGCTCCCTGCTCTTCTGCCCTTATCTGCCACACACTTCAGCCTTGACTCCTTTATCTGTATTCCCTGGTCCCCTGCACTGCTGCCATTTCAAGCCCAGCACTTACTGCCCTTTTCACTAGCCTCCTTCTCACACTGGACTCTGGCTCATGTGGGATGGCAAGCCTGCCTAATCATTTCTGCACACCCAGGATCAGGTGTAGAGCATGATGCACAGGAGCCCTCAAGGTTTCCTGAAGGCCAAAAGGAGGACACCTGTGATCCTAAGGGTGCTAACAGGGCCTCTGAGCTTAACATAGGAAATCCAGAGTACCCCAAATCAAAGAAAAAGGAAATAAAACCAAAAGCCTCAGCCTAGCTAGGTGAGACCATCAAGGCCCAGAGAACTAAAGCCCTTTGCCTCAGTTCCCCCAGAGTTGGGAAGCAGAGGCAGAAGACAACCAGCTTTGTTTTTGATGGAAAGGCTCGGATTCTGGTGGTGATCCACTGACATCAGCCCAGTGAGGAGGACCAGCCTGGTACAGATCCCAAAGTACTTTCCCTCATCTGTGACAATATCTACGTTCCTAGCCAGGAAGTCGCCGAGGGAAAGGACAGTACAGTGACCTGCCCCCTAAGGCCAGCCTCTGCCCCTGCCTGTGACCTCAGGAGTCCTCTGCTCCTTCCAAGCCTCTGAACTCCCAGAAGATGATGGCATACACTGGGCCCTAGGAAGCGGGGGAACCCTCAACATGGGCCCTTTTATGCCTGTCTTGGTGCCTCTGGTCTCCTCCTTCCTCCCTTCTCAGCCAAGGAGGAGGCAGGCAAGGCTGAGAGGCCAGGAAATTACCCTGATTAGAATGATCCTGAAGTTCCTGAGGAGCCCTGCTTGGCCCCACATGGGTGGAGGCCGACCACAGCATCAGAACTATAAAAACGGGAATGCCCGCCAGAGATCCAGGGCCTTGCACTCTCCAAGAAACCCTGGTCTGTCCTTGGCAGCACCCCAAACCCACTCTGTCTGCCCTTTTAGGCCAATCCTTGCTCCCCACTCAAAAATATTTTAATGGTTTCCTGTTTCCTGCAACTGCTTGAAATTGAAAAGATTCATCTTATCCTTCAAGGCCCCCCAGAATGTGGCCTCAATATACTGAGATCTGGGAGTCAAGACACATCTGAGTTTAAATCCTGGTTTGCCACCTATTAGCTGCATAACTTCATTTGTCTGTCCCCTGCCTCTATTTCCATGTGAAGTCCTTGGGACAGGGTAAAACACGTATGTTTGCTACTGCTATAACTCATTTAGATCCTTGCACCTCTCCAGCCCTGCTGGATATGTCTGTATATTGTCCCCTCCAATGTGCCATCCCTATGCCTTCAATTCATGCTGTGCCTTCCACTTGAATGCCCAACTCTCTTCTCTCTTCTAGTTCAAATCCCCTAGCCAACAGTGCTGCAGCTTGGTCCTGCAGTAGCTGCTGTCCCCATCGTGGAGAGGTAGGAATGTTTAATTATCTGCCCCTTGACGAGGCCCGGGCATCTTTGGGAGGGTCACTTGTAGGTGGAGGCTGTATCGCATAGTAGTTAAGAGTATGAGCTGTGGAGCCAGTCTGCCTGGATTTAAATTCTAGCTAAGCCACTTTGGACAAGTGACATTTCTGTGACTCAGTCAATGAATTTATAGGTATGTTCTCAGGAACAGTTCTTGGCAAAGATTAAATGCTCAATATATTTTAGCTAGATTTATCATTATTACTATATACTCCAAACTAATGGTATGAGTTGAGGATATATAGTAATGATGATAAATCTAGCTAAAATATATTGAGTGTCAACTAACATTTCAAAAACTCATTGAAGTACCAGCTCCTCCTGCTCAGCCCAGCTCCTAAGGTGCTTACTAAGACAGTCCTTTCAAAACTACTTAGTTGGTGGCTGGTGTAGTGGTCAGAGGCAGGTTCTAGCAGCAGAATGCCGGGTCTGGACCCTGGCTAGTTCCACCACTTGTTCCATGTGTGACCTTGAAAACATGACTTCACTTCTTTGAGTCTCAGTGTCCTCATCAGTAGAATGGGGCTAATAACGATATGGTTGTGATGAGTAAATGAGATCATGTGTAAACAGTGCTTATATAAGAGTATCTGGCACACTCTATGCACAACAATGTTACTATAACTAACACCTTTCAGTGTGAGTTACAACTAATACACACAGGCTTACAAACATAGATTTCCCACAAACAACCCTTTATATGGAGGCTAGATACAAAAATCCAGAAATGTCTGATATGGAAAGGACCTCAGATTGTGGTCATTAACTCAATGCCTTCAGAGGCCAGGCTGGTATCAGACATGTCCAATGGCAGGGCAGTGGGGGCAGAGGCTGACTGGGAAATATGTGCAAGGTCTAAAGGGGTGACCAGGATTAAACTCCATCTTACTGTTGTCACAGGAATACAGCTCTTGAGCTGTCAGATCTTTTGACTTTTCAAAAAAAGGTAAATGTGGATTTTTAGGGGGGAAATTCCTGATTTCTTATATCACCAAATTTATTTAAAAACACAACAAAAAAATCAAAGTTTTGTTGAGTTTGACAATAAAACATGCCTGTGGGTCCGATATGGCTCTGGGAATGCCAATTCAGAACCTCTGCACTGCCTCACAAAGCTGAGGCCCAGAGGTTATGTGACTTGCACAGGGCCACAGAGGAAGTAAAGGGAGCCTAGTCTGACCCTTTTTAAGTGGGCATGGCCTCTTGGGACACCCCCCTTTCCTCTCACCTGCATTGGCGTTGCTCCCAATACTGTTGATGGCTGGTGGCACCGAGCTGGGTGGGTGGAAGGGCACATGTCCATTTTCCCGGGGTGGCTTGTCCTGCCAGCCTGGCCCTGCCTCCCCAGGACCCAGCTCTGCAGGGCCTCCCCATTCATCTGAGCCCTGGCGTGAGTGGTAAGTGGGCTCGGGCCGGGTGCGGAAGCCGCTAGCCAGCCGCTCCTCCAGGTGACTGAGCCAGAGGGCCAGCGAGTTGCGGTCCTCCAGCGTGGTGGCGGGGAGGATGAGGGCGTACGAGAGCAGCTGGCGGCTTTCCTCTATGAAGGCGTTGCTCTCGATCGAGTAGGCCAGCACTTTCTGCAGCAGCCTCATGTACTCCGACTTGGCCTCTGTGTTTCGTGGCTGAAGCAGGGGCAGGTGGGACAGCAGGAGGGATACCACCTTCTCTTTGGACTCCTGCTGCCACTGGCTGACGATGGCTACAGAGGGGATGAGAGGGAAAGTCAGGGGAGTCAAGCAGACTCCTATAAACCCAGGAGAGGTGCTGAGAGCCTGTTCCCTCAGCTCCAATCTGCTCTCCCTTCTTTCATGACCCCCAACTTTGATCCTCATATAGGTGAGATCAAACACTGCTTCCAGAGTAATTTTTCCTGGTTCCATTGCTCCTACCCTCTAAAATATGCTGTGGCTCCCAATGGCCAAACTTGCTACTATGGAATGTGAGCTTCCTCTGCTGTCTCCAGATCTACTCTTCCTGTTGTACCTTTTCCCATTATCTTCATGGTCTCTACCCCCTTCCTCTAGCCACACAGCCTCGTTCCTGATTAGGGAGGACAGCAGAATATGTGGTTAGCAGCTTGGGCTCTGCAATCAGATAGTTAGGATCTCCCAACTTATTAGCTGAACCTTGGGCAAGTCACCCTGAACCTCACCTAGCACTGATCTCACCTGAAAAACTTTGGAGATAATTACAGTACCTAATTCACAGTGTTGCTTTTAGATTCAAGTAGCTAAGAGAGAATGTAAAGTGGCTAGGCATATAGAACATATTTAACAAATAGTCGCTATTTTTTTAAACTGCTCTCTCTGCCTCTGTATTCTCCCCACTCCAACCCATCCCATAAACCCAGATGGATTTATCTTTCCAAAGCACATCAAGATGTCATGCTCCTAACTTACAGTGGTAACCAGTACCCACAGACTCAAGTTTTTGTCCAACATCACCATTATTTACAGGGTACTCTACTCCTCCTCCTCCTCCAGATAAAGACTAGGCTTAGGATATCCCCATCTTCTGCAGGATTCTCTCCATGCCACATTCATCCAAGCATCCACACTCAGGCTGAGATTCAAGGCTTTAGCTCCCTTCCTCCTATCCAAATTCTAGGTCTTTTATAACTGCCTAAAGCTGCCCGCCTCTAGGAGGCTCCCCCTGGCTACTCCATGCCACAGTGATCTAGTGACATCTCCTTCTAACCTCACGGTCTGAGGGCCCAATTCTGTTCTGTGGAGATGAGCCAGGTTTCCCCTCTTGATCCAGAAGAGAGCTCCCCAAGAATAAGGTCCCAGGCCGATTACATAAGGGAAGCCTTGGGAGGAACTGTTACAGGTCTGTCTTCCTTGAAAAACTCGTTACCCTCTCATGACAGTTCAATGGAGTAGGGAATGGGGAGTTATGCTGACAGGGCAAAGGAAAGAGACAAAGAATACAAACGCTTGAGAAAAGAGACAGTGATCAAGGACTGGGGCCAACTCTGCCTTCACTCTTGGGCAACTGAGCTGAGACCTGTCACCAAAGTGACAATTTGCAAATACCTAATGAAGAAGTTGTTCTGAGAGATGAACTACTGATCTATTGGTGAGGTTCTGCAAAGGGTCAAAGGAGCTGGCTCTAACCAACAGAGCTAGGACCCCAGAGGGGGAGGTGATGAAAACGAAAAAGCAGAGATGTGGCTTAGGTCCCTTCTCTCCCACTTACAGACCATGTGATGTGTCTCTGGGCAAATGTGATTAATTCACTGAGCTCTACTTTCTCTGTCTATAATGTGGGGCTCAAAATTGGTCCTGCCTAACATGGCTGCTATGAATGAAATAAAACCATAGCGCAAAATAGAGCATAGAGTGCTGTATCTAGCCTCATAGGTATGATATCTCTTACCATAGCACCTTCCTTTAAAATACCCACATAGATTTTTCATTATTATTATTATTATTATTATTATTATTATTATTATTATTATTTATGCCTATAGCACCTGGTCTTCCTGGGTGGTCTCCCATTCAAGTACTAACCGACTTGACCCTGTTTAGCTTCCGAGAGCAGACATCGGGCTTGTTCACTGTGGCATGGCTGTAGACCATGGACTGAGCCTCCACTGGGGCATGAACCCAGGACCTTCTGCGTGTAAAGCAGACGTGCTAACTGCAACACTATGGAACCACGTCCCCACATAGATTTTAAAGGCACAAGCCAACTCCCAGCCCAGGAAACAGAGAGGCTGGTAATGGGCATGTACATAAGAACCTCAGAATTCTAGGCATCTGGATTTCAAGTGAGCCCTGATCTGGATCCCTCTGCATTTGATGATGTTTCAACCCAACTTCCTTAGGGCTTAAGATTCCAAGGACCTCTGGTCTCCTCGGCCCACACTGCAGACCAACACCTGACCCCTGGGAGTCTTGCAAAAATACCTGAGATATGCCCTTTTGAACCTCTCCTTCTTTTAATGAGCTCTTTGGAAATCTATGGCCTCGGAATTCACATAAATGCCCAATTCCCCTTAAATATGTAGCTCTATGAAAATGACTCACACACATCTCCCAACTCCTGGCCACAGAACTGCATGATTTCTTGGCCTGAGCCTCTCTGCTCCAACCTTCCTAGAAAACCCCTGTTGCAGTGCCCAGTGTTTCATCTATTTAATCAGAGTCATCAGTTCATGCTCTGCCCATAAGTACTGGCCCAAACAGAACAGTAATCCTCCCATTATCCATGGGAGTATGTTCCAAGACCCTCCAGCTGATGCCTGAAACTGTGGATAGTACCAAACCCTATATATACTATTTTTTCCTATTTGTGCACATCTGTGATAAAGTTTTACTTATAAATTCGGTACAGTAAGATTAACAACAATAGAACAATTGTAACAATACTGCAATAAAAGTTATGTGAATGTGGTCTCTCTTTCTCAAAATACCTCATAACTGATATGATAAAAGGGACAACTACTGAGTGTCTAAGCAAATGGGTAGCATATACAATGTGGATACGCTGGACAAAGGGATGATTCACGTCCCAGGTGGGATGGATTGGGATGGTTCAAGATTTCATCACACTACTCAGAATAGCACACTATTTAAAACTTATGAATTGTTTATTTCTGGAATGTTCCATTTAATATTCTCAAACTGTGGTTGATTGTGGGTAACTGAAACAATGTAAAGCACAAGCATGGATAAGGGGGAACCACTGTACTATACAATAATTGTAAGAATGGATAGTACTTACCAAGCATTTACTAGGCACCAGACACTATGCTACAAATATGATTGTTTTTATTCCTCACCTCAACCTTGTTTTAGCATCCCTATCTTGCAGATGAGGAAATAGATTTGGAAAGTAAATAGATTTTTAAAGTAACTTCCCCAAAGTGAAAGAGCCAAGATCTGAACCCAGGTCTGCCTGAAAGAACTTCACCCACAAACCTCTACTACCTCTCCAATGCCAAGTCTCTTCTGCCCCCCGTCCCTGGTTTTCCAGATCCCCTTCAGAAACTGCAAGATTAGGTTAGGAAACCTTATCCCCTCCATCTATTTTCTCATGAACCTGCTCCCCATGACCAGGAAGCTGTCTCTCAGGTCATCTCCATGTCTAAAGATCTTCCTCAGGTGAGACAGGCCATCGCAACTTCAGAAAGCCTTCACCTTTCCCACCCACTGGCGCTGGATCACATGGGAAGGAACCCCCTGATATCACACTTCCTTGTTTTACTGCCTGAGTTTTTAGTTCACGATAAGAGTAATATAGTGATTAAAATTAGGGACAGAAAGTCAAGGACTTGCATCCCAGCTGTCGTGCAGTTGCATGGACAATATGTGTCCTCCTCTGTAAAAGAGGGATTTAAGGGCTGCTGAGATTTGGGGAAACAATGCATGGAAAGCACCTAACAGAGTCTGCCCAGAGTAAGCGCTCGGTATATGACTCAATGCCCGGCATCTGCCTCCCTTCTCCAGCAGTGAGCCTATCCCTTTGGCCTTATCCTAATGTTGTCCATCACTGCTGGTTAGGCCTTGCAGGGTAGCCAGAAGCATCTTAGAAAGAGGAGCCTTGTCTAGTCGCCCCCCCCCACCCGAGTACTGTCAGGACCCGAGGGCTGAGGGACACGGTATTGCTAGGGGATATGACAGAACAGCCCCAAGGGCTGGGTTCAGTGAAGGACCTTGTTCTACTCTGAGAAAGGAGAGAGTGATTTTGGAAGAATGGAGGCCGACCCTAGGGAAATGTGCGTGTTCTATGTCTGTGCACTGGTGTGGTGGGGAAGGCAGGCCTCCCATGACTGGGAAGCATCACTGAACACTGGAACTTGTCCAAAGAATTTGTGCAGCCTCAGGCCCCTTGGGGTGAGCCCAGCTGGGACTGCAGATGACGGATGGGGATGGAACTTCTAGTTTCCTGCCCAGATCAGAAAAGTCTGGCCTGGAGCTGAGGCACAGCAGGGGCCCATTGAATACCTGCACAATTGGACCCAGATGATTCCCTAGAAGGTAGTGGTGTTTATGTGTACACAATGTGCCTTCTCTAGGACCCCCAGACCTCAGGTCATTATGTCTCATGTCTTAGCAGACTGCACAAGTTCAACAGGCAAACTTGCCTGGATCTAAAATCCAGCTCTCCCTCCATGACTGAAATCAACATAATTGTGGACCAGTCTTTCAATTTCTCTGATCCTTGGCCTCTTCTTCTGTACAATGGGGGTAATAAAAGCCCCTTTGTCAAAAAATAGTTGTAAAGAGTCAATGAGACAATCATGTATAGCACCTGCGTTAAGTGGTCCATGCATTTTAACTATTATAGCTGTTCCTGGTTGAAGACCTAGAGCCCACACTGTTTTGGGGCTGGGGGAGCAATTCACAGAGGAGGACATATCTGGGGCTCCCCCTTAAGATTCTCAACAAGGGCAGGAAAATTTAACATAGTTATTTACCAAAAATAGACATGTCTCTGGTTCCTCTGAGCTAGAGGCACAATGAGCAATGATGAAATTATGGAGGTGGGCGAATGGGACAAGAGCTGGGGAATGCTGCGATGCCCAGGGCTACTTCTCACCAATCTGCAAAACTGTAGTCCAAAGGCATGGAGAGGATGAAGGAGACTGTGCACATGAGTGCCCTTCTTGGCCAGGTGACCAGAGCTAAGTAGGTCATAACCCTGGGTCCTGACAAATCACAGGACCCAAATATATCTTGGAGCCTGCCATAGTGCAAACCCATTTCTATGTGCTAAGCTGCTGAAACAATTGTGGCAGCCTCAGGCCTGTCAGAGGGGCTGGAGTTTGGCTGAGAACGTGCCCTTCTCTGCCTCATTCCAGCTCATACAAATATGGGGGAGGGCCGGGGGCTGACATTTTTGATGAACTGTGTCAGTAGAGCTTGAAAGGGGAGGGTGGAGGCATCAGAACTGAACTCTGGTGACTCACTCAGTCATGGCCCACTCCTGACCTCAGTTTCCTCACCCAGATTCAGTGAGCCAGAGAGGGAGAGGCTTAAGCCTGCTGGATAGAGGGACTCTGACTCAAGGACAGGAGGAAAGAAATATAGGAAACATGGCCCAGGAAGTTATAGGACCAAGGAAGGAAGGGGAGTTCAGCTTCCCTGGCTCCACCCTTCTGGTCCCAGTCAGCAGAGGGAAAAAAGAGACAGGATTATTGTTATATCTTTCAAATGGGCAGGGAAGACAGCACTGGGAGAAAGAACAAGGATGACGACAAGGGAAAACCTGGGGCTTCTTCATGCCTGATCCAAGGTGTTGTCTCAGGTTCTGCTTCCATGAAACCAAAGCTGGCTGTGTGGGTTGGGGACTTCCATACACCCTCCCGGCTACTTGAGAAGAAAGGTAACCCAGACCAGAGCCCCTTTCCACAGCCTCCACTCTCCACAGGTCACATGACAGTACCCTCACCACCTTCCTGGGCCCAACCAGAATCAGTGTCAACATCAAGGCAAGTGGCTCTCCACTGGATGCACACAAGAACCAACTAGGAAGCTTAAAAAAACATCAGAATCTCTGGGGATAAGACCCAGATCTCAGGTTCTTTTTATAAAGTATCTGGGTGATTCTGGTATGAGTTGGAACCCACTCGCCTAGATCAAGCCCTCTGCATTCCCCACCCTTTTTGAGAAGTAGGTGGGCAGCTCTGACCCAAACCCAAACCTGAGCCCAGGGTTACTCTGGGAGAACTAGAGGAAGTAGCAGGCTTAGGTAGGTGAGACATGGAGCACAAACCCAGAAAAGGGAAGAGGACCTACCTCACTGTTCAGCCCTCCTGGCCTGATGAGATCTGAAAAACTGAAGAACTTCAGACCCTGTAACACACAGCTTTTAACAGGGAACTGGTGGACTGACTGAATTCAAGATTTGTTTTGTGGGTGAAGTTTGCATCATGGTGTGGAGAAGGGACAGATTCTCTGAGTGGGCCATCCCATAAAATATTAAGAACTACTGCATTAGAAGAATATGCTGGGCCCCCAAAGTAAGGCTGTAATTCTGCCTTCTTTGGCATTTTCTTCCACAGCCCAAGAGATACTTGGAGAGTATCGAGAACAACTATCCAGATATGAAGCCTCAGGCCCAAGAAGGGCGGGGTAGGTCTCAGGAGGTGTCAGTGGCAGAGCTGGGTCTAGGCTACTGGGTGTCTCTGTCCCTGTTATGTCCTATGACCAGTGAATCAGCCAGCAGGGCATCACCTTGCAAACTGCCCGGTCAACAGCAGAAGCTGGGTCCTTGTTCCCATACCCGACCCCTCAGGATTCTGATTTAGTGGGTTTGGGTAAGGGGCCCAGGAATCTGGATTTTAATAGTCATCTCATTCTCCACTAGGTGATTCTGTCAATGATACAAATATGAGAAACACAAGAGAATGGGAAGGCCATAATGAACAGAGAGGGAGAAACAGAGGACATACAGCTCCTTCCCTGAGGCAGGCCCCCAAGTCCAGGAGTATCTCCTTCTTCCACAAATAAGGTGGGGCGGCTGCTCTACTTGTGGGTGGGAGCAAGTCAGGAGGCACAGGCCTCCCTAGTATTAGAGCCCCTCTATCTATCATGAAAGAGGCTTTCAAGGCCCTAGAGAATTTCTCTCCAGTCATGCTAAGCCTGGCAGGTTTCCTGCTGACTCAGGAATACACCACGGCACTTCCTCATGTCTCATTCTAAGTTTACCCTACCTCTCCATCTAAGTATCAGCTTGCTATAGTCTCACCATCTGACATGGGACTGTGGATAAAGACCTTGATTCACATATTTTCATTAGTCAATTCACTCCACAGCAATTCTCAACCCTGGCTAGGCATTACTTCCAACACACCAATGCAAACCATCTGGATGTTTTTGGTATAATGCACACCGTGTCTTTCAAGGGCAACATGGTAACAACAAATACTATAATGCACATAACTTCAAACTAGGAGTCCCAAGATTCTAGGGAACTTATCCTAGATGAATGCTTAAAGGGTACTCATTATAGCACTGTTCGTAAGAGTGAGGCTGAACATCCCATGCGGTAGAGCCTGCTAGTCAAGAGCAAGAGTTTTAAGTCAAATTCTATCCCTTCCTCCGACCAGTTCTATGACCCAGGCCAAGTCACTAAACCTCTCCAAACCTCAGCCTCATCTGTAAAATGAGGAAATAATAAGACCTACCTTACAAAGCTGCTGTGAGGGTCAAATGAGTAATAAAGGTAAAGCACTACCTGATACACAGGTAGAGCTCTATAAACATTACTTATTCTATTAAGTAGCTGTTAATAAAACGAGGTACATGTGTATGTGCTGAATATGGAAATGACCTTCAAGTTGTTACATTGTTAAGTGAAAAAAGTGAACTGGTTAATATGCAGTGTTCTGTTTTGTGTGTTGAAACAATCAAAACGATGAAAAAGCTGGATGGAGAACATGTATGTGTTCACACATGTGCAGAATATCTCATAAAATATACACGAATTTGGAACATAGACGTCTGGGAGATCTCACTTTTCATCTTTCATATGGTTTGATTTTATTGTAAGTTTTGAAAACCAAAAGCAAAAACGGAATGCCCTAATAAATAAATACAATGAGCACTATTGGTGATTCTGACATATAGCCAAGGTTGATACCTAGTGCTCACCAACTGCCTGCTCAGGATGGGGCGGTGTGGATGTGTGCCAAAGCTATGTAAGAAACTGGCCTGTCCCAAACAAGCCCCTACTCTAGGGGCAGAGCCATTCTATAACCACGGAACTCCTGGCCCTGGTGCTAGAGCAGAGGGGAGCCCTCCCTAGTCGGGAGAGTGGGCGGGGTGTGAAATGGCTGAGCTCTGAGCCTGCTGCAGCTATGCCGGGTTCTTGCTGCTCATTGTTCACCAGACTGGGACTTAAGCCAGTGTGACTTCTAGCCTGAAGAATCATCTTCTCCTGCAACCATGGCGCTTCTGTGACTTATACATAAAAATTGGGTAAAACAAAGGTGACTGGTACTAAGTCAGGTAGGCCTGGGGAGATGAGGGAAGCCAGGTAGCTTTGTGGCTCCCCAAATCCCAATCTTAGCAGCCCATGCTGATTTCCTCACCTATATAATGGGGATAATAACAATATCTATCTCATGGGGTTGTTGTGAGGACTAATAAGTTATTGACAATAAAAACAAAAATCGACATTTACTGAGTATTTACTACATGCCAGGCGCTAGTCTCAGAGCTTATAACCACCCTAGAAGGTAAGAACAGGTATCATCTTGATTTTAGAGATGAGGAAACCAAGGCTCAGGAAGGTTAAGTTACTTGGTTACATGGCAAGTGACAAAACTGGAATTCAAACCTAGACAGTCTGACTCTAGAGCCACCAAAGAACAACAGTGCTTTCAAAGTTACTGAACAAGTAAAGCCAGTGCTTGGCTTGCTGTAAGGGCTCAGTGTGTGAACTATTATTATGGAGAAAAAGGTGGGAAGGGTCTGGACACACTTTACATGGGGTCCCTGGGTCCCATCTCCAGCTAGCTTTCGGGTGCACACGACTTGCCCTCTTCTATGCCCTATGTCTCTCCTATCTGCCACAGTGGAAACGGCTCTCCATCCAAGCCCATGGAGGCCCAAAATTCCAGATTTGCTTCCACAGTGTCCCTAGAGATGGTTCTCTGGCCTGACTCCTGTTTATGCCTGGGGCCCTAGGAAGAGGTTCTAGAGAAGTCTGGTTTATCCACCCCAATGCCAATTTCATAAGACATAGAGCACCTCTCTACTGAGTGCTTAGGGAACTGATATGGGCTATATTTAAATTTAAAACTCTCTTAAAGCTGTTTATGCTTTAAGTCCAACCTACTTCGGGGTGGTGGGTGGCGGGGGGGAGGTGGTGTTAAAATAGTATAAGGTGCTTGTAATTTTGAAGAGTTCTAAAATTCCCTCCTAGCTCTGATATCTTAAAACTTGAGAAATGAATTAATGCTCACCTTCCACCTCCCTTTCATAGATAATGACTCCAGTCTGTTCCTTTCGGCTACCCAGACAAGCCACTCTATATGATCCTTCCTTTGCTTAGGGTAGTTTCCAGTTTGTACTGCCCCCATTCCACGCCTGAGTATAGCTGGTAACAAAGCCCCAGGAGACCCATGATGATGACCTGGGAGGTCAGGGACTCCCCACCACCAATAAGCCTAGAACCCACATTTCTTAGCACCATTGATGGGTGGGCCTCCTCAGCCATCTGACATCTGTTCCTGTTGCAGGTATCCCTCCTGCTGTGCTCCCAACTCTGGGGGTGGAGACTCACCAGCACTGTTGGCTTCCGACTCCAGCAGGTGGATGTCATTGCAGTCCGCCAGTGAGTGTTCCAGGCAGAGCTGCAGGAAGCGGGCCTGGGTGCGGGTGACCCGCTTCAGAAGCGACAACAGGGCCACTGTCTGCTCACACTCATTCCAGCCCTTGAACCAGCCAGCGAGGATGCCCACCTGGTCTCGGAACATCATGGTGCCGGGCCTAGGGCCAGGGTGAGGGAGACGGCGGTGGCGAGGGCCAGCGCCGTCACATGGTCTCGGCTCTGGGTTCCTGTTACCTCTCCCCTGAAGGCCAGGGCTTGAGGACGTTGCCTGGCGTGGTGGCAGTAGGTGGTGGGAGGAGGAGGAAACTTGCTCACATCGGGGGAGGTCTTGGTCCAGCCACACCTCTCCAGGTTCCTAGAACAGGAAACAAGGGGATCAGATAGAATGAAGGGGCTGAAACCAGCTTGGTGAGTGTGTGTTGAGGGGGTAGAGGCCTGCCTGCCTCATGCCTTTTGTTCTCAGGATCTCCTCTCTGGAATATGCTGAGCTCCTTGGATAAAGGTGAAGCCAACACCAGAGGCTAAACTGACTCTCCTTCCCATTTCCCGATCCAGAGAGTTCTTGATTAGAACTCAAGAAACCTACCCTAGATGAAGAAGATGCTGTCCTTCAGGCCTGCCTGCCAGAGGACCAAAGGAAGTAGATTTAAAGCAGAGATTTAAAGGTAAGATTTTTCAAAAATGGGAAATAAGAGCTGCAAACTGTGGGAAAAGGAATGAATTAATGGCACCTGGCCCCAGGTGACCTGACTAAGCAGACATGCGACCCCAAGCACATGCCCTGACCTTGCTGGTCTCTGGCAACCTCCTCCAAGAGCCAGACAAAGTGACTGCTCACCTGCTGAAAGGACCCTATGGGCTCTTTATATCATTTCAAGCTAAGACTCACAAAGCCAGAATGTGGATGGGTGGTAGGGTGGTAACCCTGGCGGAAATCTCAGGTACTTGTGGACAGCTACCTGATCAGTGTCTGGGCGCCTAAGGGTGAGGGCGTGGACAGGGGATTTTTCAAATATCTCCAAAAGGCTCAAGGATCTCATTCCTTCCAATCCAGCTCTCCCACTCTGGAAAAGGCGTGGCTCTGATGTCTAAGACCCTACCTATCTGTACTCTGCAGTGACTTTTCCAGCCCTCTTCTTCCCCCAAAGACTAATCTTGACCCAAGTCCTCTTGGCTTGGAAGTCCCCTTGGCTCCCAGAGATCCAAGTGTGTCATCCAGGCACCTAGGAGCCAAAAGGATGTCAACCTGAGAAGGGGACACATCAAAAATCAAAAACTCCCAAGCAAGAAAGTATCCAAATTCCTCTTAGGCAAGAACCACACAAGAGTTGTGTCAACTGGGAGGGCAACAGGCCTATGCTTCAGCTACTGGTTTCTGGACACTACTCTGAAAACTTTTCCTAAGTGTCTGTAGCTCCAGGTCTCCACTCACACTTCCCGTGTACCTTTCAGGCAACCAGTGTGCTTGGCTCCATCCCCAAAGCACACTGGGCTCCATCTCCCTCTGGCTGCCAAGAGCACTGAGAACGCCATACAAAGACCCAATGAACCTACTGGGTCCAGGTCTTAGGGAGCTACTGCCATCTCCCTGAACTTCTATGCCTCTGCTGAGGAGCACTGTGACGTGCACCTGAAGATGGCTGTGACTCACCTCACTGATCCTCTGTGGAACCCTGAACAGGGCAAACCGGCCTGGCTGTCAATCTCTTTGGATATAAGAGGTGTGGGAGAAAATGAACCTTACTTTGAGTTAAACAGACCCCTAAGATATCTTTTTAAAGGAAAATCAAATGTTTCCTCCCTGGCTTAATACCCTCCAGTGACTTCCCATTGCACTTAAATGAAACCTACACTAAACCCAAACTAAACCCAAACTTCTTGTCTTGTCCTACAAGGCCCTGCAAAATTCCTGTGGCCTCTCCCTCCTCATTTTGTACCAAGTTCTTTCTTGTTTACTGGAATCCTCTTCCTCCTGACCTATCCATGGTAGGCTCCTACTTGTCACTTAGGTCTCAGCTCAATGTTACTTCCTCAGAGGGATCTTTCATGACCAACCTAAGGATTCTGTCATTCTAGTATGCTAACAGTATTTTATTCTTTTATAATTCAACACTCTCAAATATCATCTTGTTGTTTCTCTTCCCACCAAGATGCAAGCTGTACAGTCACTCAGTACTCAGAACGATGATTGGCACATAGAAGGTGCTAATATATATTCGTTCAATGAAAGAATGAATTAAAAAGATGAGCAAGAAGAAAGAAGGAATGGCCCACAGGATGGTAAAGGATTTTGGAATCTTGTCCTTACAGAAAAATTTGAAGGTATTGAGGGAATTTCTCCTGGGGAAGAGGAGACTCAGGAGCAGTGTCATAACTGACCATGAATATCTGGAAGGGGTAGCGCACACAGAAGAGGAACTGGACTTATTTACTCCAGAGAACTAGTGTGATGGCCCTTAGTGAGAAGCGACATGAGATATGAGACATGTTGACGGTCAAGACGATTTAGTTTTAGTCTTGCCCCGGTCACTGATTCACGCTGATCTTTGAGCCAGTCTGCTTCCCTTCTCTAAAATGTGTGAGATACGGAGCTAGACTGGACTGGACATGACAAATGGCTTTTACCTCACAGGCTAACTCCAATCGATTGGTAGTGGCTGCCTGGAGCACTGTGTTGAGAAGGATCCTAAAGAAATGAAGCAATGAGGAATGATTAATAAGTTGGGGTACACCTCACAGAATGGGATATTATGTAGCTATTTAAAATGCGCTGGATCCTGATAGCAAAATAACCCACAAAACAAAAACCCTGCATCTACATATAGTATTTGATCTTTACCTACCGACCTAGAGGGGTATCTATAAACTGCATAGCAATATACACAAGATGTCACTTTTATAAAAAGGAAAAGGCATAAACAAAATGCTTATATATCTTATGTACTGTTCGCATCGCTAACCTTGGCGAGAAGGCATTATTAATACTCCCTCTACATAACTTTGTACTATTTCATTACTCAGTTATAAGTGAACACATATTACTTCTGTAAAGTTTTAAGCAATTTAATTAAAAAATTTGAGTGCACTCTTTTTTTGGCTCTGTAAGAAAGAGTACTATGATTGATGATCCATGTTTGCCCTGGATGCAGGATGGATGAGTGGTGGCTCATGTGCCTGAAAAAAATCAGTTTCCCTTCCCGGCTCCAACATTTTGTGGCTTTTAGTTCCAAGGAGACAGCAGCTGCCTCAACATAAGGAAGAATTTGAAAATAATGTATCTGTCCAAGAATGGAGCTGGCTGCCATGTGAGGAGGTAATAAGTCTCTGGCTGCTGGAAGTGGTCAAGCGGAGGCTGGATGAACATCCCTAGGGAGTGGGAGGGATTCCTTCAATGGGTGGCAACTCATAAGATAGAAGGACATGTTACTATTTCAGAGGGAACATTTATGACGGGAAGTCTGATATACCAATAGCATTTACGGCAAAAGTGACCAAATCCAAACAGACCAAAGTGGTGCACTCTTTCCCAGAACTTTTATTGGGTTACTTTTCCTAAGCAACAACACTGTGCCCCCAAATAAACTGTTGAGTGAACAGTAATCTGGCTTCCTCCTTCAGGCCAAATGCTAGAAGCAAAGACTTGGGACAGAGCAGGGTCTCAAACACGATGGTTTTACAAGACCAGGTTTTAAACAAGCAGGCTGCTGAAGACTACGGTGAGCTGGAAAGCACCATCCTGCCTAAAGACAGAAGTCTCAAGTTAGCTCTAATCAACTGCTGCCACGTGGGTCTGGTATTGTCAGGTCTTAGATTTTTTTTTTTAAGAGAGCCAGAAACCTGGATTTTAAAATGAAATTCTCCTATTTTTAAGTATTGGAAATTCATTCATATGAATACAGCAACGATAAACCACTATACAAAACAAAGCTTTCCTATGGCCTTTGGTCTTTTGACCAGATGGACACACACTAAAAAAAGACAAGAAGTCTGTTAACTATCCCTCTCTCTGGTTCACACCTTCAAGCCACCCCACTGCTCAGGGAATGTGACTGATAGGATCTAGTGCCAAGGATGGCTCAGACAGCACTCGGTAAACCTGGGGCTTTAGGTAACAGTTTTAAGAATGTGTTGTTAAAAAAATCATCCTTAAAGGAAAATGTTCTGGACAAAAGGAGGATGCTGCGTCTTTGGCCTGGATGATGACTGAAGTGAAGAACTTCTTCCATAAAAGGGCCAAAGGCCCCCAGCTACCTCCTATTCTGGGTGTTTGGCGGCAGTGAGAAAGGAAGACCTGGCTTGGTGAGACAGGCCAGGGAAGAGGCATCAGCACTGACTACTCCAAGGTACCTTACTGTGATAGCATCTTACTGTGACGAATTCTGGTGGATTTGCCTGCCAAACATCCATTCCCATCTTCTAGTACTAGCCCCTTAAGTTCCCTTTGGAGAATTAACTCTTTCTTGGACCCAGGAGTACGCAAGGAATAAAGCATGGACAAGGAGTCTTCCCTGAACTTTTGCTGGAACTACTAAGGAAAGTAAGTTCTCAGGTTGCTCAGATTACACAACACCTCCTGAAGTGGCTGGTTACTTCTGCTACCTCGCAGCGAGAGCCTGTCTTCGAATTAAGCCAACACAGATGAAGGCAGAGTCAAGAGAGAAAGAGAGCCGTTCACACCATTTGAAGAGCTAGATCTAGCTAGCCTAAAGCTCCCCCACTCTACCTCCTCACCAGACTTTTCAGTTTATATGGACTAATAAATTTATTTATTGCTAAGGCCAGTTTGAGGTGGGTTTCTATCACTTAAAAGTTGAAAAAGCTTTAACAGCACCTATACAAAATAGAATTCACCACTGCTCTGATCTCTTTGCCCTCATGTTATCAAAAATGACTCCCTGCCTTTGAGGAAAAACACAAAAGGGGAACCCCTACAGAAGTCTCTCAAACAGCCCAACAATACTGCTGTCCCTTTGGTTTCTAAGGGACCAAGTAACCTTCTTTGGAAGTATCTACTAATCCTGCAGGGTGGGAAACAGCCAAAAATTGGCTAACAGGTTCCAGGAAAAACTGCCCACTAGGCTCCTTCCTTAGCCCCAAAGAGTGAGATATGGCCTGCAGACAGGAGGCTCCTTTGGGGGTCAACTCTCCTCCATGAGAAGCAGCACTGTGGAGTCAGTGAGACCTGGCTGAAACTTGGGTTCCCCTGCTGATACTCACTTGCTGTGTTGACCTTTGGCAAGTAACTCAAAGTTTCTTCCTCAGTGGAGCTTGTAGTAAGAATGAAATAATGTATATAAAAATACCTAGCATGATGTTGTCTTCATACATCATACATTAAGCATCATGTACTGGACCCTACACTAACAGCTTTCCATGGATGAGCTCAATTAATCCAAAACTATATATTCTATATCTATCTCACATATATGTATATAATACTATCCACATTTTATAGATGGAGAAACCGAGGCAGAGAAGGTTAAGTCACTTATCGAAGACGGTATACAGCGAGATTTTTTTAAAGGCAGACAGTCTGGCTTTAGAGCTTACTTGTTCTGAGAATAATGCTAGTCTCCTGTAAGTTCCCTTAGGAAGTTGGGCTTAAGGGTACACCCTTTAATGCCAATATCTCTGGATAAATAAGGGGGTCCTATTAGCCTTGCTACCCATTCCTAGCCCTTCTTACAGCATCCCTAGGGCTTTGAGGAACTCACACTTCATGAACAAGTTCACAGGCTAGTTACCTTAGGTTAATTCACTACCCTGACCTGGGAAGAACTGGAGAATATCAGAAGCTAAGGGAGCCCAACTTCTCTCTTGTAAAAAAACCACCATTATTTTCAGAAACTCCTGAATTATGCACACAAAATATGCATACTATTGCCTCAGGCTTTTGCATGAATGGTCCTGGGGAAAAGAGGGAGAGGAAGGAAAAAGCCAGGCAGGTCCTACTGGAAGATAACACAGCCTGGAGCCCTGGGAAACCAGGCAGGATTAGAGAAGCCAGTGTTCACCCTTTCCCACTAGCCCCTCCTCTGGCCAAACACCTCCTCCAAGTATGGCTTTTACTCTTCCTACTTAAATATGTGACCCCTCCCCTCTAAAACTACCTTTGGCTCCCGTTTCCTTCTTATACATAACCTCTCACTTGAGAATGTAATCAACTATAGTATGTTCAACTATTACCTCTGTGGACAAATCAGTATTTCTTGGGTCATCTTTGACTCTTCCATAAGGTCTATTCATCTGGTCTTGATAATTCTTTTTCCTTAATGTCAGTTAAAAATGCCCTTCTTTTTCTTTCCCAAAACTCAATTGGCTCTGGGACCAGACTGCCTGGGTTGGAAATATAACTCTACTTACCACTTACTACATTCTTTAATTTGGGCAAGTGATTTCACCTTGCTGTGCCTGTTTTTACCTGTAAAATGGGTTTAATAATAGTACCACTCTCAGAGTCGCGAGACATAAATACTCTCAAAAAGTTGTTAGCTGTATATCATCATCCTGGATTCCTCACTTTCTCTAATGCCATCATCAAGCCCTGTGTTCTCTATATCCAAAATACATCTGCTTCTTTTCATTTTCACTACCACAAATATATTCAAGTCATCATCCTTTCTCATCTGAACAAATGTATTGCCTCCTAACGCCTCCTGCTTCCATTTCTGCTCATCTTTTTTCTTTGCAGTAATCAGTGAACTTTCTAAAAAGAAAAAAAAAATCAGATTATCACTGTCTTCCTTTAAAAGTCCTTAAATCGCTTCCCAATCCTCTTAAATGAAAATGTAAATTCCTTACTATGGCCTACAAGGCCCACATGATTTGGTCTCTGTCAACCTGTCTAACCCCCTGCTCCTTTTGCTTCACTTATTCTCCAGGCACAACTGGTTTCCTGCTGTTCCCAGAACACATCTCAGGGCTTTTGCACTTGCTGATCCCTCTATCTAAAATGCTCTTCTCCACATCATATGGCTGGTTCCTCTTCATCAATCAGATCTGGGTTCATGTATGCCCCAAACTTCTTCATCTCCCCAGTAGGAGTCTCTGGTTGAAATCATCATCAAAAGGTAATTCTTCATAGGCTACAGCTTTTCCAGAAATGCCTGGACTGTTAAGACCCACGAAGGAAGGGAATACTGTGGCTGTATTATTCATGGCTACATTTCAATTCCTAGCAAAGCACCTGGCACATAACAGATCCTCAATAAATATCTGTGAAAAAATTTTCTACCTTGCAGCAGTCCTTCCTTCATATATAACAATGCTTGAATTAGAATGCCCCACTACTAGATCTTCCCATAACTGGTGCTTTCTCACCTTTCAGGTTATAAGGTTCAACTGTTATCTCCTCAAAGAGACCAATTCCGATTACCTTGTATACAGTGGCCACCCTCATCCTCTTTCATTCTACTGTTTTAATTCCATCATAGCACATATCACTCACTACCTGATTTCTTTTGCTTGTTTATATTCTCCCATCAGAATATAAGCTCCATGAGTTGCAAGACCTTGACTGTTTTATTCACTGCTTTATCTCTAGGACCTAGAAAAATGCCTCCATAAATTGTTTAATTGTTAGAGACATTTGGGACTTGGATACTCTACATAGTGCTGTTCTGTGACTTGTCTTCAACCACTCTATTCAACAAATTTACACAAAAATGGAACAAAACTCTACTCACAGTAATCTATTTAACTCCCTTCCAAATTTCTAAGCACTGGAAAACCAAAGCTGAGGTAGGAAACTAAACACCAATACTTCTTGATTCCTCTACCCTGAGGTTACCACCAAACCAAGCTAGTCATCTTATTCCTGTCTCACCCAGTGAGATCCCAAAAGAAAGTCTGGTAGGGTCAGACTAGCCATAAACTCTCTCTAGATCCAACCAATCATAGATTGGGGTTGGGAAACAGTAAGGAGGGGGATTCCTCAATGCTCAGAAAGATCATGGGATGCTATCAGTCTTATCTGGCTCAGCAAGCGAGAGTTCCAGAGTAAAGAACTCAAAATATGTCTCTAAGGATCTTCTGTCGTCAACTCACATTTACTCAGGAAAAAACTGTTTTCAAACTGGGGCTCTCAAGAATAAGTTCTCTTTCCACTGAGGACTCTAAGGAGGTAAGAATTAAGCCTGGGGTGCTGAGGTACATCTCTGTCGCCACAAGCAGAAACGTGCTGAGTATGAAACTAAGTCACTGAAGAAATGGGGTGAGATTACTGAGGAGACTGAACAACTGGATGCAGTTAGGTCTGAAGCCATGCTAGCTCTAGACTTTTTGGTAATTGGAGCCAATTAATTTTTTTTTTTATTAAACCAGTTTAAGCTAAGTTTCTGTCACTTATGCCTTTACAGTCCTAGCTGATATGAGTTTTTTTTTTTTTGTTTTTTTGTGGGTTTTTTTTTGCTAACACTGAGAACTTATGTCCTGGGCATTGTTCTAAGTACTTTATATGTATTAACTTATTTAATCCTTATAATAATTCTAGGAAGTAGAATATTATCATTACCTTCATTTTTTTAGCCATGGCAACTGAGGACCAGAGAAGTTAAATAACTTGTCTTAGGTCACAAAACTGGTATGTGATGATGTGGCATGTAAATCCTGCCTGGCTCCAGAGTTTGCATACTTAACCACTACACTATGATGCCTATTGCTTCCAATCCTATCTGAACAGAAAATCCAGCTCACTGGCTCCAGACACTATCATCTGGAGGTAGACAGAGATCAGAGAGCTTCTATTTGTGCCACCTGTCCTCAATTTCATCCTTTGTAAAATAGGGATAATTGTAGTTTACCTACCTCATAGAGTTCCTGTGAATGAGATGAGACAATACATGTGAAGCACTTAAACAGTGACTGCCAGATAACAATTACTCAAAAACAGTAGTCATTAATATCATTACTTTGCGTCAAAGTGCAGCTGGCAAATACAATGCAGATGGAAGAGATCTCTTTTCTTTCATCTCTGTCCTTTAGGAGAAGAGAAGAGATGCCATGGTTGAGATATGGAGAGGCTTTCTTGTCTTTGACCCACTGCATAAACTGTTTCCTCTGCCTGGAAGGCTCCTCATCATTGTCTCAATTCCTGTGGAACATCACTTAGCCCAAATACCACCTTTTCTATGAAGTATTTCCACATAAAGCACTCCTTCTTTCACTGTGGAACTTCCACAACATGTAATTTGTACGTCATGTTCTGCCCTATGTACTTGCCTGACCCCTCTTACTATACTGTGAGCTCCTGAAGGCAGGCCCCAGTGTTTACCCTGCAATGTGTTTCCTCTTCTCGATCCTAGAAAGAAATAGAACCCCTTGGAGAAAGTTCAGAGCCCAGAGCAGGGAACAGGATTTGGGTAGCTCAGAATCAGGAGAAAGCACAAAGAAAGGTCTCACAGACAGGAGGAGGTGGGGAGACAGCCTCTCCTTGGAGGAGAGGCAAAAGGAGCTGGGTAGAGAGGAGGGGAGAAAGGGCTGGGTAAAGAGGAGGGAGAAAGGGGCAGGAAAGTGTGTTAAACCTGAATAGAGAGTGATATCTGAGGAACTTAAGAGATTTCTAGCCAAACACAAGAAGAGCTGCCCACTTTTCAATGATTCCCAATAACTCACAGAGGATAGATCCCACCTAATGCGAGTCAGAGAGGAATGAGCCACATCCCAGTATTTTCCATACTCCCATTCCAGTAAGGGTGAGTGGGCAAGTACATGAAAAACTACAAAAAAGGTGAGTGGTGCTCTAAGAAGTACAATGAAGGACTCTTGGTAGTAAGACACAGAGAGTGAAAAGACTTGCAGGTGCGTTAAGGGAGGGTGCCTATGTGGAGAAGGATAGATGAGATAAATAGCTTATGCAGATGGACATGTGTGTTCGAGGTGGTAGCAATTTGAAGCAGGACCAAGGGCTGGGGGAATGGTGGGAGGGCTGCAGGGGAAGCCAGGAGAAAGTGCTGAGAAAGATCTGAAAGGGAACCATTTAAAGGTAGAATCTGAAGTAATTGCTCAGAGGGTGGGGTAAACTTGTGGAGAAGCCAGAAGCCACTGGAAGAGAGTAAAAAGTCTTTCCAGAGGATTGGTACTTCACAAAGGGTACTCCCAAGAAAATGGGGGTGGCTGACAGGGCACAGAGGCATACCTTGAGACATCTTTTGAGGGCTCTCTGTGAGGAAAGGGAAATCCTCCTACAGGGCAGGTGGTTCTCAAATTTGAGCATGCATCAGAATCACCAGGAGGGTCCAACTACCAGGTTTTCTAATTCAGTAGGTCTGGGCTGGAACCCAAGAATTTGCATTTCTAACAAGTTCCCAGGTGATGCAGATTCTGCTGGTCCAAGGAGCATTACTCTGAGGACTACTGCTATAGGGAAGAAATTCTTTAGTGAGGAGGCCCTCAAATGGGAAAAGGAAGGAGGTGGCTTCTGAAAGGAAAATTGGGGGAGTCCTCAAATAGTCTCTAAGGAGAGTGTTAAGGGTCTCTCAATCTCTAAAGGGTGGATCTGAAGGGAGAAGAGGGTCTATGAGGGTAGAATCTAAGAAAAATGGTCTGAGAGAAAGGTCTCAGAGGGTTAGGATTTCAAAGGGTGAGGGTGTCTCTTGAGGAGCTTTTTATTGAAAGGGACATGGTGCCTCTTGGGGAGGCTGTGTGGAGGATGTCTGGGCTTATTAAGGGATAATAGGGGAAGGAGGCTCAGATCTGTGAAAGATCTCTAAGCTTATTTCAGAGGAAAGAGAATGGAAATGAGGGGTGTAAATAGGGGTTCTAAAGGGGTAATCTGATAGGGTCCTGAATAAGGTCTTGGGATATCAATCAGAGGGGAATCTGGAGAATCCTGAGGAAATCTCACAAAAGTGCTGGGATTGGGGTTGTTGATGTAGGGCAATTTTGAGAAATTCTCTAAAGGTTGTCTGAGGAGATGTGGTCTTCTAAGAGAGATCTTAGATGCAACTGGAGCAGGGTGACAGAGGTCTTTTTAGGAACAACTCTTAGGGAGCTCATATGAGGAGAAACCTCTAAGTAAAGTCCTCAAAAGCGTGTAGGGAGGTAAGTCTTCTGAAGGGAATGTGGAAATGTCAGGGCAGAGGGTTTTCCAGAAAGAATTCTGGGACTTTTTAAGACCGGAGCTCGAATAGTTATTTTGAGGGAGACTGGCGGGGGGGGGGGGGGGTGGTATCGGCGAGATCCTCTATAGAGGATCTAGAGGATTTGAGGGAAACCGTGGGGGAGATTCAGGAAGAAAATCTCTAAAAGAAAATCTCTAAAGGCAGGAGGTTTCTGAGTTATATTTAATTGATTCAAGGAGTTCTGGCGGTTTGGAAAGGTCTCTGGGGGGATTTCAAGGGCACATCTCAGGAAAGCTCAGGGTTGCTGGATCTCTGAGAAGATGTGAGACTTGAAAAACTGCATCTCAGAGGGGTGTGAAGGGGGCCTTAGAGTTTACAGGGATTGTGGGAGGATGTTAAGAAAGTTAATCTAAAAGATTTAGAAGAAAGCGTTGAGGAAAAACTGTAAGGGAACTTCTTGCAATACTGAAGAAGCAATTTTAGAACATCTGGTATGGTAAGATTCGGATACACAGAAAGGTTTTGGAAGAGGCTTTTGGAATGAGGAAGGAGAGTTCACCATGATATTTCAGGAATCTCTGGAGGTTTCTGAGATGAGTGGGATGGGTCGAGGGGTCCAGGGAAGATCTTTGGATACATGAAAAGAATCTCTAGGCATTTCAGGGTGATGATATTTAAGGGACATGAGGAGGTCTCTGGGAGAACTGTTGGGATCTCTGGAGGGACCCGAAGGTATGACTTCTGATATATATGAAGAGGGAGTGTATGGGAGACAGCTGGTGCTGGAGTGGTCGTCCAGGTGGGTTTTGGGGATCTGAGGACATTTCAGAGTCTCTGAAGATTTCAAGATATATCAGGGACATTCTGAGGGATTTGGGGGAGGGCTTCTGAGATTTTGGGGCTCTGAGTGGAAAATATCGCGGGTGATTTCTGGTATGGGGGTAGGTAGGAGGGAAAATTTCTGGGATGTGTGAGAGGGAAGTCTAGGGGAGACTGTGGGGCTATCCGAAGTCGGTCTCGGGGGGAGATTCCGGAAATGTCGGGTCTGGAGGGGATTTGAGGAAGACTGTGAAGGAAGGTTTTAGGGTTTCTGAGGGACGCTCCTGAAGAAGACATCTGACACATATTGCTGGAATATCTGAGGAGTGGCCTTGGGGAATATTTCTGGAAAGAAGAGGAGGTTGGAGGACTGGGGCCAGAGCGGGGGGGTTCTCCGAGGACGATTTCGAAGACCCAGTAAGGTCTCTGGAAAAGCGTATGGGAATTGAAGGAGTAGGCTTCTGGGAAGACCTGGGAGCGTCAGAGGGGCTGGGACAGGATTGTCAGGGGGTCTCCGAGGGAGATTTGGGAGCGCTGGGAACCATCCTCCAAGGAGGTGTCTTAGATAGACATGCGGGGTCGATCGTAAGGGTGTGAGAGGTACCTGGGAGGAAAGCCTCCGAAGCGGCCTGTGAGGGCGATTCGAGGAACCAAGGAAGGGGCTTCTCCCGGGGGCCGGGACCCCCGAGGCCCGCGCTCCGCGCCCGCTCGCGGCTCGGGGTCCCTGAGGGGGCGGGGCCGCCCTCACGGCCTGGGGCGCCCTGAGGTGAGCCCCGCGCGCGCCGACCTGCCGCCGCCCCGAGACTGCCCGGCCCTGCCCACGACTCACCGCTTTGGCGGCCGCTCCCGCCGCCGCCGCCACCGCCCGGGCCTCCTCAGGCCACCACCACGGCCGTCGCCCCCTCTCCGGCCCGCGAGCCCCCCTCCCTCCTCCCGCACCGACCACCACCGCCGCCACCGCCGCCGTCGCGCTGCGTCACCGCGCCGTGCGTCACCGCCCCTGGCTCCGCCCCCACGGAGCCATCGCGCGCCGGCATTGGCAGACGCCGCGGTGACGACCAGTGCGCTCGCCAACTGGCGGCGAGGGCAGCGGGAAGGGCGGGCGGTGAGCGCGGAGGAAGGCGGGGTCCTGGTGGCGAGGGGAGCGATGGGGGCTGGATGAGGCCCCGGAGGCCCGCCCCCTGCACGGTGGGATAGGTGGGCCGGGCGCTGACGGGTTGACGGGCTGGCAGCCCCGAGGGCAGGGACGGGGTGGGGCGCGCGCGGCGTTGCCACGGGCAACGGACCCGGCAGAGCTGGGCATTGGGCCTCCTGGCCCACAGGGGGCAGTCTCGTGCTCGTCCACCTCAGCGGCCCGCGCTAAGTCACAATCTCTGATTCTGGCGTTCAAGGCCTGCTCCCCGCTCCTTGGCGCGCGTCGTGTAAGGCCTTGGCCCAGCTGTGCACCTGACCATTCAGCTTGGTGCTCAGGCTTCTGGAATCTTCGTTTTCTCAGCGCACCCCTCTCTGAGCCTGTTGCTTCCCTCTCAAACAGGAATAGAACTAGAAGAGACGATGCATGGAAAGGGCTGGGCACAAAGGAGGCCGTAAATAAATGAGTTGCTGCTCTAGCTGTTTGTAATCTGTCTGTTCATTCCACAAAGTTCTCTGGCCTCGGGGTAAACTAAGCAGAGTGGGAGTTATCAGAAAGGTCTCAGGTGACAGAGACGTGGCTCGTAAGAGGAACTCAGCAAATGCAGTTGAGTGGAGTGTAGAGTTCAAGTCAGGGAGTGGTGGGACATGAACTGCCAGAAGTTTGGCCACTCGAGGGAGATGGGACTTGTCCTTTGAGCATAAGGAGCCATGGGAAGGCTTCGACCTGAGAAGAGCCACGGTGAGCTGGGAGTTTGGAAGGCTTTCTCTGCCTTCCATATTGGAGGGAGTAGAACTGCGGACAGTGAGTCCAGGGAAGCAGCTGAGATGGGAGAGGAGCGTTTGCACAGGATGGGACTGTGAGGAGAAGAGGTGCTGGTGGGAGAGGAGCCCAGGAGGCTGAGTGAACTGGCAGTGGGACTGGCTGGCTGCAGAGAGGAATGGAGGGTGAAATGTAAGGCAAAGCCCTCTGGCTGGGAGATTGGGGGGTTGGGGAGGTCTCCCTGAGAAGGAGACCCAGAAAAGATGCCCGTTCTGATGGTGTTGAGTCCCGTGTGGGCCACCCAGGAGCATGGTCCAGGAGGTTGGACAACCTCCGGGTCCAGAGCTTAAGAGAGATATCAGGGCTGGAACTCAAGATTTGAGGAATCAAAGATGGTAATTGAAGCTGTGGGACCTAGCCTGGGGAAGGTATGAGGGATGATGAATGGAGACAAGGTCCCAACAGAACCCTGAGAAAAGGGGACACTGAAGTTTTGAGGAAAGGAATTGACAAAGATTGAGAAGGAATAGCCAGAGAGGAGGAAAACCAGGAGAGTGTGGCATCACAGACACTGTGAGGAGAGGCCATTTCAAGCCAGGGTGGGAGATGTCTCAAATCACATCCACTACCCCTCTGCATTGAAACAATAACTTTCACACCATATAGAGTGGTTGTGCTCCGTAGATGCTGGTTCATTTACTCATTCAATAATATTTTTCAAGTAGCTGATATGTGCCACACATTGCTCAAGATGCTAGAAATTCAACAATGAACAAAGCAGACTTATCTTTGCAGTCACGAAGCTTGCATTCTTGTTTGGGGGACATGAAAAATAAACACTGTATCTTGGTGATAACAATGTAGAAAATAAAGCAAACTGAGGGGATCAAGAGATGGGGTCAGCACTATTTTAGAAGGGGAAAGGCCTCTTTGATCAGGTGAGATTTGAACAGGTGAAATCTAAAGAAATGAAGGGGTGAACCATGAGGGAAAGAGGGTTCCTGAAAGAGAAAATGGCAAATGCAAGGGCCCAGGGACAGGAGCATTCATAGAACCTCAGAGAGGCTGGAGTTGGAGTGAGCAAAGAGAGTGGTGGAAGACAGGGTCCAACAGGTTATGGAGGAGGGATGATGGCAGATATTTTTGTTTTAAAGTACTTTTGCATTTACCCAAATAATACAAGAGCCACAGGAGGATTTTGAGAGAGGAGTTATGTTATCGGGCTTGGGTTTCATTAGAATCCCTCAGGTGGTCCTATGAAGAATAGAGAGTGGGGAGGAGGGGAAGCTGGAACATAGTGCAGAGGCTCCTTTATGAGCTCTGGCAGGAGATGAAGGTGGCAGGACCAGGGTGTGAGCTGTGGAGGGGGAGAAGTGGGCAGGTTCTTTGAGGAGTACAGAGCTGACAAGTTCTGATGTACATTGTCAGAGAAAAGAGAAGGGCCAAGGATGATGCCAAGACATCCAGACGGAGATGTCAGGTTGGATGCTGGATATGAGTCTAGAGCTCAGGGAGAGGCTCAGTCCGGAGAAATAATTAAGGTATCCCTTTGAAAGGCAAGAGACTGATGAGATTAGGGAGAGAGGAAGGTAGATGGAAAAGAGAAGAGGACCAAGGACTGAGCCCTGAGAGACCCCACTGTTATAAGGAGCAGCCAGAGGAATTGGAAGAAAACATGGCCAGGATGGTGTTCTGAAAGCCAAGTGAAAAACTTGTTTCAAAGTGCAGGGAGCTATCGATGGGTGGTGTCAGATGCAGCTGACCGTCACGGCCAAGGAAGACTCAGAATTGCCTGTGAGGTCCAGCACCATAGAGGTCATTGGTCGCCCCATCGGTGGAGAGGGACAGAAGTGAGAGTCTGCTGAGAGAGACTAGAAAAGAAAATTGAGAAGAAAAATTAGAGACAGCAAGTGTGGACAATTCTTTCAAGAAGTTTTGCTGAAAAGGGAAGGAAATGAATGGGCACTAGCTGGGCAGGAGACAGGGGTTTTAGTCTTTAGGTGGAAGAAACAGCACTGTGTGTAGGCCGAGGGAAGGATCCAGCAGAGATGGGAACATAGATGGTGCAGGTAGAGGGAGATTAGCTGCAGTGATGCCCTTGAGTGGGTGATGGGGTGAGATCTGGTATGGAGCAGAGGGGGACAAGAAAGGCTTGTCCACTACTATGGAGGAAGGCAGCCATCGTGGCTGGGATCTGTGAAAATTCTCTTTTACTAGCTCATATTTTTTCACTGAAATACACAGTTTTCCTATAAATTACCTTTTTAAAAATTTCTCCTTTATATGACAGTAAGGATATTGATTTTTTAAAAAAAATTTATGTGTATAAGTAGGTTACATTATTTAGGAATTTCATTTCAGGAGGAGACAGGAAACAATATAAAACGCTCTTAATAAGAGAGGGTACTGGTCTGACAAGATCTAACACCATTGTTGTCAGGCCCATTATAAAGCCCATGAGGCTGCATAACTCCAGAAAAAAATTCACCATTACCTGGGGGCTGTGGTGTCCACTCTCTCATCTCCCTTTCTCCTTCAACATAATAGGTGGCAGTTTGACCAGAAAACATCTCTAAGCTCTCCTTTTCAGCTCTGGAATTAAAATATTCTAGATGGGGGAAATCCAGGAAGGCTTCCTGGAGGAGGGGAGGTGCTAAAGAGCTCATGATTATCTACTGTGTATTGAGTGTGTCCATGGTGCCAGAAGACATGTGAAGCTATTTTTATCTTCACAAAATTCCTGCATCAGAGGGGTAAAGTTACCTAGCTAAGGTTAGCATTTGAATCCTGGTCTAGGTGATTGCAAAGGGTGGAAGGTCCTGGCAGATGAGGGGAAGGAAGGAGGGGGAGGAGCCCTCTGCAACAGTTGTCCCAGAATGGGCATAAACAGGATGTGGTGTTGGATGAAACCTTTCCCCTACCCCACCCCCCACCCCCCACACCCTGGTCCCCACCCCTAGGAGACAGCGGAACTGAGAAAAGAAGAGGCCTGCGGACATAAAAGCCATGGTCAGGGGGCCAGGGGTCTTGTGGGTGGATCTGGGACCTGGAGGGCACCCGGGTGAAGGGCAGGCTATGGGTTGGAGGTCAGGAGCTGGGAAGGGGACCCCATTGCAGCGAAGGACCAGGCTGGTGCAAGAGAGACAGTTGTTCCGGGTTTAGCTCCAGGCAAGCAGACCCCTGGGTCTCCTTGAGTGTTGCCCAAGGCTTACCCCTTAGGAGCCTTGACGTCTAGTGTGCCCTGGCGATGGGGCAGCGTCGCCTGAGGAAAAGGTGCCCTTTCCTCATGTTCACGAAGGCCTCGTATGGGCTATCAGGGTGCTCTTCTTTGATCATAGTGGAGAAACTGAGGGTGGGGGCAGGGGGCAGGGGCTGAGGCCAGGCCAGCTCAGCTCTTCCTGGGCTCCCCTGCAGTCTGACTCCCTGGTGGTGTGTGAGGTGGACCCAGAGCTAAAGGAAAAGCTGAGGAAATTCCGCTTTCGTAAAGAGACAGACAATGCAGCCATAATAAGTGAGTGTCATCCCCGCCCCCACCCCGTCCTCCCCCATTCCTCCCCAGTCCACCGCCTCAAGAGGATGGGAGGGAGGTGGGTGGGAACAAGTGGGGAGGGCAGGGCTAGTGTCACCGATGAATGGGAGGGGTGCTAACCCTGTGTGCCATCCGTCCTCAGTGAAGGTGGACAAAGACCGACAGATGGTGGTGCTGGAGGAAGAATTTCAGGTGAGGGGCTGGGGGGATGGGACCCCCCCCCGCAAGAAGTTCAGGGTGGGACTAGAGGACCCAAGGGGCTGGAACTGATACTAGGAGTCTGACATTGGGGACCAGAAAGACCTGGGGGTCAAGTCCCAGCTCAGCTGTGACCCTAGGCGAAAGATGTCACCTGTGTGGGTCTCTTTTCTCTCATGTGAAATGGGCATAACAGTACCAAACTCATACAGTTTTCTGTAAATTCAACGATTTATTCTTTGTAATGAGTTTAGAAGAAGCCCTGGCACACAGTAGATTCTCAATAAAATGGTGATGATGATGATGATATGATGATGATGATGATGATGATGATAACTTACTGGCACTTAAAAATTTCCAGATATGTTGACAAAAAGCTAGTGGAAATCTTTTATAAAAGGGTGGGCCTCACCCTCTCTTGTCCTCACTGTCTTTATCAGTAACACAGAGGTGATAATAAGGCTTACTTCATAGTGTTGTGTAAGGGTTTAGGGGGTGTCCCTGGAGGCTGAGGCCAGGGCAGTTTGGTAGAGGAGGGGGACTGGCTTGGAACTGGGCTCCCTCAGGTCCTCCAAAGGGAGTCTACTAGTGAAGTGCTTACAATTTAAACACAGATTCATATTTAAACTCTGTTGCTCAGAGTTGCTGTATCGCTCACCTGTAAATTAGGGATAATAAGAGGACCTACCCCAAAGGATTATGGAAGAGCTCAGTGTTAATCCATGTGTGTTTCTTAGCACATAGAAAGTGTTTACTTAATGGCAGTATTTTCTTCTCTCCTGTCTTTTTTTTCTCTCCCCCCGCCTCCAGAATATTTCTCCAGAGGAACTAAAAATGGAGTTGCCAGAGAGACAGCCCAGGTATCCTGGGGGAAGAAATGGGGGAGTCGGGCCATGGGGAGAAGGGTGATGATGGAAGGGAAGACTGAGGGACCGCTTGGGTTCCAGTCCTGTTCACAGGCTTGGGATCTCGGTGTCTGAGGCCAAGACTTCTTACTCTGGGACTTTTTGTACAGTGCACTAATATTTCATTGCAGAATTTAATACTGATAATTATACGTGGCACTAGAGCTTGCTTTTAAGAATACAAACTTTGTCAGGTTTTGGTCTCAGCATTACACTTGCTCAACATTATACAGAGAAAAGAAAATCCCCCCCCCCTTTTTTTTTTCAGTGCTAGAGAATACCTCAGGTAGCAGAGGAATTATTTAACTTTAATGTTTAGAGAGAGTCCTGTGTGAAGCCACATGAATCTGGTGCTTTTTGTGTGCATAGGAGCTGACACTTCTATGAAAACTGTTCTGTTTAGATTGCCCGTCTCACTTGGGGTGAATTTTGGGGGCCTGAAGGTTTTGAGCCTGCATCCCAGGCTCTAGATCTCAGCCAGGACCAGCTTCCCAGGCATCTGACAAGCGCAGTCTCCACAGGGCCCCATACCCAGAAGGGAGCCTCTAACGTGTGAGGGAGTGCTCTGCAGCTGCTTACCATCTGGAAATTCTTTTTAGTTTTATCTTTGAATTTGTGTTTTATGTGAAGTCTTCTGGGACAATGAAGCAAGTGCTGGGGACTCGGAGCCTCCCTCGGCATACTTGCGGTCCCACCTCCAGCCCTGGACCAGTTCTCAGCCACCCACTCCCTGTACTGCCCAGCGACAGCTGCTGCCATCTGCCCCAGGCCTGAGTGCAGATTTGGGAAGGGTTCGGGTCAGGGCCAGGGTCTGCACACACCCCCATATGACAAGTTTCAGAGCGTACCTGTGAGCATCTGCACTCCCACTGCGAGCGTCCCTAGACCCAAGACGACAGGACTTTAAGTTGCAAACTTAAAAAGATAAGTCTGGGGAAAGACTGCAGAAGAAAGGAAAAAGCTTTTCTCCTGCCTTTGGAACAAGGGGCCCCACATTTTCATCTTGCACTGAACTTGGCAAATTATATAGCTGGGCCTGGTCTCAGCCCAGGGTTCTAGAGCTCTAGTTAGTATTGAATAGTGATTGAGCACTTACATTCTAGAGCCAAATTTCCTGGGTTCAGATTTATCCATAGAACCTTGAGCAAGTAACTTCACCTCTCTGGGCTTCTGTTTTCCCATCTACAGTATGGGGATAATAATAGCACCTATATTATTGTGTTGTCGTGAGCCAAATAAGTGCTATTTTTCTTTAAGCCATTAGGTTTTTCTTTTTAAAAATGTCTTATTAAGGCATATTTGACATATAACATTACTCTATATTAGTTTCAAGTGTACAATATAATGATTCCATTTGTATATGTTGCAAAATGATCGGCATAATAAGTGTAGTTGATATCTGTCACCATACACAGTTACAGAAACATTTTCTTCTTGCGATGAGGACTTTTAAGATCTACTTTCTCAGCGACTTTCAAATATGAAATACAGTATTGTTAACTGTAGTTACCATGCTGTACTTTAGATCCCCATGGCTAATTTATTTTATAACTGGAAGTTTGTACCTTTTGACCCTTTTCACCCATTTTGCCTACCCCCACCCCCTGCCTCTGGGAGCCACCAATCTATGTATCTATGAGCTTGGTTTTTTGTTTTTGTTTTTAAAATTCTACATATAAGTAAGATCATGTGGTATTTGTCTTTCTCTGCCTGACATTTCACTTAGCATAAGGCCCTTAAGGTCCATGCATGGTTTTACAAGTGGCAAATTTTCATTCTTTTTCATGGCTGCATAATATTCCATTGTATGTATGTGCCACATCTTTTTTATCCATTCATTCATCAGTGGACATTTAGGTTGTTTCTGTATCTTGGCTATTGTAAATAATACTGCAATGGACATGGGAGTGCAACATATCCTTTCAAATTAGTGTTTCATTTGTTTGGCTAAATACCCAGAAGCAGAATTGCTGGATCATCTGGTAGTTCTATTTAGCAGTTATTGTTATTTTTAATCATTTGTTGTTTGAGGCCACTACCTTGGGTCTCAGTTGTTAACCCTAGGTTCTTAGACTCACGCAAAATTTCAAGGTTGTGGACTCAGGTAATGGGCATTGGACCTGGACTCCAGGCCAAAGACCTGAGTTTGAATTCCCTTTCACTGGTGTAGGTTCGTGGTTTACAGCTACAAGTATGTGCACGCAGATGGCCGAGTGTCCTACCCACTGTGTTTCATCTTCTCCAGCCCTGTGGGTGAGACATAGCTCTACCCATCCTGAGAATGGAGTCTTAGATTCTGTGTGTAGGGTGTATAAATGTGTATGTGATTACAGGTGTGTGTGACTGTGAATGTGTATAGGTGCCTGTGTGAGTGTGTGAGAATGTGTACGTGACTTGACAAATAAAAGAATAGGTGGCATATGTTGTGTGTGGGTACTGGGAGGGCAGTGGGGTGGAGGTGGGGGCCCAGATTCCTCAAGAGCCCACCCATCCTTCTCAGACCCCAGACATGTAAACAAAGCAACCTCTTCCTTTTACCTAGAAACTCTTGTCTGGCCCCTAAACCATCTCCAGAGACCTCCGGAAGAGATTCAAGCCCCTAGACAATACCGGAAACTGAGTATAGCTTCTGGGAACTCCTTGAACAGTTCTTAGAACACTTGGAAAACTCCAGGGCCCGCAGGACATTACTGGAGCCTTAGAGAACACCCTTATGTTCCCTTCTCTTTTCCATGCAGGCTGTAAGCCCGAGCAACAGATGATGTATGCAGGAAGTAAAAACAGACTGGTACAGACGGCAGAGCTCACAAAGGTCTGGGCCTGGGGCCAAGGCTCCCAGGGTGAGGGAGGAAGAACCTGGGGGAGCCTGGCCTGGAGGAGGGGGTTGGGGAATGGGATCCTGGTTTGACGGAGGAGGGGGCCAGAGTCCTCGCTATCTCAGTTCTCAAGTGGGTCATAATACTGAAAACTCTCTCTGCCCAGGTGTTTGAAATCCGCACCACTGATGACCTCACTGAAGCCTGGCTCCAAGAGAAGTTGTCTTTCTTTCGTTGACCTCTGAGCTGGGGATCTGAATTCCTGATGTTTGAGTCCCCCAAAGGAATTGGGGACTCAGACACCTAGGACCTGACCATCCAAGACCCTAAAGAAATTAAAATGCCAGAATTCAAATGAGATCCTCCTTCTGCCTCAGTTTCTGGCTCATTGTGGGCGCTAGCCGACAGTCCCTGTAGTACCAGCCTCAGGCCAGCAGATGGCAGGCAGACCAAGTAAATGCCCCATGAATCCTGAGAGGAAAGGAGAATAGCAGTTTCTCTGAGTGAAAGGGAGGGGTCTGCAGGGTTTCTTAGGCGGGAACGGGAGAGGTCGAGTGTCCAGGAGGAATCAGGGAAATATTTGAATCCGTGGAGGGGCCACTCCCAAGGGCAATAAGGACACCTGGGTCCCTGAGAGTAAAGAAGGCAGAATGCCTGTTTCCTCTCGTCTTCCCTTCTCACCCCAGTTCTAGGCATTAGCTTGCTCCGAATGCTACTTTTCTCAGTGAGCCCCCAGGCAGGAATAATTTAAAGGTAGAAAAGTTATTGAAAGATCAAACAGAAGTGCTTCGGGGGCTTGGGAGTTACTGGGGTGGGTGATTTGTGTGGTCAGGTAGGCCTGAGGGCCAGGGCTAATGGGAAGAGGATCCTGGATCCTCAGGAAAGGGGCTATCTACCAGCCCCTGTCTGAAGATTCTTTCTCCTGGCATCTTTGGGCACTTGATATTCTTGGATTCCTGTTTCTGTCTCTGAGGGACATTTATTGAGCACCCACAGTGTACCAGGCTTTAAAAATTCTGAGATGGGCAGGTCTTCATAGATATAAAATCATTCTATGTTTACTTCTCCGAGTCTCTGTTCCTCTCTCTGTCCCCAGATTCTGGGACCTGGGAGCTCCTCCCCCCATTCCCTCCCAAGTTCCCCGTAGAGAGGAGGCTGTTGTCCTGGTAACAATAGCACTGTGACCTTGGGCCTGGGCTGCCCTTCCCCAGCCCCATCCTTCCTGGGGGAAAGTCCACAGGCCCAGCTCCAAACCTTCCCCAGCTGTAACATACTATCCCCTCACACCCTACTCTGCCCATCCCTTGCACCCTTGTTCCCAATCAGGATAAGCCCTTGAGTGAGGGATTCAAGATGGAATCACTCTACATTGGACCGTAGAGAAATTCTACATGCCCTCAATTTTCTGCTGGGGGTTGCGTTGAGGTCCTCTCCTCTGACACCTGTCCTGTTGCCTCTCCCATCCATCTCTCTGCCAGGCACATCTCTACCCCTCCTTCTGATCACAGCTGGAGTCCCTGATGCCTAGAGATGAAAGAGGAGGAGGGCTGGGGATAGGAGGGCCATTCAATGAAGGGATCAAACAATTCCCATCTTGCAGAGGTCAGAGAGGCAAAAGGACTTGTCCAAGGTCATCTGCTTATGTTATCAAATTAGTAATGATAGCTAACTCTCTGAAAGAGAAAGAGGGCTTTCTATGTATGAGGTACTTCTATAAGCACTTTACAGGTATTAACTCATTCATGCCCCATGAAGAAGGTGCCATCGTTATCCCCAATTTACAAGTGAAGAAACTGAGGCACAAAAGCTAAAAATGGTTGCCTAAAGTCACACAGATAGGCGTCTGTACAATAGAACTTTATTTTAACCCAAGGGTATGTTGTGGCCAATGGCCACTCCCTCTGTTAGGCAGGGGATTTAGGGAGCCATCCCCTCTTCTTCTTTCTCCTCCTTCCCATTTGTTGAACTTCTGTCTGCATCCAGGCTTATGATTGCAATCAATCCAATCAGAAAGAGGCATGTACAAAGAGTTGCCCAATTAGGAGCAGGGAGTTTGGAAAGCAGGGACCAATCAGAGAGAGTGACCCTGAGGGGCAGTCCAACGCAAAGTAGGTTTGGCTAGAAGGACTATGGAGGTACCAATCAGAGAAGCAAGAACAGAATACATTATCCAATGAAAAGTCAGCATAATGAGGGCGTGGCTTTGGATTTGGGGCCACTCCTTCAAGGGGTGGTACAAACTAGGGACCACCTCCTCTCTTTCCACCAACCTCTCCTCGAGGATCCCACAGATCTGGACTCTCTAATTTTTGAGTCCTGGCCTTAGGCTTTCCCTGGAGGCACTTCTCCCTGCTAACCTAGAATGGAGGCAGGGCTTAGGTTGGATTTTAGGCAGAGCTGAGAATGGATGGCTCAGAGTAGGCCTGAGGGGCCAGTGTCTGAAAACTAGATACTTATAGTGTGGAGCCTGAAATGGAGGAGCGGGGCTCAGGCCGCAGAGTGGGGTTTAGACTTGCGGGAGTGGGGAGGTGAGTCTGGGGGCCGCAAGCTAAAGAAGTCTGACTACCTATTATATACTTTAGGGTAGTGTCTAAGGGTTGGAACTCAGGTTTGGGGGGTGGGACCTACCTTGAGGCACTTTGCTTTGGTCAGATAAGGCTTGGGTTTTTGCTCTAAGGTGGAGCCTTAGAAACAGAGGGCAGGTCCTAAGTTATGGAAGAATGAGATTGATCTGGGGCAGGAATTAGGGTCCTAGGGAAATGATCGCACTATTTCCTTCCACCTGTAGACCTCTTTTTCAGGCTAACACTCCCTGACTTTACAGGGCACACCCAGCTGCTAGAGAATATCCCTTCATTTCTAGTGACCCCAGGCTGGGAGATCCTGTTTATTCCCAAGCATGGCCTCTGCAGTCAGTCTGCAGCGGACCTAGCTCCCAGGTCCTCTCTCCCCAGAGGCATTCAGGAACACATGTTTACTGAGCATCCACTGGGTTCCAATTGGTTTTCTAGACACTGGAGAAAACTGGTGTCTGTGCCAATCCCCTCAGGAGGCTTACATTTCAATGACTGGACAATGATCAATAAACAAATAAGTAAACAATAAATAGGCAAACGAATAAGCAAACAAGATCATAACTGAGAATAAGTGCTAAGAGCGAAATAAAATGAGGTGATGTGTTAGAAGTGGTGAGACCTGTTGGGGCAATTTTTTTTTGCTGCCTCTTTAGAAGCGTCCTCCAGCTTTTTTTTTTTCTTCCAACATTTGTTATGAAAAAACATGCACCAAAGTCTAAACGATGTTACAGTGAACACCATACATCCAACACCTAGATTCCACTATTTATGTTTTATTGCATTTGCTTTAACACATATCCATCCGTCTATCCAGCCATCAACCCTTCTTATCCTGTATGTTATTTCAAAGTAATTTGCAGACTTCAGGGCCATTGGTTGGGGGGAGGGCGGGATGTCCATTGGAGATGGGAAAGGAAGGCCTCTCTGAAGAGATTACATTTGAATTAAGACTTGTATGAAAAGAAGGAATTGGCCATGGAAGGAGTAAAACTTTCAAGGCCCAGGGGCTGGGTTGAGCTGGTGTGTTGGAGGAAGAGAAAAGTCATCATTGAGGCTGGAAGACAGTGGTCGGGGATGAGGTCAAGAGCTTGCAGGGCCAGATATGGTCTGTGAGTGAGGCTGCCTCTTCCTGGGCGCGGGCTCTTTGTTTCTCCATCTTTGTGTATCTCTGTCTCTCTTATTCTCCTTCTTCTCACCCTCTCCCTTTCCACTCCTGTCTATCCCGGGCCTGCCCTCACCCTATTTTCCCTCTACTTCCACCTGGTCTCCTACTTACTATCTGTGTGACCTTAGGCGAGTGACTAAACCTCTGTGGCTCAATTTTCCTTATCTGTAAAATGGGGATGGTGATGACACCTCCTCATCTGGCTGCTGTGAAGAGTAAATGGAGTCATCTATGAGAAGCCTTAGAACCATTCCCTGCATGAGTAGTGCTGGACATGTGTCTACTTTTGCTGTTATTATTTTCCCACTTCTGTTTTATCCAGCCCTGGACCTCTATACTCTGGCTGGGAGCACTAGGAACCAGGGTGGGAGGTGGTGGTGAGGGGTTGGGGGTGATGGTGGAATCTGGAGACTGGGAGTGAGGAAGGATTGCGAGCGTCCCCAGGGGGCGTCTGATGCTTGTGAGCGAGGTCAAGGTGCACTAGAGAGAAGTTCTGCAGAGGTGCCTTGGATCTGAGGGGCAGGGCAGGCTTTGTATGATGACATGGCAAGGAAGAATTTAGGGAAAGGGTTTGGGGGAGGACTCTGATACAGTGGGATCCAAAATGGAAGGACTTGTACCTCTAGGGATCTAGGGGACTGCAATAAGACAGACTTTGAGGTGAGGCCTTGCTGGTTTTGGAAGCCCAGCGACTATCCAGGAAAGAAGTGAAGAGTGGCCGGAGATATTCAATAGGATTTGGGGAAGAGGTGGGGGTCATTGGGTAGGAGTTGGGCAAAGGGGTCTGAACAAGGAAGGAACAAGGAATCCTGGACTCTGCTGAAGTCATGGGAAATGGGGTAGGGTCTGCAGGGTCCAAGAGAGAAAAGGGAAGCAGGGAGAAGGCGGGGCCTCACAAGGGTAGGACTGGTAGGGAGAGTGGGAAAGAATCCGGGCAAATTGGGATCTTGGAAACCAAGGGCCTTGGAGGGGAGGCTGGTCAGGGTCTAATGGGGGTGATGGGGAAAGTTTAGGTTTTCCATAGGGAAAAGAGACATATATGGGCCCCCTAGAACCTAGACACAATCTGGGGTCCCTACTGGAAGTCAGGGAATTGTTTGAGGTCTTAGAGGGTAGAAGAATGTGGTTGGGTCCCCAAGTAAGAGTGGGATATGATTTGTGGTCCTGGGTGGCTGTAAAACATGGTCTGGGTCCCCAAAAGGAGTCAGGCATAATCTGGGGTCTCCTGGATGTTGACATACTGTCTGCATCCTCTCTGGATATTGGGGTATGATCTGGGGTCCCTGAGGAATGAGATGTGGTTTGGGGTCCTCCTGAATGTTGGGATATGATTTAGTGTGCCTGATGGGGGTGCTCTGGATCCCCTTGGAAGCTGGGGCATATAGTATGGGGTCCCCCTGGTTTTGAGAGCATGGTTTGGGGTCCCTGAGGGGGTGTGGGGCAGAGTAGGGAGGTCACCAAGGAGAGCAGGACGTGGTTTGTGTAGAACATGTTCTGGGTCCTCGAGGGAGGTAAGGCATGACCTGAGATCCCTAGGGATATTGGGACATGATCCGAGGTGTCGGTTGGGAGATTCGGGGTCCCCATGCCAGTCGGGGCGTGGTCTAGGGGTCTCTCGGGAAGCCGGCAGGACTGGAGGTGGGGCTGGGGAGAGGCGGGAGGGCGGGCCGGCTGCTCCGCAGAGGCGAGGGGTCTGCGGCCGCCCGGGGCGGGGGTCTGGGGTGTGCGGCTGCCCCGCCCGCCCCCTCCAGTCCAAGCTCCCTCCCCCCTTGCGGCGGTGGTGGCGGCTGGCGGCGCGGAGGGCGGAGCTCGGCGGAGGCTCGGGAGGGAGGGCGGGAGGGAGGCGGCCCCGCGGGCACCGCGCCCCCTCCCCCGGCCCTCCCCCACCATGGCGCGGAGCGAGGCGGCGGCGGCGGCGGGGCCGGGCCCGGGGCCCCCGCGGGCTGGGTGAGCGCGGCCCGTAGCGGCCCGGGAGGCGGCGGGCGGGGGCGCCGCTGTGAGCGCGGGTGTGAGCGCGCGAGCGTGAGTGTGTGTCCGCGGCGCTGCGGCGGGCCCGGCGTGCACTCGCGCGGCCCTGTGTGTGCCGGGCGCCGGCGTGTGCGGCGCCTGCTTGTGTGGCCATCCGGGTGTGTGCTGGGTGTCGAGCCGAGGTGCTGGGTCCGGCCGTGTGTGTGTCCTCCGGAGTGGCTGTTCCTCCGGCTGTGTGTCTGGGGGCTGTCGCGCGCCCATCAGAGGGGCTGTGTGCAGGTGTGTGTGCGTGGGTTGTGTGCCCAGGTGTGGGTCGCCCCCAGCCAGTGTGTGCGCGCGGCTAGCTGCGTTGGGTGTTTGTGTCTGGGTTCGATGTCCATCCGAGGGTCTGTGTGCCGGGTGTGCCCACTCGGGTGTCCATTTGTGCGTGTGTGTGTGCGAGCATGTGTGTCTGCGGGTTGTATGTCTCCGAGGGTGTGTGTCTGTGTGACCACGTCAGGTTCCTGGCTGGGGGGCTGGGGCTCGGCGCCTTGTGGGTCCAGGCCTCTGTATGGGTTTGGGGGAGGGGAGTTTGCCGCTCCCTTGGTCCATGTCAACTGGGTGGGGGGGTCCTCAGCGGTCCTTGGGGGAGATGGCCATGTCTTCCCCTTCCCGGTGGCTGGGTGGGGGATGGGCGGCCGGTAGGTGGACAGATGGAGGGATGAGAGGCCGAGGGATGGACAGATGGGCCCGAGGGGAGGCACGCAGACCGGCCCTTCCCCACCCACCCAACCCCAATGGCCCCACTGGTCAGATCTCGGCAGATGGGCCAGAGTTGCCTGCCTCCGATGGCCAGGATGGGGCATCTTCCGGCTGCTGGTGGGAGGATCGCCTTGGATGGGTGCTTTAGGACAGCCCCCCAACCCTCTGAGACTGGACCTGCTGAACTCTGATCTCTGGCCCTGGCTTGTGCTCTGGTGTGGGGAGGGAGTATGATGGGAAGGAGGGCGTTTGGATTTCTTTGGCCTGCGAAGTAGGTGGGGCGAGTGTGCTTCAGGGCTGAGAGGGATGTGTGTCCACGCCTGAGTGTGAATGTGAATCTGCCTGTCTGTTGACTATGTCACTGTGGTTCAATATTTTGTGTGCAATTGTAGGAGTGTAAATCCCTCACAGGGCTGTCGTGAGAGCATGTGTCTGTTACGAGTGAACATCTCAGAGTGTCTGTGCAAAGGTGGATCTTTCGGTGCCTGGGTGGTTGTTTGAGTGTGTGTCAGCCTTGTAAGTGTCTGTGTATGCTTGTGGTTCTGCGTATGTGTGTGAGGTGTGCATTGGCTAGTGTGTATATTTGTTCGTTGGTGTAGGAATGTGGCAGCTTTGTGACTGTGCATCATAGGGGTATGTGAAGTTGTCTGAGTGTGTTTGGGCATTTAAGAGCATGCACCTGTGTATCTTTGATTGTGCAAGTGAGTATCTGTATGTGTGTTCCATGTTGGTAGGTGTAAAAGGGTGTATCTGATATAAGTGCATGTACTTGGTTGTCTGCAAGGGGCACAAGGGTTTGTTGTATGTTTGCATGTGCGTGTGTGTGTGTGTGAATGTGCAACAAAAAGTCAGTGTCGTACATGTGTGGTTGTGCAGGTGTGTCATCCTTGAGGGTTCATGTCTATGTTGTGTGTCCATTGGTCTCTCGGAAGTGGTCTCAGAGATGGTGGGACGCCCACATATGTTCAAACTCATATGTGCAAGGTTATATGCACAGACATACCTGTGTCCCCAGCACAAGGCTGACCCTGCTTCTGGGCCTAGTGAAATTGAGGCCCATGTGGCGTGACCTGTGGTATGCTGGGGTCCAGCCTGGGGTACATGGACACAAATGTGTCCACATCCCAGGCCTAGAGCCAATGGAGAATGGGGGCACATAGACCATGCTGCTGTGTCCATGGAAATCCAGGTGTAGAGGCTTGGGTTGTGGCCCCACATGTGTTTTGGCATGTCCACACATGTTGGTGTGACAGTAGTGTGATGGTGAGCATGGGAACCTCTGGCCCTTCCCCAGCCCCCAGTACTGTTCAGGTCTTTGAAGCTGGGGCACTGGAATGTGCAGTCTGGAAGGAGGAGGCTGGGTGCCTAGAATCCTGGATCTGAAGGAGAAGGAGGCTGGGTGGGGCCCGATTCTTGGATCTTAAGAAAGGAAGGGACTGAGACCTGGGCTCTTGAGTCTGAGGGAGGAGGAGGGTAGGGTCCCAGACTCTAGGGTCTTGAAGACGGGGGGGGGGGGGTGGGCTGGGGTTACTGGCTTCTTGAGACCCCAGAGGACAAAAGGCTAAAGCCATGGACTCGTGGGTTTCGGAGGATGATCAGTCCTGATGCCCAGACTTCTCGGTTTCCAGGGATGACTTCCTGGGTCCATCTGAGATTATGCAGAGCCTGCAGCAGGAGGGCTGAGAGTATGGTCACACCAGGGACTTCTTTGCCTGAGATGGTCTCTGAGGCAGGTCTCCAGAGAGGAGCCAGAAGGATACTAATGGAATCATCTTGTTCCTTTGCAGGTACTGGCCCAGGCCCTGACTCCCTGAAGAGAGGTGAGTGTGGTCCCTCAGGCTGAGGGGAGAGATGTGGTATGAATTTCAGTGCAGGGTATGGCAGTGTCCTGAGGGGCCAGGTGCCTCCCAGGCCGGGGGGTGGTGACAAAGTCATGAGCATCATGTTTGGGTAAGGGCACGTAGTAAAGCCGGGACATAGGTGGCAGGTGGGGGTCTCAGGCCTGGAGGGCTTTCCTCTTGGGATGGGTGAGATGGTCGGGAAAGGGGGGGTTTCCTCATGATATCAGTAAAGGGCATGAAAGTTTCATGACGTGAAATGACCCCTGCCTTTGGAGAATGACGTGGCTCTGGTTTAGCATTTTGTGTGTGTATGTGCGTGTATGCGGGAAGGTGTCCTGATAGTCTAGCCTGCTGGTGGCTAAGATAGGGACAGCGAAAAAAATAAATGAATAATAATAACAGCAGCCGACATTTATGTAGTGTTTACTCTGTCAGGAACTAATCTAATCCCATTATAGTGCATTATCTTATTTAATATTTACAACAACTCTCTAAGGTAGGTGCTGTCATTATCCCCATTTTACAGAGGGACACACTGAGGCACAAAGAGTGGAAGTCAGTTGACATGAATCATGTAGCAGGGAATTGGGGTGTGAACCTGGGTGGTCAGGTCCAGATTCTGTCCTGCAATGCTGCGCTGCCTCTCAATAAATGTTAGCTGTTTTTATTGCTATTATTATTCCATCCACTCGAGTCTACCCCAGCGGTGGGAGGAAAAGCGCTGTACTTCTGTTCCACAGAGTGGGGTTCTGAGCCCCAGAGGCCCCACAGCCAGGCAGGTGCAGAATTGGGCCTCCGAATTCAGGAGTTCTGCCTTCCAGGCCAGGATTTTGCGTCCAATACAGTGTCCCAGAGGGAGTGCAAGACAAAGTAGTGGGTGGGGGGGGGGGGGCTTGGAGATGGTGGGACGCCCTGAGCCTGCTTCTTTTTCTCTCTTCAGCCCAGTTATTGTCTCCCTCAGTCTCTGTCTCTGCCACTGCCTCTCTCTCTCTCTCTCTCTCTCTCTCTCTCTCTCTCTCTGCCTCTGTCTCTGTTTCTCTTGTTCTTTCTCTCTGAATTTGTCTATTTCTGTCAGTCCATCTCTCCATTCCCCTGATCTCTTCCTATTTCTTTCCCACCCTCTCTTGGTTCTGCCTCTCCAGGTCAACACTTCCTCTCCCCACAGGCTGAAGGATCAGGGCCATGTCAGGCCACAGTCCTGAACTGCAGATTCACAGGAGGTGGGCCAGCAGGGACTGGGGTGCAGGGTGGGGTGAAAACAGTTTCAGGGATGCCCCCTTCCCATCCTTTTCTCTTCACCACCCCCCAACCCCATGTTGTGATGGAAGCTGACATGTCGTGGGCTGCAGCTGCTGCAGGGGGAATCCCCGCCGGAAGGTTTTGCCTGGAGCAGAGGCATAGCGGGAGTGTGTGAGTGTGTGTGAGTGAGCGAGTGAGTGAGCGTGTGTGCGTAGGCATGTATGGGGCCTTGTGTGTGCCCATGGATGTGAGCACAGAAGTCGACCCCCTGCTCAAGACCTCAGGAGAGCCCAGGCTGGAACCAGACTCAGAGAAGGACTTCCCAGGGCTGGGCAGGAGGACCGATGTGGTTTTCTCAGCCCCTCCCACCTTCAGATTCCCTTTGCCTCTGATAAAGGGTGTGTGTTTGTTATTTTTAACATTTATTGAGTATTTACTGTGTTCTAGGCCCTGTGCTCTGGAGCCCCCATGAATGAGCTCACTGAACCCTTGAAACAACCCAGTGAAAATGGTACAATTATCACCCCATTTTACAAAACAGGAAATGATGGCCTAGAGAGGGGAAATCATTGGTTTGGGGCCACAGAGCTAGCAAGTGAGGGAGCCAGGACTTGAACTTGAGTCTGTTTGATCTCAAAGGACTTGTTCTTAATAATAGTGCACACTTCTATGCCTGGCTCATAATGGGCACTTGATGATGATGCTAATAATAATTATTAACATGTATTGAACACATTTTATGTGCTAAGCACTGTTCTAAGTAGTATATCATGTTCATTAATCTATTTAATCCTCACAGAGTTAAGGCCTGTTTTTATCTCCATTTTACAGATGAAGAAACCGAGATTCAGAGAGGTTCAGACACTTGCCCGAGGTCACACAGCTAGTAAGTGTCAGAGCTGGAATTTAAACCCAGAGAGTGTGGCTTTGAAATCCATGACCTTAAACCCTAGTCAGCATGATTTTTAAAAATGGTTAGTGGGTAGTGGGGGGCCCAGGCTGGGCCAGGTGTCACCCCTTTGGGTGGGAGGTCATGAGAGGTCTGGGAGCTTGTAGAGAAGGGGCAGGGGTGGGGTAGGACACTCAGCAGGTCTGGCAGTGGTAATTTACCAACCAGTACAGAAACAGTGTTATCTATTCAAACAGGTGCATGCCAGCTGATGATCAGTCTTGTCACGGCCCTATGGGACCTGGTTGTCAGGAAGGGAGGGACCAGGGTCAGACTTCTAGCAGGACATCCCAGGGCGGGCAGGCTGGCGGTCAAGCTTTATGCCTGGGTAACCCTCTCCTTCTGCAGGTCTCACTGCCCACTCCTCCTGCCTTCCCACTGCACCATGGCTCCGGGCCCCTTCTCCTCGGTGCTGCTCTCGCCACCACCTGCTGCCCTGTCCTTTCTGCTGCTACTCTGGGCAGGGGCATCTCGTGGCCAGCCCTGTCCTGGCCGCTGCATCTGCCAGAACGTGGCGCCCACGCTGACCATGCTGTGCGCCAAGACCGGCTTGCTCTTTGTGCCGCCAGCCATCGACCGGCGCGTGGTGGAGCTGCGGCTCACCGACAACTTCATCGCGGCTGTTCGCCGCCGAGATTTCGCCAACATGACCAGCCTGGTGCACCTCACCCTCTCCCGGAACACAATCGGCCAGGTGGCAGCCGGCTCCTTTGCTGACCTCCGCGCCCTCCGCGCCCTGCACCTCGACAGCAACCGCCTGGCTGAGGTGCGCGGCGATCAGCTTCGCGGCTTGGGCAACCTCCGCCACCTGATCCTCGGCAACAACCAGATCCGCCGGGTGGAGTCGGCGGCCTTTGACGCCTTCCTGTCCACCGTAGAGGACCTGGATCTGTCCTACAACAACCTCGAGGCCCTGCCCTGGAGGCCGTAGGCCAGATGGTGAACCTGAACACCCTCACGCTGGACCACAATCTCATCGACCACATCGCCGAAGGTACTTTCGTGCAGCTTCACAAATTGGTTCGCTTAGACATGACCTCTAACCGCCTCCACAAACTGCCCCCTGACGGGCTCTTCTTGAGGTCCCAAGGCCCCGGGCCGAAGCCGCCTACGCCGCTCACGGTCAGCTTCGGGGGCAACCCCCTGCACTGCAACTGCGAGCTGCTCTGGCTGCGGCGGCTGGCCAGGGAGGACGACCTGGAGACGTGCGCCACGCCGGAGCACCTCGCCGACCGCTACTTCTGGTCCATCCCTGAGGAGGAGTTCCTGTGCGAGCCCCCGCTGATCACGCGGCAGGGGGCCGCGCGCTGGTGGTGGAGGGCCAGGCGGTCAGCCTGCGGTGTCGTGCCGTGGGCGACCCCGAGCCGGTGGTGCATTGGGTAGCACCTGACGGGCGGTTGCTGGGGAACTCGAGCCGGACCCGGGTCCGGGGGGATGGGACGCTGGATGTAACCATCACCACTTTGCGGGACAGTGGCACCTTCACTTGCATTGCCTCCAATGCCGCGGGGGAAGCCACGGCGCCGGTGGAAGTGTGCGTGGTGCCTCTGCCCCTGATGGCGCCTCCGCCTGCTGCCCCGCCACCTCTCACCGAGCCTTCCTCTGACATCGCCACACCCGGCCGTCCTGGTGCCAACGAATCGGCCGCTGAGCGCCGGCTGGTGGCAGCTGAGCTCACCTCCAACTCCGTGCTTATCCGCTGGCCGGCGCAGAGGCCCATTCCGGGCATCCGCATGTACCAGGTCCAGTACAACAGCTCTGCCGACGACTCCCTCGTGTACAGGTGGGTGCTGCGGTCCCAGAAGCTCCTCCCACCCCAGGGGCCTGACCCCTTATCTGTTCCCTCCCTTGGCCTTCTTGCTTGACTGAGGTTCTAGATGGCTATGCAGAGTTGCTCTGTCTCCTCCTCTCTCTATTTCTGTCTCACTGTCTCTTTCTGCTTTCATGCATTTTGCAACTCTTTGCTGAGCACCCACATGAGCCAGACAGGGCTGGATACTGGAGTTATAACAGTGACTGTGCCCAGCATGATACTTACTCCCATGGGGCTCATGGGCCATATCCCCTGCTCGCCAAAGGATTTCGATTGTGTCCCTTGTCAGTTAAACATTTTGGAGCATGAAATATATACACACGCGCATATATTTATAGTTACATTTATTTTTATAAATTATATACCAGTGCTACTATCTTAACACATTGGGTACATTATAGAACAGAAAACCAAAGGATCAAAAAAGTATGTAAATGTTATTTCCAGAATCCACTGGATTAGAAACCATTGCCCAGGTGTGGACAGACCTGTATGGTGTAGACAGACATTAAAGAGTTACTTTCTTCCATCATCTCTCTTATTCTCTTGCTCTCATCTCTGGCTTTGTCTGTCTGCTTCTTCTCTCCCTCCTGCTTTCGTTAGGCACTGAGCCCCTGCTCTGTGCTGGGCCCTGAGCCAGGCACTGGGGACACAGAGAGACCAAGAGACCAGTCCCTGCCTTCAGGGAGCTCATAGCCCAGAGGAAGGAGGCAGCCAGTACATGCTGAATTATTGCCTTGGCCTTGCAGTGTTCTCCATCTTGGTAGCTTTTTAACTATGGTTCATAGCCATACACCTGGCACACAGGGCACTTGATAAATGGTTGTTGGTTTTGTGACCGTCTCTTCTTCTTGGCTCTGCCTCCATCATGCACATTGTAGAGTGTCTCTGAATGCTTAATCCTGTTTAACTTCACTTGGGAATGCCAGAGGGTGTAAAGCCGTTTTTAAGAGCCCCAGCTCTTGGGGTGCTCAGACCTGCACCAAGAAGCCTGCCTCTAGGCTTCCATCTTTACCCTTCCCATTGTACTCTTGGCCACAGTCCTGGTACACAGTAGGTGCTTTGCCTTTGTTGGGTGAATGAGTAAATCCCCTGTTTCTTTTCCTTTGTCTCTGCCATCCTCATTTTCTTCTCATTTAGAATCTGGTCACCAAAACACTGAATAGATGCCTACTACATGCCAGGTTTCATGCTAGGCCCCGGGCTGGCTTAGATAGATGAGACACCAGCCCAGGCTTACAAACATTAGGTCAAACCAGTAAACAAAACAAAAACCTTTATAAGGTACTACCAAGGATGCTACCTCATTCCATCTTCCCAACTCTGCATGAAGTAGCAATGATTTCCCCCTTCTGTTTTATGAACAGGGAAACTGAGGCTCAGTGCTGGGAAGTCACTTGTTCAAGGTTATACAGAAAGTGGCAGAGTCAGGGTTCCAGTTCTTAGCCTTCTTATTCCTAGGCCTAACTTTTTTATGTTGAATACATTTATTGAGCACCTACTGTTTTCCAGGCAGGGATTAGCGGAGATTGATAATATATTTCTGTGACTAACTCTTGGTTTGTGACTTCCACCTTTGTTTCTCTGTTTCTCTTTTCTTCTCTCTCTAACTCAAGGTCCCCTACATGGTGGGGTGGGGGAGGTTTACAGAGCCCCAGACCCCGCATGTATGCAGAGGTTGATAGTCTTCTGTCGCTAGCTGGGCATCAGACCTTGGGCCTCTTCCCTTCCCCTTAGGGACACGGTTTGTCCTCCCTCCGCTATTGCAGGTATCTGTGCTGTGGTGCTGTAGGAGTTAATTTCCTCACTGCTGCCATGGGCAGAGGCGACATCCAACCAGAAGCCTACTCTGCTGCTTGCTTGTGTCTTGCAGCCAATTAGAGACACATGGGCTCAAGCTTTCTTAAGGAGCCAGCCTCTGTCCTTGAAAATAGAGGGCCCCCTAATAACTGGTTATTTTGGGGGAAGGAGCAAGAGGAATTTAAGGCTCTCTGAGAGTGGAGATAAGAGGAAGAGGAAGACTTACAGCCTGGGGCCCAAGGTTGGGGGTCAGGGGGATGGTCTGTGAAATGGCAGGCAGAGGAAAGAGTTGGAGAAGTGGCTGGGCCTTAATGAGGAGGTGGGGCCCTGACTTGAAATCTTTTGGTTGGAAGGTGGCTCTTGGTGGCGGGAACCTCCAAGGAGGTGGGAGAACTGAGGTGGGCTTTAGGACCAGGAGGGGGCCTGGCTGGAGGGAAGGTGAAACTTCTAAGAGAGGTAAGAGGCCTGTGGAGATGGGGACATGGCCTCTCAGGGAGGTGGAGCTCCCGCTGCATGATCCCATGGAGATGAGGAGGTGGTCCTTGTCTCTAGTGACCCATTAAGAGCTTTGTAGAGGGGAGAGCTTGTGAGGTTGAGTACTGTTGCAAATCCATGTGGATGTGGCTGTCCCCAAGGCTGGACATGGCCAACAGCATGGAAGGGATTTGCTCAACAGAAGAGGGGCAAGGTGTAATTGAATGAATGGCCTTATAAATGGGGTGCAGGTGCAACTGGCAGTAGAGTGTGAGCCACAGCAAGGGTTACGGGCCAACATCAGGCAGGATGCAAGCTAATAATGATGAAATTATTAAGTGTCAGGCTTTGGGTATGTTAACTCCTTCATACGCCAAACCATGGTGTAGGAATTCTTAATATCCCCATTTGGAGGAAATGCACAGAGTGGTTTTGAAACTTACCGAAGGTCACAGAGATATCAAGTGATAGGTAGAGGAAAGACTCAAACCCAGGCAGTCTGGCTCCCAGTCTGTCAGCTTAACTACTTCCCTAGAGCAAAAAGGATTTGCTTGTTTGGCTATATTTGACCTAATTATGGATGAGACCTAACCTGGGGGTGTGATTTGGTAACTTCCTATGTATGTGTATAGGGCAGGGCATACACATAGAGTGGTTTCAGGACGCGTAAAGAGTGGATACTCCTCTAAGCACAGTAGGGGAACCATCCCCAGGGCACCATTGTGGGGTGTGGCATGGAAGCTACTCTGTCGGTCAGAACAGGAGTGGTTTGTAGCCATCGCCTCTTAGTATGCAGGAATATGTAGTTGAGGGGCTTGGAAGTTGTGCCAGAAGATGGGTGCAGCTAGATGTATTTACCCAAAGGTGGGATATGCAGATGAGGCGAGTGGCCTTTATCAAGGTCACCCCGAGGGCAGGAATATGTAGAAAAGAGAAACTAGAAGAGCATTCATTGTCCCAGTAGGAGTAAGACAGGGGGAGGGGGTGTGAGTTGACCTCAGTGTCCACTTGTGTGCGGGTAGAGCATGCAGATAAGGAGAGTGGCCCCTTAAAGGGTAGAAATACGGAGATAAGAGACCTTGAATGTCAATTCAATAATTTTTAATAAGAGTAAGACACTGTTAGGGGCGTGTCCCTTGAGGGCCGGGCATAAAAGCTATAGCACTCCTGCACCCCCTGTGCAGGAGCTAAGGTGCCTAGATGAAGTAACAGGAAATGGCAGACTTGGCCAAGTAGGCAGTTGAGACACGGATAGGGGGTGGGTCTGAGGGCAGAGCATGCAGATGAGGGCCGTGACCTGTAGTAATGGTCCTGAGAAGTTGGAAATTTGTTACTTGAATGACTGCTGTTGTCCCATGAGAAGGGGAGATATCGGTAGGGACGCATTGTTTGGTTCCCACCAGTCACCAAGGGTGGGACTTGCAAGTGCAGCAGCGTGGTTCACAGTGGTACTAACCCGAGCTGATCCTCCCCCTCCTGCAGGATGATCCCTTCCACCAGCCAGACCTTCCTGGTGAATGACCTGGCGGCGGGCCGAGCCTACGACCTATGCGTGCTAGCTGTCTACGATGACGGAGCCACGCGTTGCCAGCCACGCGAGTGGTGGGCTGCGTGCAGTTTACCACGGCCGGGGATCCGGCGCCCTGCCGCCCGCTAAGAGCCCACTTCTTGGGTGGCACCATGATCATCGCCATTGGGGTGTCATCGTCGCCTCGGTCCTCGTCTTCATCGTTCTGCTTATGATCCGCTACAAGGTCTATGGTGACGGGGACGGCCGCCGCGTCAAGGGTACCTCCAGGTCGCCCCCGCGGGTCAGCCACGTGTGCTCGCAGACTAACGGCGCAGGTGCGCCGCAGGCTCCGCCCCCGCTGGCGCAGGACCGCTATGAAGCGCTGCGCGAGGTGGCGTCCCCGGCTGCTGCGGCGGTAGCTGTCGAAGCGAAGGCCACGGTGGCTGAGACGGCTTCTGCAGAGCCGGAGGTGGTCCTTGGACGCTCCCTGGGCGGCTCGGCCACATCGCTGTGCCTGCTACCTTCTGAAGAAACTTCTGGGGAGGAGTCGCGGGCCGGGGCGGGCCCTCGGAGGAGCCGTTCTGGGGCCCTGGGGCCACCAGCTTCGGCGCCCCCAACTCTAGCTCTCGTTCCTGGCGGGGCTCCGGCCCGGCCGAGGCCGCAGCAGCGCTATTCGTTCGACGGGGACTACGGGGCACTCTTCCAGAGCCACAGTTACCCGCGCCGCGCCCGGCGGACAAAGCGCCACCGGTCCACGCCACACCTGGACGGGGCCGGAGGGGGCGCGGCCGGGGAGGATGGAGACCTGGGGCTGAGTTCGGCCAGGGCGCGCCTGGCCTTTACCAGCACCGAGTGGATGCTGGAGAGTACCGTGTGAGCAGCGGGCGGGCGCCGGGACACCTGGGTGTCGCGGGACAAACGCCCAGCTGCCGGGACGCTGGGGCAGGACTCCGGGGGCGGGGAAAGCATAGCGCCAAGTCGTGGACTAGCGGGGAGACGCCCCCTTCTCTCCCCAGAGAGGTCGGGGCACCCTCAGGCTGTGGTTAGAGGCCTTGCCACCCCCCTTCGCCCTCGCGCGCTGGGGGTTTAGGGGACAGGCCACCGGGCTCTCCTCTCCCACGGACTCCTCGCCCCGCTCCTGCTCCTCCCCCCTGCGCGCTCGCGGACCTCGCTGGAGCCGGTGCCTTACACAGCGAAGCGCGGGGAGGGGCAGGGCCCCCCGACACTGCAGCACTGAGACACGAGCCCCCTTTCCCCCGCCTGGGACCTGGGGCAGGGGCGAGGGGCCCATTTCTTGTATCTGGCTGGACTAGATCCTATTCTGTCCCGCGGCGGCTTCCAAAGCCCCCACCTCCCTGGTCCCGTTGGGTCTGGCTTGGGGTACCCCTTTCTCTGTTACCTTTGTTTGTCTCTGTCCCACCCTGTCTTAACGTCTCTACCCTTCCCTATTTGTCTCTCCTTTTCCGTCCTGTCGTCTCTTCTCCCTATGACCTCCCATATTTTGTCCAGTCTCCCTGTCTCTCCTGGTTACCTCTTCCCACGACACATTCTCCCGGGCAGGTCCCACTGGAAGGACCAGACTCTCTCCTATTCCTTCCTCTTTCCCCAAATAAATCCCCACATGAACAAAATCCAAAACCAAGTCCTCCTCCCTACTGGAGCCGGGACCCTCCGTCGCAGCAGAATTAAACTTTTTTCTGTGTCTGAGGCCCCTCTGCTGACCTCTGTGTGTGTACTTGTGTCTTGGGGGGTGGGTGGTAGTGACCCAGATTACAGCCTGTGGACTAAGTGAGACTGAAGGAAGGCTGGCTCACTGGGATCAGGGATCAGGGGACTGGCAGACAATTTCCTATCCTGTGAGAGACTTAGAGGTAGGGAATAATAACCATAACATGATAATAGCTAACATTTAGAGAGTGCTTACTATGTGCCAAGCACTTAAGTCATTTAATCCTTACAGCAACCCTAGGACATAGTACCGTTATCCTGTTTTACAGATAAGGTATGAGGAAATTGATGCCCAGAAACATTATATAAGTTGCACAAGGTCTCATAACTAGATGGTGACAAAATTGAGATTTAAAAAGGCAGGCAGACTGACTCCTGAGTCTGTATTCTTAACCACAGAACTCTACTACTGAACAGTTAATGAAGGTTTATTCCACACATAGGCATTGTGCTAAGCAAAGTTCATCTCTCTGAAGTTGGACGACTGTCCTAAGGGATATTATCTTTAGTTCTATTTTACAGACAGGAATCCAAACCAGAGAGATGTGAAGTCACTTGCCCAAAGACCCCTGATCAAGAAATAGTGGAGCTGATAGTTTGATCTCAGTATCTGTTTCTTATCACTGTACAGTGTTTCCTCTGATGTCAGGAGGCTGGAGAATGGCCCCAGTGACCTTAGCTGAGCATGGGTATCCAAAGCCAGCCTGATGAGAGAGGGGAAGGAGAGCAAGAGCTCATTGATTACTGTCTGGAATCTGAGGGAGAAGGGGTCTGCTGGGGGCACAGGATGGTGTGGAGAGGGGAGTTTTCTCAGGTGAAACAGGGTTGTGAGCGGGGAAGGGAAGTTAGTCTGGGGGTACCACAGTCCTTGTTGGGGGCTCTGCAGTGAAAACTCCTTCCTGATCCTGGGGAAGAAGGAAGAAGGCTTCATGCCAGCCAGGGGCCCCCTGAGGCCTAGGAGGAGGAGAGAAAGACAGAAATAGAAACAGAACAGGAGGAAGGGGGATGGATATGGGCAGACAGGGTGGGAGGCAGCAAGGACAGAAGTACCAGAGAATCATAGGCCAGTAGGCTCCCTCACCCAGTGACTTAGCCACATTTATCTGTCTCAGTCATCATGTCCCTGGGTACTGAGGGCTTCCACACACGAGGCACTGTGCTCACAAACCCTGATGCATGAATAGAAAGCATGCCACCCAGCTCCAGGCACATAGTGCTCTCATAAAATGGAGTAACTAGGGTGGTAAACATGATTACATTTTTACTTTGCAATATACATGTAGTATATGCACCCACTTTTCTAGCTGAGGAAACAGTTCAGAGAGTTTAAGGAGCTTGCCCCAAATCATACAGCTAGTAAATGACAGAGCCATGATTGGAAAGTTTACTGCCTTTAAATCCTGCACACCTAACCATCTGACTATACTGTCTCTGTGATACCTGACAAAGCTTCATTGAACATACACTATGTACCTGGTGGCCCTGTATAGGGGCTGTAGCAGTGAACGAAACAGATGAAAAAATGAAACGAGAAACCCTGCCCCTGGAGCTTATATTCTAGAGGGAGGAACAGTAAACAAGTAAGTAAATATGTAATGAATGCCTGTTGGTAAATGAGTTCGTGAAATGAACGAAAACAGTATGATAGGACACTGAGAGGCCTACATTAGGTTGGAGGGATCAAGGAAGGTGATGTAAGTGAAGAAATCCACATAAGAAGGCATTCCTGGCAATGGGAATAGCATGTGCAAAGGCCCTGAGACAGGAGTGCTTGGTGTGTTGGAGGTAGTGTATCTGGACTGGAGTGAGGGGAAGAGTGGGAAGAGGGCAGGTAGAAGAAGCAAGTACGGGGCAAATTCTGGAGAGACTTGTGGCCAATGGTTATGAGTCAAGATTTTGTTCTCAGCTGTGGGAAGCCAATGCAGGGTTTTCAGCAGGGGTGGTATATGATCTGATTTCCATGGAAACCCCAGCTTTGGAGTGGGGTGTGCCTGCCTTCAAAACAAAATCAAGAACTGCCATTTCAGAATGTGGCATTCACCCATCAGCATATTTGGGGCCCACAAGGTCCTTGGTTTAGCCCTTTGGAGGGACACCCACCGCCTTCCTTCTCCTGTAACCTGGGTCCTTCATCTAACAGAGAAGTACTTATCGATGCTAATTATATGCTTGTTTTTTCAAGATTGAGAGCTTTAAACCCAATGAACAGGTACACCAGTGAGAGAGGACATGTTATCTTTCAAGGGAAATGTTTGAGCATCTACTTTGTGCCTGGCCCTGTGCTGGACACTGTAGACCCAGCGGTGACAAAGATAGACACGGTCCCTGCCCTTCTGGAGCTCAGTCAGACAGATGACAATAAGGCTGTGATGGGAAAAGAAAATGAGACTATGGGAGCCAAGAGGAGCTGCCTGACCCCACCCACGTATTAGAGTCTTTTGGTAGCAAGTGACAGTAACGCAGCTTAACTAGATAGGCATAAAAAGTGGGCATTTGTTGAAGCATATAGCTGGGAGGGATACAATTAAGGGTAAAACTATAAAGGGACTTTCCTGAGGGACTGGAACCCAGATTCAACTCCTCCAAGACACTCTCCTACCCATGTCTCTCTTCTGCTTGTTTCAGTTCAGACTCATTCCCTTCAACTGCATGTGCTAGGAAAATGGCCATTTATTTAAAGACACAGACTCAATCCTTCCCGCACCATAGCCAAGTGGGAAAATGGCAAGGTCTGAATGAAAAAGATTCCAGGGAAGGGCTCTGATTGGTCTGAGTGGGGTCACATGCCACCCCTGCACTGGTTATGGCATCCAAGGGAATGGAACCCTTTGATTGGCCAGATGGGCATTGGTTTAGCCCTTAGTACCCAGATGTCCAGATTGGGCGGCCTAGTGGAAGGGGGAGGCAAAAAGAAAAAAAAAAAAAAAGATTAGGTTGAACCATATGAAATTGCCAGTTTTATAGGTCAGAAATGACAGAATATTGGCAATTTCATATGGTTGAACCTAAATGCCAGAAAAGTCAGATGGGAAAGCTTGTTGGGCCTACAGAAGCAATAGAGACACCACTGTACCACTCAGAAAGGTCTGGAGGAGGAGGTGATATTAGCCGAGACATAGGAGATGAGTGGAAATCAGCCAGGTGAAGATGTGGTGGTGGTGGGAGGGTAGTGGGAATGTCCCAAGTGGAGGGGACAGCTGTGCAAAGGCTGTCTGTCACGAAGGAGGGCCAGGGAAGGGTTGTTACTGTGATCTGGATATGGAGTGCTCTGATTGAGCCAACCTGAGTCCCATGTCCAACCATATGGGGGATTGGGAAAGGGAGCTTTGCTTCGCTTCTCCAAGCAGAGATTTGCAATCTTACTTCCATTACAGCACTCATATTGAAGAGGGTAATATGGCCGAACTCAGACATTACATATTATGATTCAAATTTTTATTATCAAATATTAATTGACTACTTTCTCTGGGTTCTGTGCTGGGCTTCGTAGTCTAGGCTTGTTGCCTCATGGTCACAAAATGGCCACCGCAGCTCCAGTTCTCACATCCTCACACCAAAGAGTTAAGCAGGAAGGAAGGGAACAAATGAAAGTTTTGTTTGTATCAGGGAAGGAAAAATTCTAAAATAATAAGAGTAATAGCAATAAACACACATATATAGGGCTTAACCCGTTTCAAAAATTGTTTTAAATTTCCTACATAATTAACTCACTTAAGAAGCCCTTTAGTTATATGGCCATTCCAAATCACAAGTGTGGGGAAGCAGGCATCAGGCAAGGGAAAATGAAATTCATACCTTTGACTGGAAACCTTGCTGCCCCCAACTAAATGGGTTCTGTCACTCACAAACTGTATAATTCTGTGGGATTATGTATAATTTCTAGTGTATGGCCTTTGTCTCCTAATTGAGAAAACAAAGAAGAATGCAAAGTAGTGAGAGTTACAGGATTATGGGGATGATTCTGAAACCTCCGTAATTTGACAAAAGCTCAACCATTCAGAAACTTCAGTGGGTTACTCTTTGTAATAAATTTCTTATGACATGCCTCACAATGAATTATGATGGGCTGGTAGCTGTCACACTTTTCCAACCATCTATTGCCGCATTTAAAAGCAAAATTAGTGGCAGAAAATGAAAATTATTTTATTATGCTCCCAGATTCCATGGGTCAGGGACTCGCTCATGTCACAGTGGGGATGGCTTGCCTCTGCCCCAGCTGAGAGCTGGGATCATCTGGACATTTCTTCACTCATGTGTCTGGTCACTGAGCTGGGATGACTACAAAGCTGAATTCAGTTGGGATCATCAACGAGAGTATGTACATATGGCCTCTCCGTGTGGTTTGAGTTTCTTGCAATGTAGCAGTCGGGTTGCAAGATGGAGAGTCTGAGAATGCATGTTCTGAGAGAGCTAGGCGAACTTGGTGTTGGAAGTCACAAGGCTTGATTCCACTGCACTCTCTCGGTTGAAGAAGTCACAAGTCCAGTTTCAATGAGTGGGGAACATCGACTCCACCTCTCGAAGGGGGATGTCAAGAGTTGGTGGCCACTTTTTAAAAACCATAACTCGTACCATACATGAGCTGGAGATGCCAGCAAGTTGTTTAACAACTGGCATTGTTAGAATCGGAATGCACGCTGGCTGCACATTGGAGCATATCCTGAAATGTACCCCTCCCTCCTGCCGTGTCTATTTCAGGTACTAATTCTTTCATTTCTGAATTTTAGGGAGGTCTAGAGGATTCGGGGGGAGGGCTGGGGCAGCATGGGCAGGGTGAGTTTGCTTAGGGGGATCTTGGGGAAATAGCTATTTGCCAACTGGTATGAAGTATTTCAACATTTTAACAACAGAAACAGTGTTACTAGTGGGACCCACTGGATATCAGTCCTGCAAGACATTTACAACCTTGGAACCTCCATGTGCCATTTTAGGCTGCTCCTTAGGTCCATTTCCCACTTTTCTCTGCTTGTAGAGCTCTACATTTATTCAGGTATTCACTCTCCCTGGAAAACATCTTCCCTAGCCTCAGAGGTGGAGTTTGATGAGTCTAACCCTATCTTTGCAATTACATCTTCCTTACCAGTGATTGGGTTAGACTTGGGCATGTGACTAAATTTAGCCAATGAGACAAGCAACCTTTCTTTGAAAGGTTTTCCTTGCTTCTAAGAACTGTGGAAGAATCAAAGCCCTAAACGTTGTGGACCAGAGAAAAGCTATCCACACTAAGTCTTGTCCAAATTCATGACCGACAGAATCTGTGAGCACAACAAAATGGTGGTTGTTCTCCTCCATTAAGTTTGGGGGTGATTTGCTATGACTTGGAGGATATTGTCTGTGTGTGACAGCTGTAGCTGTAGCTGCCTTCTCGAGACCATGAGGTAGCCAGAGTAAGAATCAGTCAGCAGAAATAGAACCCAGTTCCCCAATGATATTTTGAATGAATGAATGAATGAATGAGAACTTCCCTGCCAATTGATTTTTTTATGCGTGATAATAAACTCATTTTTGTTCTACTTAATGTAAGTTTGGTTTCTGACACTTATTATGGGATAAAGCATCCTGATTGGTATAGACCTCCATCTGTCCTAGGTATACATGGAAAAGCTTCTTGTGAGCTATGCAGTTCACAGGCAGGGGGAGACAGAGAGACATATAAACATGTGCATATATACACACACATTTGCACACATGTGGGCATGAATATGCATTATACACCTTCAGTTAGATTCGGGTTCAGGCAGACACTCACTTGGATACACATACATATACAGTCATAGGAGTCAGGTACACTCATACATACAACCAGTCACAAATTTTGCCTGCACCACACAGACATTCACGCTCAGTCACAGACACACACACACACTCAAGGATTTACTAATCACAGAAGATTCCAATTCCTTATTGTTTATTGGAACACATTATATAAAAGTAGAAAAATAAATATTTCATTTAGTCCTGAGTCAGGGCTGCAGCTCCATAAATAAGGGGTGAGAGGAAATAATTTAAGGCAGGGGTGGACTTAGTGCATAAATAAGGTCTGGGATCCTAGATGAGCTGAGGGCGGGTCTAGGTTTTCAGACACACAGATCTTCACTGGCAACACACTTCAGGTCCCTTGTAAGGAGGCGGAAGAGGTTGAATGTGACAGTAGATTCGAGGCAGTCTTGAGACACCTGTGAGAGAGATCAGCATGCGGTTTCCCATTGCTCGGGCATTAGCCTTCCCCCTTACCAGAGCCCAGACATTCATTTTTCTCATGGTAACTCACCTTCTTTGGGGCCTTCCGGAGCCGGTGCAACCAGCGGTGGAGGTGGCCATGGGGCCTGGGACCTGCTGTGGTCTGAGATGAGACCTGTGGGCAGAGGAGGGTGGTGTGTGAGGCAGGGCCTAGGACAGAGGGGTGAGGTCTCATATGCTCAGAGCCCACAGACATGGCCTGGTGCCCCGAGCACTCACACAGGCCTGGAGTTCAGAGTGGATGTGGCTCAGTGTACGAAGGGGCTGGTCCAGGATGTCCCCTAGGGATGAGTCAGCCTTGGTCTCCAAGACCTTTAGTGTCAGGGCCAGTTCAGCCTCCAAAGCCACGGGGCGCTCCCATACCTGAGGAGAAATGAGAAAGAACAGGTGAGGAGGCAAGTGAGGTAGAAAGGTGAAGAAAGATAGGCAAGAAGACCTAGTTAGTGGGGATAGGTAGGGAGTACAAGGAAGGAGGGCAGGGAATGGGTCACGTAATGGGGAACATACAAGGAAGGGTGCAGATGAAGAGGATACAGGTGAGGAAGAAAAATAAGGGAGGAAACAGGTGAGGGGACGGGTGAAAAAATGAAATGGGGACAAGTGAAAGATGATTCATGGGGGCCACAGAGGTTTGAGAGGCAGGGTACAAGGATGGGTGAGAAGAAAACAGGTTAGGGAGACAGATGAGAGAGGGACAGTTAGACGAATAAGTGAGAAGCGTAGGTGAAGGAGGAATGTATGCTAGGAAAAGGTCAGTGGAAGAAAGATGATTAGAGACATAGGTGAGAGTCAGTGGTCAGTTGAGAGGGGAAGTGGTCATCACTATTGAGAGTAGACAGTAACAAGCTGGGTGGGGAAGGGGCACAGGTGGGGGATAGATCCAGGAGAGAAAAAAAGAGAGAAATGAGAAGGAACTAGGTAAGAGTGGAGGTGAGAGGGATAGGCAGAAAGATGACAAAAGGGACCCATGGCAGGGACAGGGTCAAAGGAGCACTTGAAGAGGTATAAGGGCACAGGACAGGTGAGAAGAGACCAGAGAGAAGGGAAGGACAGGTGAGATAAAGGAGGTGAGGGGCCACGTAAAGAGACAGAGAGAGGGGCCAGGTGAGGGTAAGGGGTGACCTCAGTTCCAACTCACTTGCAGCTCTGTCAGTTTCCAGTTTCTGGGGAAGAGTGAGAAACTGCAGCTCTGGTTTTTCAGTGAATTTTCCTAGAGAGCAAGAGCAGAGGTTAGCCACAGTATGAAGCTAGCCCATAGGATCAAGGATGAAGGTCTAACAGGAGAGCTTGACTTTAATACACAGCAGAAAGGATAGAGATTAACTGCAGCTGAAAAGCTGGAAGCTAGGAGGTGGCTCCATAGTGTAGTGGTTAGCACATCTGCTTTACACACAGAAGGTCCTGAGTTCCCACCCCAGATAAAGCCATATACCATACCCCAGTGCACCAGGCCCCAGCGGTGCTGTGAGCGCCTGAGAAGAGATGCCCTGCCTTCAGAGATCCAGTTCTTAAGGGGAGACAGCAACATCCATAGGTCAGGGGTGGAAGTGGGGGGCAGGAATTAAAGAGGGGGGAACAAGAGAAGAAAAGCTTGAAGCTAGCCCATAACAGGAGGATAGAGGTTAGCCCACAGTAGCAGAGTAGCAGCTGGGTCAGGCAGGAAGGGTAGGGGTTAGTCTATAACAGGTGCTCACAGATCCAAGATGGTGGCAGAAAAGGAGGATGCCAACCCCCCCTCCCAGAAACACACTGAAATATACACATATATAGAGAGAATTACTCTTGAGGGCTAAATGAACAGCTTCTGAACAACAAATGACAGAAAGAGACCAAACGGAGAAGGCTGGGAAACTAGGAGCTCGAAAGCTGTGGGAACTCTATGGGATTGGAGGTGCCAGTGAGCGCCATTGTTTATGTCACTCTCCACCTAGATAGGACAGGCAGGAGCTTCATTCGGGTGATCTGGCCTACATACAAGGTTGCTGCAACATGTTCCCATTCACACTACCTGGACCCCATTTTGGCTCTGAACAAAGAAAGCAAGCAGGATCAACAGGGCATTACTACACATATCTTGCTTCCCATCTAGAACAGCTCCAGCTCAGTAGGTTAGTGCCCTGCATACCATAGCCACCTGCTTGTCTCCAACTGGCCTGCCAAAATCACAAGGCACAGACAGCCTATGCAGAGGTAGCTTCTACACAAGGCCATTTTTTCAAGACTGGGAAAGATAGCTCTTTTGTCTAATTCATATAAGCACGGAAAGTCAAACAAAATGAAAAGACAGAAGAAGGAACAAGAAAAATCTCAAATGAGGGAACAAGAAGAATCAAATGAAGGAACAAGAAAACTCCCCAGGAAAATAATGTAAGGAAATGGAGAGTAATTCGCCTGATAAAGAACTGAAAGAAACAGTCATAAGGATGCTCACCAAACTTGAAGTGGAATAGAACTTAGGGAGAACTTTAACAAAGTTAGAAAGTATAATAAAGAACCACGCAGAGCTGAAGAATATAGTAACCAAAAAGAAAAATACACTAAAAGGAATCAAAATCAAATTAGCTAATGCAGAGAATGGATCAGTGACCTGGAAGACAAGACTAGTGGAAATCAACCAATAGAAAGAGCAAAAAAAAAAATAAAAATAAAATAAATAATTAAAAACCACCGAGGATAGTTTAAGAGACCTCTGGGACAGCATAAAAGCCAAAAACGTTGGCATTATCAGGATACCAAAAGGAGAAGAAAGGGAGAAAAAAACGCAATTTTATTTGAAGAAATAATAGCTAAAAAATTTCTTGGCCTGGAAAAAGAAACAGACATCCAAGTCCAGGAAGAAGAAGGAGTTCTAAATGAGAGGAACCCACTTAGACCCATACCAAGACATATTGCAATTAAAATGGCAAAGTTAAAGATAAATAGACAATTTTGAAGCCAGTAAGAGGAAGACAACTACTTACACACAAAAGAAATGCCATAAGGCTATCAACAGATTCCTCAGCAGCAACTTTATAGGCCAGAGAAAGTGGCAGGACATCTTTAGAGTGCTGAGAGAAGAGAACCTACAACTTAGAATAACTTACCTGGCAAGGTTATCATTCAGAATTGAAAGAGAGATAGAATTTCCTGGACAAACAAAAACTAAAAGATTTCATCACCGTTAAACCAGATTTTCAAGAAATGTTAAGGACTTTTCTTTAAGCAGAAAAGGAAAGGCCATAATCAGGAATAAGAAAATATAAGAAAAGAAAAATATCTCATAGGTAAAGTCAAATATTTGATAAAAACCATGAATTATGTCAATTCAAGAAGAGGATATAACAATCATAAAAATCTGCACACCCAAGATAGGAGCACCTAGATATATAAAACAAATACTAATGGATATAGATGGAGAAAATCACATTAATAGACAGATCATCCAGATAGAAAATTTATAAGGAAATAATGGCCATTAATATCACATTAGAGCAGAGCTACTTAACAGGTATTTATACACTATTTAATCCAATAGCTACAGAATACATATTTTTTTTCCAAGTGCTCATGAAACATTCTCCAGGATAGATCACATATTAGGCCACTAAACAAGCCTCAATAAGCTCAAGAAAATTGAAATGATATCGAACATCTTTTCCGACCACACTGGCATAAAACTAGAAATCAACGACAGGAAGATAATTGGAAAAAACACAAATATGTGGAGATTAAACTACATTCTCCTACACAACCGATGGATCAAAGAGGAAATCACTTGATTTTAGCCAAAAGGCCGAGAAGTGATCAAAGAGGAAATCAAACAGAAAATAAAAAACTACCCTGAGACAAATAAAAATGAAAACACAACTTTTCAAAATTTTCGGTATGCAGCAAAAGCAGTTCTGAGAGAGAAGTTCATATCTATATGGGCTCACCTCAAGAAACAAGAAAAACCCCAAACAAGCACCTAACTTTATACCTAAATGAACTAGAAAAAGAAGAATAAACAAAACCCAAAGTAAACAGAAGGAAGGAAATAATTAAGAATAGAAAGAAAATAAAATAGAAATTAAAAAACAATAGCAAAGATTAATGAAACTAAGAGCTGGTTCATTGAAAAGATAAGTAGGATTGATAAGCCTTTAGCCAAATTCATCAAAAAAAAAAAAAAAAGAGAGAGAGAGAGCCGAAATCAATAAAAGAAGAGAAGTTATAACAGACAATAGAAATACAAAGAGCTATTAAAGGATACTATAAATAATTATATGCCAACAAATTTGACAATCTAGATAAACGGATAAATTTCTAGAAGTATATAACCTTCTAAGACTGAACTGTGAAGAAAAAGAAAATCTACAAGACCGATTACTAGCAATGAAAGTAAAGCAGTAATAATAATAATAATAAACTCTCAACAAATAAAAGTCTAGGACCAGATGGTTTCAGAGTTGAATTTCACCAAATATTTAAACTGTTTCTAACAATTGAAGAGGAAGAAATGCTTCCAAACTCATTCTGTGAGGCCAACTTTACCCTGATATCAAAGCCAGACAAGGATCACAAAAATAAAATTATAGGCCAATATTCTTGGTGAACATAGATGCAAAAAATTCTCAACAAAATATTAGTAAACTGGATACAACAATACATTAAAAGGATCATATACCATGACCAAGTGGGATTTATCCCAGGGATATGAGGATGGTTCGACATTTGTAAATGAATACATTTCATTAACAAAAGAAAGGATAAAAACCATAGGATCATCTCAATAGGTGGAGAAAAAGCATTTGACAACATTTAATATCCTTTAATGATAATAAGAGTTTAAAAACTCTCAACAAAGTGAGTGTAGAAGGAACATATCTCAACATAATAAAGGCTATATATGCTAAACCCACAGCTAAAATACTCATTAGTGAAGAGCTGAAAGCTTCTCCTCTACCATCAGGAACAAGATAAGGATGCCCGCTATCACCACTTCTATTCAACATAGTATTGGGTGTCCTAGCCACAGCAATCAGGCAAGAAGAAGAAAGGGCTTCCACGATGGAACAGAAGAAGTAAAACTCTCATTATTTGCAGATGACATGATACTATATACAGATAACCCTAAAGAATTCACCAAAAAACTATTAGTACTAATAAATGAATACAGTAAAGTTGCAGGACACAGAATATGCAAAACTCTGTTGTATTTCTATACATCAATAACAAATGACCAGAAGGAGTAATTAATAATCCCATTTTGATGCCACAATGGCATCAAAAAGCATAAAATACCCAGGAATAAATTTAACCAAAGAGGTGAGAGACCTGTACTCAGAAAATTGAAAGACATCAAAGAAATAAACTGAAGAGGATACAAATAGAAGACCATGCCATGCTCATGGATCGGAAGGATTAATATTGTTAAATGTTTTTTCTACCTAAAGCAATATACAGATTCTTGCAATCCATATTAAAATACCAATGGCATTCTTCACAGAACTAGAACAACTAAGCCTAAAACTTATATGGAATCACAAAAGACCCCAAAAGCCAAAGAAACCTTGAGTAAGAACAAAGCTGGAGATATCATGCTTCCCAATTTCAAACTATACAACAAAACCACAGTAATCGAATTAGTATGCACTGGCATCAAAACAGATACATAGATCAATGGAATAGAATAGAGAGCCCAGGAATAAATCCTTACTTGTCTGGTCAATACATTTATGATAAAAGAAGCAAATATATAAGCTGGGGTGAAGATAGTCTCTTTAATAAGTGATGTTGGGAAAACTGGACAGATGCAAAAAAATAAAATAAAATTAGACTACTTTTTTACACCATATACAAAAATATACTCAACATGGATTAAACACTTGAATGAAACTCCTAGAAGAAAACATAGGCAGTAAACTCTTTGACACTGGTGTTGGCAGTATCTTTTTAGATCTATCTCCTTGGGCAAGGGCAACAAAAGAAAAAATAAACAAATGGAGTTATATCAAACAAAAAAGTTTTGCACAGTGAAAGAAACCCTCAATAAAATGAAAAGACAACCTACTAAATGGGAGAAAATATTTGCAAATGACACATCCAATAAAGGGTTAATATCCAAAATATATAGAGAACTCATACAACTTAACACCAAAACAAAACAAAAGCAAAAACAAAAACACCAAAACAATCCAATTAAAAAATGGACAGAGGACCGGAATAGACAGTTCTCCAAAGGGGACATACAGATCGCTGACAGACATATGAAAAGATACTCAACATCACTAATCATCAGGGAGATGCAAACTAAAACCACAATGAGATATCACCACACACACCTATCAGAGTAGCTAGCATCAAACGATCAACAAATAACAAGTGCTGGCAAGGATGTGGAGAAAAGGGAACCCTCACGCACTGTTGATGATATTGTAAGTTAGTGCAGCTGCTATGGAAAATGAATGATTTCTCAAAAAATTAAAAATAGAACTACCTTTTGACTCAGCAATTCTACTTCTGCGTCTTTATCTACAGAAACAGAAACCCTAATTTGAAAAGATATATGCACCCCTGTGTTCATTGCCGCATTACTTATAATAGCCAAGGCGTGGAAGCAACCTAGATGTTCATAGATGGAACAATGGATAGTGAAATAATACTACTCTCCCTGAGTTTAGAAACAAAGATGTTCACTATTATCACTTCTTCAATATACCTTGAGGTTCTAGTTAAATAAGGCAAGATAAATAAGAGGTATAAAAAGTGGAAAGGAAAAATAAAATTTTCACTTGCATTTGATATGTCTATATATGGAGAAAAACTAAAAGAATCTATGACAAACTATTAGAATTAGTAAGGAAATTTAACAAGAAAGTTAACTGCAAGGCCAAAAAAAAAAAAAAAGTTCTCTCTCTAAGAAAATAATTGACAGATGTTAACTAGATATTGTGGTGGTTATTTAGCAATACATACAAGTTTCAAATCATTATGTCATACACCTCAAACTATTATAATGTTGTAAGTCAGTTATACTTCAATTGAAGTTAAAAAAAGCAAACAAACAAACAATAATTACTCACCAAAGCATCCTTGGCTTTCTTGAAGGCCTTCCACTCCGGTGGCGGCAGAGATTTGAACTTGCCGATGTTGCAACCCCTTCCAGCTGAGGTGGGAGTGGAAGTGGGAACAGGGCTTGCTCTGGCCAAGCCCAACCCCGCAGCCACCAGCACGAGCACCAGGCTCCAGGCCACAGCCATCGCGAAATCGCAGTTGCTTCCCTGGCTGCATGGCTTGGCTTTTTAACCAAGCTAAATGAGCAATCCTGGATGATGTGTGTAAAGTGAAAAAGCAAGTGGAAATTTCGATTTCAAAAAGGTATGAGTGGGCGGGGCCAGCTGCCGATTCAGGGGATCTCACAGGTGACCTCACAGGAGATCTCACAGGTGTGGGTGGGGCCATAGCTCTACCGGGAACAAAAGAGAAACTGAAATCAATCCCAGGAGGGAGCTTGACACATCTCTGAGCCTCATTTAGGAGTCCCTGGGACTTTGGGAGAGTCCCTGATTGAGACTGTTTCAGGTAGAGGGATAGGCAACTGCCATAGCAGGGCAGGGGATGAGCGAGGTGTACAGGGGTGAGGCTGCCTGAGTGGCAGAGAAGGAGCTTCCTTCACTGATTTAAGCCTGTTCCAGGAATTCACTCATTTTATGCTCTGAACATTTCTGTGAATACACTAAGATCTTACAAAAGGCCCTCCATAGGTTCTTGGAACCCATATCACAAATCAGTTTGACCAGACCTAATTGATGTAAATACGAGTTACGTTCCTGCTATGTATTTCTGGTCACAGAAACATCACTGAACTTGTCAATAAAGATCCAAACACTTCTAATATTAAACGTTGAAATAAATGTGAGCTATACATACATTTTAGAAAGATTAAGGAAAACAAGTCAGATGGTGATTTTCCAGCCCTCTTTTCCAGGTCAAGGTTGAAAATGACCCTAGCTCAGGGTGGAAGGTGGTCCCCACCCTGGACAGGAGCCCTTCATCACAGGGCCACCCCTACACACCCACACTCATTCAGACTGGGACAATTTAGATGTGACAATTCACCCAATATGCACACCTTTGGGATGAGGGAGGAAATCGGAGTCCTGGGAGAAAACCCATGCAGTCGTGGGGAGAATGTGCAAATGCCACACAGAGGTGCTCCCAGCTGAAAATTGATTTTTCCCCCTCATCATGTTATAATAAAATGACGTCATTCGGGGGATCTGCTGTAGTATTTTTACGAACATCCTCATTTTGCCAGTGAGGAAATAGAGGCCCAGGAAGGCAAAGTGGCTTGCCTAAGGTCCCACAGCTGGTTAATGGCAGAATTGGTGTTCGAAGGGCGTCCCGGTGCAAACACCTTATTCTATACTCTGCCCAAGTCGAAGCTGGGAACCTCTGGGAGTCACAGACGCCCAGCTCTCCTTACTCTCCCTCTGGGTAGCATGACAGGGTAGGGAGCGCCTCATTTGCTGGGGACAGGAGAGGCTGTCTGGGGCAGAGGCGATGAGCAAGGCTTCCAGCAGGCAGGCAGGGTATTTGCGTACCCTGTAGGGAATTGCTCAGACGTGCAGGCACTTCATATTTTTCATGACTTTATTTTTTTTCTTGGCCCTTAAGTGCAGAAATTATTTATCACACTTTTCAGATCATAACAGAATCACAATTGGCCCTTGAAAGACCCTCTAAGGTTTTACCTGCCCCTCCCCCATGCCCAATCCCCACTCCCGCCCCTCCCCTTCACAGGCCCCACTGTAATACACTTGATATATAGCTATGAAGAAGTATCTTTATAATTTGCGATTTCATATGTGTATATTTTCAATTTGCATAAATGGGATTGCGCTATAATCTCGTTCTATTTTTTCTTTTTTCTTTTTTTAAAGCTTAACCATACATTTCTGAGATGATGTATAGTGGTGCACCTCAAGTTCTCTGCTTCTAACTGCCGCGTTGTAGTCCATGTTGTGCCCACAGCACCTTCACTTGTCTTATTTGTTCTTATTTTGTCCCCAGGGATGGACACTTAGGCTGCCTGCACCTTGCCATCCCCGTAAAGCTCACACATGTCCACTCTGCGAGAGGTTTCCTAGGGCTCCAGCTGGTGACCCCACCACGTCCCCTCAGCTCGCTGTTTTCGCTTGCATGTAGATATGAGGGCAGTTCCCACATGTGTGGATAGTGTCCCATCTCATGCATGGATATTGTTCTGCTTCTCCACTTTCTCCTGTCTGCACGCAGAACAGATCGCAAGGCCCAGGTTAATCCCTCAGGCCATGCTCAACCGGTGAGGATGGGGAGCCAGTGAATACATACCCGGTTTCTCTTCCTCAGTGAGTCTGAGACAGGAGGACAACTTCCTGTTGTGGGGTAGTCAGAGAGGTCAGGGCTGGAGCCTGGGAATTTTCACAATATCCATTCTAAGGCACCAAGGACCAGCATCAAGGAGCCCTGGGAGGCTTACCAGGAACAAGGGCCTGTCATCTTCACCGTGCATGCACAAGGTTCAAGAATGTTCCTAAGGTGAACTTCCCCTGATTTAAATATTAAAAATCATGCCCAAGAGTGGAGACTTATTATGCTAATGAGATGCTCCAGGCAAGAAGCCGCACTAGTCACACTGCGTGGGTGTTAAGAAACACCTGCCTTTACCTGCCTAGGCATTGCTTTTCCCCACCCCCACCCAGCTCCCTTTAAAACCCTGCCTCAGTTTCTCTCTGGGAGCCACCCATACCTTTCTTTCCTTTCTCAGTGTTGGTTCCCTTGTGCGCAAGCTTAATAAACCTTTACCTCTTGCCTGCCCTTTCTCACAGTCATCCCTGTTGGCTTCCATCCTGGGAGATTGCCAGGAACCCAGGATGCTGGTGATAGGTCAGTTCTGACACGTGTTCTACATGATTCCTTATGTCCTTGGAGGGTCCTTGGTGAGCGTGAGCTCCATCTAGTAGCTTATAGCAGTAACCCCTTTGGGTCAGGGGTTAGGGTGAGGAAGCAAGGCGCGCAGGGTGCCGAATTTAAGGAGGCACTCAGTCTCGGGTTCAGGCAAGTGTCCTCGGCGCCGCACCTGCCTCAATCTGGTCCAGACTCTGCACCATTTCTTGGCTTTTTTCTCTTCCAGTCCCAATTTTCCCACTTGCTTGTGCTTCCTGGGGACACCTCCCAAATAAATCACCGGTACCCTTGGCTCAGGGCATGATTTTGGGAGACTCCAAACTAAGACATAGTCAGGAGTAGGATTCCTGGGCCACAGGGCATACTTGTACTTATATTGTCTAGTCAGTGCTGTTCAATTGAACTTTCTGCAGTGATGGAGGCGTTCTGTATCTGCACCGTCGGATATAGTAGCCGCTAACCACACGTGGTAGTTGAGTACTTAAAATCTGGCTAGTCCAAAAGAAAAGCTTCTTCAATAAGTGGTGCTGGGAAAACTGAAAAGCTGCCTGCAAAAGAATAAAACTAGACTGTTGTCTATCCTCACACACTAAAATTTAATTCAAAATGGATTACGGACCTAAATATAAGACCTGAAACAATAAAATGCATAGAAGAAAACATAGAAACTAATCTCAAGGACCTTGGACTTAAAGAGGGTTTTATGAATTTGACCTCAAAAGCAAGGGCAGTAAAAGCTAAAATTAATGAATGGGACTACATCAAACTAAAAAGCTTCTGCTCAGCAAAATAAACCGTCAACAAAATAAAGAGACAACCATCCAAATGGGAAAATATATTTGCAAGCGATGCCTCCGATAAGGGCCTAATATCCAAAATATACAAAGAACTCAAACAGACACTCCTCCCAGAGGACATACAAATGGCCAACTAATATATGAAAAGATGTTCACCATTGCTAGCTATTAGGGAAATGCAAATCAAAAACACAATGAGATACCGTCTCACACCTGTTAGATAGCTATAATTAACAGGACAAGTAATAACGAATGTTGGGGAGGATGTGGAGAAAAGGAACCCTCATACACTGCTGGAGGACTGCAAATTGGTGCAGCCACTAAGGAAAACAGTATGGAGGTTCCTCAAAAAACTGCGAATTGACCTACCATATGATCCAGCAATCCCTCTCCTGGGTATTTACTCCAAAGACTTGAAAACCTATATTCGAAAAGATCTTCGCACACCGATGTTCATTGCAGCATTATTCACGGTGGCCAGGACATGGAAGCAACCAAAGTATCCTGCGATAGGTGATTGGCTAAAGAAGCTGTGGTACATATATACAATGGAATATTACTCAACCATAAGAAGAGATGAAATACTGCCATTTGCGACAACATGGGTGGACCGTGAGGTAACCATGCTAAGCGAAATAAGCCAGACAGAAAAAGCTGAAAGTTATATGATATCACTTATATTTGGGCTATATACCTAAAAGTAACAAATGAGCAGGACAAACAAACAGAGGTTCATGGACAGGGACTATAGACTAGTGGTTACCGGAGGACTATAGACTAGTGTTTACTGGTGGAGTGGGGGAGGAGGGAGGAGGTAGATGGGGTAAAGGAGGTCAAACATAGGGGGATAGGGGAGGGTAAAGTGTGTAAAGGGGATCAAATATATGGTAGCTGAAGGAAACTGGACTTTGGGTGGTAAACACACAATAGAATATACAGATGTCAAATGAAAATGTACACCTGAAAATTATATAATTGTATTAAACAATGTTACCCCAATAAACTTAATTTTAAAAAAATTTGGCTAGTCCAATGGAGGAATTGAATTTTCAGTTTCTTTTATTTTTCTTTAATTTAAATTTAATTGCTGTATGTGGCTGGTGGCCACCACCATGGGCAGTGCAGTCCTAGTATTCATACACGGCTCTCCCAAATAGTGGCATCTGCTCCCCTCACCTGGAAGTGTGCGGTATCTCCACCATATGTGGCCTCCTCAACCTCTGGATCTGTTTTACAAGATGTGGTCCTGGACCTTGACTGTGAGCCAGATGCAAAACAGATGAGACTTTTGAGATGTGGAAAGAGATAAGTGAATTTTGCATGTGAAAGAAATGTAAATCTTTGTGGCCAGAGGGTGGGCAGTAGTAATTTAAAAACAAGTCTTCAAAGTCTTTGACCCCTTCCCTCACAGAGAAGTGGGTCTGTCCCCTTTCCTTGAATCTGTACTGGCCCTAGTGGCTCTTGTCTAACTATAGGTGCCACATGACCTCTGAAGCTCAGTCAGAAAAGTCGAGGCAGCTTCTGCTTAGTTCTCTTAAGACTCTCAGTTTGGTGAAGACCAGCTGCCATGAATACCCTGAGGTCACCATACCCCCACCCTCACTCAGCATGGACTGCCAGCCATGTAACTTGGCCATTTCAGATGTACAGCCTATTTCTCAGATCCCCCAAACTGTGACTGGGGCTCCATCACCTCTAATCCTCACCCAACCAAGGACCCTACATAGCGGTTTTTACTCTACTGCTTCCATGCCACTGTAGCCCAGGGAACAAAAGAATGACCTATATACAGATGTATTTATAATATTCATAATATTCAATTTCCCCTTTTATATACAAATGGGTGTACACACACATATGTGTGTGTCTGGTCACTATGTACAAATATATAATTACTATGGAACAAATTATCTAAAACTCCACAGCTTGTAATTTTACTGCTGTGCAAAGTGAGTGTCACTGGGAATGTGTAAAAAGAGCTCTAATTATTGCCCTGGCAGTGAAAGATTTTTTAATAAACTGCAATCTTATAATACTCCAAATGTCTAGGATATAAGAGAAAATAATTCATTATACACATCTCAAAAATCAGGAAAATCTTAAATAAAATGGGAAAAGCCAATAAGTAGATGCGAACACCAAGATGACATAGGTGTTGCAATTATCTGACAAGAAGTTTAAAGTAGCTGTTGTAAAAATGCTTTAATGAGCAATCATGAACACTGTGGAAACAAATTAAAAAATAGAAAGTTTCAGCAAAAACATAGAAGACATACAGAACTGCATAAAAATTGTAGAACTGAAAAATACAATAACTGAAATAAAACTCACTGAAAGGGCTAAATAGAAAAATGGGGATGAGAGAGGAAGGAATCAAAGATCTTGATAATAGACTAATAGAAATTATTCATTCTAAGCAACAGTGAGTAAATAGACTGAAGTCTAAGCAGAAGAGGAGTAGATTTTAAAAATCAAAAGGGACCAGAGAGAAATGTTATATTACATTATGTAGGGGATCAATAATTTGACAGTGGATTTCTTCAGGAGAAGGTGCCACATTTTTCAAGGGCTGAAGTGAAAAAACTGTCAACTCAGACTTTGTTATCCAGTGAAAATACTCTTTAAGAAAGAAGGCGAAATAAAGACATTTTAAAATGAAGAAAACTAAGAGAATTGTTACCATCAGATCTGTATTAAAAGAATCACTGAATTTCTTCAAAAAAAAAAATAAAAGCCAACAGAAACTTAGAACATTACTAATGAGGAAAGGAACCAGCAAATATGTAGGTAAACATAATAGACCGTTTTCCTCTCAGGTTTTACAAATACCGTTAGATGTTTGAAAGCAAATTATACTACTGTTTGATATTATTCTCAATGTAGTTTAAAAAATATTTAAGACATTTATATATTTATAAGGCAAAGAAGATAAAGGGACCTAAATAGCAATAAGGTTCTTATATTTCAATTGATGTAAAATGTCAATACTACTATAGTGAGGTAAGTTAAATGTATGTTGAAATCTTATAGCAACCACTAAAAAATATTATACAAATGGATACACTCAAAAACACTATAGGTGAATCAAAATTAATACAAAAATGTTCAGGTAATCCACAGGAAGGCAGGAAAAAGGAAATAGAAGGATGCTAAATAAAGAAGCAGAAGGAAAAGAGATGGTAGCCTTAAGTGCTGACATAGCAATAATTACATAAAATGTAAAGGGTCTATATGTAGACAGATTGGCGGAATATGTTTTTAAAAACCGTATGTATGTATGCTGTCTACAGAAAATTTATTTCAAATATAATAATAGGCACATTAAAAATAAATGGATAAAAATATATTACAATCCAGAGAAAGCTGGAGTGGCTATACAAATACTAGATAAAGTAGGCTTTAGGAAATTACTGAAGAAATTTATCAGAGACAGAGAAGGACTATATAACGATAAAAGGGTCAATATACCAAGGAGACAAAATAATCCTAAGTGTGCATGCACCAAACAACAGAGCTTCAAAATACATTAAACAAAAAATCAACCAAACATAAAGAAGAAACAGAAAAATACACAATGAAAGTTCAGTAATTCAATATCTGTCTCTCAGAAAAACTAGATAAAAAAATTGGCAAAGATATAGTAGACTGAATATCAACCGACTGCATCTACTTGTCATTTGCAGAACAACAACTGTAGAATGTATAGTCTTTTCAAGTACACATGGAACATTCAACAAGATAGGCCATATCTTGGGTTAAAAAACCAGCCTTAACAAATTGACAAGAATTAAAATAACATAGACTATATTTTCTGAGTACATTGGAATCAACTAGAAATCAATACAGAAAGACAACAGAAAAATCTCCAAACACTTGGAAATTGAATAATGCATTCCTACAATCCATAGGTCAAAGAAGAAATCTCAAGGCAAATAAAAAATTCACTGAACTGAAAGTAAATGAAAATAGACCATATAAAAAATTTTAAAGCAGTGCTTAGAGAGAAATTTATATGAAATGCTAATATTGAGAAAGAAAAAAGGTCTTAAATCAACAATCTAAGTATTCACTTCAAGTAACTTGAAAAAAAGAGTGAGTAAACCCAAAGCAAACAGAAAGAAATAAGAGCAGAAATCAATGAAATAACCAGAAAAACAACAAAAAAAGTAATAAACTCAAAAGCTGTTTCTTTGAAAGTATCATTAAAATTAATAAACTTTTAGCAAGATGGAAGAATAAAAAAAGAGAGAAGACACAATGGCCACTATCATGATGAAAGGAGATACCACTGCAAACATTAAAATGGAAATAAGAGAAAATTACAAACATTTCTGTGCATATACATTCAATAACTTAGACAAAATGGACAAATTCTTCAAAAACCACAAACTACCCAAGGTTACCTAAGATGAAATAGATAATATGAATGATCTATTAACTATTAAAGGAATTTAACCTGTAATTAAAAAGTTTCCAAGAAAGAAATCACCATTTTTCGGTAGAAAGAATTCTTCCAAAATATTAATTTAGGGAGGAATTAACACCAATTTTTTGCAACCTTTTCCAGAAAATAAAAGAGATGGTAACACATTCCAATTCATTTTATGAGACCAGCACATACCTCACTCCAAAACCAGATAAAGATAGAACAAAAATAAAGAAAAAGGAAAAAAGAAAACTGTAGACCAGTATTCCTTATGAACATAAACAAAATTATCAAATTGTATACAGCAATAAAAATACATAAAACTTCAGTATCACCCAGAAAAACTGAAAACAAGGACTCAAAAACATACTTGTATGCCTACGTTTATAGCAGTATGATTCACAATAGCCAAAGGTGGAAACAACCCAAGTACCACTAAAAAAAATGAGATTCTGATACATGCGACAACACAGATGGACCTTGAACACATTATGCTAAGTGAAATAAGCCATACTAAAGGACAAATATTGTATGTTTTTGCTCATTGGAAATACATAGGGTAGGCCAGTTCATAGAGACAGAAAGTAGGATAGCAGTCACCCAGGGCTGGGGGAATGGGGAACAGAGGAGTTATTACTTGATGCATACAGAATTTCCTTTTGGGGTGTTGAAAAAGTTTTGGAAACAGAAAGTGGTGGCGGTTTACAATATTGTGAGTGTACTTAATGCCATTGAATCGTACACATAAAAATGGTTAAAGTGGCAAATTTTGTTATGTTTTTACAACAATTAAGGGGTAAAAAGGTAACCTTCCTGGATGAGTGGTTGTTCCAAAAGCTAATAAAGATGATTTATATATATATATAAAATAAAGCTAAATAGATCATTATATATTATGTATATGTATATATATATATAATATATGTATGTGTGTGTGCGTATATAATATATATATTTAAATCATATACTGTGACCAGGTAGAGATTTACTCCATGAATACAATGCTTGTTCAATATTTAAAAATCTAAAAATGGAAATCCACCATATTAACAGGCTAAAAGAAGAAAAAGCATGTTATCCGATTGATCGATGCAGAAAAGGCATTTGACAAAAATCTCACATCCATTCCCGATTAAAAGCGCTCAGAAAACTAGAAAAAGAAGGAAACTTATTCAACTTGATAAAGAGAATCTATGAAAAACTTTCAGCTAACCCTTATAATGGTAAAATACTGAAATGCTTTTCACCCTAAAATTAGAAACAAGGCAAGGATGCCCACTCTTACCATTTTTATTTCAGTAAAATACATGTAAACATAAAATTTACAATTTTTAACCATTTTTAAGTGTAAAGTTCAGTGGTGTTAAGCAGATTCACAGTGTTCTGCTGCCATCACTACCAACTATCCACAGAACCCTTTTCATCTTGCAAAACTGAAATTCTGTACTTAGTAAACAATAACTCCCACTCTCCCTATATCCCTGGCCCCTGACAACCACCATTTACTTTCTGTCTTTATGAATTTGTCTACCCTGGAACACCTCATATAAGTGGAATCACGTAGTATTTGTCTTTTTGCTTATTTCACTTAGCATTATGTCCTTAAATTTCATCCATGTTGTAGCATGTGTCAGAATGTCCTTCCTTTTAAGGGTTGAATGACATTCCATTGTGTATATCACATTTTGCTTATCCATTGGGTTGGCCGTTTCCATCTTTTAACTATTACAAATAATGCTATTCCGAACATGGGCATACAAACATCTGTTTGAATACCTGCTTTCAATTTTTTGAGTATATACCCAGAAGTGGAATTGTTGGATCATATAGTATTTTTAATTTTTTTGAAAGAACCACCATACTGTTTTCCATAGTGGCTGCACCATGTTACATTCCCACCAACATTGCACAAGGATTCTGATTTCTCCACATCCTTGTTATCACTTATGCTCTGTGCGTGTGAGTGTGTGTGTGTTTTAAATAGCAGCCATCCTAATGGGTGTAAGTTCTCACAATTCTTAATTAACATAGTACTGGAAGTCTTGGGCAGTACAAAATGCTAAGTAAATAATAAATGGCATAGAGATTGGATGGGAATATATAAAACTCCCTATTTATAGATGGCATGGATGTTTATGTATAAACTCACCAGGAAATTACAAAGATTCCTAGAATTAATAAGTGAGTTTAGCAAGTTATAAGATACAAGTGAACACACAAAATCAATCACATTTTTTATGCCAGCGATAAACAATCAAACCCAAAATTGAATATACAATACCACTTTTGATTGCCAAAAAGAACACTCCCCTTTAGGTATAAATCAACAAAATACAAATAGGAGCTATATGTTAAAAACTACAAAATCCTGATGGAAGATATCAAAGGAGATCTCAATAAAGGTAGAGACATACCTTGTTAATGGATGGGAACGCTCAAATCCCCAACTTGGTCACTGCAGCTCCTATTACAACCCCAACAAAGTTTATTTTTTGTAAATACACAAGCTTACCTTAAAATTTATATGGAAAAGAAAAGGAACTAAAATAATGTTGTTTGTTTTGTTTTGTTTTTAAAGAAGAATGTTAACACTACTTGATATCAAGACTTATTAGACAGCCGCAGTATACAAGACTGTGGTAAGTGGGGAAGCACAGACCCAGAGATCAATGGAACAGAACAGAGAATCCAGAAACAGGGCCACATAAGCAGGTCCAAGTTGTGACAAAAATGCAAAAGCAATTCAATAAAGGAAGGATGGTCTTTTCAACAAATGGTGCTGGAACGATCGGATATCAATAAGCAAAATATGAACCTGGACCTAAACCTTATAGAAAAATTAACTTAACATGGGTCATAGATCTTCATGTAAAACTGTAAACTTTTAGAAGAGAACATAGAATAAAATCTTCAAGACCGATGGTTAGGCAGAGTCCTTAGACTTGACATGAAATGCATAATTCTTTTAACAAACCAAAAAGGACCAGTTGGATTTTATCAAAATTATTTTTTTAAATTAATTAAAATTTTTATGGTAACATTGGTTGATGAAATTCGGTAAGTTTCAGCTGTACATTTTAACAGTAAAACATATATATATTTACATTGTGTGTTCACCTCCCATAGTTAGATTTCTTTCTATCACCACATATTTGACCCCCTTTACCCATCTACCTCTCACCTCCCCCTTCCCTCTGGTAACCACTAGACAATTGTCCATGTCCATGAGTCTCTGTCCTGTTCATTTGCTGCTTTAGGTTTATATCCCAAATATAAGTGATATCATGTGATTTTCAACTTTTCTGTCTGGCTTATTTCGCTTAGGGTGGTTACCTCATGGGCCATCCATGTTGTCGCAAATGGCAATATTTCATCTCTTTTTATGGTTGAGTAATAGTCCATTGTATATATGTACCACAGCTTCTTTAGCCAATCACCTATCGCAGGATACTTTGGTTGCTTCCATGTCCTGGCCACTGTGAATAATGTTGCAATGAACATCAGTGTGCAAAGATCTTTTCGAATATAGGTTTTCAAGTCTTTGGAGTAAATACCCAGGAGAGGGATTGCTGGATCATATGGTAGGTCAATTCGCAGTTTTTGAGGAACCTCCATACTGTTTTCCATAGTGGCTGCACCAATTTGCAGTTCCTCCAGCAGTGTATGAGGGGTCCTTTTTCTCCACATCCTCCCCAACATTTGTTATTACTTGTCCTGTTAATTATAACTATCTAACAGGTGTGAGACGGTATCTCATTGTGTTTTTGATTTGCATTTCCCTAATAGCTAGCAATGGTGAGCATCTTTTCATATATTAGTTGGCCATTTGTAGGTCTATAGGGAGAAGTGTCTGTTCAGGTCCTCTGCCCATTTTTTGATTGGTTTGTTTTTGTTGTTGTTGTTGTCGTTGAGTTATATGAGTTCTTTGTATATTTTGGATATTAGGCCCTTATCGGAGGCATCGCTTGCAAATATATTTTCCCATTTGGATGGTTGTCTCCTTACCTTGTTGACAGTTTTCTTTCGCTGTGCAGAAGCTTTTAAGTTTGATGTAGTCCTATTCATTTATTTTTGTTTTACTTCCCTTGCTTTTGAGGTCAAATTCATAAAACCCTCTTTAAGTCCAAGGTCCTCGAGTGTAGTTCCTATGTTTTCTTCTATGCATCAAAATTAAATTTTTTACTCTGTGAAAGACCTTGTTCAGAGGAAGAGAAAATGAGTAATTGACTGCAAGAAAATATTTGCAAACCCCATATCCAACAAGGATTAGTATCTAGAATATATTTTAAAACTCTCAAACTCATAAAAAAAATCTAAACAATCTAATTGGCAAATGGGCAGAAAATATGGACATTTAAGCAAAGAGAACACACAGGTAGCAAATGAATATAAGAAAACATGTCAATATAGACAGCCATTAGGGAAATGGAAAATCATGATGATGATGAAATACACTTCACACTCATTAGAATGGCTAAGAATACTAATAATACTGATAGGACCACATGCTGGTGAGGATTCAAAGAAACCAGAACTCTCATGCATTGCTGGTAGGCACGTAAAATGATACAGCCACTCTAAAAGACATCCGGAAGTTTCTTAAAAAGTTTAAGGTAAACTTATATCACATGACTCAGCAATCACACTGCTGGGCGTTTATCCTAGAGAAATAAAAACATGTGTTCACACAAAAATCTGAAACAAATGTTCATAACAGCTTTAACAGCCCATTACAGTATTACACATTAGTTAAACTATTTAATATTAATAGTTTGTAATAGCCCCCAAACTAGAAACCACTCATAAGCCCTTCAACTGGTGAATAGTTAAAAATTCCATAGTTGGCACACCATCCAATGGCATAGTATTCAGCAATAAAAAGGAAGGACCCAGTGACACACACAACTTGGATGGATTTTGTGTCAAATAAGAAAAGCTAATCTCAAAAGCTTACATGCTCTATAATTCCACTTATATGACATTCTCAAAATGACAAAATAATAGAGGTGGAAAGCAGATTAGTAGTTGTCAAGGGTGATGGAAGAGGAGGAGGATGTGACTATGGAAGGGGTGGCATTTGGGAGTTGCTTTGCGGTGAGGACACAATTCTATATCTTGATCATGGTATTTATACATGTGATAAAATGTCACTGAATTGTACACAAAGGCATACAAAAAGAAATGAGTGCATTTGAAGGCTGGTGAAGTCCCAGTAACTAGTCTACAGTCAAGTTCACTGTATTGTGACAATGTCAATTTCCTATGTCACTTCTGAGAATGTGCTATAGTTATGTAAGAATAAATACAGGTGCCTTTCTGTAGTATTTTTGCAACTTCTTGTAGGTCTATAATATTTTTGTGGGGGTATAGTATTTTAAAATAAAAAAGTTTTTTTTTTAAAGTTAAGGTCGATAAAAGTGGACTAAAAGAAAAAAAAATGATCCCATGCATATTTTCCCATTCAGCTTATAGACTTTTCCCCCTTTTTTCTTACCTCCCTCTCCACCTCTTCCTTCCCATACCAACTCCCTTAGAGAACGTTGTTAATTCACAGCTTTCTCTTTATAGTTATATCAATGCAGATTCACATTCATATTCTTGTTGGCTTTTAAAAATGGCATCAATCATACAGAACAGATTTTTTTACAATTTGCTTTTCTCACTTTGCAATGCTCCTGCAAAAAGGCTGGACTTGTCCTGGGAGGTTAGGGTAGGTAATGAGGAAGGAATACAAGGCACAGGTTCCTGGGGTGGTGTGGAGGAGCTAAGTCAGGGAACCCTGAATGGTCTCGGCACCCCCATCCATAGCCTATCCATTGCCCATCCCTCCTGTGGTACCCTGAATTCTCTGATGAGTGTCAGGACTCCCACTGCAGAGGGGCAGGGTAAGAGGATGTTATGGCAAACACAGCGGTGCATCCTTAATGGAAGAGGGTGGCAGAAAGGGACACTTTGGTTCAGCTGAGAGTAGGGGAGGTGGCCAATAGAGAAAAATAGAGGCAGAGGATTAAAGGTGAAGGTGGAGATCTGTGAGGATTGACTCCAGAGGGACAGGTGGGCAAGGCGGGTGAGGGGAGTGAATGTTTGAGAAAGTTAAGGGGTGCTTGGGCAGGGATAGTTTTGAGACAGGTGAGTGAGGGAGTTGAGGGAAAGTTAAGGGAGGGAGAGCAGCGATGGAACACAGGTTAGAGAGGCTGGAGAGGAGAGCCAGATGAAATGGCCAGGTGAGGCAGGTAGGTGAGGCCAGAGAGTTAGGGCTCCCAGTGGACTCTCCACCTTCTCTCCCCATTCCTGTGTCCGCCATGTAAGCCACTCAAGAGTGTCTGCTGACGTGTCTCTCTTCAACCTCTTCTTTCCACTAATCATCTGTTTCCCTTTACCTGACCCCCACCATCTTGCTCACCTTTGCCCCACACGTGTAACCATTCTTTAAGCCCCCCAACTCCTCATTTGCTGCAGCAGGTCCAAGATTTCATGTCCCGTGGAGGGGCAGAGCCATGGCCCCCACCAAGTTTCTAAGAATTCTCTCATCAAATATTAATATTACCATATTAATTATTATTGATTATTAATAATATTAATGTTATTAATATTATTACGACACATATTAATATTGATTTCACTTTGTGCCAGGGATGACCAAGTATTTATTGCCTTGGTCACTTGGGGTGTAAGTTGGTCTGAGGACAGTGGCCAGGCAGGAGAGGATCTCAGCCCACAGCAGGAGAATGGAGGGTAGACCTCAATTGTAAGTTGTAGAGCTCAGAGTGTGAGTCCACAGAGAGCCAGAGAGAGGCACGTCTGGAGGGGGATGCGGGAGGTGAGCCTTTAGCAGGACACGTAGTAATCATAAACCCTGGTGGCTACATTTGAAAGCTTACGTACTGCCTAGGCACTATTCTAAATATATCACCTGTGTTATCACCCTATTTCTTCAGAAATGTCTAAGAAAGTCAGACATATTATTTATATTTCCCATTTTAGAGGCAAGGAAACTGAGGCACAGAGAAGTACAGTAATCTGTCCCAGGCTACACAGCTGGGAGGTGGTAGAGGTCAGATTCAAACCCGATTGCCCTGACTCCAGAGCTTCTTCTTAATCACAAAATGGGGAGACTCACAAAGTTGATGGCCTCTGCTCCTTTGGATGCCTGGTGACCGGAACCTCACAATGTAGCAGTATCTTCCACGGCACACCCTGGGGGGCCCAGGTCTGGACTCGTGGCCTTTCCTGTCGGAAGGACAGACTGAAGGGATAAGAACATGGCCAGGAGAGGGGATTAGGGCTGGGCCATGGGTTGGGGAGGATGGATAGGTGGATGGATGGGTGGATAAATAGATGGATGTTGATCAGGAGAGGGAGGTTGCCTCACTCAGCTTTGCCTCTAACTTCCAGCTGTGGCAGGGGTTGGTATTTCTTCTCTATGGTGTATTTCTCTTGGAGTCTCTGTCTCCCACGTTGGTTGACTCTGGGTTCAGCTTTTGATTTCTTGGGTCTCAGTCTCTAGCACTTTGCCACTGTCTGTTTTTGACTCTGGCCTCTATCTGGTGTCTGTATCTCCAGTTCAGTCTGTTTCCAAACTTTCATGGACGTCTCTGTGGCTCCTGGGGCCCTAGGGGCGGGTTTCAGCCTTGCTTAGTGTTTTAGCCTTGGCGGCTCATTAGAAACACCTGGGGAGCTGATGCTACAAAAACAGCAAAACTTCCTTTGGTGCTGTGAACCGGAGAAAGGGGTTCTATGGAAAGTAACCTCATAAGGAATTTATGATCATAAATTCCTAACTGGGCTGGTCAGGGTGGGTGGTCATGCCCCAGGCCTATAACTTTTTAGTAAAAGGTTATCTTTGCCTTAAGCAAGCCCTGTCCATTGTGTCTGTGCATCTAGGTTAGCATAAGCAGTCACCACCCTCACGAGAGCACACAATCTTAACTGTCCTGTAATCTGATCCCCACCTTGCTTTTCCCCACCTTCCGGTAATCTTCCTTAGGTTCCCTCCTTAATTTCAAATGCATAAAAGAAATTGTAAAACTGTTATTCTCCAGAGGACTTGTTCCCCAGCATGCGTTGTCAGTTTGGCTCAAATAAACAAGAAAATTCCCTACAGGTATAGACATTTCTTATGTCAACAGTGCATATCCTACACCAGGCATGGCTATACTTATGTGAACTCATTTAGTCCTTACTACGCCCTTATGAGGTAGGTATTCCTCTGACCCCCATTCTATAGATGAGGAAACCGAGACCTCAAATAGCCACATTCAAATAGGCAGAATTGGGAATGAACGCCGTGCTCCTTAACCTTTAACCCGTGTATGAATTGCCTGGGGTTTCTTGTCAAAATGCAGATTTCTGATTCCATAGGTGGGTTTAGGGCCTAAGAGTCTGTATTTCTGACAGTCTCCCAAGGTGATGCCAGTGGTCCATGGACCACACTTTGAGGAGTAAGAGTTTGAACCGTTACATGTTACTGCCTCTTGGTCCAGAGCAACACTCTCACAGGTGGGCCTTGGACAAGCGGCATCATCTTCACCTGGGAGCAGAAATGCAAATTATCCGAGCTATTAAATCAGAAGTTCTGGGCTCAAGGTCCAGCATTTCCATTTTAGCAGTCTGATGCAGGCTTAAGTTTGAGAACCACTGACAGAGTGCAATGAGACCAATCGAATCTCTGGGACTGCAGCCCGGCCTTTGTTGTCTTTAGGGTTCCCTTGGGTGACTGTGAAGCAAGCAAAGGCTATCAACAACTGGGTTGGCCAGAGGGACAAACCGTTTATGCAAGTAAAGCAAATATACCACCTGGATTTGGAATTTGCCATGAGGTTTGGATAGGGATGGGAAAGTCCAGGTGGACAGCAGCCAGGAGATAACAGACAGAAGACTAAGTTTGAAAAGAAAACAGAAAGGAGGCTAGAGCAGGGAGCCTGGAATGCTGGAAAGGGACCCCCGGAATGGCAAATCCTTAGAACCCCTGGAATGGTGGGAGGGGAGGAAGTTGCCCTGAGTCACCCCTATTTTCCTTGTGAGGGGCACAAAGTAAGGGGGCAGATGTTTTTGGAGAGATTGGGGCACGGGGGAGGCCTTTCTGGGAATTTTAGGGGTCACGTGTAGAGTTTGTGAGGGTGCCAGAACAAAGATGATGGGCTTGGATGAGCTGTCTCAAACACATGCCCGAGTAAACAGTGATGACGGTGGCCCAGGAAATGTGCCAAGTACTTCATAGCCACGATTATGTAGAGTCCTCGTGATGGCCCTGTGTGGTATTGCTCTCCTTTTCCTCTGGATGAACTTGAGGCTTCGCTGTGACCATCATGTCATTCTTGACCTCTCTCTTTCTCCCTCTCTCTGATCCTATGATTCTTTCTCTCTCCCTCCCTCTCTCACGTACACACCCGTACTAATGTCAACTCATCAGCTAGTCCAGCGGGCTGTACTTTCAAGGTGTTTCCAAATTCGCCCAGTTCTCATTCTTTCCACACCCTCTGGTCCTGCCGGTGGTCACCTCCCGCTTGGACGATCGCAGCAGCCTCCACCCTGGCCACACCCTGCCCCGTCTGTTTCCCACATACAGTCAGAGATTATGTCCCTCCTCTATTCAACTCTGTCTCATTCCCATTTCACTCAGAATAAAATCCAAACTCCCTGCCATGCCTTACACAGGCCTTTGAGGCCTGGCCCCCAGGCGGTCAAACCTCACGTCCTTCCTCCACCACATGGCTTCGTTGCTGCCTCTTGAACAAACCCCTTTCTGCCTGTAACCATCAGGGCTCTTAGTTGCACACAACAAATCCACACGGGTGAGTTTGAGCAGTAAAGACATGCAGTTAAAGACATTGGGGAGCTCATAGCTTGTCAGAGAAGGCGGAGAGGCAGATTATACGGCCAATAACCTGTAATAATCCCCAACCACCACAAGGGCCTGTCTGGGGGAAAGCCCTGTACTGGCAGTTTAGAGCCTCTGACGATCAGGACCAGATCCAGGAGCCTCCTTCTCGGCTCTCCCAAAGGACCGGAGACTTTTGCAGACGCCACTGGCTCTGCATTTTTGTGGCCATCTCCTCTTGTGGCTCACTTTTTTTTTTTTTTTTAACAACAAAACCGAACATCTATTGAGCCCTTATTTTCTTCTGGCTACTGTCATTCACCACTGTTTACTGCCTCCAGTAAGAAAAGCAACCCTGACAACGCCCTGGCTCGGGCCTCGCCAGACCCTGAGCAGAGAGAGGGCTTGCCTGAACCCATTCACACTTCTGATTTACAGGAAGTGCAAACCAATAAATTCATGTTGTTTTAAAGTGCCAAATTTGTGGCAATTTCTTATGGCAGCAATAGGAAACTAATAAAATAAGAGAAAAAAGCCCGCAGGTCGGCATTCACCTGCCTGATGATTTCCAAGTCACTCTCAACTTGGGGGAAGGCCTGGCCCGGCCTGAGTGGTTCCTGGTACCAGGGTGACCAGCCGGGAACACGCACTGGCAGTCGAATCTGAAGTCTGCCCCTATCGCTCTCCTTTCCAGAATGAACTACGAAATGGCGGCAAGTACGAATGGTGTCGTAGGGGCTGGGGACCCTCCTGGCTTGTTTCAGGAGTGGGTTAACTAACAAGGAAGGGAGGAAGAGAAGAATTACACGGGCATGAGGGAACTTTAGGTGCTGATAAATGCATTCATTATCCTGACTGTGGCGATGGTGTCACAGATGTGTTCTTACGTCAAACCTAATCGAGTTATAACTTAAATACGTGCAGTTTATTGTATCTCAATTGTACCTCAATAAAGCTAGATGTGAAAAAATAGGCAAGTTTAAAAAGACAAGCCATATGGGGAGAAAATATTTGCAAAATGATGACCTGATAGAGCCTTTTCGTCCGGAATCTGTATTTTAAAACCTGCACCTCAATAATAAGACCAAAAACATAATAACATGATAACGATGAGCAAAATGTGAACAGACATTTCACCAGAGAAGATATGCGGATTCCAAAATAACATGGCACCAAGCTCATCATTAGTCATTAGGGAAATGGAAATTAAAATCAGGAGACATCATTAATCACCCAGCTGAATGGCTATAATTAGAAAGACGGAAAACAGCAATGCTGGAGTTTGCGAGCAACGGGGACTGGGAGCTCCGTGAGGGCAGGACGCGGGCTCTCTTGGTCGTCACCGTGTTCCACTGTCACCCAGCTCAGGGCCTAGCACAGAGTGGGTACTGGTAGATGTTTATTAAATAAATGGACAAAATACCTTCAGAGGACATTTCCTGGTGATGATTGGGGTCCCTCTCCTGGGTGGTCCCATGAGATAATGTCCCACCACGGGGGTGATGGCCTCGCAATAGTTGTTGGTTAACTCCTTCATGCATTAGTCATATTTTCTGACATCTATGGAGTCCAGGCTTTGGTCCTTAATCCTGGAATCCAAAGTGACCCACTGCCTCAGCCCTCCGAAGCCTCAGAGTCCACGTTAAAAGGAGCCCACACACTCGCTAAGTGTCCTGTGCAAAACGCACAGGAAACGTGATTTACTGGTGAGGCCACTGAAGGCCTCTCAGGGGAAGGGTGATCTAGTTAGAGCTTAAAAGGTGAGGTGGGATATTCAACATCTGAAGCTCTGGGAGGATAAGGACGGGTCTGCCTATCATCACTGTATCCAGTGACCAGTGCAGGGCAAACCAGTACATATTTACGAGAAAGAACTATGCTATTTTGACATGAGTCCCCTCTGTTTCCCCCAGAAAGCATGCCTGTGTCAAGTCACCAGGATGCTTTGTCTGCAAGTAATTGGAAACCTGTCTCACCTGGGCCCCAGCATTAAGGAAATGTATTTTTTCACGATTAAGGAGTCTTACATGTAGGTGACTCTAGAGGGCAGACAGTGCATTTTAGAAGACCGAGGATGTATGGGAGCTTAGATTCCTTCTACCTCTCAGACCTGCTAGTCTTAGAGGTCTGGCTTGTTTTTAGACCTTCATGTCTCAAGATGGCTGCTGAAATTCTAGGCATTTATGGAAAAACAGCGACATCCGGGGTAAGAAGGGGACCCTATTCATCACCAACAGGTGTCCTCTGAGAGTATTTCATCCATTTATTCAATAAACATCTACCGAGTACCCACTCTGTGCTAGGCCCTGAACTGGGTGTCTGTGGGACACGGCGATGGCCAAGAGAGCCCGCGTCCTGCCCTCACGGAGCTCCCAGTCCCGTTGCTCACAAACTCTCCAGCACTTGCTGTTTTCAGTCTTTCTAATTATAGCCACTCAAGTGGCGTGAATGTCGATGTCTCCTGTTAACAACCAGGAAACCTGTCTTAAATATGATGGGTTGGTGCTCAGCATCCATTTCAACTCCCTCTTGTCTGCCTTCCTGCCTGCAGGGGTGGAAAAGCTAAAAGCCACATTTGTCAGACTACCTTGCAGCTAGGGTCTGCCTTGTTTTGATTCTTCCAATCCATGCACTCACACAAGATTTGAATGGTGGACGTGTGGGTGGAGGCCATGCTTCTGGCTCCACCACGGAGGAAGGGTCCACTGTTCTGTAGTGGTCCTTTCTGACTATAGCAGTTTTCTGATGACAGTTGTCCCATAACCATGACAAACGCCTGGTCATGCTGTCTTTCTGATCACAGCGGTGGAAGCTAATCCTAACTAAGCAGTCGAGATTCTGATCCTAGAAAGGAAGTGGGCTCTAGAAAAGCCCAGGTTTATGGTTGGCTCTTGAAGTTGTACCTGGGTGGCCAACACAGAGTCTATTTGTTCAGCCATCCTGACACTTTCATAAGCCACTTAACACCCTAAAATAAATCCTTTTCCGCAAAAATGAACTAGACCGGGTCCAGCTCTCTGTAATGAACTATGTAATTCGCCATGGCGACTATAACAAGTTACCACAAACAGACATTTATTCTTCGCGTTACGGAAGCCAGAAGTCCACCATCAGTGTTAATGGTCTAAACTCAAGGTGTCGGCAGGGCCGTGCTCCCTCTGGAGGCTGCAGGGGAGAACCCATCGTTCCTCCTCTCTTCGGCTTCCGGTGGCTGCTAACACTCCTTAGCTTATGGCTGCATCACTTTAGTCCTCCTCCCTCTTCTGGGCATGATACCTCCCTCTATCTCTTCTCTTATAAAGACACTTGCCATGGCATTTAGGGCCCATTCTGATAATCCAGGATAATCTCACCTCAAAACCCTTAATTTAATCACATCTACTTTTGCAGTAAGGTCACATTTACAGATCCCAGGAGTTCGGGCATATCTTTATATGGATATCTTTTGGAGAGCCCTTTTTAGCCTGCCACATGAAACTACAGGAAACCTATCTTAAAGCGCATCCCTCACACACACAAGCCACAGCCCCCATCATCAGCCAGCATGGGATCATTGTGAAACATGTCCTCTCTTTTCCTCTGCCTCCCTCTCTGCTCTGCTCTAAGTCTGGGAATCTGGAGGATGTCTGACCTCAACTTCTTCCATCTGGGTTAAGCCGATGGGAGGCGTTAACGAAAATTGGAGGGGGGGGGCGGGGAGAAATTGAGCAGCTGGATATTGTCAGAATAAAAACGTTCAAACCTGGGAGAATTTTTATGAGTTTATTGGAGCCAAATTGATGACAGGTGCCAGGGAGCAAGATCTCAAATGCTCCAGAGAATAACACTTTTGCAGCTTCTTTTATGCTTTTGAGATTAAAGAAGGAAAGTAAGGAAGGTTACCTGAAGGTGTGAGAAAGCGAGGATTACAGGAGAATTAACAAGATTACATACTTTCTTAAGGGTGGTTATGCCTTCTGGGTGGATATTACTTCTGACATCTCAAATATGCGTTAACCTACATGCACAAGAACATGGGCAGCGCTGGCTTAAAACCTCTCACTAAGAAGTCATAGGCCTGGGGCGCAACTACCCACCATGACCTGGCCAGTTAAGAATTTATGATCAGATCACCCTGTGAGGTTACTTTCCATAGAATAACCTTTTTTTCACCCCCAGTATTTCACTCTCTTTCTACTTCTCAGGCTTGGCTGTGAGTTGGCAGCTGTGGTGTTTTAGAATTTCTGCAGGGGACTTACTGGTAACCCCTCCCTCCATGTCCCTTTTGGCTTAGGAATGGTAATAGCTTCTGGCTATTAGCTGGGTCTGGGGTGCTTCCCTTTGTTTGTGTCCCTTAACAATGCCCCACATCTGTACCTCGTTGCTTAAATAAATCCCTAACACCATTTGATGGTGAGGTAGGTCTCCTGCAGGGGGTCCTGGCTGATGCAGCCACATTGTCATGCCCACATTCCTCCCTAGCAGGAGCAACAGGGACCCCATGGCTGGTTTAGGTCAGCCAAGATTCACCAGGAATCACGTGGAGAAAGGGCTCTGCCGAAAAGAACAACCTGAGAAATTTTCGCTGGGCTGGCAACAACTCTGTCTCCATCATCCATTTCAGAGATAGGGCCCTAGGATAAAGCTTCCTCTCTTGTTTGGCAGTTCACACTTTAAGGCTTTTTAAATGATGATAAATGGATTTAATATTGAGCTCTATTTTGTGCCAGGGACAGTGCCTTAGCACTTGACATGATTTAACACATTTCATTCGCCCAACCACCCAGTGAGGAAGGATATTATAACTATTTTACTGATTGGAAACTAAAAGTTTAAGTGACTTGCCGAGGTCACGCAGTAATTAAGTGGGATTCTAAGATCTCTCTGACCTCAGAGCTCACATTTTTAACCATTAAACCATACTATCCCCTTTGTTGTACTTGAGATATTTCTCCTATCAAGTGAGATGTTAATTCCTTTGCATATATTGTTTCTAATCCACAAAAGAGATGAACACATATCACCCTCATCTCTGCCTCACTGAGGTCAAACTCACCATCATCTCGTACCTAGACTCCCTCATCCACACTCTTGGGCACTCTAGTCCATTTTCCTCTTACAAGGCCCAAACTTTTAGCAACAGAAATTGAAACAGTCGCTCCCTCACTTAAAACCCTGCAAAGACTCCCTATGTCTCTCCAAGGAAAATCAACTTGCTTTAAAGATCTCACAGGCACTGGGGAACTTGGCCCCGTCTAACCTCGTGCCTGGCCACCAACCCCAGCAAACTGGCCTCCTTTCCATTCCTCAGACTTTAATGTCCAGCTCCCTCTCCCGTCTGAAACTCCCTGAGGACCGGGTCTGTGGCTCTGGACCCCCAGTTGTGCTGGCTGGGAAATTACTGCTTGGCTATCGCCATGGGAACATAGGCTATTACCTATGGGAACATAACATTCTAACAATAAACTTTCTGTTTCTGTATCCCCGCTTACACAACTGACCTATGGGTTGACAGTAAATAGAAGAAAAATAGACTTTTGTGTTCAGACAGAATGAAGAATGGGGTTTAGGGCTTAAAAACCCTGTACCTCTATATTTCGGGGCTACTTAATTTGGGGTCTGCGTACCCCTGGCAGACCCAGCTGGCTGAATAAGAGTGTGTTTCCTATAACTCACTGATTTCTGGTGGCCCGTGTGTCTTTTGGGGGCTGGCGGCTACAACACAATAACTGGCAATAACAGGCAACCAGGCAATACCACCCATCCAGAATGAATGGTAATTGAATAAACAAATAGATGAATAAATGAACCTTTCCAAGGGAGTATCACTAAGTTATTTTTAGATGGAGAAAACTCAAGGCTGGAAAAGTAAAAATATTACTAAAAGTCACTAGGTAGATAAATGTCCCATTCTGGGTATCAAATTAAGGTCTGAGTCTAAAGTCGGGCCTCTTCCACTTCACACAAAATGATTGCTCGCACTACTAAGTGCGGCACCATTTAATAAATGAAAATAAATTAACACCAGGAGAAACAGAATAACACCACTGGCACGCAGGTCTTACAAGCACAAGGACACATAAATAAAGGATCCAAAGTATCACAATGCAGTCACAGGCCACATGATGTTTTTTTTCGGTCAATGATGGACCACATATATGACAAATGGTCCCATGAGATTATAACAAAGAAAATTCCTATTGCCTGTGACACTAACGCAGTGAATTGCTCACGTGTTGGTGGGGACGCTGTTGTAAACACACGTACTGTACTGCCAGTCGTGTGGAAGTATGGCACCTCTGACTATGTGCAGTCCTAGTGCTCGATAATAAATGACTGCATTACTGGTTTATGCATTCACTATACTCTACATCTTATCCTTATTTTAGAGTGTGTCCTCACTACTCACATAGAGGAGGTTGCTGTAAAACAGCATGTGTGTTATGTGACACTGTCTCTTCAGTGCACCCTTTCTCTTGTGCTTGATTTAATACCACGTCGTTTATAAATTTAGTGTAGCCTAATGTACAGTGCGTATAAAGCCTACAGGACTGGCCAGTCCCGTCCTAGGCCTTCACGTTCGCTCACCCTCACTCAATGACTCACGCAGAGCAACTTCCGTCCTGCAAGTGCCACTCACGGTAAGTGTCCTGCACACAAGGACCATTTTTTAATCTTTTATACTGTATTTTTACTGTATCTTTTCTATGTTTAGATAAAATAATACTTACCATTGTGTTATAACTGCCTACTGTATCCAGTACAGTCATATGCTGTACAGATTTGTAGAGCAGTAGGCTATGCCACACGGTCTGGTTGAGCAGTAGGCTAGACCTTCTCTTCTAGGTGTGTGTAAGTGCACTCTGTGATCTTCACATAATGCCAGAATCCTCAGGTGACACATTTCTCAGAATGTATCCTCATGGTTAAATGGTGCAGGACTGTAACCGGGAACTTTGAATTCTGTGATCCCAAATATCATAAAAGTGAGACTTGCTCCAAGAGTCAGAGGTTCACAGGTTCCAAAGGAGGAGTTTGGAATTAATCAGAGGTCCAGCCCTGTCACGGTCAGAGGAAGCTAGTTCCATGGTCTGTGGGGGTCAACACCAAAGTGGACACAGGCAGGTCTCAGATCTCTTCCCAGCCAGCACAAGAAGACATATTTGACGCAAACACGCAAAACCACAGGAAGAGCATCTTTTGATCACAGTTTATTTGTAAAATTTTCACAAAAAAGAGTAAAAAAATAAATATTTTTGGGGTCTGAGTTTGAGATTTCACACACATACATGTATAAATAGGGATTTGGTGCTAATAAATTAGGAAATGGGGCTAATGCATAAATAATATCCAAGGTGCTGGGACAGGTGGCAGGTGGGTCTCAGGGGTCAGACACACAGGTCTCCACTGGCGACACAGTTCAGGTCCAAGGTGAGGAGGCGGAAGAGGTTGAACGTGACAGAGGCTTCGAGGCAGCCTTGGGACTCCTGTGGGGAGAAAGGGACAGGTCAGTGACTCCAATGACTGGGCTCCCGGTTGTCCCCAGACATGAGTTTCTTCTTCCCAGACACTCGCCTTCTTCTCGCCTCCTGGATCCTGTGCAGCCAGTGGCGGAGGTGGCCCTGGGGCCTGGGGCCTGCCGTGGGCTGAGCCGGGACCTGGGGGCAGAGGAGGGGGGTGTGTGAGGCGGGGCCTGGGACAGAGGGGCACGTTCCGGGTCAGAGCCCACCGCAAGGCCTGGCGCCCCCATCACTCACACAGGCCTGGACTTTGGCAAGGATGTGGCGCAGCATGCGGAGGGGCTGGGCCAGGATGTCCCCAGGGTCGAGTTAGCCACGGTCTCCAGGACCTTCAGCGTCAGAGCCAGCTCAGCCTCCAAAGCCACGGGGCGCTCCCACACCTGAGGAGGGGAGACAGGACAGGGTGAGGGCCCTACGTGAGAGAGAACAGGACCTGAGGGACAGGAGACCAGGACCAAGGAGGGCACAGGTGAAAGTGAAAGTCAGGGGACAGGTGAGAGGGCACAGCATGTGGGCAGAGGAGGGGAACGGGTCAGGGGGACCGGCGGGGAGGGCGAGGAGACAGGGACGAGGGAGAGGAGAAGGCGAAGGGGCTGCCTGAGGCGTCGCAGGAGCGGGACCAGGTGAGGGCAGGGCTGGGCCCGACTCTCCCAACTCACCTGCAGCTGCTTGAGGTCCCGGGTCCGGGGGAAGGGCGGGAGCCGCAGCTCCAGTTCTTCAGCAGAGGGACTCTTCCTAGGGAGCAAGGGCAGAGGTCAGCCGGCAGCGGGAGGGCTGGAGGTCAGAGCCGCAGGTTAGACCACCGCGGTGGGATCCGGTAATGGCCCACAGCAGGAGGAGGGGAGGTCAACTACCAAAGGCTGGTAGAGGCATCTATCTCCACGGCAGGAGGCAGTCAGCCCGCTGCAGCGACAGCCGCAGGTACCCACGCGGAAGGGCGGACGCTAGCCCCGTGAAGGACGGCTGCAGGTCCACCCTGGGTCCAGAGTGGCTGGCGACCCCCGGCGGGGGAGGTGGAGACCAGCCCACAGCAGAGCAGGCGGGGAGACTCACCAAGGCATCCCTGGCCCTCTTGAAGGCCTGCAGCTCTTGCGGGGACAGAGACTTGAACTGGGCCAGGTGGCAGCCGCTTGCACCCGGGAGGGTCCTGAGGGGCGTGGGCGCAGGGACGGCTCCTGTGCTGGTCAGCCCGGTCGTCATCAGCATCAGCACCAGCACGCAACCCGAGGCCACGTCTGCGGGGTGGAAGGGCAGACGCGCGAGCCGGTGAGCGGACGGCGAGCGCCGCGCTGAGGCGGGCTGTGGGCGGGGGAGGGTCTGCACGACGCCGGGGGCTCACCCAGCTCCATCCTGCCCTCGGGTCTCTGGCCTGCGTCGGCAGACGGGGATCCGACTGTCCACGGGGAGGCTGTCCCCTAGGTCTCTCGCTCGGTCTCCCTCGGCGTCTCCGAGCGCAGTCCTGCGGGTCGCGCACCGCTGCTCCGCTGGTGCCTCTTGCGTCTCCTCCGCTCCGTCTGAGATGGAACTCCCGCCTGAGCTCCATGGCGCGCCTTTTAGCCTGGTCGGCAGGGCAAGCCCGGCTGATGTAGTAAAAGTGAAAATACACCTGCCACCAAAGGAGGCCCCAGCTGGGGAAGCCCGTCCGGGGCGGGGCCACGAGCCAGGTGAGCAGCGGGAGAGAAAAAGAAACTGACAAGGATTCCCGGTCCCCGACAGGAACTGAGGGCCCAAGGCGAGTCCTCAGGATGGGGGCAGCTTCCGTCCCACAGAGAGGCGTCGCAGTGCGCTGACAGCGCTAGGTCCAGGACTGGGGGGGAGGGCACAGAGGGACTCGCCTTGCCGCAGGATGCCCCAGTGCGCGGGGAGGAGTGGAAAGGCACCCCCGGGGCTGCCGTCAAAAGAACCTGGAACCTCCAGAGGGAGGCTGTTCGGGAGCGGAGAAGCCCCTGGGGAAGCGCGCAGGGAGCGCGCGCGCAGAAAGGCAAAGCAGCCAGTGTCAGGAGAGGCGACCAGCTCTTCCTCCCTCCCCGCCCGCACCGGAGAGAGATGGGGAGGAGGGGGGGCTTGACTAGCTGTTTCAATTGTCCAGGCACGGAGGGACCCAGGAATGGAGGCCCTGCTAGGGAACCGGGCTGTGGCCAAGGCCTTGGGGGGAACCAGCTCAGTGTGTGGCAAACGCCTTCATTCCTTCAGCAGGTGTAATTCAGCTCCCACTCTGTGTCAGGCACTGCTCTGGGTGCCAGGAATAGATCAGTGGGAGAAAAAAGTAAAACAACCCTTGTGGAGCTCTTTACTAGAGAGGAGGGACATAGTTTGGGGGGTGGGTTGCAAGCGGTGTGTATGACATCAGATAACAGAAAATGAAAGAGAAAAGCAGGGGTGAGAGCAGGGTGCAGGAGGGGGTTCGCACTCAGTGAGGTGGCCTGAGAAACTCTCATCTGAGCAAAGACCTAAAGGAAGTGAGAGGAGGGAGCTCTTGGCAAAGGAGTCAGTCAGTGCAAAAGGAAAACGAAGACGCCCCCCCCCACCCATTTGACGAGCACTCTGTGTCTCTCCCCATCACCGAGGCTTTGCCACAATGTAGTATTGGATCCATGATGACCCATGGGCACGCTGTGCTACATTTAAAGTAAAGTACTGACTAAACTGCAGGGACTCAGAGAGGTGAAGGGACCTACCCAAGTCTCACAGCAAATAAGCAGCGAGGGCGCGATTTTAACCAAGTCTGTCTGACACCCACAAGGAACCGTTGCGTCCTCCAGCCTCCGGGCAGCTCCATCCCCAGGACCCAGAGACGGCAACTTTCTAGGACAGCAGGTGCCCAGTCCTTTTGGCTCCCACCCCAAACGCCTTTTCCCTCATTCATAATCCCGGGGGGAGAGTGGACCGAGGTCCTCCGGTGGGAGAATCTTCAACTCTGACGCACAACAATGTTTCAAAGCCCAGAGCAGGGGTGTTCCCGTCACTGACCAGTGCATTGATCAGTTTCTGTCAACTGGAGGGGTGGGGGTGGGAGAGCAGAGACCTTAGCCCAGGAGAGGGGACATTGGGTCAACAGCGAATTCTGAAAGTGAACATATGATCTCAGAATTCCTAAACTTCCTACTTGTTTTTCTTAGAAAGGAAGTTGGTGGGCTGGTTAACAGCGTGGCCTCTGGCGCTAGCGGGTCTGGAGTTCAACCCTTTCTCTGACCTTCACTAACGGGGTGGCCTTGGGAAAGAGGCTAGCTGTCACCACAAAGATGGCGAGCCTACGGTCTTGAGCAAATTAAAAAGTGCAAGCTTTACGCATTTGTGTGTGTGTGTGTGTGCTTATTTAATGAACAGAGACCATAAATTCAGACCATCCTATGCCCTCAGCTACACAAGCTTTATTAACTCTATTTCAATGTACAGTACTCATTTGCAAGGGAAGGATCACAATGCCATTGTAATAGATGAGGAAACAGGCTCAGAGAGAAGTCATTTGCCCAGTTACACCATCATTAAGTGACTGAGTCACCTGATTTCCTTGCCTCAGCACTTCTTTTTAAAATTGAAAAATGGAAAAATGGCCCTCAGAATGATCACAGGGGAACAACCGTTGTAAAAGCAACAGTATTTAATAATGGCAATAAATTAACACCAGAAAACAGAACTACAAAAGACACACGGGTTACAGAATCCAAAAAGCTGCAGTGGCTAGGGACATTTGGCCCTTCCACTGCCAAACCCCTCAGGGGATGAGGCCTCCCAGGCTTGGAGATCCAAGAGTCACAGCCTCACGGAATCTGAGAGCGGGCACTGAAGGTTCAAAGTAGGGTGTCGGACCTCGTGGGCGAGGGGGTTCTGGGAACCAGAGAGGTAGACATTGGTCCATGGTAGCTGGGGTCAGCGAGCGATTAGGTGACCCGGACTCAAGTCTCATTCCGCGAGTCACGGCCCCCGATGGCCTTAGGGCAACGCATCGCAGGGAAATGCGCCTGCGTGCGGCGGACACGTTGATCCTTGGAGAGAAGCACCCGCGCCGGTGCACCCGGCACAGCGGGGGTGAGGTCCCGCCAGGGGCGGCAGAGCCTCGCCCGAGCCTCAGCGCCCCACGAAGGGGAAGCGCAGAGCCGCGCCCGCTGCGCTCCGCCCGCGGAGCTGGGGGTCCCCTCCGAGCCAGCGCGGGATCAGAGGCAAGGTCCGGGGTGCGCCACCAGCCTCAGGTCCCACGTGAGCAGGCGCAGGAGGTTGAAGATGACGGTGGCTTCGTGGCACCGAGGCGAGTCCTGGACCCCGGGAAGCACGGAGCGGGGCTGAGGCAGGATTCTCCCTCCCGGACGCTCCTCTCCATCGTCACCGCCCGAGGGCGGAGGCGCGCCCGGCCCTGCCCTACCGCACCCGCTCCCCGCTGTGCCGCCAGCCCGACCCCCCCCCGCCCCGCCCTGTCCCCGCTTCACTCACAGGCCTCCGCCTTTGGCGACGCCTCCTGGGGGGCCGGAGGGACTTCCTCGAGGAGCCCGGCCGCGCCAGCGCGAGCTGCATGCGGGACGGGAGGTAAATGAGGGAGAGCAAGGACCGAGTCTCCGCCGACTTCGCCCGGGACCCTCCCAGCCGCAGACCAAACCGGATCCGGGGACACGAGCGGACGCGAATGGTGTCCCCACGGGTTCGGGGCTCAGCGGCACAGAGCGCGAATCGGGCGGCCTCGCCGTGAGGCGGCAGAGCTCAGAGCGAGCTGGGGGGCGGGTGGAGGGTTCGGGTCACCCACGCAGACGGCCACGTCCCGCCGCACCGCGGCCAGCAGCTCCAGGGTCGGGATGACGCCGGGGTACAGCTCGGGGCTCGGCAAGCTGCTCAGCACCTCCTGGGCGTCCGCGAGGCCCCGCGCCACCAGGCGGAGCCGCGCGCAGGTCTGCGGATGACCCGGCGGAGTTAGAGCCGCAGCCCTGGCCCGCGCATCCCCCCGCCCGCCCGCCCACGGGCCTCACCGAGGGCGTCGGGGGATCCCTCCTTGGGCGGAAGGAGCAGTTGCGCGGCCTCCAGCTTAGCGTCTCGTCCTCCTGGGGGACAAGGGCAGGGGTGACGTTGGCCTCCTCGCCAGGGTCTCTCAAGCACTGGCACGTCGAGGACCCCCGGACGTGGACCCGGACTGGCCCGTGTGGTTGCGCGGACTGTGCGCTGAGCCACGGAGCTCTTCCAAGCGGCGGATCAGGCTCCAAGGCACCCCTTGCCCGGGGCCGAGCCCCGACGTGAGCCGAGTCCGCCTAGAGGGGCGCCCCTTTGTGCCCAACGCAAAGGTCGTGTCTGCAGACGGAGCAGTTGGCCGGGAAGACCTCGCGGTCAGAATTCTGCATCTCAAGATCAAAGACGCGCCTGCTGGACGCTAGGAAGCCGGGGCCCCTCCAGACAGGGACTGGCGTCTCCCACCGCGGCGCGCGCAGGTTGCCGGGGTCTGGGCGTCACTCACGTAGCGGTCCCTCAGCGCCTTCACCGCCGCCAGCGCCCTGGGGTCCAGCGAACGGTAGTGCGAGAGGAGGCAGTGGCTGGGCTTATACTCGTGGTGGTCTGCCGCCACTGTCGCCAAGACCCACAGCCCCACGGTCACCGCGGCTGCGCCAGTCGGCCCTATCGGCGCTCCTGCTGGGGTCAAAGGACGTTAGGGAGGCGGAGGAGAAGTCCTCTGAGTTAAGCCCCTGCCTCTGGTTAGACTGGCAGAGGGAGCGATGGCTCATACCGCAGGCGCTGAGCACCCGCAGGTGAGAGAGGCTGTGGGCCCCAGACCCCTCCTACTCGCAGCCTTTTCCTCCCCCACTTTCATGTGCCCTTAGGTGCCTTGTGCTGGAGCGCGGCCTGCCTCCCATGGTCTCCTGGACGTGTCCAGAATAGTGACCGCCTTCGACAGCGTTCCCTGCATCCTCCATGCGAAATGAGCGGCGGGACTTCTCCGTCCAGGTTCAATTTTTCGACGTCGGTGCCGCTCACTGGCCTGCGGAGAGGACTTACCCGACTGAGCGACAGTGTCAGAAATGAATCTGCCACGATTTTCTATCCTGAGCCAACTGCTTGTCTGTTTTCTGGACATCTGTTTGTCTTTTCTGCCTGAGCTGGTATTTCTTTTGCACTCTAAAAATGAACTCAAAACACACCATTTCCTTCTCTTCGAAGAAGCGAACTGGACAGAGGTGCCCTTACGAGGAGAGTTTATACTGGGGCGTCTAGTGCTCTCTTATTCATCCCTCTCTGTTGTTCCATTTTTGTCTGTCTCTCCCGGTCTATCTTTCTTTCTCCGCGTGAATATTCCCCATTCTGTTCTCTCTGGTTATTCCTCATCTGGGTCTTTCACCAACTGTCTCTGGCCTCCTGTTATTAAGTGATATTTATTCCTTTACCAATTATAGTCCTGTGCTGCTATGGGGGCAGATTCTGAGAAATGTGTCCTCAGGCAATTTTGTCGTTGTGAGAACATCAGAGTGCACGTACACAGCCTCCTGCACACCTAGACTGTATGGTGTAGCCTATCACTCCCAAGTTACAAGCTTGTACAGCATGTTACTGTATTGAATACTGTAGGTAATTGTCACACAATGGTATGTATTTGTATATCTAAACATAGAAGAAGCAAAAATATGGTATAAAATATTTTAAAAAAATGGTCCCCCGTGCAGGACACTTACCATGAGTGGCACTTGCAGGACGGAAGTTGCTCTGGGTGAGTCAGTGAGTGAGGGTGAGCGAACGTGAAGGCCTAGGACGGGACTGGCCAGTCCTGTAGGCTTCATACGCACTGTACATTAGGCTACACTAAATTTATAATAAAATGTTTTTCTTCAGTAATTAACCTTAGCTTACTTTAACGTTTTTACTTTATAAACTTTAAAATTAACTTTCAACTCTTTGTAATAACACTTAGTTTAAAATATAGACATATCGTTCAGCTATACAAAAATATTTCCTTTATACCCTTATTCTATAAGCTTTTTTCTATTTTAAATTTTTTGTTGTTTTATTTTTAAATTTTCTTGTTAAAAACTAAAACACAAACACACATTAGCGTAGGCCTGCCCGGGGCCAGGGTCATCCATATCACTGTCCCCCACCTCCACATCTCGTCCCACTGGAAGGTCTTCGGGGCCAGTACAGGAGTGGAGCTGTCACCTAGGATAGCAGTGCCTTCCTCTGGAACACCTTCTGAAGGACCCACCTGAGGCTCTTCTTGAGGAGGTGTCGCTCTTTTTAGAAATACGCCCATGGTGGTTTGCCTGGTTTGTTTCTTTTTTCATCATAGATTTGCTTGTAAGCAGTTAATGCATGAACATCCTTCTCTATTAATGAAAACCTTTCGGAGTTGGGATCCATGTTTTCAACCTTCTTAAGGAGCTCTTTGAAGCCAACAAAGCTTCTGCTAAACCCTTCACTGTGAATTTTCTTGGGGTTGGTCTTTTTCTTCTCTTGCAGTTTCCTTTTCTCTGGCCTCTTCTTCAGCTGCATGTTCCTATTCCTGTTCCTGTTCCAGTTCCGACAGCTCCTCATGAGTCAGTCCCTCAGGACTCGCCTCTAGGAGCTCCTCAGTGTCATCCGCATCCACACCCAGGGTCAAGTGGTTTGCCATCTCAGCCACAGCCTGTGGAATTATGCAACCTCCTTATGCTTGGCAAATCCTTTGAGGTCACAGGGAAACCTCTTTTATGGCTTCTTCCAGATTCCTGTCATACATTCTTTGGTGACATCACCCTAAGCCCAAACGAGGTTCTTGATACAGTCACAGGTGTTGTTATCCTTTCTAAATTGCATCAGTGTCTTCCTCAGTTGCAGCAATAGCCTGCGAAAATGTCCTCCTCAGGTAACAGGCTTTAAAAGGTGCTACAAGTCCTTGATCCATTGGTTGGACCAAAGAGGTGGTGTTTGGAGGGAGAAGAATGGCTTTGATATTGGGATGAAGATTACCAATAAAAGGAGGCTGCCTGGGGAAATTCTGAATAAGAAACAAAATGTTGAAAGGCATCTTATTCTCCAGAGAGTAGTTCTCCATCTTGCTGGCCTAGCAGTTCAGGAGGGCGTCTTGGAAGAGGAGCTGGGTCATCCGTAACTTCTTATTGCTCCTATAGTATACTGGCAACGTGTGCTTATTGATTTGCTTGAAGGCCCTGGGTTCTCACTGTGCCTGATCACAAAGGGTTTCAGTTTGTAGCCTAAAACATTGCCCCTGGGCAAGACTGTTATCCTATCCTTAAAAGCCTGGCATTGACTTGGTTTCCTTATAGATAAAAGTCCTATCAGGCACTTGTTTCATGTATATTGAATATTTGCTCTGGCAAGCAATTTTCTTCTACAGTCAGCTTATCTAGAGTTTCCACAAATTCTTCAGCTGCCATCTCATCATTCAGACTCATTACTCACTTTCACGTTATATAATGAGTAATAATCTTGAACCGTTTAAGCCACCCAGAGCTAACAGTAAATTCAACATTATAGTCAGATCCAGCCTTTTCCCTCAACATCTCAAACAAACTTTTTTTGCGTGCTTGTGCTTGTGATTGTGATTGTCCTGGTGCTGCTGGAAGAATATGCTTCTGCCAGGTCATTGGAAGTTTCTCCATGTCTGATATAGGCTTTTCTTGAATTTTTGTTAATCTTGTTGCTTTCAATGAAGCAGATCCTTTAACAGCTTCCATTGCTTTGTTCTTGTTCTTCAAGATCAGAGTTATGGTGGAATGGGACACGCTTAACTGGGGAGCAATAACCATCACTGATGTCTTCTCTTCGCAGTCCTTAATCATTTTATTTCCAGGTCAGTCACTCGAAGTGACCTCTTACTGGCAGCATTAGCAGTAGAATTTGTATTGCCTAAGGCCGTGATGAATAAAATGACTGAGATTAAATTGGAGCATAAGAGAAAATGATTGCAATCAAGAGACATCATATTGTTTTACAGCACACCTTTACAAGTAGAAAGAGTACACTCGAAAATAATGATTAAAAAGTATAGCATAGTTGGGAGAATGGGCTGAAGGATTAAAGAAGTACAAATTAATAGTTGATAGTTGGGCACGAGGATGGGGAGCACGGCACAGGGAATGCAGCTAGCATTAATATGATGGCTAAGTGGAGGGCCAGGGGAGGGAGGGAACAATTGGGGGAATCGTTTTATGAACAATATGGATGTCTAACCAATGCACTGTATACTTAAAACTAATTTAAATAAATAATATATTTTTAAAAAAGTATAGCGTAGTAAATACATAAACCAGTAACATACTAATTTATTACCATTATCAAGTATTATGGACTATACATAATTGTATGTGTTACACTTTTATATGATTGGCAGTGCAGTAGGTTTATTTACATCAGCATCACGGTGCCACTAGGGGATATAGGAATTTTTCAGCTCCATTATTATCTTATGGGAACCACCATCATATATATGGTCGGCGTTGACGAAACTTTGTTATGCACACATGACTGTGTAAAAGTATTTTTAGTTTGCTATTGAAAGTTGGAATTACAGACAGACATGTTTTTCTTGATCATCATTAATAATTATAGCTAATACATACTGAACACTTTCCATGTGCTAGGCCCTACTTGAAGCTCTTCCCTTGCATTTACTGCTTTATTCTCCTCAGCAACACTGTGACATAGATCCTTTTATTGACTGACATGTTAAAGATGAGGAAACTGTGGTAGAGAGAGGCTATGAGTCCTGCTCAAACTCACACGACTTATAAGCGTGGCTGTTGGGTTATCGGTGATGCTTTACCACCTCTCATCTATACAGACTGATCTATCCACGTACAGAATAGCTTGGGCAAGTTCAGCCAAGCATCCTACCTAAGATCACTTTTAATTAATCATAATTAAGTCCATTAGTAAATATTAATAATTACAGCCAAGTAGTGACTACTTTTAGGATGTGTGCCTCCCTCAGCATTTATGAAAAAATTATTCTGGTTTTCAGTATATAAATTCAAAGGCATAGATATTTTAAGAAACAACAAAATGGTTAAAACATAAGAACTCTGAAAAATCATGAGAGAAATTTTCCTGAAACATCAGACACGATTCCCCCAAAGTGTCCACACAGCATACTTTCCAAGCTTCTTATTACCTCTCCCTCACCCTTCCCAGCAGCCTCTGTTTCAGTTTGAATTTCAACTAGTTTTGGGAAGGTGACTTGACTTCCCCCATGGCTACAGCCATTTACCTCAGTTCATTACCCTAGTCACAGTGATTGGGTTTGGGGGTGGGCATATGACCTAAACCAGTCTAATCAGAATGAATATCAGTCCTGGACATCTTGGCAAAAAGATGCTATCTTCTTCCTAATGGAGAAGATAACGTGCAGAGCCGGGGGCTGCTAGCATCCATCTTGGAATTACAAGGGTAAACAGCCTGTCTACTAATGGGTAAACGAAATAAAACTGAGAGGTTCTCAATGTCTTACGGCAGCAAACTTTGCCCAAGGTTTCAACTTAACTCTGGACTTCTCAGTTTTATAAGTCCAAAAAAAATCCTCCATTGTTCAAGCCAGCTTGGGTTGGGGTTTTGGTTATTTGCCACCCAAGGTGTCTAAACTGATATATATCATGGGCTGAAATGAATCTACAGATCTTCAAAGTCCAAAAAATTGAAGGAAAATTGGTAATTGCAGGAAGAGCCACGTGCCGTGGGCAAGTACCAAGTGCAAATCCTTGACAATCAGTGTGATTCAACTCTGAGCACCATGATGTGGATTATTAGCTCAAGTTATGTACCAAAAAAAAAAAAATTACATTAATATTGCTATGGTCTGAATGTCTGTCCCTTCAAAATTTCCATGTTGAAATCCTAACTGACAAAGAAGGGGCCATTGAAGGTGATAAATTCAGGAGGTAGAGCCCTCAAGAATGGGAGTAGTCATCTTTTAAAAGAGAAACCATGCTAAAAGCAACAAATGAACAGGACAAACAAACAGAGACTCATGGACATGGACAAGAGACTAGTGGTTACCAGAGGGAAGGGGAGAGGTCAGAAGGGGGGGAGTTTGATGGGGTAAAGGGGTCAAATATGTGGTGACAGAAAGAAATCTAACCATGGGAGGTGAACACACAGTGTAAGTATATATATGCCTTACTTTTAAAAATAAATAAATAAATAAAAGAGAAACCACGGCGCTCCCTAGCGCTTTCCCACCATGTGTGGACACAACAAGAGCCTTGCCCCTGGAAGAGGGCCCTCACCTGACCGTGCTGGCACCTTGATCTTGGACTTCCCAGCCTGTAGTATTTTGTTATAGGAGCCCGACTAGACCAAGACAAATATCATCCATATAAAAAAGTTTTCCATGAGCCCGTTAGAGGCACCTACTCTACCACAAAAACTACTTCAATCATTTAACAGCAACAAAAAGCTCTGGAGAACTTACTTGTGAATACAACTCAAAAATGATCACCAATATGTTACCAGAAGGAAAGTGAACATGGTACAGCTGCTCTGAAAAACGGTTTGGCAGGTTCTTATAAAATGAAACAGGCCACTACTCGTCAACCCAGAAATTGCACTCCTGGACATTTACTCCGGAGAAATGAAAACTTCTGTCTGCCTGTAATCAGAATGCAAATGTTCATAGCAGCAGTGTTAGTAATTGCCCCAAACTACAAATGTCCCTCAGGAAGTGAGTGGTAAAGCAAACTCTGCTACGTCTACACCACGGAACAGAAATGAACAACTGATACATGCACCGACTTCAATGACTACCCAGGGAATTATGCCAAGTGAAAAGAGCCCGCCCCATTAGGTTGTTGCATACCACATGGTCCTATTTACATAATATTTTTGCAGTGACAAACTTTATAAGTGGAGAAGAGATTAGTGGTTGCACAGTGGTGGAGGGAGGAGGATGGGTGTTGTTCGAAAAAGGACAATTGCAGGGGTTCTTGTGGCGATAGAATCGTTCTGTCTTGACTGTGGTGATAGATACATTAACCTACACATGGGATAAAATGGTGTGGAACTAAACACACACACACACACACACACACACACACACTGAGTATAGGTACACTGGGGTCATCTGAATAAGATGGGTGGATTATATATCACTGTCAATATCTGGGTTGTGGGAAACTGGGTGAACAGTACATAGGATCTCTTTATATTATTTCTTATAACAGTCTGCAAATCTACAACTATCTCAATAAAAATTTCAATGAAAATAACTTTTAAAAATGATATATGCAGAAAGCAGGTGACCTACTGAAATGTTTCACCCAGGGAAAAGTGGGCGAGGTTAAGGGAACCAGCAAGGGGTGGTGATGCACCAGAGACTAGCACCATGGGGAGCTGCGACCATCCTAGGGGAGCCGAGCTGAGAGAGTGGCTATAGGTCCAGGGACCCAGCCACTGTCAGACCTCAGCTCTGCAGGGAGGGAACCAGGAGCACGAAGAAGAAAGACCGGCCTTGCTCTACTCCCTTCCTTCAATCTCCTGCCAGCACCTTCTATTGGCTGAACCCAACCACAAACTGGAGGGCTAGGGAGCCTCACGGATGAAGTTTCTGAGGGTTCGTTATGGGCCACAAATCAATCTGGAGGGGTCAACAGAGGTCACCAGCACAGTGGCAGAGTGGCGGAAGACAAGTCCAATGATTTACTCAGCCGTTATCATGGGTCTAGAGGTCAGACCAACATACTCTAAGAAGCTCTCAAAAATTGTTCGCCCTCCCAGGAATTAAGGAATCAATGAACTAGCATTTCCCCCATATCCAATGAGTTTGTTGTTTTAATTTTTAATTACTTAGGAAGAATTCCTTCTCTTAATAAGAAATTAAAATAGCGTTGATAAAATAATAATCCTAATGATTGTCCCCTCAGTTCCATGCCCTTTCTAGAGATACCCCACTATTAATCAATATGGGACATATGTTTGCATACATTTTTAAAATATTGAAACCCTTCATATAGCTCACAAGGAAATATATAATATTGTATGTGATTGTGTCCATGAAGCTTTCTATTTCGATGTATTTGTAGATTTACATGCAGTTGTAAGAAATAATAAAGAGATCCCATGTACCTTTTACCCAGTTCCCCTTCCCATGATAATATCTTGCAAAACTATAGTACAATATCACAGCCTGGATATTGACATTGGTATAGTCAAGATAAAGAAAATCCCATTACCTCAAAGGTCCCCCAAGTTGCCCTTTCAATAGCCATGCCCACTCCTTTCCTCACAGCTGTAATTCCTGGCAATGAGCAATCTGCTCTCCATTTCTATAATTCTGTCATTTCCAAAATGTTGTATAAGCGGAATCATACGTTAGGTAATATTTGGGGATGGGCTTTTTTCACTCAGCATAATTTTCTAGAGATTTACCCAAATAGTTGTGTGTATCACAACTTTGCTTTTCACTGTTGAGTGGTATTCCGTGGTGTGATGTGCTACAGTCATTTAACTATCACCTGTTAAAGGACTTGTGGATTCTTTCCAGTTTTTGACTGTTACAAATAAAGCTGCTATAAACACTTATGTGCAAGATTTTGTGGGACCATAAGTCTTCATTTCTCTGGGGTAAATGCTCAGGAGTGTAATTGCTAAGTCATACTGTAGTTGCCTGTTTAGTTTTTAAGGAACTGCCCAACTATTTTTCAGAGTGGTTGTACCATTTGCATTCATATCAATAATGTATGAGTGATCCAGTTTCTCTGCATCCTCACCAGCATTTGATGTTGTCACTATTTTTTATTTTAGTCATCCTGCTAGGTGTGTAATGATCTCTCATTGTGGCTTTAATTTGCATCTCTCTAATGGCTGATCATATTGAACATCTTTTAGAGTGCTTATTTTCCATCTGTGCATCCTCTTTGGTAAAATGTCTCTTCATGTCTTGTCTATTTTCCAACTAAATTGTTTAAATTTTTTTACTGCTGAATTTTAAGAGTTCTTTATCTCTTCTAGATACTAGTCCTGTGTTGGGTAGGTGGTTTGCAAATATTTTCTCCCAGTCTTTAGCTCATCTTTCCACTTCTTAACATGTCTTTTACAGAACAAAAGTTTTTCAGCAAGTCCAGCTGATCAATTTTTCCTTTGATGGATTGAGCCCTTGGCATCAAGTCTAAGAACTCTTCGTCTAGCCCTTGATCTCAAAAATGTTCTCATATTCTTTTCTAAAAGTTTTATAGCTTGATGTTTTGCTTTTAAGTCCATGATTCATTTTTAGGTAACTTTTGTGTAAAGTGTTAAGTTTAAGTCAAGGTTTGTTTTTTGGTCAATGGATGTCCAATTGCTCCAGCACCATTTGTTGAAAAGGTGGTTGTTCTCAGCTAAATTGCTTTTGTGTGTGAGTACTTCTAAACACAAGTGGTGTCACACCAAGTATATTGTTTGGCAATTTACCTTTTTCACTCAGTAATGTCTTGAAGATTTTTCCACATCCATACATACAAATCTACTCCATTCTATATAACTACTGTAAGTCTAGTTTAGCTTGGGGTTCATGGATCATCCCCACAACAGGATTCAGGGGAGGGTGAACTTGCATGGGAAAAAGATGGATCTTTTTTCTTCACTATCTCTAACTGAAATTCTTCATTTCTTCCATTATGAATATAAGTAACAAATCACGAGAGCATTATCAGAACCTATGACTTTGTCACTAAAGGAAGCCACAGATATTTTCATAGCACATTACAGGTGTGGCACATATCTTGAAATATTTGTTCTTATTACTACCTCAAAAGTATAGTAGTCATTAAACCTATGCTGTATCTTGTTACTTAATGCAGTAATACAGAGGCATGTATATTACTTACCACAATGTTGTTTTTATGGTAAGTGTGTTTCAATATAATCAATTTTCTTTATAGTTCTGTGTATTTAATATTATGTATTTAGAAGCACATTTCTGAACCTGTAAGCAATTATAGCAAGGTTGCAGGATGTAAAAGTCAATTGATTTCTTATATAATGTTAAGCAATGAACAATTTGAATTTGAAATTAAAAAGCACCCCTCAAAATGAAGTACTTAGGTACAAAGCTAATGAAATATAAACAAGTTCTATATGAGGAAAACTACAAGCCTCTGTGAAAGAAATCAAAGATCTAAAAATGAAGATATTCCATGTACATGAGAAGGAAAATTTGATACCGTCAAGATGTCAGTTCTTCCCAACTTAATCTATAGATTCAATGCAATCTGATCAAAACCCTAGCAAGTTATTTTGTGGATATTGACAAACTGAAAGCTTATATAAATATTCAAAAGACCCGGAATAGCTAACATCATATTAAAGGAGAATAAAGTTGGAAAACTCACATTACCTGACTTCAAGACTTACGACATAGCTACAGTAATCGAGACAGTGTGGTATTGTTGAAAGGACAGACAAGTCAACGGAAGAGAATGGAGAGTCCAGGAACAGACCCACACAAATATAGTCTACGGATCAATGGATCTTTGAGAAAGAAGCAAAAGGCAATTCAATGAATAGTCTTTTCAACAAATAGTATTATAACAACTGGACATTCACTTGCAAAAAACATGAACCTAGACACAGACCTTACATGTTTCACAAAAAAATCAACTCAAATGGACCTAAATGTAAAGTATAGAACTATAAAATTTCTGGAATATAGCATAGGAGAAAATTTATGGGCCGTTGGGTTTGGTGATGACTTTTTAGATGCACCGAACACATGATCCATGAAAAATAAAATCAAATCGATGAGTTGGATTTAATTTGATTTTAAAATTTTTGTGTTAAGAGAATGAAAAACTTGTTCCGTCCTTCTCCCCAGCCCTTGATAACCAGGCTTTAACAAAACATGGGAAATAACATCAATGCCTACCAAGAGGGATCGGTTATTAAATGATCCTGTTAGAATGGAAGGCTAAATAGTAGTATACGTGGGATGCCTTCCATTGCCTGTCCAGGTCCACTCTTCCCATTTCTCCACCCTGCTCTGGACCCCAGGAGGCTGGCCCTTGGCCCCCACTGAAGCCTAGCAGCAGGACCAGGGAGAGGGGAAGGAGACCATTCTCTGAAGCGTCTAAGTACTTATTTCCCAGGCTTCCTCCCTTCAGGGCCACCACAACTTGTCTGTTTCCTTGACCTGTGCAGGTGGCTCTCTCCTTCCCAAGTCAGGTAACCACTTCTTCCCTTCTCTCTTTCCTTCTTGCCTGAGGATGGCAGATCATTCCCCAGGAAGGCCCCAAGGCCTTGCACTACCTCTTGTCCTTTTCCTTCACTATCCCATCTCTTTGTAAATACTCCTAGTATTAAACCTACTTCAAATTATCCTAAATTGATTGGGCCATCTGTTTCCTGCTGGGGCCCTAACTGATACAGTATAATTAAAGATGTCAGGAAATGCAAATGAGAGATAATGATAAGACATAAAAAGTAGGCTGCCAAAGGGGGGGGGAAGGAGGAACAGCTACCAGTTGTTAAAGAAAATGTTCTCAGAAAGTGAGATTAAAGACTTACTTTAAATTTCCAAGTTGTTAGTTTTTTATTGACAATGAATGTGTTACTTTGGTAATCAGAAAACATAGGCATGAATGAATAGATGTAAAATTTGTACATTTTGGAAAAATTATTCCAGACATGGGGTGAAGGGAGAGAAGTAGATGGTGGGGTTTATTTTTCTCCTTTACTCATTTCTGCATTTTTCAAGCTTTCGCCATGAACATGCATTGCTAATTTTATCAGAAAAACAAGTAGAATATATTTTATTTTTAAACTAAAACAGGAGATTAACTGAGACAGACAGTGAGACCTTGTCTTGGATATTTGTTGGAAAAAAAGAATGGGGTTAGACAAAGGCAAAGAGAGAAGGGGAGTGAGAGACAAGACAAAATGGGAAGCTTATACAAAGGGAAAGGAGAAATTGAATGAAGCAAGACAGAGATAAAGAGGAGACTGAATCAGATATTTAGGGGCAATTATGGTATAGAGAACAAGCTTTGAAGCTGCACTGTGTATAGGTTCAAATCATCCTTCTGACACTGTGAATCTCGGAAAAGTTCCTTCACTTTGTGGTGCCTCAGTTTTCCCATTTTATAAAATGGAGGCAATTGTAGGACATCCCTTGTTGTGTCCTTTTTGAGAGTTAAACGAGATGCATATGTTGGATTACTTAGAACTGGGCCTAGTACACAGTAAGCACTATCTAAGGGCTCCTTATTATATCAGAACAGAAAAGGACACTAAGGATGATGAAAGAGAGGACACGTAAGGGACAGAGAGGAGAACTGGTGACAGAGAGTTGGGGCATAGCCATTGTTGGCACCTTCCCACAGGCGGGTAAAGTCCTAACTCCCGGCCAGTGGCCAGTGGCCAGAGCTGACGTTCGGCGCTGGACGGGGAAGCCCAGCCGCTCATCATTTCGCAGCTGGACACATAAAAGCCACCATGAAAGGCGCAGGCACTGCTGTCGAAGGTGGACATCATTCTGGGCACTTCCCAGGGGACAGTGGAAGGCAAGCCCCGCTCCAGACAAGGCACCGAGGGCACATTGCAGGTGAGGCATGAGGACAGCAAGGCTGAGAGTAGGAAGAGCCCCGTGGCCCACAGCGTCTGTCACCTGCGGGTGCTGAGCGCCAGCTCTCTAAGCATCACTCTCCCTGCGAGTCTCACCAGAGCAGGCGCTGGACTCAGGAGTCTTCTTCTCGGCCTCCTCTCAGGCGCAGCGATGGGCCGAGTGGCGCAGCCGCGGTGACCGTGGGGCTGTGGGTCTTGGCGACAGTGGCGGCAGACCACCACGAGTATAAGCCCAGCCACTGCCTCCTCTCGCACTACCGTTCGCTGGACCCCAGGGCGCTGGCGGCGGTGAAGGCGCTGAGGGACCGCTACGTGAGTGACGCCCAGACCCCGGCAACCTGCGCGCGCCGCGGTGGGAGACGCCAGTCCCTGTCTGGAGGGGCCCCGGCTTCCTAGCGTCCAGCAGGCGCGTCTTTGATCTTGAGATGCAGAATTCTGACCGCGAGGTCTTCCCGGCCAACTGCTCCGTCTGCAGACACGACCTTTGCGTTGGGCACAAAGGGGCGCCCCCTCTAGGCGGACTCGGCTCACGTCGGGCTCGGCCCCGGGCAAGGGGTGCCTTGGAGCCTGATCCGCCGCTTGGAAGAGCTCCGTGGCTCAGCGCACAGTCCGCGCAACCACACGGGCCAGTCCGGGGCCACGTCCGGGGGTCCTCGACGTGCCAGTGCTTGAGAGACCCTGCGAGGAGGCCAACGTCACCCCTGCCCTTGTCCCCAGGAGGACGAGACGCTAAGCTGGAGGCCGCGCAACTGCTCCTTCCGCCCAAGGAGGGATCCCCCGACGCCCTCGGTGAGGCCCGTGGGCGGGCGGGCGGGCGGGGGATGCGCGGGCCAGGGCTGCGGCTCTAACTCCGCCGGGTCATCCGCAGACCTGCGCGCGGCTCCGCCTGGTGGCGCGGGGCCTCGCGGACGCCCAGGAGGTGCTGAGCAGCTTGCCGAGCCCCGAGCTGTACCCCGGCGTCATCCCGACCCTGGAGCTGCTAGCCGCGGTGCGGCGGGACGTGGCCGTCTGCGTGGGTGACCCGAACCCTCCACCCGCCCCCCAGCTCGCTCTGAGCTCTGCCGCCTCACGGCGAGGCCGCGCGATTCGCGCTCTGTGCCGCTGAGCCCCGAACCCGTGGGGACACCATTCGCGTCCGCTCGGTGTCCCCGGATCCGGTTTGGTCTGCGGCTGGGAGGGTCCCGGGCGAAGTGGGCGGAGACTCGGTCCTTGCTCTCCCTCATTTACCTCCCGTCCCGCATGCAGCTCGCGCTGGCGAGGCCAGGCTCCTCGAGGAAGTCCCTCCGGCCCCCCAGGAGGCGTCGCCAAAGGCGGAGGCCTGTGAGTGAAGCGGGGACAGGGCGGGGCGGGGGGCGGTCCGGCGGCAACAGCGGGGAGCGGGTGCGGTGGGGCGGGGCCGGGCGCGCCGCCCTCGGGCGGTGACGGATGGAGAGGAGCGTCCGGGAGGGAGAAGTCTGCCTCAGCCCCGCTCCGTCGCTTCCCGGGGTCCAGGACTCGCCTCGGTGCCACGAAGCCACCGTCATCTTCAACCTCCTGCGCCTGCTCACGTGGGACCTGAGGCTGTGGCGCACCCCGGACCTTGCCTCTGATCCCGCGCTGGCTCGGAGGGGACCCACAGCTCCGCGGGCGGAGCGCAGCGGGCGCGGCTCTGCGCTTCCCCTTCATGGGGCGCTGAGGCTCGGGCGAGGCTCTGCTGCCGCCGGCGGGACCTCACCCCGGCTGTGCCGGGTGCACCGGCGCGGGTGCTTCTCTCCAAGGATCAGAACGTGTCCGCCGCATGCAGGCGCTTTTCCGTGCGATGCGTTGCCCTAAGGCCATCGGGGGCCGTGACTCGCGGAATGAGACTTGAGTCCGGGTCATCTAGTCGCTCGCTGATCCCCAGCTACCATGGACCAATGTCTACCTCTCTGGTTCCCAGAACCCCAGAACCCCCTCGCCCACGAGGTCCGACACCCTACTTTGAACCTTCAGTGCCCGCTCTCAGATTCCGTGAGGCTGTGACTCTTGGATCTCCAAGCCTGGGAGGCCTCATCCCCTGAGGGGTTTGGCAGTGGAAGGGCCAAATGTCCCTAGTCACTGCAGCTTTTTGGATTCTGTAACCCGTGTGTCTTTTGTAGTTCTGTTTTCTGGTGTTAATTTATTGCCATTATTAAATACTGTTGCTTTTACAACGGTTGTTCCCCTGTGATCATTCTGAGGGCCATTTTTCCATTTTTCAATTTTAAAAAGAAGTGCTGAGGCAAGGAAATCAGGTGACTCAGTCACTTAATGATGGTGTAACTGGGCAAATGACTTCTCTCTGAGCCTGTTTCCTCAACTATTCAATGGCATTGTGATCCTTCCCTTGCAAATGAGTACTGTACATTGAAATAGAGTTAATAAAGCTTGTGTAGCTGAGGGCATAGGATGGTCTGAATTTATGGTCTCTGTTTATTAAATAACCACACCCACACCTCCCACACACACAATGCGTAAAGCTTGCACTTTTTAATTTGCTCAAGACTGTAGGCTGCCATCTTTGTGGTGACAGCTAGCCTCTTTCCCAAGGCCACCCCGTTAGTGAAGGTCAGAGAAAGGGTTGAACTCCAGACCCGCTAGCGCCAGAGGCCACGCTGTTAACCAGCCCACCAACTTCCTTTCTAAGAAAAACAAGTAGGAAGTTTAGGAATTCTGAGATCATATGTTCACTTTCAGAATTCGCTGTTGACCCAATGTCCCCTCTCCTGGGCTAAGGTCTCGCCCTCCCACCCCCACCCCTCCAGTTGACAGAAACTGATCAATGCACTGAGGTCAGTGACGGGAACACCCCTGCTCTGGGCTTTGAAACATTGTTGTGCATCAGAGTTGGAAGATTCTCCCACCGGAGGACCTCGGTCCACTCTCCCCCCCGGGATTATGAATGAGGGAAAAGGCGTTTGGGGTGGGAGCCAAAGGACTGGGCACCTGCTGTCCTAGAAAGTTGCCATCTCTGGGTCCTGGGGATGGAGCTGCCCGGAGGTTGGAGGACGCAACGGTTCCTTGTGGGTGTCAGACAGACTTGGTTAAAATCGCGCCCTCGCTGCTTATTTGCTGTGAGACTTGGGTAGGTCCCTTCACCTCTCTGAGTCTCCGCAGTTTAGTCAGTACTTTATTTAAATGTAGCGCAGTGTGCCCATGAGGGCATCATGGCTCCAATACTACATTGTGGCAAAGCCTCAGTGATGGGGAGAGACACAGAGTGCTCGTTAAATGGGTGGGGGGGGGGCGTCTTCGTTTTCCTTTTGCACTGACTGACTCCTTTGCCCAAGAGGCTCCCTCCTCTCACTTCCTTTAGGTCTTTGCTCAGATGAGAGTTTCTCAGGCCACCTCACTGAGTGCGAACCCCCTCCTGCACCCTGCTCTCACCCCTGCTTTTCTCTTTCATTTTCTGTTATCTGATGTCACACACCGCTTGCAACCCACCCCCCAAACTATGTCCCTCCTCTCTAGTAAAGAGCTCCACAAGGGTTGTTTTACTTTTTTCTCCCACTGATCTATTCCTGGCACCCAGAGCAGTGCCTGACACAGAGTGGGAGCTGAATTACACCTGCTGAAGGAATGAAGGCGTTTGCCACACACTGAGCTGGTTCCCCCAAGGCCTTGGCCACAGCCCGGTTCCCTAGCAGGGCCTCCATTCCTGGGTCCCTCCGTGCCTGGACAATTGAAACAGCTAGTCAAGCCCCCCCTCCTCCCCACCTCTCCCTCGGTGCGGGCGGGGAGGGGAGGAAGAGCTGGTCGCCTCTCCTGACACTGGCTGCTTTGCCATTCTGCGCGCGCGCTCCCTGCGCGCTTCCCCAGGGGCTTCTCCGCTCCCGAACAGCCTCCCTCTGGAGGTTCCAGGTTCTTTTGACGGCAGCCCCGGGGGTGCCTTTCCACTCCTCCCCGCGCACTGGGGCATCCTGCGGCAAGGCGAGTCCCTCTGTGCCCTCCCCCCAGTCCTGGACCTAGCGCTGTCAGCGCACTGCGACGCCTCTCTGTGGGACGGAAGCTGCCCCATCCCGAGGACTCGCCTTGGGCCTCAGTTCCTGTCGGGGACCGGGAATCCTTGTCAGTTTCTTTTTCTCTCCCGCTGCTCACCTGGCTCGTGGCCCCGCCCCGGACGGGCTTCCCCAGCTGGGGCCTCCTTTGGTGGCAGGTGTATTTTCACTTTTACTACATCAGCCGGGCTTGCCCTGCCGACCAGGCTAAAAGGCGCGCCATGGAGCTCAGGCGGAGTTCCATCTCAGACGGAGCGGAGGAGACGCAAGAGGCACCAGCGGAGCAGCGGTGCGCGACCCGCAGGACTGCGCTCGGAGACGCCGAGGGAGACCGAGCGAGAGACCTAGGGGACAGCCTCCCCGTGGACAGTCGGATCCCCGTCTGCCGACGCAGGCCAGAGACCGAGGGCAGGATGGAGCTGGGTGAGCCCCGGCGTCGTGCAGACCCTCCCCCGCCCACAGCCCGCCTCAGCGCGGCGCTCGCCGTCCGCTCACCGGCTCGCGCGTCTGCCCTTCCACCCCGCAGACGTGGCCTCGGGTTGCGTGCTGGTGCTGATGCTGATGACGACCGGGCTGACCAGCACAGGAGCCGTCCCTGCGCCCACGCCCCTCAGGACCCTCCCGGGTGCAAGCGGCTGCCACCTGGCCCAGTTCAAGTCTCTGTCCCCGCAAGAGCTGCAGGCCTTCAAGAGGGCCAGGGATGCCTTGGTGAGTCTCCCCGCCTGCTCTGCTGTGGGCTGGTCTCCACCTCCCCCGCCGGGGTCGCCAGCCACTCTGGACCCAGGGTGGACCTGCAGCCGTCCTTCACGGGGCTAGCGTCCGCCCTTCCGCGTGGGTACCTGCGGCTGTCGCTGCAGCGGGCTGACTGCCTCCTGCCGTGGAGATAGATGCCTCTACCAGCCTTTGGTAGTTGACCTCCCTCCTCCTGCTGTGGGCCATTACCGGATCCCACCGCGGTGGTCTAACCTGCGGCTCTGACCTCCAGCCCTCCCGCTGCCGGCTGACCTCTGCCCTTGCTCCCTAGGAAGAGTCCCTCTGCTGAAGAACTGGAGCTGCGGCCCGCCCTTCCCCCGGACCCGGGACCTCAAGCAGCTGCAGGTGAGTTGGGAGAGTCGGGCCCAGCCCTGCCCTCACCTGGTCCCGCTCCTGCGACGCCTCAGGCAGCCCCTTCGCCTTCTCCTCTCCCTCGTCCCTGTCTCCTCGCCCTCCCCGCCGGTCCCCCTGACCCGTTCCCTCCTCTGCCCACATCTGCTGTGCCCTCTCACCTGTCCCCTGACTTTCACTTTCACCTGTGCCCTCCTTGGTCCTGGTTCTCCTGTCCCTCAGGTCCTGTTCTCTCTCACGTAGGGCCCTCACCCTGTCCTGTTCCCCTCCTCAGGTGTGGAGCGCCCCGTGGCTTTGGAGGCTGAGCTGGCTCTGACGCTGAAGGTCCTGGAGACCGTGGCTAACTCGACCCTGGGGGACATCCTGGCCCAGCCCTCCGCATGCTGCCGCCACATCCTTGCCAAAGTCCAGGCCTGTGTGAGTGATGGGGGCGCCAGGCCTTGCGTGTGGGCTCTGACCCCGAAACGTGCCCCTCTGTCCCAGGCCCCGCCTCACACACCCCCCTCCTCTGCCCCCAGGTCCCGGCTCAGCCCACGGCAGGCCCCAGGCCCCAGGGCCACCTCCGCCACTGGCTGCACAGGATCCAGGAGGCTGAGAAGAAGGCGAGTGTCTGGGAAGAAGAAACTCATGTCTGGGGACAACCGGGAGCCCAGTCATTGGAGTCACTGACTGTCCCTTTCTCCCCACAGGAGTCCCAAGGCTGCCTCGAAGCCTCTGTCACGTTCAACCTCTTCCGCCTCCTCACCTTGGACCTGAACTGTGTCGCCAGTGGAGACCTGTGTGTCTGACCCCTGAGACCCACCTGCCACCTTTCCCAGCACCTTGGATATTATTTATGCATTAGCCCCTTTTCCTAATTTATTAGCACCAAATCCCTATTTATACATGTATGTGTGTGAAATCTCAAACTCAGACCCCAAAAATATTTATTTTTTTACTCTTTGTGAAAATTTTACAAATAAACTGTGATCAAAAGATGCTCTTCCTGTGGTTTTGCGTGTTTGCGTCAAATATGTCTTCTTGTGCTGGCTGGGAAGAGATCTGAGACCTGCCTGTGTCCACTTTGGTGTTGACCCCCACAGACCATGGAACTAGCTTCCTCTGACCGTGACAGGGCTGGACCTCTGATTAATTCTGAACTCCTCCTTTGGAACTTGTGAACTTCTGACTCTTGGAGCAAGTCTCATTTTTAATCCCTATTTATATATGAATATGTGTGAATTCTCAAACTCAGACCCTAGAAAATGTTTGTTTTTCTACTTTTTGTAATAATGGTGCAAATAAACAATGAGAAACAGATGCCTTGTTTCTGTGGGACTGTGTATATGTTTGTATGGATTAGGTTTACTTTACTGCCATAACAAGTTATCACAAACTAAGCATCTTAAAACAATACAAATTTATTATCTCACAATTATACAGGGAAAAAATCTGGTGGGCTCAGCCAGTTTCTCTGCCATGGGTCTCACAGCGCTGCAGTCCACATGTGACCAGAGAGATTCTTATTGAAAGGACTTGTGACGTGTCCACCTTCCAGCGCAGTGTATTTGTAACACTGAGTCCCAGGAAGGGTCCATCCCCAGCTCTCCTTAGTCTCTCTCTGGTCCTCGCACGTGGACCCTACACCTCAGAGTGAGCAACAGTGTGTCAAATCCTTCTTGGGTCTGGAATCCCTCTGACTTTTGCCACATTTTTCTTCTGCCTCTAGCCGGAGAGAGCGCTCTTGTGTGTTTAGATTGGACCCACTTGGGTAATCCAGGACAATCTCCCTATTTTAACGTTCCTAAATCTTAGTTCCATCTGCAAAGTCCTTTTGCCATGTAACATAAGATAGTCCCAGGGTTTGGGATTGGGGTGGGCATATTCGGGGTCAGGATTTACCCTACCACAGTGTCAGTGTGATTGTATGTGTGGTCCCTCTGAGGGTGTGTGCATGGGTCATTTAGATGCTTCTGTTATAAGTAAAGTAATATGACCTAAAAATGCCTTCATAGTAAGAACATTGATCATTGTATGTGATGAGACCCCAGAACAGCAGGGTCCATGTTGTCCAGTATGGTCCACAGGCCACATGTAGGTACTGAGCACTTGAAATATAGCTAGTAAAAGCTGAGCTGTGCTCTAAATGTAAAATATACTCCCCTCAAAAGAAGAATTTTTATTTAAAAATATTTTTTTTCATATAATGCCTGCCAAGTTTCTCTACTGTAAAGTTATTATTTTCCTCTTCGTAATAAATATGTGGCAGACTTTCAGACTGTGTAAATACTTATTACTTCTCAAACTTTGACCCATTCATTTTAGCATTTATTGATGGTGTTTTCCTAACTGTTAATATTGTCAGTCACCAAATAATTTAATCGTTCTTTTTACATTTATTCATTGACATTCTGATCCTAGGAAGAACTTCTCACCTCTCCCTTGTTTATGTATTTACCAATTGATTTAATCTGCATGGGTTCCTGAATTCTTGTTTTATTCAGTGGATTGTAATTCTTTACTATTATTTCTTTTGATGTTCAAATTGTCCCAGATTAGGCCAATGGGAACTGTTTCTAGATGGCTCCTATGCTCTTTTGATATGTCCCCATCATTCTTTGAGCACCTCCTTGCTTTCTGGAATAAGTTGTTCCAGGCTCATCTTGTGCTTTCCCTGCTCCAGCTCTGTAGCCAGCCATTTCTCCAAGGAGCTCTGGCTCATTTTAGTGAAGAACACTATTTAGAAACCAAGATTTGTGTGCTAAGTGGGCTGATTGCTACAGGATATAGTTGCTTCTATACCCTCTCAATGGATGAAGCTAAGAAATGGATATATGCACAGAATCTTTATTTACTGTAAAAGAAGTAGAATCTCATTAATAATTCTATATTGATTATATGTTGAAATGATAATATTTTGGATCTAATGGGTTAAATAAAGTATGTCTAACTTTAGTTTCATGTATTTCTTTTTACTTGTTAAATGTGGTTGCTAAAAATTTTAAATTATATATATGGCTCACATAATATTTAGATTGAATAGTGCTAGATTCGAGGGCATGATGTCATAGTGGATCCAGGCTCTTTCTGTCTGGCTGATTCTTCATCCTCAGCGTATTAGCATTGTTCCCCTCATGATCATAATGTGGCTGCCATAGCTCCAGCCATCACATAATCACACAATTGTCTATAAAGAATGAGTGGCAGGGACTCCAGCTAGCTCTCTTTATATTTATTCCCCTCGTCTTCCTTTAGTTAGAGAACCCCTGAATTGTAAGTGGATTTGAGAGTGCTCTACTAAGGACAATATTTTCCAGCCAACCCTGCACTCATGGCACTAAGTTCTGGCCATGAGTGAAAGTTGTTCCTTTAAAGGACATGGCAATGTTCTCCTGTCTCCTTTCAAATGACAGAATTCTTATTTTTTCTTCAATTTTCTAGGATATTTTCAGTGTGTATAGAATTCTGTGGTGACAGCCTTCTTCTTTCTTTCAGTACATTAAATACTGAAGGGTAATTTATATATAGACTCAGTTCCTCTCCCTCTGGGGCTTCCTCCCTGTTGGAGTTTCTTCTTTCAATTTCCAGCTTCTCTGGCCTGAACTCTGATGTACAATATCTTAAGTCAGTGACTGATTTCTTGGTTGAGTTCAAGCTGTCCCTTGCCACATGAGCAGAGGTGTGCCTCCAGAGGAAAAGCCATATAAACTTAGATCTTACACAGTGTGTTCCATTCTTTAAAAGGTTGAATATCTCCCAGTTTCTGCTTATTTCTGGTTGTTCTCTAGTGCCTTCATAATAGTCCTTTAAAAAAGTATTTTGTCCAGAGTTGGTAATGATCCATAGGGAGATTAGTTAGTACCCTCTCACCTGTTCCTGTCTTACCTTTCTCCCTTTCCTATTCTCCCTCAGTATGCGATTCTCACTGGGGGTCTCTCTCGGGGCTGCAGTCAGATGTCAGCTGGGACTTGGTTGATCTGAAAGCTTGACTGGGCTGGATGTTGTCGGTGCCTCACTCCCATGGCTGGCTGGCGACTGGGAGCCTATCCAGGGGTGCTGACCAGAGCACCTACAAATGCCTTCTTCATGTGTCTCTGACCACAGTCCTGAGTAGCTGAATTTCTTACATGGGGGCTGGCTGACCTCAGAGCAGTATTTAGGGGTGGGAAGTGAAACCTAAGGGCTAGTTAAGGGCCTTCAGAAATGACACTGTATTCTATTGATTCAAGCAGTCGCAGGTCCTGCCCAGACTCAAGGGGATGGTGAAAACGAAACTCACTCTTGATAGTGGAGTGGCAGTGTCACATTGCTGTGGAGCATGTGAGATGGGGATATTGCTGTGATTATCACTAGAAAATACAATTTGGCTACAACAGACACAGCTATTTTCTTCCATGCAATACTCAATACTCTAAGTGTGCACAATACTTACATGGGTGAGTGTGTCTGCTGGGGTCCATGGCTGCTGGGTGCCCAGAGGGATCCCCAAATTCTGATACCTTCAGAGGAATTGCCTACACTAACTTCAGTGTGGGGGGATAGAGGACCACTCTCCGTGGTTCTGAATCTGATGCTGCAACGTCATTCCTCCCTGCCCAAAGATATACAGGAGAATGGTCCAACTTTATTAGCATGGACAACACACACACACACATGTTACATGTTCTTTGTATTGTCAACATTGAGGAAAATATACATGAAATGTGATAACATGATACATAAAATATAATAACAGAACAAAGAGAACTATCTTTTATAACAACAGCAAAAAGTTACTGAAAGATCTCAGTAGATCTGGTTGTATTCTAAGTGCTTCCCGAGGATAACCAAATTCGCACAGTAACCCTATAATGTAGGTACAATTCTCAGCACACATTTTAAGGCCAGGAGAACTGAGGTAAATCGTTCACTCAATGTCACACAGCTAATAAGTCAGGATTTGAAACAAACTATTCTTGGCATCGTAGTCCATGTTCTTAACCACTATGATACATGAACTCTAAAAACAGAAAACAAAAATAAATGTAAAAAGTAGGGTTTTTGATAACTCTGCAATGTGACTCATTCCCAATCAAACAGACCCTGCAATAGACAGCTGTTGCTGGGGTGACTGGTTCAATTCTGGTTATTCGACACTATCGCACACCAGAGCCCATTGGCTTCTCCGCAGCCTGAAACATTGCCACCTCCTGTCCAGTCTCTTCCTGGAATTACAAACAAAGGTAGAAGGGAGTCAGGGTGGAGGTCAGTGGGGTGGAAGAGAAAGAGGCCACACTGAAACAAAAAGACAGACTCTAGATTTAAATAACATTTTCAAAGGTAACCAAATTGTCAGTTTTTCCTTGTTTTTCCCTGCTCTCTTGGTGAAAGACCGGCAAAAGAAACAAAGCCATCAGTTTTATGTTTAATTTACACTATTTATGTACTAATGATAGCTTTAGCATATTTCCTATAGTTAAGATACTTTTTTTTTTTTTTGCTTTATGAATTTTGTGGTTTAATGGACAGGGTGGTCGTGTGCTCACCCTACCAATATTCCTGATATTTCATCTCCCCGCACCAGCCACTTCCAGTCTGGGGATGTGGAAGAGGGAAAGAAGGGAGAGGGCTGGTGAAAAGAAATGGGGAAGGAACCCCAGTGAGCTGGACCAGTTTTGCCATCAAGCCAGTCTTAGATTGGGTTTCTAGGAAACATATTATGAGATGAGAACATCCCAGCAGAAGTTTTACTGGGAGAACTCTTGGGAGCTAGACACATAAGGGCATGTGCAAAGCGGGACTGGGTAGGTAGAGGAGCTAAGCCACATACAACTGAAAACGAAGTCTTAACTTGTCCCACACAGAGCTCTGGAGCTGGGGAGGTCCTTCGGAGTTGTTCCAAATTGATACAGGGGCTCGAGCCTTGACACCTCCACATCGGTCAGCCACTGGTTGTGGGCTCCCCTCTGGGATTAGGGCATAAACGTAAGCAAGGCAGCTCCTTGTGGATGAGGGAAATTCCTGTGGAGAGACATGGCCATGTGCTCTCAGCAGCATGGTTCTCATCACCTGGTGCCCACTACAGTCCACCCCTTGCATCACTCAGATTCACTTGCTCCATGTACTCAGGTTGTCCCACTTGGGAACAGCTTTTCCAGGATTCTGGTTGGTCTGATATGCTGAAGGAACTTACAAAAGAAAGATGAATAGGATGACCTGCACCCCTACTTCTGCAGCCAGTGATAGGGAAGTAACTGATGCTCATTATTCTCTCCTCCGCCACACATTCTAGATTCCCCTCACCCTCACTAGCACTTCTATTGGTTTGGGTGGCTTTCCTGATGGGGTGACCCAGGCCCTTATCCCTGAGTGCTGTGAGGCTTTCGTTACCATAACCTTCTCAGGCTAACTCTGCTGTCTACCCATTTTTTTTTATTATTAAAATTGTTCAACAGAGTAACTGAAGATGCCCCAGTGGATCACCTGAATGCTAAACATATCCTTACCTGCCCTCACTGTGCAGCAGCAGCCCTACATCTCCCTGACAACCAGGGTTGTTCCTTGGTCTCTTGGCAGAAGAGCAAAGTGATTGGGTGACAATCAGAGCTTAATGGGACTTCTTCTGTGTTCCAGGTATAAATGACCCTTCTTGGGAACCAGAGCCTCTAAATCTGCAGAGCCTAAACTTTTTCTGGTACGAAGCACAAATTTATAAGGTGGGTCAGGAGAATGATGGTAAGAAATACCATTTTAGCATTCACCCTTGTTCTTAGGCTCATTTTTCTACCTATTGAGAACTCAATACACCATCATATAATGATTGTTGATTTAAGGTATGTACTGCATACCCAATAACATATTCTGTCCTTGAAGAGTTTCAATTCCAAGCTGTGACCTAAAGTGCATCTAGGCATTTCACTGCTCCACTAAACCAGGAGATTCTGGGTAGTGGGGTTTGTAATGGAACCAGTGGATTCCATGTTTGTATGCCTACTGCTGCATTTCCTTTCCTGTGAAGTCCCTTGATCCATGGTGATACTACGCAAACTCCTTGGTTGGTGGATTGGAGTTCTGAAATCCCTCTAGATGAGGTCTCAAGGTCAAGAGAGGCAAAGCCCTGACTGGATTATCTTAGTCAAGGTGAATCACTGCCCTGTCCAGGGTGGAAGGGTTCCAGTGTGATCAACTTGCCACCAGGTGGCAGGTGGGTCTTCTCAGGGGACAGCGTTTCTGGCTGACAGGCTTGACAATCAGCAGTGGCGACAACTAGATCAGCTTCGCAAATGAGAGCTCTAGTTGTTGGGCCCCATGCATGGCCTTCGTCCTGTCACCAGGGCTGTTCCATTCATGTACCCAAGGTGCCAGAGCTCGGAGGCTGATGATAGAGGCTGGCTAATGTCAGCTGACTAGGTCATTATTTATCCTTGGTTGATTAGTGCCACTTCAGTAGTCGATGCTCTCTGGTGTCCACTGACATGCAAAAAAAAAAAAAAAAAAAGCTTTATAGCGAGTCTCCACTCACATATGTGCACCCATATACCTCTACGCCAATATCTTCATCTGTAATCATCTCATCTTTTTCAGGCTTATTTCAGGCTGATGACCAAGTATCACAACCACTTGCCACTGCTTATGTATAGTCACCTTGGGCTACTTGTTTCCCACCTGGTGGATGATGGGCTTTACCACCTGGAGCTCTGCCCATTGGGATGATTTCCTCACACTGCCACCTTTCAGGGTCACCCTTGAATTGAGCTGTAGTGAAACAAAACTCTATTTCCTTGTCATACCCATATACAGAAACAACCCATCCATGGACCAAGCTTAGCCTCCTTCTTTCATCATCAGCCATTTATAAGGGACTCCCTGCCAAGGGCCATCGATGTGAACAGAGGACTAGGCACTGATGCAACAGTGGCGGATGACATGGAAGCTTGGCCACCTGTTCATGAAGCTGACTTGTCCTCTGGCCCTGCCTGTGCCAGATCCTGCATGGCCACTCCCATCCTCCCATGCGTGGCCTCTTGGCTCACTGACCTTATGATTCAGTGGGTTGAACAGCTCATAACTGGTCACTTGATGCTTCATGGTACGTGCTTCCTCTCTACCATGATGCAGAAGCACTCCAGGTGCTGCTTTATGAATAGTTATACTTTGCTGTAGATGCCCTGACCTTGAATGCTAGCAGACTGCACTGTGATTCTCCTACTGAGGTTTGTATACTCCGCAAGGGGTCTTTCCTTACCACAGATGCCTGTTTCATAAGGAGTGTGGGATCATATACTTCAAGTGACAGAGCTGCTCACACCTCAGCCTGGACCTGCTACAGAGTGCTTTTCTGTTCTCTACCCCACTCAAAGCTGACACCTTTCCACATTTCTGGCTTGAAGCATTATTCCCAAGAGTGGAATATAGTGTCTGCATGACCGGAGATGGCTAGCAAGCCTTATGCCTTTGTCTTCAGGGTGTGAGGAGTAAGTCGCAATAAGTTTATTTTGGAGGAGGTGTCCTGACATACCTCAGACCACTGGATGTCTAAAATCGTCTTGCATTGAGCAGGTGTCTAAGTCTTTGAAAAGTTTCTCTCCAACGTCTGGAGCATGTCTTTCAATGTACTCATCACTTCTTTCTCATACAATCTGATTAGCATGTTGCCATTGAGGAGTGAGCCAATGTAAAGATCTGCGGAAGGTCCAGATGGTCCAGGTCCTTGCGGTTAATACTACGACAGAGGGAAGGTCTGCCAACTTAACCCTGGGGCCAGATTCTGAATGTGCATCTTGGCCATCCTGAGTAAAGGTAAACTGCTTCTGATCCTCCTTACTGGTGGGGACAGAGAGATTGCATTCTTCAAATCAATGGCCACACGGCACACAGTGAGGCTGTGTGAATCCTCTCTGGCAAAGATACCACATCCAGCATGGCGGCTGTAATTTAGGCTACTACTTGGTTAGATTTGCACATCCACTGTCATCCACCATGGTCTATGCAGTTTTTGAAGGGGCCGGATGAGTGAACTAAAGGGGAACATGGCAATGATGACCACCTGTGCATCCTTCGTGTCTTTGAGGATGGCACTAATCTCTCTCATAACCTCTGGGAGGAGGTAATTTTTTTTAAATCACAATGGCCGGAATGGGAAGGGTCCGGTCTCAAAGGCTTCAATTTGGCCTTTCCCCATTATAACAGCTCTGTGAGCCAGACCTGGGTCGGGACCCTATTTATCACCTGCTTCCGTATGTCCCCCTGCCCTCAAGCAGAAGGGCCAGAATGGCACTCTGTGTTCCCAGCATCAATATTAATTCAGACCCTGTGTTCAACGTCACCCACCTTTCCCCACTGTGCTGTTTGTTACCTGAGGAACTTGCCGTTGGCAGCGGCTTCTCACTACATGTTTTAACAAGTGGCTCTCGGAGAAGGAAAGCTCTGACTTGTGGCACTTTCCCGTTTGTGTGGTGTAAATGGCACCACCGTGGCTGATACCAACCACCAACATGATGTCCCCGAGCACGGGCAGCAGGGTGTCATTAGACAGTATAACAGACAAAACGTTTTCCTTCCCTAGCGCTGTAATAACGAAGGACCACAAACTGGGAGCTTTAACACAATCAAAGTTGATTGTCTCACAGTTCTGGAGGCCGGAAGTCTGTCTACAATCCAAGTGTCAACAGGGCCGTGTGGGTTTTCATCTGAATCCTGTCAGGAGACTCCTGCCCTGCCTTTTCCAGCTCCCAGGGGTGGCCCACCGCTCTCTGCATCACACTAGTCTGGGCCTCAGTTGTCACATGACCGGCTTTGCCTGTGTGTCTCTCCCTCTGTGTGTCTTCTTCCTCTTTCATAAGTGAGTACACAGTCTATCAGATTGGAGCCCACCCTAAGGACCGCGTCTTAACTAATTACATCTGCCACAACTCTATTTCCAAATAAGTTCGCATTCTGAGTACTGGGGGTTAGGGCTCCAACATATCTTTTTGGGGGAACACAATTCAACCCACAAGACACAACCTCAAGAGCAGATAGTAAGAAAGTGTGATAAAATAATCAGGAAGTGACTTATAAATATGACTTTTGTTTTAATATAATTTTACATGGTGAGTTTCTACAATTTAATTTTTAATAGCTTTGTTTAACGATTGACTTAAAAAATTCCTGACAATTGAACAATCGGCTCTCATGCGTTGGTACAAACCCACTTCGGCACGCTGTGGGTCACGGGTCCCTCTGGGGAAGGACTGGGGAATCACCAATGAAGGTGCTTGCTGTGGCATTGCAGCGTCATTCCTTACAGGGGGCTTGGAGTTTGGAATCTGAACATCGACTCAGGTTTACAAACAGTCAAGGGACCATAATTTTTTATTAGGGCGTCTGCCCTCTGTCCCTGGATCGTTCACGTAGAGGAGAGTGTGATGTGGAGATGAGCAGGGAGAGATGTGGAGATAGAGTGATGTGGCCATAAGCCACGGAATGCCGGCAGCCACCAGAGACCGGATTCTCCAGGAGCGTGGGCCTGCTGACACCTTGATTTGAGCCCAGTGTTACTAATTTCAGACTTCCGGTCTTCAGAACCATGAGAAAGTAAATTTCCACCATTAAAGCCACAAAGTTAGTAGTGTTTGCTAAAGCAGCCACAGGAAATAATCCCATTGTCTTTATAAACACTTGTCACACTTGAGGTCTTTGATGATCTTCAGGCTTCTCTCTGCGTTGGCTCAGATATGCTCATTGAAAGTCTCTCAGTCCCACATGGCACAGGTACTTGTGGGCCTGGGTATTCGACCTTCCTTGAAGTCTCAAATTCCTAGGAAGATCTTCTGAGCCTGTTTTTCTGCTTTATCTGCCACTCAGGTGGACTCTGGCCTTCAAGTTCTGCTTGAATTGGAGTGATATTGCACTGGCTCTTTCACCGGCATCTCATCCCCGTTCACCACAGGTAAACATTTTAACTATTGCATGGCTAAGTACGGCAGTGTTTCACCTGCCCCAGGAATGGGGTTGCCAGCCAAGCAACAAGTGAGCCCGTGCCAAAAGCCCGTTGCAGAGTCAGCTTGTTAGGACCACTCGTGACATGAATGGCCTTAGATTAGATTTGCCGGAAACACTGAGACAGAATTGCAATCAGAAGGGTTACTGGGAGCGGTCTCAGGAGATGCCCCTATAAGAGCACAAGGAAGGCAGGATTGTGGGGAGCAATGCGACTGCAACAGAGAAGTTAGCCCATCCTGCAGAGAGCACTGCAGCTGGGAGGGCCAGCTGCAGCTGGGAGGGGCCCAGGCTTTGCTATCTCTATGTTAGCCAGCCATTGGCCAAGGGCAGCGCCCTGAGAGGGGGCTAATTTTGGGACAAGGCATTGCCCTGTAACTGCCAGCACTTCCCCCATGAGGGGTGCAGCCTGGAGCCATCAGCAGCCAGCACTCCCAGCAGCTGGGGCATGAGTGTGCGTGTCCTGAACACTTGCGTGTTAGACGTATGGGATCTGGGTGGGGATCCGAATCCACAGCCCAGCTTAAGCTTCCAGGTCTCCCTTTGTGTGGCCCTTCCCAGGTCTGGGATGGGGCCTGACCAATGTCTTCACATAGTCGTATATTTTTGTAAAATAAGCAAACTAAAATGTTTTTCCATTTTGTTTCTTAAAAGGAGCCCCTGAATTGTGGAAGCGTCAAGCTTTGCTAATCTGATCTGCCCCCAAATGTGAGAACAATGCAAACCAGTCAATCCATGCTGAGTAGGGTTCAAGTAAAGCTGAGCTGCTGTAAGAGACCCTCAAAACTGGTGGGAAAAAACACAGAAGTGTAAGTCTCTACCTCCTCACAGTCCCAAGGGGAGGGGCCCAATGGGTAGGACAGCTCTCCTCAGCCAGCCGGGACCCAGTCTTTTGCTCCACATTCCCCTAGGGCAGGCATTCTCGCTCTAACCATTTTCATGCATTGACCTCATGGCAGCCTGACAAAGCATCTCAGAATAAAAGAAAATACACAGGACAAAGGAATCCAATTTTTATTGTCAGACAGTTATCAAAATATTTTTTAAAACTGTGATGTGGTAATTTTTGTGCTTCTTCATTAATGCATTAAATAAAAAGTCACTCATGGCAGCTTTAATAGCTCGAATAACTTAAAAGTAGAGGAGAGCATACTTGATATTTTAAGATGCCTGCTAGAAAATAATGTAATACGGAAATATCTGTGATTTCTTTGCCTCCATTTGTAGCAGATGTGTGGTAGACTGAATAATGGCTCCCAAAGCTGTTCCTAATGCCTGCAAATAGGTCCCCTTATGTGATAAAAGAGACTTTGTGGGTGCAGCTAAGGATCTTAAGATGGGAAGATTGTCCTGGGTTGTCCAGATGGACCCACTGTAATCACAGGGCTCCTTATTGGAAAGAAGTGGGGGGCGGGATGGTCTGAGTCCATTACTTGAGCTGTGACACCAGAAGCAAGAGATCAGAGCTATGCGAGGAAGGAAACACAAACTAAGGAATGGAGGTGATGTGTTGGAGCTGAAAAAGGCAAGGAAATGGATTATCCTTGGAAGTCTCCAGAAGGAACCAGTCAGCTGACACCTTGATTTTTGACTTCTGACCTCCAGAAGTGTAGCCATATAAATTTGTGAGTGATTTTGTTTTGTTCTTTTGGTTAGGTAATTTTTTACCTTTAATTGTGAAAAATACATGTAAAATTTACTATCTTAGCCATTTTTAAGTGCACAGTTAAGTAGCGTTAAGTGTATTCACATCGTTGTACAACCGACCACCAGGACTTTTTCATCTTGCGAGACTGAAGCACAGTACTCATTAAACTCCCCTTCTCCTCCCGCAGCCACCAGCAACCACCATCCTACTTTCTGTCTTTATGAATTTTCCTACTCTAGGACCTCTTCTAAGTGGTATCATACCATATTTGTCTTTTTGTGATAGACTTATTTCACTGACATAATGTCCTAAATTTCATTTATGTTATAGCATGTGTCAGGATTTCCTTTCTTTTTAAGGATGAATAATATCCCGTTGCATGTATACTACCATATTTTGTTTATTTGGTCATTGGGTGATGGAAAATTTGTGCTGCTTTAAGTCACTGAGTTTGTGGTAATTTTAACAGCAGAACTAATACAGAGAGGAAATGTCACATGTAGATAGATGTTAGTGCAAATAAAGATGCTTTCTCTGCTCTTCCAAGTTCACAGGCCTGCCCTGAATTCTTAGGCCAGGTCAGAACCCCTGCCCCAGACATTGTCCTCCCCGCACTGTGGAATCTCTCAGTCAGGTCTACGGGAAGGGGAAAGAGAGCAGGACCACTTGCCCCGTGTTTGAAGGCCCAGATGCAGGCGAGGAGGTGGTCACATGGCCACACCCACTGCACGGATCGCAGGAAGTGTCATCTTAGGTTTGGTGGCCCATACTAGCCTCTATCTCTAGTTCTGAGGAAGGAGGGGTGAGAGGATTTTGGTGGACAAGGCAAAGTCAGCCCCAAGGTCCCCTCAGGGGACTCTCCAGTGGAGGAGTCAGGTGACAGAGGACATAGACAAGTTAACTAAACAACTCTGAGGCAGGACGTGCAGAGTTAGGCCTGGGTGTCAGCAAAAACCGTCTGCCCTTGGCATACATCTTCTGTGTGAACTTGGCAAGTCCCTTAGCCTCTCAGAGCATCAGCTTTCTCATTTTCAAGGTGGGAGAAAGCATGGAACCCACCTCAGAGGACTCACCGCTCTTGTATGCGAAAAGCCTCCAGGACAGGGAGGTGCCAGTGAGGGAGACTTCATTGTACTGACTTTGCACTTGCTGTTCCCACTGCCTGAGATGCTGTTCCCCCAGATGTCCTCATGGTTCCCTCAGATGTCACCTTCTCCAACTGTCTTATAGCATGCAACATCTTCTCTGAACACCTGACTCCATCTCCAGTTTAATCTTTCTGCAGAGCACTTCTTAATAGCTGACATCATATATATTTAGTTTATTATTTTCTTATTGTCTAGCCCTCCCACTGAAATGTTAGCTCCATAGAGGTCAGGGACGTCTGTGGGTTTTGTTCACTACTGGATCCTCAGTGCCTAGAACAGTGCTGGCCTACAGTAGTTGCTCAAGAAATGCATTCTAGAATCAATGATTGACTGACTGAATGAATGGAGGATACAGTCAATTGTAACCTCAATTATACGATCAATTTGAAGACCTCAGTTATACCTAAAGTCCTGAGCAGACCCTTCACCCAGCTTATGCTGGTGGAAGGTGGGGAGGGGCAGGGTGAGGAGGCCTGCCCTTTTCTTTATGCTCTGCTGCCTTGGCCTTACTGACTTCCTCTTCCCGCCTAACGGGGCACCCCCTGTGGGCTGTCTTCCGCCCCTAAGCAGCTTCCTCTGGGAGCCTCCAACCCCCTCGTGGAAATACTTTCTAGGTATCTGTTACAATCCCCTTCCACATTTCGGAAACCTGAAGAGATATGAGCCCCCCACCCCATGCCCACCCCATTGGGGCTCCTACAATCCATTTTGTGGGGCAAGATCTGCTCAGCCCTGAGGGTTGTCCTGCTCAGGAAGTCACTTTCCTCATCAGTTTCCCTTTCTCAGATTCTTCCGGCCCCACCCAGCTCCTGGCTCCTCACCCAGGCCACCCCTAGTCCCATCCAAACTCACCTCAGACCTTCTGTCTATCCAGAGCTGAGACAAGAATTACATCCCAGACACAGTCAGGGTGGCTGAGGCCAGAGACCCGGGTGAGATGGGGCCCCGGAAGCGGAGTAGGGGGCAGATTTGCATCCTCCTTTTGGTGAAAGAGGCTTAGGAGCCAGAAGTGAAGTCCAGTGAAGGGTCTTAAGAGAGTGAAAGGCACATTCATGAGTCTCCCTGACACCCCGCCAGCTGCAGGCTGACCTCTGCCCTTGCTCCCTAGGAAGAGTCCCTCCTGCTGAAGAACTGGAGCTGCGGCTCCTGCCCATTCCCCGCCCCCACTCCCCCACCCCCCCACCCCCGCCCAGGACCTCAAGCAGCTGCAGGTGAGTTGGGAGAGTCAGGCCCAGCCCTGCCCTCACCTGGTCCTGCTCCTGCGATGCCTCAGGAAGCCCCTTCGCCTTCTCCTCTCCCTCCTCCCTGTCTCCTTGCCCTCCCCGCAGCCCCTGACCCATTCCCCTCCTCTGCCCACATCGGCTGTGCCCTCTCACCTGTCCCCTGACTTTCACTTTCACCTGTGCCCTCCTTGGTCCTGGTCTCCTGTCCCTCAGGTCCTGTCTCTCTCACGTAGGCCCTCACCCTGTCCTGTCTCCCCTCCTCAGGTGTGGGAGCGCCCCGTGGCTTTGGAGGCTGAGCTGGCTCTGACGCTGAAGGTCCTGGAGACCGTGGCTAACTCGACCCTGGGGGACATCCTGGACCAGCCCCTCCGCATGCTGCGCCACATCCTCGCCAAAGTCCAGGCCTGTGTGAGTGATGGGGCGCCAGGCCATGCGTGTGGGCTCTGACCCCGGAACGTGCCCCTCTGTCCCAGGCCCCGCCTCACACACCCCCTCCTCTGCCCCCAGGTCCCGGCTCAGCCCAGGCAGGCCCCAGGCCCCAGGGCCACCTCCGCCACTGGCTGCACAGGATCCAGGAGGCCGAGAAGAAGGCGAGTGACTGGAAGAAGGAACTCATGTCTGGGGACAACCGGGAGCCAGTCATTGGAGTCACTGACCTGTCCCTTTCTCCCCACAGGAGTCCCAAGGCTGCCTCGAAGCCTCTGTCACGTTCAACCTTCCGCCTCCTCACCTTGGACCTGAACTGTGTCACCAGTGGAGACCTGTGTGTCTGACCCCTGAGACCCACCTGCCACCTGTCCCAGCACCTTAGATACTATTTTTGCACCACTACTTCCCCTGCATTATTGCCTCCAGATTTCTATTTTTTGTGAATCCCTCAAAGATGTTTATTTTTGCAGTTTTGATACAATGTGTGAAAATAAACAATTTGCCTGTGACTCTGACTTTATATGCACTGTATAAATGACGGACTGCATGACTGTGGCCCTGTAACTGTATGTATGAGTGGGGGAGGGGGAAGAAAAGGAGAAAGGGGGACGGCAGGAGAGGGGCCAAGGAAGGCGGGAAAGAGAGAGGAGGGGTAGGGGATAGAGAGAGAGAGAGAGGAAGAGAATACAAAGGAAAGAATAAATGAATAGTGAAAAGAAGTAAGGATGCTTCCAGAGTAGTGAAAAGAAGCATCCTAAGGATGCTTCCAGTTACAAGTACTGGAAGATTTCATTGCAAGTGCCTTAAACATCACACACAGTTGTTATGCCAAGATGTCTAGAGGAGGCTGTGGCTGGGTGACGTCATGTCGGTGGGACAATGGCTTTATCATGAACCTAAGGTCTGTATCGGTATTTCTAAGGATGTGTATCAACTGTGTGTTTGTGATTCATTCATCTAAACCAAACCTAACTGTGGTTGTAAACCTGGGGTGACTATTGGGGTGGAAATCTGCTGCGAGGAATGTCACAAAGAGAGTTGTCACCAATAGGTTATTTGTGTTTCATTGTGGGTTGCTCTCTGTCAGCTCTAGTTTCATTTCTTCTATTCCAATCTCTATGTCTTTTATTTCCTTTTCTTGCCTTATTGCACTGTATAGAAGTGCAGTACTATGTTGAATAAAAATGGCGAGAGAGGACACCTTTGACTTATTCTCCATCTTAGGAGGAAAACGTTCATTTTCACCATTTAGTGTACTGTTAACTGTAGGGTTTGGTAGATGCTTTTTATTTATTTAAGAAACTTCCCCTCCATTCTTATTTTTCTAAGAGTTTTTTTTTTTAAACATGAATAGGTGTTGAAGTTTGGCAAATGCTTTTTCTGCGTCGATTAACATAAAGCATGTGATTTTTCTTCTTTAGCTTGTCTTGGTGAATTATGTCGATTAGTTTTCAAACACTGAACCAGACTTGCATCCCTGAAATGAACTCCATTGGGTCATGGTGTATAATTCTTTTGATCTATTGCTGAATTCTATGTATTAATATTTTGTTAAGGAGTTTTGTGTCTGTATTCATTAAGTATCTTTGTGTGAGATAATTGATTTATCTCAATTTTCAAGCCAATTGAGTTAAGGCTTTCTGTTACTTGCAGCAAAAGCATCCTTAACGATATTATGGAAATGAAATGTAAGTTTCCCTTGAAATTGAAGAATTCTGGCGGTATGGGATTGCTTTGCCTCCACCACTCCCCGGGACCGTCATCGATATGAAGTTTCAAGGTGTTCTTGTATTCAGTATCCATGGAGGGTGATGGGGCTGCAATCCAGGGGACCAGGCACTTCTGCCTACCCCATCTCTGTGACATCACCATCTCTTCAAATGCCTGTGTCCTGAAAGTTCCACTGCAGGTCTTTCAGATCTTCTCTGCTTCCTCATACCCAACACTCCATCACATCCCTTCTCCCTCACAGAAACCGCCAGGTAGAAATTCCTCATCATCTGCATCATCTGTCCCACCTTCCCCTTGCTACCCCATCACTACAAATGAGCTGCCTTTCTCCTAACTTGGGCCAGTGCCTGATCATGTCATTCCTCCTTAAATTCACCCCTCTCCTCCTCTCTATTTTTCAAAATTTCCTTTCTACAAGCACCTGCCCATCAGCAGACTCCTCTTTTATAAAATCTTTTTCTTAATCCATACTCTTCTCTCCAACTATTTCTCTATCCCTATTCTCCACTGGCTCCATGGGCTCCACTTCCTTACCTGTTCCAGTCTCCAAGGCCCTGACAGTTAACTTCTGCCCTCAGAGCTCCGTGCAACCCATCTCTTCATAGCTAGATTCTATGATTGCTTCTCCAGAAGACCTCTCAGCAGCATCTTCCCTCACCAATGCCTTGTAACTGTCTCTCACTGTGACTTTTGTGATGTCACACTCTCCTTGTCTCTCTTCAGCTTCTGGCTGCTTCTTCTCAGTCATATTTTCTGGTTCTCTTTCTGCTTCCCACCTCTTAAATGCTGGAGCTTCTCAGAGTTCTGTCCTAGACTCTCTTCTCTTTTCCCTCGTTATGCTCTCTCAGGTTATCTCAGACATCCCTGTGGATAACCTGAAGCTAGAGACCAACCCCTTCTCCCTGATTACCTTTGTATCAGTCCATTTGGGCTGAATTATGCTGTGGTAACAAATGACCCTTACATTTCTGTGCTTATAACAACAAAGGTTTATTGCTCACTCGTGTGATGACAGTCTTGGGGAGGCTGAGTCTCAGCTCCTTGTGGAATCCAAGATGAAGCGCAGCCCTAGAGTATTTCTGGTCTTAGAGTAGAGAGATAAGAGTGCATGATGGGCTATGCACTGGCTCTCAGAGCTTCTGCCCAGAAATGATTCGCACCACTTCACTTCTACTCCCATTTTATTGGTCTAGGCAAGGGACGCGGCCAAGGCTGAGGTCGATATGGCAGAGATTTATAATTTCCCCCAAGAAATGGATTCCTCACTTCAGAAGAGAAGATATTTTGAATGATAAGGTAGTCTAACACATCTTAAATTCTGATTTTCAAGAATGAGGACAAATTAGCTTACTTTTTGTGCACAGAAACCAGCTCATGGTCAGATCCAGATAAGCCAATAGCAATGAAGACTTTGCCCTAAAGGTTTCTGTGCCATCTTTTGCATAATGATCCATAGAAGAGATTTGTTAATGGAAACCCTCCTTGGAAGAGCTCGTCTACAAAGCTGAGAAGGCAGCCCAGTGAGCCGCTCTCCAGTTCTGCGCCCCACCGTCTGCGAGAGCAGGGTGGTTTCTTGCATTCCTGGGACCCTGTTAACATCTTCAGCACTGAAGCCTTGTTTTTTATTTTTCAAATAAAATATTGTCACATCATATACGGCTGTAGAACAAACAGAAGTGTCCTATTGTGTTTGAAATACAAATATGTATAATAAATTTTTTTTTTCCTTAAGAAATGGAAAACCCCAATTCAGCTCACTTAAACAATCAGGAATTGGTAATCGTATAGAATAAGAAGCCTGAGGGTAAATAGATCAGGAGTTGGCTAATTCAGGAAATTACAGTAATGTTATCAATAGTCCAGATTCTTCCCATTTTTCAGTCTGACTGTCCTCAGCATTTCAGCCTCATCCTTAAGTTGGATCTCCTCAAGGTCACAAAGTGGCTTTCGTAGTTCCAGACAATACATTCTCTGGCAATGTCCAGAGAAAGAAAAGAAACAGTAGCTCACCTGTGTCTTTTTTTTTCCACTGAGGAAAACTTCCCCAGGATGCCCCTAGCAGACTTCCCTTTAAGCCCACACTAACATCTCACTAACAATGGCAGCCCCCTCATTCCCCTCACATCCCTTACCCTGATCCACTTTTCCCCCATCACACGTGACACCTTCTAACATAGCATACATTTGCTTATTTATTTTGTTGTTTGTTACCTGTCTCTTTCTCTGCTAGAATATAAGCTCCAACAGGGCAGAGATTCTTGTTTGTTTTTCAATTCTGTGTCCCTGGCACCCAAAACAGTGCCCCAGCACATAGTAGGTGCTCAGTCAATATTCATTGAAAAAATGAATGATGATCACATTGGTCAGAACTGTGTCCTGTGCCTCAGCCTAGATGATTCACTGGCGAGGGACACGGGGCAACCAGGAGGGGCTTGGCTAAAGATGGCCCGCTTCATGGAGTGAGGCTGAGGTCCATTTCCCCTGGAGGCTCGGGCCACAGCAGAAGACAGATTTTTTAAAAATCAAAACTGAGGTTCTTTCAGGCCTCCATTGTCTATTATAGTCCCCAACGGCTATTTCATATTGTCTCCTCTCTCCCTGAACCCCCAACTCCCCCTCCCCCATGCTCACTCTCTCGGATGGCTTTGCTTATTCCACGGAAAACACAGAAGCAGTAGAAGAGAAATCCCACGTGTTCCCATTACCACATCTGCTCACCCACCAGCTCCTGGGCCTAGACACGCTGCGTCCTCCTTTCTAAGTCTAACTTCTTTACTAGGACCCTGGATCCCACCCTTTCTCACGCAAGAGCACCCTACACAATTCTCCCTCTTATTTTTCATCGTAATTTTCCTCTGTGTATTTTTATACTTTCTGTTAAAGAAATGTTATCTCAACCCCACATCCCTTCTAGCTACAGCACAGCTGCCTCCAGAGAAACAGAACCAACAGGAGATATGTCTACATATCTATACCGATCCATCACGTATCTACCTGTATGAGAGCGAGGGCTTGATAATGAGGAATTGGTTCATGAAGTTACGAGGCTAAGTCCTGGGTCTTTAGCTGGCGGGCTCGAGACCAGGATCGCCAACCAGCTGGTCTGGCCCACGTCCAAAGGCCTGAGAGCGACGAGAGCCCATGCTGTAAGCTCCAGTCTGAACACGAGGAGGCTCAAGACCAAGGGGTCAATGTTTCAGTTGGAGTCTAAAGGCCGCAGAAGACTAATGTCCCAGCTCAGAGCTGTCAGACAGGTGGAGTGCCTTCTTATTCAGCCTTTTTCTTCTCTTCAGGTCTCCAAATACATGCTGAATCTGACCATTTCTCACCCTGTCCACTGCCCTCACCCCGTCCTGTCCACCCGCTCCTACCTGGACCATGGCAGGAGCCTCTCCCTGGGCTCTCCACTCCTGTCCCCAACCCCCAGTCTGTTCCCCATACACAGCCAGAGGGACCCTATGAAAACCTGAGCCAGGTCAGGTTCCTCCCGTGCTCAGAGTCCTCTCTTGCCACCATCTCAGTCAAGGCAAAGGCCAAAGTCCATATATAAGGCTCCCATGACCTCCCCCTGTGACCTCTCTGACCCCATCCCTTCCCCTCTCCTCCCACCTCTCCACTCTGGATACACAAACTCTTTGCATTCCTCAAATCTTCCTTCGAACTGGCTGTTGGCACCGCCTGGCGTGCTCGCCCCCAGTATCGCCATGACTCCCTCCTTCCCCATCTCCAGTCTCTGCTCAGATGGTCCTTCCTGAGGCCTCCTTGGCCACTCCACTCAGAATTGCTCCTGCCCTCCTCCATCCTCTTTGTCTGCTTTGCTCCTCTTCATAGCATGTACCTCTGCGTAGCATTCAATCATTTTACTTATTTTATTTTGTTTATTGCCTGTCTCACCAACTGGAATGCAATTCCTATAAGGGCAATGTTTTTTATCTACTTTGTAAGTTTGCACTTGTCCCGTCCCCCACAAATGCGAGTGGTATGACATGTGTCACTTCCGGGCCAATGCTTTAAGGGCCAGTGCAGGCTTCACCTGCTTGTGCCCACGACCAGAGATTGACAATGATCCAGGTATTGGCTGTTCTGTCAACCTGAGTGAGGACAAGGAACAAGCAGAGCCCCAAACTAACCTGTGATGAGCATGTGGTATGAGAAAGAGATCAACCTCTGTGGGTTTAAGCCCCTGAGAGCTGTTCGTTACTGCAGCAAAACGCAGCCTGTCCTAACCGACAGGCTCATTGTCACTGTCCATTGTGTGGCCCTGAAGAATAAATGAGAATGTGCATGTAAGCCCCTTGGCAGACAATCCAGCACATATTAAGGCTCAAAAAGTAGTGCTGTTCTTGGTATTACTTTGATTACTACTACTATCATTGTTTTTACTACTATTACCATTACCACTTTTGAGTGTGTCAACACCAGTCAATCTAATCCATCCCTTGTCTTCTGGAAGTCTCCTCCCCCAGTTCCCCATAAGCACTTTTTAAAATATAATTGACATACAACATTATATTAGTTTCAAGTGTATGACATAATGATTCAATATTTGTATATGTTGCAAAACGATCACCACAATAAGTTTAGTTAATATCCATCACCACACATAGTTACAAAAGAATCTGTGTTGTGATTAGCATTTTTAAGATCCATTCTCTTAGCAACCTTTAAATATCTGATACAGTATTAACTATGATCACCATGCTGTACATGGGACCCCCAGGATCTATTTATTTTATAACCGGAAATTTGTACCTTTTGGCCCCTTCACTCATTTTCCCTACCCCTCACCAATCTGTTGTCTGTATGTATGAGTGTGATTTTTATTTGTTTGCTTGTTTTGTTTTTTTAAATTCCACATATAAGTGAGATCATACAATATTTGCCTTTGTCTGACTCATTTCACCTAGCATAAGGCCCAAGGTCCATTCATGTTGTCACCAATGGTGAGATTTTATTCTTTTTTATAGATGAATAGTATTCTATTAAATTTATGTCCCACATCTTCTTTATCCATTCATCCATCCATAAACACTTAGGTTGTTTCCATATCGTGGTTATGTAAACAATGCTGCAATGAACATGAGGGTGTAGAGATCTTTTCGAACTAGTGCTTTCTTCTTGGGGGAGTAAATACTTAGAAGTAGAATTTCTGGATCCATAATCACCTCGGTTCTCTGGAAGACTTTAGCCAACACCTAATTTCTCAGGGAAATCTCCTAAACCAGTCACGTCTCCTAGGGAATGCGGGAAGTTTAGGTAAAGTCATATTCTTCATTTCCTATGGCTGCATAACAGATGGCTGCAAACGCAGTGGCTTACAACAACACAAATGTATTCTCGTAAAGTTCTGGAGGTTGGAAGGCCCAAATGAGTCTTCAAGGGTGAACATCAAGGCGTCGTCAGCACGGCTGATTCTTTAGAGAGGATACAGGGAAGAATCTGCGTCCTGGCCTTTTTCAGCTTCTAGGGGCCACCTGCATTCCTGGGCTTCTAGGGGCCACCTGCGTCCCTCCTCTGTCTCGCAAGCCCAGCACTCCGATCTCTGCCTCCATCATCACACGTCCTCCTCCTCTGTAAGCTAACCTCCCTTGGACTCCCTCGTATGAGGGTATGCATTTCCATTTCGGTTTCACGCAGATAATCCAGGGCAATCCTCCCATCTCAAGATCCTTCACTCAGTTACATCTGCCAAGTCTCATTTGCCAAACAAGCTCATATGCACAGGTCCCATGACTAGGACCTGGCTAGCTTTGGGGGTCATTATCAGCCTCCCATAGACAACCTTCTCTCTACCATACTCACGTTGTGGAAAGGCTGGATTTCCCCCACCCCACCCCGGATATTGGTGTCATCCCTCAACCTGCCTCTCACCTGAGCTTCATGGCACCCAAGTTGTAGACTTGACTTTTCACCAGGTATATGGCTAACCTGAGTCAAGGCTCAGATTCTTGTGGCATTGTATGCCACCTGTAGTTAAGTTTGATGTAGACGGCAGTATCATGTGGCACTTCCGGAAGGCTCTTAAAGGGTAAGGCATCTTCTTCTTCTGTCCATCTTTCTATTCTTAAGCTGTTGTCTGGGATGTGGATGTTAAGGATGGAGGTCAAGCAGTCATCGTGGACCATGAGGAGGAAGCCACACGTTGATGATGGAGTAATGATACAGAAGGAGTTTGGCCCATTATAACTCTGGAGCCCCAGACGGCTCGGGCATCCACCGCTCTTCATATAAGAGAGATGAATAACTCCTTATTCACCTCAATAGTAATTTGCGATAGGCAGAATAATGGCACCCTCCCAAAGACTTGCAAGTCGTAATCCCCAGTCCCTGTGAATATGATGTTGCATGGCAAGGGGGAATTAAGGTTGCAGATGGAATAAAAGCTGTGGATCAGCTGACCTTAAATAAGGAAATTATCCTGGGATATCTGGGTGAGTCCAATCCTTTAAAGTGGAAAGGGGGGCAGGATAGGAGGTCAGGGCAGAGAGAGATTTGAAGTTGCTAATTTGCTGCTTTGAAGAAGGAAGGGCCCAGAGTCAAGGAATGCAAATAGCCTCTCAAAACTAGAAAAAGGAAGGAAAATGGATTGTCCCCTGGAGCTTCCAGAATGAACGCAGCCCTGCCGACACACGTTGATATTAGCCCAGTGACACCCATTTTGGATTTCTGACCTCCAGACCTATCAGATAATAAATCTGTGTTGTTTTAAACCACTGCGTCTGAAATCGTTTGTCATGCTAGCAATAGAAAACCGATGCATAATCGATCCAGGCTTCTCCCACCAATTCTTTCCGTGTCGTTAAGGCCTTTGATTAAGAATAATCAAAATCAACACCAGCATTCATAGTTAACATACTGAGCACTTTCAGCATGCTATGTCTATTATCTTAAGTAAGCCACACAACACTCCTACAGAGGAAGTGAAAATCCTTCAAGACAAATGTGGGAAAAGAAAAAAGGCTGAAAATTAGCAGGTTAAACACCATCTCAAATGTTAGGAGAACAGCACAATTAATTCAAAGTGAAACGAAAGAAAGAATAAAAACCAAATACACAATAGAAACTAATGCTATGTATTATTGTTAATAAAATAAGATCGAATTAAAGAAAAATATACAATAGAGGCTCTACAAAGCTAAATGTCAGTTGTTATCAGTAATTTGAAAAGACTAATCAAACTGTTGTAATTATATCTTAAAACCGATAAAAGAAAAAAAAAAGAATGTATCAATGACAATATAAGCAATAAGAAAGGAAACAAACGTCCCTTACAAGCCTCAGAGCTAGAATCTACAACTACCTCTTGAGTGCATTATCCCTACTCCACATACGAGGGAGCTGAAGTTCACAGAGAGAGATTCAGTAACCTGCCCAAGTTCACAGAGAGTATAAACGGCAAAGTTGGGATTTGAACCCCGGGGTCCTGCGCTCCCAAGCCTGCGGGACGAATCGCTGTGCTACGGCGCCACCTTGCGAGGCTCCCTGAACCCGTCGGGCTGCCCGAGAAACCCCGCACCCCTCTCTGGGTTTAGCTTAGGGTTTCCACCGCCCACCCGCAGGGACACTTGGGTCAAAGCTGCTCCAGCCCCTAAGAGCTGCAGACTCCACTTCCCCACAGCCTTCCTCCCGAAGTTCCATGTGCGTTTCTCTTGCAGCCTCAACCACTCCTCTGCGCCCCCTTGGCATTACTGACCTCTGCATTCCTGCGATGCCCTCCTGGTGGCAGGTTCCCGATTCGGAGCTGTATTCTTGCTCTGTCTCCACTGGGATGCCAGTCTGTGGAGAGTCGCTTACTCAACGGTCCCCAGCATCCTGGCATCACCTGTGAGCGTGTAGTAAATGCAGAGCCTGAATCCTACCCAGACCTGCTGAATCAGGATCTGTATTTTAACAAGACCCTCTCCCACCCTCCCACAACCCCCACCCCACCCCCAAATGACCTGCGGCAACAGTGAATGTTGAGAAGCTCTGGCCTGGACCTCGAGGGGGCCCTGGGACCCAAGGAGACTTGGAAACAAGGCTCCTCACCTGGGGCAGGTGTATCTGAGAAAACTGTCTCCAGCTCTGTCCTAAAGTTAGATAATAATGACTGACCTAGCGACCGTGTTGGAGAAGTTCAAGTTCATTCTGGTCATTTGGGTTCCAGGCACTGTCTCTTGAGGCTCCACGTGGGACCTGGGACCCCTAGGGAGGTCCCTCTTTCTTTTGCTCATGAATTTTTTTTAATTGGGAAAATTATATGAAATAAGCTTTATATGGGCTGAGAAAATTAAGGTATCAATGCAGGAAATTCTACGTGTAATAAATAGGCAGTGACATATGAAGCCTTGGAGGACCAGGGGTTTGCAAGCTCCAGAGTGCATCAGAATCACCAGGACGGCGTGTAAAAACGCAGGCTGTTGGGTTTCCACTCCTAGAATTTCTGATTCAGTAGGACTGGGGTGGGTCTGAGAATTCATAATTCTAACAAGTCCCCAAGGGATGCTGATGCTGTCTGTGGAGGGATCGTACCTTGAGAACCATTGTTTCCAAACCACACGGTCATGGCTGCTTTGGAGGGTCATATTAGCCCTCGAGAAATAATCCCTTTCAGTGGCATCTTTACAGAAGTGTAATTAATGAGTCCTGATGCTCCAGTGTGAACTTAAGTACCTATCTGAATATTTTCCTGTATTTATGCAACAGACTTCGCATTTTCATTTAAACCATGTGCCACCGATAATGTTATGTTCGAGTACCCTGATTGAGACTAATACTTTCTTTTTGCTTCTAGTGGCAATTTCTGTTTGAAAAATGTCAAGTTAAGGTTGTGAGATCTGAAAAAGAGGATTTTTTAAAATTATCTGCATCAAAGTATATCAGTGGATTAAAAAAAACTGTTTTCTTCTTACTGCATTCCCAGAGTCCTTTGCAGTACTTCTGTTATAACTCTTTTCACACTGTGTTCGAATTATTGATTTACCATCTGACTTTCTCAAGGGTTCATGGGCTTCTCAAGGGCAAGACATTCTTCCAATTGAAGGAAAAAAAATGTGTAATGAGATATTTATTTTTCTGCTATTTGTCCAGTTCGTGTTAACAAACAGTGAGGAAATTGTCTATGGTTGAAGATGTCATGTGTGTGCTCATGCAGGCATGTCAGTGAGTCTCTTAAGTTTGAGAGTTTGTAGGTGTAGGGTGAAAGTGGCCAAGGGCTGGGGGCTTGTTGGTCATGGTAGGCGTGTGATTCCGTTGGGGGCACACTGTGTGGGACTGTGTTTTTCTGGGACTGTGTATCAAGCATGTGTCTACAGTTAGTGGGTACATTTCTCTAGAATTCATCAATGAGATTCAGTGACCATCAGTGGGCGGCTGTGTGAAGGGGGTCCCCTCCTCCCTGCCCATGTGTGTGTCCCTGGATTAGGAATGCTGTGATCTCTGTGGGTTCTCTCTGACCTGGCTGTGTGCTGTGTCCTGTGGCCTAGTGGGTCGTGTGTTCCTGTCCCTGAGTCTGCCTCCCTTTAGGGTCTCTACATCCCATGTCTCCATCCACGTCTGAAGCTCTTGGCCTCCTGGGAGGATGGGACTCTAGGTGACTGCATCCAAGTGTGTTACACTTACTTGTCTCAGTCCCTGAGTCGGGCCCTTGCAGAGCTGGGAGGGTGGGGGCTCTGTGTCGCTGAGGTCAAGGAGGCTGGCTGGGAAGTTAGCGGCTGGAGATTAGATTTCATGGGTCATGGGAAGAAAGGAGGGAGAAGGATCAGGTCTGGTCTGGGGCAGGGCCAAGCCAGGGTCCAGGGTTTCAGAATCATCATAAGAATAGTCCATAATAACTCCTATTTATTGAGCACCTACCGTGTGTTGGGCACTATACTTCATGCTTTATATATATTTATATTTCTGCTGTTATTTTATTCAATATTAATGTTAAGTATTTATATTATATTTATAAAAAAACAATTACATGGATTGTTCATGTTTATAAATATGAGTTCTAAGGTACTTCATAATATAAAGTTAATTTCTGTTATTTTCTTTTCTATTATAATATTCTATGATCCCATTGAAGGTAATAGGAAACGGAAGCTCAGAGAGGTAAGTTCATTTGCCCAAGGTTACAGTGAGCAGGTCACTTAGCAAGGTGACGGACAAAATTTGAACCCGCTCTTGTGTTCCCAGCACTTGGTGCTTAACCCTTGCCAGTGGCCTGGTCAAAATGGGGGACAGTGTCTGAGGGACCAGTAGGAAGCAGCGTTAGCTAAGTGACCATGGATAATGGCAGATTGTTGTCAGTGCTCTGTTGTGCTGGTTTACATTTATTGAGCCCTTACTGCGTGCCAGGCACCGTGCTACGGGCTTTCATAATAATAGCGATGGCAAATTCTCTGACGGCACTTATTGAGGGCCTTACTGTGAGTGCTGTTCCGGGGATTGCTCCATTCGCTCCTCATGCTAGCGTTCCAAGGTGGGTACCACTGGCGTCTCCATGAGGCCCAGCGGCGGAAGCATGTGCTCACGCTCATGGGGGAGCTGGGACTTGGTTCCAGGCAGCCTGCATCCACAGGTTGCTCCTTTAAGCCTCAAACTTTCTATTATCCTTTATAATCTTCACAACAATCCTATAGTGTAGGAAGCGATGTTACCCACTTTACAGATGAAGAAACAGAGGCCCAGGCTTGGACTCACCCACAGAGCCACAGACTTGAGCGGTTGTTGTCTGTCTGAACAGCTGGTCCACACTCTTGACCTTGCACCCGTCTGGCAGGAGTCCAGGAACTCTGAAGAGCCTCCAAAGGGCCTTAGCCAGGTTCCCAGGTGCCCAGGCCCTGTCCCGCTCTGAGATCCCAGCCTCCCTCTCCTTCCTGTGCTGCTCCCTAATTTTTCTTTTGGCTTGTCATTGTATATTACAAGAATTGTCTGTTTTTCCCCAGACTAGGTTTTGTGTGTGTGTGTGTGTGTGTGTGTGTGTGTGTGTGTGTTGTGTTTGCTATACAGAAGTTTTAAAGTTTTATGCATTTCAATAGATCCTCTTTATTTTATAGATCCAAGATTTTCAACCTTGTGGGAAATCTCCTGGCTCCTAGGGTGCGGTGGTGAGGGGTGGTGACCTGCTCTTCCCTCTCCCTCCCGCTCCTAGACTTACCCAGTGAGGGTTGGTGGGGAGGGCGTTTGGTCACTTCTTGTCAGTTTGTAATCACTCTTTGTATACTACAGCTACTTTCCCTGAGCCTTTTGTACATTGCTTTGCAATGGTTTTTAAGTGTTATGCAAATAGTTCTATCTCATATCTTACAGATTCGGGGTCCCCCACCTTCGGTTAGGCAGATCTCCTGCTCCAGAGGGGAGGAGTGAGAGAGGGCTCCTCCTTATGTCACGTGCCCCTCTCCACCAGCTCCCCTCCAGGGCCTCTCCTTATTCCCAGCCTGTCCTTTCTCAAGGTCTTGGGACCTGTCCATCCTGGAGGCCCGCCTCCCCTTCCCCTCCCTCAGCCTCTCCTTGTGTGTGGGGAGGGGGGAGGAGAGGAGGAGGAGGGAAGAAGGGGTGCTGGTGGTGGTTACACTCCCTCAATTTTTAAAAGCTCTCACTACTTATACCTATTAACTTTATGTTATCTTCTGTGCTGCAAGTGACTCATCCTCCAGTCCTGTTAAGTCCTGTTAATTGACTTCCTTCATAATGCTGTTTGCCACATAAAATCTTAGGTTGCTGAGTTTTATACAAATACGTCTATCTTGTATTTATCAGTTATGGGTTTCCAGTCTGGGCTATGAAGGTCTCCCGGCTCCCGGGGGAGGGGGCGCCCTCTCCCTCCCTCCCCAGCTCCTTATCGCACAGCTTCTCCCTTCCCACGGTCAGGCGCATAAAAGCCCTGGCGGCGCAGCCCGAAGTGTCAGCGCCACCATGTCTCCACTGTGCCCCGTGCTGCTGGCGCTGGCGCTGGCCCTGGCCGCCGTCCCTGGCATCCGAGGTGCCTGCCCCGGGGCCACGGACCTCAAGAACTCCGACGGGACGCGGACCTGCGCCAAGTTCTACGACAAGAGCGACCCCTACTATGAGAACTGCTGCAGGGGCGCGGAGCTGGCGGTGCCGCCGGGCACCGACCTGCCCTACCTGCCCTCCGACTGGACGAACGTCATCTCCTCGCTCGTGGTGGCCCAGCGCTGTGAGGTCACTGTGTGGTCCCGCCGCGGCAAGGGCGGCAAGACGCGCAAGTTCACGGCCGGCACCTACCCGCGCCTCGAAGAGTACCGCAGGGGCATCTTCGGCGACTGGTCCAACGCCATCGCCTCCATCTACTGCAGGTGCCCTCCTGCCCGCGTCTCTGAGCGCACATTCGCGTCTAGAGCTCCAAGCCCAGGGCCCAAGCCCCAGCTCCACCCCCACCCCGCCCCCCGGCCTCCGTGTTTGTCTTGACCCACACCCCCCAGCCCCTGACCCCAATAAGGAGTCCCTAGAATCAGTCCTGAGGGTTCCCTTCCTCCCCCGCACTCCCTCCCCCAAGCCCATGCCTCTTGGATCTCTCAGACCCAGGCCTAGGATTTTCATACTCAGGAGCGGACCAGATCTCCAGCTCCTCCATTCTGGGGGCACCCCCCTCCAACCTTCCCGAACCCCACCTGCCTACCCACCCCCAGCTGTACTCATCCAAGAGAGTTCAGGAATTCTGGAGTTGCCAAGCCTAGCTTGGGGGTGAGGAGCCATCAGCGCCCTCGCCTTGGAGCCCCAGAACCAGGGCCAGTCACCCACCCTCCCCCCTAGCCATCACATCCCGCGCTCCCTGACCTACTTGGTATCTCCCTGGCTCTAAGTCTGACCCTAACCTCGAGACTGCAGACCCAGGTCTAGGGACGCCCTATCTAGCCCTGTGTTCTTCACCCACCACGGCCCTCTGTATCAGCCTTAGCTCCGGAAGCCAGCTCTGGAGCCCCTGTCAAGGTTCTGGGGCTCCCAGAACTCAACTTTGGAGGCCCCTGAGCCCGCTCTGTACTCACATATTCAAGCTCACCGCCATAGCACCCTCTAAAACCACCCCACCTGCTCCTCTCCCCACAACAGTTCCAAGAGCCCCCAGCCCCAACTCCCAGGCCAGGACCCCTAGCTCCTGAAGTCAGAGCCCAGCTCCAGCCCCCCCACCTCATCTCAGGTTTCTAGAACTTCCCACACCCTGGATATCTGAGCCCTTGCCAGTCTCTGGTGATAAGTTTTGATTCTGTTTCAGGTGCTACTGATGCCTTCGAGGTCCCTCATCTCCAGCCTCCACAAAATGCTACGCCCCTCACCTGGCCTTGTCCCTGGAATCTGCTGAAGGCCCTAAGTCCCAAAAGGAGAGAGCTTTCAGTCTTTCCTGCAATACAGCCCTTGTGAACTTGTCCCTGTCTGCCATCTGCTTGTGCTTGGGACCCAAGTCCACACAGACTGGGGTGGGCTGGGGGAGAGAGCAAGGTGGTCAGGCCTGGATCAGCCCACAGCTGGGACAATGCTGTGGATGGGGACATACCATAGATTCTGTCATGGATTTAGGTGTGCACAAAGACATACTCACAAGACATGTGTGTAGCATACAATGGTACCCTGGATGATTGTTAAACACTGATATGCTGCCCACGTTTTTCAGTAGACAGCCATTCCCTGAGTGTCCCCCTGCTGTTCTGGCCTGCCAGGGACCTCCAGACTCAGGATTCTGCATGAGGCAGCAGGAGACCCTCAAGGACCCACCCCAGGCTACAGCCAGGGTCTGCTGTGGGATGCGGCCAGAGCCTAGGACATAAAGTTTGTTAAAAACTTACAACCGTCTCCTCCCCAACACATGGAGGACATTTTGTGTATTTCTGTAAATTTGAATTTGCAATCTGTTCCCACCCCCAGGGATGAGGGCCCTTGATGGAACCTGGATTTGAGAGCCCTGAAGGAGCTAGGAAGAGAAAATAGTGTCTTGGGGGAAGAAAAGTATAGGGACAGATCTGGGGGAATGATGACCCGGGAATGGAGGGAGGAGGGGAATTTGGGGAGATTCTAAGAGTTAAGAAATGTGAGAACCAGGAAGGTAGGATGCTGAGAGGCCATAAATTCAGAATGTGTGAAGAGATCAGAGGCCAAGGGAGGTGCAAAAGGTAGAGGGGTCAGAGGATCAGGATCAGAGGTGTGAGTGGGATACGAACTCGGTGAAATTCCAAGGAGCAAAGATCAGGGACATACTCAACATCCTTGGGCAGTGTATTGATTCATACAGTCAACAAGGATTTATTGAGGACCCATGTCAAGCACTGACTCAGGAAGAAGTGGCCGCTGCCCTGTTGGGCCCAGAGAGCGCAGGGAAAATGCCAAAGAGTCACACATTCGAGGTTGTGTGACAATATCAAATGAGGAGTCAAGGGTCAGGCAGGATCAAGGCACCCAGTGGCAGTAAGTGATCAGGGAGGAGCTGAGGGGTCCTGAAGGAACAGGGTGGTAGTGAGCATTGGGGAGGGCTAAGAGAGCATGGTGGTGCCAGAGGGTCAGGGAAGTGCTGATGGTCAGGGACATCTAAGGGTCAGGGACATCTAAGGGTCAGTGAGGTGCTGAGGTTGGTGTCAAGGGGTGGATAGATCAAACAAGGCGTCAGAACAGGCTCCGAGCCAGCTGGTCACTCCCTGAACTGCACAGACACAGAAGAGTCAGTCACTCTGGTCCGCCGCAGGCCACCAGGCTCCATCCGGTTCTTTGTCTTGTGCAGGAAGTGGACAAAGCGCACCCGGGGCCATACTGGCGGAATACGTGGGACACCTGTGGCAGCACCCGGGGTTAGAAAGAAGTCCTTATTAGGAACCTACAAACCCTGTTCTCCTCCCTGCTTCCTCTGTGAAGTCTTGGGACATGAACACAAGTCTGGGCATGGTGGCTAAGGTAGGGAGTCTCACCTGGATCCAGCAGCTGGGGGGACCTTTCCTTGAGGTCCGGGGGGCCACATGGTGCTGCAATGACTGTGCGGCGGTCAGCTGCCAGGAGCCAGATGTGCAGCTCATAGACACATATGTCCAGCCGGCTGTCTTCAAACCTGGGGGCGAGGCCAGGCCTTTAGCTGCCAGTGCAGCCCAAACATCGCGACCCCAAACTCTGACCCCAATTGCCACTCAAGACACACTCACTGGCACCCTCTCCATGCACTTGGGCTGAGTGGTGCTGGCAACACTGCAGTGATCAAGACAGCCCGTGCCCTGCCCTCATGGGATCCACAGTCCAGTGGGGGGAGACAGACTTGTCACCCGGCAGCGACAGTCAAGAATGGTCAGGGCCGGATGGGGAAAGTCTGGGGCACTGTAGCATACTGCAGCTGGCACAGCTGGGGGGTGACAGGGAAGGCTTCCTGGTGGAGCCGTGGATAAGGATAAGGAGGAATTTGTCTGAGGACAGAGAGCGAGAAGCATCTAAGGAGGAAGAAACAGCCTTGGGCCCGCACGTCTCAAAGACTGGACATGTCAGAGAGAAGGAGCTGCAGAGGTGGGCAGGGCTGGCACCTGGAGTGGCAGGAGGGTCCTGACGGGAAGCTCAGACCAAAGGGGAGCATAGAGAGAGGCCTGCTTTTTGGGGAGCCCCTGCGTGCGACCTGTTGGGGCAGAAGCACATACCAGTCCATGACTGTGATGTCCGGCTGCTGGTCATCAAGCAGCTCCTCCCACAGGCCCTCGGCCAGCAGATCCACACACTGCTGCTTCACCGTCCAGCTGCGAGAGAGGGCACAGGGGTGTGGGCTCTGGGGCCTGCTGCCATCCTTGGGCATCTCCCCGGGGGGCCTGACCTCGGGGAGCGGGAGACCCTGATCAAAGCACCCTCACATCGAGGGTGCCCACATGCGGGCACTGAGCACTCACTCAGCGCCTTACAGGGTCAGCTCCCACCATGCCCTCAGAGGGGGCTCCATTCAGAACCCCATGTTGCACGTGGGGAAACTGAGGCTCAAGAAGGCAAGTGACTTGCCCGAGGTCAAGCAGCAAAGGAGTGGCAGAACTGAGATCCCAGCCCGGGGCGGGCGTGCTTCTGAGCCCCTGAGTTACACCATCTTGCCCGCTGTGCAGAAGCAGGGCTTGGTCTCATCTACGCAGATGGAGGCTTGGGGGACTGTCCCCCTCCCAAAGAAAGAGGTTTAGACGAGGAACAATAATAGCTGCTATTTATTGAACACCTACTATGTGCAAGCCAGACTTGGCCAGGCCCTGTGCTGTGTTTTTTATGAGCATTCTCTCTGATAACTAACCCAGAGCAGGAAACTGAGGACCAGAGAGGCAAAGTCGGTTTCTCCTGGGTCTCACAGCCAGGAAGGCTGGAGGAGGGAAGCCGACGCAGGCCACACAGGCCCTAACCACTCACCTGAGGTCGTGCGGGAGCTTCTCAGTCCTAATGTACCACCCACGGAAGTTCCCTGCCAGGTGGAAGAGGTTAGAACGCGGGGCGCATTCGCCAGGCCCGCCTCCTCCCCTGGGGTCTAGCCACCAAGCACTCACCCAGAGCCTCCAGGGGCCGCTGCGTGGGACCAGTAGGGGGTGCTGGCTCATAAATGTTGATGCCTGAAATGGGCACGTGTTGGAGCCTCAAGGTGACCCAGTCTACACCCTCCCGTCCCTTACCTGGCCGCCCCCCCCCCCGCCCCTCTTCTGGAAGGGCAGGAATCTGTGCCCTACCTGCCAGGCCAGACCGGCCCGGCGCGGATGAGTGAGTCAGGGCCCAGGCAGAGCCCTGAGAAAGTCCTGGGGAAAAGGGACAATGCCCGGGTGGGGGATGGCGCTTCCGGTGAGACAAGATCAGAGACAAAGAGAAGCGCCAAGAGAAAGAGACTTAGACATAGGCAGAGAGACAGAGAGAGAGAGAGAGAGAGAGAGAGAGAGAGAGAGAGAGAGAGAGAGCGCGAGCGCTAGCGCGAGAGAAGAGCTCCAGGTGAGGCGGAGACACAGGACGGAGAACCGTAGAGACAGGGATGCTGCGTGGGACAACGAGAGACGCGGGAGGCAGAGGCGCCAAGAGGCAGAAACAAAGAGGCAGAGGCAGAAACAGATGAGAGACAAGGAAACAGGCGGAAAGGAAGCCACGGCCTGCGTGCGGGCTCCCGGGGGAAGGGGAACAGAGCCTGAGGCGGCCGCGCCGCCCGCACCTCTCTCGGGTTGGGCGAGCGCAGCAGGTTGCGGTAGAGCGGCCGTCGCAGGAAGAGCAGCTTCCAGGTGAGGCTCGGCGGCAGCTGCAGGTCCCCGCCGCGCGGCCCCCATTCCTCCAGCAGCAGCTGCCGGGCGTGGGCCTCGGACGGCTGCTCCGGCGCGGGGAGCCGGGGGCTCTCGGGGCTGCGGGCGCCGGCGGCGACGGCGGTGGGGGCGGCGACCGCGGCTCCTGCGGGCTGGGGGCTCCTGGGCCCCGTCTCGCCGCCCAGCGCGTGTGGCTCCTGCACGTCCTCCATCCGTCGCGTCGGGTCGACTGTCCCAGTTCCTCCACAGGACCTGGGTTAACTGGGGGCAAGAGGGGGCGGGCCGTTCCAGCTGGCATTTAAGGGAGGGTGTGTTGCGGGGAGGATCTGGGCCCCCAGGACCTCCTCCTCAGACCTAGGAGTCAGGACACGGAATGTCCTCCTCCCTCGGGCTTAGGAGCCCAGGTCGTCTCCTCCAGGTGCCAGGAGTCTGGGACCTCCGATCCTCTCCTCCCCCAGCCGCTCCTCAGTTTCCCAGGCCTCCTGCCCCAGTTTCCCCGGGCCAGCCAAGGACCCAGGCCCTCCGCCCGGGAGAGGGGTGTGGCAGATGAGCTAATGCAAGGGCTCCCTGCTCTCTAATCAGGCCCATCTACCTCGTTAAGATCTGGCCTGGCAGGATTAAGAGGTTAATTAATGAAGACCCCCTCCGCAGCAGAGGGGGTGAGGGTAGAGGGAGGAAGTTCTGCTTCTCCTACTTCCTCCTCTGCCCTCACCTGGGACACACCCTTGGGGCCCTGACATTTCCTGTTCTAGAAACCAAGGTAAGGGGTGAAGGGCAGAAAGAGACCCAGAGTCTGAGATGAGGAGTCACAGAGATGGGGGACCCCGAGAAGACATTGAGGTAGCAGCTCAGAGGGAAGCAGCAATCCCACCTGGGTTTTTCAGGTGCCTGTGACCCCTTCCTGGGGCTGGGGCAGGTGACACAGCCTGCCAAAGCCTCTCTCAGAGGTCATGGGGAGTTTGGAGCGAGGGGTGGGGCAGTGGTGGGGGCAGGAGATTGGGTGCGGAGGAAGTGGGGTGGGGGGAAACCTGTAAAGCCAGATGCCCACGGCCACATCCTGCCCATGCCACCCCACACCTGGTCCAGGTAAGCACAGGCGCAGAGTTCCACAGAGATTACAGAACGTTTTCTGCCTGCTAGGCACTTGTCTAAGCGTTTACAAGTTCACTTTATCCTCTAAGACGATAAGGAAGGAGGTGCTGCTATTGTAAAGGTGACAGCAAACGGATGCTGCTGCGCTCTAGCCCCTGCCTCGTCTGCACGCCCATCCTGTGTGAAGAGCCGTGATTATCCCATTTCACAGATGAGGAAACAGACGCTGCCCTCACAGGCTGGTCCCTTACTGCCCCAGATAACCCCATGGGCTTCCACGGGCGCTTCCTGCCCCAGATTCATGGAGAGACGTGAGCTGTGGACACTGGGAGCTGAGCTCACACCCCAGTGATGATGCTCATGTAATTAAGGGCTGCCTGTGTGCCAGGCATTGTCCAAAGTTCTTTAGGTGGGGTACTTAATTCAGTCTCCACATCCTCCCTAGGAAATAGATATCGTTATACTGATTTTGCAGATGAAGAAACTGAGGCACAGAGAAGACTAGTGACTCACCAAAGGTTGCACAGCTGGTAGTGGCGAGTTGGATACACAGAGCCTTGGTGAGATACACAGGGACATGGATTCAGCTCACCCCCAGGGAGAAACACTGGCTCACGCAGAAGCAGTCAGGAGATAATGGTCATATTTATTGTCTGTCTTTAACTCACTGAACCTCCCAACACTCCAGGAGATGGGAACTGATAATAGTACCTCCATTCACAGATCAAGAGAGGTGAAGTGACCCATCCTGAGAAATCTGGGATTAGCCAGGGTCCTGGGGAATGGGGAGGACCCATGGGAAGGAACAACCAACTAATGCATACCAGAGCCTAGGCCCCCTGCGCCTGGAAGTCCCCAGAGATTCCCAGACAAACATTCACAGAGCCCACGACACACACGATTATTCGCACAACCAGAGACACTCCTCCAGCCACCACAAGCGCAAAATCCCACACCTGTTTCTGGCCACCTGCCCACCTATCCTCACTGGAGGAAGAGGAGAAGGACGGAGAAGGGGCAAAGCCACAGCAGGAGTGTGGTGAGTGGAGTCAGAGCTGTTCCATGTCAGAATCCAGGGCAGGGAGTGGCCAGGAACCAAAGACCTAAAATAAGGGCAGGGAGAGTCCGAAGGATGGAAATCCACACCCCTCCTTTGCCTTCCTCCAGCCTGCCATGGTTTCCACATCACCATCTCAAGGTGCAGCCATGGGGGTCTTCACCAACCCTGGAGGGGTCACTTCACCTCCTTGCTTTTGATCTATGAATGGAGGTGCTGTTACCCAACCTCTCGGTCTCCCACTTAAACCACCCATGGCTCCAAGTGCCCTCAGGAAAAAGTCCCAGCTCTTTGGCTGACATTCGAGGCCCTGGATTTCTGGTCCCAGCCTCTAGGACTTGTTCTCTCCCATCTCAGGGATTTTGCTCATGAAGTACTTTCTGCCTAGAATGTCTGCCCTCTCACCATGTCCCTATACTCAGAGGTTCCCAAACTTTAGGGCACATCAGATTCACCCAGGGAGCTTATTTAAAATGTATATTTTTTCAAGGCCCTCTCCCGGGAGTCCAATTCAGTTCCTCGGGCCCCCAGGATCTAAAATTTAAGAAGCACCCCACCTCGTGTTCCTACTATGAGAGACATGTTTTACCTCAGTTTGAGGGATCCAGGAACACGACCACATACTGCAAAGCCAAGTGGCTTTCACATTAGATCTCAAACTCCACCTTCCAAGTGGTAAAAGGTCCCAGTGTGGTGACTTGACTTCCAAAAAGCTATTTTCTAAACAGGCCAAGGCCTGGGTGACCAATATGGCACCCTTCCCCAAGAGCCATCCTTCACCTGTCATGACATGTTAAAAAGCAGGAGTATGTCCACCCTGGTGACTCCCGGAGACCCTGCCCCACCTGACTCTTGCATTGCAAGAGGCAGTTTTATGGCTAGGCAACCAGCCCCACCCTGAGATCTCAGCAGGGAGTCACTTTCAGTGGTGGCAACTAGTATTTCTTGAACAAATCTGGGGGTGGGGAGGTGCTGTGGGCCCAAGGTGGGCTGCTGCTGGCCTCAGTGTGATCTGAGACTTTTCGACAGTAACCACAGGCTCAGCGCTGGCACTAACCTGAGATTTGCCCCACCCTGGTGACTCCCTGGGACCCCGTCTCACCCAGCTCATAGACAACCCAAGGCTCAGCTGCTGGACCTCAAAACTTGGAGGCTTTGGGTTTGGCTGAGCTATCCCAGGTCCAGTACTGGTGGCAAAGCCTTGCTTCACAACTGGCCTCTCCCATGTGCCTCCAGGTCCAGCACAGGCAGCAACCAAGTGCAGATAGTTTACAGTTCCTACCAGGTGACCCCAGGAGGTCATGTGGGAGCCGCTCTCAAGGGGCCCAGAACCAACACCTGGGGCCAGGCTTCAGACCACAACGGAGCACCACCTGATTAGTCCCACAAGTGGCACACCCAAAGGATGGTCTCAACAGGCACATGAGCCCGCTGAGGGGAATCCTACTCCATGAGGTCAGTCCTTACACAGCAGCTCATGCTGTGGGTGTGGCCAGTCCTCACAGCCAGTCAGCCTAAGAGTCAATCCCACCCACTGATGTGCCAACAGCAATCAAGTCTCAATTACAACAAGAGGGCACACACAACCCACACAAAGCACACTCTAGGAGCACCCAGAACAGTGATCAAGGAGGCTGTGCCACTGGGCCACACAGGCACCTACTACATAAGGCCACTTGGCTAAGATGAGAGACATAGCAGACTCACCTAATACATAGAAACAAAACAGAGAAGCAGCCAAAATTAGTAAACAAAGAAATGTGTCCCCCAAAAAAAGAACAGAAGAGAAGTCCAGAAAAGAACTAAATGAAATGGAGGCAAGCAATCTACCAGATAGAGTTTAAAACACTGGCGATAAGGATGATCAATGAACTTAGGGGAAGAATAGATGATCTCAGTGAGAACTTCGTCAAAGAGCATAAAATAAGACATAGAAACCATAAAAAAGAACCAGTCAGAAAGTAAAGAATACAATAACTGAACTGAAAATACACTAGAAGGAATCAACAGTAGATTAGATGAAGCAGAATCAAATCAGTAATGTGGAAGACAAAGTAGCAAAAAACACCCAATCAAAACAGCAACAAGAAAAAAGAATACAAAAAAAAAAAAAAAGAGGATTGTTTAATGGATCTCTGGGACAACATTAGGCATGACAACATTTGCATCATAGGGATACCAGAAGGAGAAGAGAGAGAACAAGAGATTGAGACTCTATTTGAAGAAATAATGACTGAAAACTTCCCTAACCTGGTGAAGAAAATAGATGTACGAGTCTAGGAAAAACAGAGAATCCCAAACAAGATGAACCCAAACAGGCCCACACCAAGACACAGCATCATTAAAATGCCAAAAGTTGAAGACAAAAGGAAAAATCCTAAATGCAGCAAGAGAAAAGCAGTTTGATACCTACAAAGAAGCTCGGATAAGACTGCCAGCTGATATCTCAACTTTACAGACCAGAAGGTTTGACATGAAATATTCAAATGATAAAAAGCAAGGACCTAATCAAGACTACTCACCAGCAAAGCTATGAATTGAAATTAAAGGTGAGATAAAGAGCTCCCCAGACAGGAAAAGCTAAAGGAATTTATCACCACCAAGCCAATATTACAAGAAATATTAAAGGAGAAGAAGGAGGAGGAGGAGAGGAGGAGAGGAGAGGAGGAGGAGGAGGAGGAGGAAGGAGGAGGAGGAGGAGAAAAATATATATGAATAATAAAATGGCAATAACTTTGTACCTATCAATACTTACTTTAAATGTAAATAGATTAAATATTCTAATCAAAAGACATAGGGTAGCTGAATGAATAAGAAAACAAGAACTATATATATATCCTGTCTATAAGGACTCACTGCAAATAGAAAGACACACAGATTGAAAGTAAAGGAATGGAAAAAGATATTTGTGCAAATGGAAATTAAAAAACCCAGGGTAACAATACTTATATCAGACAAAATAGACTTTAAAACAAAGACTGTAATAAGAGACAAAGAAGGACATTACATAATGATAATGGGATCAATCCAACAAGAGATTATAACCTAGTAAACACTTATGCACCCAATAATGGAGTACCTAAATATATAAAGCAAATATTGACTGACATAGTAATACAGAGAGGTCACTAGTAACAATATAGTAGGGGACTTTAGCACTCCATTGACACTGATGCACGGATCTTCCAGACAGAAAATCAAGAAAGAAACAGTGGCCTTAAATGACACTAGAACAAATGGATTTAACTGATATTTTTAGAGCATTTCACCCTAAAGCAGCAGAATATACAATTCTTCTCAAGTGCACATGGAACATTTTCCAAGATAGACCATGTTAGGACACAAAACAAGCCTCAGTAAATTTAAAAAGATTGAAATAATAGCAAACGTCTTCTCCAACCACAATGGTATGAAACTAGAAATCAGCTACAAGAAGAAAACTGAAAAACACACAAAACACTTGGAGGCTAAATAACATGCTACTAAACAATGAATGGGTTATCAGTGAGATCCAGGAAGAAATCAAAAGTACCTTGAGACAAATGAAAGTGAAAACACGATGATCCAAAATCTATGGGACACAGCGAGAACAGTCCTAAGAGGAAAATTCGTAGCAATACGGGCCTACCTCAAGAAACAAGAAAAATCTCAGATAAACAGTTTAATCTTAAAGAAGTAGAAAAAGAACAGCAACAAAACCCAAAGCAAGTAGAAGGACAGAAATAATAAAAATCCGAGTGGAAATAAATGAAATAGAGTCTTAAAAAAAAAAAAAGTACAAAAGATCGATGAAACCAAGAGCTGGTTCTTTGAAAAAGAAACAAAATTAATAAACCTTTAATCAGACTCATAAAGAAGAAAGAGAGAGGAGGACCCAAATAAACAAAATCAGAAATGAGAGAGACGTGACAACTGACTCCATAGAAATACAAAAAGTTATTTAAAAAATACTATGAGCAATTGTAGACCAACAAATTGAACAATATAGGAGAAATGGAAAACTTCTTAGAAACATACAATCTTCCAAGACTGAGTCACAAAACAAACAAACAACAACAACAAAATAGAAAATCTGAACCAATCGATTACTACTAAAAAATCGAATCAGTAATCAAAAAATTTCTCACAAACAAAAGCCCTGGACTAGATGGCTCACAGGTGAATTTTACCAAACATTTGGAGAAGAATTAACACCAATTCTTCTCAAACTATTCCAAAAAAATGCAAGGAGAAATGTTCACAAGCTCATTTTACAAGGTCACCATTACCCTGATTCCAAAAACCAAATAAAGACACTACATAAAGAAGGAGTGTGGGGGGGGGGGGAGGCAGGGAGAGGGAGAAGGAGGAGAAGGAGAGAGAAAATTATAGCCAATATCCCTGATGAACACAGATGCGAAAATCCTCAAAAAAATATTAGCAAATCAAATTCAGCAATACAATGAAAATATCATACATCCTGATTAAGTTGGATTTATTTCTAGGATGCAATCTTGGATCAATATCTACAAATCAATTAATGTGATACACCACATCAACAAGTAGAAAGATAAAAATCATATGATCATATTAATAGATGCAAAAAAAAAGTGTTTAACAAAATCCAGCATCGATTTACAATAAAAATTCTCAGTAAAGTGGAATGGAGGGAACAGAGCTCAGCATAATAAAGGCCATATATGACAAATTCACTGCCAACATCGTAGTCAATGGAAGAAACCTAAAAGTGTTTTTCATGAGATCAGGAACAAGACAAAGATGTCCACTTTCACCACTTTTAGTCAACACAGTGTTGGAAGTCCTTGCCACAGCAGTCAGACAAAAAAAAGAAAAGAAAGAAAAGAAAGAAAGAAAGAAAGAGCATCCAAATTGAAAAGAAAAGAAGAAAAACTGTCATTATTTGCAGATGACATGATACTATAAGTAGAGAACCCTAAAGATTCCACCAAAAAGCTGTTAGAACTGATAAATTCACTAGAGTAGCAGAATACAAAATTAATATTCAGAAATCGGTTGCATTTTATACACTAATAATGAAACATCAGAAAGAGAAATTAAGAAAACAATTCCATTTACAATTGCATCCAAAAAAATACCTAGGAATAAATTTAATGAAGGAGTAAAAGACCTGTTCTAGGAAAATTACAAGTCATTGAAGAAAAAAGTTGAAGAAGATACAAATAAATGGAAGCCTATACCATGCTCATGGATAAGAAGAACTAACATTGCTAAAATGTCCAGACTACCCAAAGCAATCTATAGAGTCAACACAATCTCTATCAAAATACTGATGGGATTTTTCACAAAGCTAGAATAATCAAAAAATTTATATAAAAACCGTAAAAGAAGAAGAAGAACAAAGTTGGAGGTATCTTTTTACCTGATATCAAACTATACTACAAAACACTCAAAACAGCATGGTGCCGGCATAAAAACAGACACATACATCAATGAAACAGAGTAGAGAGCTTGTAAATAAACCCATGCCTGTATGGTCATTTAATCTATGACAAAGGAGCAAGGATATACAATTGAGTAAAGACAGTCTATTCAATAAATGATGTTGGGAAAATTGGACAGATACATGCAAAAAAGTGAAACTGGACCATCTTATTATACCATACACAAGAATAAACTCAAAATGGATTAAAGAGTTAAACATAAGGCCCCAAACCATAAAACTCCTAGAAGAAAACAGGCAATAAAACTCTCTGACATTGCTCTTAGTAATATTTTTTTTTTCTTGACATATTTTCTTAGGGAAGGGAAACAGAAGAAAAAAAACGAAATAGGACTACATCGAACAAAGAAGATTTTGCACAGCAAAGGAAACTATCAACAAAACAAAAAGACAACCGACTGATTGGGAGAAGATATTTGCCAATGATACATCTGATAAGGGGTTAATATCCAAAATTCATAAACACTCATACATCTCAAAAAGCAAACAATCCAATTGAAAAATGGGCAGAGGATTTGAATAGGAATTTCTCCAAAGAGGGCAAACAGATGGCAATAGACATATAAAAGATGTTCGACACTAATCATCAGAGAAATGCAGATATGTCACCTCACACATGTCTGAGTAGCTATCATCAATAAATCAAAAACCAGTGTTGGCGACGATGTGGAGAAAAGGGAACCCTTGTGCACTATCGGTGGGATCCCAAATTGGTGTAGCCACTATGGAAATAGTTTAGAGGTGTCTCAAAAAATATAAAATAGAACTATCCTGTGATCCAGCAATTTCACTTATGGATATTTATCTGAAGGAAAACCAAAACGTTAATTCGAAAAGATATATGTACCCCTATGTTCACTGCAGGACTATTTACAATAGCCAATATATGGAAGCAAACTAAGTGCCATCGATAGACAATTGGATAAAAAAGAGTTGGTGCATATATACAATGGAATATTACTCAGCCATAAAAAATATCATTTGCAATGACATGAGTGGACCTGGAGGGTATTATGCTTAGTGAAATAAATCAAACAGAGAAAGACAAATACCATATGGTTTCACTTACATGTGGTCCCAAAGAACAAAATAAATGAACAAACAAAACAGAAATAGGCTCATAGATACAGAGAACAAATGGGTGATTGCCGATGAGGGGGTTTGGGGGGGCTGGATGGAAAAGGTGAAGCGATTAAGAAATACAAATTGGCAGTTACAAGATAGACACGGGAATATAGTTAATAATATTGTAATAACTATGCATAGTGCCAGGTGGATACTAGACTAATCGGGGGATCACTTTGAAATTATATAAATGCCTAACCACTATGCTGTACACCTGAAACATATAAAATAATATTGAATGTCATCTCTAATTGAAAAGTAAAAAGAAATAAAATAAAAGCATGAGCAGTGCTGAGACTACGTTGGGAAACGATTTGACAGTTTCATTATAAAACCGACTATCCTGCCCTACAGCCTGGGGATCCCACTCCTAAGATTCAGCCCCAAGATGGGAAAAAGATATGTCCCCACAAAGACCCGCACACAACGCTTTCTCATAACACAGCTGGCCCTTCGATAACATGGGATTGAAATATGAGGGTCCACTTACATGTGGATTTTTTCCCAACAAACAGTAGAAGTGCTATTTTCTCTTTCTTAAGATTTTCTTAATAATGGTTGCTTTTTCTTTACAATTTATTGTAAAGTAAACTTTACAATAAAGCTTACTGTATTGTAAGAATATAGTATATAATGCATATCGATCAAAAATATGTGGTAATTGACTACGTTATCGGTAAGGCTTCTGGTCGGTCAACAGCAAGCTGTTAGCAGCTAAGTTTTAGTGGATTTTCAACCACATGAGGGATCAGCACCCCTCACCCCTGCGTTGTTCAAGAGCCAACTGTAGCTTCAAATCAACTCACGTGTCCATCAACAGATGAAGGTGGCCACGCTCCATCCAGGCCATGGAATAGTCTGAGTAAGAAAAAGCCCTGGGCTATTGCAACACGCAACACGTAGGTGAAACGAAAATCATCACGCAGAGTGATGAAGGCCAGGCCAAAAGAAAGCACATACTATGTGATTCCATTTCTACCAAATTCTAGAAAAAGCAGCAGTAATCGAATCAGAGAGCATGTCAGAGGTAGCCTGGGCTAGGGGACAAAACTGCAAAGAGGCATGGAATAGACTTCTCAGGGAATGTTCTGTCTTAGTTCCGGTGTAGGCATTTGTCAAAACTCATCAGACTATACATTTTAAATGGGTGCATTTTATTGTATGTAAATAATAGCTTGATAAGAAGCAAAACAAAAGACTACAGCAAGTGTCTACATACTGATAAGGAAATGTCTACAAATAGCGAGTGAAAATAGTAAGCTGTAGAACGGTGGGCCTCATGTGCTACCATTTATATAAGAAAAAAATATATAGCAAATATTTGTCAGGCTTCTCTGAAGGAAGCCTTTCGACCTCTTATTCTTTCAAAAGATACCTTATTAAGCATCCACAGTGGCTAAGCCCTGTGCTTTGGTGGTACAATTGGGAAAGTACAGACAGACTCCTGTCCCCGTGGGTCTTCTGGACTTGAGGGGGCGGGATGGGCTTCGACAAGTCAGTGAGCAACTAGTTAATGGACAAACAGGGCTAAGAGCTTCGAAGGTGAAGAATAGGCTGTGATGATGGAGAGGAGGAACCTATTTTAACTGGGATGGTCAGGGAGGGCTTCTGGAGGTGACATGTGAGCAGAGTCTTGAAGAAGGCTAAGGAGCGATCTGTGTACAGGGCCAGCGGAAGAGCATGTCCGGGCAGGGGGACCGCAAGTGCAAAAGCCCTGAGCTGTGTTTGGGGCACAGCAGGGGCGCTGGTGTGGCTGGAGAGGAGGGAGGGAAGTGGGGATGAGGTCAGAGAGAGATTAGGGCAGCTGCGTCAGATTTGTCTAAGTGTGACAATTTTCAAGTGAAACTATGGGGACGGTTTCAGCTGGGAAATGAGTAGACATAACTGATCTCTGACTGAGTGAAGGCACATGAGGGTGGACAGGCCCAGGAGGGTGGCGTGGCTGGCAGAGGACAGGTTCAGGATCTCTTTTGGAGACAGAGAGGCGTGATTGGCCTCGAGGGTTTGAGCAATGGGCAGAAGGTGGCACCTTTCACTAAGAGAAGATGGAGGCCAGGACAGATGGGGGAGGGGCAGGACATGCAGCATTCCATCTGTGATGCCAGGAGGGGTCGGGGCTGAGGCACAGACCTGGGAGGCATCTCCATGCGGACAGCTGCCGAGCTGGGTGAGGAAATCCAGACCACCGCAGGAAAGCGAGCGTCACAAAAAAGCGAGCAGTGATCTTTTTGCTGGAGGAGGGTCTTGCCTTTCTATCGGTAAAACACACAACATCTAGGAAGCGCAATAAAGCGAAGCGCAATTTTTAAACAATGAAGGGCAGGATGTGGTTCCATAGTGTAGCAGGTAGCAGATCTGCTTTACATGCAGAAGGTCCTGGGTTCGCGCCCCAGTGGAGCCACGGTCCATGGTCTACCGCCATGCCACCCTGAACAAGCCCGATGTCTGATCTCGGAAGCTAAGCAGGGTCGGGCCTGGTTAGTACTTGGATGGGAGACCACCTAGGAAGACAAGTGCTGTAGGCATAAATTTAAAAAAAGAAAGAAGAAGAAGGGCAAGAAAATGAAGCATGCCTGTAATAGCGGTTATGGATTGCTTGCTGCGTGTCAGGCACTGTCCTTTGTGCTTTGTGTATGAAAAAGTGAGCCTCTAAGGAAGTCTTATCATTAAACCCACTTTACAGATGTAGAAGCTGAGCCACAGAGGGCTGAAGTGACTTGCTCAAGGTCACCCAGCCAGGAAGGGGCAGATCTGGGATTTGAACCCCGGCAGTCTAGCCCCAGAGTCTGCACCCCTAGGGAGGGTGGCCCAGGTAGGGGTCCGAGCTCCTCATGCTAGTATCTGACTTCCAAGATGATCCTTCCCACTAGCCACCTGGCCACGACTCTCCTCTCCTTGAACCCTTCACAGCTCGCCAGAGGCCTCAAATCAGATTCTAGTTTGCAGCTCAATTTCTAAGTCATTGAGTTGGTCCTGATCCACCTCAGCACTGCTCCATCCTCTCTTTATGTTGCGGAGACTCCAAATCCCATTCACAAGAAGATTCAGAGCTCTGGGGAAGAAGACAGGTGAAGCTGGTGCCAGGCGCCATGCCAGGTCCAAATCCCATTCACAAGAAGATTCAGAGCTCTGGGGAAGAAGACAGGTGAAGCTGGTGCCAGGCGCCATGCAGGGAGGTTGGTGGGCTCTGTCGCCAGTCACACGTGGGAAGTCCGGCTGGGGGGTCATTGCTCTGCCTTCCCCATCAGACAGTGTATTAGTTTCCTGTGCCTGCCACAACAAATTAGCACAAAGTTGGTGGCTTAAAACGACAGAAATTTATTCTCAGATCTGGAAGTCGAAAGTCTGAAATCAAGTGCTGACAGGGACGCACTGTCTCTGGATCCTCTAGAGGAGGATCCTTCTTTGCCTCTCCCAGCTTCCGGTGGCTGCTGGTACTTGTTGGCTTGTGGCCGCATTACTCTAATCTCTGCCTCCATGGTCCCACCACCTCCTCTTCACTCTCAAATTTCCTTCTGCTTCACCTTATAAAGGCAGTTGTCATTGAATTTAGGGCCCACTGGGTAATCCAGGAGGACCTCTCCATCTCAAGGTCCCCGACCTAATTATAACTACTGAGGCCCGTTTTACATATGAGGTTCTGGGGGTTTGGATGTAGACATATCTTTTCAGGGACCACCGTCTAATCCACAGAACGGGGATCCCGCAGAGGCGGAAGCAAAGCCTGGGAGGCAGGAGAGCCTGCCTGGCTCAGTGGTTCTCAAATCTGACCGCATGTCAGAACCCCCTGGAGGCCTTGTTAACCACGGACTGCTGAGCTCCACACCACCGCTCCCACTCCGTTTCTGACGTGGTGGTTCGGGGGTGGGACCGGGGAGGTGATGTTGATGCTGCCCATCCGGGATCCCTCACTAAGAACCACTGTCCCGGTGGGTAAGAGCATAGCGCTGCCTGAGCAACAGTCCTCGCCCCGGTCTTGTGAGTCCTTGGGCAAAAGACTTCCTTTTCCATCCACAAAACAGGGCTTCTCCCCGCAGGGCTGCTTGAGGTGGCCCGCACTCTCCCCTGCACTTGTGGTGTCCCATAGGTTTGTCGGTCCTTGACCTACAAATTCCTTCTGCCTCAGGCCCTTTGCACATCCTGCCCCTTCTGCCTGCAAGCCTTCCACTCCGTGCTTCCGAGGCTGCTTTCCCTCCGTTCAAATGCCACCTATGTGTAAGGCACACACCCTTCTGGCTTTTTTCTACCCAACAATGTATCTCGGTGACTTTTCCCTGTTGGAACATCAACAATAATCTGGGGCCGACCTCTGCTATACCCTATTGCCACACCCTGTTCTTTCTTGAACTTAGTATGATTTATAAATATCTATGAGTACTTGATATGAATACCTATGTTCACTTGGTCATGAACCATGAACTGTGTCACCCCTAGAGAATGTCAGCCTCACCAGGGCAGGGCCTTGGGTGGGTTTGTTTATCATGTGTCCCCAGCTCAGGGCTGACACAGACTGGTTGCTCTCGGCTGAGCAGGGAGGACAAGAAGGTGGGGCCAGGACAGGAGGACAAGCCTCTGGCCAGCCAAAGCCAGTCTAGCACACCCGAGTCTAGCTCTCACCATTCCTGCTGCAAAGTCAGCGTCACCCACCAGGAGCATCAGCTGGACCCACGGCCCACACCCGCTGATATTATAGAGAAAAGAGGACGGCCTCTGGGGCCTGGAGGAGCAGACGGTGGGCTCTCTGCGTCGCGAGGGGCTGAGGGCAGGAGAAAGGTGGGCTCGGTTGGGCGTGGCCTCCCCCAGTATAAAGCACAGGGGTGGGGAGTGGGGATGCTGTGAACCAGCTTCACCCTGCAGGGGGCGACAGAGAGGCAGGAATGAGCTGGGGTAGAAGGAGAGAGAAGGAGAGGAGGAGGAAGGGAGACAAAGAGACTTGAGACCGAGAGACAAAGAGAAAGAGAAGTAGAGAGACCTAGAGAGGCTGAAGCAGAGACAGAGACTTACAGAGATTGGAGTGCGGTTGACTGGAGCACAGGAAGGATCCAGAGGGTCAGCGATACCCAGAAAGCATTACCTGGGCAGAGGGCAGGCGGGTCATGTGGCAGCTGGGTGGGGCGGAGGGGGGTGAGGCGTAGGCGTCCAGAGAAAGGTGCCCACGTGCGGAATGTAAAGCGCATGCCCATCTGCGGGGCGCTGATTACTACAGCCGGCCATCGCCGGCGCCTGACCGACATCGCCAGGGTCGTTCGGTAAATCACGGTTATGATAAATCATGTTTCACATCCTCCAGGGAATAGTACCAGCTTTTTATGTACCAGCTGGGACCAACCACCAAGATACAATGTTAGGCAGAAAAGAGCAGGCGAAGAAGGAGGTGTCCATTATGCTAACATTACTGCAAAGTAGGATGAACTGTGTACGCACGTGGGTGTTTCCCGGTTCGTGCAAGCAGTTCAGGAAGGAAACGCAAGAAAATGTTCCGGTCACTGCCCCTGGGGAGAAGGCGGAGAGGCCCGGAATGGGGAGCGAGGGAGGTGGACTTTGCAATCTCCCCTCTTGGAATCTTGTACAATTTGTGCCGTGTACTTGGGTTACCTGTTCAAATGCTAAATAGGATTACGTGATAGAATAAAAGAGAGAGAGAGAGAGAGAGAGAGAGAGAGAGAGAGAGAGAGAGAGAGAGAGAGAGAGAGAGATAAAGGAATAGGAAAGAAGTGAGGAAGAAAGGGAGAGTTTACCTGTTTAATCCAGTGGGCCCCAAACTTCTATTGATGCCTCTGGTCTTCCCCACAAAGGCTCTGAGCTGTCCCCCACTCTCTAAACCAAAAACCAGGACCCTATTTGCTATTTCATCTCATCTCCCAAACCCAACACCTCTCAGCCTTGTTTTCTACGCAATCAGCCATGCCTCTCCCAGAGTCCCCTTTTTGGGCCTGGCCCTAGTGGAGTTGACTGGCCACCCTAGAAGACAGGCTGACGCTTTTCTGTTTAGCCGTGTGGTCCCTCAGCTGCAGGACGTGGAGACAACCCTGCCTGGGTCTTCAGGAAGCTGGGGCATGGTGATCATGTGCAGACTCCCAGGCCAAGTGCCCGGGGTTCAAACCCAACCTCTACCCCTTTCTTGTGGCGTGACCAGGTTGGTGACTTCCGTGCTTCTGTTCCTCAGTCTTCCAGCTATAAGATGGGACAAGGAAGGTGCCTCCTCTGAGGGCTGTTAGGGGATTGCATTTGTTTCCTGTGGCTGTCATAAGGAACTGCCACAAGCTTGGTAGCTTAAAACAGTAGAAATGTATCTTCTCACAGTTCTGGAAGCCAAAGTCTGAAATCAAGTGTCATCAGGGACATGGTTCCCCCAAAGCCTGTGGGAGAACCCTTCTTGGCCGCTCCCAGCTTCAGGGTTGCTTGGCTCATGGCCACATCACTCCAATCTCTGCCTTGTCGTTATCACAAGGCCTTCTCCTCTGGGTGTCTCAGATCTCCATCTGCTTTTCTAAGGACACTTGTCACTGGATTTAAGCACTCCTCCCCTCCTCCCCCCCAAGAAACCATAATGAGCTCAAGATCCTTAACTTAATCACATCTGTAAAGATCCTTCTTCTAAATAAGGTCACGTTCACAGGTTCCCCAGGGACATAAATTTGGTGGGGTGGGACACCATTCAACCCACTACAGGGTTACAGAGGTTGAACTAGGAGCTCAGCAAAGGCCTGGACACAGTAAAATGTTGATGAAAGTTCACTTTACCTTGATTTTGCTCAGCCCACACAACGTTTTGAGTGAGTTGCCTACCTTTAAGATTTGAGAGCTTTCACATGAAAATGGGATTTCTCAAGAAAAACCAAAACATTCGGCATCGTGGGGCCAAATTCCCACCAGGCCACAGTGGCCTGAGAAGTGACTGCCCTTCAAAAAGGTGTGCCTTTGCCTTTCCCAGTTCCTGTGTCACCTGCCTGGCCCCAGGGGCATCGGAGTTTGAGCCGCCCGGACCACAACTGTCCTGCTGATTGTTGCAGTGCCACTGAGGGACGCGGGACTTCAGGCCTGGCCCTCCTAGGCCAGATGACCCTGGGCAGGGCCTTCCCCCAATAGACCTCAGTCTCCACATCCGGGAAATGGAGGGAGGTGCACAATGAGTCCACAGACCCTCCTCGGTGAGCGGCGGGGTACTGGCAGGAGGCGGGCATGATGTTTGAGGTAGACAATGATGTACTATGGCAGACAAACTGTCTTTCTCTCGTTCTCAGTCCTAGCTGCGTGTTAGAATCACCTGGATAATTCTCCTTTAAACACTCATGACCAGGCCCCAATCCACGCCTAAGGAGATTGCTCTTTGCTTATAGAGCAGAGCTTTAGCATGGTCTTCAAGACCTTTATTCCTCCCAAGAACTCTCTCATTCACTCATTCATCACCTTTATCCCCCTCCCTCTCCACTGGGAACTGCTCTAATGTGTAAATGGGTCTCTTTTTCAGGTCTTGCAAAATGAGAACAGTTTTACATCCATAATTTGTAGTTTAAACACCTGGCCTGGGATTATAGCTCTTAATTTTACTCTTTCCATCACTGGTTTGGCTCCCACTCCCCGCAGGCACACCTGGTCCCTGGCACCTGCCACCTGCCGGCTGCACAGGAGCGACCCCTCTGTGTATCACTCGCTCCCCTGGGGTGGGCGCCCAGGCTGCCTCCAGCTCCTCACTCATAAATCCTGCTACAACAAACATCCTCACCCTCGTTGCCACACGACTTCATTCTTTGGGAGCTCATCCGGGAGCAGAATTATTGGGGAGATACATATGTGCGATACAGTTGACCCTTGAACAATGTGGCAGTTAGGGCTGCCAACACCCCAATTCCTGCACAGTTGAAAATCCATGTGTAACTTTTAACTCCCTCCAAATTTAAGTTGTCCCTTGGTGTCCACGAGGAATTGTATACCCTTGAAGATACCAAAATCCATGGATCCACAGTGTACACGTCTATGCATTCAGTCTGCCCTCGGTGTCCATGAACTCCCAACCATGGATCGAAAACAGTACAAGTATTTATTGACAAAAATCCATGTATAAATGGACCTGTATGGTTCAAACCTGCACTGTTCAAGGGTCAGGTTGTTAAGGATGAAACATGTTCAAATGTCCAGCTTCTGCTTCTATAATCTGCTTGCTTGTTTGATGTGGTTTTAGGCTTCATAAGCTGCCTTCTCTGGAAGCTCAGGACTGATCTCTAACCCTGCGTGGTAGAGTCAGTCGCCGGCTGGCTAATAAAGGCTCACAATTCATTTCAATTGGCTCCGTGGGTCTTAGATTTGATCGCACCACAACAAGGTGTACTTTACTTGACTAAGCCAGACTTTCTAAATTTTGTCAGATTCACACTGTTAAAATGGCATCTTTTTGGAATTTGCCCTTCTTGATTACTGAGTTTGAGCAACTGTGCACACCTTTGTTGGCCTTTTGGGCTTTTTTTCTTCTGTGAGTTGTCTATTTATATCCTCTGCCCATTTTTGCTAGGGTTGCTTTTTCTTGTTAAAAATATATCTTATCAGTGTTAGACTTTGCAGATATTTTCTCCCGTTCTGAAACCTGTTATATCTGCCAGTCTCCTTCCTTGAACACATTTTCTACATAATCAAAATTATTTTTCTTCATAATTTTTTTCCTTTGGAGTTTTGTTTAAGAAGTCCTTCTCTGCTTCTAGGTCACTGAATATTTTCCTCTATCAACTTTATAGTTTACCTTTCACAGTGATGTTTAATCCAAGAGAAAAACTGTCCAATAAAACCGAAATAACGGGAGGTTTCATATCTATACTAATTGGCAGCTGCTGGCCAAAAGTGGCAACGGAGCATGTGAAATATGGCTAGTGTAACTGAAGGACTGATTCTGAATTTATTTCATTTTAAAATTAAATAGCCACGTGTGGCTACTGGCTACTGTCTTGGACAGATCTAGGGTTCCCTTTCGTTGTATTAGGTACGAATTCAGTTTTTTCTCTATAAAATGAACCCATTTCCCCAACACTATTTATTATGAAACAATCCCCCCCCATTGATTTGTGGGGACCATCTTTATCATATATTAAGCTCCTGCATACACTGGGTCGGCCACTGGGTTCTCTGGGGTGAAGCCCAGCAAATTTAATTAACAGCTGAGTGAAACAGCACAATCATGTGTAGTAGTAGAATTTTTAGCGGAGCACAGCCCCCAAATAGACTCAATTCTCAAACTCCATTGTTCTGTGTGGTCAGATGACCAAGCTCTGGCCAATGAGGCAATGGTGTAACCACAGGAGTCCTGTCCTTAAAGGGGAGTGCCCTCTTCTCCTCCTCCTTAAGTTGGTGGCAGTGCCCTTGGGCCACGCGGGAGGAGGCCATCTCTTAGGGTGGAAGAGCGGCAGATGGAAGGAGGCGGGACCCGGCCTGGGCGGGGCCAAGTGCCACACTCCTTGACCAATCGCAGACCTCCCAAACTCCAGCGCGCCGCAGAAGCCCTGGAGGGCTTGTTACAATGCAGGTTGCCAGGCCCCACCGAGAGTCTGACTCACCTGGGGTGAGACCAGGGAATTTCATTTCCAGAAAGTTCCCAGGGATGCTGCCAAGCCAGGACCCACGCTTTGAAAGCCACTGTTCTGTTTAAATCTGACCTTCAGGCGTCCCTGACTCCGCTCCAGAGCCTTTACTGCAGCCGAGTTAACACTTACTCCTTGTGAAGCATCAATTCTGGTCGGTAACATCTGGACAGTGAGACCCCTGCGCCACATCACGGCTGAGGCAGATGTCTGTGGCTCCACCGCACTTGGCCTTCTGGGTGTTTCCTTGCTCACTGAGGCGGAAGCCTGAAAAACCACCTGTAGGACACCCTTGCCAGCTGGGATTGGTAAAGTCCTGCTAGAAGGAGACTCGGAATGTGAGCAGAGGGCCGGAAGCTGTCCTGAGCCATTTAACTTCAGGACCACTGAGTCTTCTTATTCCTCCAGCCCATCCATGGCTTGTCTTTAGTGACTACTGGCTGAGTTACTGGCCCTCTGTGGCTCTTCCAGCCTTCCTGCAGCAGCAGGAAGAGGAGGCGGGGGACCTCGGGGAGGCGCTCCCCATGCCTCCCAAAGCTATTCCTTAAAACTGCAGTGATGGGGCAAGTGGCGTCGAGGTGTCTGAGCAGACCACTCCACCTGGACAGTGGCACCTCCAGGTGCCCAGTGGGATCAGTGCATGTGGGTTGTGCAAGCAGTGGCTGCCACATTGTTCTTCACCGTCTTCATGTTTTGGGGATCACAGCATTCCAGCTTCCTAAAATGAGTCTTGTAGGTTATCTATCTTTTTCTATTTTCTGGAACAATTTGTATAAGGTTGGAATTACTTGATCCTTCAAAGTTTGGTAGAACTCATTTGTAAAAGCATTCAAGATAAAAGTTTTTTTCTTCTTTTTAAATACACGTGTCTGGGTAATTTTGGTCTTGTTTCCTATTTCTCCTTACTCCAATTCTGGCATATTTTTTTCCCAGATACATTCATACATAGCAACTGTCGCTTATGCTGGTTATGTGTAACTCTCTGTGATTACCGACCTAGATCATGCATGGACTTGATCAGGCTGCCACAGAAACAGCACCCCAATCCTTGGGGGAAGCTTGGAGCCTATGGAACTGTGCTGTGGGGCAGTCACATGACAGTGGAGAACAGGAGGTGTGGACTGAGCCAGAATCTCTCCATCCTCACCCACAAATCAGGCTGAGGAGGCCTGGAGGGCTCTGGAGAGGGGGCTCACTCCTCACAGTCCAGCTGTCCCCAGAAGCTGTTGCTGCCTCTGATCCCTCTCAGGGTGCTGGGAAGGACATGCATAGTCAAAGCCCAGCACTGGCCCAGAGTGATCAGTGCCCAGAATGCGGAAGCTGCACTGCCACCTCAAATGTCAGCTGGATTCCTTCCTCCCTTCGTTAGTACCCAGGCTTAGCCCCCTGGAGTCTTGGCCTAGAGGATGGACCTGACTGTTGGAGCATCTCTGAAGCTGGCAGCTGCAGGCCCATCCGCCTTAGCCCAGTTCCCAAAAGTCCATCTGCCTGTTGACCAATTTACTAATGTCAACTCATTGGGGATCAGTTCCTACCTGCCTGACACACTCAAGACAAAACCTTTTAAACAAGTTTCCAGAAATCACAGATTCAGTAAATCGGTCATCATGACCCATGGACTTGCAAACTGGCTCCTTCCAGGCCTGAGGGCCGGCTGGTCGGGCGTGCTCATTGTGAGTGAGTGTGGTGGGGTGAGGGGAGTGGGGAGAGGTACCAGCTGTTTTGACCTGGGACTCCTCTCCCACTCAGACATGGCCGTGCCCCAAGCTGCGCTGGAATCCTGGGGTTGCCAGGCACCCTCTCCCCAACCTCTTACCCCTGGATGGCCTGGTCAGGGAAGGGCCTCTACACACACCACACACAAAACGAGAAAATGTTTTAATTGTAAAACTAACTTGAAGTGGGGGGAGGGCAGGGCTGCACCGAGGGGGCAGGAACCTGATTCTTCAAGCAGTGGTTCTGTCCCCCGTGTCACCCCACAGGACAGGGACCATTTCTCCCCAGGTGGGGGCAGGGGCTAGAGTGTTATAAAATGACAATATAAATAGACTTCTAGAAAAGAAGAGGCTGTCCAGGTGCAGTAGTCGTTTTCTGCAAAGGCTGGGGTGAGAGGGAAGCCCTGCCCCCATCTCCCCATCCAACCACAGAAAGGGGTGCGGGGCTAAGGGAAAGGCCACGCTTCAGACATTCATGATCGACCCCCACCATGGCTCAGGGGGAGAGGGGGCTGTATGTCAGGCAAGGTCCGAGACACCACTCGCAGGCTGGAGGACAGGAGCTGGACCTTCCGACGTGAGCACACGCCATGTACACACTCACACACACTCACACACACTCACACACACCCCCCTTTCATAGTGTTCTCTCCACCCCCAGCGGCCCCCGCTGCAGCTTCCAGTGATGGGAGGGCCGCCTGTCCTTCTCGGAGACAGGGGAACACAAGGAGGGCCTGTCCCAGGGGGCGGGGGGCCCTGGGAGCTTCACTCGCTTCCACGAGTCCCTGTGTTTTCAGTCACAAAACCAGAACTGGAGTTCAGTAGTAGGGTCCCACACACCGACCCTGCCACACGGAGTGTCTCCCAGGCTGGGCGGAGCTGGGGCCGGCCCCCGGTTGGCCTCTGGCAGGGCAGGGGTGACCCAAGGGGCTCTTTGGTTCAGGGACAGGGTGCCAGCTTCATCTCGTGCGGTTCTGGCGCATGAGGGGCACAATGCTGGCGGGCGGGCCCGCTTTGGCCAGGAATGGGTGCTTCAGCAGCTCGGCCGCCGTGGCCCGCTGTGCCGGGTCCCGCACCAGCAGGCGGTCCAGGAAGCCCTTCAGGGACGGTGACACCTGTGGGAGAGGGCAAGGGGGGTGTTCTGGCTTGGCTCTGAGTGCCAGATCCTCTGCTCACTTGCGGTGGTGGGGCCCCAGGCTCCTCCTCCTCCTGTCACACAGCTGGTGCCTACTGCCCAGGGCAGGAGCATAAAGGCGCCAGCTGTCTAGGGCTTGGGCCCAGGGGCTCATGTCCTCCCTACTTTTGAGGTTTGGTGAGGAGCTGGCAGCAGCTGGGCCCTGGAGGCACCCCTTTCTCACCAAGAGGAAGGCCCCCTTTTGGGCCTCACTACGTTGTGCGCCTTCGGCCAGGCCAGCCTAGCACCACCTCTGTGGAATGCCAAGGGCACAGGGGACCCACATTGAAACAAACACTCAAGGCCTAAGGGGAAGGGGGGTGGGTCCGGCACCCAGGAAATACCACCCCAGGAGCTGGCGATGCCCCAGTTCTGTCCGCACCCACTCGCAGGCTGGGGGACAGGAGCTGGGGTGAGAGGCCAGGTGGCGCCCAGCCTCACACCACCCGCCTGCTGGGAGGTGCCCACCTTGTGCAGGTTCTTTAGTCGGGGTGGCAGATTGTCCCGAATCATCTTCATGGCTTTGAGGGGTGGCTCATTGAAGTAGGGGGGCTCCCCATCCACCATCTCAATCACCATCACCCCCAGAGACCAGATGTCCACCTGCAGGCGGGGAAGATATGCAGGGCAGAGCTGTGTGGGATGGGGGAGCCTGGGGAGGGATGGCCCCAGTCCTGCCTTTGCTGCTTTGCTCTCTGAGTCCCTGGGCTCAGAACACCCTCTCTGACCCCACATGCCCTTCACGCAGGGAGCCCTCTGAGGGGTTCTGCCCACTCGGTCTCCATCCCGTTTTGCTAACCACCTGAGTCTCCTCGCAGGAACCTCTTCTCCTCAATCTCGGGGGTGGGGCGTCCCTGACCAGGCTGCCAATCCAGCATCATCAGGACAGTAATCAGGTCGGGAACAGGCATGTAACTCAAACTGGGCCAATCAGAGTCAACCTGAGACTGTAACCCAAATATCCTGGAAAACAGCATGCCCATAGGCAGGGAGATGAGTCCCAGAGTTGCCAGGGTCATCTCTGCTGTCACCAGGGGAAAATCAGGGCGCAGAGGAACAGAGCACGTAGACGGCCAAGCCTGAAGCCTGTCACCCCATTAACTTCACAGTTTTGGGGGCTCACAGCTTTCATGTTCTGCTAAATCCATTTCATCTGGGTTTGTTACTCACAGGCAGTCCTGACTGAGATGTTCCCTCAGAATCTCGCACCAGTGTCCCTCCCACGGTGACCCCATGATGTGTTTCCCAGGGCGCCTGTCTCATGGCATGGCACTGGGCCAAGTCTTGCTGACTATGGAGGAAACTTCATGGCTACAGAGACCAGCTCGAAGGCCTCAGGGCCACGCAGCTGGTGGCAGTGAGTGGTGCAGGGAAGGGCAGGCAACAGAGAGGGGTGGGAACTATAGCCAAGCCGAAGGCACCTGCCTTTCCTAAAGCAGTGCGGCCCTTTGGTGCTTCTATGCAGCCAAACCTCTTGGTTTTCTTACAGAGAATGACAATTTGGGTTTTTATGTGAGATTCTCTTTTTTAAATGTTTGCAAAAGTATCTTCAGACAACACCAGCCAAGAGCTGGCCAATCTGTGACCCCTGCACCAGGCTAGGATGTGACACCTCCACCTGACATTCTGTCTTCACTGCCAAGCACTGGGACTGGCTGAGAACCAGCACCCAAATAGGAGCAAACAAATGAACGCATGCACGTATGCATGCCTACCTTTTCTCCCCCAAAATGGATCCTGGTGACCCATTCCCCAGACTGAGCTCCATCTCACCCCAGACGGTCACAGCCTAAACCAGTGCTGACAGTGAAGCGGGACCACCGGCCGCCTCTGGCTCACCTCTGGCCCGTAGGGAAGGCGGGAGATGAGCTCTGGGGCCATCCAGTAGGGCGTGCCGACCAGTGACTTCCTCCGTGGCACCTCCTTGCTGACCTGGGCGCAGAACCCGAAGTCGGACAGCTTCACCTGGGGCAGGGCACAGGCAGCAGGGTCAGAGGAGCTGGCGCGGGGAGGGTGAGCGGAGGCGTCGCCCCGTTTAACTCCTTGGCCTCAGACGTGCTGCGTCTCCACAATGCAGGCCAGAGGTTAGAGCTGGACCATGGGGAGCTCTGCTACCTCCTGGCAGGGGCCCCTCAGGTGTGTCACTGCCCCAAGAGAACAACAACCACATCTGCCTTCCTGACAGGGTCTGCCCTGGGGCTGGGGGTAAGTGGCCGAGTCCTGCAGGTGCCAAGGCTGGGTGGGGATGAGACCAGGGCCAGCGCCCAAAGCCCACACCCTGGGCACCATGAGCCTCATTCATGGACCTCAAATTCAGAACTTCAGTCCAGAAGACAGGAGATAGGACTGGGGTCCACGGACCACCACAGGTGCTCTGCTGGCAACAATTCTTTGTGGAGGGAGCAGCATGTGGCTGAGCCATGCCGGCCACCGAATGCATCCCCGTCTCTGGGCGCACGGTGAGACTACGGTTCCTAGCATCCTATGCTGATGGCGGAGCCCCCACCAGCCTGGGACCCCAATGTCTGTGTGAACAGAGCCCCTCACTGACCCAGACCCCTGACTCTGGACTGCTGCATGAAGAACAGATACGCTGACTGGCCCTGATCCCCTGAATTGGGGTCAGAGCAGAGGGGGAGCTCGGGAGGGGCGGGGGAAGCTGGCCTGTCCTCACCCTGCCGTCGTGGGTCAGCAGGATGGAGTCGCTCTTGATGTCGCGATGGATGACGCCCTGGGCGTGCAGCACAGACAAGGCCTGCAGCACGGCCAGACACACGGCGGCGATCTGCTCCTCGTTCATCCTGCAAGGCAAGGGGAAGCAGCTGGGGCTGGCAGGGCCCTGCCCCAAGGACTGCGGGGAAACGGCTCCTCTCTGCGAGTCTGAGGGGGACGAAGCCCCACCATAGGTGTCTGTGGGGACACGACCCTGCTGGCTCTGAGACATGGCTCCACCCCAAAGGGTCTGGAGGGGACTTAGTCGTATCATGGGAGCGGTCTGAGGGACCCCGCTCCACCCCAGAGAACCCAGGGAGACAGCAGGCTGGGTGCCAGGGGCTACCTGGTGTGGGTGACGATGTCAGTGAGGGCGCCTCCCTCCAGGAACTCCATCACCACCCAGAGCTCGTCGCCCACCAGGTAGCTGTTGTACATCTCCACCACGTTCTCGTGCTGGTAGTCCCGCATGATCACCACCTGGGGCGGGAGGCTGTGTCACGCACAGTACGGGGAGGGCCACCGGCCCAATTTGGACCCGGCCGCCAGCTGCTCCTGCCTCACTCTCAGGCCCAGGCTTGGGTGCTCCCACACTGCAGGCCCAGTTCCACCTGTCACTCTTGTTTACTGGAGTCACCCACTGCCAAAGCCAACAGACCTCGAAGGCAGCTTGAGGCCAAAGCTTCTATTCTGGAGGTGCTCTCTACCCCATGTACACGCCACGTTTCTGATCCCCATCTGTGACCAGTCCTGAGCTGGTCTCTGAGTGGCCCTGAAAACCAGCCTGGTGTTGGGGGACGAAGGTGGGAAAAAAAACACCTAAGCACAGGTTGAGATCAGGAAAAGTAGATATCAGCCAAGGTTAGAATAAAAGGTGGCAAAGGGGTGGGTGGGCGGGGAGGACCTGGGGCCAGAAGGCCTAGCCAGGTACAGCCGGGGGGAGGCAGGCAATGCATGCTCACAGGGCCATGTTAAACAGGAACTCATGGTGCAGCTGGAGCATGTCATGTTGGGGGCCAACAGGCAGGTTATGGGACATAGTTAAGTACTGAGTGCCTCCTGCATCAGAGTCCGAGGGCTGCTCCCACACACAGCCCTCTCGGGAAGGAGCCAAGCGTCGGCCTTTGTAACAAGCTCCCTGGCAAAAAGGCCACCAAGAGCCAAAGTCTGAAGCTGGACAGAATCTAGAACCTAGGTGAGGGCAACCTCAAACACTTTGCAAAGGGGCCAGGCCTTTATCCTTTGGGCACCAGGGATGCTGCAAAGGTCAGGAAACAGGGTGGGGGGTGCAGTTGACAGGCTGCTGTGTGGGGAATACCAAGGGGGCACTGAGGAGGTGGCCAGGGCAGGATCCGGGGAAGAGGACAGCGCTGGTCCAGGGCTCTGGCTTGGGGGACAGGGTTAGTGGGGACTCTCTAAGACAGGGAACCGGAGGAGGAGGGATTTAGGGGAGATACTTGGGGCCAGTTTGAGACTTAGTGGGTGTGAAGAGCCTGGAAGACACTCAGAGGGCGGGGTTTAGTGGGCCCAGGGGGCTTGGAGCTGGGGCTCGGGGACAGGCCAGGGATAGGACAGAGACATGGCTGTGGGTGTGTGGGGACAGAGGAGACAGCCTGGGGCGGGGTGAGGAGTGAGGAGAGGATGTGCTTCGGGCTGGGAAGCCTAGCCCTGAAGCCCGTCCTCCAGCCCCCACCCCCACCTAAGCCTCAGTGGCGCTGGGCGGGGAGCACCAGGAGGAAGGCGAGGGCGGGCCGCAAGGCGGGGGGCCCACCTCATTGAACAGAAGCTCTCGCCTCTGCTGCTTGCGCAGGTCCATCTTCTTCACGGCCACCAGCCGGCCAGAGCTTCGTACGGTGGCAATACACACGACACCTGTGGAGCCCTCGCCGATCTTGATGAAGTTGTCCAGGTAGGAGCGGGGGTCACCGGGGTCCACCACCAGCTGCAGGGCAGCCCGGAACTGCTCGTGGGACACGCGCTGGGGTTCCCGTTGTGGCGACCGGGGGCCAGGGGGCCCAGGGGCAGGGGCCGGCGGCAGGGTGGCGACGGTACGGGTTGCAGGGGCCAGCTGGGGCTCGGAAGCGTGGGGGCCCAGCACGCCAGGGCTGGGGGTGCCGCAGGCTCGGGCAGGAGGCCGGGAAGAGGAGGACTGGGAGACAGCCAGGCCCCCCACTGATGGCCCATTGGGGGCCGTGTTGTGCGGCTCCCCCTGAAACAGAAGAGAGAGGAAGCTGTCAGTGGAGGGGCCGGGGGCCAGCTCTACGCTCCTGAGCAGGAGGGGCCCGGCGGTGGCACAGACACATGGTGGTCAGGATGGAGATGGACAGAGGGCTGGGCACAGGCTGACGGTGGTGGGTGGGCATGGGGAAAGCTCTGGGCAGGGAACGGTGGGGCCCTGGGGCAGGGGGGGATGGTTACCTGGGTGCCCCGGGACGGGTGATCCGTATCAGCCCGCGGGTACGTGTTAAAGGGCCGGCCGGCTGCCACTTTCGCCCCACTGGCCAGACCAGCAGGCTGGGGAGTGCTGACGTCAGGCCCGGAGAGGGGGCGCTTGTCCCGGGAGGACTCCTGGGGCCCTCCTGAGCCCTCCCTGGAAGACTTGGCTCTCTTCTCCGGCCCTACCCGCTGCCGGTCACCACTGCTGCCACCTGCCTCACCGCGACCGGTGACCCGGCCTTGGCTGCCCGCCTTTTCTGGGCCCCCTCTGGCCATGGCAGCCTGCTCCCCGGGCGCCCCGTTTTCCTGGCGAGCACGGGCAGGTGGCGGCGGGCTGCCTCTCCGCAGGGAGTTGGAGCGTGTCACCGACATGTGCTCGAGCTCATCCAGCAGCAGTGTGAGGGCCCCGTCCTTGGCGCCTTTGCTGCCCCGCACGATGGTCTGGGGTCCAGGGCAATGGCAGGGCGGGGGCCGGACAAGGAGGAGGGACACAGGACATGTATCCAACACACACAAACAGGACAACACAACACACAGAGACAAGACAGAGACGAATGAAGAAATGCCATGGGCGATGATGGGGCTGGCAGGGGGCCAGCACTAGGAGGCCCCGCAGCCCCTCCCCGGCACCTAGATGCCAGTGGCCGGAGTGACCTCCCCTCGTCAGGCTGTCGCCTCCCCCGCCCCCAGCCCCGCCCCAAGAAGCACCCTCCAGTTCTCCTGCTCTCTGGCTGAGGGAGGTTCTGGCCCTGTGGGGTGGGGGGAGGAGGGCAGAGGCCACATCACCCCCATGAGGGGCCCTGACGAGCTAATTACAGGATGCTGGGGCCAGGGCACAGCTCAGTGCTTCCTCCCCTGCAGTCTGCTGGGCCGTTAACCCTGAAATTGTGTTCCCTCTCCTGAGGCCACGGTGGGATACAGGGACAGGCAGAAAGGTCTGGACCCTACATAGGGGCAACAGTGCCCCAGGAATGGATGGCAATGAGAATGCCCAGGGGGCTTCGCAGAGTGCAAAGCACATCCTGAATCCCCCAGCTCACCCTCCACACCTGCCACCTTGTTCCAGGTCATGGGCACCTCTTCCCTTGAGTGCTGAATCACAGCCTCCAGGGTTCCCCCGCCCCCCATTAGCTCCAGGTACACAGGCCTCCTCACTGCTCCTCAAACACGCAGGCAGCTCCCACCTCAGGGCCTCTGCGCTGGCTCTACGCTCCACCTGGAACATCTTCCCCCAAGTATGCTGGGCTCCCTCGTCTCCTTCAGGTTTTTGTTGGACACGGCTTCTCAGAGGGAAGCTCCTGCTGAGCACCTGTCTAAAATGCCAGCTCCTAACACGCCCTATGCCCCTTCCCCACTATCTTTTTCTTTTGAGCACCTAAAACGAGCACCTAAAGCATATGTGCAGCTGTCCGTCGCCTGCTCCCACAGTGCAACGTGCGTGAGGGCGGCGACTGGGTCTTCCTGTCTGTTTCTGCTCTTGCTAAATCTCAGCAGCTAGAACAGTGTCTGGTATGCAGAAGGTGCTCAATAAAGATTTGATGAACCACTGAGTGAGTGAGAGGGCTGGGTGGAGGATTTGGGAAGCAGAGAATATGACCCCGCCACTGGCACCCAGGGTCATGGGCCTGGGGCTGCCAGGTACTGTGAAACTGGGCAGAAAACAATGACCCCACAAAACCTACTGGTCACCTGTGGGGCTTGCCTGCCTCTCCTAGGCCTTGGCTGCCCAGAGGTCCGGTGTAGCACCTGGTCAGAGTCTGTTGTCAGAAGTCCCTGGGGGTTGGGGGAGGACCGGGGAAAACTGGGCAGCAATACAAGTGCCCACAGGGGCCCCACGACAGTGCTCATCTGGTGGCACCTTTGTGTGAATTAAGACTAGGTGCCCCTTCCACCTGGTGAACACGGCCCCAAGCAGGGCCCATGGCTGGCAGGCAGAGCAGGGGCTGGGTTTTAGGAGGTGCCCCAATGAGGGCATGACCAGCACACAAGCAGCCACGGGGCCAGGCAGGGGATGAAACCAAGGTGGCCTGGGTAGGGCCTGTGGTTTGGAGGAGCCAGTGTCCTGCCTGCAGAGACAGCTGCCAACCAGCTCCAGACAACTAGTCAAGCCAGAAATAGATACTTGGATGTGAGGTCTTTCACATGTTTAAGCAGTGGCAAAAATTGTGAAACATTCAGAAGCACCCTGCATGGGACACACGAACACCGCAGTGGGCCGCCAGATTGAGGCCCTGGTGGAGAGGTCTGCACCGTGTCTGCAGCCACCTCGCTGCCCCCTCCCCCAGGCAGGGGTGGGCACCAGGAGAGGATGAGTCAGCCGCAGGCCTGGCCCCAGGCCTGGCCCCAGGCGCTGAGCCTGCTTACCGGCACACCCACCACCTCCACCCCTCACAACAGCCCGGCTGCGTTCCCCTGGCTGGTGGCCCTTCCTGCTCCCACTGCCCTTGGGATAAAGTCCGCGCTCCCAGGCTGGCTTCACTGGCCAGGCGTGGCACCGGCCCACGGAGGGGTGGGGGGCGACCGCACCGCAGGCTGCACCTGGGCACCTGGACCGGGTCACGGGGATGGGCTTAAGAGCGCGGGCCCTGGAAGAGACCGGGTCCAAAGCCCAGCTCTGCCCCTTCGCTCGAGATGGCAGAAAAAAAACAGTGCCAAAGGCAAACCTCCAGTGCGGCGGGCAGCCACCTCCACTGAAAGCCCCGCGGCCCCAATGCCCGCCTCGGGGCTCCTCCTCCTCCTCGGCCCGCAGCGCTCCTCCGAGAAGCGGGCCTGGACTCCGGCCCGGGTCAGGCACCTCCTCTGGGCTTCCTCAGCCCAGCCCTGACCACCTGGGGGTAGGTCTGTTCCCCCAAATGCCATGGGAACTCTGTGAAGTGGCACTGGGGGCAGGAGGCTCCAGGAGAACCCGATTTAGAGGCTGTTGCTGGGGGACTGTCGGAGGGACAAGGTAGCTGTGGGGTTCTCAGGGCTGGGGTCAGGAGGTGGCGGTGGGTGTCGGCATACCTTGGGGGCCCCGGGCTGGATGGAGGTGATGTAGGCGGGGTCAACGAGGGGTTTGGGTCGGCGCGCTGACTCCTCAATCAGGCTCTGCCACTGGCGGGGCAGCCCCGTGAACTTCTGCTCATGCTGGTCGAAGCCCGTGTGCACGCGGTGCTCAAAGTTGGATGGCGCCGAGATCTCTACCCGCTTCTTCTTCTTCCCAAACATGGTGTCGTGGCTCTCGGCGCAGGGCGCAGACTTGGGCTCCTGTGGCAGGCCTGCAGGAGGAGGCCTTCACCAGAACCTGCCCGTTTCTCCTCACTCCTCCAGCCCGGCCCTGGTCCTGCACATCGTCATCCCCTCCTCGGTCTCCCCACTCCCTCCACAGTCTGTCCCTATATGTATTCCAAGGGACACCATGACCTCCCGAGTCAGGTCACATCCCTCCCCTGCTGAGAGCTGTCCTGAGGCTCTATCTCACCTGGGAAAAGCCAAGTCCTCCCCATGGCCCACCCACACGACCTCCCCCCCCCCCCCCCCGTCACCTCTCTGCTCTCATCTTCCCCTCGCTCACACTGACCTCAGGGCCTCTGCACTGGCTGTTCCTTTCATGGACCACTCCTCCCCCGTATCCACACATGGCTCCCTCCCTCCCCGCCTTCAGGTCTCAGGGTCCTTGGTGAGTCTCTTCTTGACCACCCCAGGTAAAATAGCCCCCACACCCTACTACCCTTCCCTCACATCATTTCCCAGCACACTTAGCTTCTGGGAATTCTCCTGTTCAGTCTCATGTTTACTAGTTTAGCATCCGCAGTCCTTATCACTAGCATATCAATGCCACAGGCCAAGTCTCATCTGCCCGGTCTCCCCACATCCCACCCGATGCCCAGCATAGCACCAGGCACGGAGTGACGGGTTCCTAATGGCCTGGCCACAACCATCAGTTTCCCCAGCCTGGACCCTGGGCCAGGAACACCACACCCTCTGGTTACTTGTTCAAGAAATAGTTACTGAGCCGGTCCTACGCATGATGCCAAGGCAGCCTGACTGTGACACTTCACCTTACAGGGGAGGGGCCTGAGGCTCAAGGGGGGATGTCCGTTAGCAAGACCACACAGCAGGGAAAGGCCCACTTTACAACAGACACTGGCAGACAAAACAGCCTGCCTAGGGTCTGGCGTCTCCGGGCAGGTACTCAGAACAGTACTCAGGCCCACTGTAGACGCTCAGTGAAAGCTGGCTGAGTAACCAAAGGGGCCGATGGGGAGACGTGCTGACAGTGTGTCCCGCAGGGAGACCCAAGAAACCACGGGAAGGGGAGCCAGACGACCAGTGGGCAAATCTCTCTCTGAGACTTACTCTGTCTGACCTTGGGCCAGTGACTTAACCTCCCTGTGCTTTGGATCAACCCCCATTGGGCTGTTGTGAGGATTAATGAACTAATCCAAGCAGAAGCGGTACAGGACCGGGCACGGCGGGAGGCCCGGTCCAAGCTTGCTATTCTGATGGTTAGGGCAACTCCTGGCAGTGACTGAGGGAGGAGGGGACCCAGCTCCTGCTCCCCTGTCCCACACATGGGCCCTGGAGTCCACACCTGGTTTGGCACTGGCTGGGCTAGAAGTGCCCACTGGCAGGTGACGTCTCTTCTTGTAGCGTCGGGTTACTCATCTGTAAAATGGGGGAAAAAAGATCATTCACCTACTCATTCATTCATTCCCTCATTCAGTAATAACTGACTCCCTTATGCCCAGTCTTGTGCTGGTTGGTATTAGGGATACAGCAGTAATGGAGTCAGCGTCTGACAGCCCAGGGTGGTGGGACTGGGGTCAGGGAGCACCAGACCCGACCCAGAGGGATGGCAGGGTGGAAATACCCTGGGTGGGGATTTTTGTCTGGGTCACAGTTGGCTTCCCAGCGCCTGGCACCGTGCCCAGCACAGGGCTGGCCCTGAGCTCCGTAAGTTTCATGAACTATGACGACGCTTACAAGCACACTTTGGACGCAGCCCCTCCAATCCCCCCCCCCCCGCTCTCCTCCCGCGGGAGAGCTGCCCTTTCCTGTGGGAGCAGCTCTGTGAAATGAGGCCCAAGAGGCTGCCGCCCCTGCTCAGAGGAAGGACCATCAGTGAGCAGTCATGCAGGGGAACCGGTTTGGCAGGGGGAGCACAGTGGGAGGCGGGTGGGGACCCAGCAGCCAACTTGTCTCAACTGGTACAGGCCTCTTGGCCAGCAGGTGGCCACAGCCAGGTCTGGCCAGTGCTCCCCCAGCGGGCAGTCTCCCTGCAGGCTCCAGGGCCCCCAGCTACCCAGATGTGTATGGGACAGCCCTGGCCAGGAAGGAGGTCCCTTCGCCTCTGCCTCAGCCCCTTCTACAACCCTAGCTAAGCCAGAGCCCCTTCGCATCTCTCCCAACTCCAGCCCCTTGAATAATGCCCATCCCTCCCTCCCAGACTTCCGCCGCCGCCGGTGGCCCTGACCCGCTGTTCCCCCCGCACGGCTCCCTTTCAGCTCCTCTGCCCTCAGCTCTGACTTTTTAGTTCCTGCTCGTTGCTGTCCCTACACTCTCCCTTGCTCTCTTACCCCAGATCTTCACCCCAGGTCCTATCACATCCTCACTGACTTCCCAGATGTGCTTCCCTTTGCCCCAGGCAGGCCTCAATCCTCACCTTGGCCTCTCTTTTTGCTCTGCCCATCTGCCACTCCCTAGGCCAAGGCCTCTGCAGGACGAGATTAGCTACTGGACCCTTCACTAAAGCCAGGATCTGGATGGGGTGAGCAGGAGGCAGACCGGAAGACGGGGCAGCCCACCCAGAATGCTGATCCAAGCCACCTTGGCACACTGCAGCAAGCCCCACCTCCAGCCAAGGGTGACCTTACAGGGGAAGGGGGTGGAGAGGCACGCCTCCGGATATTTGCCGGGGGCCACCCCTTCCCCCTGGGCACCACATGGAGGGCAGGACAAACAGAGGAACTGACCATGTTTATAATGACCAGGCGGGAGCCCCACCCTCGGGCAGTTCCAAGCATGCCTGGCCCCTACCCCAGCCACCCCCCTCTGCCAAGTCCTCAGCTCCTGACCCTGTGGGGGCCTCAGAGGGAAGGGAAAGGAGCTGCTACTTAAAGGTGGGGGCCTGTGCCAGGAACGGGGGTGGGGGTGAGGGAGGAGCCAGTGCTGGGGTTCCCAGGCAAGCTTGGAACTGAGGAGGAGTCGGACAGCACCGGGCTGAATGCTGGCTCTGCCGCTGAGCATGGCGCCACCTCACTTTCTGTGCCTGTGGGGGGGCCAGCCAGCCCATGCTGGGAGCTCACCGTGTGGCCCTGGGCCAGCAGCTCAGCTGCTGTGCCTCCGTTTCCTCCTCTTTTAAAAGGGGGCTATGATAGTATCAGCTCCCCAGACAGCACAGGCAACTGATGGCCGGCTCCTAGGCAATGGCACACAGGAAGTGGGTCACCCTCAGAGTAGCAGCCAATACTTACTGAGCACCTACTGGGTGCCAGCCCCTCTCCTAAGCAGTCGACCCAGGGTCCCCCATTTAATCTGCACACATGACGCAGGAGGAAGAGGCCATCACAAGCCCCATGTTACAGACAAAAAAACCCCAAAGCAGAGAGAGGGCACTCCACGTGCCCTGGTCACACAGCTTGGTAGCCGTGTGGACATGGGACTCTATGCCTGTCTAACCTGGAGTCCAGGCCCACCAATTCTCAGAATTCACAGCAGCTGCCTCTTCGGAGAGTCCTGCTCAGTGCTTTGTGCCTAATCCCATCCCATCTTCACAATATCATGTGAGACAGGTACCCTCACCATCCCCAATTCACAGATGGGGACCCTGAGGCCCAGAGAGGGAGCCCCTTGTCCAGGGCACCCAGGATATGAATCCAGGATGTTGGGCACCAAAGTCCAGGCTCTTAGCTGCCTGTCTTGCTTCTGAGGGCTGCAGTGATGCTACTGCTTTGGTCATCGTCATCATTATCTCTAAGGCTTGTCCTGGCCCCTCCACTGCCCAGACTCTGCCCTTCCTTTCCTGTCTTGAACCCTTCTGGGAAGGAAGGCCCTCACCTCCTATCCAACGTGTCCCATGCCCCCAAGAGTAGAGGGAGACAGCACAAAGGGGCTCCTGACCCCCGCCACCCTGTGGTCCTCACGTGCCGTTTCCACAGCCTTTGGCACCGCGGTCCGCACTGGAAAAGATGTCGGAAAGCCGGCCCCTGCCACCGTTCTCATCCCCACTTCACAGACGTAGAGAGAGCGCTCGCGAAGGTGAAGTCCCTCTCTAGGGTCACCAAGCAGGGCTGGGCCTGGAAGACAGTCCCATCTGCTCGAGTCCATGCTTAACCCACTGCTGGTTCCCAAGACCCCTACCTGTGGCGGACAACGCTGTCACCTCTCTGCCCTCGCCTCCTCCCACACGCGCCCTTGCTCACCCTGCCCTAGCCGCGTGGGCCTGTTATTCTTCAAACCCTAGAGATGTGCCCACCCCAGGGCCTTTGTGCTGGCAGTCGTCCAGCCGCTGGAACTCTCTCCTCTCCCTCCTTCCCTCCACACACATCTGTGCTCGATGCCCGGTGCCGTCCTGCCACTCTCCACGCCCCTCTCTCTGCTTTACGTTTCCTGTCACTCTCACCATGTGCACTGTGTGTGCATGTCGTTCCTCAGTGTTGCCCCGCCCACTAGAACGTCAGCTCCACGAGGGCAGGGCCTGTCATCCATCTTGCTCCCCACTGTACCCCGATGCTTGTAACACAGTCGAGCCCAGTTGGCACTTAAGGACATTTGGTGAAGGAACAAATTAATCTGTCCCCACCACACTACTCCCCTGCTCACATGCCTCACACTCATGCAGTCTTGGGAAACTGGCAGAGAGCCCTGGGACCCGGAGGTAGAAGGTGAACCAGCAACCCCAGAGTCAGCATGGGGAAGGGAGTGTGCAGCCCACAGCCACCAGCCAGGACACAGATGCCTCTGAAGTCCAGTGTTTGATCCTGAGAATGCAGGCCTATTTTGCATCCTACTCTAAAATCCTTGTTTCAATTGGAAAAAAAAACAAAAACAAAAACAAAAAACCTTTTGACTTATTAAGCATGTTGGACAGGCAGTTTCCGACCTGTCCTAGCAAAAGCTTCAGATTTCCCAGTTACCCTGCACTGACTTGTTCCACCCTATGACCTTTCATGAGAACAAAACGGTACCCCACTCCGCCCGGCAACACCCCAAGGAAATCAGCCCGGGAGGAAGAGCAAGAGCCACTGTGTGACAAAGCTGTCTGGGTGTGTGTCGTAAAACTCATACCTCCCACCCCACCCCCAAGGCTCTGAGTATAGCTGCTCTGCAGGCAGCGGAGGGAGCAGGGAGCGCACCCGGCTGGAACGCAGGCGTCCAGGGGCAAAGCAGGGGATGCGGCTGGGGCCACGGCCATCCTCTCACATTCACCAAAATGAAACCCTAAACCAGAAAGGGAACCATGAAGCATGCGCTGTCCCCAGCCTGCACTTGGGGCTTCCACTAATGGGTCCTGCCTACCCCTGTGTCATGCTCTTTACAGCCCTGGAAGCCCTCTCCCTGTCACAGTTTACCCCCATGTCCCTAGGCTGTGCTCTGCGATGGGCAGGGGAGTCCTCGGCTTACCTTCCTGGCCCACAGCAGCCCCCTCACCGCCCCCTGTAATACCCCACATCACTCCCGCCCCCACACCTTTGCTTGGCTCTCATTGCCCACTTGCACCACCCTCTATCCAAATCTCTCTTTAGGCCTCCTGCCTTGAGCCCAGTTCCCCCAAAGAATCCTCACCAGACCCTGCTGTAAGCTTTGGAACTGACACATACTCAAGGCCCCTCCTTGGCAAACACCTACCAACCCACCAATGACTCCATGACACTCATGCGCCTACCCACCACCCAAACACCACTGCCTACGAGGGCTGATCTCTGTGAGGCCCAGGGTGGAGCTGAGAGCAGTGGCCAGAAACATCCGTGCCCCTGTAGAGCTCACATTTGAGAGGGAAGGACTGTCAATAAATGAGACAAATCAGAAAAACAGCTAGTTACGTCAGACGATAAGTGCTGAGAAGAAATATGATCAGGGATCAGGAGGGTTAGGGGAGGTTAGAATTTTCAGCGAAGTCGTCACGGAGGGCCTTGCTGAGAAGGTGACACTCGAGCAGGGACCTGAAGGGTGAGGAGAGGGGGAGCCATTAGGCATCTGAAGGAAGAGCGTCCGGCAGCGGGAATGTCCTGAGCGTGAACGTGCCTGATGGCATCAAAAAGCAGAGAGGAGGCCAGGCAGGGGGCGTAGAGACCTGGGGGCTGCGGGAGGAAGCTGGCTTTTACCTGAGTGACATGGCACGACAGGAAGATCATGAGCTGGAGAGAGATGGTGCCAGAAGCAGTTCCCTGGACCCCTCTGGCTGCAGGTAGGGCACAGACTGGGGGTGGAACAGGAGCAGAGGGACCAGCGAGGAGGAGAATGGGAAGGCCCGTGGGGAGACAAGGGTGACAGTGCCACGTGAAGGTGGTAGAGGGGAAAGGTGGGCAGGTTCCAGGACTGCTACAAAGGTCAAGACGGCAGGGCTTGACGAGGACCAGCGCCACCTGTTTTAACAGCCAGAACGAGATCTCTCTAGGGTGGGGGTCTGGTCTGGTCTTGCCTGTCGCTGTATGCCACGGTGCCGGCCCATTCTGGCACCGGGCCACCCTCTGCGGGCCATGAGCATCACCTACCATGTACATGGCTATGAGAGTGACTACTGCTGTCTCCCTGCTACGTTGGTGGCTCAGCACAAGCAGGAGCTGCATTTCAGTTGGTCACGGCCAGATGCCAGCACAAGGAACAGGTTGCCCCTCGAGGCGGCCGAGTGGGGGGAGGGGACACACACGCCACATGGACATGCTGACTCCGGCCTGGGCCAGGCGTGCAGACCAGGCCACGCTGATCCCTCGGAACAGTTCTTGGGTGGGTGGCTGGGTGGGTGGGTGCAGAGTCCTCTTCCTTCCTGTTTCCCAAACCAGGAAACAGGCTCAGAGAGGTGAAGTCACCAGCACCAGATCGCAGAAGCCCCAACTCCAACCCACAGAGAAGGCCTCGTGATGCGCCCTCAGCCTCCTGCTCCCCAGCAGCCCTTGCTCCTCTGTCTGGCTCCAGCCAAGGCCTCTGCTCCAGACAGCAGACCCCAGAGGTTTATGGGACAAGAACCAGGACAGAGACAACTCTACCAGTAATGACCAGAACCAGGACCAGAAAGGCTGCTCTGCTTAGCACAGAATCTGAAGAAGTGTTAAACAAAACTGTCCAAAGCCCCTCACCCCCACCCCACCGCCCCATTCAAACTCCCCACTGTGACTTAACACCCGCACTGCCCAGAGGGCCTTTGACCCCGGGACCTGATCTCCTCCCTTCTTTTCACTCCAACCACATGGGCCACCTCCTCTTTAGTCTTGGACACAACAAACTTATTCCAGCCTCAGGGCCTTTGCACCTACGGTTCCCCTGCCCCTAACTGCATGGCTCACCCTTTCTTGATATTCAGGTCTTTAGTGCAAATAAATCCTCCTCAGAGACACCTCCCTGACCCCCTGACAAAATGTGCACCCCTGCCTTACATTTCTCAGTGGCATTTATCACCACCTGGCAACACATACCTGTCGGCGTCAGTCCCCTCCCCAACCCCTCCCCCGGTACAGTGTCGGCTCCTGGAGAGCAGGGGCCTTTGTCCTTGCTGGATCCCTGACATCTAGAGCACGGCCTGGGCAGCCGGCAGGCACCCCGGAAATATCTGTGGAACAAAGGAGTGATGCCCTTGCCAGTGTGATGAGTCTGTACCCTGAGGAGGAACGGGGAAGGGTCCTGCGGGCAGAGGGCGGACAGGAGTCCGCAAGGCCCATCCGTCATCACCAACAGGTCTGACCTCGATGCCTGATAAGGAACTGGGGCCTGAGTCTTTAAAGAGCAAAACTGGCTATTTAGTAAATAACTAGGTGTGTGTTCCAAACACAAGAGGCACCCCTCAGGAGTCCACCCCCAGGCCCATGATGGGGAGGCCTGCCCCAGCCACGTGGCCTAGGGTGGGAATCCGAGGAAGGGGCAGCATATTCGGGTTACAGGCAAGAGGCAAAGCACACAGTGGGGAACACCACCAGAAATCTGGGAGTCCCCCCAGCAGGTGAAATCCCATAAATATACACAGTTCTAGTTCACCCTGGCCTCAGGAAGCAGGGCCTGGAGTCAGCTATTGGGGGAGGGGCAGCCCTGCTCTCTGCTCCCTGGTCTGCCCAGAGGCAGTGCCATGGCCCCAAACTGGGCCTTCTCAGACTGTGGCAGTACAAGGACTCAGCAGCCAGTGGATGGCTTAGAGCAGACTGCCAAGCTTGTGCCCCTGAGCAAGTGACTCAACTTCTCTGGGCCTCAGTGTCCTCATCTGCAAACTGGGGGGAATGACAGTCCCTATCCCCTGGAAATGTCTGGACGATCTAATAAAATGACACACACGAAGCATTTAGAACAGTGTGTGGCACCACAGTGGGGCCTCGCTACAGATTAGCTATTGTCATTATTAGTGCTTTTGTTGTTGCTGCTGTTGCTGAAAGAATAAGGAACAAGCAAACGAAAGATGAGAGTGGGCACGGTCCTCTCTGGCCAGAAAATGCGCCAGCCTCACTGTCTCTGCTAAGCCTTACCGTCTCCAGGGCTGGGATGGGGGAGAGTAACGGCTTGCCCTGTCAGATGGACAGGTCTCTCCCACTGCACCGGAAGCCTCTGAGGGACAGATGGGCCTGAGTCCATCTCAGTCACCCTGTGACCCCAGCCCTGCCAGCATAAGAGGGGCACAGCTCAAAGTGTGGCTGAATGAAGAGATGCTGTTTCCTTTACTCATCGGGGCCCAGGCGTGCTTAGGGTCCCCAGGGAGGCCAGGTGGCTCCTCTGGCAGCCGCGGGTCCGGGTACCCCTCCTCTCCTAGCCAGGCACAACAGGGCGCAGACACAAAGAGCACTGTTGGTACCCCTCACCCCCAGAGGGACCAGGGCGGGGACAAATGGGGATGAATGCCACCACAAACCCGAGTGTGGGTGAGCCCACAGGGACGGAGGAAATCAGATCAGACTTCGTTCATTCCTCTCTAAGGCAGGGCAGGAAGGAGGGAGGGCTACAGGCAGAATAGAGGCTCTGGATCCCTCCGAGGTCCTTGGAACTCAAGCCCTCCCCCACCAGCAACTCCCTGCCTGGCCCCCATACACATGCCCTAGACACAGAAGCACATGAGGCAGCTCCACGCAGCACGGGCTGTCCACAGAGACGGTGACACACACATGTGGCATGGACATCCAGCCACACAACCACCAATGCACAGGAACACACGGTGGTCGCACAGAAAATCCCCTGAGCAGCCAGACACAGCCGCAGCCACCGCTACCCCACTCCGGTGGGGGCTGGACAGGAGCTGAGTGTGGGAAGGGCATGCTGCCCTGAGCCTCAGCTCCTGCCTCTGGGATACAGACCCCTGCAGAGAGAGCCAGAGGGGACTGTGCAGCCTCAGTAGGAAGATCTGGGGAAGAGGGGCCTGGGGAAGCTCTCAGTGTGGAAATGCTGGGACACCGCCAGCCCACAGCCGGGTCCCCGAGAAGCGACAGACTGGGGCCTCTCCACGAACACTGTAAAGACCCACACACGTACACGCCCCAGAGACGCGGGCACTCCCAAAACAGACCCATAGACTCATGCCAACGACACACAGCAGACAGACCAGGGCCACCACCCAGAAACACAGGCACACGTGTGCGCACACACAACTCCAGACGCTCCACAACCACCAGGCTTTCCTAGAAAGGCGACGGACCCAGGGCCCCTAACTACATGGAGGAACACTCCCTAAGACACACCACGAAGACCCACACAACCTGATCTACACACAGTGGGTAATGAGACCCACGGCCAACTCCAGGGTCACTGGAGCAGCCCCCAGAACCACCCACAACCAGACCCCAGGAATTCGCCCCACGGAGACGCGCAGGGACCTGCACTGAGACATGCGGCACACCCCGGCACAGGCACCGGCCACTGTGAGCACACGAGAACACAGGGGCCCTGCCCCTGGCCCCAAGAAAGGTGCGGCCCCTCCGCACGGGCTCACAAGCTCACGCAGGCTCCCGCTCATAGCCAGGTGGCAGGGCTGCCCTCCCCACACGCAGTGCGGCCCTCCCCTCCCCTCCCCTCTCCTCTCCTCCCGCCTGAGGCCAGGGCAAGCTCACCTCCATTCTCCTCCCTCAGTGGGGCGGACCAGCAGCGGTCAGTGGACAGACTACCGGCTGGGAGAGCGGGGAGCGGGCATTAAGAGCTCCCGCGGCCCTCGACGGGCCGAGGGCACCCACCGCGGAGAGCTGGCTGGGCTGTGCCCCAGCCTCCCTGGCAGTGGGTGGTGCCCCGGCCCTGCCCTGGCAGGAGCTGAGCTCCGCTGTGGCTCCAGCCCACGGGATGGCGGGAGGGGGAAGGGACAGACAGGGGCGGGCCAAGCCTGGAGAGCCTGAGCCACATGACCCACGACTGCCCCAACAGAGGGAGGGGCTGGGCGGGGACACAGAAACAGGGGACCCCAACCACAGCCCCTGCTTCAGCAGGGCCAGGCCCCACTAGCACATGCATGCCCCCCACCTTGCTCCTCAGGCCAGGCGGCTGATGGGGTGCCAGGTTTGAAACCCAGACTGGGGGCAGGGCAGAGGAACGGGGATGAGTGGGTTCTGATGTGGAGGGGGGCTGGAGATCCGGGGCGGCTGCAGTCCTGACTCCCCTCTCCCAGGCTGTGAGTCTGGCGAGAGCTCTAGGAGGACCCCGGGACGGGGCCCCTCCGGCTCCGCGCCACTCGCCAGGAGGAGGGACCTGAGACTTGCTGAGGGGGAGACCAGGATCACAGTGATGCCCACATCACCATCTCTAGGTGTGAGAGGGGGCTGGGAGACGTGGATGGCGGGAATGGGGGAAACAGTGGCCCTGTGGAGAACCGACTTCGGCCAGGCCCACACTTAGCACTGACACGTGTGAAGTCATCTTACCTCATCACAGGCTTTATCAGGCCCATTTACAGCAGAGGAAACTGAGGTCCAGAGAGGTGGAATAACTTGCCCAAGGCCCTGGCAGGCAGATCGGGCCCTACCTTCCACGGCAGGCCACCTGTCCAAGTGCCTGTGCCCTAAACCGGCTTCTCTGAGCAGCAGGCTAGCTTGCTTAGACCTCCATTCCCGAGCAGGGGGAAAGAGCGGAGGGGGAGGTGAGAAGCGGCTGCGCCCGGCCCTGGACTCACACCCAGCCCACTTCAGACCACATTGCCTCTGCAGGGCCTTCGCTGGCCACGGCTCCCCGTGTGAAGTTGGTTTCTTTCTGCCCCACCAAGGGGAATTGGGGGAGACAGGGGTCGGGGTGCCTGGTTCACCCCTGTTCACCCTCGGGCCCTACCTTAGGCACCTGCTCAGCGCAGGAAGCCCTCCCTGATGCCCAGGCTGGGTCAGGTGCTTCTTCTCAGCTCTGACATGTTGTCTCCACTGGTTTACACAGCTGCTGAGCTCCTAGCACACATGAGGCTGTTGAAGGCCCTGGGAATTCAGCAGTGAACAAATCAGACAAAACTCCCTGCCCTCAAGTAGTCCATCCGGACATCACGTAGGACTGCTCCCCCACTGGAGGGTCCTGTGAGTGGCAAAGCCTGGGTTAGCACAGGTGGCAGTAAATGAGCCCAGTGAGACCAGCGAGTGAGTGGCCCAACTGGGCAGGGGGACAGACACGTGTCCTTCCCACTCTCCCATCATGGCTGCTCCTGCAGCAGCCAACTCCCCCAGCTCAAGGAAATCCCTCTTACAGCCTCCCATCTGTCACCTGTCCACCAGAGGCTTCCAGCGGGGCAGGGAGGGGACCCCCTAAGTCCCAGATCCCAGGTCACCCTCCCCACCAGGGTGGAGCACCTGTCAGCAGCCACCCAGAGAGGAGCCAAGTGGGGCGGCTCCCCTAACCTCCCCAAACCGGACAGGCTGGTTTGGGCTCTGGTGGGGGAGCCAGTCAGCAATTGGGCAGTTCTGGCCAGCCAAGGGAAACTAGGTCCCAAGGGGAGTGACAGGGGACAGGAAGAGGAGGGAGCATACCTTGTTTTCTCATTGGAAATGAGGGGTTCTGCTGTGATGGACCTCAGGGGCCAGGAGAGGTCATCCAAGATTCTCTCACACCAGAGTTTTTTAAACACACCCCCAAACAGAGACTAAACCAGGAACCCCATCAAACCCACTCCGTGGATTCTCAGCTTTAACATTCTGCCACGTCGGGGCTTCATCTCCCCTTTCTCTCCTTTCCTTCTCTCTGTGTCAGTGTCTGTGTCTTTACTGTGCAGACACGTGGTTCAGAAGCCCATGCGCCAGAGTAAACAGTGGCAGGATGGCCCCAGCTCAGCCCTACAGGCAACCTCTACTGGTTTCTTTCTTTCCCTTTCTGAGAGAGCTGACCCGTGCATGTGTGTATGGGTACACACACGCTTACGCACTGAAAAAAAATAAAATAGGAGAACACCACAGACTATTCGGTACCTCGCTTTTCTCAAGAACATTCCTTGGCTCTCCCGTGCTCCTGCCATCAGGAGGAGTTTGGCAGCAGCCAGGACAGGCGAGACTGCAGGACTGGGACCTGGCGAGCGCTCTCTGGGTACCTACCAAGCAAAATGTGGCCCTTGGGCCCTCGGGACATGTGTGGGAAGGTTCACGCAGCACAGTCTGAATCAGCCGAGACTGGAGACAATGCAAATGCTCATCCGTGAGAAACAGATAATAGTTTGTGATCTACTGGCTCGTGGACAGTACACAACAGTGACAATGAGTGACCAGAGCGACATGTGCATGAACAGCCGAACGATGTTAAATAAAAGCAGCGAAACATAAAACAACGCATACTTGGATTTTGTTCAGAAAAAGTTCACAAGTAGGCAACGTGAAATACGCTGTGTAGGGATGCATATGGAGGTGGCGAAACCGGAGAGAAAAGTGAGGCAGTGACTGCCACCAAAGCCGGGAGGGCGGAGAGGGCCCGGAAGGGCATGCGGGAGGGCTGGCACCAGCTGTTTCTTCCCCTGGAGTGCGGCTAGGGGATCTTCCCGTTGTAATAATTGGTCATGCAATACACTTATGCTTTATGAACTTTCTAGCATGTGTACTTACAATTTATATTATTTTTAATTTTATTACATTTCTTTATGGCTTATTATTTTTATATATTTAATAAAATTTTATTATAATTTTACAGAAAAATTTATACAGTATAGGTCTCAGTGATCTTTTCATGCCTTGGTCTCTGCCAAGTGCAGCCGTGTGTGGAAGGGCCGAGATGCCTTGAGCCAGTCCCCACGGGGCCAGGTTGATGGTGCCCAGCCTTTCATTCTTACCCCCTGTGCTGCAATAACTGTGTGCAGATGTCATTTCACAGGTGTGCCAGCGTGCCTGTGGGCCAAACGCCTAGTAGCAGAACTGCCACGCTGCCCTGTGTGAGGGCCCCACATCCCAGGCTGTGGTCAAACTCTCTGATCCTTTGCAGTCAGGCAGGTGAAGTCTGGCCCCTCTCAGCCCAGTTTTCATCTGCATTTTTCCACTTAGTGGGATGCACAGCCTTTCATAGTTACAAAAGCCAGCAGAATTTCTTTTCTACTAAGTGTCTCTTCAAAGCCAGCCTATTTTTCTGTGGGGTCAGGGAGACCTTCATAAATACAGTGTCCCTTATCTGCTGAAAGCCTACTGGGGCCTGCTCAGCTAAACCGCCTCTCGGCCTCATTTCCCCACTCTCCCCCCCCACCCAGTCATCGCTCCAGCGCATGCAACTCTCCGCCGCGTTCACGGATTTGGTCAACAGAAATTCAGTGCGTGTCCACCACGTGCTGCATGAGTTGGGGTGCAGCATGGTCTGTCCCATGGGGCTTAGAGTCAAGGGTCACATAAATGAAATGTGCAATTCAGCTGAGACACACTGGCTAGAGGCATGAGGATGTGGCAGGGCCAGGCCACTGCCAAGCCGGATGGATGAGGCAGGTGTCGAGGACAGGCCTGTGTTTGGAAGATGGAACTCTAGCTGCCTTGTCTGTGGAGGATGGAACTGTGGGGGCCTCACTGGGTATGGGAACAAGTGACGACACCACAGCACTGCTCCAGGCACCTGGTGAAGGCAGCCAGGACCACTGGACATGGAGAGTGGGGGACAGACAGGCCAGGGCAATGACTGCCGAGAAAAGCAACACTCGTCGGAGTCAGGTGTGGAGGCTGAGGGCGAGGCCGGTGCCGAGGGTGACTCTGAAACTGGGTGAACCGCAGTGCCATCTTCCACACAAGGCACCTGAGAAGAGCTCCCAGGACCCAGAACAGGTCAAAGATGAACACAGTGGGGAAGCTCACCGTCTCCAATATTGAGACCCACCTGCCAGCTGCAGTAACCAGGACAGTGCAAATACACACACTGCTCAGTGACCACAGACAGAACCCAGAGAGAGACCCACGCAAATACCCCCGGCTGGTTTGTGAAACACTGACTGCTTTCACTGCGGTAAAATATACATAATATTTATCGTTCTAACCATTTGTAATGTGTATAATTCAGTGACATTAAATACATTCACAGTGTTGTATAACCATCACCACTGTCTATACCCAAAACTTCTTCATCTCCAAGGAAAATCCTGTAACAATTGAGCAATAGCTCCCCACTCCCTCCCTGCCCCCCAACCCCGGTAACCTGTGTCCATTTTCTGTCTCTACGAATTTGCCTATCCTAGAGACTGCATATAAGTGGAATCTTACAATATTTCTCCCATGTTTGGCTCATTTCACTTAACATGAATAACATGTTCAAGGTCCGCCCATATGGTAGCATATATCAAAATTTCCTTCCTTCCTACAGCTGTGTGCACATACCACATTCTGTTTACCCATTCATTTGTTAACTAGACACCTAGGCTGTTTCCACCTTCTAGCTACTGTGAATAACGCAACTATGACCTGACCAAGTCTGCCTTCAGTCCTGCCGGCTGCTCACCTGGGAACGGAACCGCTGGGTCACGTGGCAGTTCCACGTGTTAACTGTTTCCCACGTGGTAGGTTCACCACTGTACATCCACCAGCAATGTGCAAGGGTCCCAATTTCCCTATGTCCTTGCCAAATACTCGTTATTTTCCAATTTTTTTGGATAATAGTCATATTGGTATGTGTGAAGTGATATTTCATTGTGGTAACTTATTTCTGAAGCATAAAAGCATAAGAAAGTCAATGAGGAAAGACAACATTTTTCAACAAATGGTGTTGGAACAAATGGACAACCATATGGGGGGAAAAAAATGAACCTTGATCCAAACTCACACTTTGCACAAACATTAACCCATTATGGATCATAGACTTAAATGTAAAACACTAAAACTTTTAGAAAACAAACAAACAAATCTTCGGGATCTAGGGCTGGGCACAGAGTTCTCAGACTTGATACAAAGGCACGATTCATAAAAGGGAAAAATAATAGAGTAGACCTGATCAAAATTAAAACTTTTGTTCTGTAAAACTCCATGTGAGGAGGATAAAAAGCTACAGACCAGAAGAAAATATTTACACACTGCATATCTGCCAAGGAACCAGTATCTAGAAGAGATGAAGAACTCTCAAAACTCAACATTAAAACACAAACAATCCAATTAGAAAATGTAAGACATGAAGAGACATTTCAGGTGCAGACAAGCACCTGAAAGGATGTTCAACATCATTAGCAAATTAAGGGAATGCAAATTAAAGCCACGGCAAGTTATCATTACATACCTATTAGAGCAGCCAAATAAAAAATAGTGACACCACCAAATGCTGGTGAGGATGCAGAGAAATCGGGTCACTCGATCACTGCTGGTGGGAATGTAAGATGGTACAGCCACTCCAGAAAACTGTGGCAGTTTCTGTAAACATGCAGCTTACTGCACTGCCCAGCAAGTGTTTTTCCGGGTATCTGCCCCAGAGAAACAAAAATTTACATTCACACAAAAACCTGTACGTGGCCGTTTATGGCCCGTTATTGGTAATAGCCCCAAACTGGAAACGACCCAGATGTCCTTCAGTGGGTGAGGGGCTGAACAAACCTAGGGGCATCCAAACCACGCACTACTACTCTCGCGATAAAAGGAACGAACTACTGATACAAGCGACAGCATGGATGACTCTCCCGAGAATATGCTGAATGAAAGTCAACCCCAAAGGGTTACACACAGTATGATTCTTTTATATAACACTCTTGAGATGACAGAATTATAAAAATGGGGACTTAAGGAAGGGCTGAAGAAGGGCTATGGCTATAAAAAGGGATCTGGCGAGATTCTTGTGATGGAATGTTCTGTGTCTTGACCGTATTGATGTCAGACCCTGGTTGTGGTCTAGTACTAACTACAGTTTTGCAAGACATTTCCATCAGGGAAACTGGGCAAAGGGTACAGGGGCTCTCTCTGATTATTTCTTAAAACTGCATGTGAATCTACAATTATCTCAAAAACTTTAATTAAAAATAGTAATTTATTTAAAATGCTAGACCTTTGCCTACCTTTTAGACTTTGAACATGCCGTCTGCTCTCCTGGGAACACCCTTTCACACTCTAACTTCTGCTCCCCTTTCAGTCCATAGCACAGATGTCTCCTCCTCCATGAAGCCTTCCCTGATTTCCTAGGCTAGAGGCGGGGCCACTCACAAGCCTCTGGACTTCCACTACCAGGGCCATAACACTCTGGCCTGTGCATTCCCCAAGGTCACTCTGGGCTGTCACTGCCTGGTGCTGTATCTCTCTCCCTCACTGGACTGCCAAGTTCCATGAGGGCGGGCCTCAGGTTATCAGGTCACCAGCCCGTCCCAGGCACCAGTCAGCACGGGGCTAGACTAAGAGGAGGTACACAGTGAATATCTATGAAATGAATGAGTGCATGGCAATAATACTGACAGCTAGCACTCATTAAGAAGTTTCTATGTGCCAGCTCTCTTCTGAATACTTTACATGGGTGAAATAATCTTTACACAATCTCATTTTACAAATGGGGAAACTGAGACCGATGGGTTGAGGGTGCCACATGCCCAAGGTCACCCAGCTGGTCAGTGGCAGAGCCAGATGGCAAACCCAGGACTTCAGATCCAGAGCCTTTGATAGCACAGACCCAGGCGCACCAGAACCCCTTTCCTATCTTACTCAGGGAAGGCCCCTCACATGGTAAGGGCCTGTGACTGAACCCCGTCCACAGTGCCCTCTGTGGACAGGAAATGCCCGCTTTCACTAGAGGCGGTAGTTTCAAACCGGGCTGGGGCAGGGGAGCCCTAGAGCGCACTCCTGAGGCTCCAGGGCCGCGGCTGCTTTCGTCCGGCTGGCGGGGGGAGACTGACCTGAGCTGGGAGCATGCCTATTGGCACGGGACTTCATTTATCCACCCAGAGAAACCTCAAGAGCAAAATATTGAGAGCGAGCCACAGCCAAGTGCTGGCAGCCTGGGACCACTTACACAGTTTAAAAGCCAGCTAAACCTTAGTGGATACTATTTAGGGGATACCACTTAGGGAAGCCGAGGAGGGACCACGGGAGGGACCACAGTGAGGCCCTGGGCACCTGGGGGAGGCACCTCGGGCTTTCACCACGGCAGGAGTGCTTTCTCTCAGAGCTTGGCAGCAGGCCCGAGGGGGCTCACAGGTGATTCTCTGTTCTTTTGGGGCATATGAAATCATCTGTAATGCACTCTCATACACACAAACAGGCATTCATTAACAGAAGAAAAGAGGATTGAATTTATTTGATAATGCTAGAAGAACACATGAAGGGGGGTGCTTTTAGGGTGCTAGCGATGCTTGTCTTGATGCTTGTCTTGATGGGGTGGTCGTTAGATGGGTGTCTGCTTTATAATTATCCTTCAAACCAAGTAGGGAGGTTTTATACACTTTTCTGTATATGTCATATTTTACAATCCCGCACAGGAAACACCAGAGAAAGTAATTCTGATAGCTGGAAGCTTCAGCTACACATGCATGTGTGCGCGCTCTCTTCTTCCATCCACCTCTCCTCCTCCTGTCCCCATTCCCCCCACCACACACACACCCTGAGGCTGTAACTGCTACCTAATCAGAGCAGCATCCTCCTTGGCCCCTTGCAGCTCTTGGCCTGCTCCTGCAAGGAAGACAAAGGCCTGGAAGCGGCCAGCCCCAGAGCCCTCAGACTCCCCGTCTCTCCACATCCCAGCACCCTTCACAGCCTGTGTGAATCACATTCCCTTTATGGCATAGGAACACACACCCATCCACAGCGTCCCTGCCCTGACCCGCCCTGGGGTACCACAGCTGGTCACACGGAGTGGAAGCTTATTTAAAATTTGGTTTTGGTTACATGTCCGTATGACAGAGACAGCCCCTAGCTGGCTCACCTGTGCCCTGTGCTGGAGACACAGGGCAGCAGCGAGGCCAGATATAAAGCATTATGTGAGGGCAGCAGGCTAGTGCAGAACGAGGCAGCGAGCAGGAGGCTGTTAATGCCCCCATGTTGCAGGGGAGGAAAGTGAGGCTCACAGAGGGGTGTGCTTGCCCAAGGTCACACGGCAGGTATGACCTTGGTCAAAGTCCGCCCACATAACCATGTTCATTCTCTTATTCATTCGCACACTCAACAGTTCTCTATTATGGACTCAGTACGTGCCAGGCACTGTTTTAGGCACTGGGGACACAGCAGTAAGAAGGTTCCTCCTTCTTGGAGCTGACATTCTAGTGGGGGAGGCAAGACAATATACAAGTAAACAAAAAAGTACATGACAAGTGGGAGAAGGGACAGAGTACAGTCAGGAAGTCTGACAGAGTGGCACGTGAGCAGGGCCAGGGGGAAGTGAGAGAGCCATGCGGGGATCCAGGGAAGAGCGCTGACGGTGGAGGGAATGGCCACGGCAAAGGCCAGAGGACTGGAGCCCGCCTGGTGCACTGCAGGATGTGAGAGGGAGCCGGTGCGGCAGAGAGGGAGGGAGGGGACAGTGGCACAGCTGGTCAGTGATCTACTACAAATGCAGAACGGTGGCTCCGGAGCACATGCCATGCACCGTGCCCTCTTCCGCACAGTCGCTGAGAAGTGACCACAGCCCTCCAAGGGAAGTGCAGCTCCCATCAAGCTACAGAGGAGGAAGCTGGTGGGGGATGGGAACGCTCCCCAGGGCGGCCCAGCTGGCCAAGGGCAGAGCCAACTGTCCGTAAAGCTTAGCCACCAGGCCAGGCTGAAGGGTGCAGAGTCGTGGATGGGGGCTGGAGACAGCTCTCAGCTGGGGCCCTACAGTCCTAGCAAGCAGGAGCCCAAAGCTGTGCGTTTATGACAACGGCTCACTGAAAGCTGGGGGCTAACACTCAGCCCTCTGCTCCTAGCAGTTACTGAACCTAGTCTCTCGGGTCCCCGCGGCCCCTCTCTGCTGTGTCTGGGTACCAGCCCCACTAGGAGCAATAGAAATTTTTTTCAATCTACTCACTTTTTAAAAACTTATTACCTTTACTTAAAAGTCACCCAGACACTGCTGCTGACCTGATGCTCATACAGCACCACCAATGAAAGAAACAGAACCTGAATATAATCGAGCCTCTAGACCTAAGACCCAATTTGCCAGAAGCACAGGGGACAGGGGAACACGTTAGATGACACCACAAGGATGCATCAGCCAGATCTAGACTGTGGAAAACTCTAGAGGACAAAGGACCGTCTTTGATAGATAAACGACCCAAACAACAAGCACACGGAAGAGTTGACAGAGGGAATCCTATGGATTACAGGAGAAGTACGGGGCCTATCGACCAAACACCAAGGGTGGCTCTTGTCTGTGCTCAAATCAAACAGACTGAAAAAGGATAATACACAACTGGGGAAACGTGAAGATATGAAGGCATTGCTGTTTCTTTTCTTTCCTGTGACAATAGTATTGTGGCTATTACTTTTTTTAAGATTCCTTATAGGAGGAAAACCTGAAATATTTATAGCTCAAGTATAAGATGCTTGTGAAGTGCTTCAAAATAATCTGAACGGTGGGGGTAGGGTGCAGGTGAGAGCCTGGTGGCGACTGGTAACTACTGGGGACAACGCTGGGGACAGTGCCGGGGATGAGAGGAGAGCACCAGATCATCCCTCTGAGGGTAGTGAACATTTCCATGATACAAAGTTCGTAAACATTTTACAAAAGGAAATGTGGTCTAATTGTAATAACAAAAAAATTATGAATCGTTCACCCCCATGAATCTTAATTACTAAATCCAAACACTACGCTGCCTCTAATGACAGTAATCGGGGGATAGGAACCAAAATGACATAACGATGGCAGCCCTCCGCTGAGCCTCTCACACGCAGGCTCACTTACTAATCCTCCCAGCTTCCCTGGGAGACAGCAAGAGTCTTTCTCCTGCTCCAGATGTGGGAACCCACGCAGACATCTGGGGGCTCCAGGGGGCCCTTGCCCGGAGGGCCAGGAAGGAAAGGGCCGGGGGCCCAGGCCCTTGGAGCAGGGCTCTCTCATTCCGCCTCATTCCCATCAAGTATAAAGGTTCCTGCAACACAATGACCACATCTTAGCATAAACCTTTGCTGAAATTAAACCACAGGCCACTCCATAGGAGCCTGAAATGATAATGGCTATAGATGACACCGTCAGATTTTGGGGCCCACGGACAGGTCTGGGGGCTATGGGATCTGTCAGGGCCCACCCACTTGGACAACCCTCCCTGCAAGGTTGCAGAGTGGGCTCTAGTACCCCTAACCTTCGTGAGATGGGTACCCTCCCCCCACTCCCCAACTCCAGGTGGCAGGAGCAGCATAGTGACATCAACATCCTTCCTGTCCTTGTCCTGGGCCTGTAGAAGCCATCTCCCTTCTGGATCCTGGCTCTCAGTGGGGAAGCCTGGGAAGCTTCTGCCAGTGGGACAGGAAAGCAGAAATTGAGGGTGAGAATAGGGGGTGGGGGAGCGATGAAATGCTGCCTAGAAGACAGGACAGTGACAGACGCTGCACCGCCAGGCACAGAAGGAAGCCTTCTCTGGGCCTTGGGTGCCTCGTCTGTCACGTGGGAGTAATACTTATCTTCCCATAGTATGGCTGTGGGGTGACATGACTTAATCATGCCACGTCAGAAGCCTAGAAAAGTGCCCTGAACATTTGCAAAAGTGAATACGTGTTTGCTGCTGTCATTTTTGTAGGCCAGTGGCTCTCATCCCAGTTCAGAGTCACACTAGAGTTACCCAGGGAGCTTTCAAACAAAACCCAACGCTTAGGCCCCACAGCCAGAGATTCCGATTCAAATGGTCTGGGCTGGTGCAGTGTATCGATGGCCCAGCAGACGACTATAAAGTGTAGCCAGGGGTGAGTGTGGGACTGGGGGAGGAGGGGAGGCTGGACGCACAGTCCTGGGTCTGAGCCCCCGGAGGGGGTGGGTGTAAAATGAGACAGACTGATAAGGCAGGCGCGGAGGGGGGCGGGGGCAGGGGCAGGTCTAGGGGACCCTTTCTGCCTGCCCGCCCTCCCCCACCCTGGGACACCAGGAGTCTGGAGCCTGCGAAGGAATGCAAGGCATGAAGCCAGGCCTGGCACAGCCATCTCTGGGTCCCCTCCCCATTCAGAAAGTCCCAGGGGCCCATCCTCAGCCAGCCCCCTCCCTTGAGAAGGCCCCAGCCGCTGCATGTTCTCCTGGCCTGAACTCCCACTCCCAGCCCCCACCGGAAGTGCCAGGCCTGCCACGCTTCTCCTCTTGGTTCCCAGTGACTTAAATGCAGGCCCACAGGGCCCAGCCCAGGCACCCACCTTCATGAAGCACTTGGCGGGGGTGGAATGAGCAACCCTGATAGGCAGCAAGGGGCGGGCAGGGCTTAGCACCTCTGGACCTACTATAGCTTACAGGGCAGCCAGAGAAGGCTTGCCAGAAGGTGACCGTCAGGCCAACTCAAAGAATAAATGAAGTGAAAGTGCTAAACGAAGGCCAGCCAGGCTCAAGTGCAGCCAGCAAGCAGAAGGGGGCAAGGCCTTGTGGACCAGAGGAGGACTAGGTCCAGGCCTCCTCCCTGGGCAGCAGGAGCCACAGGAGGATTCTGAACAAGAAAGGACCCACTCTAACCTCAATTACACCTGCTGCCCTCCGTCTCTTGCAGGCATGGAGAAGCCTAGCTGGCCCACTGCAGGGTGCCAGGGTATCCCAGTCCTACTCCCCACAGGGTAGGGCTGGGCCCTGGCTCCTGTCAGCCAGGCTGTGAGAAGACCCCGCCAGAGCTGCTTCCCGCATCCCTGAACCTATTCCCCAATAATTAAACTGTAAGCTGATTAGTCAAGGAAAACCTTTAATTAGTCCTTGAAATCGTTCAAGAAAATTACAACCTCCTCTGTGGAAGCCCTGCCCGCCCTCTGCCAGGGCCCAGGGGTGGTGCCAGGGAGGAAGCAGCGGGTGGGGGAGGTGGGCCCTGCCATGGCTGTGGGAACCTCGCCCAGCAAGGCCTGACCTCAGGAGCAGGGTGCCTTGTGGGAGAGGAGGGCACAGGCTCCACCCCGACCCTGGCCACATCGCAAAGTACTCGGAATAAACCCAACAAGAGGTGGGCAAGGACTGTGCTGGAAAACTATGACACTTCTCTGAGAAACATCAGAAAAGACATAAATAAATGGAGAGACAGCGTTCATGGACTAGAAGAGTCAATGCCTAATATTTTTTAAAAAATTATAAAAAGCCGAGAATAGCCAAGACACTGGAAGAAGAATGAATGGGAGGGCTGTTCCCCCATGATCGAGACTTACTGTAACTACAGAAATTACAACGGTGCGGTATTGCTGCAGGAAAAGACAAACAGCAAGAAAAGGAGGAGCTCTCCCAGAAGCAGACCCACTTACACGGAGATGTGATTTATGATCAGACGGCAGTGGAGAAAAGCCAGCCTGTTTTTAATACATGGGGCTCCAGGTAGGATACATGAAACTCTATGCCTAACACATACACACAGGCACACGCACGCGCGCACACACAACACACACACTCTCTAATTCCAGAATGAATAGACTAAATGTGAAAAGAACCATAAAACTATAAAGGAAATGAGTGACAAATTTGAATACATTAAAATTAAGCACTTCTGTTCATCAAAAGGAAATTTAAAAACATGAAAAGCAAGCTGCAGACTGGGAGAAGATAATGTAATATCTTAGAGACAAAGGTCCTCCCTCCAGAATCTAGGATTTTACTTGAAATAAAAAATAAACACGCAGACAGCCCAGGGGAAAAACTGGCATGTGACGTGAGTGGGCACTTCACGGGAGAGGAGCTCCAGATGCTCGGGGAACGTGTGGAAAGCAGCTCCACCTGACTGGCCGCCAGGGGAATGCGAATTAGCACCAGGAAGAGATGCCTCCACATCTGCTCGGCACCAGCTTGCGGGATGGGCCGAACGCGCACCCCTGGTGTCACCCTCGCCCTCCTCCTCTGTGCCCCAGGCTGGATGGTCCTGAGATTGCGGGAGCACTGCAGAGGCATGGGAACCCTGCGCAGGACGCCGGGCCTGGCACGCACCAACCCTCAACTAGTCTTCCCCATGAACCAGCTTAAGAAATGAGGACTCCTCAGGCCCCAGGTCATCTCGGGCCTTCTCCCAGGACACCCAGACAGAGATACCAGCCATGGAGAGGCCCAGGTGGCTGTCCAAATTCAAACACAGACCCCTGGAGAACTGACACTCATGCTGGTCTTCAGCTCTGCCAGTCCCCCCGCTCGCTCCCACCTGGACCTCCGCACAGGCGGCTCCCTCAGCCCCCTCTGGCCTCCTCCCCGCCAGGCTAACCCCGCTCACCCTGCGAGTGCCAACCCTTTGCTTCCCAGGCAGCCTGCCCTGTACTCCTCACCACATTCTGGCAACGACACTCACTGCTCATTATGACTCGCTCACTCATTCATTCACATTCAGTCCACCGGTCTTTGCTCATGCTCTGAGGACACAGCAAAGGGACACGATAAGCCACCCCCCCTTAGTTATGGGGACCCACAAAACATAATGTAACATAAGTAGCAAGGATGCATGCTACAAAGAAAATCAAGCAGGGGAAAGTGTGGGGAGAGAGAGGGACAGGTCACAGAGGGAGCGGCATGAAGCGGGAGCCAGCCTGGAATGTTCTAGGAAGTAGGGCAGGATTGGAATGGAGGTGAGCAGGAAAGCTGCGCCTGGATCTTGCGGGGCCTTGGAGGCTTTTCTGGGAAGAGAGATGAAGCCGTGGGAGGGTCCCCAGCAAGGAAGGGATGTGATCTGACCCAGGCTCCCTCTGGCTTCGTGCAGGGGGCAGGGGAGAGTGAGCTGTCTGCTGCGACAGTCTGGGCTGGAGATAAGAGTGGCTTCCACTGGGGTGATGATGAAGAAGAGTGAAAGGCACCAGCTTCCACTCTGAAGTCAGAACAACAGGCTTTCCTGGCTGCGTGTGTGTGTGTGTGTGTGTGTGTGTGTGTGGTGTGTGAGAGGACAAGAGGTCAGGATGACACCAAGTCCTTGGCCCAGTCATGAGGATGGATGGAGTGCCTGGTAATGTGCTAGAGGAAGGGGACTTATTTTACCTGTTTCTGTGTCGCTCGTTGATCAAGGTCCGTGTCCCCCGCTAGACTGAACTCAGTGAAGGAGCCTGTTGTGTTCACCTCTAGATCCTGTGGCCCCGCACAGGGCTCATCGAATAAGCATGTGACTTACTCCTTGGGGAAGAGCTGGCGTGGACAGGCACGCAGGGAGGAGAAACTGACATGAGGGACCCGGACGGCGATAACAAGCACATGTTACTTTTGCAGAAGAACAGAATATCGAATGCTCCAAGGTCAACTGAAAAGTTGGACAGACTGAGTGTTGGTGAGGACGCGGAGCAGCTGCTGGGCGTACACACAGGCACAACCTCTCTGGAAAGCTGCGTGGCACTGTCCACCAAAGGCAACACCTGTTATACTCTGACCCGAGCAACACACCCTGCACGCATGCCCCGGAGAAAGGCGTGCGCTCACGCCCCAGCAGGCACGTCAAAGAGGACGTCTGCACCTGCGCAGCAGGGGCGAGAACGGTCAGGGGTCGTCCACCACAGAACAGTACACAGCAACGAGGTGAGCGAACTGCTACACACGTGACCGTGCGGACGAACCTCGCATGAAAGAAGGCAGACACAAAGGACTGCGGAGGATCCCACACAGGGCGGCCTCCAAGGATTCAGACATGCACTTCTGGTCAACACTGCCTGGAAAAGCAGGGACACAGGGACCCCCAAGGTCAGGGAAGTGATCACTACTGGGGTTGTGACCAAGAGGGTCACGGGGGTTTCCAGGATGCTGAGCTCTCTGTCCTCACCTTGATGTGATAAAGTGTTGTCACCTCATCATTATCTGAAACCGATGTGCACTCAGGCACTTCTCCATACACACACACACACACACACACAACACACGCACCATATCAAATTGAAATAGCCTGGGGCCAGGCTGCTGTGGAAGTGTGGGGGAGGGGAGTACAGCTGTGGAGGTCCCTGTGGGCAGTGGGTCTCTAGGATAGTGGGGGTCCTCGCCTACAGGGTGACGCACAGAAGAGTCCCGCCCTCCCATAATGTCCTACTTTCTCCCCATTCTCAGCACTGACAGCAGAGGGGAGAGAAGGACAGGCCCAGGCCAGCGGCCACTTCCCATGGTGTGGGAGTGGCTGAAACCAGACTGGGGAGCCAGCCGAAACCACAGCACCAGGCCGCTTTATCAGGAGTTTCCAGGCTGAGGCACTGGGGAAAGCTGGGGACCCTGCCTACTGCTCCCACCTGCCAAGGCAGTCCCCTGCAAAGCTCAGCGGCAGCCTGCCTGGAACGAGGACACATAGATGGGGCAGGGAGGGAGGGCCTCCTAATCCCTTGGGCTTAGTTAAGGGGGTGGCAGAGGTGGCCAGCCACAGAGGCTGCAGTCAGACTCAGCGGCCAGCAGCCTGGGGCGAAATCCCAACCCTGCTGGCTCTGTGACTCCAGGCAAATCTCCCAGGTTCTCAAGTTCCTCTCGCATGAGAGGGGAATAAGAGTAACACCTACATCATGGGGGTGCTGGGAGATCCAGCGAATTACTCGCAGAAAGTACTCAAAACTGTGGCCGTTAATACTAACAATGCAGAGTAATACTACGAATTCTAATACTAGCAGCTAATGGTCGTTGAGCACTTGCTATGCAATTTGCCTGATGAGTATGCATTTATAACCTCAAGACAACCCTGTGAGGAGCTACAATTAACATCCCCATGTTACAGATGAAGACAAAGACAGAGAGGTGAAGTGACTTGTCTGGGATCACACAGCTAGTAGTGGCAAAGCTAGCTCCAGAATCTGTGCCCTCACCTGCACTGTGTAAGACACAGTGAAGAGCTCCAGACTGGAGCCAGACTGAATCTGCCACTTATTGCTGGGGGTTGTTAGCCTGTGCCTCAGTTTCCCCTTCTCAGGGAAAGTAAAAAATATCACAAATAGACAGCTCCCAGAAAAAGAAACTCCACTTAACTCATACTAAAATCAGAGACCATGGTGAGGACAATTTGGTACCTATCTGACAGGCGAAGGTCAAAGCATCAGATAAACACCCTGCCCACACGGCCAGCTTGTGAGGAAACGCTGGTGCCATCAGACACTGGGGGACAGGGCGTAAATGGGCATGTGTTCTTGGGCCAGCTGGAACGGCACTGGCACAGTACCAGGGCACATGTCAGACCGCCAGCCCACCTCCACAGGTGAAACCAGAGCTGCGCTCACAGGCACCTGTAGCCCTGTCCTGAGGGGAGAGACCAGAAGGGCCTGAATGGCCATCTGAGGGGACATGTGCATGCCATGGGACACAGCCACAGTGAGCACGAGGAAGCTCTCTGTGTCCTGACACAGAACTTGAGAGTGAAAAATGCAAGGGGGAAGGACAGAATACAAACATGGGAAGTCAGCTCCCTTTAAGTAAAAACAAAGGGGAAGAACATGTGCAGGAAGAAACGTCATAAGAAAAAGGAGAAACTGGGAACAATGGCTGTCTCCGGGAAGGGACTGCCAGCCGGGGTGGGAAAGAGATGTCCTTGTCACTGTATACCCTTCTGCGCTGTGTGCAGCGTTTCAGTGATTATTTGGGAGAACAAGAAATACACTCACAAGGAGCAAAAATGTGCCTTCTTAAAATTAAAACACAGGAAAAGAGAAATGAGGTTAATAACACTTCCTCTTCAGGGTCTGCATGCAGTGCCACCATGATGATGGCCATCGAGCATGCATCTGGCGCCGGGATGCCAGAAGCTGGGCTCAGCACAGTATCACTAGAGACTCAGAGCAGGAGAGGAGGCTGCAGCCCAAAGGGAGACACTTACCAGGAGCTCCCTGTGTGCCAGGCAGAGTGCTAAGCATTTTACAGCCTGATCTCCTCCAATCCTCCCAATGCCATTTAAAAGGTGACAACAGGCCCCCAGCTGGGGGTGGGGAGTCCAAGCTGAGAAACATGTATGGCCTGTGTGGCCCTGGCAGGGAAGCTGTCACTGCCCCTGAGGTCAGCAGCAGATGCCTGGCCCCTGGGAAGGGCAAGGCAGGGCCAGAGGGCCTCACCAGACAGGATGCAGTGAGTGGTGGCTTCTGTCAAACCCATCACGGCTGGCTCCCCTGGGACTAGGGAAAGCTCCCTTTCTGGCCCACCTTGACCTCTCCCTCCAACTTTCCTGTGGGCCAAGGCAGCTGGCAGACAATAAGCCCCGCCCTGGCTGGGTGGCTGGGGCGGGAAGGGTCCCATTTCCTGGGCTGTGTGACTTGGAAGAAGACTGCTTCCTGCTGGCAGCATCTGTGGCTATCCAGCTCGGGTGATGGGAGAAACAGCTGCTGGGGACACCCCGAGCGGTGTCTGGCCAGGAAGTCTGGCTCACTGTGAGCCAGCAGGACAAGGAGGGGTGAGGCGGTGGACAAAAAAAGGGAAGGGGGTTGTGGGGGGCCTTCGGGTACGTAGAAACCTAGTGCCCAGAAACTACCCAGGTTGAGCAGGCCCCAAAGGAGCTTCCACCTAAAGAGCAGCCTGCGTAAGAACCAGCTGGCAGGAAGGAGCCTTGTCTTATCAAAACCACTTCCAAGTCACGGAGGACAACCGCGACAAGCAGGGACTCTGCAGCCCAAAGGTGTGGAGTTCGATACTTGCCTCTGCCACCTGCCTGCTGCGTGACCTTAGGCAAGTCATGTACCTCTCTGGGTCTCAGCTCCTCATCTCTAAAATGGGAAGGGTAATAGTACTTACCTTGTAGGTTGTTGCGAAGACCAAATGGGTTAATGTGGGTAAGGTACACGTAATCTTGGCCAGTACACAGGAACCCCCTCCATCACTGCCACTCTCGTCCTATCCGCACTGCTCTCCTACTGGACTAGCAGCAGCTTCCCCTGGGCTCTCCCTGCCACTGCCCCCGACGACCTGTTCTCTACTTGGCAGCCTGACTCATCTGTATAAAAAGAAACTACACACTGCCCAAACTCCCCGTGCCACACAAAGTGGAACCCACTCCTTCCTTCAGCCCAAAAGCCCCTGCTCCATCCGCCACGTCTCCCCATCTCCTGAACCTCATTGCCTACTCTGCCGCAATGGCCTTCTTGATGGTACTTGACCATCCCAAACCTATTCAGACCTCAGGGCCTTTGCACTTTCTGTACCCACTACCCGTCCTACTCTTTCTGTCTCCTTTCTAGACCTGGCTCACTCTCGTCAATCAGAAAGCCCTCGCTGACGCTCCAAACTGTGTCAGGCGCCTCCTCTGGATTCGCACAGCCCCTATGCTCCCCCATCCCAGCCCTGACCACTCTGGGCTTGTGCTGCTCACCACTGGCACAATGGTCAGACACACAGAGTGTAACAAGGCTTTGCCCATCCCTGTCCAAGCTTCAGCTCCTTCCTTCCTGCCTCCTCCCTGAGGAGGTTCAAGTCATTATAGTGTCCCTTCTCAACTGTCAGCCTGGGAGAAGCCCCCAAGGAGAGGTAGCTCCACGTTGCAGTCAGTGTCCTGAATGCCCTAGGACAGGGAGGGGTCCCCAACCACCGGACCACACAGCAAGAGGTGAGCAGAGGTAAGCAAATGAGGCCTCATTTGTATTTACAGCCGCTCCCCAGCGCCAGCCAGCATCACTGCCTCAGCTCCACCTCAGATCATCAGGCATTAGATTCTCATAGGCGCTCCAGTCCTTGGTGACAAAAAGGCTGGGGATCCTGCCCTTGGGGGAAAAGGTCAAAACCCTCCAGAGTTTGGTGAGTGTCAGGCCCCGTTAAGCCCATCACATGAACCATCGCCCCAACTGGCTCCACAGGCTAGGGAGGTTAAAAAACCCACCACCTCATGGCTGAGTAAATTGTTTCGCAAGAGCCATAACCTGCCCACAGCAGGTGCGCGTGAACGCAACCCTCAAGCCCTATTGGGAAGCTCGGGGTATATGCTTTTAGGACAGGTCGGTGAGACATCTGCCTGAGAGACTGGCCTTAGTAGACAAGGAAACACCTTCTAGAAAGTTCACTGCAGTGCTGATTGTTACAGTCCCAATGGGAAACCACCTAAATGGCCACCAAAAGGTAAATGGATAACTCCTGTGTGGCACCATCACAGAGAAACACTCGACAGCCAGGAAAACGAATGCCCTGCCCTAGGCTGACACAAATCTGGCTGGAGAAGTGTCCAAACCCTAATGTCGGGCAGGACAAGCAGGTGATTTACCGTGATCCCATTTATATGCCCTGTAACTGAGAAACAGTAGTGGTCAACCCTGGCTGGCCATGGGAGCCTCGTGCTGCTGCTGGCCCCACCCCAGACCAAGTGAATCAGAGTAGCGCACTCCGTGGTGGGCCTGGGCACCCCTGTCTGGGGAGCTCTACAGGTGCCTGCTGTGTGCAGCGATGTGAGCAAGGTTGAGAGTCACTCTTGCTCCTGCATTTGTGAATAATCGAGGACAGCAAAAGTGTGAAAGCCTGCAGAGGGACACAGTACAGAGGCCACTGCTGGCAGGGAGGATGTGGAAGGCTGGGCACAGGAGCGGGGCCTTTAAATGAATCCACCACGTGTTCTGCCCTGGGCCTGACCCTGGAGGTGTGGGTGTTTTGTTATATTGAAAGCTCTACTTTTTTCTCTAGTCTAAAATGTATCAGAAGGAACAAAATTGGCAAAAATCTCTTGTCCAAGGTCCCATGGCTGGTAAGTGACAGGGTGTTCTATGCCAAAGCCCCATCCCTCCTTCTCTGTGCCGAACCCTGAGATGCTCAGTGAGCTGGCACCACAGGCCTGAGCCTGGGCTGGCCTCACAAGGCCGCCTGGCGGGTGCGCCCACACAGTGGCACTGCCAGAGCCAAGGAGTTGGGCAGTTGCCACAGAAATCCAAGAGGTAGGCGGAAAGAGGTCCCTCCACCATCTGAGGCCCTCCCCAGACAGCAGGAGCAGCAGCAGCAGCAGCAGCATACACAGCATCACTTGGTGCCAGGCCTTGGGCCAAGCTCTTTACAAGTGTATCCTCACAGCAATTCTAGAGGTAGCCACTAATATTACACTCATTTTGCAGAAGACAAAACTGAGGCCCAGAAAAGTTAAGCAACCTGCCCATAGCCACACAGCCCAAGAGTGATGAGGTGGGGGTGTGTGAACCAGGCACCCATGACCCAGCATCCACTCTCTGAACTACTCTCGAGTACTGCCTCACAGCTCCCCAGAAAAGCGACAGGTATTCATCTGACCCTGTTTCCACTGCCCACCCAGGCTGGGTGTTCTAGGCTACATGTGGCCTACAAGCCCCCAACCCTGCAACCGTCCCCTGACCTCCAACCCACGCACAGAGCCTTTCCTTCTACCTGATTCACCTGTTCCCATGCTTCCTATTCATTCTTCAGAGCTTGCCCAGGAGACTTGCCCAGGGACACAGTCCCCAGCCTAGGTTGGGCCCAGAGTCTGCACACTTTCCTAGTTCCCTGAACATGTCCTTGCAGACTACGTCACCACTGGTAGACATGTCACCATGTATCACCATCTAGGGGTCTGGGTCCGGTCTGCTCCCACCAAGGGACACAGAGCCCTCAGAGGCCAGGGGCCCTGTGTGCCTTGTCCACTGCTGCAGTCCCAACACCCAACGAGGTGCCCAATGTTCAACCCCCGCCAGCCCTCAGCAGGCTGGTCAGCACTTCAGGTGGGGATTCGGGGAAGAAACAACATGGAGAAATTCCTGCAGGAGAGTGGACAACAATGCAAGGACAGTGAAGGGCCGGGGAGAAAACAATTATGAGAGAAAGAGTGTCTGAGGGCAGGGAGGGCTGGGTGCTCCTGGTCGGGCTGTGAGTGAATGAGTGAGAAGGCACAGGCTGGGGAAATGATTCTAGGCACAGGGAACAGGAAGGTCTAAGACCTGGAAGGAGGCAGAAGCCTACAGAGTTGAACAAAAGCAAAGAGGCTTAGACTGAGGCAAAGGGGCGGCGAGAGCAGTAAGAAATGAGGATTAAGGACAGTGATGAGAGCTTGGGGTTTTAACTACAGAGAACACCCAGTTTTTGTACAAGGCACCACCCAAACACACCCTCCTCAGACAGAAGCCCATCAGACTCACTTGGACTCTGGGCCACACACAAATACCCTATCCCATCATCCACGGGAACCTCTCCTCCAGATCACACCCTTTATGGAGGCCAAAGAGACAATCCTTTCCTGCTCAGGGAGTGTCCCAGCCTTGCCCAGCCCCCAGCTTCCAGGAACAAACCTTCAGCAATCTGCAGGGCAGCCACCAGGGTCAGGAGCTCTAGAATTCAGACCCAGCTTGGAATCTGCCTGTCACTTAGCAGTTCTCTGAGTCTCACTTTTTTTCTGCCTGTCAAGTGGGTCTACCTAGTACCCAATTCACAAAAATGTGGTATACTAAGACCAGGCACACAGGGCACAGAGCATTGTTAGGCCTCAAAAAATATCAGCTAAGACTATGATTATTTGAGAGGCAGCAGAGCATAGAATTCTCAGCCCAGAACTCCAGAGTTCAAATCCCAGCTGTACAACTTCCCCATCAGGTTGATCCTGGGCAAGTCATTGAGCCTCTTAGTAATGGCACCAACCCCATAAGGCTGAAGTCAGTATTAAATATATGTAAAGTGTTTAAAACAGGGCTAGACCCATATTGTATGCTTTATGACTGTTTGCTATTATTTTCATTATTTGTGGGGCAGGGGCTCCTCTCTTCCCCACCAGAAAGAACCTTTGGACCTCTCTCTCGGATGTCCTGACCTCCTCCCCAGCAATATGTCCCACTTGGGTTTTAACTTTTAACCCTTGGGGAATATCTGTCAGGCCTTCAGATCCTGATCTTTGCCCCCGCCTTTGGTCACGTCCCACCTTTGAAGTAATAAAAGTTGCCCCTCAACCTAAATCTCATTCATCTGGATCGCTGGCTGCTGCCCTTAACCCTCCAACCCCCACCTTTATGGATGTGACCCTCTGACCATCGGAGGCGCATCTTTCCCCTCAAATTAATTTTGATCCCCCCTTTCTGACACTCGCCCAACCCCTCGAGGGAGCCCGACTTCAAATTTCGAACTTTGCGCTCCCCTTGGTCACCCCCCTTTGCAAGTTTGACCTTTGATCTCCTATAATACTCCCTCCCCCTCGATACTTGAACCCGACTCCCCCCCCCACGACCCTACCCTCCACGAGTGAACTTTGACCCAGCGGCCCCGCCCCCTACTTGCGTAAACGCTATCCCACCGCCATCGCTCGGCTCATCCCAATCCCCTGGCCAGACCGTTTATCCTACCGGCTTGGCGCCGCAGTCGCTCACGGTCTAGCGGCTTGGCCCGAAACTCCGCACCCTCGCGTTACTCTCAGCTTTCTTGCGCCTCCACCACCGTGTCCACTGCCATCGCCATGTTGAATCCCCAACGAACATCCGGGGCTTTCCCCCTTCGCCGCCCACCAGTCCCCATAGCAACGGGGCTGACAGGGCAGGGGCAGGGCCCGCTCAGGGGCGGAGTTGGGCGCCGGGCAGCGCCCGCTCCAGCCTCTGATTGGTGCAGATCGTCCAATCGGAGATCGTCGGGCAGAAAATGCCAAGCTGGGATTGGGAAATTTGGAAAAGGTGCAGGGAGGCTGGCTCCCAGCCCATTCGGATACTTAAAGGGGAAATAACTTTTCTCTTGCAAGTCTTTTCCACCTTCCCCCGAAAGGAATTAGAGGTAGAAGTCAGTAACGGGCAATAATGGCTAGAAACACTTCTTAAATACTTACTATGTGCCAGACACCTGTCCAAGTGCTTACTCACTGCAACCCGATTGTATTTTTGATACCCATTTTACAGATAAACTGAGGCTCAGAGTGGTGATTTGGCATCACAGTTTCAGAGGAAGGTCTGTCAGTATGAGTCTGGGAACCTAACCTGGAACCAAGGAAACAAGACACTATTTGACCTAAATCTTTTTAATTTTAATAAGTTTTTTAAAAAGTAATTAATTTGTAAAATAGATATTTATGAAAATCCGAAAAACAAACAAAAAACACACACCAAACCCCATAAACTAAATTCCAACGACCTCTTCTATGATTTCACTTACTGGGCTCCAGGCACTTTGTTCTTCCAGAAAAATATCAGGTGCTCTCCTACTTCAAGGCCTTTACATTGACTGTTTCCTCTGGAGTAGACTCTTCCCCCAGGTATCCTTATGGCTCCCTCCCTCCTCTCCTTCAGAATTTTGCTAAAATGACGCCTTTATCAGTGGGACTGTTCCTGCCTACCCTAATTAAAGCAGTAAACATCCCTCTCACATGCTACTAAACCCCTTATGTTTTTTTTCTTTCTTATTTTTTGTTGCTCAAATCACTTTCTAACATACTAAATAATTAGCTATTTGTAGTTATTGTTTTTTGGTTGTTTCTCACGTTGAAATCTTAGCCCCATGAGAGCATGATTTTTGTTTTGTTCACTGTGCATACCCAGTGCCCTGGCACTATTGGCATGTAGATGCTTAACAAACATTTTTTGAATGAATGGTTGTATGAGTCACAATTCCACCTCCTCGAAAATACTCTTATATGTTTATTGCACCTCCTATGCCCCAGCACAGTGTCTAACACATAGTAGACATTTAATTAATGTCTGCGGAAGTAATGAATGAATGATTGCATGATGAGTCATTTTTTTTCTGTACCTTTACCTATTTTTAAAAAACTAAATCAGAAACACGTTTATAAAGAATTTCGTAAATTTTTAAGACAAGATTATAAATATCACTAGTATCTTTCCATGTCATTAAGTTTTCTTCAAGACCATTAGTTTTCATGGCTGCATAAGATGCCATTCTGTCAATCAACTCTAATGTGTTTAAGCACTCTTCCTTATTGAACATCTAAGCTGTGATAAATACTTTGCTATTATAAATAATATCCCCCTCAAAAAAAAATCCAAGCAACTAACTATCTGTGCACATCACTAATTTGAATAGATTACCACAAATGGAACTGCTGGGTCAAAGGAAGTGTACATCTTTATGATTTAATAATAGTAACAGTTCCCATGTTCTCAGCATTTCTATGCACCATGCATGGTGCTAAGCCGTATAATTTTAACAACAGGAGCTATGACTATCCCTGTTTTGCAGAGGAGGAAACTAAGGCTTAGAGAAGTAACTTCATTTGGTCAAAGTCGCACATGCTAATAGGGCAGAGCCAGGGCTCAGCCCCAACTTTGACTCCCAGGCACTTGCTAACTGCCCTCTGCTGCCTCCCCACGGCCAGGGACGCGCATAGCCAAATTAAGCTACAGGGATCCAATTGACGCTCCTACTAGCATTCAGAGAAAATATGCTCTTAAAGTATCCACGCCAGCACTAAACATTCTTGATTTTGCGCTGTTTTGAAATCTTTGTGCCTGACAGAGTCTGATTTTTTAAGCAAGGCTAGAAACTGAGATGATGGCACTTTATTCAGGTCACAGTGATGGGAGAAGGGCCAGCCAGGTGTGTCTTTGCCTCTTCAATGCCCTGCACAAACTGTAGAGTATTAGACTCTAGAACCCATGTTAAAGGAAGCGCCCTTGTAACTTAATTGAGGATCTCAGAGATCAAACACCTTGGAACAAATCTAGTGAAAGATCAGCTTCCTCAGAATGGAGGATCAGGCCCTCCTACTTCCGGGCCCTGGGAGAAAAAAATCAGCCTTCAAAGAGCCTCCTATTGGAGGGCTGCCTGGAGGTAGTGGTGAAGAGGTGAAGAGGTGACCCCAAAGGACAGAAACGGGCAAGGAGGGTAAGGAGGATTTGACCTCCTAAAAATGATGCATTTTAGTATGTCAAGGGAAAAGATAAGTTCTGTAGGGCAGAGTGGCAAGATGGCTGCCCCTGCTTTTGCTAGTGCCCTGAAAGCAGCATCAGATATTGCATTTTGTAGGAATTGAAGGTTTGTGGTAATCCTGCTTGGAGTAAGTCTATCTATGCCATGTTTCCAACAGGCTCAGACCATGGAGTCTTATGGCCCCTGAATATCAGGCATCTTCAGCCTATCGAAGCTGTGCCAAGAATGCCTGTCTTAATTCTGTACTGTCCACCTGACATTGTAGTCATATTCAGACTTCAGTTGTTTCCTCTGCTCTCAGACTTATCACATTTGCCAGTAACCTGACACGTGGTCATATTGCAGCAATCCTCAACAGAGTGGCTCCTTGCTTCTAAAAGTCCTGAAGCTACCAGTCAGAACCACAACATACTTCAATTCATGAAATGCAAGAGAAAGACTGAAAGCCGCTCTCTACAGGTTTCTTTGACTTCATTCTGGCCTTTGGCTAAGGAGGAAGTCCAGTTATAAGAGAAAATCATGGAAAAAGTCACGTGCAAGAAAAAGATGCTTGAGAGAATTTGTGTTCTGCAATAAAACCCAGAGTAAACAGATAGAATAACAACATCTGTCTGGAAGAGGCGAAACTGGTATGCTCAAGATCTTTATGAGAAGTATCATGATTGAACAAATCTGAAAGTATAGATCAGAAGTTTTATGGTTTCCCACTTATTAGATTGCTGTCTTTGTGAATATGATGTCTTTGCAAAAATGAGTAAGTATAAAACTTGATATAAGTTGTACCAACTGATATGGAAATATACAATACCACCATTAAACTTATCAGAGTTTTAAAATAAAACAAAGATAAGTGGCAATATATGGGTAGCAAGCAAACTTCCTGTCTGTCATATGTAAAGAGCATTTACAAATTAATATAAATGGTCAATATACAATAGAAAAATAGGCAAAGGACATGAACAAAACTAAAAATACAAACAACGGATAAGAAAAATTGGAGTTGGCAAACATGAAATTGCTTTTGTTTAAAAAAAGAAAAAGAAAGAGTCAAAATGGAATCAATTTTGCTCAGCCAAGTCACCAAACTAACACTTAATAACTAACCTAATTACAGTTTCAGCCTCTCCCAGGAGTGGAATTTTAAACCAATCAGTCTGGAATTTCCTGATCTACACTAGTGAGGTAATCTGCCTGATAAGACCCCCTGCCTTTCCCTAAGGGACTGTGTCCTTGCCTGAAATAATCCATTCTTTTAATTTCTTTGTCCCACCCTCTTTCTGCACGGAAATCTTCAATTTTCTACAACTCCTCCGAGCAGTCTGCTAGTTGCTAGATGGGATGCTGCACAATTCATGAATCACTTAACAAAGCCAATTAGATCCTCAAATTCACTAGGTTGAATTTTGTTCTTTAACACTATCAAACAGATCCTTTCTTTTGCATCGCTTAGAAAAATATTGTTTAAATATTAGAATCAGAGCTGATGAAAATATCGAATAACAGCCACTCTCACAGCCCATTATGTAGGCTGCTATCTGGGCAGACAGGCTTTCGGCAATATCCATCGAAAGACTCATCGATGCTGTCCACCTTTTGATACAGCAAATCTGCTTCTAGGAACTGTTCTTAAAGGAAGAGAAAGACATAGACAAGGGTGTAAGTGTGCAGCTGTTCATCATTAGTGTTATTTTAGTAAGCATTTTTTTAATCGTCATTGTGTTTTTATCATTGGTGTACCCTATGGTACTTAACAATGCCCTTATGCTGGCACATTTAGGTTGCTCCCATATTTTTTCACTGCTCCCTAAACCAGACCCTCTCGAAACACTTTACCTGAATGATCTTATCTAATCCCCATCACTTCTCTATAAAATGGGATCTTAGCCCCATTTAACAGATGAGAAAACTGAGGCACAGGAGTAGGGTGGGAAGTGGAGCAAAGTCCCACCAGTTCTAAGCGGCTTCGCTGAATTTTAACTGGGAAGTCTGACTTCAAAGCTAATGCTTTTAAAGACTGCTGAAATTTGTTCAATAAATATATTCATTGAATGCCATCCATACGTCAAGCACAGTGAATAATGATAACTGCAAACCTTTATTTTCTATGTGACAGTATATTTTAGATAGATTAGTATAAGTGTTTTCTATATAGCAGGCCCTGTGCTAAATTTACGTACGTATACTACCTCATTTAATCCCACAACTACCCTGTGCGCTATTATTATCTCCATTCTACATATGTGCAAACTGAAGCACAGAGGGGTTAAGTAACTTTTCCAAAGCCACACAGGCAGCCTGGCTTCAGGGTCTAGGCGCCTTACCATTTCTCTTCTTTCACAGAGAACGAATGCTCCAGAGATAGATAATAAACACATAAATGAATAAATAATGTGACATAAACGAAGGCAGTGAGCAGAGCTGCAAACGTGTCATGGAACACATCCATGCAGCCAAAAAGGAGTGCAGAAGGCACAGGACCCAGCATTCCCACTCCTAGGTATTTACTGAAGAGAAACAAAAACCTATGTGCACACGATGACTTGTACAGGAATGTTCGCATCACTTGTTTTCATAATTGCCCCAAACTGGAAACAACCCCAAAGGTCCATCAACTGGTAAACAGATAAATACACTGCAGTAGATCCATTCCCTGGAACACTAAGCAGCCATAAAAAGGAAGGAACTATTGATAAGCAGGACACATGGATGAATTACAAAAGTAATAGCCGATCTCAAAGTGCTGCGTATGATCCGATTCCACTCACAACATTCTGGAAAAGGTAAATCTACAGTGACAGAAAGCAGATGGGTTATTGCCTGAGGCTGCGGGGCAGAGGGAAGGATTAACTACAAGGGGACAGGAAGGAAATTGGAGGTGACGGCAATATTCTGAATCTTGATTGTGGTGGTGGTTTCCTAGGAATACACATCTGTCAAAACTTCTCAAATTGTACATTTTTAAAGGGTGACGTTAATTGTACTAAATTATATCTTAATGAAGTTATAATTAAACATTTTTAAAATGCAGTAGAATTAAGTATGGACTTCGGTTAATAATAACGTATCAATAGTGGTTCTTTAATTATAACAAATGTATTTATACTATGGTTAAGATTTTAATAATAGGGAAAACTGGTGTGGGGTTTTGGGAACTCTGTACTACCTTTGAAATTTTTCTGTAAATCCAAAACTGTTTCAAAAATAAAGTTCATTTTAAAAAATGAGGGAAAAAAACAGAATAGAGATGATAGTATACCCACGTTAATTTAGGTGGAAGAGAGAATCAAGGTAACAAACCCGCCTATATCCTATGATGCTCTTTTCTTTCCTTTTTTTTTTAAATTGACATACAATTGACATATAACATTGTATTAGTTTCAGGTGTACAACATAATGATTCGATATTTGTACATATCGCTGAATGAAAAATGTGGAACACTTCACGAATTTGCGTATCACCTTCATGTAGGAGCCACACTAATCTTCTCTGTATCATCCCCATTTTAGTACATGGGCTGCCAAAGCAAGCACGGTAGTATCTACATTTTTTTAAAAATCAAAGTTTATGAGGAAAACTATTCAAATGCTCAAAGTTAGAAGCTGTTAGGAATGGGACAGCTGAGAAATCTCCAGTTCTACTTGATTGATTGATTGATTGATTGATTGATTGATATTGCATGGTTCGCATTTGTTTATTTAACAATGACGGCATTACTTTCTCCCCTGAAGAAAAATAAAGATATTATTTATTACATTTGCTGAAAAGAAGCAGCAAAGAGCCTGAGGGAGGTCTTGGAAGGGTGGAAGGGGCTGGGAGGAGGCGACGCTGCCCAGGAAGGAGGGACCCCATATAACAGAGGCTCGCAAAACTCAAAGAGCATCCTGTCTCCATGAACACGTGCGCAAAATCCAGAGAGGAACATTCTGCCTTCTTCATGTCCTCCGTTCCCTGCTTTCTCCCTGGCCCACTCCTAGGGTTGCAATAAAAATTTAGCCAATAAAGATACAAGATGGTGAATGAAAATTGAATTTCATGCATACCCTAAATCATTTTTTTAGTATAAGTATATACCATGCAATACTGAGGACATACTTATACTAAAAATGTATTTATTGTTTATCTGAAATTCAAACTTAACTGGGCATCCCATATTTCACCTGGGAATTCTACTCACTCTAAACCAACCACCCTGGCCTCATGGCTGTTTCTCAAACGCACAGGCTCAGTCCTACCTCAGGGCCTTTGCACCTGCTGGTCCCTCTGCTTGGAATCACTCTTCCAGGTCTTTGCTTTGACGAACTCCCTAACTTCTGATTCAAATGTCACCTCAGAGAGGCCTTCTCTGGATACCGACTATATCTAAAACAACCTCACTCTCCTACCCTAAGTCCGGTGTATTTTCTTCACAGTGCTGATCACCACCTGGAGTTATCAGGTGACAATATGTATGTTCTCAATGTTTCTTCTCTACCTCCCCTGAGGGGACGAACGTCATCTGGGCCGCCACAGTATTTCCAGCGCTCGCATCACAGTAAGTGCATAGGTCTTTCATGATTCTTAGTCACAATCAACAGAAACCGTTTCTGGATGAGCTGAGCAATGAAGGACTTTAGTAAATGAATGAACGAAACCAGAGACCCGCAGCTTCCCCCTTCTTGTCTCTGCACTGACCCCCAGACACCCCGCGTGCTCCGCCTGGGGCCCCGCTGCCCCTTACGGAAGCACTTGCCCCCATCCTGTCAGGCAGGCATCTGCATAGCCTCCAAAAGCCTCCCAGAAGCCTCGGGGTCTTCAGTCCTGCAACCTGTCACTTGCTGTGCATGTCACATATCACAGGTGTCACAACCAGCCATACGTGCCTATCTCTGGCACACGCACAGTGGAGCCCCAAGGGTTGGGCCTTTATCTGATTCACCTAAATCGTCATCATCCCTTCTACTCGGTACGTGCTCCTCGGCACCAGGTGTTAAATATTTTACCTGCATTTCTCTTTTCTTCCTCCATTTAGCCAATGTCTACTGAGCAACTACTATGTATTGGGTACTGGGGCCGCGAGAGTGGACAGAACCAGCGGAAACCCCTGCACCCTAGGAACTTACATTCTGTTGGAGGAAATAAAGAATAAATAACTCAACCTGGATCTACTTAGTAGGTCACGAAGTCTAAATGGCCTGAAATAAGATACAGCCGGGAAAGGGGGTGGGAGGTGGGCGTGGGTGCAGGAGGGCTGCTGTTTTAAACAGGTGGCCGGGGAAGTCTAACTGAAAAGGTGAGATTTGAGCAGCGGCCTGAGGGAGGTGGGGAGGAACCGTGTGAGTAGCTGGGAGCAGTGTCCCAGGCCAAGGGAGCAGCCAGTGCAGACCTGGGAGGGTAGGTACCCTGATAGATCTGCAGCCAGTGAGGCTGGAGGAAAGTGGGCAAGGGTGGCTAGGGCAAGGCGAAGGCAAGGAGGTGTCAGGCACAGGTGAGGGGGGTGGGCCGCAGGGAGGACTGGTTCTCCCTTCACGGGAGGGCTCAGGCAAGGGAAGGCCGTGATGTGACACAGGTGCCCACAGGTCCCTTTGACTGTGTGTGGGGAACAGACTGTGGGGGCAGGCATGGGAGCAGGGGGAGACCCAGCGGCAGGCGAGAGATCAGGTGGTCGGCACCAGGCGCCAGGGCGAGGGCCTTGCAGCTGTGAGTAGAGGACAAATTCTAGAAGATTCCAGAGACGGAGCCAACAGAATCTACTGTTGGGGAGAGCAGCCGAGGGTGACATCAAGGCTTTCGACCTCATTTAATCCCAAGGTGACTCCATGAAGTATGACCATTCTTTAATGACAGATAAAGAAAGAGGTTCAGAGAGGGCTGGTGACTCTGCGGCCCACAGGAAGTGGCAGAGCTGAGATCTGAACCCAGTTTCGGTCTTGCTCTAGTGCCAGGCCTCTGCTTTCTGTGGACCCCACCACCCGGCGTGCTCGGGGCCTCACCCAGCTGGATGGAACGTGCCAGGCTCACAAGGGCACCTGCCCGGTCTGGCCACACCGTGCAATGAATGACTCCCCAGCTGGTGACTTCATGGGCCTGGTGCACCCCTCTGTGGCATTCCCCCATTGCATGTCACCCGTGTTGGGTAACCGTGGCCTGACTGGAGCTGATTCATCGCTGTCCACGTCACTGCCTGGAGCCTGGCATGTGGCAGCCTTCATTAAGGCAACAAATATTTACTAAGTAACTACCTTGTGCTGGGCTGGGCTGGAGCAAGCCCCGGACACCGCCTTCCTGGGTTGACAGTCCAGCGGTGGAGACAGATCCACCCCCAGACAGTGATGGCCTAGAATGGACAGGGCTGGAATGGGGGTGCCCAGGGCCCCAGCCCAGCCTGGGAAGGGGTCTGGGGGGGCAGTGGAAGCAATAGACCCAGGAATGAATGAGATGGCTTTGGTCTCCTCCCTCAGAGACACTCCCACCCCCCGCAACCCAGCAGGGTAGACTGACAATGATCAGTCAACAAATCAACGAGAACTGTGGAACACTAAGAGCTGGAAATGAGGGACAGGGCGGGGTGGAGAGGAGTGCGTTCAATGCAGCCGGGGTTGTCAGGGAAGGCTGAGTCCTGAGGATAAGAAGGTCCCAGCCTGGGATGAGCTGGGGAGAGGGCGCTCAGAGGACGAAGAGTCCGGGCACCGTCCCTACAGCAAGGCGTGAGGAGGCTGCCACTGCACGGCACAATGGACGTGTGATGAGGTCAGCCCGCGGAACTGGAACTCACCGGCTTCCCTGCAGACGAGCCTTTGCCCAGGACTCCTAGAGTCAGATCACGTCTGTCACCAGCCCAGAGCCCTCCTGTGGTTCCTTCTCACTCAGAATAAAGGACCAAGTCCTCCCCAAGGCACACAAGGGCCCACGTGATCTGCCCCCCTCACCTCCCTGGCCCCATCTTCCCCTCACTCTCCCTCTGCTCCAGTCACACTGGCCTCCCCGCTGACCCTCTGACACGGCGGGCACCTTTCTGTCCCACAGCCTTTGCACTGGCTGTTTTTCTGCCTGGAGCACCACCCATGTGACTCCTCATGTGGCTCCTCCCTCAGACTCCTTCAGATCAAATGTCACCCTCCCAGGGAGGTCTCCCTGACCATCCTCCTAAAAATTGCAACTGCCTCCCTACTCCCCATCCCCCTTCCCTGCTTTTTCTGAGCAATAGATAGCGACACCCTGGTACTTATTTACTTATTTATTGTGTTCACAGTCCAACACCCCAGACGGAATGTCACCTCCACAAGGGGAGAGATCTCTGTCCTCTTCACAGCTGTCTCCTCAGTACTAAGAACAGGGCCTGGCACGTGGAAGGTGCTTAATAAATAGTGGATCAATAAATGAAAGGAAGGAGGGAGACAGGAAAGAGGGAAGAGAGGAACACAGCAGGTGTGCGAGCACCTGTCTCGTTGCCACCCCAGCTGGGAGGCAGGCATCGACACTTCGTTTCCTTGGTAAATCAGTGTCAGACTGAGAAACTGAGGTGCAAAAGGACACTGGTTAGCACTCTTTGGACCACTGGCTCACCGAAGGCCAGCCAAGGAGGAGAAAATCACCGACGTCACCTGCTGTAGAGTGGTGTCATGATGGCTGTGCCCACCTTGCTGACTTGGGACAGGCAGGAGATGGGGTGGCCTAGCAGGCATTCCCAGCAGAAGTGCCGAGTCCACAGAGCCACAGCCACAAGTCTCTTTATTCCTGAGGCCCCATGGGCACCCCACCCAGGCAATGCTATGCAGGAGGGTGGGGCCGTGCCACCCGCCTGTGTCCGCCTGTGTCTGTGTCCGCACCTGCCCTCCAACACAGCCAGAGGGGACCCCCACCTCTCCGGGAGGGGAGGGCTGCCCCAGCTCCCTCAGGGCCGCATCCACCGACGAGGGGCCTCAGGATAGCAGAGGAGTCGAGGCCCGCCTTGACTCCCCAGCCGGGCCTGGGCAGAGGTCTGGTCATGCCGGCCAAGGCAGCAAGGCCCAGGGTTCCTGACGAGAGCTGCTCCGTCCCTAGAGGTACAGCATCCGGTCAAGCAGGGGTCTCACCACCCAGACGTCATCCACAATCTTCCCGTCCTGCAAGGAACAGAAACAGCCTTGGTCAAGTTGCTAGACGTCTGAGCCTCTGTTGTCCTCATGTGCAGTGTAGGGATGAGAGCGACAGTACCCGCCTCATAGATGTGGGAATTGAATGAGATGTTTGGAGAGGGCACCTGGAAGGACCGTGCAAGTGCAGGCTGTCACTACTAGAACACAAACCTTGGAGTCAGACAGAACTCGCCCTGCGTCCCAGCACAGCCCTCTCCACGTGGCCTGAAGGATGTGGGCCAGCCCTGAGCCCAACTTCTATGTTCTATGGACTGGGGAGAGCTGAATGAGACAATCCACACAAAAGCCCACCCCTGGCGCATGCGCGCCCAATAAATGGTAGTTGTTCATAATAAAAACAGCATGGTCCTTGGGGTTAGATCCAGCTCTGCCGCCACCTTCTGGTCATGTGACCCTGGGAATATTACTTTCCTGCCCCCTGGGGCTGTGGTGACTGAAGTGCTATTGGATATAGAGCATCTAGCACAGCATCTGGTACATGAGAGGTGCTCCACAAATCACAGTATCATCATTATTTTCACTTTACAGTGACAAAAAGAAAGAAAGGCGAGCCGTGATTAACTGAGTCCGTCTAACCTTAAGCCACCTGGAGTACACACACATCATGTTGACTTTCCTCTATCCGCCTCCCACCTCCTACCTTTTTCTTCTCCCACTTCATGTTAATAAATACCTTTATAACTTAAGATATTTTAGAAGCGTTTCTAAGCACTTTATATATAGTAAGTCATTCAATGCGCCCCCCCCCCAACCATATAATCCTGTGAGTTGGAAACTCTTAAATGCATTCATTTCACAGATGGGAAACCTGTGGCTCAGCAAGTCGCTCAGGGTCATCCGGCTGGTAAGGAGCAGAGGCAGGATTTGAACCTGGGATTTCTCACTCCGGAGTCCACGTTTTTAACCACTTGGCCCCAGAGCGTGTCGTGCCTAGCTTCTCAGGTAGGTGACGGGGTGTCCCTCACTAACCTGGTCGTCGGACACCTGCTGGATGTGGATGTGGGTCCCGTTGAGGATGTGTAGCCGCGTGTACCCATACTCCTTCACGCGCACAGCGCTCCAGGGCCGGGGGAAGAGAGTGAAGCGGGTCAGCCGCTCCTCACAGCCCTGCCAGAGAGAAGCGTTCAGACCCCAGGCCAGGAGGACCGCAGGGGAGCGAAAAAAACCTGCCAGGCCAGGACCCTGCTGCCTCCGAGGAAGACAAAGTCAGTTAAGATGACACCCTCAATAATGCTCGCAATTGAGTGTTTTGACCCAGCCAGGCATCATGTGCCCGAGTCTTCTAGAAAGTGCATGGCTGTACAAGACTGTCCACTGCAGCATTTTCTGTAAAAGCCCTGTGCTGGAAGCCACCCAAATGTCCATCAGTGGGGATCGCTTAAGTAAATTATAGAGTAGCTGTCACAAAGCAGGGTGATGCAGAAAGATAGCCAAGATGTATCGTTAAAGGGGAGATGCAATTCACAGAATAGAAGAAATTGGTGGGTCTCAACCCTCACTGCACAGTAGACCCTCCAAGGAAGCTTTTTAAAATCAACAATGCCGGGGGGAGAGGGAGTACTCGTCCCTACAGGAGAACGCCAGGCAAATGAGGGAGCTTGAAACATGGCCATTTTGCAGCCATCATTGTAATAATTGACTGAATCAATGGACAGTAAAACTAATGAGAGTTTGAAAAATAACAAGGTATTTGCAGAGTGTCACAGTATCTCTCCAGGAGACACTTGTTAATTATAAAGGGGAAGAAAATAAGCATGGTCGAGAGGCCTGGCAGACACGACCTTAACCGAGCGATCAAATTGAATATCATCAGTAATGAGGCAGATCTACACCAGTTTACACAATGGGAAACTGAGACTTCAAGGGGTTAAAGAGATACCATGCACCTCCTGCTGGATGCCCCGAGAACACAGTATCACTTCTGTGTATTCTTACTGAAAAGGCAACTTCCTTCTCATTATGAGCAAAGACCAGACAAACCCAAACGGAGAGAGATATTCTACAAAATGACCTTGCTGTGCTCTTCCAATGTTTCAAGGTCATGAAAAATGAAGAAAGAGTGGAGACATGTTTCTGATTAAAGGAAGCTAAAGAGACAAGACAGCAAAATAGAACACGTGATCTTAGATTAGCTCCTGGGCTAGGGAAAAAAAAATCCTTTGATTCGATTTAAAGCACACATGGAATGACTGGCTAAATTTGAATGTCATAGGTTGGATGATATTATCAATGCCAACTACTTGAATTTGATTATTATACTATAGTGATAAGATAAAGTCCTTGTTTCTTAGGAAATATAAACAGAGGCATGAAGGCATCATTTCTGCAACTTATCCTTCATTGGATCTGAAATAATAATAAAATGTGTGTGTGTGTATACTGTGATATACATACTGATGTATATAGAGAAACAGAGAAAGACAGAGATATTAAAACAAGTGTGCTTAAATGTTCACATTTGAAAAATCTTGGTAAAACGGATATGGAAAGTCTTTGTAAGTCTGAAATATTTACCATTTTAAAATTAGAGAGAAAAACTAATCTTTGCTGATAAAGGTCAGAATAGTGAGCGCCTATGGGGGCCTGAGGAGCCATCTGGTACTGAAAACATTCTGTTTTCTGCTGGGGATGTGACAACGCAGGGCCATGCATTGCCAGGCCCCACTCTCAGAGATTCTGGCGTTTGGTCTGGGGCAGGGCCCAGGCATCAGAGTTTTAAAACCTCCCCAGGCACCAAGGCTGAGAACCTCTAGTGTGTGAAGCACGATCCGAGTTGCTTTTTAACAGTGAGTGATGCAGTAACACATCTCTATCCAGACAATTACTCAGTACATGCACAGAATTTTTAAATTCCACCCCAGAGACGGAATGACTGAGAGTGGAAGTAAGAAGGGGTGTGGATGGCCAGTGTTGATCTCCTGCCCTCTTTGAATTTTTATCACGAGGCGTTCTCACTAATTTCTAAGAATCAGCTTAAAAAATAAGCCTCCTCTCCTTGCAGAAGTGACTGGTTACAGTTGGGGGCAGGGAAAACACAAGATGATCCTGAAGCACTTTACAGTGCCAAAAAGTAAGGACATGCTCACAAAATGACAGGGTACGTCTAAGGACAGGGGATGGACCTGAAGAATTTCCAATGGCCAAAGCTGGAGCAACCTGAGTAGCAACAGAAATAAAAGTATTGTATCATAGCACAAAGAATAAAATAAATTACCATGAGTCTGCATGCATATAAATCAATAACTAACTAACTGAAAATCTAGGAGGAATGAGGAAAACAGAAGAACCCAGGAAAACACCACACTATTCATTATTGCAGACAAGACCCACCAACGGAGTTGAAAATTAGCAGGTGAAAGTTTGAGGAGAGATGGGACATTTGCATGGTCTAAAAGGATCTCTCCCAAGGTACCCATTAATTAAAAAGGGAGATATAGTGGCTTTACGGTGGAGGAGTCCAGCAGACACCTCTGTAAGCAGGTGGTTCAGAGAAACACGTCCGGGGATGAGGCACAGTGACCTTTATGATGAATTCAGATGGACACGACATCGATTCTGTGACCATCTTCCCCCAAATGCACAACTCGATTCTCAGCATGAAAAATGTCAGATAAAACCGAATTGAGGGGCATTTTGCAAAACACCTGGCCGGGGGTCTGCAAATATGTGAAGGATGAAAGACAAGGAAAAACTGAAGAACTGTCACAGATTGGAGGTGACTAAGGCAACATGATAACTAAATACATGTGGGATCCTGGAATAGAAAAAGGTCTTCAGTGAGAAAGCGGGTGGGGCGTGAACAAGGCCTGGAGTTTAATTACAGTAATAACAATAAGCTCTCTGTCCTTGGATCCAGCAGACCCAGGCAAGCCCCCAACCCCTACCACCTACAGAACTTGTGACTTTGGATGAATATTTCACTGTCTGAGCATCTGGACAATGGGCATGTCACTAGGTAGGTGTACCTAAGCTCTAGGATTAAGTTAGTGATAGCGGTTGTATGAAGCACAAGGCACTCAGTCTGCTGGTACAAGTTTGACCCCCAATACGTAGCGACAGGAGAGAAGCCAGAGGCACCCTTCCCCGCCCTGCTCACGGCAGATCCGGTGATGATGTGGACGGGGCCTCGAGGGTTGGTATAGGGCATCTCCCGGCTGCCGTTAAACACCTGGAGAAGGGGACAAAGGAGAGGGGCGCGTCGCACCAGGCCATGCTGGAGGTCTGACCAGGGTCCCCTGACACCAGCCACATGAGCCCTCAGCCCTCCCTGAGCCTCACCTGGTAGTTGTAAATTGGCCACAGCCGCTCGTATGAGTGTTCATGAGCCCAGAATTGCAGGTCGACCCCTGAGACAGAGCAAGTGGGGGTCAGGCCCCTGAATCCAGGAGAGATGGGGGTGGGACCTGAGGCTGGGGAGCTCCCTGGGTCACTCACCGTATTTGTAGAAAAGATCCTCCAATCCAAATAATTTGCCAAAGAGGCCTTTGCGAACCTGGGCGGGAAGAGCAAGGAGGTGAGGATGACTTGGGCCAACCCCCACCTGGCTCTTGGCCCCTTGCCCCTGGGGAGCAGGTCTTCACCTTGCTTTCATGCCAGGTACAGTCATCCACATCAGCATTGGAACAGTACATGGGCCGGTGACCCATGGTGATGATCCACGGCCGGGCTGCCCGGTTCTTATTGGCTTTCTAGAGAGAAAGGCTGGGGTGAGAGGCAGGAGTGGGGATAGGGGAGGGGAGGCAGGTCCTAGAGGCAAAAGCGGACCTCTACCCAGGTTACCTGGAGGTCTCTTTCCAACCAGTGGAACTGTCTCTCTACCAAGTGGCGGCCATAATGGAGGAAGAAATAGACCTCGGTGGAGAAGGAGATGATGTGCGCAGGGCCCAGGTCCCAGCTGAGGGGTCAAAGGGCAGGGGTCAGAGATAGGGTCTCATCTCTCATCCTTCAGGGGAGGGAGGCCCGTCCCCCAGATCCCCCAGGTTACCTGTACCACAGGCCCTCGTTGTCCCCCGGCATGCTGAAGCGCGCCTTGTAGTTAGAGAAGTTGCTGGATAAAAGGAGTAAAAAGGATGGGGAGAGGGCCTAGGTGCCCCCCCCACCCCATCCCCACCACCGTCAGGCCACGCGGAAGGGCTGCTATCCCGGCAGCCCAAGCCCGCCCATCCCCAGGCCCCGCTCACTAGCGCTCCTCGTGGTTCCCAGGGCACGTCATGTACGGCAGGCTGGCGGCCACAGGCTCGATGAGCCGCATGAACTCGTCCCCGACCCGAGCATTGTCCTGATCCATGTTGTAGGCAAAGTCTCCTGCGCAGGGGGAGGGGAGCGGGGCAGTGAGGACCCAGGCTCAGCTCTGGTTTCGCCAGAGTCGAGAGACCTGGTCGCTCAGGTGCTGGGCGACCAAAGGAGTCCAAGCCATCCCTCTTCTCTGGTCCCTACCGCACACTCACCCACGTGTGCGCTTAAAGTGTTTCCTGAACCTCTGGTCCCTGACACCCCCATGGGCCCAGGCAGCCCCCATCTCTGCCACTGCCTTGTCTTCTCCCAGAACAACATGGAGATGGGCAGAGGCTGGTACTGGTTTTACACCAGGCACAGATCCAAATGCTTCACATGCTTGATCACCCCAATCTCAAAACACCCTCTGAGGTGATGTTATTATTAGTATCCCCATTTCAGGTGGAGAATCTGAGGCCCAGGGAGGGTAGGTGCGGGCCCAAGGTCACGGAGCAGGTTGGTGAGGCTCTGGAAGTCAAACCCTGAGAGTCTGATTCCAGAGTCTAGGCTTTAAACTGTATCAGCTCCAATCTTCACACCCATGTGGTTCCCTGTCCCCTCAAATCACAACAGCAATGATAATAACTAACACTTATGGCACTTACAACATGCCAGGCAATGTCAACTGATTTAGTCATCAAAACAGCCCTATGAATTCTGGACTGCTCTTGACTCAAGATAATGATACAGAAGAGAAAACCAACGTATGTAACTCTCAGGGATTTGAACATGGGCAGTAACCAAGCCACCATCCCCACGGCCAGTCTCATCCCCTGTCCCTTCAGAACCGTGTGAGCCCCTGCCCCAGTCTCCTCTACAGTCCTGGGGTCACCTCCCACCCAAGTCCCCCCCCCCAACACCCACTCCTCCAGGCACACCCTTGCCAATGCCTCACCCACATGGAGAACAGCATCGTACATGCCCTGCTGGGTCTCCCTGCGCAGCCGGGGTAGGGCTTTTGGGTTGTCAGCCCCCAGATCCCCAAACACAGCCAGACGGGGGCTCCAGTGGGGCCCGTTCTTTAGGGCCCTGAAGCGGAACCGCCGGCTCCAGCCCCTAGAGCTGCCACAGCGGTAAACTGAGGGGGAGAGGGAAGTCACGGTCAGCTGGGGTCCCCAGCCGTCTCCTCCACCCCATTCATCTTCAGTGGGGGGCAGTTTGAATCACCCATGCCCCTTCTGTCCACCTCACCCCAGGCCCCCAATGCCTTTCATCTTCGCTCCAGATAAGCAGATAAGCACAGGTGTTACCAGCCCAGTCTGAGCCACCAGCCAGTGGGAGCTTCTAGTCCATACCCCACTTTTCTCCCCATTCCCCCCTCAACACCCAGGCCCAGGACCCCTCTCACCATACTGGACCCCCGGCAGCAGCCCCCGCAGCGTGACTCGGTGTATGTAGAGCTTCCGCCGGAGAAGGCCCCCATCCACAAAGGGGCTGACCACGCCCCGGGCCCGGAGGGGCAGGGGCCCAGCTAGCTGCATCCCGAACTGCACTTCGGAGCGGGTTGGGACCCACGTGGTCCAGGTGACAGTCATGGAGCCTGGCTCATCTGGGCAGGAAGGAGCAGAGCGGGGATAGGTGGTGAGGCCCGGGCACAAAGGGGTGTGTAGGGACAGCAAGGGCAATGATTAACAGCTCTCAAACACTCAGTAGTTAAGGACCCGGGTTGTAGAGCTTCCCAAGTTTAATCCCAGCTCTGCCATTTCCAAGCTGTGCTCTCCTTGGGCAAGTTACTATATCTCTGAGCCTCAGTTTCCTTATCTGTAAAATGGAATAATGGTACCTACCCTATGGGATTGCTATGAGGGTTAGATGAATAAATATAAGTAAAGCACTTAAAATGGTGCCTAGTACGGTTAGGGTTCTATGAGCGAGTGGATATATTATTATTAATATCGTTATTTACTATGCGCAGGCCTTGTGCCAAACATTTTACATATGTATCATTTACGGGTTATAAACTCAGATGTCTAGAGGCCAGCTAGGCAATAAATGGGGACAAAGGCTGGCTATAAGGAGGAAGGCAGTAGGGAGCTGCGGTGTGTGTGACCAACTGTGGACCCTGACCTGCCTGAGAGGGGCAGCCTTTGCTCAGCTCTGGTGATAGCTTCCATGCAAGGCCTAGTGCCGCCAAATCTGTCAACTTCTAGAATAAATAGATACAAACAGATAAATAAATAAATCTTCACAGAATGGTTTTTACATAGCTAGATATACAAATCCAGACTTGTAAGCGATTGCTCCAAATCCTTAAAATTTAGCAACCAAATCAAGATTTAAAAAATACCGTGAGGCATAGTATAATGTAAAAAGCATGGGTTCTTCCTCCATGAGAATGCATGCGCACCAGGTTACTCATCGTGCGTAATCCCAAAATAACAGAGAGAAGCGGGACGCCGTACGTAGGCGAGTGACTGCATAAACTCCATAACTCACGTACAGCGGAGCACTGTGCAGCCGTCAAAAAGAGAAGAGGACGAGCTCTAAGAATGGCTATGGAACCATGCCCAGCACATGCAGTTAAATTTAAAGAGCAAACTACACTAAAGCATCTATAGTCAGCTACTCTTCATGGAAGAGGATGTGAAAAAATACGCAGGGATCTGCTCGTTTGTACCGAAGAAATACAGGGAGAATACACCAGCTACTAAAGAGATGGATTACTTACATGGGGCAAATGGGAAAGAAGGAGTAGAAAAAAAGGGAAAATGGGGTAGTAGGAATGAGGAGGGGGGAGGTCTCTCTGAGTCTATCTTTTTGTATAATCTTGACTCCTAGAACTACAGTCATGTTTCATATTTCTTTCATACACCCCAAAATAAATTAACAATAAAAGCTACCCAGGATGTGGGAAGAAGCTAGTAGGTGCAGGAAAGAAAAGCAACCGGGGGAAAGAGGTCTTGACTGGGCACTGAGAGACGACAGAGAAAAAGGACTGCACATATGTGCTGTCGCCCGGTACGTGTTCTCACAGGGATACGGGCAAACAATTCTGAAGCCACTTTATGCCTATACTGGCACTGAAGGAATAACTAAATATATTGTAGGTAGTGGGAGCTAGATGTCTCAGTGTTGGAGAAAGAAGTTACAACAAAGGAAAGAAGAAGGTGAAAATAAACCCTTGATGTTGGACCAAAATCAGAGGTATCAGCACGATCTTATGGTATTTAATAAATATACAGGTCAACACAGAAATATATCATATATACAGATAGATATAGTTGTGTGCACATGGGTATTGCCATACATACGTGTATCGCCTAGCTCTGTTTTTGAGAGGGCCAAGAAGCAATGACGCCTCAGTAGTAATGAACATACTTAGTGCTCCAATCTTGGTTCCTAAATACCCATTCTCCAATGAAAGGAACCAGGGCTCCTTGGAGAAGAGGTCTATTCCAAGCACAAGGTGAAAAATACACAGAAGGAGCCTGGAATGATTTGTGATGACAGAAAGTAAGGAAGTACTCAAAAAACAATGGAGGATTTGTTAAAGGAACACAGGTGTCAATCTGAAAGAATTCTAAAAGGCCAAATTGGGGACATGTGAGACGCAAAATAAATATAGTATTGGGTTTTAACCCATAGAATAAAATAAATACCTGTGAGCCCACACAGATATTAATAAATAATTGAATGAATGAATGAATGAACGAATAGAGGGGAGAGGAAGAGCCTTTCCTTACAAGAAAATTTCAGTTAGTTGGAGAGAGGGAATTAGAAGATTACAAAATCACAATTAGGCAAACATCATGCTAGTAATTGTTGCAGACAGGATCCAGCGATGGATACTAAAGTTAGTATGCGAAAGTTGCAAGAGAAACATGATTTTCGTAGTCTCAAGGACTCTCCCCCAAGATATTTACTAATGACAAAGGAAAAAATAAAAACTTCACAGTGGAGAAACCCAGCAGGCACCACTTGACCAAGCAAGGATGGTTAACATCACCAGTAAGAGCAACAAGCCGCGTCGGCATCATTAAACTCTCGGATCCATGCACTTAAGAGGACACAATACCACATCTATTCTCATCTTGCCAGAAAATGTATAACTTAGTTCCAATCATGAGAAAATATCAGACAACCCGAAAATGAGGGATAGCCTACAAAATAAGTGCTCAGTCCTCAAAAATGTCAAAGGTCATGAAAGGTAAGGAAAGATTGAGAAACTGGCAAATTGGAGGAGATTAAGAGCAGACACAATGACCAAATACTAAATAACTAAATAACTAAGTGGAAACACTAGTGAAATTCAAACAAGATCTGTAGTTTAGTTACTAATGTTATATCGACATAACTTTTTTTTTAATTTTTGCATTTGTTACTTTATTTTATATTTTATTTTATTTTATTTTGTATTATTTTTTAGGGAAGGCAACCCTTGGTTGACCTTATAGATTGCAAGGACCCTGTCAGTTTACAATCCCTTATTTATTTATTTATTTTTAACGCCTACAGCACTTGGTCTTCCTAGGTGGACTCCCATCCAAGTACTAACCAGGTCCGACCCTGCTTAGCTTCTCAGATCAGACAGGATCGGGCTTGTTCAGGGTAGCATGGCTGTAGACTATATTTTTATTTTTTAATTATAGTTGACATATAATATATTAATTTGAGATGTACAACACAGTGATTAGACATTTATATAACTTATGACATGATCATCCTGATAAATCTAGGACCCATCTGACAGCATATGTAGTTATTACAATACTACTGACTATATTCCCCATGCTATACTCTATATAGCCTCATGATTATTTTTTAACTACCAATTTGTACCTCTTAATCCCCTTCCCCATCACTCATCCTCCATCCCTCAATCTGACAACCATCAAAATGCCCTCTGTAAATACGAGCTTGTTTCTGTTGTTTGTTTATTCTGTTCTATAAATTCCATATCTGGCAATTATCTTTCTCTGTCTAATTTACTCCATTCAACACAAAACCTCTAGGTCCAACTATGTTGTTGCAGATGGCAACATTTCATTCTTTTTTTACGGCTAATATTCCATTGTATATATGTACCACCTCTTCTTCATCCATTCATCTACTGATAGACCCAACATAAGCGGTTTTAAAAATCATACTGTGGTTAGGTACGATGTTAACATTAGGAGAGACTAGGTGAGTGAAAGAAGAAGCTCTATCATATTTTTTGCAAATTTTCTGTTAAATCTAAAATTAGTATAAAATTTATAATTTTAAAACAAATACTGTGGGCTCCTGAGTTGTCTGGGTTCAAATTCCAGACTGTGACCTGTGGTCAGACTCTTCATCTCTGTGAGCCTCAGTTTACTCTTGAAAATAGGAGTAACAATAGTACCTGTGGCTTAAGGTCCAATAGGAGGTTAATTGAATTATCCATCTGAAGCACTTAGTCAATAAGTGTAGGCCAAAGGACAGCTGTGACCTCACTGGATTTTCACAGCAGTCGGTGAGATTTTATCGTTGTTCCATTTTACAGAGGCCTCCAGGCAAAGCGCCTTGTTCAAGGTCACTTGGCCTGCAAATGTCAAAGCCAGTTCATTCATGCCATTTCAGATTCCACATTGCAACTAGCCTTTAAAGAACTATCTTCTTTAAAATTGTCAAGGAAAACAAGGAAAAATTGAGAAACTGTCACAGATGAGAGGGACTAAAGACATGGTGGTTAGAGAGGTGATGTGGGGTCCTGGATTAAAATAAAGACAGTGGGAAAACTGGCAAAATCCCCCCAAAATCCATAGTTCAGTTAGTAATAGAATATCAATGTTAATTTCTTAGTTTTGTCAAGTACCATGGGTATATAAGAGATTAATGTTAGGGGAAGCTGGGTGAAGGGAGGACAGGAACTCTGTACTATGTCTGCAACTCTTCTGTAAGTTTAAAATTATTTCAAAAGAAAAAGCTAAAATAATTAGAAAGGGAGGGAGGGAAGGAGGGAAGAAAGAAGAAAGGAAAGAGGAAGGAAGGAAGGAAGGAAGGAAGGAAGGAAGGAAGGAAGGAAGGAAGGAAGGAAGGAAGGAAGAGTGCTGAGTTTGGGTGTAATATCAAAAAAGAATAGCCACAATTTTTGAAACTCCTCTTAAAATCCTCCCTGTTTCAACTATGTGTCTGTGTGAGACCAAATTTTCTTCATATACATCATCCAAAGCAGCATATTATAACAGACTGAAGCAGAAGGAGAATCTGGCTGTATATAGACATTGAAGAGATTTAAAAAGATGTAACTCAATGGCTCTACTTTCTAAAGTACAGTTCTTTTTCATGAAAAATGTCATTTACCTTAATACAGAATGAGTTTATTATTATTTATTTTAAATGACAATAAATATTTCTAAATGCCTCGGTTTGGGTTTTTAATATGGCCAATATTATGGGTATAATTCATTTAAATCAAAGCTCTTTGAGGTTCTCAGTAAGTTTTAGCTGCAAGGGGTCCCGAAACAAACATATATGAGAACCACTGCTATGCGCCAAGCTCCGTTTTTGCCACTTCACAGGTAATATTTCATTTACTCCTCACTATGAGGTCACAGCAATATTATCTCATTGTCCAGATGAGGAGACTGAGGCCACAGAGGTTAAGTCACTTGCACAAGGTCACAGAGCAGGTAAGCTGGGATTCAAATCCAGCGAGTCTGAGTGTGGAGGGTCCAGAGTCCAAGGTCTCACCACCCAGCTGTACCACCACCTCTTGATCAAGGATCAGGAGGCAGCCTTGTGGGGACACGATGAGCAAGGACAACGGCAGCCCCTCTGGAGAGGGCTTACAATAGGCTGGGCACCAGAATCATTTCCCAGCCAGACACACCACTAGTTTATAATCCTCATTTAACAGAGGCGGACAGCTGAGGCTCAGGAAGAGCAAGCCCCCAGCCTAAGGTCTCATAGCAGTCCGTGTGGGAGTCCTTGGCCCCGCCGCTGGGCCTTGTTGGGAAATAGTCACAGACGCTTACCTGGGTAGGAGAGGTGGACTTGCTCCGGGGCAGCACTGGGATCCTTTGGGACCCCTTGGACTGGCAGGGAGAAAAACAGGAACAGACAGAAGCAGGAGCAGCAGGACCAGCAGGGACGAAGGGGGAACATGATGGGGTGGGGTGGGGCGGGGTGGGGGACTGAGAGAGGAAGGGGAGCTGCTGAAGGAGATCAGAGTCCAGTCAGGGGCAGTGGGAGGAGCTGGGAGGCTGCGGGGGCGTGGGGGAGGGATCGGGCAGGGTCGCAGAGAGGGAGGCAGGATGGATAGAAGGTCCTCAAGGGTGTGGATATCCAGATGCTGGAGAGCAAACAAAAATAATAATCACTACAGAGCAGCCAACCTCTCTGAGCCTCACTGCGTGCTTAAGCACTTTGCATAGATTAACTCACGGGAGCCTCACAGCATTCCTCGTGTGGTGCCACTGTGATCAGCAGCTCCGTGTCACAGAGCAGAAAAATGAGCAACCGAGTGATTCAGCTGCACAGCTCGGGTGCGATGGAGTTCGGAGCGCGTGAGCCCCGGCTCCAGAGCGCGGGCTCTTAACGCAGCTGGCTCTCAGCACGAGTTGTTTGGGAATGGGGGTGGGGGCGCGCTGTCGGGAGTTGCCTTTGGCAACCTCACCCCAAAGCTCCATCCTGCTTTCAGTGACCCCAGTTTCTGCTACCTGATTCTCCGTGTCCCTAGCGTTCCACCCTGCCCTCGGGGCCTCATCTCTACTCCATCCTCCAGCCTTCTGTTTTGGTCTTAGTGACCTCGATTCACTGCAACCCTAGATCTTCCAGAATTCCATCCTACCTGTCGTGGTCCCTTCTCCTCTGCCCCCTCCCCAGCACTCCAGACCCCCTGTGTGACCCCGACCCCCGGCCCATCTCCACCACCAGTCCCGCCCAGTTCTGCACATGCATACCCATCCCCCATCTCCCCAGCCCTGCCCCGCCCGCTCCAGTTCGGTCTCCAGCAACTCGAGGACCTGCCGGAGCAAAGTCGGGCGCTGCCGTCAGCCCAGAGGCCGGGTGCTGGGACGGGGGCGCCCTCCCGGTCCCCGGCTCACCCTCGGGGACGCCACCTGCCCGCGCGCGCGTCTCCGGCCACCAGTGCTGCTGCGGTATTTATGAGTTTTCAGATACCGAGGCATCCCGCCGCCCACAGCCGTCCCAGCCCCGGAAGAGCCTGCTTTCTCCATGTGACGGGCTCCGCAGACAGCCGGGGCCCCGGGCCCACAACAGGTCTGGCCGGTCCTGGGCGCCCCACGCCCACCCGCCCACCCCCCATCCCAGGGCGGGGCGTGTGAAGGGGGACCCAGGAAAGTTCGGTACGCCGCCGCCACCTCCAAGCTGGCCGTCAGGTGAGCGCCAGGACAGGTAAGGCTGAGTTTGTCCCCCAGGCGCCCCACCCGCAGCTGCAGAGCCCCTAGGGTATGGACACCGGGCCCACCCCTGGCCCTGCTGGGCCCCGCGGTACCCAGGTGTGCTGGCACCGGTGCCTTCGACCGGGGGATCCCTCTTTCCTTCCTGTCGCTCGGCTTCATCTTCCTCTCAATTCCTTCCGCCTGACTCCCTCTCCGAGCTCAGCGCATGGATTCCTGCCCAGACCCCCGGGGAAGCTGAAAACACAGAATCAAAATTCCCGGAACGACAGAGCAGCTTTTAAGCTGTGCGCCCCGGAGGGTTACTGGACCTCGCTGGGCCTTGGAGTCACTTACCCGTAAAATGAGGATGATAATGGTACGTACCCTGTGGGCCGTTGTGAGGATTAAGCTAGTTGACACATGAAATTTCATGCTGAGAACACGGCCTGGCCCAGACTAAGGGCTGGATAAGAATCAGCTGTCATTTTTATTATTATATTAATGCATGAACTCCAGAAATCGCCCTGGGGTCTAAGAGGAGCAAGTGAGAATTTGTAAACCTCTGTGAACTGGGGGAGGGTTGTGAGTGGCTTGCCACAAAGTATGCGGAGTTCCTGGGGCAACAGGAAAAGTCTTAATTACAGATATACAAATATTTTTAAAACGAAAGGTGATACGGTAATATATGCGTGTCTTTCTTAATGCATTACTTCGAGATCTAGAGGCGGGTTCCAACATTATGGTAATTTAGAAATTCTGACGGGTGCGTAGAAGGTGTTTGACAATGCCGCAGTGTCTGTAGTGGGAGTTGAGAACATCTGTGATTTCTCCTCGTCAAAGCCGGAGTCTGCTAGGCTCCTGTGGTCTGTTCCCCACCCCTCCTCTGCCTCAACCCCCGTCCCCCACACTTCCCCCAACCAGTGACAAAAGGACGTGCAAGATTTCAATTACATCGGCAGTTCGTAAACTTAAAAATTATTGAGCTTTTGTATATGTGGGTTCTATTAGTATTGACTATATAAAGGAATAAAACGGAACTACGTTGTATACCTGAAACTAATGTGATACTGCATGTCGATTATGATTTAAAATTTTTAAAAATAAAATATAAATAAAACTGAGACATTTTTAAAACACAAGAATACAAGTGCGTACAGAGCAATGATATCACTGGTCAGGTAGCCTTATTAGTTTTGACCTCATTAACCCCTGGAAAAGGTCTTGGGGACTCACAGGGTTTGAGCACTGCAGAGTTAAAGGACAGTAAAAGCAGAGAAGTGTTATTTTTCCCAACCAAATTCACACAGACCCCGAATTCCATCTGCCAATTCAGGTTAAGGGGCCCCACTGGATTTGTGCCTATTGCTCTTCATGTAATGGATCAAGGGCTCATAGCTCACATATGACCCCTCCCTACCCTAGGGGCAGCCATGGAACTATTTCTAATTTCTCTTCTTAGATACCTTTGTGTTTTGAGAAATATACTCCACTTCCCTATTTCTTAGTCCAGTCCTTAGAGAGATGACTTCTGTGGTGGTAAACAGAGCATCTGCTCTCGGACCAGAGTATAATGTAGCTTGAGCATTCCTCATTATGCTCAGTTTCCCATCTGTTAAATGTAGATAATAGACTACTTCAAAGACGTCGTGAGAATTGAATAAAGCAAGAGCTGCAAACCTCTCAGAATAGTGCCGGGCACAGAGTCAATACCACACACATTATTTATTGTACCTAAGATATCTAGCCTGTCCAGTTTGTAAAATAAAGCTATAGTGAACCTACTTTCCTAAGTCATTTTTACATTATTTAAACCTTTTTTATTGTGAAATATGACAACCATCCAGACAAGTACCTGAAACATAAATGTTCCACTTAATGAATTATGACAAAGGGAACACACTTTGTCACCACTGCCCGAGTGAAGAAACAGATCTTACCAGCTTTCCCAGCACCCTCCTGCCTCCTGACTTTTCCCTGACTTAGGTTGAAGTATGCCTCCCTGCATACAGAGTTTCAGTTTGTTCTCCGCATAATATGAGCAGAATTGTGCAGTATGAGTTCCTGCACCTGGCTTCTTTCTCTCAATATTGTGATTTTGAAATTCAGCCAGGGTGGGCATAGAAGCGCAGCCCGTTCCTTCCCATTGCCAAGTAGTAGTCCATGGTGGGAATACACCATAATTTACTTATATACCAGTGTAAATTCGTGTGCATCGTTGACGTAAATTTTCACGGTCGATGGAAATTTGAGTTGTTTCCTTTTTTTTTTTTTTTTGGCTCTTGCAAATAGTATTGCTGTTAACATTCTAGTATATTCACAACATGATATGAACATATATACACATTTCTTTTGGGCCCGAAGCCAGGAGTGGAAGACTGGGTCATAGGGTGTGTATATGTATATAAATATACGTTTATCTTTAGTAGACAGTACCAAAGAGGGTTTTTAAGCTTTATTTTATATTATTAATGCCTATAGCACCTGTGCTTCCTTGATGGTCTCTCATCCAAGTACTAACCAGGCCGATCATCAGAAATCAGGCTTGTTCATAGACCATGGACCATGGCTCCACTGGGGCTTGACCTCAGCACCTTCTGCATGTAAGGCAGATGTGCTAACCGCTACACTATGGAACCACATCCCAAAGGTTTTACACTGTAGTCATAATATGTCTTCTCCTCCCTCCAGCCACATTGGGGCTTTTTCATTGCTCCTCATCCTCACCAATAGTTGGCATGTCAGGAGTTTTATTTTAAGCCTTTCTGGTGGATGTGTAGTAGCAATGGTTTTAATTCGCATTTCCCTGTTGAGTAATAAAATTGAACACCTTTTCATTTGTGTGTTGGCCTTTCGGATATCCTTTTTCATGATGTGCTTATTCAAGTGTCTTGCCTGGTTTTCTGATGGGATGTCCGTTTTTAAAGTGAATTTATTCTTCATATGCTCTGGGCACCAGCCATTTGTCAGTTGCACGTACAATAAACATCTACCCTGTGGCTTGCCTTTTCACTCTCTTGGTGGCATTTTTTTTTTTAATGCCTACAATACCTGGTCTTTCTAGGTGGTCGCCCATCCAAGTACTAACCAGGCCCAACCCTGCTTAGCTTCTGCAATCAGGCCAGATAGGGCACGTTCGAGGTGGCATTCGATGGCAGTTTTTAATGGTCTTTAGTCTAATTTCTCAATCTTTCTCTCATGGATAATTACTTTTATACTTATTTAAGAAACATTTCCAGACCTCCAACATGCTGATATGCTTTTATGTTATTTTCCAAAAGCATTATTATTTTACATTTAAGTTGGCAATCTGTCTGGAACTGATTTTGTGTATGGTATGAGGTAGGGTTTTAATTTTTATCAAATACACATAGCTAGTAAAATAAAGATAAATGAGTCTACTTTCTTAAGAAAACTTTTTAAAAGTATTTTTCCATTATGAAAGTCATTCCTTATTACTAAAAAATAAGAAAGTAAAAAGACCCAGAGAGGTTTAATGGTTCAGGGAACTGGCAAGCCTGGATCCGAGTCCTGGTTCTGCACCTCTTGGCTGGGTAAGCTTGGGTGAGTCCTGCCTTTCACTTAGCTTCAGTATCCTAATCTCTAAAATTGGCATCGCAGTACCTACCTCACAAGTGCCTGGAAAGATACAGTATGTGAAGCCTATAGTATGGGATGGGGCACAATGAAAGAGCTCAATTTAGTTGCAGCTGCAATTAATCACAAAGGATTTCATTGAATCACTCAGTGTCCATTTACCCCTGAGCTACCTCGAGTAACCATGGGTGGTCCCCTTCGAGCATGTTTTTCTTAGACACAGACTCTGCATTGAGTCATGATCATATCATCATTCAGGGTTATTTTTACTGGACTCTTCTAAACATTACCCTACATTGGCGGCATGATGTCGTATTGTATGGCATACTTTGCCCATTCTGCCAAGAAAAGTAGCGTTAGTAAGTAAAAGCCAGGACTTTGGAGCCAGGCAGCCCAAGTTCAAACCCAACTCCAGCCTTTAGTAGCAATAAGTCCTTTGCCTCTCTGTGCCTCAATTTTCTCATCTGTAAAATGAGGATAATATACCATACTGCATACTCGATATGTTTTAGAGTGGCTATGAGAATTAGATGAGTGGATAGATGTAATAAACTAAAAACAGTGTTAAAAACACTGCTTGATGTAAACTGAGCCTCAAAAATCTTAATAAAAATATTTCAGGATTTTGAAATTCATCATAAAAGAATAAAACGGACTGATATCCATCAGAGGACTCAACAGATGTGTGGATAAAACAGGAACAGTAAAATGCTAATGGCAGAATCCAGGTGTTGGTATACATGTGTGCTCCCTCTTAAATTTTGAAAGTCAAGGACAGCCTCAATTTTTTCTTTCAATTGTCCTGTGTATTTGAAAATTTTTATAGTAGAAGGTTGAGGAAAATACTTGAGGAGACCCGTGTAGCTGCTGTTGTTGATGGCTGGTGAAACGGAGAAGCTACTGATTTCTGAGCACCTGGTGTGTGCCAGGCGCCTTGGGTGTGAGACGGTTCATATAATGGCCAGGGCGATCTATAATGCAAACTTCACAAAGCCCGTTTTACAGATGAGGAACCTGAGGCTAGGCAAGGCCTAGCACAGCATGGTGTGGCTTCCAGACCCCTGACTCGGAGCGGGGCAGAGGAAGAATATAGGAGCAGAGGATGGAATGGTGGAGGGACAGCTCCCTTCAGGGAGGATGGCATACGCCTCAGGGACAGTGACCTGGGCCGACAGGTGTTGAGGTCTTTCCTGGGGAATGATCCTCATTATCACAGCTGCTTTGTAGGGCGCACTCCTCGTGTGCCCAGTCCCATTCTGAAGGTTTTGCATGAATGATCCCATTGATATTGCATCCCAGTTATTAACCTCATTTTATAGATGGGGAAACTGAGGCTGAGAGAGATTGAGCAACTGAGCTAAGATCACACGGCTGGAATGTAGCCAAGCTGGGGTGAGAACCTTGGTGTGTCTGATTTGAAAGCCTGGGACATGAATGAAGACTTTTAGGTGAGACATTTCCCCAGTTGGGACAGTATCTATCGAGAAATACTCTCATCTCCACCTTCAAATCTATCCAGAATCTGCCCGCTGCCCTCCCTTCTCCAGCCTCTGCCCATCATCTCTCCTGGACTATCTCCACAGCCCCTCCCTAGTCTCCCTGCTTCTGTCCTGCCCCCAAAGTCTCTTTCCCACATGCAACCAGCGGGCCCTGTTAACACAATTCAGATCACAGCCCTCCCCTGCCCAGAGCCCTCAGTGGTTCCATCTCACTCAGGGTAAAGTTTGCCAGAGCCCTTCCCTTGGCCCACACCCCCCACGACCCACCCCGTCACCATTCTGCCTCATCCCCCGCTACTCAACTCCCTGCTCACTCAGCCCCAGCACAGGGGCTTCTGCACTGTCCCCCAGACACAGTGGGCACACGCCTACCTCAGGGTCTTTGTACTGGCTGTTCCCTCTACCTGGGACATTCTTCTCCCAATGCCCATATAGCTCCCTCCCACCCTCCTTCAGGCTGTCCCCAAATGTCACTTTCTCAGTGAGGCTGTCCTTGACTTTCTAATATAAAATCACAATCCGCCTCCATATACCACTCCCAATTCCCCAAACCAGAGGACTGCAGACGTTTTCTGTGAAGGGCAAAATAATAAATAGTTTGGGCTTAATGGGCTATATGGTCTCTGTCACAGCTACTCAACTCTGTGGTTATAATACAAAGCAGCCACAGACAGTATGTAACCCAATAAGCCTGGCTGTGTTCCAAGAAAACTTTTTATTTATGAACACTGAAATGAGAATTTTATGTAAATTTTACATGTCACAAAATCTTTTTCTCTTGATTTCCCAACCACTGAAAAATATAACGGCCAGGTAAGAGAGCCAGAGGAGAGAAAGAGCAATGAGGGAGATCATTTTATAAACTATATAAATGTCTAACCAATGTACTGCATACTTGAGACTAACAATAAAATAAAATTTTAAAAAACGTAAAATCTATTCTTAGCTTGTACAAAAACAAAAACAAATGGCGGCCTGGACTTGGCCTGTGGCTACCTACGCTTTGCTGATCCCCGCCCTAAACTTACCCTGCCTAGTCTTTTCATGTGGCATGCATCACCTCCTAACAAACTATAACATTTACTCTGTGTGATATTTGTCATCTGAGTCCCCCACTGAACTGTCTGCTCCAGGAAGGTGGGAGCTTTTCTGTCTGATGCATGTAGCTGTACAATAAAGATCCATTAAATGACTGAATACATGAATGAGTCCCAATGATTATCGAAAGCATGAAGCCACTCTTTACTTCCATACCACCTTCCTAACCGAGGTTACATGGCCAGTGCCCACCCTGAGGGCCCACAGCTTCAGAAGGAACCAGCTGAGTGCCGCGTCCAAGAATTTGAGATTAGGAAGAAGAGGCAAGCAAACAACCATTTCCTCTCATTCCAACCTCTGGGCTTCATGATTTCATCCTGACTGTGATGTCACATGTCAGGTGACCTGTGAGCCACCGGAGGTGAGGGGCATGCCCCAGGGCACAGCTCACCTCCTGGGGGATTCCCCTTGGCCTCAAGTTATGGCAGGAAGGAAGGGTGACTCACTGTCTTGGATATGGAAGTTTCCTGTGACAGAACCAGGACAGCCCCCCTGAAGACTCAGTCTCCCGCCTTCCTCAAGCTTCACCCTCATAATCATGGCCACAGCCGGCTGGCCACTCACTATGTGTCAGGTACCACGAGTGTGATTATGTGGATTCCGCACCCTCCCCATACCCTCACTTTCTAGAAGAGGAAACTGAGGCTCAGAGAAATGAGCTCACTTACCTAAGATCACTTACCTAAGAGATGGCATTCATCCCGAGGCCCTCTGCCTCCAAGACCTTAACCACTGGGCTCCACTGTCTCTAATTCATCCTTCTGCCCAGAGACATTGGCCGTCACCTCGTAGACTTCAGGCCTCAGGTCTGTCCATGGGGTGGGAGTGATGGCTCCATGAGATACAGAATTGATGCCTGGGACAGAGTAGATCCTCAATGAATGTGAGCTCTATTCGGTGTTTACCCAGCCATTTATTGTACCGTTGTTTTCTGTTGGAGTCGTGTTGAGAAGTGGAGGAGGTTTTTAACTCAATATGTAAAAGTTAAAAGTATATATTTAAAATGACTTTTAAAAAAACTCTTCATTTTGCTTTAAAAAAAAATTTCTAGAGCCCTCTGTGGGTGCCAGGTACCATTCTGAGAGCTTTATGCTACCTGTAACAAGCTGTGAGGTAGGGATCTTATTATACCCGGTTCACAGATGAGGAAAGGCAAGCATAAAGTTCCTGGCTCTGGATAAGGCACCACACAGAGGCTTGTTTTCCCTCAGACGTTGGAGTTGATCTCTGAATGAGGGTTTGCACTTGAGTCAAGGTTAAAATCTGAGAACAAGAACAGAATGATACTGAACATGGTTCGCTGACATAGGATTCATGATATCTAATAAATACATATCATTATATCTAGGATCACATGAGAAAGATGTTCACACTATGAGAAGGAACAACAAAATCATAAAACATGCTTAGAGGGTGGAATGGCCTTTAGGGGGTTGGTTGTTTTGGAGGGTAGGATTTTCCCCTGAGAACATAGAATTGTATGCCTGTGACATGTGTCTTCACTCTGGCTGGGAGTGACATTGATGGTAGTAGATTACAACCATGCATTGTGTAAGGCATTACCGAAAATATTATGTTGTTTCATAAAACAGAAGACAAAGCCCATAAGTACAGCTTAAAGGAGAACAGTTAGAAACCTGCACACTTACCACCTAGGTAAAGAACCCGATCTTTGATGCCTCAGCAATGCCTGAGTGTGACCATTATATGTGATGGCTGAGTTTCCTTTTAACCTTTTTATTTTGGAATCATTTTAGATTTACAGAAAAACTGCAAAAATAGTCCGGAAAACTCAAATATACTCCTTGCTCAGTTTCCCCTAATGTTAGCATCTTACAAAACTGTGGTACATTTGTCGAAACTAAGCTGTATTGGTACAATATTATTGGGACAATATTGGTACAATATTATTTAGACTACAGATTTTATTTGGATTTTACCTGTCATCAAAAATGAATTAGAGAGGAAGGACCACCTATCTGTGTAAGTGAAGGATGGGTTGACCACTCTTAAAGTGAAGGCCCCTGGGAGAGGATGAGCTGGACCATACCCACGTCATCATTTGGCTTCAGCTTCCCTGAGAGTCTATGCAAACCCCTATGGGAGAGTTCAGTGGGCAAAGGCATGAGTGAATCCTAGAAAGCACATTGCTAACCATAAGTAAGTGTAGCAGTCGGGGCTGAAAAGTGGGCCGCGTTCTGCATGGCTGGCAAGAATGAGTTCAGCTCTGTGCATTCTGCTTCTGAGAACACCCAGCCTCTCACAAGTGGGAGCCAAGCAGCACATTTATTGGGAGAGAAGTGAGCATCCTCAGTGGATCCAGCAGCCAGTCAAGTAAGGAGAATGAGATCTCCATCATAGTCAAGACAAGTCAAGTGCAGACAGGAATGTGTTTCACCTTCACCCAGCCATTATCTCAAGATTAAAACTCAAAACAAAACAAAGCGGTACAATGGCAGTTGGCATCCTGGTGATGACAGCCCTTGGCACGAGTCCCCGAGTCGCGTGGTCCTATTTAGACTGGTTAATCTCTACCCTTGATACCCAGCTGGGATCATCATCACCCTGGGGATTCCCCTCACTTCTCTCCTGTGACGGGTCCCCCATGTCTCAGATCTTAATTCTTCCTTTTTTTGGTCATGCTCTTGTTTTGGTGGGACACATCCTGTAGCTTCTTAAGGAAGATTTCTCAAGAGGTCAATTTTTGAGAGCTTGCTCATCGGAAACTGCGTTCAACTTCCTCTCTTCCTTGATTGATAGTGTAGCTGGCTACAGAATTCAGGGACAGAAAGCAGTCCTTCCGAATTTTGAAGGTGTTGTTTCCTTGTCTTCTTGTTGGCAATATTGTTCTTGAGAAGTCTGAAACCATTCTGTTCCTAGATACTTTGTTGTTGAAAAAGGAATGATGATCTGTCACTTCCCTCTGCCTAAAGGTTATTAAATCTTTTTGTCGCCAGAGTTCTGAAATGTCACAGTGACATATCCTGGGAAGGTCTATTTTTACCAACTCTGGTGACACAAACAGAGGGCAGGTAGAGCAGGGAGATCAGTGAAGAGGCCGCTGAGATGGTCCAAGCAGATGACAGGGTGGACAGGACTAGGGATGGGGGGAACATGAGGGTGGCGAGACGTGATCATGTTTTGGATAGATTTTGAAGGTGGATTTGACAGAATTTGATGTCACCTTGGCTAGAGGATGAGACAGAAACAAGAATGAAGGACAACCCAAGGCTTTTGGCTTGAGCAGCTGGATGAACGAGTTGTCTTTCACTGAGATAGGAATAGAAGAAAGATCTTGAGAAAAAATCAGGAATTTGGTTTTCAATGTGTCGATCTGGAGGTGCCTGTTAGTCACCCAAATGGAGATGTCAAACCAGCAATTTGTTAAGGAGTCAGGACAGCGATCAGGCTGAGGAGAGAAATTTGAGATCCGATAGCTTGTCAATGGCATTTAAGGCCACAAGACTGGCTGCGAACACTGAGAGGAAGAGGTGAGGTGAGGACCAAGAATCGAGCCTCGAAGACTAAAGAGGAAGTGCCAACAGGCGGGCTGTCCTGGAGGCTGAAGGAAAAGGGAAGGACAGAGTGCTTGACCATGTCACACGCTGCTGGTGAACCAAGGTGTTTAAAAACTGAACTTTGGATGGAGGTCACAACATGGAGGTCACTGGTGACCATGATGACGAGTTGGTAAAAATAGGTTTGTCTTTTGTGACTGCACATTACGCTGTGTGGGGAGTACCATGACTTATTTAACCAATCCCCTACTGATGGATATTTAGATTGTTCCCTATCTTTTGCTATTTCAAAGAAGATTGCAGTGAAGGACCTCATGCACACACGTGTCTTTTTGTATTCTTTGTATGTGCCATTCTACATGTGAATTTCTGGGTCAGAAAGTAGTTGCATTTCTAATGCTGACATATGTCACAAACTGCCCACCAAAGAGATTGTACTAGTCAATACTCCCACCAACAATGGGTGCCCTTCCCCTGTGACCCTGCCAGTACCAAGTGTCGCCGCGATCTCTTTGTGTTTACCAATTTACTTTATTAAAAAAGTTATCTCAGTATTGTTTTACTTTGCATTACTTCTGGTCATGTCTTATATCTTCTCATTCATTTAAGAGTCATATTTATTTCCTTTTCTAGGAACTATCTACTCATATTCTCTGTGCATTCCTTCTTCCTATGGGATCATTGCTCTTCTCCATTCATGGAAAATGTACATATATATTGAGAAAATTAGCCTTTATTGTGTGATACAATTTGTGAGTATTTTTCCCATTTTGTTCGTGTTCATTCTGGATTGATCAAATGTAGACATTCTCTATGAACTCCTCTTTATGAAAAATGAACATTTTGATTTTTTTAGCCTACCACCCTTTCTGTCCCTTCCCCATGATTTCTATAATGAGAATGAATGCTACCATATTTAATCCTCTTACAAACACAAGCTTCTGATTGGCCAGCTTCTCCAGTAAAGCCAGGATGATGTAATCACACTGATAACATAACTATAAACAAATCGGAAATGATCGCAAAAATCATGTGACAGGCACCACCATTTGAAACCTTTGCCCTGAGTGGCTATTATGCCGAAATGGGTGATCATTTTGGAAGGACGGTGACTCCTATTTTAGAGTGCATTTTCCAAACTTTTTTTATTACAATTCAGTATAAGAAATGTATTCGCGTCACAATCCAGCACTCACACACATCTGCGTGTCTGTTATTTAACTGAAAGTTTATAGACTCTGTGCAGGATTCACAGAGCAGCACTATGGCGGCAGCACCTACTAAGATCATCCGTGCTGTTCTTTTTCACTCTTGTTCGAAGAGCCTGTCCAAATCCATTTCATCAATTCAAAGGCCTTAGCAGGTCCAGTGCCTCCATTCTATTACAAACGTGTACTTTAACATTTTTCTATACAGACATTTTTAAATTTATGTTTTATTCAGCTTGAGTGAAGTGTAATTTACATTACAATTACAGTGAATTGTGCCACCTTAAATGTGCAGTTCAATGAGTTTTGACAATTATCTACTCCCCTAGTCAAGGTAGAGAACATTTTTATCGCTCTAGAAAGTTCCGCTGTGCCCCTTTTCAGTCAATCCTCTCATCACCCATCTCCCTAGCTCCCGGGGTAGCTGCTGTTCTGATTTTTGTCACCCTAGATTAGTGTTACAATATTTTCATATGCTCCATTTACTACCCTGTAATGAAATGTATAGAGAATATAACCTACCCACATACAAAAGTAATTTTTAAATCAAGATAATGTTCTTATTGTAATATAAAGTATAAGAGGAAAGCAATGTGCTATACAATAGTGAAAGGCTCAGGCCTGATGAAGCTGCAAGACATAATGATGGGATTTAGGGGTCTGTACCAGGGTCAGAATCTTCTAGAATGCTGTCTGTACTACCACAAAGGAAAACAGGCACACTGTACTTGCAATTCAAAGAACAAAATGGCAGACAATGAACAAGCCTTCCTCGTTGACCCAGTAGTCGCTCTTCTGGAAATATTTGAACGTTGTTTGTGAGTAAAATGGAGCTAGTGCTGAGCTTGGGTACTAAAAACAGGTTCTTTATCTCCATGAATGTCTCGTGGGACATCGGGTGGGACTTTCTGTCTGGGACACTATGGGACACCTCATGGGAAATTTGGCATCCTGCCCAGGAAGCGCTGGTGGCACTCCCCAACCCCTGGGAGAGCAGCAGCCACCCCAGGAATGAGTCACTGCTGCAATTCCAAAAGCATTGCTTTAGGAAAGAGTCTCATGTTTGGGGGCGGAGTCTGGGGTTCCCGTGTTGGGCTGTCTGGGCTTTGCTATTGGGGGGCAGAGCAGGAAGGAAGAGCATGTAAGCAGCCAGCTGACACAGCTGGAGCCTCTGATCGCCTCTCCTCCTGCTTCCCACCTGGACCCGCCTGGCCTGCAGGTCCGTGGCCAGGGCCTCTCTCACTGTCCCAGGGTCAACAGCTTCCCCAGCAAGTTCTAGCCTCAGGGAATATGTTGACATCTCTACCCTTTTGCCTGGTCTTCCTCCCAGTTCCTTCCCTTTCCCACTGAGGATGTGCCCCTTTTATTCCTTACAGGCATTTCAGTGGACTCTCCAGATGTTTCAAGGATGCAGGATGCAGGCCTTTGAGCCAAATCCAAACCATAGTTTTATTTTCTGTGTCTGAGAGAGTGGTCCCAGTGGTGTGACCAACTTTAAAGAGGACATTTGAAGCACTCACACCAAGGACTTAAGAGGTTATTAGCTCGGTGGCTTTGGTCACATTTCTTAACCCTTCTGGACTCTGTCGCCTCAAAGATAAGAATGAGGGTGATGGTCGTATCATGCAGAAAAAAGTTAACTCAACAGGGCTGAACCCTGCACATTCTTAAGAAAGGCCCATTGTCATGTCTGGCCCTTGGCCAACACCTGGGAATTAAGCTCTCTGACAGTGTTTCTCACATGCCTGGGGTCTTAAAACACCATCAGTTTGTCTAGATAGTTTGTGCAAAGAAGGGCACCTGTGATTGAAACATGCTCTCCTTCAGTGGGTCTGGGGCTTCAGTTCCTGTGGCCAGTCATTCGAGCACTGCATGCCTGCGTGACTGACCCCAGTAAACACACGCAGTCCTGGGCTGCCCAGGGAGACACCTGGCATGTGTTATTGTTGCTCATTATTGTTGGAGGACGTAGGCGTGTCCTGCGTGACTCCACTGGGACAGGACTCGTGGAAGCTTGTCTTGGTTTCCTCTGGATTTCTTCCTCTGTGCCTTTTCCTTTGGCTGATTTTGTTTTGTTTCCTTTCACTGTAATGAACGATCACGGTGAGAATTATAACTTCTGAGTCCTGTGAGTGCTTCTAACGAATGACCAAACATGAGGGTGTCCTTGGAGAGCCCTAACACAATACCCAGAATGCTTTGGGAACAGCAAAAGGAAATCCAATTCCAAGAGGCTCTGAAGATAAGGACATTTATTCTCCCTCATAACCAGGAATGTTGAGGCAGGGCCACACCTGGGTTAGTGCACTGGCTCGGCAATGGCAAAAAAGGACATCTCTGTCCATTTTTCTCCTCTGTTGTTGTTAGCGTGTTGGCATCCATCCATCCATCTTGGGACCAGTTGCCTCATTGTATCTTCGCTCCACCTCTGCCACAAAAAGTAAAGAATATATTTATATATATATATACACGCACACACACGCACACACACGCTATGACAAACACACTGAAAAGTACATAAAGCAGAAATGAATTATTATAGCACAAACACCCACGTAACCACCAACCAGGTCAAGAAAGAGAACACCGTCTCACCTCAACATCCCCATTATGCCCCTCCTAATCTCAGAACATCCCCAGCTCAAAGGGGTGTTATATACCTCACAGTCTTTATCAAGCAAGATAAACTCCCCCAAAGTCCCCCCACCATTCTTCTCACAGACCTGGACATATCAACCTCAGATGAAACCAGTTCCCTAAGAATATTGCTGTCTGGTACCCAAACAAAATTGGGGCTCTCTAAGCCAGGAAGAAGGGGCTGACTGTGGGGTGGGCAACATGTCATTCTCAGTGGGGGGTCTACCAACAGTAGAAACTATGAGCATAAGGTGGATCCCCATCTCTTCTGAAACCCCCCTAGGGGTTCCCAGTCCTGCCTTTGGTCAGTAGAATCCCTTGTCATAAGGGTGTTTTGTTTGCCAAAACCCATTTTTTACAAAAAATCTTCAAAACATACAGAAAAGTGGAGAGGATTGTATAACAAACACCACCTATTACCTCCATCCAGATTTAATAATTGTTAATAATTTGCCATGTTTGCTTCATTCCTATTTTTTTCTGAGCCATTTGAGAGTAAGTTGCAGACATAATGACTGTTTGCCCTAAATACTTAAACAGACATCTTAGAATCAGGTCATTCTCTTGCTCGACCACACTACCATTATTCCACCCGTAATATCTTCTACTTGGTCCATCTCGACTTTCCATAATGGTCTCAAGATTGTCTCTTATGGTGAGTTTTATTTACCCTTCCCCCCTCCTTCTCTTCCTTTCTTCCCTCTTTCCCTTACCTTTCTAATTGTTTAAAATCTCAGTTCAGTCTCATGAATGAATATGCCTTTAGGTGCTTCAAGGTTAGAACAGTTTTCCACATATCCATACTTTTATTTTCTATGATAGTGACTTTTGAAGGAAGTCCGGATGGTTATTCTTTAGCATTCCACATTCTGGACTTATTCATTATCTCCTCATGGAGTCACCTAACTTGTCTCTCTATCCTCCCTAGCTTATTGACTTCAAGCACTCAAGCATTTTCTATTCCTTATCTCATTTAGTTCTTGCAGTACAGGAAGTAGGTGTCATTATTAGTCACTTCCATTTTACAGATGAGGAAACTGAGGTCAGGGAGATTAGTAGTTTATCCACATTGCATAACTATTAAGTGGTGAAGCCTGGACTTAAACTCAGGTCTCTCACATTCCACAGCTTAACCCAATACTCCATGGGCACCACCCCTGCCCACCACCCTTCCGTGGGCATTCAGAAACGTGAATGTGAGCGTTGCCTGCAGGTGCTACTTTGGTTGACGTTTCCTAAAAGTCTCAGCTTACTTTGAACCACATAAATGTGATCTCTTTGATGCATCTAATAGAGATATCTGTCTACTCGATGACCACCATCAGTCCTCACTTTGGCCAGCTAGATGCTGGATGTATACGAAGAGAAAACCCAAGAAAGAAGAAGGGCGAATCTGACGCCCAAGCCACACACACCGGGCCATTCCCTGGGGATTTCTCTAAAGCCAAGATTCCCAAACCTCATGGTTCATGTACCTTTTCAGATTTTTAAGCCATATTTGAAGATGACTTCAACTATTATTTACTTACAATTTTTTAACCCTTTTGTCATTTAGAAAAATAGTGCATTAATTTAACATCACACATAGGAATGCTACATTTTCTAGGATTTGACATTTTTGGCAATCAAAATTACTATATTTTATAAGTGGAAATACCACTACTAAAAACAGAATGCACTAAATACGATGATGTCATTTGTTTCCAAAGACTATCGATACACTAGAGCACTGCGAAAATAATAATAAAAGCAAGACATTTCATGGCAAACTTTAGGGGTGAGGTTAGGACTGTAATCTGTGAGTCATCTTGGGGTAAACACTATAGCCACAAGTGCCGCTGGTGAGTATTCTTGGGGAAAACAGGAAATGGATTAAATCAATTTTAGATTTAATTTAGTTTAAAAGGTAACTTTACATCACTACTATAAAGGGAAAACCAATGTCGTCTAACGTTTTTTTCAAAGAAAAGATGGAGCTCTTTGCATTACAAATGTTCATTCTATGCACCACCTAAAATTTCATCAGCATGTTCCAATCTTTGGGACGTCCTGTTCTGAGAGGAAATAAGTGACAATTTCCAGAGAGACTGTTTTGTCGAGAGTGAGAAACTGGCCCAGAGATGTAGAAAGAAGACAGGGATGATGGGCTGGGTGTCTGAGGGGAGGTGACAAGGTCAGAGGCCCCCAGGGTTGGAGACAGAAGCGTTTACTTCTGTGTCAGTGGTGTTGGGGACATGGGGTAGCAGGCGCCTCTGAGCACCTTTGAACAACATCCTAGTTACCTGTCAATCAGACTGTTGGACCGAGCTTCCCAGAGATCTGCAGCACAGGGTCGGGAAAGAGGCCTGTCAGGAGAATACTCACTTAGGGGGGCTCAGAGTGGGCGAGAGGCACCAAAAACAACAACAACAACAAAAAAAAAACAAAACAAAAACAAAACCCCTCCCACAACTCTAGTAAAAATGACTTGCGTTCAGAACTCTCGAAACCAACTAATGCTTCAGGGAGAATGTTTGCACACCCACATATACACACACATTTAACACACATACACATACACCTATGTATGTGTATACACACACAACCTCCATAGGTGAATACTTTGGGGTGCAAGTAACAGGAAGCGTACGGAGATCTGCTGGTCTGCCCAGGTGCTCAGAGGCGTCGTTGGCACCGGGTTCCTGTTTCTCTGCTCTGTGGCCTCTAGCTTCAGGTCTGTCCTCACACCGTTGGAAGGCTGCCAACACCAATACAACAGGCCTCCTTGTTTGAGTTCAACGGGAGAGAGGAAAAGTGGCAGAGAGACAGACAGACAGACAGAGAGAACCTATGCCTCCCTGAGGTACCCTCACTAAGACTGAGGAGGACGCTGTCGGGGTGGTCAGAAGGAGCAATTAGTAATAACACCGATTAATACTTATCTGGCGATTTCTGTGCTACAGGCACTGTTCTTAGCCTTTCCACACACTATTTAGTCAACTCTAAAATACCTTGTTTGTGTGAGGCATCTTAGAAAAACACAGCTAATAAAACCATGACAGCCCATCTATTTCAACATCCATCTCAATCCCTTAGATCAATGAAATAGCCTGTATTAGCTCATTTACTCCTCACCACGGCCCTATGAGGTAGGATAACATCATGACTCCACTTTATACACAAGGAAAAACAGAGGTCAAGAGACTAAATAGTATGAAGAGCTGGTCCCCGAACTAGAAAAAGGTGGAGGCTGGATTTGAACCCAGGCAGTCGGCTGCAGAGGACTGGGTCTTATGTACTCACACTTGCCTCACCGCTTCCCGTGAGTTTGGAGCCATTTTGAGAAGCAGACCCAGAAATCTCAGAGATCAGAAGATACGCTTATTGATAAGCTTAAATAGGTGGTCACAGTGGACTTGCCAACACCCCCAAATCGAACTTCTTCTCTGAAATGTGAGCTTCTCTCTGGCAGGATTAGAAGCACAAGGATGAGCTCTACTAAACTGTTTTCCTCCTCCTGGGGGAATTGTGAAAGACAGAGATAAGCGGGAGCTGTTTTGCCTCCGCTTCTCTCTCCTGTTGAGTGGAAGGGAAAACTTCTCTCTTATTTAGTAACATGATGAATCTTGCCTTGCAAAGTGTAGAGAGAGGAAAAAATCTTTTCCTCTCCCATCTGAGGTTCTCCAGTTGGGTCCTGTAAATTAGACTGGCCAAAGACAGACTAGCGAGAGAAAAACAAACGTACGTGCGTCACACACATACACATGGAAGCCCCAGCAATGAGTAAGCCAAAGGGGTGGTTAGAACTCAGGTTTACATATCATCTTAGGCAAAAACAAAGAAAAAGGAGTTGGGGCTGTGAGGAGAAGAAACAACTTAAGGGATGTTGACCAGGAAAAGTATGTTTAGGAAAGTTTGTTATGCAGATTGAAGTCCTGCCTTCTCCATTATGAGAGTTGTTAAGAATCTTCCTTTTCTTGGTAAGGAGAGGGAGACCTCACTACAGGTGAAAATTTTCTTTATAAAAATAAACTTTCTTTTGTTGAGCTAAAAATAATGATAAAACAGTTAGTTGCTTTATCAGCAAAAATGGGTTTATTCGAGAACAGGAAAGGATTGCAGTTTGGGACACACAACCTCCTGCAAAACCCATGGCAATTCTGGAGAATGAAGGAGAGGACTATTTTTCTATAGAGGAAGGGGAAGGGGTTGCAGTGGGCTGTTACAAACAAAGGTCCTTTGGAGGAGACTGGGAGTGCTAAGTGTAGTGGCCTTTCATTGGCTGAGTTGTGACAGTCTCTCATTGGCTGAGCTGTTGCCTGGCAAGGTGAAAAATCTTCCTTCTTCCTGCTGTAGTAGCCAAGTAGAAAACATCTTCCTGTTGGTTGTGCAAAGTCAGTTTTTTCCTGTTTGGGGTAATTGACCGTGAGTGGTAGGGCATGAGAACTCCCCCTTCTGGACTCCCAATTCCATTTTAGCAAGATTTCCCTTTACTGAATTTCACACTTTACGAGAAGGAAAACTGGTGCCCCGTTTTTAGAGCATTTCCTTGTCTTCTGGTTCTCAGTGGTTTGGGCTCAAAATAATCTGTATACAAAAGAGGCATATTTTTGGGTGGAATATTCTGGTGCCCCGCAAAGACTCGTCATAGAAGAGATCAGCTGCCTAATAGACTGATCTGTGTGTCCTGTGGATGGCCATTTAGAGCAAAAGCTATGATCTCAATCCACATGATAGATTCCTGTGTTTTCTTCATGCTGGACCAATACTATGATCCTCTCAAGAGTGTGTCATCAGCACCTTTGCTGATAGCTCTACCGAATGTGGCTAATCTATGGCTTGATGGCCAAGTCGACAGCCCACAGTATTTCCCAACTTTGTAAGATTTTATCAGACCAGCTGGCCCCGTGATCTATGGTCCTAAAGGAAATCCATTCTGCTTTACTTCCCTCTTTTGTGGCTGTCAAATCGCACCTGTCAAGGAACAGGGGGTGGTAGTCATCCAACTTGTAGGCATCCTCCCTCATTCCTTCTTCCACATTGTTCTAGTAAACCACAAACTCTTCTTAGATCTATGATCCTTCTTTTCTACAACATTTTCCCAGACCTCCACCCCAGAAAACTTCCCTTTGCACTCCATTAGCCAGAATTGGGCCAGGTACCCATTCCTAAACCAATCATTGCCAAGGGAGATGGGATCCACTGATTATCCTAATCAGGGCTGGCCCCTGGGGGCCCTTCAGTGGAGAAAGGTTGAGGGATACAGGGAAGCCTCCACAGTGCCCAGCACTCTGGGGGGCCAATGTTCGACATCCATAACAGGTTTTCCCACATTCCAGTCTGTTATCATGTCCCCGCTGTGGTAGACATGGGGTGGGCTCCCCAGGACCTACTCCACCACCTAGCCCATGAGACACTGTGAGAGTGCACTGTGTACTTACAAGGCTCTTGCTCTTAAGAGGCACTTCAGGGAGATGTATGAGAATAAGAACAAGGAAGCAGGCAGCCCTGATTGATAATGGCTACTGTCCTTGGTCAACAAGGAGACCAAGGTGGCTGGAGCTGATCCTGTAAATGATAGCTGACCACAGTGACAATTTAAATAACTGTTTTGCCTCTGGAGTGATGCGGCCACAAGCCAAAGGGTGCCAGCGACCGCCAGCAGCTGGAAGAGACAGGAACGATTCTCCTTAGAGCCTCCAGAAAGAAGGCAGCCCTGCTGATCCATTGACTCTAGCCCAGTGAAGCTGGTTTTGGACTTCCGGCCTCCAGAACAGCGAGAGAATGACTTTCAGTTTTAAGCCACTAAGTTGACCAGATGCCTCCGAGCGCTGGTATGGTGGCCAGATTGGAACGCACAGGGAAATCTGGGAAGGTGGCCGTGCCCAGTAGCTGGATGAGGGAGGCCCTGAAGGTGGAGAAGCCTATGGAGAAGGCTTCTGAGAAAACAGCAGGGTCAGGAGCATAGAAAGGGTGAGCAGCAATATTAAACACAGTGGTCAGGGAAGGCCTGGCTGAGGAGGCGGCAGTTGAGCAAAGACTTGAAGGAGGGAGAGAGGGAGCAAGGGGATACCTGGGGAAGAGTATTCCACCTGGAGGAAAGGCCCTGAGGTGGAACGTGCGTAACGTGGTCATGGAAGGGGGCCCGAGTGGCTGGAGCCGTTGGCAAGGAGGGAGGTGGGAGGCCGTGGAGGCAGAGAGGTAATGGGGCAGATCGTGTGGGGCCTCAGGAGCCTTGGTGAGGACTCTGCCCTTTACTCGGTGGAGACTAAACTGATGCAGACGTTCACAGAGTCCCTCTGGGTGTGAGGACAGACTGGGGCACGGAGGGAGCCCGGAGACTGTAGAGGAGCTATGTCAACGGTCAGACGGACAGAATGGTGGCCATGGTGGGGAGATGGCCAGGCAGGTTCTGGATGGGTTTTATGAAGCCGGAGCCAGCAGGTGTTTCCTGAGAGGTTGGATGTGGGTGTGAGAGAATGACGGGCAGGTACTCGACCTGGGAATAGTCCACAGCGAGGTCCCCCATGCCAGCACCACAGGGGCCACACTTCTGGCACGCCCGAGTTCTAGACGTGGACGGACCCACAGTGGCCATTTCCCAGTGTCCCAGGCGGATTGGTGCCTGTGCACAGGGCCCTTGCAGGGCTGGTGACACCTGGCGCTGGAGCCAGCTGGGTCTGAGTGATGTGAATAAAACAGCAGGAATGAGGCCCTGGGCCTCCTGAGGCACAGAGGGGGCCCCTCAGCTCCCTTATTCGCAGAGGGAGGATGGGAGAGGAAAGGAGGAGCCTCAGGAAAACCTAGCCCAGGACGGCAGGGCAGAAAGGGTTCTGTGAGAGCACACGTGGGCTTGGATCCAAGGCTAACTGGTCTCTGCCACCTCCTCAGTCTGAGGCCTTCCACAAGATCTTTCTGAGCCACCTTGGTTTCCTTAAAGGGGGTCAGAAATGCCCACTGTTGGGAGGCTAACCGATCATTCATGAAACGTGTAGCACTAGGCCTGTGGGTCATCGAAGCCTTTAAAATGGTCCCTCACAGGTGACTGAGGCAGGCGATGTCACCTGGGGGTGAGGAGACACTGTGGGTTCACTTCCTTACCCCTATGCCTTGGGGTGTAACTGTTCTGAGCCTCAGTTTCCCAAAACTGAGTCCTGATTTCCCCGCCATTGGCCGCCCGCCTTCCCCCCGTACTTCCCGGCTGAGTGTGGCAGCACGGTCCCTTCCGTTCTCGGAACGGAAACCCTTGGGGTTGACCGGACTCTTCTGTCCTTCGCACACCCCGCCAGGAGCAAGCTTCAACTGGGAAGTGGAGGCCCTGCACTCTGTAGCACTTTTTTTTCGAAATTCTCTAAACCAGAGCTGCAGTGCCATCTGGGCCGATCCCCCGAACTTCAGACCAGCGCCCCTGTGGGTCCCATCCTGCTTCTCCCCTTTAGGGTCCTCACCAAGGCTCTACCCACCCCACCTCCACTTTTTCATGGGGTCCACTGGAGCCCTGAGGAACTCTAGGACACTCGCCCTAAGGGGTCATCCCGGAGCCCTGCAGCTGGACCCCAGGTTGGGTGAGCAGCCTGGCAAGCTGATGTTGGATGCCTCTCACTCCTTCACCTGGAAACACAGGGCAAGTTCAAGGCTCTGGGACATCAACTCTCTGCCACCTTGCCTTGGGCTGGAGCCCAGTAGGTGGGTCCAAACCAGTTCTCACTACCCAGCACCCCAGGGCGGGGTGAGGGTAGCACAGGTGTCTTTTACCTGCAGCAGGCTCGCTACCCCTCCCTCAGTTCTAGGCCAAAGGTCAGGTAGTCTGCCTCTCTCTGCCAAGAGCTTTTTTCTTTTAAGCACATAAAGGACTGTTCTGTTACATGAAACATAATGACATATTGTCCAGGAGGTAATAGAAAATACATATATTGGTCTCCCCCCAGTCCTTGGCACGGGCTCCTGAAATCCTTGTAAATCCTAATGGTAAGAGCACTGGGAGCATCTGGCCTCACATGGACTCCTGGACGGCTTCCGGATGGAGGCCGGTCACCCAAAAGACCAAGCCATGATGTGGAGCTCGGAATGTTCAGCAACCCCCCTCATTCTCCAGAGAGATGACGGGAGATGGAAATAATTGATCACACCCACGTGAGGAAGCCTCCGTAAAATCCCAACAGTATGGGCTGCGGGGAGCTTCCAGGTGCGTGAACACAGCCACGTAGCGGGAGGGTGACACACTGCAACCCCACGCGGGACCCTCCCAGACCTCGCCCTCCGTACCTCTTCATCTAGCTATCCATCTGTATCCTCTATCCTATCCTTCCATAGACTAGCGGGTTTCCCTGAGTTCTGAGAATTAACTGAACCCAAGGAGGGGGTCATGGGAACCTCTGATCTATAGCCAGTTGGTCAGAAACACAGGTGATTACCTGAGTTTCCAACTGAAGGCATCGGAAGTGTGTGTGTTGTGGGGGGCACAGTCTTGTGGGACCGAGCCCATCACCCATGGGATGTGACGCTATTTCCAGGTAGATAGTGTCAGAAGTGGATTAAATCATAGGACACCCAGCTGGTGTCGCGAGGGTTGCTCGCTGCGGGGAAGACCCCCCACGCCTTTGGTGACCGGAAATGTCAGAAGAGAAGTGTTCATGTGAAAAGTGAAGGAGACTCAAAGGAGAAACACACAGTAGGGAGAACTGGGATTTTCCCTACACAGAACAGAGAAATTTGGGTTTTTCTTCACAAGTCTAAATAAAGCATCATCCAAATTCGCCATGTGCTTCCTGATCAAAATACAGATTGCACATGCTCAGCATGTTCTTCTGGTCTAAGCGGCCTATTATCTGAGAAGTATGCTTTCCCCAGTTTTCAATATGGAGGCTAATTATTTAGTAAATTTGAAATTTACAATAAGGCCACGTCCCTTCAGAGAGGAGTTATCTACTTCTTTCTCTGCTATCTGTGAAGATCCCTGTAGTTCTACCCCAGACACTATTCATGGCCTGTAACTCTTGCTGGCGGGAAGAGACATCAGGCTCTTAGAGGCCTGGCCAGCATCCTCTCCATCCTCAATGAATGGGACGACCTCTTTCCTCCCAGGACTGTCGACACCATGACTCTACGACCCCTTGTCAGGCGATGGGTGATAACGTGCTCCCCCAGGTCAGTCTTAAGCTGTGCTACCGAAAGGGAGGACATGAGGCCACTCATTTTGCTTCCTTTGCCCTCATGGGGGCAGTATCTGGAAGGCAAGGGCTCGATTAAGATTGAAAGGCTCTGGGATTGCAGGGATCATGGTTGGGGATGGGAGTGGGGAGGAACCCTGGTCGGAAGATGTGTTCTGCATTCATACTGGGAGATGCCAAATGTGACCATTTAACACCAGAAGAAGTCTTGCTCCCGTGTTCCTGCTTCCTCCGGTTAAGAACTACATTCGTGGTCATCATCAGCGAAGCCCAGGAAAACCGTGGGCGAGTCACCGGAAGCCGGTGTTCGCGCTGGCCTGATGGCTGAGGCAGTGCCACAGTAGCGGTGTCACCAGAGGTAAATACATGGTGCTGGAGATGAGCAGAGGTGAGAAGAGCATGAGGCATGACAGCACTGCTGCCTCTTTTGCGTGACAAGCGCTATCAGCCAGAAAGGACACGTCTGGCAATAAAGAACCTGAGGAGAAGGTCCTTGGACACGCCACGTGATAGGCAAGTGCCTCTTCTCTACCATTATTCTAAATCTTCACTGGTCGATTGCTGTACCTCACTTGGTCCATGAATTTTGAAACACATTTTTCAATCGAATCATTTCTAAAGACTGGGCCACCACAAAAAGTCTTGCCTGGGGTCCCACATACAGTCAGGGTGGCTTTTTGCCACATACCCAGATCTCCAGCAAATCCTGTTGGTTCTACTAAAAATCATTCCAGTCCACTTCTTCCTGTTCCAACGCCACCACCCTGGTCCCACCCACCCTCCTCTGCCGACACCTGCATTGTGGCAGCCCCTTCTTCCGGCGTTTCCACCTCCTCCTTCCCAGCATGCTGCAAAGGGTGTCTGTGAACACCTGGCCGGTCACATCCCTGCCCTGCTCAGCGCTCTCCCACGGCACCATGTCACTCAGGGGAAAAGACAGAGTCCCCACCACAGTCCACAAAGCCCCACAGCCTGCCCCTGCCCCATCACCTCTCTGAGTGTCTTTCCTACCGCTCGACCCTTTGCTCCCTGGGCTCCAGCCCACAGGCCTTCTTCTCGCTCCTTGCACCTGCCACAGGGCCTTTGCATTTGCCATTTCCACCACAGGAGCACTCCTTCCCCAGATATTGACATGACTTAACCCCTTAGCCCCTTCAGACCTCAGTTCCAATGTCAGCTTCTCGGCGAGGCCCCTGAGGTTGCTTGAAACTACCACCTCATCCCTCGTACTCTCTGCTCTATTTTTTTTCCGTAGTACTTACCACCCTCCTATATCCTATTTATTTACATCTTTACTTACTTATTGTCTGTTTTCAGCTCCAGAAGGGTAGGCACTTTGCCTGTCACATTCACTGCTGTGTGCCCTGAGCCTGGCCCAGGTCCTGGCAAACAGTCAGTGCTCCATAAACGCTTGTGGAATTTTTGAGTGAATTGCGGCACTTTTTCACAGGGTCACAGTTCCATTTTAACTAGATTCTGCGTGGGGTTGCTGCATGATGACAGTTATGGGCCATGTCAGGAAATCATTGTCCCATTCCGGGAGTAAAGGTGACAGCCCACATTTAATTCAGGAAGAAATTGAGCTTCTGAGAGAAGACAAGTGACGTGTCCAGCTTGTGGCAGGTGGCTGGGTGCCTCTGACTCCTGATCTGGTGCTCTGAGCTCCGCGCGCAGGGAACTGGTGGTAGTGAGGATATTGTCGTAGCCCTGGAGAGGCAGGTTTCCCCCTGGGGATTCTGTCTCCGGCATGCAAATAAGGGAGGTCAGGGCTGCCTGGATTGCTGTTGGATGACGGCTGAGCTTTCTGGAGCCCTTCCACCCAGGGAGCTTGGTTAATAATAATAAAACGACAGTAACATCAGTGCCCTCTCTCACCCCATGCACTTTGCTGTGTCTTAGGAGCATTATTTCATCAACTCCTCTCAACTCATGATTGATATTTGGCTACCATCCCATTTTACAAGACGAGGCACTGAATCTCACATGGAAAGGACAGCAGTCTGCCTGAAGACACGCAACTGAACCCGGTCGCCGGTGGGTTCAGCCTCTTAGCGGCTGTGCGAGGCGATTGGTCAGGGCAGTGACTGGATGTGGGAGTCAGTCTCGGCCAGGACCTGGCTCTCGGCTCCGGCTCCGGCTCCGACGGAGGCAGCAGCCCGAGCCCCTGGTCCTTCCTAGGGATCGTGGACTTGGCATAGAGCCTAGAGGAACGAAAGGTTAGAGTGCAGATTCAAAGCCAAGACTGCCAGGTTTCAAATCCCAGCTCTGACAAACCAGCCGGGCCATATCTTCCCCCTCCCGTCGGTTCCCCTACCCCCACTCCCCACCACGGTCCAGAGGAGGAAAACACTAGATTATTTGCTCCTTTTCCACGTATGTTTGTCTCACAATCACAATATAGCATTCTTTTTAGGTGTTTTTAAGTTCTAGGTAAATGGTATATTGTCCTCACCACCTGCGATTTCACGTTGTCCTAAGAATGTGCTTTTGGATTGTCTATTGATTGTGGTAAAGGGTCAGATTTACCATCTTAACCTTTTTCGAGCCTACAGTTCAATGATACAGTCATATACATTGTCGTGCACTCTTTCCTCTTGTAAAACTGAAACTCTGTACTCGTGAAATGACGACGCCCCAATCCCCGTACCCCCAGCCCCCGGCAGCCACCATTCTACCTTCTGTCTCTATGAATTTGCCCACTCAGGTACCTCATTTAGGGGAATCTATAGTGTTTGTCTTTTTGTAAGTGGTCTATTTCACTTGGCATAATGTCCTCGAGGTCCATGTATGTTGTATCTTGAGTCAGAATTCCTTTTCTTTTGGAGGATGAATAATATTCCACTGTGCATATGTACCATTTTGTTTATCCATCCATCCTGCTATGGGCGCTTGCAACCCTTCCACCTTTTGGCCACTGTGAACATGGGAGCACGAATATCTGCCATGAACACAGGTATACAAATATCTCCCTGAAGCTCTGCTTTCTGTTCTTTTGGGGATATACCCAGAAGTGGAATTGCTGGATCATATATAAAATTATATTATTTTTTTTAAATTAGCATGATAAACCCCCATGGCCCAACGCCCAGATTCAACAATGCTCGACTAGATGTCAATCTATTTTTTGTTTATATGTTTGTTTCCCTTTTTTATCAAAGTATAATATACACATGGAAAAGTGCAACCGGAGCCCATCTATAGCCAGCAATCGGGCCGAGAAATCAGTCAGACCAGGCCCCTCACGTTCCCCGGTTATCACTACGCTGACTTCTAACCTAGCCAATGGGGTCATCTTTCCTGAACTATATTAAACAGACTCACACAGCATTTGCTTCTCTGTGCCTGCCTTCTTTCCCTTAACGTTAGGTGTCCGAGGTCCATGCATGTTGTTGTAACTGGCTGCAGCTCTGTCCTCTCATTGCTGCTTAGAATCAGTTTCTCCATCTGCCGTCGGGGGGTGGGGGGGAGGGACATTGGTCTGCCCCTGGTCTGAGCCTCTGATAAATAAAGTTGCAGTGACCATTCTAGTATAGAATCCACCACTACGATGGCACAGATTAGGATTTTTTTTTTACTTTATGATGGTGCAAAAACGATACACATTCAGTAGAAACCAACATTTAAATTTCGATCTTTTCCTGGGCTAGTGATACGTAAGATGCTCTCTCGTGATGCCGGGCAGCGGCAGCAGATGGTCATGCCCAGCTGTAGGCTGATATGTGTCTAAGCACATTTAAGGTTGGCTAGGCTGAGCTGTGATGTCTGGTAGGCTAGGTGCGTTAAATGCATTTTAACACAATATTTTCAGCTTATGCTGGGTTCATCAGGATGTGACCCCAGGAGCATCTTTACCTGCTTTTATGTGCACACGTTTCTCATACCCAGTAGGAAACTGCACATCAGGGAGTAGAGAGACAGCCAACTCTAGTAGGTACTGCCAAGCAGTTCTCCATCGTGGTGGTACCCAGTCTCCACTCAATTGCTCCACATCCTAACACTGGGTTTTTCTGTTTGTTTTGAAGTTGTTTATTTGTTTGTTTGTTTAGTCATTCTGTAGTGGTTTTCATTTGCATTTCCCTGATGGCTGAGGAGGTTGAGCACCTTTTCATATGTTTATTGCAATCTGTGGTCAATCTTTTTTTAATCTATATTTCTACCCATCTCCCCGCTGGATTATTTTAAAGTAATCCTGAACAGGACATCATATAATTTTCTCTAAAAGTACTTTAGCACATAGCTCTACAAGATAAGAACTCTCTTTATAAATGTCTAATCACTGTATTATACACCTGAACTAATATATGTTGTATGTCAACTCTAATTGAAAAAAAAATAAAAATACAAAAATTTTTTAAATGATAAGGACTCTCCTTCCTTTTTTTTTTTTTTTAACAAAACCATGACACCCTTGTCATACTTAAGGAATTATTATTTTTCAAATACATACGGGATTACTTTTTAATTATATTTTCTAAATGGGCAGTTGCCACTCTGTGTGGTGCTAGCGGTTACAGTACACAGCAGATCCGGGCGGCTCCAACGGAACCCCTCATTAGGAAGGTTCACTTTAAGCAGGCATGAGAGGAGGCGTGAGAACTAAGTGTTGAATCAAGCTACATTCAGAGCCTGCACCACTGCTGCCAGACCACAGGGAACAAAGGAAGATTCCTGCTGGGATTACTAACAAACCGTTTACCCACACCTGAAGGGAAAACAGAGTCTTTAAGTTGTACCCTACACAAAATAAACATTATTAGCTAGAGCCAAAAGCCATGGGAAACCTAGGGAACAAAGGCCAAAGATTGCCAGCAGGCTTTCTCCCTACTCCGCATGCCTTTCACACTACATATCCTTATCTTTCACACTGTTTGCCCTACCATCAAAGGAAAATAGATAAACAAAGTCTTTAAACTGCAATTCATCGAAACTAAGAATGATATATACGTTGAATTCCCTGAACACTTAGGGTCTTTGTTTGCCTTTTTCTCTCTGTCTCTCTGTCCCTCTCAGCTCTCTCATTCTGTCTTTGAGAGGACCACGCTCTGTCTTTAAAGCATATTCCTTCTCTAATAAAGTCTCCTTTTGTTTCTGACTCTGGCGTGTGCTTGAATTCTTTCCTGCACTCAGTCAAGAGCCCTTCCTCTCTAGCTGTGGGACTTGAATCTCCACAGGAGGTGAAGGGTTCTCCCTTTTCTACATCAGCTTGATATATGATTTTGAATATTCTGGTTAGACAGTCCCCTGAGCTGCAGATGGATAGGTTCCTCTGGGAGGAGGCGCCCCCGGCCCCCTCCAGGCGTATGTCCCCCTCCTGGCTCCCCTGCTCCTCACCCTCCCCTCCCTGAACCCCCTTCCTACCCACAGCTCTCCTCCAGGCCCTCCCCCACACCTTGCCCAGCCCAGTTCTTTCTTTTCAAAGCTTGCTAGGCGTGTCCTGCTCAGTGTTTTTGAGCTGTAAAGCCTCTTATTTTGTTAGTGTGCTTAACTGTGAAAACTGGCTCCAATGGAACTTTTTTTAAGGTCTTGATTATTTCAAAGTGTGGCTTCAGCAGGAGGAATTACTTCTTTATGGCAAAAAAGTTTTGTGGATTTTGTGGTGTGCTATTGACCCCCTAGAAGTTAGGTTGGGTGGGGAGTTGACAGGGTTTTCACACTGATAACCCCTTCTCTCCTATCCCCCTCCTGAGACAGGCATTCCAGGCCTGAATCATCATGCTGAGGGAGCTTGATTACCCCCACCCAGGGCTGGCCTCTTTCCAAACCTCTCCCCACCCATTCAAAGCACAGATTTTGGTTACTGTTCACCTGCTGCCTCCCACCCCCCACCCCCATTCACACAAATGACCCATTCACAGAATCAAAATTCAGGCCTATTAGCAGTGGCCTGAGGGAGGAGAGTCCTGGGCAGGGATGGTGGGCCACTAATGCTCTTGGAGTCATTTGCAGGGCTGGCACACTCCCTGGCGCCCCAAGGTTCAGGAATTTTCTACTTTCGCAAACTGGACGGGCTCGTTTTCCCTCACCCTCCCACCCACACCTCCAGTGGAAAGATGCACCTGCGTCACCCGCTCAGCCCTTTCGTCGCCATCCCTGGGACTGTCACTGTCAACCCTTGATTTATAACCAATAATTTCTCAAGCCACATTTACAGTCTTAAAATAAAATACTAATAAAACCTACTGCCACAGATAATTCTGATGTTATAATAAAACACCTGTACCGTAAAGGTGAAATACTGAAATTTATAATTTACAATTTTCAAGCCAACCCCCTACAAATTTGTTTCACATGCAGCCCTGATCATTCAGAATCTGCATGTTAAAAATCCCCTCAGGGGCTCTGTTATCTCCCCAGGACGTCTGTCCGGCTCCAAAGCTCTGCAAAGCCCACCTCTGGCACTGCCTAGATGAGGGCTTCGTGGTTTTCTGAATTGGAGGACAACGCATAAAGTCCCAACCAAGCCAAGGAGAATCTTCTAACTGACTCAGTAGCTGCAGTCCTGGACAATTCTGTGTCTAACGACACACTTGACATTTATATGCAAAATGGAATTGGGTTCTAGGCTCAGATGAACAGGTCGTCCTTCTGTTGAAGAAAAATCAGACTGGCGAGAAACCAAGTACCACTCGGAGAGTTGGAGAACTCGGGTTTATTACGCCGGCTGTCCCAGCAGAGCTAGTACTCTGAAGATCTGGGCCCTGAGCTCAGGGGTAACCTTGTTTTTATAGGGCTTATCTGCGCAGTTACAGTTGGCATGAGCCAATTGGTTCATGAGATTCTCAGACAGGAATTTAGGCAATACTTCTGTTATCAAGTGAAGGCAATACTCTGTTATATAAACAGAACGTGCAAAGGGGATACATCTGTTATCTAGACAGAACGAGCAAAGGGGTGGGTGAGTCTTCAGTTGATCTTCAGGTCACCCTGCCCTTCGGCCTAATCAGCAAGCATGTCAACAGAAGCAGAACAAAGAGCTGATTACAAGGCCAGCCATTTGAGTGGAAAATTCCTCTTCACTCCTACACGGAGACACAAAGGACATTAAATAGGAAGAGAAATCCAGGACAGTTTTCTGCTGGGTGGGGTTGTCCTATGCCTGGCTTCCCAATGGAACATCCCCCCCCCATTTCTGTGACACCGAAACATCCCCATAACTTTCGTAAGTGGCCCTTGGAGTGCTTTGCACACCATCCCCCTTCCTGGGAGCCATTATTCTCTAATTATTATCTTCTAGGTAGCAGGCCCTTCTGGAACCCATCTGTATTTTGTTTTCTTTTTAATCAGAGTATAGCATGGGATGTAATTCCAGGAATGAACAGAGTGCCTCTGAAGAAGAGAACTGAGGAATGAGAAAGGAAACTGACTTGTCAGCATCTGCCCTTCGGTCCTATTTGAAGTTATTAAACATTTTTTAACTCCATTTTTTGAACACATACAGTTGGATCATAATCCATTTTCATAATCTCATCAAACAGATTCCCACCCTTCACAAAATTACATTATAAACAATGTGTTTTTAAGGACAGAAGGTGTGATATAGCTAAGATTTGCATCCAATTGCCTGGGGGAGCCAGTGGGCGGGAGCGGAGATGCAACCAGCTTGTCCAGGAGTTAACTGTTGGAGCTGAGTGCTGGGTACACTGTTCCACTTTTGGAGATCTGAAACCCTCAACAGTAAAAAGCTTATTGAAAAGATATGCATTGAGAAGAAATCAGGCCAGCGTAATAGTCAATCTATCTCTCAGAATTAAGGGTCACCCACCCAGACTGCTTATGCCACGTTCCCCTGCCCTGCTCTGTTTTTTCGTAGTATTAACCACCTTCTAACACACTGAATAATTTCCATGTTACTTCTACTGCGCGCCATGGCCCGTGCACATCACAGTCTGGTTTAATGCTTAGTCAATAATAAAACGTTCTTCTATGTTTGTGGAGAGAATTCGGGGGGCTTGGTGCGAGATTTTATTTTTAGTTCTTTCCCCAACACTACATAATTTGCTTACCACGTCTCTTGTTCATCATGCCTCCCCCTCTAGAAAGTAAGTTCCACGTGGGCAAGAATCCCTGTCTGGTTTTGTTTGCTGATATTTGAAATTATAAGTATGGCTGGCATTTTGTTTTTATTGGCTAGAGTTGGCATAAAGGTTAAAAGTTGGTATAAAGGGATTCTAGAACCAGCCGAGCTGGGTGCAGATCTCAGCTCTGTCACCTTGCCAGCTGTGTGACCATGGGCAGGTCGCTTGAACTCTGCCAGCTCAGTTTTCTCACCTGCGAGGTGGGAGCACGGCAGTACCTCCCTTAGTGGGCAGCTAGCCTCGCTGGTGGTAAACTACTCAGTAAAGGTTGGCTGATATTATTACTATTGTAAACAATAACGGAGCCACTTTAAATTGGAGCAGGAGCTGCCATCTGAGAGGAATTGCCGTACTCATCTTAAGTCTCAAAACTTGGAATGTAAAAACCGCAAAATACCCTTTGCACGGGGCCTAGGGCAACGTTGTGCCCCAAAGAACCCTTTCCAGAGACAACAAGAAACAGTTATTATGCCTACAGGGTTGATGACAACCTGATCGAAAATTTAAAATATTGTTTAGGGTTAACAGCTCTACGTTATGTCACCTGCACCAATGGAAATGCCTTCCTTCTACTGATATGATTGGTCTCCTTCCGTTTCTCATAAATACACGTTACATTTGTCTCCTAATTAGAACATTGTTTTGGCTTCTGCCTAAATTAGTGCGTCGCGGTCGGTGTTCTTATTGATCTCAAATAGATGCTTTTTTGCCTCTTACTTTGAAAGGCTTCTATTTTTAGTTAACACTGGTTAGAGCACACATTTAGGGAGTCAGATAGACATGCATTGGGCTCCTGACCGGGCCTGTTTTCTTCTGTGAAACGGGTATAACATCTCCAGCCTCCCTCCAGGTTGCCTGACCAAAATAACAGCCGTTGCTCTGGTGCGGGGCATCTTCCAGCCGGGTTAGGGACACTCCAAGAGGCTGGCCTAGGCGGATGATGAGTGACAGACCCTGGATCCCCGCCCCTCCTCTTCTGCTGTGTTCGGTCGGGTTTCGTACTAACCCTGTGGTCAGAATACAGCCCCAAGGAGGGAGGCCTGGTGAGGACGCGAGCAGGCTGAGAGGGGCTGGTTTGTAAGTGGAGGCGCGGCGTGGGGTGGGGGCGGGGAACTGGGCTGTCAGGAGGGAGGGGCGGGCAGAGACTGGCGAGTAAGACCGAGGATGGGTGGGTGGGAATGCAGGCTAAGAAGTAGGGAGATGCTGGCGTGTAAAAAGGGCGAAGGAGCGGGTGGGGTGCGGAAGGCGAGGCGAGGGACACTGGCTGAGATCCAGGGTAGGGCTCGGGGTGGGCGAGGCCGCGGGGAGCTAGCAGGAGGGAGCGGTGGTGCACGTGAGCGCCAGCTACAGGGACGGGGACTTAGGCCTTGGGAACAGAGCTAGGGGAGTAAGGATGGGGATGCAGCTGAGGAGGTTTGGGGGCTGGCAGTCTTGGGGTGCGGCTGGCAGGCCCGAGGCTGGAGGAGGCGGGGCGCCATGGAGACTAACTGTCCCTAACTCCTTGACCCTTCCTCTCCCGCAGTCGTAGCTGGGCTGGCGGGGGTGGGGGGGACCAGGAACGCCTCGGCCTCCACGAGTCCCCTCTCGAGCCCGAACCCGAAGAAGCCCTGGACCTGAGCCAGCTGCCACCAGAGCTGCTCCTATGGTGCTGAGCCGCTGGCCTCCGTACGGGTCGCTCGAACGCTGCTGCCTGGTGTGCAGCGCGGGCGCGCCCTGGTGGACCACCAGGCTCCGTGGCTACTCATCCCGGTCCTGGGCCACTGCGCCCTGTCGCCAGGCCTTGCCTACTGCGTGCTCAGACCGATTGGCTGCAACCTCATCCGCGACCCCTGCGGCCAGAATGGGATGCCCAGAAAAGGGGGTCATCCGCCAGGCGGCCAGCGCGGGCCGCGCAGGAGCTGGCGGGAGGTGTCCACCAGGACCAAGGGCCAGGAGCTTGGGCTCAACCTTTTCTTCTTCAGCAGATGGCTTGCGTAAGTGGGTAGATGGTGGAGAGCAACGGGAGTAGCTGGGTGGCGGTGGGAAACCTGACAACCCTGACCTGGTCCCTGTGAATACCTGCTTCGTGTCCTCCTGCAGGTGAATGAATGCCCCTATCCCTAAGGGCCAGGGCCACTGTAAGGGGAACCTGCCTGTTCTCATTGATCCTTCTCTCTCTTTCTCAGCTGGTGTCATCAGAAGCAGGTGGTGGACCTGGAGGAGGAGAATTTGTGGCCAGAACTGCTGGATAGTGGCAAGATGGAGATTTTGCATTGGGACAGGTGAGTGTGATGATAAAAACAGCCCTTTGCTAAGCACTGATCACGTGCTCCATGACTTTTGCTTGGTGGCTTCATTTAGGCCTCTTAACAACCCCTCACAGATAAAGAAACTGAAGCTCAGAGAGGTAATGATTGACCCACAATCATAATTCTAGTAACTAGTAGTGTGCACACCGTGAACCCCTCTTCTCACCGCCGAGGGGAAATGGATTGGAAGGTGGCAGGGTGGATCCAACATAGAGGCCTTGGGCCCACCTCAGTCTTGTCTAGAATGAGCCGCACCTTGCCTGAGTGGGAAGCAACATAGAATAGTTGGCTAAGAGTTTGGATTCTGGAGCGGGACCTCCCAGGTTCAAATCCTGGTTCTGCACCCTCATGGCCTTGGGCAAGTCCCAGCACACCTTAGTTTCCCCAGGCCTTTAAGATAAGGTTACATGTGAAGCACAGCACAGTGCTTTATAAGTATGAACTGTTTTAGTGCCCTTTCTGGACCTTGATTTTTGGGGGAAGGTATGTTTCAAGACCTCAGATCTTTAGAGCTTCACAGGAAATTGAGAAGTTCAGAAAGGAGAGCCAACTGGCTCTGGGTGCACAGCGAGGGCTTGGCGGGACCTGGCATTGGGCTCAGACTTTTCTGACCCCAGAGCTTGAGTTCTGTAGTGATGGTCTTGAAACTGGGGTACAAAGTTTCGAGACTTACCAAGGGATATGTGACCTAGGTGAGTTTTATTTCAGATCCTCTACAGCTGTATGCTCTCTGTTCTAAAATGAACCTGCTACATCACATCTGGGATGAGAACTGCCATGTGGGTATCGTCTCCCAATTCCTTTCTCAACAAGAAGGAAAAGTCCCTCTCTGTGGTGTGCGATCCCAGATGTTAAGCCTACTGAAGTGCCAGGCAAAGTGACCATTTGAAATTTTGGCCTTAATCAAATTCACTTTTCTTTTTTGAGCAAGGAAAATATGTATTTTTTTTTTTTTTTAGTGGTCAGGTTTACATCATATATATTATTATTTTTTATTCTTTCCATTCTCCCTTCCCCCCTTTGGCAACCATCAGCCTGTTTTCTGCATCTCTGGATCTGTTTCTATTTTGTTTTGTTTATTCATTTGCTTTGTTTTTTGGTTGTTTTTTTTTTTACATTCCACATATAAATGAAATCATATGTTATTTGTTTTTCTCTGTCTGACTTATTTCATGTAGCATAATACCCTCTAGATTCATCCATGTTTCACAAATGACAGGATTTCATTCTTTTTTATTGTTGAATAATATTCCATTGTATATATGTACCGCTTCTTCATCTATTCATCTAATGATGGACATCTATATTCCATATTTTGGCTATACTGGTAATGCTGCAATGAACATGGGTGTGTGTATATATCTTTTTGAATTAAGGTTTTTATCGTCTTAGGATAAATACCCAGAAGTGGAATTATGAGGTCATATGTCAACTTTATTATTAATTTTTCAAGGAATCTCCATAATGTTTTCCATAGTGGCTGCTCTAATTTACAATTCCACCAAAAGTGTACAAGGATTCTCTTTTCTCCACATTCTCACCAGCATTTCTTATTTGTTGATTTGTTAATGATAGCCATTCTGACATTTTAATTGGCATTTCCTTGATGATTAGTGATGTCGAGTATACTTTCATGTGTCTGTCATCCATCTCTACGTCCTCTTTGGAGAAATCTCTATTCACGTCCTCTACCCATTTTTAACCTGGAGTTTTTGTTTTTTGGCGCTGTATAAGTTCCTTACATATTTGGGGTATTAGCTCTTAATCAGATGTATTATTTGCAAATATCTTCTCCCATTTAGTATGTTGTCTTGTTGTTTTGTTGTTGGTTTCCTTCACTGTGCAAAAACTTTTTAGTTTGATATAGTCCTATTTGTTTATTTTTTCTTTTGTTGCCTTTGCCTGAGGAGACATATCCAAAAAGATATTGCTAAGAGCGATGTCCAAGATGTCACTGCCTATGTTTTTCTTCTAGGAGTTTTACTGTTTCAGGTCTTACATTTAAGTCTTTAATCCATTTTGAGGTTTTTTTTTTTTATGCCAGTACCATACTGATTTGATTATTGTTACTTTGTAGTATAGTTTGATATCAGGGAGTGTGATACCTCCCACTTTGTTCTTTCTCAAAATTTCTTCGGCTGTTCCAGGACTTTTGTGGGTCCATATAAGTTTTAGGATTAGTTGTTCTAATTCTGAGAAGAACGTCATTAACGTTTTAATAGGATTGCATTGTATCTGTATATTGCTTTAGGTAGAAAGAACCTTTAACAATATTAATCCTTCCAATCCGTGAGTATGGTACATCCTTCTATCTATCTCTATCCTTTCAATTTAACTCTTCGATGTCTTACAATTTTCCAAGTACAGGTCTTTCACCTCTTTGGTTAAATTTTTTCCTAGGTATTTTATGCTTTTTGATGCATTTTGTAAATGGGATTGTTTTCTTAATTTCTCCTTCCAATCGTTCATTATTAGTGTATAGAAACACAACAGATTTCTGCAGCTTTATTCATTTATTAGTTCTAATAGATTTTTTGGTGGAGTCTTTAGGATTTTCTATATATGGTATTATGGCATCTGTAAATAATGAGTTTTACTTTTTTATTCCTGATTTGGATGTCTTTTATGTTTCTTGACTGATTGCTATGGCTAAGACTTCCAATACTATGTTGAATGGAAGTGGTGATAGTGGACATCATTGTCTTAGAGAAAAAGCTTTCAGCTTTCACCACTGAGTATGATATTAGTTGTGGGTTTGTCATGTATAGCCTTCATTACGTTGGATATGTTCCTTCTATACCCACTTTGTTTCGAATTTTTATCATTAAAGGATGTTGAACATTGTCATATGCTTTTTCTGCTTCTATTGATATGATCATATGGTTTTTATGCTTTATTTTGTTAATGTGATGTATCACATTAATTTACAGATGTTGAATCATCCTGACATCCCTGAGCTGAATCTCACTTACTTATGGTGTATTTAATGTATTGTTGGATCTGTTTTGGTCATATTTTACTGAGAATTTTTGCATCTATGTTCATCAAGGATATTGGCCAGTACTTTTTTTTTTTTGTAATGTCTTTGTCTTGTTTTGATATTAGAGTAATGTTGGCTTCATAGAATGAGTTTGGAAGCTTTCCATCTCCTCAGTTTTTGGGAATAGTTTAAGAAGCAGAGGTATTAATTCTTTAAATGTTTCGTAGAATTCACCTGTGAGGCCTTCTGGTCTTGGACTTTTGTTTTTTGGGAGTTTTTTTGTTTTCTTTTGTTCTGTTTTGTTTTGTTTTGTTTTTATTACTGTTTCAATTTCATTGCTAGTTCTTGGTTTGTTCAGATTTTCTGTTTCTTCCTGGTTTACTTTTGGGAAGTTGCATGTTTCTAGAAATTTATACATTTCTTCTAGACTATCCAATTTGTTGGCATAAAACTTTCCATAGTATTTTTTAATAACCTTTGTATTTCTGTGGTGTTGGTTGTAATCTCTCTTCTTTCGTTTCTGATTGTATTTACTTAGGCTCTCTGTCTTTTTTTCTTGATGAGTCTTACTAAAAGTTTCTTAATTTTATTTATTCTTTCAAAGAACCATCTGAGTTTCATTGCTCTTTTCTATTTTTCAGTCTCTATTTTATTTCCGCTCTGATCTATATTATTTTCTTCCTTCTACTTACTTTGAGTTCATTTGTTCTTCTTTTTCTAGTTCCTTTAGGTGTAGAGTTAGATTATTTATTTTGGATTTTTCTTGTTGCTTGAGGTAGGCCTACATAGCTATGAAATTCCCTCTTAGAACTGCCTTTGTGGCATCCCATAAATTTTGAAAAGTTGTGTTTTCATTTTCATTTCTTTCAAGATAGTGTTGGATTTCCTGTTTGATTTCCTCTTTGAGCTGTTGGTTGTTTAGTAACATGTTGTTTGGACTCCACAAATTTGTGTTATTTTCAGTTTTCTTCCTATAGGTGATTTCTAGTTTTATGCCATTGTGATAGAAAAGAATGCTTGCTATGATTTAAGTCTTGAATTTATCAAGACTTGTTTTTGGCCTAATATGTGATCTATCCTGGAGAATGTTCCATGTGTACTTGAAAAAAATGTATTCTGCTGTAGTGGGATGAAATGTTCTATAAGTGTCTATTAAGTCAATCTAGTTTAATGTGACATTTAAGGCCATTAATTCCTTATTAATCTTCTGTCCGGATGATCTATCCATTGATGTTAGTGGGATATTAAAATATCTACTATTATCATGCAACTGAATTTCTCCCTTTGTGTTCATTAATATTTGCTTTATTTATTTAGGTGCTCCTGTGTTGGGTGTGTAGATATTTGCGATTGTTATCCTCTTCTTGGATTGACCTCTCTATAATTATGTTTTAATTTTTTTCTGAGTATTGCTACCTCAGCTTTCTTTTCATTTCTATTTGCATGGAATATCTTTTTCTATCCCTTCACTTGCAATCTGTATGTGTCTTTCAATTTGAAGCTAGTCTCTGTGAGCAGCATATAGATGGGTCATTCATTTTAAATCCATTCAGCCACCTTATGTCTTTTTATGAGAGCATTTAATCCATTTACATTTAAAGTAGTTATTGATTAAGTATGAACTTATTGCTGTCTTATTCAGTGTTTTCTGGTTGTTTCTGTAGTTCTTCTTTGTCCTTTATTCTGTTGATCTCCTCCCTTGTGGTTTTCTATTTTCTTTAGTGTTTTGTTTGGGTTCCTTTTTCTTTATTGTTTGTATATCTTTTGTAGGTTTTTGGTTGCGGTTACTATGAGGTTTATGTATATCAATCTATATTTATAGCAGTCTATTTTAAGCTGATAGACATTTAAGTTTGAACATATTATTAAAGGGCTACATTTTCATTGCCCCCTCTATGCTTTATGTTTTTGATATCATATTTTAGATCTTTCTGTGTATCTCCTATTTCCTAACTTATTGTAATTTGAGTTGAGTTTAGTAATTTTGTCTTTTAACCTTGATAGTAGCTTTTTAAATGTTGATTGGCATTTATTCATTCATTTATTCATGTTATTCATTAAATTTTTTACTTTACCGTGAACTTTTTTCTTTCTCATATTTCCTTATTCCAGGTTATGGCCTTTCCTTTCCTACTTAAAGAAGAGCCCTTAACATTTCTTGTAAAGCTAGTTTAATGGTGATGAACTCTTTTAGTTTTTGCTTGTCCAGGAAACTCTTTATGTCTCTTTCAATTATGAATGATAACCTTGCCAAGTAAATTATTTTAGGTTGTAGGTTCCTTTCTTTCAGCCCTTTAAACATGTATTGCCACTTCTTCTGTAAAGTTGCTGCTGAGAAATCAGTTGATAGCCTTAGGATGTTTCCTTTATATATAACTAGTTGTTTTCCTCTAACTGCCTTCAAAATTGTTTATTTATCTTTAACTTTGCCATTTTATTTACAATATTGTCTGGGTCTCGTTGGGTTAATGTTTTTTGGAACTCTCTGTGCTTCCTGGGCCTGGATGTCTGTTTCCTTTCCCAATTAGGAAATTTTGTAGACATTATTTCTTCAAATAAAGTTTCTGTTCCTTCCCCCCCCCTGCATCTGAGATCCCTATAATGTGAATGTTTGTGTCCTTGATGTTGTCCCAGAGATCTCTTAAGCTATTTCTCATCCTTCTTCTTCCTCCTCTTCTTCCTCTTCTCCTTTCTTCTTCTTCTTCATTGGTTGACTTCCACTAGTTTGATCTTCCAGATCACTGATCTGTTCTTCTGCATGTTGATTCCTTCTAATGTATTTTTCATTACAGTTATTGTAGTGTTCAGGTCTGCTTGGTTTTTATTATTCTTTCTAATTCTTTGTTGAAGTCCTCTAAGTTCCTCCAGTCTACTCTCAAGTTTGCTGAGCATCTTTATGACTGCTTCTTCGGATTCTTTATCAGGCAAATTACTTATCTCTGCTTTGGGTTTTTTATGGAATTTTTTGTGTTCATTTAAGAGATATTTCTCTTTTTTTCATTTTGTTTGACTTTCTATGTTTATATTAACCGGACAAACGACTATCTCCCCCAGTCTTAAAAAAATGGCCTGATATAGAAGGAGCCTCTGTGTTGGCTGTGTGCCAGGTGGTTTTGGCAGGCTGGTAGGAGCTGAGCAGATGCCTCAGGCATGCAGGCACTGGCCCACTGAGCCACAGTAGCTCTAGCTGAGGAGGCCAAGTGCATGTAGTAATGCCCTATGAATCCTGCTTATTCCCTTTGTTCAGAGACCAAAGGTTCTAGAAAATATAGCTGGGAACTGACCATGGTGATCTTGCAGGTGCGCCAAAGCACCCGAAGAGAGCTCTCACCTGCCCTATTGAAGTAGAGGGGACATAAACAATGGCACTCACAGGCTCCTGGGGCCTGGAGAGTTCCTGCAGCTCCCAGTGGGCTCCTGCGGCTTCCCAGTCTTCTCTATTTGGTCTCTTTCTCTTCTTTGTTGCTTAGAGGCTGTTCATTCAGCCCTCAGTTGTCTCACAGGAGTAATTTTTCTCTGTGTACATGCGTATTTGAGTTTGCTTCTGGGAGTGGATGGGTTCAGTGCTCTCTTGTGATCCTGCCATCTTGGACCTCCCACCAAATTCACTTTTAATCAAGGTACCATAATCTCCCTTCCCTCACCTCATTAAGAGTTATGTTCACAGTAAAATTTTGTTTTTAATTTGGTCATTGTTGATCAAACTGTTGTAACATTAGTGTTGTTTTGTGTACCTTTAATTGTTATAAGCAATGGCTTCCCAATTTTGCTGCACATCACGCAGGAACTTTAAAAGTCCAGATGCCCAGGTCACACTCCATACCAATTAAACCAGAGTGTCTGAGGATAAGAACCAAGCATCAACATCTCTGAGAAGTTTAGAGCCAACTACAAAGTTAAAGGGCACAACCCCCAAGACTATCCTTACTTCTAACACCAACCGTATGTTTGAGGGATTCCCAAAACCACTCTCAATTCAGTGATTCACTAGAGGGACTCACATGACTCATTGAAAACTATTATCTGACTGCAGATTATTGCAGGGAAAAGATACAGATTAAAATTAACTGAGGAAGAAAGCACAGGACAGCATCCAGGGAAGTACCAAACACGAAACTTCTGTTTTCCTCTCCCCACAGAGTCAGGACACATTACTGTCCTGGCTTCCCTGTGTGACAATATTGCCAACCAGGGAAGTCATCTGAGCTTCTGTGTTCAGAGTTGTCATTGGGCTTTTCATCACATGGTTAATCTCAGCCTCCAGGTCAACCAATACTGTGTGACCCAGAGTCCCCACCAAATCACATTAGTAGACAATCAGACATGACATCCCAAGGGCCCCAGAAGTTGAAGGCAAAGACTACACCTTTGGCCCTGACGAAATTTTTTTCTACATTATCTTCTAAATGTCTAAGATGATTCTAATCTGCAGCAAGGTTTGAGAACCACTAGTGGGTAATAATTCAACCCAAAAGAAAAAAATGTTAATACTTAGAGCTTTATGGTCACAGGACAAATTTTAAATTTCTATTTATATTCTTTATTTTTGTGGTTGGCTCAGCAGTATAAAAGGGTAATCAATAAAAGTCTTCTGAACATAAAAATCTATTAATATTACATTAGGACACAATTCTGTGGGAGAATGGACATCTAATTCTAAGGAGTGGAGTGATGTGAAGACTCCGTAAAAGAAGGCAGCAGTTTGTGTATTTTGATAGCCCATTCCTCTTACATTTAAAATTTTAACTTCTAATGTCAAAAGCACATACGTAATGATCGTAAAAGGAACACTTTCACGTGACCAGCCCCCAGGTCAGGAACAGAGTGTTGTCAGCAAACCCTACTCCCAGAATCCCTCGGGCACCTTTCCCATCACTACCCACCCAAGGGGTAGCCGCCGTTCTGAATTGGCACCGTACATGAGTTTTGCCCATTTTTGTATTTTATATATAAATAAATATAAATATATATAGCATCTAGTTTCTTTCACTTAATAACATATTTGTAGATTCATTCATAATTGTATGTACTTGCACTTAGTTTCATTGCTGTGTAGTATTCCATTATGTGAACATGCCGTAATTTATCCATTTACCATTGATAGACATTGGACTTTTTTTTTAATGTTACTGGGTATCCTATCGCTGATTTATTTTCATTCCCCTGGATCCACTTAAATGACTAAAAAATTTTATTTTAAAACATCAACATTATACACATTGGAAATTATATCTTTTGCTGCCATTTAAACATAGAATGAGAAATTGTAATTGTGGCCTTAGTGATGTGGGTGGAGGTACCTTGAAGAGCACTGCTCTGGGTCATTGCTTCTAAAATGAATGTATGTGCAGGCCAGCGAGGAGCTTACTTAATGCAGATCCTGATTCATCAGGTGTGCAGCGGGGCCAAGCTCCCAGGTGATGCTGATGGCGCTAGTCTGAGGACCGCATTTTGGATTTGCATAGATGGCAAATCCGTTCAAGTAGGGCTGACAGATACCCAAAAAGACGGGATGACAGCTTTGACCTTCCGACAGGTGGAGAGCCCACAGAATGGTCGCTGTATATATTGAATCACTGTCCAGCCTCTGGATGCCAACCAGGCCATCCTGGATAATGTTCTGAAATACCTTATCCCATCTGGCAGTGGAACTGCAATGTCTGCCTTCAGTCAGGTGAGTCTCCGACAGCGCATGGGGCTTGTGATGGTTATCTATTGCACATATCAAATCACCCCAAAACTTCATGGCTCAACATCAACAGCAATCATTTTACTACCTCTTGTGATAACTACAAGCGAGGCTCTCTGCTGGGTGCTGGTGGCTCCAGTGGCTTTTGTAGTTGCATGCAGACAATGGCTGGAGCTGAAGGACTGGGTGGTGTGTGTGTGTGTGCGCGTGTGTGTGTTTGTACATGTGTATGAGAGCAGGTAGCTGGCCAAGCATCTCTCTCCATTTAGCCTCAGAGCTTCATGGGGTCTCTCCGCTTGGGCTAGTTTGGGCTGCCTCACAGCCTGGCAGCCTCGGGCTGTCAGAATGCTTACTGGTGGCTCTGGGTTACACCACAAGGCTTCTAGAGAAACCAGCGGAAGCTACGTTGCCCTTTCTGACCTAGCCTTGGAAATCACTTGGCGAAAGTCATTCAATATCACTCTTGCCACACTCTTAGTTACAAGCAAACCCACCCACATTCGTAGGGATGAGAATTAGACCCCACCACTTAATGAGTGCCATAATTCTAGAACAATCTGTGGAACTGGTAGCATTGTTGCAGCCATCTATAGAAAATACCATCAGCCAGAGGCCCCAACCTCAGCTTTTGAGAGCAAGGCCCTGGCACCATGGGACTGATCTCTTCTTCTACCTACAGGTCACCCACATGTTTGCCAACACCAAGACGGGCGTCCGCTTTGTGTCCTTTGAACACTTGGGCCGTTTGTGTCCAGCCCCCAAAGACTGGCTCCAGAGCGATCACACGTGTCCATCTGTCCTAGTCAAAGGCCATCCTTGCACAACAACCCAACCTTGCCTTCCAGGAGCCGGGACCGTTGGCCAGTACTTTTCATCAAGCCAGGGCGTGTATCTCTCAGGGATCCTGAGAACTCCTGAGTCTAGTCAACGGTGCTGCTGGGCCCTGTCTTCAAGTTCTGGAAACTACTAGAAGAAAGTTCCTCCATCAGATCTACCTATCCACTACCACTCTAGGGCAGCCCCTGTGCTGCTGAGGAGACTCACAAGTGAGCACGTTGGAGTGCTGGCCCCAGAGAGGGCTCCTCGTCACTGGCCCTCTGCTTCAGCCCCAGTCCCTTCCGTCCCTTTCCAATCTCTGCTTCAGAGCTTTATTGGCCCCTGAGGGAAGTTCTCTCCCCATCTCTCAACTAGAATCCCATTCTTGTGGATGGTGAACTTGACCTCTCAAGGCTTCAAGGCTGGGACTGGGTCTCCCAGCTGAGAGCCAACTACCTCAAAAAATATATGGTTCTGCCCACTCTAACTTCCTTGAAAACGGAGGTGGTTTCCCAAGCCCAGCTCTGATCCTCAGGGACCCCTGTAACTGCAGTGCATAAAATTACTTTATTTCAAAATTTTTTCAAACCTTAGGAGAAGAATATATCAGCAACATCTATCTGCCAATCATATACAATAAATTTATTATTTTGCCAATAGTGCCTCAGATCTTTTTAATAGAAATACAATGTTACTACCTCAGTTACTAGTTGGTTCAAAGTAACAAATTGTCCTATTGAGGAGGGAAAACTCCAAAGAAGACACCAATAGAAGGTGTTTTACAGGAGAAAGAATGGAAAAATTAGAACAGTATTTCCCAAGCCCTGAGGAAATCATTGAATCAAAGATTATCATTTAGGGTTAAAGGCATTATGCAGACGTGAACGTGGGCACAGTGTCACAATGACACAACACTTGTCGCTTTCTTTATGAGGGTGAGATGGTACCAGGTGATGGCAGGATCAGGCTGTCCTCCACCCCCCAACCCAGGGGACAGGGTTAACCTCTCTACTGGGGGATCAGTAGATGTCCAAGGTGTCCTGATATGATGCTGAGAAAGTATGTCATTGCTTTGGACGTATTCCACCCTGAACCGCCTCACTCAAACAGGCCAGCTTTGAACCCCCACCCCCCCACCCCAGTACGCACGAAACGGGAGGGAGAACAGGCTGAACACCTGCAAAGCAGCAGCCAAATGCACCCAGTGGCGGCATGTTTGACTGTCTCGTAAAAAGAGGATTGTGACAGGTGGAAACACACCTAAGAACCACGACCAGATGTAGTACACGGTCCTGTAGCAGATCCTGGTTTGAACAGTTCAGCTCTAGAGGATATTTTGGGGTCAACTGGGGGAACTTGGATATGAAGACTATGAGATAAACATTTACAGAAAGGGAAGAGTGGAGACAATTGCTTAGGGGAAAACACAGTATAGTTTTTTTTTGGCATCTATATATACATATGTTATTGTATGTATACAGACACTGTTTATATGTGTATATATACGCCAAAATTAAATGATACTGCTTTATACTCAAACACACATATATGCGTGTGTGTGTCTTTGTATTTATATCCTGAATTACCTTCTGAATATATGTACATATATGGAAGAATAAAAATATAAACTAAAATGTTGTAAAGTTATTGCAGTGGCAATCTCTAAATGGTGGTGATTTTTGTACTTGCTGATTCTGCTTATCTGTAGCTCATGTTCTAAGTATGTGTGCGCGTAGAAATACAAAAACAATGTTACAGTGACTATAAAGCATCCTCCAATGCAATATCCCTCCCCTTCTGGAAATAACCACATTTAGAAGGCATCTTTGCTAACAAGAGTTTTTGTTTCTTTTATTTTATGGAGAATTCTGAACACAACAAACGTAGTGAGGAGAGTATCTATTACTACAGGTATCTATTATTTAGCACCAGTTACCAGCTTAGAGCCAGTCCCAAATCCATACCCCCATTGATTCTCCCCTCTTTCCTATTATTTTAATATATTTTTATTTTGAAATAAGCTCAAACTTCCAGAAAAGTTGTAGGTATGGCATAAAGAGCTTTTTTGTCCCCTGAAACATCGAGTATGTTCCAACTTGATGTGCCATCAACATTGCAAAATTCCTTAGTATTTCCTACACATAAGGACATTCTCTTATATAACCACATTCTCTTATATAACCATCAAAAGCATGACGACCACATTGATTCAATAACTGCTCTGCAGAAAAGGGTTAACGTAGCTGGTTTCTCCTCAGAAAGGCTCGCTCAGGAGGTTGGCAGGTGGCCCTCTGCTGGCGTCTGGGAAATTCAGTTTTGGAAGTCTTCCCACCCTTCCCAGCTGATAAGGAGGGCTCACTGTGCTCAGATGGTCTGTGCGAAATATGGGTTCTGCTGGACGTCTGTTTTCATTCTGGGGGTCTGGAATGCACGTCCGCGCTAGCAGAGGTGCCTCCGTGAGCAGCCGGCGAAGCCCCAGGCTGCTGAGCTTAGTAAGCTAACCTGGACGCCCACACATACTGCTGTCTTTTTGCTGCTGGGGGAAGAGTACACTGCATGGCCCCCCAGAGAAAGGACAGGACGTAGGGAACCCGCACATGGATTCTTCCTGAATCTTTCCCTTGTGGTCCAGCTGTGCATCCTTCCCACACTGGGTCGTAGGCTCAGGAGTGAGCACTGCTTTATTCTGAGGCCCAGGAGTACCAGTCAAGACCCGAACGTGGGGTGGTCTCGGATCCCGCACAGCCGCACACACAGTGGCGGCAGCGGTGGGTCTGCTGGAAGGATCCTAACCAGCTAAATATGTCTACAGAATTGTCTGGGGGAAAGGGCGAGGGACGAGGGTGATGAAACCCTGGTGCCTGGTGGCCTTGAAGTTACCCACGGTCGGGTATGGCAGCTGAGCTGCTCTGTCGTGAACTAAAAATTACCTGTGGAATTCAAACCCGAGGTTCAGCGCCTGGGGAGTTGGCTCACCAGATCACCCGGCTGACTTTGGCCAGTGCCAAACGAGGAAATGAGGAAATTAATGTGTCCTGCTGATGCCTTTGGTTTTTTCCGCTTCCCTCCGGGCAGGAGAAAGGGTCCAAACAATCCCACAAGTGAGTTTGAAGTGGATCGAAGACGGTAGATGTTAGTTTGTGGTCGCTCCCTACTGCAGGTGGGTGGAGAAAGGGTCCACTTCTCCCTAAGCAGGGCTTTCGGTGGACCAAAAAATGTTTAAAAGTTTGCATTGCTCTCTCCTCTCTGCGTGGGAGAGAAAGAGGTTAATTCCACCACCGGGGCTGGATCAAAGCTTTAGATAAGCCAGAGGGGGAAAAGAAGGAAGAAAGCAGCCAGAATTTCAGCCCAGAGGTTCTGGCCAGGAACCCAGAGCAGCCTGCCTGCAGCCAACCTGTACGTGCTGAATTTACTTCTAGAGGTTTGAGTAAATTTTCAGTGAGGAAAAGAAAGAGGGAGATTTATAATACAATGTAGTTTGTCAATTATATCTCAAAGAAAAAGGGAAATTTGAAAAACAGCTTTGTCTTTTAAGGCCATTTCATCTGGATGTGTGATTTTTAAAAATCAATGATCAGTGTATGTACGATGTGTGTATGTGTGTATGTGTGTGTGTGCCTGTGTGTATATACATATATAGCTTTTTCTTTTCTGTATATTATGACGTTTTGACCACTTAAAAGTCCTTTGTGGCTGGGGAGAGACTGCCCCTGCCAGGGCTATCCAATTCTTAGAAACAGCAAAGAAGCCAGCCTGAGTGTGCCTTTGATACGCACATGAGGCAATGCACAACCTGACCTCCCTCTGGCCCCTGCACTCCAGAAGGCAATATTTCTCTGCCTTAATCATCCAAAGGCCAGGTGCCAGGCAAGTAAAGACCACCCTTAGAGTCCAAAGCCCTGCCCCCAAATTATTCACACTGGCCAGTCTTAAACCATTCACCCTGCCCTGCCTTTCCAGAGAAATGCAAAACCTTCCCCTTAGTCCTGCCTCCTGCCCCCAGACCACCCTTGGCTTTCCTGGTGGCATGCCTCCTGCCTCCAGGACCTGCAACTATAATAAACTTGGTTTTCCTGAGCCTCTCCTCTGTTTCTTCTTGTGGCCACACCTACTGACAATCACATCAATCACATGAACGGATATAAAACAATAAAATGTATGCTTGTAATATTCACTAGAGAGATCATCTGGATCAGGGAAAGCTGCAAAAACAATTGTGTGTGTGTGTGTGAGAGAGAGAGAGAGAGAGAGAGAGAAAGAGAGAGAGAGAGAGAGAGAGAGAGAGAGAGAGAGAGAGAGAGAGAGAGAGAGAGAGAGACTCCCTTGTCTGCCACCAATGGATGAAATGAAATTTAAACTCTGAATATTAGAACAGAACAAGTCTTTGTAAATGATGATTTTTGCTAGAATTTTGACCTATTAGAAGCTTTGAGGGGAAAGGAGACAATATGAGAAGAAATACTCTCTAATAATCTATAGGCAAATACACTTTTGGAGTTTGAGAAAGTTTTTAGCTTGCTAAAATCAAATATCTGACCCTGAGAGGAAAAACTGAGCAGAAAGTACAGATCCAATAAACCCCTTCCCCATACACAGGCACAGCCTCCCCCACTATCAACATCCCCTGCCAGAGAGAGACATGTGTTACAATCCATGAACCCACATTGACACCATTCCGACCCAGAATCCACAGTTTACATTAGGGTTCACTAGGCATTTGTGTGTTTGACAAATGCATAATGACCTGTATCCACCATTACACTATCACACAGAGTAGTTTCTCTGCCCTGGAAATTCTCTGTTCCACCTGTTCATCCCTCCCTCTTTCCAACCACCCTCCACCCCCACCCCACCACAACCACTGATCCTTTACTGTCTCCACAGTTATGCCTTTTCCAGAATGTCATATCGTTGGAATGATATACTGTGTAGTCTTTTTGAATTGGCTTCTTTCACTTAGAAAAACACATTTAAGATTCTTCCATGTCTTTTCATGGCTTGATAGCTCATTTCTTTTTTTAACATTGACTTAATATTCTGTTAGCTGAATGTACCACGGTTTAACCATTCACCTACTAAAGGACATCTTGGTTGCTTCCAAGCTTTGGCAGTTGTAAATAAAGCCACTAATAACATCTATATGCAGGTTTCTGTGTGGCATAAGTTTTCAACTAATTTGGGTAAACACCAAGGAGAGTGATTGCTGGATTGTATGGTATGTTTAATTTTGTAAGAAATTGCCTTCCAAAGTGTCTGTACCATTTTTCATTCCCACCCACAATGAATGAGAGTTCCTGTTGCTCCACATCCTCACCAGCATTTGATGTTGTCAGTGTTCTGGATTTTGGCCATTCTAGTAGGTGTGTACAGATTATTTCATTGTTTCTTAAATTTGGATTTCCATAGTGACATCTTATCATATGTTTATTTGCCATCTAGATATCTTCCTTGGTGAGGCATTCAGGTCTTTCATCCCTTTTTAAATCAGATTTTCATTTTCTTGTTGAATTTTAAGAGTTCTTTGTAAGTTTTGGATAATAGTCCTTTATCAGATGTGTCTTTTGCAAATATTTTCTCCCAGTCTATGGCTTGCCTTCTCATGCTCTTGGGGAAGCATATATTTTTAAATGAATCAGTCAATTTAGGCTCTAAGACCAACAAGATAAAAAGGGCTTAGGAAAGCTTTTCTTATCGTTTAGACTTGGAATGGGGTCTCATGGCCCTGTTGAGTCTGGGCTTGCTGCTGCAGAAGCAAAGTCTCTGGCTTTTTTGAATTCCTGAATACATAGATCCTAATCACCCAGACCCAACTCTAAGCTAAAACCTGATACTGTCTGCTCTGAGCTGTTTCATTCTCAGCATGCACTGTGCTCAATTGAAAGCAGATGCTTAAAGAACAGGACTTCAATTCTGGGACCTCAGCAGGCTTAGGATGGCCCCTAAACTGTGAAAACATCATGGATACTGGCTGGACCATCTGGGTCACATAAAAATGCCCACAGGAAATGCTTCTTCTTTGACAGAACTCTAAAATCAAGCCGCTGTTCGGCTCTCTATTTCTTATGTAAATACTAACTTCTGGTGCATGTCCAACTTGTGATTCCTTCCAAGAACTGCAAGTTAGGGAGAGCACATCACAGAGACTGTGACCCCTGTGGGCACTCCTAAGAGATTGGACTCTCAACCCCTCAGAGACGAAGGCTGGCTCACTGCTGTTGATTTATGTTTTGTTTTCCCAATTAGTCGTGGTTTTGCACGGACAGTCTGAGAGCCTGGCTCTGGGCCCCTCACCTTCCTCCTGGTGCACACACTCTGATTACTAAATGCAGCCATCCTCAAAAGGGGGTCGATCTTTTCTAGTTTGCTCACCGAATAAATGATCATGACAAAAGGAGTGGGAGATTGTACAAAATAATTCTGAAAATTGGTGGAAAATCAGGATTTCATTCTGACCAATTCCAGGATATGGTGTGTCTTTCTAGTTGTATAAAGATGTTTTTCTGTGAAAATGCTTTTGTCCCTTATTGCATTCAACCCTTCTGGATGAAAAGTTTGAATGAGATTTTGAAAATAATTGGGAATTCCAAAGTATCGACACACAAACATTATTAGAGCAAAAAGGGGGAAAAGAGACCCCCAAAAAAATTTTTAATGAAGAAAAAATATTATTAGAGCCAATAAACAAATTCAGGAAAGTTGTAGGATATAAGATTGATGTATGAAAATTACTTGAATTTCTATACACTAGCAATGAAAATCTGAATATGAAATTAAGAAAGCAATTTCTTTTACAATAGCATGAAAATGAATTAAATATTTAGGAATAAATTTGACCAAGGAAAAGGTTTATACACTGAAAACTACAAAACATTGCTAAAAGAAACTAAAGAGAACCTAAGTAAATGGAAAGATTCCTCATGTTCATCAATTGGAAGATTTAGAATTGTTAATATGGCAATATACCCCAAACTGATCTATAGATTCAATATAATTCTTATCAAAATCCTGGCCTTCTTTTTTATTGCACAAGTAGACAAGCTTATCCTTAAATTCGTATGGAATTGCAAGGTGTCCCAAATTGCTGAGACAATTTTGAAAAAGAAGAACAAAATTGGAGGACTCACACTGCCAGATTTCAAAACTTACTACAAAGCTACAGTAATCAAAACAGTGTGGTACCAACAGACTGACAAACTTATAAATCAGTGGGATAGAATCAAGAGTACAGAAATAAACTCTTACATCTACAGTCATTTGATTTTCAACAAAGGTGTCAAGACCTTCCAATGGGGAAGAAATAGTTTTTTCAACAAATGCATGGGACAACCAGATAACCACATGTAAAAGAATGAAGTCAGATCCTTACTTTGCACCATATACAAAAATTAATTCAAAATGGATCAAAGACTTAAATGTGAGAGCAAAAACTATTAAAGTTTTAGAGGAAAACAGGAGTAAATCTTCATGAACTTGGATTTGCAACTGATTATCACATATGACATAAAAGCACAAGCAACAAAAGAAAAAATATATATAAACTGGACTTCATCAAAGTTAAAAACATTTGTGCATCAGAGGACACTATCAAGATAGTGAAAAGACAACCTACAGAATAGGTAAGAACATTTTCAGATCATATATCTGCCGGAGCCCATATCCAGAATACATAAAGAACTCTTACAGCTCAACAACAAAAAATAGACAACTCAATTTTTAAATGGGCAAGAGACTTGAATAGATGTTTCTCCAAAGAAGATATACAAATAGCTAGTAAATACACGAAAAGATGTTTGACATCATTAGTCATTAGGGAAATGCAAATCAAAACCACAATGAGATACCACTTTACACCCACTAGGATGACTAGAGGCAAAATATGAAAAATTGTTTAGTGATGATATGAAAAAATTGGAACCTTCATACACTGCAGGTGGGGATGTAAAATGACACAGCTGCTTTGGAAAGCAGTTTGGCAGTTCCTCAAAAAGTTAAACATAGAATTACCATATGATCTAGCAATTCCACTTCTACATATCTACCCAAGAGCCCTGAAAACAGATGTTCAAACAAAACTTGCACATAAATGTTCGTATCAACATTATTCATAAGAGCCAGAAAGTGGAAGGAACCCAAATCTGTTGGCTAAAAATGATTAACTAAAATGAGATATAGCATCAGTAGAGTGTTATCCAGACAGAAAAATGAAATAGAAGGGGAAGAATGACCCATGCTACAACATGGATGAACTGGAAAAGTGCCGGTGAAAGAAGACTACATATCATATGATTCCATGGATACGAAATCCGGAACAGGCAAATCCATAGAGACAGGAAGATTAGTGGTTGCCTGGGGGTGGGGTGGGATGGAAAACGACAACTCATAGGTACAGGTATGGAGTGATGAAAATATTCTGGAAATAGATAGTGGAGATAGTTGCACAACATGTAATGTACTAAAAGCCACCCAATTGCACATTTTAAATGGCTAAAAAGACAAGATATATTATGTGAATTTTACCTCAATTTAAAACATGTTTAGGACAAAAATGTTGAGTTATGATTATTGAGTGAGCCACACCAATTTTTGGTGCAAAAAAGGAAAAACACAAACTCGCCATATTTGGGGGAGAGACATTAATGATCTTTGTTTTTTAGGACTCCCAATAGCTTTCCTTTCCTCCCCAAAGAGAGAGAGAGAGAGAGAGGAAAGGAAGGAGGGAAGGAGAGAGGAAGGAAGGGAGGAAAAGAGAATGCCCCGTATTGCCTTGCCTAGCTGCTGAACCGCTTTGAATTCAAATCGTGTGTGAACCTAACCCTGACATCTATTCCTCCAACTGCTCATGCCTGACAGAGCTGACTAGGAGATGGCACGAGGTGGCCCTGGTTCCAAATACCTTCAGGTGTTGCCCATGCTCATGAAGTGGATGAACCAGTGTCACAGAAAAACCAACTGTTTGGGACTAACCTAGCATTTCCTCTGAAAGCGAGGGCAGAACTGAACCCTTTGGACTGGTTTGGCAACCCCGGGGTGGAGGCCACCCTCGGCCCCACCAGCCTGTCCTGGGTGACCAATGCACGTCCTGCTCGAGATGCCCCGACAACCATAAACTCTGCTTCCAGGGGTTCCACGTGTGTCCTCTGGGGTGGCTCTTTGCGTGATGCCCTGGTCTGCCTCAGCACTGGAGGGCTTTCCATCACCTTCAGCTTAGTGACCAGAGCAGCTGTGCCTTGTGTGTGCCTCAGGCCATGAAAAAATTTCATACAGAAACCTGAAGCTCAAAGACAGACCATTATGGCTAATGGGATTTGCTCCAACTGGTTCAATCCAGGACCCTGGAGGGCATAACTAAGGCCAGTACTACAGGCTGTTCTCACCCTGCCCTGTGGGGTCCTACTGATAATAATTTTGCTGCAAAGATGTCTTGGCCAAGGGTCAATGGAGTGGATTGCGCAAAAAAGAGTTAGCATAGCAGTCTGAGACAGCCCTCCTTAGGAGGGACTGCTTTACAAGCTTGGCCATTGGCTGACGTCTGAGAGCTTGGCCCCTGGAGCATGTCCAACATTTCCCTAATAAACGAGGGTGGTTCGCTGAGCTGGGATTGTACAAACATGTGGGTTGTGCTGAGCGGCACTTACATTCCTTCTTGGAGTCTGGAATTGGGGTACGTGCTATGCAGAGGCTGCCTATGTGACTAGCCCCAATACAAACTGTGAATGCTGAAATTCTAACGGGCTCCCCGGGGCAGAAGCATCACACACATGTTCCTGTATTTTTGTCGTGCTCTGAGACCTCTTGTGGGAGGGAGAAAGCATAAGGTCCTATATGATTCCTCCAGACCCCACCTGCGTCTTTTCCTTCATGGTCTGACTGTGTATCCTTAGTCCTTTGCTGTAAAAAATTGTAGCTGAGTACAACTGTACGCTGAGTCCCACGAGTCCTAGAAAAGTTCCAACTTTGGGTGGTCTTGGGGACTCCCAGCACTGTACCTCTAACTTTAGATTCCACTCAAGTTTTGCCAAATGTCCCAGTAATGTTTTTGTAGCAGAAGGATCCAAGTCAAAATCCTATGCAATGGCTTCTAGATGTCACGCCTCCGGGGCCTCACATCTGGAACAGTTCCTCTGTCTCTTTTCTACTTTCGGGATTTGACAGTTTTGAATATCATAAGCCAGTTTTGTTCTGTAGAATGTTCCTCGATTTGGTTTTGTCTGAGGTTTCCTTATACATTCAGATTATGCACCTTTGGCAAGAATATCACAGGAGCAGCTTCTGGTCCTCGTCGCATCCCATCAGGTGGTACACGATTTCCGTGTGTCCTGTTACTGATGACACCCAGCCTGATCCTTGACTTCAGGTGTTCTGCCAACCTTCACTGTCAAGCTACTCTTTTCTCTTTCTAAGCAGCATTTTGTGGGAGGCACCTTTTAAAGGTCCACTTGCAAGATTGGCCCTTGGCTGTCATCTGGGATCTCTGACTTTGTGAGTGATAAGGGACTGATAAAGATGATTCACTGTGCCTGGATTGTGCAAACCATATGGCTTTGCTTCTTTCCTTCTGGAATTTTGGCGCATGCTAGGAATTACGTACATGCTATGTTCAGTATAAGCCACATCGTTTTCACGAATAGTCCAGCCACAGCGAACCACCCTTCTCAGTTAGAGAATGGTGGGAACATTTCCAGAAGCCAAGTTTCCAGATACTACCCAAGGGCCAACCCTGGAAGCAGGCCTCCAAAGATTAAGCCGCAGGCCTGCTGTGCTGACCCCTCTCTTCACAGTTCCCCCATTCAGTTCTGTGTGAATGTAGCCACACCCCCAAATCTCTTTTAGTTACTGTTTTGAAATATGGAGAACCTCCTTTTATTATCTATCTGACTCTTTGAGCAGCCCAACCCTCTCCCTCCACTGAAAGGTTGAGACTTTGAAGTCCTGACTCAGTAGCTTGAGTGTGAAGCTGGCATCTTCCAAAAGATGTTTGCAGCTGGGTTGCCTTCCACAGTGTCATGGGGACGTTACATGGAAGGTTTTGAGAGGGGTCTGAACGGCAGGATCACAGAGTGTTAGTTTTTCCAACCCTGCCAGGTAGCAAGTGCCTGGAGTCTGTTATTTTAGGCTACAGGCCACAGGCAGAGAAGAATCCCTTAACAAGTCTAGTTCATCTGTGCTTACGAATTAGTCAGTTCTCACCTGAGCTCATCTCGCTTATAAAGATATGGGAAAAGCAAAAAGAGGAAGTACACACACCAACACTGCTTTCCAACCGGTTCCCTAGAGCTACAAGCTCAGGTGAACAATGGCCCGCCAACCTAACTGTCAAGGAATTTAGTTCTACAAAATGTTTTTCCTGACATAGCAAAGATCACCATCTTTTTCATTCTGCAACAGCTAGTCTCTGCCACCTGCCGCATGATCACTAAGACAATGCCATATGTCTCGGAGTTTTATTTTTTATATCCGCACCCCACATCTGGTATCAATTTTGACATTAATTAAGATGCAGGATAGACTGCTGTAATAAACTCCAAATACAGGCCACCTCAAACCGCATGGAAGCCAGTCTCTTATTTAACATTTTACACATGGGCAGGCCACCTGGGGCAGTAGATGGCTCTGATCCTTGACCTGTCCGTTAGTTCTATCACCTTCCACATGTGCCTTCTATCCCTACAACCAAGGCAGCTACTGAAATTGCTATTTCCCATCCAGTGGGGAGGGGAATAAGGAGAAGTAGAGGAAATCGGCTTTATTATTAAGATGAACTAGAAGTCGCACACAGTATCTCTACTCACATCCCAATGGTCTGAACTGGGTCACATGGCCACGTCTAGCAGCAAAGGAGATTGGGAAATGTAGTCTGTGGCTGTGTGAACAGATAAAACCTGGGGGCTTTTATTACTAAGAGGAAGGAAGGAGATAGATTTTGAGGAAGCTGATGACATTAGCAGTCTGTCATGGACAGTGTGGGATTAACGACTCAATATCCTCCCATGCTCATTTTCCCCATCAAATCTCTGGTCACAAGTCTTCCTGAAATAAAAACTATGCTTCTCAGCTTCCCCTGCAGCCAAGTGTGGCCATGTGACTAAAGTAACAGATAGTGAACTATAAGGAAAAGCGATGTGTGCAGCTTCTGAGCTGTGACTTTAAGAGGGAAGAAGCATGCCCTTTCTGTCCCCTCATCAGCATTCCTGGTTTTTGGAAGGCAGACATGATGGCCCGAGCTCCATCGTGAGCCATGAGGACAAGAGCCACATCCCAGGGATGGCGGAACAAGAAGCCAGAAGCAGCCTAGCTTCTAGATGATGGCAAAGTCACCATGCCCAGCTCGAACAGCCCACATCTGAGTTTTACCTAAGAGAGAAATAAACTTATATTTGTTTAAGTTCATATGATTTTGCATGTCTGTTACACAGCCAAACCCAAATCCTGATTAACACGGAAAAATTCATACCATGTATCTTTTGCAATTTGCCTTTTTCACTCAACATCACAGTTTTTACAGTATCCATACTGATTTATGTATAGCTAAATCTTTTATTTACAATTCCCTCAGGGATCTTTACCTTGATATTTTTTATTTTATTGCCATAAAACAAACTAATTATGAAATTTATCATTTTGTTCATTTTACGCATACAACTCAATGTCATTAAGTACATTCACAGTGGTGTATACCCACCACTATTCATTTCCAGAACTCTTCATCATCCCAAATAGAAACTTTGTACCCATTAAATAATCGTTCCCCATGCTCCCTGCCCCCAGCCCCCAGTAACCTCTATTCTGCTTTCTGCCTCTATAAACTTGCCTATTCTAGGTCCCTCATATTAGTAGAATCTTACAATATTTATCCTTTTGTGTCTGATCTAATTCATTCATTTTAACCACTATATGACCTAGTATCTGTCTCCTTGTTTAGGTCACCTTTGTCACCTTTTAATGAAGTCTCATGGTTTACTCCAAAATGCACTTGGCCATCTTCTCTTGACATTTGGGGCTATGCACCTTACCTTTTCGCTCATATATGAGAATGTAATCTTTTTTTAAGATTTATATTTTCTAATCGATCATTGCTGCCATTGTAGAAATACTACTGACTTTTTTGTATGTTGATCTATATCCAACAGGCTTGATGAAATTTCTTCTCAGTTCTTTACAGGGAATTTTTCTAATTAACAGAGTTATTTGTTACAGGTTTCTGGTTGGCTCTTTACATCAGGTTGATGATTCCCTTTTATCTGTAGTTGGTCACGAGAGTTTTATTATAAATGAGTGTCGAATCCCATCTAATGTTTTTTTTCTTTTTTTAATTTGTTAATATGGTGTATTATATTAGCATATTTCCTTTTACATTTTTGTTGTGGAATTGTCATATGTAGGAACGTGGAGTGGGTGCAACACTATGCCACCAAGGCATCCCTTCCACAGCTGCTGGGAGCGTTGGCAGCTGACAGCTTGTCACTGAGCCTCTGTCTGGGCAGCACCCTTGGCTGTGTGTGGTCAGTAAGGGGACAGAAGCCTGGCTCCACGCCTCAATGCGGGACAACCCGGAGGGTCACCCCAGCTCCAGGTTCCTTGTCAGATGGGCTGAGGCGCTTGTTGTAAGGGCAGCAGCTCCTCCCTGTGCCCTTTCCGCCTCCTCTCTTCCTCACAAACACTGCCCCAGGGAGCACTCCCTGGAACCATCTGCTTGTGCTGCGGATCTCCAACTCAAGAGTCTGTTTCCCGGGAAACCCTACACGTCAAAAACTGGGTGTGTGTTATGTGCGTGTATTTTTAAACAGAAATAAAATACATACTTATGTGCTCAGCAACGAAGTTCTGGAATAGACCATTGCCGGTACCTTAGAAGCCTGCCACACTCCCTTCCCCTTCCTTCCCCTCCCAGCCCACTCAGAGATCGTTGATATCCTGATTTTTGTAATAATCTCTTGGGGCTTTTTTATTTTTAGTGTTTTTATTATGTATGCATCTTTGTATCTCATATATATATATATATATATATATATATATATACACACACATATATATATACACACACACACACATATATGTGTATGCCTTTGTCAGCTTTTAAACTTTACATCAACGGAAGCATAACACATGTATTCTTCTGTGACCTGCTTCTTTCATTCGACAACGGTATGAGATTCACTCATTTTGACTAAGATAGAGCCATTGTCTGTTAATTTAGTCCGTGATGTGAATAAACTACAGCATGTGCATCAGTTCCACCCTTGAGGGACGTGACACAGTCTCCAGCTTGGGGACTCTTACTCACTGCCGCTGCAAATGTTCTCGTAGGTGCCTTTGGGGTCACGGCTGCGAGTGTCTCCAGGGCACTCAGCACGACTGGCATTTTGGCCCTGATGATCCTTGGCTGTGAGGCGCTGTTCTGGGGACTGTGGAAAGCTTAGCAGCGTCCCTGGCCTCTCCTCATGAGATGCCAGTAGCTTCCCCTCCCCCAAGTTATAACAACCAAGAATGTCTCCAGATGTCCACATGATTCCTGGGGGACAAAATCGCCCTGTGGGAAACCACCACCTCAGGACAGCCGCTTAATTGCATCTGCATAATGGTGCCAATCACAGTGTCTACCTGTTATGTTATACCTATACTACGTACTATTGAAAAGAGACAATAGGCCCCAAATGGAGTCACTCGTGCTAAGCCCGCCTCACCACAGCAAGACTTACTACCGGACCTAATTGCAGTTTCAGCCTCTCCCAGGAATGTCGTCTTTAAGCAGTCAGTCTGGAACTGCCTGGTCAGCACTAGCGAGGCGTCTGCCTGACAGACCCTTCTGTCCCCAAAGGAACACAACCTTGCCACAAACAACCCACTCTTTGCCAAAAACTTTCTCATCCCGCTTCCTTCTGCCTATGCATCTTGCATTTTGTACAGCTCTTCAGAGTTTCTTCCTACCTCCTGCACGGGATGCGGCCGATCCACAAATTGTTAAAATCAATTAGATCTTTAAACTTACTCTGCTGAATTTTGTTTTTTAACAGTACTATTATCTACCTGTGTAACAGTACGCACCTGCATGTTAAGCTGTGTGTTAATACGTGTGATGTGCTTAGAACAAGACTTGGCACAGAGGACAACGGTTAGATTGTTGTTTGTTGTTGTTGTTGTTGTTGTTGTGTTGTTGTATGTAAAGTAGACACATGTGCTTACTGCTAAGAAGCTGCCATGTCTACTCTTAAGCACCTTGAATTAGTTTCCTTCTCTGCGCCTTTTCCTCATGTGCAAAATGGTGACGTTCCACTTTCCTGAGTGTCCCTAGGGGATCCCAGAGCAAACGCGGGGAAAGGGCTGGGTTCTTGACCTCCTTCGTGGGGTTCTGGAGCAGGGCCGCTCTGTCAGCCAAAAAGGCTGTTTAACTATGAAAACGCCCCACGCGGGTGGGCGAATACCCGCCACCAAGTGCCCTCCTCATTCCCTCTTCCTCAGTCGTCCTCGCCTCTCCATAATCGAAGGGGCACACGGGAAGCTTCTGAGACCAGGCTTTGTCATCATGACTGGACCCTGCCATGCTGTGCCATTGTTAAAGACGGCAGTGCCATCCCTGGTCCTACTGTGGCAGATCTGTTACTCGTTGACCACTTGCCCTCCCTGGCTAGAGAGCCCCGATATTTTTTTCAGTGCAGCAACGGGCTGGCCTCCGAGATGAACTGGAGTCCATCAGCCTTGGCGGGTATATTCCCTTTGCTAGATGCTTGCTTTCACAGCTCCTTAGCAGAAAAGGCGGCCATGTGACCCTGTTCTGGGGAGTGAGGGGGTCTGTTGGGTGGCCTTCCCGTCCCACTTCTGCCTTCCTCTGTGTGTGGCTATAGAGCCTGTAGCCGAGGCTCCCAGCATGCTTAGGCTGGTGGAGGGGAGAGAGAAACAGCCAGGCTCCTTGCGGGCATAATTGAGCTGCTGGATCTAGGGCTGGTGGGGGTGTTACTGGAGAGTGGGGTCCTCTCTCGGCGCGTTGTCCAGGTTATTGAAGTCTTGAATGAAGAATTGGGCAAGACACCAAAATACAGTGGAAAAGAAAAGTTTTATTAGAAAGGAAAGTACACTTCCAGACGTGGAAGCGGGCCTGAGCAAGAGAAGCGTGGTTCAGGCCTGGTAACAGAGACTTCGGGTTTTATCCCTTTTTGCTGTGGGTGGTTACTTAGAGTGGGCTTCCTTGATTGACAACTAAGATTGACAGGAATCAGTGATGCATCGTTTTGCCTTGTGCGTATGTTTGTTCCCAGAATTCAGTCTGTTATAATGATATTAATAAACTTCTGGGCATATGCATCGTATTATAATGATGGTATGAGACTCAGGTGAGTTGAAGGTCGTTAGGGTCTTCATTACGCAGGTGCGAGTGACTGGCTTAAACTGGTACCTAAATCTCTGCCTATTGCTTTCTTTGTGTGAGTTTTAAAAAATGCCTTCTGGCTTGCATAATTGTGGGTGGATTAGGGTGGACCCCTTCTAGGATAGGATGACCTCAGTGTCTTTGCAGGCAGACCCCAAACTACCTAACTTTCTTGCCTACCTCTTTTCTAAGAGCCATGAACCCCTGTATTTTTAGTATGGTGCTGAGGGACGGGAGGTCTCTAAATCATCCCTCTATTAATTTCTGTTATTGATTTGCTTATTAAGTGAGTAAAGGGAAACAGGCTTGGTTAATATATTTCTTAAAGAGTAAAAAGAAAGGCCTTTGGCTTAAAGTCCCCTCCCTACCTCAGACTCTAAGGGCCTTTCCTGGCTTATCACCATTTCTGCTTAACGATGGGCTGATGACCCTTATCAACAGCCAGAGGATCTGAGTGGCCAGGGCAATTATCAGGATTTGAGGGAGAGGGCCTTTTTCCAAAGAAAGGGGGGAAGAAAACTTAACTAGGTTTACTAAAAAGATTAACTCTCAAGAGATGCCCCGTTTCATTTCCTGCTAAAGAATTTTACAAGTGATGTCCCCCTCACAGCCACAGGTGGGACTCACTCACAGCAGTTGTCCCCCACGTGTCATTTTCTCCCTGTCACAGATCTAGGCAGTCCTCTGCAGGAGAGTAGAGAATAACAGGGGTGCCAGCCCCTGGCCACCCCACAACCTACTCACTCCTGCCCAGCTCACACACCCTTGCTGCCCAGCCATTCCTGTCCCTGACACTTTCTCACACTGGTCAGCAACCCTGTCCTTGAACTCTTCCCTATAAACATCGTCATCCCTGGAGGGACCCTCAGGAAGCTCAGCTCCTCTCCCCACCTTTGCATGGTCTCCCCAGCCACTACCACTTCCCTGTCCAGCCACCCGAGCACCCCTGAATGTCTCCTGGTCATCCTAGGTTCCTGGACTTCTCCAGGGCGGTGTTAAACTAAAGCTAAGTCTTGAGGACGTAGAGCCCAGAACAGCGGTTTTCAATTCTCAGGCTGTGACTCATCGATATCACAATTTTCACTTTTTTTAATGTAGTACAATTAAAAAACTGATTTACCAGAGAACACTGCACATAGTATGGGAAAATATGGCTGTAAGAAATTCTGTCTACTTATCTGCATATTGTTATGGAAAAGGTATTTCTTGCTCAAATAATGGCTACAAATTCAGAGAGACACAGTGCCTTGAAGTTCTGCACATGCCCCAGAAGACCTGAGACCCTTCCACTCGCCATAGTCAGGGCTCCTTTCTCTCCCCTTCTGTCCCATATCCCACAGCAAACCTGGCTTATTTCCTTCAAAATATTGCAGAATCCGTCCCGCTGTGGTGCCCCCACTTCTGGTCTCAGGCAGGGACACTTCTGATCTTGTTTATGACCCCCCTAGCTCAGTGACAGCAGGACCCAGGAAGAGTGCCCAGCAGCTGGTAGGTGCTTCTCACAGCAGGGCTGACTCTGGGCTCCTCGCTGGGTGGGGGAAGGGGCAGGGCAGGGCAGGGCTTTGAGGTTTTGTGTGGCTTGGCCAGCCAGTCCCTCCACACCTCCACCCCCCATTCTTCCCCCTCCACAAGCCCGTTATCTGATCTCCTTCACGTGGGCCCCTTGCACTCCCTCCACCAGGCCACAGGGCCTCAGCAGTCTTTAAGAAATTGAGTCCAGCAGCACCGCACCCTCCCCCTATATTCCACTGACTCAACCTGAGAGCTGATCCATCCCAGATCCTGGATGCCCAAGGGGCCCTCCAGACCACCCCGTTCATCTCTGGGTCATGCCCCTGTCTTCAGCCTGGCCAGGAGCAGTCAGACAAAGGGATGTTTCAGTGTCCTCGGCATACCAGATGTCATTTAACTATTTGGGGGGGTTGTACAGGGCAGGCCAGACTGCGAGACTCAGGAAAGAATGCAGAACAGAGCTGGGCAGTAGACAGACCAGCTGACGCCAGGCCAGCTGTGAGCCGGCCAGGCCCACAGACTTCCTCTGATTTCACTGGCTGTGAAATGGTACAAATGTGAGGTAATGGTTCACCATCCTGGGACGCGCCAGATAGCCAAAACTTTGTAGCCCAAGTGAAGCCCCTTTGTCATGGTAACTATTTAAAAGGAGCTCAGTGGTTTCTTGTTTATTCATAACTGGAAAGTCAGAGCTCCCTTCTTGACTCAAGCTCTGGCCAAGAATTGAATTTACTTCATTAACAAAATTTTCCGTAAAAATGTCTATTAATGCCCAGTTGTAAGGAAGCCTCACTATCATGTAGAGAGAAAAAGTCAATCAAATCTACAGAATTAATACTTGTGTGTCATGTTTAAGACATTTGGGATATTGGTATTTGAAGTATCTGTAATGTTTAAGAGAATTTGGCATAAAAGAAAATGTGACAAATTTATCCTATAAATGTAAGTCTTTCAAAAAGTGGGTAATTGAGTCATTTATTATTTTAGACTTGTCATTTTTCATGGAAACGTGAAAGAGAATTTTTCTAAATGACTAAACGATCCTGTAATGTTCGAAAAATCTGGATACTCTTGTAATTTATTATAACAGTTAAGAACTTGGAAAGGTTTCGCTCCTTAGAAGCTTCAGTTGAGTTTCTGAAGAAAATCAAACAGTTTAAATTTGTGAGAGCAGAACATTAAAGGAATTTAATTAACTAAGATTCCAAATGGGGTGTGAAACTGTTGGTCAAACATTAATCAAAGACCTCCCTGAAAGTGACTGTTTAAATTTCCTAGATTTATAAATAGAATAATATTTGGAAGTAGAAATTTGAAGCTTCAGGAAGACAGTGTTTGTAACTGGTAGCCTTAATCTATTGAAGATTCATTTAAAACATGAGGAATCAGTCTTTTCCATGCGCAAATGTTTCTCCTTCAGTGAAGCCAGAATGCTTACTCAGACACTGGCCTGTGTTGGTGTCTGGAAGCCATCCCCCTCAGCAGTGTGAGTTTCTGACTTCCCCTTAGGGAAACGGTGCCAGACATAACTCAGGTAGGTTTTCCCCCAAATCTATCTCTCTTTAGTCCATGGTTACTGAAGACAGCCTCTGCAATGACCCCGGTGACCCCACATCTGGAGTGTGGGCTGGACCCAATGACTAGCTTTTAACGAATGGAAAATGGCAGAAGTGACAGATGTCACTTCTGAGATTAGGCTACAAAAGGACCGTGACTTCTGTCTTGCCCTCTCTCACTTGCTCTCTTGCTCAGGGAAGTCACGCTGGGGAGCTACCCTGCGGTGAGCCCACGTGGCAAGGGACTAACGTCTGGCCAGCAGCCAGCAAGGATCTGAGCCTGTGACAAGCGTGCGGGTGAGCTGGGAAAAGAATCGGCACCGCCTGACTGAGGGGACTGCAGCTCGGAGCCGCTTACCCGGAGCTTCGGGAAAGATGCTGAGCACCAGATGACAGGCACCAGACGCCGGGCCACAGAAAACGGAAGACAATAACTGTTGTTTGAAGTCACTATGCTTGTGGGCGGGGCGGAGGGGAGGGCAGATGAGGGAGATAATTTGTTACACGACTGTAACTAACTAATACAATAGTAATATAATCTTAACCTAAATTTCCCACACTCCCCCGCAGCCAGGCCTAGTCACTGGGGATGTGGTAGTGGTGACAAGCCATCTGACCATTTAGACAAGACCAACACCTGGAGGCGCAGAGGCCTCTGACTGACTTCGCGGAGCAGAGTCCTTTTATCAGCCTGGAGGGAAATAGGAAGAGCAAACTAAACGTTGAACTTGATTTCTGTTAGAACAGCTAAATCTCAGCTCTTTCAGAATCCCACGTAACCGTTCAATCTTTTAATCAGTACCCTCTTTTTTTTTTTTTTAATTAGTCTCATTCTGATCAATGATAACCAAGATCTTACAGTTTGGTGTGCTTGGTACATGTTTTTAGGTTTTTTCCCAAAAAACTATATTGCGATGGTTCACGAATGCGCATTGTCTCCTGTCATCGGGCGGCCCACCCGCACACGTGCCGTCAGTCATGGTGTTACAGATTTGGGCCTGTGTACCCGAAAGAACCAAGAGGCACTCAGCAAACTGAGAATCAAAGGGGGTTTATTTACCCCCGCGGGCTCAGAGGAGTCACTCCCCAGAGTCTGAGCCCCGCCCCGCAGGAAGCGGAAGCGAGGCAGGCAGGTAGATTTTACAAATCCATTACTTCCGCATACTTGGCGTCTTTTGTTTTGCGGGTGCGGGGAAAGGTAAGATTCCAGGGAGAGGAGGTTGGAAAAATGCCTCCGGGACAGGGTGGCCATCGTAGATTTCTTTACGTTTCCCATATCAGTGGAAACACTGCTCTCCTCTTTCTTGTCCCCAGAAAAGTATTAATTAGGAAGACTAGATTCTTACATGTCTTTTCAAATTGTCATACAAGGTAGCTACCCTAGGCTCCTGGCGCCCGAAACAAAAGCCTTTCTTCTTAAGCCTGGACCCTCAAAAGAGATCCAGGTTACAGACACTTGGTATTTGGCAAACACTGCCCTAGAGAAAGCTATGCCCTGCGTTCCCCGGGAGGAATGGTTCGTTTGGGCGTGACCTGAGCCCACGTTTTAGGGAGTCCCGCAGCGCGCCGGCACCAATGGGCAGCCCAGTCTCCAATCTCCGGTTCAGCACGGCCTTTTCTGCTGGGCGGCCGGCTTCACCAGAGGATGGCAGGAGGAGTCTGAGGAGGGGCCAACACCGCAATGAATGAATTTACAGGAGTCAGGGCTCCCGAGGCCTTAGCAGCCCTCTGCCCAGCGAAGGGGCAGCTCAGGGAAGCCGGGGTTCTTAGGCTCGTGCTCAGCTCAGCCCGGGATGGTGGCTATGGGCTGCTGCCTCAGATCTGGGCAGCTCCTTTTCCTGGGTTGTCTTCACCTGTGTCTTCGAGATAGTGATGGCACCTACCTCAGGGGGTTGCTGGGAAGGTTATATGAAATAGTGTAATGCTGAGCCCTTAGCCCAGTGCCTGGCACATAAGATTCTAGAATGAATAATTATGGAACATCACGGTGTGATAACTATTAAGATGATGACTACTAGTATTATAAAGAACTGTGGTCTGTGGTAGGCTAAATGCCGCCCCCCACCCCCACCAATGATCTAGGTGCTAATCTCTGAAATGTGTAAATGTTACCTTGTATGACAAAAGGGACTTTACAGGGTCCTGAGGGTTTCCCAGTGGGGATAATCTGACCCTTGCCTCTTCCAGCTCCTGGATGCCTCTGGCACCCCTTGGCTTGTGGCTGCCTCATCCTAGTCTCTGCTTCCTTAATCATATTGCCTCCTCCTTTTCCGCAGTCAAGTCTGCCCACCTTATAAGGATACCTGTGATGACATGTAGAGCCACAGCTAATCCTGACGCGCGGTGATGCTGGGAGATTTACGTGGGGCCGTGGGAGGGAGAGAGTGGATGCACGTGGCGCTGTTGCCCTCCTAACTCCAGGGCCAACTCCCCACCCCTGACATCGGCGCCAGCGCTTCGACCCGCAAAGCAGCGAGCCCAGCAAGGCCCTGCCGACGGGGTCTCTCCGGGTGGTGCATGCATCGAGAATGTTCTTGGTGCTTATTTTATGTATGTGTGACTACAGCTCTGTCTGTCTGCCCGCCTGACTGTCTCTGCACCTGAGCATGCAGAGCTATACCTACACTTATATCTGTATTTTTGTGTTCTTCATCCCTCGAAATCTTGTGCAGGGGAGGAACAAGTGTTCCTTGACCTTCTTAGGGCCCCTGGTTGAATCTGAAAATCAAACTGACAAAGACAGATTAACAGGAGAAAAGCATACACGTTTACGTAAATTTTCTGTCACCAAGCAGCCTTCTTAAGAAAATGAAGCCCAGAAAAAAACGGACCAGGGTATTTTTATGCTGGGTTTGATGACGAGGGGGCAGCCGTGGAGGAACCAGACAGGGTAAGGAGTCTGGGTAATTATCCTAAACAGGAGAACAGCAAGCCCCTTGTCTTCCCTTTGTCATGGACACCCCCTCCTCCGGGTACAGGGCGGGCACCTCCCACGGGAAGGTTTCAGGACCTGTTTCCAGGGAAGACGAGAGAACAGTAGAGGAGGTCGGAGTGACCTTCCTGTTTCTGTTATTTTCTCAAACTCCTTCAGCTTAAAATATTCACTAGAACAAGGTGCCATATTGTGGGGTAGCATGTCCTGAACCCCATGACCTGCAACTTTCCTTTTTCATTCAGATTTTTCTTTATCTGAAATGTATCTTCATTTACACTCTCCGCCCTCCATCATCACCCTGTTTCTAACTTATTAATGGTCCCTTAATGGCCTTCACTACGTGAGAGTGGCCAGCTCTGTTTGAGGACTTTTTTTTTCTCTTCTAAGGGCTGGCAAAATAGTGGTCTGTAGGGCTAGGCACTAGGCGAAGAGCTTTGGAAAGTTTATCCCAGGCGCTGCCACCACAAATGCCCACAAGGCCAGGCAGGTATTGTGATGGGTGATGTGCCCAGCATGGCACAGCTCAGGGTGGGGACCATGACAGAGGGAGACAATGTACCCTACAGAGCAGGCTCTCTACCAGTAGTGACACTGCCTGCCACCTGAGTGCAGGCCAGGGCTACCAAACCTTTCCATTTCCAAGAGAAACTAGAAAATGGGATTTTTAATGTGACGTCACTCTGGTTTTTCAGTGTTTGCAACTAATGCATCATTTTAAAAGCATAACATATGACCAATAATTGCAGAAAAGTGAGCAAAGATTGATTAACAGACAAATCATGGGGAAAGAAATGAAAGTGGTTCTTAAACACAAGAGAAGGTGATCAATTTCCTTATCAAGAGAAAGGCAAAGACTAGGGTGGGTTGCCCTTTTTCACTTCTTAGGCAAAGATTGAAAGTGTTTGTTAACACACGGAATCGCCAGACGTGATGGGATGCGGCTTGATATTTCAGGTCTTAATGTTTGATGAGAATAAAAGTTGGGGTTGTTACCACTTCGCATCTAATAGGATGGCAATCATAATAATCATAATCATAAGGAAAATAACTGTTGGCAAAAAAGTGGAGAAATGAGAACCCTCGTATGTGGCTGGTGGGAAGTAGAATGGTGCAGCCTCTTGGCAAGCAGTTTGGTTGGTCCTCAGAACGGTAAACACAGAATTCCCACAACCAGCCGTTCCACTCCTAGGTGTATACGCGCCCAGGAGAATTGAAAACAGGGACCGAATCAGATCCTTGCAGGCGAATGTTGATAGCAGCGTTAGCCCCCGTAGCTAAAATGTGGACACAAACCAAACACAATCGACTGATGAGAGATAAACAAATACAGTACATTCATCCAATGGAATGTTATTCATCCATAAAAAGGGATGAAGTGCTGGCGCACGCTGACACGGGATGGACACCAGAAGCGCTGTGTTACGTGAAAGAAGACGAACACGGAAGAAAGAATGTTGTAAGATTCCGCCTACGTGAAATATCTAGAAGAGGCAAATGCAGAGACAGAAAGCAGACCAGAGGTGACAGGGCACAGTGGGGAGGCAGGAGGGAGTGGAGGGGAGTCACCGCTTAACAGGTAAGGAGTTTCTGTTTGAAGTGATTAAAAAAAATTGGGAAACAAAGGATGTTGCAAAGTATTATAAATGCAACTAATGTCACTGCCTCATACCCATTTTAAAAAAGGCTAAACTGGCAAACGTCATGTTATGTATATTTTACCAAAATATAGAAAAGTCAGAGCTTTTTCGGGCCACACTGATCAAAGGCTTTGGATTGAACTGAACAGAAACAGGTCCTGCTCAGAACCTAGAGCACAGAGCAGGCAGGCCAGCCGACGCCGTGTGAGAAGATGCTCAGGATACGTGTGACACTGGGGGACGCACGACCGGGGCCACCGACAAAACCCATCTGCCTGTTCTGAGCCAGGCTCAGCCTCTGAGTAAGGTCAGCGTTCCCCAGTCTCGGCACTGGCCCTGACCATTAGCCACCCTGAACCTGGCCCCGTTTCTGAAACCGACATCTAAAACCTCAGCAGCTCCCGAGGCGGTCACCCTGACATCCAGCGAGGTGAGTCGTGCTCCCACCAGGAAAGAAGAATACAGACTGGCATAGTGATAATAAAGACACGAATGCAAGTCCACAGTGTCAGCACATTTGTGACATGTGTCAGCACCAGGAATTAGTCCTATCGTCCTCATAATGCCACACAACTGCTTCGCTCATTTGTTCAGGCGGTTACGTTTGCAAGCATCTGCTGTTAGATTTGGGACGGGTTTAAGTGATCGCTTTGGAAGGAGTGTTTAAATGGTAAGAGAATCTGATTCAAAAGAATCACTGTTTAACGATTTCATCAAAGAACAAAGATTAATTAGTATTCTTGTCCACCCACGAGTCCCAGGGCTGTAGGGAGTCTAGCAGCGTGGAAAAACGGCTGCTCTCACACGTTTCTGGTGAGTAATGGGTAATTTTGCAGTAGCTAACAAAATTTTATGTATCTACCTTTTTTAAAGTATCTCTTTTTTATTGAGATATAATTCACACAAAAATTTAATCAATTTTTAGTGTATGACTCAGAGGTTTCTGATATATTTACAATGTTGTGCAATCATCACCACTATCTAATTCCAGAACATTCTCGTCACCCCATTATTTGTAATCCCCCCAGGCCCTGGCAACCACTAATCTCCTTTCTGTCTCCATTCATTTGCCTGTTTTAGCCACTCCATATAAATGGAGTCAGCACAACACGTGGCTTTTCATGCCTGGCTCCTTCGACTTACAGTTTTCAAGGTCCCTCTATGTTGTAGCAGGAATCAATGCTTCGCCCATTTTTAGGGCTGATAATAATATTCCACTGTATGGATGTACCGCCTTGTGTTTATCTAACTATTCTTACACACATTTTAACTGTTTCCATCTTTTAGCTGTTATGAATGATCCTGCTATGAACACCTGTGTACCAGTTTTTGTGTGGACATGCCTTCATTTCTCTTCGGTGTATACCTAGGATAGGAATTGCAGGTCGTACGGGTAACTCTAAATGCAACTTTTTGAGGACCTGCCAGACTGTTTTCCAAAGCGGCTGCACCATTTTACATCCCCACAAACGGTGTGGGAGGATTCCAATTTCTCCACATCCTCAGCAACACTTGTTATTGTTTCTTTTTAAAATTATAGCCATGCACATACCTTTTGACCCAGCAGTTCCACTTCTAGAAATTTCTATTATGATGACACACACTGCATATGACGGCACCATTTGCAATGACAAAACAGTGGACATACCCTGTATTCCTATCGGTAAGAGACAAGAGAAAAAGACCAGCTACATCCAGACAATAGAAAAATAAAGTAACTCTATGTAGTGATATGGACAAATCACCAAAATATATTAAACGATCAAAGCGAAGTATCAAACAGGGAGTGTATGGCACACGATTGTTTGTTCGATGTGTGTGTGTGCGTGTGTAAATTTCCTTCTATCTGTACAGAAAACCTCTGCAAGAATGTGGGGAAAAGCTGGGGTAGCTGAGGGCAGTGGTAGAAGAGAGGTGAGTCCTGGAAACCTTTATCATAGTTTTAAATTTTCATACAATGTAAACATAGCCTCCTATTCAAAATAAGTACAAGGAAAAACTTTAAAACACTGAAAGCTAAACAGAACGTATCCGTGACAGAAACGAGAGGCTGCCGGCCTGTGACTTCTGCATTGTCTAATTTGACCTTCGTTCCATAAGGAAACTGACGACACAGCAAGACCTGAGTGTCTCGGGTCGCTCAGTGATCAGAAGTGCCACCAAGAAATGAAGCCTGACCCCAGAGCCCACTGTCATATGCCTATATGCTCTCACTTCTGTAAGTAATGGGATCAAAAAGGGAACCAGCAAAGGGATTGAAAAGGAGATTGTCTCAGTTTCCTGTTGCTGCTGTAACAAATTACCATAAACTTAATGGCTTAAAACAACAAAATGTATTCCTTTACAGTCCAAAATCAGTTCCACTGGGTTTAAGTCAAGGTGCTGGCGGGGCTGGTTTCTTCCAGAGCTGCCAAGTAGAGAATCCGTGTCTTGGCCCCTTTCAGCTCCTAGCGGTAGCCCGTATTCCTGGGCTTGTGGCCCCTCCCTCCATCTTCGAAGTACATCACGCCATCTCTGCTTCCGTCTTCACACTGCCATCCCTCTGACTGACTCCTCTGGTCTCCCTCTATAGGGACCAAGCCATTCTGTTCAGGACCCACCCAGATAACTCAGGATAATCTCCCCATCTCGGCATCATGTTTGTTTGTTTGTTTGTTTGTTTTTGTTTGTTTAACTCGATCACATCTGCAGAGTCCCTTTTGCCCCGTAAGGTTATATTCACAGGTTCCAAGAATTAGGTCATGGATATCTTTATGGAGTCATTATTCAGCCTACTGCAGAGACCCTCCACAGTGAGAGATTCCAACACATTTCTATTAGACAAACAGGTATAGGCTTAGGGACATGGATCAGAGTAAGGAGGTCATTGCATTTAGGAGGGAGCTACAGGGAAGAGGGGAAGCCCAGCATCTCCTGGGCTGTAGGGTGTAGGCAGGAGTGAGAAAAGATAACCAAGACGGGCTCAGATGATAGTCTGTCAAAGCGCCCTGCACCCTCTCCTAGTCCCTCCCCTCAGCCCCAGCCCATCCAACAGTCACTGCAAGAAAACAAGAACTGATCTGCAGTGCCCTAAAGAGATCCAGCTCTCTGACAGCCGGAGGCGGTAAGTAGGGTGGGTGCTGGCTTCTGAAAATAGCCCCTCTTATTCTGGCCCTCGTGGAGGAAGAGAGGGGCAGCCAGAATGGGGTTCACCCACTCTCAGGTGAGGCCAGTGGGTAGGCAAGCCCCATGCCCAGACACAAAGCTCCCATTCACGCTCCAACTCAGGGCAGAGGCCTGGAGGAAAAACAGTCCTACCTTTATAACAGGAAGCACACCCCCACCAGCTATGGACACCAGCCATGTCCCTCGTGTGGGAATAGCAAGGAGCAAGCAAGGGGCACCAGACAGGAAAAGAAAACCAGCATGAGCGTACAAAGAGTGCACTCAAAGTAAAGGGCCAACTCAGGACCCAGTCAAGATGCATGAACTACCCTGGTTAATATGTTTCCTTGGACTCTCTCTCTCTCTCTCTCTCTCTCTCTCTCTCTCTCTCTCTCTCTCTCTCTCTCTCTCTTTCATATGTTGACTTTCTTTTAAAGTCCTGGCCACTTATCTTGGGTATATTCCCCATTTTCAATGTCTGATTGTTTCCTTGCTATTAAATGGAAGTTTAACTTTAACAACAACAACAACAGCAAGAACTCTGCATAGGCAATTTCATGTGCTTCCTATAGAGTCACATCAAGAGACGCTCGATGTCAGGCTGTCCCACCATTGCGGATACTGTTCGATCACTTGGTCAGGAGGTGTCTGCCAGAAAACAACCCCACCAACTAAGTAGGAACAGTTTTCCCCTTTGTAATGAATACGTTACCTGTTGGGTATTGTTCTGCAGGTCCAGGGTACCGAAGCTTAGGGTGTGCGGTTCTGGCAGCTGGAAGAATATGCGAGGAGCCGTGGGCAGATGCGACGCAGCTTAATTCAGGCATAGCAGGACACAGCGAGGCGCAGGCGCAGCTCCAGCTGCCCCCAGCCTGCACAGGCGGGGCTGTTCTTATAGCAAGGTGCATAATAGTGGCTTAAGGCCAGGTACTATAATCAATCACAGTCTACAGGTTGTATAGGACGCTGTATCTAAAGTCAGCCGGGACGCTGTAGCTAAGGCTGCCAGGACACGGCATAGCTTGCTGGAAGGGAGCCTGACTGCATCCATTTTGTTTGTCAGTCCCCTCACCCAACAGGTATTAGTTCTAGACTATTCCCTAGCAACCTCTTACCCATGGTTTTAGCATCCTTTGACGATCCAGCTATTTTACTAGGGACCCCTGTGTTGTTGGGTTTTTTTTTTCTAATTTATCTGTAATACACAGTTACTGTTTGTTAAAATAAACCAATTAATGTCTGTAAACCTCTATAAGCCATGTGGTCTGCTTCTGTTCTGATTCACAGTAAGTACTTAAAAATAGTATCAATTCTTTAAAAATCATCCCAGTGGTGAGCTACAATTTCTTACCCACAAACATAAACTTTGTAAATTAGGTCCCCAAACTCTTCAAGCAGTTAGACCTGAATTAACTGATCTCGAGTTACTTATAACTGTGTTTTTCTCTGTACACGCTTCCAAGTAGAAATATTATGTGATAATGGAGTACTGCCCATCCTGCTAGGAATATTCTTAAATACCCCTTCTCCCCCAAAAACTCCAGAACCAAACCATCTAGGTCTAAGCTTTTAGGACAAGGGACCATGTGTAGATCTGCACTAAAAACGCGAACAATAATACGATAATTTTACACCCCGTAGTAGAAAGTGCTTCAAAAGGCAGTTGGTACCAATAAGAGGTAACGTGTTCTCGGCACTCGCACGATCTCACTCTGTCCTCACGGTGGCGCTGTAGCGCCTTGCTGAGGCTTCTAGTTAGACGGACCTAGGGGCCCCATGCTCAAGCCCTCTCTAGCGGTTTGACCCCTTAAGCAAGTGATGCACCGCGTGCGCAGACCTCGTATCTCCGGGCCTAAGTTTCCCTGGAGAGGCGTCCGTGGGATCATACATAGAAAGCATTTAGCACAGGCGATATGAGCGAGCGCTGGGACTGAGGCTGGCAACTATTTACTAGTTACAGGAGGCCTGGCATGCAGACTTGGCTCCGGGATGTCTAAGTCAGTCATTTGAGGTCCCTTGGGAGGTGCACCTAGGGTGATCAGAAGGAAATGTGAAGTCCCAAGGGTAGTTTCAAGGGAAAAATGGGTCGCGGCCCCATGTTTACTGATACTACCCATGTTTACTGATACTAAGCCTGAGGATTAATTTGGGGGCGGGGGTGGGGGGTGGGGAGTAAGTTTCTAAAGTAGGATGTGTGATAGAGAGGTTCCACTGAACAGGCCCGGGTTTCAGAGACTCTACCCTAGGGACGCAACGTAAATACAAGGGAATCCCCGTGGCTGAGAACTCTTACCCAGGTGTTTCGATCTGGGCCCACGGTCGGAGTCACAGCCGGGCCATTCACCAGCACCCGGCAGATGGTGGGACAGATGTTTTGAATGGCGGAGGCGGCCGTCGGCAGGAGGCCGGAATGGGAGAAAACATGGGATCTGGGGGAGGGGCGGCCAGGACCAGTCCCACGGCGGGGGGCTCCGGGGGAGGTGGGACTCGTCCCGAGGAGCTGCCCGTGGTGTGCGTCGGGGACCCAGGTGTCAGATCGTGGGGCGTCAGAGCAGCTGGCGGCCACGTGGGAGAGTGTGGGCTCTCCGGGGGTGGGGGGACCAGATCTGCGAGCGCGGGGGCTGGGTCTCCTCCTGCCCGCCCCTCCGTCGCTCCCGCCCGCCGCCGCATCTCAGAGGCGCCCGCCCCCGGCGCCCGACTTCGGCCACCGCCCGCGGAGAGGAGCGACTGCCCACACCGCCGTCCCGGGACTCCCTGGGCGGGCCGCCAGGTGAGCGCCGGGACAGGTAGGGACACAGGTTGGGACCCGTGTCCCGCCCCCACTCGCGGCCCGAGCGCCCAGAGAAGGATGTCGGCCCGGGCGCCACCCGGAGGGGCGCGTCCCCGGGAGTCCTGTACCGCAGCGCTCCCGCCCGGGCCCTCCCGCGTCCCAAGCTGCGGCAGCCAATTTGTGCCCCTTTAAGTCCAGAGTCACACAACGCACGTTCGAGAGGCCCAGATCGCACAGGAAGGGCTTTGCTTTTCAAACGGGTCCCCGAGCGCCCACTGCTCTCCGCCCGCCGCCGGCCAGCCGAGGCCACCATTAAACAAATCCCGATCCCACACGTGCTCACAGCAGCTGCTAAAAGGCTGACCACTTGGGACCAGCTCTGGGGTTTGCGTCCTCTGGCTGGCAGCTTCCTGGCGGAATCTGGGAATCAGAAGCCTCAGAGCGCCGTTTCTGGATTTGACAAGTTTTTAGCTGCGGCGGCTCCTGCCAATTTAAATTTTGTTCGCAGTTAACTTTTGCTTTGTTCAGTCCTATTTTTTCACGCTCCACGTCTTGTTCCTTCCACTTTAGACAGCATCTATTTACTCCCTGTTTGAAAGGCTGCAATATTACCAACCTATTTTTAAAATAAATAACTTTTTAAATGAAAAATAACGGTTCTTCAAGCAGCCCCACCCTGCAGCCAATTAAAATTTTTATTAAATTACTTTCAAAATGGCAAAAGTAGCTTGTGATCTGTGGTGCATTGTTTCAAACCCTTTTCTGCTTTTTTTATTCATCTGGTACTTATTTCCAAATCTCTAAAGCAAGTTCTTGAATTATTTCTTAGATTATCAACTTTTAGATAATGTCCGCTCATCCCTTGCTAAAAATAAATGGGGACCGTTTTCATGGCCTGCAGTTTCCTCCTGCTATGTAATCACGCCATTCTTTTTAGTTTCTCTGTTGGCTACTTTTGAATCATAAAATACTTTTTTAAACTGGTATTTCTTGTTTATATCTAATCTGTTGACTCCCCTTTTTGTGAGGCCTGAATCCACTTAAAAATATTTTTTCACGTAAAAGTTTTGTATTTATTTAAGTACTATTTTTTATTTTTTACCCAATCAATTTAGAGATATGGTTCACAAATCAAATAGAAGTGACTTTGCCGCATATTTTTCTATGATAAAAATAATGTAATCTCTCTAAGAAAAATAGAAGAGGCAAGGTGGTGTTTTAGATTAAAAGGGATTAAGGAGACGAAACCATGCCCAGCAGTGTGCGAGGCCCTGACCTTGTGAGGAAGAAAAAGACTTTCTTGGGATATTGAGGAAAATGGTTCACCGGCCAGGTGTGAGGAGGCACAATGGGTCTCACTTAGTTGGTAAGCGAGCGGGACCACAGGGTAGACCTGTAGGATGTCCTTCTTCTTTCTTAGAAGATGCATGTTGAAATATTTCAGAGTTCATCCAAGAGAGAGAGAAAGCAATTTGGCAAAGTGGATTTTTTTTCCCATTCTTTCAACTTTTCTTTATGAGAAATTTTTATGGTAATAATTTGGTGAAAATAAAGACAATTTAGAAGCTAAGAAAGAGATGAAGACATCACGTACACAGTGGCACAAACACCAGAGTCCTCCACACCGGGTTCAAATCCTGGCTCTGCCTCTTGCTCGTCCGGTGACCTTGGGTTCGTTGAGTCCTTCCTCCAAGCCTCAGTTTACCCAGCTGAATAATAGCACCTACCTCTTTGGGTGGTTTGTGAGGCTTCTGTGAGATTCTGGAAGCAGTTCCCACGTGCCTAGCTCAGAGTTCCTGCACAGTTAACAGTAGCTGTTTGTATTTTGTGGAGTTTTTACTACCATCGTCTGCTCACCTGCAAATAACTGCTGTTAAAATCCTAACTACTGCTGGGCCCCTCCTCCTACGCTTTTTCCCTAGAGATGGATTTTGAACTTGATTTTCTTTTTCCTTCTTAAAATTCCTCAGATGGCTCTGATCCTGCCTTTGGTAGTTTTGCGTTCTGCTCTGTCTCGTCGCATTACTTCCCAAGCACATCTCCCCTTTGCCCACATTCCTCTGGTCAAGGTTCCAGTGGCCACGTGATCCCACATGTGGAGGTGCAGCACGGACTCCGGTCCCAGAGCTGGACATTAGCTGCTAATCATAGCAAACGGGGTCACAGTGGCAGCTCACATTTGTCAAGGGCCAGGCCTTGAGCTCATTTAATTCTCCCGTAATCACCAGAGATGGGCGTTATTAGAAGTCCGCAGTATCTTATCTGAAACTCTTGGGGATTCAGATGCATTTTAGAAATCCGGAATTTTTAATATATAGGCATATTCGTAGAACTCATTCTGTAAGCATAGGACCCCTGGTGGGGGCTGGGGTGCATCGTGTCATCAAATGCACTAATGTTTCTTCGTCAGCGATATGCCTGCTCATAGTGAGACAAACAAGCCTCGCAGCATTTCGAGTCAGCTCTGCCGCCAGTGGGTCTGGGAAAGACTTGGTTTTCAGAGCTTTTGGATTGGGGGATTGTGAGAAGACACGTGGCCCTTAATATTTCTCATTTAACAGAGGGAGACTCTGCACGCAGAGAGGGAAAGGCCATTTGCCCAAGGTCATGAGAAGTTCAAGTTCAAGCTGGGACTAACCCAGAGCCTATTGACTGTAGGGCCCGCAACATGTAACCTCCCCCAGTGCTGTCACCAGCGAGTCCCCAAAACAATGTCTCTCACTAGCCCTGTGACGCTCTCTCACCCCTAGAAATGTCAGTGCTTCCTCCTCAGAATGAGATGATACATGTAAAGAATTTTCGAGAGGTTGCTTACACAAGAAAGCTCTTAACAAATGCTTATTATTATTTGCACTAAATGCAATTAGACTATTTCCTTCTTTGGCTTAAATAATCATGGTATTTAGTGATAGCATTCATATTAATATATTAACACCTTATATGATAATGTATATTAATAGAATATAAATATAATTCTAATATAATATACATTAATATACATTGCAAATATAACATCCATACAGAGAAGAGCATAAAACATATATGTACAGTTTAAAAAATAATTGCAAGGTGAACATGCAAGTAAGCCTTGTTGTGTCTGGCACCTTTCACCCAAAATTATGCTATCGAGCTTCATCTGCACTGTTGTGGGTACGTTGTTAACTCCTTTTTGTTGCTACGTAGTATTTCTTCTGTGTGATTACCTTCAACACCCTGCGGCGGATGGGCATCGGCGGGCATGTCCAGGCTGAGCTGGAAGGAACAGTGCTGTCACGAATGTCCTGGTATGTTGTTTGCTGGCTCTGGGGCAGACATAAAAATACCCAACTAGTTTCCAAAGTGGTTCTACAAGCTCAGACACCCTCCCAGGGAGGTACGTAATTTCTCACCAAAAGCGTTTTAAGTAAATTATGGCGACACTGCACTGATTGGTTGGTCGGTCAGCAGTCGGTTGGTCAGTTGGTTGGTTTAAAAAAAAGCATATTGTTTGATATACATGGTGTTCATACATTTAAGTGAGAATATGCCAACAAGCTGAAGTAACTTTCCCTCCACTTTACCCGCACTGTAGCCCAGAGGGCAGGTGGTAACTGAGAGGGTGATGACAGTGAAATGGCAGAAACAGAGAAATTCAAAATCATCTATTAGTGTCTGCTGTGAAAGGTGGTGTTTAGCCCACTGCATCTTTCCATGCTTGTCACTCCACCAATTTTTAATAATTGTACTTTTTTTGATCCTGTCTTATTTATCTCTGTAACATTACATTTTATGCCTCACTTCTATCTCTTTATTTCGGCAACTCTGATTCCCATGACGATATAAAGTAGGTGAGCGGAGCATTTTGGCTTCCCCTCCCCCCGCCATTTTGTCGGTTATGCAATTACTTTCACACTGTCAAGGTTGATACCATCTATATATGTTCTGTTACCATATTTAAGTCTTACATGCTCTAACTGTTTGCAGGGGTTTTTTTGGGACAGCTTTTTTGAGGTATAATTTAATACCATAAAATTCAGCCCTTTAAATGTACAATTCAGTGATTTTTAGTGAATTTAGAGTTGCGTAGCCATCTCCACAGTCTTAGAGCATTTCTGTCACCTCCAAAATATCCCTCGTGCCTATTTGTGGTCACTCTCTGTTTCCCATGCTCAGCCCCAGATGACTACTTTCTGCTTTCCACATCTTTAGACATGTCTGTTATGGACATTTCATATAAATACAATGTACAGTATGTGGCCTCTGTGTCTGGAATCTTTCACTAAGCATACATACTCTTTGGGGGTTCGTTCATATTGTAGCATGGACCAGCACTTGATTCTTTATATTACTGAACAATAGTCCATTATATGGATAGACCGCATTTTATTTATCCATTCACCAGTCGATGGACACGTGGATTGTTTCCAATGCTGCTATGAACATTCACAATCGAGTCTTCGCGGGACGTATATTTTCAGTTTTCTCAGGTAGGTAGTCTAGTAGTAGAATTGCTGGGTTTCATGCTAAGTTTATGTTTAACTTTTTTTTAGTGTTCAATTTAAAGAAAAATGGTGTTTTCCAAAATGACTGTATCATTCTACATTCCTACCAGCAATGTGTGAGGGTTCGTTCTCCATGTCCTTGGAAATCTTTTTGAACATGATCATTGTGATGAGCATGAAGTGATGTCTCATTGTGATTTTAATTTGCATTTCCTTGATGATGAATGTTGAGCATCTTTTCCTGTGCTTATCAGTCTTTTGTGTATCCTCTTAGGTGAGATGTCTATTCAGCTCTTTTGTCCATTTTTTAACTAGTTGGTTTCTCATTATTGAGTTTGAAGTATTCTTCTTATAGTCTAGATACAAGTCCTTTATCAATATGTAGTTTGGAAAAGATCTTTTGAAAATCTATAGCTTGTCTTTTCATTTTCTTAAAGGTATCTTTTAAAGCGCAAAAGTTTTAAAGTTTGATGATGTTTAATTAATCCATTTTTTTTCTTTTGTGAATCTTACTTTTGGTGTAGTTTTTAAAAAAATCTTGGCCCAACTGAAGATCATGAGATTTTCTCTGGTTTTCTTCTAAATTTTTTTGAGAGTTTAACTCTTACATTTAGGTCTATGATTCATTTTGAGTTGCTATTTGTGTGTGGTGTGAGGTAAAAGCCTAAATTCATCTTTTTGCATGTAAATTTTCCAGCACCATTTGTTGAAAAGATAGTCTTTATGCTAAGAGACCAGATAGTAAACATTCTCACTACAAAAAAGAAATGATAATTATGAGAGGTGATAGAGTGGCCAGTGGTAATCATATTGCAATATGTAAATGTATCAAATCAATGCATTGTATACCTTAAATTTACACAATGCTATGTGTCAGTTATACTAAAGTTATACTAAAAAGAAAAAAAAAAGTCTTTCCCCATGAAAACCAATAAAACAGGGCTACTATAAGGAGAATGCTCTTTGGCCTTCAAGTCAAATGAACTCCTTTTCCTTGCACTTTGCCAAATGGACCTAACATGGATACAGTTTAGTGTAATATCGTATTTGGACCATGATTTCTTAAACAGTTTTTTTGTTTTCCTGGAATTTTACATAGCTTTAATTTTCCCTTTTGAAAGGAGCATTTTCCTGTTTCTAACACATCTGATCTATTTCTCTCGGGAATTTTTTTTTCCTGAAGGCATTCTTCCTTTTATATAGTATCCTGTTCTTGCTTTGTTTTGAATATCTTCTCAAATCTGAGTGTCCCTAGGACTGACTCCATAATCTGCAGGCCCAATGCAAAATGAAAAGGTGGGCCCTTTGTTCAAAATGATTCAGAACTTCAAGAACTTGGTGACAGGAGGGCGTTAAAATAAGCATGGGACCCTCCTAAGTATGGGGCTTTGTGTGACTGTACCGGTCCCAGGCCCGTGAAGCCTGAAGCGGGCCCTGACTGGCCTAATCAGAGTTTTTCTTTTCCTTTATGTCCTTTTGGCCCTCTGATGTCTCGGTTTCCTCTGGAGTCAGCTCGCTTTAGCTCTTCCTGTTTACCTCAATATTTCTCTTCCAGGCTGCTAGTTTTCTTCGAGCATCTGGTGATCCTTGCCTGTCTATTTCTTTTCCTTTTTAAAATTTTTATAAGAGTTTATTTGAGCCAAACTGATGACATATGCTGGGGAGCAAAATCTCCAATCTCTAATCACATTTTCAAACCAGGGCTGGGTGACTTTTTTTGAAGTCACTGGTACGAGATTTGGGGCTGTTATAAATATAGCCCCGCTCTCCCACTGGCTCCAGCTGAAGGGATGACTGAAACTGTCTGGGGGCAGCACCTGTTGGTGTCAGCACGGAGGAGGCCGGTCTTTGCAGGGAGCTCAGTCCTAGACGCCAGAATGGGGAGGGCTGCACGCGGGGACAGCAGCAGCCTGGGCTCCTCCCAGATGTTTCATGCAATTTCTCTGAGAACAATCATCTACTATTGTTTTGTTTGCCCTGTGTGTGAATGTTTGGCAGCCTGAAATCTGTGTGGCAGAGCATGAGGGAGGAAGTAACGTAGGAAGGAGGCAAGAGAATTAAAATATTAATCAAGCCACATTCAGAGACTGCCGTGTGCTGATCAGCCCTGCAGCCAGGCCGCGAGGTCACCTGCGAACACAGGGAGATGTCTGCTGGGACCAACAGTCCATTCCCCACACCTGTGGAGGGGAAATGGGAAAATAGTCTTTTAAAGGTGTCCTACACAAATAAAACATCCCCTATGTCTAAAACCATGGGGAACCCATGGATTAAAGGAAGAGAACTGCCAGCAGGCCTTTCAGGCTACAGCTCTTCCCTTTCCCTTCCCCAGTGAGAACTAAAGAATGATATGTAAACTTAACTCCCTGAACACTCGGGTCCCCTTCTCTCTTGAGAGGAGAACAATAAACTTTCCTTTCGACGCTAACTTTGGCGTGTGTTGAACTCTTTCTACACTGTCCGCTAAAGGACCCTCTTCTCTCGGTGCTGGTGCGGGGCTTGGTCTACCCACCTCCCCCACTCTGAGGAATTTGTCCCATCCTGCCTCAGAAGCAGAGGGAGCAGGGAGCCAATAGACACAAAAAGGCGGACTGACCTCTGTCCTCACTCGGCCCTCCCACTCCTAACCTGCACGTCCACTCTTAGCCCCTTGGACCCCTGACTCTGGGTCCAGAGCCTCTGGGGCAGGGGGTGGGAGGGTGGGTCCTTGAGCCTCCATTTTCCCCACCTTGAGTTTGTCCCAGCCCTACATATCTGTCTGTTTTATGTCATTTAGGAGTATGTCAACGTTTCTTTTCTGTCGATGGTCTACCTCCTGTTCACTTTGCTTTTCTATTTCTTTGCTGGACACGGAGAGAATGTGCTTTGAAAAGGAGATCAGGCTCCAATCCCCACTCCACTCTGGCTGTTGTGTGACTTTATGTGAGTCGTTTCACATCTCGGGGCCTCAGTTTCCTCCTGGTGCGAAGATCAACTGGATAATACAGAAGTCACAAAACAGCCACCCCAGTCTGTTCCTGAATCCGCAGCATCTGTCTTTACCTGCCAATACTGATGCTTTAACATATTTTAAAAAGGACGAGTTCACATAAAAATCGACATTGCCGGTTTCTTTTAAAAAACTGGAAGATGTGGCCAATCTGGTCCCACCTTCCTACTTAGCAGTAAATCAGGCAGAGAGAGTATTGGCACAGGCTATAGCTGGCTGTTTTATTTGCCAGAGACTCCCCATTTCTCCCATCCAGTCAGCCTCGTTTAGGTAGGCATTTGAACTTGGAGTTCTTGGGATACTGTTTTGAGAGCATCTAGCACAGGACCAGCCACAAATGAGCTGTTATTATGATGAGGCCAGCTAGGGGTGGGGGTGGGGGCTCAGATGTAAGCCTTGCTCTGATCACCAGACCCTGTCACCCCAGGGTTACATTCACACCAGAAGGGGGCCTTGAAAAAAAATCTGCTCAAAGGATCATAGAGCCCGTATAGGCTCTGATTATCAGTAGCTCACTCTGCTTTGATGATGGAGAAGCAGCACTGACTCTTTGAACACACACATAATTTTAAATAACTAAGGATTTCAGTCTTGACTTTTATGACTTGTATGTAACCATTTGTTGCAGGTTAGAAATAACACTGGCACTACAGTTCAAGACCAAAGAGTTAAAAGCGATATAGGAGAGAAATGTCATGTAGAGGACTCTCTCCCCAAGGCATGGAAAGGAAGCCATGCTGTCTAAAATTTAAAAGATTGTCAGTGCAGGTGCTGACACCAGCATCTCTCATCCATTGTTGATGAGAATACAAATGGCACAATCAGGCTGAAAAAATCACTGGGCGTTTTCTTGTGAAGTGAAATATGCACTTAATCATGTGATCCAAGAATTCCACTCCCAGGTATTTCCCCATGAGAAATGAGAACGTTACCTTCCACAAACACGTGTACATGAATGTTCATAGCAGCTTTATTCCTAATCACCCAAACCTGGAACAACCCAAATGCCCGTCGTGGTGAGGGATAAACAGACTGTGGTTCGTCTTTTCAGGGGAATACTGCTCAGCAGTGAAAAGGAATGGGCCACCGACTATACACCGAACGACGTGGATGTATCACACGGATGTAATGCCGCGGGAAAGAAGACAGAGGGAGCGTACACAGTATGTCTCACTCAGGGTCCAATCAGGAGACTGAACCCACACAGAAATTTGAAGGGAGAATATTTAACATACAGGATTACTAATGATAGTCGGGGGCTGGAGCAAGAGAGACTGGCGACTAAGACATACAGAGAAAGCTAAAGAACATAGAAACAATGGATAGGAGTAGCTGCTACCCTAAGACCTGCGAGAGAGCTCAAAAAATCCAATAGCCCCAGGCTGTCCTGACAGCCCCAGGGACCCTGATCTCATTGGAGAACACTTGGCCATTAAAGAGCAAAGGAGTCCCTGGAGTCCCTGGGGTGCTGCGCCTGTGAACTTGCTGGAAATCCATCCACCCTTTTCGAACTCACCAGAAGTCTATTCTCTAAAGTGCTGGTGAAGCAGTTCACAAGCAAGTGTCTCACCAGAGGCACTGGGCTAGGAAACCACACTGAGGTGGGTGCCAGGGGAAGGTGCTGGCTGCGGGGTGCTGCTGTCTGCCAGCCTCTGGAGAAGCACGCTCACTGAGGGAGCTGGCAGGAGAAGCTGCCTGCCCCGCGGAAACCGAGGCTGGGAGCCGGAGGCCAAATCCTTTCTTCCTGCAACGTCTCTCTGGCTCCCTCTACCGGAAAAACGTGGCATCACGTCCTGCGACCAAGACAAAAAAGGATTGAAAGGGCCAAACTCTAGTTTCGCAACTTGAATCCGTGAGGCAGTAAATCGATAACTGGCACACAGTATAATTCCATTTATATAAAATTCTAGAAAGAAAATCGAATTTATAGTGACAGAAGGCAGTTTAGTGGTTGCCTTGGGTGGGGATGGGGCTGGGGCTTGCTGCTAGTGGGCAAACCTTTTGGAATGACAGCAAGGTCCCACATCTTGGTTGTGATGATGGTTACACGTTTGTATGCAGTTGTTATTGGATGTAAATTAGACATCAATAAAGGTAATTTCCTGTTTAAGGTGCCCATTCCGGGAAACGCAGGGCTCATGTGCAAATAGAAATGGAAAAACTTGCAGGTGCACGTGCTCACAGCAGAAATCCACCTGAACCCCACCGCCGAGATGCACCGGCTTGCCCTGGTGAATGTGTCGCCATGGGGTGTTGGCGGAGACGGTTTTGGGCTGGTGGCTTGCTCTCATTATCCCCGAGGAGTTCAAATTCAATATGCGTCCTGTGGGTAGTTGACAGAGTTCAGGTACTCACTGTCCTCTCTGTTTTTTCCCTCCCCAAAGAGAATCCACAGAGGGCATCTCAATGCTAGGTTCCTAATTCTTTCAGAAGATCAAATCCCCATCCTACGAGTTAAAACTCATTCATTGTTCCATTACCATTGGGTCTCACTCCTCAAGTCCTGGGCACGCTTAGGGGTATTTGTCCTTCGCTGTTCACATCAATCCTTTGAGGTAGAACGGAAGTTATCCTGATACTACAGACAAGAAAGCTGAGGCTCAGAGGTATACCTGAGAGACGGCCTGCCCAGGAACCAGGATTTGAACCGAGATCATCTACCGCCATAGTGGGGGCTCCTGCCCCTCACCTGACCTGCTGAGGGCAGCAGCCAGGCTCCCAGAAACCCTCAGATGCCACCTGCCCTCTACAGAAGGCTCCTGGTAGGCTTTATAGACACTGAATCTTTGCCAATTGGATCTCTTTACTACCATGATTTTATTATGGAAATTGTCAAGCAGACAGAAAAGTTGAAATAATTATATGGTGAACAAACACTGGCTCCTAAAATGATAATGCCCACATATTTTTTAGCCTAATACTGAAATATGACTATGCATAGTAACAGTTTCTTCAGTCTTCCAAATTGATAAAACAAAATAAAAAGTTAGTGGAATGACATTTCAGGTACTAAAATGTATATCAAGTCAAGTAAAAACACACATTAATATACATATAAGAGTTACACATAAATTATTTCTAATATGTTTACAACTAATAAAGTGAATAAAAATAAATCTATGGAAATAAAATTCTTAAAATTAATAAAAAGTAAGTGATAAAGTTGATCAAGTAAAAACACTGCAAAATGAAAGTTTAATGAATCATGAGCCTTGACAATGAAATTATGTTATTCGATCTTTGTCAAGAGAGTAGACACTGGAAAAGGTGTGGTCCAGCTGGAGAGACCACGTGGGAATGGAAAAGTGCCTGAGGAGCCCCAGCTGTGCAGCCCAGATGTTTGAGTCTCCCCATCCCTGGTGTTAGTAATAGGACAGAATAAGCCTTCAGGCTGAGGGCAACTGCATAGGAGCCCCTGAGGACTGCCTAGTCAAGCCCAGTCAATCCCCAGAGCCATAAAAAATAATAAAATAATGGTCATGATAAGTATCCTCCAGCAGACAAACCATGTCAACGGTGTCTTCACTGAGTCATGCGAGTGTTTTTGTGCACGATTTTCCAGTAACTATAAAAAGGTCTTGGCCTTACACGATTTGAGGAATTGCTAAGAAGGGAGAAAGGCTAACTCTAAATAGTTTCCATGCATTCCCTCACTTTAAAATAGTCCTATCTTTTGTTTGATAACTTCGGGGAGAGGTTTTTGGATGTGCTTCATTCCTTTCCATGGACTCTGTTTTATTATTATCATTTTTAGTAAACCTTTTATAGAAAGCACGAATGTACAGCCTGATGAATTTTTATAAGTGAACATGCACGTAGCCAGCCCTCAGATCAAGAACAGAAAAATAAAAAGCCGTCTAAATGAGTGTACCTCTCTGCCCAATTTGAAAGTTGAATGCTGCCTGGAATTCTCTTGGCAGAGAAGTTTTGGCTGCTTAGCACACATATTCATCGTGAAATGAATCATCAAATCACAGTCTCAAGATGCAAAAGATTCCAGATTTCTAAAGAAAACGAAGTAAAGGTATTTCACCAACAAAGATACCAGTAGCCACAATTGCTAAAACGTGGAAGCAACCCTTGTCTATCAGCGGATAAATAGATAAGCAAACTGTGGCCCATCTGTAGAACGGAGCATTATCTGGCCTCATAAAGGAAGGAAATTCTGACACATGCTACCACGTGGATGTTGACCTTATCGTGCTAGATGAGATAGGTCAGTTACAAAAAGGCAAATACTATATGATTCCTCTCATATAGGTTACTTAGTCAAAACCAGAGACAAAGTAGAATAGTGGCTACTGGGGCAGAAGAGGGAGGTAAGAGGGAATCATTCTTTTGAAGGTTGGGAAAAGTTCTGGAGATGGATGGTGGTGACGGTAGCTCAACATGTGAATATATTTAATATTACTGAACTGGACACTTAAAAGCAGTCAAGATGGTAAATGTTATGTTATGGAGATTTTACCACAATTTTAAATTGGAGGAAAAAAGAGGAAGAATTAGCCCCTCCATGAAACTGACGCAGGGCAGGGTGAATTTCCCCGAGTGTGGCAGGGCGGGGGGGGGGGGGAACCAAGTCAAAGGAAAGTTGATTAGTAAAGGGGTAACGCTCCACAGAGCGTGGTCTCCTCTCAGAGGCAGAGAGAGAGCAACAATGAGAGAGTAAAGGCGCTGAGAGGGACCCTGAGTGTCCTGGGAATTCTGTTTATATGTCATTCTTTAGTTCCTGTGAGTTACAGTTTAAATATTTTGTCAACCCTGTTTCCTTTGATATGGACATTACAGTGAGGAAGGGGACATGTATGTAGTGTGAAAAGGTAAGAATATGTAGAGTGAAAGGCCTGGTGGCAGTTCCCAGCCTTGAAGCCTTAGGTTTCCCATGGTTTTAGCCTCAGGGAATGACTCGGCTCCGTTTCCCTTCACAGGTGTGGGGAATGGGCTGCTAGTCCCACCCGTGTGCCACAGGTGTCCACCCGGCCTGGCTGCGAGGCTGATCAGCACATGGTAGTCTCTGAATGTGGCTTGATCAACATGTTAATTCTCTTGCCTCCTCCCTACATTAGAACAGGCAACAGGTAAAAACAATAAAGAATATTTCTGGTTATTAAAAAAAACAAACGGTTCTTTAAAACAGCATCATTAAAAACAACAATAACAAACCCCATGCTATGCTTGGATTACATTTACTAGGCTTAAAGGAGACGTCTTTTTTTGGCCCCATATCACGCAAATAGGAAGTGGGTAGAGTGAGGATTTGAACCCAGTTCGGTCAGCATCTACAGTCGGTGCAGACATGGTTTCTTACTGGGGGCTGTTGGCACTGGGAGCAGTCCAGTTCTTTCTCGGGGCGGAGGGGGGTCCCTGTCCCACACAGTACAGGTCACTGAACATCATTCCATTTAGCTAATGCTGCATAACAGCCCACTCAAAACACAATGACTTAATAGCCTTTACTTTATTATTTTTTTAATGGGAATTGACTGGGCTCAGCTAAGCCGTTCTAAGGGGCTTGTATGGATGCCAATGGCGGGGCCCTCCGGGCATTTCTTTCTTCCCACGGTCTCTCCAGTCTGGTGACTTCGAGGCAGCCAGACTTCAGTGGTGAGTCAGGCAGCATGTGCTGGAGCGGCTCACACCGGCTCTAGTCCATCCTGGACAACTATTTTCAACCCCACTGTCCAGGGACTTCCCATCGGTTGCTTGCAGTCAGCCATGGTCAGCAAACATTACAAACCTAGACTCCTTTTCCCCCGAGGACCAGCTGTTAAACATTCAGCAGCACAGCGCTGGACTCAGGGAGTCCAGGGCCCTCGTCCTGAGAGAATCAGGCAAAGGCTGTATCCTTTGTTGTAATCTGGCCTTGCAAATTTCTTAGCAATGTCACTTCTACAGTCACAAAGGCCTGCCCATGTCAAGGGGAAGGGTGTAGACCCCACTTCGTACTGGACAGTGGTCAAGTCCTGGAAGAGCATGACAGATAGGATCTATTATTATAGTCATTTTGGAAGATACAGTCGGCCATAGCATCACGGGTCCCTGGAAACTGAATACCAGTCACCAGTGACAACAAATAAAACAGCCTCCCCGACTCCCAAATACACACACATGCTTCCAAACACCCTGGCAGCAGACAGTGCTGTGCCTTACGTATCCCATACTGACCCAGCCAGTGGTTGGCATCTGGCCGTGTGGACTTGTGGCTATGAGGCACCTTGTGTCTTTTAGCAGAGCGTCCCAAACAGAGTATTCTATACCCAGGGCTCGTAGGGTACATCACTTGATGGTCCTTGCTCCCGGTGAAGTGTGAGGGGCCAACCCCCAGCTCCAGAATCCCCCGCTGGCCTGTGAACCACACATCCCTAAGGAGCACTGACCCAGGGAGCTGCAATCTGGTGAGTTTCCCACCCTGCCGGGCAAGCTGCTGGACTTGCTCATAAATTACAGGTAATTGAGTCACTCTGTAGTTGGGTCAAAGGGGTGTCAGGCTTCTTGCCCTGTCCACAAACCACTTGCCTGAAACAGGCTTGTTTCTTAACCAGACCTTCATCAATTTATTTAAACATCGTAACAGTTGACACGAATCGAGCACTTACTGGCACTGGGTAACAGAATAAGCATTAGATCATTGCAGCCCCTTAACCCAGGACAACCTCCAAGGATTGTTTTGGCCATTAAAACAAGATGATGGAATTCAGTGAGATGATCCAGCCTAGATGCTCAGCACAGAGGCCTAAAGGGCCCGATAGATGTCACCAGATGAAAATATCATAGCTAATGGTTGCTTGTCATCTTTTTATGATGTGTAATAATAGCAGCTAACACAATTTAGTGCTTAATCCTAAATGAATGTCACCCTTATTTATGAGACACCAGCAGTTTTTCTTAAGTGCTTTACAAATATTAACTCATTTCATCCTCCCTACATCCTTATGAAGTAGGCGCTGTTAACATCCCTATTTTCAGAGGAGGAAACTAAGGCACACAGGGAGTAAGTGATGTGCCCTTGGCCATGTAACTAGCAAGAAACATAGCTGAGGCTCAAATCCAGGCTGGCTAGATCCATGCTTAAGGTTTTTGTCGGTAGTCTGGTCTGCCCTTGATGGGGAAATGAAATGAGTTTCTCGATAGTTATTGAACTAATCACTTGAGTTCTTGTTAAACAGAGGTGTTTCACCTCTCAATGCCTCAGTTTCCTCATCTGTGAAGCGGGTTTCTAATGTGGTGATTTGTTCATTTAATATCTCTTTATCGAACCCTTATTATGCATCAGCCACTGGCATGGACACTATGGTATGCAGTATACAAAGTAAGCAATTCGTCCTCATAGTGATTGCACTGTAGAGATAATAAAGAAGATAATTAAGTAAACTTTATATACTTAGGTGTGGGGTGTGTTCAAAGCTGATAAGAGCTTTAGCGAAGTATAAAATAAGAAAAAGGTGGTGCTCATGAGGCTCTGAAATTGTAAGTAAGGCGGCCAAGGAAGACCTCATGTAGGAGTTGACATTTGCTCAAAGACCTGAGGGAAGTATGGAGGTGAGCAAAGAAGTCCTCTGGATCAAGGTGGAGGAAACAGCCTGTGCAAAGGCCCTGGGGTATGGAGACCAGTGTGAATGAGGCAGTGACTGAGGGGGCGATGAGGGCAAGGAAGTGTGGGGGCACATGGTAGGGGGCCTTGTGGGCCACAGTGAAAACTTTGCCTTCACCCTTGGTGAGATGGAGCCACAGACGCTCTGAGCAGGGAGGGGCAGGACCCGACTCAGGTGCTCATACCTGACCTGGTTACTTAGGAGGAACAGACAACTGGGGAAAGAAGCAGGGAGACAGATGGTCCAGGTAAGAGGTGATGAGAACGGATGGGATCACCAAGGGAGTGAGTGTTGATGGAGAATTGGAAGTTCAAAGGCTGATCTCTGACATTGCAAGATCAGAGGGAGGAGGATGGAATGGCCAAGGAGACGGACTAGGAGCCACCAGGCAGATGGGAGAGGTCCAGAGGGCTGGCCTGAGCCAAGTGAAGGTGAGGGGTGGGGTAACCCCACTGTATCAAGTGCTGCTGACAGGTCAAGCAAGATGAGGGCTGAACAGTGATTATTGGCTCAGCCCCAAGAGGATCACTGGTGACCTTGACATCTCAGGATGAGGAAGGGGACAAAGCCTGATTAGAAAATGTTTAAGAGAGAACAGTAGAAAATATATAGGCAGCAACTGTAGACAACTTTTTTGTAAAGAGGAGCAAAGAAATGGGGCCATAGCTGGAAGGGCAGGTGGGGTCAAGAGGGTTTGTTTGCAGCTAAGAGAGCTGACACCGTGTGGGCTGATGGGAATGATTCAGTGCAGAGGGGGAAACTGAAGAGGCAGCAGAGAGAGGGGACAACTGTGAGACCATGGCCTGGAGTGCTCGGGAGGGGTGGGTTGAAGTACACAGGGGCAGTCATGGTGGGAAAGTGCAGCTGCAGACGTGTGGGTGGGCACAGGACAGGTAGGTGGTCGATGGGGCAGTGGGGGCCTGTGGAAGCTCGCTTCTCATCACTGCATTTTTTCTGTAGAATAAGAAGCAAAGGGAGAGTGAAGAGGTGGAAGGAGGTGTGTTGAAATAGAGGAGAGGGGAGGTGTGAAGTAGTTATCTATAAAGAGGAAGGGCAAGCAGATAAGAGAAATGTAGTCCAATTGCTGGGCAGCTTTAGTGGCTTGAGGGTCAAGTTCATAAACTTGAAGTGGAGTTGTGTATTATTCTTCAGCCACTTTAAACTGTGTAGGTACAGGCACAGGGTAGGTGAAGGGCTGGATTTAACCAAGGTCACTTGTAGGAGGAAGCCAGAGGAGGCAGGGTGTATGCAAAGCATGTTTTTAATGATTAATAAAGAAATATAAACCAGATCAGGAATGAGGACTTGAGGGGTGAGGGAAAGTGAAAAGGAGGTGGGCACAAAGGATGGGAGACCACAGTGGGTTGGAAGGATTGTGAGGCACTGGAGGGAGAGCTGGAAAAGAGGAGGTGAAGGGTGAAGAGAGAAGCCTGCAACTGAAGTTCTGGAGAGACTGTAGTTATTGAGACAGGGGAGACCAGGGAGAGGGGCTGAGAGGAGAGCAAATCAGGGAACAGAGAGGCAGTGGTAGCAGAAGGAAGGGTCCCCTACATGGATATGGAAAGTCACCAAGAATGATGAGAACAGGGGGAGTGGCAGGGAGCCTGGAGCTAAAATCGTGGAGAAGTGAGATGTAGTGATCTGGGTCAGGAGATGATGCACAAGGGGGGATACGATCTACTCCGATGACAAGATTCATAGCTGGAGACTTTGGTGGAGGATGGAGAGAGCTTGGTCAGGAAGCAGCACCAAGGAGCAAGGAGATTTATCCACTTGGAAGGGCTACAAGAGAGTCGGGTTCCGGTTAGAGCAAGAGGGTGACAAGAATGTTCAACGAAGAGATTGAGGAAATAGATTTTTCGGAAGACAGTTCATGAGTTCCTAAGGCCCGAGGCATTGAGACAGGTTGGGGGATGGGATGGATATAGTTTCCTCCTCGGGTTTTTCTCATCTGTCTTCAGTGTGCTTATAGTCATGCATAAAAGTGTTTATCCTGACACAAGTGCGCCGGCCAGAGATGGAAACCATGGTCAGCATTCCTGGTAGTCATGGCCAGCTGTCTTGCCCCACAGAGAAAGCCCTCCGCCCTCTATCGCCCTCCAGAGCCAGGTGGCAGGAACTAAGTGCCCTGTTTTCCCGGCCGTGGCAGTCGCCTTGTCGTCCATTGGAGCTGGTGGGGTCACGGTCAAGTCACAGGGACCTTGCAGAAGTGGAGGGAGGCCAGACTGCCCTGTCCCGCCAACCCCTCTCCACCTGCAGATTCCAGAGGCCGGAGATGGGCGCCCGGCCCTCACAGCGGCGGCCGCTGCCCCCGGACCCGCCCCTAGCCTTGGACGCGCTGCCTCCGGAGCTGCTGGTGCAGGTGCTGAGCCACGTGCCGCCGCGCGCGTTGGTGACGCGTTGCTGCTCAGTGTGCCGCGCGTGGCGCGACGTGGTGGACAGGCCCACCGTGTGGCTGCTGCAGCTGGCCCGCGACCGCAGGGCCGAGGGCCGCGCGCTCTACGCGGTGGCCCAGCGCTGCCCGCCCAGCAGCGAGGAGGAGGAGGAGTTTCCGCTCTGCGCCCAGGCGCGCTACTGCCTGAGAGCGCCCCTCGGCCGCAACCTCATCTTCAACTCCTGCGAGAGCGTGAGTGCCAGGGGCGGGCCTGACCACGGGGGCGGGGACCGGGCGGGGACGCGGCGGGGCAGGGCGGGGCCTGGAGCTAGGGGGCGTGGTCTAGGAAGAGGTTCCTGAGGAACTGGATGGGCGAGGCCAAGGTGGGGCTGGGGAAGAAACGGATTAGATGGGAGGAGCCAGAGGCTGTGGACAGTGGAGGAAAACGATAATGGGTGGGTGAGACAGAGCAGGTGGAACCAGGTGCAGGACCGTGGCAAAGCGCTGGAACTGTAGACTCAATAGGCGTGGCCAAGGGGAGGAGCCAGGGAAGAGCTGAGAAGCCGATTAGGTGCTGATGAGGGCCTAGCTTGCTTAGAAATATGAGGCTTCATTGAATGGCTGTGGGAGGAGGAACTAACCAAGTGGGGGTGCCAAGGCAGGAGGAGTTAGGAGCTAGTAGGAGGGGGTGGGGCCATGGCCTGCGGCTGGTCCAAGGGAGAAGCCGAGTATATTGAGAGGCTGAAGGGAGAGAACTGGAGTGGATAAGCAAAGCTGAATGACGCGGTCGTGGGGTGGGACCAGGAAAGCCAGCTGTTGGGAGGCGGAGCCAGAGTGGAAGAAGGCGGGGGCGTGGAGCGCGCGTTGGCAAAGCTGGTAGGCGGGGCAAGTAGAGTGGTGGCGGGCTCTCTGGTTCGGGAGCTGGCAGGCGAATCCCTTGTCTTCAACCCTGCCGTATCCAACAGAGCGCTTCAGAGGTTGGGAGGTGGAGCACGGCGGGATTGGCTGGGCCGTGGAAAAGAACCTAACATTGGTGGCGGGGGCTCCTTCCCAGACCTGTTTCACGACTTCTTTCGTGTGAGTGGCCTTTGATCCCTAAGGCAAGGGCCTCAAGGAGGGAGGGGACCCAACCCCACCATCCTCATCCTCACCCACCTTCACCCTCCCCTCATTCATTTATTCAGTCAATCAACATATATTTGTTGAGGGCCTGCCAGGTGCCAGGCATTGTTTTATATGCCAAAATGTAAGGAAAATTCAGAAAGATCAGGAAACTGCCGTCTTTTCATTTGCATTTTAGATGTAAGATGGAAGAAGACTTTAAATACATGACCAATAAAACAACAAGAACACAACGTTTAGAATACTTACTCTCTGCCAGATGCTTTACATATAACTCTTTTAATCCTGACAACAACCCTGTGACATAGATACTATTGTTATCTCCACTTTATAATAGAAAACTGAGGCAGAGAGTAACTAACATCTGGTAAAATGGTGGAGCTGGGACTTGAACCCAAGTAATCTGGCTCCAGAGCTTCTGACTGTGATAGATGCTATGAAGACAGCAGAATAGTTTGATTGGTTGGTTGATTATATTTATCCTCATACTCCATACCCATTTTCTTTGACCTTGCCCCAATACTCAACCATTCTCACGGCATTATCCAGCTTTCTAGTAGTTGCCAGTGTATTAAGGGTGAAGTGATATCTCATTGCTGTTTTAATTTTAATTTGCGTATTTCAGTTTACTAATTATTAAGCCTCTCTGCATGTGCTTGTTAGCTTTTTGGATTCCTCTTTTCTTTTTTTTTTTTTTTTCAATTGCCTGTTTATATTTTCTATTAGGGCTGACATCTTATTCTTGTTGATATACAAGAATTCCTTGTATCTTCTAGATGTCCCTCCCTTGTTCACCCCGGACTTTGTGAAATCTCCTACGTTACCATCTGTATTAATTCTGTCTATGATATCCTTTATTTGGTGTTCTTTGTTGTTATTTTCATACGATCAAATTTATCTCTTTTTTGCTTTAGAAGTTGTTTTTGAAATTTTGTTTTAAAAAATCCTTTCCTATCCTTAGATCCTAACCGTAGTCTCTTATATGCTCTTCTAGTAAACTTGCAGATTTATCTTTCACATTTAGATCTTAATCCATCTTTGAAATGTGGTTGTTAGCTAAGGAACAATTCCCCTCATACACATTCCATACACTGAGCCAGTTTTCCCAACACCGTCTACAAAAGCATTCATCCTTTCCCCAAGAAGGGACTGTGCTGTCTATCATTTATGAAGTTCCCATGCATACCTAGGTATGTCCCTGAGCACTCTGTTCCATTCCACTGGTCAACTTATCAGTTTTTCCATCAGTACTATACTCTCTACATTATTGTGGCATATTCAAATGAGGGCTGAAAGGCTGTTTACAAAGGTGTAGGCAGGCCACATGGGATACTACATGACCCCCAGGCTAATAACAGTGGGGAGAAGGGTCATGGCCACCCCTAGGCCTGACAAGGGGAAGGGGAAGAAGCAGTTACTGAAACATAAGACAGAGAAAACTGTGAGGAGAGGCACTGTGGAGCTGTGCCCTTTTGTTGAGAGACACAGCATTCCCATTGTGATCCCATGAGAGGGAGCCAGGAAGATAAATACACTGATTTTATCTTTTCTCCCTTCTGTCTCTTGCTGGAGCTTCCCATTGGCTGACCCAACAGGAAGTAGAGGTAAGGGAGACCAGTCCATACAGGCAAAAAAAAAAAAAAAAAAAAAAACCCTCAGACCTTGGACCCCCCACAATTTAGAAGCCCCCACAAGTCACTGCTCAATGTGGGCCTCCGTTTGTACTCATGTCCCAGTAGCCACAAGTATTAGAGACCAGCCTGTATCCAGGTCAGCCTCTTAGAGGCCAGGGTAGGGTGGAGAATAGTAGAGGGGTGTAAGAGGCCGATGGGGACGCCCAGCCCGGCATGCAGCTTGTCTAGAGAGGAAGCCCTGAGGAGCAGGCTTTAGACAGAGTTGTTGGGAAGCCATCTGGGAGGATGTGATTTCCAGGCTGTGATTGTCTGCTCCATCCCCACCACCACCATCTCCCCTTCCCAGATGGTGCTTCAAGCGGCAGCTTGTGGACTTGGTAATGGAGGGGATGTGGCAGGAGCTGCTGGATAGCGCCCAGATTGAGATCTGTGGCTGACTGGTAAGTTAAAAATGGCAGCCTGCCCCCAGAACCAATGGTGGTGGCAGCAGTCCTGCAAAAGGGGCTCATTTTGTGCCAACGTCAATGCGTCAGGCTAACCACTTACGGTACCTTTTCACAGGCTGAGAGAGGAAAAGCGATGGTCTCATAGTTGCAGAGCCAGGGAGGAGTGGAGCCTTGGTGAACCCAGAGCCCCTACTCTGCACTCCTCCCCACCCTCTACCCAGCAGGCTCCAGGGTTCCTGGCATGGGGGGCGCTGACTGACTTGGCTTGGTCTGAAACAAGTGTTCCCCTCCTCACCCACTCCACCCCCATCACCTGCAACTCTGCGCTGACCCTAAGGGCTTGTGGACAACAAGGCCTCAGAAGGGTTTGGAGCACTGTACTCTGAACATTGAGACTCAGAAGGGGCAGAGTTGGGCTGGGTGCACTGGCTGGCTTCAGTGCCTCAGGGACTACGATGAGCCCCTTCCTCTCCAGGGCACCCAGGTTCCTTCACAAAGCACCCCGGCTCCTCCACCCTCAAGCTCTTGCTCCTCCACAGAAAATCCTCGGGCTCTGTCTCCTCCACAGAGCTGTGGCCACCCCAGAGCACCCAGATTCCTACTCCCTCAGGCTCCTCCCCAGAAACACGCAGGCTCCTCCCTCGGGCTCTGGCTCCACCTCCAAGAGCACCCAGGCTCCTCCCCCCAGAACCCCAAGCCGACATCTCTCCATATGGGGTGGGCACGCGTGGCCCTCATCAAAGTACAGGGAGCCCCACCTTCAGCCTCCCTCCCTCCATCCCAGAAACCGGTTGGGTAGGGGCGGCATTGAGGCTCACTGCCACCTGGCAGGTGGGGTGCCCGGGAGAACTGCGGCTGCATCTACCGGCTTCGGGTCCGCCTACTGGATGTGTATGAAAATGAAGTGGTCAAGTTCTCCGCCTCACCCAACCCAGTCCTTGAGTGGACTGAGAGGCTGCCGGCAGGTAGGTCCAGACAGCTTTCCAGACTACCCCTGACCCGCTTGCTCAAACCTCTCACCCCGCTCAGATTCCCTTCTCGTCTTGCATCACCGCTGGATATTTATGATAACAGCAAACAAACACTGAGCCCTTATTACATGTTCCAAGAGTTGGCCCTATTAATTCACTTCATCAGCACAACAGCCTAGTGGTCAACTTACATTGGTTGAGCACCTACTTGTGCTGGGCACTGCTCTAAGTGCTGGGAAGGCACAGGAGGTTACGTGACTGGCCCCAAGTGGAACTAGAGCATGCAGGGCCGGATTCAAGCCAATGCTGGCTCCTAAGCCTGTGCCGTCATAATCATCGCACCTCAGTTACCACAATAACCTTTCAGGTGGTCTTCTTGTTTCCACTCCTGATCTTCTCCTCCCAACCCCCACCCAACACCCAGACTCAGCAGACAGAAAGATCCCATTAAAAAGTTAATCAGATCACACAAGCGTCCCCTTCTTGTGAGTTACCACCGCATGGCTACATCTCAGAGTGAAAAGCAGTCCTGTGATACAGCCATAAAAAGGCATAAAGTACAGATCCCGGCTACAACATGGATGAAGCTTGGAGACAGTATGCTAAGTGACGAGCCAGGAGCAAAAGGCCACATATGTGACTGCAAGTATATGAAATGTACAGAATTAGTAAAACCATGAAGACAGAAAGCAGACAGATTAGTGGTTGCCAGGGGCTAGGGGGAGGGAGGAATTGGAAGTAGTGGCTAATGGGTACAAGGTTTTTCTCCTGGAATGATGGAAGTGTTCCAGAATTAGAGAGTGGTGATGGTTGCATAACATTGTGAATATACTAAAAACACCTGAATTGTACGGTTTAAAATTGTTCATTGTATGGTAGGTGAATTTTAGCTCAATAAAAAGTTGGAAGAGAAAAAAAAAAAGACAGAAACTGGGAGCATTTGAGATCTTACACACTAGCATATGTTGCCAAGTTTGGCTCAAATAAACTTATTTAAAAAATTTTTTTTAAAGCCAGAAGCCAAAGTCTTAAATGGGCTTGAAGGCCCCGCCCCATCTGCCAATTACCTCCCTGACCGCCTCCCATTTCTCCCCCCACCCTGCTCCAGGCACACTCCTACCCCAGGGTCTTTGCCCTGATTGGTCCCGTCTGGAACACTCTTCCTCCAGCTTCCCACGTGGCGCCCTCCCCTCCTTCATGTCTCTGCTCAAATGTCACCCAGTGCGGACTTTGCTTTTGCTCTTTACAACCCCACTCTCCTGCAGAATCCCCTCTGCCTGTTACCCCGATCTATCCTCAGCGCCTGTGTCCCCTACTAGTCATCTCCACCAGGGCAGGGGCTATGTGCTGCTTTCTACACTGCTGTATTCCCAGTGCCTAGAGCAGGGCCTGGCCCTGACTCGGTGTCTGGGAGCCTCTGTCCAGGAGGAGGAAGAGGAGCCCACAGGTCCTCACTGTCTGGCTCTCCTTCCACACTCAGGTCTCCCACGTCTTCACCAGCTTTGGCAAGGGCATCCGCTACGTGTCTTTTGAGCAGTACGGGAGAGACGCACGCGCCTGGGCGGGGCGCTCGGGCGCCCTTGTGACACACTCCAGCGTGAGGGTTAGGATCCGCCTGTCCTAGCCTGCCAGCCGCATCAGGCCTTCCAGGACCTACTGCCACCTGCTGGATATCATTGCCAATCAAGGGCAGCTTTACAGCTGGGAGCCAGAGGATGTCCAGGGACAGCGTAGGGTGGGGGGGCGGTGTTCCCTGCAGCCTGTTCCTGGCCAGCCCCCAGTGAACCCCACTTTCTGCTGCTTCAGTAGTGGCCCACATGCTGTTCCAGGAGCCAGGGGTCCAACCAGGCTGCTCACAGCTTCTCCAGTCAGAGGGGTTCAAGGAATAATTGAGACTTTACTTTGCCTGCAAATTGTTTTCTCTCACATGGATGTCAGCTGGCAGACTGAGTCAAAAAACTAAGGCCAAACCAAGACTTTTGACGGAGTACAGCTGCCAACAGACAACTTGAGACAGTGAGTCTTGTTAGCATGTTTCTGGGGTAAGCTGATTGCTGGCGAGGAGCAGAAGCCAGTTGGGGCAGCCTGTCCTTGAGGGGATCAAAGGGGCATCTAAGGAAACCCCTTGTTTTAGGGAGTCTGGGATTCAGCTGTAGGTTCCATGAGACTTCCACTGCCCATCTCCTGTCAGGTGAGACTGGCAGTTTCTTGCAGAATTCCTGAGGCGGAGTCCCTGCTGACCCCCAAGTGTCCTCCACTCCCACCTCGGGGGCAGCTCGCCTCCTGTAGGACAAAACCCTCCTTCTCTCTGAGCCCACCTGCACACAGACTCCAGGAGCAAGGCCTGATGGGAAGGAAAGCTCCCTTGTCCCAACTCCGGCTTCCCCCAGCTGGGCACAGCCACCAAACTAGCTCAATAAAGTTGGTGCTAAATGTGAGGTTGTGGGGGACCCTTGTCTGTACTCAGTGCACTCATCTGCCCCCCACCTTAATCCTAAAAGGCCTCATGGGATCTTCCCAATCATGAGAACTTTAGGACACGTGCTAAGTGCTGTGCTGGAAACCGAGGCAGCCTACAGGAAGCACTGAGCAGCTCCCATGCCAGCTCTCCAAACAGCTCAGGCAGGCACCGTTATTGAAGCCGTTTAGTCGGAGTATAGTGACCTGCCCAAGGTCACCTGGCCAGCAAGCAGGAGAGGCAGGACTTGCTCAGATATCGGGCTCCAGAATCCGAGGATATAAGCACCGTGGTGGCCAAGCATGTGGTCAGGCGAGGCCAGTATTACTCTCAGGACCATTTCCAAGGGAGGAAACAGGCCCAGGGACTAGAACCAATAAACCCAAAGCCACAGAGCTAAGGGCTAGAGGTAGGATTAGACGCCAGGTGTGTGCCAGGTGTGTGCCCAGTCTGAGAATAACAGAGAAGCTTCCACTTAGGGGGCAGTGAACCCCATTTAACCCTTTCAATGTCCCTTCATCACCAATTACAATTACTGCCATTTTTCAGGAGGAAGCTTGAGGGCGGGGCTTTCCTTTCCCAGCCGGCTGCCCCCAAGGGGAACCAGGTCTGTGATTCCAAAGCTTAAAACAGTTATGTAACCATCTGCATGTGCTTTGCATGTAGAGTGTCTAATTTAATCTTCACCAAACCCAACAAAAATGATGTGAGTGGAGGAGAAAACTGAGGCCCAGAGGGAACGTCAGCAGCCAAGACCACACAGACAGCGAATAATGGGCAAGGCGTACACATCACAACCACAGGGTCTGTGTGTTTATTACAGCCTCTTCCCATCAGATGGTGGTAGTGTACAGTCACAGCAGAAGAGGCCCTTTGCACCAACACTCTGTACATGGACACGAGAGTGTTTGCAGAGGGCACCTTTTTTCAATTTACACCCAGGACCCCCAGGGGCTATTGGTGGTTCTGATGGAAGAGGTGGTGACAGGATCTGAACCAGGTACAGCAACTTCCCGAGGATACTGCAGGAAGGCTCTTGTCCCACATGCACCCCAGCATGTGTGGCCCTGGCAGTCACTTCTTCTTCTGCACATGGCCACAGTCATATTTGCCACGCACAACCTTGAGCTTGACGCCTGGCAGGTCCTGGGTGCGGCCACCCTGCACAAGTACGACGTGGTGCTCCTGCAGGCTGTGGCCCTCTCCGGGGATAAAGCAGACGGCCTCGCGGCCTGTGCTGAGCCGCACGCGGCAGCACTTCCGGTTGGCCGAGTTGGGCTTCTTCGGTTTGCGGGTGAACGTGCGCAGAACCACACCCTTCAGCTGCGGCCGGCCCTCGGTGGGACCCGGACCGGGAGATGGCCACTTCGGAGGCCCCCGGCGGTGAATCTGGTTCAGAGTGGCCATGGGGCGGGTGGCCCAGGGCCGGGGGGCCAGGGCTAGGCCTGGAGAGACACACCCGAGAGGGTAAAGGGAGGGAGTTATTACCCCAATGAACGGATAAGTATTAGAGACTCAATTCTGGTGTTCCAGGCACCGTTCCAAGCTTTACAAGGATGCATTTGTTTATATCTAGGGGTGCTCACAGACAAAAGTAATAACATTTACTGAGCAACCACCACATGTCAGATTCTATTTTAAGGATTTTACATAAATTAACTCATTTTACCCTGCAAGGAAGGTATTAATTTTAATGCTGTTTAAACAATAAAAAAGCAAACAGGTTCACACTGTGTCACATACTGTTTCCTACATCATACTTACATTAGCTCACAGCTCCCCACACCAACTCTATGGGAGGTAATTCTCTTCCTCCTCCTGTCACAACCACTTCCAACCGCTGTGAGCAGATTTGTCAGCGGAACTTTCACATAAACCCTTTCTCCCTCCTCCACTGCACCCACTTCAGTCTGTCCACCCTCTTCTCTTGTGTCCTCCTCCCGGGTCTCCCCATTCCTACCGTCTGCTCCAACATGCAGCCAGAGGGACCCTGGGGGCACCTGGGTCCAATCACCTCCAATGATCAAGCCCTCCTGTGGTGCCATCTTACTTACATAAGAGCCAAAATGAGGCCCCACAGGATTTGCTCACAGGTAGGATGTAGGATGTAAAAAGATTCAAAGATAATTGGATTCTCTTCAACAAACATTCATTGAGCACCTACTGTGCCCTCGTCCCAGCAATGGAGACACAGTGGTGACTGAACCACACTCTCCTGAAGCTCCCAGTCCAGAGCTTTGAGGTCCATCCTATCATAAGCACAGATGTCCTTTCACACTAAAACTTCACACTTCCCTCCATATCCAGGGCAGATCCTTGCCCTACCGTGTCTTTCCATATGTCCTCATATCTCAAGTTAGAGAAGGATCCTCAAACAGGATGAGATATTTCTAGAAGAGACTACCATGAGATCTGCATGTCAAGCTACCCAGATTCCCCAGGCAGGGTACAGGCCTAACTTGCCCAAGCCTTGAGATCCTTGGTGAGTGGCAAACAGAAGATGCTCGATAAAGGTTTGCAGAGTGAATAAGTGAATGAAATACCTCACAAAGGACATGGCCCGTGAGAAGCATGTTACATTTATTAAATGACTGAGTTCATAAATAAAGCGTCACTCTCATTACCTGACACATACAAGACTCTTGAAAAATATCAGCTGAATGAATGACTTAAACGCCTTGCTTGGATGTCTCACCTACGGGAGGTATTCAGTAAGTACGGCATTCGCAGAAGAAATAAATAATTGACTCCAACTCCTGGCACTCGCCTGCTGTGCAGTAGCCCCAACTCAACGACTTCTCACAGCTTGCTACTGCAGCCGGAGCTCCACCAAAGCACAGCGCGTATGCCAACCCTGATTTAAAACCCTGATTCCCTCGGGGCTGCGGTCGAGACACCCAAGTCTCAGAGGAGACAACCTTCATCCAGCTTCGTTTCTGCGACCCAAGCCCCCCCCCTACTTACCAGAACTTAGGGACGTGTTGAGGCTACGGAGAAAGCCAGACCAGGACATCCCACCGCCTGCAGCGTCCCTGAGGGGATAAGAGACTCAGAAAAGAGACAAGAAAAGCGGCCGCAGTAGGGCGAGGGTCCAAATTCTCCATTTCTGCTCTCGGGGTCTTCTGGTTGAATCTAAGAAATTTCCTCTGAGTAAACTCTAGGGAACCCAACTGCCCCCTCCCGCATACTGGAGGAAAGTGAAAACTGAGCAGAGGGCTGGGAGGTTTGGAAGACCCCAGGACTCCTTCGACCTCACCGACCCCAGCAGGATCCGCAGACACGCTAAAACCAGCTTCAGCCACTGCCGGGGGTTAGCACGGCAGGGATTGGCTGGTTCTGCCTCCTGCAGACTCCGAAGGGGCGGAACACAGATGGCAATTGGGCAACCGAATCAATCTCGGTCAAGTTTTGTCACTTAAAATGTTTTAAGATACGGGAGGAGCTCAGCCTTTTAAGGTCTTGATTGGCTAGTCCCGAACAGGACGGTTGCTTTGCAATTGGTCTAAACGTGGAGTGGGCGGGACAAAAAGTGAGTGGCTTCTTGTCCCTCGTCCAAGATGGCTGCTTCCATAGCGCGGCGCTTATGGCCCTTGGTGGCCTGCCGGGGGCTCCTGCCCCGGGGAGGCTGCGTCTGCAACCAGAACCCAAGGAGCAGTTTCGCTACGGGGAAAGGAGACCGGAACCTCCTGTACGAGCATGCACGCGAGGGCTACAGCGCGCTCCCTCAGCTGGACATGGAGCCGCTGTGCGCATTTCCTGAAGAAGCCGCGCGTACCCTGGAGCTCCGTAAGGGGGAGCTGCGGCCGGAAGACCTTCCGGCGATCGTGAGTACGCTTGCGCGGGGCAGCCGTCCGCCGGAGCGCTTTGCCTATTGGCTGTTGGCTTTACGGACGAAGTGGGCTTACAAGATACTCTCCAGCAGGGGGCGGGCGCCTGGCCGGAATTTTAGTTCCTTCCCAAGTGCAGCAAGCGTGTTCTTGCTTCCGCGGAAGCGCTCAGTGCTACGGCCTGTTGTCTAGACACGTATTATGCGCCTGTTCCATAAAGCCTGCTGGGTACCGACTCTGCGCTAGGAACTTTGTGCAAATGTCTGTGACATCATGGCCAGGCTTATTCTGAGACCAAGTCCAAAGGAAAAGGGGAACCGGGATGTGATTTAGGCGGGTAGGGACGGGGGTGGAGGAGAAGGGGTTGGTTCTTGCCTTTGGAGAGTGAGCGGTGGAGTCCTGCACCTGCCGCACACGAAGCAGGCAGTTAAATAAGTTAATGAATGGTTCTATCAAACAGATATTTAGGGAGTACATACTATACCAGCTGTTGAGAATAAAGTGGTGAATAATTATGAAACACCTAGCACTTACATACTACTTTTTGAGGAACTAGAACCCGGGTCACTATACTTCTAGGCCCTGCTGGGGTGTTGAGGATGGTGGGGACCCCAAATCCTCCTCTCCCTCTCGTGGGCTCCCTTACTATCCTGTTATAAGCGCTTTATACGTATTAGCTTCACTTAAGTTTTGCAACAACCCTGTGAGATAGGTGCCAATATTGTCCCCATTTTATCAGAGGGGAAACTAAGACTCAGAGAAGTTAATTAACTTGCCCAAGATCCTGCAGCTGGTAAGTTCCAGAGTGGGAATTTGAACCTATGCTGTCTGGCCCCAGAATCCAGTCTTAACTATCAGTGCTGTGCTTACTCATGAGCAAGTTAATTTGAGTTCACAGTCTAGTGAAAGAGTGATATTTAACATACAATTAAAAACATAATCTCTGGTAAGTGCTGTGAAGACAGAACAGAGGACACAGTACTGGGAGGGCTTCTCATGAGGTGGAGGTGGTGTTAGGCAAACATCTGTGGAATTTGTAAGGTTAGCCAGGGGAACGGGAGAGGAGCATCCCAGTGGAGGGACCAGCACTTACTAAAGCCTAGAGGTAGGATGAAACGAAGGTAATTTAGAGTTTTACACCCTTTAGTAGCGTTTTTCAAACTTCATGGCCAAGGGTAAGAAGTGTATTTCACGTCCTGACACACGCCCTAGATTGAAACCAAAGTTTCATTAACAATTCTTGCTCTTACTCTGTGTAATATATTATGTTTTGTTACAGTTTAATTTTAAACATGCTGGCTTAGACACCCATTAGAGTGGCAGTTATCAAAAAAACAAAAACTATCAAGTGTTGGCAAGGATGTGGAGAACTTAAAACCCTCTGCATTGCTGGAGGGAATGTAAATAAATGTTTGGCTGCCTTGGGAAAATGGTCTGGCAGTTCCTCAAATTAAAGTCTCCATGCGACCTGGCAATTCTACTTCTGGGTATGTACCCAAAAGAACTGAAAGCAGGGACCTGGAACAGATTTCTGTGTGTGCATGTTCATGGCGCATTATTCACAACGTCCAAAAGGTGGAAACAACCAACAGATGGATGGATTAACAGAATGTAGTACACACACACACACACACACACACACACGAATATTACTCGGCCTTAAAAAGGAAGGAAATACTGACATGTACTACATCATGGATGAACCTCGAGGACATTATGCTAAGTGAAAAGAGCCAGTCACAAAAAAAAACAAAAACAAACAAACAAAAAAACAAAACTATAAGATTCCACTTACATGAGGTACTTAGAGTAGTCAAATTCATAGAAAGTAGAATGGTGGGTGCCAGGGCTGGGGGAGGGGAGAAGGGGCGTTAGTGTAATGGGTGCACAGTTTCAGTTTGGGAAGATAAAACCATTCTGCAGGTGGATACGGGTCATGATAGCACCACCATGTGAATGTACTTAGTGCCACTGAACTGTACACTTAAAAATGGCTAAAATGCTTAATTTATGTATTTTTACCACAATTTTTAAAGTGCTGGTTTAGAGATCCTTAATCAATTTTAAAGCCTGCTAATGGATCACATCCCAAAGCTTGAAAAACACTTCTTTAGGGCATACAGTGTGAAGAGGGATGTGGCATATAGCTTTGCAGGCAATAGTAAGGGATGTGACTTGTTCCTGGGGCACTGGGGGCCTATGGGTGCTTTCTGGCAGGAGAGGAGCTGCGTAAGAACTCTGACCAGACTGGAGGGGGCGAGCCTGAAGGCTGGGAGGCTCGGACAGGGATCCTTGTAGGAAATGATGGGGCACGATGGTGGGGAAGGCGAAGCACAGACCTGATGGATGTTTGTTCATGAGGCAGAAAGGACAGGACGTGGTGCCTGGACACAGGACTGGGGCGGTATCTGGGAGGAGGCCCAGGGCTCTGGGTTGAAGTTGGGGGTGGGGGTGGGTGGGGATGTCCCTAAGGAGGAGGAGCAGACCTGGAGGGAGATGCTTTTCCTAGAGTTGCTTTTGCACGCAGTGAGGGTGACGTGTCCAGGGTCCGTCCAGGGCAGCCGCCAAGTGAGTAGCAGCCCACCCTGTGGCCGCCCCCTCCCCCACCGCCCTGGGCAGTGAGACAGTGTCCATACCATTTCACCAAGGGAAACTGCACCCAGAGAGGACAGAGGGGTTTGCCCAGGGATCCGGGCTCACAGAGGGTGCTCAGAGGGCCTCCATGCCAGGAATGATGTCCAAGAAATATGCTGGGGTGCCGTCTCTCTCGCGGCTCCAGACCCCCGTGTTGCAGAGTGCAGGGCTCGCCGCCGTGACAGGCCCTCGGCTAGAGGCCATTTCGCTCTCACGTGGGAGCAGAGAGGCAAGTGCTTGTGGGGACCTCAGATCCGTGTCCTTCAAAGTCTACTCAGGTCATTTCATCTTCATGCTCTGCGTCCCCGAGGATGTTGTCCTGTTCAGCTCTCCTCTGGGTCCGATGTCCAGTCCAAGGGACTGAGAAAGAGAAACGTCAGGGGGCTTAGGACTGAGGGGAAGGAGCGGGGACTGGTAACCAGGGGACAGTGAGGGGTCTCTGCCTTGCCACCTGCCGGTCTAGATGGCTGGTGAGATGAGCCTCCAGCCAGAAGGAGGCAAAGGACAGTGTCTGTTTCATATCCTTTCCTGCTCTGTCCACCCCCAGATCACGACGTGGCAGGAGCTGAGGCAGCTGCGGGAGCAGATCCGGAGCCTAGAAGAAGAGAAGGGGGCCGTGGCCGAGGCTGTGCGGGCCCTGCTGGTGAGCACGCGGGTCCTCGTGGATTGGCTCTGGCGGCTGGTAGTGGGAACATGGAGGACGTGGACATGCACTACCTCACATCACAAGTGGCCCAGGGCCAGGTGTGCCTGAGGCTGAAGAATCCGCCTCTCCCCAGCATGCACAGCCCAGGTTCTGTCCCTCTCTCTCTCCACCTGTGACTTCACTGAGGTGATTTGACCTCAGTTTCCCCTCTCACGGTTCCAAGATGGCTGCTGTAGTACAGCGTCTCTGTGTGACTCTGCCAGAGGCAGAAAACGGGTTTCCCCGGCTTGAGTGCCTTTTCCGAGAGCAGGGAGACCTTTCCTGCAGCATCCAGCAGAGTCCCTCAAGTCTCATGGGCCCACGTTCCCAGAACTACAGGCTGCCCAGAAGGGAAACCGAGTCAGGGGTCTGTGGGAAAGGAGGAAGGAGGGCAAGTGAGGTGGGGTTAGCCAACAGCATCTGCCACAGGGGGCTGAAACATAATCATAAAAATAATAGAGACGTTCATATAGCAATCACTGTGTGCCAGGCACTGTTCTAGATGCTTCCCTTACTCTTAATCCTCATGACAACCCTGAGACAGGGACAGTACGAGGCCAGTTCTACAGCTGAGGACACTGAGTCGTCATGAGGCTAAAACATGCCCAACCCCCACAGCCAGGAAGCGGGGAGGCAGGATTCGCATCCAGGCATTCGGGCTGCTTTTCACCACTCTGCTCGGGGCCTCTCATGACACCGATTACATCTCCTAGGGACCCACCGTGTGCCAGGCCTGGCCACATGCATCACAGGGGCAGCCAACAAACACAACACAATCGATCTGTTACTGTTCAGTGAGTTGCTAATGCCTCTCCCTAAGGAAGCCATGCTCCAAAGGCCCCGTTATCACCCCATTTCATGGACGGGGATGCTGGGGCTCAGAGCGGGGAAGGCACACAGCTGGTCAGCGCCCAGCACTCAGGTCTGTCTGACTCCATCGGCTGCCCAGGGTGGAGGAGGCTCAGTGTGTCAAAGGCCCTCGGCTGCAGGCTTCCAAACACACACTCACAGGCTATCTGTCTGAGCCTGAGCTTTCTTAGCTACGAAACAAGGCCACGTTGATGCCGACCTTGTGGAGCGGGTGATGAAGAAATAGGACCGTGCAGGAGGCAGCACTCCATAAATGGGGCTGCCGGCGTGGTGTGATGTTCTCTTTCCCTCCTCCCAGCTTCACTGACAGGGAAACTGAGGCACAGTCAAAGAGGGACCCAGCCAGGCACTGGCACAGCAGGGAATTCAGATGCCCTGGACCTGTTTGACCTCTCACCCCATTTTCTACCTCTTCGTCAGCCTAATCACCCTGTCTCTCCCACCAGGTGAACCAGGACGGCAGTCAAGTGCAGCAGGTACTGCAGGGAGGGGATGTCTGTCCCCACAGGGGTGGGCCGTGGACACCGTATCAGTCACAGTGCCTCCATGGTGTGTGACAGCTCAGACAAGGTTAGAAAAAAAGAAAACCGGGCTCTTGATTCTGAAACTAAAAGTCTTCAGGTACAGCTGGATTCTGGCCCTGGCTCCGTATTTGGTTCTGCTTCTCTCTTAGTCCCAGACCGGCTTTCTCCTCTGGGGAATGGGGAGGCAGGGTCGGTGCAAGGAGACCATGCCCCTGAGAGCTCCAGCCATCATTAAGGGTCCGAGTCTCATGAGTTCAGCTTGTGTCATGTGCTTGTCTTTGGCCAATCGCGGTGGCCAAGGCTATGGAACGTTCCAGTAATCCAGGGCTGAGTCGTGTCCCCATGGACGTGCCATGTGGTGGTGAGGGGAGGTTCCCGAAAGGAAACTCAGGGTGTTGAGCCAAAAGAGGAGGCAACAAGTGGCTACCACAGAGGTTCTGCTGGGAAGGGTCCAGGTCACACTGGTTGAGGGACCCTCACCCTGTTGTGGGCTGACCCTGCTTGCCCCGCCCCCAGGACCCCCAGTATCAGACTCTGCGGGTGCGCGGCCGGGAGATCCGGAAGCGGCTCGTGCTCCTGTACCCCAGGGAGGCCAGGCTCGAGGAGCTTTTCTACCTGCGGGCGCTGAGGCTGCCCAACCAGACCCACCCAGATGTGGTGAGCACCATGCTGGGCAGTGGCGGGGGAGAGGGGCGGGCAGGGGCCACCCAGTGCCACCTCTCCATTGATACCTGCTGTCTCTGCAGCCTGTCGGGGATGAGAGCCAGGCCCGAGTGCTCCATGTGGTCGGAAACAAGCCAGGTGGGCCATCCTCGGGCCCAGGGACCCTAGGCGGGGACGGGGCTCCTGGGGTCCAGGACTGCGCTAGGCTAGTGAGACCCCAGGCGCTTCGGTGGTGGCTCCACCTTCCTGTGCTGGGCCCCCGCCGTCTCTGCAGGGCGGTTCTGTTTTCCCTCTCCCTGTCATCGGGCCTTCTCACCCCGTCCCCGCTGTGTGTGTGTCCCCGTGTGTGTCTGTCCGCCTGTCTCTCGCTTCGGCCACTTTGCTTTGGCCAGTCTCTCATGGGCTTTTCCTCCCCAGCCCTCTGCGTGTCTCCCTCTCCGAGTCTATCTTCCTCCCAGTATTTCCTTCTCTTTTCCCCTCTCTCTCCGTTTTCCACCTCTGCCTTCCCGTCTCTTTTACGTGTTCTCATCTCTGCCTCCATCGTATCCTCTTTCTGTTTTTCTCTCTGTCTCTTCTCCTGCTTCCTCTCTTTCTCTTTCTCCTTTTCTTCTTCCCACTGTCTCTAATCCTGTCTTTCTGCCCCTGCTCCCCGACTCTCTCTCCCCCTTATACTCCATTCTTTTTATCCACATCCAGCATTCTCCTTCCAACCCCGAGGCCACCTGGAAATCGCTGAGAAACTCGACATCATCCGGCAGAAGTGAGCCCCCTCCCAGCCCCTCCCGCCCAGCCCTCCCCACCTCAGCAGCTGGCTGCCGGCTCTGCCTCCCGGGGCTCAGCACGGGGCCCTGCACGGGGCCTGGAACTGCCAGCGCTCCTCCCTGCATGAATGTTTGATGCCCAGCACCCCCGCCTGGCAGCTGGGCCTCTGCTCTGGGGTGCAGCCCCGGCCCACACGCCCTCACCTGTCTTCCCATCTGTCTCCCAGGCGTCTGTCCCACGTGTCTGGCCACCGCTCCTATTACCTGCGCGGGGCCGGGGCCCTCCTGCAGCACGGCCTGGTCAACTTCACACTCAACAAGCTCATCCACCGGGTATGAGCCAGGATGGGAGGTCTGCCTGGAGGGAGTGGAAGGGAGGGGTGTGACCTCTGTTCCAGTCATTGTTCTCAGAGCTTTACGTGTATCACTGACACATTTAATTCTCATGGCAACGTTATGAGGTGGGTGCTAGCATTATCCCCACCTTAGGACAGTGAAATTGAGGCCCGTGAGGGGAGTAAGTAGCCCGAGGCCTCATGACTAGTGTGTAGGCTCGAAGCTTGAGCGTACACTTTTAACCACTGCTCCTCACCGCCTGCCTTTGGGGTGAAGGGAGTGTTGGGGAAACGTGGCATCTGTGGAAGCTGGAGAAGTTGCAGGGGCTGAATACACGGGTGTCGGCCGTGCCGAGGGACTTGGATGCTCCCTGGGGAGTAACGGGAGGGACCTGGTCAGATCTGTACTTTCGAACTACACTTGTGGCCGCCCTGGGTGGTATGATCTGGGTGAGGAAACCGTGAAACACCAGAAGAGGGCCCCAGTGAGAGGGACACCAGCCCTAAGCCCCACCGCTCGGACTTCCCTCAGTTTCCTCCGAAGTGGGACGGACGAGGCGCCGCCATTGGCTCACCCTGCGGTGTCTCCTCCAGGCCTGAGCCCGGGGTCTGGTGGTCCTGGCTGTCTCCTCACCCCTCTCCCTCCCCCTCACAGGGCTTCACCCCCATGACAGTGCCAGACCTTCTCCGAGGAGCTGTGTTTGTGAGTCAGGACCCTGTTCCCCATGCCCAGCTGTGGGTCAGGCCCTGTTCTGGGGGCCCCGGGCAGGGACACACGCCCACCTGCCCTGAGGAAGCCTCCCTGGGGCTGGCTTGAGGGGATCAGGCCATAACTGGGGGCCGGAGTGATTCCAGATGCTTCCAGGGAAGGAGGAGGGGTTGTGACTGCAAAAAGAGGGCACTCAGGTTACCTGTCCTCTGTCCTCTGTGCTTGGCCACCTCTCCAGGAAGGCTGTGGGATGACACCAAATGCTAACCCATCCCAGATTTACAACATCGACCCCTCTCGCTTTGAAGACCTCAACCTGGCCGGGACAGCAGAGGTGGGGCTTGCAGGTGAGCACCTGCCTAGGAGCCAGGGGCTGTCAGGACCCCTCGTGTTCTCAGAGCAGCAGGGATTGTAGGGCGGACAACCAGGAGCACCCGGGGGGAGGGCAGCTGCCTGTCCCCATGTACAGTTGGGCAGGTTGTTCAATGTACAATGAGGATCCAGCCACATCTCCTGACGTGAGGTCATGTCTGCCCAGGGGAGACCTTCTCTAATTCTCACAAAAGATTCCTTTGGATGGAGGGTGGCCCTGGCTGACTCGTCCTGTCCCCCTCTTCTCCCAGGCTACTTCATGGACCACTCCGTGGCCTTCAGGGACCTGCCAATCAGGTGATGCCCAGTTCCTTTAGAACTTGTCCCCATTTATGACATGCCTTCTCCCCTCCCTGACCGACCCCACCTCCCATGCTCCCCTAGGATGGTTTGTTCCAGCACCTGCTACCGGGCAGAAACAAACACGGGGAAGGACCCGTGGGGGCTGTATCGAGTGCACCACTTCACCAAGGTTGGTGTAGCTGGGACTTTGAGGGGGGTCACCCCAACAGCCCAGGGCTCCCTGGCTCCTATGCTCCCTGCCCTGTTCCAGGTGGAGATGTTCGGGGTGACAGGCCCTGGACTGGAGCAGAGCTCACAGCTGCTGGAGGAATTCCTGTCCCTTCAGATGGAGATCTTGACGGAGCTGGGCTTGCACTTCCGGTACAGAGGGGATGACAGTGCTCCCCACTTCCCTGCCTGCCCCCTTTTCCCTGTATTAAGATTGCATAGGCTGTCTACCTGTCAACCTCTGAAGCCCTGCACAGGACTGTGGAGTTGGAACTGCAGCCTGAGCGGCACAGGGCACTCCAGGGTCTAGACAGAGGCCCCTCCCCTCCTGTTGCTCCCGCTCCCTAGGGTGTCGCCTCATCCACATGGTCCAGATGACGTCTCACCACGCAGTGGGAAGGCGGGGAGGGCACACTCCTTCCCTTTAAGGGGTGACCTGGAGTTGCAAGCCTACTTCCTGTCTCATAGTCACATGTAGCTTTGAAAAGACGCTGAGAAATGCAGACTTTTTTCTGACCCATTACAAAAATCTGGGTTGCCATTATTATAGATGGTGGAATGGCCACGGTGAGCAGCCTGGAGATGCAGCCACACCGCCTTTCTCCTGTCCTGCCTCCTGTCCCCCATCAGCTTTTCCACCTCCTCCTCCTGTACCACTGTCTCCATCACCACCTCCTGCCTCACGGAGGTGTCCCTGGTGCCTGTCTCCTCCTTCTTCACTTCCATTACTCACTATTTTGGCTGCCTTCTCTTTCATCAGCCTCCATTTTTTTCCCTCCTCCTCTTCTCACTCGCTGACCTTGTCTTTCACCATGGCTACAGGGTCCTGGATATGCCCACCCAGGAACTGGGCCTTCCTGCCTACCGCAAGTTCGACATTGAGGCCTGGATGCCAGGCCGTGGCCGCTTTGGTGAGGTGAGCCCCTGCCCCATGGGATGCAGTGTAGGAAGAGGATGACGCTGCCCCCCACAGCTGACCCTCTCAGCCCACCCGCCTCCTCACAGGTCACCAGTGCTTCCAACTGCACGGACTTCCAGAGCCGCCGCCTCCACATCATGTTCCAGACGAGGCCGGGGAGCTGCAGTTCGCCCACACGGTGAATAGCTGCATGCCTGTGCCTCCACTCTCCTAGACCCTCACCGCCTCAGCCCCTCCCTGGGGCCTCTCTGAGCATGCATCTCTCCCAGGTGAATGCCACAGCCTGTGCTGTCCCCCGCCTCCTCATCGCCCTCCTGGAGAGCAATCAGCAAAAGGTGAGGGGGTCAAGGATCACACCCAGAGCAGAGGGTGGAGGGGCTGGTGCAGCGGCAGCATCCTGAGGCCTGCCTGCTCTGTCCCCAGGATGGCTCAGTCCTCGTGCCCCCTGCCCTCCAGCCCTACCTGGGCACTGACCGGATCACGGCCCCCACCCACGTGCCTCTCCAGTACATCGGCCCCAACCAGCCACAGAAGCCCAGGCTCCCAGGCCAGTCTGCCTTGAACTGAGGACTCATCTTCATTAGCCACCAGGGTCATCGTTGTTTCCTGGAGCTCAGGGGCCTTGGACTCCTGGGACCTGTTGTCCTGGGCCCGCCCTGACATCTGCATTCCTTACCTCAGCTCCATGCCTGGGCCTCTGGACTCCAGGACCCACCTCTCTTCCTTCCCTGTTTCCTCAGAATCAGTCGGTGGCCATGTGGTCATTGGGGGCCCAGCCTGCACCGGAAGCAGGACATCTGGGGGCTTGAAGGCTATAGGGATGGGGGAAGGAGAGAGGCCTCCATGCCTCCTTTCGTCTTCCCTCCCTCAGAGCTTAGCAGAAAGTTCCCAATAAATGGTTAGAACAAAGGCCTTTGTAGATCTGTGATGGAGGGAGATGGCCCTGGCTGACTTGGGGGATGGGGCAGGTGGGCTGGGCAATTGCTCAGAAGTTCTGAATCATCAAAGGGACCGTGGCAGGAAGTGTCCAGCAACCCCCAGAGCACATCTCAGCATGTGGGCGCCACAGCCCTGCGGTCATCCTCACTCCTCCCACATCCATCCGCATCCATTCAGTCAGCAGCCCCTGGCAGCCTCGCCGCGGGGCTTCCAGAAACCTGCCCTTGCTCTGTCTCCGGCTCCTCCCTGGTCCTCTGCACCATTATATCCCATTTGGAGAGTCACACAGCCTTTTTGCTGTCTTCCTGCTCCCTGTCCCCACACACAGCCAGAGGGACCCTGTGAACACCTGCGTCGAGGCATGGCCCCCTGCTCAGAGCCCTCCCGTGGCTCTATGTTTGGGAAAAGACAGAATTGTCACCGTACTCCACAAGGCCCCACGTGATCTGCCTCTTGTCCTCTGCACCCCTCTCTCTGGCCACCCCCAACCTGCTTTGTTGTTCCAACTCTGCAAACTCATTCCCAACCCAGGCCTTTGCACTCGCCCACTCCCTCCCTGGGCCCTCTCCCCCTAGAACTTATGTGGCTGCCTTTGTTTTGTCACTCAGGCCTTCGCCAAGTGTCAGCTCCTCAGAGACCACTCCTGACCACCGAGGCCAAAGTGAAACCCCCAGCACTCAGTATCTACGTGCGCAAGCATGTGACACACCAGTCACTTCTTTCTCACATGGTGTGTGTTTATTCCCATATTGTCTGTCTCCCCTTTTCAGATGTCCAAGCTTGCCGGGTCCTCACCCATGCAGACCCAGGGTTTAGAGGAGAGCTGGACTTATAGTAGGTGCTCAATACAAATTCCTGGCACGAAGGTGCTTGACGTATGCAGTTCCCACTGCCTAAATTTGTTCACACATTAATTTGCTTAATCCTCACCGTGGAGCCTCACCTGTGGAGTAGGTTGCACTGACCCTATTGCACAAATGAAGAAACAGGATCAGAGAGGTTAAGTGACTGTCCCAGGGCTGCAGGGCTGGCAGCAGTGGAGCTGGGGGTCAGGTGGAACCCGACCTCAACCTCTGAGGGAATCCGCTGTGCGACCCACTCCAGATGAGGAAACCGGGCGAGGGTAGGAATTGCCTGGGGTCAGTCAGTTTGGTCCGTTTATGTGGCTGCTGCTGGATTTAATCCAGTCCGCCCCCCAGTGAGGCCTTAAATTCATCAGGCGTGAGGCGAGTTTCTGTGGGGGCCACGCCCTCCCCCCATGCTGGTGCTCAGGTGGGGGAAGCAGGAGGGGAGGGTGGGGAGCGGTGCAGGGCAGGGCGTGTGTCCTCATGAATAATTGAGGGTCTCAGATCAGCAACCTGCAGCTGTTGCCCTGCCTTGGGCAGGGAGGAGCAGCGACGTCACTTTCTCCCTTGTGGGGCCACCGGAGCGAGTTATAAGGAGATGCTGCTGAGGACCCTGGTCCAGACACCACCATGCAGTGCCACGGGGCTGCCGCCATGCTGCTGCTGTTACCACTGTCCCCGCTGCTGTCCCCGCTGCTGGGGGCAGGTGAGTGCCAGGGGAGGGGGCACCTCAGCAGCCAGCCTGAGGAGCAGGGCCTCAGGTGACTGGGGGCTGGGATGGTGCACCCAGCAGGGGCGGTAGAGACTTCACAGGCAGAGCTTACAGGTGGGGACGGTGCACCTGAAAGGTGGGCTGGGGAGAGGACTGTGAGTACCAGGGTGCCCTTGGAGCTGGGATCGGTGCCGGGGACAGCGCCTGGGGCACCCGAGCCCAGCTTTCACCTCCTTCCACAGCCATCGCTGTTCCCTTGGCGCAGAGACCCTCCAAGGAGGAGGTGAGGAGTGTGAACCCCCTGCCCTGTGTCATCTCCCTGGGGCCATGGCCCTCCCTGTCCAGCCTCCTCCATGATCCTCGCCCCTCCCACCTTCCAACTGTGCTCCTTCCTCCCATCTGCCCTGCCCTTGACCTCACCTCTGACCTTTTGCCCCCAGCTGACCCGCTGCCTGGCAGAGGTGGTCACAGAAGTGCTGACGCTGGGCCAGGCCCAGCGAGGCCCCTGCATGGCTGTCCTCCACAAAGGTAAGGAGGGCCCGGGCCCCAGTTCCTCCAGGAGCCCTCGCCGCACCTGGGATTCTGTGCAGCACTGCCTGGAGAAAGGGTGTCTCCTTTCATCCCAGAGCCCCCTTCCCTGGGCTGGCGCGGCACTGCCAGTGTCCAGCCTGGCCCCCAGCCCAGCATTGGGGCTCCCTGCAGGTGCAGGACAGGGGCAGAGACTCCCAGGCACCTGGCCCTCCTCTCCCGGTTCCGGACAGTGCCCTCTTGGGAGGTCAGGTGGACCCCAGAACTCCTTGACATGTTTCCCAGCTGGCTGCACAGAGAACAACCTTTCTGTCTCCACCAGAGATGTGTGAGACAGAGCCCTACAGCTGTGCGTCCACCGAGAAAGGCCTGCTGTTTGGGGATTTCAAGAAGCGGGAGGCTGGGAAGATGAGGTCCAGCCAGGAGGTGAGGGACGAGGACGAGGAGGCGGCCGAGGAGAGGACCCATGAGTCTGAGGTGCGGGAACAGGCCATCCACGAACAGCTCCACAGCCGGCTCCGCCAGGAGGATGACCATGAGGAGGAGGAAAAGAAGAGGAGGCCCATGGAGACCTTCGAGGGCCTGTGGAAGCAGCGCCTAGAGGGTGGAAGGCGCCCACAGAAGCGGGTGGCAGAGCAGGCCAGGGACGAGGAGACAGCCCGGTTCGAGGCTGAGGAGAAGGGTGTGCAGGTGCTGGGCGGGGGCCGCAGCCTGTGGCAGGGGCCAGAGAGCGGGGGAAGAGAGGGGCACGAGGACTCGCTGCACCGCCACCACCCCGCCAGCCAGAAACGGAGCCCCTGCAGGAGAAGGAAGAGGCTTCGGAAAGGGAGGTGAGTGGGGAAAGCAGTGGGGAGGATAGACCAAGGGTCAGTGGAGTAACCATGAAACAGGTACCGGTGTTGGGCCGTAGACAGCAAGATCCACCAGGAATGGGTCACAGTGACCAGGACGGACACAGGGACTAGGCAGCAACATCCAAAGCCTCTCCCTAACCAGCAATGCTTCTGTTCTGAGATTGCCATAACCCAGATGGCCACACTGGCGCGATGGTGGCTGTAAGCCACCATTGCTAGTTCCTGACGAGCAAATTGGCCACAAGAAAAGTGACTGCTGAGCCTGGTTCACTGGGCCACAGATGGACACTATTGCTGGGTCACAGAAAGTAAGATGTATCCGTGATTGGTGACAGTAACCAGAATGACCATCACTTCACAAATGGGTCATGGCATCCAAGTTGGGCACCTCTGCTGGTCCTGTGTCTGCTGCTGTTGACCTTGGCAGTCACCACAGACCTCACAACTGGTCACGTGAGCCAACGTCACTCTTCCGGGGTTGTGGCGACCACTGTGGTCATCATCACAGCCTACAATGACCAGAATGACTACTCTGGCTGCCACTGTGTGAGCTGACACGGGTGACCACTGAGGTAGCCTGCCTTTTAAGGTGGGTGCTGATCACCCCGTTTCTGATCCCGCCAGGAGCAGGATGTGGAGCGGCTGGAGCACGTGAGGGAGGAGCTGAAGAAGGCCACGGAGATGCTGGGGGCGGAGCTCAGGCGGGAGCACTGACTCCGGGTCCCCTCCCTCCAGACACCCTGTGGCTCAGGACTGCTGACTCCCAAAGCCCCACCTCACCTCGCATCCTTCTCCGCTCCCCAACCACAGGAGTGGGGTGCACTCTGGAACCAGGCCTGAGGGCCGGTCTGTGCTGGGTAAAAGAGCTGGGCTCAGACCGACGCAGGAAATACTCCGCCCCCCAGACAACCCACCCCAACCCTTCCGAGTGAATAAAGCACAAAGAAAACCACTACGGCTCCTGCGTAGCTCTGGATTCTGGAGGGATGGGGCCCGGGGATAAACTGGAGGACTGGGAAGGCGACCATCAGTCTAGTCACTGGGTGTCAGAACTGGGATTTTATTAAATTGGAAATTCTATTAACAATTAAGTCAGACGGGGTCATCAGGGGGAGGATTTGAGGCTGGGGTAGGAGGTAGCCGGCGTGGGCTCCGGCCTGTGGACCACGATGTCGTCATATTCATCCTGGGGGCAGAGAGGGCCAGACAGAGGGGCTTAGGCGGCTGCCACCCTGCCTGCTCCCCAAGTCCTCCCACCCACCCTAAGAACTCAGTCTTGCCTTGAAGCCCGAGATCAACTTCCCTGCTCCTAGTTCTCCATCCACCATTTTCAAGGTGACCTGTTCTCCCATGGCTGCTGTTTGGGCTCTAGCCTGGTTGCTTCTCCAGTTCCTCAGCAGCCACAGCCCCTAGGGTGTCCCTCCTCCGCCCCTTCCCTCTGCCTTTACCCGACTTCCTCAACCCCCACCATTCGACATCACGCCTGCCCAAGGTAGTGTCTCTGCTGTAGGTGCTCCAAAGAAACCTCCTCCCCGCTGACTAAGGTTTCTGCCCACTGCTGCCAGTGTTCGAGTCACTGCTGCCCACAGCCTGAATTCATCTTCCCACAGCCTGAGCTCTCCAACTCTCGCTCCACAAAATCGCTCCGCACACTGCTGCCCTCTCACTGCTGCCTGTTTACCCGTCACCATGACTGAGGGCTCTCCCTCTGCCTGAGTTCTCCCTCTCCTGCCGCCTGCATTTCTCCAGCACGCAGCCTGAGCAACCCCCACCGCCCCTGTCCAGGTCACTTCCACCGCTTGCTCTCCCACCTGAGTTCTGTGATCACAGCAGCCCAAGGTCAGGCTCAACAGGCTCAACGCACTGCCTAATTTCTCTTCTCCCCCTTCCCACCTGCCCATCTACCCCGACCCCCCAGCTGGACTGCCCAGTCCGTCCTCCTGACTCACAGCCTTCGTCCCGCTGTCGCTGTCACTACTGCTGCTGCAGGGGCCAGGCTTGTCGTCCTCGTCCTCGGGCTCAGGGGCTCCGTGTGCACGGAGGAGGCGGGCGAGAATAGGGTTGGGCCGGAGCGTGGCACTGCCCAGCGGGGTGCGGCCACCGTACATGCGGGCAGCGGGGTCGGCACCTGCCTTCAGAAGAACCTCCAGCACATCGGGCGCTTGGGCCTCCACTGCCAAGTGCAGGGGGCTCCGGCCGCACGTGGGCTCCTGGGGGTGCAGTCAAGCGGTCAGAGGAGACCCGGCCCACTCTGGCGACAACCCCGCCCAGCCATGCCGTCTCCCTAGGGCAGCTCACAGGTTTGTTGAGGTCAGCTCCAGCCTTCCGCAGTAGTCGGACCATCTCCGCGTCTTTGTGGATGACAGCTACATGGAGTGGGGTGTGGCCTGGGGAACAGGGACTAGTGTCAGACGATGGGGGGGGGGCAGGGTAAGGGCCTTGGGTCCCCAATGCCATGATCCTGGGGAAGGGCTTTGTGGCCTGAGGATGACTGACTTTGAGGTTTGTCTCCTGAATTCCTGGGCATATCAAAGGGGCACCTGCATCACAAATGCCTAAGTCTCAGGTGAACTGGAACTTGCTGGCGGTGCCGAAGGCTAGGCTGCGGGATGTCCAAGGCCTACAGCCGGAGAGCCTGGGGCTGAGGACAGGAGGCCTGGGTCTTGGGGCAAGGAAACCATAGTCTCCAGTCATACTTCACAAAGAACCTGGACCCCAAATTCCTGGGTTCTGAGTAGCCGAAGGGCCTGTGACCTTGGAGGTGGGATAAACCCTAAACGCTGGGTCCTGGATGACCTTAGTCCCTCTTTGGAGGGGCCTGGTACCAGGTACTCAGACTTAGAGGTGGGGGAGCTAAGATTCGATGCCAGGCCCTGGGTGGACAGGGTCTTTCCTTCCCATGAGGCCTAGCTGAGGAGGGTTGTCCTTGAACCCTGATGTCAGTCTCTGGGAACCTGGGCTGCCAGAGTCTCACAGAGGGTCTGGTCCTTGAGTTCCCTCATCCTGAGTGGGCTGAGACCCATGGTTGGGGGAGGGGTACATCCAAGGTGCATTGTGCCTTCCGGTGGGGAGAGTCCAATAACTGGATCTAACCTAGTAGTTCTAGACCTGTGGGTTCCAAGTGGTCTGGGGCCTCTAAGTGGGGGTCCTAGGTCCCACAGAGCCAACTCTCAATAGTCTGGGGCCTGAGTGGAAGTCTTTGGTCCCAATGTCTGGGCCCCTGAGGCCTCGGTATTATTCCCCATGGGGCTGGGTGTTGAGTCGGAAGAGCTGAGCCCAGAGCCAGGTGCTCTCACCCTGCCAAGGAGCCAGGCCAGTCTCCATGCCTGCAGACCCTCACCCTCATAGTTTTCAGCCTCCAGCTGCAGCTTCCAGTCCTCCTCGTTCTCATCCTCTTCCTTCCCCAGGTCGGATTCGGGGTACAAGGCAACAGGGGTGTGGTCGGTGTCAGGAGTGTGGTCAGGGCCCTGGCGAGGTAGGTATTGGGGGCTCCCCGGGGGCGCTGGGGGCGGGACTGCAGCAGCACACGAGCACAGGTGTGTGCCCCCATGCGGCAGGCCAGGTGCAGCGCCGTGTGGCCCCCACGCTCTGCCACGTGCAACCCAGCACCTGCCGCATACAACTTCTCCACTGTGGATGCCTCCCCCAGGATGGCTGCCAGGTGCAGGGCTGTCTGCAGGAGCAGAGGGCAGGTTAGGGGCTATACTGAGAACCCTGGCCCCCAAGCCCTACACCCTCCCCCACCTGCTCACCTGGCCGAGGTCATTCTGCAGGTCCAGATACTCTGTTCCAGCTGCAAAGCCTAGGAGGAAATCCAGGAAGGGCTCATGCTGATGAATCACAGCTAAGTGCAGTGCCCTGAGGATAAGGACAGGGGTCAGAAGGCAGAGTCAAGTACTCTGGCATTCATTCACTCAACAAACATGGAGTATCTGCTGTGTGCTAGGAAGCATTGACCACAGTTCTGGAACTAGTTGTCAGGAATCTGACAGGGTCAGGTCAGAGTTAATTCAGCAACTTTGTTTAATCAGTGTTCTTAAGTAGGACTTCTATTTCCTCTCAAGATGAAGTAGCATGGACCAGGTTTCCCTCCCATCTGAATTAACCAACAAATCAGACAAAACAGAGTGTATGAAACAACAGTTTCTAAGATACTGGACGTCATGCAATGACGACAGTGAGAGACAGGAAACAAATGAGGTGAGCCCTTCAACTGACTGGCCCAGCTTACTGTCTTGAGAGTTTCCAAGCCACAGTGCAGAGAGGGGGAACCCAGGCAGGCTTGGCAGATTGCCAGAGGCGAGGAGGCGGAGCTGAGTATAGGGGTAGCCGGGCGTAGGACAGAGGACCTGAGAGGAGAGCTGCAAGGGGAGAGACCCTGGAGATCCACAGAGGGGCCTCGCAAGTATTTAGGAGACTACAGATCAGGGCATGGGTGTGACGAAACTGCTCCAGTCTGGGGTGAAAAAAAAAAAAAAAACCCAACATCCGAAAGGATTAGAGAAATGTGTCCATCACTCACACAGGGCCAGGAATAGTGCGTGCTCCCACTAGCCAGACTAGGAAAAACCCATAATTCACAGGACATCATGTAGAATACTCTGGAAGGTCGTACCTCAGTAGTGGGGAATAATGAGCCCTACATGGGACACTGCTCAGGACCCAACTAACAAATCATAAAAACAAAACCCAAAAAGATCAAAGTACTAACAAGTAATTTAATTGCATCCCAGAACCATACTCAAGAATATTTATAGGAACGTAACACTTGGCAGCCTAACAAAGTAAAATCCACAATGTCTGGCATCTAATAAAAGATTACCAGGCATGCAAAGAAGGAGAAAAACATTATGGTAATGAGAATAATCAAGCAACTGAATTAATCCAGAAATGACCCATACATTAGAATTAGCAAATAAGAATAACTGTATCTCATACATTCCAAATATTAAGTAGAGATGTGGATGATAAAAGAAAAAGACTCAGTTGAACTCAGAAATAAAAACCACAGCGTTTGAAATGAAAAACACGCCAGACAGGATGAACAACAGTTTAACATCACAGAAGAAAAGGTTAATGAATTTGAAGACTTAATGACAGAAACTCTCTAGAATGAAACCCGAAGAGAATATTTAAAAATGAAAAGAGCATCAGCGAGCTTGGGACAATGTCCCCAAAGGAAGAGGGGCACAGAAAAAAATCTGAAGAAATAATGCTGAAAACTCTACACCTATAGATCTAAGAGGCTGAATGACTGCCAAGAACAAGAACTATGAAGAAAAGTACACTAAGGCCCATCACAAAAGAATCTGATCAAAACCAATGATAAAGACCAAAATCTTAAAAGCAGCCAGAGAAAAAGATGCCGTAAGTACGGAGGAGTAGAAATAAGGATGACAGATTCTGCCCACAGAATATGCAAAACAAACAAACAAACCACACACACAATGGCGCAACATCTTAAACTACTCAAAGACAACGACTGTCAAACCAGGATTCCTCAACCCAACAAAAGCAGCTGTCAAAAATGAAGACATAAAACAGACAGAAGCCAAAGGAACACCCCACCGGCAGACCCGCACCACAAGGAACCTTGAAGGAAACCTGCGAACAAAAGGAAAACGATATCAAATTGAATTATGGATCTATACAAAGGGCCAGAGAAAGCTGAAAAAGTAACACTGTGGGTAGACATGATTTTTTTCTTATCATGTAAGTCTCTTTAGAAGATAATTTTAAAAATAATTGACCGTTTAATCAAAAATAATAACAATGTTGTGGAGTTTATAGCATGTGTAAGAAGCTTTAGCTGGGAGGGGACATATAGAAATAAACAATTCTAAGGTTCTTTTACTCCATGAGAATGTGAATAATATCACTTGAAGGTTAAAGCTTACACTATAAACTCTAAAGCAGGAGTCAGCAAACACCTTCTGTCTAGGGCCAGATAAATATTTTAGGCTTTGGGATCACATGGTCTCTCTTCCCCTGCTCAACTCTGCCGAGATGTGGAAGCAGCCGCCGGCAATATGGAAACAAATACAGGCCTGTATTCCACAGAACTTTATTTATGGAGTCTGAAATTGGAATTTCACATAATTTTCACTGACCACAAAAGTCTTCTTCCCCTCCCCCCCCCAAACCATTTAAAAATGTGGAAAACGTTCTTAGCTCACAGCTGCACAAAAGCAGGTGGCTGGCTGGGTTCTGCCTGAAGGCCAGAGTTTGCCTTGCCTGTCTTTCAGAGCAACCACTGAAGTAACACAACAAAATGTTAAAGCAATTAAGCCAACAAAAGAAATGGGACAAAATGTACTGTTCTAGAAGAAGGCAGAAAAAGAGAAGGGAAACAAAGAAGAGATGAGATAAGTAAAAAACTAATAACAAGATGATAAACCCAAACATAACCATGTCAATAATTAAATGCAAATTGTCTAAACACTCTAATTAAAATGCAGAAATTGTCAGGTTGGCTAAAAAAGCAAAAGCCAACTATGTGCCTGTAAGAAAACTCTTGAAATATAAATATTAAAAAAGGTTCAAACTAAAGGGTGGAATAAGCTATATCCTGCTACCACCAGTCAGTCAAAAGAAAGCAGGAGGGAGTATTTTAACATTAAAGTAGATTTCAGAGCAAGGAATACTACCAGGGATAAGAGAGCTCATTTCATAATGACAGAGAGGTCAATGACGCAAGAGGACATGAAGGAAAACCTGATAGAACTACAAGGAGAAATAAACAAATCCACAATCATTATTGGAGATTTCAATGCCCCTCTCTCAATAATTGATAGAACAAGTAGACACAAATCATGAGCAAAGATATAGTGGACCAAAACAACACTATAAGCCAACACAACCTCTAATTGACTACACCAAACAGCAGAATCCATATTCTTTTCAAGTGCATACAAAATATTCTGGATCATGAAACAAGTCTAAAAAATGTAAAAGGATTCAACTCTTACAAAGTAGTTCTCAGTCTACAATGGAATTAAATTAAAAAGCAACAAAAAGAAAGTTTCCAAATATCTGGAAACTAAATAACAAACTTCTAAATAATCCACCAGCCAAAGAAGAAATCAAAAGAGATATTATAAAGTATCTTAAACTGAATGAAAATAACACATCAAAATTTGTGAGATACTGCTAAAGCAGTACTTGGTGAAATTTATAGCACACAACCTTTTAGAGAAGAAAAGTCACAAATCAATGACCTACCTCAACTTCCACCTTAAGAAACTAGAAAAAGAATTAAACCCAAAGTAAGCTGAAACAAGAAAATAATGGAAGTCAGAACAGAGATCAAAAGAATAGAAAGTGGTTGGTTCGGGGGCGGGGTGGGGGAGAATTAATGAAGTAAAGTGTGTTCTTTGAGATCAATGTTTATTGAGTGCCATCTATGGGTCAGGCGCTGTTGAGTCACAGGGGATACAGCAGAAAACACAACACACAAAAAACCCCGGGTACAATCCCTCACTTAGGGCTTTCCAAAGTTGTTCTCTGTCCCTGACTGCTCTCCCCCATCTTCTTGTCTCATTTTTCTGCTTGCTTTTTCTCCAAAGAACTTACTACCTTATAGCACACCATTTTTTTCTTTATATATATATTTTTTCATTTTTCTGTCTTTGTTTCTTCCTGTCTTTCTTTTCTCTTTTCTTTCTTTGTGTCTTTCTCTTTTTCTTTTGTTCGTTCTTTATTTCTCTCTTCCTCTTTTCTACCTTCTCTCTCTCTTTTTTCCTTCCTTTCTTTTTTCCCCTCCTTTTTTCTGTCTTTGTCAGCCTTTCTTTCTATATGCTCCCTCCCCCAAATGTACACTCCACAAGCCATAGATTTCTGTTTTCTTCACTACCTCATCACCAGCATCTAAAAAGACCAGTAACGATGGTAGTGTTCGATAAGTATTTAACAGATGAATCCCTGCTATCACAGAGTTTACATTTTCTCTTTGAATGTAAGATGTGAAGATCAGTGTCCAGAAGGTAGGATCTTAGAGTCAAAGACCAATTATCATTTCAGAAATCGAGGTCTAACTCTCATAAATAAGGAGCTAAAGATCAAAGACCATATTTGCGGAGGTTAGAGGTCAGGAGGAAAGGGCCTGAGCTACAATTCTAATAAAGGTCTCAGGACTGGGATCAGGAACATCAAATCGAGTTTGGGGATCAATGGATAGGGATGTGGAACTCTGAGAATCAGAGTTCAAGAAAGGAGGTCAGAAATTATTGGGTTAGGAAAAAAAGTTGGATAGTACATTGGTTTTATTAAAGGTTAAGACTTGCGCATTAGAGGTCAAGAAGTCAAACATTGAAGGCAGATTTAGGAGAGGTTGGGAATTCGGATCAGAGAATAATAGAGAATCAAATGTCGTATCCTAGGGCCCGGTTTGGCCGCCCAAGGTTCACTCACGTGTCCCCATCCTCAGTGACGTAGCCGAAGACGAGGGGCGCCCACGACAACCCCGGGCCCAGCTCCGCTCCTAATCCCGGTCCTCCGGGGGCCGCTGCATCCGGACCCAGAGACCCCAGGCCGCTGTCGCACCACTCATCGGCATCCGCAGCTTTCCCCAAGCACGCAACCCCAGCCATAGTCCCCTAAACTCAGGGCCCCCGCGGCCGCCCGCCTGTCGCTGGGCTCTGCCTTGAACTCTGGCGCTTCCGCCCTGCGGGGAATTCCCCAATACGCCCCCTGACTCATCCAATCAGAGTGAGATAAATCGCTCACTCCCCGCCCTATCACACCATGACCAATCATAATATTCAAATGGGCTTCAGCTCTCTACCCTTCTCACATTTTCCGGTCGCCCTTTACCAACATGGCTGCCAGCGGTAGGCATTTTGGGATTCGTAGTCCAGCCCTCGCCTGCTTTCCTTCTCTAAAAGGGGCCCGCGCGGGGTTGTGCGAAAGCGTGTGTGCGGCCGCAAAGACTGCTGGGAGTTGTAGTTCTCTGCCTATCCCTGCCCCTCCTGTTTCCGGTGCCGTCACGGGACAGAGCCGTCGGTGACAGCCCCGTCGGTGACAGCCCTGAGGGCCCCCGCCCCGCGCCCATGGCTGAGCCGGACCGTGAGTCAGGGCCTCGGTGGGAGGGTCGGGCCGCGCCGGGGCCTGGCTGAGGGTTGCAGGCCCCGGGGCCCGAGGGCGGGTGTGGTGGGTCCGGACATAGGGGCTGCATGGGGAGGAGTGGGTTCGGGAGGGGGGGACCGTTGCTAAGTGCCTGTATGGCTAGGTTTGTGGGTTTCTGGGTCGCGAGGTTTTAAGGGTTCGTTTGCCGTGTCTTCCGAATTACTAATGATCACGTGTTTCTCGCACCTGGGTTGCCAAGGACCCCTGTTGCTAAGGACTTAGTTTGCCGTGGTCCCAGTTGCTAAGGGTACCTGGTTGTTAGGGGGAACTGTAGGATGCTAGGGGACCCGGTGTCCCTGCTTATCTCGTCCTCTAGTTTCTGTGTCTCTCCTAAACATAAGATGCCCACCGCATCTCCTCTCCAACACCTCCTTCTGTCCGAGTATCTCTTTTCTCTGCCTTACAAACTTACCTCTGTTTGTAAACCTTACCCTCTGGTACACACTCACACAGTCCTTCCTAACTCCTCCTAAGGCTTCTTCAATGCCCTGTATCCTTTCTCTTTCTCCTAAACCTTCCCTTCCCAGCCCCTTTGTCCCTCACGAGCACCTCTCTTCCCACACTCTCCAGTCTGCTCTTCCCTATCCCTTCCCTCTCTTTACTCTATTTTTGCCACCACCCCTACCCCATTATAACTAGGTTGGTGGGTCTTCTTGCCCCCCACCCCCTGCTTTGAAGCCCTTCATAACCCCCTAACCATTCCCCCCACTGTAACCACATCTGCTCCCCCTCCTCCCCCAGCCTCTGACCCTCTGGAGACCCAGGCAGGGAAGGTGCAGGAGGCTCAGGTGAGATGGGGGAAGGGTGGAGGGAAGGAGAGAGTGGACTGGTTCCCACATCCCACTCCCCAGGGGGGAGGGGACAGAGGGAAGAGTTAACCCAGGGCCCTCGGCTCACTGCCCCAGTCCTTCATCCCACCTCCCAGTTCAGCCTCCTGGGGAATGGTGGATTCTGGGACTGTCAGAGAAGGGTGTGCAGCTTTGACCCTAGGCCTGCCCTCCCAAACTTTCCTCTCTCATTGCCCCCACCCCCACCCCACAATCCCCTCTGAACTCCTTTATGCTGGTCCTGGAAGAGACAGGTATACGATTTGGCCCTTGAACTTACGGATCTCATAGACAGGTGACTAGAAAATAACCCTACAGGGTGACTATGAAAGTAGCCCAGGGCACTGTGAGAGCCCAACGATTTTAGCAGAACCTCTCCTGGAGGAATCCAGACTGGTCTAAGAGTCAGACTGAGGTACAGACAAATCGTAGTATGTGCTGAGTAACTCAGAATTTCCGTAGGCAAGGTGAGAAATGGTGTCCCATGCAGAGGGTACAGCTAGTGCGAAGACCTGGGAGCATGGAAGAGCATGATGTGCTCAGTAGGCCGGGGGTGGTCAGCTGATCACATGCATGGTTAGCATTTATTGAGTACTTACTTCAGCTGGCTGCTCTGCTTAGTGCTTTGTGGGCCTCATCTCATTTCATCTTCCTAGCATCCCTGCCGGGGTCAAGGCCTACTGTGGTCATTTTACAGATGAGGAATTTGAGGCAGAGTTGTTAAGCATCCTGTCCTCTGTCCCTAGGCTAGAAGAACAGGGAAAGGGTTTGCAACCCATAGCACCTGGCACGCTGCCTTCCAGATATTTCGAGGAGAGGTAGACAGGCTGCCTTCCAGAGTCCTGAAGGTCCCAGCAGCACTTCCAGCTTCCACTTAGGCCAAGTTGCTCCCACGGCTAGGCAGGGCCCTCAAGTCCTTCCACAGAGCTTCACTGTCTGTGGCCTGAAAGAATGCCGCCCCCCCTCCAACCCCAATACACAGCTACGAGAGCACTGTTCCTATGCAGGCAATGCAGAAGCCGTGATTACAGCACCTCACAGGTGCAGGGCAGAGGGTACGAGAGCTTTCTCTCAGACCAGGCTTCCCCTCGCCCGTCTCACAAAGTAGGACCACTGTCAGAGAAAAAGGGTTAATAAAAAAGGATCCTTGGTTCCAGGGAGATTTGAGGATGTAAATTGCAGCATTGTCTGTAATGGGGCAAAACTGGACACAACCCAAGTGGCTGTCAATAGATAAGTTGAATGAACTATGAGGCCTCCTTACAACATAACACTGTGCAGCCTCTTACACGGACGAGGTGGGTCCATAATATCTTGTTCTATGGAAGATGCGAGATGCAACATTGTACTATGGCATGAGCCATTTCTAGAAAAATAATGGATTTTATATGCAGAGAAAAAAATCTAGATTAATTACCATTGCAGTGTTAATAATAGTGGTTATCTTGACAGGGCTGAGGGGAGGGATTACGAAGCAGGTGCCCCAAGTTATATGTTGTCTAACAGACTTTTTGCAAAGCTTAGGCAATCTAAAAGCAATAGAAATTTTTAAGTATGCTTGGAAGGGAGGTTCCTATTCAAAAAGCCTTGGAACAAAATAGTGACTGATGAGGAAGAGGGATTGTTGGAGGGGTTGAAAGCAGGATAGTGAGTTGGTCAGAACTGCGCTTTTACGAGATCTGTTGCAGGGCCCAGCCCCGGCCTAGCACACAGCAGCTATTCATTCGTCAATGGTGAATAGTTCTGGAGCTCCTTCCAGGTGCCAGACCCTATTCTGGGTGCTGGACATCCAGTGGTGAACACGGAAAACCCCTGCCCTGGTGGAGCTGACCTCATGTGGACCCTGTAGATGTCCGTGATTGATGATTAGACTAGAGACGCCAAAGGGAAGGACCTGTGAAGTGGAGGGGTGTGGGCTGGCCCGACAGGCCACCACGGGGGGAGTGGAGTAGTTGGGAGGTGGAAGTTGAGGCTGATAGCCCCTGGGGAAGAGGACAGGCTGGACCAGGTGGAGCCCTGGGGAGGGGACAAATCATGGTAGGAGGACAGGGGAGGAAGGTGGGAAGCGTCTGGAGATGGAAGCCACACTGAGATGGGATGGGAGCAGGATGGGGGAGATGCTGAGGCCAGTTTGGGACACAATGAGAGTGAGGGGCCTGGGGTCCCTTAGGGGAGAGCATCCAGGAGGTCATGGGAACCCTGGGTCTGGGGCCAGAGTGGGACATCATCAGTGACTGGGCCAAGGCCATTGTGTGGATGAGACAGCTAGCCCAGGAAAGGTGAGGAGGGAAAGCAGGGAGGGCTCTGGACAGAGTCCCCAGACCTGCAGTTTGGGAGCCTGGCCAAGGGAGGAGTTGAGGTGGGAAGGCAGTATCTGAGGGTTCCAGCTACCAGGTGAGGACCTGAGTGTCTTCACTGGCGTTGTTTCATCATTACGCAGTGACTTTGGTGAGGAGGGCTGCGGGGGTGCCAGGAAGGGGTGGCAGGTCCATGCTACAGGGGACAAGAAGAGATACAAGTGGAGGATGTGGACATGGCATGTGAAACAGCAGTAGCCAGCACTCCCTGAGCACTTCCTCCACTAGGTGCTGTTCTGAGCACCTCGCATAGTTTAACTCATTTCATCTCTCGGTAGCCCCCTGAGGGGTTCCCTCTGAGCTTGTCTCCAGGAGGAGGAGCACCCAGGCTCAGAAAAGCAGAGTCACTCACACTGAGATTATGCTTTTTGGGAGGAGCAGGCCAGGTCCCTAATGTAAGCAAGCTGTCCAGAGCCCACCCACGGCCCCCAGAGCTGTCTCTCTGCTGCCCTTCACTTCCTCTGGCCCACCTCCCATCTAGAGCCTTTTTCCCAAACTGGGGTGTGACACAACCTCCCCTTACCCCCACTCCCTAACCCTTTCTTGGGCCTGGCCACCCCACCCTCACCTTCAGGACTCAGATTCAGACACTGAGGGAGGCGCAGCTGGCGGAGAAGCAGAGAGTAAGTATCTTCCTCAGGAGCCTGATCCTGGTGGCGTTGAGCGGGGAGGGAGGTTTAGGGCAGGGTTCTGGGCTATACCCCTCACCTCCAGGGTAACATTCAAGACAGGGAATAATGGGTTCAGTGCTAGTGCCTAGAGGCTCCTGGCTGCCCAGGCACGGAGCCTCGCCTCGTGGGAAGGCAGGGAGTCCCTGGGCTGGGGCAGAGGCCCTCAGGGCCTCCTGTGCTGAGGGCCCGCTCAGCAGCTGCTTTCCTTTTGGCCAGTGGACTTCCTGCGGAATTTCTTCTCCCAAACGCTGGGCCTGGGCACCCAGAAGGAGCGTCTGCTGGACGACCTAACCCTGGAAGGGGTCGCCCGCTTCATGCTGAGTGAGCGCTGTAAGTTGTCCCTGCATTGAGACACTTTCCTCCTCCTGGCCCCAAGTAACTGACTGCTCAGCCCAGCCACTTGAACCATTCACACCTTTTGTCTGCAAGTGACAAGAAAGCCAACTCAAACTGGTTTGTGCCAAAAAAGGGATGTGTTGACCCTTTAACTAAAATCCAGCATAAGCATAGCTGGGTCCAGGGGTTTCCATGTTGTCAAGAATCTTAACGGCCCCTGGCTCTGCTTTTCCCTGTGCTGGGGGAAAGGCAGTTCCTGGCCGCTTGGCATGCAAATTCCACCAGCCTAGCAGCTCTTACTGAAAGGAGCGTCTCTCTCCCAGTGGTTCAAGCCCAGGAGCAGAGACTGGCTCCAGCTGGCCCAGGCTGGGTCACTCTTTTACCCCAAACCAATCACCGTGTCTGATTGGCCAGACTTGGGTCACATCTCAGATTAATGCTGCTCTCTGATTGGCCAGGCCTGTTTCATAGCATTTACCTCTGAGAGTTAAGTTAGTAGGGGTTTAAAAAGTTAATAGAGATGTAAATGCCTGAGACAGGACCTGGAACATTGTAAGAGCTGTGCAAGTGTTCCCTGTGATTATTACAGGAAGCCTCTCTCAAGGGTGATGTGTAGGCGCCCCTTTACTAGGTCACTGTGTAATTTATATTTCCTACCGCAAGTTGAGGTCACCAGAGTCTGAGAAACCAAAGCCCTTGGCAGTCCTCAGCTAGAACAATGGTCCCTCTGAGGGTCCTGAACAGCCCTTTGTTGAGGACTTCTTCTCCACTTTCTCTGTCCTCCTCAGGCAGCCCGCCCCCCGCCCTGGGCCTCCCTCTCCTGGGCAGCCCAGGCGGCTGTCTGCAGTCCGCTTCTGGCTCCAGTCGGCCCCAGAGAACCCAGGCAGTGGCTGCAAAGTGTTTGTTCCTTGTCCTCCTGCACCTGGGTTTCTGGATAATTGGCTTATGGGGGTGCCTATGAGGGGATAGTAATAAATAAGTTAATTTAGCCTTTACTATTTGTCAGGCACTGGGCTAAGCATTTGACAGGCCTCTTCTCATTTGATCGTCACATTATACCTGTGAGGTCATTACAGGAGTGATCTGGACAGAGGAGGAAACTGAGGCACAGAGAGGCTGTGACTTGGGGCAGGGTCACACAGTTGTTTAGAGACAGAGTCAAGACTCAACCCCAGGGCCCCTGAATCCAGAGCACACAGTCTCTCCACGATACACCCCGCCCCGGGTCCAGCCAGACCTGGACCGATGGCAGCCCTGAGAGGAGGCAGAGGGCAGAGGCTGAGGCAGGCTGCAGTCTCTGACACCTTTGTCCTCCTTGGATAGGATACCGCAGAGGCGCCTGGTTCACAGGGCCTCACTTGACGTCTGTCCTTCAGCTAACAGGCAGATGCCAGGGTACTGCGTGGCAGGGCCACCTGCCAGCCAGCAGCTGAAAAGGCATCTGGGCTATTTCTGCATGGCCTGATGTGCTTGTGAAATGATTTGACCCCTGCCACATCTTCCCATCCTCTTTTCTGAAAGCTGGTAAAAATGAGGGAACAAAGTGATTACAGGTGTATGAGTCATGGTCTCAAGAAGTCTAGTACAACTGACTCAAAGAAGAATACCAGACACATGTACAGATGACCCTTAAAAACACAGGTTGGAACCACACAGGTCCTCTTACACGCAGATTTTTTCTGATAAATACCGTAAATGTATTTTCTCTTCCTTATGATTTTCTTAACAGTTTCTTTTCTGCAGCTTCCTTTAGTGTGACAAAATAGTATATAATAAATATAGCATACAAAGAGTGTGTTAATCCGCTGTTTATGTCATTAGTAAGGCTTCTGTTCAACAGTAGGCCATTAGTAGTTAAGTTTGGGGAGTCAGAAGTTGTAAGTGGATTAACTCCCAGCTTGTTCTAGGGGTCAGCTGCTAGGCAGAGATCTAAGCTTAACATGAATGAGTCCATTCTCTCAGCAGCCCTGAGAGGTAATTATGCCCCTTTTACAGACCAGGAAGCTGAAGCCAGGAGTGGTGATCTGAACTAAGGCCTCCTGCTGGTGAGCAGGAGAGCCCGGGCCTGAAGTCCGCACCCACTGTCCTGTTCACTGGGTGTGGGCTGAGTGCAGCAAATCTTTGTTCTTCACCTGAAAATGACCAGACTTCTGGTGGCTGATGTGTGTGATTATGGAGGAAAGGAATGTGTTGAAGGAATGTGTATAAAATGCTAGAAATAGGTGGTCACCCAAGATTGTTTTTACAAGGTGAGGTGCTGCCAGGGAGTTTGCCAATAACCCGTAGCTCTTCTGGGGGACCCCCGCCCCCACCTCCTCACTAAGCTCTTACACTTTTTGTCTAGATCTAGTTAGGGGTAGAAACCTCTCTGTGATCTTTTCTCACCTCTTAAGTTGGTATAATTTCAAACTGTAAATTCTTTGTCCCCATACTGGCTTTTCCAGCAGTCAACTGTGTGACTCCTTCCTTTCTCTGAGCCTCGATTTCCTTGTCTATAAAACAGGGATGTTAACACCACCCACCCAAGATGGTTGGGAGGACCATTCATGCATCTGAAATGTTTACTGCAGGGCCTGGCACCAAGCAAATAGTCTCAGGGGCTGTGATGGGTGGTATTCTTTCGGGGCCAAGCAAAGCATGTCACATGACACATACATTCCTCTCCTGCAGGTCGCAGGGTCATCTGTTTGGTAGGAGCTGGAATCTCCACATGTAAGTGCTCCCTTTCCCAGTAGCCCACCCCCCAGGTTCGGGGGAGCCCCTTCCAGGGGCGAGGAGGAGCCATGTCTGGGCCCTCACTTGGGAGTCACTATGATATAGATGGGGTCCAGGTCCCTGATGGATTGCTCCCTGCCCGTCCTTCCCCAGCTGCAGGCATCCCTGACTTCCGCTCCCCATCCACTGGCCTCTATGCCAACCTGCAGAAGTACAATCTTCCCTACCCAGAGGCCATTTTCGAGATCGGCTACTTCAAGGTATGTACTCCTCCAGGAATGGAGGGATGTCTGTCATGATGTGGGCAGGATGAGGCCACCTGTTCCCATCTCACCTGGGCATCTGGGTGCCCACCTGCCTTCCACTCTTTCTCTCACAGAAACATCCGGAGCCCTTCTTTGCCCTCGCCAAGGAACTCTATCCTGGGCAATTCAAGGTGAGCTCTTCTTTGCAGGGGGGACAGAAAAGGCTAAGGGACAGCAGGCATGGGAAGGGCCCTTTGGACAAATATCATGTAGTCATTAAGTACATGGGCTCTGGACCCAGACTGCCTGGGTCCAACTCCTGGTCCCTCATTTCCTGCTCTTGTGATCTTGAGCCTCAGTTTTCCCATCTCTAAAATGAAGCCGAAAGTACATGAAAAGGGTTGTTGCAAGGCTTAAATGAGTTTACAATACATGGAAGAGCCCAGACTCTGGATCTAGGCTGCTTTTGTACGAATCCCAGCTCTGCAACTTGCCAGCCATGCAGCTTTGGCAAGACAGCTTCCCCGTGCCTCAGTTTCCACATCTGTGAAATGGGGATAATGACAGTCTCTGTCTCACGGGGTCAATGTGATGATGATACCATGACGTAAAACAGGCATAGCGCCTGGAACAGTTCCCGCCTATGGCGATGCGGGACGTCTTCTCTGCTGTTATCAGCGTTGTTATGATTGCTCCCTGCAGCCAACCCTCTGTCACTACTTCATCCGCCTGTTGAAGGAGAAGGGGCTGCTTCTGCGCTGCTACACGCAGGTAGGTGGGGCTGCAGGCATCCTGGGAGGAAGAGGACGGCCTCAGCACCAAGAGCTCCAGCCACTGCTTCTTTGTCAAGTGACCTGCACTGAGTCATTTCCTCTCTCGGCCTCAGTTTCCCAGAGCCCTTCTTTCTGCTGTAAAGCAGAAGCTAGAACAGCTTTGCGTTCTCAGGTCTGTGGTGACATGGCAGTGAACCCCCCTCGGGGCCGTCCCATGTATACTGAGAAAGGACCTCGTATCTGAGGGGAGGGGACACCGTTTGCATCATAGGGTTTTCTGGCAGATGACACTAAAGTGACTTGATCCAACCAAATCCATGCACTGTGACAATGTCCTAACTGGTGGACGTGGTGTCCTAAAGAAGAGGCACCTGTTTATAATTTGTACAGAGGCCTTGAGCGAGCCATGGGGCTGTGGCTTGTGCATATCGGGCACTGAGCCCAGGGCCTCCCCCGGGTACTCGGGCAAGGGCGGCTCACCTCGCTGGCTCCTGGACCAGTCAGCAGGACTTCTGGGATCTTGCACCATAACAGGAAAAAATGCTCGCGCTTCTTTGTTTTATGAATACTGATTGAAATTACATGTTGTACTTATACAGTGATATCATGCATGCTGTGAATCATACCTCAGAACCCCAAATTATAAAACAGAGAACACATGGATATAGCTAGGTGCTCTAATGTTTCCTTCCTGCACCCGGCAGCGTGGAACCTGCAGCCTCGGAAGCTGCCACCAGGGGCAGGAGGAATTTATTTTTTGGTCCAGATTTCTCAAAGGGGCAAGTACTCCTGCCTATGGACCATGGTGTGATGGTGGAGGGCTCCTTGTAGAAGGAGCCCTAGCTCAGGATGAATCTGACCTTTCTTCCCAAAGAGTCAGTTTTATCCATGGGACGTGACTCAGCCAAGTTCCCTCTGTGTGTGATTTCGTGGACTGCTCACCATGGCCCTGATGGCATCCCTGTTTGTCAACTTCTGTCACACATATTTACTGAGTGTCAACTCAGTGCCATGCACTGCTGGCAGCAAACAGAGCAGACATCCCTGCCCTCCTGGGGCTGACAGTTTGATGTGGGCAGTGACAGTGGACAAGGTGGATAAGTAGCTTATCTAGTGTGGCAGATGGTGAAAGTTCTGTGGGGCAGGATTAAGCAGGAAAGGGGAATCAGAAGTGCTGTGTGTGTGTGTGTATTTTGGGGGGGGGGTAGCGTATGTTGTAAACAAGGCATCAGGGAAGGCCTCCCTGAGATGGGGCCATTTAGACTAAGACCTGGAGAAGGGGAGGCGGGGAGCCATGGGATTATCTGGGGGAGGCCACCCAGGCAAAGGGAACAGCCAGTGCAGAGGGCCTGAGTGGAGACTGTATTTGCCGTGTTCAAGAACCTGGATCTGATCAAGCAAGTAGGACAGTGGTAGGAGAGAAGGAGGAGACGAGTCAGAGCGGTGACAGGACCAGGCCATGTAGGGCCTCAGGAGCCACAGGAAGGGCTTTGTCCTTTATCTTGAGTGACATGGTGCCACAAGAGGGCTCTGAGCAGGGTGGGGACATGCCCTGACCCGGGCCTCCATCTGGCTGCACGTAGGGACAGATTGTGGGGGCACTGGGTGGGGGGCAGGTTACAGAGACCACAGGGGAGGCTGCTGTGATGGTCCACACAGGAGAGGATGGAGGCCCGGCCAGGTGGGGGCCGCGGAGAGGGGGAAGTGGACAGGTTATGTATCAGTTTTGAAGGTGGAGCTAACAGGCCTTGCTGAGCTGATGGATTGGGTGTGAAGTGATTCATGAGGGAGAGGAATCAAGGACTGGACGGCTCCCAGCCTGAAGTGGTGGGAGGTGCAGTGGGGCGAGGCAGAGGAAGCGTTTGCTTCAAGGCATGTTGAGGTTGAGATGCTCGTCAGACACCCACGTGGAGATGTGGTCAGGCATTTGGATGTAAGAGTCTGGACTTGAGCTGGAGTTTAAAATTATCAGACAGGATGAGATCACAGGTCCTAGCATGAGAAGCCAGGGCTTCTCACTTCCCAGCTCTGACGGGAGGCAAAATCCCTGCCCTTGACCACAAAGCACACCAGCTGCCCTCTATGTTTACCTGAGAGCCAATACGAACCCATTCTGGGGTCAGAGCGTCCTGTGCAGGCATTCCCCCGCACACGCTTACAATATTTAATGCATGGAATTTAACTACATGTAATATTCAAAATGGCATATTACCTGAAATAGACAAAGGTGGAAAAAATCTTTCCACTCTCACATTTTGTGAAACCATTTTTTTCAAACTTCTCACCTTCTTCCTCGACCTCAGGCACTTTTTGAGTCACTGACCCAGTTTTTTGGAACACGCTGTCTTCACTCTTTTCGAATTGTGACGACGCAGCACTTCTGAAGTGATGTATGATGCTATTTTTATCTCGATACATAAATATCCATTCAAACATGAAAACAGTTGTCCTGTTCACTCAAATCGCTGTGATTGCTGCAGCAAAACGTTCTTTTAAATATATGCATGGCATTTACACTGCACGTCGGGTTTGGGCTTGGCTTGCTTTCACCTGACCTCTTGTCTTGGAAGACCCTTCCATATCCACAGCCACACAGCAGCTTCATTTTTTTAAAAAAGCTGCAGTCAGTGATGTGTCAATCAGGGATGGATGTTTGGAAATAAAAAGGGAACCAAGATTTAACAACGAGGAGATTTCAGATGAAAATCAGACTTCAGCCTCCTCCTGAAATTTGGGAAGAGCTGGCTGCACGCACCCTAGGTGGCTTTCCTGGGCAGAGCTCTGGCTGGAGCTGAGTGGCCACTGCCCACTCTAGGAGCTTCCCACCCCTGCCCGGGGCCGCCTCTGCCCCGTGGCCTGTTTCCTGCCAGGCACTGGGGCCAAATGGCAGTTCCTGCGTATCACCACATGTTCAGTGCTTGTCCTTTAGTCCAGTACTTCCCTGGGCCATAGCTCCCAGCTCCCTTCCTACAGGCTACTACTGTTGGCTCCTTTGTGCATGTCCTTTGAAGATGTTCAATACTTAGGCATATACACAAAGTCATAGGTATTTTTTCACATCCTATACACACTGCCTTTGTGCTTTTGTGCCTTGTAACATCTTAGAGAGATTATTTCATATCAGTATATACAGGTCAGCCTCACTGTTTTTGTTTGCTTGTGGTTTCTTGATTAAACGTGGCATCAAAAAATAACACAGGCATTTAGGCAGTTCTTCCAAATGCAATTGAGTTATGTGCATGCACGCTGCTTACTCACGCGTGAGGGAGTCAGTCAATAGACTGAATCAAGTAACAAAGGGAAAACTAGGATTTCTGATAGAGGGGGCAGGGGAAAAGCTGCAGAGAGTCTGGGAACAGTGACTAGTCTGTGTGATTTGGGGATAAGCTGATTGCTGGCAAGGAGCAGAGAGGGCAGTTGAGGCCATCTGCCCTTGAAAAGGAACCCTTCTGATCATTCATGGGGTCTCCAGGAAACCTCGTCGGTTCAGCCGTGGGCTGCATGTGACAGGCCATCTCCGTGTGACATCTGCCAGTGTGCTCTGTCACCACCTGCCTCATGGGCAAACAAAAGCTACTCCAGAGGGGCTGTTTGTTTTGAGGGAAAAAGAGAAAGCACAAGTGTCTTTGTGAAAGAGGATAATCTTGTTTTGTCAATTGGGGACGTATCTGTGTCTTAAAAGAATAGAAGTTAATTTGCCATCTATGAAACAGACCTCAGTAAGAAACTCAACTGCTAAACAGGAAAACTGTGTGATTAAAACCAAATAGTCCCCCGCCACACACGGCCATGGATATTGGGTACCGTGCAAGGACCCCTCTCTGAGGGGCTCTGTTTACAATGGAAACTATAGATTTGTACATTTTTTTCAACAGATTTCTGGCAGGTAGCACTCAAGTGTGTGGTTCTAACAAACAAGTTTTCTGACAAATGGAAGCAAAGTGGCCTGAATTTGTAGAAAAATGCCAAAAGGGCTCGTGGTGGCCGTCGGCCTGGCTCATGGCTCTTTGGGTTTGGGCCCCCGCCTGGACGTGTCCACAGCTTTTACCCTTTCGTGGTACAGTCAGAGTACAGAGGTTTTTGACACACCCTGCCCCTTACCTTTCCCTCCTTCTCACCCCACCCCCCGAGGGCTGTGGTTCACTCCCCACCCTCTTCCCTCGTCACCCTTCCAGAACATAGACACTCTGGAGCGGGTGGCAGGGTTGGAGCCCGAAGACCTGGTGGAAGCCCACGGCACCTACTACACGTCGCACTGCATCAGCCCCCTCTGCCGACAGGAGTACGCGCTGGGCTGGATGAAAGGTGAGGGGCCGGAGGGCACCTGCCAGGCAGGCCTCCCGCCCACCGTCCGCTCATCAGCTCCGCGGCTCTTCTCAGTAGATAACAGCAGCCCCCAAAGGCTTGAGGCGGAAACGGGGTTCTGTGCTCCCAGCGCCACCTCACAGACAGGTTATGAGGGACACGAGCTCCACGCACACACAGACGTATTAGCGGAGAGGCCCCCAAACGGTCGCACAGCCTGTTCCGTGAGGTCATGAGACCCTAGCTCTTTATCTGTTTCCGCATTGTCCAACATGGCAGCTGCTTGCGACATGTGGCTGCTCCGCACTTGAAATGTGGCTAGTGGTACTGAGGACCTGAATTCTAAATTTTATTTCATTTTTATTAATTTAAATTTTAAAAGACAGCCGTCTTGGATGGCACCACGATTCAGTTAGCCCATTGGATTCAGGCAAGCAAAACCGATGGTGTGTGAAGCCGAACACAGGCCTGGCTGGGAGCGAAGCTGGGGCCACCCCTAGGGGTGCAGACCACAGGGCCTGCTAAAGTCATAGTCCTGTTCGTGTAAGGGCAGAGTGTCTATAAAAAGAACAAAAAATCCAGCCAGTCCCCGTTTCTTGAATGCCAACAAGAGCCTATTTCTGACTTCCATTGTGCTGATTAAGAAGTCATTTATTTCACCCATGGAAACCCGTTTCTGACCTTCTTTATGCTGACTTCACAAAGCCTCTGGTGTCCATGGGAGATAAGGACAACACTTGTAGTAGGGCCTCTGGAGTGTGTTCTTTCTGATGCCACGCCAGCTGACCGCCCCTGGGGTGACGGGTCCTCAAAAGCCAGCCGTGCACAGCTGGGAATAGCATACGATTAACATTACCCCATTATGTTTACTTACAGCCGTACCCCCTGCAGCACCCCAAAATAGCATGCCATCAGTGCAGAAATGTTTTAAAGTAAACGACAGACATTAAAACAGTGCTCTGTAAATGTTTGTTGAAGGAATGAATGGTTGAATGAATGAGCTCGGAGTCTGTGTGTGGCAAGTGACAGAATACATTCACGTTTCCTTAATCAATAAGCAACGAGGAGCATGACTGTCATAAGGATGGTGCATGTGAGTCAGGGGTGGCAGGCCTGTCACAGAACCCATGTGTGGGAAGCAGGCGGGCCTAAGGATTTGTCCCCATCCCAGGATCATCTGTGTATTTTTCCCTCTCAGCCACCTGGCCTGAGGCCACCAGGCATCTCTGGCCCATGATGAAATAGGGCCGCCCTCAAAGACCCACTGAGTCCCCAGAGGGTAACGGGTTGGGGAGTACAGTGGTCCCTGTTAGCAATAAGTCTGCTCATTCATTTATTCTTTCCTTTAGTAGCTATAGACTGATACCAGGAGCCACCCTGAGACTCCTAGGGCATGGGGGCAGGCGGGGACAGTTCTCTGAGAAGGGGGGGTCCTTCCTGGGAAGGGCAGACACCCCAGAAGTTTCCTTGGTGACTGAGGCATGTTTATGTTGACCCTGAAGGAAGGAGCAGGGGGAGGCAGCAGGGCAGACTGCAGCCCCCAGCCCAGAGCCTCTCCCTCCTCCCCTCCTTCCCCTTCTCCATGCCCAGAGAAGATCTTCTCCGAGGTGACCCCCAAGTGTGAGAAGTGTCAGAGCGTGGTGAAGCCTGGTAAGCCTGGGGCCGGACACCAAACAAGGGCGATTTGGACTGGGAACCCCCACCCCTTCCGAAAAAGGTCACGTGCCACCCTCTGATTACCTCCTCTCCACAGAGAGGGTCCAATAGCCCTGGCCTGTTCCCACTGCCCCACGCCTCGCCCAGCCCCCGGGTCTGCCTTCTGCTCCGGCCGTCCTTGCCTCCAATTCCATGTCTGCCTCCCTGTTCACTGTCCCTTTCTGTCCGGTGTTGTCTGTCTGTTCGTCTATCTCCACCTCAGATATCGTGTTCTTTGGTGAGAACCTCCCAGCGCGTTTCTTCTCCTGCATGCAGTCAGTAAGTGTCCCCACCACCAGCCTGCAGTCAGCCCATGTGGGGACAGCCTGGGTCCTGGGGAGGGTCACTTCCCCAACTGGCTTCAGGTGGGCGTGCGGTAGGGGGCAGGGGACTGCGGCCCAGCCTCGGAGGAGGGTCCTGGGGCCCTCATGGCCTCTCCCCCTTCATAGGACTTCCTGAAGGTGGACCTGCTCATCATCATGGGCACCTCCCTGCAGGTGCAGCCCTTCGCATCCCTCATTGGCAAGTAGGTTAGGGGTGGGGGCGAGGCAGTGTGGGCTCTGGGGGGGCCAGGACAGGTCCTCACCACTCAGCTCACCATCCCCGCAGGGCACCCCTCTCTACTCCTCGTCTGCTCATCAACAAGGAAAAAACTGGCCAGGTGAGTCAGCTTTTATCACACCCCCTCATTCTTCTATGTCTCCTCCTCATGCGGGTCCCCATTTCCTCCCACTGGCTTCCTAGGAAGAGACGGGTCTCTAGGGAACCCAATAGTTCAGACCCCTCAGCTCAAGACCAGGGATTCCAGAATCTAGAGGGGTCGGTTGACTTCTAGGCTGCCCTGACTCTAAGATTCCACAGGCCTCTGGGTCAGGATCCTTTTGAGCAGATGATAGAACCCCAACTCAAAGTGACTTAAGTCAGTACTGGGATGTTGCTCTTCCTGGGACTGAAGAATCAGGGCTAGCTGGAGCCAGGGCCTTCAGCACTGACATCAGAGCCACCTGCTACCTCTCGGCTCACCCCCCTCCCCCAGGTGGCCTCACCCTCAAGCATGGGCTCCCTCCTGGGAAGTGATGTTTCTTCCAAGGGGCAAAAGCATACCATGTGCCGGACACTGTTGTAAGCACGCTCCCTGTACCAACCCACTGACAGTACAACCCTAGGAGTGGGTTCAGTGATCACCCCCACTCTACAGACAAGGAAACTGAGGTTCAGAGAGGCCAGCTCACTTGAGCAACGTCACAGAGCTGGGGTACAAACCCAGGCCACCTGGCTCGAGGGTCTGTGCTCCTAGCTCCCTCTCCCCGCTCCTTCCTGCAGACTGACCCCTTCCTAGGAATGATGATGGGCCTTGGAGGAGGCATGGACTTCGACTCCAAGAAGGCCTACAGGTGAGGCCAGGGTCTGCTCCGTGGGCCTACAGGGGACAGGTCCAAGGGGGGAGGGAGGGCGTAATGGTACATGGACAGGGCAGAGCTGTCAGGCGCCCAGGACAAGCCTGGACACGCCTGGACTCTCTCACCTGCCTCTAGGGATGTGGCCTGGCTGGGTGACTGTGACCAGGGCTGTCTGGCCCTTGCCGACCTCCTTGGATGGAAGGTAAGGAGCCTGGGCCACCCCAGCCTATCCCGAGCCCAGTCCCTGGATGCCTGTCCCATGTTCCTCTGACCCCATGAGGTATGGTGACCTCTGACCCCTGAGAACTTTGTGCCCTGCAGAAGGAGCTGGAGGACCTGGTCCAGAAGGAGCATGCCAGCATAGACGCTCAGTCGGGGTCCGAGAGCCCCAACCCCACCACTGCAGCTTCCCCCAGGAAGTCCCCACCTCCTGCCAAGGAGGAGGCCAGGACCACAGAGGGGGAGAAACCCAAGTGACAGCTGCTTCTCCCAGGCAGGATGCCAGTTCCTTTGGGGCAGCTGAGCCCCAACCAGTCCTGGCTCCCCCTAACTTGCAGCTCTTGTGTGGGAGCTCAGAGCATTCCCTTAATCCCGTAACCACTCCCTCCTCAAACTGGGGTCCTAGCCCTCCTAACCCCGAGCAAACCTCTAAAATCTCTTGGGAGCCAAGGCTTGGGCAGCCCGTCTCTAACAGCTTAGAGCCTCTAACCACCCCCGCGGCAAGGATCAACCTCCCCTAATCTCTAACTGCTCCCAGGGCCAGGGGCCTCCAAATTTCTAACTGTCTCAGGACAGAGTCTTCAGGATCCCCACACACTACTACTCTCAGGGGTCTGTGGCTAAGTAGACAAACCTAACCTACCCTGGCTGGGGTGGGGGCCCTCCAAACATAACTCACCCGTGGGAGTCTGAGCCTGAAGGCCTCTCACCTCTCTGCCTCCAACTCCCAAAGTGGGTGCTAGGTCACCTTCGCTCAGGACCAACTTCTCATGCAGGGATGGGCACATGGTGTTGCTTCTGAGACAAATTAAAAACGAAAGCTAACGATCAGCGTCTGGCCTGGCTGTTCCTTTCTCTGAACGCGCTGGGGGGGTGATCTCAGCCACCAAGGAAACCAAAGCATCTACGGGCTCTTGTGAGACACAGCAAGGGATGCACGAGGGGACTCTGGGGTGGATGGGAGCCGCATGGCTCTTATCCCTGGACTTCCAGTCTGCCGGGGTCCCTTCCTCCAAAGCCCTGTCACCTGAGACCTGGAAAAGAGAGAGGAAGGTCGACTTCAGATACCCCCAGCCCCGCCTCTTCCCCTGGCCTGCTCAGCTTCCTCTCTGTGAGGAACACTTTCACTTCCTGTTCCTCCAGGCCTGCCCTCGGAGAACAGGTAGGGGCCCCTAGGGACCCAGCAGCTGCCATCGTCACCCGCTCTCCCTGTACCTTTGGTATCAGGTAGCTGCCCTAAATTGCCCTGCCCACCACCACCCTCCTCCTCCCTTCACGGGACCCAGGTGAGCTCCTGCCTGCTTCCCCACCCCTCCTCCCCACTCTCCCTGAATAGGCACCTGCGCTTGGTTCTCCCTTCCTAAGACCCTGAGCTTCTGGGCAGCAGGCTGATTGGTCTGGGTAGCTGTTTGTTTATCATCCTCCTCCTCTACCCCCCCAAGAAGGGACGCCCCTGAGAGCAGGGCCTGTTCTGTCCTTCACCCTTTCCCCAGAGCACCAGCACCTAATTCTGGGCCCGTACTCAGTAAATATCCATGGGATACATGGATGCATGGGCCCAGGTTTCCTACTCCTGGGAGCGCTACAGGAAAACTAGTCAATAATGCCCACCTTGACTGACAACCCACTGTAGGATCTTGGACCTGCCTAACAGGGTCTGATGGGCAGATATAGAGGGACAGCTATGAGATAAAGCAAAGAGTAAAATAATGGCAGAATCTAGGTAGTATGTATATGGACATTCTCTGTAGAATTTTTTTCATTTTTCTAAATGTTTGAAAATTTTCATCATAAAATATTGGGAAATATTTGAGGGACCCTCTGTGGTCTAAGAAGGGAGGAAGAGGGATGTAGTGTAACATTTGTCTCATTTCTGGAGCCTACTATGGGCCAAGCCCTTTTCCAGGCCCTGGATTTTGACGAGTCTTGTTACTCAGCTGGTCCACATTCATATGGCTGCACCGATGTTAAAATCAGAAATATTTTCCTAACATTTGACGAATACCTGTCATTTTTAGTGTCTTGTCCCCCACCCCAAGACACAATGACCTCCCTCCTGGCATTCCCAGATCTCCCTATCATCCAGCAATGAGAGAATTCGCACCTGGCACAGCAAGGAGCCTTGGGTCTGTTCTGATTGGTCAGGATCTCTGCCTTATTGGTTGTCAATATTTTGAATATTACCTCTGAACTGGAGCAGCTTTGAGCCTTATCTTCCTCCCTGCCAGAGGCCAGACCATGGCTTGCTGGCCTCCCACATCCTGAGGATGGCCCAACAAGAGGACAAGGCCACAGCAGGCCCCACCAATGGGGAAAGGTGAGGGCTACTGGGGCTGGGGTCTCCATCTCCTGTCCCTGGATTCAGAAGCCCCTTCCATCCAATGCCTGCCCCCCACCCCAGGACCTTGAACTCTGTCTCTGATCCTTCACCCTTGGGCTTGCTCTCCCTGTACCTTTGACTCCACCTCAGTGACCACTTCTGATTCTTGGTCTCTGGGACCCTGCCCATCCCAGACTGGTCCTATCACAGGAAAATGGAGCAGGCGAGACCTGCTTCGGGGTCCTGGGGGCCCCAGAGCCACTGCTTCGCCTGCAAAGGACATGGGGGTATGGCAAATCCCAGAGCTGGATGCCCAGGGTGCAGAAGCCCTTCTGGAGCTGTGGCCACCAGGGGTGAGTACTCACAGCTAGGGACACGTTCCCACCTTCCCATGACATCCTGGATTAGTCAAAGACTCTGTCGGTTGTTAGTGACAAACAGTAGAAACAGGCCAAAGCAAAAAGGCTACTTCTTGATTCAAATGACTGAAAAACTCAGAAGTAAAAGTAATTTCAGGAATGCCTGGATCCTGAGCATCAGACAACTTATAAATTTCTCTTCATCCTATTTCTTGGCTTTGCTTTAAACTGTGAGGAATTCTGAATATTTTGGACTATAAATAACAAACATTCTTTCTATAGTAATTTAAACAAATGGGCATTTATCTTTCTAAAAAACCAGAAAGACAGCTGCTGCTCTAGTTCAGCAGCTTGGGTGACATCAAGGCCAGCATCTCTGCAACTCTCTTGGACTTCCATCATAGTTGCCCAGTGGCACACATATGTACTCCAGATAGGAGGAAGGGAAGAAAGGAGGCACTAGTTTCATCTGTTTCTTTTACCAGCAAAAGCCTTCACATTTGATTCAGAATATATGGATAGGGCCCAGGTAGCAATTTTTTTGAAAGTTCACCTGGGAATTATACAGCCAGAGATAGGAATCTCTGCCTGCATTGATGATTATCCATCTGCTATTGCTGTGCATATTAATGCCCTGAACAAAGCTAGTTCTGCAAAGAACAAGGCATAGATGTGGATAATGCAACTAATGGTCTACCACAGCTTCCTCCTCCAGATGGGTGTGGGGCTCTTTCCTTGTGGTGGCAGAGACGGCTGTCCAGCTCAGTGCCACATCTCACTCAGTTAGAACCCCCCTGTAAAAAGAGCCCTCTTTTCAAAGATCTCCAGCAAAATTCCTGTGAAAGAGTCCCATTGGCTGACCTCGGGTCACATGTCCATTTCTGAACCAATCACAGAGCACTGTCATCCTGTTGGCTAGGTCAGGTCATGGACCCACCCCTAGGACTTGGGGGAAGTCAATCTCACCCACGTGGACTGAAAGTAGGGACTGGGTTTTGCTAAAGGAAATTTGGGGTGTGGAACCCGAAATATGGGGAGTGGATCCTAGGCAGGCAAAAGTAACACATCTGCACAAATCCTCTTCATGCTGACATTCATCTCCACCCTCTAGAGTTTTCTGGTCACAGGACATGACTCCAGCAAAGTTCTGATGTTGAGGACAGGACCTTCACCAGGGGAAGTCAAAACCTACCAGATCCAAAAGCTTCCTGGAGGTGAGGAGATGGCCCCCAAGTTTCCAGTTAGCAGCAAATTTATCATCAAGAAGGGTCAGCTTTACTTCCAAAATGTCCTCCAAATGTTCCCAATCCTCTCTGCCTCCATCGCCCTAATTTGAGCCACCATCATCTCTTACCCAGACAATTTCAGTAGCCTCCTCTCTGGTCTCCCTGCTTGCACTCTTTCCTTCCTGCAATCCATTCTGAACACGGCAGCCAGAAAGGTTATTTTCAAACATCAATTGGACGTTACACATTCCTGCCTCAAACCCTGCAAAGGATATGCAGCATGCTTACATATAAACTTAGACTCCTCATCATGGCTTATAAAGTGTTGCATTAGGCAACCTGCCCACCCCTTCATCTGCCACCCCTCATTCACTCTGCTCCAGCCACACTGCTCTCTTCTCTGTTCCTTGAGCACATTCGATGAATCTCAGCTCAGGGCCTTTGCATTTGTTCACCCTGAATGGATGGTCTCCCTTGTATGATTAGTTTAGTCTCCACCCTTCAGCTTCTGTGGAAATGTAATCATCTTTGACCATCAGTTAAGATAGAGCTAGTCATTTTCAATCTCTCCATTTTGTTCATAGCATTCAATACAATATACACTTACCTTTGTTTTTCTATTCATTTGTTTTCTGTTTCCCTCTGCTAAAAGGTAAGCTATATATAGGCAGCAAAGGTGTTTCTCTGCCTTTTGTCAACTGTTGTCCCTGGTATCTGAGAATGAACAGGTGCTCAATAAATACTTGTCTAATGAATGAATATTTGGCAGAATAAGTAGGATGCAAGCATAAAGACATAGACAAAGATGGGGACTCTGAAGGTGGAAATTTTCCTGTTCTGAAGGTTTTTGGGAGATTCATGACTGGAGAAGAGAGAGTCCCAGGGAAGAGGAGGCTGTCACCTCTCAAGTTTCCTAACTCATCCCCCTTGCCCCCTCCCCTAGGTATGTCTCTAGAATCCTCCAACCTCTGCATGCCGACCTGCCCCACCTCCTGGCCTTCCTATCAGCCAGCAGGTACAGGTTACCTGTCAAAAGGGATAAGGGGATCCTTCCCTAAGACACTCCACCCACGTTGCATCTCCTTGTCTCTTCTCAGGGATGTTTTGCCCAGAACGCTGCTCTTGCCCCCTCCCACTCTAGGGCCTGGGGAACAACACACAGGTGAGTCATGGCTCTCTAAGGGAGGGAGAGACCAGCTTTTCACTACTTGGTCCAGGAGGCTGGCACTTGGGAGACCAGACGACAAGGTTGGAGGGAGGGTAGGGAAGGGGGTCTGAGGGAGCTGGGGGGCGGGGCTTGACTCCTAGACCTAAGTGAGGATGGGGCTGGCCAAGCCACAGCTCCTCCAGTAAGGAGGCTGGGAACCAGGTTTCCGGGTACCCTGAAGGACCAGGGCTGGCCCCTTGGACATGTGGGTCACCTCACTTCTGCTGGCCCCCAGATCCTTTGCAGATTGGCAATGTCCAACTCAACATCCAGGAAGGGTGCTTTCCGTGGTGAACCAGCTCTACCTGGAGGCCCACAAAGGGTGGGGCGTGGAGCAGAACCCCCCAGAGACACCTTCAGAGACCACAGAGAAACATGATGCAGGTGAGCGGGGCAGGGCCTGCCCCCCCCCCGTCGTGGGAGCTGCTGCTGCTGTTCTGTAGGACTCAACCCTCTCCTCACATCCAGTCCCCAGGAACCCCGCCCCTCACCGGGTCTCCTGGGTGGAAGGCCCTCTCAGCCCGGAAGTACACCATCCTGGGCCAGCTCTGGCTAGCCTGGTGGAGGAGGAGGAGGAGGAGGATGACAACTACAAAGATGAAGAAGAAGGGCCTGAGGATGTTCTCACTAGTCATGTCCGGGCACTGGCCAGGGCCCGGAGCAGCTACGTGGCCAGGCAGCTCCGAGGTCTTCAGGCACGCCTCACCTCAGATGCTGGGGGCTCCCACAGGCCTGGGGACCCCGCCACAGAGCTGCTTCAGGATGTGCGGCACCTCCTTACTGACCTCCAGGATCACTTAGCGAAGGACCCGGATGTCAGGGCTGTCGTTGGGAGCAGGGGGCCTGGGGTACCCCAGAAGGACGAGGATCTTGGTAACAAGGAGGACTGGGAGGGAACTTCTGGCCACTCCCTGAACCTGCAGGTTCACATTTGTCCTCTCTTGGCCCTACGTATGTGTTCACACCCAACTTCTTCCTTTCCATCCTGTGCACACCTGTTTCCTTTTCCACTCACACGCCCTTTTCTACAGAGTAACACCTATTCTGTTCACCATCACTCCATCTCACAGCCGCGATCCCACACCCATGTCTACACTTGTGGGGCCAGAAACTAGGGAAGAGTGGCAGTCGGCTAGGGTGGGTCTATGGAGTGAGGGGTGCGGAGAGTCAGTCCAGAGGCCCCTCCCTCACCTGCCCACCCCTCACAGGCCCCGCAGTGGAGGCAGCCTTGTGCCGGGCGGTACTGGCACCGCTGAAGCCGGCTCTGTGGATGCGACTCCGCACACTCCGCGCTCCAGAGCTGCGGCGACTGCGACGGCGACAAATAGCCCTGCGGGCTGGGGCGGGGCCTCCTGGAGCTCAGGGGGCGGGGCCCGAGGGACAGGGTCCGGCCCTGCGGAGCCGCATCCACGCGCGCCTTGCGCACCTCCACGCCGCATGCGCCCCTCGCCGCAAGGTGGCGCTGCTGCTAGCGGTGTGCAGTGACGTCTACGCGGGCCTGGCTCCCAGTGAAAACCAAGGTAGAGGAGGAGTCTGCGCCTACCTAGATGTAGACCGGCTTTGAGGGTTGCAGGGGCAGGTAGGCGCCTGCACACAGACAAGGGGCGAGAGTGGCATGCTCTAGGGGAGCCGTCTATGCGGGCTTGGGGGTCCGGGAAGAGGCATTTGCACGCCCAACAAGGTGGAGGCGCAGCCAGCGCTCGCGGTCCTGGAGATGGGATGGAAGGTGCCTGCGCGACCCATCCATCTCAGAGCCTGTCCTTGGCTCCCCCAGAGCCCCTGGGGGCCGACGCCTTCCTGCCAGCGCTGACCGAGGAGCTGATCTGGAGTCCGGACATTGGGGAGACACAGCTGGACGTGGAGTTTCTTATGGAGCTCTTGGATCCGGAAGAGCTACTGGGAGAAGGTGAGCCTGCATCCCCAGAACGTCATGACCCAACAGTGGGGCGCCCTGAACAGCAGGCGGGAAAACTGCAGGGGCCTTCAGTGGAGCTGCGCTGACCTCTCTGTCTTTCCCCAGCCGGATACTACCTGACAACGTGGTTTGGGGCGCTGCACCACATTGCCCACTACCAGCCCGACACTGGACGCGCGCCCCAGGGCCTCAGCTCGGAGGCCCGCGCCTCCCTGCGCCAGTGGCACCGCAGGCGGACGCTGCATGGACAGGACCGCACCAGAGCCCAGGTGATCATCCGTCAGACCGAGGTAGAGGGGAGGGCTGGCCTTGTTGCCTTTCTGACCCAGACCCCTGCCTCTCCCTACAGGCCGACCTGCCCTTTGAGGAACCATGGACAATAGAGACTGCGCCGAGAGACCAATGATGAATTAGGGTCTCAAACCTTTCCGTTCCTCAAGAAAGGTGCAGAGGCACCTGGGACAGCACCAACTTCTGGCCCTGTGGCTTAGAGGCAGCAAGGAGGAAGAGGTCCCACGAAGAAAAAATGGTCAACCCCGGGGCCTTTCCACAGGCTGATCCTGCTTCCTAGAATGCCTTTCCCTAACATCCACACGGCAGATGTCAGGTCTCAATGGGGCTCTCCCAGACATCCCTGTAGAAAACTGTCACTTCTCCCTGGGGTAGACAGAATAATGCCACCCCACTCCCCCCCCCGCCACACACACACACAATGTCCACCTCCTAGTCCCCAGAATCTATGAATTTGTTACCTTACATGGTAAAAGGGACTTTACAGATGTGATTACATTAAGGATCTTAAGATGGAGGAGGATCCTGGATTTCAGTGGGCCCAATGTAATCACAAGGATCCTCATGAGAGGGAGGCAGGAGGGTCAGAGTCAGAGGAAGAGAAGTGATGATGCGAGCAGAGATTGGAGTGATGGCCAGGAGCCAAAGAATGCAGGCACCCTCTGGCAGCGGAAAAAGACAAGGAATGGATTTTTTCCAAAAACCTTCACTTTTTAAGATTTTAGATACTTAAGATCTATTTTGAACTTCTGGCCTTCAGAACTGCAAGAGAATAAATTTGTTTTTTTAAGCCACTAAGTTTATAATAATTTGTTATAGCAGCAATGGGAAGCTAATTCACCCCCTTATTCTGATCTTTATTTTTCCATAGAAATGATCAATTCCTAACACATCATATAATATACTTATTTATTGTGTTAATTTTCCATAGCCTTCTCCCTCCCCTTAGAACAGCATTGTCCAATAGAGATACAATGCAAGCTACACATGTAATTCTCAATATTCAAGCAGCTACATTTTAAAAGAACTACAAACAAGTGAAATTAACATATTTAATTTAACCCAATATATCCCAAATATCACTTTAACATGTAATCACGTAATCAACATTTTTAAATTATTGAGATATTTAACATTTGGGTGTGTGTGCACTAAATCTACTGTGTGTTTATACTTTAGCGCATCTCCGTTAGGACCAGCCATATTGCAAGGGCTCATAGCTACCATTCTGGACAGTGCGCCCTTAGACTGTCAGCTCCAAGAGGCTGGGGATTGTTGTTTTGTTTGTGGCTGTATCCTCCGTGCCTAGACACACGCCTGGCACACAGTAGGTATTCAATAAATACTTGCCAAATGATTCAATGAACAAAGCTTTTGTGGTAGGCGGAAGAGGGCTTCCCAAGAGATATCCATTCCAGATATCTCTAGAATCCATGATTATTTCCTTATTTGAAAAAAGTATTTGCAGTTGTTATTAAAGATCTCAAAACAGGGAGATTATCCTGGATTATCCATGGGGCTCTAAAGGCAATCTTGCATATCTCATAAAAGGAAAGCAGAGGGAGATTTGACACAACAGGAAAAGGCAATGTAAAGGCAGAGCAGAGATTTGAAGACACTTACCTAGAAGATTGGAGAGATGCAGCCACAAGCCAAGGAATGCTGTCAGCCATCAGAAACTGGAAGAGGCAGGCTTGGTTCTTCCTTAGAGCCTTCAGAAGGCGTGGGACCCTGATGACACCTTGATTTCAGCCTGGTGATAGCTGAGTTCAGGCTTCCAGCCTCCAGAAGTGTAGGAGACTACATTTCTGTTGTTTTAAGGCACAGAGTTTGTAGTCATTTGTTATAGCAGTCACAGGAAACATAATAGGAGCAAAACGGATACCCTTTCAGTCTCATTCTAGCAACAAGGGCCATTCATCTATAGATGAAATTAAATAGACAAATAGGAAGATCCCTCTTAATCCATCTAACAAAGAGATGCATTGCCGTTTATTCTGTACTTTTAGATGTCACCTAAAAAACATGCCAGGGAAGAGTTTATCGCAGCTGTTTTTGACAACCCAAAAGCTTGAGGAAGACTGCGCTGAGGAGTGAAGCAGGAAGGATGTGGCCTCTGATCTTATGTTCAAGCAGAACTATGGGGAACAGCCAGACCCCAGGAAACGTGAGGGGACCATCTCCTCCTTCAAGAAAGAGCCAACCTCTAGGGAAAGCAGGGTGCCAAGAATGTCATTGTATTTGTTATGTGTTAATGTATGTATTTTTAATTTTTTAAATTATAGTAAAAAGCATAAAATTTACCCTCTTCACTATTTTTAAGTGTACAGTTCAGTAGTGTTAACTATATTTACATTGAGGTGTAACAGTCCTCTGGAACTTTTTTCCTTGTAACACTAAAACTATACCCATCAAACGAAACTCCCATTTCCCCTTCCTCCCGGCCCCTGGCAACCTCCCTTCTACTTCCTGTTTCCATGGTTTTGATGACTCCAGATACCTCATATAAGTGGAAGCGAGTAGTATTTATCTCTTAGTGAACTGGTTTGTTTAGCATCACGTCTCATCCATGTTGTAGCACATGACAGGATTCCCATCTTTAATTTAAAGACAATAATATTCCATTACATACATAATACCACATTTTGTTTATCAAGCCATCCATCAATGTATGTTGCTTTGCTTCCACCTCTTAGCTATTGTGAATAATGCTGCAATGAATATGGTGTGTAAATATCTTTTTAAGACCCTGCTTTCATTTCTTTGGGATATACCCAGAAGTGAAATTGCTCAATCATATAGTAATTCTATATTCCATTTTTTGAGGCACCTCTAAACTGTTTTCCACAGTGGCTGCACCTTTTAACATTCCCACTGGTAGTGCCCAAGCATTCTCATATTTCCACATCCTCGCCAATACTTTAATGATTAGTGATGTTGAACATCTTTTCGTATGCTTTTTGGCCATTTGTATATCTTCTTGGGAGAAACATCTATTAAGTTTTTTGCCCATTTTTACTTATTTATTATTTTTAGGTGAGGCAACCCTTGGTTGACCTCATAGATTGCAAGGACCTTGTCAGCTTACAATCCCTTATTTTTTTTTATTTTTTATACTACAGCACCTGGTCTTAGGTAGTCTCCCATCCAAGTATAACCAGGCCCGATCCTGCTTAGCTTCTGAGATCAGACGGTATTAGACTGTTCAGGGTAGCATGACGTAGACTCCTTTGCCCTTTTTAAATGGGTTTTTTGGGTTTTTTGTTGTTGAGTTGTAGGAGTTCTTTATATTCCAGATGTTAACCCCTTATCAGATATATGGTTTGCAAATATTTCATCCTATTTTGTAGATTGCCTTTTCACTCTGTTGATTGTTCCTTTGATGGACAGAAGTTTTTAAATTTAATATTGTCCCAAGTATCAATTTTTGCTTTTGTCGCTGATTTCTTACCATGTTAGAAATCGTTGACATATTCAATGTCATAAAGCCTTTCCCCTGTTTTCTTCTAGGAATTTTATGGTTTTAAGTTGTATGTATGTATTTTCAACACTGTTTCAGTCACATTCTGACATACAGTCCAAAGTTTGATGTCTCCAAATTGTCTCCCCAAAATAACTGTTGCATGTTATTCCAGTCTAAAATCGAATCCAGAATCACATACTGCATTTAGTTGCCATAGCTCTTTAGTCTGGACTAGCCTCCTTATCTTTTTTGTTTTGTCTTTCCCAGAATTGGCTTTTTGAAGAGCACCAGCCAGTTCTGTGGACATTCCCACTTTCTGGGTTTGTCTGGTTTCCTCATCATTAGATCCTGGTCCTGTACTTACAGGAAGACTATTCCATGGGTGACACTGTTAGTATGTCTGTGTCATATGGTCTCTTCCTATGAGGATACCAGTCATATCACATTAGGAACCACCCACCTGACCTTTTTATCTAGCTCTTTAAAAGCCCTATTCCAAATAGAGTCACATTCTGAGGTACTGGGGGTTAAGACCTCAATATACGAATTAGGGGGATGGATGGGGACACACAATTCATCCCATTAAGGAAGTAACTGCCAGATCTCTCCCCCATAAAGGTGCCTTTCTCTCTTTGAATTATGATGCCATCTGTGGGCAGTACCTTGAGACCCCGAAAGGAACATGTCTCCAACAATCTTTCACCCAATGCTTTCAGCACCTCTCCTTGATCCTTGCTGAATCATTGGATCTAGTTATACTATTATGTTCTACATATGGCAGTTGACACTGGCTTTCCACTTCCTAGAGTGAAATGACACTTCTCGTCTAAATAAGTGTGTTGAATTTTTAAAAAGTGAGTCGGTTTAAAGGAAATTATCAAGTAACTAAGAGTACAGGTGATGTGTGGACATGTGGCAAACATGGGAAAGTGAAACTCAAATGACAGATGTTTGGGGTACCGGGCATTAGGACTTTGGGGTCACATTCAGCCTCTTTTCATTCTGGACTTGGAGCTTCATGCTGGGTGCCTCTTCATGGGCTCTCACGCTCATGCTGCCCCAAACTGGCCATGGCATCTCCCAGAAATGTATTCCTCCTTCTAGTCCCCATCTCAGGGGGCCATCACAGTCCCCCAGTCTCTAGGTCAGATCCTTGGGCCTCATCCTGGACACCTATCTCTCCCCCCTCCCCCATCCTCCCCTTCCACAACCTCAACCTGGTTCAGACCCAGCCTACCCCCATCCCTCTGCTCCCTGCCTCCCAGTCCTGGGAATCCCCTCCAATCCCACCCACATGGCAGCCGAAAAAAATTTACAAAATAGATCATAGGTCCACCTCTCAGGCCAAAATTTGGATTTGAAATAAATGCAGTTTTATTTTTTATTTTTTGATATCTAAGTTGAGATCTCATTTCACTTTGTTGGGAGGAAATTTTAACATGGGCAGCAAATTTAATCCTTTTAAACACCATCACCCCCTGGTTTGTCATCAGGCCTGTTTACCACAGTCACTTGGAGACAACACAGCCTGCTGACCTTGAGGCCTCTTCTCATCTCCAAGTTCCATATTTTCCTAAGCACAGATCACACAGCCCCATCTCGCTCCAGGTAAAAGCCTGAGTCCTTCCCAGGGTGCTTGAGGCCCACAAGGCCCCATATGACCTGCTGGACTCTCAGCTCCTCCCACTGGCCCCGTCACTCACCTGCTCCAGTCTCAGGGGCCTCCTCACTGTTCCCCACAACTGCCAGGCCTTTGCCTGGCTTTGGTCTGCCTAGAACATCTTCTTGAGATGCATGCATGTCTGATTCCCTTGTCTCTTGCAGGGTTTTGCTTAAGTGTCACTCCCTCTATAACTTCTTGAAAAGTACAACCTCTCTTTCTGTTTTATTTTTAATATGATACTATATATATATTTTATCAGCAGCAACTTGTTAAACATGCAAATTCTGGAAATAAACCTTTACATATATGGTCAAATGATTTTCAACAAGGGCACCCAGATCATTCAGTAGGAAAACGACAGCTTTTTTTCTACAAATGGTGTTGGGAGAACTGGACAGAGATAACCACATGCAGAAGAATGAAACTGGACCCTTACCTAACACCATGAACAAAAATTACCCCAAAATGGGTCAAAACCCTAAATATAATAACTAACATTATAAAACTCTTAGAAGAAAAAAGGAAAAGCTTCATGATGTTGATTTTAGCAATGATTTCTTGATAAGACACCAAAGAACAGACCATAAAAGAACAAAATAAATTGGATTACATCAAAATAAAAAACTTCCGTGCATCAAAGGAGAAACAGTTAATAGTGAAAAAGCAACCCACAGAATGGGTAAAAATATTTGCAAATCATAAGGGGTTAAGATCCAGGACACACAGTAGATTCCTAAAACTCAGCATCAAAAAAACAAACAACCCATTTAAAAATGGGCAAAGGACTTAAATAGATCTCTCTCCAAAGAAGATAAAGGAATGGCTAATGGGCACTGTTGTGGCGCATTCAAATCTAAGACCCACGGAGCCAATTGAGATTAATTATGAGCCTTTATTAGCCGGCCAGCGACTGATTCTCCCCACTAGAGAATCAGCCTTCATTAGCCAGCCGGGGACTGACCCTCCCCACTAGAGAGTCAGCCCCAAGCCTCCGGAGGAGACAGTTTATAAAGCCCAAAACTACGTCCTGGTTGGCCTTGATCAAGCAAGCAAGCAGATTACAAAAGCAAAAGTTAGCTGTTAGTGTCTAGCACAAAGAAATATGGTTTCTGGTGGACAGCTATGTTATCTGTACTTCAGCGGCAATATTATTTTATTTTTCTTCTTGGGAACCTTGGAGCTATTTACTCCTAGGCAGCTGGCACCTGGAGATATCACTCTTCTGCCCTGTCCTTGGGGCTGACTTACTGAGGAATTGATACCAATAACCATAACAACATATTTTCTAAAGTAGTAACGGCTGGCAGGAATAAAGAGGGGAGATGTGAACAAGGAAGATGTTGTTGTAATGCATTTTTTTACACTGTTACAGGCACATGAAAAGATGCTAAACGTCACTAATCATTAGGGAAATGCAGATCCAAAAACAATGAGCTATCACTTCACACCCATTGAGGAACACTGTAGGTTTCCTCTTTTCTCTGGCTACTCCCAGCATGCATACTAGCTAATGCAATGCTCAGTGGCCTGCAGTCTGTTGGAGGTCCTTGAGAGGATGTGACCTCCAGTTGACCCCAGAGCTGGACCTGGGGCATTCAGAGGCTCCTCACCAGCTCCCGCCACTCCCCTCCACATCTTCAGAATGTACTTTTGCCCACCCATCCCATAGTGGGAGCTAGCTGTTCCAAGGACATATCCTTGAGAGAGAAAGGTGTTGTTGAAACCATCTGGATGCTATACGTGACTGAGCCGGGTTAAGGCTGCTACATAAACTTTTAAGATTCTAGTGGGGGCGCAGAGATCTATCCGTCTTCCAGATGCCTAAGACAAGCGTCAAAAGTTCCCTAACTTATTAAACCTACCACCTACCAATCTGGAGTGATCTGCCTCTTTCTTCAGTCTCTCTTCACCCTCTGTGTACAGGGGCCGGTTTGCCAACCAACAACGCCACAACCTCAGGAGGTAAAGATTGCATTATCAGCATCCACTTTTTACAGAGTAAGACTCAGAGGTAAGAGGACTTGCTCAGCATCACACAGCTAGGAGATGGCACGCCAGGCCATCTGTCTCCTGAGCACAGGTATACTCCCAACCTCTAAACCATATCACCTGAGGATCTAGGAGAACCCTCAGCTCCCAAGGGTGAGAATTTTGTGTGCCTTGTTCACTGGCGAATTACCAGTGCCTAGATCAGGGCCTGGCACAGAGTAGTTCCCACCAAATATTGGTTGAAGGAATAAATTAATTAAAATAAGGACCGAATTTGCAACCAGTTTATTATTATTATTATTATTATTATTATTATTATTATTATTATTATTATTATTAAATGACACCATGATTCAACCACTTTGGAAAATAGCCTGGCAGTTTCTTGAAATGTTAAATAAATACCACACATGTGATCATGCATCCCACTCCTAGGTCTACATGCTGGAGAATGAAATGTCCATGCAAAGACTGGTACACCATTGTTCATATTGCCTTTATTTGTAATTGCCCAAAACTGGAAACAACCCAAATGTCCATCAATGGGTGACTCGATAAACAAATTGTGATGACTTAAACAAATGATTCCATGTAAGAATGGTACTCAGAAATAAAAAGAATGACTTCATGTTCAACATGTGTAAATCTCAAAATAATTATGCTAAATGGAAAAAGCCAGACATGAGAGTACATACTATATAATTACATTCTATAAAATGCAAACTATCCGATAGTGTGAGAGAGCAGATCAGTGGTTTTTAGGAATGTGTGTGTGGAGGGGTGAGAGACAGAGTGGTAACCAAGAGGCATAAGGAAAACTCGGGGACAATGGATGTGTTCATTGTCATATGGTCATTATCTTGATTGCGGTAGTGGTTTCACAGGTTTATTCATAAATCAAAACTCATCAACTTGTATACTTTAAATATGTGTGGTTTCTTGTATGTCAGTTATACCTCAGTAAAGCTGGAAATATGTCACAACTGGGTAATGCAATTGAGAATTTTTCCTCTACTGACTGGCTTTCCCCATTGGCCCCTGAAGTCGTCTGATTTTTCAATCTGAGGCCCAATAGACCACATAGCTATTTCCGCTTGGAGCCCCGAAGAGACTTTAAAAGAATAAAAAGAAACCTGGCCTATTTCTGCTTTCCGGCCTATCACATTCTCTCCTGAGACCCTAAGCCCACAGGAGACCAATTTCTTGAATGGGGTAAGAGTAAAATGAGAATATGCATAGGGAAAAAAGAAGCCCAGAGGATGGGAACATGGCTGGCTCCCTTAATCACAGGTGGGAAGTTGGAGTGGGTGGGAAAGATGCGGGAGGAAGACAGATGCGCAGGAAAATGGCTCTGGTTCTCAGGAAACAAGGTCATTGCTGAGAGTGAGGATGAGGAAGAAGCTGCTGGAGGTTTGAGGAGGTTTGATATGTCATCTGGGAAAGTCAAGAGATGAGGGACACAGGTGAATTTGCTGTGCAGCATTGTCGGTCCACTCCAAGTCAGTGTGCATGAATTTAAGGTGAGACCAGTTAACACGTGTATATTTTTCTCCATCTACATCTACTACACAGAAGCAGGGATGCGATAGGTGGAGCTTTAGATTTTCCAGTCGTCACCATCAGATACATTTTACTTATGTATTGTCCATCTCTTTCTCTAGAATGTAACCCCCGGGTGGATGTTTTGTTTTGTTTTGTTTTGTTTTCCATATTTTGGTCACCATTTCATCCCAGGTACCCCAACTTACACTGGCTCTATAAACGTGTTGAAGGAATGATCCCAGAGGTCCTCAGAGGGATGAAAACATACTCACCTCTGGCCCCCAAAGAATCCAGAGTCTAGTGAGGAGACAGAAACTAAACAGATATTTGCAAGTGGCAATAAGAGCAAAGAGGGAGATAAACGGGGAGCCAAGATTATAACTATGTATGGGGGCCAACTAGGCTGGAGTGGTCAGGTGATATTTGAGTCACGTCTGTCAGATGCGGAACAAAGATCTGGGAGAAGAGTATTACTCCAGGCAGAGGGAACACCCAGTGCAAAGTCCAGAATGAGCTTTGGGTATGTGACTAACAGGAGGAAAGCCAGTGTTTTTGCCACATTGAGAAAAGTGGGGAAGTGTTGTGTATGGATTTAGATGGACCTAAATTATGCTTTGGGGTGTTAAGGAGACTGACTTGCTTTCACAGGCTGTCCAGGTGTGGTAACTTTCAACTGGTCTTTCCCCTACGTGGGCCTCAGTTGTACCTTATCTGTGAAATGGGGGTAAGCCACTGATGTCCCCTCTGCCTCCAGACTTCTAAGCAGCACTCAAGACCGCTCTGAGGCAGATGGTATTACCACCTGCTGTTGGATGAGGAAACAAGAGGCCTCAAAATGATAAATTACTATCCCAAGGCCACAGAACTAGTAAGTATGGCCTCCACAGTTCAACCCCTGGCAGCCTGTCCCCAGGGCCTGTGCCCTTAAACCTCCATTACATAGTGCAGCCCCCATAACCTAACAGGCACTGCAGTGCAGTACGTCTTTGGAGGCACACAAATCCAGCTATGCCACTTACAATATGTGGGATCACGGGCTAGTCGCTTGTGTCCCTTGAGCCCATTTCCCCATTTGTACAATGTGCACGCCAACATTTATCTCAACCAACAGAACACTTGGCTGACTAGGAGGAATGAGGCATCATTCCCAAACAACTGACTGACTTTCTGTGAGCCGTGGGGGTTTAAGACTTTGCGGGGGGTAGTGTTTGGGGGAAAAGGACAAAGGACTCGAACACAGCAGCTCTGGTCTCCCCATCCCTTTTGCGTTGTTTCCTCCATTCAACCGCGGAGCAATTCTCGGTTTGCCCCCCAGCCCCCCATTTTTTTTCCAGGCTGAAAAGAGGTCGTGGTCCCTTTAAGGTCCGTCCCTCCCTCTCCCAAAACTTCCCAGTGTCGGCTCTCTTTTCGATTCCGGACGGCCGGCCAGGCTCGCCGCCGAGCTGGTAGGGGATGGGGGCGACGGTTCGGGAGGGGTGCGGGGGATCCGTGGGGGCGCCACCCGCCGCCCGCAGGCCGCCCGAGGGCATGGGGGAGGGGCCGAGGCCCGGAACGCGGGGTGCAGACACCACGGCCGCGGGATCGCTCTCTGCGGGCGCGCGCGGGCAAGCGAGCGGCCAGTAACCACCGCGTCGGGACGGTTGCTCCACGTCCCGTCCGCGCGCGCCGGCGCGAGGGGCGTCCAGGCCCGGCGCGGGGGCGGGGAGGGGAGGGGCCCCTTCTTCCCCTCCCCCACCGCATTTCTCTGACGTCCGGACCTCCCGACCCCGCCCTGCAGTGGGAACAGCCCCGCCTGCATCCCGACGCCTGGATCACGTGTTGAAGGCGCGACCCCGCCCCCCATCTCGGTTCTGCGGGCCTGTTAGGACGGCCGCGGTGTGTTTGGGTGCTGCTTTTAAGATGCCCATCATCCCACGCCCAACTTTCCTATCTCCCCAAACCCGAGGACCCAGCGGGTCTGTCCCACGCTCTTAGTGCCACTGACCCGATTTCAAATTTAGTTTCCACGAGGACCCCTATTTCGGGAACCCTCTTTCACCCGAGTGGAAAGGTTCCGGAACATCTTTGGGGGTATCCCCTGCATTTCCCATGACTCTATCCTCTTTTTCTAAGAGCCGTTGCTCCCCTAGCTGGCAGCCCCCGAACGTTAGAGTTTTAAGAGCAGCCCCCAGCCCCGCCCCAGGTTCCGGCTTTTGGGCGTAGTTGAACCCCAGTCTCAGGGAAGGCATTCTCTGCGCGGTGGCCCAACGTCCTGGAGGACAGAGGGCTCGCCAGACGTTTAGAACTCCATAACGACTTCTGTTTGCAGAGCGTTTGCACCGTGTCGGGTGCTGGACCGGGTGCCTTATAGGCGAGCCAGCCCCACTAAAGTCGAGGCAGGGACCACAGCTCCCTGGCCCATACAGGGCTTCCGTGTTAAAGGAACAGACTGTCACCAGATTGTGAGGACCTAGAAGACTAAGGGCTGTCCCGTGAAAACCATTGGCCGGAGTGATCAGGGATTATCACGGGGGGAGCCCCAAGGGTCCGGACTGGTAGGGACGAGGAAGGTTTTTCAGAGTGAACTGAGACCGCGCGGACTGGAGGAATTATTTTTTAACTGCGGCAAGGAGGGGTAGTAGAGGGGTAGCAGGGGTAGTAGTTCAAGGTGGAAAGGACTGCGTAGGGCAAAAGGGCAAAGGTGCGCGAAAGATGCTTCCTCTCGAGCAAACTGAGTTTTTGCGGCTGAATTTAGAGGTGGAGTGGTGAAATGACACGGGCGAAATGGACGGGGTCTGAAGACATCGGCTGCAGCAAATGGTTTTATACTGACGGAAAGGGTCAAATTTGGGTTCAAAAATTCTTCCAGCATTGCGAAAGAGGTGAAGAGAATAGGGTATAGTGACGGGGACAGAGCTGTACTGGTAGTTGCCTCTTTGTCTAGCCTTCCCGCGCTGCACACAACAATCACTCAATAAATACTTGTCTAGCCTAGCAGCGCTGCACACAATCACTCAATAAATACTTGGGTACTCCAGGTCTTCTCTCCTTTATGGGGTCGCCCCGCCTCCCGAGGCACCCGAAAGCATATTTGCGCATGCGTTCTCGTCTCGGTCCTGCTAGACTGCGCCAAAGTGCTCCCCTCTTTCACCCAATCAGAGACCACCAGTGGTCCTACCATCTGGTGAGGAAGACGCAGAAGATGGGCATCTGCAGTAACCGCTGGCGAAAGACAAAAGGGAGGGGCTTTCTTCTTGCGGAGTGGCGCGGGAAGGTAGTCGTTGTGACTGGAAGACTGAGGGCTTTCGGTTTGATGGAATAGCAAGAAAACCAATGACAGTGGGAAGGAGGCGGGCTTTTCAGGAATGTGGGGAGCGCCGTGCCAGAAGTCCAACCAATCAAATTGGAGTTTATTTTAAGGCTGTAAAGTCGGTATAATGACTGGCAGAAAGCACTCGCCTATAAAGAGTATCCCAGACAAACGAGGGCGGGCCCTCCTGCAGAACGAAATGTGCTTTATCCAATTGGAGCACAAGGCATGGAGAGGCTTCCCCTCCCCCCGCGGCGGGACCAGTGGCTCCCCCTATCGGGTGGGGGCGGCGGGTGACGGGCGTGTCCCTCCCCCAATGAGAGGCGGGGGGAGGCGGGTTCTGCGCCGCCATGTCGCGGAGGCTGCTGCCCCGGGCGGAGAAGCGGCGTCGGCGGCTCGAGCAGAGGCAGCAGCCGGAGGAGCAGCGGAGGCGGTCGGGAGCGATGGTGAAGATGGCGGCGGCGGGCGGCGGAGGCGGCGGTGGCCGCTACTACGGCGGCGGCAGTGAGGGCGGCCGGGCCCCTAAGCGGCTCAAGACTGACAACGCTGGCGACCAGCACGGAGGCGGTGGCGGCGGTGGTGGAGGAGCCGGGGCTGCGGGCGGCGGCGGCGGGGTGAGGCCAAGGCCCTAGGCCCGGGGACGACCGGGAAGGGAGGGAAAATTTCTTATCTTGAGGGCACTTCTGGGGGGGGGGCCTTTGCGCACGCGCCCATACCCTCGCGCCGTTGATGGGATGGGAGGGGCAGGCGTTGGGCAAACGGGGTTTGCACGAGGACAGGCGCTTGCGTGTGTGTGCTATTCAGAGCGGGGTGTGGGGGGCAGAGGAAGCTCGCGCTGCGGTTGGCGCAGTGCGCAGGCGCCGCGGGCTGGGGTGGGCTGGGCACGCTGCCGGGCCGTTTTTTTTTTTTTTTAACTCATTTTCTTCTTGTCCCTTGCGCAGGCGCAATTTCCCGCCTGGGCCTCGTGGGCGGTTGGGGGGGGCACCGCGTGAGCGGGAATGGGTGGGCGGTGGCCATTTCTGCGCCTGAGTGGGGAATTATGTCCGATCACTTAAATTTTTTTAGCGTCATGGCTTCTCTCGAAGTAATTCGATGTATTTGAGGATATTTTCCCAGAAGAGAGTATGTTTTCTATTTTTGTGGGCATTGAAAACCGGAAGAGCGGCTTATGAAAAGACTTTTTAGTTATTTGGGAGTTGAGCCAAGCTTTGGAGCCATCACAAGTTTTGCATACAGTTTCTGGGGGTTAACCGGGTGCGGGGAGTTTGATGAACCAAAATGGACCTTGAGGGTGGGCATTTTGGAAGAGATTTTGTTTTCCAGTCTTATCCAAAAAGACCACTGGTTCCTTTTGGCTTGAAGCCCATTCTCTCCTCCTCCTAAGTTTATGAAGTCATCTCCGGGTCAGCCATTTGCAGGGTTTTCCAGAGTAGCCACTATCTGTACTATGATTTGCTAACATTGTAGTCTGTGTCAGGCCTGTTCTATACATTTTAAAGGCATCTTAATCGCATTTTCAACGCTTCTCTGTGAGATAGGATGGTATTATTCCCGGCTTACAGAGAGGAGGTAAATTGTTCAGGTCATTTAGCTAGTGAGGGGGAGGGGCTGGGATTAGAACTCGGGGACTGTAGAACCGCAAAAGCAGAGCTAGTAGTAATCATCAGGTGTTCGTGCCTTCTGTGGTTTGCGTAGCTCATTCCTGAAATGCAATCCAATTTTCTCTCTATCCAAAGGGCTTCTGCCTGGTTCTCAGACAGGAGGCTGGGCCCAGAGCTCAGGAGAGGTGGAGAAAGTTTCTTTCTGATTCCCAAAGACTTCTCTCTGTGGGTGGAAGGCTACTTCCCTTGGGAAAGGAGCTGTCTTGGTTTTAGTACTGTTGGTTGGAATTTTTTTTTCTTTCTGTAAGACCTTCCTTACTCTTTTTTTCTTGGTTTTGCCTAGGTAGTATTTTCCAACACAGATTTTGGTGAGAAGGTGATTAAAGACTGGAAGTGGTGGAGACTGGCTTGGCTGCCACAGCTTCTGGGGCACATGCTCTTTTACCTTGACTGACCTGAGGATGAGTGGTGGAGAGAAGTAATACTTAGCTGGGTGGTGATGGTAGCTTGCTCTACTAGGGGAAGGGCAAAGAAGCTGGGATGGATGCAAAAAGATGGCCTCATTCAGACTGCTGGAGAGAATTGTGTGAACCTTTTCTGCCAGTGGTATCCATTTCTAAGCCACTCTTCTCCCACATTTTTTGACCAGTGGGAAGAGACAGGTTTTGGGAGGAAGGTAAGATATGAGACTTGCCTGTATCTTCCATTCTGCCTTCCTCAGAAGCTGCAGCAAGAGGCATTAGACAAGTGGCCACCCACTCAAGGCCCAGAATCTTTTGGGGGTTAATGGCTTGAATTGCTCTTCCATGTCTGACGTGTGTGTCCTTCTGAATGACACTCAACTGTTATCTGAATGGGTCGCTAAGAATATACTGGCCAGTGGGCCACCATCTTGTCTTGCATGAAATAAAATCTAATTTTTGCTTCCTATTTCAGGAGAACTACGATGATCCGCACAAAACCCCCGCCTCCCCAGTTGTCCACATCAGGGGCCTGATTGACGGCGTGGTGGAAGCTGACCTCGTGGAGGCCTTGCAGGAGTTTGGGCCCATCAGGTACCTTACTCAGAAGCCAAGGATTGAGTTGGCAGAGAATTCAACATTTGGGGTCCTGTATATTATTGGCTTTTGGTTGGAAGAGGGTTGGCCAGTTGGGCCAGGGTTCTTTGGCTAGGTCCTCCAGTTCCTCTGAGAGAATTGAAACCTGTGTTTTCTCTGCCAGCTATGTGGTGGTAATGCCTAAAAAGAGACAAGCATTGGTAGAGTTTGAAGATGTGTTGGGAGCTTGCAACGCCGTGAACTACGCCGCTGACAACCAGATCTATATTGCTGGCCACCCAGCTTTTGTCAATTACTCTACCAGCCAGAAGATCTCCCGCCCTGGGGACTCAGATGACTCCCGGAGCGTCAACAGTGTGCTTCTCTTTACCATCCTGAACCCCATCTATTCCATTACCACGGTGCGTGCTAGCGGGTGTGCCCTTAAGCTCCTTTATGAGGTTTCCCTTTCTCTTTGTCCCCTCCCCCGAGCCAGATTGACCTGCCAGTCCACCCTTATTTTACCTATTTTTGATTTTATAGGATGTTCTTTACACTATCTGTAACCCTTGTGGCCCTGTCCAGAGAATTGTCATTTTCCGGAAGAATGGAGTCCAGGCCATGGTGGAATATCCTTTGCTAGGAAATGAGGGTTCCTTGCAGCGGGGGCTCTCAAGACTGGGTGGGGTGCTACCCTTTCAACCAGTGTGTATGCTGAATGTCTTGCCATGTGGCCGATGCTTTCACAGTGTGATCGGAAAGGCTGTCGATAGACTAGTAATCTGACACATAATATAGTAGTGCAGGATGTAAAGTGCTATGAAGGGAAAGAACAGGATGCTATGATACACAAGGGGAAAGGGATTTACAAGGGGATCTGGGAAGCTCTCTGAGGAGATGATACCCTATTTCCATGAGTAAGTAGGAGCTAGCGTTCAAGGCAGAAGAACAGCTTCTTCAAAGATCCTCAAGTGGACAGGAGCTTAGTGTTGAAGAAAGCAGATGACCTGAAGACTGAAGAGTAGCAGACATGGGGGAGAGTTCTGCTGTGGACACTGGAAGAAGTTGGGTATCCCAGACAGCTCGAGTCACAGTGCAGTGGGAAGCCACAGACGGACTTTCAGGACAGGAACCTAATGTGGTTGACATTTCAGGAATTGTTCAAGCCTAAGTTAAAGCCAGGGAAGATTGGCCTAAAGAAGGTGGCTTGGCCTGGGGTGGTGGCAGAGGAGGTTGCTGCCCCCTCTGGGCTGGTGAGTGGGAATGCAGATCACGAAGGAATGATCACTCAGGGTGGCACTCATGCCTGTCTCCCTGCAAGTGGCTGGTGGTTGCAGTAGTGAACTTGACCCTAGAACCTATGTGTAACACAGTCTTAGGGTGCTACCTTGTCCTCATTCCTTTCAACAACAGCTCGAAGGCCTTTTTAAAGAGCTGTGATGAGACTTTCCTTAATTTTAGTCACATTTGACTCTGTGCAGAGTGCCCAGCGGGCCAAGGCCTCTCTCAATGGGGCTGATATCTATTCGGGCTGTTGCACTCTGAAGATTGAATATGCGAAGGTAAGTCTGGAAGTGGCGACACCTTGTCAGATTCCAGGTGAGCTAGGCCTGGCTGATCTTAAGCTTTGTCTTATCCCTGCAGCCTACGCGCTTGAACGTGTTCAAGAACGATCAGGATACTTGGGACTACACAAACCCCAACCTCAGTGGACAAGGTAATCCCGACGACCACTTTGTTCTACACACACCCGCCTTGCTGTCACTCGGGTAGTGCACTCCGTAGACCTGGGCTCAGGGTTATGTAATGCCATTGGGCTCCTTGTGGACATGGGAGGACCTTGAGTTAGTTTTTTGAAAAGACATTTCAGTGGAAGAGGGTGAGTGAGGGGCCTCTGTAGGTCCTAGTTGCTGCTTCGGGCCCTTCGATGCAGCTGAGGATGCAGACTCAAGGTAGAGGCTTGGGTGGGGTAGGGAGCAGGGCCTCGCTGAACACCGGGCATAGCGATGACTAGGAAATGAGTAGCAGCTCCCAGATGGATTTTGCTGCTTCCCTTCTAAGAACGTGCTTAGGGTCACTGACTCCACGCTCACTGGGCCAGGAGTGGTCCCCTTGCTCGCCACTATTGCAGGAATCTGCTTATGTTGTGGGGTGGGGGCTGATGGCGGGCTGGTGATGAGGGCTCCTGGGTCCTTGTAGCAGAGCCTTTGAGTAAGTGGAGGTGAAACCCTGGATTGGAGCAGGGCAGACATGCCTCACCTCGCTTGTAGAGGGGCCTCATCTTTTCTGCGGGGGCGGGGGTGTGGCGGGGCAAATGGATAATCCTTCCTAGAATCTGTGAAGAATGGTTTGCCATGGATGGGAGGGAGAGGTGGAGGCTTACCTTTGAAAAGCAGCAGCACATCCTCTGCAAGACCGTCCATCTCTGTGTCTGTCTTGGTCTGATACATCGGACTAGGCCGCGGGGCTGAGGGACGGGGCTGGTTGCTGATACCTCTCAGGCCCTGGGAGGCCAGAGGCCCCCATTTCTAGCCAGATCTGTCTTGTTCGCCCTTGCAGCTGGGAAGCAGTGGGCGGGGTGGGCTAGACTCTCCCCAGGACCCTCACAGTGCGCATTGTGGGCCTGGCCGCTCCCTCCAGAGGTCAGAGGCAAATTGGTGACCAAGTGAATGTACCAGAGCGGGCAATGGCATTACATGACTGCTAACAGAAACATGGCAACCAACCATTTCTTCTCCAAGGAACATAAATAGAAGATGTGCAGACCGGCAGGGGCTAGTGGCAGGGGCTGGCTGTGCATTGGTTTCGATGCCTCTCAGTTTTGGCCGCCTCAAGGCTGGGGGTCAAAAACGAGAGCTGATGAGGTAACCTGGAGCGAGGGCGGTGCTTAGCCACCCCCTCGGGAACCATACTTCCGTGGCTCTGCCTCTGCACATTGCTCACCAACACACAGGGTAGAAACCACTAGCTCTTCCTGGAGAGAACAGAACATGCAGCCTCCACCACGTCCCCAGAAACAGCTGCAGACTTGAGCTCACTACATCAAGAACACCACACCGCGCTCCAAGGAACAGCTACAAGCACAGAAACAGAGGCAGACAGAGACAAAGAAAGAGACGCAACATGGCAGCAGACACTGCTTTTTTATTAAACATTAAAAAAAAAAGGTCAAAATCCAAGCAAACTTGAACCCGAGAATGTACACAGAAGTAGGAAACACAGAGAACAGAGCTCTCAGCCAGCCAGCGGCGCTCTTTTCGGAGAACGTTTCACAGACTGAAGTAGATTCCATGGGCCTCCAAGACAATAGGATCCTCTCTCCATTCCTCGCCATATGGGTTTTGTTTCGTTTTTTAAGTCCTTTGGTTTGGGGAGGGCCTTCTTTTTTTTTTCTGTTTTGATATTTTTATTTTTTCTGCAGTCAACGGCTGCCGACATAATCTGCACCAACTGGAGATCAGAAACCAAAAAAAAAAAACTTAAGCCACAACAAAAAAAAAAAATCAAAAAACCAAAACAGATCTAAAACCAGACAGCCAAACAGCTCAGAGGTACACAGTTACCTGCTGGCGGGTAACCGGGCGTGCTCCCAAGGCCAAAAGCTCGGGCGTAGTGGGGCCACTGGCACACTTCATAACCAGGAGACACGCACATGGAGCGCTACACAGCCAGAAGCACCGCACTGCAGCACACAATGTGAGGAGGTGACAACACGGAGGGACACTACCCACTTCATACACCTTTATTTTCCACTTTTCTGATATCTTCTGAGGACAGAACATCTGTGAGCCATTTTTTGATTTAATCAAAAACATTGACTGTTAAAAAAATTGTAGCGGATGTGTACCGTAACTTGTATTTATGACTGTAAAACCATGTGATGCAGGGTCGCAGTGTATGTTTGATGGGACGCCATCTTTCAGAACTGTGCTAACTCACTGTTGAAGCGTCCAATGGTAAGAGAAAATACAGATTTGTTTTTTGTGACAAATGGACATTGTACTCTGTACTTCTGCTGTAAGTAGCCCTTTTCCATCTTTGTAATGACTGATTGTTGAAAACAATGCAGGCCGGGTAGCAGGAAAGGGCAGTGGTCTCGAGCCCTGGGTTTTGGAGTCAGCCAGACCTGGGTTCAAATCCCAGCTCAGCCACTAACTTGCTTTGTGACCTTGGGCCAAAATGTCTTAAACTGCTCAGTTAAAAGTTAACTGCTCAGTTTTTTTTATCTGTAAAATGGGACTAAACCAGTACCTACCTCATAGGGTTGTTGTGAGGAATTTAAGAAGCGGCGATCTCTGTAAAGCACTTAGCACAGTGTCTGCCACTCAAGTGCTAAGTTCATGGTAGCAATCATGGACCGCAGCGGGGGGCGGAGGGTGGATCTGCGCCTTTGTCTGGGTCTGAGAATGTTGATGCCTTGTACATGACTGCTCAAATGGACTGATTCTGACTTTGCCCTGCTTGTCCTTTCCTCCAGTTCCACCTCAGGTTGGACATGATGGGTGGGAGGGTGACTGGGACGGGGGTTCAGAAAGAAGGGTCCTAGAAAGTGAGGGCTAGAGCTTATAGAGCTTGAGACTTTGGGGGCCAGATGATGTCATCTTTCTGACCTTCCTGGGTTATTTTCCTGCTCTTCCCTTTCTCTCCCTTCATTGGGAGTTATTTTAGAAAGTTCTTGGCTTTGTAACCTATCAGTTTCCATAGCAGCTGGAGGTCTCCCTGAGGGCCCACGAGCTGGGCTCCTTGCCAAGGCAGGTGAGAGTGCACAGCTTGGCCTCACACTTCCCAGAGGACGGAAAGTAGCCTGGTCAGTACGGGCAGGGGAGGCAGTATAGACTCCAGCCATGGGCTTCTTGCCCAGCCTGGGTCAGGCCACAGGAGGGAGGTCTAGCAGCCTTGAGCTGGGAGGCTCTACACCCAAGTTCTCAGGAGCTCAGTGACTTGGAAGTTAGCCTCTAGTCAGGAGGGGAAGAGCCACCTCGTTTTCCAGGTTGGGCTCTAACTCTTCTCTCTGTCCACAGGTGACCCTGGCAGCAACCCTAACAAACGCCAGAGGCAGCCCCCTCTACTGGGAGATCACCCTGCAGAATATGGTGAGGGCAGGGGGTTCCCCTCCGTGGACTCCCGTGGCTCATGTGCCTCTGCCCGTCGTCCGCCACGCAAATTCTCACCCGTCCTCCCTCTCTTTCCTTCCCACCCCCCAGGAGGGCCCCATGGTGGGTACCACAGCCATTACCATGATGAGGGCTACGGCCCCCCCCCACCTCACTACGAAGGGAGAAGGATGGGCCCACCAGTGGGGGGTCACCGCCGGGGCCCAAGTCGCTACGGCCCCCAGTATGGGCACCCCCCACCCCTCCCCCACCACCCGAGTATGGCCCCCACGCTGACAGCCCTGTGCTCATGGTCTATGGCTTGGATCAATCTAAGATGAACTGTGACCGAGTCTTCAATGTCTTCTGCTTATATGGCAATGTGGAGAAGGTGAGTTTCTGCTAGGTCCAAGGCTTTCCTTGTAGACTCAGCAGGCTCCTGGGAGGCCCCCAGCAAGAGGCGGCCTGGCTGGGAGCTAGCCGATCCAGGGAGGGGAATTCACCTAATCAGGTGACCTGCTGCAGGCAGATATTTTGGTCCCTATTGTATGGAGGTGTTCCGTTGTTTACTTTTGAATTTCCAATATTAAAAAAGTTATCACAGAAAAGTAGTAATAATATTATATTAACATTATAATTTATGATGCACCCATTATAGTTGAAAATAAGTGTATGAGGATTTCTCCCAAAAAAACTTCAGATTATCTGGGAACACTGGGCCTCCTGCCTTGCCTGTGGGACAGTTGACTGAGGCTGCTTGGTGACTTACCACGTAGAGGAGATGGTTTTTTTCTTCATACCCATCTGAAGCCTTTGGGTTTGTAGCTCCTCGCTTGGCCCATTAATAATGATCAGGATCTAGTATCTACATAAATGTTTATTAACAGGCACAAATAAGAATAGCCGCTTCAGTTTTTATCATGCCCACTGTTTTCTGTTGTGCCTTGTTAAGTGACCTGTGTATGGCTCATGTCCTCCTCGGCTTAGGAAAACACTGCCTGGGCCCTTGCTGTGGGCCAGGCGTGCTTCTCTTCTGATTCCCTATTCACCAGTGACAATATGGAAATGCAAATCCAGAGCAGTTCTTACTAACTTGGAAGGGCAGGGGAAGGGTGCCCAACAGCTGGGCAGTGGTGCTGACCACGGCTGCTCTCTGCAAGGTGAAATTCATGAAAAGCAAGCCAGGGGCTGCCATGGTGGAGATGGCCGATGGCTATGCTGTGGACCGGGCCATTACCCACCTCAACAACAACTTCATGTTCGGGCAGAAGCTGAAAGTCTGGTAGGTGCCCAAACTCCTGAGCTGGGGCATATTGGCAAGTGACAGAGGAGAGATGGGAAAGATTGAGGCCCACTCTGGACAGGGCCAGCAGATGCTTATTTGGGCAAGAGGGAGTGGGTGGCTGTGTTCCCATGTGCCCCTCTGAAGCAGGGGAGAATGTGGCAGCTGGGTCGCAGTGCCCCCTCAGGCACACAGTGCTTGCTCTCAGGAACAAGGCCACAGTGGAGGGCTTGCGGGAAAGCGACATTAGATCTGACACAGGACTCCCCATCATCCCTCTTAGTGTCTCCAAACAACCAGCCATCATGCCTGGTCAGTCATACGGGCTAGAAGACGGGTCCTCAAGTTACAAAGACTTCAGTGAATCACGGAACAACCGGTTCTCCACTCCGGAGCAGGCCGCCAAGAACCGTATCCAGCACCCTAGCAACGTGCTACACTTCTTCAACGCCCCTCTGGAGGTGACTGAGGAGAACTTCTTTGAGGTGAGTGCTGGGGTCCTTCACCACAACCATCTGAGTAGGCCATTCGTTTTAGTATTTCAACAGGTATCTATTAAGCTCTTGTTTTGCCATGCCCTAGGTTGGGTCCTGGGGACACAGGGACCAGGGCAGACAGGCTGAGAGAATGACACTGAACTAGCAGTAGTGGAGTGTGCTGTTTACCTTTCTGGCAAGCTAGTTTGGATGTACTTCTGGGAACGATTCTCCCTGTCCGGTGACAGAGTGGCAATCAGAGTCCAGAGTCCAGTGTTAGACAGGCCCTTGGTGCCTGGATAGCATCTGAAGGGAGTGGCGAGGACAGAGGAAACTAGGGCAGGAAGGCTGACTAGCAGAGAGACTTTGGACCTTGCTGTGGCCCCAGACCTCAGTTCATCAAACATTTACCTAGTGCCAGCACACACCCAAATAGCAGCTGAAGATGGGTAAGTATAAAAAAGCAATTTCCCTGTTTTGGGCAACATGACAGTTCAGAGCAGTGTTTCTTAACCTTTTCTTGGGCCATGGGGACACCTTAGAGTGTGTGATAAAAGCTTAGAAACTCCTTTCCAGAAGAACTGGAGCACTCAGGCATGCAGGGCGTGGTCTGCCATGGGGCACTCCTTTTATTTCGGTATCTGTTTTCTGTCTTGCAGATCTGCGATGAGCTGGGAGTGAAGCGGCCATCTTCAGTGAAAGTATTCTCAGGCAAAAGTGAGTGATGTGCCCCGCCCCCTTCTCCCATTCCTTGGGTGTGAATGGGCTGCTTCCTGGTTCCTGCTTGGGTCAGCCTGAAACCTCTGCCTTCCGATCAGGTGAACGCAGCTCGTCTGGACTGCTGGAATGGGAATCCAAGAGTGACGCCCTGGAGACTTTGGGCTTCCTGAACCATTACCAGATGAAAAACCCAAGTGAGTATCTGTGTGTCCAGTAGTCTTCCCCCTTTGGGCCTGTTGGGTTGTCTGGCTCCAGGACAGAGCTGTCCTTATTGTCATCAAGATAGGGCCCCAGAGATTTCCACATTGTTGCTGACACAGGCGGGACCTACTCTCCAGGAGAGCAGCCTCATGTTCCCCATGGGAGGCCCATACTGGCTGCTTGCCACTACCCACTCTGTGAGCTTGGGGATTGCTCAGACTTGTCCTCCAGGGAGCTGGCAATCTCTCTGCGTCAGGAACTGCCAGTAACAACCAGCTGTGCCATGTCAGTCACAGACACTGGCTTAGGTAGTACCCAGGAAAGGGGCCATACTAGCCAGCAAGTAAACCTTGCCCATCCAGTTCCTAGGGTAGGCTTGTTGCCTCAGCCACAGAGCTAGGAATGGGATTCTTCGTGGGAGTGGAGGAAGAGGAGAAATGCCTTGTGTATTTGGTTTGTTTTTAAGTCTCAAATTGGGCAGTGACCAAAGATGGGTGCAAAATGATGGGAGCTGGGTGGGAGAAGCCTCCTGAGAGGGGCCCAGCCAGACCTCTTTCCTCTTCCTCTCCTTTGCAGATGGTCCATACCCTTACACCCTGAAGTTGTGTTTCTCCACTGCTCAGCACGCCTCATAAGATGACGAGGAAGAGTCCCATCTGAGCAGGAAAAATTTATTTTCCTTTATGCTGTTTTTTTTTTGCAAAAGTTCATGCTTTTTTTTTTTTTTTTTTTTTTTTTTTAATGCTAGGTTAGTAGAGGCTTAACCATAATGGAAATGCTGGAAGTCTGGAGGGGGAGGGGAAGGGAATTGGTATCTCCCAAGATTAACCTTCACTTTTTAAAAATTACTGTACATGTGATTTTTTTTTTCCTGTTCTTATGTTTGTGCTGCCCATGTACTCTTGGCACATTTCAATAAAATTGTTTGGAAAATAAACAGCACTTTCTGGGATTCCAAGGTGTGTCTCCTTCCCTCCCACATGATATGCTGCAGAGGAGCAGGCAGGACAGGACAGGGCCACAGGCCTGGAATGATGCTAGGTCCTAAGGAGTCTCGAGGAAAAGCCGGGAGACGTGGCATTTTTCATAGGGCCTGCCCAAGTTCAGTCCTGGAGAGTCACTCAAAATGTAGAAAGTGTTGAAAAAATGGAAAATCAAGAGAGATTGAAAAAATAGTCTAATCCTGAGAAGTGTAAGCACTGGCCTTTGTACAAGGTTGGAAAATCCCTGAAAGATTAAAGTGAAATTCTCCCCAGTCCCATTAACTTTTGGTTATTACCATCCCCTGCCCCCACAATGTCTCACATTGGGCAACGCCCAGTTAAACTGCAAGAAAGTGCAAAATGTGTTGGGTGGGAGGAGCATGGCCTGGAATTCTACCTGGACATGTTTTTGTCTAACAAAATGCTTTGAACGTAGTGTTGGGTCACACCACATACAGAGCGGCCTCTTCTCTTTACTCCTGCAGGGTATGTATCTTGGTGGTTATGTCAGAATCTGATTCCAAAGGTAATTTCCAGTTTTTGCTGCTATAAATAGTCCCACTAATGCTATATGTACAAATATATTAGTCAATTTCCCTGATCTTGATCCCGAGATACACATGGAATTGCTGGGTTAAAGGATCTGTATAATTGGGACATAACAGATACTCCCTAGCTGTGGTAGGTGGGGACTTGTGTGTACCACAGGTGGGGCACAGTGGGGCTACGGGTGACAACCTGCTCTAACGACCTTGGCTCATGGAAGAACCTGTAAAGAGCAAGCCAGAAGTACTATGCCTTGTTCTTGGGCGTGCAGTTGAAGAAACCCACTTTGAAAGTTAACTGTGAAGTTCTGAAACTCAGGTTAATATCTACTTGAAGTCACATGGCATTTATCAAATGAAGGAACTGCTTCACAAGGGAAACCTCAAACAGGACGTCTGGACAAGAAACTAGTCAGCTTGCAGCCACAAATTTCAAAACCTGATTTATTTTTAAACAAATCGAGAGGGTAAAAAGTAAATTTCTTCATTTTGTCTTCCAGTATCCGGTTCATCCTTCGTTAGCAGTTTCGAGTTTTCTAGAGATTATATGCATGTACTGTATTTTATCTACAGAGCCATCTTTTAAGTATTTTTTGTCAGTCCATACTAAATGCCATCTTTACATTTTTCTCGTGTATTTTCGAAGTGGTTTCAGTTTTACATTGCATAGATAACGAAGCGGAACTCTGATGAGTAGTCACAGGACGTTTTCCAAAGGAGTTTGTGGCATATTTCATTAAGGCAAGGTTTTCCCAGAGCCATCCATTCACTTCCTGGTGAACATCTCCCTAATGAGCATACTTACACAGTTTTACAGCATTTATGCTTTTGGGTTAACAAGCTTTTTCAAAAACTTATTTTTTGAAGAAACTATTTCCCCTCACCAGCTCCTTTCCTACGTACAAAGGAAAATAGGCCTCGTGGCGGTATAGGAGTTCAGGTTATACAGTCAGCGCCTAATGTTGACCCGTCTACATTTCCATTACCTTAATGTGGGCAAACAGTATTAGATAAGAAGTTTTTCTTTTTAGCGTGGTACAAGTGCATGACTACAAACTTGCAAGGTTGCAGTTACTCTGCTTTTATGTCCTTATCATTTCAGCTGTCCCTAATTTTAACACCATTATGTAAGAGCGCTGTGATGAACTTTATATAAAAATGCCCAGCAGCATGAATTATTATTTTTGGCCAGATTGCTACTGCGTCAAAGAGTCCATTTATAAGCCGCTCTATAACTCAGGCGACGAATGGAGGCTATTTCAGGTTGCCCTTAGTAAAAATGGCGAGAGGAGAGGCGTCACCTCTCTCAAGTTGCGGCATCACTGACCTCGTCCAACATGGCGGTCTTTTGTGCCCGCCCCCTTGGCTTCTTCCTGTTGGGTTACTGCAGCAACTCAGCAGCAATGGCGACAGCGGCGGCTTCTCGCAGACTCCGCGACCTGCTGATTCGGCGTGAGTTACCTTGACCGCTGCTCTGTCATGTTGTCATAGAGGTCATAGGAAAGGGAGGGCCTGCTCCAGGTCACATAGTGTCGGATCCTCTGTGTTCCCATTTAAAACGCTCCCCAGTTCTGTAGGACTGTGTCTGACAGTTGGGTCGCTGACGGCTCACTGTTCCCAATCTGGAGTCAGTCCCACTGTCGCAGAAATGTTGCAAAATTCTGACCTGCAAGAAACCAGGCAGCACTAGAAGAGTTGGAGAAGTCAGGTTTATTGCTCCAGTGGAACTAGCCCTTTGAACATCTGGGAGGAGAGGGAGCTCAGATGCAACTTTGCTTCTACAGGACTTATTTGGCATGGGCCAGTTGGTTAATTTGTCCTGAGATGGTTACAAAGCAGGGGAGCTCCTATGGGGCACAGGCAGTTACATTTGTTGTTTAGACAGAACAAGCAAAAGAGAGAATGTCTTTAGTTAATTTTGAGGTCACCCTGACCGACAACCTGTGTGGCAAGCATATCTACAGAAGCAGAACAAAGAGCTGATTGTAAGGTTAGCCTTTTGAGTGAAAATTCTTCACCATGATCAAGGGTCTGAGGTAGTCCTCAGACTGAGGTCACTAATAAGTGTACCCCTGATCTTAAACTCTATCTTCCTAAACTGGGGTCTGTAAGGGTCTTGTGTTCCCCAGTCTAGTATATGCCCTAAATATATGCCCTCTGCTCTTGAAGATGCTGTGTCACCAATCTAGGTCCATCAAAGATTCTTCCTTTGTCTCCCCAGGACTAACAGCCCCCACCCACCTGGGTCTCAACCTTAACCTTTGCCGCACAAGCTCCTCTGCACAAGAAGCCTCCACAGCAGCCCCTAGCAAAGCCTCTGACCACAACTATGAGTCCCTTCAGGTGACAGCTGTCCAGGAACACGTTCTGCATGTAGAGATAAACCGGCCGGAGAAGAGGAATGCCATGAACAAGGCCTTCTGGAGGTCTGGCCTGCAGATTCTGGAGGTCTCCCTGCAGGAAGAGGCAGTGGCTGAGGGACTGGGCAGGGGTGGGGCAATAGGGGACAGTTGGACGTGAGGGCAGGGGATCCCCACCCCAGAAACACCCCTTCACTCTTTGCTTCTCCACAGGGAGATGGTGGAATGCTTCAACAAGATAGCACGAGATGCTGACTGTCGGGCTGTGGTTATCTCTGGTAGAGGAACCATGTTTAGTGCAGGTACCAGATGCTCTCCCTACCCACCCCTTCCGGTCTCCCCTGCTCCAAGGAATAGAGCAATGCTTTTTTTTTTTTTAAATATTTATTTAAATTAGTTTAAAGTATAGAGCAATGCTTCTTAATTAGGGTTTTCAGCAGTTTCTAACTTCCCCTTTTCTCATTTTTTAAAATTTAAAACATTCAATTACTGAAAGTAGTCCAACAGAACGCGGCAGGATCATGGGCTCTGAAGTCTGGGTTTCCATCCTGGATCTGTGGCCTTGACCAAGGCCCTTAACCTGTCAGTATTTGTTTCTCCTCTTTAATTACCCCCCACACTTCCACCCCTGACCTACTCTCCCCTTAAAAACTGGATCTCTTAAGGCGGGTCGTCTCCTGCCACGTGCTCGCAGTGTGTACCCAGGGCCTGGCACCCCTGGTGCATTCGGGGGGCCCAGTGCACCCAGGGAATGGTCCGTGGCTCCACCTGGGGCGCAAACCCAGGACCTTCTGCGTATACACCAGATGTGCTAACCACTACACTATGGAGATACCCCTCAGTGTTTGTTTTTTGTGTGTCAGTTAAGTGTGTTATAATAATAACATGCTTTTATGCAATTATTCAACACAGAAGAATTGATTTCCAATTCCATGTCTGTTAGATCTTTTGACTGTCCCACAGGTCTGTTCCTCAGACTGAGTAATTTCCACTGACCAGATTCACTGACTCCTTTGTCGTCTCTGCTGTTAAATCTCCCATCCAGCGATTTTTTTTAAAAATTTCTGTTTGTAGTTTTAAAATGCGCAAATTTCCATTTGGTTCTTTTTATATTTTTCATTTCTCTGCCAAAGTTTCATATCTTTTTATTTATCATAAGCATATCTTTCTTTGTGCCATTAAGAATAGTTAAAATGGCTGCTTTAAAATCTTTGTCTCTTAATACCAACATATGAGTCGCCTAGGGGTCAATCTCTATTTTCTTTTGAAGAAAATGGATCTCATATTCCTGTTTCTTTGCATTTAGAGTAAGTTTGGACTGTACCTTGGATATTGGGATATTGGAAGAAGGTGCTGTGGAAAGTCCGGATCCTATTACCTAACTCCAAAGAGTGTTGAGTTTGCTGTTTCAGCAGTTTAGTTGGAATCAGTTTTTAAATCTCTTTCTGGGTTGCATGCATGACTCATGGGTGAGCAAGTGATTTGGGGAGAACTTATACACAGAATTTGGGGCTCCCCTCTCTGGCTATCTCCTTTCTGGAATTTACTCCCTCATTTTCCAGCAGCTAAGGTCACCCTGACTCTGTGCCCAGGTTCTTCCAGCACAACTTCAGCTTGGCTTTAGGCTAACAGCTTTAAAAACAAGTACCTCAGTCCAGAACTTTCTTTTAAGTGATAACTCTCCAGAATCTTCCCTGTGCCATCTAGCAGTTGTTTGCATCTTGTCCAACCAGAGCCCATAGTTGTCAGTCAAGTGTGAAAGGGTCCACACCTGGACATACATTGACTTCTGCAGGATGCAGCCCAGTTCTGGTGACTCAGGGGCAACCGAGACTGCCTGGGCCCTGCCCTCATGGTGTTCCTAACTCAGTGGGGGAGACAGACAGCAAACAACCTATTTCTTTCTGTTTCCTCTGTTAACATCTTCACCTTTTCCTCTCTCTGTTTCAACAAACATTCAGAGAGAGGATACTCCCATGCCAATCGGCCCCTTCCTGGGTGCAAGGGACCTAGAGTCAGGTTTCTGACCCCTTACCGTCATGGAGCGCGTGCCCGAGAAGTGCAAGAGCAGGAAGGGTCCCATCTGTATCTGTGCCAGGCCTGCGGCCCGATCTTGCAGCGCCCAGCTGATTGTGGCCACTTGCTCGTCCCATTTTCAGCATCAAGACACTGAGGCAAGAAAAGAAACTCAGTTTCATTTGTAGTTTCAATAATAGGGTGGAACTACTAATTAAAAATTCGTGGAGTGTCTAAGCACTTCGCACATATTAATTAATTCTTACTACAACCCTACGAGACAAGTTCAGTTATCCCCCCCATTTTATAAGTGAGGAAACTGAGGCCCAGAGAGAGAAAGAAACTTGCCTAGTTCTTACGGATGTAAGTAGCAGAGCCGGGCATTTTGAATCCAAGCTGCCTGGCTGCAAGGCCCTTGCTGAAACCGTTAAGTGACCAAGTGACCGTACCCCGGTATCTGGAATGTGGTTCAAAGCGAGGCTCTGGCCCCAGCAGCCAGCCACCCCCCACTGGTGCCCTTTGTGCTGCCATTTCCTCATCCAATGAGAATGGAGGGAACGCTAGCACTGACATCAGGTTGCTGAGAAGATTGAATGAGTGAATACATGTTAATACATGGAAAACTTTTGTTGATGTAGCTGTTATTTATGATTATTAATAACTTCATTATGATTATGAATGATATCCGCAACATTTTGAGGTTCACAGGGGAACAAAATAGGGGACTCCTCTGTAGTGAATAGTTCTTTCTCACTGTGAAGGGGGATCCCTTGAATCCTGGTCGGCGGCCCTTTACTTCAAGGGCTTGCAAAAGCCGGGTGGGTAAACCAGAAAAATCAGTAGGAGGAGGGATTGGAAGAGGCCAAGCTGTGCTTGTGCCGGGAATAAGCATGGCTCCTGTGAGTGCTGCTGTGCTCTTAGGCACAGCGTGGAATTGCGCAGATAGATGCGCTCGGACTAGTCCGGCGATTCTGGCCTGCACTGAGGTGGAGTGTAGAGTAATGCACTGTGGGGCCATGTGTGCCGGACACTGTGCAGAGTGCCTCTAGGCTCTGTGTCCTTGAAATCTTGCAGTCTCATCAGCTTTGGGGATGGTTTTGCCCTCATTTTACAGAGAAGAAACCCCAGGTCCAGAAGATGAAGTGATCAGGCCAGGGTCACAGAGGGGGGTCCTGTCTTAACTATATTTAGCTTGCACAAATTCAGCTTTACCCTGAGCCAGCAGTCCTCTGAGCTCAGCTGTTTAAACTGGCTGTGGAGTCCGGGAAGCCTTGGAGTCGGGTGTGGCCAATCAACTGATCCCATGGCTCTCTTCACTCAGAGTAAAAGCTAAAGTGTGTCCCTTGGCCCACGAAGGCCCTCATGGCTGGCGTCTGTCTTGTCTCCAACCTTGACTCTTCCTCCTTTCCCCCCTGCTTACTCCACTTCCATCTACCTGGCCAGACCTGGGGCATTCCTACCACCGGACCTTTGCACTGGCTAGTTCTGACATTTGGAACTCTTCTCCCTAGAGCTCCCTGTCTCTCCTTCAGATCTTTACTCAGGTATCACTTTTTCAGTGAGAGGGTTCCTGACCCCCCAACTGAATACTGCAGCAGCTTTCACTGTACACACACACACACACACACACACACACACTCACACTCACACTCACACTCATACTCACACTCCATTCTATTCTCCACTTACCACCATCTGACAAAATGTATTTTATTTATTTATCTCTCCCAAAGCAGGGCAATTTCATGAGGGCAGGAACTGTCCGAATCCCTCACTTACTGAGCACTCTGTGTACTAGGCCCCATTGAGGCAGTGGGGGATACAGTGGTGGACAGGCAGAAGGACAAACTTTCCTCCACTCCTGGAGCTCACATCCGAGAAAGGGAGATGGACTGAATGAGACAAGCACAGAATTACGTGGTAAGGAGAGGGCAGCGTAGGCCAGGCGGAGAAAGGACCTAGCGCGGGGTCTGCTACGTAGCCAGAGTGGACCTTTCTGAGGAGGTGACCTTTGAGCTGTGGCCTGCACAGAGTGATAGTCTTGCAACCATTGCAGGGGGAAAGACTGTTCTAGGCAGAAGGAGCAGGAGGCACGAAGGCCCTGGGCGGGCAGTGTGCTATGCTGTCGGAACGAGGGCTGGAGGCCTGTGTGCCCCAAGGAATAGCTGGGGAATGATGCCCGTGCAGGGCCGGTCAGGTATTGGCGAAGACCTTGCATTTTATTCTAAGTAAGCGGGGTGGGAGGGGGGGTGTCCACAGGTTCCCTCTGGCTGTGTTTGGGGAGCAGACTGTAGGCGCAGAGGAGGAAGTGGGAGATCCAGGAGCATAATGGTGGCTAGAGTAGTGGTCATGGAGACTGAACGGAGGAGGAAATACCAGATCTGGAATTGTCTGCGGTTGGAGCCACCCAGATTGCTCCATCTCCCACCTTCCCATCTCAGGAAGCATCACCATCATTGACTCATTTGCTCAAAGCAAAAACCTTGACTCTGGGTGGTCTGGCATAACGGCGAAAAGCATGACCCTGGAGCCAGCTGAATGGTTCTGGGTGCAAAAGCCCAGCTCCACTACTCACTCACAAGCCAGTGTGGCCTTGGGCAAGTAACTTCAACACTCCGTGCCTCAGTTTACCCCCTCAAATAGAGATAGTAATAGGAACCATCTCATAGGGTTGTTGTGAGGACAAAATGGGTAATGGCTCAATAAATGTTAGCTTTTATTTATTTTATACCCCATATGTAATCCCTTGCTAAGTCCTGTGTGAGCTGCTTTCTCCACTGTGGTGATTTGGGGGTACGAATTCTCTAAGCCTGGGTTTTGACTTCTAGCTGGAACAATGGGTAGGGCCTGGGATGCTATATGAGCCTCCTCTCACCTCCCCCACCAGGTATTGACCTCACGGACTTGGCTCCAGACTTATTTCAGTCAGCGAAAAGGATGTGGCCCGCAACAGCTGGCACCTCCGTTATCTTATCTCCAGTTACCAAGAGACCTTCAATGTCATTGAGAAGGTGACTCTGGGAGCCTGGCAGGGCATCCCTCCTGCCCACCTCTCCTGGGTCAGCCCTGACTCTGCCCCTCCTGTTCCCTTCCAGTGCCCTAAGCCCGTGATCGCAGCCATCCATGGGGGCTGCATTGGCGCAGGTGAGTCTGTGTCCACCACGCACCTGGGTGTTGACTTTGTCTGCCCTTCTGCCTCAGCCAATGGCCTCCAGCCTCAGATCTGTTGCTAGTTAGACTTTGTCCCAAGGTGCAACCCCCATGACCTGGAGGAGTTTGTCCTTGTGGTTGTTTAGTGTCCCTGGCCTCTACCTCCCAGGTGTGGACCTTATCACTGCCTGTGACATCCGGTACTGTGCCCAGAATGCTTACTTCCAGGTGAAGGTGAGCTATCTCCCTGAGCTTCTGCTTCCTCGGGTCCTGTGTGGAGTTGGGTAATAAGTGGCAGAGTGAGGGCAGAGGAGGGACAGTGCAGGCTAAAGGGATGGTTGTGGGGAGGGTCTGGAGTGAGCCCGGAGCACTTCATGGAAGAGTTTTTCAGAATTGACCCTTAAAAAGTAAGGCTTGGCCATGGAAGTCAAGAGTAGATTATGCAGTCCAGGTGAGGTCAGGACTGATTAGAGGTATGGGGGCAGGAGTGAGGCTGGGGATGCTGCATTATGGGGTCAGTGCTGGAGAGGGCAGGAGGCAGGATGGGGAGCCCATGGATGCAGTAAAGGGGTAAGGTGAGGAGGATTAAGGAGGACTTCCCCCTGGAGGCAGACATGGCTGATCCGGAAGAACTGGGAGGGCAGAGGAATCGGAAGGCGGGCTCTATTCTAGAGTGAAGGAACCTCAATGGGTGGAAGTATGTGGGTGGGAATGAAATGGAGTATTGAGCAAGGGGTGTCTGAGGTGGGGTGGAGTGCGACCTGGCAGTAAGTGCAGAATTTCACTGGCGTTGAGGTTGCATGGGGGCAATACTGGGCAGAAACCACGCACTGACGTGATTGCTCCCCCCAGGAGGTCGACATGGGTTTGGCAGCCGATGTGGGGACACTGCAGCGTCTGCCCAGAGTCATCGGGAACCAGAGGTGAGTGGGGGGACCCTGAGGGTGGGGACCACAGGGCATCTCCTGACTCGTGATGACCGCAATCCGCTGATATGCCCTGTCCTCTGAAGCCTGGTCAACGAGCTGGCCTTCACCGCACGCAAGATGCTAGCCGATGAAGCCCTTAGCAGTGGGCTGGTCAGGTAGGGCCACAGCTGGGGCTGATGAATTGCTCAAGGGCATCCAGGCCCTGGTGGGGTTCTCTGAGTCCCTTCTCAGATCCCCATTCCTGATTGCCAGCACCCTTCACACCTTCACCCACAGCCGGATGTTCCCAGACAAGGAGGCCATGTTTGATGCAGCCCTCACCCTGGCGGCCGAGATTTCCACCAAGAGCCCTGTGGCGGTTCAGGGCACCAAAGTCAACCTGCTCTACTCCCGCGACCATTCGGTGGCTGACAGCCTTAACTACATGGTGAGGCTCTTCATCTGACCAGTCGCATCCCTTCTTTGATCCCAGAGCAACGAGTCAGGGCTCAGCAGCCTCTGCAGGCCTTGTCTCCTTATGGCGCACTGCTATGTCCCCTGTTTTCATTAGTCCCACTCCAGCCTTGCCCTGTCCTTTCCATTACCCATTGTCCTCCTTACCCAGGCTTCCTGGAACATGAGCATGCTGCAAACCCAGGACATCATGCAGTCCTTCTCAAGCCTAATGGAGAAGAAGGAACTGAAAACCGTCACCTTCTCCAAGCTCTAAGAGCCCCCATGTCACAGGCCCTGCGGTCTCACCTTGCACAGCTCATACCTGGGTTTCTTCATCCACAGAGAGGGAGGATTAGTGAAGATGGTTACCTCACTTCCTTTTCTCCCAGTCTCCCAGTTTATGATTTTATGACATTGATTCCCTCATGCCACGCTCTCATCTTTGACCCACAAACAATAAAACAATGAATGTCAAGAACCTGGTGTCCTTATTGGAGAGAAGGGAGAGGCAGAAAGAGTCTAAGATGTGCCTGGGGGCTCCAAGCTCCTCTGAGAGAGCATGGGAGACAGCTTTGACCAATGGGAATAGGAGCCATTCAGAGCTGGCCGTAGACAGGCCAGGGCCAATAGAAAGTGTGACAGGGTAGAGCAAACAAAAGTCACATGGCTCTGTCTGGGCTGAAAGGCTGCAGGTGGTCTCCCTGCCTGCTCCAAGCTTGGCCCCTACTCACTGCATAGTGGGACCTGGTGCTAGGGTCTGCCCAGGGTTCCACTGCTACCCAGTCTCCAGCCAACTGCCTCATTTCATTAAGCTTTGGATTTTCTCATACGATTCTACTCTTCTGGATCTATGTTTGGAATAAATACAAGAGACAAAGCACTGATTTCATGCCTTCTATATATCAAGTCCTGTTCTGAGCATTTATTAGCTTAGTGGTTCCTTTCAAAGACCCTATGAGGTTGAAACTATTGATTTCCCATTTTATAGATGGGCAAAATGAGGTTAAGGCACTAATCCAAGATCTCACAGCCAGAAAGCAGAGGCAGGATTTGAACCCAGAACTTCCGGCCCTAGAAGTCAGTGATCTAAACCACTATGTATACAATAGTCATGGTAATGTCGTGTAGTAGGCACATAGTCACAGTTCCTGGAGTGTCCGGAGCACCTAGTTCCTCCCTGCTTTCACATGCTTCTGTTGCCCCTGTCCTGGGCCACTCCTGCAGCCCTGCCCCGCCCAGTCTGCCTGGCCTCACCCACCTTCTGCTAACAAAGGGCCAGGTTATGGGCTCTGATAAGGCTCCGGTGAGGCTGAAGTTCCCTAGCACTCCCTCTTTACAGAAGAGGCCAGGGGAGGGGTCCCTGCCCTGAGTCCCCCAGGCCTGGCCCAGATGATCTGGGTTCTGGCTGTTTACCACGAAGGCTGGTGAGAGAAGGGGAACCGGAGAGCGCCCGAGGAGAAGACATGAGCGTAGGGGATCCAGAAGAGGGACCTCTGTGGACCCTTCCCTGCCGGCCACTCCCTTATGCTCAGCTATAAGAGTCGCCCCACCTGCCTCCGCACCGCTCCTCAGTCCCACAGCACTTCTCACAGGACGAGTCGCCAGCTCAGCCTCTCAGGATGGCCTACATCCCTGCACCCGGCTACCAGCCCGCCTACAACCCGGTGAGACAGCAGCCTCGGCCTTGGCTCAGGCCCTGGCTTGGCTCCACCCAGACCCTTACACACCAATTTACTTTTCACCCTGTGTGCACCAGAGCCCTGAGTCTGATTTACCGATATCGCCCCTGGGTCTTGTGTTGTGAAGGATGCCTGCATCATGGCAGGATGCCTGGTGCTTGGAGCAACAAGGTCACACTACAGAGAGGGGCCCACAGACCTTACCTATTCTGGGACTTCCTGCTCTAGGCACAAGGATAAGAAAAGGGAGTAGCTGATAACACGGGGGTGGCCTTGTGGCTGAATTTGGGAGTTGACTGTAATCTGTAATTACTAATCTGATTGTCACTAATATAATAACAAAGCCAGCTTTGTAAGAGAATAAAAAGCCATGGAGACAAGGCTGGGGAGGCTAGCATCGCCATTCATCCCCTCTCCCTTCTCCATGTAAGTTAATGCATTTCCGGACTCCGACTCTTCTTCCTAACCCTTCTTCCTAACCTCTTCTTCCTAACCCTTCTTCCTAACCGTCTCTGCAACAGTCTTGCTTTACTCCCACTCTGTCACTCAGGCTATTTATGTCCATTCCTAACTCTCAGCCCTCATCATCACACCCATTTCCCACCGGTTCGCTTTCTCTCCCTTGTTTAAGGGAGTGGCGAGGGAGCTTCTCGATGATGGGGTAAAGGCTGCAGTAGACGATGGCTTTCGAGGCCCCTCACGCGGCCCCTTCTGCTTACAGACCCTGCCCTACAACGAGCCCATCCCTGGCGGTCTCAGCATTGGGATGTCTGTTTATATCCAAGGAGTGGCTAGTGAACACATGAAGAGGTAAGACCCTCCCCCAGGCCAGGCTCAACTGGGAGGGGGCTACGAACAGGGGGCTTCCAGCCTCCTTACCTTACTCCACTGCCATCTGGGTGTGGCTCTATGCCACCACACTCAGTGGCCAAAGACCAGCTGTGGTCTGGGTGATCAGAAAGGAAGTGGGGCGGGGGTGGAGGCTAGGAGGAGTCAGGGAGGTTCATCATAAGAGGTGGTCCCCTATTTGGGTCATTAGATTGGAAATGATGGATGTGATAGCATGAATGGAAGCGCCCGGCCCAGAGCTCTGTCACGTACCAGCTGTGTGACTGGGAAAGCTACTGTCCCTCTCTGCACTTTAGTTTCCCATCTGTAAAATGGGATCATTTTGAGGATTCAGTTTGCAAAAGATGTAGAACTGGAACGTAAGCACTAAAATAGGTCTAAGATTTGTTTTCTCCCATCCAAGTACTAACCAAGCCTGACTCTGCTTAGCTTCCAAGATCAGACGATCAGGGGCATTCAGGGTGGTTTGGCTGTGACGAGATTTTTTTTTTATGGCCTCAAAATGACCATGATAATTTAACTGACCTCACGAGACAGTTGCTTCTTTGTTCGTTGTTCCTTGCTCATTCGGTGTGCCCGCTTTGTGCCTAGCCATTACCGACAGAGCAGTCTACTGGACAACGAACCCAGCCCACATGGAGATGACATTCTAGTGGCAGAGACAGATTAAAAAATAAATAAGTCAAATATGTAATATAGCGAATGGTGATAAGTGCTATGGAGACAAATAAGGAGGAAGGGAGGTGGGGAGTGGATGTGGTGGGGGAGGGGCAAGTCATTCTCCCTTTCAATAGAGTGGCCAGGGAAGGCCTCCCCAGGAAGGGGACATTCCAGCAAAGACCTGAAGGAGGTGAGGGAGGGAACCTGAGGTGTATCTGAGGGAAGGGCAGTCCAGGCAGAAAGAACACCCAGCGCAAAGGCCCTGACACGGGTGTGTGCCTGCCCGGTGGAGTTAAGTTGGGGGACGCTGGTGTGAAGGGAGGTGCTCTGACTTGGACATCCACAGGGTCCCCCTGGCCGTATGTGGGGAAAGGCCAGGGAGGCGGCAAAGCCTGACTGATAGATGTAGGGTTCTGGGGACAATGCCTGGCCCGTGGTGACAGAGGGTGAAACGCAGGAGTCCCAGTGGCAGTCCTGTTTGAAGTTGGAGGAGATGGGGAGGGGTCTAGTAAAGAAAGGAAGTGAGCAAAGGGGAGGCGTTAGTTATCTGCCTCCTGGAAAATCAGGAGGACACCTCCCCCTCTTATCTCGGGTCAACAGTGCCAAGGTCCCCTCTTCAGGGACCCTGGAACAGGGTGGGACAGAGCCGGCTTCCGGAATTGGGTCCCCCGGGCTGGTAGGTGGCGCCAGAGTAACAGTTCTTCCTGTTCCTCCAGGTTCACCGTGAACTTCACGGTGGGACAGGGCCCCGGGGCCGACATCGCCTTGCACTTCAATCCCCGCTTTGATGGCTGGGACAAGGTGGTCTTCAACACGCAGCAGGCCGGCAAGTGGGGCAGCGAGGAGAGGAAAAGAAGCATGCCCTTCCGCAAGGGCGCCGCCTTCGAGCTGGTGTTCATGGTCCTGGCGGAGCACTACAAGGTCGGGGGCGGGGCGGGGCGGGCCTTCCTTTCTCCTCCCTCCTTCCTTTCCCTCCTCTTTTCCTCCCCCTCCCTCTTCCCTTCCTCCCTCCTCTCTTTTTTTTCTTCTTTTCCTTCTTTCCTGACTATTAAAAAAATTATTTTATCTCTTTTTCTCATCCCCATTTGTCCACCACAGAGTGGCTTCTAATAAGTTTAATGTATCTCGATAGTCTTGTTGCTTTGTGTTCTTGAAAAATGCGTATTTTTCCTATTATGGAGAACTCTAAACGCGCACACAAAAGGAAGCACAGAGTACAGCGAACCCCTCCTCTGCTTGGTCAGCTCCAATAGTTGTCAACTCGAGGTCCCTCTGCTTTCGTCCTTACCCTACACTCCCTCCCATATGACTTAAAAACAGATCCTTGACATCATACAATTTAATTCATAAACATTTCAGGTTTTGTAAACACAGTCACGCTGCCATTACCATGCCTGAGAAACTGACAGCCCTTCCTTAGTGGCGCCACACGCTCCGTGACCTCGTAAACGCCATGGGAGTCGTTTTTCCACAGTTTGTTGCAGTCAGGGTCCAGATGAGGCCCACGCACTGCGACTGACTACTACTGTTCAAGTATTTTTGTGTGTTATTCAAGTGTGACCCAGGTAAGAAAAGTGTGTGCCACACGTGCCACATGTACGCAACTCACATGTTTCTTCACAAAGAGAATGCACCCATGGAACCAGCACCTAGGTCTCGAAACAGAACCGCTCCAGCCCCAGAAGCCCCCTCCTGTCCCTCCCAGTCCCCTGTACCCAGGTGTGGCCTTTATCTTGGCTTCTCTTGGCCTGGATCTGTACTAGCCTTAGTTTTTCTTGCGCATGTACGTCATCGGCGCTACGCCATCCCATCTGCTGCTTTTCTCACTCATCGTCTGTGTGCTGCAGCCCCCGTGTTGCTCCGTCACACCTGGTCTGCGCCTTCTGACGGTTCTGCAGGACTCCCGGTGTCCCTACTCTGAGTTCACTCCATCCCTGCTTCCAGCTCCCCACGAATGACACCGTCACAGACATCCTGTGCCCATTTATCCCACATGACCCATGCGAGGAATCTCCTAGAAGGGATCTGCAGGGCTGGACAACCTACCGGGACTTTATTTGCCCTCCTGTGGGCACCAGATTTCTAACCTCATCACTGGTGGTTCATGTCATGATTTGACGTTGGACAGACAAGGATTTGAGTCTGAGCTTTGCCACTCCCCCACGTGTGACCTTTAACTGTTCAGTCCACCCCCTGGACCTTTTGCTTTCTTGAACAACAGGGATGATTCCTTGTTTTGCCTCAAGAAGCTGTTGAGAAAATCACCATGTTGATATCACCATGTAAAGTGCTTAGCACATAGAAGTGCTCAGTCCTGCGGAGCTGGCTCTTGGCTCTGCTTAGCACTGTAATTGGAATGTGAGGACTTAAAGTACATTGAGATAGGTTACAAAGCAAGGCTTGACGCAGGACTTTCACAATGCCTTACTGGGTTTTAATCTTCCCAACAATCCCAGAGTGAGCTCTCATTTTACAGATGAAGAAACAAAGGCTCAGAGAGGTGACGTGACTTACCTGAGGGCATGCAGCCAAGACAGGTCAGAGCCAGACCCCAACTACTTGGTGCCAAAACTGGGACTCAGACTCTCTTCTCTCCTTATCTCCATCCCCAGACTGAAATATTCTCTGCCATCCATCAATCTGGGAGCTGACTTTCAACTCTGGCTTGACCTCTGACTTATGCACTGCAGGATCCCTGACTCTGAGACTATCCCAGCTCACCCCCAAGCCTTTGACCCCAAGTTAAAAAGAATGCTGTTATTTGCTTCCTGTCTCTACCTTCCCCAGGTCATGGGTGCTGACTCTGACTTTGTCCGGCCCTACAGGTAGTGGTAAATGGAAATCCATTCTATGAATACGGGCACCGGCTTCCCCTACAGATGGTCACCCACTTGCAAGTAAATGGGGACCTGGAACTTCAATCAATCAACTTCATCGGAGGCCAGCCCGCCCCAAGCCAGGTGTGTGGCGTCTCCCCCCTTAGTTGCTTCCTTCTTTAATTAATTCATTCCCACGTTCGGTTATTTCCTGAGTACCTGCTCTGTGCCAGTGCCTGTGCTGGGTGATGCCATGGACCCAGAGGTGACCACAACAGTCTACTATGTCACCAGATGCTGTTGGCCACCAGTGGTCAGGGCCGGCATGGGGGACATAGGGAAGCTTTGGGGAGTGCTAAGGAAGGGCTTTCTGGAGCAGGAAGTGTGCGAGTGGAGTCAGGAAGTGAAGATGCAGAGGAACAAAAACCATAGACATAGCAAACACATTCGAACGTCTTCAGTCACCTGGGAAACACCACGAGTCCCCCTACAGCCACCAGAAGAGGTCCAACGAGACAGGCGCACTGCGCTCACTGGTGCGGCCGCAGAATGGCCACACGTCCTCCTTGGAAAAGACCTGGCAGCGTCTGTGAAAGCTGAACAGACACGCGTCCAACCCCGCTCCCAGGTCCACAAGAACAACGGCCCGGCACACGCGCACTGGATCTGCTCAGAGCAGCCCCAACTGCAGCCCCTTGACACGTCCTCCAACTGAGGGCCCACACTCCCACGCTGCAAGTTCCCCAGCGCCTCCATGGGAGAGTGCTCTGATGGTCATCAGCCCCGAGATTTACAGGAGCGCAGAGAGCTTAGTAACTTGGCCAAGGTCACGGAGCTGGCGGGTGGCAGAGCTGCGGGGTCTGTTTGGGCCACTCCTCTTCCTCTTCGATGAGGACACATCGGGAAAGTCTTCATCTGTAAGGCGGCCGAGGGCCTATGGGCTTCATTTTACTGTCAGCTTCATCAATGCATTTTAAAAAGACGACGAATAATAAAGCTATTTTTAAAGGGCCTTTAGATTAGCTGGCTTAAAATGGAAGTCAAGGCGGAAAGGAATTAATTAGAAAGAGGAGGAAACAGAGACAGAGTGAATAAAAGTCAGCAAGGGAAGGAAAAGGGATTCCAAGCAGAAGGAACCACCTGTGAGAAGCTGTGGGAGAGGGAGAGGGAGAGCCACAGAGACATTGAGACAGAGAGAGACAGAGACTGAGAAAGAGGAACAGAGAGAGACACACGGACTGAGAGAGCCTGACACAGACGAGGGAGAAGCAGGAGCTTGGCTGTTCCAAGGGCTCTTCGTTGCCCCAGTGAGGGGCACGTGGTGGCTGGGGGTCAGGTGAGCAGGGCTACTGCTGCGTGAGCCTGAGGGAGTGTACGCTTTATCACTTTATTGTGTGGCTTCCAGGTTGAGGGGGAATGGGGGGCTGATGAGGGTCCTGGGACAGTAGGAAGCCAGGATAGGGGAGGGTACAAGAATAGAAGGTACCAGGCTTGTCCTGAGGGGTGGAGTGAGAGTCACTGTGTACTGGAGATCCCACACAGCCAGTCCCTCTCCATTAATGAGCCATCTGGGGACGCCCTTTGACCCCAGGGCTCCCTTGGATGGTAGTGGCCCGGGGGCAAGCGTCCTTGACACCCTCAAGGCCTTAGTTTGGGGTCCCTCTCATCACTTCCTTCCCCTCTGTGCCCACAGATACCCATGACCATTCCAGCATACCCAGTAAGTAACTGGTGGTGGTGAGGGATTTCCCCTTGAGGTGGGGGTTCCTGGCTGGTGGTGGTGAGGGATTTCCCCTTGAGGTGGGGGTTCGGTGGCTGAGACATCCTGGGGCAGCCGAAGTCCCCGCCTCTGTCACTAGTCCTGCCTTCCGTCTTTGCAGGGTCCTGGCCACAGCTACCAGCCACCGCTGAGTAACCTGCCTGTACGTAGGAAGGCTTTGTGGCCATCTTGTGGTGGGGTGGCAAGAACTGGGGGGAGGGGGGTCATAGAGGTCGGATCCCCAGTAAAAATAATCCAGCACCTAGAGACATGCCTGCAGTAGCTGTGCCGTAAATATTTGTCAGATATTATAGAATAATGTCTCTTCTCCCTCACTTCACAGACCATGGAGGGACGCCAACCTTCAACCCGGTAAGGTGTCCTGCGGAATTTGGGGCGCTGAGGTGGGCGATTTGTGGGGACGCAGGAACCGATGGTGATGGGTAGGAGGCCCTGATCCATGGGAGCCCTGAGAGGGGTAGGAACAGAGGGGGCAGGAGGAGTTTGGGGCAGGAGGTGGGAAGAGGGTGGGACTGGAGGTCAGGGTGAGGCAGAGTACAGGGGTTGGGGACATTTCCTAGAAAGACTAGGGACCCCTCTCTGAAAATTTGTACCCGCATCTGGCTTCTGAGAGATGATGGGACCCCACGTTCTCTTCCCACAGCCTGTGCCATTTATCAGGAGACTGACAGGGGGCCTCACAGCCCGAAGAACCATCATAGTCAAGGGCTACGTGCCACCCACAGGCCAGAGGTACAGAACCCAGACTGAGGCGGGAATCCTCAGGCCCTTTCCCCTCAGACTTGTGAATTCGGTCCCCAGCCCATTCCTCCCCTGAGCAACCAGGTGCTGGCCCCGTCTGGCTCTTCATCTCTCTCTCTGTCCCCAGCTTTGCCATCAACTTCAAGGTGGAGTCCTCAGGGGACCTGGCCCTACACATTAACCCCCGCATGAACGAAGGCGCCGTCGTTCGCAACAGCTACCTGAATGGCTCATGGGGATCCGAGGAGAGGAGTCTCTCCCACAACCCATTTGGTCCTGGCCAGTTCTTTGACGTGAGTCTGGGTCTCTCTTCCCCTCCCCGCCAAGCCTCCGGCCGGGCTCTGGCCTCACACCCCGCTCCCTGCAGCTGTCCATCCGCTGTGGCAACGATCGCTTCAAGGTTTACGCCAATGGCCAGCACCTCTTCGACTACTCCCACCGCCTTTCAGCCTTCCCGAGGGTGGACGTACTGGAGATCCAGGGTGATGTCACCTTGTCCTACGTCCAGATCTGATCTACTCCTGGCACCATAACCCCGGGGCACATAAAGACCCCATAAGACTCTCTTTTAGGCCTCTAATAAAAATGTCTGAAGGTGTCTCATGAGTGTGTGTGACTCCATCCACTCCGTCCCTGTTCCTCCCTTCTTGCTTCAGTCATACGCTGTCCATCCAGCCATCCAGTCATCTGTCCGTCCGTCCTCCCATCACAATAAATCTAAGTACCCCACCCCATCCAGACACTGATTTTAGGGCCTTATGCATATCAACTCATTCACTCCTCACAACAATTATTATTATCCAAAATCAAGAATGAAGACGGGACACCACGAATGACACTACAGGAAATACAAAGGAATACAAGGAAACGTTATGAACAAGTTTAGGCCAACAAATTAGGCAACTTAGATGAGAACAAATTCCTAGAAAGTCAGAAATTATCTAAACTGGCTAGAGAAGAAATAAAAACTGTTCTTTTTTCTCTATAGAATAGTCATAATTTTTTGTAGATATATTCATTACCATTTACTTGAAAATTAAAAAGACCTAAAATGTACTGTATACTTGAAACTAATTAAAATTTTAAAAACTTAAAAAAAAAGACCTAGAGTGGTTAAAACAATTTTGAAAAGAACAAAGTTAGAATATTTACACTACCTGATTTCAGGACTTACTGGAAAGCTCCAGTGACCAAGAATGTGGTGGTGGCGTCAGGGTAGACACACAGACCAATGAATCAGGAGGGAGAGTCCAGAAAAAACCCACACATTTATGATCTATTTCTTTTTGACAAAAAATGTCAAGGTAATTCAATAGGCAAAAAGACAGCCATTTCAACAAATGGTGCTGAAGTTACTGGACATCCACATGGTAAGAAATGCCCTCAACCCTTATCTCACACATTACACAAAAATTAACTAAAAATGGGACATAGACCTAAACGTAAATGCTAAAACTTAAAAAAAAAAAAAGCTAGAAAAAAATAGCACAAGAGATAATCTTTGTGACCTGAGATAGACAAAGATTTCTTAAGTAGGACACCAGAGCATAAGCCATAATACATAATGCCGATAAAGTGTACTTTTGTCACAGTTAAAGACTTCTGCTCTGAGAAACATACTGTTAAGGAAATGAAAAGATGTGCGAAAATATTTACAATACATATATTTGACAAATGACTATATATAGAAAGTGTAAAGAACATTTATAACTCCAAATAAGAAAACAATCCGATTAAAAATGGGCAGTGTGAACAGATGCTTCACAAAGAGAATATACGATGAACACTAAGCATCAATAGTTACAGAAAAATGCAAAATAAACCACAATGAGATAACATTACACACTCACTGGAATGGCTAATGTAACTCACACACCGCAGGTGGACAGGTAGAATGGTTCCACCACACTGGAAAACAATTTGGCAGTTCCTTATGAAGTTAAGCATGTGCTGATCACATGACCCAGCAACTCGGCTCCTGGTCATATATCCAAAACAAATCAAAACACGTCCATACAGCGACTTGTTCATACCGTCCTATTCGTGATCGCCAACTCGGAGAACAACCCCAGTGTCCACCAGCAGGTCAATGGATCAGGTGTGGTCACACGTGGGTAACCACTCAGACCGGAAGGAGAGAGTTATCAATACGGGCAAACACGCGAATGAACCTCAGAAACATTCCGCTGAGAGAAAGGAGCTAGGCAGAAAGGAGCACAGACCTGACTCTCACAGAGCAGGAAGAACTCCTTTAGAACGACAGAGAGCAGATCAGTGGCTGCCAGGTGCCAGGGGTGTGCTTGGGCAGGCGAGGCAAACGTCCTGTGCCTTGGCCGTGGTGCTGGGCACACACCACGTGGGTCTGTCAAAGTTCATGGGTCTGTACACCCAGAAAGGGAGGACTTTGCTGTATTACATTGGACCCCGGTAAGGTTGATATTAAAAAACAAAGCAAACCACAATTTCCCAGGGGTTTAGACCCCAAGCCGTGGGGCCGCACTCACCTGGCTCTGGTCCCTCCTGTTCCGCCATCTACGTGATGTGTGACTTCGAACAGGTCACTTAGCCTTCTTGTGCGTCAGACGCCGCATTTACAAAATAGGAACAAGGAGCGTTACCTCAGAGGGTCGTTGTAAGGATTGAAAGAATGGCAGCACAGTGACTACACAGAGCGGAGACTCAGGAAATGTCAGCTATTGACACATATTTGGAAATATATATGTATGTGTAATATGCATGCCAATTTTCCAATATTTGTTAATACATACTTAAAAATATACATATTTTTAAATTTCTCAAAATGTATAGTGTACGTAAACTATTATAGAAAAAAGACTAGAAAGAAACTAATATATTAACAGCATTTATTATCTGAATTGAAATTGCTGATGATTTTAAATTTGATATTCAAAATTCTGGAATGAGCATGCATACATTTTATAATCAGAAAAGATGATAAAAAGGGTAAAAGCTATTGGTTGATGGAGGTCCAAAGACGCTCACTACAGTTTAGCTTAAATACTGTATGTGATGTGACATCACCAGACACCCAGGATTGCTCAGGTGACATTTGTTGTGTTCCTCACCAGCCAGTAAAGTGAATGAACTTGTGACAAAAATGAGGTCAGTGGGTGGAGGATGCTACCATTTATGCAAGGAGGGAAAATGCTTGTGTTTAGAAATGCAATTTTTGAAAGACACACAAGAAATGAAGACATGGGTAACAGCAGTTTAGTCTCATAAAAGAGGACTTTCTTTTCTGTGTGTATATATATATTTTTTAAATTTTTAAATGACAGAAAATTGTTAAGTACAGCACAAATATTTTATTCCTACACTCATTTGAGAATAAGTTGCCAGCACACTTCCTGATCATTTTCAAATACATTTTTGTGCATTTTTTTCAAACAAGAACATTTTCCCTCATGTCCACTGTAAGGCAAAACTGTAAATTAGGAAATTAATACCCTGGATAACTGTGAGCTAATCCCAGGACCCCAACCACCTTTATCAGTTGTGCCAATAACTGTACTTTTCACTGTATACTTTTGAAATGTATCATATGTACATGTTATCTTTAAAAACTTTTAAAGATATATATTTATAATACTTGACAAAGGCAAATAAAAGTAAAAAACAAGTCATTCAACAAGGAGCCCTGGGGGACCATGGACATTCAGACTTTCTTGGGTTTTCCACTGGGAGAGGTGACCCTTTGTGAAAAGTTGACATGAGTGGAGCATGCCTTACTCCCTCTTAAAATGTTTGAACAGAGCTAAATGACCTTTGGACTGTGCCAAGCTAACATTGTCTGACAACTGTTTGCAAAGCCAACAGGAAAGCATACATCCTGACCACAAGGACTGGTAATTATAAACATTCTTTAGAATCAATAACCAGCCATGTATTATAGCTGAAGAGTAACTTAGCTTGCTACCACCGATAAGTTTCTTCTATTTATGTAATTATTTTTCTCTTAAAACCCTTGCCTTCACCCTGAAATCAGGACACCATTTGGCTTTTTGCTTCTATCTATGCCCCAATTGTAATTCTGTGATTTCAAACGCTTGCTGCTTCACATTTTGGCTTTTTATTTTTAGGTTAACACCCCAAAGCTGCGGCCCGCCCAGAGATGTACTCTCAAGGTCCATCTTACATGTTAATGCATCAGGCATTGTCCAGAACAAGGTAAAAGAACTCCGAGAGTCCATCAAAAGCTGCCTGGCTGAAACAGAGGCTCAAGGTGCGTTTGGTTGGTTTAGATCCTCCTGGATGACATGGGCCTTGCCACTCCTAGGCCCCTTGACTGCTTTCTTACTGATCCTCACTATTGGCCTCTGTGTCCTTAACTGGGTGCTTAGACTTATCAGAGAACGGTTAGGTACCATCCAGCTCATGGTTATGTGTTCGCAGTACCATTACTTAGAACCGGAGGACGCTCATGATTGAGCTTTTTTCATTTACTAGTAGAAGGGGGAAATAAACAGCCAAAGTGACTCCATCTTAGGTATAAGACTCCATCTTAGGCACAGGCCAGTTCCCTAAAAAACCCGCAGATAGCAAGACAATCACCCCACCCTAGGCACAGCCAATCAGAGCAACTATGGAAAGTCGCAAGACCCTAACTCTCCAAATTCCCCGCCTTGTTCCTTGGCGCTATCACCCAGCCAATCCCGCTAAAGGTCAAGCTTGTTGTACCAATCCTGTAAGGCCAAGACATTGCTCCCCGTGCTTACGTTTTTTCCCTTCAAATACCTCCAAAGCCCCATGTTCGAGACCGCCTCCTATTCACTGCTGCGTGGGTGTGCGGAGTGCGGTCTGGACTCGAGTCTGAAATAAACTCCGTCTTGCTCTGGCATGGGTGTGGGCTTCTTGGTGGTTCATGGAGATGGAGTGGGGGCATAACACCGGCATGGGGTTGGGTGCAATTGAAGGGTATCAAAGGGCAGAAAAACAGGTCCTGAAAAGACTCAAGCTCCCAGGCGGGGCCTGATATTCTCACGACCCAATGATCTGTTTCATGTTAAGTCAGGAACCAGATTGAGACGCAGACAGCGGCCCCCAGGGAAGGATCGGGTCTATCACACTGCGCGTGGGTTCTTGGCCTGCTGCCTAATCGCGCCGTTCAGGGGCGGGGCCCCCGCATTCCTGGATCCGCGACCCAACCCAAGTATGGGCGTCAGGTTGCCGCAATAGGGCTCTACCCCTCAACCTGGACTCAGGAAGATCTGAGCGCCTCAAGGAGGGTGCGGCACTTGGGGTGCTCGCGTGGTCCCCACCGAAAAGCTCCCCCGGCACCAGATAATCACCACCAGCGGTTATGGGAAAACTTGTCCTCTGTCTAAAAGCGCCTGCTCGCCTTCCTCTCCAGAGCTGATACGGGATGTCACTTGTAAAATTCTTAATCTTTTAGCAGGAAGTGAAACCGGACATCTCTTACAGAGTTCTTAATCTCTTTAGTAAACCTATAGTGTTTTCTTTCCTCCTTTCTTTAGGAAAAAGGTCCTCTCCCTCAAATCCCTAGAATTGCTCCAAAACTGGTGACTCAAATCCTCTGGCTATTGATAAGGGTCATCAGCCTATTGTTAGCAGAAATGGTGTTAGGCCAGGCAGAGCCCTTAGAGTCTGAGAGGAAAGGGGACTTCAGGCCAAAGGTCTTTCTTACTCTTTAAGAAATATATTAACCAAGCGTGTTTCCCTTTACTCGCTTAATAGGCAAATCAATAATAGAAATTCATAGACGAATGATTTAAATAACAAGTTTCTATCTTATTTTCCTTGTCTAGGGACTGAGGTGGCACTTCAGGAGGAAACCCAAGACCCCACCCCGATTAAGGCAGAAAGAGAAAGAGCTCCATGAAACCCTTGTAGGTAGGGACTGCGACCCTTCTCATTAGGAAGCAGACACAGAAAAGACCTCCTACCTCTCAACATCCATACTAATAATAAGGGGGTTCATGGCTCTTAGGAAAGAGTTAGGCAGGAAAGTTAGGCAGTTCTGGGTCTGCCTGTAAACAAACTGAGGTCATCCTATCCTAGAATGAGTCAGCCTTAGTCCTCCCATAATTAAGCTAGCCAGAAGGCATTTTTGGGCTATAAGTAACTCATAAAAAGAAGCAAGTGAGCAGGAAATTGGATACTAGTTTCAGCTAGTCACTTGCACCTGGACAATAAAGACATCAATGATCATTAATTCACCTGAGCCTCATTATACCATAATTATAATGCATATGCCCAGAAGTTCATTAATATCATTATACAAGAATAAATGATGGGGACAAACATGCACAGAAAACAAATGATGAATAACCAAGTTCTGTCAATATTAGTTGTCAGTCAAGGAAGCCCACTCCTCTAAGAAATGTAACCACCCAGAGCAAATAAGGATAAAAACCCCAAAAGCTTTGTTATCAGGCCTTTGAGCCACGCTTCTCTTGCTCAGGCCGAATTCCATGTACCTAAGAGTACTTTTCCTTCTAAAAAAATCATTTTTTTTTCTGCAGTATTTCAGTGTCTTACTCAATTCTTTATTCGAGACATCAAGAACCTGGACAGCGAGGATAACAGCCACTCAGGGAAGCCAAGGGGACAGAACGATGGGCATGAGGCTGCCACAGTAGCGGGAACCCAGGAGCCCCGTCCATGCGGTCCCCTTCCCCTGCGCTGGCCACCACGGATCACAGATGGGGGCCTGTGACTCGGGAACACACCAGAGATTGGTGACACCCTAATCCACTCCTCAGCCTAGCTCCGCCTGAGCATCTCCAGGTATCCAGAGGCCAGGGGGCTGGGAGAGGTGGGGACAGAGGGGCGGTGCGGCACCTGTGAGATTTCATGCCCCATCTCCGCGAGGTGGGGGTCCCCAGGGATCCAGGCGTGTGGGGCTTCGTCCCCCTGCTTGCAGAAGGACCGCTGTGGAGCTCGGTTAGATCCGCGGAGGGGGCACTGGGGAAGTTGCCAGCCCCCCAAGCTCCACCGGATCGCCACTACCGGTGACCACCGGCTGCTTTGCCAAGGACTGCAGCAGGACCAGCTCAAGACCCGGCCCCCAAATCGCGACCCTCCTGAGGCGTCCAGACCCGAGCTGCCCGGATCCGCCTCGGCCGAGGGATCGCTGTGTGACCCTAGGCAGTGGCCTCCCCTCTCTGAACTGCTTTCCTCGTGCACATGAAGGAGACACAGACACAGGTGAGGGGCTGAGCCTTTATTTGCCATCCTGCAGGGACTCGGCGCTCCAGCGCCCCGGTGGGGCTCAGAAGATCTTCACGGACTCCAGCTGCAGGTCCCCGCCCACCTCCACCACGCGCACGCGCTCGGGCGGGATGCGGTAGCGGAAGTGGTGGTACTCCGAGTCCCCGACCACCGTCTGCGGGGCGCAAGGGGTCGGTGCTCACACCCAGGTCGCCCAGGCCGTCGCGGCCCCGCGCCCTGTGACGCGAGCAACACGTACCCCACCGGGCCCCGGGTCCCCAGCGGGAGAACGGCGGATGTTCACCGTAACCCCTTGTCCCGGGTGCGGTGAGTGTCCCCATGGCCCCCGAGTGCTTTGTAAGTGGTGGCGGTGGCGGTCGTGCCCACCACCACGGACGGCCTTGACCGCCTCACTCGGGACACATAGATTTAAAGTGCGAACGGCTGGGTGGTGGAGGGTCTGCAGCGACCACTGCGGCTGACACTGGTTGCTAGGTCGCGTCTCCCAGCGCATCCTTGTCCCTGCCTCAGGCCCCGACCTCAGGCGAGAGTGAACACGGAGTAGGGTCCGGGGTGGAAGTCGGGGCCACGCCTCTCTGCTAGGACACCCACTCTCTGGACACTTCACTTTTGCTCCCTGTGTCCTTGCCCTGACACTAGAGGTGTTGCGTGCCCCACGGAGGGAAGGGGACTGGGGACAGCCTGCCCCGCTTTGGCCACGCCCTTGCTCCCCACCTCCACCAAGGCCCTGCTGGCCTTCCCCAGCCACAAAGTGAGCCGGGTCCTGGCGCCCGCCCGTGCGGCAGAGACACACCTTGAAGCCGTCTTGGGTGGGGATGAGGAGCACTTCGAAGGGCTGCCCGCGCTGGAAGGGGATGCCGCGCCCGCGCTCCTCGTGGCCCCAGGCGCCGCCCTCCTTGGTGTTGAAGACCACCACGGACTCGTCCAGCCGCGGGTTGAAATGCAGAGCGGCCTCGCTTCCCTCCTCGCTGCACAGCAGGTTCACATAAAACCTGGAGGGTGGGGGAGCGGACAAGTCAGGAGCCTAGAAGCCCCAGACTAGGTCACCAGCTGGCGACTGGGCCTCCCCATTGCCAGAGCACATCCGAACGGACAAGGACCCGAGTGTGCCGCGCGCCACACGAGGAGGGCTTGTGGGCAGGTGGCCAGGAGCCCAGATTCCGGGGCGGCCACACCCTTAGTGGGGGCCTGGACACAGTCCACCCCGCAAGGCTCATGCCGAGCCACGGCCGGCGTCCCCCTCATTTCCAAAGTGTCTGGGAGTTGCCAAGGAGTCTGATGCAGATGGCCAGGACGCTCCCGATTTCCAGGGCACCCCCAGTTCCCAGAGGGCTGGGAACGAAGCCTGGGAACCCAGTATTTGTAGGCAGCCCAGGTTCCCAAAAGCCTGGAGCTGCCAGGGCCAGGCAGTCATCGGGCTGCTTGCTCAGGCCTCCCACATGCCCAGGCACCTCCAGATCTCGGGCGTATTCCAGAGCTTTCCCGGAGCTCCTGGGGACTCAGTCTGGAAGTCATAAGACCGTAGGCAGGACCCCTGAAGAGCCCGGGGACACTCAGAATCTTAGGGACCACAACTCCGCAATCAGGGGACAAATTTGTGAAGACATCAGATTCCGGAAGGGTGGAAATGGCCAGGGGTTCCAAGACCCTGGAGGGCAAAGGTGGCCCTGGGCCCTCGTTTCCCGACTGTAAGAAGTCCGTTCAGCCCAGCCTGGGGATCTCCCACCCTTTACCGCAGGAAGGGGGGTCACCCGGGGTCTCACCTGCCAGCCTTGTCAGGCACAACACCACGAATTCTCATCACGGTGCCAACTCTGACGCCCTCGGGCAGCGGGGTCTTGTGGGGCACGTTCTGCAAGAGCCGAGGCGTGGGGGTCAGTGAACCGGACGCAGAGGAGAGAGACAGATGGGACAGTCCAGGGAGAAGACTGCCGGGACCCCACCCGCGGAACCGGAGAGACGGGAGTCAGAGACAGAAACGGAGCTGGAGAAACACAGAGAATTTACAGAAAAATATCCAAGGAGAGAAACCAAGAGGAGATGGGCACATTGGGGTGGGGCGGGTCCACCCAGAAGCCTGCGCCCAGACACTTCACGGCACACGCGAACCCCCACTTCCTCCCTCGAAATGAGAGCCCTGGCCAGGCCCCAGCCCCTCCCCTAGTCTTGTGCAGCCTTGGGGCAAAGACCTTCCCAAACCCCAGGCCCCCAAACACTCACAGAGCTCCCTGCCATGGCTGGGACACGGGACAGGCAATGCTGGCGTGGGTATGGCTGCTGGGACCTCAAGTAGAAGCAGGGCGTGACGGGCCCGCCAAGGACTCAGCTCCACCCATTTCACGCCCACGCCTGTGCCAGGCACAGGCCCTGGCCCTGGGGCCTGGGAGGCCCGGCACCCCTTTGAGGCCTCTGAGCCACCTCCACTCGCCGAGGCTTCCCAAGTGAACTGCCCCTCTCCTTTGGGCTAATGACAGACACAGTTAAAAATAACAGAGAAGGCTCATCGTGCCACTGTCCTATCTCCCTGCTGTGTGGCATAGAGAAAAGCTCTGATGCCCATTTGGTCACGGGAAACGCGAGTCCTGAGGCGCTGAGCTGGGACCCCTCTCTCCCAGGCCAGCAGCTGCTGCGTGGGGCTGAGGCTGCGTCTCCACCCACATCCCACGTTAGCTTCTGTAATACGTGGATAACCGTGGCAACACGACCCTACGGGAAAAGGGGGCTAGCTGCAAGGGGCAGGGCGGTGGCCTGATGTGCAGCGCTGTCCCCTGGTGCCTGGAGCAGTGCCTGGCACACGGCAGTGCTCAGTGCATACGGGCGAAAGGAAGAGAAAGTAACGTCGGCTGCCATTTCCTAAGCCTCTGGGTCTGCCCAGCATGCGGATGAGATCGCTGATGCTCACACGGCCCGGAGCGACGGGCGCACATCGGCCCATTTTACAGACAGACGCTGAGGCTCGAGAGGGGAAGGAGGGCGGGGGGCGGAGCAGTGCTGGATGATGGTTCTGAAAGGCACGGAAGAGGGGATGGGGAGCTGAGCAGAGACCCCTCCTCAGGCCCAGGCCCACCTCTCCATTTCCACCGCTCACCCTCACCCCGACTCTGCCTCACCCACAGCGGGCAGGGCCCTGGGGCAGAGACTGCCTGGGAATGGAAACTCTGGGTGGAGACAAGCAGACTCTGCACCTGGTCCGCTGCCCTCCCGCACTGCCCCCAGGCCTCCCAGACTCTCTCCACCCACCTCACCCCCCACACACAGACACACACACAGACACACACACACACCACACACAGACACACACACACACACACACACACACACAGACACACACACACACACACAGACACACACACACAGACACACACACACACACACACAGACACACACACACAGACACACACAGACACACACACACACAGACACACACAGACACACACACACACACACAGACACACACACACACACACAGACACACACACACACACACACACACACGGCGCCCAGGTGGTGGTGCTGTTGGGGGACCAAGCGCCTTGAGGCTTAGAGTTGGGCAGCCATCAGCCAGGGCCACCCAGCGAGGCAAGGGCCAGGGCCAGCTGGAGCCCGTCTGCGTGCCAAGCACACATCGTTAGACTTTAAACGGAGAGGCCAGTGGGGTGTGAGGTTGTGACAGCCACAGCTCGGTTGGAGAGAATCCCAGAGTCCCACGGGCTCCATGGCTCCCACTCATGAGGGTGGCCATTTCTTGTCCCATTCTGTAGTGCTACTGTATCCCTGTGACACATCTCCCTGATTTCCTCATCGTGGCTGGATGTTTCTCCCCAGGCTGCCAGCCTGCAAGTCCAGGCTTGACTCTGGCTTTTGTCCAAATGTTCGTACCTGATCTGTTATCAGTTTGATTTATGGTCCATTTCTAGTTACTCAGATATGTGCATCTTTAATGATTCTCATTCATTTGTGTTACAGCCTACCACTTTGGCTATAATAATATTCATTTATTCTCTTCCTCCCCACCCAGAGCAGACTCACCCCTCTTCCAACAGAGCCACCCCAAAGCTCTCAGGGCAGCTCAGGGTTCTGAAACAGAGTCCCAGTTCACAGGATTGCAGCCTTTCTGAACCAGTATCACTCTGCTGCATCCCATTGGTTATAAATGAGCCAGAAGCCCACTCTGACTGAATCAGAGGGGCACAGGACCCCCTGTCCTCTCTATGGTCAGAGTAGCAAGGTCACATCATAGAAGAGCCGGAAGAACCAGAGATATTTTTATAGCCATCTTTGGAACCTACAGTTGGCCACATTTCTCAAACCCTTCTTGATGAAGTCTAGAGTCTCAAGGCCATCCCCAACCAGCATCCCTTGGATTCGAATGACACATTTTCAAGTTTGATGTGTCAGCTACATACACATCAGAGGACTTTTTGCCTGTCCAATACATCAGTGTTCCCTCTAGCTGAGTGCCTTTCCTGTTTTTCTTGCCTGGCATGGCCACAACGTTTATAAATAATGAAGTGACATGTGATTAGAGCTGTGCTTCTCCTGTCTTGTCTGGCTTTACAGTCAGACATTTCTCATGCACTTTGTTGGTTTTGCCGGGAAAACTTTTTTCTGAGTTAATTGTCTATATCTGTAATTTTTTTTTTATTATGGAGAATATCAAACATGTACATGGCTAGACAGAACATGGTATACTGAAAACTTCCTGTGCCTCTCACCCAACACAACTCATCTGTAAGACCACCCACCTTTTACCTCCCATATTTGTTTTTATTATGTGTGTGTGTGTGTGTATACCATAAAACCCAAAAATTTCAGTGCATAATTCAGTGGTTTTTACTACATTTACAAGTTTCACAATCACCACTATCTAATTCCAAACATTCTGTCACCCGCCGCCCCACAACCTCATGCCCGTTATCAGACACTCTCTATTGTCCCCTCCCTCCAGCCCCTGACAACCTCCAATTCCTGTCTCCATGGATTTGTCTTTTCCGGACATTTCACGTGGGATCATACAATATGTGGCCTTTGTGTCTGGCTTCTTTCGCTTAGCATAGTGTTTTCAGGGCTCATCCGTGTCACAGCATGTGTTAGCACTTCATTCCTTTCTATGGCCAAATACTCTCCCGTTGTATGGATATATACCACGTTTGGTTTATCCACCATTGATGGATGGATAATTGGAATATTTCCACATTTTGATAATGAATAATTAAACTATTGTGAACAATGCTTTATGAGCATGAATGTATAAGTTTTTGTGTGGTATGTGTCACCATTTCCCTTTCGTACACGGAGGAGTGGGATTGTTGGGTCGTATGGAAACTCTGTGTTTAACCTACATCACCGGAGTGTTTCCGGAGCAGCGCCACCACCTCATAGTCTCCGAAAGAGACTAAGCGCGTTCTCCCTTCTCCACATCCTTACCTACACCTTTTATCGCCTTTCTTTTTTATCATAGTCATCTTAGTTCGAGTGGTTATAAAATGATTCTTTTAAAAGATGTTAATTTTGATCGATTAAGTATGTGTAATGTTTTTAAAAACTTTGGCATATTAAAATAGCTAATCGAGTAGACTTGTGACTCCAACTTAAAGTACATAACTGAGTGATAATTTAGACTTGTAAATTTAATTTTTAAATATTTTGATTACATTAAAAATAGTACTGAACATTTTAAAGTACTTAAGACTCGCATTTTGAAACACTTGCAAACTTACAGCAAATATAGCCCTATGGGGGCACTTTGCCCACAGGGAGCCCCACAACCCCCATCACTCTAATGAGTTTTTTCTATAAAGAGGACATTCACCTACACCCATCAGTATCAGGAAGTCAACATGGAGCCCCCATTGCCACCTGATCTTTAGACCCCATTCAGATTCCGCCTGCTGATCTATAACTTCCCTTGAGGCAAAGGATTCAGTTTGGACCCAGCGTTGATCTGTTGTCACATCTTCTTAGGCTTGGTCTCCTTCTTTCTGTTCTCGGTCTTCCTTTGCCTTTCAAGCCCTGGACACTTTGGGAGGTTACAGGCTGTTATATTCCTGTTGTTAGATTCAGGTTACATACTTTTAGCTGAAGAACTACAGAAGTGACACTGTGTGCATCCTATCAAGCTGCCCACGAGCCCTCCACGTGTCTCACTGCTGGTGATGTTGACTTGGATCATGTGATCGGTGGTACTTGCCAGGCTTCTCCACCATAAAAGTCTGCTCAATGCTTTGTCATTAGTAAGCATTTTGTGGGGAAGTGCTTGGAAATATGCAAATATCCTGTTCTTCATTAAACTTTTATCATTTCTATTTTTTAATTATCCACATCTGCTATACACTGAATGTTTGTGTCCCTACAATTGATTACGTTGAAACCTAATCCCAAAGGGATGGTATTAGAAGGTTGGGCATTGGAAGGAGATGAGGTCGTGAAGCGGAGCCCCCCTGCTTCCTGTGTGGGATCGGCACTCACGTAAAGGGGCCCAGAGAGTGGCTTTGCCCCTTCAGCCACGTGAGGACACAACAAGAAGGCTGTCCATGAACTTGGAATCGGGTTCTCAACAGATACCTAATACGCCAGTGCCTGGATCCTGACTCCCCAGCCTCCAGAGCCTTGACAAACTTCTGTTGCTTATAAGCCGCCTAATTTGTGACTTTTTCATTAGAACAGCCCTAACAGAGTAAGACAACATCAGTTTAGGCTAATAGCTTCTGTTTTATTCACAGAATTCTCATGGCTGACAACTGATTCCCAGATTCAGCCTGTGAGAGTCCTTCGGGTGAGCTAATGTACCATGCACTTTGGGACCAACTCCTTCTCTGCCACAGTAAGTTGTTCCTGGCACATCTTACACATTCCCTGTCCAAGCTTTGGAGTGGCCATTTCCGCAGGAATTCCTTGAGCAGAGAAAGGTACAGTCCTAGCCGCCAAGGTGTGGGCACAGGTATGCTCACTGCTCTCAGGTGTCTGTCCCGGGGCCCTCTCGGGAGTCTGTCTGTACATTGTAGGGGAGGGAAAGTTTTATTTTACCTCCACCCTCCTAGGATATTTCAGCTGGGCCTGAGGACTAAGCTGATGTGTCAAACTGACAGGTTAACAGGAGAAATTCACACTCTTTTACTGAAGTTGTATGTGACACTGGAACCCTCATGAGGCACTGAAGTCGGAGAGATGCCCAAACCTACATGCTTTTCTATTAAGTTGAACAATAGAGGCCATTGTGGAGAAGTAACTAAATTAACATTCTGGTAAGCTAACAAAAGATAAGAATTATTCTGAGGAGGCTTGTTTGTACATAGTCCTCTAGGTCTCGGCCTGAGATAAGCATTACCTCCCTTCTGGCACTTCTGGGAAGGCACCTTTCACAGGCGAGTTTCCATCACTTGATTTCAGGGAGAACAAGAGAGATAAGAATGCCCTTCCTACATGCGCTGTTTTGCAGGTGTCTTTAGCTCAAAATAATCCTCACGTCATAGGTGCCTATTTTGGGGTGGGGTGTTTTGCCACTTCAACACACACGTATTTACATTTGTATTTATTTCTCATAAAAGAGAAATTTCACTCTCATAAAAGTGTATATCCTCATCAGACACAGGAGGGTATACACTGTATGATGCCGTTCAGACGGGTCCCTGAAGCCATCAAGTTTATAGAGAAAGAAGGCAGAAGGGGCCCAGGGGCTGGGACAGGGCATGGAGAGTTAGTGCTCAGTGGGCGCAGAGACTGAGCTGGGGAAGGCAGAAAAAGTTCTGAAGATGGATGGTGTGATGGTTGCACAGCAATGGGGAAGCACTTAATCCCATAGTTTGCTCAAAAATGCTTAAAATGGTAAATGCTATATTTTAACACAATGAAAACTTTTTAAAATTAGAGAAACCTGCCCCCACCATCGAATGAAACTCCCACTCAGAAAACCGTTAGTTCACATGGGTCCTCCAATTCCAATCCAGGGTCAGAGGGTTCATGGACATTTTCCCTCTTCCATATCTGTAGCTCCCCCAGTGAGTGAGAGAGAATGGGCTCCTGTTGCCACACCCTGACACCCACACCTCATTTCCTCAACAGCGGGTGGCTTCCCAGCCCAGCTTGGGTGATGCTCCTCTCCCTCTAGGTGGGCCCCACCTCTGCAAGGACGTTTCTCCCCTGCTGGGGCTCAGCTCCCCCTCTTCTACTGCACTTCTTACCCCTGGAGTCCTGAGGGCCAGCACTCGGCCCAGGCCCTCCTCACCTGCTCCTCTGATTCCCCAGATGCACCCAGCTAGCGAGAAAAACTCCCTGAGCCCCCCAGATCCCTTGGCCTCTCCACCCCCAGGAGGCAGAGCCTGCTTCCTGTATCAAGGTGGCAAGGGAATTAACATGTTAATCAAGCCACATTCAGAGGCTGCAATGTGCTGATCAGCCCTGCAGCCAGGCCGGGATGTCAGAGGTCACCTGCGAACACAGGGCGATGTCTGCTGGGACTAACAGCCAGTTCCCTACACTTGTGAAGGGGAAACGAAACCAAGAATCATTCCCTGTGGCTAGAACCATGGGGAACCTATGGATTAGAGGCTGGGAACTGCCAGCAGGCCTTTCACTCTACATATTCTGACCTTTTCAGGCTACAAACCCTTCCCCTTCCTCACTGTATGTCCATATCAAAGGAAATGGGTTGACAAAGTCTTTTAAACTGTAACTCACAGGAACTAAAGAATGACATATAAATTGAATTCCCTGGGGAAAAAAACCCCTGAATTCCCTGGACACGTGGGGTCCCTCTCAGTGCCTTTACTACGTCTCTCTCACTGTCCCTCTTACTCGCTGCCTCTGAGAAGAGACCACACTCTGTGTGTTGCAGGAAAATTGCAAAACTCAGATCAGCGAGAAACCAAGCAGGGTTCAGAGGGTTTGGAAAACTGGGGTTTATTACACCGGCAGTCCCAGAAGAGGTGGTGCTCTGAAAATCTGGGCCCCGAGCTTAGGGGCAATTTTGCTTTTATACCCACGTCGTTACAGTTGCCATGGGCTGGTTTACAGACCCTGGGAGCTGGTATGGGCTGCAGGTGGTTACAGAGCATGGGATTTTCAAACAGGCGCTAAGGCGATAATACATCTGTTCTAACAGGCAGAGCAACCAAAGGGGAGGGTGAGGAGCTTCTAGCTGAGTTTGAGACCACTCTGCCTTTTGGCCTATGCAACAAGCATGTCCACAGAAAAAGAAAGAGCTGTTTACAAGATGAGCCATTTGAGTGAAAAAAATTCCTCTTCATGCGGAGTGTTACCCCTTTTCTAATAAACTTGGGCGAGTGTGTGGAACTCTTTCTATAGTCTCCACCAGAGGACCCTCTTCTCTGGACAGGGCTTGGTCTCGTGCCCCCGCCCCCACTAGGGATAATTTACCCTGTCCCATACCACCTTTTCTGGAGACCACTAAGGGAACAAAGGACATAAACTTGCCCCATGCAAGTCTGCCATGGCTCCTGTCATCTGAGAGTGGCTGGGGTTCATTTCCCTAAGCCATGCAGGTCAGTCGGCCTTGGGCAAATAGTCGATGCCATTTCTAGGAGGCGGTGAGAGGCTGGTTCTTTAAGCGGGCAGGAGTCTCCCGGTCCTGTCTGCTTTTCCTACTTTCCTTCCTCTAACTTCCCTGGCTCGGTGTCACCATCGGAATCGCAAGGAAAACCTGCTGAGGGACCCCGTCCAAACTCTCAATTAAAAGACTGCGCAGCACCTTTCGGCTACAGCAGGACAGGTAAGGCCCAGTGCGGCTCTTCTGTTCCTGCCTCTCGGCCCTGTGCTTTCATCTTCGCTGGGGGCTCGCAACCAGGGCAGCGGCGGGCTGTGGAAGCTTGCCGGGGCTCAGTCCCCGACCTTGCCCCTTAGCCTGTCCCTCCTTCCCTGCCGTCTCCAGCGGGAGCTCTGGTGGGGAGGAGGCGGAGTCACGGTAGCTGCTCCACTGAACTCTCCTACCTGTCCTGTCCTCATGTGTTGATTGGCTCCGGGACACTGGAGCAATCTCAGAATGGGCACAAACAGCTCAGAGCTGAGCACCAGGCCGGCCAGCCCCGACTGCATGGGGTCCACTGGCCTGCGTCCCCTACAGTGCTGGACTTCACGATAGCTTTGCTCCCCGAAAAACTAGCCTTCTGTTGCTATCTCTGAATTTTTATGTCTGTCTGTCTGTCGCTCCCTTGGAGCTGCAGGAGCGACGGGCCTAAACTCGTGTTGCCATCCACCCCCTTCTGCCTTTCTGGGCGGAGCGGGTCACAGGGCGCTCAGTACCCCTCTCAAGGGGTGGAGTAATGTACTTTCAGATTCAGACACAGCTTTGATTGTGTCCCCTCGTAGCTTAAGGGCTAATGCTCAGTCCTTTGACCCAGGATACCCAGGTTCAATTTCTGGTAAGGGAAAAGTCTTTTTCTTCCTTCCTCCCCAGCACAACTGAGAGGAGACATCACTTGTAAAATTCTTAATCTTTTAGCAGAAAATGAAACCGGACATCTCTTGCAGAGTTCTTAATCTTTTCAGTAAACCTAGTTTTCTTTCCTGTTTTCTTTGAAAAAAGGCCCACTCTCTCAAATCCTTATAATTACCCTGGGGACTCCGATCCTCTGGCTATTGATAAAGGTCATCAACCCATTGTTAAGCAGAAATAGTGTTAAACCAGGCTGGGCTTAGAGTCTGAGCGGGGAGAGGAGGACTTTAAGCCAAAGGTCTTTCTTTTTACTCTTTAAGAAATATATTTACCAAGCCTGCTTCCCTTTACTCACTTAATAGGCAAATCGATAATAGAAATTAATAGATGTATGATTTAAATAACAAATTTGTATTTTCTTTTCCTTGTCTAGAGACTGAGGTGGCACTTCAGAAGTAAACCCAAGACCCCACCCTGACTGAGGCAGAAAAGGAAAGAGCTCCAGGAAACCCCTGTAGGCAGGGACTAGGCCATTCTCAGCAGGAAGCAGATAGGGAAGAAGAGACCTCCTGTTCCTCATACTAAAAATAAGGGGTTTCACAGTGTAATGGCTGAAAAATGACTGCTAGAAATTTATTACTTGCACAAAAATTACTGCTTGGCTATGCCCATGAGAACATGGCTATGTCCATAGAAACATAGGTTGTTATCCATAAGAACATAACATTCTAACAAGCTTTCTGCTTCTGTAACCCCGCTTACACACCTGACGTGTGAGTTGACAGGTAGTGAATAGAAGAAAGATAGCCCTTTGTGTTTAGACAGAATGAAGAATGGGATTTGGGGCTTAAAAACCCTGTACCTCTACATTTCGGGGCTGCTTAATTTGGGGTCTGCGTACCCCTGGCAGACCCAGCTGGCTGAATAAAGAGTGTTTCCTATAACTCACTCACTGAGTTCAGGTGGTCCGTGTGTCTTTGGGGGCGGGTGGCTACAACAATGGCTCTTAGAAAAGAGGTGGGCAGGAAAGTTAGTTAGGGAGTTTTGGGTCTGTTTGCAAAGACACTGAGGTCATCCTACCCTAGAAGGGGTCCGCCTTAATCCACCCACAATTAAGTCAGCCAGGAGGCATTTTTTTTTTTAACTCACACAAAGAAACCAGTAGGCAGAGATTTAGGTACCAGTTTAAGCCAGTCACTCGCACCTGTGCAATGAAGACCCCCAACAACCTTCAACTCACCTGAGTCTCAGACCATCATTATAATATGATGCATATGCCCAGAATTTCATTAATATCATTATAACAGACTGAATTCTGGAACAAACATACACAGAAGGCAAAATGATGAATCACTGAGTCCTGTCAATTTAGTCGTCAATCAAGGAAGCCCACTATAAGTAACCACTCACAGCAAAAAGAGATAAAACCCTGAAGTCTTTGTTACCAGGCCTGAGCCACGCTTCTCTTGCTCAGGCTCACTTCCACGTCTGGAAGTGTACTTTCCCTTCTAATAAAACTTTTCTACTGTATTTCGGTGTCTTGTCCAATTCTTCGTTCAAGACATCAAGAACCTGGACAGCGCTCCAGGAGAGGACCCCACTCTCTGGTAACATGACCACTTTCCAGCTCACGCCCCATGGGGCAGGCAGGGCCGCAGCCCAAGCTCTAGGCCCAGCTGTCAGAGAAACTAGCCGCTAGCAGTGGGGACCCATGGGGGCCTCTCCACACCAACGATGAGAGGGGGACCAAAGAGTCTGGCCTGTAAACGGTTCGCTAAACTACAATACTACCCTACAGTTAGATCTTTTTTGCAAGAAACAGGAAAAGTAGGAAGAAGTCCCGTATGTACAAGCTTCTATGCTCCTTTACCAGACCCAGACTTATTAGATGGCCCAATGATAGGAGATCTCAAAATAATCAGGAGTCTTCTCCTCCCCCTTCACCCTTGGACTCTGAGGGGGAACCGAGTTCTCTGGGGACCCCATCTATTTCATCGCTCCCTGAGGAAACTAGATATGCACCCCCAGGGAAGTTACAAATGATGATGATGGGGAAATATGAGTATGGGCATGACTTCTGATCTGTAGTTGTTGGTGTTATGTAATATGGTGGTTGACTTAAGAATTCCATTTTTTTTTTTAAAGAATTCTAATTATGATGAAAGGGAAAATGACTATTTTTGGTAACAGAAGGTATAAAGTACAGAGATATATTTTGAAAGAAATTGAAGGAAAGGTGTTTGTCTTAAAGTTGATCATTTCTTAATGAGTGAGGAAAGGCAAACTGAAGGAATGAGGAAAGTTGCATGTTTGTGAAGAGAAATCCTGAGGAAATTTTATGTGATTAAACAAGATTGGAAATTTAAATGCCAAAAGTAAGCTAATGCAAAATTGAGTTGTGTTTTAATATTTCTTAACTATTGTATCGGTCTGCTATTGATGTTATGGACAAGTTTTCTGAGTAGAAAACAAGGATTCTGTGCTTTATTAAAATTATTTCTGTCTTTTATGTTGCCTTAACCAGTTTTCTGAGGCTTTTAGAGAATATGCTAACATTGGCCCAAAGTCTGAGGGCCAAGACATTCCTGGCTATACATTTCATAACTCGGTCTGTGCCCAGTATTCAAAAGAGGCTCCAAAAGTTGGGGCCTAAACCCCGACCCGCAGGCTGCCTCGGTGCCAGCGGTCTTTGAGGGGTCCAACAATGGGACGGGCCAGAGAAGGGAGCAGAGTACAAAAAAAACCCCACAAATTTTAGCTGCCATAATACAGGGACCATCTCAGGTGACCCTGGGCAATAAAAACCTTTCAGGCCTGGAAGGCCTGGATCTTGGTTGGCCATGATTGGTATCAACAGGCCTGGGGCATAATCAGTGTGTAAATGGCAGAAGGAAGGGCGCCGGAAGGGCGCCTGTCCATCCAGCCCTGGGAAGCCGGGTGGGGTGGACCTCATAAGCCCTCGCCCCACAGGGCAAGCCTCTCATGAAGGGGCTGCTCTCTCCTCCAACAATGGAGGCCCAAGCTTCACTGGCTCCAGTCCTAGGAAAATCCACCACGATCACGTCAGTGGAGCCTCGGGTCACCCTCGACATGTAAGGAAGGGAAACGGAACTTGTCTAGATACTCGAGCTGCCTACTCTGCCCTGACCCATCCCATGGGCCTCTCTCCAATGCTGACTGCACAGTGACAGGAACAGCCAGCCTAATTAATGTAAGATCATTTACTTTTCCCATTGAGAGAACAGGACTAGCCATGAAGTTCTCTTCACACATCAGGACCATGGTCCAGTGTGGAGGGCGCCTCATCCCGGGAAACTGGGACACAGCCAAAAAGGGGGGCAGCCCCCTTGCCCACCACACAGAGCACGTTTGTGGGGAACCTAAGGCTAAACCATGTGTACACGGCCTGCCTCCGTGTCAGGGTGTCCTAAGAGCAGAGCAGCTCCCTCCCTGCGATCTATTGAAATCAGCCCTCAATGCAAACAGAAAGGACCCCACCAAGTTTTGTTAAGTTCCCCAACTGCTGGCAAGTTAAAGGTATCAACAGCTGGGTACCTTTACCTCGAATTAAACCAGTTCCTTATGAGTCCTCACAGGTTCCTTCAGAAAATGAACTGGAAAGTTTGACCTATTCCTGTGAATCCGTGGAAGATCTCAAGCTCTTGTTCCGAAACCAGATAGGTCCACCAGATCGAGTCCCGGGAATCAGGGGACTTCTCTGAATAATTATTCTTTTAGCCTGGTGTCTATGCCACTACTCTCTCTTCAAAATGGTTCAATTGCCTTTCACTAGATATCTTTACCTAGAATTAACAAACTGCCATGAAAAGTAACTTCATTGTCAATTACCTCAGCTATCGATATTGACTTTTGTCTTTTCAATCTTTTTGCTGAATTTATATCTTCTAGGCTGCAAGGCTTCCTGCCATTTCTACCGCTGGAACAATGTAGCCTTCTCTGCCTCCGGGGCATTAGGATAGGCTTCCAAAGATTTTTATTCCCATTTGGCAGAGACTACAGGCTTATCTCAGCTTTGAGGAAGTTACAGAAGACAGACCTTCCTCCCTCAACATCCCTTTAAGATTAAGGTAAAAAATCTCTGAGGGGGAATAATGCAGGGAGGAGGCAAGAGAATTAAAATGTTATATCAAGCCACATTCAAAGGCTGCCATGTGCTGACCAGCCCTGCAGCCAGGCCAGGAGGTCACCTGCGGACATAGGGAGATGTCCGCTGGGACTAACAGCCCATTTCCCACACCTGTGAAGGGGAAATGGAACCAAGAGTCATTCCCTGCGGTTAAAACCTATGGATTAAAGGCTGGGAACTGCCAGCAGGCCTTTCACACTGTATATTCTTACTTTTTCATGCTATATACTCTTCCCCATCCTCACTGTATGTTCATATCAAAGGAAATGGGTTGACAGAGTGTTTTAAACAATAACTCACAAGAACTAAAGAATAACATATAAACTGAATTCCCTGAAAACAAAACAAAAAAACCTGAATTCCCTGGACTCTTGGGGTCCCTCTCACTCTGCCCCTGAAAGGAGACCACAGTCTTTCTGTGGAGTGGTACCCCTTTTCTAATAAACTTTCCTTTTGACTCTGACTTTGGCGTGTGTTTGAATCTCTTTCTCCGCCAAAGGACCCGCTGCTTCTCTCGGTGTGGGGCTTGGTCTCCCTGCCGCTCAGGGAAATTTGCCCTGTCCTGCATCATGCTCACCCATGTAAGGACTTTGGCGCCCAACAGCCCAGCAGAGGAAGGAAAGGAGGAGGAACAAGAGGGGGAGAAAAGCAACAGCATGTTTATGGTTCAGGGATAGAAACGTACAAGAATTCCTTATGGCTTGGGGACTTCATTGGACCATGGAAATACTTCAAACTTAATCCAAAGCAAAATCTCATGTGCAGCCAAAAATACTGAAGAGACATTAATGAACTAAATTTATCAAGGAAACAAATATGACAGAAAAGGACGTACTATGTTCATAAATAGAACTGTAGGTGCCAATGGGCTTCCTAGCTTAAGAAATAAGCCAGGTATTTGAATGTGTCATTTATTTTTCACTTGAAATTTCATTTACAACACCAAAGCAGCCCCTGGATTATCTTTGCTGTGTACAAAAAACAACCCAAGGCCACCAAGAAGCTAAAACTGGGACTTTGAATTCTTCCACCCCCACTGGATGGAATTAGCTACTTTCCCTGCCACTAGTTTCCTGGAGGAGGCGAAAGTCAGCAAACACAGCCTGCTGGTCCCCCCTTCCTTTCATGGCGAATGAATTGCAATGACTTTCGTGGCTATGAACGCTAAGGAATGACAGTGCTGTCCTGGAGCAGATGGAAGCCGGAAGAAAATGGATTGGGGTGGTGATTGCACAGGTCTATGAGCTGGACAAAACTCATCAAAGTATTCTGTTAAAATCTGCAAGGTTCGTGAACGTGAAGTGCAGTTTGAGAATAAAGTCCTGGGAAATAAATACGTGCAATATCTATCTGGATATTAAAAACGATGCTCTCAAAAGTTTATTTCCAGGTTTGATATGATGATGACAACACACATGAATGAGAATCATTAAAGATGCACATATCTGAGTAACTAGAAATGGACCATAAATCAAACTGATAACAGATCAGGTACGAACATTTGGACAAAAGCCAGAGTCAAGCCTGGACTTGCAGGCTGGCAGCCTGGGAAGAAACATCCAGCCACAATGAGGAAATCAGGGAGATGTGTCACAGGGATACAGTAGCACTACAGAATGGGACAAGAAATGGCCACCCTCATGGGTGGGAGCCATGGAGCCCGTGGGACTCTGGGATTCTCTCCAACCGAGCTGTGGCTGTCACAACCTCACACCCCACTGGCCTCTCCGTTTAAAGTCTAACGATGTGTGCTTGGCACGCAGACGGGCTCCAGCTGGCCCTGGCCCTTGCCTCGCTGGTGGCCCTGGCTGATGGCTGCCCATCTCTAAGCCTCAAGGCGCTTGGTCCCCCAACAGCACCACCACCTGGGCGCCGTGTGTGTGTGTGTGTGTGTGTGTGTGTGTGTGTGTGTGTCTGTGTCTGTGTGTGTGTGTGTGTGTGGGGGTGAGGTGGGTGGAGAGAGTCTGGGAGGCCTGGGGGAGTGCGGGAGGGCAGCGGACCAGGTGCAGAGTCTGCTTGTCTCCACCCAGAGTTTCCATTCCCAGGCAGTCTCTGCCCCAGGGCCCTGCCCGCTGTGGGGTGAGCAGAGTCGGGGTGAGGGTGAGCGGTGGAAATGGAGAGGTGGCCTGGGCCGGAGGACGGGTCTCTGCTCAGCTCCCCATCCCTCTTCCCTGCCTTTCAGAACCATCATCCAGCACTGCTCCGCCCCCGCCCCCCTTCCTTCCTACCCTGGATTCCTCTGATTCCTGGGCTTTGGGGGCTGGAAATGGGCCTGGGCGGAGGGTCCCACCTTGTTCTCTTCCTTGGTCTGGGGGTTGGGTGGGTCCTAGGACACCCCCACACTCCGCCCCCTTGTCCTGAAAAAGAGGCAGGAGAGTGGTGGTGGTTCTGGGAAGCGGAGCAGGACAGAGGGAAAGGACAGAAACAGGGAGGAACACGCGGAAGGCTGCGTCAGAGACACGGAGACAGAGACACAGAGGCAGAGTGACAGACACTAGGGCATTCCCAGAGACACCACGAGTGACACGAGGACAGCCAGGGACACAGTCGCCACCGCACTGCACAGCCGTGGGCTTTGGGCGAATGGCTTCCCCTCTGGAGCCTCAGCGTCTGTCTGTAAAATGGGCCGATGTGCGCCCGTCGCTCCGGGCCCGTGTGAGCATCAGCGATCTCATCCGCATGCTGGGCAGACCCAGAGGCTTAGGAAATGGCAGCCACGTTACTTTCTCTTCCTTTCGCCCGTATACACTGAGCACTGCCGTGTGCCAGGCACTGCTCCAGGCACCAGGGGACAGCGCTGCACATCAGGCCACCGCCCTGCCCCTTGCAGCTAGCCCCCTTTTCCCGAAGGGTCGTGTTGCCACGGTTATCCACGTATTACAGAAGCGTAACGTGGGATGTGGGTGGAGACGCAGCCTCAGCCCCAGGCAGCAGCTGCTGGCCTGGGAGAGAGGGGTCCCAGCTCAGCGCCTCAGGACTCGCGTTTCCCGTGACCAAATGGGCATCGAGCTTTTCTCTCTGCCACGCAGCAGGGAGATAGGACAGTGGCACGATGAGCCTTCTCTGTTATTTTTAAACTGTGTCTGTCATTAGCCCAAAGGAGAGGGGCAGTTCACTTGGGAAGCCTCGGCGAGTGGAGGTGGCTCAGAGGCCTCAGGAAGGGGGCGCCGGGCCTCCCAGGCCCCAGGGCCAGGGCCTGTGCCTGGCACAGGCGTGGGCGTGAAATGGGTGGAGCTGAGTCCTTGGCGGGCCCGTCACGCCCTGCTTCTACTTGAGGTCCCAGCAGCCATACCCACGCCAGCATTGCCTGTCCCGTGTCCCAGCCATGGCAGGGAGCTCTGTGAGTGTTTGGGGGCCCGGGGTTTGGGAAGGTCTTTGCCCCAAGGCTGCACAAGACTAGGGGAGGGGCTGGGGCCTGGCCAGGGCTCTCATTTCGAGGGAGGAAGTGGGGTTCGCGTGTGCCGTGAAGTGTCTGGGCGCAGGCTTCTGGGAGGACCCGCCCCACCCCAATGCGCCCATCTCCTCTTGGTTTCTCTCCTTTGGATTTTTTCTGTGAATTCTCTGTTTCTCTCTCCAGCTCTGTTTCTGTCTCTCTCTCCAGCTCCGTTTCTGTCTCTGACTCCCGTCTCTCCGGTTCCGCGGGTCGGTCCCGGCAGTCTTCTCCCTGGACTGTCCCATCTGTCTCTCTCCTCTGCGTCCGGTTCACTGACCCCCACGCCTCGGCTCTTGCAGAACGTGCCCCACAAGACCCCGCTGCCCGAGGGCGTCAGAGTTGGCACTGTGATGAGAATTCGTGGTGTTGTGCCTGACAAGGCTGGCAGGTGAGACCCCGGGTGACCCCCCTTCCTGCGGTAAAGGGTGGGAGAGGCTCCCCAGGCTGGGCTGAACCGGACTTCTTACAGTCGGGAAACGAGGGCCCAGGGCCACCTTTGCCCTCCAGGGTCTTGGAACCCCGGGCCATATCCACCCTTCCGGAATCTGATGTCTTCACAAATTTGTCCCCTGATTGCGGAGTTGTGGTCCCTAAGATTCTGAGTGTCCCCGGGCTCTTCAGGGGTCCTGCCTACGGTCTTATGACTTCCAGACTGAGTCCCAGGAGCTCCGGGAAAGCTCTGGAATACGCCCGAGATCTGGAGGTGCCTGGGCATGTGGGAGGCCTGAGCAAGCAGCCCGATGACTGCCTGGCCCTGGCAGCTCCAGGCTTTTGGGAACCTGGGCTGCCTACAAATACTGGGTTCCCAGGCTTCGTTCCCAGCCCTCTGGGAACTGGGGGTGCCCTGGAAATCGGGAGCGTCCTGGCCATCTGCATCAGACTCCTTGGCAACTCCCAGACACTTTGGAAATGAGGGGGACGCCGGCCGTGGCTCGGCATGAGCCTTGTGGGGTGGACTGTGTCCAGGCCCCCACTAAGGGTGTGGCCGCCCCGGAATCTGGGCTCCTGGCCACCTGCCCACAAGCCCTCCTCGTGTGGCGTGCGGCACACTCGGGTCCTTGTCCGTTCGGATGTGCTCTGGCAATGAGGCCCAGTCGCCACCCGGTGACCTGTCTGGGGCTTCTAGGCTCCTGACTTGTCGCTCCCCCACCCTCCAGGTTTTATGTGAACCTGCTGTGCAGCGAGGAGGGAAGCGAGGCCGCTCTGCATTTCAACCCGCGGCTGGACGAGTCCGTGGTGGTCTTCAACACCAAGGAGGGCGGCGCCTGGGGCCACGAGGAGCGCGGGCGCGGCATCCCCTTCCAGCGCGGGCAGCCTTCGAAGTGCTCCTCATCCCCACCCAAGACGGCTTCAAGGTGTGTCTCTGCCGCACGGGCGGGCGCCAGGACCCGGCTCACTTTGTGGCTGGGGAAGGCCAGCAGGGCCTTGGTGGAGGTGGGGAGCAAGGGCGTGGCCAAAGCGGGGCAGGCTGTCCCCAGTCCCCTTCCCTCCGTGGGGCACGCAACACCTCTAGTGTCAGGGGCAGGACACAGGGAGCAAAAGTGAAGTGTCCAGAGAGTGGGTGTCCTAGCAGAGAGGCGTGGCCCCGACTTCCACCCCGGACCCTACTCCGTGTTCACTCTCGCCTGAGGTCGGGGCCTGAGGCAGGGACAAGGTGCGCTGGGAGACGCGACCTAGCAACCAGTGTCAGCCGCAGTGGTCGCTGCAGACCCTCCACCACCCAGCCGTTCGCACTTTAAATCTATGCGTCCCGAGTGAGGCGGTCAAGGCCGTCCGTGGTGGTGGGCACGACCGCCACCGCCACCACTTACAAAGCACTCGGGGGCCATGGGGACACTCACCGCACCCTCGGGACAAGGGGTTACGGTGAACATCCGCCGTTCTCCCGCTGGGGACCGGGGCCCGGTGGGGTACGTGGTTGCTCGCGTCACAGGGCGCGGGGCCGCGACGGCCTGGGCGACCTGGGTGTGAGCACCGACCCCTTGCGCCCCGCAGACGGTGGTCGGGGACTCGGAGTACCACCACTTCCGCTACCGCATCCCGCCCGAGCGCGTGCGCGTGTGGAGGTGGGCGGGGACCTGCAGCTGGAGTCCGTGAAGATCTTCTGAGCCCCACCGGGGCGCTGGAGCGCCGAGTCCCTGCAGGATGGCAAATAAAGGCTCAGCCCCTCACCTGTGTCTGTGTCTCCTTCATGTGCACGAGGAAAGCAGTTCAGAGAGGGGAGGCCACTGCCTAGGGTCACACAGCGATCCCTCGGCCGAGGCGGATCCGGGCAGCTCGGGTCTGGACGCCTCAGGAGGGTCGCGATTTGGGGGCCGGGTCTTGAGCTGGTCCTGCTGCAGTTCTTGGCAAAGCAGCCGGTGGTCACCGGTAGTGGCGATCCGGTGGAGCTTGGGGGGCTGGCAACTTCCCCAGTGCCCCCTCCGCGGATCTAACCGAGCTCCACAGCGGTCCTTCTGCAAGCAGGGGGACGAAGCCCCACACGCCTGGATCCCTGGGGACCCCCACCTCGCGGAGATGGGGCATGAAATCTCACAGGTGCCGCACCGCCCCTCTGTCCCCACCTCTCCCAGCCCCGGCCTCGAGCTGGTCTGGGTAGCCGATTAGGGTGTCGGCAATCTCACGTGCGTCCCCGAGTCCGGACAGGGTCCCCGTCTGTGATTGCCCGGCGGCAGACGCACACCGAAGCGGCAGCAGGATTGCCGACGCGAGGGTGACGCAGAGTGGGGCTTCTGTCGCGGCAGCTCCATGCCCACAATTCTCCCTTGGCTTCCCAGAGTTGTTCTGGGGAGGAAGGGGAGCGGGCGCCCACGGACGGATGCTCAGTTCATTCCCAAGCTCCAGGAGGTGATTAACTGGTGTAGCGGCGTCCCTAGTCGCCACCAAACGGCCAGCAGGTGTGTCCCGAGTCCCTTATCCTCCGCGAGGCGCTTGAGGGGCGTGTGTTAGGACTGTGGGATGGAGCCTGACCGGTGGCAGCATGCCAACCCTGCACAGTCGGTCGGTCCCGGGGTTCAGGGAAAATCTGGAGCCCTGCGGGGCCGGGAGGCGTCTGTCTCCGTCCTAGCGTCTGCGATCTTGGGAGGCTTGTGATTTGTCGCCCCCTAGTGGCCACATTGCAGTCTCGGCGATCTGTGCAGGAGCCAGATCTGTAACCTTGATTTCGACTGCGGAGTGCAAAATCAAGTGGGACCACCAAGCCTGGTCGAGGTTCGAGCGATTTCGGTACCGGAATTCCTGCACTTTGGAGCCTCCGCCTGGATGGTCCCTCTCATCTGGAGGATATTTCTGGGTATGCAGAGGAATGAGGACCCCCCCCCTCAATCTGAGACCTGAGAAAGTGGCATCCATTGGTACTCAGGCCTTATTGTTAAATGAATTAATTTTTATTTTACTTGTCTGTTATGTAATTTTTGAACATTGAAAAAAAATTGTAAATATGACATATCAATACGGTACAAGTTTCAAAAAATAGAGTGAAAAGTAAGACATTGGCACACCTGGTAAAGGAAGGTTGGGTTCTGCAGATTAGATAGTGACCCATCTGTGTTACCCTGATTTTCACCTCGGTCGTGGCGTATGTAGAGTGCAGAATGCTCTTACACATGCCACGACAGAGGTGAAAATCAAAGTGAAGTATTTGAAGATGAAGAGAAAGCCTGTTGGTGACTTATTCAGGAAATAAACTGAAGTTTGCACCGTACTAAAACTTTTTGTTTGTCACTTCACAATTGATATAGTATGTGATCTATAGCATATATGTTGATATGATCTTATATAGAATCCCCCAAAGATTTCCTCCAAAATTATTTAAACAAACAAAAAAACTTGTTTAGTGAAGTTCAGGATATGTAGTCAACATACAAAAATCAGTTGCATTTTTCTACATTAACAATGAATACTCTGAAAATAAAATTAAAGAAACAATGTCTTTTTACAATAATACTGGAAAGAATAAACTTAGGAATTAACCAAGGAGGTAAAAGGCATGTACAATGAAAACTATAAAACGTTGCTAAAAGACATTAAAGAAGTCATAAAAATATAGAAAAACATCTTATGTTCATTGATTGGGAGACAATATTTTTAAGATGTTAATAGCACTCAAAACAAAAAAACAAACGACTGTTCGGGAGAAGATATTCGCTAATGGTACATCTGATAAGGGGTGAATATCCAAAATGCAATCCCAGTCAAAATCTCAAAGACTTTTTGCTGAAATAGAAAAACCCATCTTAAAATTCATATGGAATCTGAAGGGAATCTGAAGGGAATCTGAGACCTGATAGATAATCTTTCAAGATAGATAATCTTGAAAAAGACGAACAAACCACAGCAATAAGACAAGAAAGAGAAATAAAAGGCATTCAAATTGGAAAGAAAGAAGTAAAACTCTCGGTATTTGCAATGACATGATACTATATATAGAGAACCCTAAAGATTCCACCAAAAAACTGTTAGAACTGAACAATGAATTCAGTAAAGTAGCAGATTACAAAATAAATATTCAGTAGCCAGTGACATTTTCATACACACTGATGAAATTTCAGAGAGAAATTTAAAAAAACAATCCCGCTTACAATTGCATCGAAAACTATAAAATACCTGCGAATCAAATTAATCAAGAAGGTAAAAGACCTATTTTCAGAAAATTATAAGTCATTGAAAAAGAAATTGAAGATACAAATAAATGGAAGCATATACCCTGTTCATGAGTAGGAAGAATCAACATTGTTAAAATGGCCATACTACCCGAAGCATCTATAGATTCAATGCACTTCCTATCAAAATACCAATGGCATTTTTCAGAAGCTAGAAAAATAATCCTAAAATTTATATGGAGCCATAAAAAACCCAAATAGCCATGGCAATCTTGAGAAAGAAGAATAAAGTTGGAGGTATCACACTACTGATAAAACTATACTACAAGCTTACAGAATAAAAACAGCATGGTACTGGCATAAAAACAAATACATTGATCAATGGAACAGAATAGAGAGCCCAGAAATAAATCCACACCTATACGCTCACTAAATATATGACAAAGGAAGTAAGACTATACAATGAGGTAAAGAGAGTCTCTTCAATAAATGGTGCTGGGAAAATTGGACAGATACATGCAAAAAAAGAGGAAGCTAGACCACCTTCCTACACTGTATGCAAGAATAGACTCAAAATGTATTAAAGACTTAAATGTAAGACCGAAACTATAAAACTTTTAGAAGAAAACAGGCAGTAAACTCTCTGATATTACTAACAGGAATTTCTTTTCAGATATACCTCCTTGGGCAAAGGAAACAAAAGAAAAAATAAACAAATAGGACACATCAACTAAAAAGTTTTGTACAGCAAAGGAAACCATCAACAAAACAAAAAGACAACTGACTGTTTGGGAGAAGATATTCGCTAATGTACATCTGATAAGGGTTAATATCAAAATTTATAAAGAACTTATACAACTAAACAAAAAAAAAACAATCCAATTAAAAAATGGGCAGAAGACCTGAACAGATTTCTCCAAGAGGAAATACAGATGGCTAACAGACATGAAAAATGCTCAAGGTCGCTAATCATCAGATAAATGCAAATTAAAACCACAATGAGATATCACCTCAGACCTGTCAGAATGGCTATCATCAATAAATCAAAAAACATCAAGCGTTGGTGAGGATGCAGAGAAAAGGGAACCCTCATACATTGTTGGTGGGATTGCAAATTGGTACAGCCACTATGGAAAACAGTATAAGTTTCTCAAAAAATTAAAAATGGATATACCTTTTGACCCAGTAATTGCACTTTGGGTATTTATCCAAAGAAAACCAAAACAATAATTCATAAAGATCTATGCACTCCAATATTCATGGCAGCACATTTACAATAGCCAAGATATGAAGCAACCTAATGCCCATCAACAGATGACTAGATATAGAAATTATGGTCCATGCATATAATTAAATGTTACTCAGTCATTAAAAAAAAAAAAGAAATCCACCATTTGCAACATGGGTGGACCTAGAGGTTATTATGCTGAGTGGAATAAGTCAGACAGAGAAAGATAAATATCATATGATTTCACTTACATGCAGTATCTAAGAAACAAAAAGAACAAACTAATAAAAACAGACTCACAAATATATTGGACAATTTGGTGATGGACAGAGGGGAGGGGGCAGGGGAGCTGGAGGAATGGAGTGGTGTTAAAGAAGTACTAGTTAGTAGTTGATAGTTGGGCATGAGGATTAGGGAACACGGCGGAGGGAATGCAGTTAGCATTAATATGATGGCTAAGTGGAGGGCCAGGGGAGGGAGGGAGCAATTGGGGGGATTGTTTTGTGAACGTTAGATGTCTAAGCAATGTACTGTATACTTGAAACTAATTTTAATAAAGAAACTTTTCTTTTTTTAAAGAACAAAGCTGGAGGACTCACACTTTCTGATTTTGAAACTTACTATAAAGCTACAGTAATCAAAGCAGTGGGTACTGACGTAAAGACGGCTATATAGACCAATGGAATAGAATGAAGAACCTGGAACAACCCTCACATGTATGGTCAAATGATTTTTGATAAGGAGTCCAAGATCATTCAATGGGCAAAAAGATAATCTTTTCAACAAATAGTACTGAGAAGACTAGATATCCACATGCATGAAGTTGGACCCTTATTAACACCATATACAAAACTAAATCCAAATGCGTCAAAGAGCTAAATATAAAAGGTAAAACTGTAAAATTATTGGAAGAAAACATAGGACAATGTCTTCACGACTTTGGACTTGAAAGTGATTTCTTGTTTTTGACAGCAAGACACAAGCAACAAAAGAAAAAGTGCACAAATTGGACTTCATGAAAATTAAAAGTTTTTGTGCATCAAAAGACTCTACACATAGAGCAAAAAGGCAATGCACAAAATAGGAGAAAATATTTTCAAATCGTATATCCGATAGAGGACTAATATATAGTGAAATCTTAAAACTCAAGAACAATATTCACAAATGGGTAAAGGGCTAAAACAGACATTTCTTCAAAGAAGATATACAAATGGCCAATAAGCACATTAAAATATGCTATTTCACAGTTCAAGATCACTAACCATTAGGGCTATGCAAATCAAAACTACGAGATACCACATCACACCCATTAGGATGGCTACTATCAAAAAAAGGTAAAATAAAAAAAACAAGTGTTGGAGAGGAGAAATGGAATGCTCGTGCACAGTTTTTGAGAATGTAAAATGGTGTAGTGCTGTGAAAAACAGTATGGTGATTCCTCAAAAATTAAACATAGAATTACTATATTATCCAGCAATTTCATTTCTGGGTATATTTCCCAAAAGAATTGAAAGCAGAGTCTTAAAGAAATATTCATACACCCGTGTTCACAGCAGTATTATTCATAATGGCTAAACAGTGTCTATCAACGAATAAGTGGATGAGCAAAACGTGTATATACAAATGATGGAATTTTATTCAGCTTTCAAAAAGAAGGAAATTCCCAGTCAGGCTACAACATGAAAAAACCTTACGGACATTGTGCTAAGTGAAATAAGCCAGCCAAAAAAGACAAATACTGTGTGACTTCCCTCAGAGGTACTTAGAGTAGTAAAAATCATAGTGACAGAAAGTAGCATGTTGGATGCCAGGGGCTGGGAGACAGAAGGACTGGAGAGTTATTATTTAATGGGCATAGAATTTCAGTTTTACAAGATGGAAAAAATTCTGGGGTGGACGGTAGCAATGGTTGGACATTATGAGTGTACTTAGTACCACTGATCTGTACACGTAAAGATGGTTAAGATGGCAAATTTTGTGTTATGGTGTATTTTATCACAATTTAAAAATTAGGAAAAATATATGTAAATATAAATATATCCTTTTGGGGAGGAAACTGCTGTTACTCATGTCTTATGTATCTTTCAAAAGATCTTTTATGCTCCTATAAACACATGTATATGCAATTTCTTTTCCCTCCTGCATAAACAGTAGCGTTCTCCACCCAGTGACCTCATTTTTGTCACTTAGCAAAGTACATGTGTCCAACTTCATTCACTTTGCTGGCAGCTGAATGCTCCATCGTGAGGAGGAACACAATGAATGTCACTTAAGCGCCTCCTGGATGTGTGCTGGTGGCACAGCATCCACTACATCCAAACTACACTGTCCTGGGACCTATGTCAGCCAATAGTTTTTTACCTTATTTTATAATCTCCATTCAGATTATAAAATGTCTGCATACTTATTGCAGGATTTGAGTAAGAAATTTAAAATCACTCAATTTTACCACCTTGAAATAATCATGCTTAATATATTAGCATGTTCCGTCTAGTCTTTTTTTCTGCATGGTATATTTTGGGGAAAATTGAAATTCATATTCCGTGTGTCAATAGCTGACATTTCCTGAGTCTCCGCTCTGTGTAGTCACTGCGCTGCCATTCTTTCAATCCTTACAACGACCCTCTGAGGTAACGCTCCTTGTTCCTATTTTGTAAATGCGGCGTCTGACGCACAAGAAGGCTAAGTGACCTGTTTGAAGTCACACATCACGTAGATGGCGGAACAGGAGGGACCAGAGCCAGGTGAGTGCAGCCCCACGGCTTGGGGTCTAAACCCCTGGGAAATTGTGGTTTGCTTTGTTTTTTAATATCAACCTTACTGGGGTCCAATGTAATACAGCAAAGTCCTCCCTTTGGGTGTTCAGGCCCATGAACTTTGACAGACCGACGTGGTGTGTGCCCAGCACCACGTCAAGGCACAGGACGTTTGCCTCGCCCGCCCAAGCACGCCCCTGGCACCTGGCAGCCGCTGATCTGCTCTCTGTCGTCCTAAAGGAGTTCTTCCTGCTCTGTGTGAGAGTCAGGTCCGGCTCCTTTCCGCCTGGCTCCTTTCTCTCCTTTCAGTCTGAGTGGTTACCCACGTGTGACCGCACCGCGGTGTGTTCATCCATTCACCTGCTGGTGGACACTGGGGTTGTTCCCCGAGTTGGCGATCACGAATAGGACGGTATGAACAAGTCGCTGTGTGGACATGTTTTGATTTGTTTTGGATACATACCCAGGAGCCGAGTTGCTGGGTCATGTGATCGGCGCATGCTTAACTTCATACAGAATTGCCAAATTGAGACTCCTAAATTTCTTTTTATGAGGTAGATTCTAGTTTAATTCCATTATGGTTAGAGAAATACTTTGTATGATTTTTGATTTGTATAAAGTTATGGGGACTTATATTACGGACTTGCAAATGATCTACTTGAGAATTTTTCCAAGTGTGCGTGAAAATAATGTACATTCTGTTTTTTGTTAAGGTGGAGTTTTAAGTCAAACTGATTGACAATGTTATGTCTTCTATATCCTTACTACGTTCTGTTGTTTGTTCTATCAATTACTGAAATAGGTGTATTGAAATCTACAATTATAATTGTTAATTTTCTATTTGTCCTTTTAATCCTGTTACGTATTTTGGGGCTTTGTTAATAGTATATGTTTATACTTACTATGTGTACGTGATGCGATGATTATTTTATTATTATGAAATGTCCACTTTGTCTCTAGTAAATTTTCTTTTAACGTCTATTGTGTCTGATATTAATATTGTCCTTCTAACCCTCTTATGTTTGCTGTTTGCATTGCACATATTTTTTCTTTCAACATACTGTCTCTTTAGATCTAAATTGTGTCTTTGGTAGATAGCATGGATCTTGCTTTCTTATCTGATCTGAAAATGTATTAATTATGTATTGCTGTATAACAAATAACACTCTAACTTAGTATCATGAAACAACACGATTATCTAACACAGCTTCTGAAATTAGGAATCTGATGATCGAGGCTCGAAAGTCTTCATAAAGTTATAGTCAGCCTGTCAGTGAAGTTGCAGTCACCTAAAAGATGAATTTGCGGAGATGGTTATGTGTCGATTTGACTGGACTGAAGGATGCCCAGATAGCTGGTGAAATGTTATTTCCGGGTGTGTCTGTGAGAGTGTTCTGGAAGAGGTTAGGCTTAGAATCAGCAGACTGAGTAGAGAAGATCCACCCCCACCAAGGTGGGTCGAAATTAACTAGTCCTTAGAGGCCCAAATAAAGTGAAAGGGCACAGGAGAGAGGAGTTCTTTCTCTTCCTGAGCTGGGACCTCTATCCTCCGGACATCGGAACTGCTGGCTCCTGGGACTTGGGACGCTGGGGCTTATACAGTGTCACCGCCACTCTTCTCAGGCCTTCAGCCTTGGCCGGGAAGTTACAATTTGCTCCCTGGTTCTTGGGTCTTCATCCTCAGACTGAATTATGCGGCAGGCTTTCACGGTTCTCCAGTTTGCAGACAGCAAGCGGATTGGGGGACTTCTTGGCCTCCAGAACTGCTCTAGCCAATTTCTATTAAAAAAAAATTAAAAGAAGATGTATATATCTCCATCTCCTACTTGTTCTGTTTCCCTGGAGAACCCTGTCAATTTTGAATATTATAGCCAAAAATATCTCACCGTTGTTTTATTTTGAAATTTTTATTAATGTGTTTTTATGGATTTTTTTTCACATTTGATCTGTCAATTTTATTGATTTTGTGTGTCTATTTTATTATTATGGAGCTTTGAGTATTCATTTTTCAAAATTCTTAATTTATTAATGAAGGACACTTAACTCTTTTCTGTCACATATGTTGCAAGTATGTTCCACATACTTCCCCATTTCCTATTGTCACGTGCTTTTAAATGTTGTTTCAATGTTTTTCTGATGCACAGAAACTTAATTTTCTTCATAGTCAGATTTACTGATTTTTCCCTTGCAGTTGCATACATCATTATTATGCTTATAAATTTTTTTCAACTCAGATATTTCAGTTCTTTGTAAATTTTAAATTTCATTCTTCATTCCTTCTAAAATTGCTGTATTTTTTCAAAGTGTTAACTGAACAACTTGTTGGTCACTGTGTCATTCATTGATGAGAGTTGACACCTTAAGTAGACAGCAAATTCTTAAATATGACGGAGCGTATTTCAGGTTCTCTCTTTGTTCTGTTTGTGTTACTGTAACACTACTTATTTTAGTTTTATAAGACATACTGATATCTAATAGGATAAGTCCTACTTATTGACTTTTTCTTCAGAGACACCTTGGATAAATGTTTCAACCCTTCTTCCCATCAATTCCAATTTCATTCGATTGTTTAAGTAACAGCTTTATTGAGATATGGTCACACACCATACAGTTCATTCATATAAAGTGTATGAGTCAGTGTGTTTCCAGCATACTCACTGGGTTGTGCAACTATTACTACAAATAATTTTGTTTGTTGACTTACCCTAGTAACTTGTATATATTTGTATAAATCGATGTTATAATTTTGTTATAAATGATATGCTTGGCTTTCCTTCGGTCATTGTTTCACGCTTTCTGTTTTTACTTCTTATGATTCCCAGCATTTTTCTTTGTGTTTTGACCTTTGCCACATGAATTATATTTTCTTTTTAAATTATTCCACTGACTTGAAAGTTGTATGTCCTATTCTTATTCTACTGGTGATTAACTATAGATTTCTAAAGCCCATACCCCTACTTGAACTATGGTTACTTAATTATCAATGTCAAGAATTTAATGTTATCACTTAACTCTTCCCATGGATTATGAGGGAAATAATGTAAGTATTCTTTCTTCCAGTAACTCACTCCAGTTTTTGTTAATACAGTTTAGGGTTTTATCATTATTCTTTGCCCCTCCTGTCCCAGTATTTGGAGCCTCTATGAGGTCACCAAAGTAGCAAGGAGGAGACAAAGGCTGGCCCAGTCTGCAGAATCATTTTTTAATAATCAGCGCAATCACCGTAAGATCATTTGTTCTGCTTTGGAAACAATCACACACTTATAGGACGTTCCCAGACGGCCCTCTTAATGGACAGTTAGGAAACGCTGGGGCTTCGGGCAATTCACATCTTACAACTGTATCCCTTGCTGGGGAATGCCACCTGTCATTGTACCATGCCGATCACAGATGGTACCGGGATACAAAGACCTGGTCCCTTCGCCTCAATACGCGACAACTCTGAGTGGCAACTCAGCTCCAGAGCTTCCATAGTGTTATCTGAGGCCTTCTTCCAAGCCGGTTGTGTGTCAGCTTTCTTCTCTGTCCAATCCTGTCCCCCTCATTTCCTTTTGTGGGTATCTCCTGAGGCCACTCCCCAATGACCCTGTAACATACAACTCTTTGTCTCTTCCTAAGGAACTCAACCTAAGACACAAAATGATATAAATATATGTGTCATTTAAGTGACACTCTATTGGCTATCAGTTGGCCAGAGCTAGAGTACACACTTCCAGAATAATCAGCCAGCATCTGATCAAAAGCCAAATAGGCAATCACTACAAGGCTTTGATGCTGAGAAAACAGAGACTTTATTAATTAGCATGATGAATGTTAGAAATGGCTTCCATTTGTGTATTATATGGCCTCTTAATAATTAGCATTGCATGTGTTAAAAATGAGCTGTTGTTGGTGAAATTAGTAGCATGCAATGTTGGCTAAACATCCCACTTCCCACCATTGTTTGAACAGCATATAAGAATCTACTAAACTTCATCATCCACCATCAGGAATGGGCCTGCGACATGCCTAAATGACCCTTCAGTAGTACCAGAAGGATTCTGGTCACTTGTGCTAGCTATAAGGCTAACTGAATATGGGCCTCAAGAATGCGGTCAAGTTCACTTCAAATGCACCTTTTATGATAGGGTTCGAGAGCCTAAAAACTAGCCTGCTGAACTGCTCAAACTTACAGAACAGGTTGTGAACCCTTTGAGTTCCTGCCTGCTATTACTCACCAACAACTGCTTTGTCTCTAACTTGTCTAGGCTGGTCAGGTCTCAGCCCTGCCTCCTTCTGCCTCACCTTCATCCTCCAGAACACTGGCCTTCTGACGGATAATTTAGTCATGTTCAGGTATCAGTGCTTTTTGGAAGAACAGCTGCCAAGAATTGAAGGTAGGTTTCTCCCACATGCAACCTCACTATCGGGTAATTTGTTGCAATGAAAGAGCTCGAAAGGAATTCTGACACATATACAGATACTTAATAAACCAGGTTTGCTCTGCAAAGTGGTAAATAAAGGGAAGAGGTCAATGAAGGATCCTGTCTTTCTTTTATGAACTACACTTCAGAGCAACTAAACAGCAGATGAGAGGAAGTGTCCCTTTGCATTCCAGCTACTACATGAAGATGAAACACTGGAATTAGAACAGCACCTTTTTGCCATCCCTGTCTTGCATCAATGGGCGTAGGCAGTGAGCACCTACTGCTAACATCACAAATGTGGAGACGACCAGACGGAAAAGCCAAGCTCCTTCTAGGAAGTCATCTTTCCAAATAACTGAGCCTGCAACTGAGGAAGCTTCTGGACCTGATACCCAATTTACAAGGATGACAGGAGACAGATTCACATGCTAAATGCTACTAGGGGGTGCATCACCCAGATTCAGGGAAACTCTCCAGGACAAATGATCTGGGTCTTCAGCAAAAAATTATAAGGAAAATAAAAAGAGCTGAAAGAAAAAAAAAAAAAAAACAACCCTATAGATTAAAAGGGATTTAAGAGACATGTCAATCAATTGCAGTGAATCCACCTTTTTTGGACTCTAACTCAAATAAATTACTAACAATTTTATAACATTATGAGATGATTGGAAATGAGGACACCAAGTGAATATTTGATGATTTAAAGGAGTTATTGTATATGGATAATTTTCTTGGATTTTGGTTTTCTTCAAGAATTTTTATATTTTTAGAGAAATATATTGAAATGTTTACTGAGGAAATTAAATGATGTCTGGGATTTGCCTCAAAATGATATAAGAGGGTGGGGTAGGGTTTGCCTGAGTTAACAATTGTCGAAACTGGGTAATGGGGATGTCGGGGTTCATTACAACATTCCGTCTCCTTTGTTTATGCTTTAAATCTTCTGCAACAATAAATATTTTTTTAAAAAGTACCATGGGTATTCTTCTGGGGCTTGTTATTTTCACCCAACATTATGTTTCTAAGAGTCTCCCAGGTCGTAGCTGCATTACATCCAGTTTTGAGTTCTGTGTCGTCTTCCCTTGTATGAATAAAGCAATTTTCTCATTTGGCTGACAAAGGATATTTTCGTTGTTTTCAGGTTTTTGCTGTCACAAACTGTGCTGCTAATGAATGTTTTTTCGTGTGTCTCCTGGGACACATGCGCATGCATTTCTCTAGGAAACATTTACCTGGGAGCGGAATAGCTGGGTTGCAGGGTAGTTTTTGCTGTCACAAACTGTGCTGCTAATGAATGTTTTTTCGTGTCTCCTGGGACACATGCACATGCATTCCTCTAGGAAACATTTACCTGGGAGCGGAATAGCTGGTTGCAGGGTAGGTAGGCACTGACTGAGTAATGTCAAGTTGTCTTTCAAGGTGTTTGTACCAAGTTACACCTCTCTCTCAGCACGGTTGTTCCACATTCCTACCAATGTTTGGCATTCTCGGACTTCTTAACTTTCTTCCTATCCTAGTGAGCATAATAGTATTTTAAATGGTCTTAATTAGCATTTCATATGCTTATTGGTCACTGATCTACAATTGCTTATTCATTCAGGTCTTTCGCGCATTGTCTATTGAATTAGCTGTTGTTTATTTGTAGGAGCTCTTTATATATTCTGAATATTATCCTTCGAGAGACAATATAGTAGAATCAGTAAGTCAGACCGTTGGATTCAAATCTTTTTTTTTTTTTTTTTTTTTTGCCTACAGCGCTTGGTATGCCTAGGTGGTCTCCCATCCAAGTACTAACCATGCCCAACCCTGCTTAGCTTCCAAAATCAGATGGGATCGGGCACGTTCGGTGGTATGGCCGAAGACTCAGATTCAAATCTTAATTCTGCAACTGTGAGAGCAAGGACAAAGCACCCACGCTTCTCTGCACCTCAGTTCCTTATCCGTAAAACAGGGCTCCTCTAGGGCTACCTCTTATTATGGGCGTGTTCCACCCCATCCTCCCCAAATTTATATGGAGCCCTAACCCAATGTGATGGAAGGAGGTTTGGGAAGAATTAGGTAGATGAGGTGTATGAGGGTGGGCCCGTCAAGGATTAGCGTCCTGATAAGGAGAGAAAGAGACCACCTCCGTCTCCACCTTGAAGCGCAGTATGAAGGCTGCAGTCTGCCAAGCCTGGAGAGGAGCTCTCGCCAACGAACCCAACCGCGCTGGCACCCTGAGTTTGGACTCCCAGACTCCAGAACTGAGTGATAGATAAATGTGTGTTGTCTGAGCCCCAAGTCTCTGGTATTTGCTATAGCCGAGCTGACTGGACGCCTCTCAGGGGCCCTGTGAGGGATAAAGGAGATCAGATTTTGAAGTGCTTTGAACAGTGCCTGCTGCACTCCGAGCAAGGGTTTGGACAGTAGTGAGCATCCGCCTGCTCTCTCCTGGATCAGGGGGGCCTTTCATCTTCGTGATAGTGTTTTAGGCAGAATCGTTTTTATTTTTAGTGGTCCGAGTGCAGCCTTAACTTGGTGAAGCAGGAACACCTGCACTTTGCCATTAGGTAAGGAGACGGGTGGAAACGGAGTAAACTGGCACCAGACCGCTCACTCTGTGGCCCAGTCGGGTCTCTTGTTGCGTATGGGGACCTTCAGGCTGGTGCGTTGCTGCAGAACTCATGCCAATGAATTAGGAAGGCTTCTTCTGGTTGTTAGTGGCAAAATAAAGTAAAACAAAACAAAACGAAATAAAATAAAATAAATGATAAAAACTGGGAAAAAGAGAAAAGTAGAATTTAGTGGCTCCCCATCGCCTGGCTCTGCTTCGCTCCGCGTTGTCATTTTCAGACAGGGTCTCCTGACAACGTGGCCACGTAGAACCCTGCCACATCGGGTTCACATCCCACCAGTTCAGTGGCTTCCGGGAAAAAGCAGCTCAGCCCTGAGTCTGCCGGCAAACGAGGGGTGTGGCCAGGAGGTACGGCAGGTGCGTGGCCAGGGCCTGCGCTGCTCCGATTGGCTGGTATTGGTCAACCGCCCTCCCGGGAGCTGGTGGGCGGGGCCAGCCCTACCAGAGCCGCTTGGCTTGAGAATAAGGTGGATCTTTAAAACGTAATGAGGATGCTGATTCCATAAAAAGATAGGGGACGCTGGGTTCGAAATGCAGCAGACATCCACTATGATCATCAGTACACTTTCTTACCTTGGCCAGGGAAGGCATTGTGGTACTCTGGATGTAATAATAATCGAGAGAACGCTTGTTTGTGGCATGTGCCCAGAGCCCCGCGACTTGGTGGGCAGCAGGGACGTCATAGGAGCAGAGGCCAGGAGGGGCCTGCGGACCGGGACCAGAACAAGGCAGGAAGCAGCGGACAAACCGCCAGATGACCTGACAGGCAGTTTTCACAAGTAGTCGTTTCCTGGTCACTGCAAGATGTCAGTCAGGTTTTACTAAAAGCTTCCTCCTACTGTTAGTGGTACTTCGGGGCAAGTAAAGGGGAGAGGACTGTGACCTCACGGGGTGGGAATGTGGAGAAAAGGTAGCAGGACAGGGGAGGTCACTGTGGAAGTGGCAGAAACAGCAGGCCGAGGTGACAGGTGATCATGGATGGGACCTTAGGGTGTAGTCATAACATCTATGTTTACTGAGCACCTCTTCTGTGTCAGGCTGCTCTGAACGTGTCCCACATATTAACCATTTGCTTCTCACAACAAGTAGGTCCTATTAGTTCCCCCACTGCAGAGATGAAGCACAGAGGCTAAGTGACTGCCCAAGACACAGGTTCTCAGTGGTAGAGCTAGGATTTGAACCCAGGCCCTCTGGGTCCCACCCTTGGCACGTGCTCCTAATCACTGTCACCTGCCTCACGATGGGGGAGGAGGGCTTGGTAATTTTATGAAAAGAAAACCTGTTTTATAGCCCTTTTGGTGGCCACAAAGCTGGGAGGCTCAGATACCATCTGTTGGTCCTTTTGGAGGGAAGGATGCCAGAGGGCTGAGGGACATCTGGGTGCCGCAGAGTGACACAGTTCTTCTAGGGCAGAAGACCCTCATTGAAGATGGAAGGTCTCCTGGGACAAACGCTGGTGAAGCTCTGGCCTCTTGAAACCTATTTCTCCCATCTTCTCCAATGGCTTTGGCATCCTTTGGGGGAAATACTGCTCCACCAGACCCTGAGCCCAGTGTGGGCAGGGCAGGGAGTCATGGCCAATGAGGGGCTCAGCTCTCAGCCTGGGGCAGGGGCGCAGAGCAGCCCTTCCATGGCCAGCCCTGCCTGGGGCAACCAGGTTGAGGTCTGCCTTGTCAGGGAGGCGGGAGATGAGGGTCCTGACACCTCAGGGTCCTGCCGTGGGTGACTGAGGAGTTGCAAGGACAAAGAGGAAGATGGAGAGGAACAGACAGTGAGGCATGCACAAGACAGGTACGAGAGAAACAGAGACATAGAGAGACAAAGAGAGAGGGATGGAGATGAGGGAGATACAGAGAGAGACACAGGCACAGATAGAGAAAAACAAACAAAACACAGAGAAAGACAAAAGGAGATGAGAGAGATGGATGGAGAGAGACAGTGAGGCCAAGATGGAGGAAAGAGATGCAATGGCAGGCAGAGAGAGAAGCTGTCCGATGGAGAGAGGGACAGAGAGACACCGCAGCAGACACACCGCCCTCCCAGCCAAACAGGGAGACACGCAGGGACAAGTTGGCAGAAAGGCACCCCCCCCATGACCTCCTTCTGGGCACTCCCACAGTGGCAGCCAGTCCTCCCTCAGCTCTGCCACCTTCCCTCCTGCTGCTGGCCAAGCCCATTAAGCTGCTACTCTGGCCACAACTGAAGGTCCCACGCCCCGGGGAGGAATCCACTGAAGAGGCGTCCCTGCTCCCCCCACCTCAAACCATCAATTAGTATTAATGAGGGAAGGCTACTCACTGCCTAAAGACCCCCACCGAAGCTCAGATGGAGGGAAGTCCCCGCCCCTGTGACTCAGGAGGTTAAAGGGTCTAGGGCCAGCCTATGAGTCCAGAGTTTCCAGATGGCGTGTGGCAGCGGGAAGGTCACCATCCAGCTGGTAGATGAGGAGGCAGGACCCGGAGCTGGGGGCCTGAAGCCCTTCCGAGGCCAGGCTATGAGGCAATCCGAGCAGCCTGCCTGTATGAAGGGATTCTGTTCCGAGACCCTTACTTTCCTGCTGGCCCCGATGCCCTTGGCTATGACCAGCTGGGGCCAGACTCGGAGAAGGCCAAAGGGGTGAAATGGATGAGGCCCCATGTAAAGTGTGGCTGGGGGGCTGGGCTCTGGGTCTGAGGGAGGAGGGGGCTGGGGGCTGGGCTCTGGGTCTGAGGGAGGAGGGGGCCACTGTGGGACCAGCTCAGAGCAGGATCTGGGGAGGTCCAGGGAAGGCAACCTCTCATGGGGTTGGGGGTGCTCATTTCTATGGAGGAGAGGGCAGGAGGGGACCCAGGTGTCTGACTGCTCAGTTGCTCCCTCCCTCCCTTTCCTGGCTGAGGCCTGTAATCCCCATCGCCCCAGGAGTTTTGTGCTGAGCCCCAGTTCATCTGTGAAGACATGAGCCGGACCGACGTGTGCCAGGGGAGCCTGGGTGAGACCACTGAATCCATCTTGAGCCCCCAGATCCGGCAAGTTGCAGCTGGGACCCTGACCTCTGCCCCCAGTCTACCATCTCCTGACCCCGTGCTGCGCCCGCCCCGCTCCTCCTCTCCCTGGGCATCAGTCTTCCTTTTTCTTCCTAGGTAACTGCTGGTTTCTTGCGGCCGCTGCCTCCCTCACTCTGTACCCCCGACTCCTGCGGCAGGTGGTCCCCCCTGGACAGGGTTTCCAAGATGGCTATGCAGGTGTCTTCCACTTCCAGGTAAAGCGCGTCTCCTCTGTTCATACCTTGGTTTCCCCCCAGGTGACATGGATTTCATTTGCTGACATTTCCCTTGGGGCTGGAGTTCTTGGAAGGTAGGGAAGGGTGGGGGGCTGGGGCCCAGGCAGGGCTGGAGCTTGGGAGACAAGCCCAGGCCCTGCCCCTCCTCCCACCAGCTCTGGCAGTTTGGCAGTTGGGTGGACGTTGTGGTGGACGACAGGCTGCCCGTGCGTGAGGGGAAGCTGATGTTCGTGCGCTCAGAACAGCGGAACGAGTTCTGGGCCCCTCTCTTGGAAAAGGCCTATGCCAAGTAAGGACCCCCTACCCAGCCAAAGGCCCTAGCCACATGGGACCCCTGGAGCCCCCCCAACTTCTGGGATCTCTAGGCATCCCGCTAAGGACCCCAAACCAAGTCACAGACCCTGGGACCCTAATGTCACACCATCCACTGAGGCTCTCCAAACCGTAAACACCCCTCTATATCGCACGCACACAAATATTCCCAGAATTCTTAAGGAGCTTGAACTCTCTCATCAGGCCCTGGAGTCACTAAGTCTATATTCCCTTAGGGGAACTGTAATCTCAGATGATCTCTTCTGATCCATCAGAAACCCAAAGCACCCCCAAAATATTGAGTGTAAGACCTGGGACCCTCAAATGTTTACTTTTCCTCATCCTTTGAATCTAAAATCCTTAACAAGCCCCATGGGGATTACCCCCAAAACAGACATCTTTCTCTCAGAGACTTAAAGCTTTAGACACAGCCCCCAGGATGCCCAGAATTCTGACAGGGCTCACCTCTGACCCCTAAATCATGCAGTCTTGGTGGCCCAGGGACTCGAGGCTTCCACAGTGTGTCACAGTCTTGCATTTCAAGAGTCTGCGAATTTCAGGGATAGCCCCTGGGACCTGACATCCTGGGACAGAGGCCCCAGACCTGAGATGCTCAGACATGCCTCAGACACCCCCCCCCACACCTGCTCCCACAGGCTCCACGGCTCCTATGAAGTGATGCGGGGCGGCCACATGAACGAGGCTTTCGTGGACTTCACAGGCGGCGTGGGCGAGGTGCTCTACCTGAGGCAGGACACCCCAGGCCTCTTCTCGGCCCTGCGCCACGCCCTGGCCAAGGAGTCCCTCGTGGGTGCCACTGCCCTGGTGAGAGTTAGACTCCCATGGAGACCCCCCCCACACACACCAGGACCAACCAGCACACAGTCACAGCTAAGGGGGGCGTTCTGTGTCCTTCTCTTGTCTTTCACTGTTGGCTTATTTTCTCTCGCAAATCAAATACGAACAAGTCAAAAGGATGTTTGTGTTCATGACTAATGAGCTTCAGGCACAGCTGGATCCAGGTGCTTAGCAGATGTTGTAATTGTGTGTGTGTGTGTGTGTGTGTGTGTGTGTGTGTGTTTAATTCCTGATTCTGCGTTAGCTTTGCTCAGGCAGGCTTTCCCCTCTTGGGCACAAAAGAAGCACCCACAGGCGCCTCCCTCCACCCTGGGGGTGAGGGGGAAGGGAGAGTGCCTCTTTCTGAGAACTTCTGCAAAAGTCCCAGGATTCGTTTTCATGGACTCAGCTTGGGTCTTATGTTCATTTGTGACCCAATGACATACTCACTCACTGAGCCGAGTAACCATTCACTCACTCATTGCCCTGATGCTGTGCTCTGTTACTGACTCGCTTTGTCTTCTGTTTCTCCGCCCCTTTCGTCTCCCTCCATCTGTTCTGTACCTTTCTTCTCTCCGCATCTCTGTCTCTCCTCTTTCCGTCTAGTTTTGTCTCTTCTGTCTCCCTCTCTCACCCTCACCAACTCCTACCCACCCTCAGAGCACTGTGACGTTCAGTTGGGTGCTCTGGTTGATTCCTGCTTTGGTGGCAAGAGGTGGGGGGGTGGGCAGAGAGGAACAACCACCCTCCTTCCCCCACTGTGGCCTCACCATCCCCTCCCTGTCCTCGGCCCAGAGTGATCGGGGCGAGTACCGTACAGAAGATGGGCTGGTGAAGGGACATGCGTATTCAGTCACAGGCACACACAAGGTGAGCATCCGCTACGGACAGGCTGGCAGGGGGTGTCCGGGTGCCACCCCCACTGACCATGCTGCCCTCAGGTGTCGCTGGGCTTCACCAAAGTGCGGCTGCTGCGGCTGCGGAACCCGTGGGGCCGCGTGGAGTGGACTGGAGCCTGGAGTGACAGGTGGGATGCACCGGGGTGGTGGTGGGCGCTCAGCGCCCCCGGCCCGCCCCTCACACCCTGGTCTCCCCAGCTGCCCACGCTGGGACGCGCTCCCTGCAGAGTGGCGAGATGCCCTGCTGGTGAAGAAGGAGGATGGAGAGTTCTGGTGAGCAGGGCAGGGTCGCAGCCAGCGGGACTCGGGGAGCGGGCAAGCCTTGCGTGAAGGGATGTGGCGGAAGTTCATGGGGATGGGTCCTAATGGGGAGAATCTGCCTATATGCGTGCTATTTCGGGGGTAGTGTTCTATCTGGGGAGTAGAGAGAGAATTAGTAGTAATATTACGGGAATTGGGGTTTGAATTTGAATATTAGTAACCTCCTGGGGTTGAAGGTGGATGGGTAATATTTAGGGCAATTGAGGGGGCTTGGTGACACCTGGGGCATTTCTTGAGACTTGGCAATATTGAGGGACTGAAGGATACTTGTTTATCATTGAGATTCTAAGGGTCTTTATCTGCAGGAGATTGAAGACAATTTGACGACATTTGAGGGGAATTTGTGGGTCTTGGCTATTTGTGAGGCATCTCACTTGGAGAAGTCCAAGGGGTGGGGGGAGCTGGAGGGCTCAGCGATTCAGGAAACAGGGTACTGTTTGGTGAACTGAAGGGCCGTTGGCAATACTGGAGGAGTTTGGGAGGCTTTGTCATTTGGCGGTCACACTGGGGACTTGAGATATTTGGGAGGTCGAGCCCCTGGGGCGGTGGGGGCCGGGCAAGGTCTGACCGCTGGCCACTGTCCAGGATGGAGCTGCGGGACTTCCTCTGCCACTTCAACACGGTCCAGATCTGCTCGTTGAGCCCTGAGGTGCTGGGCCCCCACCCTGCTGGAGGCGGCTGGCACATCCACACCTTCCAAGGCCGCTGGGTGCGAGGCTTCAACTCTGGCGGGAGCCAGCCTGCTGCCGGTGAGGCCTGGAGGGGCCCTGAGAGGCAAGCGGGGGTGGGGGGAGAGCTGTGGCAGGAGGGGTAACCCCATTTCTTTTTCTTCTACTAGAAACCTTTTGGACCAACCCCCAGTTCCGGCTGACCCTGCTGGAGCCTGACGATGAAGAGGACGATGAGGAGGGGCCCTGGGGAGGCTGGGGGGCTGCAGGGGCAAACGGCCCTGCTCGAGGGGGACGACTTCCCAAGTGCACGGTCCTCCTGTCACTCATCCAGCGCAACCGGCGTTGCCTGAGGGCCCAGGGCCTCACATACCTCACTGTGGGTTTCCACGTGTTCCAGGTGGGGCCCCTGGCCCCGGAGCCGAGGGAATCAGAAGGGGGGATGTCAAGGAGAGACTGAGGGGCTAGGGAGGGCAGAGAAGGGGGTCAGGGGAGAAGAGGAGATGCACAGAGGCACAGATGGGAGGAAGTGGCCCAGGAGGGGTCAAAGAAGGGCTGAGACAGGGACCAAGGGCCAGGGACTTAATGTGGGTAGAATGGGAAGCAAAGAGAGGAAGGGGGCGAGGAGGGGACTGTGCGGGGTGGCCGCCTCCCTCCTGGCCCTGACTTACATTGCTCGTCCTTCTTACAGATCCCAGAGGAGGTGGGTCTCACGTGGGAGCCCAGACCCCAGGCTCCATCCACCCCTGAGCCAACCCCTGCGGCTTGGACAACCCGCACCGGGGCCGGGAGGGCCTGGGTCGCGCGGGGCTGCTGGGTGGACGAGTGGGCCAGCACCGGGCGGTCTGCAGGGGTGCGGTGGAAGGGCGTCCGGGTGGGGTGTCCTTGGGTGGCTATGGTCACGCCGCCGCCCCTTTCCCCCCAGCTGCTGAGCCTCTGGGACACCCCGCACAGTCGCACGCTCCTGCCGGGCCTGCTGCGCGCCGACCGCTCGCCCTTCTGCGCCCGCCGCGACGTGAGCCGCCGCTGCCGCCTGCGCCCCGGCCACTACCTGGTGGTGCCCAGCGCTGCCCGCGCGGGCGACGAGGCCGACTTCACGCTGCGCATCTTCTCGGAGCGCCGCCACACCGCCGTGTGAGCCGAGGCCCCCTGACCCGCCTCCAGAATCCCCAGCCCCAGCCCAGAGACCCAGAATCCTGTCCTGACCCCACTCGAACTCTCCAGCTCTCCGCCGAGCCCCAGGCGCGGGGGAAGCGGCCCCTCCCCTACTCCGGTCTGTAATTTGCAGGGAGATCGACGACGTGATCAGCGCGGATGTGCACGCCCTCGCGGTGAGGGGCTGTTCCTGGAGGGGGCACGGCGGGGTGGGGGTGGAGACCCTCTTGGCCAGAACTAAACTCCGCCCACCCTGCAGGCCCCCTACGTTCCCCTGGAGCTGGGGTTGGAGCAGCTGTTTAAGGAGCTGGCGGGAGAGGTGAGGAGGGGGGCGGGGCATCCTGCCCTTCCCCTTGGACCCCTCTCTCACCCCGAATGCCTCATTTTGCTTTACATCCCCCGCCCCGTTTCTAAATTTCATGATTTCTCAAAATGCAGCTCTTCCTTGCCTCAGGGACTTTGTTGGTCTGTACCTCTGCCTGGCCCTCTTCTCTCCCTACGAACACACCCGCGCACACTCCTCCTCCACCCCAGGCTGGTCGGCGCATGCCCGCTGTGGGCTCCCGCCGCCCAGCGCTTCCCCACCGCAGCCCTGACCGCCCGGGCCACCGAGAGCTCTGAGGGGGCAGGCCTGGGCTCGCTTGGTCTGTGCTGCCGCCTGGGCTCGCTTGGTCTGTGCTGTCCCCAGCACCAGCCAGCACGCCGTTTGGGCCGGACGCAGAGCCGGAGGTTGATGGGGCTTCCTGTCAATGGCCTCACACGGGGCTCTCTCCTTTACCAGGAGGAAGAACTCAGCGCCCCTCAGCTCCAGGCCTTATTAAGCATTGCCCTGGAGCCTGGTGAGTTGGGGACCAGAGCAGACCCCTCGGAGCCCCTGTGTGTTAATCCAGCATGCTGCTGGGAGTCAGGCCTTGGGAAACCTGGGCTCAACCAGACAGCGCCTCCCCACACGCGGGCCCTGTGGCGGGACTGGTGGCCAAGACCATGGCCTCTCATAAGCCCCTTTCCTCTGAGGGAGAGGCAGGGAGCGTGGCTGCTAGCACTTGGAACCCACTTGCCTGGCTTCAAATCCCAGCTGTTAGTTCCCCGCAGCCCTTTGACTCTCTGTGCCTCAGTTTCTGTAAAATGGGGGCGGGGGAGACGGTAACCCCCAGCACTCACAATGACAACTGGCCCACGAGGAGTTCAGGGCTTTGTTTGCTTCCTATAGCCAGCGTCCACCCCCACACCCCCGTGGACATCGGGCTCAGGACCTGTGAGCAGCTGCTGCAGTGCTTTGTGGTACATGACGGCAACCGTGCCTGGGCAGGGAGGCTGGGAGCGTTGGGGCCTCTCCCCCCCTTCTGGGGACATTGACTTTAACCAGATGTCCCATCCCCAGCATGGGCGAAGCCTGGCCTTGCACCACTTCCAGCAGCTCTGGAGCCACCTTCAGAGGTGGCAGGTAAGGGGGCGGGGCTGGGTGGAGATACCTCCTCTTGGAGGGAGAGGCACTTTACTAATAGGGACGTGGGTGCTCTGTGGGCTAGCAGGGCCCCAAGGGAAAATAGGTACTGGACCACACCGCGCCAGCTTGGAAGGGTCTGGCTGAGACGTCCCTGCCCCATCACCCTCTGTGGTCCCTCGGAGGTACTAAATAGCTCAAGGATCAAGAAGAGCACAGGGCTCTGGTCCTGGGTTGGCATCCCAGCTCCAAGCTTAGCCCCTTTCTGGCTGTGTGACCTCAGGCCAGTCACCTCCCTTCCGACTGGCCTTTGAGTGTCTACCAATGGGAGGTGGTGTTTCCTACCCGCCACATCTGTGTGAGGAGAAGATGGTCCAAGGCCTCTCCATGCTAATAGCGATAAGCCCCCGTTTACGGAGCCCTCACTAGGCCACAAGGGGAGTCTTAAGTCATCCTCACAACAACCTTGTTACTGCTTTTACATTTGATTCCATTTTACAGATTGGGAAATGCCCAAAGTGGTAAAGCTGTTTGCCCAGAGCGTGTAGCCAGGAAGAAGGGGAGCTGCGGTGGGAGCTCAGGCTGTCTGGCCCCAAGGTCCCCTCTGAGCCCTCTTCAGGAAGTTCAGGGGCCTGGGGGGTGGGGTGAGACTGACCTCTTCCCTCCTGCCCAGGCCATATTTGACAAATTCGATCGGGATGCCTCTGGAACCATGAACTCCCATGAGCTGAGGCTGGCGCTGAATGCCGCAGGTTTGGACAGAGGTCCTGGGGTGGGTCGTGGGGAAGGGACTGGCTCTCCTTCCTCCCCCTGTCCTCCCGGAGTCCCAGCTGTCCACTTAGCTGCCACCACCCACAAAGCCGACACCTTAACTTGTTGCCAGCTCTTGGCAAGGACTGGGTGACCCTGAGAGGCCAAGGGGAGAATCCTCTCTGTGTGAGGAAAGCTGAGTGTGGGAGGGTGCTGGGCAGGGCGCAGGGCCTCCTGGGAGCTGGTGTCACCAGGGCACTGTGGCGGAGTGTCCCGGATTTTCCCTGAGCTTGGGTTGGAATCCTCACGACACTTACTCCTGGTAGCCCTGGGCACACGAGTCCATCCCCTTGGGCCTCTGTTTCCCTCTGTAAAGTGGCTGCGACACAGAGGGGCTGCAAGAGTGTGACCTTCCCCTTGTGTGGAGAGGGCTGGTGGGGAGGATCAGACAGAAAGTCCCAGATCCCCACCTACCCCGGGGCTGGTCTGCCACAGTGAGGCATGGGGAGGTCGAAGGTCCAGGGGCGTGCAAGGAAAGAAAGGAGCCCAAGACAGGCGGGGGAGGGACGGAGTCAGAAGATGGAGTGACATGGAACAGTGAGACGCGAGTCTCAGACAGGAGCAGGGGTGAGAGAACAAGGGGACGATTTCGTTCCCTTCATTCGGTGTCAGAGTGCCTGGTATGTGCTGGTCGTTCTAGGCAGGAAGCTGATCAAGTGCTTTAGAGGGGCAGGTGTTCTGGTGGGATAGGCGGACAACAAACAGGACACCTAGGCAGGCCAGGACGCTAGGGCCCCTGGGGCGGGCGGTGGCATGACAGAGGCGGTCAGGGAAGGCCTCGCCGATTCCCCGGACACCCACTTTGCCTTCAGCCCTGGGCCTTCTGATGCTGGGGATTCAGTGGTCACCACGAACCCTTTCCTGATCTCTCATGGCTTCCAGTCCAGGGGCAGCCGGAGCCACCAATGGCAATGAGGCCAGAGTGGTCAGGGTGGGGACGGAGAGGCGCAGGGAGCTGTGGGAGCCCAGAGTGCTCCATGCTGCGTGTGGGGGTGTCTTTGAGGGCCTTTTGAGGTGGTGTGTGATGAGTAGGGATGCCTGGGCCGAGAGGACAAAGTGTTCTGGGCAGAGGGAGCAGCATGTGCAAAGGAGGAAAGGCAAAGTCCAAGGTCCAAGTGGTGGGGAGGGGAGTGGGAGATGAGGTGCAGTCTGTGAGGGCCACCAGGAGGCTCAGGACAATCAGGCCCTGGGGATAGGTTAACGAGGAGGTCATGGTCACTAGGACCCAGTAAATTTGGTGAGGGGCTTCACCAGTACCAGGGGACCATGGGCAGGACCCCATACCAAGGCACTACGGGACACAGAACCCATGAGAGGGGTCAGAGGAAGCAGGCAGTTTCCATGAAGGACAACAGGAATTCCAGAGGGGACAGCTGAGGGGCTCTTGGCCCTTCTGCCTCCTTCGCCTGGGCTTTCCCATGGCCCTGGGCACAGCAGCGCTTCTCCCCCAGTCCCGATAGCAGAGGAAATCCAGAAAGACCCTTGGGAGGTCACACGACCAGGGTGAGGCCACAGGTCCTGCCCAAGGCTGTTCAGCTGCACCTAGACCACCCCACAGCACGTGATGGCACTTGACACTTGTCATATCAGTGCAGAGTAGGGGGAGCATGGGCTTTAGGAGGCAGCAGAGGTTCATGGAATTATCCTGGAACTGTTTACCTGTGGAGCATGGAGGAGGGGAATCACCCTGCAGTTGAGGCCCAGAAGGGGACATGTGACCTGGGAGAACCAGTGTTTGTGGCTTTTCAGAAGTTCTGTTGAGATTCCTCATCAGAGATGTTTTCTGAACTTTAGAAATTGCCCCTGCTGGGCAGTGTAAAGAAATGGACTCCATATGGGACCGACGAGAATGTTTTGTTGTGCAGAAACATTCCCGTGTCCACTGGTAGAAATTCTGCAGTCTGAGGTAGTAACACTGACAGTTATGTGCCAGACACTGGCCTAAGCTCTCTCCAGAGATTATCATACATCCTTATGGGGTCAGACATAGTCCCCATTTGACAGAGGAGGCAACTGAGGCCCAGGGTGGTCAAGGGAGCTGCCTGTAGCCACATAGCTAGGTTGAGGCTAAGCTGGGATCTGAGAGGTGGCAACAGGCCTCCGTGGTGTCTCAGTGTCTCCCTGAGGAGTTAGGGTGGGTTCACGGCAGCCCGGCCTCAGAAGTGGCCTCCCCCTAGGCTTTCACCTCAACAACCAGCTGACCCAGGCCCTCACTAGCCGCTACCGGGACAGCCGTCTACGTGTGGACTTTGAGCGCTTTGTTTCCTGCGTGGCCCAGCTCACCTGCATCTTCCGTGAGGGCCACCCCGGCACGGGTGGGGCAGAGGGAGGCTGTCTCCCATGGCAGGAGGACTGGGGTGGTAGGTGCTTAAGCCTCCTGCTCTTATCTGCATAGGCCACTGCAGCCAGCACCTGGATGGGGGTGAGGGGGTCATCTGCCTGACCCGCAGCCAGGTGAGTCTGGGCTGCAAGGAGAGGGGGGCGCAGGGCGGCGAAGGCGGGAGTCCCAGGAGAGCCCCAACTCCGGCCTCCTTGTCTTCTCTCGCCCAGTGGCTGGCAGTGGCCACCTTCTCCTAGGATCTCATGTGGGAGCGCCTGCGGCTGGAGGCAGGGGAGCTCCCGGGAGCCGCGCCTGTCCCTCTGCCAGCCCGGACCAGGGTTTATTCCACAGCAAGCGGGGGTCTGAGCAAAACCAACCTCCGCCATTCTTCCACCCCTCTGCCTGGCATGGGGGCTGACGTTCCACACGCAGAGGCTGAGAGCAAGGCCTTGGGAGCCAGCCCGCCCGGAGCCCATCCCTGGCCCCACCACTCACCAGCGGGGCAAGTCCCTGCACTCTGTGCTTTGCTCACCTCACCTGCACACAGGGACGGCAAGGGCACCTTCCTTGTGCTGGCTACGTGAGTCAGTCAGCGTTACTCAGCACAGGGCCTGGCGCAGACTGGGTGGGTCTCATTTTCACACACTCAGGGAATGGGGGTCATGGCACGTCTAGGCCCGGCCTCACTCTGGGGCGAGGGGTTCTGTCACTGCTCTGCTAAGGAGACAGCAGAGACAGGAGCAAAAAAGAGGACACTGCAAGACTCCTTCTTAAAAATATTACATGTTTTATTATCCTGTCCCCAGAGGGGTGGTTTATCCAGAAACCAAGAAAAATAATCAATCAGAATAAACTCAAAAAAAAGGGGGAGGGTGGGGGGAAGATAGGCGCAAATCCATCAACTAACAGGCAGCCAGGCCAGCAGCCCCCTCCACCTCAGGAGGGTCCCCAGAGACCCACGCCTGATGACAAACAACAGAGAAATCAGTAAGGGGCTGGGGAAGGGTTGCGAATCAGCTATGTCTTCATTACGAGAGCAAGAGGCGGCGAGGATATGTTGCTAGGTGAATATATATTTATATAATAAATCCGTAAGTTAATAAAGTAAATAGTAATTCTCTGGATGTTTTTATTATTTTTTTATAGCATTTTTGTCTTTTTTTTTTTTTTTTTTTTTTTTTTTGGTTTTTGGTCCTTAGAAAATCAGACTCAGGTCCAGACAAAGCAAGGTGGGGGCTGGTTGGGGGCAAGGGGAAAGGCTGGTCTGCCCAACCCTAGTCCTCTGCTGCAGGAAAGTGGGGGTGCTCGGCAGCACCCCCTCACCTCTGGACACTCACAAAGGAGGGGATGGAAGGGAGCAAGTGGGTCCTCTTTCCTGTTGGGTAGCTGTGGCGCCCCCTGCTAGGCCCATCTCAGGTGCGGGTGGTTCCTGGGCAAGGCACGTAGGGCTTTGGCCTGGATGTGGGAGGCTTTGAAGGGACCTCGGGAGCAAAGGAAGGGGTGGGGTGTGGAGGGCATTCCTAGAGCTCAGAGGGGATCCACCGTCCCCTCCACACAGTTAAAAAAACAAAACAATATATATATTTACCAAACCAGAAGTGCTGCCCGGAGAGTCTCCCACCCCCCTAGCCATGGGAGGGGTAGAGAACCCCCTAGCCAACCAGAGAGAGAGAGAGAGCCGGCCCCAGCCCCTCCCTGCCCACCCCGCCCACCCCAGGAAGGACTGACAGAGTGCTTTGCATAGATACAGAGTCAGAGGAACGGACCAGAGAGGGCCGCAGCTGCGGAAGGGGCAGAGGGGCCCCGACGGCCCCTCCTGGAGGCTGAGGAGGGGCGTCAGGCCAGGGCCTCACAGGTCGCTCTCGCCATACAGGGCTGTGGAGAAGGACTTGTAGTCGAGGGCGCCCGGTGCGGCGTCTGGCCCCTGATACGGCGCCATGCGGGCGATGCAGTACTCAGCTTGGTCCGGAGGCAGTTCTCTCCGCAGCTCCTCGGCCGTGATGAAGTTCTGGGGGCGGCAGGGCAGGACTCTAGGCCACCTGCACCCCGCACTGGTCCCCCAGTCCCTCCCTACCAGCCCAGGTGCTTGGAGGTGTCTGACTTACCTTGTCCCAGCAAGGACCTTGAAGGAGGCGATGACCTGGTCAGCTGTGTCTGTGTCGGTGGTCTCCCTGGACATGAAGTCGATGAAGGCTTGGAAGGTCACGAGGCCGCTGTGGTTGGGGTCAACCACGCTCATGATTCGGTTGAACTCAGCGTCGCCCTGTGAGGCAGGAGCAGGGTAGGGGACAGGCAGCTTTTGAGTGGGGTAGGGTGGCTGGGCACAGCGGACAGAACCAAGCCTGGAGGGCAGGGCCTGACCCCGGCATACACGCTGTGTCATCGGCCTGTCTCCAAGGGTCTTGGCTCCCCAGGCCGACTGCCCCGTGCGCCCCAAACTGTGGATGGGCCCCCTCTGCTCCTCCCCTCCCTTGTTTTTTGGAAAGTGGGGAGTGGGGTGCAGATCAAACAGGTCAGCTGCTCCTCAGCCCTAGGCTCACAAGTTAGCTCTGGAGGATGGGGAAGAGAGAAAGAGAGAAAGAGAAAGGAAAGGGGGAGAGCCGGAGGACTGACCTCCTCTCTCCAGAGACTTCCAAGAAAAGAGGGAGGCTCAGGGAGTCATCGGAGGGACCCCAGCCCAGCGATGCAGCAGCAGGAGGGACGAGGGGCTGCACTGCTGGTGGAGGGGTATCCCGAGGACCTGGAAACTCTGGAGGGGGGGTGGCACAAAGAGGAGGAGGGAGAGAAAGGGGGCGGGACAGGAGAGGAAGAGGGAGGAGGGACAGGAAGGGGAGCAGGGGAGGCGGGGAGGAGTGGCACAGCAGCGAGGGAGGCAGAGGCTGCATACCAGGCTGTATCCTGTGGAGATAAGCAGAGCCCTGAAGTCATCGGAGTCCATGCTGCCTGTCTGCTTCTGCTCGAGGACGCAGGGACAGCAGAGGAGGCCAGGCCCAGAGTAGGCAAGAGGGGCCGCCCCATGTGCACAGCAGGGAAACAGGACAGTGGCAGGAGTGGGAGAGACAGAGGTGGCCCCGAGAGACCAGGTAAGGGGGAAGGTGTCCAGAGAGACACAGGCAGGGAGTTGGTGAGAGCCGATGAGATGGCACATACAACGGCAAGGGGCGGAATGGCGAGGGAGACAGAGGAGAGAGAGAGAGAGAGAAGAGCAGTTAATGCCATGGTCCGCTGGGCCCAAGGGCGCGTACCTGCCGGTCATTCTCCACGTCGTAGCCCAGGCTGATGAGGCAGGCCTTGAACTCCTCCGGCCCCAGCGCCCCGCCGTGGTCCTGCCAGGCGTCAGAGGCAGGCGTGCAAGGGGCGGTGTGGAGACCAGGCCGGCGCAGAGGTGGGGGGGGCCCCGGGTCACATGCGGAGGGTTGGGGGGAACACAGAGTTAGAGGTGATGTGGACAAGGTGATGGCCAAGGACAGCTGGGACAGGTGGAAGGGCGTGGGTGGCCTGCGGGGCAGTCAGAGGCCTCCTCTACCTCTGCGCCAGAGGCGGATGGGAGCTGAGCAGTGCAGACTGAGGACTAGGGCTTGGAGGAGGGGTGCGCCCCGCCTCCCGGGTTTAGGGCAGGAGAAAGGGACTGCACTCCCCCCTGCTTGGGACATCTGGGTCCCTGCCTGACAGAGCAGGGCTGAGGTTGCACACCCCTACCCACGAGAAGCAGGCAGGCCGACGACACATCAGGCCCAGCAGGGTCAGCAGGGACTGGAGCACTCTGGCACTCAGACCCTTTTAAAGGGGCTGCCAGCCCAAACCTTAATTTTAAGAACAGTGTATGTGTGGGCCAGATGCACAGGCCAGGTCTCTAACCCCGGTGTGCTGGAGCTTCGTCTGTCCCAGAGCCTCATCGGCACAGCCCCAGAGGCAGGACTTGGGACCCCCCCCCCCCGCCACTGGCCCCGAGGGAGACTGCTCACGCTGCGGGTCAGGGCGGTCACCTCTGTATCCCTTTCCCTGGCTGGGGCCCCGCAGCCCCTGTGAGCAGCAGCTGGTACTCGGCAACTGTGATGTGAAGAACTGACAGGTGCAAAGACAGAGGGGGCAAGACGGGACGGTGACAGTGGTGACAGTGGGAAGGGAAGACTCCAAGTGGCAGAGGGAGCGGCTCACCTTGTCGAAGTGGTTGAAGGATGCCCGGAACTCCTGCATCTGTTCCTGGCTGATGCCCTTGGCATCGCGGGTGAGGATCTGGTTCTCAACCTCGTTGATGGTGCGGGCGATGGTGGTGAGCAGCTGCTCCCAGCCCACACGGATGTGCTGGGGAAGGAGCCGGGGTGTGACTGTGGGCTGGGTGTGTATGTGTGTGGGGCGGGTACTGGGACCACTGCAGCTGAGGGTTCTGGGTTCTCCCCACACGTGTGTGTATGTGGCCTGGAGTCAGGCTTGCCCTGACTCTGTCTCCCAACTGCCAGTCAAGATCCACGCTCTTCCGTGTACCTCAACTGCACACAGGGACCCAGGTGTGGCACCCACCTGCTGCCTCTGCCAAGCAGTAGGATTCATGTCACCTTAGTATATGTCCTGGTGATAAACGTGGCAGAGGGCCAGGGACTAATACTTGTGCCAGAATCCACATGGAAACTTTGCTGAGGTATACTGGGCAATGTTTAACCGGCTTTGGGGGACGGGGACCCGTTTTCTTTTTTCGTGGCATCTGTGGTGTGTATGCTCTAAATACTGTCAACTGTCAACATGGATGATATCAAACTACCCACATGAGGGTGACCAGCCCTGACAGCATAACCTGGCTGTAGAGAGCCTGTGCACACAGACTCCAGCACACGCTGCCTGGATCTGTGCCCCTAAGCCAGCACCAACTGCTGAGGCCACCGTGGGGCAGGTGCCACCGTCCCTGCTCTCCCAGGAGCGGGTCCTGAGACGGGTGCTGTCAGGGTGGTGGGAGAGCTGTAAACATGCTGACCGAGCCTTTCAGTCAGAGCGAAGAGGCGGTGGAAGAGCTGCACGGGGCGCGGCATACCTCCATGGTGTAGTTGGTGTGCTTGTTGTCGAAGATGAGGGCCTCCTGGATGAGCTGGTGCTGCTGCTCGAGCAGGTCCAGGTTCGGCTTGTAGTCCACAATGCTGCGCTCGTACTGCTTCAGGTGGCTCAGCTGGTCCTCCAGGGTCCCGTTCATCTCGATGGAGATGCGCCCAATCTCCTGCACAAAAGGCGGATGCCACTGGTGGGGGTCTGGTGGACCCCAGCCTTTGCCCGGGGGTGCCACTCCTAGGTCTGTGGCTCGCTGTCCCCGCCAGTGCTGCCCTCTAGTGAAAAAGCAGCCACACTGCACAGTTTCTGTGCCAAGCACAGGGCATGCCTAACCTCACTGCATCCTCAACTTGCTGTGACAGACCCTGTCTGTAAATGTGGCAACAAGGCCCAAGAGAGCAGCCTCTCACAATAAGAGACACTCAGACCTGGCTGACCCCAGAGCCTGTGGGTCATGGGCACTGACACCCTCGTGCCTTGGTTCCCACCGTGCCCTTGCTGTGCAGCCGGCACCGAGCCGAGGCCGCCTTGCCTACACTCCTCCCAGGCTACTGTTTTAGCATGTGCCTGGCATGCAGTGAGCGCTTGGTAAGTGGTGGCCAGAGTCACAACTGGCATCATTAAGAGCCTTTCTGTCACTAGGTCCTGAGGGTCACTGTGAGCACACTGTGAGGGTCTGAGCTCAGAATATCCTGGTCACAGCTACGCCACAGGGCTGATGACGGGTAGTGCACGACACATAGAAGCATTTATCGAGGGAATGAAATAACTGTTTCACCCTCATTTTAGAGACAAGAAAACTGAAGTGCAAGGTTAAACTTGGCCTGAGCTCGCGATCATGTCGGGTGGAGACGAAACTGGAACCCACCTCGACCTGACTCCTCGGCCAGGCAGCGCTCTGGGCGGTGCTGCCGTTTCCACCCATATCACGTTATCCACCCTCTTAGTCTCACCGGGCCGGTGAGAGCTGGGCCCCAGTTTCCCCCAGGGGCTGGGGGCCTCCTGCTCACTGGGGGCTCCTTCCACTTGGCCCTGAGCACAGCAGGGCTGCAGCGACGGCCCTCACCTCCATCTTGGTCTGGATCCAGGGCCCCACAATGTTGGCCTGGCTGGCGAACTGGCGGCGGAGATGCTCGTTGGACTGCTGCTTGCTCTGCTCCTCCAGGAGGGCGTGGTCCCGCTTAGGCACCAGCTGCTGCACCTGGGGGAGGGGACCAATCAAGAGCAGTCAGGGTGGTGGTCCTCTCACCTGGCGCCAGGCCCTGTCCCGCCCCAGCCTGCCGACAGGCACTGCCCACCTTCTCCCACTTGGAGTTGATAATCTGGGGGGTGACGGTGGTGTAGGGATTGCTGCCTGAGAGTTTGATGTGGTTGCTCTCGGCGATCCTCTGGGCCTCTTTGTGGATGGCCAGGATGGCCTCCCGTTCCCTGTCGGCATCTGGCAGTGTTGACTTGAACTGGTCATGGGCAGAGATCAGGCCCTGGGGGAAGAGAAGGGGTGAGAGGCAGCCCGGCCCCCAGGAGGCCCCACGAGAGGGGCGGGTGGGGGCGGACCTCAATCTCCTCGATGGTGTGGACAATGAACATGTCCTGCAGGTCCTCCATGGCACTCTCCATCCAGTTGTTGAAGGGGGCTGCCCGCTTGGCGTATTCCAGATGCAGCTGGTCAATGGTCTCCAGCTGCTTCTCCGTTTTCTGGCATGGGTGGGGAGGGACAGGGACAGATGAGGGAGGTTAGTCAGCGAGCAAGAGCGGGTGGATGTGGGAGGGGTCCGGGGGCCCTGAGGGATCAGAGAATGTCCTCAGGGACAGAAGGGGCACTGCGTTCCAAGGTGACATTGCCCCTTGCTCACCTCTAAAGCTTCCCTGCGACTGTGGGTCAGAGAACCAAGGGCGTCCCACTGGTCGCAAATCTTCTGGCACCGGGTGTTGACATTATGGGAGTCATAGTAATCCAGCTCACTGTGGGCAGGGTGGAGAGCAGTGAGACGTTGTAGGGGGCAGTCAAGGGTGTGCCTAGACCCACTTATCCCCAGGTGTCCCAGGCCCTGGTGCCAGGGGACATCAACGTTGAAGGCTATTAGTCATCCGTTACCCTTTGGCCCTGGCCATGGCCCCGGGAAGGAGGAATTCGAGAGGTGGGGTGGGGGGAGGACTCAGCAGAGAGCAGGGGCTTCCTCCCACCCGCTCACTTCATGACTTGCTCTGCTACAGCAGGCTCACTGGGGGCCCCCGCCAAGCCTGCAGGTGGACTGCCTTTCCCAGAAAAAGTCTAGCAGAGGCGCGGCTAGAGCACAGGTCCTGGGGCCCAGCTCCCAGGTCTGAATTCTGGTGGCATCATTTTATATTTGTGTGGCCCCGGCCCGGGGCAAGGGACACCCTACTATGGAAACCTGTTCTCTCCTGTGAAGTTGTGGTGGGTTACTGCAGAGAGCGAGTCACTTGGTGCCTGTGCTGAGAGCAGTCCTTGGCACCCAGCAGGTGAGAAGTAGCAAGAGCTACTCATTAAAGATTGGGTATGTATTTCAATGGGTATTAAGAAAAAAATAGATAATTAGCCTGCAATCTCATTCTCAGCAACTAATAATAAATTTAAGAAATCAGTGAGCTGATTAGGGTGTAAGTGATATTACTCGAATGACTGAGGTTTGGGGAACACCAGGCTGCCGCAGTCACTCCTGGCGCCAGCCCGCACCTGCTCCCTGCCTCTCCACGCCCCCGCCTCAGCCCCAGGGCTGGTCTCCTGTGGTCCGGATACTCCGATGCTCTCAGCAGCAGGGCTCTAGGGAGTTGGTGTGCGGCCAAAAGCTTGGGGGCCTGGTGAGGGGTGGGGGAGACAAGGCTGGGAGAGGGAGCAAGGCTGTTCCAGAGGGCCAGGTGGCCTGGGTTCCACTTCTGTCCTGATCACCTCCCAGCTGTGTGACCTTGGGCGAGGCCCTTGGCTTCTCTGGACCTCGGTTTCCCCTCTGTACTGGGGGTGGGGTGCTGCACATTTAACACTACCAGGCGTCCATGCTGGGGATTAAATGAGCTGACGCAGGCAGAGCACTGAGTGCTCTGGGGGTTTTTGTCAGTGTCATTAAACAACTCTCACCCAGGATGTCCCTCCAGACTTGTCCTGGCTGGCCCCCTCGGTCCTGACTTATCTTTGGGGGAAGCAACAGCCCCCTACACAGCCCCCCTTTCTCTCCTCCAGGGCTACTGTCCAGAAAGCTGCTTCGGGGTCCGCCTTCTCCCTGGCTTCGGGTGATGGGTTCTACTCGGCTGTCCTCCAGTGCCTGAGAAGTGGCTGGCCTAGGGTCTGGTCCACATCTGTTGCTTAGCAGCTTCCAAGGGCTCGCCTGTCAACTGGGGAACCTGCCCATGTACCAACCCCTGCAGACACCTGCGCCTGTCACCAAGCGCAGGGGCTACACCCTAAGAGAGGCTGTAGGACATGAAGGGGCGCCTCCAATAGGGTTGCAGTATTCCCAGTACTGTGAAGGCCTCATGGTACTTCTGCCTCTGGGTGAGCACATGGCGACCCCCTAGCCCAAGCAACTGGGCAACGCAGAGGGAGGGGGTCAGGGAGGAAACTGGCCCTCCCCGGAATGGGGCACGGGGCTCTACCAGGAACATGCCAGGACTCCCGGCAGGAATAAGCAGAACTCTGGGGATGGCTGTGGTGGGGTTGGGGTGTCTGTGGAAAGAGCAGTACTAGCCGAGGATCCCATTTTTGAGCAGATGGCTACTTTGGGAGACCTGCCACTCCTCCAGGACCTGTGGATTTTCCATGAAGTAACAGCCTGGGCCTCCCACTCCCTGGATCCTCCCTGCTGCTGGCCGTCGCCTGGTGGAATAAGGGCCCCATTCACTGGCTCTGGAGGTTCAGTGTACTAACTGTGTGCACAAGTTTATCTGACTTGGGCAGGGAAGGGAGGGCAAAGAACACGGCTGGCTGGAAGCTCTTACAATAGTGCGCTCTGAGCAGTGTAGGGAAGGGCTGCGAACAATGGGCTCTCTGTGCACCCTGCAGTACAGTTTGTGGGGGGTGGGGGTGCGGGCCAGCTGCCCGCCCTATCCGGCAAGGAGGTGGAGTCCAGGGGCAGCCAGGCCTTGGGTGCTGCCCCTTACTGCTCTGGGGGTGCTGGGGGGAAGCAGGTGACGGGACATCGCGAGCCCACACTTACTTGAGCTCTTGCGCAATAGCTGCGATCTGCTCCACGCGGTCCTGATGTGCGGCCAGGTCGCTCTCGAAGGCCTCGTGCTTTCGGATGAGGGCTTTGATGTCTGACAGGGTGGCCGTCTCATAGTCCCGGTGTTTCAGCATGGCTTCCTTCCCTGGGGGCGGGGCAGCGGGCAGGAGGCACTTAGAGAACAGCACAGCAGAAGTCCACCAGAGGCCTAGCTAACCATCAGGAGGGGAATGGGACAGATCCCACATCCTGCCTAGCTGAGAGTGGCCATGAAATGAAAGCTAGACACTTCTGGAACATTTTCCCTAGCACTTTCCAGGGATCTCTGCGCCCAACCAAGTCCTGGATGGAGCTGGAAGACATTGTGGTGTTGGTGGGCATGAGCCAAATATTCCAAACTGTGTTCTAAACTCAGGGTCCTTTAGCGGTAGGAGACCACGAGAGCTGGATAGTGGACAGACACCATGTGCGAAGAGCCTTGATCTGGAGAAGTGGCTGGAGTGCAGCCCATGCCTCAGCAGGGAGGGGAAACAGAAGAGTTCCTGTCAGGTTCTTCCGGAAGCCCACCCTCTGCTGCCCCCTGGCGTTTGGGGTGGTGGTCCGATAAACAGCTGCTGGCCCTGCACCTTCCGAAGGGCTTCCCCGCGGGCAGTGAGGCAGGCAGGCAGGCGGAAAGGGAGCAACACTGTTATTAGTTCTGGAGCCTGGATAATTACATGCCCCAGGCCAGAAGCTCAAGTCAGCCCTGTAAGCATAGTAAGGTATTGCAGAAATGAGGAAAAAAGCCAGCCTGGGAAGGAGTGCTACTTCAAGTAAAGCCACCTCGGCCTGCCCTTGGAATGGCAGCTCAGAGACTCCCTTCCACCTCTCCCAGGCTTGTGGTCAAAGCAACAGCTGCCCTCCCACTGCAGTGGGATGGCGCAGTCTCTCCTGGCCTGTTCCCTCATCTGTGAAATGGGGCCAACACTAGCACCTAGTCTACAGTCTCTGTGAGGTGGTGTTTGAGAAGGGTGGGCACAGAGCCAGTCACCCCAAGGACAGGGCTGGGCACTGGCAGGCAGGAGACAGCAGCTTGGGAGACTGACTAGGCTGGCCCTGCCCCACTGGCCCTGGGGTAGGAGGCTTAGCCACAAAGGCAAGCTTGCAATTCCCTCCTCCCAAGGGTGGGAACCCAAAATAGCATGTCACCACTCTTCTGCCTCACCAGCCTCCCGCAAGGGCTGGCAAGGGGTGCTGGGAGGAGGCAGCCACGGGCAGCCTGGACACAGGCCTTGGGACAGCCACAGAAGTGGTGCAAGGCTTCCTTTCCATTTTTTCCCCACATGACCTAAGACCATCTGAGAAGCATCCACATGGACCCTCAGCCCTAAAGGCCACAGGGGATGGTAAGAAGCCAGGAGGCTGGTCCGTCCACCTGTTTTGCATTGGTTGCTCATTCAGGTCTTCTGAATGAGTGAGCAGGCTGCCTGGGGGCTCCGTGCTGACTCAGACCTGATTCAGATGCAGAGCCAGATGCCAAAGCCCCTAAAGGAGGAGGCGGGCTGAGGCATGGGCAGGGCAGGGCAGGGACCTGTGGAGGCCACCCTGGAGCGGGTCGGGCCACCTTCTAAACACCTTCACGTTAAGGCTAGCCCCAGTCATTCCCAGGGAAGGAGCTCCAGGGGGGCCATCACACCCCACCCTCAGGCCCCAGAAGCCCTTCCCAGGGCTTCCTAGAGCTGCAGGTGAATGACGGGAATGCTGATAACACAGGCCAGGAGACCCCAGAGGGAAATGCAGAGAATGATGCCCAGAGCCTGTGGAGCCGTGACAGTGATGGGGAAAGGTTTAGTCAAAGAGCAGGACACAGGTGCTATGAACCTACTGAAGTGCACAGGGGCCCTCTGATGCGAGAAACGCCAAACTCTGATGGCCTGGTAAGGTCCCTGGGTAGGGACCTTACCCACCTGGAAAAATACTGTCTGTGTACAGGGAAGAGGTTCGAGAGGTGTTTGTGGAATGAATGAAGGAACAAATGAAGTAAATGCCAGCACCGCCTCCTCCTGGTGGGGAGTGAAGCCACGGGCACCATTTCTGTAAGGCATCTTCGCCTTACTTCCTGGCTTCTCCCCCACCCCCCACCCCGCATTCTAATCCCGGCAGAGGAGGCATTAGAGGCCCTGGATCTGGCAGCTGCTGTTGCAAACAGCCGGCCTGAGCTAATGTGAGGAGGGCATTGACGCGGCTGCAGCCAGAGACGTGGTGACATGGGCCTAGGTCTACGGTTCACGCAGAGCTGTGTGTTCCCATGCTAGCTGGGGTGCGGCACCTGGATAGGTCTCGGCATCTGGCCAGTGGTGGGGTGGCCTGACAAATAGCTGGCAGGGGGGCCCTGGAGAATCCCCCAGAGGCTGAGTGAGGATCTCACGGTGAAATGTGGGGGTGAAAGGGATAAAAACCACCCTGGGCAATGCAACAAGGAAGTGTGAAATCAGCTGGGCAGAGTGGTGGCAGGAGGGTAGAGACAGAGTTGGGAAGGAAGTATGTGTGTGTGTGTGGGGGGGGCGGGCACGGCAAAAGGCCTGTGAAGTGGCTCGGCTTTCCCAGGCACTGGTCATTTCCTGAGGCTTTTGGGCCCCTGGTATCTGCAATCCCACCCATGCTGTGGGTCCTGACCCAGGGCCAGGGACATGATGGGGTTCCACATCCCAAGCCAAGGGAACAGGCAGCTGCAGGGCTGCTGAGACGCAGGAGGCACCACGGCCCTTCTGGGAGAAGCCATCCTGCAGGGGGGGCCAGGCCCCTCGGAAGGAGGCTCTGGACCTTGTTTTTCAGGACTGTGCCCGGGAGTCCAGGCCCACCCAGCAGCGGGGCTCCTCAGGGTGATGTTCCTGGTCACAGAGGGTGTGGGAGGGGGAAGGCAGACTGTCTCTGCATGCAGGATGCCAGGTGGGAGAGCCCACCCCTCCTCCCCTGGCATGGAAGACATGGCACTGCAGATGGAGACAGGGGTCACTTCCTGATAGACCTGGATGGGGCTCAGCTGCATTCCTGGATGGCCAGCCTCTGCTGACTCAGGAAGGGCCCCTTGCAAGTAATCACTGAGGCCAGAGCAGAGGCAATGGGAGGACCAGGCCTCAAACTGCTTCTTGCTGCCTGGGGCTGGATGAACCTAAAGCAGCATTTCTGACATGCATGCCCCCGAGCAGCAGGAAAAGGGAAGTCTTGTGGTGTGTGTGTGTGTGTGTGTGTGTGTGTGTGTGTGTGTACGCGTGCACATGTGTGTCATGTGTGTGTGCTTCTGAGGGACAGGAATGGAGCAAGACAGCTGAGAGGACATACCATCGGTCCAGGCCTCATGGATGGAGGCCTTCTGCCGAAACTTCTCTGCCAGGTGGTCAAGCCGCTCCAGCCTGCGAATCTCATTCAGCAGCCACTCCTCGTAGCCCTTCTCGGCCTGCTCCAGGTGCTGCCAGCAGTTGTTGATGTCCTGCGGGGGGGGGGGGGGTGAGGGCAGGGCTACCACAGGGGCTGGGATACCCAGTGGGGTGACGCCTCCCTGAGGAACACTGACAGGAAGGCAGCAGAAATGGGCTGGTTCACATCTACCCGCTGCTTTGCTATATCCTTATGCCCAGACAGGGCCCAGCACGTAACAGGTGAAAATAAGTTCTTTGAATTAAAGAAAGAAGAAATGTGTGGATGGGACATACTTTCCCTCCCTGAGACGCATGGCTATCTAGGGTTCCAAATTCAAATAATTCCACACAAACTATCTGTGGTTTGAGGATGGGTGTGAAACTCTAGGGAATGATAAGGGGATGGTGGTAAAGTGTCAACTGTATCCCCGCCCAACCTCTGCACCCCAAAGGCTGTGCACTTTAGTTAAGAAAGACTATGCTGGCCAATAATAAGTCTAGGGGAAGTCTGGAGACTCTGCAGCCCCACAGGGGGCAGGCTGGGCTCAGAAGCTAGGCTGTGCCTCCTGGGCCCTGACCCATTGGGCCCCAGAGCCCGGTCCTCACCGAGACCATCCTGCCCTCAGAGGGCATGAAGGCGGGCCGGTTGCTGAGGCGAAGCTTGGTCTGCAGAGTGTTGAAGTTGATCTCCAGCTGGCATTTCTCCTGCACCTTGGGAGGCTTATGGACGCGCCGGTAGTCACGGAAGTCCTCCAGCTTCTGCTGCATCTCTTGAATGGTCTTTTGGGGCACGCGATCTTCCAGCCAGGGAATGGTGCGCCGGATCCACTCTAGGAGCTGCGGGCCCACGAAAAACCACATGGCCTTTGCAGGGGGCCCTCAGAGTGCCGACACAGCAACCCCCAGTTCATGTGCACATGGGATTTGGATCTTTGAGGGTCCCATACTGGGGATCACCCCTGCTCCCCAGCCCAACTTCTCCACGATTCCTATTGAGATCCCAGCAGGGAATTCTGGGAACGTGTGCCCCTTAGAACCACTGTGCTGTTCTCTGGTTACTTCCTGTTCATGCCTTTGCTCTCAGTCTTCCTTTTCCTCAGATGTAAGCAGGGGCCCTCCTCAGGGGGTCTCCCCTACCACACCCACCACGTGGCCCACCTACTACCATCGCCACTGAGCTGAGCACTATCTGAGAGGCTCAAGGCTTCCATGTTCACTGTCAGTGCCTGGTTCACTAGGGGGCGGGGCAGCCAGTGCCACACTCAGGGCCTGGGACCTTAAAAACTAGAAAGTCAGTCTGGAAAAGGTGACGAGTTTTTATGAGCCACTCACGTCTTTGATGGGGTGAGAACAGGTACAAACAAGCAAACTGAACATTCTAAGACAATCCCAGGGGAGTAGAATTAGTTACCGTGCAGAGAAACGCTCAGAGAAGTGACTCCCAGGAACCACCTCTGGGAAAATGAGGAAACCAAGGACAAGGGCACCCTTGTGTGTCTCCATCTTGATAAACGGTGCCAACTGCCCTTTCTTGGAAAGGGCTAGGATTCAAAGATATATACATGTCTAACCTTTTCGTGGTGTTAGAAATAATGGTGGTGGTAAAAGATGGCAGCCTTTTCTTTTTAAATACCCCTTAACTCGGCAAAATAAAAAGCTGGTCACCGTTAAGTTGGCTGCTAAAGACTTTTCCAAGCCTTCCTGGTCCATGAAATCTCAGAGTCTGGGAACCACTGCCTGGAAGAGCAGTGAATCACTACCCTTTGGGAACTTAAATGTTTTATTTTCTTAGCATGAAAACTTTTGAGAGAGAGAATCCAGAAGAGCTGTGACGTGCTGAACTCTCACACTCTCAGTCGGCGTTCCGAGCCAGGCTCTGGGGCGGGGGTGCCTGGGTTTGAGCCCCGCTCTCTGCCCTACCAGCTGTGGGAAAGTGGACCTGTGCCTGACCTTCCCTGGTCCTCAGTCTCCTCACCTGGAAATGGGGGTGACATGTACTCCCACCTCACAGGGCTACTGTGGAGAGGGCAGACCCCAGAAGCTAGCTAGCATGGTGACACACCAGTTTGACACTTAGCCTTGTGAAACTAACCCAAAAGGTCATATACTGGCTTGGACAAACTCCAGAGTCTGTAACCTTACCACCTTTTCTAGAAAGTCTCACTGTCATATCTGCTCTCCCTCTCTCCTCCTAGACCTTTGGCCAAAGGTAACAAAGGTGACCAGAGCTTTCTGTCTCACGGGGTCACCGGGGCTGGGAGTGAGTGGCACACTTACGTCACTGGCCAGCCTCTCATAATCTTCCATCAGGTGTTCATTCTCCTGATTGACAGCCAGCACCTTGCAGATCCGGTTGGCTGCAGTCTCAGCCTAGGGCGGGGAAAGTACAGTCAGGGCTGCCTGGGGGCCAGTGACCCTCCCTCCTGACAGGCATGTCCCGTGAAAGCTGGCTCATCCATGGCCCACACAGAAGTCCCCGAGGAGGTATGGAGAGGAAGCGCAGCTCCAGTGAGATGGTGCCCTGAGTGCCTGTGTTCCGACAGCCCTTGCCGCATCCCCACGGGTCATGGCTCAGGCCCCCGCCCAGATAGCCAGGCCCCTAAGCTATCTTGGCCTGGCCCCTGGAGGTGCTGAGGCGGGGTTGGGGAGCCCTCCCATGGTGAAGAAAATGAATTAACAGACTCTCTAGTGGCCCAAGAGGAGGGTTGGGTGGGGTCCTCCAGCAGGCCAAGCCCTGGGTGGTGAGGTAGGCTGCAGGGAGGGGAGCACCAGAGCTGTGGGCGGGCAGAGGGAGGAAATGCTGGTGTCCCCAGAGAAGCCTGGTGGTTGGGGCAAAGGCGGAGCAAGCTGAGACACTTCCTATTCTTCCCTGTGGAGGGGCTTGACAGCTCACTGGGCAGGACGAGGCCAGGGCTTCAAAGAGCAGGGCCCGTGGAAGACAGGGACTAGTCTCTGCCCCAAACTACAGGACGGTGTCCTGCCCTGCCCTGCTGGGGAGGAATGTGCGGAGTGAAGGAGGGAGAGGGGTGCCACACGGAGAGAGGAAAGACCAGGTACCTTTCAGGAATCACAGAAAGGGTCCAAGAGGAAGAGTTGAAACGGCAACAGAACAGGAACAGAAATAGTGAGGAGGGTCTACAGAGTGGTGGGGAAGGAAAAGAGAGGCTTGGGGATGGCTCCAGACCCAGGTAGCTGCAGGCACTGACGCCCTGCCTCTCCTGTCCACACACTGCTTCTGGGACAGGCAGGTGGGGAGGTGAGATGGGGACCAGCCAAGGTTGGCACACACGCACACACAGGCACACACACCCCCGCATCATGCTGTAGGGCACACGCCAATGGCCCGGCACTATTCCTTTGAGGGCCTCGGACAGTGAACACTCGGCCCTAAGGGAACGCAGGAAGCAGAGCCAAGGTTGCAGCTTGAGGGGAAGCTGTGGAGGTTAGTCCTGACCCCTAACTTGAAAGAGACAATGGTATCCCCGGCTGAAACCCACTCTGCTATGCAGACTCACGAAGCTACCGGCTGCCGGGCAGTTTTATTTCACTGATAAATTCTTGGCACCCAGCTCAGAACTCGGTGTGTTTTAGGCACTAGGGGTTGATGAATGAATAAGTGAACAAGGAATAAATGCTTTAGTGACTAGAAACTATTAGATGAGAATAGGCATACTTGTGCCAGGCCTGGGGTTCAACTTGCATTTACAGAAGAAAACACGCCCCTTAAAAGGGAGCACCCTTTTAAGAGACGGGCTTGAGTCTCTGGGGGAAAGACAGCAGCAGTAATAAGAACATGCTAAGGTTGGCCTAAGCAGCGGATACAGGCTGGGAGAGGCCAGACTGGAGCTTGCGAAGCATGGACCTTGCACTGCCCAAGGGCCTTGCCTTCTTTTCCTCCCAAGAGGGCTCTGGCTACCTCAAAACCCGCAAATGCTCTGAACTGGGACTTCCTGCCAGTGTCCGCTCCCACAGATCCCTCCAGGCCTCCTGTCCCTCACCACATGGAGCTCAGTGATAAGGGAGCTTAGGTGGGCAGAAAAGTAAGGGCAATGTGGAAGGCAGGGAGGCTGGTATGGGGCCCATACGTGTGCTGTCAGTAGGGGTCTGTGGAAAGGTATCTTCCGTCTCTGCTCGCCCCACCCATTCTCCCTGCCTGTGCCCTCCAGCAAACACTCCAAACACAAGCTCCAACTGCATTCTAGGAAGGTGGCGGTACGCTATGAAACAGGGCTCCGGCCTAGGCTGTGAAGAATCAGGGCGGGCAGGGGCAAGGCTGCTCCAACTACCTGACCACGTGGAGCCCTGACAGGGCCAGGCATGGTCCTAGGCCTTCTACCTCCATGAGCTCATTTCCTCAGAACCATCCTGTGAGATGGGTCCTGTATAAACCCCACTTGAGAAATGGGAAAATTGAGGTGAAGTGATTCATCCGAGGTCACACCACTAAGTGGTGTCAGGGCAGGGGACACTGCCCGCAGAGAGGCACCTGCTGACATGGGGCTCTGAAGAAGGCATCCCACAGAGGCAGCAGACACAGCCCCTGTCCTATGACTCTCAGGGTGGCTCCTACCACCCTGAACCTCAACGTCCTCCTCTTTTAAACTGGCTAACGGCACCCACCCCACCCTATAAGGGGTGTGTAAGGGACTAAGGGCCTGAGCTTGAAGTCCTTAGAGGAGTACCTAGCTAGTTTCTTCTCCTTCCTAACCACTTGCTAACTGGTGACAAAAACTTAGGTCGCTAGGGCTGCCCTGTTGCCCAAGACGAGACACCAGAAGGCAAGCAGTGGGGACAAAGGTGCTGAGGCCTCTGTGCAGGCCTCTCTCCTCAGAGGTAGCTGGGCGTCCTCCCATGGAAGCAGAGGGTCCTGGACAAGCGCAGCAGGGGCAGTGTGAGGTCGGCCAGGCTCAGGGAGAGCCGCCACCGGGAACACACTTCTGACTGCTCTGCCTGCATCAGCAAGGCTGCTGGCGATAGGGGTCAGGAGAGCTGGGTCAGCAAAAACAAGCTGAGAGAAGTCTAACCTGCTCAGGCCAGTACTTTCCTGGACCACTTGGGAGGGGCAGAGGCTGCAGAGAGGGCTAGAAGAGCCCATGCAGTGTGCAAGTGGTCCAGCGAGGACCATGGGAAGAGAGGGGCGGGGCAGCGGAATAGTTGAGCACAGGCCCCCAAGCTGCAGCTCTGCTGCTCAGCTGTGATGCTGGGCCTCAACTGCCCTGAGAAACTGGGGTGCCACCACCCACCTCACAGGGCAGGCTGTATTCACAGAGAGAACACCTGTGGCGTGTCAGCATTGGACCAGCACTGGCTCGGTGGTGGCAATGAAGCCCATGGTCACAGGAAACCTGCCTGACCAGGCTAGTCCTCATCCTGCAGTGGCCCTTGGTCTGGCCTGGATCCCAAACAAAGACGGGCACTGGGGACGCGAGGAGGATGGCAAGGGCAGGCCTCGGCAGCAGGGGTGCTCCTGCCCAGCTCACCTTTTGAGCCCGAGAAAGCGTGTGTAGAAGCAGGACACGTAAGTCATGATGGCTTTCTCATCTGGCCTCAGAGTGCCTACAATATCTGCGCAGAGAGAGAAAGAGAGAGAGAGAGAAGCAAGAGAGAGTGAAAGATGCAGGGAGGGCGGCCGGGGCCGGGCCCTAGGCTCATGCGGGAGAAATAGCGCTTGCTCTGGACTGGAAGCCAAACCCTGGTTCTAGCAGTGCAGGCCCATCTTGCTGTGGTTTTGAAAAGGGGAAAGGGATCTGAACAGGTGGATTCCTCTCCTAACCAGGCCCGGGTTTGAGACACTAGATCAGCTCTACAAAGGAAGCTTGGTTTGGGGCTGGAGGGGTCAAACCCTAACTGATCTTTCTGAAAATGTAAGATCACATCTTGCACAACCACCTATGTCCTTAGCATAAATCATCTAATGGTCTTCTGGGGCCCTAGAATAAAACCTGGATCCCAGACCATAGTGGTCCTCATGGCCTGGCCCTATCACCTTCTCCAACCTTGTTTTTCAACTCTCCTCTTCTTATTCACTCCACTCCAGCCATTCCTTTAATAAGCCAAGCTTATTTCTGCCTCAGGGCCTTTGCACTTGCTCTAACCTCTGTTGGAATGCTCTTCTACAGCTTTTCATATGACAGCTCCTGTTTATTACTCCAAAAGCCTGCTCACATCGTCTTTCAGAAGCTTCCGGACAGCCCCGCTAAAGCGGCCCTGAGGCATCTCTATCCCACTATCTTGTCCCATGTTCTCTACTGTGCTCATCACATGACCCGGTCTGTAGACAGGCCATGGTCTGCCTCACCCACTAGAATGTAATCTCCATGAGGGTGGGAACCTTGCCTGACTTGGTCACTGCTATGTACTCAGTGCCTAGAACAGACCGAGCACTCAACAGATGGTGTGAGCAAAGACTAAATGGGCAGCACTGCCAAAGAGCCAGGAGAAGGGTGGCTTCCAGTCAGAGAGAGGCCACTGCCGTCTGCAAGAGAAATGAGTTGAGCATGGGAGGCGAGAGGCAGCGGTGGCATTGGGCAGTGGCGGCAAGATGGGCCTGCCTGGCCCTGCCCGGTACCTTCTGCGCTCCCGAAAAGGCATGGTAGAAGCTGGACACATAGGTCATTATGGCCTTCTCGTCGGGCCGGGCCGTGTTCACGATGTCTGCAAGTGAACGACAAGGGTTAAACTGCCCAAGTTGGGGCGGGGGACACTTGCTGTGATCCAAAGGCTCCTAAGGCCACCGCCATCCCGGGAGGACCCTGAGAGCTGATTCTGTGACCCCTGGTGACTCTGGTGGGCTTAACACCATCCTCAGCCCCTCTATCCCCTATGGTCTCTGGGAAGGCCAAGGCTGTGGGAACTGAATTAAAACGAGGCCACTTCCTCTCTCTGAAATGGCCTCAAGGGGCTGCTGGACAGTTGAACCTCAAGGGCCACCAGAGGCCAGAGGCATAGGTCTTGGGTGGGGGTGGTGCATGGCTGGGAAACGAGCCGAACCGGAAAAGGAAAAAACAAAACACTCCACTTTGGTGGGCTCTGGACTAAGAGCCTGCGGCAGGAAGGGCAGGTAGAGACCTTGCTTATTCGCAGGAGTAGGCCTTCCCTGGCCACCTCGCTGATCCCCATTGAGGGAGGGGTGGGACTGGGTCAGGCAGGGGTCCTCCTCAACCGCCCCCCCCTTTTACCCAGCTCCATCCCTGAACATGTCCGGCCTGCTCAGGCCCTGTCCCCAGTTTACCCGGATTCCTTCAGCCACTCTTGCTGGCTGGGCCTGCTCTCTGAAGTTGCTGTACGGCATACTCACAAAACAAAGTGTTGAGTGAACAAGAGGGACGCACTTACCCTCTGCATCCAACATTTTGGGGATGTCCAGGTATTTCTCAGCCACTTCGAAGGCATTGTTCAGGTTGGTGACTGGGTCATCCTAGGAGGAGGGAGGTGAGGGAAGGGGGAGCTCCGTCAGCGGCAGAAGCAGAAGGGCACCAGGGCTGGCCTGGGTCGGGGAAGGAGTAGGACTGGAAAGCGTCCTTGAGGCAGTTCTCAGCCACCTGTGCTACTGTGGGGAGCAGGGACACCTGGAAAAAGTCAATTCCAATCCAAAGGAACACCTCTAGAAATCCTGGTGACGTAACCCAGGAGCCTTTTCTCCAGAAAAATCGCAGGTGTGTTCTTTTCTTACAATTTCCAACTATCCACTGACCCCAGATTAAGCGCCCTGTTCTGAAGCCTGGAAAGTGTGGTCCAGACCTGAGACAGCGCTGGGGGTGGAGGGAGGCGGAGGCGGAGGCGGGTGGGGAGAAAGCTGGGCCTCTCCACATTCCAACCTCGCCAAGCCACTCCTTCCCGCTATCTACCACTGCACGTGGGGTTATGGCCCACTTCACTGGGACCCGCTCTCATCAGCTTTCACTGCTTGCCAGGTAGAGCCCAATTCCGTCATTCGCTGTGGCCTGAATGGACTCGGCTATGCCTTGCCTCCCCCACCTGGAATGCCCTCTCCCTGGTTAGGCTGCATCCCCCTCCAGTGGCCCCTCCGATCATGCCAGCCCAGATGCGCCACCCTTTTTCTGCAGCACTGTCTGCCCCTAGCCCTTCACCACCCCATTCACCGGTGCATGGCCTTGTGTGGCTGGCTTGTTCTGACACACAGTCCTGCCTCCCCCACAGGCTGGAAGCTTCTAGAGGGCAGGGCCTGAGCCGTTCAGAGTCACAAGCTTTGTACAGGCAACTCAGACTAGGACCCTGCCTGGGAGATGTTTGCTAGCGGTGGTGGTTTGGAATTCTTTACCCTTCCTCCTCATGGGCAGAGAAGGAATGCTTTCGGAATCTGAGAAAGTTAGGCATGGGGAACTGGAAGGCATGGCTAGCCAGGTCACAATGCCCATTGGAAGAAGGCAACAGTCTCCGAGGGGAGCAAGAAAGGCGAGAACTAAACCAGGGGTCTGGCGACAGCTGGCACAAGCTCCCCCAGCCTGCCCATTTGAGCAGACTCGTTTTGGAGGCTAGCCATGGACGGACTTGGGGGTGTCACCCAAGTTAGGGTCAGACTCAGCGTGTCTGTGGGGCACTGAGGGGAGTGTGAGAAACATACCTTCCTTAGCTTGTCATACTCAATCAGCTCGGGCCGGTGCCGGTGGATCAGAGCATTGAAGGCAAGACCATCTTTCCAGCTGGTGGTAGAAAGGCAAAGATTACGAGGCCACTCATCATGATGGGAGTGCGGAAAGACACTGGGCACCACGGGCAATAATTTATGCCCGTTTACTGAAGCAGTTTAGGGGATGTGCTAGGCACTGCAGGGAGAAGGTATGGCAGGGTGGCTGACTGCTGGAGCTGGGAGACCTGCGATCAAATCCCGGCTTTTCCACTCACTGTCATTGTGACAGTGAGCAAGTCCTGTGATGTGCTCCCTCAGTTTCCACATCTACAAAATGGTACCTACTTCACAGGGCTGCTGTCATGAGGATTAAACACATCAATATGGAAACACCTAGACCAGTGCCTGACATAGGAGAAATCCTCTGTCTGCTAGCTACTGGGAGCACCATGCCCTGCAGAGCGCAGTTCACGCAAAGCTCCACCGAACTGAACTGGACAGGCCCACTGAGGGGAGATGGCCCATCACAGAAGGCCAGCGCCAGTGTGGTGTGATCTTTGTACCTTGGCTGACCTGACCCAGGTCAGCTACATACCAGGACGTGGTGTGGTTTGGCACGAGAGTCTCCGTTCAGAGCAAAATGACAGCTCGTTACAAGCTAGACTAGTCACGTTTTCCTCTCTGAGATCTTCTAAGGGCTGGTTCCTTCTGGGGTCAAGCTTAATGTCACCTCCTTAGGAAGGCCACCTCTGTCCGAGGTACTCTCCAGGTTACTTTCTATCACCTCACCTATTTGATGGCCTTTGTGTAGCACTTCTCAATACCTGAAATTATGTTATTAGTTTATTTGAACCTTTGTTAACTATTCGTCCCCTTTGCTGTAGGATAACTTTCCAAGGATGGGGACCCATTTTGCTGCTGCTGTATCCCCACCTTTGGCACGTAGCAGGTGCTGCACGGATATTTATCAATTGAATAAATAAATGAACAAGAAGTGCACAGAGGACCAGCCAGTTCGTAGCAGGAGCTCAAGGGAGGGACCATGTGCTAATCAATGGCAGAGCACAATGGGAAAGTCCCCAAACACCCAGCCAGAGCCCTGGAGAGCCCAAGGATACAGAGGACTTCTGTGGACCCTGTGAGGGCCCATCTTTATTCCTATGTGTGCCCCTCCCTAGCTCGTGCACCCTGAGAGGACATCAAAGGCTCAGAGGAGCGAAGTCACAGGGCCACCCCTAAATCCTCGCTTCTAACCATTAGGGAACACTGCCTCCTGCTACACTTGGGTCTCATGTGGCACTGACCACACTCGTCTGTATCCCAGTGACAGTGGACACGTCTCATCTTCCTCTCTTGCCTGAGAGCAGTGTCACAGCAGGGCTGAGTCTTGTTCCTCACAGCGGACAGAGTACACCTTCCCCAACACTCAATTCACTAGTGACTCTAAGGACGAGTCCTTCTTGAGGTCAAAACAAAGAAAGAGCTCTGTTTTTGCCTCTGGGAGTCGCTGTGCTTGGGGAGGAGGAGGATGTAAGGCCTGCTGGAAAGCCAGGCCTTGAAGCCTTCAGCCTAGGACAGCCAGGCAACTGCCGCCACCACCTCCTCCCCCAGGAGAGGACACAGGGACCTTACAACGGCTCCCAGAGGCCAGTGGCAGGGAGAGGGATCCCTTGAGGGCTGGCATCTCAGAGATCATGACAACACAGGAAGAGGGCAGGTGGGAGGACAGCACTGCAGGGGAGTGGGCAGGGGACGAGCTGGGTCAGGGCTCTGGCCGGTGCCCACCTGATGTGGAAGTTCTGCACGTTGACGTTCTTGTACGGCGCCGTCTTTCTCTGGCACCAGAGCAGGAGTCCTTCCTTGGCAGAGGTCTCTGCGGAACACACGTGGACAGTGAGCACGGGCCCCGATGAAACCCTCGGAACCCAGCCCATTCTTTTGGTTCGGGCAGAACTTGGGGCAGAGGGCAGCAGACACGGCAGCGACAGTAGTGACAGCCTCTCCCATTCCAGACACAGGCAGGCCTCTGCTAAGCCTGACTGCCGATCGCAACCATGGCCCCATGAAGTCACTGCCAGGGTTACTCCAGGAAGTGGCAGCGACAGGACAGTGTCAGGGTCTGAACCTGTGCCATGTTTCTGACCACAAAGCTTGTGCCTTTAACTGCCAGAATGTAACGTCCAACAAGCCTTTCATGCTGGCCTTGGCTGCTTCTGAACAGAGCAAGGAGTCAGCCAAGGGGCCTGGGCTCTGCTGTCTTTAACAGACTGGGTATGCTATGGGGGCAGGGAACACATATGTCCTGGTCAATCTCTGTGGCCTGTTGCCAGAGGCCCCCTCCACACACTGGCCCAGGTGGCTTTTCTCGTCTTGTGCTGCACCCTGGTACTTGTAGGAAGTGAAGCAGCTCATTCCTGGGTGGCTTGCACTGACTCCAGGTTCACGGAGGCAAAGGGTGGTGGTGTAGGCAATGACACTCAGGAAAACCAGGCAAGGCCTGACTTTGTCACTAGCGTGCTCTGCAAATTTCTTGACTAGAATGGGGCCGATCATGCTGTCTTGACGAGGGTGGTGTGAGGGTCCACCAAGACGGAGGCTGTGAGAGCTAAGGGCCCTGGATAGGTACCACAGCTGGGCGGCCACGATGGGGACTCCCCTTCACCTGCAGCCTGGGCCGGTATGGCCCTGTGAGTGACACCAGGAGACAGGGAAGAGCCTTGAAGAATGAAGACAAAATGCCCAAAACCCCAGTCTAACTTTCTCAACATGGGTGGAACCAGGGTGGGGAGAAGGCAGTTCTTTGCTGTCAGCAGGCTCTTGGCACTTACCTTCCACAGAGATGTCTTGGATGGCGAACCTGAGGATGATGGTCCAGATCATCCCCAGAGTCATCTTTGCGTTGCCGTCCACAATCTCTGCACGCAACAAGGGGGCGAAGGGTGAGATGGTTGTCAAACCAGAGTAAGACGCCATCAGGCCACCCTCCTGACTCCTCTAGAGTTAGCTCCAACTGTCCGACAAAACCGCCCAGGCCTGTCCTCCACCACCCTCACCGGAAGATAGATGTTGTCTTCTGAACACTTTGGGAAGCACTGTCCCAAAAGCCTCTGCACACGTGTGTCCTCAGCCAGGCAGGCCTCTTCCCACCTGGCCAGCTCATTCTCCTAACCCAGCTCAAAAGACTGCTTGCTCCTCCTCGAGGCTTGTTCCTGGCCCTCTGTCGACACCTCCATCGCAGCCTCATGGGCACGTCTCCCCACCAGCGGCTGTGTGCTCTGCTGCTGTTTGTTGAGACCCTGTCTACTTCCTTCCAACCCTTTGTTGCCACCTTTGTCCACACCAATGTCATCTCTCCCAGAGCTCAACACGCTCACTGCCTCTTGCACCTTCTCCTGCAGTATACCTCCACACAGCTGCTAGGGCGGTCCCTTTAAAAAGTGCATCAGATTTGTGTCACTCACCTACTTAGATCCCCACTATGCCTAAAACGAAGCCCTTGATCTGGAGTCCGGCTTACGAGGCCTGCTCTGGGTGACCTGCCCTTCCTCTCCAGGACCCTCTAGCTATGTGCTATGGGCAAGCCAGGCTCTTTCTTGCTTAAAGGATCTCGCACCTTCTGTCCACCCACAAAGTGTATCCCTCAGCCCTTTCCTCAGCTGGCTGGTCTTTCCTATCCTGTAAGCCTCTGCTTATGTCACCCCTCCAAAACGACTTCCCTGACCACCAGTCTAACTAAAGGCGCTCCCTGCGCCCATCCTGGGGCCTCTCTCCACAGGACCTTGCCTCCCCCACCCGGCTGTCAGCTGGAACCCTGTACCTATTAGTTTACTTGTTCACCATCTGCCTTCGTGATTACCACCGCATCCCCAGGACCTAGACCTGGTACTTAGGATATGATGTTGCCAAAGGAAGGGGAGAGGGGTACACAGGGCCCAGCTGACAGGTGCATGCTTTCTTAAGTGGCCAAAAACCAGCTTCTCTCTCATACTTCTGGGAGTGTGAGAGAAGGCTCTGAACCATAGTCTTTAGTTTCAGTAACTCGGAAACAGTCATCTATGCAACACTCAGGGTACCATGTGTCTATTACTGGGTGACAGAAGTACAAGTGGCCTCATTCTGGGAGTCCATCAGCCAGACATGTCCTTGGCAGTCCTTTAAATGCATTCTGTGCCCCCCACCCACACACACCTCAGCATACCAGATGCAAGGAGAAAGAGTGGGGAGAATGGAGGGACACTTCAAGAGACCCTGCTCACTGACCTACAAGAACAGAAAACTCTAGGGTGGGCTTGATTTGAAAAGGAGGGGAGGTACAGTGGTCATCCAGAGAAGAGGGCTCAACCTTCCCCAATAGCACATTCCAGAATAAAGAGGAAAGGGTGGGGGCTCTATTAGCCAAGATGAAGAAGCTCCTTGAGGTGAAGCCACAGGCTATGGCCGAGGGCAGCTTGTGGCTTTAGTTTCAGGATAAGGAAATATGCGTAGCCTGGAGGCAGGGATAGGACACAGTATGCCAGCCCTTCCCCAGGGCTAAGAACGCTAGACGCGGAAACCAGGCAAAGTCTTCCCGGTGTGGGGCAAAGGCAATCTACGCTGCATTCTTCCCAAGTGTCAGACACACAGAGCCGGGGGAGTATGGAAAGGCCACAGCTCCCAACCCTGGCCAGTTATGGAAGGCTGAGAGCTCCTGTGAAGGGAGGAAGATGGCCCCTCTCACGACGTCCACCAGCTGCTTCTCAAGACTGTCGCTGTGCCTCCAACTCCTGGCTCCTCTCACAACCTCCACAAGGAAGCCATGTTCCTGCAACTGCCTAGACCGCGTGGTGGGGTACGGAGAGGGGGGGGTGGGGCTGAGGCTCTCAGGCATTCTAAGGCCTTCAGGAGGTCTCCAGTAGGCTGCCTTCCAGCTTCGTCCCAAGGCCCGGTGGTCACAGGGATTGGGAGTAAACCAATTTGGGCATGAACAGAAACATTTTTAGACGAAGTTTTTCTCCAAACAAAAACTGATGACCACCATGGGTCTCTCCTCTAACCCCTTCTGTATTTACAGGCTAGTATTTGAGAAAAATAAATGCAGCTGTGGGAAGCAGAAGGCTGGAGTGCAGCCAGGAGGACAGACCCACGCAAGCACAAAAAAATCTCAGGGCCTGATTGAATTTTTGAGTTTTGATTCTTTTAAACAAACACCAACCACCTCGACTGTGGCATGTGAGGCTTGGCACCCCTCTCTGGAGAGGTCCCAGGAGGGGACAGCGTCTTGGAACCCAGTACACGCATTCTGGCCTAGAGTCTTGGCCAAACTTTCAGAGCCTTGTCATTAATGGCAATTAGTTTTCTTTGTTTTTCTAAAAGCTGGGACAACACGGATGCTAGTGCATACGCTGCTCTGACTAATGAGCAGAGCCATGAGCCCAGGCTGCTGGGCTCCATCAGACCTGATCCTGTCTCCAAAGATGCTTGTGGGCTAAGACAAGAGCCTGCTGCTGGAGGACAGCACACTGTTGCTCTCATGGGAAGGCCTGGAGTAGAGGATCACAGTCCTGAGTATCCCCATGGGGCACAGAAGGATCCTGGGTATCTAGTCAGAGGCCAAACTCTCCCAGCCACACAGCCAGCAAAGTCTGGTCACTGACCTTTGGACTTGCACTCCCTGCCCAGAGCCCTGACACTGGGCCTCAAGTACCCTTCTCTCTGTATCCCCTCCCGCCCAGATACCAGACTGGGCGGGGTCTCAAGGGCTAAGGTGCTCCTGGCACAGAGAGAAGCCATGATGCATGCCTGTCAGTGTCTCCCAGGCCCAGCATGGGGACAGTGAGTGAGGGCATCCAGGACCCGACTCAAAGCCACTCCTCCCCACTGCAGAAGGATCCTGCCCTGTGTGAGCGGGGTGCTGGAGTCCCCAGTCTTGGACTGGATTATTCTGTGGGTAGATGGGAAAGGGAACTTGGGGCCCAACATCACATTGAGGCAGTCACTGTGATCACTGCTGATGATACACAGGAGCTTTAAGCACCCCGAGTGCTCTGCCGCCAACACAACTTGTCGAGAAGGCAGAGGTTGGGCCTCAAAGCCTGCAGGTCAGGAGCTGAGCCCCTACCCCCCAGCTCACCTTCTGCCCCGATGGAGACCAGCTTGACTCCTTTGCTGGCAATGAAGTCCAGTGCCTTGTTCACGTTGTTGATTTTGTGCACCCTCATCTTGCCCCGCTCCGGCTTAGGTAACCGCTCCCCTGAGAAAGAGGAAGAGAAAGAGAAGCGTTAGGGTCCCGACTGCTCTCCAGAACTGGCTGCCACAGTGCTGTGGTCCCACCCCGACAGGCCCATGCTCAGACACGCTGTCACTGCAGCCATTAAAGGCCTCACTCTTCCTAGCAGCGATGGGACAGATGGGGTGGGCTATGTCCCAGGGACCGCTGTTCCAGGTGTGAACTGCACTTCATCAAAAACGAACCTCACCTGAAATGACTTCCAGGAGGAGCATCAGCTTGAGCCCGTCTCGAAAGTCCTCGTCGATGTTCTCGATCTGTGTGCCGGCCTTCCGCAGGTGGGAGTTGCACCAGGCTGTGAAGGTCTGAGGAGGCAGAGCAGAGTGGCCAGGAGGGTCAGCATGGCTGTCAGGGCTTCTAGAAAAGGGGCTGGGCCATAACCTGGTCCTGGGACAACATGGCCACCACAGGGCCTTCGCTCAGGGCCAGGCCCAGGGCTCTACCCTTTAGATACACTGTTTCTGATCTTCACAACCACCCAGGCGAGTCGATCTGAGGAAACTGAGGCTCAGGGTAGTTAACAGACTCACTGCAAAACCACATGGTTGATAAGCAGCAGGGCACAGCCCGGAACCCAAGTCTGCCACCCTAGAGCAGTGCTCTCTCTCTGCGACACTACGTGAGCCCGGCACACACAGTGGGCAGCCTGCTGTCTGTCCATTCAGTCATACAAATATGACTGAGCGCCAGGCCCAAGTGCGGAAACACGAGGCAGGGACCCTGCTCTCATGGAGCTTACGTTCTCTTGGACAGGCACAGCCAGCCCTCATCCAGCCGGCGGACAGACCAGACCCTGGGTCCCAGCCGACACTGCCCCCTCCCCCCGGCCCCTTGGGTAGGAGCTCGGGTAGCAATTTCCCTATCGCTGGCACAGAGATGACGTGGGACAGGAAAGCAATGGGAAAAGAAAATTCTCCTGTAAATTCAAGGTCTTGTTGAGTTAGTCTCCCCTGGAGCTCTGGAGGGCCCAGCTGCAAGCACTGGCCCTGAGACCAGGGGCTTGGATCCTCCACCCTGTGACCACTCCACAATTTGTTTCCCCACAGGCCACATGCCCTGGGGAGCATTCCATGCCCCGCCCTTTTAAATCTTAAGATTAATGTATCTCAGAGGGGCTGAGAGGCAAGTGAGAGGGCACGCTCATCCCCCAGGGTCAGGTAGCTGTACCTGAGAGCAAGTTTCTGAGGACCAGGGGTCATAAAGCTGCTGGAAGGTCAAAGGGCATTTTCGAGTCAAGAGGGCCATAACTGAGCCCAGATCCCAAACCTGAAAACAGACTATCCAGGTGCAGGGCACCCCGCCTCCTGGTGGTGACTGGCCACTTAGCCCTCTGCTGGCTGGGGCACATATCAGACATCAACGCCAGGGGAGCACGTCACATCAGTTAAGGTGAACGTGCCTAGACTCCTGGGGAAATCGGCCCACTCAGCCTCCTGCAGCAGGGTCTGGGAAGAACCTCACGCCCGTTTCTCATTAGAGCCCCGCCCCGCCCCTCTCGTTCTGCAGAGGCCAGTGTGCACGTGGGCAGACAGCCAGGTACACACAAGCGTGCCCTCCACGTCTGGGCACCGGCGTGGCCACATGGGCGGGGCGAGGGGATTCCAAGGAGCCTCTGGCCAAGCACCATGTGTTTTGACGACTGTCACCAGTCCTGTTCATTCAGACTCAACACAAGGGCCCTCCCAGACAAAGCAGCTGTCTAATTAACACACTCACCATGGGGACCACACGAGGTTTCCTTCCAAACCCAAGAGCAGGGGTTGGCGCAGGGATTGGCGGAGGACTGTTGGTGGCCCATGGCTCCCCAACCCACCTCTCAACACAAAGAAGAGTTCCTCAGCTCAGGAGACAGAGGCCCCCTTCCTCTGAGTCTGTTCCTGTGAGTCTGCTCCTGCCTCACCGAAGCCGGCACCTATCCCTCCCTCAGAATCAGCCCAAAGGGAAGCTCCCCCAGGAGGCCTGAGCCAACCTGCTTGCCCAAACCTGGCTCTGACTCGGCTGTCCCCTCCCCTGTGCAGTTCTCATCGCAGCATGGTCGTCCTGGTCTCTTAACAGTTATACGTTGTCCTCCACCTCCCACGACTGTGAGCTACTTTGCTCTGGCCACCACGCAGGTTCTCATTAAGATACGTACGAATTCTCCTTCCCTTCCCCACTTCCCACGCTTCCCCTATACACTCTGAATTCAGACAAACCAGGACTAGACTGCTCATTACATCACTCATGTGGGTAAGTCACCCAGCCTTCCTAATGCCCATTCCCTCATCTGTAGTGTGGGAAAGGCACAACTGAGGTCGCGGCCTGTGTGAGGACTGAGGCGACAATGCCTGCAGAGCGCATGGCAGGTGCTCAATAAACGGCAATTCCTGAGATGTCCCCGTGCCCCCCAGGATCCCCTCTCCCAAATCCTGCCTGCCTCCTCCACAGTGCTTTCTCTGTGTGCTACTGGCCCTCTCCAGCACACACAGCCCTTGGCAGCTGACATCTTGGGTCTTACTGGAGGTTCTGTGCCTATGTGCATACTCCCAGGGGGTAGGAATTACCTTATGTACCATGTGCCTTTATAATGCCCAAAGCACAGCCAGCCTTGGTGGTGGGCAGTGAGCAGATGTGGCACTCAGCTGTCCTGTGAAGTGAGGGCAGCAGCAGGCCACGCAGGGGCAGGAAGTGGCAGGGGATGCTGGGCCTCTTGTCTTGCATGTGCTCGAAGATGCCGCTGGGCAGCAACGTGGCCAATCACATCCCGTGGCCGAGGATGCAAGGGAGCAATCCCCAGGGGGTCAGCCCCTGGTCTGCAAGCAGGGCAGGGCACGATCTAGATTGCACCGTCGCCACCTCAGCCTGCCTGGGTTACGCTGCGTGCTCTGAAGGGACACAGGTCTGGGTCTGAAGGCCAGCTCCTTGGCTTACTTGTTTTGTTTCCAACCAAGTGACTTGACCTACTTACACCTCATTTTACTTCGCTGTAGTATAAACTTATCAGAATCTACCGCCTGTGGTTGCTGGAGAGATGAAATGGGGAGAGGGAGATGCTCTAAGACCTCTGCCGGAGCCGACATCAAGTGCCAGGCGAACTGTGTGCGCACACACACGCGCACATATCCAGACTGCTGCCTCCCTCTTGCCAAAGGCCTTTACCCGACTCCACGGTTTGGAACGGAAATGAGACTGCGGGAGACCCTCTCGAGAGGGTTCCCACTCCAACCTGTGGAGGCTCCAAACAAACCTCACCTCACTGGGTTCAGGCCATCCGCCCTCACAAGGTCACTATGCTACCCACCCTCCAAACGCACGCTGTATCTCTGCACCTTTGCACATCATTTCTGGACAGTAAACAAGAGCTCTGGCTTAGGAATCACAGATCTGGGCTCTGCTGTTAAGGCAGTCTGCCAACAGGGTAACTCTGGGCAAGCACTGAGCCTAGGCTTCCTTGATGATGAAATAAAGGCAATAATCCCTTCACTTGATGAAGATTAAAGAAAACAATGCAAGTAAACCACTTAGGACTGTGCCTGGCGCGCAGATTAAGTACTCAGTATGCATGTGTCAAAGAAAGGTCTATTTTTAAATAAGTGGCAACTCTGCCATGCACCTCTGCCTCGCTGGCTGGAAGAAGGCCGAGTCCCAAGCAGAACACAGAGCAGCTGCTTGGGGAGAATATCCACTTGCCTGGCTTCGGTGGTGAGGAAGACCTCTCTTTTGAACATGACAGACACAAAATGGGAATCCATAAACAAGCCTCCCACCTTCACTACATGTCCTGCGTGGCAATGTTTTCTCCTCCGGGAAGATGAGCGGTGTCTACTGACACCTGAGGCTCAAGGAACCCTGAGCTTTGGCAAGGAGAGCATGACCTCGTGAGGCCATCTCAGGGAACAAGTGAGCCATGAACAGCCACTTCTCCACGCAGCGTGACTGGGGAGTTGAAATTCAAATGGGGCATTAAAAAAGTCATAGCTTTTTTCTAGCTTAGTTACAAAAATAACATCCTGCTCATAAACTTCTTCTCCCTACCCCGTTTAGACTAAGATATGTGGGGTGGACAGAGTGGAGGGTGGTTTCTATAGATGGAGGCCTCATGCGCCCACTGCACCACCTCCGCTATGCAAAATTCTCAAGAGTGTGACTGCCGACAGGTACCATCTGCTCCCAATGCCCCAGACCACCATGGGGTTGGCACATATCCATTCCTTTGACAAGCATTTGCAGAGTGTCAACCCTGGGCCAGGCCCTGTGCCGAGTACATAGTCATGAGCCAAAACGGACACAGGCTGCACTCTATGATGCTCCCAGTCTGTTGAGAGGGCCTTGTTAATCAAGCAAATTACTCAACTACAGAAGGAAAAACGGTAAGAGTAACCACCATAGCAGACGCTTCTATACAGCTAACTATGGGCCAGTGCACTAATTCTTCTCATCCTCCAGGACTATCTTCTGAGGTCAGTGCTATCAGTGCCCCATTTTACAGAGGAGGAAACCAAGGGTGTGAGGGGTAACATGACTTGCCCACAGGCAGACACACACCTAGAAAATTCCAGAGCTGGATTTAAAGCCAGGTACTGAGCTCCAGAGGCCACACTCGAGGTATTATGCGGTACCTGTCCTCCCTCCCACCCTCAGAAAAGGAGCTGGAGAGAGGGCTCTGCGCGCTGGGGGACCGCGCCTGACCCAGCAGCAGGGGCAGACACAGGGCAGATTCCCTAGGGAGGTGGTTCTCCAACTCCGATCTGAGAGTGAGTGCGCAGTACAAAAGTAAGAGAGGCTTCTCGGGTAATGGGACTAGCATGGGCAAACAGCAGGCTGGAGAGGAAAGAAGGGAGAGTAAGAGTGCTGCGAGGGAGGCGGAGCCAGCCTCTCAGAACCTTCGACAGGTCATGCTGGTTGCTGCTGCGTGGAGATTGGGCTGAAGGGGGCAAGGGTCAGTGTGGCATGACAAGAAGAGAGGGTAAAGCGCTCCGATGAAAACGTGGCAGGAGGAAGGAAGAGGACCCAGGCCGGAGACGCCGACTATCACAACTGAGAAATGCCAGCTCAAGATTTCGATTTGGTTTGGGAGGGAGGGCCCAGAGCTACTGGCCTCTCTGAAGGGAAAGGCTTAAAAGTATTGAGCTCATCTGGGTTTTACTGTCAAGAGTCATTTTCCAGGGGCGGCAATGACTGAACAGTGGCCATGTCTCCAGAACCTCACCTAGGAGAGGCTCAATGCATTTACCTGGCTGACAAGGCCTGACTTGATACCCCGTTAGGTACTGGGAAGCAAAAGAGACACAGAATTTACATTCTGATGGGGAGAGGGCCGCTAAAGGTGATTAGCAATAATTGCTAATGGCTAGTTCTTACTATATACACCTAGCAACTCTTTAAAGCCTCCAACCCCATGATCATGTGAGATATTATCCCCTCCATCTTACAGAGGAGGAAACTGAGGCAAGGGAGGTTAAGTGACTTGTTAGGCCACACAGCTGATCAGCAGAGCCACACTCGTTCCACAGTGCCTGAGTGGAGTGCCAGACAGCAGCCTGACAAAGCAGAGCCAGCAGAACCAAGGTCAGCAAGGGCTCCAGCCCCACCTCAGTCCCTGAGCACACAGCCTCTGAAAGCTCACCTGCCCTCAAAGGGAGGCCCAGGCTATGTGTGAGGCAGGCACAATGCCAGTGGGGCCCCTGCTGCTCCCAGCCTGCCCCTATCCTGCGACAGGAGCTTACACCCAACCCTTGACCTATCTAGGGAGGAAGGAAGGATGTGGACTCGTCTGTCTTTGAGAATGTGAACAAAACCACAAAGAGCCTCCCAAACGTGCCCCGGCACACTGGCAGCCTGTTAGACTCCTCTCTGGTTGCTAAAATAGCACGGGGTTTGAGTGGGAGAGAGGGAGGGGTGGAAGAAGAGAGAAAGAGGAGCTTGTTGGTTTGTTTGGGATCCACCATCACCACTCCCTGTACTGAGGCCGAGGTCCCATGGTGCACCCGGGAAGGCAAGCTGCACAGGGGTCCCAGAGCTGTTTCTGCTTTGTCACTCTGTATGCGGAGGGAGTGAGGAGGCCTGGCATCACTGGTCATAAAGTCCTTCCTGTGTCACAGGGACCCCTCCCAGCGGCCAGGATGTGGGGCGGCTGGGTGAATGAATGATGGATATTGTTTGGGAGGTGACCTAAGCAGCCAGGAATGTGGCAGCAGTGGGCTTTAATGAGCCATTCATTGATGACTCCCTCCCCCAACCCAAGGAGGTACACCCTCTCTACTCTGGTGTGGTTGCTGAATAAGAACCGAACATCTGAAAGACACAGGTAAGACGTGGCAGTCCAGTGGGCAGAGGGATGGAGAATGCAAGAAGGATCCTGGTGGGATGTGCCTGACCCAGCCGGAAAGCTTTCCTTCCTTTTTCTTCCCAACGACTTCTTGCTACAAAACATGTTCTTACTGCCAAAGAGGGTGGTGTGGAGAGAAATGTCTGGTGGAAGTTGGAATTCCACTATACGCAGAATAAAGCAAGTCTCTTGCAAAGTCAGTTTGGGCCTAGAAACAGTGTTCCCCTTCCCCTCACCCCCACCCCTGAGCCTCTAGACTAGGGAGAGTGGGTGCTGGCTTTGATTATGGACTAAGGTCAGAGACTGTATTCTGCCTGTCCATCCAGCAGAGGCTCCCATGCAGATTCCGTTGACTCCATGATTGACATGATTTTAGGAAAACCTGTTCACTTCCTCGTGCTGCACCCCCCTGCCTTCTGCTGGGCACACCATGAACCTCCTTAGGTCACGGGCCAACAGCTGACCCAGGACCAGCTGCACGACTTTCCCCTAGGCCCAGGCTGAATGGAACTGGCCACAGGAAACCCCCTCGGATACACAGAGGCAAGACAGGGCTCCCCAGGGTGCTGGGAATTTTCAAACCTCATCTCTGAAATACTGTGTTGGGTCTGCTGCTCCGCTGGGGCATCAGCTGCGTTGAGGGGGAGAGCACTGTCCCACCTGAACCCCCACCTTGCCTGCTGTGGCCTCTGACGCTGCCCACGGTTCCTGCTTCCATGGTCCTCAGGAAGGGTGTCTGGGGCTTGGACACAGGGGAGGGACAGCTACTTATTACTAGGGTAGGCATCTACCCTTATCACCCATCTGCCAGGCTACTGCCAGGCCTCAGGCAAGGCCTGGCCCCAGTGGGGCGCCTTTTCAGTTCCTGAAAGCGGAGACTGCTCCCCGGCCTGGGCTTCCTCACCAGCTGTAAAGGTGCTTTCAGGGCCGACGGCTGAGCCTTCTGGAATCTGGGTTACCAGCGGCCCAAGCAAAAAGGCGACTGCCCTGGCGATACCCGATGATCCGTCTGGGGCGTCTGTGAAGCCTCTGGAATGGTTGTGAGATGATACACGTGAGCACTTGGTTAAAGGCCCCACTGCCATTACCAGATCCAAAGGAGATAAAAACCATGGACCAGGCTGAGAGACAGAAAATGAACCGGTCACGATGACACGGCCACAATTTAGGCAGGTGCAGCCACACAGGATCAGCCGGCCCCACCGGCAGGGGTGAGCGAGGCCGGTGGTATGCAGCGTGGGGACACAAGAGGCTGCCTGTCCAGGACCCAACTCCATTTCTAGCCAGGGGCAGAGTAGGCATGTTTGTGTGCCTGCCCCATGACGACATAAGCTAATTCGAAAGCAATTACAGGGAATATGGAATGCTTCTTATGCCCTGGCCCGAAGTTGCCTTATTCGGAGTTTTCTCAGCCTACATGAAAAGTCTCCAACTTCCCAGTTGGCGGAGATATAAATAATGAGCGGAGTAGTGAGCATTCCAAAGGCCCTGCGTGTCCACCCAGAAAGCAGCCCTTTCCCTGCTGCCCCGTCCAGTAGCCAAAGCTCCTGCGAGGCACCAGAAGGCGCGTGTGTCATTGCTGCAACAGACTGACTTCGGAGTGCAGCCCCCTCCTCATGAGAAACACTGGTCGAAGACTTTCTGCTTAGCTCTGCAGTGCCGGACTCAGACTTCATCACTCAGGACGTCCCTCAGATGTCGCCAGGCCAGAAGGCCTTTCCTGGCCTTACTGTCTCCATGCCGTCTCTTTACTCTCTTTTGTCTTATTCACTGTACTTACCACTGTCAGAAATGTTTTGTCCATAACCAGCCTCCCTCCCAAGTATAACATAATACGAGAGGGGACCCTGCAGCCTACAGGCTTGAGCCTAAGTCAGCGCACAGTAAGTCCTAGAATGAACTGAATAGTGCTGGGGCTTCTCATGCCCAGCCATTTATGACTTCACGGTTTTAAATCTCATTTTATACTGGAGAGGGTCCCTCCTTAGCGATAAAACTGCTGGCTTTCAGGAGTTCACAAAAGTAAGAGCAGAGCTGTAGCTATTCCAAAGTAAGCCAGGGAAGACCTTGCTCTCGGCTTGCCAGTCCAATGGAAGAGGAGTCCTCAGCAGCCCTGTTTGCTTAGGCATGAGGCCCCTGGACTTGCTGAGACTCTGGTTCAAGGGCTGGACCTAGACAGTGGGCAGCAGTGGACGGGCCGGAAGGGGGCAGGCCGAGGAGAGAAACGTGACAGTGCTCTAGAGCAAAGGCTCTCAAATCTTAGCAAGTGTGGCTTCAATCCCTCTCTTCACCACTTATTGTGTGAGGCCTCAGAAAACAAACTTCACCTAAGCTTCAGTTTCCTCTCTGTAAAATGAGGATAACAGACACCATGTGAGCGCTCAACAGGGTAATATGGAGTAGCACTGTGCACACCGCCTGGCGGAGAGGGAGTGATCAGCAGATACTCATTACTACCGCATTCCTGTTCCAGAAGGTGTCATCCTTGGTATCAGCACTGCGGCTGGTGAAGCCAGACCCCTCTAGGGTCTGACAAGTTGCTGGCTGCAACCTGGTGGCTGGCACAGAGCAATCTTCCCCTAAACCTCCCTCTCAGCCTGGCCACCTGACTACAAAACAAGTGGAAGAATACCATTATCGGACCATCTTCTTGCTTCCAGAGAGCCTTCTCATCCAGTGTTCTCACTCCTGGCTGTACATCAGAACTATCCAGGAGCTTTTCTGGTTTTTCTTTTTTTTTGAGATAATGAATATTTTTTTAAACCCCTAAGCTTTCAAGCAATTTGTATGCAGTGACAGGTAGCTGATACAACACAGAGACAGAGTTGCTGGGTCATAGGTGTATGTGTACTCTTTTAATCAAGTGCAACAATTTGAAAAATATTATTTTATACTTTTAATTCACATACCATAAAATTCACCCCCTTTAAACTATAAAAGTCAGTGAGTTTTAGTATATTCATGAAGTTGTACAACTATCACCACCATCCAGTTCCTGACCATTTCCATCACCCAAAAACTGTGAGTGATCACTCTTCCCCTTTCCCCTCACCCCATGGAAACCACAAATTTACTGTCTCTATGCATTTATCTATTCTGGACATTTCATATAAATAGAATCACATACTATGTGGCCTTTATGACTGGCTTCTTTCATTCAGCATGTACTCAAGTTTCGTCTATATTACAGCATGTGTCAATACTTGCTTTTTGTCTGACTATTCCATTGTATAAATATACATTTTATCCATTCACAAGTTGATGGACATTTGAATTATTCTGCCTATGCTATTATATGCTTCTGCTATTATGAATAATGCTGTTACAAACATTCATATACAAGTATTTGTGTGGATATGTTTCTAGTTCTCTTGGTTATATGCTTAGTGTGTGACTGCAGGATCATATGGTAACTCTGTTTAATCAGGAGGTCTAATTTAACTATTTTTCTTTGGTAGCTTGTTTTTGGTGTCCTAATAAACCACTGCCTAATCCATGATTGTAAAGATTTATGACTATGTTTTCTTCTAAATTTTATAGTTTTAGCCCTTACATTTATGTCTTTGATCCAGCTGGAGTTAACCCTTCTGTATATGGTATGGACTAGGGGTTCAACTCCATTCTTCCACGTGGAAACCCGGTTCCCTAAGCACGCAGGAGGAAGAGCCTGCCCTCTCCATGGTCTATAGGGAGATAAGCATCTGAACTAAGGCAGGTGGGGCCCACAGGGCAGAGGCAGGAGGCAGTGCTCAGCTCTCATGGAGAGCTTTTCAGTAGGAAGGAGATGGGTGAGGCCTCCCTTGAAACAGCTACCTTTGAAAGAGAAAACTTCCACTCCCAAAAGGCAGTTTTAAAATTAGGGCAGCAGCAGAGGCTGGGGACCTGCCCTCCGCCTCCCTGGCCCATCTGGCATTCTGCTGTGAAATGATCGGGCACAGGGGGCCCTTCACCTGGAGAACAAGGCGTCTGAGCTACAAAAACTCCATTTACTTTCAATGGCTTACAGCTCAGCTCAGGTTTCGGGGTGGGGAGATTAAAGATCGTCTAGTTTAAACTTTGATCCTTCAAAAGGATAGCCAAGTGAGCCAATTCTGGCCTTGAGACTGTGTGGCTTGGAATCCTAACAAGTGCCTCAGAGGTCCAGTCTTTAGAATTAACGTTTCAGCCTGGACAAATCTGCCCACGGACTTGCTCATCCAGATAACAGTCATTTGGCATTTGGGGAGGCAAAAGTCAGAGGGAGGGCACTGATGGGACTCGAGTGTTGCTGAGCAAGTGCTACTTTTGCCCTGAGTCACGAGGGCCACCCTGGGAACACCCAACAAAACTGATAGGTGCAAAGAATGCTGTAGGCGAGGGGCATCTGGAGGCAGGGCAAACACCCTCACTGCTCCCTCTGTTCACTTTCTGGCAGACAGCTTGCTTTCTGCTGGAATTCACAAGATCTATAAACTGGACCTTGTTGGCAGAAGGGCAATTATGCCAGGCGAGGAATGAGCTCTAACAGCTGGTGCAGGCTTCGCCTTTGACAACTTGAAGCTCCTTCTTGCTTGTCTTTTTCCTTTTTCCTGTTCTGGGATGTTCTGACTCAATGGTCTGCCGGTCAGGTCAGAGGCTGCCTCTTGCTCCAGTGAAAGCAGGGAAGGGGTGTCTTGGGGGTGGGCACCATAGCTAGGGCACATCTGTGCTCTTGACACACTGGGGGAAACCGGAGCCTGGGGCAGCACTCAGAGACATGCCCTTGTTTCACACATAGTCTAGCCCATGCTTCCCACTCTCACAGCCTAGTATAAGACAATCCCAAGCAGGGTGAGTGTGGAGGCTGAGAGAATATAGGGCATTACCTGTTGCATGGTCATTCCTCTCATCTGAGTGGGATGGCATGGCAGGGGGCCCGCGGAGGTGTTGGAGTGCTCGTCAGCCTGCCTACCTTTGCTGCGGCTCAGCCCAAGCCTCCTCTTTGGGCTGGCAAGCAAGCAGGGACTCAGTGAGTACTGGATGAGGGAGTGGAATCACCCATCAGTCAGTCTGAGGAGTGCCTCCGACCAGAAGAATTTCTGGCTTGGAGTCTGGAGTTTGCTGAGAGGTAACTCGGTTTGGTGTTCAGAATTATCCACTCTCGCCCTCAGCCTTGTGGAAGCAGTCACCGGCTCTACTTCCTGGCATGGCACTAGGATGCTGTGGGGGGCAGTTTCTGTGGGTTAAGAAATCATTCTGGATTTAGGGTCTCTTTTCTTTATCATATTCACGCCATCATAGACCACTTGAGTACATGAGATGGATAATATTAACAGTGTATTGGGAGGATTTTAAAAAAGAAAACCCAAAATAAGGTTCTATAGCTAAAGGGTAATTATAGGATTGGGAGGAGACTGAAACCTGACTCATAATTGCTCCATTAAAAATGGTGAAACCGTTTGCCCTGGCAGAGTGACAGGGCTAGACTCTCACCCTGGCTCGCCCCACCTACAGGCCTTCCTGGGCTGGTACTAAAGCCTGGCCAAACCACACAGCAGTCATAAGGGTTGGCTGTCTCCAAAAGCAGTGTGATGTCAGAGGAGAAGGGGCCCCCTGCCACTTTCAGGGGCAGATCTGACTCCTGGCCCTGTAGCGACCAAGGAGTGGCTGGCTTTGTGTGCGGGTGGGGGCGCTGTAATAGGGTGCCATCATGGAGCTGGGGTTGTTTTCCAGGGAGGGACCCAGTATCAGCCCAATGCCCCATTAAGGCTCCCGAGGGACTGAGCCTTAAACGAAGACAGCAAGAGGTGCTTTTATAACTGGGTGGGGTGGGCTTACCCTAATATACCTACATTAATGACTCACATTTATTGAGCACTTTCTGTGTACCAGAAACCTGGCCTGAGTGTTCTACATTTTACAGATAAGGCTCCAAATGCTGACGTGATCTGTCCGTCGTCACACAGCTGGTAGGTGTTGAAGCCGGACCCACCTCATCCCCTAACTAATCCCAAGTCTGGACAAGGCTGCTTTCCATTTTTATTTCTTATCCTGTCAGGCCCCATGTGAGGTACCTCACATAGTTTCTCTCATTTGATCCAGTCTAAGGAAGACACAAAACCTAGTGCCATCCAGGAGGCCCTGGGCCAATTCCTTCTGCCACAAACGCAGCAGGCCAAGGGCTAGGCTTCAGGGTGAGTCATGGGAGAGGAAGGGCAAGTCAGGTGACCTGCGAGAATCAGAGCTATGCTGAGGTGGCCTGGTTACCTTGACATTCCTGTGATTCTGCCAAGGTAAAAAGTAACCTGAGGAGTTTGCCTTATATGGGCACAATGACAGATCTCGACAGGACGTGTTAACTGACCCTATATCAAATCCCTTCCCAGACTGTATAGAAGATAAAGCTTCTCTGAAAGTATAGGAAACAATTTATGACAGGTTATCATTGGTGACTCATAAAACAAAGGTGCAGCCCAACTGCCATTGTGTGCCTATAGAGAAGAGGTGGGAGAAGGCTGGTGGCTCCCAGGCCAAGTCCCCTCCCTCTGTTCACAGGGCCCGGGTTTGAGGCAAGGCCTAAAGGAAATCAATTTCAGGCTGGAGCTGAACAGCAAGTGCTGTCTGGGTTCAGAGAGCGCAACCACCTGCTTTCTCTCTGAAAGAAGAGAGGCAGGGGCAGCACTGGGAGGCCTTTCAGGCCAGCAGGAGACCAGATGGTTAGGTCTGAGTGCTCTGCACTGCATGAGAACCAAAGAACTTGACTGGGCCTCACGGGATTCCAGAGTCATCCCAGGGTGGCATCAGACACCCTCTCTTAGGTAGTCCCCAGTCCCTCAAAAGGAGAGAGACTCATGGCTCTGAGCCTCTCCCAAACTTCAATCGTTCATTCCAATTTTAAAATGTACTGGGCATCTACCACATGCCACGTACTATTCTGAACACTGGAATTAAACATCCCTGCCCTTAGGAAGCTTACATTCCAGTGGAGGAGACTATGCATAGGAAAAGAGGACATTAGACAGTGATGGTACAACAAAACAGGGCAATGTAGCAAAGACTAACTAGAGGAGGGGAACAGCTGGGGAGAGGGAATCAAGTCCAGAAGTCAAGGAAGACCTCTCTATGTAGGTGACATCTGAGCCTGAACAAATAGAAAGAGCTCACCGACTGACAAGCAGAAGGAAGCTCACTCCACGGGGCGTGGCTGGAGCAGGGGCTGTTCACACTGCACCTCACAGGCTTGGGGAGAGTCTCATTCTAAGACAAATGAGAAGCCTCTGGAGGGCCTCGCCGGGGGAGGGTCATGACCAGGTTTGCAGTGTGGGAAGACATCCCTGGAGCAGTGAAGATGGCGAGAACTCTGAAGGCAGAACTGCTAGGACTTGCTGTTCTCTGTCAAAGCACCCCTCCCCGCAACACACAGAAGCAAAAGGCCCCACAGCATGAAGCTGCATCCAACGTGCAGACCTCGGATCCCACCCCTACCACCTTCCTCAGAAACTCACAAGGCCTGAGGCTGAACAATGGACTTCACAAAGGATGCTCCAAAGGCAACAGCAGTGGAACACTTCCTCCAGTGGAGAAGTGGAAGGTGTAGCAAGGAGTAATTTTCGAATACCGTTCCCAAAAGAGCTCTGCCTTGAGGGGTATCAGGTGTGAGGGTAGGTGCCCTCTATTCAAATTTAACCTCAGCATATCTTTTTATCAATTTTACAATATGGCAGATCCATGTGAGAATCAATCGGAAGACCTGTGCTGCTGAAAAATACCACTGCTTTAAATCTTTAAATCTTAAATCCTCCACGCTAAATTGATTCCGAATGGCTTTGGCCTCTTCCGTGGAAGTCCCTACATCCCACCCAATCAAGAGGGACACAGCTCTGTTAGGCAGAGCTGTGGAAGGAGAAAGAGGAGCTTCTGGTTCCACTGCCATGAGACCGTGTCTCTCTGTCCCTCTCCTCCCCAAGTAAAGCCTTTGATCCTCTCTGCTCTGTGGGTGGCGGGCGGCTGGAGGAAGGCAGATACCACATGTGCTGCTGTTCCAGTCTGATGGCTGAGGCCTGCTCCCTCTGTAAGGCAGAGCAACAAACAAAGGGGAAGGTAAGGTGGACTGTGTCCTCAAGGTCCCCAGTGTCTGGCCTCCTACCTACGGATGGATTGTGACAGGGAGAACCAGGGAAAGGCAACCTGAATTCATGGCAGAATTGCCCAAAGTAGGCTGCTGTTTTCCCCTGCCGGAGGCAAAGCCCTAGTATGAGTTTCTAACTTCCACAGTATCCTCTCCTCTTGGACTAAAAAACAAAGAAAAGAGAACTAAAGGCAGAGAGAATGAGAAAACCTCTGTTTATTTAACTAAATATCTAAGGTGAAACTGGCCTTCAGGTACCTAGCTTCCTAGGGAACGGAACTTCAGGACAAGTAAAGAGAATCACAACCAAGGGTCTGGGGAGACCCACAGCACCTGTCAGTCTTATCCTGGAGGGGTGCATGGTCCAGCTGGAGAGGTATACTTTTGAGCCAGTCCCTACAGGACAGTGTGATCTGAGGACAGCAGCAGTCAGGTGGCACCCGATCTGGGCTGTGAAAGAGGAGAGCTATTCTGATAGGTGGTGACCTGGGAAGAAGGTTGTTCCACATAGTGGGAACACCAAGGGCAAACCCCACAAATATGCAGGAGATGGTGTTGGTTGGGATCAGACAGCAGAGGGGCTGAAGAACTTAAGACTTGCTCTCTGGGTAGTGGGGGATGGGACGGTTTCTCAGAGTGACCTGGTTAGACATGAGTCTTGGAGAGATAATGTTCATCATGGAGCCACTGAGATGAACTAGGAGACTGGGAGGCCGCTCTGGGAGACCTGAACACAGATGGTGTAACAGGGATGATAATGATGACGATGGCCGTGGGAGCCAATATCAGCACACTTCCCCGTGCCAGGCAGGCGTGGTGCAAAAGGCATGCAACTATTAACATGCTGAAGTCTCACCACAGCCCTTGGAGACAGATTTTATCCCCACAGAGTGGTTAAGGCATTTCCCTGAAGTCACACAGCTCAAGGTAGCAAGAGGCGGCATTGTCGTTTACAGCCAGGCCATCTGACTTCTGAGCATCTGCTATATGGTAGAGAGACATTTGAGAAAAAGAAGTCCTCCCATTAAAGGGTGAGGAGGACTCAAAAGATGATTTCAAGGTTTTGGACTTGGATGACTTATGGATGGGGCAAGGTCAAACCTAGGTATGGGGAACTCAGGAACTGAGGAGCGTGGCCTGGGACATGCTGGAAGTGTGGTATGTGCTGCCCAACCAGCTGGCGTTCAGAAACTGAAGTCTAAATCTCAGCAAAAAGATCACTCATTCACACATGGCTTCATTCAGTCACTCCTGCAGACATTTCCTGAACTGTTCCTATGGTTGGACATGGTCCTGTTGCTGGGGAAGCAGGGAGAAATAAGACAAGGTTCCCCCATGAAGGACCTCCCAGTCTAATAGGGGACAGAAACATATTAGTAAAAACCACTGCTCTAGAGAGTGATAAGTATGTTGGGACTAGAGACATGGGAGCCATCCACAGAAATATGAGACTTACGGCCAGGGGAAGGTGGGCAGATAAAATCGTCTAAAGAAAAGGATATGTGAAATGCCCACATTTAAGAGGCAGGGAGAGGAAAAGAATTCAGAGAAGGGGATGATAAGGAAGAGTAGGAGAACCAGAGAAAAGGTAATGTCAAGGAAGGCTAAGGGAGGCATTTTGGGGTTTTTTTCTGAGACATGGTCAGAAGCATCAAATATAAGATTATGTGGTTATATCAAAATATACATGTATATCTATTAGAGAAACATACTGAAGCATTTATGCATGATGTCTGGGATTGTCTTTAAAATAGCCTGGGGGCAGTGTGTTGGGAGAAGCTGATGAAACAAGTTTAGCAAAATGTTGATAATCGCTGATGCTGGGTGATGGCTGAATAAGGATTCTCTATCCTTTTGCATATGTTCATAAATGTGTGTGTGTGTGATTTTTTGAAAGAATCATCCATTGCAGAGAGGTTGAGGAGAGGGCAGGGACCACCAGCTGTATCCTCAACACCTAATGCAGCACCCAGCATGTGCCAAGTATGTTCTGACTAAGCAGTGCTGCGCACACCCTCGGGGATGAAAGTCTTTAGAGATTTTTGAGAGAGCAGATTCAGGGGAGCCATGGGAGCTAAGAAGTATGTGGGAAGTGAAGAAATGGAATCACTGAGCAGCAAGGCCAATATCCAAGGCCAATATCCAAGCACATTTCTTTTTCCCAGGGTAGAGTCCAGCTTGTGGACTATCCAGCTTCATTCTATTTTCCTACGAGAGACAGACCTGACTGCTCCCATTCCTCCCCCAGCTTTAGATTCCCACTACGTTTCTGTGTCCCTCACCTCATTATCCAGTAAAGGCTGCTGAGGCGAATGGGCCGTTTTCAAAGGCGTATAGAAGCACACCTTACCATGGACAAGTGAACAAGCCACTCTTTCTCGCTCTTCCCCACTCCTGCTGAACAACATTGTATTTAAAAGGAGAAACAGTCTCAGGTTTTGTCTCCTGAACAGAGAGAAGGTCCCAGGGGCACAGACTCGGAACACAGAGTGGGGGCTGATTCCCACAGCACTGCTCCAGCTGATAGTTAAGGTGTGGGGGACATGGCAGACAAAGCCCAAGGCCAAGCCCGACAGCAGAGACAGGGCGGCAGTGTCATTTTGGGTCCCATGGCCTGGAGAGCCAAAGGAACTATCGAATTCTGTTCAGCCATACCACGTGGCCTCTACCTTTCTCTATATTTTCCATGGTACTGACTTCTCTGCCAATGCCCCATAAATAACAATGGCCACCAAAGACAGCCCGGACGGCACTTCCTTTCCTGGTATGGCACACCTCAGGCTCAGCCCAGGGTAGGGAGAGGGGGGCTGCCCCAGAACTCAGCACAACGGTAAGCAGCAATACAGGAAGGTGGCCAGCCGGCTAAACCACGGGACTGTTTCTATGTTTTTAGCTACCCCTAGAAACAAAACACTTTATTGTCTCTTACTATATGAGTTAATTTAACCTATATGTAGCAATTTCTGTATAAAAGGAAAAAGTTAAAAAAAAAGGTCTCCCTGCTTTAGCCACATGTATCATTTAGAGGGCAGCGCCTCCTCATCTCAATTACCGCTACGTGCCTGCTGCCCAGCTAGACCTGTGCCTGGTACACCTCGCCTGGTAAATATTTGTACAAAACAGGAGAATTCTGTTCTAACGATGACTCTCCCTCCTCTCCAGGTGGCAGTGATATCTCCCCTTTTTTCCCCATTCCAAAGGTATCCTATTTGTGTCCTGCAAGTGGCAGGCACTGATACTCTGAGGACTGCTGGCTGCCTCGAAGTGTCCCATGGGAGTACTTCTTCTGCCCCTCCAGTGCACAGGGCCAGCTTTTAGATGTGACTCAACTAGCCTGAAGAGCTGACCTGGGCCTGGAAAGTGACAGCACGCTCTTTCTCAAAAGAGGAACTGTCAGTGATCAATCTCTGCCCCTAATGCCAAACAGAGGCACTGTCCTAAGGGAGGCACTCAAATAAGTGGATGGACAGATGCATGGCAGGTCCGTTCCATCTGCCTGATCCGCTGGCTACTGATCTGTTCATTCGATAAAATATCTGCCAGACATTGTCCCACATGCTAGGGACACAGCAAGGGAAGAAACAGATTCAGTCTCTGCTCTCATGGCTCCCACAGTCTCATGGGGGAGGGAGGATGGAGAGAGCAAAGCATGGCTAGAGGTAAAAGGAGAAGTGGAGGTAACAGGCATGCTACTGGGAGGAGCGGAACCTAGGCTGGAGGGGTCATGCCCGACTTCCCTACAAACGGGAGTATAACCTCAGAACTAGAGTATGAGAAGCTGGGTGAGGATTTAGAAGAGAAAGAGAGATCCGCAGGTAGAAAACAGCAATGAGCCAGGAGGCGGGCGGAGTGCTGGCATACAGTGAGTGATACGATGGAGAGGAAGCTGGAGAGGAGAGAACAGACCTTGGAGGGCCCAGTGAACCTACAAGTTGATCCTGAGGGCAAGGGATCTCAATCAAGAGTTTAAGCAGGACATTATTTAGCTCCTGTGTGGAGACTGCACTGGAGGCATCCAGGAGTGGTTGCTCAAACTTCAGCATTGGCGCCTGGGCCATGGTGGTTTCCCACCGGTGCCTCAGGAGCTGGAACACCTGGTTTTGGACAATGAGGCTGCTTCAGGAGAGCTGGGGGAACCTCAGGGCTTCCTGTGATGAAAAGCTACATCTCAGGCCTTTCCGGAACTGTCTGTGGTGAAGAACAGAAAGGCTGCCTGTTTACCTTCCACGTCCGGCCCCCAAGGCCCTGCACGGGTGGAAGGTTTCCCAGAGGGAAGGGCACATGTGGCAAGACACATAAAGCCTCCTCAGAGGCCCCATGGAGCCCACTGGCCTCTAGCAGCAAAGCCTCCAGCCTGCTCGCGGAACACTGAACAAGGTACTCGCCTCTCCTGGATTAGCTTTCTGGCCCAGCAGCGCCCAGTCTGCTCCCAAATCACAGGGGCTCCATCCACTACCTTTTATCTGAGATAATCACGATAAGTAAGAGATTGTTACCTCTAAGAATCTTGCTTCCAGGACCCTTTAAATGCTTAACTGCATATGTAACTAGTCATTGAACTTGCTAGAACTCAGTGTCAATATTCAAAGACCAGCTGACTTCAAAGTTAGACATCATAAGACAGCTCTAATGCTTAGTTCTCTGGCTATAGTTTCCTTGTTGAAGAAAGTTTCCTCAACGCTCACCCCCCAACCAATTACTCCCATTGGGGCTCCAGATCCCGATCCCACAAGACCTCATAAGACTCCATCCCAAACCACCACCTTAGCAGACAGAGTAATAATTAAAACAGCCACCATTTACTGGCCTCTACAATGGGCCAGAAGTCCACGCCATCACCTTGCTGAGTCCTGACAACCTCGACATAGATACATTATTGACACTGTTTTGTAGATGAGGAGATGGAGGCTTTCTCGCCCAAGGTCCCTCAGGCAATTAATTACTGGACCAGGATCAGCACCTGACCCTCTCTGGTTTCATGGTCTGTGTTCGTGAGAAGCCAAGTCTACAGCCTCCAATGCAGGAGAAAGCCAGAGCACACATGTGGACCCAGCTGCAGCCTCTGCTCAGCCTGGCCATGTACCTCAGGAGCTCAGGCCCTGCTCTCTCTCCCTCTGCGCTACAAGGCCTCTCGGCCGGCCGGGCGACAAACTTGGGCCCATCCAGCTGACCTTTCAACAGGAAACACTCTGATAACAGCTGAAACCTCGGTCCAGCACCTCATCAGTCAAAGTGCACACAACAGCAGGGTTGACTTGAGCCCTCCTGATAGTCGGAGGCCTCCGCTGTCAGCCACAGAAAATGCACTTGAGACGTTCACAAAGATCCTCCCTCTTGAGAAAGCTCTAGGCTTATTAAAAAGCAACAAAGTCGAAAAGGCAACACCCAAGCCAGGTTGGCTGTACTCTCACCACATGCTTTTCAGACCAGGATTCATTCTTTGGCTGGTTTCAGACCTTCAATTTCAAAAATATCTAGTTTGTGCTTGTCTACAAAGGAATGTAGCTGGGTACCTCCCACCAGCAACATGGAAACAACTCCCACTGCCATCACCTGTTCTTTGAGGCGAAGCCATATTTAGGCAGGCTGAACCCAGAAGGTTTGGCTAGAGAGCCAAGTCAACTCCCCAACTTCACACCACTGTTTAGACAGGTTCCCCCAGAGGTGTCACTCGGTCAAAGGCATGCTAATCTGAGATGCTGAGGGGAAGGTGAAAGACATGGACTGGCCTGACTCCAGGCTACTGAAGTATAGATACCAACACCTCTGTCCTTTCGCCGCACCCCATCCTCCAGGCCTGAATTGTAGGTGCTTTGATGCTCTCCCATGTCTGAAGTCCAAGGACCACTGAGAGCCCCAGAGTCTCACTACTGGGGGTCTGAGAGGGAAGAGAACCAATCACTCAGCCCTGACATGGGAGAAATAAGCTAAAAGGAGAAGAGTATGGTTTGATATTTGGTTGTTTACAGGCTGACTTTGAGTAAGTCACATAACTTCTCTGAATTTGTTTCCTCATCTCTAAGGTGGGGAAAAAAACACAAAGCTGATGTGAGGATAAACTGAAGGAACACACGGGAAGTGCTACGTGCTTTATGAGCTGTCACGGGGTCCGTCCCAGCTTCAAAAAAGGGCACGCTTCCATGGTCTCCACTTGACAGGGAGCCCCATGAGGGTGAGGGTGGTTGCTTTCTTCCCAGCTGTATACTCAGTGCCTAAAACAGTGACTGGCATGAAATAAATATTCGTGGAACCCGTGCTTCCTTGTTGCATTTAGAATAAAATCCACGATCCTTGCTGGAGGCACGTTTAGGAGAGGTCATCTTTCTGACCACATCTCAAACCACCCTCCCCTTTCGGCCCCAACTTCTATTTCTCTCCTCCCATGCCCCTCAGGTCTCCTGCCTGGGACACTCCTCCTTCAGCTTAGCTCCTGCTCACCCTCCAGGTCTCATCTCAGAAAGGACTCCTCTAATAATAGCTCTTGCCCTATCTATGGCAAGTTCCCCACTCTACCTTCTTAAAGTGCTCTGCTCTTTTCCTATATAACAATGATCACAATTTGGAACACTACATATTTTGGATTTTTATTGTTGTTGCTGTTTAATTCCTCTCTTCCCTACTGGGCTGTAAGCTCCATGAGGACAGGAAGTAATGTTTCATTCATATCTCTTTACCTGGTACCTTATTTATTGCACATGCTGGATAAATGCTAAATAAATGCTGAATGGATGGATGGCCCCATCTTCCTCATCAATCACACTGGGATCAGTTATTAAACAATGGTGAGAGGGCTTCACCTCCTTATTAATCTGTTGCTCTACCTCTCCCCTTCCCCTCTGTAATTCATTTCCTTCCTCCTCCATTCATTCCAAATCCACCAAAAGGGATACAGATCAAAAAACAGAAACTCACATAACAAACACCCCTGTGTGGCCCATATGGCCTGCAGTTCACACTTAGGAGAACTCCCATGGCTCTGACCTCTACTCTAATGAACCGTGGGGCTGCCAATCTGTGGAGAGCTAGAAACATCCTAATCGCTGTGGCAAAGTGACAGCCCTGCTGGCATAATGGGACGGACCAGCTGGGTGATGCAGTCTCCTCCGCCCAGCTGTTTTTCTGGGTGGAAAGCCCTTTCCCTTACAGTTTCCATCCACAGAGAGGCAGTGAGCAATGCAAAGCATGACAACCATTTTTCCTCTAGCTATTTCTAGGCACACAAATAATATCTAAGGACTCAAGGCCAGCTTGAGAAAACAATCAGGCCAGGAAATACTCAAACCAGTGCTGAAGCAACAGAGCCCAAAAAAGTTAGAGTTGAGGGCGATGCCTTTATGGGAGAATTTCCTGGCTTTTCCCAGACAGACAGGGCCAAATGCAAAGTCCGATAAGGATTCTTTTCTTTGGGGCCATTAATCCCATTAACAGGGGGCTCAATCAGAGCTTAGGAAAAAAAAAACTACATGAATTTTTCAGATAAGTGCCATTTTTTTCTTTAAAGGTCAACAAACTTATCGCACACCTATTATATCCCACTTTTCTGAAACTCATTACTCTTTCATAAGCAATTAGTGCAGTGTTCTGTTTTTTCTATCTATACAGATCTTAAAACTGATCTCTTTCACAAAACCTAGACTGTCAGTATCTCTCAGAAGTCAAACTGAAGTGATCGTCCTAAGTGAGTATTTCTGTCCATCTGCCACTTGGGGGCAAATTTTGAACTGGCAGTTAATTCTAAAGGCTGGCATTGTTTACTAGGTTATTGTGTGTGCAGAATAACTGCCTTTGTATCAAAGTGTTGTTTGGAGTCTTCAAAAAACAAAACCAAAAATCTTTCCACTATTTTTGTTCACAGAAACATGGAGCCAGACCCTAAAAATATGTATAAGAGGAATTTTGAGGAGCCAACTCTTAATTAGCTATGAGAGTGAGGAAAAGGGAGGAACCCAGAGATGGAAAACCACAGATAAGGCAACCCCCTTTTACTGTTAGTCATGTCAGCCACCTTTTGTCAGAGCTGTCACCAAGGAGAAGAATATGTATTTTCTCCTTCCCAGTAAGCAGCAGCAATCCAGTCCAGGAGAAAGAAGGAACTAAAGGAGAGGCAGAGACAAAATCAAAACCATGCAAATGTCCAAGGTCAGAGGCCATGAATGGGTAGCTCTTGGGACCAAAGTGGCTCCATTTTGTATAGCCTGCAGGGTTTTAAAGTTTTTTTTTTTTTTTTTTTTCAGTTGAATTAATTACCCCCATAAAACTCTGGGTTTCTAAATGCTTGGAAAATGAAGCCACTGGTCCTAACCCACTGAAGCTGCTTAGGCTGCCCCAACCCTACCCAGGCTACTTCACTGGTTTTTGTCAGGGGCCCTATAATGAGCCAGGACAAAGTCCATCAGCTCCAGATGAAAACCAGGAGCACTCACATCCATTCACCTCACAACACCTCAAGAGTGACAAACTCCATGTCAAGATGAGGCCACCCATTCTTACTATTCCTGAAAGGGGTCTGATGCCCCACCTCAGTTTCCAGCCGCCTTTAACCTGCATGCCACCATGCTCCTACACTCCCACAGACGGCCTAAAATCCTGGGTGAGAGTGCGTGGAAGATGTTATGTGGTCCCCAACTCCCCTGAGTGGAAACACTAAATTTTCTGAGGGGCCTAGGAGACACTCTTTCCAGGTACCCTATCCAAATGTTGGGGTTGGGAGGCTGAGGTGGGGCAAAAGAGGAGAAAGACGCCATTAGGAAAATGTTAGGAACACCAGACATATAGGCTCTGCACAAGGCCCTGGAGGAAGGACCCCCTTTGGCTGCCAACGATTTCCAATTGGGGTGAGGAGTGAACAGCTATTTCCACTAAAGATCAGAAAAGTACTAAAGTTTCCATATGCTGAGACTCAGCCTGGAGATTTTTGGCTCTTCCCTCAACTCCTGCTTCACGCTACCTAATGAGTAAGTGATGATTTCCAAGAGACGATTTCCCAAGTGTCCCCAAAAACAAAACCCCAGGGATATGGCCAGGAGGTGTCAGCCCTGGTACTGTTACCAGCCCACATAAAAAAGTGGCACTAACCTCACCAACCTCCTGAGGCCACACGGGGCTCAGCTTCCTGGCAGTTACCACAAAAAAGTGGCTCCAAGCACACAAGGCAGTTCTGGAATCAAGCAACAGCTCGGGCAATCCAAGGGCAACCATTTCCAGGCAAGAGTTGTGGCTTTTGCCGCCCCCACCCCCATCGTGATCTCCACCAGCTCCTCCCCAGCTGCCACAAATACCCACGCAATCCAAGTAAAAATAGCATACTTTCAGCTTCCAGACTAGTCCCCTATCCATCCACTTGAGAACAGACTGGGCCACCTAAGCTTATCCCACATGGAAATTCTAGATGCCCTTGATAGGGGACACTAGTAAAGCCTGGTGTCCTTGGCTAGGAGATGCATCCTTCTTGCCTAGATTGTTCATCTCTTTCCAGCAACATATCCCAAGCCAGGACAGTTTCAGGAAAAGCTGAATTGCAAGGTGACTCCTCAGTCCTTGGAAGCTTGTAAAACCTCATGCTAAGGACCAAACACTCAGGACTCATCTGAGAGTTGACTTATAAGGGAGGCAGCCCTGGCCACCTGGGCTCCTCGATGCACAGAGACAGTGGGAAGATCCTTTCCAAACCTAGGAAAGCAATGTCAACGGGCCTATTTCAGTTAGACTGTAAGCAGTAAACCAAAGACCACATTCAGTCTACATGTCACCCTAACATTAGGTTCACTTCCATCATTTCACTCACTGTCGTCTTCCCCTCAAAAACGTAACTGCTATGAGGACAAGAGCTATGTTGGCTTGCTTTCTCGCTGTTACCTCTAAGCCTAACAGTGTCTGATAAATGTCACTTAAATGGGGGATGGGTGGGGGGGTGGAATACTAACACATCACAGGATGTAAACTACAGGAAACTTACATTGGCTCTCCTATTTAATCATCAAACTTCCTTCTAAAGCTATTAGGATGTTTTCTAAGGAGAGGAGGGTGCAAGAGGCACTCTCAATTGTATTCTGATCCTGTATTAGCAATTCAAAGGTTTCATCAAGAAACTGGACTGTGCAAAATATGAAATGAGAAACTGCATTATAACCCAATCTAAGTAAATTACCCATGGTTTATTTGGAATTCTAAAGAACAGGCACCTCAAAAGACATGAGTCTCAACCAAGCCTGGATCTTCTTATGGCTGCCTTCTGCCATATAAATAGTAAGTCAGCTTGCATATTTTGCATTAATGTCTTCACGCAGGGCTGGTTTGAGTTTATTTTTGTTGCTTTCATTTTAAGACTGTGTTTATGCCTCTCTGTTAGACTTCCAGCCAAAAGAAAAATGACAAGATGCAAAGCTTGCCTTTTTCAAAGATGCTCCAGACGGTTCCTGGGAAGATTAACAACTCCTAGATGCCAACTCACTGGCATTGGATAGTCTTCCAAAATGGTTTCCGCGGAAGAAACAGATACATTACACTAGTCCAGTGTCTCAGTTTTCATACTTTTTAATGATGGAGCCTTTCATCCTCGGAGAACAGCAGCATTTACCTAGTGCCTAACTTAGCACCCTGCCTGTGGGCCACAAATCTGACTATAACAGCTAGTTACCCAAGAAAGCACTAAATGGGAAATGGCTCAAAAAAGGCTGTCTCTGAAAAAGCAGTAGCATTTTGAGGAGCAAAAATAGCGAGAGAAATTTTTTTTAACTTGGAAAAATAAGGAAAGTTGAACCTAGCTGAGAATATTTCAAAGACCCCACCCCGTGATTGCTCTCCTGCCCATCTCTCCCAGTGACTCGCTTCTTCTAGGGACACACATACTCCCCCCACCCCCCTGCTTTAATCTCACCAACCCTCCTCCCCCAAGGCCATGCTTGGCAGTGACAGTTCTGAACAATGACATCACCCCAGGTTTGCCTCTTTGGCAGGGTCACCAATATTGTTTGCAGCAAATTTCCTGTAAAGGCTCTTAAGGCAGGAAACTAGTCCTGTGCCTTGAGTCCTAGCCTGTTCTGAGCCATCCTGTCAGGTTGAAACAAAGACTTTTTGTGTTTTTTTCTTTTTCTTTTTCTTTTTTTTAAAAACAACTTCCTAGCACTCTTAACATGCACCTTAATTACAGCTAAAGAATTAGATAGATTTACAGATGACCTCATGCCTGCTGATAATTAGCAATTTGAAAGACCGGCCCATCCTTAGATGGCTCCTTTATCCCCTCCCCGAAGCGCTCAGGTTAATTACTAAGCTCAACCTTCCCAAATGAGGCAGGTCTGGCCAGTCAGAGCGCCTCCGCCAGGGCTCCCCAGGTGGGAGGGGCTAGTTCCTCCTTCCCCCATGGAAACTGTGCATTGGAGAGGGCTGATCTGCCTGGGATAATGATGTAGGAGGAGTGACAGGTTTCTGGGGCCCCACTCTAAGTGTCGACAAGTTTTCATTAAAGCCAGGGCTAATTTAACCCTGGCACAATCAAGGGAGGAAAACTGCTCATCTCAGAGGCAGAAAGTGTTTGGCTTTGCCTAATTCTTACAAAGACGATCTCCCCGGGCAGACTCTTCCCCGCTTGCACCCAGTGCTCTTGGGTGTGAATCTCAACCAAAGGTGCAGCTGACCTGGGCTGTTACTTTCCATGCCCTTTCCTGAGAGATGGTGTCAACTGCCTGGCTTGAAAAGCGCAACTCGGGTGGCCTTCCCAAAGTCCACTGATGGGCAGCTCCTGAACCGGCTCCCCCAACATCAGTCAGTTGTCACTCTCATAACATTTTCCAAATTCGCTTCAGGCCTGTGCCCTGTTAGGGGAGAGGCTGGGAGGCGGACATTCTCTTCATTCTTCTGCCTTATTAGGTTGTGGATCTGCTTGCTTTTGGGGGGATAGAGACTAGGATGAGGAATGGCATCAGGAAGTGACCTGGGGGTGGGGCAGGAGGAAGGCGAAGAGGCTAAAACAGCAGGCGTAACAAGTGCCCTGGGGAGGGAGGCCTGGATGAGGCCTGGCCCGGCTAAGTGCTGGGCATAGCTCCTGCACACCTCCAGGCCCCTCAGTGAGAGCATTTTGGGAAGCTATTTTGGGGGCTATCAGTGGGAAGCCCTTCCTGTTTCCACATCATTACCAGTTGAGAGAGGCAGCCTGACTCAAGGCTATGGGCTGTTTCTAACTTGAGTTGATAGTTTTTGTTTGTTATTATTTTGGGGGAAGGGGAAAGATGGGGACCCAGGGAAAGATCCCCTTTGCTGATCCCAAACTTAGTAACAAACTGAGTTACTCATGAAAGAGGCTTGCCAGCAAGGCTCATCCAGACACAAAACTGTTCCAGGCTTGTGACCCTGAAACAAGAAGCACCCAGGTAATGAGGCCCAGATGGACCCAGAGGGGGACGAGAGGGCTACATTATGTCACTTGCAGCTCAAGTGCCAGCTGCCACTTAACAGAGGCTGCTTCTTTGAAGTTGCTGGCTGGGTTTGGAGCTCCCTGGAAGAGGACTTCAGGATGGGGGTGTATGACTCGGCTTTCTACTTAGCTGTACACATCAGTGGACCCTTTCAGCTCCTTTAAGGGAGTGGCTCAGGCAGCAGACCCTACCTGGCCATAGAATAGTGAGCTGCTGAAATAATTTTGAGAAGCTACACGTATTGAGCACTGACAATCGACCAAGTGCTGTGCCAAGTAGTGCTTCACATACACTATCTCACTATCTGTGAGGTAGGATGATGACCTTTTTCAAGGACACCTGCCCACAGCCGGCTGTGCAGCCAGTAGATTTTAGGAGGTGTGTGTGGAGTCCAGGTGTCTGTCTAAAGGCTGTGCTCTGACCCGGCCCTCTTCCCACCCCACACCTTTCACTACTTCCTGGTTCTGTCACCAGAAGCACCTTCCTACAGGAGCTTCAGTGCTCTCGACTCCCCTCCCTACCACACCAACCGGGTTGCAGCTGCTAGGGCCAGGAGAGACAGCCTGAATCCCGGTGACATCTGAGCTTCCTCCTATCATCTGGTGGGTGGGCTGGGTAGGCTGGGTGTTACTGACTAACCCACTGGCTAACAGGTGTCTCCTCCCAGGGCCTGGGTTTATGCAAGAAACTTTCTGACCCTGAACATTCTGCAGTGTCTCCCACAGAAACCTCTACCTAAATGTGGGTAGAGCAATGCATTTCCCAACTCCGCCTCTCTCTCTATAAACTCCAGATGCCCAGGATACAGAGGCCGGTTGATTCCAGGAGACACCCTTATCATCCCCAACAAATCCTCCCACGGCAAACCTACTGGTCCCAGGCAGCCCTGGAGGCCAGATTCTACTGGATGATTTCAGCTGAGCTGAGCTATGTCATGGCTCTCAAGCATCATCTATGGAGGAAAAAACCAAACCTGAGCCACACAAGAGGCATGAGCCAGCACCCCAGCCTTATCTCGCAGAGGGGCCAGGATGCAACTCGAGTATGTCAATTTAGAGAAAATATATATAAGCGATGCAGTATTTGAGCCACACATTTGGCCACGAGCATCTGAATCAGGTGGTGTGGCGGGAGTTTCTTTGTTTTAACATACTGGAGTATTTCCTGGGATGGGAACTCAAGTTCTATAGGCCAGCTCTAAAGTATTAATTTAGAGAAAAAATAGCACATGGAAGCTAAGCTTGGCAGTCAAGAATAAACTCCCAAGGCAGAACACTTCTAGGCTCCCTCATTCCGGAAACCACGTGTTAACTGTGGCACATCAAACCAGCCAGACTGTCAGGAACTGACCCCATGCATTTCCATGATCTCAGAACAGAACTGCCGGTCCAGCTGAGTGGTCATCTTGACTAGGAGGCAGTGGTGGCATCACAGCCAGAGGGGCCATAAGACACAAGGCTTGGAGAGACCCTTGGACAAAAGAAGGGAGTCTCTCTGTTCTCTTTTTCTGAAGCCTGTGCTATTTAAAGGGACCATCAGCAAGCTCTGAAAGCAAATGCCTCAAAAGGATCAGTCAGAGCAGACTCCCACCTCACCCGGGAGGGAATATGACCTGCACTATATAGTGGTAAAAGCAACAAGATCTATGAATGGATACAGATTCAGAAGGGGGGGGGGTTGGTCTTGCTATTCGGAGCTACAAAATACCCAACATGGTGCCTCAAATGTGAAACTCCCCAAAGGCAATGCGGACCAGGGGAAGGAACTGGCAGGACTGCTCAGAAGAGGCGGCTAAGGAAAGCTATTCAATGGCACACTTGCCCCAGAAACCTGCCCACAGCTGAGGTAAGGCTCACCCCTTCTGCACACTCACCTCCTTTATGAAAGTTTCCATGACTGACCCCACCTGCCCTTATTCACCCCTTTCCTCTCCCAGGACACGGCTAGAGTGCTGTGGGCTTGTCGGTGTGCTGCTTAGTATCCTTCTGAGGTCTCATGTAGCTCTGCTCGCTCCCCGACGACACTGTGAGCTCCTTGAGAGCTCGGGTCGGGTCTCCGGTTTCTCTCAAACCCGAAGGCTCAGTGCGGAGCTCCAGGCTGCTGAGGGGCCCGGCGAGGGCTGTCGTCTGGCCCTGGCGGTCATGTTTCTACCTGAGTGCTGGACTCCAGGGCCCACGAAGCCCCAACTCATGTTACACAAGATGCTGGTTGGCCACTTCAGTCAGGGCCCCTAATTCTGCCACCAAGTGATGACTGCTTAAGTCTTTCAAAAGACCTTCTAAGTAAAGTGTGATGGAAAGAGACAACTTCCCCACAAGAAAGCCTTTTCTATCTGCAGGAAGAGTTTGGAACAAGTTCGGCTCAGCATAAATGCATAATAAGCCAGCCACCATGGAAACTCACAGCTGTATCTCAAATGTGGAGCAGGAAAATATAATCGGACACATTTGCCATTCACCATACACTTTCTTCCCATTCTGAGTCAGTTTTATAAAGGGGAAGTTTTATTTTTGTACTTAAGGGAATAAACACAAACACACACATCTTTCCTCCTAAACAGCTACTTAAAAGATTTAACGAGTTCACATATGTATGCTGCCAGGAGAATGGAAACCTCGCCATCTTCTTTCCAGCTGAAGCAGCTGGGCTGGCCACACTATTATAGGACACCATCATATTCATTCCCTCCTTTATATTCTGTTGACAGCGATGATTTTTTGCTGCAAATCACATCAAAGGCAGGCCAAAAAGAATCTCAACCCATGTTCACAATGGCCACTTCATGATCCGTGAACTTGAATTTAGCTTCTTGCTGGGTGTTGTGTGTACAGAGTCAGGAGTGTCTACTGATAGCCCCCAGCTCTGTCACTGTTCCTCCCTCCCTGAGTAAAAGCCACATAACTAGTTTGACAAGGTGTGCCTTCAAATGGGGGAGCCATGGGCCAAATGAAATCTATCCTGTTCCTGAATTGGCTTTCAGTAGGGTCTGGAAAGCTGAACGCCCCAGAGTGAATCAGCCTGCATGTCTCTCTCTCTAAACTAGAACCACCACCCCTAACCAAAGGAAACAAGGGGGAAATACTGAGTAAAGGGAAGAGGGATTTACAGAGAAGGGGAGGACACAGAAGAGCCAGTTTAATCAGGCTTCCTGGCTTCCCACTTCAAAGAGAGACACAACATTTTAGCAGAGATGCTTTGTAAATCAAGCAGCCTCTTGATGGGACTGAAGGAGGCTGGAATTTGTTCATGGGGTAAAAGCTAAGCTCTCTAAGAGAGACACTACAAAGCCATATGAGTACACAGTGCAGTAAAACTCCAGATTTAAAAGTTACCAAGGCTTTAATCAAACACAGGTGTCTCCCGCAGCAATGAACACAGAGATAATTGAAGCTTTTGTTTGGTTTAATGTTCTTCAGTACTGGGGTTCCCACTTTAGAAGTCAGTTCTGGTTTGGCCCGTCCAGGGGGCCTGAGCAGAAAGGGTTGCAATGATAGTTCTGGAAGCACGAAGGTTCCTGGCCTACTGGAGTCAAAGAGGACTGACTGAATTTCAGACTCTAGGCCTCAATACCATTTTCAACAGCAACACTCTAAGAGATCTGGCTGAGCCCATCTTCTCTACAGGCCCTGCTCTCAACCGCTCTGGCTTTTCCTGCTCCTCGGAGCCTCCACACTTTTGTGCCCTCTGCTTGGTACAGCCTTCCCCTGTGCTCTCTTGGCTCCCTCGTTCTCACCTTTCTCTAGGCTTTCTCTTAGAGAACAGCTGAAATGTCATGCCAAGGGATCTTCCTCTTGATCTGAAATGCCTGCACTCCCCTCATCCCCTCACCGACCTCTCCCCAGGCAGGTCCCAATCACCACACTATAATGGGGAAGTGAGCACAGGCTTGAAAGCCAGACCTTGTAGCTGCAAATCCTGGCACTGTCACTTGGGCAAGTGGCTTAAACATCCCTGGATTCATTTCTGCACCTGTCCTGTAAAGGTAACAACACCTACCTCACAGGATTACACAAGTCAGCCCATGTAAAGCATTGAGAATAGTGTCTAGCAGAGTAATATGCTGGCTACTATTATTTCATAGTACATAATCCTATTTGAAAATACTGTTTTGTTTACATGCTTGCTTTTGTTTTCCCCATCAGCCTGTGAGTAGATCAAAAACAGACAGAAACAGGATGGGGGATGATTTGCATTTGGTCATCCGATTTCCTGAATGGCTAGTGGCCAATCCCAAAGCAAGGAGCAAGCTCCCCAAAGCCCCTCAACTGTCCACACTCTGACTCTGACATAACTGAACCCACAGAACCTCAACTGCTACCCAGAGTTTCATGTTTAAACCAGGCTTGGAATTCTCGAAAGGAACACACATTTATTTTTAGGCGAGAAAGCTGTCCCCTAAGCTGACCCCATGGCCCTGGAGCAGGCCGTATTTGGCAAGGGCTGGCTGCTTTGTGGTTGTTTAGTGAAGAGGCCCAAACGGTCTCGAATCTAAGGTAGCTGCTAAGAAAACTAAGTTCGCTGTGAGTCTATTTTTACGGTCAAAGCTCGTTCCTTTTGAATCTCTGGGATGTTTCTGTGTAGCGGGTAGGAACTGAGTGCCACTCCTTGACCTTCCACATTCCACAGCTTTGGGCCCTGATTCATTAAGCAGTTATTTCTAAACTGGTTCACAACTCTCAATTAATTGACTTCTCTGGGTTGTCCCTGAGTTTGAGTTAATAAAAGCCACAAAAGAAAAAGTTCCTTAAAATAGTCACGAAGGCCCCCTTTAACTGGTCTAGATAACCCTCTGGCCCCACCAGTAGACACAGTGCTGGGTGAACATAGGGCTGACATCTCTGAAAAAGACATCTTGATACAGACCTTTCTGTTTTCCAGAAAGTCAAATCCTACCAGACTTGGCAGTAACTCAAATGATCAAAATTAAATAAATAAATGAAATGAAAAAAATAACTGCCTCACAATCCTGGTGATGTTTACCGTCTGGATACCTTCCAGGACTGGTTAGCAGACAGCCTGTAAGAAGGGTTGATTCATCAGACTGCCCTTGAACCAGCCTGGCAAGTTGGCTGCTTCTAGACATTTTGAATTCTGAAAGTGAGTTTATTTCATAGGCCAGAACTGGAAGATCACACGAGCCTAATAAAACTAAAACAAAACAAAACTGACTCTTCCAAACACAAGCCATACCAGCAACAGCCAAAGCAGCACTTCGTAAAAGCATTTAATATTTTTATCAGACAGAGTCTAATGAGAAGATGCTCACTTCCTTAAAATAAAGAATGGGGGAAAAGGTTTATTCACTGTCAGAGCTGGGGTAGGAAGGATGCGGATTTTTAAAAAATGTTATCATGGAATAAACTGCGCTTGGGATTTGCTGGAAACTTGAGTTTTTTGTCAGTGTTTATGAAAGCAGGCAGAAGATGCAAGCATATTTTGCCCTGCTATTAAGAAGTCACATAGTTGAGATTCCAACTTTAAATGCCTGATGAAAAAGCGCACGTCCCAGCCGCAAAGCCAACAGTGGCTTTCGTAGTGTACTCTCCTTTTTCTTCTTCCTCTCATCATGCACACCACCCTTCATTGGTAAAATGGACTGAGAGGGTTCCAGCAGCAGTGAACCTTCCCAGCATGGCCACCATGCATGAGAATATTTTCCTGTGAGACCGGCTGGCAGCATCGAATTTCTTGCCCAGCAGCCCAATATTCCACCATTAGTGCTGCTTCTGCTTCAGAGGCACTCCCCAAAACAGTAAGGAAGCAACTCAGTTTCCATAGTAATAACAACTGAATACCTTTGGTCACGCCAGATTCAGACTGAGAGTAGAGAACTAATGTGTTGACAGTTAACACACTATACACTGAGGCTTAAGACTTCCAGCACTGTCCGGGTGAAGGAAGGCTTGGTAAAGGAATGCCTGTCATTTCATAAGGCAAGCTGAAGACCTACAACTCTCTTTGTGTGACTCTCCCTCAAGCAACCTCCACAGCATGTCAGGCTGTTGAATCACTTTCCAGCTTCCTCCTGTGATGTCTCTTCTAACCTCAAATTGGCCTCTCAGCCAAAATGAAAGAAGGAAATGCATCTCTATTACTTCCTGCTGTGCCCCCATCCTGGATGGCTGCTAATTAAGACATTTTTAGAGCTGGAATCAGAGTCATTACTGCTCAGAAGGTAAGATATGAAAACTCTTCACCTTGGCTTTTTGAATATTAAAAAACCAAACGTGTTCCCTTTACACGTGGAGAACAGGGAGTAAGGTGTTCTGCCTGTTTTGCGCAATGCCTCCCACCCACCTAGACTGTGGCTTCTACCAACTCTCAAAAGCCGCCAGGGACAGGGGAAAAGATGAAAAGAAAAACCCACTAGAAAGCCAGTCACAGATATCACTCAGCCCCACACCTTTGGGAGCGGGGCGGGGGGACTTTAAAAAGCATAAAACAAACCACAACGTCTTCTTTATTCCTACCCAAAGCCGAAGACACAAATGCTATGTACTGCTGGTGTTCTAGCACCCATTCAAACATTTCAACACAGTCAACGATATTTCCCAAGATGACTTCATTGCATTCTGCAGAGTAGTAACTGCCACTTCCAACTATTTCTTCCTTGTGTGGATAGTTCCACTAGAAGACAAAGTATCTGTTCTGCTGTGATATTTGGAAAAAAACATTTAAATAAGCCTTTTTCAACCTCTGCTCTCCTTTCAGAATTTAGGATTCAATTACCAAATGGGGTAGCACTGTAGTTTTATCATAGGAGCAGCCAAACTTTAAGTGTATATGTGTAAGAAAGCTGGAGTCTCGAAAAGGCTGTGTGAAAGCAAGTGATGAACCCGCAATTCTTACATACGTTTAAAAAACAAAATTTAAAAAGAAACCCTAACATTTGGAAGCAAAGATAAATACAGTGCCAGCCATCGGAGCGACATGTTCAAGTCTAGTGGTGGGATACTGGGCAAGCAAGATGGGGTTCCTGGGTACATCACTCTGCCCTGCCAGTCATGGAATGTTTCCAGGTCAAATGAGATGAAAGTTTTTCCAAGTGTAGCATGCACACAGGGGAGAGTTTAAGCTTATACACACCTACATTAACCTTGAATCACAGCAGGCCTCAGGCTGGGAGCTTCAGTAGAAATAGCTAGTTAGAGTTTAGCAAACGTTGTTTTCCGCCTGTTTATCTTGCGGTTCCCTTCTATCTGTGGCCACAGAAGATGGATTTTCTATTAATAATAGTCAGATAATTTCCCGTTTAAAACTTTAAAAAGGCGAGGTTATTACGTATATAAAGTAAAAGTGGGCATGGAAAAATCACAAATGATGAAGTTTAAGACGTATGGAGATAAGGCCAGAGGTCCTGCTCTGCCTGGAAAAACTGTCGCTTTCGGAAACATGGGATGGTCCCTACTCTTGCAGGGATGGGTCTCAGTCCGGGAAGGCAGGAGACAGCACAGAAACAGGTGGCGAATAGCACATCTCAAGTAGGCTCAATCCGCTCACTTTTAGATAGAACTTTGATAAATTACATCTAAGAAAAAGGCCACTGGACTCTTTTGGAGTAACTGCTGCTTAAGACTAAAGAGAAGGCGACTGACTTACACCAAGCAGCTTTTAAAGACTTTCCACGGACATTCCAAGTCAAGGCATCTGTTGTTTATGAGGGAAAGGGGATAGGAGGATGAAAGAACAACACAAAAAAGGCACAACGCCAAGGCGAATGTCTGGGGGATTTTTATGACCCAGGGGGACCTCTACTTGGATAGAACTTCCCAAGCACTGAGGTCAAGACACTCTTGCCTGTTAAATGTATTCAAAGACTTCACTTTCTTATTTGAAGGAGGTGAGATCCTTCTCCTCCCAGTCAGTCCGTTAATTCCCACTCATAAGATCACTCTTTTAACAGAGACTGGAATCTTAAAATGATTCTGTTTCTTTTGATTCACTGGACTTACACTCCTTGATACCAGGGATATTGACTAAACTGTAAATCATAAACCTTCTTAAAGAAAAGCAAGTGTTACTTGTGCACTTTCACTTTATAAAAATTCCTGCCACCTAGACTGCCAACATTGTAAAACTAAGTTTCCTTATAACTGACTGGCCTTTGATGTTTCAAAGTTTAAACTTACCTAAAGGAGACGCAAACCACCTATGATATAAAGACTTCTTTCAAACTCCATGGATGACAGGATCTATATCTGCCACCAGAAACTTCCACCTACCTTTTAGTAGGTCAGTGTTTCAGTTACCACTGCCATTGAATTACCATCTTGCTATCATTGCCTCCTATTTCATGAAAAAGAAAAGGGGGGAAGGAGGACTTTAAGGCAACAGGAGTGCTTTTGTTGTTCTAGAAAATAAATACATAAAGGAAGGCAGCGGAAGGAAACTGAGGGAAGGGAACTGATGTGACTGATGAGACCATGGACATCGCTAAGTGAAGGAAACAGGGATAAAGCTGGGAATAACAGTGATCTAGAATATACAAATGTCAGGGAAGAGATAAACTGTTGATAGTTTAGCTATTCCAAAAAGATAGCTATTTGCTAATGATTTTGCCCTTCACCTCCTCCACTATAAAGCAGCAAGAAAATCATTTTTTTTGTTGTTGTTATTTAAAAAAAAAAAAAAAAAACCAAAAAACAGCCCTTAGATCTGGTCACGGCTTGCACAAGTCCAGCACATTATAAATCAACATAACAAAAGACTAAAGTGTTCATTCAACAGTCTCAGAAATTCCTTGAGCCTTCCAAATCAATTCTTTTTTGGCTCCATTCTTTGCAGTCATCTGCTAAATAGCACTGCCAGATAACTTTGTACCACTCCTCAGTTAACTCTGAAATGGGCGCTGTCTGGCCAAAGTCTGCCATGACTGAGTACATGTTAACGGCAGAACTCCCCACCTCCAGGGTTTAAGACTGGAATCTAGACTTGTTCCTGCTGCCCTGACATTTGATTAAGAGGACGTTTGGATAATGTAAGCCTACATTTTCACTGCCTCCCTGACTGTATCTTAGAAGTTTAATAGCACCAGGACACCTGGATATTAAACAACTCTCACTTCCTGGGTTGTTTTCCTCCAACACTGTCCAAATTTTCTCAATACGAGCCCTCGAGGCCAGGCAATCAGCTGCTATTAAATGAAACCTTTATTTAGCACCAGTTCAACTGGAGAGTGAGTCAGCTCCCTGCTGCCAAGCAGCCTCCTTGTTGGTCTCGGAAGCCTGAACCAGGGAGCGTGTTTCAAAAGGCGGAGGGCAACCCTGGGCCCACGCCTGGACCACGGGGATTAGATGAAGCAGCAGGCGCCATCCATGGCACAACCAGAGTTCAGCTTTCAACCGAATGAGTGTGAGTGGACAAGAGTGCGGTTCTCTCCTGGCTGTCTCCAACCTACTCTTCTGCAGTCATCAGAAAAGCCATGTTCTAAAACGCATGGGGGGAGGGGAAAGAGTGCTAGCAGCTGAGTAGCTTCCCTTACTCTCTCCCAAGAAGGCAGCGTATACCTGCTCCCCTCACGTCTCTAGATGCAACGAGTCGGGGGGGGGGGGGCGTTGTACTGTGTTTTGGTTTTTTGTTAAGTATGTTACTCAATTTGGAAAACTGTTAGGGACCCCTTAGTCTTAGCCAGATCCTAAGAGGAAGCAATTAGAGTAATGGAACAAAATAACACAAGGCTATTTGGGGTCTCCATCAGCATTTAAAAAAAAACAAAAAACAAAACTATACTTGGAGAAAAAAAAACACCAACTTTCGAATAATTAACTCTACCTAATACAGCCCGAGCCAAGGGTCAGGGTCAGAATACAGAGGACCTGTTAGCAGTGGTGATTCAATGGGCCACAAGCCTGGCGACAGAGGCAGCTCCTTCTGCTGGGGCAGCCGCCCAGGGAGCAGGGTGGCAAGGCTGCTCAAGCCCTGTTCAGAAATCAGGAGAGGAAACTGTGGCCCAGAACTACAATTGATCAAGAACTTGCTCAAAAATTAGAACTGTCGTTTCCCCCATCCCCAGGAGAACACTTAGGGTCTTCTCATGTCAGAATTGTCACACAACCTACTTATCAGGGAACGCCTTGGCTACTTCCCTAGAAGTCAGGGCAAAGGCAAAGGCTTCAGGTTAAAGTGAGAACCCCCAGGACCCGCACAGCCCCTCTCCATTGGGCTAACCCTTGCTTAATTCCTAGAATTCAATTCCACATTCTTTAAGGGTCAACAGCTGTCTTGGACACAGATTTTTAGAGTGAATATTAACAGGACATTCACAGGACTGCCTCTCTCCCTCCCTGTGTCTAGTGGCTCAGCCTCAGAGAGAAGCACAATATGTCATTCACTAAGGCAACACTCCAACGTAGAAAAACCCAGTCTGTTTGGGGGTTGAGGATTCCTCTGAGAAGGGAGAGAACAGCACAAACTTGTGCATATATTCCTTCCCAACACACCTTCCCCATTTCATAAGGGATCTCTACCCCGTAATAGGAAAGTGCACAGCAGTGAAGCAATATTTTCTCCCAAAAAACATTTAAGTGTAAACATTTGCTGCAGTAGGTATAAAGCAGGGCGTACTGGAATTTGGCCCTAAAGCACTGGTACCAGAACATGCTGTGAGCCACCCTTTCCCTTAGTCTTGCCTGGTCCTTGAGGAAGGGAGGAGGGAGAATGACACACAGTGACAAGGCCTTGGGGTTCCGGTGAGTCCTGGTTGCCACCCAAGGCCTGAATGGTGCCCCAGCCTCACCTGATGTGCAAGGGAAACTACGACCACGAAGGTGCACACACCCTAACTCCCAGAAGGGAGTGGAACTGAGCTAGCGAAGGAGTGACTTGGGGGAGTGGTAGAAGACAGGAAGGGAGGGAGAAGGGAGGTCCCCCACTTCCTTCACCTGAGAAAAAAGGGTCAGGGGCTCAAGTACCTGGAGCGGGACAAGACAGATCCCAGACATTCTTCAAAACAATCCCTTGGACCCCTGTTCCCTCCCCAGTTTTCCATGTCTCTTGCCAGCTCTTAACCATTTCCAACCCGGCACTGCCTCAGGTAACACATATTGTTCAGACTTAATGAAAACTAGATCTCCTTTTCCCCTCAAAAAGCATTGTGATGTCAGATTATCTCAACCTGCCACCCTGCGGTAGGTGGGGCAATGGATAAGCACGCCACCCCCACCGATGAGGAAATTCAAGCAGAGGCTGGTAATTTGCCCAAGGTTATGCCAGGCCCCACCCCAGGGACAGCCTGGAACAGCTGTTCCTTTCACCCTTTCCCCTCCAGACAGGGAGGCAGGCCGAGCCCCAGGGCACCAACTCACACCCTCCAGAGGCTTCTAGTCACTCTCTCCACTCCTGCCCCTGTATTCCTGAAAAAGCCATCAAGCCCACGCTCCAAGTCCTAACACCATACATGTCCATCTTTGTAGAACTGCAGATGACAGAAATGCAGAGATCAAGGGTCTTGCCCAGAACCACGGAACTGGAAGAAAATTCACATCTCCAGAACACAGCAAATGCCTCTAAATCCAAGGACCTCCCAAACCCTTCTCACACAACACCTCTAAAGGATCCCCTCCCACACATACCCACTCAACGCACCCCCTTAGCTCTTCCTGCACACACTCAAACCCTCTCATATCAGCTCAGGGCTCCCCATTTCCAACACACATGACACCTTCTCTGGACCTCGCACTACTTCTTATCTCCTTTTCACTACTGTGGGTCCCTCCTACATTGCTTCCACATCCCAAAGTGCCACCTGAAAACAGACCCTCCCTTAGGAGCTCTTCATGCTCCCAGGTCCCCCCAAAAGACACAATTCTTCCTGGAGACTCATCTCTTCCTCCCACAACTTTTGCTCCCTTCAAAACACAAATCCACTTCCAGTCCCGGGACTGCATCTCCAGCTCCAGAAATTACCCCTCCCCACTAAAAACAAACAAACAAAACCTTGGTTCTCAGTCTATCACATACTTCCTTCCTAATGAGACTTTCATTTTCCTAAACTAAACTCCCTCCCATTATCCGCCATTCCAGTTCACATTCCCTCCCACTAATCTCACCTTTTCTAGCCCTTTCCCTCAGGTTCCTCCAGCCCTTTGCTACTCTTTTCAACCTTCCATCAGTTCTTCAGAAACCTGGCCTCCAATCACTCCAAATTCTCTGTACCTCCGTTGGCCTCTCCGTCTCTCATTTATTCCTACTTCCCTTTAAAACGCGGCACCCCCGAATAAATCTCACCCCTTCAAAAACTTATTCACAGGCCCGTGACTTCTCTCTTCGCGCCCCTACCCATCCTCACAACCCGCTTTTCACACCCGCTTCTTTCTTCAGCTCCTCTTCCTTTCCTCTCCCAGTCTCCTAGCCATCCTACTACTCTTCAGACTCCACGATCCCCTCCTTACTACTCCTACTCCATTTCAGACTTCCAGAATCTTCATCCTCTTTAGAACACCCCTATCCTGAGTCTCCCAAATTCCAATCCTCCTCAGACCTTTCTGTACTCCAAATTACCCTCTCCATCCTCCAGCTCTTCTTCAGACTCCCCTGAACCCTAATTCTATACTGACTCACAAACTCCAGACTCCCCCATTTCTCTCAGGACCCCAACCCATCCTCTGACCTTTCAATCTCGCCTTAGACCCCAATTCCATTTTAGATTCTCCAATCATCTCCTCGGTTTCTCCATTCCCCGCCCTGTCCCTCCAATTCCTTCATGGAGATCCCGGTGCCCTTTTTTTTTTTTTTTTACTTCCATATTCCTTACTCTACCGCCAATTATTTTTTCAGACTCCCAGTTCCTTGTTCAAGTCCTGCAATTCCTTTTCAGGACTCCACACCCCTTCCCAAACCCGCCAATTCCTTCTCAGGACCCCCAGTTCGCATCAAACACTTCCAAACCCCTTCCCGGTCCCCAGCCTCCCTGCGAAGTCCCCCCTACAGCCTGTCCGGCCCGCGGGCCGCGCACCTTGCGCTGCTGCTTCTCCCAGGCCGGGTCCAGCAGCAGGTCCCGGTCCCAGTCGTCCTCCTGGGCCATGTAGTCGCCCATGCTGCCCCGCCGCCGGCGCCATTGCCCGCGCTGCTGGGGCCGTACTGGTACGACTGGTTCGCCGCGTGGTAGTCCACCATTCCGCCGCCTCTTGCTCGCCCACCAGTCCGTCCGCTCCCGCCTCAGCTCCCGCCCCTCTGGCCGAGATGCCGCCGCCGCCGCCGCTTCAGCTGCCTTGACCCGCCCTACGCCCGCGCCCGCACCTGCGCACTGCGCCGCGCTTGCGCACCGCGGCGCCTCCGCCTCCGCCACCGCCCTCCCGCGCGCAGGCGCCTTCAAACCAGAAAGGCGCTGAGACACGCCGCCCTAGGGAAGCTCGGCGCCTGCGCAGAGTCCACTCCCCGCTACCTCTCAGCTCTAGTACGAGCCACGCCCCCTCTCCGCGTGTGGGCGGGGCCAGGTTATGAATGATTCATAAGGCGGGTCTCGCCTCCAGGCCTTAAGCTGCTTAGGGGTGGAATGTAGTCCCACTCAGCAACACGAATTCAACAATATTTATTAAACACCTACTGTGTACCAGGCCATGTTTTACACATTGGCACTAAACAAGGTAGACAAAAATCCTTGCTTCGTGGAACTACTTTCTAGTGAAGGGAGACAACAAAATTTTAAGACATATATATATAGTATATTCTAAGATGATTAATGTTATGGAGAAAAATCAAGCATGAGCTGAAGTGTGAATAAAGTAGACTAGGCTTCGCGAAGGAGGACATTTAAACAAGGACCTGAAATATACGCCAAACAAACATGGGGGTTAGGAAAATTGGAATAGATATTGGCTAAGTGGGAAGGTAGGGAATTTTTTTGGACTTGTTTATCTTTATTCATTCAACAAACGTTCACTGAGCACTATTGTGTGCTAGGAGCTATTTTTGGGTGCTGAAGATACAATGCTGAGTATGCTACATGTGATTAGTTCTTGAGTGGCTAATACGGGGGGAGGCAACAATAAATAAGCAAACAAATGACATTGCCACATTAATAGGCACCTCAAACTTAAATATCTACAGCTGAGCTCCTGATGGTTCCCTCCAAAAAAATCCCAGATCAAACCCCAGTCATCCCCATCTCAGTGACTGCTCCCACGCTTCTAGCCGCATCGTTCTCGACTCTTTATCTTCACAGCCCACAACCAATTCTTCAGGAAACCGTTAGTTCCATCTTCAAAGTGTATCCAGAATCCACCCACTTTCCCCTGTCCCCATAGCCCTACCCTGGTCCCATCTACCCTCAATCTTGTCTTAGCTTGGACCACTGCAACAGCCTCCTCATTGCTCCCTGTTCCCCCAGCCCCTTTCCCAAAGAGACCAGAGAGAGGGAGCCTGTGAACACCTGAGTAAGATTAAGTCTCTGCCTCCTCTGCCTAGAACCCTCCCATCGCACCACACTCAGAGTGCAAGTCAAGATTAAAAGGAAAGGCTGTAGTCTCCCCTGACCTGGCCCAGCCCGGCCCAGCCAGCTTTTGAAACAACTGTGACTCTTGTGGCATCAACCAGACACGGAAGGTCTTCTGTGTCCTGGTTGTCCTGGTCCCCATTTCCCCTCCCAGCTCACCTCCTACTCTGCCCCTGGCTGAGCTCCTGCCACAACACACTGCAGACCTCCTTGCTCTTTCTGGAATACACCGGGCATGTTCCAGCTTCGGAGCCTTTGTACTTGGTGATACCTTGTTACCACAGCCTGGATCACTTTCTCCAGATATTCGATCCCTAGGGCTCTCTGCCTCCTCTCCTGCAGGTCTCTGCAGCAACATCACCTCCTCAGGGAGACCTTCCCTGGCTACCTTATTTAAAATAGCATCCCACACCTTCCATGCTTTACCTTTTCCAGACTACTGATCACCATTGAACTTACTATGATTACTATATTTATGTCTCCCTCCCAAGAATGTTAACCCGTGAGAACGGGGTTCTTTGTTTTGGCCATTGCTGCTGTATCCCTAGTCCCTGAAGCAATATCTGGCTCAAGAAAGAAATTTAATAAATCCTAGGTGAATGAACGAATGGACTTAAAACCATGGTGAGGAATTTGAAATTTTTTTTTTATTGAAATAAGATTGACACACAATGGATTTTATTCTAAAGGCAATGGGAAGTTAAGGATTTTAAGCAGGGCTAAGATCTGATTCAGCTGTTCACAGGGTGCCCCTGGCCCCACAAGGGAAAAAGGCTGTAGAAGGCGGAGTGAGCACAAGGAGACCAGTGAGGAAGCTGCTATAATTGTCAAGACGTGGGTGGACAGGACCAGGATCTTGGAGCACAGAGCTGTCTCCCAGGGGCAGTGAGAGGATTTGGGGAACTGGAGCTGATGTGACTTACTGCCATGAATTTGATTAGGGGTGGGTGAACACAGGAATGAGAGAGAAGAATCGAGATGCAGAATGGCTCCTAGGTTTTAGACCTGAGCAACAGAGTGTAAAAATCTTTATTGAACTCAGGAAAGGTCTTGAAGGGAATGGTTGTCAGGGAAGGTAAGGTGAGGGTTTGAGCTGGACCAGAGCGGGAACTGGCCGACAGCACGAAAGGGAATTGTGTCACAGGTAACTGGGGTGAGGATTAGAAAACACGTCTCCTTCAGGTACGGGAGCTGCAAGGATCTCCCCCTAGCTTTCTCAAAGACACTAGAAGAGATCCAATGGGAAGCAAAGGAAGGGGACAATACCCGGGCAGTAGCCCATTTTCCCAGGAGAAGCCAGGGCCTGGCCAAAGACCTGGGAGTGTTGGCAGTTGCTAAGGCTGGCTGGGCTGGGTTGGGGCAGGCAGCCTCTTCCTGCCTGACTTGGTGAACAAGCCCAGGACTCCTATGCTGGGCCTGGTCAGCAGGGAAAGGCCCTCAGGCGAGGGGCCATCTGCTCCTCCCTGCCTCTCCCTGTGATCACTGAGAAACCTCCCAGACCTAGGGCACAGAGACAAGGCAATGTTTAAACTAAAGATTCCCTTAGTCAGCTGAGGTCATTTTCCTGAGGCCATCCACTGCCAGTGCAGTAGTAGCAGCTGCTCTCTGTTGAGGGTCAAGAGGCAGCAGGGCAGAGGCTCAAAGGGGCAGGAAGAGACTGGAAGGGGCACTGAGAGAAGGGGTATAACCAATGGGCCCTAGCTAGGTTCACCAATTCCTCACCACTTCTCGGCATTCTCCGGAAGGCAGTCAGAACTGATTAAGGGTTGTGTCCCATTATGTATGCTACTTAAGCAAAACAAAGGAGGCCCTGTCCTCCCAGGGTGGGAACCTGAACAGATACTGGGATGTCTTGAGGTGACTACGAAGCAGCTAAAATAGCAGCTCTGAACCTGAGCAAGCAAGATAGGTAACAAGTTCAAGATCTCTTACTGCATGCCAAGGTGCTCTGGTCATTAACTCATGGCAGCTACTGAAGTGAGTACTCCCGCAGCCGGAAGACTGAGGCGAGGCGCAGTGTTAACAAGCCCAAAGGCCACTAGGCTGGGGCCTGGTTTCAGGCAGTACTCCACAGAGCCTGGCCTCTTTGCTGCTCAAAGGATGATCCTCTTGGAGCAAACGCAGGTCGGCAGAGTGGGACAGGATGTGGCTTCCAAAAGAGACAGTCATTTCCTCTTCCCCGCTGGGGCCATGGCCAGTTGTGCAGGCTGTGTCCTACATAAGGGCACCTGCCAAGTGGGTGAGTGGGAACTGTGCCCACCCCGAGGGGCGCCTTTTGATAACCATGCAAATAGGAGGAGAGCAGCATCCGTCTCCCTCCTGCTGCCCCTGAGCTGGCTCCCAGGCCTGAGCTGCATAAGTACACTTTGTCCCCAGGATTTGGACACGCCCTAGTTCCTGGCTCCTGCTCGGGTTTAGAACCCAGGGCAAAGGGTGTCCCGCCCTGCCCTGGCTTCCCAAGTCTGTGCCCGATGGATGGGTGTGAGTGCAGGTGGATCAGGCAGGGTTGGCAGGGCTGGCAGCTTGGGCACTGCCACTGCCCCCTCTCTGTAGGCAAAGTTCAGTCATAGGAGAATGAAGAGCTCCTTCACAGGCAGCTGCCAGCCCACACTAAGGACTGCATCTATCATGGAATTTCACTTCCTCCATCTTTCCCCAAAGGTAGTTCCTGCTGTCCCCAACCCTTTCCTCTAGATAACAAGGAACAGAGGGTAAGGCACTAGCCTAAGGTCACTCTGACAGAATGCCTGTGTGTAAAATGGGAAAGATAAACCCAGTTACGGATCAGTGACATGAGCTAGGCCTCCGGCAGGCACAAGCAGGAAATGGGAGCTGGGTACATGGCCTGGCTGAAAATCCTAATTTTCTTGAAAAGTCTCTCCTAATAAAAACAAGAATCCTGGGGACTAGTTTGCAACCTTGGGGACAAATTCTTCCGAGTCTGAAATTAACAATGACTCCTGTTTTCTATGCACCAAGAACAGGTAAGGACCTTGTTTGAGACCTTTACTGGCAAAGGTCTTGAAATCCTCATAACCAAGGACACGTAATGGGTTGAGTAGCATCCAGGATTGGCTGTGGCCAGAATCCTCCCCCATTCACCCTTCCAGCCACTGCCCTGGGCCAGTAGTGCCGGTACCTGTGAGGCCCAAGGGCACAGGTGTGCCTCCCCTCACCAGGAACCTCGGGCTGTTTTCACAAGGCAGAAAAACCCAGGCTAGGGCCAGCTGCAGGGCTGGGCTCCTGTCTCATTCACTTCATCCTCCTTCTTGCTGACTCACTCACGGACACCTGACCTGCACTGATGACAGGACAGGTCAGGAAGTGGGGGTGAAAGGTCTGCTGCTGAGGCCCAGCCGGGGAGGAAGTCAAGCTGGGAGCAAGGCTTTCTTGGACACACGCACCTCTCTGCATACGATGGGATTACATCCTGATAAAGTTCAAAATATCATTAAGTTGAAAAGGCATTTAAGATGCCTAACCATCTGAACATCATAGCTCAGCTGGCTGACCTTAAACTGCTCAGAACACATATATTAGCCTATGGCTGACACTGCCCAGCATCATGAGAGTTTTGTACCACATATTGCCAGTCCAGGAAAAGAACAAAGTTCAAAACTGGAAGCATGGTTTCTACTGTGTATTGCTTTCGCACAACTGAGAGTTGAAAATCGTAATTCGGGGACTGTATGTATAACTCAGTGGAAGGAGTGTGATGTCATACATAGTCCTCATGTGGTTAAGAGTCGGCTGAGGCTGACCGCGCTGGGAGAGAAAAAAGGAGGTAGAAGCCCTGCCACTGGGGGCGGGGTTCCCAGCAAATGGCCAGCTCCTGGGTGCCCTCTGGTGGCCGAAGGGCAGAGGCAGGAAGCCAATGAGGAGGAGACTATAAGGCTAAGAAGTCAATGAATCTTTTATTAAACGCCAGCAAATTTACTGGGAGGAGGCCATGATGCTGGACACACCTGTTGAGAAGAGAAGTGGGGACCAGCATCAGTGTGAGAAGAATCGGAGAACAACCACAGCACCCAAACTACTGAGCAGCAGATCACAACCCTCTTCTGGGCCTTAGTTACCATCACAAAAGCAGTTTGAAGTTGTTAATAAACTGGACTCTGAGGTAAGGAGGCCTAAGGTTCAGATCTCAGCTTTGCCACGTACCAGGTACATCAGCTTCCCCATCTGTACAAAGCATCTACCCACAGGAGCGTAGGATTGAGCGACATGATTAGAACAATTCCTGGTACTGAGTGTTATTCATTGCTATCATAATAACATAGTTTTTGAAAGATACTGAGTGCTGGGCCTGCATCTCCTCACTGTAGAACCCCAATACAATGGCACTTCTCATTTAGAGCAAGGGTCCATGGTCCCCAAGTGTGGAGATGACTGTCCACTCAATTTGGTTCCTCAGTGAAGTACCACATTCACTGATTTGTACTGAGAAACCACACTGTACCAATGTGAACCTTTAATGGCACCCACCTTGAAGGGTGATATGAGGACCCAACGACTTAAGTATAAGGAACTAGGATGTCACAGTATCTGTCATAATTATTGGTACTGTCTTCCCTACTTTTTAGATGAGAAAACCAAAGCACAGGGCAGTGAAACCACTTGTGCAACGTCACGCAGCTACAAAGCAGAGAACCAAGATCCCCAACCAGCCCAGAACTCCGGAACCTGCACTTTCTGGTGATTGCTGCATCTCAGCAGACGCCAGGGCTGAGGCCCAGGAACCCCGAGGACAAACGACAGATACTGGGATAGAACCCCTGGGACCAGTAAGGGTGTGGGGAAACCTCACAAGGCCCCTCCAGGCCCTGGGAAATCTTGAGTGCAGCAGGGCGTGACACGGGACCTGGAAATCCCAGGGGAGGACGCCAAGCACCACCCTGTCATTTCTCCCTGGGTGGCAGCCCTGTGACAGAAGAGGTCAGCAGAGTCTGGAAGATGCAGCTTTCCCAGCCCTGAACCAGAACAAATCATTCCAGGTCCCGGGGAGCCCCAGCCCCGATCTCTGTGGAAGGGCTCCCCCTTAGACCCACAGCCTGAGGCCTCGGGCCACCACTCACTGTCAAAGTCAATTTTCTCCACGATGTTCTTGGGCTTAATGCTCTCTTCCTGGCTACAGATGAAGATCTGGCCCGACTCATCGGCGCTCCAGCCGTACTTGCTCATCCACACCTTTAGCTGGCTGTCTGCAGGTGACACAGGCAGCACAGGAGCTTCAGTCACTCAGATCCCACAGCCCCAGGGGGCCTGAGAGCCAAAGGTCAGGGCACCCTCCTTGCCCAACTGCTTCAGAAGCTACTGGTATCTTCTGTCTGGGCGGCAGCAGCAGCAGCAGCCAGACTTTTTCCCTGTGCCAGCCCCGCGCTTACAGTTCATTATCCAAATGGCCGCCAGGGGGAGCCTTTTCGCTTTCAGACCCTTACCATCACCTGGGCTTTGTTTTAGCTTCTTTTATTCTATATGCACCTCTTTTATCTCCCAGAGCAACCCTTGCATGAAATGGTTAAAAATCATGTTATCACTACCACTAACAATAAGCCTATGGCACTAGGTTTGAAATTTCTTTGCAGTTCTTTTTCACTCTTAGAAAATATGCCACTTGGGATGTAGGGCCAGACAGCGTACTGCTACTTGAAAGAATTATTTTCTGCATAATTATCACCAATTGATACGGATTCATCTGCTTCTTTTTATTTTCAATTTTAAGAGTTGTTTCATCTTCTTTTGACTTAATTTCACTTTTTTTTTTTTTTAGGACAGTTTTCTTTAAATATTTATTTGGGGGAGGGGACACCTACTCAATCGGAGGTCTTTTACTTATTTTTTTTTTTTTTACATGAATTCCTAGGGAATGGGCTCCAGCAGCTCATGTTCCTTTCCATTCATTCTCACAGTGTGTTTTTCTGGGTGGAACAGGCTGGCGCTTCAGCTTCACCCAGATACCTTCCTCTTTGGTTTCCTTCTTTCTTTGATCATTTTTCCTAACACGTTTTAGGAAACCATCTCTGCTCTTAGAGTGCTTAATACGCTCAATACGAAGATTAATTCTCTCGGCAAGAATCGTGCCCTTAACTTGTTTGTTCACATCAATGCCAAGTGCATGCTGGGTAACACTGCAGACTCCCCCAGTTTTGCCATGGTAACACTGGTGGGGAGTTCTTTTTTGAACAGTGCCTATTCCCTTGATGTCTGCGATATCACCTTTCTTGAAGATTCGCATGTACATAGCCCAAAGAATAACTCCATGTTTTCTAAAAGGCCTAGAGAATACATAGCAGGGGCTTGTCCTCTTTCTTTTTGTGTTGGCCATTTCTGATGAATTACTGAAAGATGGAGGTTCTGGCCAAAAGGCTAATTTCATTTTTAAGTTCAGTAAAACACCTTTCTGATGTAAAATACTTAGCATAGTGCCTGACACAAAGTATCCAATAAAAGTTAGCTTCCACTAAAAAACAAACAAAAAGCCCAAAAACAAACATCCCACAAAAACTACCTGGATCAAAGACAAAACTAAGGTACTCAGAGAATCTCACCTTCAACCTACTCCTCTCCTGCCTGTTCTCACCCCTCACTTCTGCCCCATTAGTTTCCAAAAAATTTTCCTGTGTTTAGTTTTGCAAAAATGAGCAACTCCTTTACACACACATACACACTATTTTTTTTTTTCTTTTTGGAAGGACCTTTCAATAACATAAATTGATCACATCCCTCCCTGCTCAGAACCCTTCTATGGCTCCACCTCACTCAGGGTAAAGGTCGAAGTCCTCAGGAGGCCCCGCTTTATCTGGAGATCTCACTCCCACTGGCACCCCTCTGCCCTGGCTCCCTGCAACTAACTCCGCTTCAGCCTCTAGGTGAACATGACAGGCACGCTCCTGCCATAGGATCCTCACATCTGCTCCGCCCTCGGGCTGCCTGCATCATTCCACCGAAGCTACACCGTCCCACTCTACAAGCTGTCTTGAAAGACTTGTTACTGGACATGTACATCTCAATTTGTTATGTTATGCTACCTCTATGAGAATAAATCTGAGCCATTTTGTTTGTTCACTGCCATGTCCCCAGGGCCAAGAACAGTGTCTGGCAGAGTAGACATTCAATAATTTATGCAAAAAAATGAATGAATGTCACTGATCTCCCCCAAGGAAGGGAATGTCTTACACAGAGTCCTTACTTCATCTCTGGGCTGGGCCTTTGCTAATGAGTGGGCGGGGCTGGGGTGCATCCATTGCAGGAGCTGGCTGAAGCCTACTGCCCTGACCACCCTGACCTCCTAGACTGGCAAGGGGGACCCGGCAAGGGCCTTACCTGTCAGGTCTCCGAGCATCTCAGCCAGCAGCCAGCGATCAATGTGCTGGTAAGTGATGCCCACGACATGGCAGATAACTATGGAGGTCAGGGACAAAGATGGTAAAGAGCCACTTTCCAGAACGCTGCCACTCCCTCTGCTTTCCCCCTGCTGGGGAGCCCAGGCTCAGCAAGGGACTTACATTTCCGGACAGAATCTTCAAAACCAGTTATACCTTCCAAGAGGTCCATGTTTTCATCCAGGGCTTGCTGTGAGAGGAGTGACAATATTGACAATGTTAATATCACAGAGCTGGGTTTGACCTGGCAGGCAGAACCCACAATCCCAAGAGAGGGGATAAGTACAGATTAGCTAATTGCACTCAACACCTCCCCTTGCTGTTTCACTGAGAAAAGGCCTGCCACGCACAGCCCACGGGACCCCGCAGGGTCTGTCCCTCACTGTGCCCTTGCCCCCACCCATTCACCCCCAATCCAGTCACAGGGGCCTCCTCACTCCCTCAGTCACACCAGGCACCAGCCCGCCTCAGGGCCTTTGCACTGCCTGTTCTTGTGTCTGGAACTCTTCTCCCCTGTGGCTAGCACCCTCACTTCCTTCAGGTCTCTGCTCAAATGTCACCTTCTCAGCAAGGGCTCCTGCCAACATTAGTGAGGGAAATGAGGAAGCCACAGGATGAGGAGCAGCAGCCAGTGAGGTGGGAGGAAAGCCAGGATACTCCTGGAGCCGAGTGATGGAACAGTTTGAGGGAGCAGTGGATGACTGCCCTGTCAAAGGGGCTGACGGGACATGTAAGACGGGGCCTGAAAACGACCTACTGGGCCCAGCACCAGGGAGGTGTCTGTCACAGAGTGTTCATGTTGGGAGCCGGGGGATGGGGGTGGGACAGAAGGTTGGTCACAAAAGCCTGAGAGAAGTGGGTTCGAGTGAGCATGGGGAGCCGGGGAGACCGAGCACAGGCAAGCTGTCACAGGAGCGGGTGACCGACAGTCCCGAGTTGCCTGAGACTGAAGGGTTTCCAGGAATGTGAGACTTCCAGTTTTAAAACCGGGAAAGACCTGGGCAAACTGGGACAGCCAGTCCCCTGAGGCTGAAGGGGAGCAGAGAAGGGGGCAGGAGGCAGACTGGGGTCGGGGGGGGGGGGAGTGTGGAGGTCAGGGAGCGCTCTTTTTCAGGCTAGAACTAACGGCAAGGGAGATGTGTTCAATGGTGACAGAAATAACCAAGAAAGGCCACATTTGCTGTTATAAGACAATGGGGAAAACTGCTGTTGTGACACCACCAAGTGGGCACAAGGGAAAGGGGTTGGTGCACCAGAGGGGTAGCGGGTGGTGGCCTGAGAGGGACAATGTATCCATTAAGACAGAAAAGTGCTCAGTCGGCTGCGATGGACGGCAGGGCCGCCAGGGGTGTGAGGTCTCTGGCAGCTTGTCTTCCTTCGTAGCAGGAAGCTGGACCAGAAGCTGAGGTGACAAGGGGGCGGGGGAGAAGGCGTGAAGCTGTCTAGCAGAGCGGGGAAGGGACACACTGAGGAGGGAAGCAAAGACTAGGCCAGAGGGGCCAAGGTCCATGGACCTAGGCTGTCACAGTCTCGACAGCCTTTTCCTCAGCCTCGCTGATCATCTCGGATATGTGTATGGGGGTGTGGGGTGTGGGGTGGGAATGCACAGCTTATGCTAAAGGAGGAAGCAGAAGAGAGGACTGGGGGCGCTGGTCAGTCTGAGAATGTCGCTTGGAGACCTCAAACGGGTGAGCTGGGAAGCTAGAGGGTGGTCAGAGGGTGGAAACGTCTGACATTCATGGCCAGAGGAGGAAACGATTACTGCTAAAGACCAGTCTAGGGCAGCGGTTCCCACTTGGGAAGCTGCAGGAGTGGAAAAGCAGGACAGGGGGAACGTTCAGGCCATGGAGGTTTTTGCTGGAAAAAGTGTGTCAGCCCCAGCCCTGTGGGCACAGGGGACTACCTGGGAACCCTGGCTCCACGTGAGGATGACAATTCCATCAGACCACGCTCGCAAAGCTGTGAGCACTGGGCCCATCGCTGCGCATGACCGATTAGCGTGAGTGGGCCTTACTTACAGCAGTCTGCTGTGTGGCCCAGAAACCCACTCCGCTCCTAAACCCAACGGAAGTTACCCAGAAGGCCTGGAAGTGGCACGTCTCCAGCAAGTCTCCGAGGTACAAAATCTGCCGGATGGGCCGTTCTTCTTGCTGGAGGAGGCTGCGTTAAGGGCAAATGGCTGCGGAGCCCCAGGAGGCTGCTGCCGAGTCCTGGACCAGCCCTTCCCGCCCACCTCCTTCTGTTCACTGCAGCTGGGCTGTAATGGCAAGAGGTGACAGAACAACCTAATCATCCATTGAGGGGGATAATTATATCAATGGTCCACCCACAGAGATTGAGCCAACTCATAGAGAACTGATACAGAGAACGTGAGGTGACGCACTGTGATGTGAAAAACGCAAGATGCAGAACTGCGCACCTAACAGCCTACCATTTGGGTGGGCGACGTACGTGGATATAAACACACACCTACGTATCTGCAGGATCTGGGGACAGGTCCCCAAGAGCTGTAAACAACTATTGCCTCCTGGGAGGGAAGTGGGGTGGCTGTGGGACAGGAGTGGGGGAAAAAAAGCCTTATTTTTTTTACTCTATACTTTTTTGTACTTTTAACGATATCATATGCCTATATTTTTAAGCCACCAGAACAGACCACTGGGGAAGGTGGACAATCTCTCAGAGGCAGGCATTCCCACGGACCTACCTGGCAGAGAAGGCTCAATGAGTAAGCTGCCATTTCTTAGCCACTAATAGGCAGGTAGGTGTGACAGCCTTGGGACTGTGAGTGCTACAAGCACAGGGACAGCATGGGTGGGGGACTCTGCCAACTTTCTCAAGTGATTAAGGAATAGCTGGAGGCTCTTCTGGCCAAGTGTTGGACCAGCAGCAAAGCAAGTGGGTCGGGGGTGTGTGTGGGGGGGGCGGAGGGGGGAATCCAGTTCACTGATTTTCATTTAACATTTCTCACTGAAGGCCAGCACTGGGCCAGGCACTGAGGACATATACGCTCATGGGATTCTTTCTAAAGCATAAATCCACTCCTATCACTCTGTAGCATTAAAGCCTTCCAACATGCCTTTTTTGAGTCTGAAACCCATTTTGAAATGTGGCACGACTATGCCCAACTTCTTCTACAGCCTCTGAAAGACAGCACTGAACTCTGCTTTTCCTCCAGGCCTCCCTATATACTGTTCCTTCTGCCTGGATCTGTCTTCCCTAAGGCTTCACTTAACTCATTTATCAAATGACCCATCCTCTGGCCCCTCTAACCCTATGCCCTGACTACTCCAAGCTGTCACTGACAGGGGACCTGTCTCCCTCATTGGACTGTGAGCTCTGTGAGGGCAGGGGCCAAGCTGGTCTCAGCCACAAGAGTCCCAGCCCCACCCAGCACCAGGCCACCCCTGGAGTAGGCAGGTACTCAGGATTTGTGGCTGAATTCACACAACACTCCCCTGCGCCACCCCTCCTGCATCCACCCAGGCCCAGGCGCTGGAAGGATACATGTGCCTGGTCGATCATGCACTTGCACAGTGTGAAATCGGTATGGGGAAGGTTGGTGAGGGCCTTTAGCAGGATCTGGGCGGTGACTGTGGTCTGAAAGAAGGCTGGGTTGAACTGGTACCTGCGAAGGAGAACGAAAACACAGTAAGAGTGGCATCACAAGGTCCCAGAGCCTCACCAGGTGCTAGGCAGGCTGCACACTGCTTTGGCTTGGAGCCCAGGAGCTGGACATGCCCGGGCTCTGATCTCAAGTACAACACTCTCTGGCTGTGTGACCTTACCCTCCCTGACCCCACTTTCCTGCCCTGTAGACAGAGACAGTTAGTCTTCACAACCACCCAATGAGGCAGACACTGTTAAGTGATTCACAAATGCGTACATTAAGTAGCAGGCTGGAGCAGTGGTCAAGGCTCTGGAGCCAGACGGCTTGGGTTTAAACTTCCCTGCGGAGTGAACTTAGACTACTAATTATAAATTCTCTGTACGTCAGTTTCCTCCTTTGCAAAAGGGGACAATAACAAACTCATCTACCTCGCAAAGGCAATAGAGCGTCTGAGTTAACGGATACAAAGCGTATAGCACAGCAGCTACCAGAGTGAGTGCTAAGCGGCTGTCACCACGATAACCATCTACCTAGCCCCACAATATAAGTGCTGTCATCACCATTTTCCAGACGTCAAAACCGAGGCTCTGCAAGCTATAAAAATTACACAGCTGGCAGTGTGTGAACAAAGCACCGAGGGGGAAGAACCCAAGCATCCGTCAACAGCACGGATAATTAGGACACAGTCACACAGCGGAACACTATACAGCACTGACAAGCAAACTGCAGCCACATGAGAAATGGATGGGTCTCACAAACCCAGTGCTGAATGGAAAACACCAGATGCAGAAGAGCTCGTGCTGTAGGTCTACATTTGTATCAAGTTCAAAGCAGGCAAACCTGAACTAAGCTCATCGGGATGAATGTGTGTAGTAAACTCACATAAAGCCAGGCCACGAGCGTATAAGAGTGGTTACCAGGGTGAGTGGTGGGGGTGGCCAGCATAACACATGGGGCAAAGGGCCTGGGGCACTAGCAACACTCAATTTTGCAATATGAATAGTGATCACAGAGGCATTCATTTATAATTACTTGTTAAGTTATATACAATCCCTTGGCATTCACAAGAGATTGGTTTCAGGAGCACTTGTGCATACTGAACTCCACAGATGCCCAAGTCCCTTTTATGAAATAGCACAGTATTTACATATAACCTAAGCACATCCTCTCATATACTTTAAACCATCTCTTGATTACTTAAAATACCCAATATAATGTTAACTACTAAGTAAAGAGTAGTTACACTGTATTATTCAGGGAATAATGACAAGAATCTGTACGTGTTCAATACAGACACAACCATCATAGGCCAACCTACATAGTACACATCAGCAACATCCTATTTTGGGGGAATATTTTCAGTCTTCAGTGGGTTGAATCCATGGATGCAGAACCCATGGATTTGGAGGGTTGGCTCTACTTGTTTTATGTACTAGCCTATATTTGTTTCGCCATTATTTTTTAAGAAACCATCCTTCCTCCTGCCATAACTTCCTTAGCTTCCTGGTCTTGCACACCAAAAGAAGCTACATCCTGCAGGCTACACCCAACTCCCGCTCCACCCAGTGTTGGGAGTGGTACCCTGCTGGCTGCTGGCATGGGGGTGGGATTGGAGGCAAACACTCACAGCTTCAGGACAGCCAGGTTGGCTTCCAGATCATAGGCATTCTCCTTGGCCTGTGTCTCCACATAGCGCTCCAGGGTGGCCAGATTCTCAGGATTGTACCTAGAGGAGAATCGAGATGGGTGAGCTGAGAGGAGACGAGCTGAGGCCAGCCACATTATTGGGAGTGGGCACAGTAACCTGCTACTCCCCCTTTCCTTCCTTCCCTTTAAATCTGGCACTGGCCACTAGCTCTACCTAAATCCTGAATCAGCTATATAAACTCTAAAAAAACTTATCCACATCCCAGACCTGAGTCTAAGCTCTAAACTCCCTCAGAGTCTGGGATGCCTCCCCAACCTCTCGGACAACCAGTCATTGCAGCCTGTATACCTGGCCTCTTGGACATCTTTGCCATCCATCCCTCCCTCCCTTTCCCAGGCCCCCACTCTGGTCTAGCCCCATCCTCACCTTCCTAGCTTTCCCCATTCCAATTCTGACCAATCTGCCTGCTCCCAGCTATCACTGTCTATTGTCGGTTTTGTGTGGACTCTGAACTGAGAACTCCGTGAAAGCATGGTCTGTGGCTGTCTTGGTCACCTCTTGGTCCCCAGCATTGCTCAGCACCGACAGATTTTAGTGAACATAAGTTGAATGAATGACAAGAGGGGGAAAGAAGAGAAAGACGAAGAGGCACTGAGAGGCACAGTGAGAGGCTGAGGAACAGAAAGGAAACTGAGGAGCTGAGAGGGGCCTTAACGCCACTGAAGAGGGGAGCTGAGTGGTAGGCAAGGCTATCTCTTGCCTCAAGGCTTTTGCAGCGCTGCTGACTTAAACATCTCCCCCGGAATGACTGGGCAGTCCCAACCCGGGTAAACCCAGGATCCTGACCACCCTGTCACCTCCAGAAATCCTTTCCTCCACCCCGCCTGGCCAGACGCGCTCCCTCAGACCGGACTCAGACCTGTCGATACCCTTGAGCAACTTGCCCACGTTCGCTCTCATCTGCTCAAACATCGCCATAGCTGCTGTCGCGCCCCACACCGGGCTGGAAGCCGAAGTCCCGGCAGGCGCGGCGTCCTCGAGGACCGGAAAAGGAAGAGGTGGCGGAAACGGAACTACGTCACTGTTTTCTCCCTAGCCCCGGGGCCGGTGTAGGGGAAAAGCTCTCTCTGGCGGCGGCCACGCTGTCTGGCTGCCACGTGACTTCTTCCCAGCAGGCGCAGTCGGCGCGTGCGCACACGCCCCGCCCGAGCCGGACCATCAGCGTGAGAAAAAGCTCCGTCTAGCCCAGTGCGCCCGCGCCTTCTCGGGCGCGGGGGCGGGGCAAAGCGCTTCCCGGGCTTTGCGCTCTACCTCCCGGGCTTGCGCGCGAACTTTGGGAAGGAAACGGATCTCTGAAGGCGTGCACGCACCGGTGAACTCACCAAACTGTGTTGGAATGCACGTAGTGGTCTTCCCTCTGGGCCACGGCCAAGTCCAGAGGCGGGTGCTCTCCGAGGGCCCCTCTCCCCGAGGCCTGGACCCCTGAGGTGTGGTCCTGAGCTATGCACTCTCAAGTCCTAAACCGTCCCTACGCTTCACTCTAACTCCAGGACTAGGGGCCCGCCAAGCTATTGTGCTCTGCCCGGCAAGGACTGGTTTTAGGGGGTCCTAGACTCTGCATGATTGCACCCAGTCCCCGCATAGACTCCAGTCTTGTGGGTGAAGGCGAGCGCCCATGTGTGCTGTCTTAAGTTATGTGGGTACAGATTCTGCACACTACGAGCGTGAATGCACGGGTATGTGCTCATGGTACATCCACATGTGTGCATACGGATATCTAGGCATGTGGACGTCGACAGGTCTGCGCCTCGCACGGAGTTATCACTAACTACATGTATGTGCCCGGTGAACAGTAAAGTACACTACACTGCATGATCATCCCTGTGCAGACCTGCCATCTCTGGGTTGTGGCCAAACTCAGCACTCAGCAGAGGTTCGAAGGTGGTTTTCAGCCACCGCCCAGAACGGGGGAGGGGCTGCTAAGGCGCCCACCAGGTCACACTTAAGATAGTTTGCATCTGGTTTACATTCAGCCCAGGGCTCTGAAAGTGGAGAGGGTCCCCTGGGTCCCGAGGCAAGCTGCCCCTCATAGGCTTTCAGGGCCCAGGGGACAGGGGGTGGAGCTGGCTGCACAGCCTGCAGCTAGGGCAGGAAGCGAGAGTGGGGAAGGGGGAGGCCACAGCCGGTGCAGGCAAGGCGGGTGCAGGGCGTGTGGGGAGGGAGGGAGGTGCCAGCACTTGAGCCCTGAGGCCCTGCTGGCCCCTGGGCACAGGCCCAGCTCCGGCTGCCAGGAATGGACCTCGTGGGCCCTGACATCTTTAATAGGAACCCCCGGGACCACTACGACCTGCTGCAGCGGCTGGGTGGCGGCACCTATGGGGAAGTCTTCAAGGTGAGGACCCCCCTCCTCCATCATCCTTCAACCAGTGACCTGTGGGGTGAGATCCAAGAAGGGAAGGGGATGAGAGAGGGTCTCAGTCCCTGGCATTGGCTCTCCGATGCTGAGGTGGAATTCAGGGGGACGGAGCCTGCCTGACTGTCAACTTCCCCTTTCCGAGGCTCGAGACAAGGTGACTGGGGACCTGGTGGCATTGAAGATGGTGAAGATGGAGCCTGGTGAGAGAGGACCCAGGAGCTTCTTACCCACCCCACCCCTTCCATCTCCTGGAACCCTGGGATCGCCCCTATACTCCCTCCCTGCAGCGGTTTTTCTCTTCTGCCCCTCCTCACAGACGACGACGTTTCCACACTTCAGAAGGAAATCCTCATCTTGCAAACTTGCCGGCACGCCAACATCGTGGCCTACCATGGGAGTTATCTCTGGTGATGAGCCTCAGACCTGCCTGGGACCCAACCCAACCCCTACCCCACAACCTCCATGCCTAACCAGGGCACCCCCATCCTGATCTCTAATCCTGGACTCCCATTCTAACTGGGGCACTCCTAACTTGATCCCTAGTCCAAAGTCTCACTTTTCTGACCAAACACCCCCTAATCTAACCTCCAATTCTGAGTCCCATTTCTGACCATGGGTCCCCAAAATTGATCTCTTCATAGTAACCAAATCTGAAAGTAAGTCTCCTAAAATTAATCTTTTATCATCCTGTCCTTTGGGTCCCCCAGTTTCCCTCCTCTTTCAATATCAACTCCTAAATTCCCTGACCCCCAATTTAATATCCCACATGCTCCAATAATGAACTCTGTCCCCCAGACCTGGCAACTTGGTACTTCTGTGTCTCCTCCAAACCCCTGCAACCTGTGAGATCTCTGCCCTGTTTTCTAGGTTAGCATGGGACGGCAGAGAATGCCCTGGGTTAGGAGCCCAAAGACCTGGGTTCGAGTCCAGTTGATCCTGAACACATTTCCTCTTTGAGCCTCAACTTCCCTATCTATAAAACGGAAGTGGGACGATCTCACTCTGGTGGGCAAAGGGAGCTAGAGAGATGACAGCTGTTCAGAACAAGACAGTGAGCCAGAGGCTGTCCTATAAATGATAACTTATCATGATTATTATTGCTGTTGTTATTACTACTCTTGGACTGGTGTAGGCTGCAGAAGCTCTGGATCTGCATGGAATTCTGTGGGGCTGGTTCTCTCCAGGATATCTACCAAGGTAAGGGAAAGGGCAAGGGCATCCAGGCAGCCCCTGTCCCTTCATTCCACCTCTCTGGTCGCTGTGTTTGTGTCTCTTGGGACCTTTTTTCTGGTCCATATTTCACACAACTCCTTTTCTGGGCCCTGCTTTCCAGGACCTGACAGTCCAGCCCCAATCTTTCTGCACATTACGATCTCCTCTACTCTCCCTCCCCATCTTCCTCCGTGTCTGCATTTTCTCACCGTCCATTCCTGTGTTTGAGTATTTCTGCATTTTTGGCTGATAGTAGGTGCCCACATTTTCATTGAATGAGTGAATGAATTTCGGATTCTCTCTCTCAGCCTACTTTTCACTCTCTTGGAGAATTTGAGGGTGGGGGTGGAGTGGCCTTTGATCACCTCTTAATTTCTGATGCCCACCTCTCTTTGACCATCGCCCTGTCTCCTTCCACCCCAACACTTCAAATGTCACTAAAGGAAGGACTTTATTAAGTCTTTAGTGGGGAAACTGAGGCCAACAGAAAGGAAGTGACTCATATAGCCAGACTGTCAGACCTGTTCTCTGACCGCCTCTGTCTCTTGCCTCCCTCTGTCATTCCCTCTCCACTCTCTCTGTCTCTTTCTCAGTATGTTGGTCTTCCCACGTTTTGGTCTCTAACCATCCTCTTTCTGTCTTAGTTTGGATTTGTTCCTGCTTCTCTGTCTCTGTGTCTCTCTGCCTTTCCTCATTTTGCAGTCCCATCACCCGCTGTTCTGAGCCCTCCCGTGGCTTCTATTTCCCTCTAAAGAAAAGCCCAGGCTCCTCATCGTGGCCCACAAATCTGACCACCACCGCACCCCGAGCTGAACGACCTCATCTACTGTCCCCTACTCCTTGCTCCACCCACTGGGCACCCTCCTACCCCCGGCCTCTGCACTGGATCTTGTTCCCCCTCTGAGTGGGACTGCCCACATTTTCATCCTGTCACTTTTGCAGAGTAGGCTTCACTGACCAGCCTGTGTAAAATGTCACAGCCTTCCCACGCGTCGTCCTTTCTTGCTTGGTTTTTCTTATGAGCATCTCGCATACTATGTATGTATTTTACTTATTTATCTGGTTTATCTGGTCTCCCCCACTGGAATGCTCTCTCCAAAGGACAGGGATCTGTCTCTCTTATTCACAGCTGTGTCACCAACGTCTACCACAGTGCCTGGCACACAGCAGACACACAGTAAATGTCTATTGAATAAATCTCTGTCTTCCTCTGTCCTCTGGTTCCCTGCTCTTTTGATGACTACCCCTCCGTCTCCCCACCCACCTGTCCCATTGTGTATCCCCCTCCCCACATAGCACCCTCTCAGCCAGTGTGAGTGGGGTCCAGGGGCTCCTGGGGCCAGGTTTCCTGGTTCCCAGCCAACAGCCCTGGGGTGACCTTTGCAGTGACAGGGCCCCTGTCAGAGCTCCAGATCAGCTACGTCTGCCGGGAAGTACTCCAGGTGAGGGGAGGCCTAGTGGGCCTGGGTGGGGGCAGGGCCCTGCCAGCCCCCAGGCTCTCACAGCCCCCACGCCCTTCCTCTTCTCTAGGGACTGGCCTATCTGCACTCACAGAAGAAGATCCACCGGGACATTAAGGTGGTCTAGTGACAGAAAGGTGGCCTTGGTGGTGGGGGGCCCAGGAGGTGGGAGTGGTATTTGGAGGGCCTAGGGTGGCATTGAGCTGTGAGGTATGGAGGCAATGGTAGGCTGGGGGAGGGCGTGCTCTCTGACAACCTCTAATCCCCGCTCTTGTCCACAGGGAGCCAACATCCTTATCAATGACTCTGGGGAGGTCAGGCTGGGTGAGTATGGCTGGGAAGGTTGGGAAGGTGGACTGGCGTGTGGCCCAGGGGATGGGAAGCCCAGGTCACTCTGTCTTTCCCTCTGCCTGCAGCTGACTTTGGTATCTCGGCCCAGATCGGGGCAACACTGGCTCGACGACTCTCCTTCATTGGGACACCCTACTGGTGAGGGGTGCCCAGAGGGCAGCTAGGGACGGGTGGGGGGCAGAGGCTTTTACCACCCCAGCCTCCGGGAATCCGCTTCTGGCTCCTTGTCTCTGCCTCGCTCTGTTGAACACTCTGTCTTCCCTTCGGCTCTCTCTTGAGTTTCCCGTTTCCCTTGGTCTCCTGGGGCCTCTCTACCTGTTTCTCTCAGTGTTTGTATTGATTTTTATTCTGATCTGTCTCCCTCTATCTGTCAATTTCTCTTTTTCCCTGTCTCAGGGTATGGCTTCCTCTGTCCCTTTGTTTCTATGTCTCTCACTCTCTGTCTCCCTCTTTTCCCATCTGTCTCTGTATCTCATCTTTATTCCCATCTTTCTCTCCATCTTTATGATTCTCTATGCATCTGGCTCTCCCTGTGTTCCATTCTCCTTCTCGCTCTCTTCCTCCCCCAACTCCCCACACCAGGGAGCCTCCCCTCCCACTTCGTGTGTCACTCCGGGCTCCTGAGGGTCTCTACCCCCAGGATGGCTCCAGAAGTGGCAGCTGTGGCCCTGAAGGGGGGATACAACGAGCTGTGTGACATCTGGTCCCTGGGCATCACTGCCATCGAGCTAGCTGAGCTCCAGCCACCACTCTTTGATGTGCACCCTCTCAGGTAGATGGATGGAGCAGGGCCCACCGGGCCCAGAGACCCCACTAGCCCTGACCCTGAATATATGCCCGGCCTCCTTCCCCACATCAAGACCCCCACACAGAAGACCCTGCTTCTTCCAAGCCCAGTCTGAGACCCCCAAGGATCCCCTCAACCCAGAAAGCCTTGTTTTCAGCCCTCTATATCAAGAACTCTCAACTCAGGGATCCCCATCTTGAGCCTCCCTCAGTGACTGCCGTGGCTCTATAATGTCATAAGCGGTGTTCCCTTGAAGGGGCAGCCCAGTGCCTCGTAAAACCCAAGCCTCCTTCTCATTCTGTCCCTCAAGTGCTCTCTGCTGACCTCAGTGCTATTAGGGGCCCCTCAATCCCCCACTGGGAGTCTGAACCACATGTTCTCCCACTTACTCTTCTAGGGTTCTTTTCCTCATGACAAAGAGTGGCTACCAGCCCCCGCGGCTAAAGGAGAAAGCCAAATGGTAGGAGCAGGGGATGCAAGGGAGCGCAGAGCCAGGGCTGATGGTCTGATGGGAATGTCTCTGGTCCCCTCACCCCAGAACTTGATTCCTTCCTCCCAAGGTCAGCCGCCTTCCACAACTTTGTCAAAGTCACCCTTACCAAGAGCCCCAAGAAACGACCCGGCGCCACCAAGATGCTCAGCGTAAACCTCCCCTCCCGGAAGCCCTTTCCAGACTCATATTCTAGAATTCCCCAGGGCCCCATGGCTCCCTAGGACAGTGATGGTTTAGTTCTTCGAGCGCCCCCCACCGGGGTCCCTGAATTCTTTTAATCCTTTCAAATTCAGAATTGCCCAGTCACAGTTCCCAGAGTTCCCTGTCCCCCTAGACAGTTCTCAAGCCCCTGTCCCACCCTCTCCCTCCGCACCAGCCCTCTCTGTCTGCTGATACCCTCTTCTCTTCCTCCAGCATCAGCTGGTGTCTCAGCCTGGGCTAAACAGAGGCCTGATCCTAGATCTTCTTGACAAAATGAGGAACCCAGGGAAGGGGACCTCCATTGGCGAGATTGAAGATGAGGAGCCTGAGGTGAGAGGCCCTGGATTCCAAAAGCCCTGGAGCCCACTGGCCTTGCCCAGGCTGTGCACCCTGCCTGGGGTGCCTTCCTGTTGCCTCTCTTTGGAAGGAAAAAAGGCGGGAGGATGGGGAACTTGGCACAGAGGTTATGGGACAGCCGAGGGCTCCAGGCTGGGCCCACGGGATGGTGGGGCTGCTGGAGGCCATGGCCTGATGTGGCTGCTGCTGCTCTGCCTAGCCACCCCCTGCCATCCCTCGGCGGATCAGATCCACTCACCGGTCCAGCTCTCTGGGGATTCCAGATGCAGACTGCTGTCGTGAGTAGAGTCCTTAGGCCTGGGACACTGACCGTATGGTAGCTCCAAGAGATCCCCTTCACCCCTGCATCACTTATCCCTTCCAAACAGACCCCCAGAGGCCCCATCACCACCTGCCCCATAAGGCGACTGTAGAGACCTTGCCTGTTTGACCTGTAAACAGACCCCGTGAGACTTCCGGTCATTGCCCTGACCCCCAAAGAGATCTCAGAAATATAGCAGACTCTGATACCCAAATGGAACCTGAAAACAAACTATCACTACCTTGAGCCCCCACCTCCCTGATCCCAAATCCAGATCCCCAAATGAGACCCCTGTAAATCAAGATCCCTCCCCTTTTGGGATAGCTCCAATCCTAAGAGCCCGACCCCCAAACCTCCAAGTTTACTTTCTGTTTCCACATCCATCTCCTCAGCTCACTGTGTGTTATCTCTCCACCCACCCCTCCCTCCTTTCAGGGAGGCATATAGAATTCAGGAAACTCAGAGGAATGGAGTCCAGACCCACAACGGACACCGTGAGATGCCACCCCCTGCTCGCCCCAGACTCCCTCCCCTCCCCCTAGGCCACCGCTGACTCTGACCTGTATCCCACAGGCTCACTTACAGCCACCTGGAGACTTTAGGAGCAACAGTCCTAGGTCAGAGACCCTCAGGCTGGGAGGGGAGGGGGCTGGCATATGTGCGGGAATCACCTGAGGCCCATGCCTGTCACTCCTCAGGAGGCACCTCTCGGAGTCCGACGATGACTACGATGACGTGGACATGTAAGAGAGCGGGCCTCAGCCACTCAGGCCTTTGCCTGGCCTTGCCTCCCTACAGCCCTCACCTTGCTTCCACCTCAACCCCATCTTCAGCCCCTACTCTCCTCCTGCCACTCATCTCGGACCCCTGACTGGACCGCAGTGCAGCCCCCACTTTCCTTTCCCCCACCCATGACCCTGACCTAACTCCCTAGCCCAGTCCCACTCTCCTTCCTGCTCTACCGTTCCCTAACCCCCCAAACCTCAACCCTTCACCTTCCTTCACCTCAGACCTCTGACCGCCAACCCCTCCCCAGCTCCAGCCCCATCTTTCTTCCACCTTCTTGTATGACCTTTGACCTGACTCAACTCCAGCCCCCACCTGCCCTCAACCTGGTTCCTTCCAGAATGCTCTTGTGCTCCAGCCTGAGCCTTTTCCCCACCTATCGGGCTCAGCCCTCTACCACATCCCGGCCCCCAGCTTCTCCCAGATGTTGCTCCAACCCTCAGACCTCAGCCACAGGCCTTCATCTTTTCCCATCTTCTCATGCAACCTCAGACTGAACTTTGACCCTGGGGAATTCCCCCATGCCAGACCCCAACCTCAACCCCCACAGTCAGACTCCGTCCAGCCCCCAGGTCCAGTGTCAGCCTCAGGGCCCACGTTGTGCCTGTACTCACATGCGCTGCCAAGCACCACATGAGCACCTGATCCCCGAGAGAGCAATGGTTTGTGTTACCAGGTGGCTGTAAAGATTTAGAGTTGACACCTTTGTCAGCACTTAATCTCTAAGAGTTGCTGTTACTATTGTCATCACGATTATTCATTCTTTAGTCCTCAGCTCCGGTGCAGACCTAGCCACCCCTGACCCTTCTGAGCTGACCTCCAGCTCACCCCTGTCCTTGTTCCCCACACCCCCTCCTGCTTACCTGGTTTTTGTGTTTCAGCCCCACCCCTTCAGAGGACACACCTCCGCCACTACCGCCCAAGGTAAGGCCCTGAGCCAGGGCTGAGCTGGGAGTTAGGGCGGCCAGAGTCCTCAATGCTGGAGTCTAGGACGCCAAGTCCCTTGAGGTCTGGGACACCAGGTCCTGCGAAGTCTGGGAGACAGGATGAGAGCACACTGGGATCTGGAAGCAGCACCCCAGAACCTAGGGGTGTGACTCACATTAGACAGATGGACACCGGGCAGCAGCCGGTGATCCGTTAGCTGCTGGAGTGTGTCGATGTTCAAGGGTCGGTTAGAGGGGTTGTGCCAGGACATCGTAGGGAGGGTCGGGGCTGTGACCAAACGTCGGTTTCTGGTGGTGGCAGGGTCAGGATGCAGGGAGCCCTCTCTCTGAAGTCATCTAACGTGTCACCCACCCCCCTTCTCTGTCTCCAAAGCCCAAGTTCCGTTCTCCGTCAGACGAGGGTCCCGGGGGGACTGGGGAGGAGGGGCAGCTGAGCCCGGGGGTGCTGGTCCGGTGTGCTAGTGGGCCTCCCCCACGCACCCCCCATCTTGGGCCTCCCACAGCGACCCGAAGCCCCCACCTAACTGCTCATTCAGGTAATGGGGCAGGCTGAGGTGGGAGGTGGGCAGGGGTGGGGAGGTCTGGGGGCTGATTTCCCCCCACCCTATCTCAGAACCCTCACTCTGGAACCCAGCCCCCCGGGAGCCTGACCAACCCCCACTGTTGCCCCCCAAGAAAGAAAAGATGAAGAGAAAGGTGAGGCCAGCTATGCTGAGGGCTCACGCTTCTGGTTGGGGCTAGGGATGCGGGGTGGGGGTAGGAGTGGGAAGACTGATTATGATAACAGGTGACATCTGTGGAGCAGTTCCTCTGTGCCAGACACTGATTTCATGTCTTTATGTGACATGAACTTTCACAGATGGAGGTGGATATTATCCCCCATTTCACAGAGGAGGAAACTGAAGCAGACAGGGTAGCTTGTCAAGGCCATAAACCTTTGAGGAGGCAGAGGCAGGATTTGAACCCTGTCACTCTTGCTCCAGAGTCTTAACCACTGTACCTTCCTGTCCCCTCCTCCTTTCTGCTGGATCTGCTCTGCTCCCCATGGCCTGCCTAGGGATGTGCCCTTCTCGTAAAGCTGTTCAATGGCTGCCCCCTCCGGATCCACAGCACAGCCGCCTGGACACATCCCTCCACCAAGGGTGGGCATTCGGGGGGCCACGGAGAGCATGGGGGTGGGGAGGGGCCTTCCTGGAAGGTGCAAAGGCAACGAGTGGGGAGGCTCTAAATAGAGCTGAGGCAGGGGCAGGGCCTGGAGTGAAGGTTGTGTCTGAGGACCAAAGATGGGTGGAGCGAAGATGCGTTTGAGAGTAAAAACTAGGAAAATTAGAGTTTTGAGGGCCATGAGTATCAGCTATAGCAGACAGGTCAGTTTGGAGTACAAAATGGGGACGGTTGGTTGAGTGGAGTCAGGAGTGTTAAGGATTAGAATGTAGCAAAAAGGGACAGTGTCTGGGGCTCAAAGATGTGGAGACAAGATCAGTGAGGGGTAAATGTTAACAGCATAGAGTTTGGGGAGGGTTACACTGGATAGAAAAAGCCATATTTAGGGGACTCTGAGTTTGAGGGTCAATGTTGAGACAGGATTTGCCTTCAGGGACCAGAACTAGGGAGAGAAAGAGGGACAGAACTTAGAGGGCTCTCTGGGGAGGCATGTCTAATGTTTGGGTCAGCATTGGGGGACCGAGGGTCAGGATTTGCGGATCAGAGATGGAAGAGCCACCAGAACATGGTAAGTCAGAGGTAGGTGAGATCTGGGGAGACCGAGAATGGGAGTGTTGAGGTGGGGGTGAGAGTTAGAGAACTGAAGGCCAGGGCTGGGGGACAGGGTGCCAGTGTTCGAGGTCAGTCCATGTGGGGGTCTAGGAGGTCCCTCAGGATGAGGCAAGTCCCAGCATGCTCTTGTCCGCCCCCTATCCCCAGATCAGCACTTGATTCTGGGGGCAGAGGAAGGCATTTTCATCTTGAACCGGAATGATCAGGAGGCCACACTGGAGATGGTGAGAGACAGCCCCTCCGGGGTGGGCCGAAGGTGGGGGGCTGGAGTCGGGGATTGCTAGGGTCTTACAGGAGCCATCTCCCCCACTCTCTGCAGCTCTTTTCTAGCCGGACTACCTGGGTATACTCCATCAACAATGTCCTCATGTCTCTCTCAGGTCTGGCTGTGGGGTGGGTGGGGGCCAGAAGTTAAGGAATCAAGGGTCAGGGGGTTGGGAGGGAGATGGGCAAGGTTGATAAAAACTTAGGGTCCCCTTTCCCAGAGCTCATGGTTCAAATCCCAGCTACTCTTTCACTTTGGACTGTGGGGCCAGAGACTTCTCCCTGAACCTCAGTTTTCCCATCTATAAAATGGGGCTCACAATGGCCCCACCTCTCAAATCAGTTTTGAGGGAATGTCTAGAATAAGTTTGTCTTTACATTTCTTTGATGTTCGATGTCAATTAGAACTTGTCCCACACTTTACTAAAATAGAGTGAGCAAGTTATAAATTAATATTTTGTATCAGTTTTATAAATATTTTATGTAAAAGAATTTCTAATTTATGGGGAAACTCCAAGCCAGATAGGATTTGTGAGCTAGTTAATATCATGCCTGTGATGACAAACTTTAAAAGAATTTCTAGATGGGTTTCTTCTTAAACCTCATAACGTGTGTAACTTCATCTGACTGGGTAACTGCCCATAGTATCTCACATGGCGACAAGCACCAAAGGGTAGGGAATTGCATTTATTTTACTTACCACTGGTCACCAGGGCTTAGCACAGGGCCTGGCCAACAGTGGGTGTTTAAAATATGTTGAGTGAAACATGAATAAATGAAAAGTGCTTGAGAGTTGAAAACTTTGGGCAAAGCGATGGGGTCTAGTGAAGCTATGGGGAAAGGTGGGAGTGTCCTGTGTCCTATAACTACCTGCTTCCCCCTACATACACACACACTGCAGGAAAGACCCCCCACCTGTATTCTCATAGCATCCTGGGCCTGCTGGAACGGAAAGAGACCAGAGCAGGAAGCCCGATCGCTCACATTAGTCCACATTGGCTACTGGCAAGGTACCAGACCCCAATGGCCCTTGGTGTCCCCTCTTCCTGCCTGCCTTCCATTCATGCCTACCTTCTTCTGTAGGAAGAACATGGTCTCCACCAAGATCCAGGACACCAAAGGCTGCCGGGCATGTTGTGTGGGTGAGAGAAAAGGCCCTGCACCTGCAGGGGCTGCCGGGCCAGGGGCACGGCTTGGGCTGCATCCATTCATCCATTCGAGAGGGTTTGAGTTAAGGCAGGGTGTCCAGAGCTGAGGGAAAAATATGTGGCCTTTTGGGGAGTGGGCGGGCAAGGGGAGAGAGGATTGACTTTAACCCATCCTTACCCACTCCCACAGCGGAGGCTGCGAGCTCCGGGGGCCCTTTCCTGTGCGGGGCTTTGGAGATGTCTGTGGTCCTTCTTCAGTGGTACCAGCCCATGAACAAGTTCCTGCTGGTCCGGGTAGGGGGCCTGGAGAGACTGGCTTCTGTGAAGAGCTCTAAAACACCATCGTTTCCTCTCGTGGCCCCAACCCTATCCTCCCCAAGATCCCTCCCATCTGCTGTAGGTGCTAGAGTCTCCCTTTCTGAGGTCTTTCCTATCCCTAAGTTCCGTCCCTCACCCCTGGCCTAATTCTTCTTCAGGCGCTATGCCCCCAGCCCCACTCCCCTGTCTCTAAGGAAAACCTATTCAGCTCCTTTGAGCGTCTTAGGAGACTTTGCTGCCTTTAGGCCACCCCCTACCTCCGTGGAGGCCTTGCCTTTAGGTCACCAGGGCCGCACGCCCCCAAAGCCACGCCCACTCTGGGGCCACAGCTGTCTATTTCTGTGGAGGCACCACCTAAACCCTCTGAAATTTCTAGGTGGCTTTTCCCAAGACCGAGCGCCCGGGAAATACTTGGGAAGCCCCAGACCCGCTAGCCTGCCAGACCCTGTCCCTCTCACGCCCCGCCCCCTCTCACGCCCCGTCGCAAGACTCTGAGCGGCCCCTCCCCGTGCGCTCCGCAGCAGGTGCTGTTCCCGCTACCCACACCTCTGCCAGTGTTCGCTCTGCTGACCGGGCCAGGCTCCGAGCTGCCCGCCGTGTGCATCGGCGTGAGCCCCGGGCGGCCGGCGAAGTCGGTGCTCTTCCACACCGTGCGCTTCGGCGCGCTTTCCTGCTGGCTGGGCGAGATGAGCACGCGTGAGTGGGGCAGGGTCTCGCTGGGGCGGACCTGCTGGGGTGGGTGGTCTGGGTGGCTGGGCAGTGATTAGCTTGAGGTGTAATTGGAACGCGGGTTGAACCTGGGGTGGGGGCAAGGCGGGGAGAAATATAGAAACAACTGATGAGATCCCCGACCACGCGGGGCCTCTATGATGGGCGGGGTTTAGCCTACTTGCTTGGGAATCGAGAAGGTGCCTGGCGGAGGAAGGCGGAACGCAGCGGAATCAGTCCTTGAACCCCCTCCTCTCAAACAGAGCACAAGGGACCAGTACAGGTGACCCAGGTAGAGGAAGACAAGGTGATGGTACTGATGGACGGTAAGGACCCTCCTCCCTCTCCCTCACTGCTCCTGGATCTCTGCCCCCTGGATCCTGTGTCTCCCAGAAACAGAGCCCCTCCAAGCCTTGCCGCTGTCATGCTTTGCTTCTCACACTGAATTTATTGTCCAGTCCTGGATAACCTTGTAAGCCCTTGTCTTTAAGCCCTCTGTCTACCCCCTTCTAGGGTCCCTGAAGCTAGTGACTCTGGAGGGGACCCCAGTCCGGGGTCTTCGAACTTCAGAGATTCCGATGACAGAAGCCGTGGAGGCCGTGGGTGCGTGGAGGGATGGGAGGGCGCAGGGTCCGGGGTGGAGGCTCAGGTGATACCCAAGGGTAACAGGCACTGCTTTCCTCCCAGCTATGGTCGGGGGGCAGCTCCAGGCCTTCTGGAAGCATGGAGTGCAGGTGTGGGCTCTAGGCTCTGACCAGGTAAGCTCCTCCATCCCAAGCCCCACAACCGCCCACCTCAGTCATCTCATTCATGAGATGGCAGGGAGAACTGAGTCAGTGTGTGAAGTCCTGAAGGAGAGGCTTCCTCCAGTGTCAGTTCAGACAGATCCCCTCTCTACCTCAGGGTCTCTTGTGTCCAGAGCTCATCCCAGGCCATTGAGTGACCTTGTGCAAGGGACTTTGCTTCTCTATGAACCACAGCCTCCTAGCTATAGAATGGGGGTCACTATAGAGAGATGTGGGTGTTTAAGAGCATGGGCCAGACTGCTTGTGTTGGAATCCAGTTGAGTGGCCTTAGGCAAACTGACTTAACCTACCTGTGTCTTACTTTTCAAATCTGGAAAATGGAGCGAAAAATGTTGCTTAGCTCAGAGTACACTACGTGTCATACTCTGTCCTCATGTGTTTGTATTTTATTCAGTCTTTGTGATCACCTGTCGGGTAGGCACTGTCATTTACTGGGTTAGCGATCTGAAGCACAGAGAGGTTAGGGAACTTGGTTGAGGTCGGATGGCTGGTGAGTGGTGGAAAGAGTGATTGTTTCTGGGCGTGAGGCTCAGAGAACTGCCCCCTGCTCACTTTGAGGGAGAGGGAGGGGTCTTTGAGATACTGACACGCATTTTTTCCCTCAGCTGCTGCAGGAGCTGAGAGACCCCACCCTCACCTTCCGCCTACTTGGCTCCCCAGGTACGGACTTGGGGAAGGGGACAGAAGACAAGGGAGGGAGCTTCTGTTGTGGAGAAGGCATCCTGAGGTGTCTCCAGTCACCTGTATCTTTTGGCGTGGACATTCTCTTACCTGGTTTCCCTGCTTCCCTTTCTGCCCCTTATAGTTCATTCCCTACACAGCACCCAAGGGAGTATTTTCATTTTTTATCTTATTTTAACTTCTTAATTTTGACATAACTTTATACTCGCAGAGAAGTTGCAAAAATAGGTTTAAAGGTCTGTATCCCCTTCACCCAGATTCCCTGGATGTAAACTATTTTTTTAACCACATTTGCTTTATTTTCCTCTTCCATATTAAAATGATATGTATAATTTTTTTGACTATGTGGATGAGTTGTAGACATGATGTCCATTTACCCCTAACTTCTTCAGTGAATATTTACTAAATCAAGCAAGGACAAACCACAGTGCAGCTGTCAATATCAAGAAAATAACACCGAGACATGACTACCTTCTAATCCACACACCCATTCAGGTCTCACCAGTTGTCCCAATGATACTCAACCAAAAAATAATAGTTTTCTTCTTTTGGCCAGGGATACAATCCAGATGAAGGGTCTATGTTTCTTTAGCCTTTGGCCTGGAACAATTTTTCATACCTTGTTTTTCATGACCCTGAGACTTTTGAAGAATAGAATGTCCCTCAGTTAGGGTTGAGGTTTTTGGGCAAGCAGTGATGGTGTGTCCTCCTCAGTGCATCGTATCAGAAGGCACATGTCAGTTTGTCTTATTACTGGTGACGTTATCTTTGATCATTTGGTTCAGGTGCAGTCAGCCAGGTTTATCCACTATAAAGTTACTCTTTTTTCCTTTATATTAAGTACAGTAGTCCCCTTTTCTGTGGGGGATACGTTCCAAGACCCCCAGTCTTGAAACCACAGATAGTATTAAACCCTATATACGTTATGTTTTTTCCCTATACATACATATCTATGATAAAGTTTAATTATAGGCACAGTAAGAATTAACAACTAATAATAAAATAGAACAATTATAATATACTATTAAAAAGTTACATGAATGTGATCTCTCAAAATATTATACCGTACACACCTTTCTTATGATGATGTGAGCTGATACGATACCTACGTGATGGGATGAAGTGAGGTGAATGATGTAGGCATTGTGATAGCAGTAGGGTACTATAAAGGTTACCTGAACAAGAGCACTGTGACGCCATGACAGTTGATCTGATCATGGAGAAGGCTACTAAGTGACTGATGGGAGAATAGCGTATATAGTGTGAGTACACTGGGCAAAAAGAGATGATTCTCGTCCCAGGTAGGACAGAGCAGGACAGCACGAGATTTCATCACATTACTTAGAACGGTACACAATAATTTATGAATTATTTCTGGAATTTTCCATTGAATATTTTAACTGAAACCTTGGAGAAGGAAACCATGGATGGGGAGGGGGAGACTACTGTATCTTTTTGAGCAATTTGTTGAGGCTGCATAAATATACTGTTTCAAATTAGATTTTCACCTGCTAGTTTTAGCATCTATTGGTGATTTTTGCCTGAATCTATTATTAGGATGGTTACTAAATGATGATTTTCTATTTTTATCATTCCTTCTACATTTATTAGTTGGCATTCTACTATAGAGAAGAGCTTTTCCTTCTCAACCATTTATGTATGTATATATGTATGTCAGCATAGTCTCATGGATGTCCATTTTATTCTGTGGGTTATATTCTATTACTGTCATTTCTTTTGAAGCACAAATACTCCCAGACTAGCCAGTGAGACCCCTTCAAGGATCCCCTATGATCTTTGACATGCCAGAGGGGTCATTTAAATTCCAGATCTGAATTTGTCATTCTCCCCATGTTTAAAACCTTCCTGTGGCTTCAAGATAAATACCCAGTTCTGACTTCTACAGCCAAGCCCCAGGCTTTCTCCCACCTCAAGACCTTTGCAAGGGCTGTTCTCTCTGCCTAGAACATTCTTCCTGGCCCTTTCACCAAGTTCCCTCCTGAGCCTTGCTCAGGCTGAGCCCTTAGGCTAGGTGTCCCTGCTGTGTGCACCTTGCTTCTTTGTCTTCATGTAATTCACTGATCCATGTTGGTCTCCCAAGCTAGAATGAGCTCCCCAAGGGCAGGAACCACTGCTATAGCCCAGCATTATGCCAGCACAGCCTCTATTAAATCCTTTGTGAATGAATGAATGAATAAATGAATGAACTGACTTCTCTTTTCCTTCCCCAGACCTGTGGTGGTGGAGACACGCCCAGCAGATGATCCTACCGCCCCCAGCAACCTCTACATCCAGGAATGAGTCCCTGGGGGGTGTCAGGAACCAATCCTTTACCCCCTTCCCCCATGGACACACATTAGTGGTCATGACATGCCCAGCTCCCAATAAATATGACTTCAACCTTCTGCTGTCATCTTGTTTTTCTGGGGTTGGAGGGAGGACAGATTTCCTGGATGTCCCCCAAAATGTCAACAATCCAACAGAGTGATGCCGGGAGTATAGCACAGATTTTATTTCTCCAGTACATGGTCACCTCCCCCAGGCACCTTGGAGGGAGGGGTTTGGGGGCAAAGGGTGTTGCCATAAGAATAAGGCACTTGAGGTGGCAGTGAAGGGCCGGCTGGGGGTGACTCAGCTGAGCTGGTCCTCATACTGCTTGCGGAAACAGTCACCAGCCGGGAAGAAGTCCCAGCATCTCTCTTGGTACATCTTCCAAACATAAGACTCCTAGGGTTGGGGAATGGAGAACAGCAGGGTTGGTCACATCGTCAAACACCTGATATTGACATGAGCTTTTTTACTGCCTCCTGCTGATTGACCTTATATTGAAACTCAATGTCCCTGTCCATTGTCCTCCCATTAACACACCCTTACCTGACCCGTGTATTCTGTCTTGTCCTTGTTTATCAGGTACATCAGGAAAAACCTGGGGATGGGAGGGCAGCGATGTATAGGTCAGGACCACCCTCACCTTCTGATGGGCTGGCTGGGAATCCACACAGGGAACCATACTCCCCTCCCTAACTGGCCAAGGCCCAGTATCCCAACCTAGCTGTTGATGGCCATGTCCCCAACCTCCTGATTGGCCAGTGGGCCCATGCTCACATGTAATTGGCCAGGTTGTGCTCTTCTAGCGTGTGGGTCTCGAACCCATGTGGTGTGGTGTCAAAGTAATCGCTGCCAATGCCGCAGATGAAGCACTTGGTCTGTGGGTGGCAAGAGACATTAGAGTCAAGGCCTATTTGACCCCCAGGGTCCCATTATCCCTCTGGGTTGCCCGCAGACATGACTTACCTCCATATCTTCCTTCACTTGCTCTTGTTGGTCTCGGAGCTCACCAAAAGCATCAATGATCAGACCTAGGGTAGCAGGGCATAAGTCAGCGCCCAACCTCTGGCCCAGTTCTGACCACCTACCTCTGACCCTGCCATAACCCCATCTCCCTAATCTCACCCTGCTTCCTAAAAATACTAATACCTAGCATTCGTTAAACACTTATTTGAGCCAGATGCTTAATACCTATGAATTGACTTAATTCTCACAACCACTCTATGAGGTTAGTTTCATTAACAACCCCATTTACAGATGGAGAAGCTGAGGTTCAGAGAGATGACTTGCCCAAAGTCTCACAGTGGGTGAGGCAGAGCTGGGATATATATCTGGGCAGATTGGATCCTGGACCTGCAGTTTTACAGAATCTATTCTGCCTCTGGGCACTGATCCCCACTCCCACAACCAGTACTGACCCTGGATGATGGCCAGCAGGATGATGATGACAAAGAAGAAGAAGGTGATGTCGAAGACCACCCGGTACAGCTCATATTCATCACCTGCTGGGTCCTCAATCTCGTCCCCAATGCCCCCACCAGCTCGGACACCCACGTACATGTGAAACAGGTAACACTGCGGAGGGAGGGTGAGAAGCACATTGGTCATGCATTCAATCATCCAACAGTCACTGAGTACTTACAGGGCCCTGCACTGGGGGGCAGAAGACAGCAATGACTGAGATAGCCCTGGGCCCTGCCCTCACAGGGCTCACAAACATGGCGTCACACAGTGACAGCTCAGAAACGATCAGGGCTGTGATAAAGAGAGCACAGGCAGAGGGGTCATGGCTGGGAAGAGGGAGGCACTGTGTGATCAGGGGTGAGATAGGGAAGCACAGGAAGTTTGAAGCTTTGAAAGCCTGACTCAGCCTGGATGATCAGCCAAGGCTTCCTGGAAAAGAGCACATGCGTGAGTTGGAACCTGAAGGAGGTGTTAGGTAGGAGAGAGTGTTCCAGGCAGAGAAAATCACATGTGGTATGTCACACTGGGGAGGAAAGATTAAATTTTGTCCTGAGAGGAACCGAAAGAGGTTTGGTGAGGCTAGAAAATAGAGCTCCCATGAACAAGAGCAAGGAGAGAGATGAGGCCCAGCCAATGGTTAGGGAGGGCTTCCTGTAGGAGGCAGCATTTAAGTTGAAAGGTGAGGTGTCAAGTGAAGGGGTGTGTGTGCACATAGGGCCAAGGTGGGAGGCAGAGGGAATGTCAGAAACAAAGATTTAAGTCAGCAGGAAACATACGGTCTTAGGGGAAGTGAAAGGGAACTAGGCAGCCAGAGAGCAAAAAGCAAGAAAGAATGTGGTTAGAATCAGGCAAGGCTAGCTTCTCTGTCCCTGGCTTTGTAAGCCATGGTAAGAGGATTTGGTTTCACTCACATGGCACTGGGGAGCCACAAGAAGTTCTCGGCAGAGTGGGGGACATAAGAAATTATCTCAATTAATTTGGCTAATGAGTGCCTGGCATTTGGGAGAGACTTTGCACTGTTCTATGTCCCCAGGAAGTGAGAAAATTAGGTGCTCAGGCCAGTGGCTGTGATGGAACTAGGCTGTGAGTGGCAAGACCAGGTTTGGCGGGGTGTCATATGTCAGCCTGAGGAGCTGGACTGTGCCCTGAGAACATGGTGACAGATTATAGGACATCTCAGATAGAACCTCTATCCCTGTGACCCATGCCTCTGGTAGCTTAAACTCAGTTTGGGTTATGACCGCCATTATTCGAGCAGAAGAGAAAATATAAACATACGTGGTATGCTGGTACTTTGGTGAAACTTTTAATTGTAAATAATGATGACAGAAGCTAACACCTCTGTAATCCTTAACACATAGCAGGCAGTATTCTCAGGCTTCTAAGTCTTAGATGGTCAAGAAGTACCACTGGATCCTAAAAGCAACCCTAGGTTGCAAGCACTGTTACACCCATTTGATAGCATGGGAGATTGAGTAACCCACCCCAAACCATGGCTCGTAACTGGCTGGGGCACTCTGCCTGACCACCTTTCTACTAATAACAACTTTAAAGGATCAGATAATAGTGCACCAGTGGCTGACATTTTATTCTTTTCTTTTCTTTTTTAAAGCCTACAGCACCCAGTCTTCCAAGGTGGTCTGCCATCCAAGTAATAACCAGGCCCGACCCTGCTTAGCTTCCGAGATCAAACGAGATCAGGCACGTTCAGGATGGCATGGCCGTAGACGGCTGACATTTTTCAAGTACCGATAAAGTGCCTGGTACCGTTCAAAGCACCTCACAAGTATCAGCTCACCAAACCCTCACAGTAAATCTACAAGACAGGTACTATTACCAACCCCCTTTATGGATGGGAAAACTAAGGGTCAGCGATGGTCAGCCGCTGGCCTGAGGGCACTGGGGGGAGGGGCTCACCGTCATCATGTCATCACATTTCATGTCAGGCTCATCCTCATCCTCACTTTTGTTGTAGAACTTGCGGAAGAAATTGAAGGCCACCACAGTGTACAGGTAGACCACCACCGCCAGGAGGCCCACAGTCATCACCAGCTGGGGGCAGGCAGGGGCGATCAGCTCTGTGCTTGAATTGCCTCTACCCGCCCCACCCCCCAGCCTTCCTAGTCCTTACCTGGGTGCAGCCCACATGGCCCTCTCTCACCCACCCTGGCTCTGCGGCCCAGCCTTGTACCTCCTTCTCCCCTGCTTCTCAGCCCTCCGCCCCTACTCAGGCTGCTCAGCTCATCCCTGTGGGGCTCACACCCCAATGTCAGGTCCTCTCTGCACCTGTTTCCCGTTGTGGGTGACAGAAGAGAGGATGGTTCGCAGTGTCTTGACCCCCATGGCGATGTCCAGGAGATGGGCAGCAAAGAAGAAGTTGTTGTAGTGCCCGAGGAGGGACATCACCATGTACCAGCCCAGGTACAGGAAGGACTGTGGGCACACAGGGTTGGGGGTCGGGAGCATGTAGGGGTTCGTGGGGAGCACTCTGGGAAATAGGATGCCCAGGGGGTGCAGGAACATTCACGGGGTTGGGAGTGCTCTGAGGGTCTGAGTGCCATCTCTAGGCTGGGGAGGACTCAGAGGACCGGGAGCACTCTGGGAGAGATGCCACCCTGGGGGAAGGTGGGGAATCCTCCACCGAAGGGCATAGTCTGCGAATTCAAGAGCGCTCTGGGCAACAAGGGGCCTTAGGGGGTTGGTCAGAGAGTACCCCAGGCTCAGAGGTGCACAGGGGCTCCGAGCCAGTCCCCGGTCAGGGACACCTGGGAGTGGAGCTCCCAGTGCTCCTAGGGCCACTTCCCTGCAGGCCCCTCCTCACATTGTCTGTGAAGATGACCCCGAACTTCCAAATCTGGTACTTGACGTCGATGGACATGAGCCTGTGGAGTGGGGGAGAGAGATGGCGGGATGCTTGAGGGCCCGCCCCTGGCCACGCCCCCCCCCCCCCCCCCGCCGTGCCCGGGCCTGAGCAGGGTCCACCCTGCTCACCAGGTCAGCAGCCCCGGCGGCGGTTCTGGCTTGCGCTCGTTGTGGGCTGTGATCTCCAGCGTGGCTAGGTCCATGCCCAGCAGCTCGGCTATCCGCTCCCGCCCAAAGATGTCCCCGTGCTTGTCCAGGACCTGCACGGGAGTGCGTGGGGCCGTGCAGACACAGCTGGAGTGCGGGAGGGCCATGGCCAGAATGGGGGGGTTCTGGGGACACTTTGAACTTTGTGTGAGAAATTGGGGGTGCTTTTTTCCTCGGGGGTATGGGCCAAAACTTTAAGATCCTCAGGAGGGTCCAAAAGTGATAAAGGTCCAGCTGATTCATTAGCCAAATTAATTGAGATAATTTCTTATTATTCGATAGGTAGGCGAAAATCCCATACAACTGAGTCCCTGTCATCCGCGACCTTTCCTCCCACTCACACCTTCACTCGCTCTGCTGCAGACGCCGACCTCCTCACGGTTCCTCAAATACACCAGCACATTCCTGCCTCGGGGCCTTTGCACTGGCTATTCTCCCACACATTCTTCCCCCAGATTTCCACTGGCTCGCTCCATCACCACCTTTTTAATTAATGTGCCCTTTCCTGACCACCCTACATGAAAGAGCGACCTCTCAGCCAACACACACCTCTTCACTGCTGTTTTTCCTTCTACTGTCAACACATGAACGTTAGAAATGTGTTCATCTGTCTTTCCGACACAAGTGTCATAAGCACTTTCTTGTGTTTACTGTTGGGTTTATTGGCACACAGTAGGTGCACAATAAACATTTGCTGAGTGAATGAATGATGGTAACAATCAACACTTATCTGATAGTTTTTCCTGTATGCCAGATACTGTTCATGAAATAGGTCATAATAATCTCTACAGCAACCCTGTGGAGTCAGGTCTATATTATCTCACTTTGAATATGAGGGAAACTGAGGCACAGAAAGATTGACACAGCTAGAAGAGCAGGCAATCCGGCTCCAGAGTCTGTGTGCTTAAAAGAGTATGCCTCACTTCCTCCCTCAAAACTAGTATGTATTGAGTACGTACTCTGCACCAGGAATGATGCTACACTCATTACATGCACCATCACATTACAGTGAGGGAGGAGTGATTATCATCCCCGTTTCCAGATGGGCAAACTGAAGTGCTCCTTGCCCGAGGTTGCACACAAAGCAAGTCCTTGATAGGGCTGGGATGGCCTGGTGGCAGCAAGGGACCCACCCCAGGAGGCCCTGCCACCTCCCCATCCATGTCCTCTCACCTTCCGCTTGACAAACTTGTCCCAATAGTTGCTGGGGAATGACCTGCCAAGGGAGAGAGACCGCAAGATGTCAGGGCAGGAAGGACTAGAAGCCGCCAGTCAGACCAGGGTGGTTTGGAATTCCAATGTTTTTCTCCCAGGAGCCCCTGCACTCACACTCAGGGTCAGGCTCTAAAGATCTCAGGCCTGGTGAAGTTTGCCCAGGTCAGCCATTACCCACACTGCCATCTTTGGTGGAACCACAGTAGGGTAGGGGGCTTGCCTTCAGAGCCTGGGTACGAAGACACAGACCTGCATTTGGTTGAGGAGGCTCAGGAAGGTCTCTGAGCCAGCAGCCTGGCCCTGCTCCAGCTCCTGGGGAGTGGTGTGCTTTCTCACACTGTTTTATTTAATTTTATTTGATGATCCTGGCCCTTTATTTACCAGTTTTCTGATTGATGAGTTGATGTCCTAGCACCCTGCAAAAGTGGCTAATGAGCTTTGGGTTTTTTTTTTTTTTTGGAGATTTATCATGACTCCATAGATTTAGACCTATCTGATGTGAAACACATCAATTCTTGGCACTACCTACCCTTATTGATGCTCACATTGTCCCTGATTTGTCCAGCAGGAGCCCCTCTAACTGGTGGCTAGGTCCTCTCAGCACGGCGCCAGTTTTCATTGAGCACACCCTTGCTTTCCGACACAACAGAATGATCATCCAGGCTCCTCCCGCACTTGCCCTCCCCAACCCTGAACTCTGCCACTTCACCAAGGAGCTTGGTTCTTTTTCATGAGAAATGGTATTTAGAAGTCAAGGTCTTGGGCAGACACTATTTTAAGCAGGTGCTTCTTTCTTTGTTAAGCACATGTACTTGAATGTGTATAAGTTAAAAGTGCCTTTGATGGTAACAATGAGAGGATAAGATGTGCTTGGGTTGGCTTCATTCCTTCCCACACCACCTCTGCTAAGGCAAGACCTCGTAATAAAATAACTTCCCACCCTTACCTAGGACTTACTACGTCCTAGAAAGTACATGAACTCATTTCATGGTTACAGGATACTTGTGAGGTTGATGCTATTATTTATCCCCACTTTACAGATGAAGCAACTGAGGCACAGAGAGGATAAGTGACTGACCAAGAATTCCTAGCTAGGGTGTGGCCAACCCAGGGTTCACACCTGACCTGGTGTTCTTATTCTAGAGCTGTCTCCCCTCTAATGATGCCGCCCCCCTGTATGGACATGTGAATTGGGACTTGATCTGGGGGGAAATGGAGTGGGCTGGGAGTGCACTTTGGGGGTTCATGGTTCTACTGCATTGCCCTCACACAACCCTACTCCCTCTCTGGGTTCAGTTTAAAAACCAAATGACTTCACATCTCCCACTCCTGGCAGCTGGGTGAACCCTACATGGGGGCAGGGTTTAGAATGCAGGTCCCTGGGCTCCACCCTGGACTCCCTGAACCAGAATGCCTAAGGCCAGGGCCCAGGCATCTCCATGTGTCAACAGCACCCACACGGCACTTTAATGCACAGGAACTGTGGCTATGTTTAAGAGACAAAGACCAAGGCTTGGGTGAATGAGTCAGGGCCAGCAGTAATTGGAACGCTGGTGTTTTGAGGTCCTGGCCTGGACTGGAGTGGAAGCCCAGCTCTCCTCCTCCCACCCACCCCGAGGTGGAGGCTGGGCCCGTACGGTGTATTGAGCACCAGTCGGTTCCACTGCCCCTTCACGTCGTCGTCCTCAGGCTGCTCGGTGATATAGAGGCCGTCAAACTCCAGCTTCCGGGCCAGCTCCTTCTCCCGCTTAAAGATCACCAGGGGTACCTAGATTGTGCAGGGAGGCAAAAGGGTGTGCATCAGGCACCGCAGGAGACCCAGCCTCAGAAGGAGTCAGGAGATCTTGCTGGAGGCTGTGTGAGCCTCCACATCAGGGAAGCCTTCCTGGAGGGATCAGGGGAGGTATGGGAAAGCGTGGGCAGAGGGGTCAGGGCTGGGATGGAAAAAAAATGCAAGGGCCCAGAAGTAGTGCCTGGGGCTTCCCACAGGAGCAAGGTCTGAACTCAGACCTTAAGAATGAATAAAATAGAGGCAGGTGAAGGAAGGTAGAAGTGGGGAAAAGCAACCTAAGCAGAGGGAACAGTGTATGCACGAGTTTTAAGTAAAAAGCACGCTGTTCATCGATCATAAATTATCAAGATTTGCTAAAAAACAGTCAGATCTTATGGAATCTAAATTGAAACTCTTAAAACACTCCTTTTGGGGCACCACAAACCTCAGGCATAATTGATGTCAGAATCCACCCCCCCCAGCACCCATGTTATGTCTAAGACTTCACAGATCTCCACAGATCTTAGTTCACCTACTGATGAACATACAGAAAACACTATTCCCAAAGACAAATTTTGCCTCTTGATCCAGAAACTAACATAGTCCCGGACTCAGCCCCTCAGCTATGACCCGCATCAGCTCCCAGTTTGAATATCGTCCTTGCTGAAGACCCCAATCCTGTACCCAGTCCCTGAGTATTTATCCCAACTCCAGGACCCCTCTGTCCCAACCACTGTGTGAAGTCCCCTAGCCCCTGCCCCAGGCCAGTGCCCCCACACCCCTCTCCACAACACACAAGCCCCTGCCCAGAACCATGGTCACGGCCCACCTTGAGGCAGTTGTAGCCAATGATGCAGAGGAAGGCCACCAGTGTATGCAGCAGGCTTAAGCAACGCAAGGCAGGCTCCATGTAGCCCGTGCTCTCCTCCAGGAAGTAGTACACCATGTTCTCATCCTCGTCATCCTCTGCTTCCTCACCAACTCCTGAGCCCCAGCCAGAGCCACCACCAGACCCAGCGCCTGCCAGGTCCCCAGCTGCTGAGCCCTCCATGTCATCCTCCCCTGGTGGAGAGTCTGAGACCTGAAGGGGAGCAGAGGTCAGTCAAGGCAAGGACCCCGGTGTCCTGGTACCCGGTCTGCCATATCCAGAACCCACTAACGAAATTAACAGCCTCCATTTTTAAGGTCAGACTGGGCCCCTGTCAGATACAGTTGTGGCGAGACTGTCAATCGTGACTGAGGGGTGGGCCTAGGAGACTAGCTAGCAAATCAGACTCTGTCCTGGAATCTGACTGCTGAACTGAGTGACAGGAACTGAAAACAGAATTGATCATCTTGATAGTGGAGCCCTAAAGAGACTGACCACTAATATTAACATTGATACTACAATTAGTAGTAGCTGAAGTTTATATAGCATTTTCTGTATACCAGGTACTAAGTGTTTTATATGTTAATCCACTTTTAATCCCCACAGCTCTAAGAGACAGATACTGTTATTTCATTCTACAGATGAGGAAATTGAGGCACAGAGAGGTTAAGCCCCTTGCTTAGTACCATGCAGATGGTGGAGTCAGGATTTGATCTCACAGAAGTCATGCTCTGATCACTCTGCTAGACTGCCTCTCTGTCCTGTTATCTAGGTCCCTGGCAAGACCCCAAGGGTCTTTGTCCTTCAGGAGGCCTGGTTCTTAGCCCTTTCCTTCTATTCCATGAGCTGCCCATTTCCTCATGCCCACAAATTTCTCTTTAGCATACATGAAAGCCAAGAAGCTTAACTGAATCAGGCGTTACAGAGGCAAAGGCCTGCACCCAGGGGCAAAAGGGCTGGCAAGTGGCAGAGCTGAGCAGGGAACCCAGAACTGGATCCTTGTTCTAACTCCCACAGGCACTCCAGCATCTATCCATATGGACTGGACACACCCACACACACCCACAAGGGGCCCAAGATCCAGGTGTCCAGCCGGAACCCTCTTGGGAACTCTGGGCACAACACCTTGTCTGGTGAGCTGCAGGGGCCCTGGGAACCTGTTGGGGGCTGAACCTCCCACCCCTCAGCCCAGATCCTCCTGGATTCTCATGATTCGCACCTTATAAAACAGCAAGATGAAGTTGATGGCAAATGCCAAGAAGAGAGCAAGGAATCGCAGGGTGTAAAAATTCCGGGAGAGGTAGTTCTAAGATGAAAGAGAAAGAGAAAGAAAAAGAGAGCAGAGCTCACAGTCTACCCTCTTCCCTCGAGAATTCATCCCATCGTTCACCCACAATCCAAGCACCCAGGGCCTTAATACCTGGCTCCACAACCTATTTATTGAGTGCTTACCCTATACCAAGTCCTAGGCTAAGAGCTTTATTTGCATGAATTTGTTTAATTCTCACCACAACCTATGATATGCTGGGAAAACTAAGGCTCAGGGAGGTGAAATGTCTTACTCAAGGTAACATGGCCAAAAAGTGGCAGACCTTGGGATTTTAAGCCAGGCAGTCAAGCTCAAGTCTACACACCCAACCACTCTGCTCTGCTGCTCCCTGTCTGCTTTACTCCAGGCAGACACATCTACTTCCCTTTCTCCCTTCCTCCTCTCTCTCCATCCCTCACTCTTCCCACGAACTCTCAGTGAACCACCTTCTGTCCAGCACGTTTCCCTCATCCCCTTGTGTCAGGCTGGACCCAGAGAGGAGACAGGTCAGGCGGAGCCCTGGCCCTTGCCCTCCCTTCTTCCTGGCCTGGATGAGACGAGTTGTCCCCGCAAGAGGAGTAGCTGGGGCTGGTGTGGTGGCTCCAACCTGGAGGCTGACAGCCAAGAAATAGGCCATGTTGGGAAGTACAGAGCTGTGGCCTCAATGGCATTTAGCTCCAGATAGAGGATGGGGGTGGGAAGCCTGGCAGGTGGTCTCAGATGAGCAAAGGTGTGGAGGTGGGAATAGGTGAGCAGGAAGAGACCGAGGAGCCAAGTGGGGATGCCCTGAAAACACTGCCTTGTCCTGGCTCTGTTTGGAAAATCTCTGCCCTTTCCCCAGCCAGGCACAGGTGAGTTCAAGAACAGGTTGGGGCAGACAGGTGTGCCCTTGCTGGGTCCTCACCAAGAACTTCACCCTCTGCACTTCCAGCTCTCCCCAAAATTCCAGGCCCCCACCTCCGGCTTCCTCCTTCTTTGGAGGGGGTGGAGGAGGTGCTGTCTTCTTGGGGGGCTCTGGCGGGGGCTCGGGAATGTCTTCCTTCTCCCCATTCTCAGCACTGCAAGGCAGGACAGAGTGAGGAGGTGCCTGGGCAATTCATTTGTTCGTTCATTCATTCATTCATTCATTCAAAGCCATGCACCAGTGGCCCACCCCCATGCCTGGTCCAGGTGTAGATGGTGCTGGGGACATAGTGATGAAACAACCTCAGCCCCTGTCCTCATGGGGCTCCAATCTAATAAGGTACAGACTTGCCACCACGCAGGGGCAACCAAGTCCGGTCAAGGCCCACACGTGGGAAGCTCAGGGAGTTGTGGGAGCCTGGAGGAGATACCTCTTCAACCTATGGGGGTGATGTCAAGGTAGGCTTCCTGGAGAGGAGATATGCTGCCAAAATGGGGAGGATGAGGAAGACTGAGATGAAGCATGGGGGAAGATAGGCTCAGCGGAGAAGGCTGTACAAGGGTTTGGCGGCAAAGGAGGAGAGTTTGCTTTTCTCCCCCCTTTCACGGAGTCCCTCCTCTGGCGGGGCCTGGGCTGGGAAACTGAAAACACAGCCTCCTGGCTCAGGCCAGACCTCAGGAGGCTCCCGGTCCAGGAGGGAGGCAGTAATAGGGGCTGGGCCCCTTGGACTCCAAGGCCACTCACTCGGTTTTCTCAGGCTCCGGCTCGGGCTCTGGTTCTGGCGGCACTTCCTCTTCCTCTCCATCCACCTGGCGGCAGGGCAAGCATCAGGGGCCAAGCCTCACCCCTGGCCTGGAGGCTCCTCTCTGTGTCTTTGGGGTCATTTCCCTGGGCCATCTACGTTTTACTCTTCCCCCACCAGAAGGAAGAGGGAGTAGGACTCTCACTTTACAGAGGGAAACTGAGGCTCAGAAAGGTACAGTGCCTTGCCCAAGCTTGTTCAGGGTCAGGCTGACTCCTCAGCTTCTCACGGCCTTGACACCGCATGGCGCACTCATCTAGCCCAGGGCCTGCGGTTGCTGTCCCGCCGCGGGTCACGTGGGCCACCTAAATCCCCCTCAACCATCTGCATATCAGAGGGTCTTTCCCAGCGACCCGACTAATCTCGGATCTTTTTAGTTCTTGGCCCCGTTTCCCCTTTAATTCGGTCTCTCGCGCTCTGTGGCTCCAGATAACATTTGGTCTCCCCCAGAAACGCCACCTTTTTCACTCGGAGCCTCTCTCCAGGTCTCCGTCTCCATCTCCATCTCTCTCTGGGAAACCCTGTATCTCGGCCTGTCTCCCCACTTCTCGTCCCTCCTACCCCCAATCTCTCCCAAACCCCGAAGTCCCCTCCCCACCGCCTGCGCTCTCACCCCAGCTTCCTCTTGAGGATGGGGGAGCCCTCGGGCGTGGGTGGCTCCGCTGGCGTCGTGTCACCCATGTCCCCGAGGCCTCCCGGGGCCCCGTCAGGCCGGAAAGGTCCCCCGTCGGCCACCGCCACGGCCCGGTCAGCGCCTCCCGGACCGGCCTCGTGCGCCGCCGCCTCCTCGTCGCCTGCGCCCTCCGCGGCGTCGCCCGCGCCCTCGCCCTCGCCCTCCGTCCGCGTCGCCGCCGGGCCCGGACGGCTGCTCGCCGTGCACCTCGTCGCCCGTGGGGTCGGGCATGCCGGCCAGCAGCTCGGTCACAGTCACCTTCTTGGCCCCCTCCACGAGGCCGCCCCCGAAGAGGGAGCCCCAGAGCAGACGCAGAGCGCCCGCCGCCGCCCCCGCGCCGCCCCCCCGCACGCGCCACCGCCGCCCAGAGGAGCGCGCCCCGCCGCCGCCGCCTCGCGCGCCGTCAGCCGCCGCAGCCGCCGCACGCGCCGCCGCAGCCCGCGGTAGCTGAGCCCGCGCAGGGCCCGAGCCGCCGCCGCCGCCACGCGCGCCGCCGCGCCCGCCGCCGCCGGCCCCGCCGCGCCCTCGGGCCCCGCCGCGCCGTCCTCCGCGCCCTCGGCGCCCGCCTCGGCCGCGCCCTCGTCGTCGTCCTCCTCGGGCTCGCCCTCGGGCTCCGAGATCTGCGCGGCGATCTGCATCTCGAAGATGGTGTCCTCGCAGAAGCTCACGAAGAGCTCCATCTTCTCCGACTCGCCGCCCTCGTTCACCACGTCGAAGATGAACTGGCGCTTGGACTCCTTCACCTGCGGCGGGGGGCGGGGTGGGGCGTGAGAGGGGTCACCTGAGCAGCATCCGCATCGTTATTAATAGCAATATTAATTTTCTACTTATCAATTGAACTTTAATAGTTTAAAGCAAAGTAATAGTTTTTGTTATTAATAGCAAACATATACTAGCTCTTGCTGTGGTCCTCTCGTAAAAACTTCAACAAGGCCGGTCCTTGGACCACGCATTTTACATATATCATCTCCTTGAATCCTCACAGACAACCCATAGGGCCTCTTAACTCTGTTTTATAGATGAGGAAATGGAGGCCCAGAAAGCCATGTGCCCCAGAGAATACAGCTGGGGTAGCAGATGTGGGATTAAAATTCCCAATGAGCTGGCCCAGAATTGATGATGTTAGCCTCTCAGAGATACAGAGCATAGTGGTTGAGTGCAAAGGTTCTGCAACCAGCCTGCCTAGGTTCGAATCCTGTCAGCCACTGAGTGAGTAGCTGGGTGATTCAGACGGACGCTCTGGGCCTCAGTTTCCCCCTCTCTAAACTGGAAGATAATAGCAGAGCCTATGTTATAGGGTTGGTGTGAAGGTTAACAGATGCTGAGGGATTGGAACAGCACCTGGCACACCTGGTGTCCACTATTATTACACTGCTGTACACGTGCTCCAGGTCCAGGAAGACATACAGGGACTCATGACCACAGGGGAAAGTGGAATGGGAAGGGGGGAGCAGACAGAAGTGCCTGTTTGGAGGAAAGACACTAAGGGAATGAGTGTCACATGAGGAAGCACCTGGCCAGAAAGGGAAGGGCAGAGCTCCTATACATGGACAGGAGTGTGAAGGGCCAGCGGTGAGTCAGAGCCTCCCACAGATACAGGGATGTGGCAGACATCTGGGCACAAGGATGGTTCAACCACTTTTATGTCAGCTTTTGGAGGTGAGTGTGCAATGGCACCCAAGGGACACAGGTGAGTGTGCAAACTCGGGGTTTCTTGTGGAATATGTGTGGCAGCCGACGTGCAAGAGTCTTGAGAGAAGGCACCAAGGACTAAGGGAGGACATGGGTGTGAGGAGGGCATGGAGGCATCGGAGGACTAGGAAGTATGCGAGCATGTGGGGCAGACACGGGCCCATGGAGCAGGCCACAAGCACCTGGGAGGGGTCTACAATTCGTGGGGTCAGTGCACGGGAGGCAGGCATGAGTGTGTGAGGGGGACTAGGGAGTCAGTTCGAGCGGCCCCGGGCATGAAAAAAGGGCTCAGTGTAGGATGTGAGCCCAAGTGTGCATGAGTCAGGTGTCTAATGAGGAGAGACATGCGGGGCCTGGTTGTTAAGAGTGACAGGAGCACAAGCCTCACGGGCTGCAAGTATGAAGTGGGAAGATGCACGCACAAGCATGCGGGAGTGCAGGTGCCTGGGAGCATCTGAGGATCAAAATGGAAGTGTGAGTTGAAGTGGTGTGCGAGGAGTAGGCAGGGTTAGCATGCAAGGGGTATGCAGGCCAGTGTGCAGTGTGTGTGGGCAGAAGGCCACCAGGGGCAGGGCTGGGGCCTAATGGTGTGTGAGGGGCATATGGGAACGTGAGAAAGTGGGCAGTGGAACCGCATTCAAGCTAAGTGCGTAAGGTGGATGGGGTGTGCCGGGCCCTATGAGTGTACTCTTGAGGCAAATGAGTGTGTGAGGAGCATTCATTTGTGGGCTGGGCATAGGGGAGGCTGAGACAGGGCACGTCAGGCCAAGGAATAGGCTTGGCTGCCAAGGACACAGGGCCCTTGTGGGGGAGTTTGGGAGGACGATCTAAGTAGGCATGGATGGTCATGAGTGTGCCAGGGCTACAGTGAGAGCATGTGAGAGGTGAATGAGTGACAGGTGGGAAACCATGTGGTATGCCGGGGCTGCATCCTCTGAGTGTGCAAGAGATGTGCACACATGTAGGCCCAGAATAAGTGTGATGGGCATTGTGTGCCAGGACCTGGGGCCATATGTGGTGACTGGTGAGGGCTAGGCAGCATACCAGGGCTCCCTAGGGCCCCCAAGGTGAGTGTGCAAAAGAGTGGGCACACCAGGGGCTGCCGAGAAGGTGAGCAAGTCACAGTGTATAACTAAGTGTATTCCAGTTCGTGAGGCTTTTGGTCATGGTTACATTAGGACTATAAGGCTTCCCAGGGTGAGTGTGCAAGTGGTGGGCACGTGTGTGAGCAGCCACAGTGAGGGCACACTGATGCTGCATGTACAAGGGGTGCACATCCACTTGTGCGCCAAGGCTGCAAGAGGTGGGCAGGGGAGAACCAAGGACATGCAAGGGCACACAGGGCCCATAAAATGTGAGAAAAGGGTGGGCATGAGTTTGCACAAGCAGAGTAAGGGCCCACCAAGGCCTGCAGAGCAGATGTGCAAAGTGTGCACAGCCCCATGTGGGGTCCAAGAGTGCGAGGAGCATGCTGGAGGTCCCAGGAGGCCAGCATGCACGCGCTTAGGCTCTCTGACCTGCGGCATCTCCCACTGGGCGCGGTTAGTCTCCGAAATCTCAAAGTAGATGCGCTCAATGCGGCGAGAGGCGCCCATGATCTCGATGCGACCCAGGTAGGGCCGGAAGTACTCGAGGATGCTCTCGGCCAGCTCTAGGAAGTTGCGCAGGCGCGGGTCATGGGGCACGTGCTCGGACAGATTGGTCAGCAGTACCGCCACGTTAAAGCCGATTTCGCGGGCTGGCTCCTGGAAGCGGTTGGCGAACTCCTCACAGTTGATCATCTCATTCTCATCCGCCTCGGAGCACGAAAGCAGGAACTGGATTTCTGGACCAGTGAATTGCTTCTGGCTGTCCATGGCCTGGGGGTGGGCAGAGGTTGGTGGGGGGCAGGTTGGAGGTCAAAGGGATGGCCTAGGGAGCCTCATGCTCTTCTTAAAACAACTATGGGCTTTTCATAAAGACAGAAAAGTCCAGAACCATATCACCAGCACCCAAGGCTGACACTCAGCAGGTTGGCATGGGCAAGGCTTTGCCAACCATAAAATACTGAAATGCTTCATTTCCACAAAGCTGAGCTGCTGCCATCCACTGTAAGACACATTCCATTTCCAGAGATTACCATGTGAACTGATGAAACTCAGTGCTTGGGTAGTAAGTGGCAAGAGATGCCACCTCATGTGCCATCCTGACATGCCCCTGCAGGCCCGTGCTCCGCCCCTCCTTCCTCCCCTTCGCCCACTTGATGACACCCATGGTCTGCACTGGAGACTCTCTTGGCCCTCTGGCTGTAGATGGGGTCCATCCAGTGGGGGTCAGGGAGCAGGAGGAGAATAAAGCTGTGGCTTTTCTCTCCCCAGCCCTGGCTCCCTCTCTGTGCTGGCTGTGTCCCTTGCTCCAAAGTGGGTCCTACAGCCCTGTCCACACAGCTCCTTCTATCTCCAAGTTAGGTTATTACTCTTCCCTCCAGGCCAGCTGCCTCCAGGCTAGGGCCCTGACTGATACGAGCCACTACCTCTGCCCCTTTCCCAAGGACCCACCACCACCATTTCCAGCAACTATATAATTGACACCTGATACAGTGGAGGCCTCTGACTGTCACTTGGGAACAAAGAGCCATATGCCCATTTATCCAGAGTTAACAAATGCTCACGATGACATGTTTTTCAAATATTAAATATTTAAGAATTAAAATAAGGTATGATTGGAGCCCTCTGTATCCTTCTCTTGGTCCACACCCTCCCCTCCCCCAAGGTAACCACTATCCCAGAGCTGGTATATCCTTCCAAACATATACTACCTATATCTCATCACTGTCTGTCTGTCTGTCTGTCTCTTTCTCACACACACACAGTGTCCTGTTTGTTTGTTTTTTTAATTTAAAGAATTCTTATTATAATCATGTAATTTGAAACTTGTTTTTTTCACTCAACTGTTACGTTTTCAAGAACTACACATGTTGATATATAAATCAAATGAATTCACTGCTGTGTAATATCCCTGTTTTAGAAATATAACACTCTTTATCTCCTGACGATGCACACGGAGGTCGTTTCTAGTTTCACTGAACATTCTGGTGCTGATCTCCTATGCACTTTTAGCAAGAGGTTCTCTAGGGAAGTTTTTCAAATATTTTGACCACATCTACAGTAAGAATACGTTTTACAAAAAAAAAAAAAAAAAAAAAAAGGTTTCACGACACAACTCTGACCTAACACTTTGCAACACACTCTGTAATGTTCTATTTTATTTTTAAAGATGTTGGTCATGACTTGACTAAAAAAATTTCATGACCCACAGGTAAGTTGCAACATGCAGTTTCAGAAATGCCGCTCTGGGGTATGAACAAAAGCGAAATTTTCTGTCTCTAAAAAGTGCTTTGTAGCCAAGAACTTTGCAAAATGCTTTCTAAATGAGTAACATGCTTTGCAAATTATAAAGGGCTCTAGAAACCGCAGAGCGAGGAGACATAATCACACACAGGAACTCCTTACCTTCTACCCTCCCTCCACTGAACTACCTCCTTCCCTTATAATGCAGTGTGACACTGCTCCTCTTAAAAGCACCCCCACACCCCCGTGCCACAGAAGCCTGGGACTCCATCCCCTCCATTGACTCTTGAACTCTTATGATTTGCTGCTCTCTCTTTGTCATTGTCCATTTACCCACTCCATCTCCCCCCCATTTTTTAAAAAATACTTTCTCTGACTGTGATTGGTTTCCTTTACTGAAATCTTCTCTTTCAGACATCTAAAAGTTGGGGGGCTCCAGACCTGGAATGCATACCTTTTTCTTTATACCCTCCATGAAGATATGATTGACCCAAGGCTCTGAATGCATCCCATTTCTGACTGTTCTCCAGAATCCAGACATTTACAGCTGAGCCCTACCTGACATCTCTTTGTGGATCTTTACCTTAAATTGGAAATGGCCAAAACTGAACTCGATTTCAAAGCCTCTCCTCCTACAGACTTACCCATCTCAGGAATAGCATCACCACCCACCCAGGTGCTTAAGCTAAAATCTTTGAGTCATACTTGATTTCTTTTTTATCTCACCACCCACACCTGATCCATCAGCAAATCTGTCAGCTCTGCTTTTAACAGATGTAACACACACACATTTCTGCCTCTTCCAGGTCCCCACCCTGACTTTGCCCACTGCCATTATCTCCCATTAGACTGTCACAGCAACCACCTTCCTGGTTTGCCTGTCCCCCTCTGTCCCCACAGTACATTCCTTATGCACAGCCAGAGGCACCCTGGAAACATTCCTCAACCCCACCCTTCTAAGAATCCTCCCTTGGCTCCATCTCATTCAGGTCGAAAGTCAAAGTCCTACCTACAGCTGCCCATGCCCAGCACGCCTCCCCCACCACCTCAGACTTGATTTCTTCCTCTCTCTCCCCCTCAACAGCCATTGCAGCCACACGGCCTTTTTTGTATCCCTTTTTCTACCTTTTAGCCTTTACACTTGCTGTCCTCTTCACGTGGGATGCCACAACCTCTCCCCCAACCTTCACCTGGTACCTTTCAACGTTCAGCTTCATTGTCCTCTTCTGGAAAGACCTCCCCTGACCACCTAGTTGACAGGGCTTACTCCACTCATTCTCTCTCACACGCCACCCTGCTCATTTCCTTCAAACCACAGATTATAATCTGGAGTTATTTTGTTTATTTACTTATTTTCATCTGCCCCTCCCCACTGGGCCATCAGCTCTGAGGGTAGGATCTCTGTTTTGCTCACTGCTGCACACAGTAGGTGCTCAACACGTATCTGTCAAACGAATCTTGAAAACTGAGAATGATTTATAACTGTTACGATTTTAGAAAATTAAAAAGTCCTTTAAAAAATCTGAGCTTGTCATTTAAACCATAGAGAAACTGAAAAGCATGTTGTAAAAATACAAATATTTGTGAAGAGTTCGGGAAACCACATGATGCTTGGTAAGCGGTCAAACATTTAGAAATGATATGATCGTCATTATGCAATCTCTAATGAACCAATGTATCTGGGCATGGACACGAACAGCTGCTGACATCACGGGAGACATGAAGGGACAGGATGTGCCTCTCGATGGACGGATGCAGCACCACAAAGGAAGGCGCTAGCAACAACAAACAAAACCTTCACACTTGAGCCTGATCAACCTTCTCGCCCTAAGTCCAAATTTACAGGGAACCCAGGGAACAGGGGAACGCATTAAGTGACTCCCCAAGGTTGCATCGGCCAGATCCAAACCATGGGAAACTCTACAACTAAGATACCGCTAGCGAATGATTGCCACAAGCCGCATGTGGCTACCGAGCATTTGAGTCATGGCCGGAGTAAACTGAGATGTGCTCAGAGTGTAAAAAACATTCTGGATTTTGAGGACTTAGTATGAACAAATGAATGTAAAATATCTAATAATTTTTACATTAATTACATGTTGAAATAATATTGTGGATATACTAGGCAAAATAAAACATTGTTAAAAATGATTTTACATGTTTCTTTTTACTTTTTCTAAAGCGTGGGTACTAGAAATTTTTAATTATACATGTTGCTTACATAGTATTTCTGCTGGGCAGTGCTGCTCTACAGGACCAACGACCCAGGTCTCCAGCAGATAAATGGCCAGGAAAAGGGAAAGTGATGGTGGCAAAGCAGTAGATTAAAGGAGGTTTAAAGAAATATCAACCAATTGCAATTGGTAGGGCTAGTTTGGATCCTGGTGCAAAGAAGTTGCAAAAAGTTATATATAATATTTATGAGATTTGGAATTTTAATACCAACTAGATATTTGATGATTTAAAGAACTGTATATGTTTTTCATTTTGCTTTTGGCTAGGAGCGATAATGACATTGCGGCTTCTTAAATAAAAGGAAAGCCTTTTAAGACCATGTATTGCACATGGAGTGTCCAGAATAGGCAAATCTATAGAGACAGAAAGTAGATTAGTGGCTGCCAGCGGCCTGAGTGGGAGAAATGGGAAGTGACTGCTCAGGGTAATGGGTTTCTTTTTGGGGGTGATTAAAACATTCTAAAATTAGATTGTAAGGATGGTTGGACAATTCTGTGAATATACTAAAAAATCATCGAATGCTATATTTTAAATAGGTGAATTTCATGGTATGTGAATTATATCTCCACAAAGACAATTTTTAAAAAAGAGTCTTAAGAGACACATACAAAAATATTTCAGATTAAAAAAAGTAAAGGAAACCACAAAACGATACTAAGAACAATACATTAGCAGCCTGGAATGTGTTCATCAGACGGTGCTTTCCAAACTGAAGAAGGTGTTTTGGAATCCGCAAAGTACTTATCCATGGAGATGTGCTTTGCGAACTGTCAAGAACTCTGTCAACCATGAAAACTTGGGGAACCATGAAATGATGCCATAGTTTTTAAATGCAGATGAACGAAAATGCAGGAATAGATAACTGGAGATATGTACGCAAGTGGATAACAGTGGCAGTCTTTGGAGAGGTGGGGTGAGCACAGGACTGGGGGTGGGGGCTGACGGTGACTTCAACCAGAGCTCTAAGTGCTGAATTTTTTTTCACAAGAGAAATGTATTCCTGTATTATCTATTTCATGGGGGAAAAAAAACCCTATTAAAATCTTTTAAATAATTTTCTACATAAAAATCAACTCTTCTGCATGGCCAAAAACAAAACAAAACAACAACAACAACAAATCCACCATAAGCAAAGACAAATGATGAATCTGGAAATATTGGTGCAACTTCTGTCACTAACAAAGTTATAATTAGTGAATACATAAAGAGCTCCTAGAAATTAAGAAGAAAAATACCAACATCCCAATAGAAAAAAAATCCAAGGCACGGTCATTTCACAAACAAGTAATGTAAAAGAAATAACATGAAAAGATGATTTAACTGTTCTCATAACAGGAGAATGTGAATTAAATATGAATTAAAACTGCAATGCAATACCTTTTCTCACCTATCAGATTGGCAAAAACCCAAATATTTGATAGTGTGGTCTGGTGGTGAGGCTGTGGGGAAACAGGCACTCTCACATGTTGCTAATAAGAGAGGAAAATAGAAGGCAAAATCTGTCCAAATGACAAATGCATTTACTTCAGCCCAGCAATGTCACTTTCAGAAGTTAACCTTGGATATAAGTGCACATACAGAATGACCTATGTACGAAGGTAACCGTAGCCAGCATTGCTGGCAGCCCATGGGAGCCTTCCTTAGCACACTTACTTCCCTCTGCTAGAAATCTGCAGTACAAATTTACAGTACCTGTGCTATAGACTGCACCTCTGACTGCAGCGTGCGTTGTTATAACAAAAGATTGGGAACAAAGCAAGTGTCCATCAGCAAGGAATAATCAAATGAACCATAATATATACAAAGCAGAATACTGGGCACCTGCAAAAAACAATGAGGACACCCCCTGTATCTCCAGAATAAATTATTAAGTGATATAGAGTAGTGTATATAGATCATTACCTATTATGTAAGAAAGGAGGACAATAACGATATGTGCAAAGAAATGATGGAGGGATACAAGAGAAATTAATGCTTACAGCAGTGGGAGTGGGGGAGGGTAGGTGGAGAACGGGCTGAGAGTGAGGCTTCTCACCTCGTACACGGTTATTCTCTTTTCAAAAATAAAACCAACACGCTTTTAAAGTTATAGATTGAGACTTTGAGAAACAGAGATACTGACCTACAAAACTGTTGTGTACACGCCATCCAATCTTGTGATTTGTGAAGCCCTGAACCGTTGGAAGGGACCTTTACCCATTTTTTAAAAATTTGTCTTATAACTGAACGTCTGTACCGTTTGACAAACCTCTCTCTATTTCACCCCCACGCCTCCCTCCCAGCCTCTGGAAACCACTCACTTTTCTACTCTCTCTGTAAATTTGATTTTTTTTTTTTCCAGATTCCACTGACAAGTGACACCATGTGGTACTTGTCTTTCTCTAACTGGCTTATTTCACTTAGCACAATGCCCTCTGGGTTTATTCATGTTGCTGCAAATGACAGGCTTTCCCTTTTTTTTTAAGGCTGAATAATATTCCATTATACGTATATATCCACTCCTCCACTGATGGACACTTAGGTTGCTTCCATAGCCTGGCTGTTGTGAATAACCCTGCAGTAAACGTGGGAGTGCCACCTCGCTTTGAGATAATGGTTTTGTTTCCTTTGGATAAATACCCAGAAGTGGGATTGCTGGACCATACGGTAGTACTATTTTCAATTTTGGATTAATTATTTTCCATCTCTTGAGGAACCTCCACACCACTTTCCACAGTGGCAGCACCAATTTACATTTCCGCCAATATGAACATAGGTCCCTTTTTCTCCATCCTTACCAACATTCCTTAACTCTTTTTGACAATAGCCATTCTAACGGGTATGAGGTGATATCTCACTGTGGTTTTGACTTGCATTTCCCTGATCATTACTGCTGTTCAATGCCTTTTTATGTACTCGTTGGCCATGTGTATGTCTTCTCTGGAAAAAAATGTCTATTTGGTCCTTTGCCCATTTTTAAATTGGGTTATTGGTTTTATTGTTTTTGAGTTGTAGGAATACTTTGTCTATTTTGGATGTTAACCCTTCATCAGATATGTGGTTTGCAAATATTTTCTCCCATTCCATAGGCTGCCTTTTCATGTTGATAGTTTCCTTTGCTGAACAGAATCATTTTGAAATTCTGAATGATGTGCACTTTAGCTCCTGCATGGCGCTTTCTGGTTCCCTTGCAGCTCTCACTGAGACTCTCTCCCTAAACCTGCCAGCCTCAAAGTAGGCCCGGGCGCCCAGGAGGAGGTGTTCACTGACTATTGGACTAGCATAATGGATGACTCCAGAGGTGTGAACTCTGGAGCTGGACTGCCTGAGTTCTCATCCCAGCTTTGTCATTTACTAGCTGTGTGGCCTGAAGCACATCACTTCACCCGCTGTGCCTCAGTTTCCACTTCTTTAAACTAGTAATAAAAAGAAATCATTACCACGTAAGGTTGATGTAAGGGTTAAATGAAATACAGTTGACCTGTGAACAACACAGGGGTTAGGGGCATCAACCTCTTGCCCCGTTGAAAATATGACCATAACTTCCTACTTTCTGAACACTTTAGTCATTCCTCAGGAACTCAGGGGACTGGTTCCAGGACCCCCACAGACACCCAAATCTTTGGATGCTCAAGTCTCTTATATAAAATGGCGCAGAACGCCGCATGCAGCCAGCCCTCTGCATCTGCAGGTTCCCAACCACGGATTAAAAACACTGTTTCTGATCCATGGCTGGTTGAGTCGGAGGATGTGAAACCGGGATATGGAGGGCTGACTCTATATTTACTGAGAAAAATCTGCATAGAAGCAGATCTGCACAGTTTCACCCTGTTGTTCAAAGCTCAGTTGTGATTCATGTGTACACAGGACCTGGCACAAAGTGAGAGAACAGTACATATTAGCTCTTCTTTCGGAAGGTAGAGGGCTCAGGGACGGCAGTGTTTAAGAGGCTGCGAGTGCTTGGCAGAAAAGGTGGGGGTCCCAGAAGTGTGTGTGGCATAGACGCCCAAGTCAGCAGGCATTGCTGGGGGGAGGACATGGTCGACGATGGCAGATGCCGCCAAGAGGACAAGGCAGAGGAGAAATTCAGGGTGGAGGTCACCGATGACATTGGGTAGTTTCAGGAGAGTGACAGGGACAGAAGCCAGCAAACCCTGAATCAGAGAAGGAGTGGGAGGTGAGAAAGGAGTGAGCGAGGGCAGACACCTCTTGGGAGGAGTAGCTGAGAGTGGGGAGAGATGCAGGGAGGCCCCAAGGGCAACTAGGAGACATGGGGCATTTTATTTTTAACTCGGGAGACCCTGCGCTTATTTAAATGCTGATAAGCAGTAGTGATTGCAACTCCTAGAATAAGAGAAAAAGCAATGAGTCTATGCTGATATAAATAAATAAGTGAATAAGTAAATAAATGGAGAAGGGAAAATTTTTCTTACAGGAAAATGGTACCTAATAAAGGTAAAGAGTATGCTAAAAGTGGAAAACCACCATTTGTCAACTACCATAGTAACAATCGTTTCAGACAAGAATCATAAATAAATGCTAATCCTAGAGGATGAACAGATTTACATAGTCTCATAGCTCAACCTCGCAAGATACTGAAGGGAATGACAGTATCTTTACAGTGGAGACCCTGGTAAATACCACCTTAACCAAGTGATTCAAGCAGACACCAAGTCAGATGGGAAGAACCAGCAGCACATGCCTCCTGATACCATGCACTGAGGACGCATCGTTCCTACAACATTTCTGCCAAAGACGTATGACCTGACTTGAATCATGACGAAAACTCAGACTAACCCACACTGAGGGACACTCTAGAACACAACCGGCCTCTGTTCTTCAAGAATGGCAAGGTCATGAAAAACAAACAGACCAAAAAAAGGTTCCGGATTGAAGGAAGCTAAAGAGACAGGGTGCCGAAATGCGATCCCTGATCCTGGACCGATGTTTGACAATGAAGAAGAACGTCTTTTATGAATAAAAACTGAATAGGCCCTGGAGACAGCAGCACCGTGTCAGTGTTAATTTCCTGGTTTGCAAACTGCCCTGTGGTTACATAAGAGAAAGAACGTGTTCTCAGAGATACACACAGACATGTTTAGCAGTGAAGGGGAATCTTGCTGGAGTAAATGTGGTAAAAAGTTAGTATTTGGGCAATCTAGGTGGATGGTATTCAGAAATTCTATGTACTGTTCTTGTAATTTCTCTGTCAGCCTGAAGTTATTTCAAAAGAAAAGTTAACAAAATGGTGTTGGAAACAAATCTGGCAGTAATAAAAACAGGCGTATCTCACTTTATTGTGCTTTGCAGATATTGTGGATTTAAAAAAAAAAAATCCAAGGCAAGACCCTCCACCAGCAAAAAGATTATAACTTGTTGAAGGCTCAGATGATGGTTAGCAATTTCTAACAATAAAGTGTTTTTTAAATAAGGTATATACATGTTTTAAACATAATGCTATTGCACACTTTATAGACTACAGTATAGTGTAAACATAAACTTTTATATGCACTGGGAAATTTAAAAAACTTGTGACTCATTTTATTGCAATATTAGCTTTATTGCGGTGGTCTGGAACCAACCCGCGATATCTCTGAGGTACGCCTGTAAAAATAGTACCTAACGTCCCTTGAGTGCTTCTGTGCCCCAGGCACTGTCCACTCCCCCAGCAGTCCTGTGAGACAGTGAATGTTATTACGCTAGCCCCATTTCACTGAGGAGGAAACAGAGGCTCAGAGCAGATGAGTGACTTACCTGGAGTTACATAGGGAGAGAGGGTAGAGCTGGGGTGCAAGAGATGGGTCGATGAATGGGCTATTGGATAAAGCAGGTTCCTGCATTTCCTTCCTAACGGCCCCACTGTTTTGACCTGCCATGGCCATGACTGCCTCTCCCATTAGATTATAAGTCTCATGAAGCCGGGGCTGTGTCTCGGTTATTGCTGTGTCCATGGTACCATCCCAGGGCCCAGCACAGAGGAGAAACCCAGTAAGTTTATCAACTAAATACCTGATTTCTATTTATAACAATGATACCATTATAACTATTAACAACGATAATAGAAATAATAGATGTATTTCATCTTCAAAACATCCCCAAGGACTGTTTTAGCTCATTTCACAGATAAGGTAACTGAGGCTCACAGAGAAGTCTCTTGCCCAAGGCAGGCAGCCAGGAAGAGCATGACTGGCACTTGGCACCCCCACTCATCTACTTTCAGCACCCACCTTCTGGAAGTCCTTCTTGGAGATGAGGCCACGGGGATCAGTGACGTAGTCCTGGAAGGCCTCCGAGCCCACTATGTCCTTGAGTTTCAGGAACATGTCGAAGAACTTGAGGATCATCTCAACGTTGGATGAAGATTCCACCAGCATGTCTACCATCTGCCGGGCAATCATGCCGTTCACCACGTTCCCTGTGGGCAGCCCCAGGTCAGTTCCACTCGGCAGAGCCTCCACTCTGGAGTCCCATGGCTTGCCTCCCTCCCCAGTTTGGGAGCCACCCATGGCTCCCCGGGATCCACTGTGCTGGTGGAAGCTCCCTGGCCAGCTCCTAAGCCTCCCCTCAAAGGGCGTGGGTCACTTCCTGATCTGCATCAGCATCATGTGTGAACCTGGCTGATCCTGTCTTTGTCCACCTCCCCAGATAGCTGGAGGAATCATCAATAAAGATAACAATGGCAAAAGCTAACGGCAGGTGACAGATGCCATGCCAAGTGCTGTGCTGGCACGATCTCATCCTTGTAAGAAAGGTGTGCTACCATCTGGTTTTACAGGTGGATAAACTGGACTCAGAGAAAGTCACACACTCAGAGTTACATAGCCAGTAAGGGGTGAGAAGGATTTGAACCCAGAAATGCATGACCTCAGAGCTCACACACTAAGCCTTCCATTAGCCCACAGAGGCCAAGCAGTCCATAGATGAGGGAGGCAGGCCAAAGGTAAGGCAGCAAGGGAGAGGTGGAGGCTGTGGCTAGCTGGGATCCCACACATTCCTCTAAAGCAAACTGGCTTAAGCTTCTTTTTGTACCTTTCAATTTTAGTACAATTTCAAATTTCCACGTGAGTTGAAAAATTGCACAAGGGAACCCTTATATATTCCACATTTGCCAATTGTTTCTATTTTGCCACATTTGCTTTATAATTTTCTTTTCTCCTTCTCTCTACCCTGCCCCACCTCTTCCCTGAACCACGTGAGGGTAAGCTGCAGGCATGAGGCTTTTTTTATCCCTAACCATTTCAGTTCATATGCCTTAAAAGACAAAACATTCTCTTATATAATTATAGTAAGTCATCAAAGTCAGATTTAACACTGATATAATCCAGCTCTTTAATTCAGTCCAGCTGATTTTTGTCATGTGAGAATGTGGTCCCAGAGTCACCAAATCTTTCAATTTTTCAAGAAAAGCTGGAAATCTGATGTTTAAAGGAAACCTTCTGATTCTTTAAAAGCTAATAACTAGTTACAAGAAAAGCTGAAACACTGTAGGAGAATTAATCATCACAACATTGTAACAGCAAAATATTTTTAAAAACTTGAATGTCTATCAATAGGGGTATGGTTAAATGAATCAGCGTAACTGAGACAATGGAGTACTATGAAGGCATATAAAAGAATGAGGACACTCTTTATGAACTAACCTGTATAGAAAAAATTCTGTCTACTAGTTAAATTGTTTTATTAATTACTAATAAATTAGTAATCACTAAGTCGTGGGATACTTGTTAGGCAGCAAAAGTTAACTGAAACATTTTGCAAATAACTAAATAACTATTAAGTACATAAATTTAAAAAGTGTCCAGCTCGCCCACCTCATTAAGATTTTTCTGGGGATTCAATAAACTAATATATGTACAATCAAGGCCTGGAGCATAATAAGTGCTCGCTTAGTGTTGCCGAGCTTGTTAATGTGACTTTCATCAACTCCTCGACCCTGACATGATGTCAGATGGGGGTTGAAGATTGGGGTCTCCTGGGTGTCAGAGGGCCATTCTTGGGCTTGTCGTACCTTCGTACCCTCCCCTTTCCCCATCCACTGGCTGTTTACCTTCCAGTAGTGACAGTAACATCACCACCATGTCCTTCTGTAGATCCAGCAGCTCCTTCAACAGCTCGATCTGGCTCGAGTCCTAGAGATGCCACATCCCAGCTACATTAGGGCTGGTTCATGCAGAGATGCCTTCGCCACCTCCAGCTGCTTCTGCCCCTCCTCACCACCCAGCAGGACCTAAGACCTCTTTTTCCTCCCCTCTTACCTCCGAAGGGACCCGAGTCCAGACATGTTCCTCGGAAGCAGGGGAAGGGGCAAGAGACAAGAGTGTGGAGGTGGGTTTGGCATTTCGGGGAAAGCAGGCCCAGTGGGTGATGTGTGGGGGCAAGGATGGCAGACAAGGAGGACTGAGAGGAGTATGGGGCTCAGGGAGCAGACGCTTGGGGTTGAGACAGACAGAGACAGACAGGGGCAAATACTGGGGTCAAAGACAGATCTGGGAAGGAATGGGAGCTGAGCCTGTACTGGCCTCTGATGGGTGTTTGACACATATTTTTTGAATAAACGGTGATGGAAAGAGTGGGGCTCTGGGAAGAAGACTGGAGGACACAGCCATGTGCTTTCCAGTTAGCCATTTGAGAAGAATGTGGGGATACACTGCCTCCCTGTCACAGTGCCCATGTTGGGCTCACAGAAGCTTCTAACATGGTCAAAGTTCTGCCTCATGGTCCCAATTTGTATTAGGTTGAGTTATATAAAGTTGCCAATATTCGACCATTTTGACCCAAAGTGATGATTTCATATGGTTCTAATAAAATAGAGGCGGAGGAAGGATAGCGGAGAATGAGATGTAAGGCTCCTTCTACCCCAATGCTGGTTCTAGAGTTGCTGATTCTAATCCTAACACGTTTCCATAGCTCCAAGCTGACTCTAACATTTCAACATTTCAGTATCTCAAGATCCTAAGATAGATGGGCACCTATGGTGTGCCTGCCAAGGATCCAGCCCTTACTGCTCTTAATTCCACTTTCAGAGAGTGTGGGGCAAAACCTGCCTTCCTGATTCTAAGGTCTGGCCAATCAGAGCCTTCTTTCTCCTGGCCACCATGATTGATTCAGGAATGGGCATATACAGGTCTTTTCCTGGAGCTCCCATGAAAGAGAGGTTCTCTTCCCTCTGGAGCTGTTAGTGGGGTGCATGGAAGCCTAGGGCACCATTTTTCCAATCCCTGGGAGAACCTGCTTGAGAAGGAAGCCAGGCAGGAGAGAGATATTTCTGCTGATATCACTCTAGGCCCTGGATCTGAGATGTGAACTTATAAATTCTCCCCCACCTGCAAAAGCCACCACTTTGCATTGAATTTCTAGCCCTTACAACTTAACCATGGGTGATGAATTTACACTGAAGGTTTGGAACTCTACACTTAAGATAACAACAGTCTCTAGAATTTTAAGATTACACCCACAGTCTGACCTCAACTGAACTGCCACTGAGAAATTGCATTACCAAGTTCAATTCCTTTCAAAAAAATCAGATGATACTAGACAGAGTTTCTGCCAGCTTCTGTGGCACATTTGAATAAATTTTTAAAAGGCTCCCTTTCTTCAAGACAGCTTCCTGTTAGAAAATATAATAAATATACAGAATACTTTCCTGCCATCTGCTGGAAAACTATTGTAAGAAATACACGGATATGCGATGTCTAGGATGCGGATGGTGCTCTTAAGATGGTTAGCCCGGCGCAGTGTACATGGCAGCTTCGAGTATGTTTACCAGATGCAAGCAGAGCAAATGGATAAGGTGTTCATGGAACACTGACAAGGCTGCAAAGGGGCGGGGGCGGTGGAAAAAGGGGAACACGAAGATTCTAGAGATGGGAGGTGGGGCTCGACAGGCACCTTACATCATGGATACCCGGGATGGGCGTCATCTGCCGCAGGCAAAATAAAGAAGCAAAACAGTCCTTGAGTCTCAGGCCCTGACCTAGACGCCCGCGGGTATCCTATCGCCAGGGCGGTCCGAATCTGACACGATCTCGTCAGAGAGGAAAGAACACCAACCAATCATAGAGGCGCTCCGGGCCATAGGAGGCGTGCCCAAAAGTCAGACCAATTGAAGTGTGGATGGAAAGCCATCCGATTGGTGGGGGCAGAGGAGGAGGCGCGGTCACGCAGAGAGACAATCCCTAAGGAAGAGGGGTTAGGCCTGGGGAAGGGAGCCAGTCTGTAACACTCCCGGAGCGTTTGGGTGCGAAAATGATGGATAGGGCAGGACTTGGAAACGGGCCAGTTGGGGGTGCCCGGAAGCAGCTAGATGAAGAACAGAGGTGCCCGAACCTGAGCGAGCTTCATCATCATGTGGGCAAATACGTGCAGGAATCCCACCACGGCGTCCCAGAGGCGGCTGTGCGCCAAGCTCTGCTGGTTCCCAGTGCAGGGGCCCTGGGGGTGAGGGTGGGGAAGCAGAGTGCAGCGTGAGAGCCAGGCCCAGAGCGCGATGCGGGACTGCCCCGCCCTGCCCCGCAGGCGGGCCCTACCTGGATGTACTCGGTGAGACTGTTGAACACCTGTTTAGCCACCGACATGGCCTTAGAAAAGTTCCTCTTGCCTTGCTCCTCAATGACATCCTTGCCCGAGTAGTACCAGTAGAAGTCGCTGATGGACTCCTGGGGGGTCCGACACGGTGTGAGGGGGTGGCTGGGCCAACGATGGCCCCCCAGTCCTCGACCCCAGGTCACACCTGGACAGCCTCACATCCTCACCTGCAGCCGCAGAAGGTAGTCCACTGTGCAGATGATGATGTTAATAGTGGTCGTGTTCCCTGTCTGTGTCCGTAGGTAGTTTTGGAAATCTAGGGAGATGAAAAGTCATTCATTTATTGAGAATCTACCATGTGCTAGGGGAGGTGAACAGTCATCTATTCATTTATGCAGTTAGTGTTTAGAGTGCTATTGTATGGCATGTAATCATTAATTTGTTAACTTTTTATCAAGTACCTATTTTGTGCCAGAGGAAGAGGGAGGATCATTTACTCATTTACGTCATAAAGATTTATTGAGAGCCTACTACATGGCAGATGTGGTGGAGGGCCAGTCGTTTATTCATTGATTTTTTTCCCCAGAATATGTTTCTTGAGCACCTTACAATGTAGCAGAGGGAAATGGAGATTTAGTCCTCCATTTATTTCCAAAATTTTTATTGAATGCTTGCTATGTGCTAGGGGTGATGGAAGATTGGTTATTCCTTTATTCATTTGTCCAACAAATATTTATTGAGTGACTACCAAAAGCCAGAGGAGATGAGCATCTATCATTTATTTGTTCATCTATTCAGCATTTACTATCTGCCAGGCACTGTTCTAGGCCCTAAGGGTACGGCAGCGAAAAAAACAAAAGAAACAAAATCCCTGCCTTTGAGAAGCTCATATTCTCATGTTGTAATTTTCAATCTTTCCTAACTGCAACCTACGATAGGAAATTCATTTTACATTGAGACCTAGTATACGCGTTTATATCCCCATACACCTGGAACAGAAGTCTCACATATCCTTACTATGTGCCATGCACTGTGGTAGTTTTTGTCCTGTACTGGTCTCGGTAGCTATAAGGATTCTGATCTCAACCCACTGAATCTGTAGCTCTCAACTTCTCAACTTTAGCTGCCCATTAGAATCACCTGGAGGCTTGTTTGTTTGTTTTTTTAATCCCAATGATCAGGCCCCACCCCAAACCAATTGAATTAGAATCTCTGGAGGGTGAAACCTGGGGTTTAGAACACTTTAGAGCTGCCTGGGCATACCAATGTGCAATTAAGGTGAGAATCTCTGCAATAAACTGATTTATAACCCTCTTGGTGCGCTGGTTTTCATTATTTGAAAAATGTTATTCTATGGCAGACAGCTGATAACTGTTAGAGCTGAGCGATGGGTACTTGGAGGTTTATTAGACCATTCTCTCTACTTCAGTGTGTGGTTGAGAAGTTTGGGAATAATGATGATGATGACGACGATGATGGTGATAAAAATAAAACATTGTTCATGGGTGACAGGGGTGGTAGTGAGGAATACTGGGCAGAATGATCAGGGTTGTGATGGGAAAAACCCAGGGAGCTGGAGAAGCCAGGGGAGGTGGCTGACCCGGCCTGGGTAGACAGGGAAGGCTCCTGTGAGCTGAGAGCTGAAAGATAAGTAGGAGTTGGCTGCATGAATTTCCAGCTGTGCGACTTCAGGCAAGTTATTGAACCTCTTTGTGTGTCACAGACTTGCATCAGTTTCCCCATATGTAACACGGTGGTCACAGCAGACTATAGAGCTGTTACTAGGTTTTAATGCTTTAGCATACATCAGCAGTTCCCAACTTTTGGGGCACCAGGGACTGGTTCTCTATGAGAATCTAATGCCCAGTGGTCTGAGGTGGTGATGCTGGCACTGGGGGGCAGCTGCAAATACAGATGAAGCTTTGTTTGCTTGCCTCCTGCTGGGCGGCTTGGTTCCTAACAGGCCATGGACTGGTATCGGTCTGTGGCCTGGGGTTTGGGGACCCCAGGCATACATAAAGGATTTAGTTTCCTGGAACCTGTTAGAAATTCACAGTCCTGGCTCCACTCCAGAAATACTAAACATAAATTCTAGGGTAAGGCCTAGAAGTCTGTATTTTAAGAAGGCCTCCAGGTGATTCTTAGGCCTGCTTAAGAATCTGTAGACCCATTTGTCAGTTGACCAATTCATCAAATTATCAAGGCAATAAAGGCAAACTTCAGTGAAGTCCTTTTAATGTTTATAGCAATGCCATGGTGCACAGAATGGCTTTAACAGCCCGTAAAGGTTTGCCCTTCTCCCATACTCTTATTTTCCACCTGACTTCCCTATAGCCACTTCATAATCACTATAGCAGGCTGAGTGTTCATTTTGCCTGGTCTCACATTATAGACAAAGAGTATAATCAAATATTCAAGATTTTATAAGCAAATGTACAGGTTTTCTCACCAACCCTGTTTTCTAAACCCTTTGTGTTCATTTAAGTCAGACTACATGTGTAAATGGTTAGATATACAGCTCCCACTCTTGTAAAGAACTGTCAGCTGAGAACACTGTCACAGACATGTGCAAATGAGCAAGAGACAAACCTTTTGTCTGCTTTGAATGGCATTGAATACTCAAGACATGTAAGGCATGTAAGATTTGAAAGATATTTCAAATATTTATTTGATTGGTCTGGTTCATAAAATCGACAAATTCAGGCAGAGGACTGGACTGCAAATTTTGGGGGAGAGAAATCCCACCCATAAGATGTTCTCATTTCCAAAAGTTCATAGACCCAGGGAATAAAATTCATTTTAAACCCAAAGTCTGATTCCACCTGAGTAAAAATTCAGGAAAGGAAACCCTGGACATGTGGCACAGAGGTAATAAACCTTGAAGAAAAACTAGTTGTGGACCTAAGAGCTTTTGATAATGTAAAGCAACAGATCATGCTTTATCCTTTGTTGAAAAGAAAGGAGTGAAGGTTAGAGATGGTTACAAATCCGTTACCTTAAAGAACACTAGCCAAGTGGGGTGTAGCTTCTATGGAAGTTAGATTTATAATTACTCCCATTCTTGTAATGAAGGCTAATTTCTGGTAAGTCTGTGGTTTCATAATCACCTGCTAAGCATCGCAACCACAACCTTGAGATTGAAACGGCCTTGGGTAGAATGTTTGACAGAATTTGGGCTGTTCCTTTAATGTTGTAAGCTATGCATGCCATTTGGGGTTATATTTTCTCACCAACAGTGTGTTTAATTAACTTGTCACCCTTGGTCTGGTAAATTGCCTGAACCAGAGCAAATGTTGTGGAAACTCTTGTTAAGTGAGGAAAAACTCTGTGGTCCTTCCTCTGGGCAAAGTATATTATAAGTGAAATTAGTAAGTGATTCTAATAGAGTCGCTGAAAAATGCTTGTGATTTTTTTTTCTTCCCTCTACAGACCCAGAGTTTGGAAATCCACCACATTTGCTCAATTTCAAAGTGGCCATGGGAAAATCGCATGTTATTATAAAATGGCATTGCTCATTTGGCCAAATTGGCTTTTGGCAGATTGCTTTTGGGGTATTGGACTAGCCAGAAGATGTGAAAGCGAAGCTAAGTGGCTGGATTCCAGAAATTTAAGAGAGATATAGGAAGGTGGGTGGACTGGGCTTGACCCTGGGTGAAAGTAAAGGATAAAGGACAACAGGGTCAAGGATGAGTGGTGAGGTCATCACTGATAAGGGGAGGGAGGGGCTGGAGATGAACTCAGGCAACCCTTCCAGACTGACCCCAAACCTCCATCTCCCTTCCACCCCACCCACCCTCCTCCTCACCATTATTATGCCCCTCGCAGAGCAGTTGCAGGAATCGGAACAGGTCTTGGGTGAATTCGTCATCTGCCATGACCTTCTCTCCTGGGTGGAAGAGCGGGGCAGGGCCCAGAAGGGGTCAGATGCTCCAGGACACAGTACATGCATGCAGCACTGCCCATGCACACTGCACACACATGCACAAAGCACAGGGGCACCGGGAGGAACAGCCACCACCTCAAACACATTGTGAGGGGCCATGGACATCCATGACACCAGGGGGTCCCAATCTCAGAATCCATGACATCAGCACAAGGAGACCCGAGAGGCCCTGAGTCATGAAGCTGGGGTCTCAAATGTCTTTATACAACATCAGCGTCACTCTGATGTCACCGCTTATGTGACATCCAGGAGTGTATACCTGACCCAGCAGAGGTTCAAGCAGCTGGTATCTCCCTCAGCCCCGGTCCAGGGCTGTGGGGTTAATGGGTTATGGGGTTGGGGTGACTTTCATGCTAAGGCTCTGAGCAGAGGGTGATGGGATTGAAAGCCAGCCAAATTGGCTCAGATGCCTTGAAAGCAGCCAACCCAGGAGAAGCAGAAGAGGAGGCGTGTCAACATGGGCCTATTGGAACTGGGATCTGAAAGAAGCCGATCATGGAGGGGTGCAGGAAAGAGAGAGGAGGCGGCTAGACAGTGAATGGGCCAACCAGAGCAGGCGCGGAGGCCGCACACACACCATTCGGAGTGGAAGCTGGGGCCAAACAATTCAGTTGGTTGAAGGGAACCGCTGACCCGACCAATCCAGGTCGTGGTTCAGAGAGCAGGGTAGATGGGAGTGGGAATCACCCCACCTCGGGACTGCGAATCTGGGTCTGGAAGTCCGAGAACATCCATCTGGAAAGGGGTCTTTGCCATCTTCTCTAGCTTCTACTTTACATATGGGAAAACTGAGGCCAACGGAAGGTAAGTGACTTGTTCATAGTCCCAGGTGTTGTTAGTGGCTATTCTGGGACCCGAATCTTGGGCTCTGGACCCTGACTTCAAGACTTTCCGCCGACACGGTGACCCACTGAAGGGTTCCTCCCTCCCTGGATGTCCCAGATCCTCAGCCCCCAGGTGGAGGGGGCGGTGGGGGTTAGAAGGGGGGCGTGGCAGCGTAGCACAGCAAGGGGAATGGGTGGGGGAATTACCGTTCTGGCGGTTGATGACTGGGGCAGCCAACAGGATGGGAGGAGGAAGCAGGAGAAAAGAGGAAAAAGAGAGACAGAAGGAGACAGACACAGAAAAACACACAGTGACACACGATCAGGGACGAAGACAGACATGAAGAAAGAAACAACAGAGTGAAAGACAGAGCGATAAGGAGACAGAAGGAAGCCACAAAAAGAGTGGGAAATGATAGTAAAAGCATTGGGGAAGAATGAAGAAGGATGAGAAAGAGATGGACAGGTAGAGGTGGAGAGGCAGGAGGCAAGGATCAGGGCAGAAAGGTTAGACACGTCACAACACGGCAAAGAGGAGACTCGATTAACCCGGATTAGGGACATTAATGAGAGAACAGCAACCAGGGCGGGGGATTTGGGATATGTGATGGGCGGAGTCCAAGTGATGATGGATAGGAGAACCCAGGATGAAAAGACACCCAAGGGTGGGGACCACGGGGAGGAAGACCCTGGAGGAATGCAGCAGGGGCAGGACTGGGGACCACTGCATAGGGAAGGGGAGGGGGAGACCTGGGGATGCTCTTGGGGAGGGGGTGCCTTGGAGAAAGGGAGCTCTGAGCAGTGTTGGGGGAGGGGGCGGATCCTGAAGGAAGAGGACATCCCAGGGAGAGGGAAGCCCAAGAGAGGGCCTCACCAGTTCCATCCTCGTTCACCATGCCCAGCCCCTCTGCCTTGTTCTGTCTCTCGAATGCATTGAGATCCAGGACGCTGAGGGAAAGAAAGGAGAGACAGGGAGATGGGCCGAGGCCTCTGCCCTTCTTTCTTCCAGAGCCTTGCAGCGCCCGCAGTGGAAGGTGGAGAGCCATGGTAAACCATGAATGAGCAGAGAGGAAGAGGAAGCAGAAACTAAGATGGCAGAAGCTGTGCAGCCATGAAGTAATGTGGGGCGAGGATGAACATGTACAAATTGAAATCGGGAGGATACAGAAATCATCAATCAGCAAACGCTTCATTCAGAGGGGTAGAGAAAGTCGGTCAACAGCAAGAGGGGCACAAAGGCAGACAGTTGGAGAGTCACGTTAATAGGCGTCATCAGAGAGAGCCCAGATTCCCTGGGGCAGGTGCCTCTTGAAATTTCAACAACCTCTGATCCCAGATGCCGGGGTCCTTAATATAACTCATTCTTAAGGCAGTGGCATTTTACCTCCCTTATTGTTGCATGTGAATTCTTATTATAAACTCCTTATCATTGAGCTGGTCTGAGTGGGTCTCTGTTCCTGGAACCAAGAGTGGAACTGGAACTGGAAGTGGTACCAGGGATGGGGGCGAAGCCACACCAAACAGCTTCACTGAAAGGTATGCACCAGAGCCTACCTGCATGTCTGCATCAGCGCCTGTATACTCTGGAAGAAGCCAACTTCCTTCTTGTCCTTCAGATAATCCAACATTTTCTGCAGAGGAGGCGGGAGAGGAGGAAGAGCTGGGAGTCACAGAGGAACCTCTCACCATTTTTGGTCCTCCTCCCTAGTCCCTTCTGTTACCTGCTGCACATCAGCATTGCCCCCATTTAAGATGGAGATGCCCAGCTTCAGGGTGGAGGACACCATGGCACCAGTCTCTCCTGGAGGGGACAAAAGATGGTCTGCTCAGTTTGGGAGCAGTATTCTCCACCCACCAGAAAACAGCCATCTAGGAGATGTGAGAGAAGAGGGTGAAGGAGTGTGCAAGGGAGATCGTGACTGAAGGATGCATGAGAAATCGCAAGGCAAGTGGAACATGCAAGGGCTGGGTGTGTGTGCAAACCATAGGCATGCAGGGGGGAGTGGCAGCATAGCACACTGGGTCCACAGGAAACAGATGGGTTAGGGAGAGTGAAGACAGGATGAGTGTGCTCAGGAGGAGCTGGATGCATGTGGAGGACACCTTTGCAGGCACTGATCATCTGGAGCACCATCTCTGCAGCCCCCCGGTTGTGCAGCCGCGCCTGCTGGTATAGGAGCCTCTGCTTCTCCATCTCTTTCTCCTGAGGCAGAGCCAGGCCCGCAGGGCTGAGTGAGTCCAGGCTCTCCAGCCCAGCCTTTCCCCTCACAGACTCATCCCTCTTCCCTGTGTTCCTGCTCCAGCCACATCTGCTGCTTCATTCTTTTTCAGTTGTGAGCCCCGTCTAGCCCTTGGGACTGAAGTCTGTGATTTGCCTCTTGTACCTAGTGCAGGGCTGGGCATGTGCAATCTTAATCTGGGCCTACAGACCTCCAAGAGGTCGATGGATAAAATCCAGGCAGTATGTGAACTTAAACGAGGAAAAAAGTTATATTTTTATGTTTACCACCCCCTAACTGAAATGTAGCATTTTCTCCCATTATGGATGAGGCCATAAATCATAGCAATATTATCAGAACTCATGGTTGTGTCACCAATAAGGATCATAGATATTTCCATGTCACATTTTTGTAGGTATCCAAAATACACTTATATTCATCGCTACTTATCAATTACAGTAGCTATTGGACCCACTGTTAGATCTTGTTTTTGGTAGATTAATAAAGAAGTACAGATATTACCATATCAAAATTTTTAAAATAATATTTTGATAACTATTTTTTGACATTCACTATTGTTTTATATTAGTTTTGGATGTACAGTATAATGGTTAGACATTTATAAAATTGACAAAGTTATCCCCAGTAAGTTTTAATATGCTTATTTCCAATGTTATGAATTCGTGTTCTACATCTAAAAACATGATTCTGAGAAAAGCTTTACCAGGTATCAAAAGGAACCCTGGCACGGAAGAGGTTAAGGGATTCAGGGAAATGCCTTCATGATGAATGGATGTGTTGTATGTTTACTAGCTCTTGCTCACTGCTTGGCCTTTGCAAGTGCTGTATCCCCTACCTGGAATGTCTTCTTCCTTTTCTTCAACTCCTTTCATCCTGCTCAGACATCCTCCTCTGAGAAGCCCTCCTGACACACTGCCCCCCTGGCTGGGTCAGGAGCCTTACCTGGGCTACCTGAGCTTCTCTGGCTTCCCCAGCCCTGGTCCCCCTGCCTATGTCCCCCCATCCCAGCCCTGACCACTCTGCCTGAGCTCCCTTCACCACCACCACGAGTACTCTGTGCGGTTACTGTCTGATGCATAAACTGACTTGGTAACTGCGGTGTCCCCAACATCACGAAGCACAGAGTCAGGCCAGCTTTGACCTGTTTACACTCAGTGAATGGAAGGGGATGACCAAAACCAGGGTCCCCCCTCCCTTTCCTCCAGCACCTCCTGATCCCACCTACCTCGAAAGAAACCTCAGCCTCTTCTTCAGCTTCACTGTTCTCCGCTCCCTCCTCCAGGTGGCAGCTCTGGGGACAGAGCATCAGTTAGGGGTGATGGGAAACAGAGGAGATACCCCAGTTCACCCCCAGCCCTTTCAGTGGGCAGGCGTGGCAGCTGGGGAAAAGGGGACCTGCCCTGGATGGGGGCAGGGTCTCACCTTGGCCATGATATCCGCATATGCCATATACAGGAAATCCTCGTCCAGTTTGCTGAGGAAGTAATTGGGGAGATCGTCAGAACCCAGGAGAGAGGACCCCCATCTTATAGCAGCTCCCAGGTTTCCTTTGGAAAGCCACCCCACTCCACACTCAAGCTGTGTGGTTCACGTGGAGTAGACTGTCCACGGCCAGAGTGGGCCTGTGATCAAGGCCGAGCCAATCAGCACTTTTATCTGCTCGGTCACAATAACAGATCAGAAATGGTCATGTGGTCTGGCTGGTCCAGGGGAACTCATCTTAGGAGTTTTGCTGGAACTATTGGTGGAGGCGCTCCCTTCCCACTGGGATTGCTAAAATGACGTGAAGGAAGCCTGGAGTTTCTGGGTCCATCTTACCACCTGATGGCTCACTTGACAACTATAGCCAACCACCTTGTCCTTGGGTCTCCTCAATGTTAATAATAATAATAATAATAATAGTAATAGTATAGTAGTTGTAGTAATAGTAGTAGAAGACCTATTAAATACCCATGACCTATTAAATATTTATCCTAAGTTATCCCTGTTCTGAGTGCTTCATATATATTAACAAATTAATCCTCACAGAAATATTTCTAGCTCCATTTTACCAGTGAGGAAACTGAGGCACAAAGAACCTTCTGGGCTAACGTGACACAGCTTGTACCAGAATTCAAACCTGGATAGTCTAACTCCAGAGTCACTGCTTTCCCAGAGGATGGAAAACAGGACACTTAGCTTCCCAGCCTCCCCAGTAGCTAGTAGTAAGTAGTAGCCTGATGTCAAAATTCTGGCCGATGAGATATGCGCAGAAGCCCAGCAAAGACGGCTTTCATCTTGGATAAAAAGATCTTGATATTGCTTAGAGAAAAAAAAGCCTCTCCTATTCTTTCTGCCTGGCACGCAGTCGTGTCTGGAAGTTCAGCATCCATCTTGTGATCACAAGGCAAAAGCTCAGAACAGCAGTGCAGAAAGCCTGAACAAGGCTGTCAGCCTGAATGACCCTGTGACTGTCACTGTGTGTCACTGCCCAGGCCTGGACTTTCTACCTCCTGACTTCACTTTATATGAGAAAAATAAGTCCTTGTGGGTCCATTTCCTCATCCACGAAAGGAGTTGGTAACAGCATCTATCTCACAGCGTGAGGAATAAGTGAGAGAATACAGATGTCAAGTGCTTAGCATTGTGTCTGACTCATGATAAGCTCTTGCTAAATGTCACCTGTTATCAACAGCAGCAGCAGCAGCAGCAGCAACACCCTTATCATGTTATTTATTCCCAAGACTGCCATTAGCCCATATGAAGACTGTGTGAATTAGAAAAAGGCCCCCCTTCTTCACTTCTATCTGCTGAAAATTGTAATAATGTACTGATTTTTTTCCCTCTAATATACTGATATTGTTTGAGCAAGACATTTTCTTCTAGAAAAACTCAAATCAGTATTGCCTGTGATGTGATCCCTTCGGAAGAGATGGCCTTGTAAAGGGCTCAGCTGCCCAACGGTACATGGTGGCCCTGACTGTCCCAGTAAAGTGACATTGGAAGATCAGGGGGCAGGGAGGTAGAGGGTTCCTTTCAGAGACAGAGAAAGGGTCCTCACCTCTTTTCAGTCAGGGCTGTGCGGCTGAAGTGCAGGACGAGCTGGTGCAGGGGGTCTGGCTTCTTCTCTTCCACCTCCTCCTCTTCCTCCTCCTGCTCCCCTGCTTTCTGCGGGGAGGGGTGAGACTTAGGGGAGGAACTTCTGGAGTCCTCTCCTGTCTCCCCCAAAGCCTTTCCGGGCTGGATGTTTTTCTCTTCCCTCACATCTTGCGCCCTCCCTCGCTTTGCCCAAGCCAGGGAACGCCTTTCCCATACTCCTCAGTGTGAAGGGCGACCCCTGGAGGTGTGCAATGGGCAGCCTCGCCCCCGCCCTAGCTCTCTCTGCCCCCACATTCCCAGGCAGGCTCACTGAAAGGTCATCTATCATGCGGTCCTCAAAACTGTGGTCTTCAGTCAGGATCCATGTAGCCTTATAGCTCTCCAGGAACATGTTACATGCCCGGTGCCTGCAAGGGAAGGGTGCGGGGCGAAGTGGGACCTTCTCCACTCCACGCCGCCTCTGACTTCCCACGCATTTGCCTCCCCGACCATTCCTCAGGACCGCGTCGGGTTGGCACTCCATCCTCCTGCCTGCTCAGCCACTCCTTTCCCACGGCGCCGTTAGCTCTCCTCCTCCCTGGGAGTCTTACGTGGGCAGGTTGTACAGGGGAGTCATGCGGAAACAGGCAACGACCGCCCTTCGGCGCTGCTTGGACAAGAGCTTGTGCCACACAGCCTTCTTAGACTTGTAAGGGTGCTCGACCTGAGGGTGACAATCTGTCATGTCCCCAGACTCTGCCCCTGGCCCCACCCCACTTCCAGCTCCAAGTGAAACTGCCGTCTGTGCCCCAGTCCAAATTCAGGCCGACTCACAGGGCCAAAGGAACACCTTAGCGCCACCAATAGAGTCAAAATCCGACCTGGACTCTACTTCCAAAGCAAAATTTCTCCCCTTTGTCCTGCCCAAAGGCCAAGGCCCTTCCCCAAGGCCAAGCCCCCCTCTCCCCAGGTCCTGCCCACAGAGTCAAGGAGTCTTCACCCGGCCGCATTCCTGGACCCAGAGTTCTGTACCTGGCCCAAGATGGAGCACCAGGTCGTGTCCCCAATCCAAGTTTCTGATCTAAGCCTCGATTTAAACTCAAAGCTCCACTCAGGCCCCACCCCAGCCCCAAGGCCCGCCCCTTGTCCCGCCCAAAGACCCGAGCTTCGGCCACTCAGCAGTAAGACCACCTCCGCCCCGCCCACCTGCTCCAGATGGTAGAGCACCGCGGACACCTCCTGGACTCTGCGCACGATCTTCTCCGGGTCGTCGGCGTCCTCTTCGCGGCCCGGCAGGCCCCGGTACAGGGCCATCTGCCAGCGCAGAGAAGGGGAGCCCTCGACCTGAGAGGAGAAAGGACAGGCGGCCGGCGTGAGGGGCTCTCCCCTGCTCGCTCCCTTCTCCGGTTGTCCCGCCCCTCTTTCAGTGCTGTCACGATTCGATAAGGAGTACAAGTAAGGTGCTTCTTTCGATGCCTGGTACATAGTAAGTGCTCAAACGTTGCCTATTATTGTTGCTCTTATCCTGACATGCCCAGATGCAGATTAAGGAGGCGTACCTTTCCCTGAAGGTGAAGGTTGTTTTGCAAAAATTCCCGGACTTCCTCATCTGTGTCTTTCTGGGGAAACAAGACCAGGCTGGGTCACTTTGGAGGACCCAGTATCCTCCTTGACCCACAACTCTTTCATTCCTAGGCCTGTCACCCCCAGCAGCTGGTGAGAAGTTTGTGTGGGGAGGATCTGGGAGAAACCAAAGGATCCGAAAGTCAGGAGTGGTTAGGGGGTGAGGAGTCTTAGAGGCCACAGAAGCACCTTGAAGAGACAGTAAGGATTAGAGGGGCCTCGTGGGGCTGTGAGAGGAGGTAGGGGTGACACGAGGCTATCCTTGAAGGTCAAATAAGGCCACAGAGGGATTACTGGAAGTCAGAGGAGGGTCGGAGTTGGGCTTCGAGTAAGTGGAAAAAGGGCAGGGAGTTTTGGAAGATCAGAGGGGTGAGGGGGGTTACAAGGGAGATGGCCAGGTCAGCAGAAGTCGTGGAGTTGACATGGAGGTGAAAGTGAGGGTCAGCAGGGTGGGGGCGGGGTCCTTAGGGTCCCAGGAGATGGGGCCCTCCAGGACCAGGTTGAAGGGTCAAAGGGGCCCTGGAGGGCTCTTTGAGGTCTTGGCAGGACCCAACACTTCCTGAGAGGAGCTTGAGGTCCTGAAGAAAGGAGCCTTTAGGATTCTAGGAAAGGAGGTGTTTGTGATACAAGGGGATAAGTCAGTGGTCTTCAGGGCCCCCTGGGGGGGTGAGGGTTAGTAGGTTTGTCAAGATGCATAGCAGGGTCCTGGGGGAGGTTCTAGGGGGTCTCAGGCAGGATACTGGGTTTCTTAGGGTCTCTGAGGCTGAAAAGGATTGGGGGTTGTTATCCCATACAAGGGGTAAGTAGGGTCCTGGGAGGCCTCCTTGGGGTCCCAGAAGGTTTAACAGGGTCCAGAGGCAGGGTCAATTGATCCCTGGGATTGTTGTGACCTCAGAGGATTAGGTGTGGACCTGGAGAAGGGGCCATTAGAATTCTGCAGGGCTACTTAAGGTCACAGGGTGCTCACTGGGCCCCTGAGAGTTTTGCAGGGCTCAGTTGATGGCAAAGAGTCCAGAGGGAGGGGCCAGCAGGGCTGTGAGGGAAAGAGGTGGTGAGCTGGAGGGCTCAGTGGGGACCCAGAGGCTCAGGGGAGAACCAGTGGAGTCATGAGGGGCTCAGTGGGCCCCAACAAGTTTGGGGAAGTCCTGGTAGAAGGCTCAGAGTTTCAGGGGTGCCAATGGTATCTCAGGTGGGATCCTCAGAGTCCTAATGGGTTTGGTATAGTTCTGGGGGAGGGTGTTCAGTTGAGGATCCCTGAAGCCTCAACCTGTTCCTTGGGTCCTGGGGTCTTAGTGGCATTTCTGGGTTTCAGGGAAGGTCCTTAAGTTCCAGGGCTCTGGCAGTACCCCGAGTGGGGTCTCAGCATCCTGGGGGAAAGCTCAGGGCATCCTAGGGGCCCTGTGAACCCTCAGAGTCCTGGAGGATTCAGTAGGGTTCTAAAGGGGGCTCCCAGTGGGATCCTGGGGTTCAGCAGAGCCTCGGGGGCTTGTGGGGGGTGCTGAGCGGGATCTTGCAGGTTTCCAGAATGGGGCTGGGCAGGCACCAGGGCATAGCGGGTCTTGGCCAGCGTGATGAGGTCCTGGTCAGTGGGTGCACACATGTTCAGGCCAATGGGCAGCATCTTCTTGAGTGTGGCCACAATCAGCGACGTCTGCACAGAGTACCGGTCCCCTCGCCGCTTCTTCTTCGTGCGTTCCTGGTCTGAGCCACCCGACTGTGGGGACATGGGGCTCAGTGCTAGCCTGAGTCCCAGCCGGGCCCCAGGCTCCAGCCCCACTCCACACTCCAGCCCCTGCCTGGTCACCAGGCAGCCCCTCCCCGATCTCAGAGCCTGCTTGTTTCCCCCCCATACTTTGCTGATCTTTCACTTCAGACCCTGACCCTCCCAGACCCATGCCTATCCCAAATTTCCACATTCTACCCCACACCTTCCAGATTCCTCCCAAATCCTAGGCCTTTCTCAACCTCTGGCAGTCTTCTAGAATCCCATAAGAACAACCAATACAACCTCAAAAAACATGCACAACCCCACACTTCATATCCCGAAACTGAGACCCAAGAATGAAAGATGCAGAACCACAGCGTTCCAAGAGACGAGAAGTTGGAAGAAACAGAGAACACACAAGAGACCGAGACTGACAAGGAGACGGGAAGACAGAGAAGCAAGAGAGATCCTGAAAGATCTGGAAGCAGGAACACGGGGTTCAGTGTCCCCCAGCCGTGTTCTGAAGCCTTGGGTGCAGCCTGTGGCTGAGGCCACTTGGTCATGCAATAAGAAGCCTGGTAACAAGCTTTGGCCGGTGCCACATCCACGCTGGCTCACAATGTGGAGGCCGCACATGCAGCATCTCACTGAGTCCTCGCAGGGCCCTGGGCCGGGGCTGGCCAGGCCAGCAGAGGCTCAAAGGATAAGACTGTTGACCAGCAGCCAACTGCCAGAATCAGGATTCTAACCCAAGTGTGTCTGATTCCAGAGCCAAGCTTTAAACCCACCATGCGCGTCCCGGCCCACCCCATTTCTGTTCCTCAAGACCCCAGCCCACAATGCTTCGATGCTTTGGGGAAAGCTGAGAGGTGTCTTTTTTTTTTTTTTTTTAACAAAAGTTAAAAAAAAAAGTGAAATTGCCCAAAGCTGAGGGTTGGGAAGGGAATGGATGGTTGGGGACAAGGGGGAAAGCATGGGGAGAGAAGAGGATGACAGCTGGGTGCCATGGTGAGGGTGAGGAACCGGGGCAGGGGTGTTCTGGAGGGAGTGCAGAGCTGGGGTTTGTGGGGAACAAGGTATTAGCCAAGAGCCACCATGCAGAAGGTTCCAGATGAGGGGCTGACCTGTACGTCTCCCGCCTGCTTCATCAGGTGGCAGACAGAGACAAGAAGGGTTACCCCAGTCCCTCAGAGAACCCCAGGCCCAACTGCAAGTTGACCCAGCCCCGGCCCCTCTGCCCCACCCGACATGCATCTCCCCAGCAGGGCATTCCCAGACCCTGACTCAGTGGAAGTGTAAGGAGAGGGAAAAGGGGGACACGGGATAAGGGGGCCTTGAGAGGAAATGGGACATGAGAGGAGGAAGCTGTGAGGGCTGCAGGGAATGTGACCAGGATGGGGCAGCTGGAGGGGTGCGTAGGAAGCCCTAGGGTGTTCCCTCCCTCCCTGCTAAGTCCACCTCCCAGAGCAAAGCACCCACCTTGGCCATTTTACTCTTGTTGTCGGCAGTCAGAAATGACATGTTGTTGATCTCATTCTGGACCACGAAGTTCTGCTCCTCACGCTTAAAGTTCTGGTGGGGGAGGCAGTGTGTGTGTAGGGGGTCAGACGGCCATGGCGGGGTGGGAAGGGCACCTCAGGGCAGCAGCTTCTTGGATAAGGCGAAGAGGGCGGAGTGGGGGGACTCACGTGGGACTTGGACCAGTAGATGAAGATCTCGCCCACCATCCTGAACAGCTCCTCAGCACTGGGGTCAGGCTCTGTCAGCCAGTGGGCCCTGGGTGGTGGGAAAGGGGCTGGTGAGGCATGGGGGGTGGGACACACAGGAGAGGGGGGCCACAGAGATCTCAGGAAAAGGGATCGAGGGGACCAGTGGACTGCAATGGGAGGCAGGAGTTTTCCATGGTCATCTGGCCATTCAGATGATTTAAAATTTTTGAATGACCATTCCTTTAATTTTTTTTCTTTAACCTTTCTATTGAAGTACAACATACATATGAACTGTCAACTTGATGAATTATCACAAAGTGAATACACTGTGTAACCACTACCCAAGTCAAGAAATAGAGTACTTCCAGTCCCCACTACCACCCAAGTGCCCCTCCCAGCCACTCCCTCTTCCTTCCTCTTGAAAAATGACCCTTGTCTTGAGTCATGGACTGTGAATTATTTTTGTCTGTCCTTGAATGTTACATAAATAGATGATACAATATGTATTCTATTTCTTATTTTCCTGGCTTCTTTCATTTAACCTGGCATTCGTGAGATTCATCCGCATTAAGGTGTGCTGCAACGTTGTTTATTTTCATGGCTGTGTGGTAATGTTGCTGTGTAGTATTCCGCTGTGTAAATATACCACAATTTACTGTTCAAACTCTTCGACCCAGCATCCCACTCCTAGGAGCCTACCCTACAGCAGTACCCTCTGGTGAGCACAAAGACAGATGTGCAAGTAGGTGTCCAGCATGCATGCCACCACTTCCCATTTCTGCATCCTGACAGACATGGCTCATGGATGGGGAGCACCCTTTTTCACGAAGCCCTGGGACAACCTTAAAATCTTTTTCAGCCAGGATGGAACTTGGAATTGAAACTTATTTGCTATCCCTGGATTAGGCTGCACCCAAGAGTAAATATTCTTTAAACAATGCTTGTAATTTTGGGAGATGTTAGCAATTGGTTGATACCTGCACTTGCCCTTTTATTAAAGATCTAGTTTCTGGGGAAAATGAGGCTGCTCACATCTGGACTATCTTTCTTTCTTCCGACATTGGAGGAAGGGCTGACGATTGGGCTTCACTGCACAAGTTTCAGACACCCCCATCTACCCAAGCCTGGAGACCCAGTGCTGGAGGGAGAAGCAGGCTCCTTACTGTTGACACGGCAACCACTCAGGGGCTCAGATTCAGGAGGTGCAAGGGGCAGGAGGGGAGCAAACAGCAGCAGGCTGGATTTTGGGGCGTCAGAAGCAGTGGGGACAATGGGAAGATGGTTAAGTGAGAACTGCAAGTTTATAACAAGCCAGAAGGCGGGGGTCAGATGGGGTTTGGGGAAGCCAGAGGTCAGGCCGCAGTGTGTATGGGGGGACGGCTGGGGACATGCTGACCTGTTGTTGTCCACGTAGCGGATGAGCAGTGGGTAGAGAGCGTACAGGTCCCGGCAGAGCACAGAGAACTCATCCCGCACCAGGAGCTCGCCCTCCTCAGCTTCCGCCTTGGCCTCCAGGCGCAGCTGCTCCTCCTCAGCCACCACCTTCCCCGCCCGCTTGCACAGCCGCCCGATGGTCGGGATGAAGTGGGAGTGCAGGAGCTCGGGCCGGGCCCGGCTCACAATAGGCTGGGCAAACACTGCAGAAGCAAATGGGGGGCACTCTCTGCTGGCTGGCCTCTGACTCCAGCATCTGACCTAAGACCTCTGATCTCACCCCTGACCTCTCTGCTCCCATCCCATCCCAGCAGCTATCATTGACCCTGGCATAACCCTGGCCTCTGGCACCAGCACTACCTCCAATCCCACTCCTGATCTTGGGCCCTAACCTCTGACATAGCCCCTGAACCTGACCTAAACCTGTGACCCTAGTCTGACACAAGCCCCTGACCTCTGACCCCAACAAATGAATCCTAATTTAATATCTTACCCTAGCTCATGACCTCTCATCCCAGTCTGTAACCTATGAGCTGGCTCAAACCCAGACTCTTCCCTCGGTGCATGATTTCTGACTATGACCTCTGGCTTCTTGCCCCAGCCTCTGACCCTGACTCTGGCCTCTGATCCCAGCCCTGATCTCTAGTTTGACCCAATTTTCAACACAGAACTTCTGAACAGGAATCTCAACCCTTTAAAGACTCATTTCTTGATCTCTGATCTATAATCCCTTTCGTATCAGGGACCTCGACCTCATCCTCTGACCTTTGTCTAAGGAACCCAGGCTCTGACCCAGCGCCTTACCCCTGACCTAAGGCTCCAAGGTTCCAGAAATTCAGAATCAGCTTGAGGACTTCCCGGACCCATTCATCCACCCCAGACCCTCTTGCTATGACCTTTGGCCTTTCACCCTGAGACAACTTCGACCCTGACCCCCGAACTTCCAGGAGACTATAGAAGCCAGCATCTCCCGCTCAGACCATCAGATCGAGGGGCCCCGGCACTCAGAGTCAATGCCCCGCAGACACACCAGCAAGCCGCTTCATCCACGAGGCCTCATCGATGCCCAGGTTGTTGACGATGATTCGCAGAATATTCCCCAGCAGGGAGTTGAGGTGGTCAGAGGTGACAGCTGTGCAGGGAGGGGGGGCCCCAGCGGGCAGGGCAGGTGGGGGCATCTCGGGTCCGCGCTCCCACCAGCGGGGCAGATAGCTGCACAGCATGGGCAGTGTGATCTCAATGACGTGTGGCATCTCTGTGTATCGGGCCCCCGACTCGGCCAGCCCCCCGATGTCTGCCATGAGCCGCTCCAGCACTGGGATGTCAGGACACATCTCTTCCACACTGTTGGGGAGCCCCAGGACTGGGGTGCAGAGAGGGGTCAGGGCATGCCAACCATCACCCCCGGACCTCAGGGCCCTCACTAACTCTGGAATTCCCCAATCCAGAGCACCCCCAATCCTCAGCCCCTCGGAGCCCGGACTGGGCCATACCACTCCCCACCCCCCACAGTGGGCTTTCACCAGGCCCTGTGCTGGGGGGAACGGAATGCCAGCAGCTGCCCCAGTCCGCACAACTTACTGGCCCGCTCCCGGGGGACTTGGTGGTGTACACCGAGCAGGCGTTATACTCATTCAGCTGAGGCTCCAGGAACGCCACCGGCATGGCCGCTGCCAGGCGGGCCAGGCACTCCCCAAGCGCTGGCCGCAGCCTGAAAGAGGGGGCTCCTCAGCTGCCAGCACCCCCCACCCATACCTGGGACCTGACCCAGCTTGCACAGACCTGGGGCCCAGCTTCCCAGAGCCTTTTAGAGCAGAGCTGCCACTCAGCAGTTTTGCACTGGGCTTCCTGAGTGCCCTCTTGCTCCACAGGTGATCCCGCCTCAGGAGGGCCCACGTGGGCACTGCCAAGGCCTGCTCCAGTGTCCCCAGCGTGCAGTGACTCCTGTGTGCCACCCTTGTTACTTGGGCCCCCTGCTAGGGCAAGCTTATTCCCCAGTGGAAAACAACCTGGTCCCTGGGCCCGCCTCTGCTCCAGCCGGTGGCCTCGGCATCCTTCGCTGGCCTTCCCCCGAGTTCCCTCACGTGGCCACCCTGGGTAACTGCAGCTGCACCGTGCACGTGTCTGCTGTTGAAGACTCTGAACATCTCCCCTGCTTTTCGCCCCACCATCTTCTCCTGTGCCCCTCCTTCCCTGAGCCCCCACAGTCCCAAACTATGGCTCTCCCTCCTTACTTTTCCACATAAGAGTTCCTGGTCGTTCCTAGAGAGTAGATGCTGCACAGCGTTCGGTAACACGAGACCTGGACATCGTCCACTGAAGGAGAGAGCGGGGCAAGGCTGGGTGTGAGGGTTGGGGATGCGCCTACCATACCAGTCTCCCCACCCCTCCCTCGTCTCTGAGTGGTGGGTAAGAGCAGGGGCTGTAAAGCCAGCCTGCCATTTACTAGTTTTGTGATTCAAGCAACTACCACATCCTTGGCCTCAGTTTTCTTATCTGTAGAATGGGGATAATTATAGTATCTTCTTCATGGAGGTTGTTGTGAAGATCAAACGAGTCAATACTTAGAAAGCAATTAAAACAAGTTACCCAGCAGGCACTCAGTAGAGGCTAGTTCTGTTCTCTCCTTGGAGGGGAGTCATGGACCTTTTCGATGATAGTGAGGGACACTCTCTGGAAAACTGCAAACAAACGTGCAACCCTGACTCTAACTTTAGGTTGGCCACCCCCTCCCCAGGGGCCAGGATAAGAACCTCATCAACTTCACGGGTGTCACGAAGCAAAGGGGGGGCAGGGGAGCTGTTCTAGACTGAAAAGAGACTATGGAGTCACAAGAAAAACTTCTGGATTCTGCCTCTTAAAAAAATTCAAAGACATTTTGAGGGTAACAGGGAAACTTAAATACAGTCAGGCTAGGAGTAATACTGACACTGTGTTTATGTGAGAGAAGGTTCTTATACTAGGAGATGCAGGCTGAATATTTAGGGAAGAGATATCACTGTGTGTGGAAGTGAGATTCAAAAGTTTAACAAAAAAGTTTGCAGATCCTTTTACCCATAAAGTAAAAGGTAAAGCAAATGGGACAAATTCATAACTCTCTTCCTTCAACTTTTCTGTATGTTTTTAAATTTTCAAAATAAAATGTTGGAGTGAGAGGAACACCCATCTGAGCGCTACCTCTCTTACTTTTATCACTAGGTTCTAATTTCCAACAGACAGCGAGCTGAGACATGGCTCCACTCTCCCCCCGTCCCCACAGCCCATCGGCCCTACAGGCTATCCTGGTCACCTCCCCCGGGCGTCCCCTGGGCCCCTCACAACCACTGAGTCCCAAACTGTTACTTCTCCCATAAACTTGTTACTTCTTCCAGTCTGTCTCTTGGAGGCCCCACTGTCCCCAGGTCCCCAGGCCAGGGCCTTGAGCCTCACGCTGAACAGCTTCTGAGCGCCTCTGCCACCAGCCCTTCCTGCCCTTTTCTCAGCTCTGCCAAGGTCCAGGCCACAGCTTATAAGGCTCTTTGAGCACCCGACACAGAATGTCATGACCTCCCACTGGGTGTTTACCTTGCCTGCGTCTCTTTAACAACACTACGTTATACATTGCGTGACCTCTGTCACGAGATCTCAGGCAACGTCACGTACCATAGGTGCCATTTGGTTGGATAAATATGGCAGACACTGCTAATTGACTTCCAAAAGGCTCTTACCTTCTTTCATTCTTCTCTTCTAACTAGTAATAGGTCTCATGTGACCTCCCAAGATAAAGGCTAATTCCCAGCCTCCCTGCAGCAACACGGGGCCACGTTCTAAGTTCTGGCCCATGGGATGGATGTGGGCAGGAGTGATGCGGACCACTTTTAGGTTGTTCTTTTAAAGAACTGAGGGCCCCCCCTCTTTGCTTTTTCTCCTTTCCTGCTGGCTAGAATGAGGACATAATGCCATCTTGGACCATATGGATAAAGGCAATACTTCAGAGATGACAGAGAGACAAGATGGAGGGAACCTGGGATCCTAACATTATGATCCACTTACAAGTAGATTGCTACATGAGAAGAAAATACACTTCTATCTTGCTTGAGCTATGGTGATTTAGAGCTGCTGAACAAACATCCTAATAAACTCATTCTATCACCTACTAATTTACGAATGCACACTTTGCTTACAGCAGTAAATCCACCCAATAAATGCACACTTAAACACCCAAGGATTCTATCAGACACACAGGAATGGGTGGTGGTGGCTGAACTGGCCCCCTAACCCCTGCCCTCAGGGTCAGGAGCCCTTACAGATGACATCATCTCCAAACTGGTGCTGGGCGATGTGCTGGAAGAGGGTGGTGAGGACAGGCAGCAGGGCCACGGTGGTGTAGGTGAGGTTCTGGCCCACACCCTTCACTTGTGTGCGCGCCTGTGACACTTTGCCTAGCCGCAGGTTCTCCACCATCTTCTCGATGTCCTCCGAGGCACTCTCAAAGAAGGAACGAAGGCCAGCCTTCACAATCTCAGGGCCTGACTTCATCACCGTCCTAGGAGGGAAGCGGGGGCACCCCAGTTCTAGAATCTGGGAGTCTAGATTTCAGAGAGTCTAGGAGTGGGAACCATGACCTGTAGCCCTACCTGGCATCCAGGGAGCGTGCCAGGATGTGAAGACAGTTGACCACAGCTGGGGCGTCTGTCCCTGAGGGAAGATGACAGGACAGGCTGAAGGAAGGGTTGAAGGACAGTACCTCTCTCTACGTCTGCCCCGACTGATCTCTCCCCACATCCACCCCACCTGCCTGGACTCCCAAAGGCCCTCTCTCCCCATCCAGGCCTTGACCCCTCTGCCTGACCCTCCCCAGTTCCAGCCCTGACCCCTCAGGCCATCGCTGTCTGGTGATGAATCTGTTTCCCCCGCCAGCCTGGGAGCTCAATGAGGGCAAGTCCCAAGACTGTCCCAGTCTCTGCCCTGTCCTCAGAACTACCCAGCCCATGCCGGGTCCAGAAGGAGAACACAGTGTAGGTTGTTCAAATTAAGCTTAAACCTGGGCCATATGTCTTCAGGGTGGGGTTGATGATGAGAGGAAGAGAAGGGAGATTAGGAAGAAGGGCTCAGGGAGCAGAGCTACTTACCAAAGAGAGAGACTCGGTGACGGACAAGAGCGGCAAGCTTGCAGAAGAGGCTGATGATAGAGAAACGAATGGAAGGACCGGGGAAACTGAGATTGAGGACTCCAAAGGCACAAGGACAGTGGTGACACAATTAGAGGCAGGGACAGGGAAAGAGGGGCAGAAGACAGAGCCAGGAGAGACAGGATGATGGGGAAGAAAACAAAGGAGACAGAAGGGGTGGGGAGGGGCAGAGGGGTGAGCAAGCCTGAAGTCATGGGGCAATAATGGCACGTCGTGGGATGGGGAAGCTGGTCTGCCCTCTGACAGGGCAACCAGTTAGTCCCTGTTTGCCTGAAAGTCCTGTGTCCTGGGAAACCTCTCAGTCCTGGGCACACCAGGACGGCTGGTCACCCTAACCCTTTAATCACCTCTGCAGGTAGAGCAGTCAGTGCCCAGCACTCAGGACAGAACCCCTAAGGTTCAAGGTTGAGAGTAAAGGGTCCAGGAATACAACGGTGTGAAGTCAGGGGGCTGGGTCAGAGAGCACAGGGCAGCCTACCTGGTGATCATTTCCTTCTCCTTGTTGGAGGCGTGGCCACCACTGCCCAGCACTTTGGCAGGTGTAGACAGGAAATACAGGCAGTGGTTGGTGAAGTACTGGTTGATCAAAGGGAGCAGGATCTGGGGGTGGGGTGGGGAAGACGAAGAGGGAGACTGGGTAAAGGATGATGAGAGCCCACCCAGTCTCCAGCCCCCTCCAGCTTCTGAGCCCACCTCTGACCTTGGCAAAGAATTTAATCTCTTGTTCATGCGGGGACTTTTCCACTCGTCCACTGCTGACCACAGCCTCTGGTGGGGAGGGCAAATAGGGGTTACGGTGGGTTCAAGGCTAAGGAACTCAGGGTATTCTGATGGGGCAGTTAGGATATGATGGGAAATAAACTCTTGACACGAAATCACCTCTGTTATCTTTGAAATAAACTTCTCTCTCCTACCTTTCTTTGGCTCCCCTAACTCCTTGATCAAACCCTTCCTGAGGCTACAAATGGGAAAAAGGACAAACTGGGGTGGGGTAAGGCCACGGACACACCCCTCCTCACCCATCACAAGCCTTTTTCTTCCTGAACACCAATACCCAGAACTGAATAAATTTGGAATAAAGGAATGATGAACCAAATGAAGCAAGAAGTTGATACCAGTAAATTTAAAATAGAAATCAATTTCAAACATAATAATGGTGATAGTATTAATTAATACTATTAAAACAATAATGCTGACTTCAATTATTAAACACTTGCTATGTCCCGGGCACTGTGAGAAAGTCCTTGCACCATCTCCTCCCACCTTGGAGGTCTGTGTACAGTAAGTCCTCACTTAACATCCTCGTCAGGTTCTTAGAAATCATGACTCTAAGCAAAACGGTGTATGAGGAAACCAATTTGACCATAGGCTAATTGATATAAAGAAGGGTTGAGTTCCTAAGGCATATTTCTGATCACAAAAACATCACCAAAGTTCTAAATAAAGACCCAAAACACTTCTAATATTAAATGTTGAAATAAATGTGAGCTCTACGTATTTTCAGGAAACTCCACTCTTGGAGCTGCCGCTGTCGCCTCTCTGATCCCATTTGCTCTCACTCTCCTCCTCAGTCACTCTGCTGCAGCCACACGGGCCTAATACGGACAGCAGGGACCTCTCAGAGCTTTTGCACTGACTGTTCCTCTGCCTGGAATACTCTCCCCAGACGTCCCCACTGCCCCCACTGCCCCCACTGCCCCTCCCTGGCTCCTTTGAGGTCATCCTGGAATCCTCCCCTCCCCACACCCCTCAGCTGGCTCTTCTTCCCATAACACTATCCACCTTTTCGCATGCCAAGCGATTTAGTTTTCTGATGTTAACTGTCTGAATCCACCCACAGGACTGCAAGTTGCAAGACAGGGATCTTTGTCTTGTTCACTGTTTATTATCGACACCGAGAACACTGTTTGGCACAGCGATTAGACGAGGAGGAGAAGGAGACATGCATGAACTGGGTCCCAGTTAGGGCAGGCATCAGGGAGGGATTTCTCCGTACCCAGGTGGGCGATAAACTCCTGGGAAATGTCCATCCAGCGCAGCAACTGCTGCAGGAAGCCAAAGGCAAACCGTTTCTCAATGGAAGACGTATCCAGCTCCATGTCCTTAAGGCCTCTGCGTGGAAAGGCGGAGGGAGGTCAGCCCACCAAGAACGCCGTTTCCCACCCTCCTCCAGCTCCACGCCTGCTCCCCTAGGCCCCGCGTCTACAGACTTCTGCTTCACCTTGGGTCCCCAAAGTTTCTAGCTCCTCCCTGGACGGACTCACCTCAGTTCCCAGGCCCCGCCCCCTGAGCCTCCGCCTCCTTCTGGCCCCGCCCCCACGCTCCAGTCCCCGCGCTTTTGGCCTCTCCGCTTTGGCCCCTCCTCGTCTCCACGACCTGGGTTCTCCCAGCTTCTGCCCTGCAGGTTCTGCCCCTGCTCCCCACCAGCTCCCAGGCCCAGGACTCAGCCCACGTGCCTGGTGACCGCATAACCGTTCATCTGCAGGAACTTCAGCAGCTCCTGGGCCTTCTCTCGATCTCGTGCTTTCTCCTTGGCCGTGAGCGTGTCATAGGGTACCAGCAGGGGGTGGGTCCCACCACCTGGGGCGGCAAAGACCAGAAATCAGGGTGCTGGGAGGGACCCACTCGCACTGAAGTGGGTCCTTCAGCTGAGGGTTCGTATAATTATAGTAATAAAGACAAAGATAAGCATAATCAAAACACTGCTTTCCGATGTGCGCACAGCCTCACCACAACCCTACGTAGTAAACGCTGTTATCCCACTGCACAAATGCAGAAACGGACGTTCTGGAGTGTAAAAGCAATTGTTGAAGATGAAAGCCCCACAACTCTAAGGTGGGCCCTTCATGATTCCGGAACCTGTAACTAGGGGTCTACGCAGAAGGAGGGGTCTGTGCCGGGGTCAGACGGGGCCCTCACCCTTGGTCTCAAGCTCCTGCTTCTTCTTCCGCCCCCAGGTGTTATGGTAATTTTCGCCAGTTGTTCCGCCATGGCCTGGGAGTGGATGCATAGAGTCAAGACCCATATTGAGAGGATGTCCTCCCCCACTCCAGCAGACACTTCCGTGCCCTCAAATAAAAGATCTAGGGTCTCACCTGCAGCTCCCGGGACAGGGTAACTCCGCTGAGGTCAGGAGGCTGGGGGTTGTAGCCTTCTCGCGGATCGTAAGTCTGGGAAGATAAGGCAGTGATGAGGCGGTTGATGGACTAACAGTAAGTCCAAGCCCCAACCCGCCTCACCTGGCCCTAGACCCCTGCTCTGCGCCCTCTCCTTAAGGCCCTGTCTCTGAGCTACCCCCTCCCTCACCTCTGCCCTTTGCAGACCAAGCTCTCTCCTTTCCCAGACCTCTGGGCCTTCACCTGCACCCCTCTCCTGGCCTATCCCCTTCCCCTGACCTCACCTCCTTCCTGGCCCCATACTCTCCTGGCCCGCCCCCTATTCTAGCCACTCACCGCCCCTCCACGACCCTGCCCTCCCCCCAGGCCCCCTTCCACCTGAGCACTTTGGGAGATCTTCCGAGTCTTCTTCTTCTCCACCTTCTCCTCCTCACCCTCCCTGGCCTTCTCTATCGTCCATTCCCAGGCAATCATGGCCTTCAAGGATTCCTTGATGGGCCACCGGTAAATCTCTTTGTCCTGTGGTGGACAGGAGGGAGTGAAGTTGGTGGAACAGGGTGAGAGTGGGTGGAGGTAGGAGCCCATGGCTCAGCCTCTCTGACTTCCAATGCCCAAGAAGGGGAGGGCCCTGAGGACATGGCTAAGAAGTGGTCCAGTCAGATTTGAATCCAGGTCTCCTCCCTGTTCTGTACCAGAGCCTCCCAAACAAACTCTCATTACTCCATCTTACACATGAGACTCAGAGAAGTTAAGTTGTATGGTCAGGAAATAAAACCCAGTCTCTCTGACTCTTCCAGAAGGAACACCAGGAGTCCCGGGTCTAGGGGAGGCAAGTATCTTCGAGGGAAGGCACGTCCATGGAGGGGGGCCCAGCTAGATCCAAGCCCATGGAGCAGACTCATTCATCCCTGAACCCCCAAATTGGAAGGTTTCATTTTGGACCCCCAACATTGGGCCCCAGGGCTTGGTCACCTTCTCTGAGAAGGTCTTGTAGGGCCTCAGCATGGGGTGGGTCTTCAGGTCCTCATCTATGTTCTCCCCGTAGGACCAGTTGTTCTGGATCTGAAGGTGGGAAGGAGACGGGTAGAGGCAGTGCCGCTACGGGGCTGGGAGTGGGGGTAGGAAGAGGCGTAGAAAGCAGCCCAGGGGACACAGAAGCAGAACCCTGGAGCAGCTGAGGGCTTCAGAAGAGTTAAGGGGGCTCAGGAAAGCTGGGGTCTTGAAGAAGGTTGTCAGGGGTGGAGGTTCCTGGGGGAGGATCCCGATGCCAACCTTATCGAAGGCCCACTTCTCATGTGTGTACTCCGCGAACTTGTTAATGAAGGAGTCCAGCTTCTCTGGAATGATCACGCTATTGGGGGAGAGGGTCAGCAGATGTTGGGACTGGCCCCTTCTTTCCTCTCTGACACATTCTCCTTCTCTCAGCCCCCAGGCTCCACCCCTTCCTTCCCCTAGGCCTCACTTGAGGGTCTCCACAGGTCGAGGATCAAAGTTGCCTTCAGCATCCACTGTGGCCTTTTTCTCAGCCTTCGACGAGTATGAGGCGTCTACGTAGTCTGGGGGCAGGGCCCCTGCGATGGCGCATAGACACGGCATAGCCATGCGGTACAGCTCTGAGTCGTACTTCTGGGGATGCCAGGGTGGAGGGTCACTGCAGGTCTGGCTGCGCCTTTAGATCCTTGAGCCCTAGGACCTCAAACTCATTCCTCCCATCAGCAACTATCTGCCCTGAGCCTTCAGACGTGAATTATAATCTCTTTTCATGAAACCCAAACTTCAGCCCATCTGGACCCTCAAACCAGCCCTATATTTCCCTCTATAAGCCCCCAAATGAGAGGTCCATCCTCTCTTTCACGACACCCAAACCAGAGACCTCACATATTCAGATCCAAACCTCCAGAGTTGCCTCCCTCCCTGGACCCCATTTGGAGATTTCAGTCTGGATCTTGACTTTGGACCCCAACCCCCAGAAATAAGCTTCTCTCAGGCCCCCCTGGGTGCCCAGACCTTGTGGGCCAGCGAGTCAAAGATGCCCCAGAAGAGTTTCCTTGTGAGGTGCAGCTCTTCCTCCGAGGTGATGCCAAAGTTGGCCCAGCCCGTGGGCAAGCAGTAATATTTCCAACAGCGCTCATAGTGGTTGGTGAGGAGCTGGGTGGGAGCAAGAAAGGGACACACAATGACGGTGGTGGAAAGACTTGGCAGGCAAATAAAGGTCCAGGGAAGCCCAGGGAAGCTGCCAGTGCTTTTATATTTTGAGGGAGGGATGGGTGCAAATGATGTGTTAATGAAGGGGAAGGCTATGCTTACTGGGGAGTGGTCCTGGACAATTTATTATGCAAATTTAGCATTCTGATTTGGAGTCGGGATGAGCATTAAACAAGATCTGGATCTGTCTGGTGTTGCTTTACACAAATAAGCATGCTAATATTAATCCATGAATAGGGTCTTGAGTAAATGGGCATATGGATACAGTGATCTGCTCTTATGTAAATCATGCCAAATAGAAACATAAGCGGCACCCCATGCAAATATGTGGTAATTGGGAAGAGAGCCTCCATATCCAGTATGCAAATTTGAAAGAGGAGCTGATTTAGATGTATTATGCAAAATAGTGACAATATCTAAGTTGGGGGTATCTCCTTATGCAAAACAGCATGCAAATGAAAAAATAATAGGAGAGACAGTGTGCAAATATTCAGAATGGCTGTGGTACTGTTTATTCAAATGAAAACACTCATTTAAATAGTAGGAGGTTGGTGGTCTGGGCAAGAGAATAAGCATGCTAATTAGGAAAAGTTGTGTGCCCCATGCAAATATATGCTAATTTAGGTGTGGCTGGCTCACTGTTAGGGAAATTGGACACTAATTAGGGAGTGTTAGAGGCACTAATGACGCAAAGTGAATGTCCTGGGAATCCCAGTGTGGAAATGAAATGCTAAAGAATGCCCTTACATTCGCAGGTTAACTGGCCTGGGCAGTGCCGATCAATGAGAAATGAGCCCCAAAGTCGGAGCTCAGAGCAAGTGGGTGGGCGGGGCATGTAAATGAGCGCTCTAAAGGGCACCTGCCCTCACCTTGAGCGGCATCTTGGCGAACTCGTTAAGGATGGGCACGTCAAACACCAGGCGCCGCAGCAGGTGCTGCAGCATGGACGGCCGGATGTACCTGCGGGGATGTTCAGCGGGCGATGGCCTCTCACCCGAAGGCCGGCCCCACCGCAAGGCCCGGCCCACGCCCTGGGTCGCGTCCCACCTGCAGAGTGCCATGAGGCAATCCTCGATGACGTCGCGCTGTGCCTTGGTGAGCGAGCGGCCGCGGGAAAGGCGGTACACCGTGTGAAGCATGGAGTCCACCATGATGGCGCGGTGCTCGGTTCCCGCAAACAATGGAGCACATTTGGTGATGAGCGGCAGCACCGCCAGGCACAGGTAGCGGTTAAGCGCCAGCGCCATCTCGGTGGTGCTGAAGGTGGCCTGGGAGGGAGAGTGGGGACATCAGGCCCGCTGCAGGCTCCTGGGGTTGCCCTGGCAACCACACTAGGACGACTCTAGGCAAACGACCCACCCACGCTTCTGATCTTACCTCCAAATCTGCTGCTCCCAGTCTCTACTTCCTTATTACTCTGAACTATGTGAATTTCAAACACACACAAAAGTATGTGAAGCCACAAGTGTGGAAGCCTCCAATACCAGATAAGACTGTTCTGCAGATTTCCATTTCTGCATGTTTATTTCCTCTAACTCCACCTTTTTTTTCTGTAATATTTCCATGCAATCCCCAGCCATATACTATTTTGCCCAAAGATATTTAAATATAGAATATATCTCCATTCAGACAAGTACTTCTATTTAACATTCCATGCTGCCATTATCACATCTCACTGAATTAGCAGTCTTAATACTCATAATACACTTTCTCCAATTGTCTCGAAATTGTTTTGTGTTTAACAGGGGTTGTTTGGATCAGGGCCCCAGGAAGGTCAACAAACTATATTTGGTTGATGGGTCTCTTAGGTCTTTTCATTTGTAACTGTCCTTTTTCCTCCCTTTTAAAATACTATTTATTTGCTGAAGAAACTAGGTCATTTCATAATTTTGGCTTTTGCTAGTCGCTTCCAGGTAGTGTCAGTAAACTTGTACCTCTGCTCCCTGTATTTCTGACAAACTGGTAGTTATAGATTCAAGTTCCTGTGTTTGCTTTTCCAGTTAATGGCCAACAGTTATTTCTGTTATTTCTCCCATCTTCAGAAGAGCCTTCTCTTGACCCCTCCAGCACATCTCCATTCCTCTGCCTCCTCTGTCACCAACCTGTGTAAAAACTGTGAACACTCAGTGTCCCATATCTCATCTCTCAGGCTCCTTAAATCCTCTCCAGTAAGGCTTTCAACCCACTGCCTCACTGAAACTGCCTGTCAAGGTCACCGGTGACCTCCATCTGGCCAAACCAGTGGTCAATTCTCAGTCCTCATCTTATCTGGCCTGTCACCTTCTGTTAATCACACTGTTTTGTGCATCGGTCTTTGTGTTGCCATGATGCTGAGTGATCACTGAGAATGGTTATTTCTTATAACCTGAGGTGCTGGAGATTTCCATTCCCCTTTTCACAGAACTCAGAGTTTTTCTTGGTTTTTGTTTTCTATCTTGACGGTGGGAAAGGGAAAATCAGAATATGTATACGATTTCAGAACAAACAAGTGTGCCGCTGCTCTTCCCACGCTGGAGGGAGGGAGGTGGCCGGCTGCTCACCGTGTCCAGCGAGGCGGCTGCCCTCATGTCTGGCAGGAACCCCACGTCCAGCACATGCAGCAAGAATTCCTGGTTCTCGATGCCATACACACGGTCCAGGAAGAGCACCATGGATGCCTTGTGGTCCGGCACAAAGGATGCTGACATTTTTGGCTGTACCAGAGCTCCATCTGGGGGTAAGGATGCAGGGGGTCAGGGATGCCCTTCAGACCCGGCCGCCCCCTCCCAGGCATCACTCCCTTGCTGAGTCCCGCCCCTTCACACCTTTGCCCAGGGTGGGGATCTGCAACGGGAGGCTGATGATGCCTACAAGGTCGTCCAGGGGCACTAGGGAGCGCAGGATGGCACGGATCCGCAGGGCCTCACCCTTGCCGGCTTGAATTAACTGAAGGGGGAGGGGGCCGTGTCACTGGGGTCCTGTGCCCCATTTGGTCATTACCCCATTCTATCCCTCCCTGACCCTCTGGCAGATGGAGCAGGACTCCCTCTTGCGGGAGTCCCAACCCTGACCCCTGCCTCTGCTTCTCCATTACAGCCCTGACCACCCCTGCCTCTCATGGCCAGGTCCCCTCCTTCCCCACTGAACTGTGAGTTCTGGGAGAGCAGGACCTGGAGGCTGTCTTGGTTACGGGTGTGTCCTCAGCATCGCCTAGCCCAGGACCACCCGCGTAGTGAGAGCTCAACCAGTGTTGCTGACTGCCTGAATGAAGAGTATCAAGGTTGGCCATGCGCCCATCCCACCCCTCTGGCCGTCGGGTCTCACATGCATCTCTGGAGCACAGCGTCCAAGCAGGTCGATCAAGGCAGCATAGAAGGACATGATAGCGTGTCCCAGGTGCACCCGGTTTTCCTCAGGGGGCTCCTCCCCGAAGCTGCACAGGAAGGTGGGTGATGTGGGGAGGTGGCAAGGGGCACAGGAGGGCAGGTTGTTCGGTTGTGGAGGGGGCCCGAGACTCACTGTTCCCTCCGCCGGTCCCTGCGGACGCCTGGGCCATCCCGCGCAGGGTCCTCCGAGATGCGGATGGCCTCCTCGATGGCAGCCAGCAGCCCCGAGCCGCCCTCGCCCCGCAGGGCGGCCCGAAGCACTCAGGCTTGCGGATGAGCAGCCGCACCACCACGTTGGCGTTCTCTTCCACGCTCTCGCCTGGCGGCGCGGGAAGGGTCAGGGGCTTCGTAAGCCACCACCCAGGGGTCCTTCCCGGGCATCCCAGGGCCCAGAACCTCAAGGGTTCGCACCAGACCCCCGTCTGCCTCCAGAACCTGCCCCCTGCCCAGGCTTGTGGCTCAAGAAGTGGGTCACACCCAAGGGAGGCTTTGGCCAGGGACCGCAACCTTCCGACCCACCACCGCCACCACCTGCCTCACCGTTGACAAAGACAGCGAAGCGCAGGAAGTCCAGGTAGCGCTCACCGCCGCAGGGGTTCCAGCCGATATCCGGGTACCCTTTGGCCAGGAGCATGGGGCAGCTCTGAAGGCCACAGCCCGCCAGGTAGGATACCACCTGGGGGCAGAGGGGGACTCAGCCCGAGGCCAGATCCACACTATCTTCCTCCCCAAGGCTCTGGTCTGCCCATCCCTGGAAGTCCACAGTCTGATTTATCTCCCATCCCTCAGCAAACAATAACGCTCATCGTCCGTCGTCTCCCACCTGGACCATTGCAGCAGCCTCCTCCCTGGCCCCCCTGCTCCCTCAGGCTGTCCAACACACAGTCAGAGGGACCCTGCAGACACCTGAATCAGGTCCAGTGTTACCCCTGCTCAGAACCCTCACTCAGCGAAAAAGCCAGAACCTTCGCTGTGGCCCACAGGACCCTCTACACAATCTGCCCCGGTCACCTCCTGCCCTCACCTCCCACCACTCACTCCTTGCTCTGTCTGCTCCAATCACACTGGTCTCTTTGCTGTTCCTCAAACTCATGAAGTTCACACTCCTGCTTCAGGACCTTTGCACTGGCTGTTTCCCCTGTCTGGAATGCTCTTCCTCCTGATTTCTATACGGCCCCTCCCCTCCATCAGAGCTTTACCTAAATGCTACTTTCTTGGTGAGGCTTTTTCTGACCACTCTTGTCTCAGCTTGGACACCCTTCTGACACTTGATGTTTTCTCCCCTGCTCACTTTTTTCCTCCTTACCACTTTCACAAGCTCCTATATCATGTATTTCACTTATTCATCTTCTTTATCCCAGCTGGAACGTCAGCTTCATGAGGACAAAGATTTTTGACTGCCTCAATCACTGTCATACCCTTGCTGCCTTGGACAGGTCCTGACATATAGAACGTTCTCAATAAATATTTGTTAAATAAATAATAATATAATAGTGGATAACTGTTATTGAGTGTTTACTGTTTTGTAAATGCTTTCACAGATTAACTCATTGAATCCTTGGAACAACTCTATTAAATTGTTTTTGTTATTATCTTCACTCTGAAGATGAGGGGTAGAGGCTCAAAGAATTTAGGTCATTTGTTCAAGGCCACATAGCAAAGGAGCGAAGAGAGTTCAGTCTAAGTTGCTGAACTCGAGAGCCCATGCCCTTTGCCACTGCACACAGAAGCAGGGACACAAGGGCCAAGAAGTGTGCCAAGGCCACACAGCCAGTGGAGTGGAGCGAGGATTTGCCCCCAGCTCATGAAAGAGTGACGAGGTCCTGTTCTTTCCCTGAAAATTATTCCCCTTCTGATCTGGTCCTGGACCCTCCAGAATCGCCCCTCAGAATGGGTCCTGAATCAGCAGGTGCACCAGGGGCCAGGCCTTCCCCTTCCACACCTTCTCCAGGTCCTGCTCCTGCAATGCCAAGGCCAGCTCGTTGTTGTCAATGACAGAGGCAGCTGCCACGTCCAGGGGTGTGGAGCCCTGCATGCCTGTGGGGGCAAGAGGTGGCAAGGATGCTCTTTGGAGGTGAGTAACCACCTGTCTTACCCCCTCTGGGAAGCCCTCCTTGACCACCCCTTTCCAGCGTGGGTCCAGTGCCTACTCTAGCTTGTGCTTCTTTGTGCCAGGCCTGATCACTCTGGGCTGTTGCTGTCTGGGATGGGTCTGTCTTCCCTGCTGCACTGTGAGCCCCAGGAGGGCCAGACCCAGGGCTGTCTGGGTGTCTCCAGCACTGCCATTACGGGGCAGTGAGTGTTTGCTGAATGAATGAATGAGTGAGACATGGAGAGTGGGGCGGGCCTGGTGCATTGCCAGGAGTGGGCTCTGGGGGCAGCCCAGGTTTGAGGGTTCTCACCCAGGCCGATGCTGCTGTTCTCCAGCAGGTAGCTCAGGTGGTCGAACATGGAGCGCTGGTTCTGCCGGCTGATGCGACAGAAGTAGCAGAGGAAGCGGCAGCAGCTCGTCACCATCTTGGGGAAGCGGATCTCCTGGGCCAGGCAGGGTGGGCCAGTGGTCAGCACTTGCCTTTCTGTGGTTCACTTCCCTGACCCTAGGCCCATCCAGGCCCCTCACCTTGGATTCACCACCCCGAGGACGTTCACCATGACTTCCATGACTGTCTCGTGCATGCCCAGTGCCCGCATCAGGTTCGGGTGCTGGTAAAAGACTTTGTTGTTCATGATGTTCCTGTGGACGGTGGAGTGCGTGGGGTCACCACCAGGGGCCGGCCAGGCCCAAGTCCAGGGAGAGCTCCCAGACCCTTGGGAAAACTGTCACCAGGTGGGCTCCCCTAAGGAGGGGGCCTTTGTCATGCTGCCCATCCCCAAGTTCCTATAAAGGGCCTGGCACACAGTAGGTACTCGATAAATGTTTGCCGAGTGAATGAATGAGGCACACCTGACGACGAGTGAGTGCTCAATACCATGATTATTACTGCTACTACTATGAGCATGAGCTCACTAAAGATGCACTGTGACCCTACGAGGCAGGCATGGCTCCGCCCGCCTCAGATGAGGAAACTGAGGCTCAGTGAGGGTGAACTTTGTGCCAAGAGTCACAGGTGAGTGGGAGCTATTACCCTGGGGGTGGGTGGAAAGATAAGGGGAGGGGACATTACCCAGGAAGATGGGCTAGCTGCTGGGATAAGGAATATGATGGGGCAGAAGTGGGGAAAGGAGACATTATCGTATCCAGAGGTCATGATCCGGGGGACTAGCTGGAGCTAGGAAGACTCCCCACCCTTTCCCGGAGCCATGCAGAGTCAAGGGAGGGCGCAGTGCCTCACCGATGCTCTGGATCATGAGGTTCTCCTCCTGGGGGCCCATCTGCACGATGAGCAGGGAGCGGATCTGGCCAAGGCACTCGAGCAGGCTCATGGTGTCCTCCATGGAGGAGGGCGAGATGGTGTATGCCCGGGGCAGGGCACGCAGCAGCTCCCCGAGCCCGTCATACTGCCGGTGCAGGAGGCTGAACATGGCCCGTACCAGCTCGGGGCTCTGCACAAAGTCTTCCTGGGCCCAGCGCACCACTGTGTGGGACACCAGTTCCTGCAGCGACTCTAGGATGAGGACACAAGGGTTGGAACACTCTGCCTGGCCAGGGCCTTGAGCCTGAACAGTGAAGAACGTGCCCCTATTTCCAGAGGCTTCTCAGTTACTAACTGCCCCCAACCTCCACCTGCCAAGGAGTACATGGGTCCTGGCAGATGTTTTGCTATTGCCTGAAGAATCTCTCTGTTCTCTTCACTCTAATACCCCTTCCATAAGGGCCCCTACAAATTTCAAGAGGAAAAAGAAATTAAATTACTACAGAACACCAGATCACTATTATAAACACTTCATTATGCCCCTCTGAAAGCATGAGCCTCAATTCCATTTGCTCTGTAAGAATACCACCAGTGTTTTATCATAAGAGTCAACAGACACAAAGAAAAACTATGAGGATTTCAGAATCATTTGAAAATGATGTCAAAACAACTCGTTTTTCTTTTCCCTGGCTATCTCTCAGGGCCTTGCCTTTCCTACAGCCATCATCCATTTATCTCTCTTTCCCAGGATTTCCAGGGAAGAAGACAGATGTCTCCTGTGTCTCAGGGTTAAGAAAAACCTCTAGGTGCTGGCATTGAATGATGGTGTTAATTCATGACTTATGATGTGCTAATCCTACCTTCCTTCCAGCAGCCCTACACAATCTGGCCTGTCACGTCTGACCTCATCTTCTGTTCCTCTTCCCCTGCTCCCCCTGCTCCAGCTACAGTGACCTCTAAAGGCACCAAGTAAGATCCTGCCTCAGGGCCTATGCACTGGCTATTTCCTCTGTACTGATCATCCTTCCCTAAACCTTTGCACACCTCACTCCCTCGCTCTGTCCCCTCCATCTTTGTCCTGCTCTCTCCTCTCACTTGACTTTATTTTTCTTCTTAGCACCATGACCATTGACATTGTGGTTTATGTATATGTGTATCTGTCATAATATTCTAAACTCTTCTAGGACAGAGGCTTTGACTCTTCCCCCTACTGTATTTTCCAGCCCTGCCACCAGTGCCTGGCCCAGAGTTGGCCCAATAGAAGTTTCATGAATGTCATAGAATAAGCCCCGTACCAATGCCAGGGACTCTATCTTTGTTAAATGGGGCTAATCTATAGTTTGCATAATGACCCATTGGCCCAACGTTAATCATAACTGCTTTTCTAATCCCTCAGCTTGGTAATCATTTCACCAAGAAAGAAAAGAAAAAAAAAAAACCAGAAGGACATGGGAGCCACAGTGGTGCAGGAGTTGCCATTGTGCTGGCTGGAAAATTACTGCTTGGCTATGTCCATGGGAACACAGGCTGTCACCCATAGGAACATAACATTCTAAACAAGCTTTCTGATTCTGTAACCCCGCTTACGCACCTGACCTGTGAGTTGACAGGTAGTGAATAGAAGAAAGATAGCCCTTTGTGTTTAGACAGAATGAAGAATGGGATTTTGGGCTTAAAAACCCTGTACCTCTACATTTCGGGGCTGCTTAATTTGGGGTCTGTGTACCCCTGGCAGACCCAGCTGGCTGAATAAAGAGTGTTTCCTATAACTCACTGAGTTCTGGTGGTCCGTGTGTCTTTTGGGGGCTGGCGGCTACACCACCATTTTCCCAAGGTTGGACGTGTCTCTGCTCTGGAAGGCTGTATGCTACCTGGTCCAACACACACACTACACAGGCCCCACGTTTGGGCCACAGCCCACCTGCCCCTCCCTGATGGCCCAGCCTCACCGGGTTTGCTCTCCTCAGCAGGCAGCTCCTCCTCAGGGCTCTTCTCCTTCTTCTTCACCAGCCGTACTTTCTCCAACAGGCTCATCAGGCGGCTGCCCAGGGTGGCCTCTTCCTCTGGTTCCTCCTCTTCCCCCTCCAGCTGAATTCCTGGAGGTGGTCAAGAAAGGAGGGCGTGTCACTCATCTGCTTGCTTACTTATCTGCTTAATCATTCACTTCTTCATTCCTTCATCTGTTCATTCACTCATGTGTGCATTCATGGAGTTTTTCATTTCTTTTTTAATATATCCATATGTTTGTTCATTTATTTACTTTTGAAGCCTTTGTCTTTTAAATCAACTACTGTACATATCTTCAAAGAACTAAAAGAAACCATATCTAAAGTATTAAAGAGAGATATGATGACAATGACTCATCAAATAGAGAATATCAATAAAGAGGTAGGTAATATAAAAATTCTGGAGTTGAAAAGTACAGTAACAAATTTAAAAATCACTAGAGAGATAAGGCCACATATTTGAGCTGGTAGAGAAAGAATCAATGAACTGGAAGGTAGGACAATAGAGATTATCCAGTCTGAAGAACAGAAAAATAAGGAAGAAAAACTAACAGAGCCTCAGAAACCTGTGGGACACCATCCAATGTACCAATATATGCATAATGAGATTCCCAGAAGGGAAAGGAGCAGAAAAATCCTTGAAGAAATATGACCAAAAAATCCTAAATTTGATGGAAAATGTTAATCTGCACATCCAAGAAACTAAACAAACTCTAAGCAGGATAAATTCAAAGAGCTCCACACCTAGACACCCACACTTGAACTGTTTAAAAGGCAAAGGCAAAGAGAAAAATTTGAAAGCCAGCCAGAGGAAAACAACACATTATAAGGGAATCTCAGAAGGATTGTCAGCTGACTTCTCATCAGAAACAATGAAGGTCATCCATCCCTCCCTCTAGCCAACCATGACTCTGCTCTCATCCATTTGCCTATAGCCATCCATCTATATACATATCCACCAAATACCCATATAAACAGATCCTTCCTCTCATCATCTGTATACTAATACATCGATTCATTCATTCATTCATTCATTCATTCAACCAACCAACAGCTACATAACCAATACTATAGATGGTTAAGATCAGGAAATCTTCAGGGAAACTTCAGAAGTCTCAAGATAAAGTTTGGGAGGAGGGTTTTATGATCCCTCTCCTTACCACAGTGAGCCAGCAGGTCTTGATGAAATTCAAGCAAATCCTGTCGAATCTCTTCAGGAAGAGGACAATCTTCCACTTCCTCACCATCTTTGAAGTGCACTAGCATGTTGATCTAGGAGAAGGTCAAAGGTGAAAATGAAGGTCAGAGGCCCAGAACAGGAATGCTTTGGTCAAGGGTCAAAGACCTTATGGTGAGTCCCTGCCTAAGGTCGTGATTCAAATGTGAGTTAATGAAGAATATCTGGGAGACTAGAGGTGTGAAAGGGGTCAGGGTCAGTCTGGATGACTCAGAGGTCAGGTTGATTCAGAGAGAGGCAGAAGAGTAAGAGATAAGCAAATCAGTAGGGTCAGAGATCAAGCACAGACTTAGAGGCCAAGTATCATTAGTAATCAGAGTAAGGGAGGGGGTGAGGCTGGGGTTTAGACAATAAGGCCGACTGGGGCCTGGGTCAGAGGACCTGCTCCTGGGGTGGTGAGCGGAACTCTCGGGTACGTCGGGCAGTCTCAGCCGCAGACATGGTGAAGGCTTTCATGAGGAGGTTGTAGCGGTCCCGCTGGTTGCCCTGGAGCCTGTCCACATAGCGCTCTGCAAAGGCTGCCAGGGACTCCACGCGGTGCTGCAGCTCTTGGTCACAGAAATACTCCAGTAGGTGGCACATCTGTGTGGACAGCCATGCATAGGAGGGATGGTAGTGGGACCGTTAGGAATTCCTTGAAATTTTTCTTGCTTTCTCTCTCCTCTCCATGGCTCTGCCCTGGTCCAGCCACCATGTCTTGTGCCTGGATCCTTGAGCCAGACTTCTCCAAGGTCTCATCCCTCTAATTCACATCCCATTTGGAAACCAGAGACATCGTTTCGAGCCCGCAGCACTCTACTGCTTTATGCACTCCCACAGCTCCCCACTGCCTGGGGACACACCCAGACTCACACCTTACTGGACCCTGTGCCTCTCAGCCCAGATAGATGGAGGGAAATGGGAAGAACTAGCCCACCTGTAATTTTACAGACTCTGGCAATTTCATCTGGAGCAGCCCTTCCTCCAAGCTTTCTTCTTTTTCCCCTTCTGCTGTCTCCTCTTCCTCCTTTTCTTCATCTTCCTTCTCCTGTGCCTCCTCCTCCTCATCCTCCTCCTTCTCCTCTTCATCTTCCTCTTCTTCCTCCTCTTCCTCTTCCTCCTCCTCTTCCTCAGTGAATACTTCAGGCTCAATCATTTTCAATATCTGTTTCACATCCTCATCACCAAAGATACCCATCACCTACAAGAGAAAGCCTGGGTCCTTCACTGCAGCCTGCAGAGCCTCCATAATTAAGTCCCCTTTCCATACCTGCTTCTTCTGCACTTGCCAGATTCATTCCTGCATTGGCTATCTGGTTCCCCCTACAGGCGGGAATGGCATCCCCCACCCTGCCATCCATCTTCCCTAAGATTTCCCCAGATCCACACCCTGTGTCCCACCAACATGGCCCAGACTATATATACAAATATGAGCACCTCTTTCTTCACAAGTAAGTATCTTTTTGCCCAAGCTTGAGCATATGTGACTCTGGAACACACCTACACCTGATGGAGGCCCTTATGACTCCTAGCATATGCCAGCTCTCAGTCAACATAATGAAAATGCTAACAGATGGAAGGAAAGTGGAAACAAGAAGAAGAGTTGGTTAAGGAAGAGAGAGGTGGATAAATGGGAGAAGGACAGGGTGGCTGGGTGGCTGAATTAATACATGGAATAGTAGGAATTTAAAGGGAGATGGGTGGAGGGGTGGGTAATGGATAAAGAGGTGAAAGTAAAAGTGGAGGAAAATATGGGTGGATGGATGACAAAGTATAAATGATACATAGGTGGGTAGGTAGGATAGGTGCTTTGATAGATGCATGAGCAAGTAAATTAATAGATAGGTAAATAAATATATGTGCAAATAGCCATGAAGAGGTTAGAATGGATGGATGGATGGATGGATAGGTGAATAGGTTCCTGTATGAAAAGTTGGATAGATGGATATATAAATGAGTTATTAAATGGTTATGTGAATGAAAAAGTACATGAAATAAAGGATGAATAAAAGGTTGGAGAATGGGTAGATTGGTGAGTGGATGAATGGGTGTAGGTGGCTGGATGGATTTGTGGGTAGATGGATGGGTATGCATGCATATGAATAGAGAAATGCATGAATGGATGAACAGTTATGTAAAAAATGAAAGAAAAGATGGTCTGTAGATGGGTGGATGGATGGATGCACAGGTGGAATGGAAGATTATGACCAGTCGTATAAAAGGAAATATAGATTAATAAATAGATGGCTAGATGGATAAATGGGTAGATGGACTGATTGTATGAATAAATGGAAGGCTGGATAGAAAACTAGATTGAAAGCTGGGTAGATTGGTGGCTGGCTGGATGGATGGATGGAATAGGTGGATGGATGGATGGATGGATGGATGGATGGATGGATGGATATGTGGGTGGAAATGGAAGGATGAATAGATATACATGCATATGGGAAGACAGGGGTATGTTTGAATGAACAGATGGTTGAATGGATGGAAGGGGAGTGGAGAATGGATGGATCAATGGATGGATGAATGATGGCTGGTTGGATAGATGGATAGAAAGAAGAGATTAATAAACATGAACAGACGACAGATGGATGGATTGAAGAAAAAGTGAATGAAGCATGAGTAGATGATCGAGGGAAAAATTGAAAGGTGGAGGATGTATGGGTGCAGAGACAAATGGGTGGTTGGATGTATAAATGGGAGAGGGGTTGATGTATGTATGAACCAATTATTTGAAATATGGAAGGGTGGGACAGAGGGAAATAGGAGGAAGCCATTACCAGCAGTGTGGACACAAGCTTGAGCACGGGCACAAACTGGAACTCCACAGACCCCCAACAGGGTCGCGTGCGTGCTGTCCGCCGTCTCGCACCGCCTCCCCCAGCATTCTCAGCGCTTTGTCCCTCAGGGCTTCCAGTGGGATGCTGGGACTGAGGCGGGCAGGGGCTTCTGCCACCCAGCAACTGGCAGGGCAACCACGAAACAGGGGGGTGAGAAATGGTGTGGAGGTCGCAGCGAGGTGGTGACGCCAACGCCAGGCAGGCCGTGGCGGCGGGGACCATTATCTGCGCTTTTTGCAGATGGGAAGAGTGTGATGGCGCGGGTCTCAGGCGTGAGGGGTACGATGTACTCGGAGAGCATAGAGCGCCGGCTGCGGCAGGCACTTTCGAGGTGGATGCTGATGAGGAGGTCGTAGTAGCCAGCACGCAGCGGACCAGGCAGGTGCGCGTCCTCCAAGGCATGCAGCAGCTGTGCCTGGTCCACGTGGCTGCACAGGGCATGCGCCACACGGTTGTTGCCCAGGCGCACCACACGTGTTGGGTTGTTGCCCAGGGCGCTCGGACAGCTCCAGGATGTCCATGCACCTGCAGGGGAGATGAGCCACAGACAGGGACAGAGCAGGCAGAGGAGGAGGGAGATAGACGCGGACCACAGAAAGGAAAAGAGGCTTTTAGGTGAGTGTTGCTGGTCCCAGCAGGGAATCCCAGTGTTCTGCTGGGTCAAGGTTCTGTGAGGTCTGTAGAGCTGGGTCTAGGAGTCTCTCAATGGTTCTGGAAATCCCTAAGGGGTCTGAGGAAGCCCTGAGAAGGTCTGGCACTCTCAGGTATCAGACTCCACAGAGAAGATCTGGTAAGATGTATCTGGGAAGCTGGGATTGGACCTGAACTCCTCTCTGGCAGCCTGAGTACCTGGGTAATTAATGTCTGAGCACCACTGGAATGTAAATGCCACTGAAGCAGGATATTTCTGCCTGTTTTTTTTTCTTCTTCTTTTATTTTGTTGCTATATTCCTAGCACCTAAGCAAGGTTTAGCATATAGTAAGTGCTCAATAAATGTTTGTCACATGACTAAATAGGTGTGTCTAGGCCCCTGAGGATGAGTCTGAGCCCGCTGAGCTGTGCATGTGCATTATTAGAACGTCCTTTCACAAGGGCTTGGTGTCTCGAGCCCAGAATGACACCAGTCACATAGGAATTCAGAGCTGTTTGTCGAATGAATGAATAAAGGAAAGATGAGGCATGTCAGAAGCCGCCCAGGGTGAGCCTGAGATCCCAGACTGTCCTCAGTCCTAAGAGTATTCCTGCATCCATGTGAATACATCACCACTCAGGTGTGTCTGGGTCGCCTGGAGTGGGTTGGGGAGCTCCACGGAACACATCCAAAATTCCCTTGGGTATGTCTGAGAGGCCCTGGGGTGCATCCAGGCCTCTCTGAGTCATGTCCGGGACCCTTTGAGGTGCACTTCAGGCCCCAGGGCGTTGTGTGGGCTCTTCAATGTGGGTCTGGGCTCCCTATGATGGGTTTGGAGCCCCATGATGTGGGTCTGGGCCCCTGAGATGTTGTCTGTGGTCTACTGAGAAAGGTCTAGAGTCCCCTTAGATGGGTCAGGGGTCCACTGTGATGGATCTAAGGCGCCCTGGGGTGTTCTCTGGGACAGTAAGGCAGGTCTAGGGCCTTCTGGGGTGTTGCCTGGAATCCCAAGGTAGTGATGGGGGGCACTGAGTTGGACCCAGACCTCAGGGGGTTTGCAGAACCTCCCCCCACCCCAGGGTGGTTGGGCTGGCCCTGACCTGTTCTCCTCAGGGATGTGCAGTGCCATCATGATCAGCGGCTCCTGGCACTGCACGGCCCAGCCCAGCCGCTCGCCGGCTCGCTGCGTCTCCACCTGCAGGAAGCGGTTGGGCATGCGGCTCCAAGAAATGGGCATCAGCATCTGCACCTCGAGCCGCGGCGGGCACTGTGGAGCTGGGTTCTTGCGCTCGCTCAGAAACATGGCGGCTGACAGTGGCATGATGTTCTGGGGGCACAGGACACGGGTCAGGATTCCCAGCCCTCTGTCCTGCCACCCTGTTTCCAGGGAGATACCTCCTGGATGGCCCCCTCCCCTTCAGCCACTCTGCCAGCCTGACCTGCCACACCTCCTGCCTTGCCCCATCACTGCACTCTTACCTTCTGCTTCCCCAGCTCAAACTGGATGACATTCTGGTGGGTGGGCAGGACAAAGACGGCAGGAAAGAGCTTTGTGTTGGGTTCCACCTGGCAAGGGAGAAGAGGGCAGGGTGAGCTGGAATTGGGACTCTGGAACCCAAACCCCAGGGGCTGACTGCCCTATCCTGATCCTGCTGGTGTCTGCAGATCCAGGCTCGGCCACTGCAGGCTCCACAATGGCCTTGAGGTCCATCCCGTTGGGATGCACTACTTCTGATCCAGCCAGGACAACCTCCTCCAACTCCCCTGGGTCAACCTGTTGCCTGGGCCTCTGTGAACATCATGCCTCCTACTGCAGAGGAATTTTCCACTCAAAAGGCTAACCTTATGATCAGCTCTTTGTTCTGCTTCTGTAGATGTGCTTGCCACATAGGCTGAAGGGCAGGTAACCTCGAAATTAATGAAAGACTCATTCTCCCTTTTGCTTGTTCTGTCTAGATAACAGATGTACTGCCTAAGTTCCTGTCTGAAAATGTTGCACTCTGTGACTGCCTATAACCCACAGCAACTCCCAAGCTCTGTGACTCTCTGTAACCCATAGCAACTCCCATGGTCTGTAAAGCAAGGTTACCCCTGAGCTCAGGGCCCAGATCTTCAGAGCGCTAGCTCTTCTGAGACAGGGTGTAATAAGCCTGATTTCTCCAACTCTCTGAGTGGTGCTTGGTTTCTAACCAGTCTGACTTTTCTGCAGCACTACCACGAGTGCCATTCCCGTTTCTCTCCCAAGTGTACTCATTCTCTAAAATCCAGAAAATCCAGAAAGTGTCCTCTGACTGCCCTTTCCGATCCTCCCAGTAGAACCCATCCAGCCTCCACCATCTGGGAAGCAGTCTTGCCCAAACCAAATCTGATCTAATCTAACCTCTGGACCCAGTTTCCAGTTTCCAAGAAATACAGGAGACAGAGGAAAATGTTTACATGACACCGCAGGGATGTGGCGGCCAGACCCTGCCTGTGGGAGACTAGGCCAGCACTGCTCAGATGGCAACATACACAAGAATCTCCTGGGATTTGTTAAAATGCAGATTTGAGTCAGCGGGTCTGGGGTGGGACCTAAGATTCTGCATTTTTAAAAAAGATTTTTTTTCAGTTACAGTTGACGTACAATGTTATACTAGTTTCAGATGTATACTATAATGATTAGATATTTATATACCTTACCAAGGGATCACCCGATAAGTCTAGTACCCATCTGACCCCATACAGTAATTACAATATTACTGACTATGCTCCCTATGCTGTACTTTACACCCCTGTGACTGTTTTTATAACTGCCAGTTTGTACTTCATCCCCTCACCTTTACCATCCAGCCCCCACCCCGCTTCCAGTAGGTGACCATCAGTTTGTTCTCTGTATCTGAGTTTGTTTGTGTTTTGCTTGTTTGCATGTTTTGTTTTTAGACTCCACATATAAATGAAATCATACAATATTTTTCTTCCTCTGTCTGACTTATTTCACTTAACATAATAACTCTAGGTCCATGCATGTTGTCACAAAGGGCAAGATTTCATTCTTTTTTTTTTTTATGGATAATATTACATTGTGTATATGTACCACACCTTTATCCATTTGTAAATTGATGGCCACTTAGGTTGCTTCTATATCTTGGCTATTGTAAATAATGCTACAATGAACATAGGGGTGCATATATCTTTGCAAATCAGTGTTTTGGATTTATTCTGATAAATACCCAGAAGTGGAATTGCTGGGTCATATGGTAGTATTTCTTTTAATTTTTGAGGAACCTCCATGTTGTTTTCCATAGTGGCTGCACCACTTTGCAGTCCACCAACAGTGCACAAAGTTTCCTTTTTCTCCACATCCTCACCAACACTTGTTTGTAGATTCATTAATGATAGCCATTCTGATAGGTGCATGATGATAACTCATTGTGGTTTTAATTTGCTTTTCCCTGATGACTAGTGATGTTGAGCATCTTTTCACAGAGATTCTACATTTCTAACGAGTTCCCAGATGATGCAGACTCTGCTGGTCCAAGGACCACACTTTGAGGAACAAAGCTCTAAAGACAAGACAGCCTGGTTTCTTCAACAAATACATGTCAAAGAAAGAGAGTGGGGTGGATGGAGAAATATACATATGAAAAGAGAATCAAAGGACATCACAACTAATTAAAATATATGATGTAATTTTGATTCCAATTCAAACAAACAAATGGTAAAAAGACCTTTTTGAGACAGAAATCTGAACATGGACTGGATATTGGATGATATTTAAGAATTATTACGGTTTTTAGAAGATGATAATGGTATTGCGGTTATGCTTTTTAAAAGAATCTTTATCTTTTAGAGATGCGTACTGAAAAGAGATGAAACGATATGAAGTCTGGGATCTCCTTTAAAGTTATCTGGTTGGTGTGGGAGTGAGGATGGGAATGAGGGTAAGGATGGAGAAGACTGGCTGTGAACGGGTGATAATTAAAGCTGTGATATGGGGACATGGAGGTTCATTATGCTATTCTATTTTTGTATATGTTTGAAGTTCTCCATTCAAAGTAAAGTTTTTAAACATCCAACTTAGATGGATTAATGGATGGTAGATGAATGAATATGTGATAAAGCCAGTGTAGTAAATGTGGGTGGTAGATTCTTGGTAGTGGGTGTATGAGAGTTCACTGTACAATTCCTTTCATTTTGTGCTATGTTATAAACTTTCTGTAATAAAATGTTAAGAGGGAAAAGCCCACCTTGGGATTCTGGCCCACCCTGATTGGCGACTGGTGGCACCCAGCCTAACAGGGGACACGGACTTCTTTCTAAGGTCAAGACTCTACCTCCTTATTTCTGGGCCTCAGTTCAATGGGTAGTTCAATGAGGAAGTCTCCCAGGGGCCCCCAGTTCTGGCTCGTCCTGAGGACAGACCAGGTGCTATTTTTGTCCTGTCTTTCTGGGACCTGGCCTCCAGGGGTATCTGAGAGGGTTGTCCCAGGATGCTGGGACATAAGAGTGCTACTGCTAAGTCGCACAAGGCTGGGCTCACCTGGAAAAAGGTGTTGCTCTCCTTGCCATTGGCTGTAAAGGTCATTAAGCCAGTAGCCAAGTCCACCAGGCAGCCAATGACAAGGTCCGTGTGGCTGATCCGGCCCTGCTGCCCAGAGCTCACGAAGTCCCCGCCCCACACCATGTAGCAGTTGCTGCACTTGAGGCTGGAGAAGACAGAGGTGGTCAGTACAGAGGTCCTCAGCAGAGGCTTTTGGACCCTGGACACCCATTTCCCTGAGCTCCTAGAATACCATGACCTCAGAGCCTATCCCCAAACTCTACCACCTGCAGACATGAGCACTGAACCTCTCACCCCAGACCCTGAGCCCCTTGGAGCTAAATCTTAGGAGCTGGTGGAGGGTTCTGGAAGGAGGAGAAGGAAAGGGAGCAGGAGGAGAGAACAGAGGAGGGCGGTCATGTAGAAAGAGGAGGATGGGGTGACAAAGGAAGAGTAAACAGAAAAGAAGAAACGGAAAAAGGAGAGGAGGGGAAAAAACAGAGCAGGAGCCATTGTAGGAAAATAAACAGGAAGAGAAGAGAAGGAGCATGAAATCTTCTGAGCTAGGTGCCCAGTGCTGACCTCCCCTCCACACACACACAGTGCCCACACCTCCCCGGCACCTGCTGTGGATGTTGCCTTGTTCGTCCCCCATCGTCACCGTCACTGCCCGGACCTTGCTGAGGTCGAAGTTCATGTCGTGCTGATGGTAATCGGGGGTGACCCAGCCCACCCACACACAGCTGGGCTCCTGACCAGCAAAGACCCTCACAGAGTAATAGTACTGGAGAGACAAAGGAGAAACCAGTGGTCAGTTCAGAAGAAAGGTGACACAGGACTTCCCTGGGATTCTAAGTGGGTTTCTCTGGATTCTCAGTGTCTTCTGATAGTTGAACAAGAAGTTGCCAGATTTGAGAACCATTGGATCCATGTCCTTTTGTTTCTGTGTACTGAGATACTTCTAAATTTGGGAATCCTTTGGGACTATTTTGTGATATGCCCAAATTTGAATCCCTCCCTAGGTTACAGCAAAGTTATTAACAAAGACTGACAAATAGCTCACTGATTAGCTTCCAAATTAACTCACTTAATCCTTACAATCACCATCACGTTGGTACAATTTCTATTCCCATTTTGCTGATGGGAAAACCATGGAGCTTCCGTAGACAAAAAACATACAGCTAACATGTGACTTACCTGAATGGCACCCAGCTCACCAATGGTCCTGACCATTAGGCTGTTTGTCTCAGAAAATATTCTAGATTTGGGGAATCTCAAAACTATATTGGGATAATTGTGAATTTTGGTTCCCAGGAATATACTAGAATAGCTATCAAATTTGGAGGTATTGAGTTTACATGGATAAAGTTGGGCTCCCAAGTCCATATTGGTTTATCCCTTGAATTTTTGGGTCCCTGGGAGTTATAGCAATGTGTCTTATAGCTTCACAGTGTTCCCAGCAATATTTAGGCCCCTAGCTCTATGGTTTTAGGGGTTCAAAGGATTAAATCAGAGTGTGCTATATTTGGGGGTCTCCAGTGCATATCGAGATGTTTCCAGGTATGGGCAGTTACTGTGGATCACAGCATGGAATTTGGAAAGCTGAAGGGTCCCCAAAGTTGAAGGTCCCCAGTTCACACCGTGGTGGTATTGAGGATGATCTCAGGGTCATCACGGTCATCAGCGGGCACCACCTCTCGAGGGAGTCGGGGCAGAGCAGGGGTGGCTGGTGTCTGAGTCATCATGGCGGCCTTCTTGGCCTTAAATAAGAACCTGGTGGTGGGGAGAGGTTGTGTGAAAACCAGATCTCAAGCCCAGCCCCCATCCTTCCCACCACAACATTCATGTCCCCCATCTGTTTCCAAAGTCTTGCTTCTAGAAGAATGATTCCCAACTGTGTCAGCCTAATCCATTCTGGAGGTGCTGTGCTTGGGGATGTTTGGTAACTCAAATTCAGAGGTGCCTCTGGGAACATGGAGGTATCCTTTGGGGCATACAGTGGCTCCCCCAAGTCAGCATTTCTCAGATAGGTGCTAAAGGAATTTGGGAAAGGTCAATTCTTCATGTGTGGCACCATCTTGTACTCTGAAGGCAGGTAGAATCCCTGGAGACCCCAGCAGCAGCACCCCTGAAACTATGGTAACCAGAATCTTCCATCATTACTAAACACCCCTCAAAAGACACAGAGCTACATCCCATTGAAAACCACCACCATAGAAGGGGGAAAGCATATTTCATTTCAATTCAAGTTTAATGCCTTCTAACGGTCTCCCTTGAAGTAGTTTTTGGGAGTACATTTGGGACACAGAAATGACCTTAATTTAGAAGGCCACTAGTGTTCATCAGGATACCTTAAGGTATGGTTAGCTCTCCCAAGAAAATAACATTCCCCCTTTAGTGTCCAGGATTAATGACGTCCATTGGGTGAAATGCTTTGAGGCCCACCAGGTACCCCAAGGATAGTGAGCTTCTCCATAGGTATAGTGTGGTACCTGATTTTACATTCTCAGGGCAATTAGAGCTTCTCAGGCAATGTGGCATTCACCAGAGACATGAAAGTCTCTCTGAGTATGCTGACTCACTTAGAGTATATGGGGCCACTTTAGGATATGATGAGGTTTCTCAAATTATTGAGGCTGCCTAACTGGGGTCCCGGACAGACGGCAGGCTCCATCCTGCCCCGCCCTTGACTCACCCTCTCTTCTTGTTCTTCTCGGTGGTGGCATCCTTCTCATTCTCTGCCCTGACAGGCTGGGCCTCTACCCCAGCCTGGGGGATGCCCCCAGGCAGCCCCTCCTTGGCAGTGCCCTCTTTGCCTCCTTCGGTCTCGCCCCAGCGCCCAGCAGAGCGGCGCAGGTTTTCGTAGTCGGTGTCCGGTTCCGCTGCCCGAGCCTCGTCCTCGGCCGGGGGTTGCAGGCCGGGGGACGCCAGCGGGGTGGCCCCTGCAGTGCAGCGGAAGTGCTGGTGGAACTGGACTGGAAGGCTCAGCCGGAGGAAGAGCATCTCCACCAGGCTGTTCTGGGAGCCCCAGGTGCGGTGGCTCAGGCGCAGGCAGGGGGGAGTGTCCACAGTGCCGTCCACACGGGCCACCTGTGGGAGGTGCAGGAAGCACAGAGCTTGGTGGGCGGGCTAGGCTATTGTCCTAAGCCTGGTTTCACACAGAGCCACCATTAGGCCTTAGAGCACCTGTGAGAGAGTCAGCCAAAGGTATCCCCTCCTCTGGGTGGGTGAGCTCCCCATGGGGCACACAGCTTGACCACAGGGTATGTTCAGCCCCCTGTCAACCTTTGTCTGGGCACCTAGTGCAGTAGCAATCCTGGTCAGACACTGGATCACTTGGGGAGCTTTCAAAACCTACTTATGCACAGGCCTTACTCCAGACCAAGTCATCCCCCCCACCCATCCATCCATCCATCCATCCACCCACCTATCCACCTGTCCACACATCTATCCACCTATCCACCTGTCCATCCATCCACCTGTCCACCTGTCCATCCCACAAATATTTACTAAGCACCTACTTTGTGTCAGGTACTGTTCCAAGTGCTGGAAACACAGCAGTGGACAAAACAAAGACCTTGCCATCCTGATCTCTAGCGAGAGCAGCCCAGAAGGGTTAGAGTTATGTAAAGCCTCCCCAGAAAAATTTTTGTTAAACTTGTATGTGGAAATATGACACTCAGAAAAGTGCACACATCATAAGTGAACAGGAAAGTGAGTCTTCAGAGCAAACATGCCTGTGTGTCCAGCACTCAGAAGGAGAAGCAGAGCACAGCCAAGCCCCCGGGAGCCCCCATGCTGCACGTTCCATCACCACCTTCCCAAGGACCATGAGGAATCCTGGCCTAAACGAGAGACTGGGACTGGTAGAGGACAGATGCGTGTGCTGCGCCCTCCAGGCACAGACTCTCAAACGTTTTCTGGAATTTTCTGGAAGCTCCGTAACCAGATGGAGCACTTTCCCTTTTTTGATGCCTCCCTAAGTTGACCTCCTCAAGGACTGATTGCCGAGATAGACCTCTGTGCTCCTCACCCGCCAAAGAATTCACCCTAAAACTGTGTAACCGAAGTTGGCTGCTCCCACACTGTCTGCGGGGTCTCCTCTCTCTCATAAATCATGTTCGGCCTTTACTTCTTGACAACAGTCCATTGACTGTCTCCTTCCTGTGATCTGTGTGCGAAGTAACTAAGTGTCTGAGTTATTTTCAAGGTAACACCCTCCTGACTTAAAAAAACCACAGATTATCTTTGCCTGTTCTTGATCTATGTGCAGATGGGATCCCACAGTCTTTTGTGTCTGACTTCTTTCAGTCAACATTATGTCTGTGAGATTCATCTACATGGTTGTGTGTATGTGAGTTTATTCATTCTCACTATCGTCTAGCATTCTGGTCTTTGGGTTGAGAACATCATCTGGCAGTGGCAGGAATTGGGAAGTTCAGATCTATTCCACATCCTCTCCTACCCCAGCCACCTCTCTGGTCTACCTGCCTCCACTCCTCCCTCCTACAATCCACTGTCAATAGGGACCTTTCCAACACCCAAATTGAAACTGGATATTCCCCTGCTTAAAGCCCTCCCATTTTTACTTTGTCTTAAAATGCCTCCCCAAATTACTTAGTAATTACAAAGAAAAAGATAGTAACTTTTCAGTGCAGAAACCTGGCAGATAACATTTCAATCAAACAGTGAATGTTAACATGATTAGCAATAAGATAAAGTGACATCAGATGCCTCCAGTATCCTGCATCAGGCAGGCCACAGTATCGCTGCCGTGGTGTTCCTACCAAATATGCAGAGCCTGAACCTAATTATGAGGAAACAACAGACAAACCAGAATTGAGGGATAGTCTGCAAAATAACTGGCCTATGCTCTTCAAAAAATGTCAGTGCTGTGAAAGATCAAGAAAGATTCAGAAACATTCTATTTTAAGGCTCAAAAGACATAACAACTAAATGTGACATGTATTCCTGGATTGGACCATAAAAATAACAAAGGTCATTATTATTACCACAATTTAAAAATTTTGAATATGGACTGTAAATTAGGTGATAGTGTGTGCCAATGTTAAATTTCCTGATTTTCATAACTGTACTGCATGCAGCTCTGTAAGAGCATAGCCTGTTCTAAAGAAATGTACATAGAAATACTTGGGGGTAAAAAGGCATGATGGCTCAAACTTACTCAGATGATTCAGAAAAGAGAAAGAGGAAGATTATGTGAGAGAACGGTTCAAACAATGCTACAGATGGGAAAACTGAGCCTCAGCGAGAGATGGTCACATGCCCACAGTAAGAGGCCAAGTCCAGGTCTGTCTGATTGATTCTAAGGCTGAGCCTCAGTCGCATAGAGCTCCAGTTCTTCCCAGAAGGAGAGAAGGACTATCACTTTGGGCTATATGGGGTACCTATGGTCAGAGTGTGACCTTGGGTTAGACCTTGGGAAAGAGAAGCACTAGAGACTAAAAATCAGGATACCCGGATTAATGAAGAACTACTAAAAACAAACTAACAAACAAACATAACAATTAGTCAGGAAGGCATTAAAATGTACCCAAGGATTGATATTTCTTCTTTCCATCTTGTTCTAGGATCAGATCATTATAAGGACTGGGAATTTCCACTGGGGTCACTTAATCAGCTTCTCTTTTCTCTCTTCCCTCACTTTACAGGTGAGGTACCCAGAGCTCAGAAAGGTTATGCAAGGTTACACCCTGCAAGGCAGCCCTGGGAGCCCATTACCCTGTCACCCCCTGGTACACAGCTTGTGGGCTAACATGGAAGGAAAGGAGAAACTCAGGGAAGAGAACTGTGAGAAGAATAAGGGTTGGGGCAGAGAAGAGGGTATTAAGTGGGGTCAGTCCTCACCTCATAGTGGGGGTGCTCAAGGGGCACAGCCTCAAACTGGGGAAGGCTTTTGCTGAACCAGGTGGTGACCGGGCGCTGCATGTTGATAGCGAATGGCTCGAAGCCTTCTTGGAGACCGCAGATGGCAAAGAACCGCAGGGAGCTCACGTCCTGACCCAGATTCAGGTGACCCACCTGGCCAGGTCCCAAGCTGCACACGGGCAGGAAGCCTGGTGGGAGGGGATGGATGGGCAGGGGTGAGGGTAGGTAGACAGCAAAGGCAGTCAGGGGGAGGAGGTACTATGAAAGGAAGCAATGGAAGAGTAGGAGGTTGGAGGGGGCAGTGTAGGGTCAGGTGAGGTGGAAGAAAACCAGAAAGGGGCCATGAGGCCAGCTCTCACCATCCCCAATCTCAATATCCCGGAAGGCTGTTTCAGAGCCTGAATCGGACATGAGGATCTCGCCATTGAGGGTGAAGATAATGGTGTTCTCTGTGAGGTCGATCATGCAGCCCACGACATCACCCGACTGCCAGGGGCGCCCAAATGGTTCACTGCCCAAGTGCCAGCGCTGGCCCTGTGAGGAAGCAAGGGGATGTCGTGGTGTGGGAGAGAATATAGAGAAATGGAGATGTACAGAGAAATGGAAGCAAGGAGAGACGTGTAAAGATACACATGCAAGCCAGTGAGACAGAAGAGAAGTCACCCCCACAGTGTCCTCCATCTTTTCCCACATTTGCATCTATGATCCAGCATGTAAGGGACAGGTTTTCATGCTGTCATTTCCCACTAATCTCTGTATCTCATCCCTTCTGCCTGGGTTCTCTGCAGTGTTCATGGCTGAGGCTGGGCTTATGCAGATAACCAAAGCAGGAGTCGGGGCTTTGGGGCAGCAGCAAGTAGAGGAATGAAAAGGAAAACGAAGCCTATCAGTGTCCTTCACACAGACCCATATCTACCCACATGCCCCCCCCCAAATAGGTAAATGAATAATGAGAAGGATGGATGGGGGCAGGGTGTTTGTCTGGATGAAAGATTAGAACGAAAGTTGGGTTTACATGTATTAACAGGGAAGGAAGAAGGTAAAGACAGGCAAATAGATAAGGGGATGTATGGATGGATGGATGGAAGAGTGGGTACGTGAATGGATGGATGGGTAGATAAATAGATGAATTGATGGATGCTGTGGGAGGGACTACAGGGCCTGGCAGGAAGGAGCCCAGGGAAGTACCTACACGGTGCCCATTGAAGACATAGGCCAGCTCATCAGCTCCCAGCTCCACGTCAGGCCGCAGCTCGGGCCTTGCCCAGCCCACTCGCATCTCGCCTGTGGTGACCGCCTCAAACTCGAAGTACCAGCGGCCGCTCTGCACCACATAGGATTTCTCTGCCCGGAAGATGCGCACGCGGTCCCAGCGAGACTGGCTCTCCACCAGACCTACACACAGGGCCAGGCAGAGTCAGAGAGACCGGGTGGGGAGTGGATCCCCAAATACCAAGAGGATGGTGGGAGACACCAGAGAAGGGAAGGACCTTGGGCGGCTTGGGGGAATAGGGCCAGTTTCTTGGTTAAGGAGAAGAATTGGAGGATCTCAGACTAGTCAGAGAAAGGCAGGAGGGACCTACTGAGTGAGGCTCCTTCCTTTTTGTCTTTAGCAGCCAGAGCTCTCACAGAAGAGATACTGACAGACATAGAAGGAGACAGTTGGGTTAGTCATGGTCACAGTCTGGCGTTAAGGGTCAAGATTAAGTTCGAAGTTTAGAATCAAGGGCTGAGAGCTGGATCAGAGAGAGGAAATTAGAGTTAGGGTCAGGGAAAGGATAGAAATTAGGATTGGGACCAGGGGTTGAGGAATTGAACTGGGGACCACAATCAGGGTTAGGGATCAAAGTTAGGTAATGGCTGGGGTCAGAGGCTGAATCTTTAGTTGGGTGGCTCCATGTTGTAGCTATAGTCCAGAGGTTAGGGGTTGGGGGTCATAGCTGGGGAGGTCAGGGACTGGAATCAGAGGTCAGAGGTCAGGGTCAGTACTACTCACTGGGCTCCTGGTCTGGCAGCTTGGTGTTGTAGCCATAGCCCAGGCAAAGCTTGAGTTAGGTCAAGGTCAGTAGTCGAGATAGGATTCAGGGTCCGGGTCAGAGTAAGGGTCAGGGTTGGGGAGAGAGGATCATTGTTGCAGATGTAGCCCATCCAAGGACTGAGTTGGGTCAGAGATCAGTGGTCAGGGTCAGGGAGACGCCAGGGTCATGGGCTAGAGGTCAACACTCACTGGGCTCCTGGTCAGGTGGCTCGATGTTGTAGCCATAGCCCAGCAGGGTGCGCACGGCCTGGCAGAGGCTGTCCCTGTTGCTGCGCTTGGTGGCCTCGTCCAGTAGGCGGTAGGGCACGAGGCGAGGGTTTCGGCGTGCGGGGATGTCCTGCACAGCACTGTAGCTCCAGCCCTGGGCCACGCGGTCTCGTGCCCACACGTTGTGCCCATTTTCTGCCAGCCTGTCCACCAACGTCGTCTGCGCCGGTGTCAGCCGCACGTGGCTCAGGTCCAGGGGCGCTGGTTTGTACCCATTGCTCATCATATAACTGCGGGTGTGGCGGGGATGGTGAGGAAAGCGCCCCCTCCACTCTGGGCTCTGTGCTACTGGATCCCTGACTCCGACCCTTGTTCCCAGGATCCCAGGAGCCCTGAGTTTGGAATTTCTGGTCTTTGATCTCTGACGTGAAGGTTATATGACTCCCTTGAATAAGCTTTGAGATACCTGACCTCTGAAACCCAGGATCCTGTGACCCTAGCAGTGGCTTTGCCTTCATTGACCTCTGGCCTCTGTGACCTTTTTCATTTTGATTTTGGGAGCTTCATCTCTGACCCTGGAATGATCTGACCTCTCACCTCCAGTTTTGAAATTTCTTACCTCTGACCACAGGACTCTATTGCTCCAGACTCCTGGGAGTCCTTGACCTCTGAAACCGAGCCTCTACCCCCAAGACCTTTGACCTCTCACCTATAATTTTAGTATCCTTATTTACAACTATAACAACTTCTTACCTCTTTCCATTGATTCCCTGGCCTCTAACTTAGAGAAACAACCTCTGCTCCTCATTTTCCTGTCTGACCCTGGGTCTTGACTCACTCCCACACTCTCTGAAACTCTTGTCTTCACAACCCTAACGCCTGCCCGGAACACTCACCACTGACTCCAGAACCCTGACCCCTGACCCTATGACCTTCACTCTAACCTGCAGCCCTGTCTTCTCTGACCCCAGCCTCCCCACAAGACCCCTCAACCACCCAGCCCTCACCACAGCATCCCTGGAGCCTCCCACTATATTACCCAGATGGGACCCTGCTGCCCACACTCACGTCTTGGGGAGTTTCGTCTTCTTTAGGTTGTCCTCCGCCTTCTCATCTGCCATGCCCACGTGGCAGCCCAGCGCCAGCAGTGTCCTGGGGTGGGGCAGGCCGGGGGACAGGAGAACAGTCATACCACACCACCTCCTTCCCCTGGCCCCCCCCCACAGCCCCTGTTGCCTCATCTGGAACTCTAGCTCTCTCCATAGCTCCTCCCGGGCTTTCTGGGTGTCTTTGGCCCCACCTTTCTTTCTTAGTCTCTCTCTGACTCTGTCTTTCCCTGTTTCTGTCTCTGTATCTCTTTGACTGTGTCCATCTTTTCCCATCTGCCTCTGTCTCTTTCTGCTTCTCTCTCTCACTTGTTGACCATCCTGCTTTCTGCCCTCTTCTGCCCTCTGTCAGTTTCTGCCTCACGATCTCTTCCTTCTCATTTTGTCTCTCTCTCATCCTCTCTCTCAGTCTCTGTCTAACTCTTCCTGTCTCTCCTTGCCTTCCTCCCCACCAGCAAGTGGGCCCAGCCCCCGGCTCCACGGTGTCCCCCTCACTTGAGCGTCTCCCCTGACATCTGCAGGTTGTAATTCCTCTCCGGCTCTGGTAGGCTGTGGAAGTTCACAAGACATGGGTGCAGCCTCTTATTGTCATCCCGAACCTGGAGAAACCTCGGGTCAAGTCCTCCGTTCCCCTTCCCTCCCCCCAACACTCTCAGACTACAACCCTTGACCTTCGCCCTTAGTTCTGCTATCCAAAACCCAAGGACCCCCCCACCAGTGCCCAAAAGGCCCTTCCCCCAGCCACTGTACCCTCCCTGCCTGACTCCCTCACCGGGCCATAGGTCCAGCCTTGCTCGATGCGAGTCAGTGCCCAGAGTTCATGAATGTTCTCTGCCAGCTTCTCCCGAATACGCTCCAGATGGGGAGGCAGGACAATCTGGGGGCAGGGGATGTTCGTGAGTCTCTGAGTTCCCTCCAGCCTGCACGGTGACCCTTCTTGTGGATAACAGTCCACCAACACACTCCTCTGACCTCGCTTGCTACTCCCATCCCTGCTCCCCATCACCTCACTCTGACTGCAGGACTGACAGCCTGCTGCGTAAGGATTAGCATCGTCAGAATTAAGGGATTGCCTTGGAATAGGTCTATCTCCCCCATGTCCTGGGAGCTCCAAGAGGACAGGACCTGGAGCCTCCTAAGTTTCTGCCATTTTCTCAGGCCTGCCCAGCCTAGAGCTGGGCCCAGAGAAGATGTTTAGGAAATATTTGCTGAACAAATGGATGAGTCTCTTTCCTTTTCCTGTACAGTGAGGATCTGAACATTACTTAACTCATAATACTTCATAAGGATTCAGCGAAGTCATTTCCATAAACTACTAAATGTTTTGTAGTTTATAGGAATGCCTGACATATGATAGATGCCTAATAAATATTACATTGTTGCTGTTCTGCAGGCAAGAACTGGTGATGCTTGGGTCCGGGTGAACCATAGAAAGGAGAGGAGAAGGGTGGAGTGACGTCCAAGATACCAAATGAACAGTCCATGAGGGTGACAAGGGGGGACGAGGAGGAAGGAGACATCCAGGAGGAAGTCCAGGGCTCTGGCCTGGCTACAGGGGGGATTGCAAGTTCATCCTAAAATAAGTACTACTACTACTGATAGGAACTGTATTGAGTACTACTATTTTCTTGGGACTGTATTAAGCCCTTCACACATATTAATTCATCTAATCATGGCAATGCTACAAAGGAGGTTCTATTGTTACCCTCTTTTCCTCGGATGAGGAAACTGAAGCACCCAGTTTCCCAAGTTGCCCAAGTGACACAGTGAAAATCAAACCTGATGGTCAGGCTCTTGAACATAACTTACATCTGCTCCTATAGGGACATGCTTGGAGAGAAGGCAGAGAGTTTGGGTTGGGATAACAGGAGTGGAAGAGGCCTGGGATAGAAGAGGTGCCCAACAAATTGAAGGCTTTGGAATCAGACCACCTGCGTTCCAATCAGTGTGACTTGCACTGGGTGCTTAACCTCTCTGGGCCTTGCTTTCCTCCACTGTAAATTAGGGGTAATAATAGTCCTTTCTTTAGGGAGCTATAGTGAAGACTCCCTGAAACTGGGAGTCTGCCTTGAAAGAGTTCTTTGTCTCCTCTCTACCTCGGTTTCCCTACCTGTTAAACACTAAGGGTCTCAATTTCCAGGTCAGCTCCCCCTCCCCACTCCTAAGGAAGTCTGCCTCACCAGAACTCTTGCAGGGCCAGCAGTACCTGGACAGTGTCCACGGGCAGGGCACAAAGTCGGTGTGTGAGAGGCAGCGGCTGGGGCCCACCAGGTGCGGCCCCCTTGGCCCCTCCCGCCGGTATTCCTTGATGGGTTCCAGGTGGAGTCGCTCTCGAGGGAGTACAGCCTCATGGCATGGGGCGTAGCCAGGCGGGGGAAGGAACTTAAATTCACCGTGGCGGCCACCAAGGAGGAACCGCACCCTGGATGGGAGAACAGGGTCACTGGTGGGGCAGCTTACAGGGAAGAGTCTATGCTCAGTGGGGGTGAGGGAGCAATCCCGGGATCAGTGGAAGGTTCTGGGGAGATGAGGTTACTGGGCAGTCATAGGCTCATGGAGGGCATTTAGAAGTCAGAAAGGAAATTCTAAGGTCAAAGAGACTATCTGAGGCCAATAGGAATCATCGAAAGATTAAAAAAAGAAAATGTAGGGTCACTGGGGAGTTAATGCAAGGTTATGAGAAGGTCTTTTGGGGGAGCTGGGCCAATAATGTATTTGGAGATATTGTAAGGTTTTTTGGAAACCAAAAAGGAAGTCATTTGGGAGTCCCGAGAATCTGGCATAACTGTGAGAAAACCATAATTGCCACTAAATAGTGATTGGGAAGTCATTCACAGAGCTTGAGGTCATTGGGAAAAGACTGAGTTATAGAGAGGTCTTTGAAATCCTAGAGTCACTGAGTGGTCACTGGGAGATTATGGAATGACTGGAAGATCATTGGGAGATGTTGGGGTAACTGAGAACTTGTTAAGAGCATGGAGTCACTAGGAGAGTCCAAAATCATTAAGAGGGGTTGGGTCATTAGAAGATCACTATCAGATTCTGAAGTCATTTGAAGATCATTGGAATGGCATAGAGTCAGTCATTGGGACAGTCTGAGGTCACTTAAGAGATCACTGGGACAGTCTGGAGTTATTAGAAGGTAATTGTGAAATTTTGAGGACATTTGGATGTCGCCAAAAGGATGCGGAGTTGGGGAGAAGCTGAGGTCATTGGGAGGGTCTGGGTCATTGGGAAGACACTGAGAGTGTCTGGGATCATGTAGAGGTTACTGGGACCTTCAAGGGGGGGTGGTCTGACCAGTCAGTCCTGAGGAAGGCAGCTGGATCCTGGCCTCAGACGAGTCTATGAGTGCTTGGGGAAGCTGTCTCAAGATAGTCCCAGGTCTGGGGACTGGCAAAGGAGCAACCCAAATCCTTACTTGACACCGGCTGAGAAGCTGACAACAGGGAAGAAGAGCCCATCAAGGTTGAAGGCCTCAAAGACACCCTGCACAGGACAGCCATTGATGCGGAAGGAGATGGATGGAACGCTGAGGTCCAAGCAGCAGCTGACCACATCCTCAGGGGCCAGGAGGTGCTGCCCTGGAGAAGTCACCAGCCGTGCCACATGTCCTGCACCAGGGTCACCAGGGAGGAGTCAGAAGTCAGAGGTCCCATTGGACCAATGATCTCAAGAGACAAGGGGCAGATATTAAGGAATCCTATGGGGTCTGGATCCTGGAGACCCTAAGGTTAAGGGTCTTCTGAGGTTAGAATCCTGAGAGCTGTGGGGCCAGAGATTAAAGCCCTCCTGGAGTTAGGATTCTGGAGCCTTGGGGGTCAGAGTCAAAGAAGGGGTCATAATTGGGCAGTTTTCTGAGATCTCTAGGGTCAGAGATTATATATCCTCTGGGGTCAGGGTTCTGGAGACTGTGAAGAAATGTGTTAGAGACAGGATTCTGGAAGCTCCAGGGTTAGGGTCTTGGGAAATGAGGAATAAAGTGTCAAAAGTTTGCTTGTTTGGGGCATCAGGATCTCAAGAACCCAAGGCGTGTGGTGGAAAGGCTTGGAAACTCTGGGGTCAGTGGTCAGGGTTGAGGGTCCCCTGGAAGGGTCTAGGTACCTGTCCAGAGATGCAGCCCATCAAAGCCGTAGGAATAGAGATCGTCGCCAACCCCGTTGCCGCCCCAGCCCTCGCCACCCCCTGGGTAGGGGCTGTAGCCCTCAGTGAGGGCCCAGCCCACCCGTAGGTGGGTGGCCTGAGCTGTCAGGAAGGGAGCCACTTCATCCACCATCACCTCAAAGTACCATTTGCTGTATTGCGTAGTGCCCTCTGCTCGGCCCACAAAGATGTTAGGGCGGATGCTGCAGGAGAGACAGGACAGGAGAGGGCATGAGCGGGGCGGGGTGGAGGAGAGGAGAGCCAGGTTGTTGTGGGGTAGCAGGGAGAGGGAGAGAAAAAGAAAGGCGGAGAAGAAAGAGATGTATACACAGGAAAAACAGAGAGGAAGAGACATGGAGATAGAGAGTAAGAGACAGAGAGAAAGCAGAGACAGAGACAGAGAGACATCAAAGACGGATAGAGAAGAGAAGGACAGGAAAGACAGATGGGGAAAACAGATATAGGATAAATAGAGACAGAAACAGGGAGTGGGAGCGAGAGGAGAGAGAGAGAGAGAGAGAGAGAATGAGAGAGAGAGAGAGAACAGACAGAGGCAGGAATGGAGCAGAGAGAGAGGCCAAGAATGGGGAGCCAGCTGAGCTGGGGCAAGAGCAGACATCTGTGAGGACTGGATGTTAAATCCAGGTTGAGAGATGGAGGAAGGGACATCCACCTGAGTGTGGAGTCTCTGAGTTGTGGTAGATCAGTCTGGGGTCTGGGTTTAGGGGCCAGACCTGGTGACATAGTTGATGAGGTTTGTCTGGAGCAGAAGCTCGCGGCCAGGGAGTAAGTTCTCAGTAATGAGATCTTGGTTGGACGCACAGCCACGCCATTACACACACACAGGGAACACAGCACATCCAGCACCTGGAGGTGAAGGTCAGAGGTTAGAATGCAAGAGTACCAGGGCAGGGGTTTAGGGGAGTCCCTAGGTGGGAAGCTAAAAGAGTCAGGGAAGGAGATGAGGATTTTGACTGAGAGAAGGTGAATAAAGTGGGAGGTCAGGGATCACAAAGGTCAAGCATCAAAGAGAAAGGTCAGGCGAAGTCGGGCCATACGAGTTAAGGTAAAGCATTGGCAATATAAGAAAGGAGAGACTGGAATAAGAGGTAAGAGGTCAGAGGTCAGGGGAAGAGTGAAAAAGTCAGGTCAGTGAAAGAGCACAGGTGTCCGGATGAGATCTGAGATCGGCAGGGGTTGCAAACTTGTGTCTTCAGGGGCTAGATGGATTATGTAAATCTGTGAAGTGGTTAGAAATAATGCAGTGGGAACTGGTAGAACCTGTGGCAAGGTGGAGAGCATAGATGCACCCACTCTAAAGGGAATACAACTGGAAAATTATAGGAAATTTAAACATATATTTCAGAGATCTAATGAAGCACATCTGTGGCCCAGAACCCATTTAAGAACCATGAGTCGAAGACCATCGTGTTGTGATGGGAGCACATGGAAGAGAAGTCCAGGTAAGATTTAAGATGGGGAGGGGAGTGGGGAGTTCTGGGACTGTGAGAAGACGTCAGGGTTCAGAGTTCAGAGTATGATAGGTCAGGAGTGAGGGGCTGACCTTGTGGTTCCTCCCATGTTTGTCCAGAGCGAGATGATTGACTTGATGTGGTTCTCTTGGATGATGTTCAGGACCTCAGGACTCTCAATCAGGACACAGTATAGCACTTCCAGGATCCCTGCACAGGTATCAGAGTGAGAGGTGAGACGGCTGCAGCCCTCCCCTCCCCCAAGTCCCTGTCCCTTCCCTGGGTTCTCCTACCAGATGAGGCCTCCAGCCTATCCAGCTTGCTGACCAACCAATCCAAGTTGGTGGAGAAGAGGGCACAGTTGGTACGATTGCCACGGATCAGAGAAGCTGAGGATGTAAAGAGAGGTCAGACCCAATGGGACTGGGGATCGGGGAGGTCTAGGGGCTCAGGACTAGGCCCCTCACCCAGGAGTTCATAGAGCAGGTTCACAATCTCTTTCCAGGACTCGGCTGCCTCCTCCCCGGCAAATTCAGCAAAGTGGGCAGCTGTGGTGTAGACATTTAGGCGGTCGATGCAATTCAGAACCAGGGAGAGCATCCCCTGAGGTGGAAAAAACAAAGGGGTCACCTCAGGAGTCCCAGGACGCCCTTCCTTGCCTTTCTTGGATTTACTAATTCGTATTTCTTCAACGACTAGTGACTGTGAGTTCCAGATTTAAACCAGCCATTAGCTCCACGTCCCCCTTCACTCCAATCACCCTCCTCTCCTCCTTAGCATCGGTCCTTGTCCTCTGTGCCTCTGTCCCCAACATAACACAGCTTTATTAATATCAGGATTGAGTTTGTGCTTCTCTGTCCCATAGTTTTCTTTCCATCTTTTCCACCTCTAAGCACCCCACTCCTGGTCCCAGTTGGCCCGCTTCACTCTCCAGACCAACCAGCAGAGAGGTTTTTTCACTTTCACTTGTTTTTATACATTTTAATCTTTTATCTTTTTTTTGTGAATCATAACAGACAGACAGGAAAGCACATAAAACATATACAGCCAATCGTTACTTGTGGTATTTGGGTTCTGTAAAGTCACTATGAGTACTGAATTAGTGAATACACAGCCATAGCTCCTGGAGGAAACACAGGCAGTTAGTGCCTCTGAGTCTCTGTCACAACATTTTCATCAATCCATACACACTCCTGGTTTATGTACGTTTCTGTTTAAAGACAGTGATTTAATATGAATTTCTGATTCATTAACATTAAATTCACAGCCAACAGCACTCTAACTCATATTTGAATAAAGCTTATCTCACAGGCATTTCGTCAATAAGGCGCATCACAGCTCTTCTTGTGCTTAGAACCCGACAGCAATTCAACAGTACACATAGGGCCATTTTATTTATTTATTTATTCATGTATTTATTTACTTATTTATCTATCTCTCTCTCTCTCTCTCTCTCTCTCTCTCTCTCTCTCTCTCTCTCTCTCTCTCTCTCTCTCTCTCTTGCACCTAAGGGTCATTTTAAACAGCAAAGTCAACAAAAGGCCCCAAATGCAAAAAACATGGCACTAAACTTACAGTGAAAAGGACACTTGTTTATGACATGGGAGCTAAAACAAGAAGGCAGAGTGTCTCCTAGTTCAACCTCAGCCAGCAACATGCATGTCAGATGACTCAATTTTTTTGCCACTCTGCACATGGCCACAAATGTGCTGCTAGTATTCATTTGGGTATTATAAATAAATTTTAGCAAGCAAGCAAATTTGCAAATACAGAATCTACAAATGATAAAGATCCAATATGTATGGTTAACAAACCAATGTCAAGAACACCTGTGTAACCATGACCCAGGCCAAGAAAGAGAACATTACCAGCCACCCAGTTGCCTGGATGCCATTCTGATTACACAACTCTCTCTGCTAGGGATAAACCATCATCTTGACTTTTATGGAAATCCTTTCCTTGCTTTTCTATTTTTACCACCTATGTATGCATCAGTAAACCATCTAACTGACTTTTGCCTGTATTTGAACTTAGGATATAAAGTAAGTATTCATTTGTACATGGATTCTTTTGATCAATATTATGGTTTAAGATTCAAGAACATTGTTGCATGTGGCTGTTATTTGTTCATCTTCACTGCTGACTGTATTCATACCCATAGTCTGGATATGCCACATTTGTGAGTTTGTTCTAGTGATGTGGACATTTGCACTGTTTCTAGTTGTAGGCTGTTACAAACAGTGCTGCTGTGATGATTGTATCTATACCTTGGGGCCCATATCACTATGAAGAGAGGCAGTGTATCATGTATGGTTCAGAGCACAACCAGGTTGGAGTCACACAGACTGGCTCTGCCACTAACCAGTTGTGACTTTAGAAACCTAACCCTCCTGTGGCTCCCAAAGCCCAAGTCCTCACCATGGCCTGGCCCTTGTCACCTCTCCGCCCTCACCTCCTCCCACTCTGCCCAGCTTACTCTGTTCCAGTTGCACTAGCAGCCTCCTTGCTATTCTGGAGCACGCCAAGCGCACCCCGCCAAGTGCCTGAGCACTTGCTCACCCCTCTGTCTCTTCTCTATCCTTTCTCCACATGGCGCCCTCCCTTCGTTCAGGTTACCCTTCTTGACCTCTCTATTTTATTTTAGTTTAGTTTAGTTTTTCTTTTAAAAAATTTCATTAAAATGTAGCTAACATACAATATTGTACTAGTTTCAGATGTACATTGACCTCTCTGTTTTAAATTGCAACACCCGTAGCCCTCCTTACTGCTGCCCTGCTTTACTTTTCTCCTTAGCACTATCATCATCTACTACACCATATAACTACTTTTTTTTTTTTTTAAACAATTTTCTTATTGGCCATCTGTCCTCACCACGTCAGTCCATAAGGACAGGGATTGTCTGTTTTGTTAACAGCCATATCTCCTTGCATATTTATTGAGCAAAGAGGTTTATGTAACCTCTCTGAGCTTCAGCGACCCATCTGTAATATGGAACTTACAATCCCCTATAGAGCTATCGGAGGATGTCATGTAGATAGAGCTCTTAAAATATAACAAGGGCTAAATTCAAGGTAATAATAACCACTAACAGAGCATCTATTATGCACTGGCTCTGTTTTAAGCAATTTGCATTAACTAAGTCCACTCTGTAAGTTTTGTTATTGTTACTATTATAATTTCTGGGTCTGCCTCCCCCATCAGACTGGGAGCCCTCGAGAGGATGGAGACCAAGTTTGAAGCCTTTGAATGAACATGTGCCCCCATCACCCAGTGAAGACATCAGACCCCCGACCTTTGTCCAGCCCCTCCTCCAACTCTTTAGCCCTTCCCACTCAGAACCCACCTGTCACAGGCCCCGCCCCTGCTCCGCTGTACGCCCTGCCCCTCGAGGCTCCGCCCACAAACGCTGCCCCGCCCCTCCAAGGCCCGCCTCCTCTCGCTTATCTGCCAGTTGGCCGGTCCTTCCGCGTGCGTCTCCGCACGCCGGACTTTCTCAGGCCTCTACTTCTCCGTCCCTTGGCCCCGCCCCGCCCCGCGGCCTCACCCTCCCTCAGGCCCCGCCCCCGACGCTCACGGACCCCGCCCCTCCCTCACCTCCTCCTGAAAGAGGCTCTGGCGGTTGCGCAAGCTGCGCAGTTTGCTCTGCTTCTCCTCGTGCTGCAGCTCCTCGGAGGGCGGTTCGAAGTAGCCGATGAGGTCTTGCAGGCTCAGGATGACGCCCTCGATGGGCAGCGCTGTGCCAGCCGGCGGCCCTGAGCCCCGCGGCTTCCCGCTGAAGCTGTCCAGGCCTCTGCGGGAACCGCGCACTTGTCAGCCAGGGGCCTGGAGCGCTGTCTGTCCGTGAGGCGCTCTCTCAAATACCACCCCCTGTCCCGCGGTTCTGCCACAGACACATCTATTTAGCAGAGAGACTGAGACGCAGAGAGAGAAGGGCATTGGCCGGAGGTCACATTGTGGCCAAGAACAGAGCTGGAACTAGGATTCACAGGGGGTTCTTGGAAGCAGGAGTAAAGGATGGGGAGAGCCAGGGTCAAGGGTCTGGGTGTCGGGGATGTGAAAGTGAGGGTAGTGCTCAGGAGTGCGAGGTCAAAGTCATGGTTGTCGAGGTCAGATTAAGGGTCCAGTATATAGAGGTCGGAGTTTCGAGGTTAGTGGTCATGTTAGGAGTGTGGCTGTCAGAGGTAGAGATAAGTGGGGTCAGGTGCCTGAACACCAGGAGCATGAGATTCAAGGTGTGGCCTGGCACCATGGCAGAGCAGGCAGGTGGCTCACTTGATGAACTGGTTGTACAGGCCAGCAGTGCTGTAGATCATGCGGGCAGCCTGGGACTCCTCCTGCTGGCAGCGGGTCAGGGACAGCGCATCATCCATGTGGCCTTCCTGGTGCAGCATGGCCTGGCAGTGGGGGGACACAGAAGTCAGGAGGGGGCCCAGCCACCCAGGCCTATGACCCCCAGACTCTAGCCCTGAAGCTGCCTCCTTCCTCCACAAAATCTCTCTGCCGGTCTCCCCTCTTTCTATCCCTCTTCACTGTCTTTCATGCTGTCTTCTTCCCTTCATCTCTGTCTATGTCCCTATTTCTCTGTCTCTCTGTTTCTATCTGTCCATCTTTGTCTTGCTGTCTCTATCCTTATCTCTCATCTCTACCCCACACTTTTGTCTCTTTTTCTCTGAGTCTCTCTGTCTGTCTACCTCCCTCCCTCTCTCCCTCTCTCCTTTTCTCTCGCTTATCCTGTCTATGTCTAGGCGGGATCCTCTCCACTCGTATCTACTAACTGACTTAACATTCGCCCACCACAGCGCTCTAATGGCAAACCAAAGTTAACATGTCCCGGATAGACTGCCCGACCACCCCTCTGTGAGCAGAGGCCACGAAGTGCCGGCTTTCCCCTGAGCTGAGCTCCCCAAGGCCCTGTCCAGTCCTGTGGCTGTAAATATCCCCAGTCATGTTTCCAACCACGAGTCTCATTTTTGTCTGTTTGGGGTTTTTTGCAAACAAGTGCCTCCCTAGTCTTCCCACTCATTCACTGGCAAGTCTTTATTGAGTGGCTCTGTACTAGACATTGAAGGTAAAACTTCAGATCCCTATCTTCTTGCGCTGACACTTGACTGTCCCCAACTTGGTTAATGGCGTTTCCAATCTTCCAGTTGCTCAGGGCAAAAATCATGGCACCATCCTCAACTCATCTCTTTCTCACCTGAATATGCAACCTGTCAGAAAACCCTATTGGCTCAATGCTCAAAATACAAACAGAATCTGCCATCTTTCCCCATTCTGCAGCCCCCCAGCCCCAGTTCTATCCATTACCCTGTACCCTTGCAGCAATCTCCTCCCTGGTGTTTCTACTCCAGCTTTGTCCCCCACCCCCACAAGCAGCTAAGGAACCCTGTGAACCTGAGTCAGGTTAACTCCTTGGAATGCTCAAAACTCTCTTGTGGGTTCAACCTCATACAAAGTAAAAGCCAGGACCTCCTCATGGCCCACGAGGCCCTGCATCGTCTGCTCCTGTACCATCTCTGTCCTCATCTCGCCCCTCCACTAGCCCCTCACTAACTCTGCTCCAGCCAAACTGGACCTTCTTTCTGTTATTACAACAGACCAACCTCATTCCAACCTCAGGGCCTTTGCACATGCTCTTCCCTCTGTCAAAAGTAGCTTTCCCACCTTTTAGTGCACCGGGAGGGCAGGGAACAGGTCTGTATAGCTCGCCTATTTTTTCCACACACAAATCCAAAACAACTTGGATACAAATTAATTTGTCAAATGTTATTCTCAGTCTGTTTATCTCTGTCTTTTCCATCTCTGTCCCTCTGTCTCTATCTTTCTGTATTTTTGTCTTTCCATGTCTCTATTTCTCTCTCTTCTGCATATATATGAACAGATATCCCTCTTTCTTTTTTCCTGCTTCTCTCAATCTGTTTCTCTCTCAGCCTGTGTCTTCCTCTCAGTCCTGTCCTCAGACTTCAAGTCTGACCACCCTCCTTCCTTCTCCTGCCCACCCCTCCCCCTACTAGGAGCCCACCTTCCTCTTGAGCACGCCGAGCCGCAGGGCCTTGGGGTCCGGGGCAGCATAGGTGAGCCACAGGCCTGAGGCCACATGCTGCACGAAGCACAGTGACTCTCCATACTTGATCTCAGGGGGCCCCATGCCTTCTACATCCCGCTTGGGGGCCATATCCAGCTTTTCCTGCAGAGGCAGGGGGCAGAGGTCAGCCTCCTCTACCTGTGCATTTGATGGGGGATCCCACTGACAGACTGCACAGTGAGGCCTGGGGTGGGATTTGGAGCTCCACTGGAGGGAGGGTGCTCTGACCACACCAACCTTGGAGATGCGAAAACAGAAGGAGGTCGCCTTGGTGTGGGCCTTGCTGGCGTCAACCACTACCAGGCCCTGGTCCTCAGTGAGCGCCAGGTACCGCCCTGTGGTGACATGCCGGATGCGAAGCGGCTGGCCCCAGCGCAGGTGGCTCCCACTCCAGCTGCAGAGGGTGAGGGCAAGGGGGTCAGAAGACCTTCCAATCCTCCCACGGACACCACAGTCTTGGTCCAAACCTCCTCAAGCCCCAGTCCTCTTCCCAGCCCCAGACCTTCTTCAGGGCCTCAAATCTTTCTTAGGATCCCGATCTTCCCTCAGGACCCCCAGTCCTTGTGGGCCCTCACAGCTTCCTTTGGGCTCCCCAGATGGCTCCAGTTTTCCCAGACCTGTCATTTTCTCCCCCTCTACTCTCCACATCTTTATTTGGGACCCCACCCCGATCTCCCCCTCAGAAGCCCCCCACCATCCTCCAAGACCTCCTTTTCCTCCAGGATTCTAGGACCCTGAGGACCTCATTGCTTTCTTGAGCTCCCCAGATTTTCCCTCAAAATCCTCTGGTCTTTTTCTTAGTTCTTCCTTCAAGATCCTTCCTCCCCTCCCAGCCCCCCTTCAGCACCTAGTCCCTCCCCCGGTCCAGCCCCACTGCCCTCACCTGATTCTCAGAGGCTCCAGTCTCCAGAGGGACCGAGCATGGGTACACACAGCTCCCCCCTCGTAATGGACGAGTCTGGGGACATGGGAGAGAGTGAGGTCAGGGGTTCAGGCTCTAGTCCCCCAGAATAGGATCCCTAACCCCACTCATAGGGCCCCGGCCTCCCAGCTGGCCTTCGCGTTCCCTCGCCACCCCTACTCCCACTCTGAGGCCCCAGGCCCTCTTGGCCTCCACGCAGACCTGCGCTGGTCATCACTGTCAGCGGAGGAGATAGTCAGACACTCATCCATGTGTCCGTGAAAGAGGCGGAGGACATGGCCTCCAGTCACATAACCTGGAGAAGAGCAAGGGAAAGCTAGAGCCCCAGCAGGCCTGGGAGCTGAGGTGGGTCCAGGGACCTGCTTCTCTCCTGTGGGAGCTGGGGGCTGGGTTAGGGTCTGCAGCTAGAAATCTGAGATTTGGGCTAAGTTTGAGGCCTGAAGTTGGGGGTATGAAATTTTGGGTCTGAGGTTTGGGGTCTGGGTGTGCAAAGCTGAGGTTGGGGGATTGGTGAGACTGAGTTCGGATTTTTGAGGTTGGCGTTAGAGGTTTGGGTTTCATGTTCCCTGGTACTGGAGTCTGAGTTCCATGGCTTAACTTGGAGATCTGGGTTTAGAGGTATGATGGTTGGCTCTGAAGCAGGGGTCTGAATTTTGAGTGTGATTTTGGAGGTCTGAGGCTGATATCTGAATTTTGGGGCCTTGAGTTTGGAGAGATCCAAACTTTGCAGTTGGAAGTTGGTGGATCTGGGATTCAGGCCTGAATTTTGTGATCTGCTCTCCGTCTCAGCTCAGATCTGGCTTAAGGTTTTGAGGTTTGGGGTGTGAGAGTTAAAGTCAAAGTTTTGCGGCCAGGCATGGGGATCTGGAAGATGACTTTGGAGATCTGAGGTTAAAGTTGGAGGCCTGAGGCGGGTTGGCTGAAGTCTGGGGTCTGAATTAGGAGGTCTTGGTTTAGGGATCTGGGTTTGAATTTGGGGGTCCAGGTTTTGGAGGTTTGAGGGCACTATCTGTGCTTGTCATCTGATGAGGTTTGAGGTCAGGGATAACTCTAAATTTGATGTTCTAAGCTTGGATCTGAGTTTAGGGGTCTGGCCTCCAGGACCTGAGTTTGGTATATGAGTTTTGGGACCAATATTTTGGGAGTCTGATACTGAGTTCTGGATTTGGGTTCAGCTGGAGATCTAAGTGTGAGGGTCATAGTTTGGGGTTTGAGGTTACAGGACTCAGTCTGGATGCGCCTGAGGGGCAGTGTGGGAAGCCTTTTTGGGGGCCAGAGGTCTGGGGCCCTCACCCTCTTCACAGCCAGAGGAGATGGGGTTCATGTTCCACAGTGTCTGCATGAAGGAGGCATCAACCTGGAGCTCCCCGCTGGCCGTTGACAGGTGCTGGGGGCAGCCAGGAGATGGCAGCCAGAGGTGAAGGTGGTGGGGACAATAGTTCCAGAGGCAGAGGCCAAAAACCAAGGTGGAAGCCAGGAAAGCAGCAGATGGGAACAGAAAATTAGAGGTTACAGGTCAGGAAAGAGGGATGGAGTCGGGAAATGAGGCATCAAAAACCAGGAACTGGATGTCAAAGGTCAGGAAACTGGAAAATGGGGGTCAGGATGGTGAGGCCAGAAACCAGGCTAACTAGTGAGGAGCTGGGGCTGACCCCGTGTGCCTCCAGCCTCAGGGGTAGTAGCAGCTGTGACGAAGTGGGATTGCTCACCAGGTAGCGCTCAGAGGAGACACTAACAAGAATGAGGTCATCCCCAACGCGGACCTTTTCCCCTTCAGACCTCTGCTTGGAGGCTGGGTGCATTGTCCACCAACAGGCCTCTCCTGGGCGGGGGTGAAGCGGGCGGTGCAGGGCTGTCAGAATGATGGCTGCCCACAATGCTCTTCCCCAAGCCATTCCCAGCCTTGAGGTTCTCAAGCCTTCTGCCCCAAATTCTTCTATTGCCACCAACTCTCTGCCTCACTGTTCCCCCATTCCTGCCCTTGAACCCTCTGCCTAGGGTTCCCCATGCTTTCCCAAGTCTCCCCATCCACATCCCAGACTGCCCCAAAGCCCCCATAACTACCCAAGTCTCCCCATCCATGCCCCAGACTGCCTCAAAGCCCCCATTGCTATCCCCAGGACATCGCCGTGCTCACCCTTATAGTTCTGCAGCCCTTCTGCACCCCGGCTCCCTGCCTGCCCTGTCCCATCACACCCTGCTGCCGCCTTAGCCCCTGCACCTGTTGCATCCTCCTGCAGTCCCACATCGAAGGCCAGTTTGTCAGTCATGGAGCGGGAGGTGGTGAGGCAGCTCAGGTACTAGAGTAGTAGAGTAGAGGATGGTCAGCTTCCTCCTGGCAGACACTGCACTCACTATCTGCCCCCGCTCCCCCTCGCTGATGGACTCACCATGCTGCTGTGTGCGTGCCGGAGCAGGATGGCATGGCCATACAGGAGTGTCCTGTGTCCCCCACCCTGGGACGACTGTGGGGGTCAGGAAGAGAGGGCACAGAGTGAGAATAGGCCCCTGACACATCTGGCCTATCCCAAGTGGGAATATGCTCCCCATGAAATACCATGCTCAGGCCTGGACATGAGAAAACTTTAGCTCAGACATTTAGCAGACCCTCTGCCTCAGGTCCCCACCTGTGGAAGCAAGGACTCTGTCCATGGGAAACCTGTGGATGGGACGTCTACGCCCTCAAAGCCCATTTCTCCTCTCTGCCGCCTTCACCTTGTTAACCAGCCCCCAAAGTCACTCGGGGTGGCTGGACACCTCTTCTTGGTACTGGGGCCACTCAGGCAAGCCCCAGTATCTCATGCTCCATGGACCTCAGCCCCCTCTGCTCTCACCTGTCACAACACAGCCGGGCTGCGGCTGGTGTGCTCTGGTACAGCCCTACCCATTTGTTAAAGATTTGAACACCACCCATAGGGACCTGCCCGGTGCTGCCACACACCTCGAGCACAGGGACACTCAGCCCTCTTGGGGGTGTGACACCCCGTCACCTGTTGGCACCAGGCCTCCCATCCCACACATGCCCATGCTCTGAGGGTGCCATGTGATGGAGCCACATGATCACATGGCGGACCCACTCCTGGACTGGAGGGGACCCACACTTGGGATGGGGGAGGCAAAGGGAGAGGTCCCATGCAGAGAAGAGCTGGAATCAATGGGGGAAAGGATGAGAAAGAGGAGGAAGGAGCAAAGGGAGCCAGGGGCTCAGAAACCCCAACCCCCTTCCTTCCTTTCTTCCTTCCTGGCCTGTTCTGGTCTCCGCAGCCCCTGACAACAAGGGTGGGGGAGATCCCCACCCCCTGTGTGCAGGATGTGGGCCCAAGAGACAGGCCTGAGGTCAGGAGAGGTGGGAAAGACAGGTGACACCCAAGGCCAGACCTACCCACTTATCCAAATTGAGGGCCTGTGGGGGGCGGGGCAGAGAGAGGAGGAAGAAGAGCAGATAGTAAATGACCCCAGGTCCTCCCACCCATCCCTGCCACCCATCTGGCCTGCGGTGGGAGCCTCACCTCCACGCCGGCCTCCACAGTGTTGGCCAGCATCTCCTGCAGGGCTCGGACGGACAGGGATTGCTCCAAGACAAAGCAGCAGATGGCCAGATCGGGGGCACATTCTGGGGGAGGAGATGTGAGTGGGGAGCCTGAAAGCCCTGAGACCTGGTGCACTCCCTGCCCCTAGTCTGAATACCTGCTCCCCTTAGACATCTAGACCCAAGCCCAACTCCCCAAGAAGCCCTGCCCTCTGCCACCCACTTCAGACACCCTGAATCCTCACCAATGCCACAGAAAACACCTCTGCTGTGCCTCCTCCCTCACAAATGAACCCCACCCAAAACCTCACAGAAGCTTCCACACTACCCTCCAACTCGGTGCCCCAAACCCCACCTAATCTCGGAGGAAAGCTCATCCCATGCCTCTATCCTCAGACACAGTGTGCCCACCCAACCCAACTCCAAGAGGCGCTTCCAGCTTCCCCTGCAAGTAACCCAAATCTCTCCAATCCCAGAGGGAGCCCCACTTCCTGCCATCACCAGTGCAGCCCCAACTCCTGCCTGACCCCTCAGACACTGTGAACACTGCTTCAGAATCACAGGAAGCCACCCTTGACCACCCTCCTCAGTCTCCCACCCTCCCCCTTGTACCCAAGACTCTCTGCCCCCTGCGGACCCCTGCCTCTTTCCCCAAGAGACTCCACGACCCCTCTCTCTCCCAACCCCTGCCCCATCCCCCCAGGTCGCCTTCTCTCTCAGACCCTGAGTCCACCTCACCCTCAGGCCCCAGGCTCCTTCTGCCTCTCAGCCACCACCCCCTCCCCAGTCAGGCTTCTGCTACACTCCCCTCAACCCTCCAGGCCCTGCCACCTTGGATCCAAGGCCCTCTGCCCCCTCAGACACTCGCCTCCTAAGACCCCTGGGCCCCCTTGCCCTCCGTCCTCAGACCTCCCCCTTACCCACCTCAGACCCCCAGCTCCCTTTCCCTCTTAGCTCCCTCCCTGTTTTCTTTCCTGTCAGCACCCCCTTCTCAGACTCCTAGAGCCCTGTTCTTTGAACCCCAAACTCCGTGCCCCTTCAGAGCCCCTCGTTCCCGGGCCCCGGCCCCCCTCCGGAGCAGACCTGGGCATTGCTGGTGGGCTCCAGGAAGCAGAGGCGGTTGCCGAAGCCCTCCGCGCCAGGCAGAGTTTGAGCTGCTCCTTGAGCACGGTGGCGCTGCACTGCAGGACCACTTCGTCGTCCTGGGGGCGGGACCAGGGGTCAGGGCCGGCTGGCGCCTGCCCGCACCTCACAGACATGGCGGATCAGGGCCACTCACCCCAACCCCCGCCTTCTCATGAAAGAGAATTTTTCAAGTATGGGCCTGTGCTGAGTATTCTGCATACTTCTAACATCTCCATGAGATAGGGGCCCACGTCATCTCTATTTTAAAACAGGGAAACTGAGGCTCAAAGAGGGGACATGGCTTGTCCAAGACTACAGCGCTGATAAGGGGAAGGGCTGGGATTTGAACCCAGCTGGCTCCAGAGGCGTCCCAGATGGGGTTCACAAGGTGAACCATCAGAGGGTGGAAAGTATCAGTTCAATGGCTTCTAAGCTCAGCCTTCTCTAATTTGTCTTTTGTGTTTCATCTTAAAAATCGTTATCATTTAAGGGGCTCTTTCTAATGACACGTGCATGAGATGCCAGAGCCTGGACTGGATCCTGGATGGAGGGGAAATGCCACAAAGGATGGCCGTGTAGCCACTGGTCAAAGTCGAATAAGGGCTGTAACTTAGACAGTGGTATCATTGCGATACTAAATTCCCTGATTTTTATAACTACTGTGCTTTGTAAGAGACTGGCCTGTTTTACAGGAAATAGACACTGAAGTATTTAAGGATTAAGGGTATGAGGTCCACAACTTACTCAGGAAAAAAATATGGAGATGGAGAGAGAGAGAGGAGAGGAGAAGAGAGGAGAGCAGATGTGCCAGATGTTAACACCTGGGGAAAGTGACTGAAGGCTGCATGAGAATTCTCTAAACTAACCTTGCAACTTTTCTCTAAGTCTGAAATAATTTCAAGATTATCAATTAAAATTTAAGTAAAATAGAAGCATCTTCTATGTCTTGGAATGTCCCATTTCGAGAACTTAACATGCATTACTCATTTAATCCACAACAATCTGCTGAGGTAAATGTTATTATGTGAACCTGTGGAAACTGAGGCCCAGAGAGGGAAAGTAACTTGCCTGAAGTCACACAGCTGGCATACGGCATAGCTGGGTATTTGATCCCAACTCTGTGGTTCTATGTGTCACACTCTTAGAACACTAGACCACTTCTTAATATATTACTATATAGTAGCCCACATCTACATTTATAACTAGTACAAGTGTATATGGAGAGTGCGCAATGTTTTCACTGACAAAGTCTCAGTCAAAAATGATGAAGACCACAGCCCTTAACTGCTGAGGAAGGCAGTGGTTATTCCATTTTACAGCGAAGAAACGGTTTCAAGGAGCTTAGATGTCCCACCCGAGGTCCGCCCAAGGTCACACAGCCTCTAGCCCTTCCAGCATATCACACAAACATTCCAGTCTTCAGCTTCGATCCCCACTGGCAGCCCTCAGTCTGTCTATCCAGCCTAGGAGGAAGGACAGAGAGTCGACCTCCTGGCAGGGAGCCCCACAACTGCTCTATTCTGTAACTCTCAACTGTGACATCCTGATGTGTGTGTATTCATAGGAATCATATAGCTTGCACTTACTAAGCACCACTGTCTGCTAGGCCTTATGCTCAGGGCTTTACATTCCTTTGATAGGCACCTATTGAGCATCGACTATTACCAGGCACTGATCTAAGCAATGGATATAGAGCAGCAAATAAAACAGACAGAATCCTTGTCATCAAGGAGCTGACGATATCTGTGGGGGAGATGCAACAAACAGGTGAATAGCTTCATAATTTTAAGTTCAGTGATAAGTGTAACGGGAAAAAAATTATCCGGGGTGACGTAAGAGAGTGGCTTTTGGGGTAGGGATGACATCAGTGTGTGTTTGTCGGGGGGGGGTGAAGTTTTAGCTTCTCAAAGAGGTGACATTTGAGCCGAGCCTAACACCCTATCCTAAACCGTAAACCTTATCAAAATAATGAGAAGGAATCAGGCATGGTGGTCTCTGTGAGAACATTCCAGGGAGAGAGGACGGCATGTGCAAAGTCCTGTAGCTGGAGGGGCAGAGGGTGCTGAGAAATAGCAAAGGGGTCAGGATGGCGTGGCAGCAGGGGTGAGGGCAAGGCTGGGAGGAGACAAGCTCAGAGAGATTGTGCATGGACCTCTCGAATCCTTACAGTACATATTTTTTCTCCTCATTGTTCAATTTTAGTCTGTGTTGCTGCAGTGAGCACTGTCCCTGTTTTTCAGATTAGAGAGTTGAGGCAAGAGAGAAAACAAAAAATCGCTTGCCCCAAGTTAGGAAGCAGGCAAATGGCAAAGCCAGGGTATAAACCAGAGACAGGGGCCTAATCACCGCACCAGTGATTCTCGAACCTTTTCCTGCATCAGAACTTGCTGCCCCCATCCCCCTGCCCTTCCCCACCCCGACACCAGAAGCCTGCTTCAGTGACGCTGAGGAGAGCAGGGAATCTGGACCATCAACCAGTCCCCATAAGGTTCTGACATGGGGTATGCTTTGAGAAACCCAGGCAGGGTGGGCCACCCATCAAAGGGAAATGAAATCAGTTTGGGGACTATAGTCACTACAATTAAAAAGGGAAATAAGTAGAGCAAGAACAGAACATGCAACATGCTCCTTGTGTTCTAAGAGCTGGCTATCTTCATTTTTTGAAACTTGTTTCAGTTAAAAATAGGTGTGTGTGTGTGTGAGAGAGAGTGCGTGTGTCTGCATGTGTGTGTACATGCACATAATTCATCCATAGTAGTGTAATTGGAGGCAACCTGATGTTCATCCACAGGTGAGCTGATCAATAAATTGTGCCACATTCACACAATGGAATACTACTTGGCACCAAAAGGAGATGAACTTTTGATACATGCTACATGGATGAATGTCAAAGGTGTTACGCTGAGCAAACGAAGCAAGACAAATGAGCATGCACTGCACACGAACACTAGAATGACTAAGGGAATCTACAGTGACATAAAGCAGGTGGGCAGGGTGATCACTGCAAAGAGCAAGAGGGAACTTTTGGGGTAAAGGAAATGTTTTGTCTTGATTATGATGGTAGGTACATAACTGTGTACAATTTGTCGAAACTCATTGAACCGTAACACCCACAATGGGTGCAATTACCACTCATCAATTTTACTTCAATAAAGTTAATTTTTATAACGTATGTACGTGCATGTACTGAGTTGCAATATAAAGTGTATTTCTCACTGCTGGGGTGAGGCCCAAAAAGTTTGAGAAAGCCACCATACACACCTCAATAAAGTTCAAGGAAACACTCCGATCCTGTGGCCAAGAGATGCCAGGGCCGGGCCTCTAGAACCTGACACTGACTACCTTGGCAAGTCTGAGCTCAGTTTTCCTCTTGTGAAAGCAGGAGGGTTGAGCCCCAGGGGCATCCAGAGATGACACTTCCTGGCCTTGACCTTGGGCGAATGACTCTACCACTCAGGCCTTGGTTTCCCTCAAATCTCCCAGGGAGATAAAGATAGGGCCTTACCTCAGAAGATAGGGCAGCAAGGATATAATTAGACTCCTCAGAAGGCCAAGGCCCTGGGCACAGGTCCTGACGCAGAGTGGCTCAGGGGCTGATGGCCATGGCCATGTCTTATTAGGGCCAGGAGGAGGGGTGAGCCCAACCCGTGGTGTCTGCTAAGGGGCTGGAGCTGAGGCAAGAGTCTAGGGTGAAACCAGGCCTTCTCCCATGGCTAAATGTCCAGCTGTCCCTATCCTTCATTACCAACCCAGCTGTTTGTTCCTCCCTCACAGGAAACCAGACCTGTTCATCAGGGCCCTATTCTGGGGCCAGAATGCTGTGTCAGCATTTCTCAGGGCCTAGAGCAGGAGGAGAGGGGCTAGTGCAGGGTCAGCAGACCTGGCCCAAAAGAGAGAACATCTCCCATACTCAGACCCCACATCCAGCTGAGCCACTGGGAGGGAAAAGTGGGAAGGACTCTGAGATGGGAAGCCCCTCCCCCCATCCCCCATCCCCTGCCCAGGCCCCAGAAAAGCAAGCTATTCTGGGAGAGACACCTGTTGTTCCAATTCCCATCCCTGCCCCCAGCGGGGGATCAGAGATGCAGGGAGAGACAGAGCTAGAGAGGCAGAGTGAAATGCGAGGGCCTGAAGCCAAACAACAGACAAAGACAGAGACAGGGAGACATAGACAACCCAAGGAGGCTGATAGAGAGACATCATCCATAGACCACTAACAGCCATATCTGACCCCCCATAAAAACCAAAGGGGGAAATAAAGAAGACCCAGAACCTGAGGGACCCCCAGGAGACCCTCAAGGGCTAGGAGTTCAAAGGAGTTGGGTCTTCCAGCCCACCCCAGCCCCCTTCCCAAGAATTTAAATAGGTCAGAGTCTGGAGCAAGGAGAAAATTAAGGCTAGTGGAGGAGGGAGGGGGCGGCTAAATTAAGCTCAGGAATTAGAACCACTCTCCCCAAGTGCCTGCTTCCAGGGTGGTGGGAGGGGGTGCTGCCTCATCGCTGCCCCCCGCCCCCGTCTCCGGGACAAATCACTAGCGTCAGAAGAGATGGTGGCGGAAGATCTCTTTACCCATTCTGCAGTCCCAAATCCTGCTAATTCTCTGTGGTGAGAAAGGTGGCAGGGGGACGAAGACAGACAAAACCTGAGACAGTGACAGTCACCCAACGGGAGAGGAAGAGACCCCGAGTTTCAGAGACTACCAGCGATCAGGACAGAGACATCGGAGACCGAGAGACGCTCAGAGGAAGCCGAAAGACCGCCCCAGAGACCCCTAACACAGGTACGCACCGTCCTCAGGAACTGCACCTCGTCCTCACCCTCTCCTCCGTCACCCATGATGTCGAGGCCCGAGGGGCCGGCGCTAAGGTCGAAGAATAGGATGGACTCAGACTGGGCGAGCGGGCTGGGGGTGGACTGGGGTCGGAGACCTCAGGGGACGTCAGAGGCGCCCGCGAGGCAGATGGAACTGCGAGGAGGACTCGCGTGCTGGACAGAGCCGGGAGGAGGTACCCCTCCCCTCCGTCCTGATTGGGCCAGGACGACCCAGGCCACGCCCTTTGCCGGAGCCCCTCCCACAGACCCCAAACCTGTCCCTGAAGCAGGCGTTGGGTGGGGTGGGGCAAAGGAGGAGCGTCTAGAACATAGCTAGTCCACCTCCACTGTGAAGAGGCCATCATTCTCCCATTTCACAGATTGCGAACTGAGGCGCTGAGCGGGGAGCCCCTGCTTGATGTCATACAACAGAGCCAGGATGTGCACCAAGTCTCCCGACTTGAAAAAGCAGCTTACATAGTGATTAAAAACAAGGACTCTGAGCCAAACAGTCCGGATCCGAGTCCCAGTCTTGTCACTCCTTTGTGTGACCTTGGAGAATTCATTTCGCCTCTCCTTGCCTCAGATTCCCCACCTGATAAGGGGGATATTTATAGTACCCATCTCGCAGGACTGTTGCAAGGATTAAATGATATCATTTATTTGCAGCACTCAAAACAATACCAGTGCATAGTAGATGTTGTAGAGGTGTTGCTAGCATCATCATCTTCATTCATCAATCATCCATCATCATCATCGCCATCATCATCATCAAAACTGTGAGGCATGAATAATAGCCATAGCAGAGGTATTTTGCATGCCTCTTGCATTTCAGCTCCTGAGCTAAGATCTTTTTACTGCATCTCATTTAGTTCTCACAACAATCCTGCTGAACAATTCACATGGTTTAGAGGAGGAAATAAAAATGTGTGGTCCTTACCAAATATAGTTTTAAGGACATGACCAGAATAAATGATGTAGTTCTCACAATGATCTTGTGATGACAGTACTCTTACAGGTAAGGAAAGCTGAGCACAGAGAGGTGGAGCAACTTGCCCCGGATCATGCAGAGGCTAAGAAGGGGATTCAGACCCTAGCACAAGGTTCTTAAACATTCTGCTTTACCGTCTCATTATTTGCATAAAATCTACTAATTATAACAAAAACCACTTCCCCAGGGCCAAGCCCTGTCCCTAGAGTTCTAACCCTCCCTCTCTCCAGGGGCCGCCTGAGCCACTGAGGGCTACTAGCTGGGCCACCCCTTTGTGCAGATGGGCGTCCTGAGCTTTGTAAATAGGGGAGCTCTAAGAAGGATAACCAGCTTCTTCCTAGGAGCCCTGGTGATGGCCTCTGCAGCTCCCTAAAAAATGCAGCTGTGGGGCCTGGAGGCCCAACGCAGGGGCCTCCTGCCAGGCAGGCAGCTTCATGTCTCTGGGCCTCAGTTTCCTCATCTGTCAACTGAGCTAATTTGGAATAGTTCCCACCTTCTGGGGTCCTGGGGAAGATTCCAGGAGGAAACCAATTAGAGGCTACTACATGGTAACCAACTGATACATAGATCTATTAAATTATTAACACGTAATGATATCTATTGAGTTATACAAAACAAAATCTTGCAGTTTAATAAAATTATATATAAAATGTTAAATGTATAATAAGTTGCTATGTGTTACATAAATATTGATATATTGATACAATTGTAACATAGCACATAAGTTTGTACCATATTACTGAATTATATAATGCATAATTAATATTTAGGCCAATATAATTACATAGTACAATACAGTTATATGTCTATCTATTGTACATTACATAATACACACATGTATACTAAATATCAAGTTTTTCTTTAAGTTTATATATAATCTAAAATTATTCTGTCATTGTGCATTATATCATAAGATATTAATAGTGTTTCTTTTTTTGTCAGTCAATATTATGTGTTTTAAGGTCTAGCGACGTTGCTCTGTGGACTCCTGGGCTGTGGCGGGGGCTTCGCAGGGCTCCCTGGTGACTGCACCCTTCTGTTTATCTACCCACTCCTCTGGGGATGGATATCCAGGCTGCCCCCAGCTCTCAAAACTAACATTGCAGTGAACATCCTAGTATATGACCCCTTATGGAATTGAGGGAGAATGTCTCGGTACGCACACCCAGGAGGTAATTGCTGTGTGGCAGCTCTGTGCCACACTTAATTTGACTAAATAGTGCCAAGTGGCCTCCGAGGAATGGCTGCCCACTAACTGTGTGAGGGTACCTAGGTCTCACATCCCCAACTGATGCAGGACGCGGCAAATTCCTGCAAGTCGGGGAGAGACCAAGCTAAGCACCAAGAGAGAAGAGGGCTCTTGGCAGAAAGCGTAGGAAGAATTCAAACACACGCCAAAAGGAAAGTTTATTAAAGAAGGGGAAAAGCAAAGACTAGAGAAAGCAAAGATGAAAAGCGAAGGCAAGGAAAAAAAAGACCCCAAGTGTTTGGGGTGGGGGATTCGGTTTGTATATCATTCTTTAGTTCCTGTGAGTTACAGTTTAAAGATTTTATTTACCCATTTCCTTTGATGTGGACATACAGTGAGGAGGGAGAAAAGTATGTAGCAGTAAAGGTAAAGTTAGTAGCGTGAAGGGCCTGCTGGCAGTCCCCAGGCTTTAACCCATAGGTTCCACATGGTTTTAGCCATAGGGAATGAATAGTTTTATTTTGTGTAGGGCACCACTTAAAGACTCTCTTTTTCCCCTCTCCCTTCATGGTGTGGGGAAATGAGTTATTAGCAATCCCAGCAGACATCCCCCTGTGTTCCGCAGGTGACCTCCTGGCCTGCCTGCAGGGCTGATCAGCATCGCAGTGTCTGAATATAGCTTGATTGAACATTTTAGTTCTCTTGCCTCCTCCCTACATTACAACCTCTCGTTTTTACCAGACTATTTGGATGACTCATTGTTGTTTTAATCTGCTCTTCCCTTATCAGTTGCCAATAATTTCTAGCATCTTCTCAGGTGTCTGTCAGAGCTTTGCATTTCCTCATTACCTGCTTCTACTCTGCCCATTTTTTATCAGTGTTGCCTTCTTTCTTCTTGCTGATTTGCAGCTGTTCACTTATGTTCCAGGTATTAATGTCTCATTGATTTTAAACGTTGTAAATACCTATCCCCACTCTACCATCTGATATTTGTCCCATGGTTATTTGCATGTTATCAAGTGCATCCTTTTTCTGCCATATGAGTTTTTGTGGTTTGCCTCAGAAATCTTTTCCTTTGTGGTTGTCGGTGTTATTGTTAGTATTAACCATCCCCTTGGGCCTCAAGAGAATATACGGGTACCAGGGCCTTTTCCAAGCCCCTCCCTCCCTGAGGCTCCCCGCCCACCACCTCCCCCGGGAACCTGGAGACACTCTCACACCACAAGCTTGGCTCAGCCAGGACCATTTCCGTGTTACCTCGTGAGATGCAGGTGCTGAGGAGACAGGCTGGAGACAGACAGACAGAGACAGCATGTTGTGGAGAGCACAGCTTGAGAGAGAAGGAAAAAGAAGCAGGAAGAGGAATAGATGCAGAGAGAAGCTCTGAAACTATATGATATGTCATGTCACAGTAAAGCTAAAGAGAATAAACTCTGCCCTTGTCTAAATGTCCTAGTGTGAAAAAAATCCATGGTGACTTCATTTAGTGAAAAAAAGAAAAAAGAGCTAAAAAAAAAAAACCTCAAAGAGAGCTTTGGCTGAATTGACAGAATCATATTTTTTAACTGACGTACCATTTGGCAGAATCATGTTAATTACTATGACCTATTTATTCCTCTCCTAGGTATCTACCCTACAGAACTGCACACTTTGTTCATCAAAAAACAGGAGCCAGAATGTTCACAGCAGCAATGTTCACAACAGCTCCAAACTGGACACAAGTCAAATGCCCATCGCAGGAAAAATCTATTGGTAAATCATGGAATAGTCCCACGAAGGAAGATTATACAGCAACACAAAGGAATGAGCTATAGCCAAATATAATAACATGGAAGAATCACAAAGACAAGACGATGAATGACAGAAGCCAGAAACGATAAATCAGTCAATTTATATACTAACATAAATTAGTCCGTTCAAAATCAGGCAGAACTACTCTGCTAGAAACCAGGCTGGTGGTTATGTTTTGAGAGGTAGCCATTGGGAGGGGCTTGAGGGTTAGTAAGGGATGGGGATGTTCTCTTTCTTGATTTGTGTGACTGTCACGTGCATTTTATCACAATTCACCAACCTAAACACTTATGATTTGTGCTCTTTCTTGTAAATCAGTTAAAAAATATGTCAAGCACGACAAATATAGGTACAAGAAAAAAACACAGAAACAAACAAAAAAAGCACATATTCAAAGAACCTGAACAAACACACAACCAACAGATCAGATGAAACCCAAATACATCTGATATTGGTTGCCCCTGCATAAGAACAGTGGGTTGGGGAAGAGGCTCCCAGATGGTTTATCTCCAGCTCTGATGTTTCCATAACAAGGTAACAGTCTTTAAGATTGTGTGAGGATTAAATGAGCTAATTTTTAAAAAACCCTTAGAAGTGTGTGTTATACAGTAAACACTACATAAAGGTTTGTTACAATAAAAGTAATAAAGTGAAATGTTTTCTGGGGTATAAATAGTATTATTAAGACTAAACTAAGAATAAAAGGAACAAGAAGAAATACACAAAATATTATGTCTTGTAACTTTCCATGCTAACCTTTGTGTGTGTATACATGAATATGTTATTGTAGAAATACAGACTTTTCTTTTGAGTGTGTTTTTACATAAATGTGTCATATTAGGCATACTTAAAGAAAAAAACCACTTTTATTGAAGTATGAAACTGACAGAACAGAGAATCACGGGTCTAGAGACAGAAAGATGGGGTAGATAGAGAGAGAGCCCGCCCTGGCGATTGGGGGTGGGGGCCAGCAGCACCGGAAACCTCAGCCTGAAGGGATCCCCATGTGGGGGGAGGGGGCCTTTGGTCTCTCCCCAGCCTCTTCCTTCCCCCTGGCCTGGGGCTGGGTGGGGAGGGGCAGTTCCTCTTTCCTTCCCAAGCACCGAGGAGGAGGCCCCAGCTCCCAAGGAGCTAAGAAGTTGGAGCATTGGTGAGGGGGGAGGAGCTGAGACAAACTCTCGTAAGACCCCCTTCACGCCCCCACCCCCAGGAAGCATGAACAGGAAAGACAGCAAGAGGTGAGAGGACCCTCCCTAAAGAGCCCGAAGCACCCTAACCCGCTGGCCTCAGGTTGCCTGGGAAGGTTGGGAGGCACTAAGAGGAAGTAGGGTGTGGGGCTCCTCTGGGAGCAGGGGCAGGAGCAGGGGGTAGCAGGTGGAAAGATGCTTCAGGGAGTCCAGAGCCAGCCAGGGCTGGGGCTATGTGTATGAATTCCGGTGTGTAGTTCTAGCTCTCTCTGGAATTGGAGCTGCTCTGAATCCCTTTCCCCCTGCCCTACCCCCATCTTAGCTCCCTAGGCTGGGTGCTCTGTCTTCCCTGGGGTCTTCCTGATTCCCCATCACAGTGCTCGCTGCCCCCTGGACTGGAAACTCCAGGCTCCTACAGGGCCCAGCCCCTGGGGAGGGGAGTGTGACGCAGGACAAGGCAGCTCTCCTGCCTCTTAAACCACTTCTTGCTGCTCTAGACATTACAAGGGGCAGAGAATTTGCAGGTAAGGGCTTTCGGCTGGCTATGCCTGCAGGTTTTAAAAGGGGCTTCTGTCGCCTGGGCAAGTGGGCCCTCCTGTCCTCACAAGGGTGATGGTGGCTGGGTCCCTAGCCTCGGCAGCTCCTTCAGTTTCCTCCAGCATGTCTCTGATGGACAAAGGGGTCCCCTTCCCATAATATCCAGCAATTTAATGGTGGAGACCTGGCTGCCTCATTTTCTGGCTGCATGACCTTAGGTAAGTCACTTAACTGCTCTGTGCCTCAGTTTCTTCTTGTCAATAGAATAATCATAGCCCCTCCTTGGAGGGGCACTTAAGTCCTCAGTGGGACAGTCTTGACCAGTGGTTCTCGGGCTTGAGCGCACATCAGAACCACCTGGAGGGCTTGAAAAACGCAGGTTGCTGGGTTTACCTCCACAGTTTCTGATTCTTTAGGTCTGGGGTGGGGCCTGAAAACTTGTATTTATGTCAGGCTCCCAGGTGCTGCTGTTGGTATTGGTTGGGGACCATGCTTGGTTTGAGAGCCGCGATCGAGACAGGCGGTGCTCAGCCTTCTGCCCAGAACGTATTTGGCACTCAGCAAACGCCAGCTGCTACTCAAAAACATTCAATACCGATCCCTTCGGGTGTGCCAGAGACAGGGCAGTGCCCTTGTTGTGAGGGTCTTCCATTTCTGGTTTCACTCCCATGCTCCAAGTCTGGCTTTAGTCTGAGCCACAACTTTCTCCCTGTGCATCTCAAGTTCAACTTTACCACCCCTGGCCGCTTAACAGCCTAAGCAAACTAAGTCTCTTAGCACTTTTGAAGAGCAAGGCATTGAATGTTCGTAATAGATTCCTGGGGAAGGTCCAGGAATTTTTCATTGGAGGAAACTGAGGCCCAGAGAAATTAAATGACAAACGCAGTCACACTGCCAGCATACATTTCTCCAACCCCATTTTGTCTGACTGGAGACTGAGGCCATTTCTCCTGGATTCTTCTCCCTCCTTCCTGCACCATCCCTGTTTCTCCATTACCCTCAACTGGAACGTGAGCCTCAGGGAGGCACAAGGCTGAGTGAGGGTTATTTTTAAACTTTCTTTGAAGCTGCCTCAGCCCCAGGGACCCTGCCCCGCTCTGAAGAGCCCTGGTGAAGACACTTGGTACCCCTATCTTCTCTCGAGTTCCAAATCTAGGGGCTCAGGTGGGCAGATAAGACTCAGGTTCTGCCAAGGGGCTGGCTTGATGGAGGGGGTCAAGGTGGGGAGGAGGGAAAGATGGCATCTCAGGGGTCTGCTGCTCTCTTGAGGGCTCTGGGGAGAAGGGGTGGGCGTTAGACAACAAAGGGGGATTCTGAGGAATCTCCCTGAAGGCAGAATTTCCCATGACTCTCCCTGGAAAGGGTAGGAATGATTCTGGGGTCTTCTCCATGATTCCCTGCACAATCAGAAATAATCCCAGGGGTCTGCCAACAGGAAGTCTCTTCCATAATGCCTTGGGACTGTGCCATCAAGGGGAATTTGGGGGGCAATGCCTGCAGGAGAAAGTTCTTGTGATTCCCTAGAGGGTCCTCAGTAATCCTGGGGTTATCTTCCATGTTTCTCTGGGGGGATCAGAGTAGTCTTGAGGGTCTTTGACCAATCCCCTTAAGGAGACAGGAGTAACCCTTGGAGTTTACCTGTAGGAAAAGGCACCCCATGATCTGGAGTACTACTGGGTTTTCTCCCATGAGTCCATGGAAGGTCAGGAGTGACCTTGGGGCTTTGCCTTTAGGAAGTTTCTCCCATCATGCCTTGGGGCTTTGGGGTCGAGAAGGAGTCTGGGGTCTGCCTGAGTGAAGGGGCTCACATGATTCTCTGGGTGGCGGGGGTGTGCCCACAGGAAGTCCCACCAGGAATGCTCAGGGAACAGGGGGCGGGCCGCCTCGACAGGCCCGCCGCCACAAGACATGCCCCAGTCCCCGGGAAATCAGCAAGGTCATGGCTTCCATGGACATGCTGAACGAGGGTGGCTGCAGCGAAGATGAGCTGCTGGAGAAATGCATCCAGTCCTTTGGTGAGTGTCCCCCTCCCTGGCCAGCTTTCCCAATCCTAAGATTGGGTCAAGCCTCTCTTTAGGCCTCAGTTTTGAGGGGTATAAAATAGGGTATGTGAAATGAATTTCAATCACTACATTAGAAATAAGAGAGCCACCTGCATTTATCTTTCCTGCGATGCGGAGGGGGAGGACGTTTGACGATATTTCCACCTTCAGTATGACTTGCCAGGAGCCGTGCTGGTTCATACACAGTACAGACCAGGGAACTGAGGTGCGAGGAGGCCAAGTTGCTTGCCCAAGTTCATGCAGGGAGTGAAGAGGAGAGCTAGAGTTTGAATCAGGTGGTCCAAACAGCTCTGGAGGCTGCAATCCATCGCCCAGGAGTCATTCTAACAGAGCTCACTTCTCCCGCCCCCAGACTCGGCTGGCAGCCTGCGCCGCGGGGACCACATTCTCAACATGGTACTGGCCATGCACAGCTGGGTGCTGCCTTCTGCTCACCTTGCTGCCCGTCTTCTGACCTTATATCCTCTCAGGGCCATGAGCAGTGATGGGAGGGCAGAGGGCAGAGACGTGAGAGTCTGACAGATGGGTACAAGGTGAGCAGGCAGGTTTGGGGTGCTGGATATCAGAGCCTTAACCAGAACTCAAGTACCAGGAGGCCGCAGAGAACACGCAGGAGCTGAGGAGGCTGCAGATCTGTCACCTGGTCAGGTAGGGCTGAGCCAAAACCCCATTTCCATGACTGAAGACCCTCACCCTGCTACCCACCTAAAACACCTCCCAGAGACTCCCAGCCCAGTTCCCCACAGACCCACCCAGGCCTGCTTCCCACTTTGAGACACTGGTTTGGTTCCTAAGACCTTCCCAGTTCTGCTCCTTAGAAACTTCACCCCTTAGAGACCCCTTACCAGATCATACAGAGAACCTCTCCCAGCTGGGACCCTGACACCTACAGCTCTGATCCCCAAATCCCCCACTTCCCACATACGCCAGCCTAGCTTCTAGACCCCCTTATGCTGTTTTCCCACAATCTTACCCCCAAAGGCTCCCAGCTTAGTTCCCAAGACCCCCCATTATCCTGCTACCTAGCAGATTCCCCAGTCTACCTCCCGTTGATCCATCAGCCTGTGTTAAGAAGCCCTTGATCCATATTGCAAAGATCCCTCTAGCCTGATGCCTCTCTGAACCCTGACCTTCTAGAGGTCCCCAGCCTAGCACTGAGAGATTCCTCAGCCCAAAAAACCCCTTTTAGAGAACATCCCCACCCTCACGCCCACCCCCAGCCTCATCCCACCATCTATAAACCACGCTCAGGTACTGGATGACCAAACACCCTGAGACAGTGCACCAGGAGCCCCAGTTAGAAGAGGTTGTAAGTCGCTTCTGGGCCACTGTGGAACAGGAGGGCAACTTGGCCCAGAGAAGCCTGGGAGATAACTCCAACCTGTGAGTCAGCCCTCCCCCTCCCTACCCCCACTCTGCCATCTCCCTTCACATCCCAACATCCTCCACCCTGAGCCCTCCCAGTACCCTGCCCCTTTTTGCCCCCAGCCTGAGCCCGGTGGTCCTGGCCCCCCGCCCTCCATGAACAGCCCCAGCGTGGGCAAAAAGTGCAAAGTGTCCTTGCTTTTTGACCACCTGGAGACAGAGGAGTTGGCTCAGCACCTCACTTACCTGGAGTTTCGGTCCTTCCAGACTATAACGGTGAGGAGATTCTTCCCTCCAGCCAGGGAGGGTTTGTGGTGGGGTGGGGTTTGGCTGGTGCCAGGCAGGCCAGAGAGAACCCAGCAAGGGCTTCCAGCAGGGATCTCAAACACCCACACACTTGGGTGCTAGAAGGTCCAGGAAAATGAGTTAAGTTGGCTGAGCACTGGGTTCGAATCCATTGGCCACTTCTTACCTGTGTGACTTTGAACTAGTTTCTTACCCTCTCTGGGACTCAGTTTTCTTGTTTATAAAATAGAGGTCATAATACCTCATTGGAAGGTTGAAAGAATTAAATTAATGTGTCCATTTTAAAATGCTTGTCACAATGCCTGGCCCATAGTAAGTATTAAAAATAGGATCAGTGACTGTCCAGTCAATGCTATCTGGTAGAACCATTTGAAATTGCCATAGTTTGCCATATTTTACCTATTTCATATGCTTCAACCTATACATGTATTAACTATTGCCATCATCATTTCAAGACAAGGTGAGAATCTGGTTTTTTGTTCTGTTTGTTTTATAATTTTTAAAAATTTTTTTTTCAGTTATAGTTGACATGTGGTATTATATTCATTTCAGGTGTCAACATAGTGATTAGACATTTATATACTTTATGACATGATCACCCCAATGGGATCTGGTTTCTCACGGTGAAGCTAGCCAGGCTAGGACATCGGAGGTCGTGACTGCTGGGTCAATGGGCTTGTGAGAGGCCCGCAGGGCCGGCGTGCCACGGCGCTCCCTGACACCCGCCTCACCCGCAGCCCCAGGACCTGCGGGACTACGTTTTGCAGGGCTCAGTGCGGGGCTGCCCAGCCCTGGAGGGATCCGTAGGTCTCAGCAACAGCGTGTCCCGCTGGGTGCAAGTCATGGTGCTGAGCCGTCCTGGGCCCGCACAGCGGGCACAGGTGCTCGACAAGTTCATCCGCGTGGCTCAGGTGAGGCCTTCCCCGCCTCCTCGTTCACTTTCTGGGTGCTCTGCTCACCCAACACAACTGCCCCTTCTCCAGCTGTCCATCCTAGGCGGTGACGCCACCAGTCCCCAAGTCCTGGCTCCACCCTCCAGTCCTGACTCTCTAACCCCGACTTGGCGACCCTTCTTTCTTGGCCTTGATATCACCACGTAGAAGCCGCCTTGGCCCCACCCCTTGGTCCTAGGCGTAGCAGTTGACGAGGTCCCTCCTGACTCTGTCTCTCAAGCCTTACACCCGAATATTCTATCCCCAAGGCAGTGAAAGAGTCTCTTTCATGCCCACCCCGTGCATCATCCTCTACCCAAGTCACTAGGCCCGGACCGTCCCTTTGGGACAATGACTACATCCCTCCTCCCCCCTCCACTTCAGCTCTCTCCCTGGCCCCGCCCCAGGTGTCATTCCCTCCCCTGCAGACACATTCTCTCCCTTCTGAAGAAAAGGGAAGCCCCCTTTCCCCAACGTGGCCACGCCCCTTTGCGTACTTCCTCGCAGGCTACGCCCTTCCTCTGAGGTCTCCCAAGGCCTAGCTTCCCCTGCCCCGCCTCTTAGATCTGCGGTTCTGGGGCGTCTGCCTGCCTGCGGGTCTCCTTGCCCTGAGTATCTTCCACTCCTCTCTGGCTCCACTTTCTGCCCCCAGCGACCTGCGCCCTTCGAATTCGAAAAAGGGAGAGGGAGCAATTCCCTCTGATGCCCATCTGACCCCACACCTGTCTCATGTCTACCAGACCCCTCCATATCACTGTAGCCCCATTCGCCCAGAGCCCCGCCTTCTTGTCTCCGGTCATCTCTCTGACTCTCAGAGCAATAGCTCCCCAGGGGCCTGACACCCTGACATCTATCTGAGCCCCCCAAAGCTGTCTGACAAACATCTGTCTAGTCCCTCAGCCTAACGCCCCATACTTGTCTGACTCCCCTTTTTTCTAACCTCACATTAGTCTTTCACCTGCCTGACCTCTGTGTAATGCCTACATAACCTGCTTGTGGCCCACCCCTGCCTGACACATCTCACCCGTCTGATGCCCGCGTTGGCCCATACCAACACGTGCCTAAGACCGCAACTCAGCTGGGATACTCTCAGCTGGGATGCTGTCCTCTGAACCTCCAGCTTGCCATGTGACACCCCACCACCTTTGTGTTGCCCTTCCTTCCTAGAGGCTACGCCAGCTGCATAATTTCAACACACTGATGGCGGTCACGGGAGGCCTGTGTCATAGTGCCATCTCCAGGCTCAAGGACTCCCACGCCCACTTGAGCCCTGACAGCACAAAGGTGAAGGCCCACTACCCTCCCCAAAGTTCCGGCAGCCAGCTATCCTGACCGCCCCAGCCACATATACTTTTCCCCAACCCCCTTCCATCCCTGCCCTGGGCCCTGGAGCCACCTGGAGCCTTCATTCCTCCAAATCCAACACACTCCCAGGCCCTGTCCTCTTCTGCCATCTTCCTCCCTCTTCACCCATCCATCCATCATGCTGACCCCTCTTACTCTCTGCATGTCTGGTCCTAAGCAGGACTGGAGGGAGACAAATGAGATGCTAGCAGAGACTTATAGTCCGGTGGGGAGTAAAACAATGCCCCCAACCACACCAACATTTGGGCTACCCACAGGGGGAGCATGCATTGGGGATGTCCGGAGAATGTCTGGGGAGAATGGGTCATTCAGGAGTCTAGTGTGTGGCTGAGGTCAGGATGTGGCAGGAGACTAGGCGGATGCCCAGTGGGAGATCCTGGTGAATCTTGCAGGTGGAACTAAGGTGTCTGGGCTTTTCCCGGCACTGCAGAGCTGCAAACGTCTGGGAATAATGGGAGCATCCATGATCAAATTTGGGTTTTGAAAAAAATCACTCTAGCCTGGGGAATGAGAGATGGGGACCCAAGAGGAAGAGCAGTTTTGGGGGATGCTGAGGCCATTGTGAAACATGAAAGGGTTCAAATGGCATTGGGTCCCTGGGAGTTGGGAGCCCACACAGGAGGCTGCCGGGATACCCCTCCAGGGCTAAGGGAGCATAACCTGCTTTCTCAATAACGTGCCCTCCACCCCCACCCATAACATGGCCTCCCACACAGACCCTGCTGGAGCTGACTGAGCTCCTCGCTGCCCACAACAACTACGCCTGTTACCGCCGCACCTGGGCTGGCTGCACAGGCTTCCGGCTGCCTGTGCTGGGTGTGCACCTCAAGGACCTGGTGTCCCTGCATGAGGCACAGCCTGACAGGTTGCCTGACGGCCGCCTGCACCTTCCCAAGCTCAACAGCCTGTACCTGCGGCTGCAGGAGCTGGCAGCCCTCCAGAAGCAGCACCCCCCCTGCAGTGCCAACGAGGACCTGCTGCACCTGCTCACGGTGAGCTGCCCCGCTCCAGCTGGGCTCCTGGAGGCTGAGCCTGCGGGACTGAGATGTAGGGTCCTGGGTGGGTGAGGGGCTGTGGGACCAAGAGAGAATAGTGCTGGGATGTGTGGGCTTTGAAACTAGAGCTTCTAGGGTCTTTTTTTCCCTAGCTTGTGGCTCTGGGCAAGTCACTTAACTCCTTGGCCTTGGTTTCCTTATCTGAAAAGTGGGGATAATAATAGGACCCACTCACAGAGCTGTTGAGAAGAATCAATCAATAATACATCTCACATAAAGTACTTAAGATAGTATCTGGAACAGAGTGAGCTCTATATAGATGATGCATTTTTCCCCCAATTCCCCCAGCAACTCAAGTATCCATTGACTGAACTCCAAAATTTTGGGGGCTTTCACACTTCTGAATTCCAAGGATCTGAGCTTCTCATGTCACTAATCCAAAATTCCAAGTTTTAACATATTCAGGAATCTAAGCGAAAAGCTAGTAACAGTTATTAATCACTTGCTCTCTGCCGCACACCATGTTTGACACTTTCTATAGAGTACTTCATTCCATCCTCACAACCCCAAAGTGGGGACCCTTATCATGCCCAGTCTACGGATTGGAGAACTGAGGCCACAAGGCGAGGTCACTTGCCCATGGTCCCACAGAAGTAAAACCTGGATCTGAATCCAAGCAGGCCAACTTCAGAATCCATGTTTTAACATAGCGAACCACCACACTGTCCTAAAACAGGGAGTGGGGATTCTGGGGATATATAGTCTAATATTCTAAGGAGCTATAAACTGAGAGAGATTGTGCCACTGAGGGCCATGTAGTCTAAGACTGAAAAGTTGATTTTCATACCCTAAGACAGGCCCAGCTACATAATTTGCAGGGCCCAAATGTGGGCTTCTTGTTCCAAATTCTTAAGAATTTCAAGACAGTGATGGTAGGGCATTAAATGAAGCAGGGGCCCTTCTAAGTGTGGGGCCTGCCTGTGAAGCTGGCCCTGTCCTAAGATGAGCGGTGCCAAAGGCTCTATGCCTTGCTGATTATGGAAGGCCATCAGCCAAATATTTGCTAAGCACCCACTCTAAGCCCGGCGCTACTTCAGGCCCTTACGCTCACAGTGGTGAGCAAGTCAGAGAAAAACTGCTGTTCTCGTGGGGCTGACATCCTAGTGGGGAGATTGCCCATAAAACAAAGCTAATAAGTAAATCATATGGTCTTTTACATGATCAGTGGATAGAGGAAATTAAGGCAGAAAAAGGCATGGGACCTGGCAAGAGTATGTGATTTTAAACGGGATCAAAAAAATAATAAATAAATAAAAAGCCTCGGTGAGAAAATGGCATTTCTGGACTAGGGGACAAGTGGTATGGAGAGTGAATGGGTCTCAGTGGAAGAGAGGACCTGAGAGGTCCCCAGAGAAGAGGGGCTTTGGGAAGAAGAGGAGGCCAGGGGTCCAGGTTGGGCACAGGCTACGGGTAGGAGGATGGAGACAGATCTATAATGCCCTTCCCGCCCCCAGCTCTCCCTGGATCTCTTCTACACGGAGGACGAGATCTATGAGCTTTCTTACGCCCGGGAGCCCCGCTATCCTAAGAGTCTGGTGAGAACTGACCCATGACCTCTGACCTCCAGCCCAAGCTATGCACTGATTAACTGGCCCCTCTGTCACTGCTCCAGCCACCGTCCCCCTTCAAAGCCCCCTTGGTGGTGCAGTGGGCTCCTGGCGTGACACCCAAGCCCGACAGGGCCACCCTAGGTCGGCATGTGGAGCAGCTGGTGGAGGTAAGGAGGGGGCTGTGGCCTGGCCGTGGGGGGCTGGGAAGGAAGGTACCTGCAAAGCCCTGACCTGGAGGACAGGCTCTAAGACTGCCGGGATCCTCACTGGCCTTACTCTCCCTTCCCACGCTCCTCTGAAGTCCGTATTCAAGAATTATGATCCCGAGGGTCGGGGAGCCATCTCTCAGGAGGATTTTGAGCGACTTTCAGGCAACTTCCCCTTTGCCTGCCATGGGCTTCACCCACCCCCACGCCAAGGGTGAGTGCTCTGACTCCCGGGCTCCCCAAAGACAGGGCTGCTGGAGTCGCCAGGACTCATGGGTCTGGGAGAAAGGGCGCAGCCATGCTGAAGTGCTGTCCCTGCCCCCAGGAGTGGCTCCTTCAGCCGAGAGGAGCTGACAGAGTACCTGCTCCGGGCCAGCGCCATCTGCTCCAAGCTGGGCCTGGCCTTCCTCCACACCTTCCATGAGGTTACCTTCCGCAAGCCCACCTTCTGCAACAGCTGCAGCGGCTTCGTGAGCACTCAGCCTGCTATCACCCTTGGGGCCCTTCTTCCCTAGAGTGTCCTAGGTCCTTACAGACCAGACCCAGAAGCCAGCTCTGCCCTGGAACACTCAATTCTCAAGCCCCAGATAACCCAATTCCAAGAAACCCTTCAGCCTCAAATAATCCCTATGTTTCATATACACCCCAAACACTGGATATTCTCTGCATCCCAGATAATTCCAAAGTCTAGCTAATGTCCAAATCCCAGATGACCTCCTCCTTGGGTAACTGCCAAAGCATGGGTAATACCTAAAACCCTATTTAATCTACAAGCCTGGGTGACTTTTCTCCAAACAGAATCAATCTCCAAATCTCCAAATGCAACGTACACTCAAATTCTGGATAATGGACAAATCTTTCAATCTCCCAACCAAGACTAATTCACCAACCTTGGATGACTTCCTAAATTCGCTTCCTCACTCACTAAATATTTACTGAGCACCTCCTGTGTGCCAGCACAGTTCTAGACACAAGGTGTGCGGTGGGTGGACACGGCAGGAAACACAACAGACACAATTTCTGCTCATAGGAGTCACAGTATTAATTCCAAATTTGACCCAATTCTAATAGCCTGGATGACTCTCAAACTCGAGAGAACCTCCACATTTCTTTAATCCTCAGGTCACACATAAGCCTCCAGCCTTGAGAATTTCCAAAACCCGGATGGTTTCCCCGTCCCAATCACAGCCCTCCACCCCTAGCCTAAGTAACCTATTCTGCTTTCTCTTTTCAGCTCTGGGGTGTCACCAAGCAAGGCTACCGCTGTCGGGGTGAGTGGGGCATTGGTGAGGGAGTAGGGAATCCGGGACCTGCAGTCTGGAAGAACGGGCGCATGGACTGGGCCTCTGGCCACTGACCGCTGCCTTCCCCCAGACTGTGGGCTGTGTTGCCACAAACACTGCAGAGACCGAGTGAAGGAGGAGTGTAAGAGGCCAGGGGCCAAGGGTGATGTGAGCCCCCTGGAGCCCCCATCCCACCTACATCAAGTCCCCATGCCAGCTGTGGTAAGACCCAGGGTGTAGCAGCCTAGGAAGGGGGCTCGGTGGATAGGGATTAGTCCCCAGGTCATGAGGCATTCTCATCGCACCCACATCCCTCCCACCCACACCCCACAAACAGGCTCCGAGGACAATCTCTCCTATACACTCTCCCTGGAACCTGAGACGGGGTGTCACCTTCACATGCTTGGACCCAGACAGAGCCCCCACACCCTTTCCTGGGATCCAGAGACGGTGAGGAAGAATTGCCCCCCATGGGATACAGGAAAGACTGGTCCACTTGCCTGAGAAACCCAGATGGACTTGGTGAAGCTTAGGAAAGTGAAAATGTGCAAAAGTCCTCAGTTACTTGGGTAGGAGGATATAAATTTTGGTTAATTTTTAATGTTGTTAGAAAAATAGAAATTTCAATATGTTGAGGGGGAGGAGGGGGTAGCCACTAGTAGAACAGGATTTTTAAGGAGAAAAACAGAATGAAAAAAATATGACAAGAATAAGGCTAAATATATCAGGAGCTACAGTAAGTCGTAGAGTACATTCCACTATTCAAAAGCAAAGACTCTCAGGTTGGGCAAAAATAAAGTCCACAGGGGACATTCATTCACCCACCTAACGGAAGTCTGGGTGAGGCACTGCTCCTGGCATATACTAACCCTCATCACCCAATGTCTTCTTCCTTCCAGGTACCCTTCCCAACGACTGCCTCGCCACCTATTCAGTCTCCACGCCAGATTCCTAGATATCACCTTGGTCTCTTCCCTCACTCCCCTCCCCCAGAGCCATTCCCAAGTCCTGTTGTTGGGCCTCCAGCTGAAGTCCCAAAGGCATGGCCTCCTTGGCATCCACGCTGCCTTTGTTGAAACATCCACCATCTCTTACCCTGAAAGGTCATTTTCTTTTGTATCAGAGCAACTATTAATTGTGATCCCTTTCCCTGACTTAGTAATTGTGCAGCTCCGTGTTTGACACATTTAGACTTAGGCATTATCTCACTAGCTCCTTACATCCCCATTTTATAGATGAGAAAACTGAGGCTCAGCCGGTTAAACCCAAAGTGGCAGAGCTCCTAAGTGGAGGCAGAACTCAAACTCAGGTCTTTGCTCTGCCTCTAAATTGGAAGTTCCTGACCAATGTGCTATGCTGACAGTCAGCATGGGCCAGGACGGAGGGAACAGGGTGGGCGGAGTTCTGAACTCTGGGGTTTCAGAAGGGAGAGGCGGCGAGAGAAGAGGTGGAACTGGGGAGCCTGTGAACACCCCTGTCAAATCATGTGACTCCACCTCACTGTTTAAAAAGCCAGAGTCCATACTGTGGCCCACCGCACACCCTCTGCCCCTGCACCTCTTCAACCTCACCTCCCACCACTCCAGCTCACTCATCTTGCTTCAGCTACACTGGCCTCGATAGTCACTGAACATGCCAAAAATACTCCTACCTCAAGGCCTTTGCACTGGCTGTTCCCTCTTACCCAGAGGCCCACCTGACTCCTCTTTTGGACTTAGCTCAAGTGTCACCTCAGTGAGGCCTCCCCTGGCCATACTCAAAGTTGCAATCTCTCCATGGTTCCGATCCTGCCTTCTGGCTTTATTTTCCTCCAAAGTACTTTCCCCATCTGGCAAACTATATATTTTACCTATTTCTCTTGTTGAATGTCTTCTCCTCCTTCCCAGAAATGTCAGCTCTGGCAGAGCAAGGGTTTTCATTACCCGCACCTTTCACTGCTATATCCCAAAGGCCTAGAACAGGGCTGGCACAAACTGATTTTGTCCAATTCCTGCGTGTCTCCTTTCCCATGCCCGCAGGAAGGGAAAGGTGTGCTGTTGAAGAAAGACTCTAAAAGAGCTTCAGGGGCCTGTTCAGACCCAAGGGACAGAGATGCCCCCTCCCCTCCTTAAACCTGAGCACCCTGACCTGGCCCCCACAGAGATAGGTCCTACAGCTGTCATAAATTAAATTTATTTTCTGGAGAACATGGTCCTTGGTGTTGAGTGGTGGATAGAAGACATTTGGGGCCTCAGGAACAGAGGATGTGGGGCTTGAGTGCCAGATGCCAAGAGAAACTCTCAGACTGACTCCCAAGAGATTATCAATGGCATCAGCATCTCACAGAGGACCCTGCCCCAACCAACAGTCCCCCTTTACTTCTTCTTCTTTTTGCGATCCCAGCGCTGGCGGCCTGATTCTGCCCACCTCCGTCCTCTCTTCTGCTCTTCCAGATGGGCATGGGAGGCTCCAGCTCATCTGGGCGACCCCCTCGGTCTGGCACGTTGCCCATGAGCACCTGAGAGTTGATTAGACTTGAGTTTCAGAGAAGGAAAATACCTTGGACAAGAAGGCCGGAGAGCCAAGGGAACAGCATGAAGTTGAAAAAGGAAGAGCAGACGTTGACTCTTTGGTACAGTAGGGGCAGGAGGGCTGGACTGGTGGAAGATACAAGACTGAAACTTTCACACCGGGTTCCAGGGACCTCAACAGGAGGGAAATAAAAGGGAAAAGTAATGGGAGAAGTCCAGGTCACCACCAATATTAAAAAGGACACATCAACTTTGCCTGTTTCACAGCTGGGGCTTCGTATAAACATTTCCAGCAAACCAGTGTTTTTTTCCTAAATATCCATCATTTGTCCATCACCTATAATATTATTTACTTACTATATTTCCTTAAAACGAATCACTTTTTTCCTTAAATTTTGCCTCATTCTTTTCTGTGCTAGATTGTAGTCCCTAATACTTATTCAGTAAGTATAAGACTATTTAAAGAGAGGTACGAGGCTAAATATGTAATCATTTAAACAGGGTATTTCTGCTTTTAAAATGGCTAAAAACTAATACAATAGACAGGATGACATGGTGGGGGAGGATTTTAAGCTATAAGCCGGAGAGGTAGACAGGGGCTTAGTTGGACTTTGTTTTGAAGGCAATGGAGAGCCCTAGGAGGGTTCTGAGCTAGGGAGGGACATGGTCAGATTTCTGAGTTAGAATATCCTTTTAACTTCCATGTGGAGAAGATGGATTAGAGGTGATGAGGCCAGAGGACAGGAACTCAGGCAGGAGAGGAGAAAGCTGGGCCAGGGCGGGGGCTCAAAGCTCAGCTGAAGGCCAAGAATGCTGGGGCCCTTCTCTACCCTGAGGTGCCCACCTTGTTGATGGCACAGCAGGTCCCTTGGCGGGTAGCCTTGCTTGTAGCTGGGACGAGTCGAGACAGGTCAGCTCGGGCAGCCAGGATGTGCGCGATGGAGACATCTGATTCTGGGGTCAGAGCCTCTCGAATTGGGGTCAGCACTGTCTTCATGGCCTCCCCTTGGGCCTGGAGGTGGTGATGGTGGGAGGAGCGACATGGAGAAGGTGCTCAAGAACCAATCCCGGTGTGATCTCTCATTTTGGAAGCTTCTCTTTCCCACTCAGGGCCTCACTTCCCACATCTCTAAATAAGGGGTATAGCGCTGAAGACACTCTCAAAGCAGAGCTAGGAATTCTAGAATGCCCTGGAGGCCCTGAGATGCTAGAGCTGCAAACTTCACAAGATTCTACAATGTCTTGGGCCTCAGAACTTGCACTAGGGTAATATTTTAATGTTCTTGGACTTCATTCCTCCTCCCTGCAGCTGGAGCTCCCACCACTGGGCCTCTCTGCTCCTGCCAGAGTCCTTTGCCCACACCTCTGCCCGATCAGTCCAGTGGAAAGCAGATGTCGTGAGGTCCAGACGCTTGAGGAGGAGGCAGCGACGGCAGTAGTACTGACTTTGCAGGCTTTGACAGAGATGCTCCAACACTTCCTGGGAAAAAGGTCCTGGTCATGCCAGCGGTACCCCCCTCACTCCCATCTCTGGATGAGAACATGGCTCACATACATTCACACACAGCCTTACCCATGTGGGTGCGTCCAGCGGGTGGCTGAGGAGGGGCTGCAGGGACCCTGGGGGCAGGGAAGGCAGGAGCTCTGAGATCTGATGGGAGAAGGAATCTAAGGCTACCGGGTGGAAACTGTAACGACCCTCCGGGGACCCCAGTTCCCCACGGCCCTGAGGACCCAAAGCCATAGGATTTAGAATGGTGGTCACGACTCTAGAAAACAGTATTGGCTGAGGCACTCCTCCCAAGCCGCTTTTGGAGAGGCTTCTCCCCCTACAAGGAAGGTGGGGTGGCCAGGGCACAGAGAGGACTCCCGCTCTCTACCTTGGCATGCAACTCCCGCAGCAGCCGGCTGGCGGGGGTCGCCAGCGTGGGTCTGGGCAGCCCTACGGCTTGAAGAGTAAGAATCAGTTCCTGGACCATGCCAGCTCCCTCCTCTGCCCCTTCCCCACCAGGAGGGGGCGGGGCCGCTGGACTGGGATCCAGCCGCGAGTGCAGGAGGAGGAGGCGGGCAGCCTGGAGCTCCGTACAGAGAAAGCCTAAGAGTAGAGAAAGAGAGCAGTGCAATCAAGGAGGGCTACCAACCTACCCACCAGGGTCAAAAAGCTACTGCGGCTTCAAAAGCTCTCTTTCTAGTTCCGCCCACCTAGAACCCTGGCTTTATCTCCAGAGCAAGCTCCACTCCTCAAACTTCAAACCCCGCCCACTTGAGAACCACGTGCCCGGCTCCATCTTAACCCAATACACTTCAGCTTCAAAACCCTCCCATCAAATTCTAACCCCACCCACAATGGCCCTTCACGTGCGCCTCAACATTCTGACCGCGCCCTCTCAGGAAACGCTAGCTCCAATCCACCTCAATGTGCTGAGCCCACCCGTTCTAGATGCTGAAGCCTCGCCCACTTCCGCATCCCAGGCCCCGCCCCGAGCTCACGCAGCAGGCGCAGGCACGCGCCCGGCTCTCGCAGCGCGGCCGCGCAGTCTCCGCCGCAAAGCGCGCGATCCGGACAGTGCAGCTCTCCCAGCAGGCGGGGCAACTGTCGTAGGAATTCCTCCTCTGCGCCGGGGCCTGCGGGAGGCGAGACGCGTCAGGGCGCGGCGGCGGCACCCGGACTCCACCCCTCCAGGCCTTCCGCCCCACACGTACCGGCGCACAGAGCCTCCGCGACCTCCTCTCTCTCTCGCTCCAGGGCTCCCAGAGACGCCAGCTCTGCCGCAAGCCGAGCGCACAGTGCCCTGAAGTCTGGGCTTGAGGGGCCCGGCGCCGCCAGCTCCGGGAAGCCCTCATACCTGCGGCGAGGTCGAAGCAGCGGGAGGGGTCGGGGGAAATTCGTAAGAACTTACGAGGACAAACCTGTCTTTTCCTGCACCCCTCCTGGCACATCCTGTACCCCTTACCCAGGGCCAGCAGGTCCCGGGCCACAGCAGCACCCTCCCGCGCCTCGGCCTCCGCCCCGTCCATGAAAGTGTCTCCTCTGCCAGCGGAGCGCCCCCTGCGGGCCAGAGGGAGGCCCCGCCCCTGGAGTGGCCTGCGCGTTCGGTCCAAGTAGCATAACCGACCAATAGCTTCTTGAGAAGGACCTTTGGGACTACCATTGGTTCAGGAGGAGCTAGAACCCGCCTCCGGTACGCCCACGCCGAAACTTAGAGCATCGCCCAACTGGTAACCAGTCAGGGATCAGGAAATTAGTCTGGTACTGTAAATCCAGAGCGTGCGTTCAGGTTCCCCGCTGTCTCAACAGGCCAGCGGGTATCGCTGCTGCTGCTGCAACGTAGAAGCACCGTCGGTTTTGTCTTCCTCAGCCTCCCTCAAATGCCCTCTGCTCTTAAAGCATCCTAGACCAAGTCCGCTCCAAATCCAGAAACTTGTTTCCTTCTTTCTTACTCAAGGCTGGAACTACGTCAGGGACTCAGAAAACCCAGTTTACCCCTCACCACACCGTCCAACAGAGGCCCTCCTCATTGATCACCATGCACCCTTTGGGCCTTAACCTCTCTGCCTCTCCAGGTCTTGGAGAGAGGGAGCAGGTGCAATATACCACCGTGATTAAAAGATTGCACCCTAGGAGTCAGGGTTTGACCTTATCGCTCACCACCTGTGTCCCTGCCAAATTGCTTCCTAACCTATAATGGGGATAATAATAGTACTTACCTCTTAGAGTTGTGAGGATTAGAGTAAGTGCTTAGTAGACACATAGGAGGCACTCAATTAAGAATAATAAATGTATTGAGCATTTCCTGTATGCCACTGGGCTAAGTACCTTACCCCATCTGACAGAGGAGAAAACTGAAGTCCAGAGAAGATTAGTCACAGTGAATGCACGGTGGTGCCAGGACTCAAAGCCATATCTCATTCCAAAGTCTATGCTTTTAACTTGCTACTACTGTTATTACTGCTACTGTTCTGTTGATGTTGTTAAAATTATTGTTTCAGATTTAATCTCTTCCTGACTTATCCTGGTCTCCAGCAGTTCCTAGATAATTCTTCTGGGAGCAGGGGTAGCCTAGGCATTGAGCCTCAGAGAAGACTACCCTTAGTCTTGTCTACCCCAAGGCTGGGTACTCAGGAGGCCATCTGTTGACCTTAATGAAACAAAGTTGCTCAGGCCAAAACCTTGGAATCATAACCTCGACTTTTCTCTTTATCTTGAACCCAATATCTAAATTTGTGGACTCCACCTTCAAAATGGAGCTAGTATCTGCCCATCTCTCCCCACCTCCACTGCTCTCACCCTGGTCCTGTTCACCATTGTCTCCCTGTGGACCATTGCAATGGTCTTTTTCTTGTCTCTCCACCACCCCACCCGTGTCTGTTCCCCATTTAACAGGCAGCCAAGGGAACCTGTGAACACCTGAGTCAGGTCACATCCTTCCCATACTTGGAGCCTTCCTGTAGCTTCATTTCACTCGGGTGAACACCAAAGTCCATGTAATGGTTTGCAAGTCCTTACAGATCTGTGCTGTCACCTCTGCCTTCATCTCCTGCAGTGCTAGGAGACATCCACAGGACTCCCTCACCTCCCTCAGGGCTCTATTCAGATGTTCTTTAGTGAGACCAAATTTGACCACCCTGGTTAAAATTGACATCCCTCATCTTCACTTTTTCACTACAGTGCATATTTCTAACATCCTTCATCTCTCTCACTATATGGGAAATAATTTTTGTCTGTTCACTGCTTTATCCTCAGAGCCTGGAACAGGGTTTGACATATAATGGATATTCAATTATATATTTGAGTGACTGAATGTATGAAACTTAGCTGGAGGGTCTGCTTGGGAGTAAAGGATGTGAAGAAGAAAGGAGAATTGGACAGATTTGTTTGGTGGTTCAGGAAGGTGAGTAGAGGGGGCACATCGATGCAAATAAATAATACAGGCTGAGACTTTGTCACAGATATTTCTTGGAGAGGATATCTCATGTCCCCTCCCCCGATGACAAGGCTGGGTCTTTAGCCCCCATTCTCCCCTACCACTTCTGCCTGCATTGACAATAACAATATTGAGGTCACAGACTGGCTTGGAATCAAGATCAGGAAGATAAATGTTGGGGTGCCTCCCCAAGTTTGGGGACCAAGCATCCAATCTGAGGGGCAAGCAGCTGGGAAATTGGGCCTGGAGGCTCCAGGGTCCGTCTTCCTGGCTCCCAGCATCAGCCCTCCATACACCCCTGATTTGGGGGTGATAGAGAGAATTCATGGATCAGAGGTGGGTAATAAGCAGGGAGCAAGACTGGGAGACCTGGAAGAGGCAGTGCTGGGAGTTAGGGGCCGGGGAAACGTTCCCCCGGGCCCCCACCGCTTCTTCCGCAGATCCCACAGCACCTTACAGCACTCTGGTCCCCCGTCCCACCCCTTCCCAAAACGAGGTAGGTTAAGAATGGAGCTTCCCCCTGCCCACCACGGAAGGGAGGAGACCGAGGCACAGAGAGGGGGATGGGGAACCAAGCTGCCCCACCCCCCAGTCCCTCTGCCCTCAACTCTGGTGGGTCTGACAGTGATGAGAGCTGGGCAGAGTGGGGATGGGAGAGACACCTCCCTTTTCTCTCACTCATCCCAGGGTCTGGTTGGGAGAGTTTAATCTCACAGGTTCTGGATGTAATAAATAGTTAATAATTTAAAGGAAGTGACAGAAGGCTCTATCCCTCTGGCCCCCTTGACCTATCCCTTGAACCCCCACAAGGCCATCCAAGTCTGGGTAATAAAGATAAGTGCATATTTCCAGATGCTTGGGACCAGATGCAGGTCCTAAGCCCATATGACATTGAGATCGTCTTGCTCCAAGATCTTGACCCCACCCCCATTCAGGCCATCAGATCTGAGGTACCCCGAAGTCCCAGTCTACAAAGGGGAAAGAGACTATGGCACCCACCTTCCCCTAAAGAGGGACCTGGGGGGCATGAAACAGGCTTTCAAACTTTCTGAAGCAATCCCCACCTCTGAGATGGAAGAGAAGGCATTAATGGAGAGCGGAACATAAAAAGCTCGAATCAGGGGTAGGGCTCAAGGTTGGGCTTGGGGAGAGTCTGTAGGCTGGAGAGAGGGAGGAGGAGGGGAAAGGGAGGAGGAAGTGCACTCACAAGCACACCAGCAGACCCCAGCTGGTCCAAAAGGTGCTTTTGTGCAACTTAGAAAAAGGCACACCTTCCTCTGAAGGCAGTGTGGCCAGCAGAGTGTGATGTGGATTCTAATCCCACTCACCACCTTGGCCGTGTGCCTTTGCCTTGTAAACAGCCTGCACAATCATCTATGGCAATGCTGGGTCCTAGAGATGGGAGTTGGGGAGCTCATGGTGGTCCTGGAATCCAGGAACATGAACTCAAAACGGTGTTTTGTTTCGTTTTGTTTTCTTCTCCTAGGGTAAAGGGGTTGTTCTATGGGATGCTGGGGGCTTAGGCCAGGGCCCTTGGGAATAGAATTTCAGAGTCTGGGACTTGATGCCTCTGGGGAGCCTATGGACAGCAGGTCTCAGGGAGTATCAGGCTACAGAAGATTCAGTCCCAAGAAATCTGATGCAAAGGTGCTAGGGTCCTGGGGTACTTCGGATCTGTCCCTGGTATGGAGGGACCAAGGTCTTGGCTCAGGGATAATCCCAATGTTGTAGAGGCTTGAGCCATGAATTTGGAAGGTCAATGGCACCTTGGAGTCTTGGATCCAGTGCTCTTAAAGCACCTTGGGGGTCACTCAGGGGTAGGGGCCAAGGGGTCATAGGTCCAAGTTATCATGAACATCCCATCTTCTGGGAACTGGGCTTTAGGGGATTGGGGACCTGGGGGTACAATGAAGCCACATATTCCAGGACATTCTGGGGCTTGAAATCCCAAGTCGAAGAGGGCTGACTTGGGACCAGTGTCTTGGGGCCTGAGGTGTTGGTGTCCTTTAGTCCTCCATCTGGGGGTTCTAGGAACCTGAGTCCTACATACGAGATCCAAAGCTCTTGGGAACACCGGCTGGGGGGAGGGGGTCTACAGAGGTCTTTGATCCCCAGCTCCAGGAGTATCTTGGAGTCTGACATCTGGATTTTGGGGGGAGGGAAGCCATGCTCTAAGTTAGGTCTCCTGTTATTTTGGTCAGAGAACATCTGTCAGAGCATATGTAAGGACTCAGGGCATCTTAAGAGGGCTCAGTGTCTCAGGGGTCCTGGGGCTACAAGAATATCTCAGATATGAGTGCCCCAGGTTTCAGGTGATCATTCAGGGACCATTTGGAGGTGATCTGGGTCCTGTGGTTTCAAGACCTGGGAGTAACTGTATATAGGCTGATTCAGATACTGGCAACTCTTGCCTTACTGTGGGACAGTGATCTGAGGGTTTGCTCAGACTCTGCGTTTGTCAGGGTCGGTGTGCCCCCAGGCCTGAGTGAGGCATGGAGCCTAGGAATGAATGCCTGGAGTCTCTTCAGTTTATGCCAGGGGTGAGGGAGAAGGGTGCAGGATGGGGACACCAGAACTCAGGACGCCTGGGACCTCTGGACAGACATCCCAATGAGCTGTGTAGGGGTCTCTCAGTCCTAGATTTGGGGTCCAGGTTCCAGATCTGGGGGTTTCTCAATCCAAACTCAAGGTCCAAGTTCCGGGTGTGCCTACATTTGGGGTCTGAATGGAGTCCGGGGTCCTGAATCGTCAATTTTGGGTCCTTGGTCTGGGGACTGGACCCACTAGGCCGTTCTCACCGCGCTGCCTCCTCGTGGCGGCCCCCGCAGCCAGCACAGCCGCATCGCGCAGCAACCCAGTGGCAGGCGCGCAGGGGCGCATAGCAGCAGAGGCAGGGCACTGCCAGAGAAAGAGCAGCCAGTGCGGCCCAGCGTGCAGCGGGGCGCGGGTGGCCTGGCTCACAAGCGCACGGGTCCGAGAAGTCCCCTTCGGCGTCCGACAGGCAGTGGTAGAGCAAGCTCTCGGCGCACCACAGGCAGCTAAGGCGGCGCACCAGCAGGCGACCAGGGTCGGGGGCCTCAGCGCAGCGGCCACCACGCCCGTCTGCTCTGCGGCGGAAGAGCGCACGGCAGTGCACGCAACGCGCTGCCTCCTCCGCCTCCGGGGAAGCCTTGGCTGGCGCAGGGGTTGGGCCAGGACCTGGGGGTGGGCGAGCCGGGGGCGCTGGGGGCGCAGCCTGGGTGAGAGGGGCGGGTAGGGCGGTGGGGGGCCCCAGGGCGGCTCCCCTCAATGTGCCGGTCTTGGCGAAGCGCACGACGCAGGTGGACAGGGCGAGGGGTGCGGGTGGCCCGGCGCGCCGGTAATCCTCATAGCCGCGGCCGCCCCAGCCCGGGCCCCCTGCCCCGGCCAGCGGCTCTGAGGGCTCTGGAATTCCCGTGAATGGAAGGAGCGGAGGATAGTTCTGCGGGACGAAGGGACAGGAGAACCGGTTAGCGGGGTCTGTGATCCCTCACATCCCGCAGCAACCCCAATCCATCCCAGTCTCAGAAGACCCGAAAATCCAAAGACCCCACCACCGGCTTCATTCATCTGAACATCCTGTCCTAAGTCCAAGGCCCCAGCCCTCCTCTCCCGGGGACAGAGGAAATCTAGGCAACAGACAAGAATCCCGGAACCAAGCCCACACCTTAAGAACCCAGTCCAGCTCCCAGTCCTATCTTCTCAAGAGTCAGGAATCTCAGCCCCTTCTATGCTAGATCCAGGTGTTCTGGACCCAGACATCTCCTCTGGGATGCAGGAGTCCGGTCCCTAGGTCCCTTTAACCCCTTGGATTCTGGGCGCACCTCCCAACCCCGTGAATTAAATAGCCTAAAGAATCCCCTCCTTTAGTACCAGAACCCCCTAATATACTGGAAGAATTTATTGTCCAAGTCGTCCCCCAACCACTCTGGAATTCAGAACTTTCCAAAATCTCCAAGCCCTCCCCCAATTTCTCCTCCCAGGAACCCAGCCCTGCAAGCTCCACTGTCCTCACCCCCTTGGCTCAGGTCAGTCATCCCCTAGGATCTGCTTGTGGTTACTCGCCCCTCTGCAGCCTTAGCTCCTGCCCGCTTCAGGACCCCAGCACCCGGACCCACCCACAAAGGCGCACCTGAGTAGAGGAGCAGTGGCGCTGGGGGGGTGTGGCCGGCCCGAAGCCAGAAGCTGACTCCACGGTGATGATGGGGGCCGCCCCAGAGGCAGTGGGAGGCGTCTCCTGGCGGCTGTGACTGGAGGAGGAGTCGCTGTCCACGTGGGACTGGGGGAGATTGGCGGCCTCAGAGCCAAACCCACCCGCACAGCCCTAGCCCTCACACAGACCCCCTCCCTTTGCTAGCGGTGGTGGGGGGGGGGGGGCGCGGCTCTGCAGCAGCAGGCGCGGGTTCAAGACCTGGCTCTGCCACTGACTGGTTGTGTGACCTCTGGCAAGTGAGCTCATATCTCTGAGCCTTAGTTTCCTCCTCTGTAAGATGGGGATCATAATTATGTCTATTCATAAGGCTGTGGTTAGGCCTCACTGTAAAGGGTATGCCACATGTCTGAAGTCTGGGAAGAGCTGGACATGCTCTTATCTGCTCAGCTCACCAACCTACAAGAACATCAAATCATCCTTCTCTCTCAGAAACCTGCTCCCTTGGCCAGACAGCTGCCTTCCTGCCTCATTCCCATCACACCTTTTTGGAGCAGTTCCACTCACCTGGAATGCATTCCTTCCCATCCAGACTAAACTCTGTCCTGTACAAGCTGAAACATCACTTCTCGGACCCTCGGTTTCCTTTCTGTAACCTGGGAATCATCTACCTCATGCATTTAATATCTCTAATACCCATTCGCTGAGCACCCACGACACACCAGGCTCACAGAGGCCATTGTGAGAATGTGAGATGGAGCATGAAAGGCATAGAGTCTTTCCTGAGTAAACACTCAATAATTGAAAAGTGTCTATGTGACTTTTGTCGACCCACCTGCATCTCCCATTACCCTGGGAGTCCCCATTGTCTGCCAAGGGTATCAGTTTCGTTCCTCCCCAGTGTTCTCAAGCAATTCCCACTGTTCCCAGCAAGTGCCAAATCGCATCGAACATTCTGTACATTTATTGATTCAATAAATTTATTCAACACATCTTTACTAAACACTTACTGTATACCAGGCCCTGTTTTAAGCCTTGGAGATGCAGCAAGAAAGCGACAAAAGATCCTTGCCCTCCTGGAGCTGACACTCTAGCATGGGAGAATGACAGTAAACTAACAGATTAGAAAATTATCTATTGGTAAAGAAAATAAGGAAAATACCTTAGAAGCTGGGAAAAAATTAGAACACAATAAAGAACATCAGGAGATTACAATTTTAAGCAAGTTCTTCAGGGAGGGCCTCACTGAGAAGGTGACATGTGTGTAAGCCCTGAAGGACATAAGGGAATGAGCCATGTGGAAATTTAGGGATGAGTGTTCCAAGACAGAAGGACCAGCCAGTGGAAAGACTGAGACAGGAATGTGCCTGCCCTTTAGAATAACAGCAAGGAGGCCAGTGTGGCTGCAGTAGAGTGAGTAAGAGGGAGAAAAAGAGGGGGTCAGATGGTATGGGATCTTATGTGCCACTGTAAGGAATCTGTCCTTTATCCTGAGTGAGATGAAGCCCTGGGAAGGTTCTGACTGGGATATGGCTACGATCAGACTTCAGTGTCAATAGGGTCCCTCTGGCTGTATGTGGGGAACTGACAGTAGGAATGGGGGTGAGGGGCAGTTGACAGTGAGAAGCCAATAAGATAGTCCAGTTGGAGGATGAGGTTGGGCAGTACCAGGTTGGAGGTAGTCTGATCGTTTTGAAAGTGGAGCATATTATTTACTGACAGATTACATGAGGGGCATTAAAAAAAGAGAGGAGTCAAGGATGACTCCAAGGTTTGTGCCGAGTCACTAAAGTAATGTATTCATCCATTTACTTTTAATATTTATTTATTTTTATAGTTTACTTTCTTTTTCCTTTTTTTTTTTTTTTTTTTAAATTTTCTGTCTCTGTACACCAGAAAAGAAGCTCCATGAGGAAAGGGACTTTGTTTTGTTCACTGATGTATCCCCAGTGCCTAAAACATTACTTACTGAAGTTGCTCGATAAATACCCTTGAATGAGTGTATGAACATGTTCTATCATGACAGAACAGAAACTGTTCTTGGGTTGAATCGACACTGATAGTTTGGGCCCAACTTTCTGTCTCCAGCATGTGGCATGGTGCCTGATACACAGTAGGTGCTCAAGGATTGTTTGTGGAATAGAAATAACCCCCTGGCTTCCCAGCAGAGCTGGTCCTGGAGACTCACCGTCAGAGGGCAGGGGGTCTCTGCGGTGTCCTGGGAAGGGGAGGAGGAGGAGGAGGAGGAAGAGGAGGAGGGAGTGAGTGAGCCTGGGGCAGGGAGAAAGGCAGAAAGTGAGTTCCCTGGGCCCCAGCTTCCCCCACCCTCTACTCCGACCCTCAGTGCCCACCATCCACGCCACTCACCTCTACCCAGCGCCGCCAGTGCAGCCAGCAGGCTCTTCTGGAACTCATCAGCCTCTGCAGGACTCTGAAATGTCAGCCCAAACTTGCAGTCTCCCAGGCTCCAGTGATGGAAGATGGGGTTCACCTTGTTGTAAACCAAGCCTGGCTTCAGAGTACACTCCAAGGTGGTCTGAGGGGCAAAAAGGAGCCAGGTCAGATACCCCCATCCAGACATGCCTAGAACTTCCCCTCCTCTTCTAGCCTCTCTGCAGACCCCAGCACCCCAAACTTCATTTCTAAGTCCTAGGTGTAGCTCGGAACCCTGATCAACCCCAATACCACTCCCCAATTTTATTGAACACACCTTTGGTACTCCAATATTCCCCCAAACCCTTTGATCTCTACATTTTCAATACTCCCTTCTGATATCCCAATAGGAATCCCAGATTTTATTGAATGCCTCCAAAAAAGTCCCCTTCTGATAAGCCAAAATCCCCCCTTCTAACTCAATAATGCTCCCAAAAATTTATTGAACACCTCAAAATATTACTGTTAATCCCCTTCTGATGCCCCAATAATCTCCCAAAACACTACCCCATTCTCATCAAATTCCCACAGATTTCCATTCACATGCTAGATGTTCCCTCACATCCTTCCTTGTCAAACATCACTATACTCCTTCATGCCACTTCAAATCCCCATGCATTGTTCCTTTAGGCCCCTGTTCTGAAATGCAACCAAGCTTTTGCAAACCGTTTAAATCTTTCTACTAGACCCCTGCCTGAAACTTGAACACTGTCCTTCCAAATCATGTCACACAGCCCAAAATATTCCTGCTGAATCCACATATAGGACTGTACACCCTATTTGACATTTCCAGATGGTCCCCTGCCAAATGACTTCATGTACTTAGGGCAGACCGGGGCCAGTGGTGTAGGCCCTCGTGGTGAGGATTTCTGAGCAAGATGGAGCCACAGGAGGGTTCTGAGCGGAAGAGGGATATGATCTGAGTCAGGTGTTAGCAGGGCCCCTGTGGAACACACTGAAGTGGGGGAGGAAGCAGGGCAAGGAGAGCAGTGAGGAGGCTGCTGTGATAGTCCAGCAGGCGACAGCAGTAGACAGGACCTGTTTAATACCCCAAATATTCCCGAAACTCCCAACTCCTATCCATAGGACAGATACTTCCAAACTCCATCCCACACCCCAGTCTGATTCCCAGGCTTGGAGTTGACCTAACCTCACCTCTGCACTCCCAGCCCCATTCCCCTACTTCCCCAGGCCCCCACCCTACTCCCACGCCCCACGGTGGCTCACTTTCTGGTCCCGGAGGCGCTCCCCGTGGATGACGTAGTGCCCCTGGTGGGTCCCCCCCTCGGGCCTGGCCCCTCGGACCCGACATACGCTCACCTGGCTGAGGCCCCCGCCCCCCACAGGCAGCCAGCCCCCACTGGAGTCATCTCGGGCCATCACCACAGCTCGGACCCGAACCATGTACCTGGAGGTTGGGAGAAAGGGACAACACAGTCAGTGACTCCTGCTCCCCCATTCAATGTCCCTCCAACCCTCATCTCCCCTTGTTGTCTCTCACATCTGGATCCACTGCACCCTTTGCCAGTAATATTCACCTTACCTTCTATTTCCACCTTCTCCCCCATACCTACCTTCTCTCCCCATGCCCACCTTCTTCCAGCATGGCTTCTTTCTTCCTCATGCCATTTCTTTTCTCCCATGCCTACCTTCTCCATACCCACCTTTCCTCCCTCTCCCCATCTTTCCCATCCACACTGCAGTTTCAATTTTCCACTTCCCTTCTCCCTCCTGCTCATCCCTTATCAATCCCGTCTCCTTCTCCCTTCTCATACCCACCACAGCCCCACCCATCGTTCCCCCTCACAGCTGGGTGCTTGCGCATATGTATTTTCTTAGAGCCCATCGACTCAGCTCCCGACTCAGCTCCCGTCCCCACTACACTGCTTCTGCACCCTGCCGTCCAGGCCACAGGCTGGATGAGAAACCCAGGCTCTCTTCCCCCACTCCTTCCCGGATTTATGAATGAGACCGGATGTAAAGCTCACTGAGTCACCCAGCAACGGGAGATGGTCAGGGAGCAAGGAGAGAACCAGAAATGGCCAGAGAAAGGCCGAAAGGGAGATGCAGGCAGAGGAAGCCAGAAACCGGCGACCCAGACACATCCAGAGAGCATTTCATTCACAAAAATCAAGCCTGCTCCCTCAGGCCCCAGCCTAAAGAAGGCAAAGGAGAGAGATTGGCAGCGGGGGTGGGAGGGTGGAGGGGAGTGTTGATCTCTCCTCCTCCACCTCCCCGCCCCAGCATGCTTCAGAAGCATTTTACCCCTCCCCCAGCTCAGGGGACGTAGCCCTCCGCCCAGTAATTAGGATCAACGTCCAGCCCCTCACTACCACCTAGAGCAGGGACCCTGGCGTCCCAGACTTAGGAACCCATGCAACAAGCTCTAGCCCTTGCCCCCACCTGCAGGCTGCCGGGCTTCCCCCGCTCTTCAGTAGGGGAAGGGGCGGCAGCAGCGCCCCCAGCCCCCTTTTCTCAATGGAATGGGATTTTGTGAATGAGCAGTCACGTGACGCTGTTTCCTTTGTCCGCCCGCCTCCCCCGACAACAGGTGAAGCAGAGAAAAGGGCAGGGGTACCCCCCAGGGCCTAGATGCGATGAGACGCCAGGATTTCTGGGTGCCCCACGCTCCCCACACGTTTACTGGGGGGAGTAGTCTCCACAGTTCCTCAATGGTGGGGGTCCGGTACGAAAATTTATGAATGGAGCGTCCTCAAGGAAGTCCAGGACCCCCAAATGGAGACTGGTACCCCAAATGGCTGCCGCGCAGTTTGGGGCCCCCACCCCTTTGCCCTTCCAGCCGGGATCTGGGGGGAGCCCAGGTGGGCAGGAGGCGCAGCGCGGCCCTGGCTGCCCCTACACCGGGACAGGAGGTCTGTCAGCCCCCGCCCTCTCGCCCCCTTGGCACCTGCCTGGGAGGCTCCGGCCGGGCTCCGAGCGGCGGCGACGTAGCCTCCTCCTCCTCCTCCTGTTCGCTCCGGCTCCCTCGCAGGCTCCGGCAGCGCTAGAGACGGGCACCGGGAGCCGGGGCGAGGGGGAGGGAGGGGGAGCCTGGAAGATGGGTGAGGGGGAGGGGGCGGCTTGGGGGAGGGGTAAGCGCTGGGCGGGCATACTTGCCCGCTGGGTCCTAGAGCCCGGCACTGGCTCCTGCGAACAGCCCCCATCTCCCATTTTCTCAGGATCGAGAGAGGATTCCCTCCTTTCCCACTCATTCGCACCGTTAGTCCCTGAGGCTGTGGGGAAGGAGTCAGGTTCATAGTCTCTTCTCAGCGTTCTAAAGAGGTGAAGGTCTACGCTTTGGGTTCTAAATGGGAGGGACTGAAAGCTCCGCTGGGTTCGAAAAAGGGTGGGGCGAGGTCGGAGGGCCCAGGAAAGCAGAGGGTGAGGACGTCTAAGGCGCGGACCCGAGAGTGCGTCATGGAGGGGGCGGGTCCACCGTGGATGGGCCTTTTGGGAGGATCCGAGGAAAGAGAGGGGGTTTTGGGAAAAGTTGTTATGCAGATTCCTAAAAAGGGGATGTTTAGAAGTAAACTGACTTACGGGTGGGGAGCAAGAGAGACCCCCAAAAGGGAAGGACTATGTACCAGTGTTCCTAATGGGCGGGGCTTTGAGGGAGGGACTAACGGAGTAGGGCGGAGCATTGTAAAGAGGAGGGGCTATGGAATACGTCCTGAAAGGGTGGGGCGTAGAACGCCAAGGCTTGGGGGAGGGGAGAAGACATCCGAGTATTAGATCCAGCTTCGTAAGGGGCTATGCTCGAGCTGTCTCATGGGGGGCGGGGCCTCGAGCCTGGGGGCGGGGCCTAGATCTCGGGGTCCGCCCCCGCTGTCTCGCCCAGCTTCCTTCACCCGCACCCCCGTTCTTTTCGGTTATTTTCTGCTACGGCCGTTCCCCGTACTGCCCTTGGCCCTGGGGGGCACTTTGGTCCGCAGGAGGAGTCGGTGAGTGGGAACCTCTGGGTGAAGGAGGAGCTAAGGGCGGAGCTTGGGGGAAGGGGTGGTGCCTGAGTGTAGAGGCCTGACGGTAGACCTGGAGGGGGAAAAGAAATTTAGCGTTGAGACCTGAGGACCTGTCGCTGCCGGGGGAGAAGGCAGGACCCAAATGATCGACAGAGAGAGAGAAGGGAGTGTGAACTGAGGGAGGGGTTAGCATGACCAGAACACCTGGAATTTGTTAGGTGGAGTAGGGGCCAGACTTGGGGAGTTGTTGATGAGGCACGATTCCTAGACAATCGAGGGCGGGACCAGAGCGCGGGGGGGTTAGAGTGCAGGGAGAGAAGCCTAAAAGTCCTTGTAGGCCTTCGAGGCTACTGAACACAACCCCAAATGTTATGGCCTGAGTGACAGGAAAACGGGCAAGACCTGTGTCTTGGAGCCCTGAGACCGGGGACGTGGCCAACGTGTAGAGATGTAATCTGAGGGATCAGCCAGGGGTTTAGGGACCGAACCTTAGTACACTGAGAGGAAGGAACCTCTGTCCGAACAGGAGCTGTATGGGCCCTTGGGGAAGAAAGCGTGAGCTTTGAGAGTCAGGGAACGCGAATGTGGCTAGAGACGACCAGTGCCTGAGTGGATCTTGGAGGACAGGAACGGGGCAGGTGCCGACGGGTAGGACCAATAACAGGCAGCCTCGTCGGGTCCGCATATCCCTGGTCGACTGACTGACAGAAGTTTTTCTGACCACAGTCCCCGACCTTCATCAGAAATGGGGAACGTGCAGTCGGAGCCGTCTGCTGGCGGGGGCTCCCGAAAAGAGCAGGCCTCGGACCGCTCCTCCGACTCTCGCCGGACGACCCTGGCGGAGCCCGAGGTGACCCCCTCTTCCCCTGCCATGCGCCTGGCTCGCGGGCTGGGCGTCTGGTTCCCCAGCAGCTTCGCGCCCCCGGGACTCCTGGTACCCCCGGAATCCCAGACCTCACCCTCACCCCTGCCCCTGACCTTAGAACTGCCCTCGCCAGTGACGCCCCCTTCAGAGGAGGCGGCTACGGCCGCGGTCTCCACACCACCCCCGCCCCCCGTGGGGACCCTGCTGCCCGCGCCGTCTAAGTGGCGAAAACCCAAGGGCACTCCGGTGCCCCGGATCCGCGGTCTGCTGGAGGCAAGCCATCGCGGTCAGGGCGACCCTCCGAGCCTCCACCAGCTGCAGCCGCCGCCCCGGCAACTAACCGAAGAAGACCCTGACCCTGTCCCAAGGGCCCCATCCCCGACTCCACCACCCTTGGAGCCGCGGAAGCCGCTACCACCGCCACCTTTCGACCGGCAGCCCCCGGACCGCAAAATCAGTCCTGCTCTGGCCACATCCGCTGCAACCCCCACAGAAAGCCAGGTCGGGCGCGGCAGCGAGGGCCAGACAGCCGGCGGGGCCCGCGGAGGGGCGCCGCCCCAAGCGGGCGAGGGCGAAATGGCCCGGCCTGCGGCCTCGGAGTCCGGCCTGAGTCTGCTGTGTAAAGTCACCTTCAAGTCGGGGCCCCCTTTGCCCCCTGCGACAGCGTCGAGTTCCTTAGCCGCCAAAACCTCGCTCGGGGGCGGCGGAGGCGGTGGACTCTTCTCTGCCTCGGGTGCCATCTCTTACGCTGAGGCCCTGAAGCAGGGGCCCCTGGCTCCTGGGGCCGCTCGCCCCCTGGGAGAGGTCCCTCGGGGGACCCAGGAAGCAGGGGGCGGTAATGGAGACGGCGAGGGGTGTTCTAGACTCCCCTCGGCGCCTGCGTCCCACCCCCGGGTCCTTCCGCCGCCACCCTACACCACCTTCCCAGGCTCGAAGCCCAAATTTGACTGGGTGAGTCCTCCCGATGGCCCTGAACGCCACTTCCGTTTCAATGGAGCTGGAGGAGGCATCGGGGCGCCCCGACGGCGCACGGCCGCGCTCTCAGGGCCCTGGGGCTCCCCACCGCCTCCGCCAGTGCAGGCGCACTCAGCTCCTGGACCCCGGAGGCCCGCACCTTCCCTGCTGGCGCCGCCTATGTTCATCTTCCCAGCGCCAGCCAATGGCGAACCTGTGCGCCCCGGGCCTCCGGGCCACAGGAGTTGTTGCCGCCGCCGCCACCACCCACGCCGCCTCCCGCGCCGCCGCCGCCGCCGCCCACACCGCAGCCGCCAGTGCTTCAGCCAACGCCGCGGCCCTCCGCGCTCTCGCCCACCCCAGGCCCGGGCCACCTGAAGTCGGCCTTGCCTCCCACCCCGGCTCCCGCCCCGCCCCTCGCCTTAGCTGCGGACCAGGCCATGGTCCCTGTCCCTGTCCCTGTCCCGGCCCCTGCCCCTGTCCCGACCCCGATGCCAGTCCCGGTCCCGGCCCCAGCCCTAGCCCCAGTCCGGGCTCCGGCCCCAGGCCCGGCCCCAGGCCCGGCCCCAGCCTCGGCCCCAGCCTCGGCCCCAGCCCCGGCCCCGGCCGCAACCGCAGCCGCATCCCCAGCTCCATCCCCGGCTCCAGCTCCCACCGTGGCCGAGCCATCAACTCCTGCACCCGCGCCGATTAAGACCCGCACGCGCAGAAACAAGGGGCCCCGCGCAGCCCGGGGCGCGCCCCGTGAGGATGGCACGCCTGGAGATGGTCCCTGCGAACGGACTGCAGCTACCGTGACTGACAACGGCGGTGGAGGGGGTGGTGGCGGCGGGACTCCTCTGGCAGGGACAGTTAACACAGGTGCGGCGCGCCACTGGCCACCCTTCCAGGTGCTTAACTCTTGTCCCTGCAAGTGTTACTGCCGCCACCAGCCGCGCCATCGCCGCCTGCCACGCAACGTGTCTGCCTGGTGAGGGGAGGTGTAGGGGGTTAAGGAGGGGAGGGCGTACCCCTCCTAAGGCTTTCCCATAGTCCCACTCGGCCCTTTGGCATCCAGACCCCAGCTGACCCCTTGACCTTTTCTTTGGCTGCATCTCAAAACCCAGCTGTGCTCCAAGCCTTCAGGACCCCTGGGGGCAGGGAGGACACAGGCACCCAGCCTCTTGGTATCTAGACCAAGCTGACCCCTGGTTCTCTTGTTACTTTCTGGAGCCATCAAGGAAGCTGGTTCCAACTAGCCTGACCCTCTTCCCACTGTCCCCAAAAGCACCAGGAGGTGCCCTTCAGGGATGGGAGGGGAGGAGATGACTGTCTTCTGGAACCAAAAGGATATAAATGCAGGCCTCTAAAGGAAGCCCCTGGTCTAGCGCCTCAGACTCCTACCCCTCCCTCCAGCCTTTGGCAACTTCTGACTCTGCATCTCAAGGTTTTGACCATCCAAGGGCATTGATGCCCCAGTCCTTGTGCTGCAAGAGACTACTCCTGAGTCCTCAGATCCAGGGGAGAGGATCACAGCATCATCCAATTACCGCCTCCCCCCAAACTGAACCTCAGGATTAGTCACCAGGGTCTCTGTGACCCTGGCTCCTGAGGACCCTAAGTTACTAGGAGACCCTCTGCCCTGAACCTCTTGGGGCTCAGCTGGAGTTAGGGGTGGGGGTCACACTTTTACCAACCCTCAGCCCCCTTTCCTACTTAGTGAATACAGGCCTGCCCTAGACTGCTTCTGGGATATTCAGACATGGCCTCTTATACAGCTGGGGCAAGTAGAGCCTAAAAGTGATAAGGGCCTGGTCACACAGCCAGGCCCTGCTGACTCCACCTTCCCCCTAGGCTGAGCACGCCCACAAACCACCTGAGTGAGCCACCCTGGGTCGCTACCATCAAGCTGGCCGGCTCCCTGGTCGTGGGGCTGGAGCACTACGACTTGCAGACTACCCATTCCAACTGAGTGCAGTCTGCTCAATGGCCTCTGCCCTCCTCTCCTTGACAATAAAATAACCATCCAGATGCCTAGCTGCCTATCAAGTCACCTACTAAGGGTTGAAGGGGTGAGGTGGGGCAAGGCAGAGGTCTCCATGCAAGCACATCCTAGAAACAGTAAGGAGACTATAGAACAGAACAGCAGTAATGGATGTTCCTTCCATTCATGCAGCATCCAGACTGATTGGCCCTGGGGGTGAGATGGTCTTATTCCACTCAATACCATTAGCCCCACTTCTGAGCTGATCTGGCACCAAGCTCAAGAGTTCAGCACAAATCACTCTGGAAAGCAGGAGTGACCATCCCCATTTCATGGCTGGGGAAACTGACTCTGGGAGACTGTTGAAAATCCCAAAAAAGGCTCAGCCAGATTGGACTCTGCCTTAAACACCTTCGTGAGAATTTCAAGGCAAGAAACACAGACTGGGTGTGGGATGTCGTAAGTCACTGCACTGGCTCAAGAAGGCTGGGAACCATAGGAAGTCCATGCCAGGGCCTGCCCATGCCTTTCATTCCACAGAGGTCTCAAATTGGTAGACCACCAATGGGTTCATTTTGCATGTCATTTTAAGAAAGGCTTTAATTCATTGCAAACTTTCAAAAATTGGGACATTTCATCCCCTTTGCTAAAACCTTTGGTGTCTTGGCCTGGCCCTCTTGTGTGTCCATAGCTGGGTTCAACAGTCCCTCTACCCAGGTGCATGTGTTTGATACTTTGAGCAAAGGCCACTGGACATAGGCTGCCCCTGAGGGCCCTCAAACTTCCACATTCTTCAAAGATAAGGACTTGCCTCCCCACCATTCCACACGGGAAGACAAGGGCCTAGGAGAGAGAATGTCCATCCAGCTTTATTGGAAGAAACCCAGCACTATGAATGCTTTCATAATGCAAGCCCTGCCCCACCCCAGTGCCTGCTGGGCTCAGACGATCATCTCCAGCTGCCGGGCATACTCGATGACCTGTTTGGCCAGCTCCGTGGAGGGATGGTGGTATCTTCTGGCTTCTGCTGTTGGCTGGCAAAGCTGTAGTAGTTGTTGAGGCCCAGGACCCACCCTCGCTGCAGAAAGGGAGGGATGAGAGATGGGTGGGGTGATCACATGGGCTCCCTCCCCACCCCACAGAGCCAGTAGTTACCCATGTGGGCCCTGGCTCAACTTCCTCATCAATCCTACTCCACCCGAACAACTCTAGGCAAGTAACTTCACCTCTCTGTGCCTCAGTTTCTCCATGTTTGAGACTGCGACTCTCATCACATGCTCTAGATCTGCTGTGAGGATTCAGTCAATCAATACCTGTGTAGTGCTGACAATAGTGTCTAGTCCAGAGTAAATGATCACTAACTATCAGCCATCACCACTGCTCAAGTTCAGTTTTGCCAAGGTCATAGCACCCCACGCACCAGCATCTCCAGGGGCACTGTTCCTGCACAAATACCCCAGACCAAATGAAGCAAAGTCTTGTAGGGAAAACTGCAGCCTCCAAGGAATTCTGATAAGGACAACAGCCAACATGTGCCAAGTACCCACCTTCACCTGGAGCCGGTGGCTGTGCTAAGCTCATCCCACATGTTGAATTCGAGCCCCATTCTATAGATACAGAAAGTGAAGTGCAGAGAAGTTCAGCAACTTGCCTGAGGTCACACAACTGGATTTAAACCTGGGCAATCTTGCCCCAGTGTCCCCCCAGACCATCCTCACTGCAATTAGTGAGTGTACCCCTTAGCCCTACAACCTGCACCCCAGCCACCTTCTTGGCGTAGTCCGTCATCTTTTTGGGTGCGCTGAAGAAGAGAATCCGGGTGGCCTCAGTGAAGAGGATTTTCTCATAGGCCTTCTCGATGCACCCAGCAATCTCATCCCTGGGGGAAGATGAGATTCTTGTTACTGAGCAGACAGAGCTCTAGGCCCTATCTTCACTGGCCTGACGTGCATGAGCTCAGATCCTTCAGCTCAGCACTGACTACTGGAGTTTGTTCCCGGTACTATTTAAGCAATGGAGGCTCAGAAAGAGAAAGAGCTTGACCTGAGTTGCAAAGCCAGAGCCACAGTAGGGTCCACACCCAGGTCTCACCAGCTTCTGGGCCCAAACTCTGAATCCCACTCCCAACCACGAGAGCTTCAGGCTGTCTGGAAGCCAGCCTAGGATTCTTGTGAGGTGGTCTCGTCACATAACCACCCCCAACAAGGGTTCTGTGCCCATTTCTAGATTTGATCTGAGGGGGTTCCTTGTACTCCTGCTAAGAGGCATCATAATAAACAGTGAAGTAGAAAAACAGCAAGGTACTGAGTCACTGAAATGGGCGGAGTTAGCTCTGGGGAAAAAACAATGACAGGGAAGGTACCTCTGCGTCTGAGGTATTTATCATAGGCCAGGTAGTAGGTATGTGGGTGCTCATTTTTTACTCCCTGTTCACTTTGGATAGCCAGTATATCTCATAATTAAAAATAATCTAAACTGGCCAAACTGCTCTCCTTGCTCCCACCACCTCTCTGGGCTTGGCTCAGCCACTCAAGGAATGGAAACCCATCTCACTCTGACACTCTGCCACCAAGTGGACACCAACGTGGACACCCTTTTACCTCAAGGGGGGATTAATGTCGTGTTGACCTGCTCATGTGATGTCAGCTGTGCAGACAGCAACCTCTGTGAGGCTACCAGAACCTGATAGCCCCGTTCTGAAGGTGAAATGAGGGCTCCACGGTCTAGGAGACCTGAGGTGAGGTCGCATGATATGTGGGCTGGAACACTTCTAAAGCAGCATGGTCTCTGTCTGCTGAGCACTGTCTGGGCACCAAGTCCATGCTCTCGGTCTGACACGTATGGGCACATGTGTAAACAGATCACAGCAAGATGAGGGCTGTTTGCCAATCTCCTGATTGGTTCCAGTTCATAGGCAAGGAAAACTGATGTGCTCAGCCCCCCAGTTCACAAGTGGCCAGAATGGGATTCAACTAAGGGCTGCCTGACTCCAGATTCCGAGCTCTTTCCGAACCCACAGGGTCTGGCCCCCACACACCTGATAGTGTCAAGCAAGATGTCAATGAAGAAGGTATAGCTCTCAGCAGGGATGTTGCCTTTGGCCAGGAACACCTTGTTGTAGCTGCCCTCCATCAGGTACTGCAGAGGTCAGGAGTGGAAAAGACAAGAGGATAAGGAAGCAGCAGCACAGGAATCTATCCACTGAGGCCTCACCATACTCCTGGCACCTCCATAGTCTCCTCATTGCCAGAACACCCAGTACCCATGCAGCCTGGGCACCTGCTCTTCCAGGAAGCCCTCCCTGGTTTACTTACACACACACACACACACACACACACACACACACACACTCACTCACTCTCTCTTTTCTCTCTCTTCTCTCTCTCTCCTCTCTCACTCCTCCCTCCCTTTCTCTACAAGCCTGCCCTGGGCTGGTATGTAATCTATGCTAGGCATGTTTCTGCCTTGGGACCCTGGGACTGGCTGCTTCCTCTGCCTGGATCACTGACTCCTCAGATGTCCAAATGGTTGGGTTCTTCACCCTTCTCAAGTCTTTCTCAAATGTCACCTTTTCAAAGCAAGGCCTGCACTGACTCTCCATCCTCCTTCCTATTGTTCTCCATAGCACTTAATATCTGACAGACCATTTCTTGTCAGTTTCCTCACCTGAATGTCATATCTGTAAGATATGGAATTGTATCTGTTTTGTTCACTGTACAGTCTGAAAACCAACCATAATAGCACACATCTGGGCTCAATATTTGTTGGAAGACTAAGCAAATGAGTCTGTGGGTTGAAAGATGAGTGAACCCTGCTCATTTCTCCAGGAAACCCTCCCTAATGTCTGTCCCTGTGCCAGCCCCTTTAGCCAGGCCCTCTCTTCCCCCTTCCCCAGCCTCACTTGCTCAAGAGACACAGGATGCTTGATGTATACATTGGTCTGGATGTCCTTGGCCGGCAGCCGCTCTAACTCTGTGTGGAACTCAGCCACCCGGTTCTGGGACAGCAGGAAGAGGAGATTGAGGCCCAAGAGCTGGTGCATGTACGCCGACTCGGGGAGCTGCTCCCTGTGGACCAGGGCAGGGGGACCAAGGTAACGAAGGCTTAGGTACCTACCGAGCCCCCACTCCAGGCTCCAGGGACCCTGATGACTGTCCCGGGCTGTCTCCTTGGAGAGAGATATTGAGTCCGGGGTTTTCAGATGAAGCTGATGCCCAGAAAGGCAAGAAGTCACAAGTCATAAACCCCCAAGCAAATGACCTCACTTCAGTAAAGTAACTCAGCCTCAGTTTCCCCAACTGTAAAATGAGTATCATCACAGTAGCCATATCACAGAGGTAGGTTAAATGAATAAGGGTTAAGGGAATCAAATGATTTACCTAGATAAAGTGATTATAACAGTACCTGGCCCAAATAAATACTGTATAAATGTTAGCTATGATTATGATATTAAGAATCATCACCCTTACTTTAAGGGGGAAACAGGCTTAAGGAGATAAAGTCATTTGCCCAAGACCACATAATCAAAGTGGCAAAATTAGTTTCAAATTCTGGTCTGACTTCTGATGTCAAATTCTTAATCATTAATTCATGTAAGCACCACTGAGTTATAAAACCATCCAGCTTTATATTCAACACATGCCCAATGAGTCCCTACCCTAAGCCTGGCCCCTGCTGGCAGTGCTAGAAAACAGCAGTGACCAAGACCCCTCTACCTTTAGGCAGCTCACAGTCCAGCGGGAGAGCCAGGTCTGGGATGGGGAAAGCATAGGCAGAGGGGTCAGGGCTGTGATGGGAGAGGCACACAGGGGTCAATGGTAGGATGGGGAGGTACTGAGGGGTCAGGGGTGGGATGGGCGGGCACCCAAGCAGAGGGATCAGGGTTGATACAGCATTGGAGGCCACAGGAAAGAGCTTGGCCTGGAACCTGAGAGGTATGGAGAGCCATGACAAGTTCCAAGCAGGGCATCAACATGGTCAAATTATAGTGTCGCAAAGATTCTGGCTGCTGTGGGGGTGATAAGCCAAAGAGACAAGGCTGGGGCCAGAACAGGTGAAAAGTGGTGGTGGCTACACTGCGGAGTAGAAATGTAGTGAGGGAATATGGAAGGGGAGACAGACTGGAGGATAACAGAGACTGGATGGTACAACACCAGCCTCAGGACCTTCCGGCCAACCCACCGACCTTGCAGCCTCTGGGGATGGAGCTAAGCAAAGGGGGATTTCCCAGGTAAAGGAAGATGACCCAAGCAGCTGGAGCACCAGGGGCCAAAGAGTGACCATGTAACCCCTCAACCCCAATCTGGGCAGAGCCCATCCTCACTTGTAATCGAAGTAGTAGCATTTGAGCTGAGCCATGTAGCGCTCGAAGGAGGGGATGTCCTTGCGTAGAATACTCCACTGGGCCCCAATCTCCAGTATGTCACCTGTGAGTGATAGGGCAGATTCTCAGTCACCTCCTGAGAACCTGCCCTGCCTCCTGACCACCACTGTTCCCATTCCTACCACGACTCCCAGACCATCACCCCCCACCAATTCCAGTGACACTCACGGGCCAGAATGAGTTGCTGTTTGGTCAGTTTGGTCCCTGTGGTTGGCAGGAAATTGAGCTCCAACAGAACCAGCTGATGAAGAAGACAGGGAAAGAAGGAAGAAAGGAAAGAAGATGGGACTTCAGGTAATGATTACTTACTTTTTCTAGGCCTTGGTTTTCCAACCTAGAAAATGCAGCTCATCCTCATCCCTGACTCATAAGGTTGTTATGAGTATTAAAAGAGTCAGTCCTCGCAAAACACTGAGAACAGGGCCTGGGCACACTGTCATCGTTCAAGATTACCTCATATTACAATTATTGATAACCCCACTGAGTAAACAGTAGATGCACTATGTGTCTGGCCCAATGGAATCAAGAGGATAGGGGGACACTAGCACCTTCAGTTCTTGGCAGACCTTTCCCATACATACTTCTTTAGGTTGGGCCCAGCTACCCACCCACTTCAAATCGACACCAGCGAGAGAGGAGCGCTAACCTCACCCCATGGTCCAGCCCACAGTATCTGTACTCTTTCCCAAAAAGTTGGTCTGAAGCACCCTGAACCCCATTCTGGTCCCCTACTATGAGATTTTTTCCTAGATTTAGGCCAGCCCTCACACTTGGCCGGCCCCTCACTTTCCACAGATGTGACCCTAAGACCCAAACCTCTCAAATCCTAACTTAGTCTGGTCTTGACCACACGCCCCTTCATCTCATTCTTCTCCTTCATCACTGTGTCCAGTCCTCATTCCTCACTCGGTCTCGTCCAGAACCTATCATCGGAAAAATTCTGACACCTTCATCCTGCTACTACAGCCAGCTAGGCCTCCAAGCATCACAATCTGGACCTCCTGTTCAGTCATGCCAGAATCATTCCCTCCATCACCCCGCCACCCCGCAACGCACCATGGGGCCACGTTTGGTCCGTTCCAGGTCCCTCTCACTTCCTTCACCACTCCAAGCCCCAACTTTGGCTGTTCCGAATTCTTCACTCTACTGGATCCTCCAGCTCGCCTTGGTCCCGATGGCACCGCGATGTCCCCACGGCCCGGACTCGGCTAGGTCTAGACCTGTCGTAGCGTCCCGAGTCCGCCCCTACCTTGAGACGGTCCAGTTCTTCCCCGCACTTGCTAAGGTTTGGGCTTTTACGGTTCCACTCGCCCTTGAGTTGCTCGTACATGCCGGCCGCGGCCTGCAGAATCGCGCCCGAGGCCGCCGAAGGCCCCGAGGTCGAGGAGCCCACGGCCCCATTTATCGCCGCAGCCGCCATCTTCCGTGATGCAGCAAACCGCCGGTCAGACCTACGCCTGCAGCCGCTCCGCCGGCGGAAGTGGGACCTGGAGGTGGAGCCCAAAGCCGGGGGCGTGGCTACGACTACCTGCCTCCGCCCCCCGCGCTGTGCGCTCGGTGGCTGTCGAGGCGGTGTCCTGGGAGCCCGGTCCTTAATGAACATGTTAGTCGGAGCTCCGCCTGCTGTCTCTTAAGATGGTCACCGGAAGTCGCCTGTAGCCCTAACTGAAAATGGCTGCGGTCGCAACGCTTTCCCCTTTCCCGTAATCAATATGGCTACCCTGGTTTCAGCCTGAACCCTGCATGTTATATTTCTGTTTTGAAGATTCCAACATCATGACAGCATTTCAAAGCCAAGAGGCGACAGTGATGGAGCCGTTTGGACAGCTGTGTTATTCTATTTTATAAACAGTCTTTGAGAGACTAGGTAACCTTACAAGATACTAACAGTTTATATTTGAACCTAGGTCTTTTCTCCCATCTCTCAATGGGTCCTTCCATATTTTCCCTCAAGTTTGTAGAAACACACGCAAACTTTATGAAAATCACCCAGTCTTGTGGCTTTAATTGCCACATATATGTGGAAGATTCCCATTTCCCCCCTACTCCTGATTCCTCAATAGATATCACGCCTGGCTATTCAACATCTTCCTTTTTTCTCAAACCCAACTGTCTGTCTCCATCATTTAGAACCTCAACTACATGATATTTGTAGATTTTCTTTAAGGTTGTATTCCCAGCACGTCAATAAATATTTGTTGAATGTGTGAATGAGTGGATATGTAAAATAAGTTGTGTCTTTTAAAAAAGTTTGTAAACAAAACTGATACTAATGTAGGGAGAAGGCGAGAGAACTAAAATGTTAAATCGAGCTATATTCAGAGACTGCAATATGCTAATCAGCCCTGCAACCAGGAGGAAACCTGCAGAACAAAGGATGATTTCTGATGGGAGATTGCCAAAAATCCATTTCCCAACATCATTAAGGAAAAACAGGAAAACAGAGTCTTTAAATGGTTCCCTATGCAAGATAAAATCATTCATTCCCTATGGCTAAAATCACAAGGAACCTGTGGATCAAAGCAGGGAATTGCCAAAAGGCCTTTCACATTACATATTCTTACCCTTTCTCACTACAAACTCTTATCCTTTCTCACTGTATGCCCATATCGTCAAAGGAAAATGGGTAAACAAAGTTTTTAAACTGTAACTCACAGAAACTAAAGAATGATATGTAAACTGAATTCCCTGAACACTCAGGGTCCCGCTCAGTGCCTTTACTCTGTCTCTCTCACTGTCTTCATCCCTCTTCATTGTCTCTGTCCCTCTGAGTCTCTCTTAGGCTCTCTCACTCTCTGCCTCTGAGAGGACACCATGCTATGTTAATGGAGTGTTACCCCTTCCCTAATAAACTTTTATTTTGACTCTAACTTTGGTGCGTGTTTGAATTCTTTCTTATGCACTACCAAGAGCCCTCCTCGTTCTCAGTGCAGGACTTGAGTCCCTCACCTCACCCCACCCCACTCAGGGGACTTTGTCCTATCCTGCATCAATACAATACATATTTTCTAAAAAGCAGTATGCTTTTTAGCAATATAGTAAAGCAAACTCTAGAGATCAATGGATATATTCCTGATTTAAAAAAAACTGCATAACATTCTACAGTATAAGTATACCAAATTCATTTAACATTTTCATGTTGATATTTGGGTCATTTTTGTTTGTTTGCCACTGCTAACAATGCTAAAATAAAGATCCTTCAATGTACCTTCCTGAATATAGTTGCTTTATTTCTAAGAGGCAGGTCCTAGTAAGAAAGATTACTGAGTCAAGGAATGTATATTTTTCATTTTAGTAGATGTCATAAGATTGCTTTCTAAAGTTGTAGTAGTCCACAGTTCCATTAGCAATGACAGTGCTAGCAGCATCACTGCTACTGGAGTTGATAGTTTCTTTTTGCCAGTTTCATGGGGGATAAGCAGTGGGTTGCTTTTTTTCCTTTTCTTTTATTTTGCTTTTTAAAATTTTTTATTGTGTGTGTATGTTTTGTTTGTTGTTGTTGTTGTGTTGCCTTAGTTTGCACAGGGGACAAGCACTAAATTTTTGTTGTTTTTTTTCTTTAGTTTGCTAGCCTCATAGAAGACAAGCACTAGTTGTTCATTTGTTTTGCTTTAATTTTCATTTCCATACTAGTGAAGTTGAATATTCTTTCCTGTGTTTATTGAAAGCTTGAATTTCCTCTTCTCTAAAGTTTTCCTTGGGGTTGCTGTATTTTTCTGTAAACTTTAGATTCTTATGCATATTAGAGATAAACCTTTTGTCATATTGTTGGAACTATTATCTTTGGTCTATTGTTTATTTTCTGAATATATATAAAATTTTATTTATTTGTCTTTTGCAGTGCAAAATTTTAATTAATTTTTATATAGTCAAATTTATGTAACTTTCCATTTGTGACTTCTACACCTAGGAAGTTCTCCCCATGCCAAAGTAAAACAAGTATTTTCCAAATATTTTTTGGTAAAATATTTAGGTTTTCCACATGTACTTTTTATTAATCTTGACTTAACTTTACATATGGTGTAAAGTAAGGATCTAAGTTAATTCCACCCTCATAGACAACTTTGCAGAACCATTTATTAAATAAACCATCACTTTCACATCTAAATGAAAGACATTTGTGTCTTATATTAAATCTTTTGTAATAAGACATATTTTAAAGTCACCTATTATATTCTGCCACTGTTCTATATATATATTCTTAGTAAATATCATATTGGATGAATATGGTTATTGTCGTTGAGGTGAAATTCACATAATATAAAACTCACCATTTTGAACTGTACAATTCAGTGGCATTTAGTGCATTCACAGTGTTGTGCAAATACCAGTTCTATCTACCACAACACATTTTTATCACCACAAAAGGAAACCCCATGTCCCTTAAGCCGTTCCTTCACATTCTCTTCTTTTCCTTGCCTCTGGTAACCACCAACTTGCATTCTGTCTTTGCGTCCAGTAGTTTCCCCTTATCCTTAGTTTTGCTTTCTGGAGTTTCAGTTACCCACAGCAACCTCAGTCCAAAAATAGTAAATAGAGGATGTGGTTCCATAGTGTAGTGGTTAGCACGTCTGTTCTACATGTAGATGGTCCTGGGTTTACTCCCCAGTGGACCCAAGGTCCATGGTCTATGGCCATGCCACCGTGAGCAAGCCTGATGTCTGATCTCGGAAGCTAAGCAGGGTTGGGTCTGGTTAGTACTTAGATGGGAAACCACCTAGGAAGACCAGGTGCTGTAGGCATTAATAATAATAATTTTAAAAAAGAGTAAATGGAAAATTCCAGAAGTAAACAATTCAAAAGATATTTTAAGAGAGAGACAATTCACATAACTTTTATTACAGTATATTGCGGTAATTGTTTTATTTTTAGTTATTTTAAAAAATCTCTTAATGTGCCTAATTATAAATTAAACTTTATCATAGATAAATGCATAAAAACATAGTAGGAAAAAACATAGTATATGTAGGGTTTAGTGCTATCCACAGTTTCAGGTATCCACTGGGAGTCTTGGAATGTATCCCCCAAGATGTGAGGTGACTATCGTATTTACCTATTCTGGGTATTTCACATAATGGATTTATAAAATTTGTGGCCTTATGTGTCTGGCTTCTTTCATGTATCATAATGTATTTGAGGTTCATAGACATTGCAGCATGTATCAATACTTCATTCCTTTTTATGGCTGATTAATATTCTGTTATATGGATACATCACAATTTGTTAATTCATTTATCCATTGATGTACATTTGGGCTGTTTTCACCTTTTGGCTTTGTAAATAGTGCTGATATGAACATGTATGTACATGTATTTGTCTTAACACCCTGGACAAATTTTCAATTTGTTTGGGTGATGTACCTGGGAGTGGAACTATTGGATGAGATGGTTATTCTATATTTAACTTTTTGAGGAACAACTAAACTGTTTTCCACAGCAACTGAACCATTGTATATTCCTACCAGTAATGTATGACGATTCCAATTTCTCTACATCCTCACTAACACTTGTATCTGTTGTTTTTTAAATCCTAATGGGTGTGAAGTGATATCTTACTGTGGTTTTGATTTGCATTTTTCTGATAACAAATGATGTTAAACATCTTTTCATGTACTTATGGGTCATTTATATATTCTCTTTGGGAAAATGTCTATTCAAGTCCTTTGATCATTTTTTGATTGTGGTGTTTGGTGGTTTTTTGTTGTTGAACTGTAGTAGTTCTTTATATTCTAGATATTAGTTTCTCTTAGATACATGGTTTACAAATATTTTCTCTTGTTTTATGAGTTGTCTTCTAATTCTCTTATCATATCCTTTGACTTGCCAGTTTTTAGTTTTGATGAAGTACAATTTATTCGTTTGTCTTTTGTTGCCTGTACTTTTAGTATCATACTTAAGAAATCATCGCCAAATCAAAGGTTAAAAATTTCCCATATGTTTTGTAATTGAAGCTCTTAAAATTTTAGGAATCTCATTCAGTTGAGTTAATTTTTGTATATGGGTTAACATAAGGGTTCAATTTCATTCTTTTTTATGTAGATATCTGGTTTTCTCACAACCATTAGTTGAAAAGACTGTCCTTTCCTCATTGGATGGTCTTAACACCCTGGTCAAAAATCAATTAACTATATGAGAATTTTCTAAGCTCTATTTTTCTATTACGTTGGTCTATATGTCTGTCTTTATGCCAATACCACATTGTTCTGATTACTGTGGTTTTGAATGTTGGAAATTCGGAGGTATTGGAGGCATTCTCCAACTTTGTTCTTCTGTGTCAAGATAGTTTTGGCTATTCTGAGTCTTAGGATGGGTTTTTCTATTTCTGTAAAATTGCCACTGGGACCATGACAAAGATTGCATTGAATTTGTATATCACTTTGGGTCATGTTATAAGGTGAATGTTGTTCCCCCAAAATGTATATGTTGAAGCTCTAACCCGAGTACCTTACAATGTAACAGTATTTGAAGACAGGGCCTTTAAAGAAGTTATTAAAATAAAATGAGGTTCATTAGGGTGGGCCCTAATCCAATATGGCAATAATCTTTAGAATAGGAAATTTGGATGCACAAAAAGATGCCAGTTGTGCAACCACACAAAGGAAATACTACATGAGAGCTGTCATCAGCAAGTCGAGGAGAGAGGCCTTAGAAACCAAACCTGCCAATACTTTGATCTGGAACTTCTAGCTTCCAGAATTGTGAGAAAATAATTTCTGTAGTTTAAGCTACCCAATCTCTGGTATTTTTTTATGGCAGCCCTAGCAAAGTAATACAGACAGTATTGTCATCTTGCAATATTAAGTCTTCCAATTCATGAATTAGGGTGTCTTTCTATTTATTTAAGTCTTCTTTAATCTCTTTCAGCAATGTTTTGTAGTTTTCAGTATACAAGTTTTTATAAATATAAAGACTTTTTCACCTCCTCGAATAAATTTATTTTTAAATATTTTATTTTTGGATGTTTTTGTGAATGAAATTATTTTTAAATTTCTTTTTCAAATTTTTTTTATTGCTAGTGTATAGAGATACAACCAATTTCCGTATGTTGATTTCACATACTGCAATTTCACTGAATTCATTTATTACCTGTAACGGTTTGTGTGCGTGTGTGTGTGTGTGTGTGTGTGTGTGTGTGTGTGTTCTATGTATAAGAGCATGTCATCCACAAACAGATAACTTTACTCCTTCTTTTTTAATTTGGATGCCTTTGTTTTCTTTTCCTTGCCTAATTGCTCTAGCTAGAACTTTTAGTGCTATGCTAAGTAGAAGTGGACATCCTTAATGGTTCCTGATCTTGGGAAGTGTTTCAGTCTTTCACCACTGAGTATGATGTTAGCTATGAGATTTTTATATTTTTCCTTTATTGTGTTAAGAAATTCCCTTCTACTCCTAGTTTACTGAGCATTTTTTATTATAAAAGGGTTTGGGATTTTATCAAATACCTTTTTGAGATAATCTTTTTTTCCCTTCATTCTATCAATATGTTATATTACACGGATTGATTTTTGTATATTGAACTACTCATTCCAGGGATAAATCCCACTTGGTCATAATGTATAACCCTTTTAATGTGCTGCTAAACTAGGTTTGGCTGTGTTTAGTTGAGGATTCTTGCATTTATATTCATAAAGGATATTGGTCTTTAGTTTTCTTTTTTGCAATGTTTTTGTCTGGCTTTGGAATAAGGGAAGAATAAGCTAGGACATGTATCTTGCCTCTTCAATTTTTTGGAAGTGTTTGATGAGAATTGGTGATACTTCATCCTTAGAAGTAGAAACATGGCCAGGCCAGTGTGGAGCACTTCATGCGCGGCCCGTAGAAGCTGCAAACGGGCAAACATTTGACCAGAAAGGTGTGGTAGAGGCTCCTGGAGGAGAGAAAGAGCCTGCTGGTCTCATTCCTTGCTTCCCCTGCACTTCTCACACACCTTTGTTTGCTGTGTGCGTACTCCTAGGACGTGTGCACAGTTGTAGTATGAGCCAAAATCCATGCTGAGCTGCACCAGGAACTGCACACCTAGAGACTGGGTCACTGGCCTGCCGCTTTGTTCTTGAACGCCCAGCCAGAATAAAGTGTAGTGTCTGTCCTAGTCAAAAGAAAAAAAAAAGTTTGATGGAATTCACCAGTAAAGTCACCTGGTGCTAGGCTTTTCTTCATTGAAACATTTCTCGTTACAGATTTAATCTCCTTACTCGTTGTACATACATGCATATTTTCTATCCCTTCTTGAGTCAGTTTTTGTAGTTGGTATGTTTCTAAGAATTTTTCCATTTCATCTAGGTCAGCCCATTCATTGGTGTACAGTCATTCATCGCATTCTCTTCTAATCCCTTTTATTTCTGTAAAATAGATAATAACAGCCCCACTTTCATTGAGTGTTCTGTTTTTTATTCATAGTCTAACTGAAGGTTTCTCAATTGTGTTGATCTTTTCAAAAAACTAACTTTTGTTTTTATTTATTTCTGTTTTTATATTCTTTATTTCATTTATCTCCACTCTAGTTTTTATTATTTCCTCTTCCTGTTAGTTTTGGGTGTAGTTTGCTCTTCATTTTCTAGTTCCTGAAGGTATACAGTTAGGTTAGTGACTTGAGATCTTCCTTCTCTTTTAATGTAGGTGTTTATATGTATAAATTCCCTCTTTTGCTGCATCCCATAAATTTTGGTATGTTGTGATTATGTTTTCATTTTTTTTCAAAGTTTTTTCTAGTTTCCCCTTGTGATATTTTTTTGACTCATTGGTCCTTTAAGAGTGTATTGCTTAATTTCCACATATTTGTGAATTTTCTGGTTTTCCTTCTGTTAATTTCTAGTTTCATTTAATTGTAATAATAAAGGATACTTGGTATAATTTCAGTATTGTTAATCTTATTAAGACATGTCTTGAGGCCTAACAGACCATCTATCCTGGAGAATGTTCCATGTGCACATGTGTTTAGTAGAGTATTCTTTATATATCTGTAGGTCTAATGGGTTTTGACTGTTGTTCAGGTATTCTATTTTCTTACTGATCTTCTATCAGGTTGTTCTATCCATTATAGAAAGTGAGGTATTGAAGTCTTCAACTACTCTTTAGAACTGTCTATTTCTCCTTTCAATTCTGTCAATTTTTGCTTCATATATTTTGGGGCTCTGTTTTTAGGTGTGTGTGTGTGTGTGTGTGTGTGTGTGTGTAACATTGTTGTATCATCTTGTTGTATTGAACCTTTTATCAATATGTAATGTCCTTCTTTGTCTCATATCCTTTTTTGACTTAAAGCCTATTTTCTCTCATAATAATATAGCCACCCCAGCTTATTTTTTGGTTGCTATTTTTATTGAATATATTTTACCATTCTTTTACTTTTAACCTCTTTGAGTCTATAAAGTGAGTCTCTGTGGATAACATATAAAAGAGACAAATCATGGGTTTTTAAAAAATCTCAGCCTTTTAAAAGAACACTTGAACCCATTTACATTTCAAGTAATTACTAAGGAAGGATTTACTCCTGCCATTTAACTATTTGTTTTCTGTATGTTTTATGTGGTTTTTTTGTTCCTCAATTCTTCCATTACAACTTTTTAAATAAATCCAGTTGATTATTTGTAGTGTACCATTTTCATTCCTTTATTACATTTCTGTATATTTTCTAGTTATTTTCTTAGCGGTTACCTTGGGGATTACAATTAACATCCGAAACTTACTTTGAATATCCAATTAGTTTCAATAGTATACACTCTGCTCCTATACAGTTCCACCCCTCCCCCTTTATATTCCTATTGTCACAGCATCCTTAAATATTGTGTTTTCATTAACATAAATTTATAATTATTGTTTTATGCAACTGTCTTTGAAATAATGTAGGAAAAAGAGTTACAAACCAGTAATACTGGCTTTTGTATTTACAAATGTAATTACTTTTACCAGTGTTCTTTATTTCTTATCATGGTTTAAATTTACTGCCTATGCCTTCATTTCAGCCTGAAGAACTCCCTTTAGCATTTCAAGTGTATTGGTAATGAACTCCTCAGCTTTTGTTTATCTAGAGATGTCTTAACTTCTCTTTCATTCTTGATTGAATGTAGAATCCTTTTTCATTTACTTGCTGGATGTAGAAACTTTGGTTAATAGATTTTTTCTTTCATAACTAAAATTTTATCTCACTACTTTCTGGCCTCCATGATTTCTGAGGAGAAATCAGCTGTTAATCTTACGTGGTTATCTCATAAAATGAGTCACTTCTTTATTGCCAGTTTTAAAATCCTTTTTTGGTTTTTGGATTTTGACAATTTGACTATAATATGTCTCAGCATGGATCTCTTGGAATTTACCCTGCTTGGAGTTAATTGAATCTCTCGATTGTGTAGATTGATGCCTTTTATTATATGTGGGAAGTTTTTGGTCATTATTATTACTTCTGCCCCTTTCTCTTTCTCCTCCTTCTGGAAATCCTATGATGCCTATGTTGCTATACTTGATGGTGTCTCACAGATTCCTCAGGCTCTGTTTTTTTGTTTTGTTTTGTTTTGTTTTTGTTTTTGTTTTTGTTTGTTTGTTGTTGTTGTTGTTGTTTGGCTGCTCCTCAGACTGAATAATTTTTCTTCACCCTGGTCTAATCTGCTGTTGATCCTTCAGCAAATTTTTTATTTCAATTATTATACTTTTCAGCTCTAGAGTTTTTGTTTGGTTCCTTTTTATAATTTCTACCTGTTTATTGATTTCCCATTGTTTTCATACATCATTTTCCTGATTTTCTTTAGTTCTTTGTCCGTGGTTTCCTTTATCTTATTGAAAATAAATAAGATAGTTGATTTTACATCTTTGACTAGTAATTCCAATGTCTGAGCTTCCTCAGGAATAGTATATATCAAAATTTTTTTTTCTTGCATAATGGTCCATACATTCCTGTTTCTTTGTATATTTTGTAGGGTTTTTTTTTTTGTCATTAATTGGACATTCTGAGTATATAATGTAATAATTCTATAAGTCTGATTTGCCCACTTCTTGGAGATTGCTGATTTTTGCTCTTTGAGGGCTGGAACCATCAGAATGCAACTTTTCCAAACTACTTTTGGTGTGTTTTCCTTGATATGTATGGTCACTGAAATTTTTGTTCCCTTATTTCTATATGTCCAGATTCAAATAGGAAGTGGGAAGGTCCTATCTCTTTAAATCTTCCCATTAATGCTGTTTCTGAGAAGCCAAAACCAAGGCAAATCTGTGTTGGTACCTCAGGGCGCCCCTAGATCAATCAAAACACACAGCCTCACATTTTTCAAGAACAAGGTCTCACTGCCTGCCATGGCACCAGCCAGACATCTCAAGAATGTGGGCTGTGATCCCCACTGTTATGGCGCAGATGACAAATAGGGGATGGGAGCTGGTTCATGAATGCCATTCACTTATGAAAGATCAGCAGCCTCTCTCTTCATTAAGCACCCTCATGGTTGTTATGAATATCTGACCTGGTTCCAGAATTCCAAAATGATTGATTCCAATCACTCTTTTCATCTCAGTGGTTGATTCAGTGGAGAGACTAAACACTACAGCTTTCTACTTTGCCATTTTGTTTGACATCCTTCCAACTTCACTCTTTTGCATGTGGATATCCATTTGTCCCAGAACTGTTTGTTGAAGAGACTATTCTTTCCCCATTAAACGGTCTTAGCACTGTTGTTGAAAATCAATTGACTGCACATGTATGGGTTTATTTCTGGACTCTTAATTCTACTGTGTTGGTCTATATACCTATCAACATCATGTTCTTAATTATAGTAGCATAATGGTTGTTTTATAATGTGTGAAGTAAGTCCTTCTTTACTCTTTTAAGTAATTTTCTTGGCTACTGTCAGCCATTGATTTACTTCTTGCGTTCTAGTCACATTTTAAACAGTTGTTTCCCCTATCGTGGCAGACACTGTGAATTAGCTTCCCAAAGACCTTTTCCTTTCTCCTTGCCTTCCACTACCATGAAAGCTGGAAAGCTAAACTATTCACCTTTCAATTCTCCCTTGTACCAAGAGGTAGCCATGTGACCAGTTCTGACCCGTACTATATAAGTGGAAGTCACTGGGTGACACTTCTGGGAAACTTTTTAAAGGAACCCTATTGGACTATCAGGCCTTCTTTTAGCCTTTGCCAGTTCGTCCTGTTTATAATGCAGACAAGGCCTCCAGATGCATCACGCCTTTAATAACACCAGTGAGCTAATGAACTAGACCTGTACTCTTTTCTCCCAGGTTGCTGCTGCTATTTATCCTCTTTCTACATTTTGTTAATGTTCTTCTCTGCCAATTCTAATATCTGTGTTAGTTTTAGGTAAGTTTCAATTGGTTATTCTCCTAATTATGGGTTTTGTTTTCCTGACTCTTTGCATGCCTGGTAATCTTTGTTTGGATACAGACATTGTGACTTATACCTTGTTGGGTGCTGGACATTTTTTGTGTTCCTATAAATATTTTTTAGGTTTATCCTGAGGTGTAGTTAAATTCATTGCGAACAGTCTGATGCTTCAGATCTTGCTCATGTGATGTTAGGTGGGTCCAGAGCAATATTGAGTCCAGAGCTATTTCTTACCACTAACAAGAACTTCCTAAGTATTCACCCAGTACTCCATGAATTATGAGGTTTTACAGTCTGGCTGGTGAGGATAGGTACCAGCCCCATATGAGTACCTGTCGTTGTTCTCGCTAATCCTCTTGAGTGTTTTTTTCCCCTCAGCCTCAGTAGTTTCCTCATATACATGCTCCAATCACTGATCAGTACTCTGCAGCACTGTGCAGCTCTCTCTACGTGGTTCTCTTCTCTTCAGTACTCTCTCATGTATCTCTAATTATCTTGGTCTTTCCAGACTTCTATCTCCATATCCTCATCTCAGCGTGTTCTAAGTTCCACCCTATTGTACTTCAACCTGGACACTCACTTGAGACAGTAAGTTAAGACAACTATAGGACGCACCTTATTTATTTCCCATCTCTCAAGGATCACTGGCCTTCATTGCATGACATTCAGTGTCTTGAAAGCCATGGTTCATGTATTTTGTCTTTTAAAAAAATTGTTTCAGGTATGAAGTATCTAGTCCCTGTTACTCCATCTTGGCCAGAAATGGATATGGTGATAGTTAAAACAAATGTTGACTTGGCTGATGCAGACTTATGATGTGTTTATCTGGCTCATAATGTGATTTGATGGAATCCTGGTGCCAGTGTACAGAATTTCTCCACCTTTGTGGGAACATCCTTAGCCAACAGACCTTGCACACATGGACGTTGCCAGCTCTGGTTACTATTATCAGATTTTATCAGGTTTTCCTGTCATGTACAGCTGATTACTCTTTGATATTATTTGAAAATGGCTGCTAGCCAAAATTGAGTCCAAATTTTCCCTCTGTAGTGAGAAAAGACTCTTATGTACATGTGTTATTTTTAGAAACATCATAGAATGTACATGTGCCTCCGAATCTAGGGACATGCATCTTCTAAATCACTTGTTTATGCCAAGCTTTACTGTCTTTAAGCAAGATTTTATATTTTTCTTCACTTAAGTCCTGTTCTTCTCCAGATAAATTTATTCCTAGGACAAATTCTATTTTTTTCATAGTACCAGAAAAGCTATGGAATTTGTACAGTTGTTCTATATTCAGAAATCTTTCAAACTATCTTAATTCATTTGTTTCTTTTCTTGCAAGAGTCACGTGGATGATCTAGGTACATCACATTTCTGCTCCATATAAAGATCATTTTTGCCTTTTCTTTTCCAATGTGTAGAGTTGTTTTTTTCTTGACTTATTACATTAGCTAAAATCTCCAAACACAATGCTGGAAATAGTGGTGAGTCATTCTTGTTTTGGTCCCAATTTTAATAAAAATTATTTTGGCTTTAATTACCATATGTCATATGCCATCTTTCTTTGATAATCACTAAACTTGATAATCATGTTCAAAGTTTTCTCATATTTCTATTTGACTTAGGATTATATAAAGAATAAATGTTTAATTTTAGAAAAAGCCTTTTAGGGTACCTATTTATGTAATTATACATGTTTGCATACTTGAGCCTCTGTTTCATCATCTGTGAAATGGAAATAATATTTTCCTGATAGAACATCATGATGTTTACTCAATAATCTAAGAAAAGGGATCTGCTCTGGACTGAATCTTTGTGCCCCCCAAATTTATATGTTGAAACCTAACCCCCAGTGTAATGGCATCAGAAGGTAGAGCCTTTGTGAAGTGATTAGGTCATGAGAGAGAGCCCTCATCATTGAGATTAATGCCCTTATAAAAGAGATCCCAAAGACTTCTCTCACCCCTTCCACCATGTGAGAATACAGCAAAATGCTGTCTACAAACCAGGAAGCAAGTTCTCACCAGACATGGAACCTGGACTTGATCTTGAACTACCAAGCCTCCACAGCTGTGAGAAATAAATCTCTGTTGTTGTAAGGTACTCAGTCTATGGTATTCTGTTGTAGCAGCCCAAATGGACTAAGACAGGTCAAAACAGGATGTTCTCATGTTCTCCTTAATTGCATCAATGTATTTAATTTTATTGATAGCTGAGTCTTTACTGCTATTGTTTCATACTTCTTGACCACCCCTAACCTCCCTCCTGAGTACCAGATCTGAGGTTCCTGCAGTCTCTTGGATAGCCTCCTTTAGAAGTCTCTCTGACCTCCAATACCATGACCCCAACTGGCCTCAGTGTCTCTCCCAAATCTGCGTCTTCTCCCTGATGTTTATCTCAATGACATAGTCTCTTTGTCCCCCAGGACCCAGGCCTTTTCCTAAATGCTCCCACTCCTTCCATGGTCCACAACCCCCACAACCTGTTCACTAGGGCTCTGAGCATATCTTCCACCTGCACCTTCCTCTCCTTCCTGTACCAGGCTTTGATCTAGCACCATCCTCATCTGCCTAGGTCCCTGGCATACTCTTTCCCTGGGATCTCTGGCTCTAGTTCTGAGCCATCCTCCACAGGGCAGCCAGGGGCATCATTCTAACACTTGACCACATCCTTCATCTTCTCAGCTCTGCTGCCTCTCTGATATTTCCCAAGTTCTATAACATGACCCCAGTGGCCCTACCCACTCTGGAGCTGTCTCATCATGGACAGACAGGTCTGGCTGTCTGCTCTCATGTCTCCTCAGAGTGTATGTCCCCTGAGCCTCTACAACTAGAGGAGTGGAGGATGGAGGACCTCTATTGTTATTTCTCCTGAGACTTCTTGCTAGAGTTGAGCTCACTGGGTGGACAAAGACTGAAGAACAAGGGCACATTTGCTTTTTGCCTTTCAGCTTCCTTTCTCCCTTCTTGACAGCACATTGTCCTTGCAAGAACTGCTCTTACACACACACACACACACACACACACACACACACACACGAGCATGAGAATAGGGTGGAACTGACTGCCCTCAGCTCCAGGGATGAGCTCTGATTGGTTTAAACCAACCAGGGTCTCATTTCTCTGGCAATGTGAGTGGTAAAATGATGAGCTTATGACCCCATCCAAACAGGGTGACTGACAGGATTGACAGCCTGCGAATGTTGGACTCTACATTTTCTCTGAATAATAAGATAGAAATGTGCAGCTCAGAATGTGAGGGAGGCTGACCTGAGGTAAGAGGCCCCACTCGGAGGAGGGCAGAGCAGGAAAAGCTACAGAAAATGGAGCCAGAATCCTATAGCTATTGAAGACTTCTGGATCAAACTGTACCCCAAGCCTATATTGACAAAACCCATATATTACCATTTCCATATGGACCATTCAAGTGAAATTTTTTGCTTCTTGCATCTGAAACAAAGATCCTAACCTCTCCAAAGTTCGTTCCTTAAGTTTGACATTGAAAATATTTAACAATTGGTACCTCACCTGGGCACCTAACAATAAGAACAGACTGCAGGCCTTAACACTTGGCCTGGGTCATTGAAGACTCTGCTTGACTATAGGGAAGTCAGGAGCACCTTGGCGAGGGGCTGAGTTGGCATGCACACAAAAAAGCTGCTATTTACCAGCTGGCACAGCAGGATTTTGGTATTTTACTGATCTATGTGGCTGTGTGGTCCAAAGGAGAAGTAGAAATTCAAGCAAAGCAGAAAGAAGGCTGGGGATGGGTGACAGGTTGCATTTCCAAGATGGCCCAGGACGTAAGGGATGAGTGGATGAGGTTTGGGTGGGGCAGGTAAGACACTCAGGTCAGTGGCTTCTTCACAATTTCTTCAGGTTCAGGCTTGTTCTTCTCTGCCACCTGGAAGCTGCCCCTGGAGCTAACACTGGACCTGGTCTCAGATGTGCTGCTGAGGATTCTGGAAGAGGAGCTGTGAGTGTAGTAGAATTCTGAGGTGATGATGTTGTTGATCTTCCAGCGAAGGATGTTGCAGGTTTTCACCATAAGGGGCAGCAGAAGGCAGAATATGATGTACAGGATCACCAGGCTGAGAAAGATGCTGGTTGATACCTGCAGGCACCGTACAACAGGCATAGGTGGGCAGCCTGGGGGGCCCCTTCCAACTGGCAGGGCAGCTCCTGGGAAGCTACTCACCATGAGGATGAAGAGCGACCTCTTGGCGCTGAGTGGAAGCCCATGGATATGCAGCAGAAAGGTGAGCTGGTAGTCACAGTATGTGCTCTTGTCCACACCTCTGTTGGGGGAGGGGGTCTAGGATTGGAGAGGAGTCAAGGACCCCACAGGAAGCCCCTGACCCTACCTGGGTCACAGGCCTAGCTCACCTGTTGCTCACCAACACTTTGAAGAAGAATTCGGGGGCAAAGATGCTCTGGGGAATGGTGTCATGGCATGGGGAGTTCTCCAGACACAGCCACCTGGGAGACCAAGTTCAGGTACTTGTGTTGCAGATCATGTCTAGCACATGCCAACCCCTAATTTCTCCTTTCACCGCACAAACTCTGGATGAGCACCAACCATATACAATCTTACACCTTCATCCTTCATTCATTCATGTGATAGACTGGTTGAATGCCAAGCAAGTGACAGGCCATTTGTTTACTCATTAATTTCCTCTTGCCTTTACATGCCCATCTGTCAATTCCATTATTATACATTCATCTAGATTACACCTATTATACATCTATTATGTGCCAACTCCTCACTTATTCCTTGCTGCCTTCATTCTTTCAGCTTGAGCATCTACTAGGTCTGAACTCATATCTTCATTCATTTATTCTTTCCTTCGTTAATTTATTCAACAGACATAGGTTAACACTGACAAAGTGCAAGTTTGTTACTTTGTTCATTCACTCCCTTCATTTGTTCATGGCATCATTTTCTTCCTTTCATTGAAACAAAAATAGTAATTGAGCCCTTATATACTAATTTCTTCTTCCATTGTTTTATTCATTCATTAAGAACTCCATTCAAATGTCAATAAATGTCTATCATTCATTCATTCATTCATTGTCTCATTTTACCAATACTACATTGAGTTTATTCAGGACCTGGACCTATACAGATGACAGATCCCACAGGAGACAGTGACCACCAGATGGGTCAGGGCTGGATGGGGTAGCACAGGAGTATATGGGAACCACCTCTCCCATCTAAAACCATCAGAAAATCCTCCTGGATGAAGAGGCATCTGAACTAAGGCCTGAAGAAAAAGTAAGAGGGACCAGCCCCACAGACAGAGGGTTCAACTCATGTAAAGGTCAGCCTCACCTGAGGAACACAAAGGCGGTCAGCGTGCATTGGGGATCAAGAGGTCTCAGAGACAGAAGGGATGGACAGGCCTGACAGATAGTGGCCGAGTGGGGTATGAGGGGGTCTGCAGCCACGCACTCACTTAATGCCCAAGCTCTGGTGTGACATGACGTTGAAGGCCGAGTCCTTGGTGATCGTGGTGTTCTTTGTAGTCCAGATGAGGCTATTGGTGCTGTGGAAGACAGAGCAACCTCAGTGGGGGTGAAGCGGCGCTTGGGCTGCCAGCTTAACCTGAGGCCAGAAGTGGGTGTGGTGTTAGGGGACGGAATGACCCTTTTGTGGGCGGGGCCTCACATTGGGGGTGGGGCAAGAGTTTGTGAGAACCTAGGAGACTTGCTGTGGGCGGGGACTGAGATCCCAAGGTGGGTGAGGTGTGGACCTGGACCTGCCAAGCCTGAGGGGTTTGCAAGGGAAGGAAGGTTCATTACTGGCTGGCCCGGGCCCAGAGGGATTACTTGTCCAAGGGGCTGTTGAAGCGGTAAATCTCCTCCTCACTGTATTCCTTGATGTTGTCCACGTTGGGCCCACCACCTACCACCTTTAGCACATAGCTACCGGGAACAGAGGTGCACCTCGTTATTCAGGCTCCTACATCAGCTCTACCACCCAGTCCCACTCTACTCCCTACCCACCTCCCCACTCCAGTCAGCCGCTGGCGCACAGCCCCTTAAACTGCCAGAGTCCCCCGTCACCATATCTTGGATCAAGAAGAAGGGTAGAAGGCTGTGGAGTCAGAGGGAGATTGAGGCCAGGAGAATTAGCTTAGCCAGAGAAGTGGAGGACAGGGTTGCAGGAGGAAAGAGAGAGAGAGAGAGAAGATGAAGGGGCAAAGCAGAGGATGGTGGGGAGGTAAGCTGGCAGAGAAGAAAGCCCGAAAAAGCAAAGTGGTGTGGGTAGAAGACAATGAACAAGGCAAAAGAGGGGACTGGACACGCACTGTCACGGAAGTGGAAGCAGGGCATCTCAAGGTTGACATGCACGCAGTCAAAGTAGTGTTTGTTCTGCAGGCGGTTGTACTCCAGCGTGTAGGTGATGTCGAAGGCCAGGCGCTTGCCAGGCGGGCAGCCAATAAGCACTGGCACCATCAGGTTGCCCTGAACGGGAGGAGAAAAGCCTTGTGCTGGGGGGTGAGATGAGGAGACCCCTCCTCCTACACACACCACCACTATTTGCCGTGCTTCCTCTTACCAGGGAGCAATCCAAGCATTATTTTCCTTTAAATAATACTCTAATAACTGCAAACACTTATGTAGCTCTCACTGTGTGCAAGGCACTGGGTGATGTTCTCTAAGTGCTATACATATTCAAAAGCATTTGATCCTCAAAACTGTTTTAGGAGCTTTTACATCTGAACTAGTTATGGAGGCCATATTAGTGCTGTGTATGTTAAAAAATGAGAAGATAAAGGTTGTATCTGAGTTCAGATACTGGGAGTTCTGGGCTTTTTAGTATGGAGGCTTATAGGTATTGTTGCTTTGTAGAGTTATGGTACTTGATTGGTTGTTGTTACTGGGTGGTCTTTACTTATTGGTGGAAACTAAATGCAATTAGGCTTAGGGTTAGTGTAACCAGGAAGGAGAGGAAATATGTATATACACACCCCAGTATATATAGTAGAAAGTTTCACTTCCATTCCCATCCTCCAACTGTCTTCTCTCTCCTCTATCCCCAGAGAGGGAACCTCTATGAATACTTTTTTGCCCATTTCCCCAAAGTTTCTTCACACAAATAAAAGCAAACATGAATATATGTTCTCAATGAACCTCTTTCAGGCTAATGCTTTATACACTATTGGGAATCCAGCTTTTTTTTTTTTCTCTTAAGAATTGAATACGTTTTGGAGACCACTCCACATCACTATGTGATCTTTCTTTCTTTTCTTATTTTTTACAGCTGCATATTTTTCCATTGCACGATGTGCCATAATTTATTCAACCGCCCCCCTATTAATATACATTTAGGTTGTTTCTAACCTTTTGCTGTAATGGTGTGTTGCAGATTAGATTCCCAAAAGGAATCTTCCAGATCAAAAGTGGGGGTGTTAACTTTGACCTTCTGTGGAAAATAATGCCTATCGCTAAGCATAGCAGGACACAACTATGGAGGCTGAGGTCAGTCACTCTTTTTCTGCACTTGACCCTGATTATGTCCTGTAATCCAAGGAGTTGGGGGTAGTAACAACCCAACCCCCTTTTTTACTGCTCTAGGTCGTACCAAGCCAAGCGGAAGGAGCACCACAGTTCATCTGCTGGTGAGTGGGCAGGGAAGTGGGAGGGAACAAGGCCTCTGGGCCAGATCCCTCCTCTACCACTTATTAGCTCCCTGAGTCACTTGGAGAAGATGTCTACCCCTCTCTGAGCCTCAGTATCTGCTTCTCTGCAAGGGGCCATTGCATGTATAAGTAAGTGAAGAACCAAGGACCCAAAGGAGTGAACAAAGCACATGTGAGTGGGCAAATGAAGAGTGACATGAAGAAGAAGAGCTGAGCTTGCCCACATGGGGCCTTTGTGGCCATTGGAAAAGAGAACCCTATCATATATTTTAATTCCCCCTGCAGAACAGTGTTGGAAGGAACATACGAACTTGGATACAATCTACACAGCTGTAAGGGACACCCTTTCTGAAAACAGAAAAGGATGAAAGAAGTGAGAGTGTGGGTGGGTTCCCAGGGGAGCACACAGAATCAGCCCTGTCAAGGTGCCATCCAACCCTTTCCCTCCCAGCACAGGGCCGGGTACCCCAAGGTCCAATACTTGCATGCGGGGCCCCTGGACCGTGTTCTGGAAGCAGTGCCCAGCCGAGCCCACCACCTGTGGGTAATAGGTGGTGACAGTGGGTCCCATGGGCCCACTCTTTCTCCTCACCCCCCATCCTTCCCCTCCAGGCTTGGACCACACCTTGACCATCAGAGAGGTCTTCACGAGGTGATGTCCACTAATACCCTGGTCAAAGCAAAAGCTTTTATCACTGAGCGTAACCTGGGTGGGGAAAGACATAAAGGGGTCAACCGGCAAGCCCGAAGATTCAGGGTTGATTCAAGTAACCACTGGCTTCCAGCGCGTCCACTGCCCCAGTAAATATGCCCCTGTACCTCCTCACCACCTGGTCTCACCCAGAAAATCGCTGAGTTGCGATTAATAAAGATCCTCTGTCTCACCACGGCGTGAATACAGGATGGGTCTGACAGCACCAAGCCTAGGCCCAACTGGCTCCGCAGGGGGAAGGTGTTGTCTGCTCATAGCACGGGGAGGGGTTAGGGCCTCCTATCAGCCCTGACAGGAGCCCTGCCTGGTGGATGGTGCCCAGGTCCCAGCACCCTCCCGTCTCCCCCCACCCCCACTCCACTCCACGCCCCGCTGCTCCGACTCCACTTGGTCTCGCCCACAGGGTCTCGCCCACAGACCGTGCTCCGACTCTGACTTGAATGAGCGGCCCGGACCGTCAGGAAGATGGAGAACTGGTAGCTGGTGCCCTTATCCAGGAAGATGCGCTCCGGCAGCTGGTACTCAGCCTTGACGTCATAGATCTTTTTGTAGCTCATCATATCAATGTGCACTTTACCCGCGCTCTGCCAGTTGCTCGCCAGGTAGAAGTAGTAATCCTGGGACATGGGAAGCAGGGCGAAGTCAGTACCCGGAGAGGGCACGGGGGTGGGGTGGGGCAGGGCCACCCTTTCCCTCACTCGCAACCCTCTCCATGCACCTGGTCCTGTTTCTTGTTCTTCCACCAGTGCCAGGTGGACTCGTGCACAGGGTCGGCGTATGGCTGCAGACCGCCGCACCGTGAGCCGGGTGGGGCAGAGGGGAGCGTCCCCAAGCAGCTGGCTTTCCCAGGCCCCTTCCCAGCCTTAATCCCAGCGCCTAACCCAAACCCTGGGCCGCCCTTCTTTCAGCCCAACGGCCGCACCCGCAAGCCACCTCCCAGAGCCCTGCTCAAGCCCCTGGCCCCAGTGCCCAGACTCATCGAGGCGTCTCTGCTGTTCACCCTCCGCAGCCGTTTTTCCAGCCTCTCAGGCCTCGCCTTCTGTGCCTCCGCAGTCCTATCTCGGACGAGGCCCAGCCTGGGACAGCCCCCCAGCCGCCAGGCGCCCACCTTGTCATACTTGGAGTGCAGCCAGAGCAGGTAGTAGACGAGGCCCTGATAGAGAGCCAGCGAGTTCTCGGTGTGGAAGCCAGAGGGCTCCAGCACGCGCGGCGGCTGCGCCCAGTAGCGCTCCTGGCGAGTGTATCTCTGCGGGTCGGGCAGGTCCTGCAGGCGCATGATCGTGAAGGGGCAGACATTTTTGAAGGAGAGCGTCGTGGCTCCTGTGTGGTGGCAGTGGGGGACCAAGGCTGGCATTTCTGTGCCAGCGCCCCAGAGACTCCGCAGGCCTGTTTCCGACTCCCCAAATCACATCCACCCTGCTCTTCCTCCTCAGCCTCAGCCCCTGGTGCCCCTGGACATCTGCTGTAAGGGCCTGAGTCCTTCAGACCAGAGTCCTGGACATCATCCTTCTATCTCCCCCTTTCTCCCTCCCTCAACTCCACCACCCCCCAAGTGACCAGGTAGTTTCGCCCCTTAATCCCATCTTGGCTCTGTAGGACCCTCAAGATGAGGTCCAAGTTCTCCCCATGACCACTAGCCTCACCTCGTGTGCCCTGCCACCACCATTACACTGTGCTTTCTCTCAGCTCTCAAACACCCCATCTCTGTTCCCCATCAGGTCCTTCACACTTATGGCTCCCCCTGTCTGAAACACCCTCCTCTATGTTATTACCTGGCCAATTCTTCCTCGCCCTTCGGGTCACAGCTCATGCACATTCTCTGTGAAGCCCTCCCTGATTTGCATTTTCTCCAGGCTGGGTCAGGTCCCTCCTTTGAGCTTCCACAGGCCCTGAGCTCGCCTATCACAGCCCTGAGGTTGTCACTGGGGACGGCTTCGTCTCCCCACTGGGAGTGGGCAGTGCTTGGGGCTCTCTGACTACTGCCATGGTCCACCCAGTATCTTCTCACCCTTGCTGCTGCAAGAGGTAGCGGTTGCTGAGCTGCTGGTACATCAGAAGCTGATCCACGGGTATAAGCCTCTTGACGATCCGGCCTTGCTGGTCGTTTAAAAGGTACATCAGCTGCAGTGGGAAGGTGTGGCCAGGTGAGCTGTGTCAGCCACGCTGCAGCTCCCCCAAGTCTCCCCACCACCCCGCCTGGCACCTGGTACAGATTGCTGTCTTCGTAGAAAAGGGTGACCATGGTCTCGTTGGGGGCGTAGAGAGAGGACTGATGCATCACCTGCAGACTGATGTACACCTCCCAGCCTTTGGACGGGAACAGCTTATACACCCGGTAGCTGCCCTCCAGGAGGTACCAGATCTAGGGGTGTGACAGCTAGGTGTGTATGAGGGCCATGGGGACCTCTTACCCCACCTCTCCCTCCACCGAGTGTGCCGGCCCCATTTTACTGGGGTAAGTGGGAGCACACGTCCATCTAGACCAGGTAAACTCACATACTTCTCTCTGTAGTGCTATCTCTCTACTTCCCGGAACCCAACGACCTCTGCTTCCAGTCCCCACTCGCCATGCTAAATTTCTTCAGTGTTTTAGTCTGCTTAAGTTTCTATTACTTGCAACTTAAAGCATTCCTAACGCATACGCCCCCAATATCTGGGGCTCCTAGGGCTGAGCCCTCTTTTTTTCTTCACTCTTTGCACCCTCCAAGGTCTCATTCCCTTGGGCTCAGTTTCACATCTCTGCACTGATGCGCACACTCCGTTCCCCCAACACATCTGACTCTAGACCTCACCTCCTCCTGAGCCTCAGCCTGGAGGGCCCTTTCCACCCTCCAGGGTGTGCTCCCTCCATGTGGCCCCCTGTGTGAAGCCCTCCCTGACACACACATCCCAAGAACAGGCCAGGCCCCTTCTCTGAACATCTGTACGTGCTGTTTTCCTCTGTTGCAGCCTGACTACTCTCAACTGTCACTATCTGGGAATGAGTCAGTCTTCCTAACTGGACTGTCACCCTGTGAGGGCAGGGCCCAGAGCTGACTCAGTCACTGTTGCTTCCTCAGCAATGCGTCAGGCATCCAGTGAGTGCTCCATATTTATGAAATGAGCAACTGCATGGTGAGAGGAAAGAGGGCCCTCTAGAAGTCAGAGTTGGAGCTCTGAGCTCAGACTTTTTCTCTGCTGAAGGACTCTGGAAAGACACTTAGCCTTTTTGAGTTCCAGGGTCCTCAGCTATAAGTGGAGCTGCTGCTGCCCTACCTCAGGGTTCCTGAGGGCATTCCCTCCCCTGGGCCCCTTTACCCTGACCAGGGGAGAAGGGAGACCCCTTGGGTTTGGGGTGGACAGAGAGGAAGTGGGGAGAGGGGCAGGGCAGTCCACCTCCTCAGTCTCCGTGACAATAGCTGTGTCCCCACGAAATGAGTTGACCAGGTACTTGATGGACAGTTCCTTGGGGAAGTCCGCCAGGTAAACGAAGTTTTCATTGTCATGGCTGCAGGGGTAGAGATGAAAGCTAGGGACACCTGGGCAAGGCCCCTGGAGGGTATCTGCTTCATCTGGATCTGGGCTGAACACAACGCAGGATCCATTTTCTCTCCAGTCTTGTGAGATTGTGCAAAGGAAGCCTGGGATTCTACCTTCTGCCCCTGACTCCAAACTCTGGGAGAACTTCCCATCTACAAATTCAGCTAACCTGGCAGTTTACCAATAGCTCTTGGCATTGGTCCAGGGACCCCTAGGTCCCTGAGGGGTGAGAAGCATCCTAACCTTTCCCCAGACAATGCCTTCTATTGCTCACATAGTTTGAGTCCCCATATCAGGGTTCCCACAGCTTCCCCAGCATAGCCCTGACTGCCCAGCTGGTATTTTCCCTCATAACTTCTAGACATGATGAAGTTAAAACTGAAAACTTGGTGTATTAAGAAAGGGCCCCCACCCTGATGGGGTTGGGGAGGCAGAAGATGCCACCCCCACCCCACCTCTGCAGGAGGAAGTTGCCCCAGATGAACAGCAGTTTGTTATACGGGTTGTAGGACATGCCCTTGGGCACCATCGAGAAGCTGGTATAAGGCTCCGTTCCTAGGATCATCAGGAACTCCAGGCCTCGAGCTGACCAGGATAGAGGCACAGTAGACACAGCAGTGAGGTGGGGTCACCAGGGTACCTCCTGGCACCCGCCCTTGAGGCCTTCCCCTCCGCTTTCCCCTCCTACCGTCAGGGATGAATTCTGGGACGGTGTAGAGGATGGCCAGGTAATCAGTGACTACATGTAGAGAGAACACAGCAAAATCTCCTGAGGACCTGAGCTTTCAAAACCTGAAACTAGGCAAGTCACTGGCTTCCCAGCTCCTCCAAAAGAACCCTCCAATGGCTTCTCAGTGGGGCCTGTTAGCCCATGTAAAGAGGCACTGCCTCTGAGAAAACAGTCCTGGTGTTGCTGGGGTGCAGTGCACAGTCCATACGACTGCATTTGGCAGCCCTATTCCCAATTCACGTAAAATAAAACCAATTCTCCTCATTGTGAGCCACAAGTTCTTTCCAGATATGGCTTCTGCTCACCTCTCCAATCTCCCCCCTTCCCTTTCCCCTTCTGTTCCAGTCACATTGATTTCTCAGTTTCTCCAGCCCACCAAGCCTGTCTTCCACCACTACCCCTTACCCGAGAGTGACATGAGTTACATTTCCTTCCACGGTATCTGCTGTGTGCTCAACCCCCCAAAGTATCCCAATTACCCAGGTCATAGCTGACCACTTGGAAATACTTCTTGGCAGCAAAGCCCCGGATCTCCACCAGTAGCAGTAGGTGGTTGTTGCCCGCAATGTATATGGCCCAGTTTATGGAGCAGACAAAAACTGGTAGGGAAAGAGGGAGGTCTGGGGCAGCCCCAAGACCCCGCCCCTCTCCACCTCATTCCTCTCTGTGACTGCCACACCCATCCCATCCCCAGGACACTGCTCATCTTCCCCCCCCCCACCCCGGACCTTTCCCACTCTTCCCTCCTCTCCCACACCCTCAATCTCCATACCCGCCCACCACAGACCCATCTGGGAGATAGGTACCTTGTATCCGCTCACACACAGACTGCTGCCTGGGCAGCATCTCGAAGGATACGTGACCATCTGCAGAGCAGGGCAGGTCCACGCTTAGGCATTTCCCATTCCCAGCCCCTCTGGCACCCCACCACAATGGAATGAGGGTGCCTTTGTCTCCTTAGTCCTTAGGATTCAAAAGGCAGGTCTCACCCCCTGGCCCCTCAGTCTCTCACACCTGGTCTATCAGCATATGTCCATCTCAGGTCATAGTAATTGTCCAAGGTTTGGGCACGTGACCCAGAATTAGTCAATCAGAGTATACCCTGGGATTCATGCTAGAGCTAACAGGGAAGAGGTTGCTCTCATTCTTTTTGGGTGACTCAAACTGTCAGGAGATGTGAGCCCCGAGCTCCTGGGGGCCAACCTTAACCCCCACAAGAGGAGTATTTACCTGAAAATGAAGCTAAATCACAGACTCATAATAATAAATCCTTTTCTAGCACTCACCATGTCTAGAACACCATTCTAGGACCTTTACATATGCCAACTTATGTAATCTTTAGAGCAACACGATGCAGCAGGCACTACAGGCACTAGCCCCACTTTGCAGATGAGGAAATGAGGCCAAAAAGAGAGGTTAAATAACCTGTCCAAAGCCACAGGTGACCTGGATTGGGTATGTTGGAGCAGTCTCTCTCCAGGTCTGTACTATAATTGTTATGCTATATCTTACCAAAGATAGATAGAGTCCTAATGATATACCGTGAGCCCCTGGATCCAGCCATGCCTAAAGTTAGAACCTGGTCTTTTCATCTACATAAAGTCCACAAATTCTTTATGCTTAAATGATTTTTGAACTGGGCTTCTGGCCTTTGAAACCAAATACATCATGAAAATACATAACATACCCCAGGCACTCCCCCTACAAATGCTAAACCCATCTCTACTTACAGGGTCAACCTCCAGCCTGGGACCCCTCCTTAAGGCATATGTTGAGGGGTGAGGGCCTGAGGTCAGAATTCATGGAAGCAAGAAGACATGGAGGGGTCACTTGGGCTGCCAGTGCCCCCTACCTTTACCTGTGATCGTCCCAAAGTGGACGTAACCTTCGTTCTTGCCAATGGTGAGAGCCATGATGTACTCAGAGCCATTGCTATGGAAATGCACAGGGCAGAGCTTCTTGATGCACTCAGTGGCCAGCACACGAACCCAGCTTCCTACAGGGCAGCAAGGGACCTCAGGCCCAGGCATTTGGACCTAGGACCCGGGTCGCCCATCCACATTTCCCTAGCCTTAATGAGCCTGTTATCTGTCCTCTCCCACTAGAGCAGCTATTCAGTGTGGTATCTGAGGGGCTTTTGCCATAGGTCCCCAGCTGTCCTTGAGAAAATTCTCCTGGCTCACATTCTGTCTATGAAGTTCAGATTGGGCTGACCCCACCCTTGCATTCTCCTTGCTAGAGATATTGGTTCTGAGCTGGAGATGTGAGCAAGCAGGGCAAATCAGAGACATTCCCAGCTTGCAACCACTAATGAAAAGATGCTCTTTCCTGGGCCTCTGAGGGCATAAAAATCGGCAGTTGCTGGGCGGAGGGGGCAGTCACCATGGCCAGCACAGGAAGGGCTGGGCCTGTCTAACAGCTATAGTGAGCCCCTAGATCCAACTCTGCCTGAAACCAACATGCTCCTGAGTTTTTCATCTGTCTAAGCCAATAACCACCCCTCCTTTTTTTTTTTACTTGAGCCCATCTTAATTTGGTTCTTCCCACTGTCAAAGTGCCCTGAGTAAAGAAAGAGATTCAAAAATGGAACTATTGAGAACATGCATTAACTAATGAAACATAGGTAACAGTATAAGTTTTTATGACTCTGTGAGTCCAAGTGACCCTCTCATTTGAATAAGGAAAAAAACACCTGTAAGAACTAGGAGAGCTTTGGTATTTAAAAGACAGGGCAAAATCTAGTCTTTCTTTTCCTTCTCCGATCAGTCTCCTTCATGGCTTTGCTTCTCCAAGAGCCCATCTCTATTTCTGTCTCTTTCTCTGACCCCTAGGCCACTCTCCTACCCCCACCCTGCCTTCAAGTTTTCTTTAGTGTGCATCTCTCTTAGTATGTCTTTCTCTGTCCTTCTAACACTGTGTCTGTGTGAGTGAGTGTGTGTGTTTGTGTGCATGCATGTCTCTCTCTCTCTCTCTCTCTCTCTCTCTCTCTCTCTCCCTCCTTCCTTCACTCTCACATCTCCCTCTTCCTTCAGCTGGTTCACTTCCTGGCAAAGTCTGGATGAAGGCCTCGCCCCAGCGTGGAGAGCATGGGAGAAGCCTCCACCCACCCCAGTGTGAGCAGGATAATTCAGGACCTTGGAAGGTCCCTCCAACACCTGCCTCCTCTACCACAGCAATTCCAGTCCCAGGTGCCACAGAGGAGGGGTTCACTCAAATCCCTGGGGCTCCAACAGACAGTCCCTTGCCTAAGGTGCCACGGACCCCCAGATATGCGACCTTGCCACAGGCCCCTCACCGCTGCCATGGTTGCTCTCATGGAGTGTGATATAGTTGCCTGTAAAATAGTAGACGAGCTGGTTCTGCCGAATGAAGAGGGTGCTCTCAGTGGCGACGGTGTCGTAGATGGTGGCGGTGAAGCTGGCCTGGGGGCAATAGAAGGAGCCTACCCAGCAACTGTCAATGCTCAACTGTAGAGAAGCAGGGCCAGAGGTAAGCAGGTGGCCTTGGCCTCAGCCACACTTCCTGCCTTGGGGAGAGGTGCTTGCTCTGCCAGCTGCTTGGGATGAACACATGCAGTGACCTCCAGGATGCCCTGCCTGCTTACTCTGCAGCATCACCTTGGTAGCCAAACTCCCGCGACATGGGCCACAAAAGCAGGCAACCCAGGCCAGAGCCTGGGGCTTTGTATGCTTCCTAGAGCTGAGCAGTTCACAGCATACTCAGTACTGCTAAGCAGTCTCTGTTCCCCAGGCCACTGAGGGCTGTACCCATGTAGACCCAAAAAATCCCACACTTAGCCTGAGGCATAATAATAATAATCCCATTCTACCTTGAATGCAGTTTACTGTCAGGATGACACTACCTGAACTCACTGACCAATCACTAACATTGGCAACATCACCAATAATGAGAAAGCACCACCAATAAAGGGTTCTTGCCAAAAAAATTTTTTAAATCTAAATTTAATCAAACTTCTAGAGCTTACCACTAGTTTATTGATAATATGAGGTATTATGAACTAATTGTGTCCCCTTCCTCAGTACATATGTTAAAGCCCTAACCTCTCAATGTGACTATATTTGGAGACAGGGCCCTTAAAGGGATAATTAAGGTCCAAGTAGGTCATAAGTATTGGGTCCTGATCCTATAGGACTGGTGTCCTTATAAGAGGAAGAGACATCAGAGATATTTCTTTCCACTTGTGCACACAGAGAAAAGGCCATGCGAGGACATAGCAAGAACATGCTTTCTGCAAGCCAAGGAGAGAGGTCTTGCCAAAAACCAACCCTGCTGATACCTTGATCTTGAACTTCCAACCTCCAGAACTGTGAGGATATAAATTTCTGTTTTTTAAGCTACCCAGTCTGGGGCACTTTGTTATGGCAGCCTGAGTGGACAAATATACAGGGTCAGAAAAACAGGTGCATTGATTCCACGAGGAAGCAAGCGGCCAAATTCTATAGGAACAAAGGCCTGGTTTCTTAAATTGCCTAAAAAAGGGTGGTTGGTGGAGGGCAAGACGGGGAGCAGACTTACAGGTGAGAAGGGTTTTAAGAGACCTAGCACCTAAACGCAATGTGTGGGTCCTGATTCAAACAAACCAATTTTAAAAGACATTTTTAGATAACCAGGAAAGTTGACTATGGCCAGATTAGATGATATTAAGTGGTTATGCTAATTTTGCTGGTTATTATAATTTGCTGGGCATTATGGTTTTCTTTTTTAAAAAGTCCTCGTGTGTTGGAGATACCTCCTTGAGTATTTCAAGAATTTACTGGTGAAAAGGTATGTTGGCTGGGATTTAAAACAAATAAACAAGCAAGCACACTCTCTGGGGTAGGGGGAAGGTGGGACAACAAAAGGCGACATGTCGGTAATGATGAAAGCTGGGTCTGTTAGACTACGCTCTCTACTGTTGTGTCTGATTGAAATTTTCCACTAAAAAGTAAAATTTTCCACTAACTTTTCCAATAAAAAGTAGAAATCAAAGCAAAACCCTAGGCTCTGCTGTTGAGGGAAATTTCACTCACCAAGTTAAGGAGAACATGAATGGTCCTAGTTCCCCTACCCTACTTAGCATTCACAAGAGTGTCCTTTGAAATGTTAATTCTAAAAAACTCTGGTCATCCACTCAGACAACAGAGATTCTCGCTAAGCCTGGTGAAGCTAACTTGTGCCCTCCAAGTCTGTCATTTTGATTAGTTGTTATACTTAATGTATTGTACTGATAATATCTGAGGTGATGCCTCTCTTTCCTAGAAGAAATGCCTGGCAATTTTCTCTGTTAAGCTAGAAGAGGATCACCACATCTCCCTCTTATCCCATATACATGAGGAAAAGAAAAGCTGTAGGTCAGCTGGATTTCTTATTGGAGCAAAGTTTGAGAGTCCTGACTCATTTAGCTCAGTAAGCAGTGCATTGGGCTTTCCTGGCCACAGTGATTGACTCAAGATGGACAAACAGCCTGAGCCACACCAAGTGGAAGGAATTGTGATTCAGAAATGAGAGGGTAGTGGGAAAGATCCCTCTCAATGGATACGGGCCTGAGAAGAAACAGCATCTGCAATTCTGGGGGACAGAGCTGTTTGAGCATAAAGTCAATACAGAGGAACCAGGTCCAAGAGATGGGAAAAGAGAGCAACTCAGTGTTGATGACATTATCTGAAATCCTGGGTCAAGCTGGACCTAAAGTCCTTAATTATTCCATTATGTGAACCAACAAATTTCCTCTTCCACCTTTGGCAGATGGCTAATTGAGCTCCCAAATTCATTTTCCCACATTCTTTGTTGAGTTTTAGCTGGGCGATGTGTCACCCAGGGAGAAATTTTATTTCCCAGCCTCCTTTGCAGTTGGATGTAGCCAACTAATTCCTCACTAATGAAAGGAACTTAAGTGGAAGTAAAACTTGCTTAAGAGAAAAAAGCTTGCTCTCCACTTCTGCTCCTTCACCTTCCCTTTGGCTGGAATATGGATATGGGCAGGACCTGGCTTCGATCATACAGATAAGATCAACACCTGGGCCTAGGGGATGGTGAAGCAAGAAAAGGGAAAGGGTGTAGTTTCCAACTTATAGACAGTTAAGGGAATAAGCAATAGCATCTATTTAAGCTAGTCCCTTCCTTTCAGGGGTCTCTTTGCTACAGCATCTAAACTTGACCAACAGAGAGCTGAGGAAAGCTGTGCAGAGGGGGTATTTCCCTGGAATCCTAGGGGCAGCGTGGAAGAGAGTAGTGAGGTGAAACAGGAGGAAGGGAAGGAGAGGAGAAAGCGACATTGGAGCAATCCTCATGATTAAAGACTGAGAATGAATAGGCTTTTATTTCGGAGCGACGGAATGTTTTTGGAACCACATATAGGTAGTGGTTGCATAATATGAACGTGCCAAATGGCACTAAATTGTTCACTTTGAAGTGGTTAATTTTATGAGTTTTATGATTTTTACCATGCTAAACAAAAAACAAATATAGATGCTTGAAGTTCAAATTGAATTCTTCCTGTTACATAACCCCCCTGGCTCTGCCCTCCAGATCTCTTCGGCAGAATCCACATCAGCCACATATTCCCTGTGGCATGCTGGGGTCAGGAGCGAGAAAACTGATCAATGTCTAGAAAGACTTGGCCCGGAACAGAGGAAGCTGACACAGGATAGGGAGAGGGTCATAAACTGAAAAAATTCAGTGAAGCTGGAATTCAGAGCCAGAGGGAACCAGGAAACACTGATCTACATGGGGTTCTCAGAAATCGTAGGTGGGGCTATCGACCTTGATGGGAAGAATCTAAGACAATCATCTGGGGTTGCTGTGGAGCACAACTGTTATCTTGGACACCATTAACAACCAGCCACCTTCTCTCCCCAACTTGTGGCAAAGCTACCCTGATTTCACCCTGATTCCATCCTTCCTCTGCCTCTTGTCTCAGATGTCCTTCTCATAAGGATGGAGATCATGACCCATACTAAGCCAGCTGGTATATTACATTATGTGGGGACACATGACCCAAGCTGAACCAAGCAGGACCGAGGAAATGAATTTCAGGATTTTTAAAAAGCTATTTGGGAAAGAGATGCTCCCGTTCCCTGGCCTGGGGATTGGGATGATGAGGACAGGACTAAATCAGAGGAAGTGGAATGGAAGGTGGAATTGTCATTTGAGCCCCAAGCAAGTCACACCTGAAGCCTGCTCTGAAAACTATGAATCCATTCAGCTGCTCAAACCAGATTGGGTTGGAGTTCTGCCTACAGCTGCACCAACTCAAACATGTTTGTCATTCACACCAAAAAACATTCCTTCAGACCTTCCTTCTCCATTCTGGGAATAATACAGGCTCACAATGCAGAATTTGAAACCCTTGGGGCCAGATGTATGTAGCAATTCAGAATTTTCCAGGGTTTAGAAGAAGTAGTATGCACATATGTAGCACTGACATGTAAACCAGTCGGGTCTGGGCCAACACCCAGGGCAGAATCTAAACATTGACAGTAAACAAGATGCAAAAAGACTGTAAGCAGCCTTCATTAGCTCAGGTCAGGGTTTCTTGACAAATGAATTTTAGCCCTAAATTTGTGAAAATGCTGTTTTTAAAGCTTTTTGGATTTCAGAATTTCCAATGGTGGACTATAAATAATGACAGCTTTGACTCACATAGTGCTCATCCTGCGTTCAACTGGTAATAACTTATATCATCCTCATAATTATTCTACACGGTAAATATAAGTATTCCCATTTTACAAACAGGGAACCTGAGTTCCAGGTAGGTAAAGTGACTTGCCCAAGGTCACACAGCTAGGCGGTAACAGAACCAGGATTTGAATCCAGGCTGTTTGGCTGCAGAGTCTCAGGCCTTTCATTCATGCTGCCTCTCACAGAGGATGGTATGTCTTTGGGGACCCCTTCCACAGCCCCAGGCCCCACCCTATTTTAGGGGCTGAGGCCCAGTACCCTTCAAGAGTCCCAGCCCACGTCTGCCCCGCACCACTCACCTCCACAAGAAAGAAGTCCTCGAAGCTGGTGTCAGTCAGCAGAATGGACTTCTCATCAGGAATGCCACCCAGAATGAGCACAGGTGCCTGATCCACAGTGTACCATAGGGGCCTCGATGTGACATTAATAAAGTACCGAGGCTTCAGAGTGAAGAGCTGCCGGGGAGGGGTTGGGGGCTGCTCAGCAACCCCCTACCCTCCCTCCCATGGCTCCATCTCATTTAGGGAAAAAGCCAAAATCCTCACTCTGACCTATGAGGCTCCACACGATTTGCCCCTGGCACCTCTGACACCATCCCCGCCACACTCTCCCCCTCATGCACTCTCCCAGATGCCTGGGCCTCCTCACTGCTCCCCAGACCTTCCAGGCACATTCCCGCCTCAGAGCCTTTGCACTGGCTATTCCCTCTGTATGCAGTGCTCTTCCCCCAGATCCACGTGACTCCCTCCCCTCCTTCAAGGCTTTACTGAAGTGTCAGCCTTCTCAATTCTGCCTTTCTGGACCATTCCATCAAACACTACAGTCCCCTCTGCACAGACTCACCCCCTTTGCTCTCTCCACAGCACTTTTCACCCTTTAACCTACTATGGAATGTACTTGATTTCCTGTTTACTGGATCGGTGTCTGTCTCTCCCATGAGAATGTCAACTCTATGAGGGCAGGGACTTGGGCTCTGTGTTCACTGTTATGTTCCCATGGAGCCACACTGTGTGCTCAGTAAGTGCTTGCTGAATGAATGCATGAATGCACCATGATTAAGAATATGAGTACGGAGTCAGGCAGACACAGTTCTAAGTTTTTGTCACATGTACATGCTGAGAGGCTGTGGCAAATGGCTCCACCCCTTGAGGGCCTCAGTTTTTCCTCTTTAAAATGGGTGTGTGAGAGCACCTTCCCTCACAGGGTCAGTCTGAAGACATGATGTGATTGAGCATTGAGTAGAGCACTTCACGCAGGGCCTGGAGAAAGTGAGCTCTCCATAAGTGGGGCCCGCCACTCGTTTGGGAAGTAATCGGGCCCCAACACCCAGTCTTTACCCGTTCCCACTGTCTGGGTGCCCTTACCTCATGTCCCACAGTGAACTGGAGTTTGTTGTTTTGCTGTCTCTGCAGAAAGCCGTTGATGTTGACCTGAAACCTGGCAGCAGGTGTGGAGCAGGCACAGGTGAGCAGTTTCAGGGCTCCTGCCATAGCTCACAGCCACTTCTCCACTCTGTTCCCTCCCTTTGGTCTCCTTCTGGCTTCTTTGGGGATCTGGGGATAAGGAAGTCCCTCCCAGAGTCTACCCTTCACCCCAGGCGTGGGGAAGGGCACCTTTTATTGGGATGAAGGGCCCCAGGCTGTTGCTGCTGACATCCACGCGCATGACCACGCTGCCATTCTTGAGAGGCATGGGTGTGTACCAGCTCATGACACACACCTCCTCTGCACGGCACTTCTCTCCTGGTAGGCAGCAGGCACTGAGGCTGCTGGGGCCCCCACACACCCTCCTGGGCCACAGACCACCGGGATCTCTCTGCAGCTCCCCATGTCCTCCTCAAAGCTGTGGACCCCACTGGGGCCTCTGGGTAGCCCCATCTGAGCCATGGAACCTGCTGAGGCCTCCCCGCACCCTCCTCCAGGTCACAGACCCCACTGAGGGCTCCCAACAATCCCCATACCCACTCTGAGGCCCCCAGCAATCCCTCATGCTCCTGCCAGGCTTGTGACCTCTCCAGGTGCCCCGTAGGCTCACTTTTGCTGCGGAAGGGAGCTGCCTCCATCTGGATCTGCAGATGCTCTAACTTCCAACGATTGAAGTTAACTGGGGACTGGAAGGTGACCATCACCACAGGCTTCAGTCCCGTCAGGTGGCCCTTGCGACCAGGGCCTCGGAGGACTGAGGGCGAGATGGCCTCACAGATGTGTCCTTAAGATAGCCTCTGCCCCCAACCCTGCCTTAACCCCACCTCCAGGAGCCTGTCCTCCTGCACTTGGTAGGGAGAACAAAACCCCACCATGGGGAAGTGAGAGAACGTGGTCTAGGTTTGGGACTGAGGTTGGGGACAGGCCAGGCTAGGTGAGGGGCAGGGGAGGGAGGGGCTGTGGACAGAGTCAGGAGGTCTTCCTAAAGGACGTGAGTCCAGGACCATGGTCTTCAGACAGAATTTAGATGTAACAAATCATAGCTAAAGGCAGCACGGGATAAGCAAAATTGTGATGGTGGAATGAACTTGGCACCCAGAACTGCTAGTAGCCTCTTCCCTCACTTCAGGATTCCCAGGACCTCTCTTGAGGCTTCCATCTTCCCCACAGAAATGAGACTCTCTGCCTACCTCACCAGTCAGAAGATAGTCAGGTTTGGGGTTGGGCCTGCGGGTGAATGTGGGTGGGGCAGTTGGACAAAAAGGAACCAGGGAAGAGGGTGAGGGGCAGCCAGGGACAATCTACCAGAGACGCCAGGATCCTGGCTGGGCTGAGAGGACAGGCAGGGCTTAGAGTGGAGAAGTGTGTTCCCACTGTATGGAACAGCATATGCAAAGGCTGGAAGGATCCCCAAGAGAAAGCTGCACTGAGGCTACTCTGGGCAGGGCGGGGTGGGGGCGGGGTGACATTTAACAGGTCTGACCAGCTTGTACAGGTTTCATTCTGAGGAAGGCCTCAGGCAGGCCCTTTCAGTCCTGCCAACTACAGCCAGCCTAGCCCCTGGGTTTCCAACTACAAGGGAGCAGATGTTGATGGGCAGGGACCTCCTCCATGTCAAGGCCACAGTGGCCACGACCACCCTGATCCTGTGAAGCTTCAAGTCCTGCCTAGACCATCCATCAGCGGCCTTCCTGGTCTCACTGCTCCCATCCCTGCCCGCTACAGTCTGCAGCCCCCTACTCCACCCCATCCCACCCTACCCCCACCCCATGCAGCGGGAGGGAGCCTTTGAACACCTGAGTCAGATCACATCCCTCCTCTGCTCAGAACCTTCTCATGGCTCCATCTTGCTCAGAGCGAAATCTCAGTCCTCACTAGGGCTCACGAGGCCCTCATCATCTCCCTAACCTATCCTTTCCTACTATGCTCCTCACTCACTCTGCTCCAGCCACATGGGCCTCTTCAAGGTCCTCACACACACTGGCCTCTTTCCTATGCCATGGCCTTTGTGCTGGCTGCTCCCTCAGCCCAGGATGCTTTACGTAGTTCTCCTCACGGTCTTCCCTCTTCATCATCTTAAGCCTCCTCAGACAGATCTTCTCCAATCACCCAGCTAACACCTTCCTTTCTAACATATCACCTCATTTTGTTTTCTTCTTTGCACTGATTACCCTTCATAAATTATACATTTACTTGCTGGTTGTCTGCTTCCCTAGTGGGCTGAATCTATAGGAAAAACCTGGCCATGTTGTTTATCATTGTATCCCCCCCCCCACATACACACTGTAAAAGAAAGAGGATCTGACTCATAGTAGATGTCACATGAATAGTAAAGTATTATTACCATACTTTTACAAGTAAGGAGAGAAGGTTTTTGGAGTAAAAGTCTATGCCCAAGGTCACACCCTAGACACTTGTTGCTGGCATTCACTGAGTCCTTTTTATGAACCAGGCACTGTGCTAAGTGCTTCACACATATTTAATCATTTTATGAAGTGGGCATGATCATTACCATACCCTTGCTAAGGATGAGGAAACTCTGGTGCAGAGAAGTTAAATAACCTGCCATAGATCACTCAGCTCTTACATAGCAGTGGTGGGATTTGAACCCAGGCAGCCGGGCTCCTAAGCCCAGAGTGTTAACTATCATGCTACATTTTCTCCAAGTAAATGTTAATCAGTGGCAGATTCAAATCCAGGTCTGTAGCCTCCAGAAATTCATTTCTAGACTACAATATTTTACTGTCTTCAAAAAAGCTTACTTGAGCCAAAACAATCTTGAAAAAGAAGAACAAAGTTGGAAGATTCAAACTTCCTGATTTGAAAACTTACTACAAAGCTACAGTAATCAAGACCATGTGGTACTGGCACATGAATAGACATATAAAGCAATGCAATAGAATCACACCCAGAAAAAAACCCTTACATTTGTGGTCAATTGATTGTTGACAATGGTGCCAAGACAATTCAATGGGGAAAGAACAATCTTTTCAACAAATGGCACTGGAATCACTGGATAGTCACATGTCAAAGTTGGACACCTACCTTACACCGTATACAAAAATTAACTCAAAATGGATCAAAGACCTAAATGTAAAAGCTAAAACAAACAAACAAAAAACTCTTAGAAGAAAACATAGGCGTGAATCTTCATTACCTCTGGTTAGGCAAAGCTTTCTTAGACAAGATCAAAAACACAAGCAACAACAACAAATTTAAAACTGGTGCTATTTTATGGTATGTGAATTATATCTCAATAAACATAAAATTTTTGCACTTCAAAGAACACCATCAAGAAAGTAAAAAGACAACCTACAGAATGCAACAAAAAATTTATAGACTATACAGTATCAGGAATGCCTCAGCCCAGATGCTTTCAATATATTAAGACATATAATAAGAATATATTAAGAAATTTTACAAAAAGGTGAAGGGATTAAGAAGTACAAATTGGCAGTTACAAAATAGTCACAGGGATGTGAAGGACAACAGGGGGTATATAGTCAATACTACTGTAACAACTAGGTATAGTGCGAGGTGGCTACTAGACTAATCAGGGGGATTACTTTGTAAATTATATAAATGTCTAACCATTATGCTGTACACCTGAAACTAATATAAAATAATGTTGAATGTCAACTCTAAATGAAAATTTTAAAAAAAAAAGAAATTTTACAACACAACAATACAAATACCACTCAATTTTTAGATGGGCAAAGGATCCGAATGGACATATCTTCAAAGATATATAAATGGCTAATGAGTACATGAAAAAATGTTCAACACCATTAGTTATGAGAGAAATGCAAATCAAAACCACAAGGAGATACCATTTCACACACACTAGGATTGCTATAGTAAAAAAAGATGGGCAATAACAAGTGTTAGTGAGCGTACAGAGAAACTGGAACGCTCACACGTTGCTGATGTGAATGTAAAATGGTGCAGTTGCTTTAGAAAACAGACTGGTAGGTCCTCAGAAGTGAAAAAGTTCACATATAAAACCTCACTTTCATTCCTAAGTATATACCAAAGAGAACTGAAAACACATGTTAACACAAAAACCTATACACAAATGTTCATAGCAGCATTATTCATAATAGCCAGAAAAGTGAAGTAATCCAAATGTCCATCAATTAATGAATGGATAAACAAAATGTAACAACACATCCATACAATTGAATATTATTCAAATATTAAAAGGAAATATTGATACATGGATGAGCTTTGAAAACATGCTAAGTGAAAGAAGCCAGATATAAAGGCTACACATATGTTTATATAAAAGGCTACATACATAAAAGTTTCCATTTATACAAAATGTCCAGAATAAGCAAATTCATAAGGCCAGAAAGTAGATTAGAGGTCCCTAGGCGCTGGAGGGTTGGGGTACAGGGTTTCTTTGGAGGGTAATGAAAATGTTCTAGAATTGATAGTAGTAATTATTGCACAATTTTGTGAATACACTAAAACTATTGAATTATACAGTTAAAATGATTTACTTTATGGTATGTGAATTATATTTCAATTTTCTAATGGCAAAAAAAAAAAGCTTATTGAGTACCTACTATGTACCTGCAATAGTAGACAATCCTTATGAATCCTTAAGGTTCCCAGAATCTGGCAGTGCCACGACTATTAAAATGTTAGAGGTGGGGAAACCGAGGTCCAGACAGAACGGGTCCATCCCCCACTGCACCCACTCACCTCTCCCCTGCAGGAGTAGTTGATCTTCAAGTAGTAAGGGAAGCCCAAATAATTCTGCAAAGAGAATTTGAGCAAATCTCTAGAGCCCAGTGGGGTGCGGGTCCAGGACCTCTCCCATTCTCCTGACCCTAGTCCCCTCACCTCATCCGGGTCTATGGGCGCGTCCACTAGAAAGCCGAACAAATTATCCACTGTGTCCAGGGGCTCTTGATCGAAGAAGCGGTCGCTCTCGTCATTCTTGCCTACCGTCTCGAATTTGTTCAGGACAACCTGCCAGGTGCACTCCTGGTTATCCTCGTTAGCCCACAGCCTCCACGATGACAATAACACCGCCAGCAGTGCCCACAGCACCCACAGGATTCGGAGTCTCGGCCACGCAGGGCCAACAGGAGACATTGCGGGGCAGCGCGAAGCGTGGCTCAAACCTGAAGAATGCGGGGATCAACACCCGCTGGCAAGACTGCGCTCCGGGGCGGTCTTCTGAGATCCCGCCTTGCTCCTGCGCTTGGCCCCGCCCCTGCTCCTGGACTCGCCTCTGCTGGAACTTCTGGCCCCACCCCTTCTCCTGCTCCTGGCTCCACCCCTGCTTTTGCTCCCGGCTCTGCCCCTGCTCCAGACCTCGCTCCAGTTCCGGGCCCTGCATCTGCTCCTATTCCGGATCCCACCTCTGCTATTACTCCAGGTCCCGCCCCTACTGTTGCTCCTGGCTACGCCCCTGCTCCTGGTTTTGCTCCGCCTCCTCGTCGCACCCCTTAACCTTGCCCTACCCTTGTTCTTTCCTCTGAGGCTGCTCTGCGTCCCTCCCCCACTCTTCACCCGGCGTCGGTTTCTGTATCTCGCTTTGGCTGCGTCCCATCTATTTACCCCAGTCCTGCTACTTTCTCTGACCTCGCACCTACACTTGCACCGGCACCTGACCCCGCTCCCACTTACCCAACCCGCCCACTGCTCTTCGCACCGCCCCTTTCTCCTTGCGGGGGCCCTGCAGGGAGACCGGGTCCTGTACCTAGCCCCGCCTCTCTCCCGGTCCGGGTCGCGGACCTCTACGATCCGCTTCTTCCCCTGTCCCCGCCCCTGTTTCTCGCTTAGAGCTTGCTCCGGGCTCTGTTTTCGCTGTTTGTCCCGCCTCTGCCCCTTATCAACCCTCCTTTTCCCCTGGCCTTTGACAAGCTGTTTATCCCCAGCCTGCTCCTCGCCTCGCCCCCTCCCAGAGCCCCGCCTCTTCTTCTTAGAGGCCCTCTCTTTGCCTTTAGATATCCCCTCACCCAGCGACCTCTCTTCGCCCTGCACCTTCTCTTCGTTCCCTGCAGGCGCTGCCATGTAGGTCAGCACCTCTTCGATCTTCACCTTCCCGCCAGTACGCGATACTTTTTCGTCCAAGACCGTCTCCTGACCACCCCTTTCCATACCCTGGACAGCAATGGGTTCTACGCCGCTACTCATCGCACCTTCTGTTTGGCTTTCCCGGTTTCTCGCCCTGCCCTTTTCTCCGCCCCTTCCCTCCTCTGCCTGGTCCCTCGACTCTCCTCCCTTTCCCCTGCCTCTCCCATCCTCGCCTACCCCCTTCCCTCCCACGCCACCCACCTCCCTCCCACGCCACCCACCTCCTCCCGGACACCTCCCTCTTCTCCCCGCCCCGCGGTACCAGTCACTTAGATAAAACCGGTCAACCGTCACTTGGCCGCTGCAGTCCCGCCCCTCTTGCCCGGTCTCAAAATGGCCGCCCGCACTTCCACAACCGACTTCCGCCTTTCCAGAGGTACGCCCCCTTCACACGTCTGTCTCCATGGTAACACGTACGCTAACTCGCTCCTAAGATTTGAAGGAGGCCAATACGCAAAACCTAGGCGAGCGGAGCGTTGCGGGGGTGCCTGGCCGGCAGAGGGCGCTGGAGACAGAGTTTGTGATACTTAACGCGTCCTACCCAATCAGGCTTTTAGATCCCCAAATTTCCACATCTAAAAAAAATAATAATAATGTTTGGTCTCCTTGTGGGAATTAATCTGACTGCGGACAAAGGCAGCCATCGCATAGAGTTGTGGGAAGTCAATAAGATAACATGTGAAGAGTGCCTGGCACAAGTATTCAATAAGTTAACCATTTTCATTCGGATCGATGCCTAACAGTTAAGACACAGAATGTGACTTTCTGAAGAACAGCAGCTTGAATTTACACTAAACCTATGGTTTTTCAAACTTTAGCATGCATTAGACTCACTGGGAGAACTTGTTAGAACAGGTTTTGAGCTCCACAGAATTTTTGATTCAGTAGCTCTGAGGTGGGGATGCAAAATTTGTATTTCTAGCAAGTTTGCAGGTGTAGGGGCAGAAAAATAAATTTTCCTCCCACCTTTCTAAGTTCTTCTGGCCAGACTTAATATGAGACAGATTAACAGGAGAAAATGTCACAAGGTAATTAAGATGTACATGCAGGTGTGCCATAAGCTAGAAGACTCAAAGAGGCATTGGGCAGTTGAGGCTCCATACCATTCTGGAGCTAAAGACAAAGGTGGGGTTGTAGTTTGGGACTTCAAAGGACAGGAAGACAATTCACATGGAGAGGGAAAAGCGAATGTTTCGTACATAAATGTTTGCAGAGCCATGTTTAACAATGGGATGCAGAGAGGACTTTGATCAAATGTGCCATTCTAGGTTCCTGTGTGTCACACCTAGTTCATATTAAACAACTGTTACGTATGGCACTAGCTCCCTTCCTGGAGCTGGTCCTCTATCTAAATTTCCTTAGGCAGTTGGGGGGAAGGTCAAAGGTTTTTCCTGACTCTTTCCCTTTTTAAAAAAATAAGCTTAAAATTAGATCCCAAAGGCATATTTTGGGGTGGTAAACTTTGGTCCCCCTCAAAGGTGATGCTGATACTGATGGTCTGGGGACCACATCTTGGGAACTGGTGCTCTAAAACCTTCCTTGGCTCCCCAGGACCTCAGGGAAACCTCTGAAGTTGGTTTTATAGTGAAGATGTTTTTGAAGTTGATTTCATAATCTTATGCCTGTGGCCTTCCTATCCAGCTCTTCTCTTTTCTACCTATAAACCTGTGTAGCCCACAGCCTAGTCACATAGAGCAACTTGAATTCCTGGATAAGACATGCTCTCCCTCCTCCATACTGCACACAATGTGGCACCCTCTGGAATACTTTTCCCTACTCCATCACCCTTCCCTCAGGTCTTTGTGATATGTGACCAGCCCTCACCCCTGCCCAGACCCCGCTGGGCCATGACTGTCCAGGAACATATATTTATTTACCAGGGAATCACAGGCTCCCTGACTTCGGGGTCTAGGTCTTTCTCTGTTACTGTTGTTCCAAACTCTGTCCAACAGGAATAGGCATTCTATATAAATGAATAGCTGATGGACATCTATACTCCCTATCCCCACAGGCCAGGGAGGGGTATTTCATCTGAGAGAAGAAACTCAGCAACTGTGTACCTGAGCTCTTTTAAGTTCCCGAACAGAGTCAGAGAGATTGGGGTATTCTCGTGGCAACCCCACTCAGAAATACAGTGCACTAGGGGGAGGTGCCTCTGTCAGATTTTGATGCACAAGGGGAACCTTGCAGCATCCTTTATGCCAAAGACGGCCAACCACCTTCATGTCCATTAAGGAGATGTCAAAATAATTTATGGGACTTGTGTCCTAGAGGAGGCACTGCAGATATAAAAAAGAACTTGTTTGTCTCTGGAATGGTCTCCAATTTACACTGGATTAGTAGAAAAAACAAAGTGTAGAAATGACAACATTATTAACAAAGTATATAAAAATTATATACTTACATATTACATATAATATAAAAAAAAAACAAGGTGCAGAAATGAGAATAATCATTAGCCCATGAGGTAGGTGCTGTTATCATCCCAGTTCACTGACTGACAAACTCATGCACAGGGAGGCAAAATCACTTGCCCAAAGCCACAGGGCTTGCAAGTGACAGAGTGCAGATTTTTACCCGGGGGCTCTCCGCCTCCAGAGTCTGTAGTGGTAACCACCTTGCCATACTAGATACCACTTGTGTAGAGGGAAAGAAAAAATAAATGACACACATCTACACACACATGTATATTGCTGGTATTTGACTGGAAGGAGACCTGAGAAATCAGTAGACACAGCCTGAGCGTGGGAGAAAGACTGACTTTCACTGTACACTCTTTTGTAACTCCTGAATGTTTAGCAAGCACTTTTTTTTAAGTCTTAAACTGACCAGGGTCTGGTTTCTTGGTCTAGAGGAATTTGGAAGGAAAAGCAGTGAGGAGTGGAAGCCAGATCACACAGGCACCTCCCTCAAGAAGTTGAGAAGCAACTGCCTCCCCAGCCAGTGGCTGACTTTAACAGCAAGGTCCACAATGACTGGGCAGCAGAGAGAGAGCTAGACAGCAGAGTTTCTCAGCTTCCATGGGACAAGGCGACCAAACAAACCACGCTCAGATCCCAGGTTTGCACTTCTTGCGTGACCTTGGGCAATTTAACCTCTCTGGGCCTCCTTTTTTCAACTGTAAAATGTGGAAAGAATGTACCTAACAGAGCTGCTGATAGGGTTAAATAAATTGTTGTGTATCAAATCTTGGTGCAACACTTGACTCACAGTAAGTCCGATATAAGTGTTTTCTATCACTGTTATTAAAACAACCTCATGTGCCTTTTTAGCATGATTTGACAACACTGACTTCTCCCTCCTTAAAATTCCCTCATCTCTTACCAATACTTTCCACCCTTCTGGTTTTCCTGATCCTCTTTGAAACTCCTTTTCTGTTTCTTCTGTAAGCTCTTCTCTCTGGTATGAGGACATTGGTTGAAGGGTCACTACTCATCATATGGGTCCTTCACATTACTTAGAGAAAAGAAGCCCCCTTTGGACATATCCAGCCTTGAAATTCAGCCTTTATTTGTTTCCACCCTGTAGGTCTCAGCCTGCATAATTGTACATGACCACCCTGACCGATTAGTCAATCAGTGTCCGCCCATCTTCCCAATCTTATATGCCTTTTTAATAGAAGGAAATTTCATTCAAGTATTCACCAGCCTCTGAACTGAAAGCTTACCCGCAGCCTCAGTTCTGGGGGACAATGGGGATCCCGAGGAATCCAAGCTAAGCATGCTGGCTCCATCACTCTGGCCAGCGATTAGTTCAGGATGGGCATGTCAGCCAATTTTGGCCAATGAGATGGAAGAGGAAGTCTGCTGGGAGGCTTTGGGAAAAGGTTTCTTTGCAGACAACATGAGAAAAGATGCCCCCCTCTTCCTGTATTAAAACTTGGACCTGCGATAGCCACTTTTGGATCATGAGACGAGCCCATGTGGAAGCCAGGCCTTCAGCCGAGGGTAGCAGAGCAGAGAGAGGAAATCTGGGGCCACAAGACCCTCCCAGAGCTGTGGATTATATCATGCCCAGAGCTTTCCCCAACTCCTGTGGTGTGTAATATACAATTATCTCATTGTTCCACCTAGCGTCAGTCAGGATTTTGTTACTTGCTGCCCAAATCTTTCCTTACTGATATAAATATGTAAGTGCCTTAAGGCGATTTCTCTAGGCAGGTCTTCTCCTCCCTCCATGCAGGGCTGCCACACCCACCCTCATGGCCTTGGTTTCTGAATCTATCTCCAGCCTCAACCACCAAGCCCCAGGGGGTCCGGTGACCTTCTGATACCTTCCCCTGGATGCCTTTAGCCCCTCATACCCACCATGTTCCAAACTAGCCTCAGTACTGCCCCTTAAACCTGTTCTTTCTGTCAGGTTCCCATCCTGAGGGCAGCTGACCATCCCTTGGTCCTTTCCCTGGCCTTGTCGTTCCCAAGTCTGTAATGCCTATGGCCTGTCCACTTGGCCTCCAGAGTGTCCCTTCACCTGCACCTTCTGCCCTTGATGCTCCCTAGCCCCGTCCCTTCCCGCTTCATTCCTGTCCCAGCCTCCCCTGGGTACTGGGCCTTACTTTCCTCCTCCAATATATGTCCACAAAGAAGCCAAGTGGATCTTCCCAAGGCACACACCTACCAACGACCAATCCTGCTCAAAACCGTTCCATGACTCTCCAGTGCCCTGAAGACAGAAACTAAGTTTCCAAGTTGGTCATTTACAGACACTTAAGGTGTGCCCATGTCAACCACTCCACCCTCCTTCCTCTATTTACTCCACACTCATCACAGAAGCTGATGTCTAACATGCTTTCCAATCTCCAGGCCTTTGCACACATGGTTCCATTTGCCTTGAATGCCCTGCCCATGCCCTTCCCACCTGTCTACTATCAAGGCCTGGCTCAGGCACCCCGCCCCTTCTGTAGCTCCACAGGGCTTGGCAGAGATAGAGGCTCAGTAGATGGGCCTTTGGCAGTGAGTGTTATTATTGATGTACTATCTTGGGAGGAGTAAATCTGGGGGAGTAAACAGAAAATCAGTCACCTCCTAGCTCCTAGCTCCTAGCTCCTAGCTCCTAGCTCCTGGCCCAGAACAGGTACAAGGGACTTTCCCTCCCTGTGCCTCAGTCTCCTCATCTATGGAAAGGGGGTGACAATATTATCTTCTTCATATGTAAAGTACCCAGAATGAGACCTGGTCACAGAAAAAACGTGGCAGGCTCTGTGAAGTCATCTTGTGAAGTAGGTACTATTATTACTGCCCATTTTTAGACGAGGGAACTGAGAATCACAGAGGGGAAGTGATTCTTGAGGACAGGGGTGGGACGCTGAGTTGGGAATCGAGCCCAAACAGCTGGCTCCAGAGCACGGTGCATAACATGCAAGTGCTCGCAAACAGGGACAGCTGTTACAGTGGCGCTGCGGCTGAGAGCAGCACCTTCCGTGCCACTTGGAACCAGACTGGGATCCTGTTTCCAGCCTGCCAGGCTGATAAGGAAGATTCTAGCACCCAGGCCTACCCCAGAGCTCTCTGCATGAGTCTTGCTCCCTGGAGACGCCTGAGGAAAATCAGTATACCTTCTTTCCCTGGCTATTCATCTTTTAGGGCTGAGTTCAGTTGTCCCTTCTTCCAGGAAGCCCTCCCTGACCTTCCAGGTTGGAATGAGTACATTCCCTATGTTTTCTCCATCACACCACTGACCACTCTGCCTCCCCACTGAAGTCCTGCCTATTCTGGTCTCACTGTGCGGGACAGGTCCGTCTACCTCATTGAACAGCAAGCCCTGTGAGAGCAGAGCCCAGTCCCCTTGACCACTACTGTGCCCCTAGAAATGCCCAGCACAGGCTGGCACAGAGGAGGGAGTTTTGGATGAGTGAATATAGTCTTCCACTTGAGAGATGAGAAAATCAAGGCTCAGGGAGGGCTGTCACTTGCCCAAGGTATAGTGACCAATCTAGTACCTGAAATGAAGTCCAGACCATGGTAGAATCGGCTGTAGGTGATAAGCAGCTGAGTGAAAGAGGCAGATGGAGTAAGTTTAAAACTGAGAAACAAAGAGACAGTGAGAGGAAAAAACAAACAGTGAAAAAGCCAGAGAGAGACACAGTGTGTTGGGGACATAAGAGAAGGGCTGGGAGAACAAGGTAATGCTGGGGCTGGGGGAGCCCAGGACAGGTACAACGAAGGACAGACAATTGGTGGCAGTGTCTCACAACACCAGCACGTGCCTGCGGATGTTCTAATAAGTTAGCTCCAGTCATGTGCATGCTTAGCGGAAGGCCAGGTCCATCCAGCCTCAGGACGCCTGGCTCAGCTACCTGGGGATAGAGGCATAGTCGGTGTAGGAGGCAGCGGTGAGTTGCTGGTGTGGCTCTGGCTGGGGCCCAGAATGTCCACCTGATCGTCCTCATCCTCAGTGAAGCTGGCAGGGCACGGATTGGGCAGCAAGATGAGCTCTGTGAGGCCATGAAGGTCGGACACGTGGCGGAAAGTCTGCAGCACCAGAACCATGGCGACCAGGCCCAGGAAGAGGTAGGCTGCAGAGACAGCAGAAGGGCAACAGGTGGACTCTGACCTTGGGCAGGCCCAACGGGCTGTAGGACCCCCCAGGGTGGGGCCGTGACCCTTGGCTCTCCCCTCAGATGGAGCCAGCTGCCCCTCAGACCCTTCAGGGCAAGGCTGTGTCCTTCCCTCAGTCCCTAGGCAACCACCCCACTCACCTGTGACAAGCACCTTGTAGAGGGCCCGGTAGGGCTGGCCCGGGGCCTCCCCAGGCACGTAGTCACCTAGGCCGATGGTAGACAGAGAGATGAAGCAGAAGTAGAAGGCGTCCAGGAAGCTCCAGGCCTCCTCAAGGTGGGCAAAGACTGCGGCCGGCACCAGGAAGCAGATGGTCACCACGACCAACAGCAGGACCACCAGGTGCCAGCGGGCCGCCCGTTGGGGGTCGCAGCCCCAGTGCATGTTCAGCCAGGCCAGGGGTGCATGGGTCAGCAGCAGCGACAGGCGCTGGGCCGAGGCGGTCAGCAGCAGCATGGTGGCCGGCACACCCAGGAGAGCAAAGGCAATGGAGAAGGCCTTGCCCGCATCGGTCAACGGCGTCGTGTACCGTAGCCTGTGGACGTGACAGGGAAATCCTGCCCACTCTGCACCCACACGTGGGGGGCCTGTAGCCACTCCAAACCAAGACCTAATTTTACCCTTGAACCTACCACCCCCCACCTCCCCCGCACTCTTTCCTCTCCCAGGATGGCACCTCCATCCTCCCGGCTGCTCAGGTCAGGAGCCTTGGTCTCATACTTGACTCCCTTATCGCTTACACCCATTTTCCATCTGCCAGTGAATCCTGTTGTCTCGAATTTCAAATAGATCCCAAACCTGCCGCTTCACCCAACCCCCACCCCCAACTCCCATCCCGTCTACCCCAGCATCTCCTCACACCCCACCCCTCCCTTCTCCCTCTAGGCCACACAGCCAGAGGGATGCTGTGAACACCTGTGCTAAGTCAGGTCCCTTCCCTGCTCAGAGCTCGCCTGTGTCTCTATCCCACCCAAGTGAAAGGACAAAGTCCTCCTCATGAACCCTGAGGGCCCACACGAAGCAGCAGGGAAGCATGATCCCACCCCAGAGCCTTTGCACAGGCCATTCTTTCCCATGAGACACTCATCCCTCGGGTACCACAGGCTCCCTTCCTCCCCGCCCTCAGGTCTTTGCTCAGTTGAGGCCTTCCCCAACCACCTTATTTTAAATTGTTACACCCTCTTACTCAACTCTTTTTGAGTGTGTTTGTTTTCACAGTCCTTAACACCTTCTAGCTTACCATAGTTTTACTTATTTGGTTACTGTCTGTCTCCCCGCCTAGGGCGCCAGCTGCAGCAGGGCAGGGGCTTCTGTCTGTTTTGTTTGCTGCTATAGCCCTGGTATCTGGCACAGAGTGGACATTCAGTCAACAGTCAAGATCATAAATGAAGGGTGCAGGCTCCAGCCTGGCTTGGAGCCTTAGTTTCTTCTACTCTGAAAATAGGTTGACAAGCCCCGCGCTCCTGGAAGGCCATGGGGACAAAAGAAGGTCAGTGTGGGTGTGAGTTCTGCAAACAGTAACATAATAAAGGGGAATTCAGGTGTTGATGAGAGTGGCTCACTCTGGCAATGTGCAATTTAAAATCTCTTTTTATTTCCCAAATGAGTCAAACCAAAAGGTCAGAGATATGACTAGGATAGTAAAGGGCATGGTTTAGGTTGACAGTAAAATGTCTTACCCAAAAGACTGCAGATCCAGCCCTGTGATCAATAATAAAGTGTAGACACGTGGCAAACTAGCAGACCTTCACCTGTGCCCATCTTCCATACAAAAGGATCGCCTGGTTTTTTTATATACTCAAAAGAATTGAAGAGATACCTGTACACCCATGTTCATGGCAGCATGACTTAGAACAGCCAAAAGGTGGAAGCAACCCAAGTGTCCATCGATGGATGAATAAACAAAATGTAAATGCATACGATGGACGATTAATCAGCCTTATACAGGAAGGAAATTGTGGCACATGTGACAACATAGATGAATCTTCAGGACATTATGCTAAATGAAAAAAGCCAGTCACAAAAAGACACATACTATATATTCCACTTATATGAGGTACTTAGAATAGTCAAAATCATAAAGACACAAAGTAGAATGATAGGTGCCAGGGGCTGAGGAGGGGGTGAATGGGAGTTAGTGTTTAATAATTTCAGTTTTGCACAATGAAAATTATTCTGGAGATGGATGATGGTGATAATTGCACAGCAATGTAAATGTAGCTAATACCACTGAAGTATACACTTAAAAATGGTTAAGATGGTAAAATTTATGTATATTTTACTGCAATAAAAAAAATCAGAGGAAAATAAAGAACACTCTGGTTTTCGAGGGACACATGGTCACTGGAATAAAATAATCCTCCTCCATTGCAGCTAGGTATGACTCTGGAATAATTTCTGGATAATGAAGTATACATGAAAGAAGCAAGTGACCTCCATTAAATGTCCTAAAAGACATTTAAAGAAAGGAAGATGCCTTTGTCCCTTTTTTTCCTCCCCCTCCTGGTGGCTGGAACACAGACATGAAGCCTGGAGTTGGCAGCCACCCTGGACCATGAGGGGAACTTGGGAACAGAAACCATGCACAGAGGAGTTATGAAGCAAAATGAGGTGTTCTGACCATGCAGCACCACCCTGGTCTTGGACTGTCTTGACTATGAGCAAGAAATAAACTTCCAAGATATTTAAATGACTATTATTTGAGGTTTATCGTTTATGGCTCCAACCCTCATTAATACAAGGATTTTGAAGGAGCAACTGCAGCAGCCTGGCTGAAATGACACAAAATCCTTATAAACAAAAATCATAGTTAGAATAGAATGGGGACTGTGTGCCTCAACTTGCTACTTCAAAGAGCTGAGTCCAAATCCGTGTCTTGCCATTCATTCCCTGCACGACCTTGGCCAAGTGACTTCTCTCTGAGCCTCAGTTCCCTCATAGTCCTAAAAAATGGGCTCAGAAACAATGCCTTCCTCAGATACACTAGTAATAACCCTATCAGCTGGGACAGCGCATAGCACCTAACAAGGCATGGAAAGAGTCACCATAATGGCCACGCTCACTTCCTCTCTCCCGAATCCCAGTTCCAGTAGGCTGACTCCTGCATCCCCAGCCTAAACTGCACAGCTGCCTGGATCAAGACCAGGGGCGCTGTGAGAGAGGTCTTCCATTGTTCAGATACATTCAGAGATCCAGGCTTCCCCACTGATAATAATGAAAACTGAGGCTTGGTAAACCTCAATTATTATCACTAGTTCTTCCCACTGACAAGGGCTCCCTCCCAACCAAATTCTAGTCAGGCTCCTCTGAGCCATTCTTCTTGACTATGCCCAGTTTTAGCAGGAAACCTAAGCCAGTTTAGGGAAAATCCCCCTACTCTTGATATCTGATCATATTCCTCATCCTCCGTCCTTAAGACCTCAGGTATTGGCCTGTCTTTCACAAGAATCCTATTAAGCCGTAAACGAGAATCCCCAGACCTGTCTCCCCTTAGTAATTTTCCACCCACTCTCAGATGTATATCTCCAGCTGTCTTTATTATATTCAGAGTTGAGTTCTGTCTCTCTCCCTTATTGCAAAATCTTGCCATTTTTAACAAATGTCCAAATAATTTTTCTTATATGATATACACACATCACCTTCTTCAAGTGGGCCTAAGAGGTGGTAGAGTGTGTTGGTTCAGAGCACGGGACTCTGAAGCCTGGTGGTCTTGGTTCAGATCTCTACTTTACACCTTCATAGTTGTGTGTCCTTGGACAAGTTATCTAGCCTCTCTGGGCCGCCATTTCTATTGCTAAAAAATACAGGGCCACTACTGGTACCTGCCTCACAAGGCTGTTGTGCTGATTAAGTTAAAGCTCGTGTGCGACAAGTCCTCTACTAGGTACTATTGCAAAGTGGGAAGTGTTATCCCCCTTTCGTAGATGAGGGAGGATACTGAGGCCTAGAGCTAAGCCATGGCGAGCAGGGATCCAAACCCAGGCTTTACCTGCCTCAAGTTTGGCTTCTTCACTTGTTCCTCCTGGAACACCTTCTCAGAAGCCAGTATCTGGGAGGAGGCTGACAGAGACACTCATGTGACCCAGTGAAGCTAGGGAGCAGGTCAGGCAGGCCCAGCCAGCATGCGAACAGTCTGTGGGGAGCATCCAGCCCTGCTGCCTGTGGCCTTAGTTTATTGCTCCACACACTAGGCCTCCAAAGGCAAAAGCCACTTGCTCCTGCCAGTGGGGAGAGGGAGTTAGGAATCTGGGCTAGGATTGCCTCAGCTCCCCACTCCCCCCAGTCCAAATCCTGAGCAAGGGGAGGAAGAGGAAGTTTGGGGAGGGAGTGTGGAAGAGCCTGACAACAGGGATTTCCCAGGTCTGCTGGCTGCTGAGGTGGAGAAAGATTTCCCAGTTAGGGCTGGTCCCACCTGATGGGGGGGGGGGGTGGGGGGTGGGGGGTGTGGAGGGTGTGTGTGTGTGTGTGTGCGCGCGCGCGCGCCATGTTCATAGAAGCGGAACTGCGGAGCCAGTAATCTCAAATCAGAGGCCAGAGTCCTGTTTTGAAACAGATCCTGATTTGGGGCTGGGGTCTGGGGCCCAGGGAAAGAGGGGACAGACACCAGCAGGGGCATTTTCTGGCTCACAAATGGGATTGAGAAGGGAATCCTCAAGCAGAAGGGGGTTCTGAGCCCAAGGAGTCCTGAGGGATGTGATCAGGGTAGTCAGTGCTAAGGGGATGATGGGAAGGGGTGGGTGTCTCAAGTCCTGGCTTGTGTCAAGGGTGGAAAGAGGTGATAGTCATCACTGGATTGTGGGGAGGGTTCTGGGATGCAGAGGGCCCCGGAGCATCCTTGGCGAAGGGGAGAATTTCAGGTCCAAAGCAGGCTGGGGCAGTGCTGGGGTGGAGACTAAGATCCCAGCTATGGGTCTGGAGATAGGAGGGGTTCCATGTCCCCAGGAAATCCCCTTTCTTGAGAAATCCAGGGTGGGCAAGGTGTCTCAGGGCAGGAGAAGCAGGTGCAGAGAGCAGAGTCCCTGGGCTGGCATTGCGTGTTGAGGGCGGGGGAGGGTGGAGGGGTTCTACTTTCCACACAGTGTGTGTAGAGGGCGTTGGGGTCCCTGATAGAGGTCCATGTGGCTCTGGGGCTCTTGCTGAGGGGTGTCAGGATTCAGAGAGTGAGGAGCATCTCAGCTAGGAGTTCTCAGGTTCAGAGAGGCCCCCATGAGGAGTCCTTGGTTTGGAAAGCAGTAAGTGTTTTTGCTGGGGTCAGTTTGGGGACTGGAGGGGAGGGAGTCCTGGCTGGGGAGCTTCTGGCTGGAAAGTCAGTGGTCCTTTCCGGAGGGTGCTCCAGCTCCCTCCACGGTGGGTGCCTTTCACACATCCACAGGTAGGAGCTGCTGAATTGGAAGTTCCAGGTTCAGAGGGAACTGGGATACCTCTATTAGGAGGAGAACCCTGCATCGACGGCTTCCCAAACAGGGGAGATGTCAAGATGAAGTGGGGTGGGGTATGTGGACAGGGATCCTGTGTCTGGAGTCAGGGCTCCTGCTGGGGAGTATGAGGATGGGGTGATCCTCCATTGGAGGAGGTCATGGGCCCTTGCAGGCGTGGAGTCTAGGTACAGAAGGTGTGGTCTAGGTACAGACGTCTCAGCCGCAGGGCCCAGGGCCTGGCTGAGGAATGTCTACTGGCAATAAGGTCTTTAGTGATGGCACTCTGAGAAGGTCTGGAGATTCAGGGTCAGGAGGAGACTGGGGTAGGGTTTCCCATGGGGTGACTGAGAAAGACATCGGAGAGTCAGGAGATGTTGGAGTGGATGACAGCCTGAGCCCAAAGAGAAGGGCCGAGGTCCTTGGTGGCTGAGGTCTGGGTCCAGAGGGGGTGAGGGTCTCTGGGCGAGGGTCCATGGTCATCGCTGGAGGTCTCTGAGGGTAGGCCTAGGCCTAGAGGGGACTGGATGGACCGGGATGTCCAAAGAGGCTAAGACAGAGGAATGGGGTCCAGATGCTGCCGGAAAGGTACTCTGAGAGCCGCCCTCCACCTGGTGGGAGCTGGGAGGTTTCCTGCTAGGAGGAGAGGCTTGGACCAGAACTTCCCAAGGGGAGTAGATCCCACGAGTATGGAGCCCGGGTCCTCCCTGAGGAGTTTTGAGGGGAACCTAGGCCCAGAGAGGATTGAGATTTATCTGATGAGATAGAGGTATCTCGTGAGGTATCTTGGGTGTCCCAGAGTGGGGGTCCCCGCTGGCTAGGGCGTCAGGGCGGTGCTCACATACCCACGGTGGTGACCAGCGTGCTGGCAAAGAAGAGAGCCGAGGCAAAGTCCCAGGCGGGGTCCGAGGCGTTGGCGGACCCCGAAACGTTGGCGAGCATGGCGCGCCCCAGCCGACCCGCCGCCAGCACCCGCTCCACGAAGGCGTCCAGGGCTGGGGCGGCCACACAGGGGCTGCGCCGCAGTAGCTGCTCCCGTAGCATCTCCAGCTCAGCGCGGAGACGAGCTTCGTGCGGCCCCTCCAGCCGCGCCACCAACACCGCGCCCAGACCCAGGTACGCCGCGTAGGCAGCCAAGGCGCCCGCCAGGAGCGCACCCCGCCGCATGGCGCCCTCCCGCCGGCTCCCCGCCGGCTCCCCGCCGAGACCCGCAGCCCCGCTGACGTGGCTCCCGCCTCCCGACGGCCCGGCTCCCAGCTTCAGTTCCGGGAGTGCTCGAGGCGCGGCCACCAGCGCCCCAAAGAGGAACCAGAAGAAAAAGGGGAGGGGCGAGGGTGGAGGAGCGCCCGCCTACGGGAAACTGAGGCACGCCCCCCACCAGGTGCTAGTACCGAGAGAGTGGAGCCCAGCGCTTTAGGACCCAGGAGACCAACGGGATGGAAAGGTTTGGGGCGTTCTCCCTTACCTTCCACCCCTTCCTTCTCTGCCTCCAGACGTAGCGACTCCTTAGGTCAGAGAGAAAGAATCTGAACTCTCTTTTATGCTCGTGGACCAAGGAGTCGCGCTCCAGATCCTTGGGGCCATAGCTCAAGCCTGCGAAGATTGTGAGCGTGCCCGACGGGACAAGGGGACAGGCTGACATCCAGTCCTCGCTCCATTCGCCAAGTCCTGCGCTCTGAGAGGAGTTGCATCCGTCTGGAAGGGAGGCCTGATTCACAACGAGAGACACCACAGCAGCAGGTGTCCCCTGCGCCTTCGCGGACAGAGTAGGGATCTTTAGCAATTCACCAAATCTGCTTAGGGCCACTTCGTGCCCTGCCCTTTGCTAGGTGATGCTAGGGACACAGCAGTGACATGGATAGTTCTGGGACCTGCCTTCAGGGGTCTCCCGGCACTTCAAAAGAGTGACAGACTAGAGGATAAGGGTCATGATGACAGAAGCACAATCAGAGTGACCAGGGCTGGGATGGGGGATGCCTAGAGGACTGTGAAGCCCAGAGGAGCCCAGAAGAGGCAACTGCCACAGCTTAGGGAAGTCAAGAGAGCTTCCAGCAGAAGATACCTAAGCTGAGACATAAAGGATGAATAGGCATGTGACAGGGTCTCTTTCCACGGCAGAACCACAGACACACACCTTCTCTGGAGGAGGAATTTTTCCTTCCCTGTTCCCCTGGACATTTCTCCACACCCCCCTCCGGAAGGAAACCAGCACACTCCTGATGGCCATCTGGAGGCAGCCTGGAATCCCAACCACATCTGACTGGCAGAGGAGTGGGGCTTGGGCTCTATTTATAAAACTGTGGCAGCTCTTGGGGAAGAGCCCAACTTAGAGCCAACAACCCACAGGAAGAGACACCCGATAATAAAACAGTAACAGTAATGGCCAGTGAGCAAAAGCTTCAATATGTCAGTCCCTGTGGACAGAGGGGCTTGTATTGAATTCTCAACCCCTCCTCTATTGTTCCCATTAAACAAATGAGAAATTTTAGGCTTAAAAATGGAGTAGTCACACAACTGGTAAAAAGTGACTCATGTGAACATGAGGCCAGCAGGAAGCCCAAATACTTACTTGGTTTACTAATAAAAAATATTCACAGAAGAATTTAGAAGAGAAGCTGAGAATGATAAAATGTTGGTGGCACCCAATGGACAGATTCTAAACCAGAGGTGCGTAAGAGGAATGGGACACCCCACTCATACACACACACACACACACACACACACACACACACACACACACACACAAATATAGGGACTGAATCAGAACTCCTAAGAAACCAAAACAGTCCTCAAGGTCCCCAGAAAAGACCATATCTCAGAGGAGGAAAGGGAAAGCCACAGTGACAGAGTCACTTGCTGACATCCTTCCGGAGTGTTATCACTGTCCAGAAGACACTTCTACCATTATCTTTGCCTAAGATAAGTGGAAGCAACCGAGGGACAGAAAAGGGGAGACAGGGGGAGAGAGGGGAAGACCGCGTGAGATAAAGGGGGAGACTGAGGGACAAAGAAAGAAGAGACTAAGGGAGCTTAATTCTCAGAGCTCCTCACTTGCAGTTGTGCCTGTGTGTGCTGAGTTGCTGGGGGTTGCCGAGTGTTTTTGGCTGACCGAGGAAGCCAGGTCACAACGCAAAGCATTTTTATGGATTTCTGGGAAAATTTCTAAAGATAACTTCGAAGAAAGACACCTTGGTTCTTACCACCTAACTTGCTGGGGCATCCTTTTCTCACTCTTAATGTTTACTACCTAAAGTCTGCCAAAACTGTATAGGGTCCAGGGTCTGCTTAGCCCCAAAGGAACACAATTGGATCGCTCCTCTCCCGCTCCACACCCTTCCTGAGCTGCGGCGTGCTCTCGGTGACCCAAATTGAGAGCCTGTCCATAGAAAACTCCATTTCCCATCGTCCACAGTACCGCTTACTAGGACTGTCCGCGGCTCCGCTTCCAGTCTCCGCCTCTCACCCACTTTCAATCTACCGGAAGCCTCGCGAGGGGGCGTGGTCTCTGAGCGATCGTAACACCCATTGGCTGTCGCATCGCCGGTAGGCGTGGCTACGGGAGCCGGGCGGGCACATTTCGAACCGTGCCCGGGGCGGTGGCAGCGGCGGTGGCGAAGGATGCACCCGGCAAGCTTGGCGGCGGCGGGGACGCCCCGGCAGCGTAAGTGGCGTACGTGGCCTGCCAAGGAGATAGGGCGGGCGGGGGGCGGCCACTGTGGCGGTTGGAGAGGTCACTGCAGGTCGGAGGTCACGAAGTCAGGGTTCTGGAGCTTCGAAGTGTGCAACGCGCAGAGATGCCAGGTCCGGGTAGGGGCGCGTTATTGTCGATTCTTCTTATCTTGAGGAAATTATTTTGGAAGTAAACAACTTCGAGCAGGATATTGTATGAAAAGCTTGACTTTCATTCATTTGCATTTAGCGATCAGCCTGCCCCCTACTCTTCCGTGGCCTTGGGCTGTCGCCCAAGTTCCTTAGGACAGTGTTGGTAGCCCTTCGTGAGCTCAGAGGGCCATGGTTACCCTCATTTAAAATGTGAACTTCTATTTATTGCACTGTTAACCTCTTTTTCTTCTCTTTGTGAATTCGTATTGTTGAATTCCTCTTCATCCTAGTGAGTGTTGGGTACCTGTTGGTAACCAGCATAATCTGGCCATTGTTAATTTACAGCTCAGAGTTTAGTGAGGAGACAGACTCTAGACTCAGAAGCAAACAAGTCAGCCAGAAAATTTGGGAGTGATTAGAGCTGTAAAGAGAATCATCCAGGATGTGACTAGGGTTTGCAGAGGCCTTTCTGTTGAGGGAGGGAGGTGGTCAATGCTGGGGATACAGCAGTGCCTAGACAGCCCTGGTTCCTGCCCTCACGGAGCTACCAGTACAGAGCAGAATACAGCAACAGACTAGAGTGATGGAGCTATGATGAGAAAAGCACAGAGTGGTTATGGCTGGGATGGAGGTGTTGTGGTAGCCCACATTAGGGACGTGACCCAGCCTCACGGTGTCAGTGAAGCTTCTGGGAAGAGGAATTAACCCAGAGAAGGGATTTGTGGTGAGAGCGAAAAGCACTGGAGGCCTATGTCAAGTAAACAAGTAGACAAATGAATATATATCTAGCAATTGTGATGAGTACTCAGAGGGAAAAAAGAACCACTGGATATAATGAGAAAGAACAAGGTGGGGCTAGTGCTTTGTATTGAAGAGTGAGGAAGGTCTCTCTGAGAAGACACTTTGCTAAGGCCTGAGTGCTACATTGCCAGGTGTTAACCGTGGGAAGGTGTTCCAAGATGATAGCCTAGATATTCAAAGCCTGTTGGGGCTAGAAGCTTGGCAGGGTCAAGGCCTAAGAAGAGGCCACTCTGCTGGGGTGCAGTGAGCCCCAGGAGAGGTAGCAAATAAGGGTGGTTGGCAGGGCTGGGTCCTGCAGGGCCTCGTGGGCATTTGGATTTTATTCTCAGTACAATGGCTCTGATCTTAAGCAGATGACAGGAAATGTTGTCTTTGGCATTTAAAAAGATCAGTCTGGCTGCCCAGTGGAGAGAAGGTTGGTGCAGCTAAGGATGAAAAGAGGGACTGAGGAAGAGGACACATGAGTCAGGTGTGAGATGACACAGTGTGAGAGAGGGGAGGGTAACACTGAGACAGTGGGAGAGACAGCAATTGGTTGGCTGGGTGCCAGACAGAAGGGGAGTGAGGGGTTTGGAGACAGAGGTCAGGGTGCAGGCACAGCTGGAGGGTATTGCCAGGAAGTGGTCAACCTGGGTCTGGAGCCAGGAGAAAAGTGGTGGCTAGAGATGGAGCCCAGAGCCCAAGACACACGGTGGTTGTGAATGCTGTTTTGGTGTGGGTGAGAAGCAGAAGACAGGACAAGGTGGGAAACTGGGTCACACATTTCAGGGAGCTGGAAATAAGTCACTGATTGAAAGGGACCATTCGGGAAACCAGCTCTGTGAAGGCAGGAGTTTTTGTCTTTTTGATCATTGTTGTATCCACCATGCCTGCAGCAGAGCCTAAGTGTTTGTGGGGCTCAGGCAGGAAGGAGAAAGAGGCAAGTACAGTGTCTCAGAAGCCAAGAGTTGGAGGTTGGCATTTGGTTACTACATCCAGTGCTGCAAGGACTTGAGTCAGATGACAGTGAAATAATGGCCTCAGCCTAGTAGAGTAGAGATCTTCGGAATGGCAGACTGGCAAGGCCTGAGGGCTGAGGGACGGTAGTGAGAGGGCTACACCAAAGCTTTCAGGAAGCAGCCTTTCAGGCCACAAGTGGGCGAGTGAAAAGAAAAATGGGGCTTGGGGACAAGTAGGCCTGGGCCAGTGTTGCTTACTTGAGGACACATGAGTCAGTTTTCAGGCTACCAATAATTGAAGAGCAGAGGGGCTAGTAATTGATAATAGGTACCAGGGATTGACTGCTTTTTATGGGCCAGGCAAGGGGCTGAGCAGTCTATGAGCATCGTTTTGTCTTGAACTGTTAACCCATTCTCCAGAGGAGAGAACTGAGGCATAAAGAAAGTCACGACACAGATGGTTCCATCCCAGTGTAATCCTACCACCCTGTTCCCTGTGCCCACAATGGCGCCTGACGCATAGGAGGGCTCAGTAAGTACTGGCTGCAGTGACATCACTTATTGGTTAGGAGCTGGAGCCTGACTGCTGGGTTCAGATCTCTCCACGTCCCCATCCCCTCCCTCTTCCTGACCCCACCCCAACTGAGCACACCTCCGATTGTCCTGGCTCTCCTGCCTCCAAAATCTATCCAGGAGCCGCCCTTCCCCACCACCCCCACCCTCTATCCTGGTCTTCCACCTGGACCACCAGCGGCTTCTTCCCCTCCCCCTCTCCCGTCCCCACTCCTCAGTCTGTTCCCCACATGAAGCTAGAGGGACCTTTAAAAACTTGAACTCTGGCTCTGCCTCATACTATCTGTAAGACTGGGGTTTACTTTTCCCATCTGTAAAATGAGGATGCTAATAGCATCGACATAAATGGGTTTTTGTGAGGATTAAGTTAATCCATAGTGTTTAGAACATGGTCTGGTGGTCAGTATTCAGCTGGGGTTGGATTATTGTAATATTTATCGGGGGATCTAGGCTGGGTTCCTGCTCTTTGCTCATTCAGTTTGGCTGTTTGCACAAATCATTTAGGCCGTCTGGGCCTCAGTTTCCACCTCTGTAAATAGAGATGGCCATTGATTCGTTCATCAGGTTTCTGTCAAGTGCTACTTACAGGATAAGACAAAGATCCCCACCTTGGGGGGCTGACGTTTTTGTTACTGTCTGGGTAAACAGACAGTAAACAAAAGAAATAAAACAGCTAGTATCTCAGCTGGTGCTGAGTTCTGTGACTATAAATGAAGTAGGGAAGGGGATGGTGAGTGCCACCAAGAGAGGTGCAGTTGTAGACAGGATGGTGGGGGAAGGCCCACTGAGCCAAGACTCCAAGGAGGGCAGGGAGACATGAGGACATCTGGGGGAGGAGCATTGGGGCAGAGGAAGAACCAGTGCAGCCGCCTGAGCTGGGAACGTGCCTGGTATGTTCAGTGGGTGTTGAGGCCCCAGTGGCTGGAGCTGAATGAGTGAGGGGCGCATGAAGGGGGATACGGACAAACACCTTGTTTGTAAACGGCTTAGTACAGGATTCTGTGCACAGTGAGCCCCTGTACATAGCAGCTGTCAACATCATCACCACCGTTATTTGGATGGATGGATGGCAGGCAAAGCTCGCCTACACTGTGGCAGAGTCGGAGGGAACGCACGGGCAGAATGAGTGAGGCGCCCACCCCTCTCTCCCCCTGCAGCCTCGAAGCGGAGGATCCCTGTGTCCCAGCCAGGCATGGCTGACCCTCACCAACTCTTTGATGACACGAGTTCGGCCCAGAGCCAGGGCTATGGGGCCCAGCGAGGACCAGCAGCCTGGGCTACCCTGCAGCCTCCACCTCGCCCCAGGCAGCCTTCCTGGATGATCCTGTGTCCAACATGGCCATGGCCTACGGAGCAGCCTGGCCGCGCAGGGCAAGTTGCTGGTGGATAAGAACGTGAGTGGGCTGGGCTGGTGGGCGTGTGGGGAGGCCAGGGCCATCGGGCAAGGCTTCAGGTAGAGCTCTGCCTCCCAGATCGACCGCTTTCATCCCCATCACCAAGCTCAAGTATTACTTTGCCGTGGGACACCCTGTACGTGGGCAAAAAGCTGGGCCTGCCTCTTCCCCTACCTGCACCAGGTCAGTACCGCCCCACTGGGGTGACTATGGTCTGAGGTGGGAGACAGCCTCTGGGCACGGCAGGGTGAGTCAGGCTGGGGCAGGCTTGAGGGAGAGGGCGGCTGACTCACCCCAAGCGAGGGTTCCTAGGGTAGGAGGATTTAGCTCTGGGGATCCTGCCTGCTCCCCCCACCATCCTTACAGGACTGGGAGGTGCAGTACCAGCAGGACACGCCAGTGGCCCCGCGCTTTGACGTCAACGCTCCTGACCTCTACATTCCAGGTTTAACCCCACCTGCCACCGCCCGCACCCTCCACCCCTGGGTGGGCATGTCTAGGGCAGAGGTTTAGGTCTCAGAGGCCAGGGTGGTCTCTCCTCTGACCAGTGTCGGTGTGTCTGCCTCCCACAGCTATGGCTTTTATCACCTACGTCTTGGTGGCTGGCCTGGCACTGGGGACCCAGGATAGGTAAGAGGTGTGGAGCGGGCAGAGTGGCGTGAGGTGCGGGGCTTGGGGGGTTGAGGGGCAGGCGGGAGACTCTCTCTTAATAGCCCCACCATGCTCCCATGTGGCCCAAGACAGAGCCCTTGGTGTCAGGCTCACCCTAGCTTCTTCCCTCTTTTCTGCCCACATTCAGCCCATCACCACTCTGTGCGGGGTTCCTTTCGGAATCCACCTTTCCCCTTGACCTCCACCACCAGGTCCAGCCTCATCCTCACCCTGTCCTAACCAACTGCCCACATGCCTCCTGCACCCCAGCTCCAGCAGTAGCCAGGAAGGTCTCGTCTGAGAGGCGGTAGCCAGGAAGGACTGTGTCTCACGCTGCTCGGAAGCTGTCTGTAGCTCCCCTGTTCCCAGACCGAGCCCAGCTCAGCCCAGCACTGCCCCTTCGCACTTTGCTCTGCCATTCCAGTTCTCTTTCCATCCTCCAGAGGGCCAGGCGCTGCCATCCCAGGGCCTTCACGTATCCAGTTCTCTTTGCTCAGCAGTCTGTTCCTCCCTTACATTGTTACCTACTGAGCATCTGCTCACTCAAGACATCACTCAAGATATCTACTCGGATGTCACTTCCTTGGGAAGCCTTCCCACCCCCCAAGCTGGGTCAAGCCCCCCACCTCTTACTCATAAGCCCCTGTTCATTTCCTTTGTGGCACTGAAAACAGTTGTCATTTGAATAAATTAACTATCAAGGCACTGGACATATGTCAGAGACTGAGGTCCTTCATTCCCAACCACTTCCTTACTCCTTCAAGCCTCAGTGCAGGTGTCCCCTCCTCTGGGAAGCCCTGACATCCCTTCCTGGCTGGGTCAGGCACCTCCCCTACCCTGTGCTTTGACCATGCCATCCTTGACCTCTCTAGGCTGTCACTGAGGACAGGTCTGCCTTTCCTGGAATGGGACTTCCATGAGGACAAGGCCCGGATCTGTCTTGGTTGCTGCTGGGTCTCCAGCCCCACCCAACACAGGCTGTCCTCAGGTGGAAACTAAGGGAGGGTCTGAGCTGGCCAACCGAATGACAGAGCTTGGGTGCCGACAGGTTCTCCCCAGACCTCCTAGGTTTACAGGCCAGCTCGGCGTTGGCCTGGCTGACACTGGAGGTACTAGCCATCCTGCTCAGCCTCTACCTGGTCACTGTCAACACCGACCTCACCACTATCGACCTGGTGGCCTTCTTGGGCTACAAGTATGTCGGGTGAGTACCTTACCTCCCCCTACCAGCCCCAGCCCTGGACGTTTTCTCAGACCAGCTTTTCCCTCTCCCCCCAGGATGATTGGCGGGGTCCTCATGGGCCTGCTCTTTGGGAAGACTGGCTACTACCTGGTGTTGGGCTGGTGTTGCGTGTCCATCTTTGTGTTCATGGTGAGCTGGGGCTCAGAGAATGAGCAGGCCTCCTGGGCATAGTTGGGGTCCCCTGGAGGCATCCAAGCAGAAGATGTCAGGTGGGAAGTTTAGATCAGAGCCACGTTGCTGAACTGAGGTGTCCTGGAATGGGAGCCCCAGCCTGGGGGGTCAGGAGGGGTACCCAGTGTAGGGCCTGAAGGAAGAGCGGAGCCAGCCAGACTGCTAGGGTAGGCACTCATTCTCACCCCATCTCCTTAACATGGTGGGCTTTCCTCCCAGAATTTCCGTTAGGATGAAAAAAAGGTTCAGCACCCCTGAAGTAGCTTGTTTGAGGGCCCTTCCAGCTGGTGTGGAGGTGCTGGTTATGAGCACTGGGGTCCACCAGGCCTGGGTTTGACCCCAAGCTATGCTGGATCCTGGGCAGATCACTTCTTTTTCAACCTCAGTTTCCCCTTTTGTAAAATGGGGATGATGACCACTGCACCTCAGATAACCAGGTGGACCAGGTGTGAGCATGTGTGAGGAGCGGAGGGCCCAAGCTGGTGGATGGTGGGCAACAGCTGACTCTCAGATAAACTTGGACTTGGATGTCATTATTTACAAGGTTTTTTTAAAAAAGGCATCTGGCTTGTTTTTAAAATTGTCATCTGGCCAACATAAGCTGATGACAGCAGCCAGGCTGAGCCTGGCCACCCCCTCAGGCAGGGTAGTCACAGTGCATCCCCGTCTCACTCGGGGTTGGCCTGGGTTTGCACCTTCTCATTTTCTCCCAGGGCCTAGGGAAGAGCATCACCATCTGTTAGATTTGGGGGAAGCCAAACGCCCCAGGAGCAGAGACTTGAGCCCAGCTGCCCCCGTGGAGGGAGGAAGTGGCGGCTGCAGAGGGGCAGGACCCGGGAGTGTCCAGGCGCCTGCCTGGCTGAGAGCTCAAGGGTGACCCTTCCTGCTCCAGATCCGGTCGCTGCGGCTAAAGATCCTGGCGGAGGCGGCGGCGGAGGGAGTCCCAGTGCGAGGGGCACGGAACCAGCTGCGCATGTACCTGACAATGGCCGTGGCGGCGGCACAGCCTCTGCTCATGTACTGGCTCACCTTCCACCTGGTGCGGTGAGGGCGGTGAGGGCAGTGGGCCGCGCCTCCAGCTGCAGTTCCCTGGCTGCCACCGCTAAGCTGCTCATCTCCCGGCCACCTGCGGGTCTAGGACCTCCCGCCTACCCGCTGTGGCCTCCGGCGCTGTCCAACCAGCCCGAGAGACTCTCCCCCTCTTGACCCCCCAGGTGCTGAGATCCCCAGCTGCACAGGCCGCCCCCTGCAGGCGGCCCCTTTTCCGGAAACAATAAACCGTGGTGGGCCCAGCGTGGGTGGCCTCTCCTTGGTGGCGCTGAGGCTGCCGGCAGGGGGCAGGTCAGCTCGGAAGCTGGCGGTGGGCGGGATGGTTTACAGCGCCTGCGACCCAAAGGTCTAGAGAAGGTTTAATGAGCCCAACCCAGGCCTGTCAGTGGGAAGCCTTCTTCCCCTTCTCCTTTTTCACCTTGGACTTCTTGACCTTGCTTCTGTGGGTCTCCGATCCCAAAGCATGGGGCTGTGGGGATGGGAGAGGAGAGGGTTCCTTGGTGAACCAGTTGCCCAGGTTCCGGCTGGGCCTGTGCCCAGGCCTGCGGTGCTGGGCGCCTGCTTGGGAGGGGGAAGCCTCTTACCTTCGCCTCCACGTCCGAGCTGCTGGAGCTGCTGCTGCTGCTGCTGCTGTCAGAGTCTGAAGAGCCGCCATGGCCGTGGCCGTGCTAATTGAAAGCATGACAAATCGAGGGCCCCCAAGTTGGAAGCCTGAGCTGGAGGCTTGCCAGGGCTCTAGGATTAAAGTCTCCCCCATTCCACCCACCTCTGGATGTGCTTGATCTCGAGGTGATTTACCTCCAGGTTAGCTGCCCCTGCCTCTGGCGGTCCCTGAACTTTGGGGGCAGGGCTAGCTGGACTTGGGTCACTCACCTGGCCTGTCTTCTTGGCCTTCTTGGAGTTGGACTCCATGGCCGCAGAGCAAGTCATGTGGATTGGTGCAGGAAATGCACCTCAAGTTCCCCTCACACAGGATTGCACCTGCCCTGGGGTCAAACTTTATAGTGGCCAGAGAAGGTGTGTCCACAGGGCTGAGGGAGGAGGCGGGGCCTGCTGGCCCAAAGAAAGCTGAGGAGTCCCACCTGACCTTTGGTCAGAGTCCTTTGCCCTGACTCACAGCCCCTCCCAGCTTCACCCAACTTTTCCTCTGTAGGTAGGATATGGGAGGGTGGGGAGTTAGCAGCATGAAAAAAAAAAAGACACTCTCCCCACCCAGCCCTGGCAAGTGAGCAGGGGCTGTGTGGATGGGGTTGGGGTTTGGGGTGGGTAGCTGCAGATTTCTAGGGAGGGGACCAGAGCTGTCAGCAGCTTCCCCCAAAAGGGTCAGATGCCTGCTTTGAAGAAATGAGAGGGAGGTGGCTGCCTGTGACCTGTGTGCCATGAGAACACTGTCACTCCCTGTGTACTTATTGCATGCCAGGCGTGGTTCCAAGGGCTCCACGTTTACTCACTTTAACAACCCCTCTGTGACTTGGCAAGAAGCAGTCTGAAGGGGTGAAGAGCGTGAACTTGGGATGAGCTTGCTGAATCTGAAGCCACTCCATAGCACTTAGTAGCAGGGTGATGTGGGGAAAGTTGCTTTGCCTCCCTATGCCTTAGTTTCCTCATCTACCATATGGGGTGGATGTAAAAATCAAATGGGTCTACGGCCACGCCGCCCTGAATGTGCCCAATCCCATCTGATCTTGGAAGCTAAGCAGGGTCAGGCCTGGTTAGTACTTGGGTTGGAGACCACCTAGGAAGACCAGGTGCTGTTGGCGTAAAAAATAAGAGATGATAAGCTGACAAGGTCCCTGCAATCTGTGAGGTCAACCAAGGGTTGTCTCACCTAAAACATAAAATAAAATGGATTAGTTTCCTAGAACTGTGCCTGGCACAGAGTAAGTACTCATGAAATCATATTTTGGCTTTTTGAAAAGAAAAGGCAGGTGTTATTACTATCCCTGTTTTACGGATGAGAAAGCTGTGGGACCAAACAAAGATGACATGAGGCAAACGCAGCAATGAGCAGACTATACCTGGGGCTCACAGCCTGGCAGTGCCTGGACCTTCCGTCTCTTCCTGGAGGGCCTCAGCAGAAGGGGCAGCCCAGCCATTCCTCCCCATACTGGGCTGGGCCCAGGTCAGGCTAGGGGAGGAGCTGGGGCCCTGAGCCATCTGCTTCCATTGCTGTCAGGCCAAGTGTCCTCGAGAGTTCTCCAGCCTACCTCCACCTTGACACCAGCAGCTGGGCAGCCTGTACATACAGCTGTGGGCAGGCAGTACTGGCATCTAGGCAGGAGCAAGTGGGGGGGGCAGGGATAACAGTGAACGTGCAGTAATCAGCCTTGTGCACTCAGGTCTTTGCTCCAAAATCCATTCCTTAGAGGAGCCTGCCCTGACTGCTGGCTTCACAGAGCCCTGTCAGTCCACCGCCTCTCCCCTGGTTGATGGCTAGCACGGACCTCGCTTAGCACTCTGAAGTTGTCTTTATTCTCACTCACTCCTGCGACATGTGTTTTATTAAGAACCTACTACATGCCCAGCATAGTTCAAGTGCTGGGCGTACAGCAAAATTTCCAGCCAAGATTCCATCCTCATGGAATTCATATTCTAGTGGGGGAAACAAGGGAAAATGTATAGTATGTTAGGAAAGAAAAAACCGGAAAACTGTTTAGTGACTATTTAGGCAAAATATGATATATCTATATGATGGAATATTATTCAGCCACAATCAAAAAATGAATGGACACATGGCACATCGTGGGCGAACCTCAAAAACATTATCCTAGGTGAAAGAAGCCAGGCACAAGAGATGACCTACTGTATGGCAGCATTCATATGAAGTGTTCAGAGAAGGCAATTAGGAAGTAAATGGGTGGTTGCTGGGAGCTGAGTGGGAATGGGGATTAACTGTAAGTGGCAGGAAGAAATATTCTAAACTGGAGAAAATATTCTAAACTGATTTATGGAGACCGTTGCACCACGGTTAAGTCGTTAAAGATCACTGAATTGTAAATTTGAAAGGGATGTGTTTCATGTAACATACCTCAATAAAAGCAATTTTTAAAAAGTAATATGAACAAAGAAGAGAAATACAGCAAGAAAGTGGTTTCCTAATGCCAGGCACTGAGCGAGGCAGGTTGGAACATGCATGGTGGCTATGAGTCTGGGTCCCAGAGGTCGCTCTGCTTACGGCTGAGTATTTACTCTCCCTTCCTGCTCTGTGAACAGATAAATCAACACTCTGGGCCTCTGTAAAGGTGGAAAACTTATCTCATAAGGTAGGTGGTTTTGCACAGAGCCTGCCCCACACAAGGTAAATAGATGCTCAATGAATGTTGGGTTTTATTAATATCCACAAATACAATCTCATGATTCCTCATTGAAGTTTCTATAGGATCCTGTGCTGTACATGAGGCAGTTGAGCTTCGAAAGGTACAATTTCATGCCCAAGGACGCTGGGCCAGAAGGTTGTGGAGCAGCAGTGTGAGACCTTCCAGACCCAAGATGAAGTAGCTCTGCGCTACTGTGCTAAAATTGTGGGGAGGGAGAATGGGTCTGGGGAGAGTGCGGCCTGGTCCTCCAGACTCCCTCCATTCACTCTGTATTATAGTTAGGGTGTGGCAGCTTTTGCAGAGATCCCAAAGACAGGTTGAACAGCACAGATTCACTTTTCTCTCACATGGAAGCTTGAGCTGGCGGGAGTCTGAAGAGGACAGGTGGGTGTGGGACCCGGGCTCCTTCCATGTCGTTGCTCCGCATCCCTCCAGGGTGTCGTCCTTGGACCTGCAGAGAGGTCGGCCCCCCACCACTGGTTCCTTAGGAAGGGAAGGGGCAAGTAGAGGGCACACCATGTCCTTTTAAGGACTCCACCCTTTGGCTAGATTTAGATACATGGTCACATTTAGCTGCAGGAGAGACTGGGAAATATAGCTCCTGGCTGGGCAGTCACACACTCAGCAAAAACTTGAGGACTTCTATTACTGAAAGGAAGAAGGGGGACATGGACAATGGAGCCTGCCTCTCACTACTCCCTGCTGGTGGCGGTGAGTGTCCCTTACCGCCCTGCTCTGCCTAATCCAGGTTTACAAATGGAGGCCAGACTGAAGCTGGGAAGGCGTATGCAAACACTTGGAGGAAAACAGGTGGGAAGTCTTAAAATCAGAGCATGACATCCCTCTGCTCTTTGGAAAATATTAGCTCCCTGCCATTCAGTGCTCATCCACCATGGCTAACAGGTCCAGGGACAGTAGCTGAGGTCTGTCCTCCCCAGGCCCTGCCTGCCCCTTTATCTATGGCACCACTCTCCCCTGCTTGTTTCCTCATTATTTCTATCCGAAAGGACTTGGTCCTAAGGGTATATATAAGCAATGCCTTCTCCTTTGTAGGAAGAAGGGAGCTGTGTTCCCAGCTGACCTGCAATACTGATGTCATTCACAACTAGACCAGCTTACTCTTGCTTTTTATCAGCACACATTCTTCAGAGGGTCGCTCCAACCTGACATTTTTACTTAATCACTGTAATTTAGGAAGAGATTTCTGGATGCCAGTTTTAGTGGCCAGGGAAGCCAAGATGGTGTAGGGAGACACAGTCCTTCACAAGGGCCCTGTACTCCTCCGTCTAAGGACTGACATAGCTCGTGGAAAAGCAACTGCTTCAAAGCCTGGCTTAGTTTCTTTCCCGAAGTTTACATGAACGAAGTGCCCTGGTCTCATAAACATCATAATCCCTGTTAGAGACTGTTTCCTTTGAACTTAACCACATCCCAGGAGGTGGGTGACCTTGAGCATGTGGTAGGCAGGGACTCAGTTTCCTTTCCCACAGATGAAGGAGCTGCACTGGCCTTGGATGTTCTGGAGTATGAACAATCAGAAAGTCTTGAAGGACTGTGCTTTGGGAGGTGCCAAGGGGCCGACAGCCCAGCTAGGGACACCCAAGTTTGGCCCCCACGCAGCTGACTGTGGTGTCCGGGGTTTGATTTTATTGCATACCAGTTAATAATTTAGCTTGTTACTGTTTCCAAAATGCTAGCAGAAGCTTTTTTTTTTTTTTTTTTTTAATGCCTATAGTACCTGTTATTCCTAGGTGGTCTCCCATCCAAGTACTAACTAGGCCCGACCCTGCTTAGCTCCAGAGATCAGACATGTTCAGGGTGGAATGGCCACAGACCTGGTAGAAGCCTTGAGACTCCCAGGTCAGAGCCAAAAGACTGTATTACTCACAGCAAGGAGCATAAGCATCAGCATCTGTGTTGGTTTCCCTTGCCCCATGGGGGCAAAGTGGAGGGCACAAACGGGCCCTGTGCATGCGATGGGTTGCATTACAAGAGTAGGTCACTATGCTTGGGGACCTGCCACTTCATAGCAGGCAGTAGGCAAGTGCACTCTTTGTTGAAAGGGAGCTATTTCCTCATCCCTCAAGGTGCTTGCTGCAAACGCAATCCTGGGAAGTAGCCCGTGAACAGCTGTCTGGGCCATGCACTCCTGGTCTCTCCGGCAAGACATGCGATACTGTGAGACCTCACGTGGAGTACAGTCTCTGCCAACAGTACACCCCTCCTGGCTTCTGATGCATTTTCACACTAGTCTTTCTGTCGGCTACTGGTTAATCTAACAGAGGCAGGGCCGTATTTGTTCGGTTTGCCTTCTACAGAATTTAATTTAGGTTGCAATAAACAGGACTCTGAATAGCAGCATTGCTACGAGGCCAGCCTGCCATCCGGTCACGGACCCGTCCAGGTGTGAATGAGCAGGGCCTATTGCAGACAGCCAGGGTGAGGTCTGAGGCTAATCTATCACCTATTAGGACCCACACGGGGATGGAAGGCTGACCTGCTGATCCTTGTGTCATTGTCAATACCCTCAAGCTGAAAGCAGCCCTCCTGCTCCGTGGATGGACATTATGACTCATTCTTTCCCACATGCAAAAACACAGACCGCTGGGGCACAGGGCACTCTGGTTCAGGTTTGTTGTCAAACTGGACGTGGAACGTCACTGCACCGGTTTGGCTAAACCACATGGGCAGTGCCACCGAGTCGTTGCAGCCTCCACTGCCACACATGGCATGACCCGGGGCTGCTTGGAGGCCCAGTGTGATTTTATCAGCCAGACTGGGACAAGGCTGTGCAGGTCGGTGTGTCGCAAATGTCTAGGGGTGGGGCTCACATTCAAGAGCTGCTACCAAAGGTGTCAGGCGCAGCAGGGCAAGTCAGGACGACGTCTACTGACCACATTGCCAGCGGCAGACACGTAGGGCTCAGGTGGACCAGATGACTGTTAGGTCGGGATGTGGTGTTGGATTTAGAACAGGGGAACTGGGCCACAGGAGGAGGTGAGCAGTGGGCAAGCAAGCGAAGCTTCATCTGTATTTGCAGCCGCTCCCCAGCACTAGTATCACGCCTCAGCCCCACCTCGGATAGTCAGGCATTAGATACTCATAAAAACACTGGTACCTGGTGCCAAAGAGGTTGAGGAGTGGATTCAGGAGGGCAGAGAGCACTGACTGCACTCCCACCTCCTGGGTTTAAGGCGGTCCCTCCCCTGGTACCCGGCTGTTTATTGCCTCTGAGGGAACAAAATCAGTGTGTACCTCATGCCAGGAAGTAAACCTTCAGCTTTTCTATCAGCACCTACTCACACCCAGACCTTTTGTTTGGATCAGACATGAGAGGAACAAACATTTTTATAAATTCACAGGGACCATGTGGGCACTGTAGGGAGAAATGGTAAGTGGTCATTGTCTTCACAACTGAACACCAGTCAGTCTAAGAAAGAATCCAGGGGGCTGAACCAGAATTACCTTCAGTACAAGGCCCCTTCTGGTTGGCTCGCCCTGTGGAGGGCATACCAGTCAGGTGGGCTGGGGTGTGGTGCTAAGGAGAAGGTGCACCACGTGCAGAAATGATGAGGGTGTAACCTCCGATCCCTCTGACCTGGTCTTTACCCAGATGGCCTAGAGATAAACCCTTTCTGGGGACAGCCACATTCAGTGACCAAACTGCCTTTTTAAAGTGTGTGGACTATGGTGAACAATCAATGCAGTATATCTATATCTATATCTATGTATCGATAGATAGATAGATATAGATATATATGCCTTACTGTTGAATTGTACACCTGAAACTTACTGGATTTCATTAACCAATGTCACCATAATAAAAACAAAAATAAAAATAGATCATATAAAAGAATAAACAAGTATGTGGACTAGAAGGTGAGAAGTTTTGTTTGTTTTTTTAAGTCCATACCACTTCTTAATGATGCTGAAGGCCATGAGATGTCCACTGAATACCCTGGCTATTGGCCCATTGTTGGGCAGGCTTTGCAACACACAGGGTACCATTGTCAGCCTGTAAACAGCTCAGAAAGTTGAAATCATGGCACAGCTGAGTTTTAGCGACCATAATGGCATGGCAGTCAGCTGACCAGACTGGAATGACAGCACCATAACCTGAAAAAGCACAGCAGTGACACCACTGGCAGAGTAAGAGAGGCCCAAAGGTCTGATGTAGTCAATCTGTGAGAGTGAGTGGAGCCCTGGAGCCTCCCTCTCTGAGACGGGACAAGTTTTTGCAGGAGTCAGGGTGAGAACTTGTGCATCGGAGACACATAAAGGTACACTGTGTGAAAACCTTCAAAATTTAGCCTTGATGGTGTTAATCACCTGATGATCTTCCTAGTGCAGTAGGATTATTAGTGATTCCCAAGTTTCTTTAAAAACCCAAACATACAACTTTTTCCCTCCGCATGACTAATATGTGAAGGAGACCATTCTTGTTGGAGCAGGTGGAGAAAGGCCTCCTGTGAGGCCAGAAGCATTGGTGAGTTTGATTCCTGACAAAGGGAGATGTGAGTGGACTTGAGAGCTGGTCATGGTGGCAGGGTGGGCACAGGGGAGAGCCATCAACTACTGGGAGGAACAAGGAAGCAGGTCTGTGGGCAGAGGTGAAAACCAGCCCCCTGGAGGAGGCTCCCTTGCTGAGCACATCCCATGGGTGACCTGACACCTGTGACCTCACAGAACCCTTACCTCCACCCGTCTTACAGGAGGAAACTAGGCTCAAAGGAGTTAAGTGACCTGCCCACTGCTGCACACCTGGAGAGTGGTTGGGCAGTGTCCCTTCTCAATGACTTGGCTCTTTCCCTGGATCACGGGCTCTCCCACTCTGGAGTCCCGATGTGTCTGGGACACTGCTCACTAACTCAGAGTCAACTGCAGTGACTGGAAGGCTTGGCAGGGAAAGTGCCAGAAGCCATGAGCCGATGCGGTCGGTATTTGCCGTCTTGCTTCTGATATAGGTTTATAGGCCCAAAGGATACAAGTCTTTCTCCCAGTGTACAGAACGCAACCTTTTTGGCTCAAGGGACTTCTATGAAGAGCTTCTTGTCTTTTTATTCCAAGGGGAGGGAGGCCAAAGCAACATCTGGAACTGTCGGGTTGCACAGGGCCCACAGGCTGGCCTGGCACCTCCACCCACTCACAGGCCAAGGCCCAGCCTTCCAAGCCACCAAGGCAGGTGGAGACTATCCCAGGAACCCTTGAGCTAGAACAGGGATTGCTTCCCGTACTCCCCTCAGAGGCTGTCATACCGACAACTGACGCCTCCCCTCTACCACATTTTCCTTTACCTGAGACAAGTCATGTCCAGGTTTTCCTCTCTCCATCTTGCTCTGTTCTATATAATTTTAGCACCTGCCACTCACGCAGCCGGGAGGACATCCACGTCCTCATGCTGCCCAAGACAGGCCTCAAGTTCTTTTAATAAACTCTTCATGTAATAATGGAGTTGTCCACCTTTTACTTTGGTCTCTTGGACCTCAGAAATTTTACCTAACACTGTGGGCTGCCCAGATGCGGCTGTGTTTAGGACTAGGTGTTTGGAAGATGGAGGGGAAGAAAGGGGCTTCTAGAGTCCAGACAGGAAGGGAATTCCCACGCGTAGGCAGCAGAGCTGGGACTGAGCCTGGAGGCCAAATTCTGCAGCACACTGCCGTCTCCATATCAGTGCAGGGCTACGAGGGTGGCCTGAGGCAGAACTGCGGGAAAAGCTGAAAATCACGACGCCCAACCTCGGTCAGAACTACCCCAGCTTTAGCAGGGTCCCATCCTCCCCTGGATAGGGTTCATCCTCATTCCAACCTTCCTGTGCCCTCAAAACAGTGTTTTGAGGCGTGTGATAGTCCCTAGTGGATCATCAAAAAAAAAAAAAAAAAAAAAAATTCAGTGAATGGCCAGAATTTTTAGAAAGGGAAATAGAAAATATCAGAGCTTATCACAGGTAGGAAAGCTAAGCGTTATTTGGTGAAATTTTGAGGGCACTCAGTTGTAATGTAAGATCATTCAAAAACTGAAAGATGCTCTTTTAGGGAGGGAGTTCATTTCTACAATAGGACATCTCATGTAGTCCTGTGATAATTTTGGTAGAGTTCCAATTAGCAGTCCCATAAAGAAAACAAGCACATGCTGAAATTTATTTTAAAAAGGAAGGCCCTTTTTATTAAAGTTGCACATTTTACTGTCTTCCTTTCAGAACCCTAATTTTAAAAAAACAAACTTGTTTAGGTTTCCTTAAAAAAAAAACAAACCCACAAATCAGACAAACAGAGGAAACTATTAAAACATCACTTCTGTGATGGTAAAGGAGGCAAAAGGATTCAACATAAGCAAAGAAAACTATACCTGGAGCAAAGAGAAGTCAAAGAGGAGGCGACTGGTCCGCGCCAGGCCACCTGAACCTGAACGTGAACCAGAGCCCTTTTCTGGGTGGATTTCCACAGCAAGCCTGCCCCCAGGGTCCAGGAGCGGCCCCCTTAACTTCTGGAGTGACAAAGAGACCAAAATCCCTAATGATCACAAAAATACAAATCAATCACTCTATTTCAAAAAGTACACACACATTCTACAGTTGTCTCCCCTCGCTCCCCAGCTTCTCATCACCAACAGGGAGTCCTGAATCCTGAAAAGGGGCGGACTCTTGGTGATAGGGCTGTCACAAGTGGCACGTGTTCTTCACCAGGTGCTCCTTGTCGTCCCCAGAGATCCAGACGGTGCGGAGGGCACGCTCCTGGTTTCTCCGCGCCACCCGGATCAGGCAGACCACGGAGGCTCCCAGCAGGAGGATCAGGACCATCACGAACAGCACCGCCAGGACCACCACTGGGGAGAGACAGAGGCCTGAGAAACGGCTGGCTGGGGGGCCGCGGCCAGGGTGGGTCCCCACGGGGCTCAGGGCGAGGACCAGCAGCTCTTGTGCCTGAAGTCCCTCACCCTACCTGAGAGGGTCTGGAGGACTGACACCGCCCGCCAGGGACGTCATCGAGGAGAGTCCCCACAGTCCCAAGCCGGTTCTCAAAAAAAGGAGGCGTCATGCAATGTGTACACAAACAGGGTGACTATTTGGTCCTTTTTTAACCAAACATTCCCACTTCGACTCTGCATTTCCCGCCACCTCTGGTGTGTGTATGAACACAAAACCTCCACCAGCCACAGATAATGAGGTGCCCCTGCGGGAGACTGGGGTAGCAGCCTGTGGAACAAGGGGGGTGGGTAGCGGCAAGGTGTATCTGGAGCAGTGCTGGGAGGGGACCCTTGTGCTTCTAATGGCCCTGACAAGTTTAACAGTGGTTGCTTCACCTGTCAGTTAAGATTTTCTTTTCCCAGGTGGGGCTCCACCTAAGGAACGTGTGGCTCCTGTGGCAGCTCCCTGGCTCCCCTGCCCTGGCTGCAGAATAGGGGCGAGTGCCTCCCCATCACCCCCCACCAACACTCCAGACCCAGGCTGCTTTCAGTCCAGTCCTAGCAATCCAGTTCTAGCTTCACTCTTCTTCTAAAAAAGAGCAGGCAGGCGGCCAGAGCAGGGCTTCTTAATAGGGACACATGTGGAAAGAGACCAAACCAGTGTGGCAGGTCCTTTGCGCAAACAGTCTCCTCCATGACTCAGGCTCAGAATCAGAAACAAAAGCAGAGGAGGCCCAGCCTCCATGTCAGACCCACTGCTTGGGGACAACAGTACTGGCTGAGCACACAGCGAGTGCTCTCCAACTGCCTTCCTGTCACATATGACCCACTCCATCCACCTTATGGGGCAAAGCTCCCTCTACACCTGGAGTGAGACTCAAGCCTGCATGTGGCAGGCGCCGCAGGCCTGAAGGCAGGGCTCACCCCCCACCCCAGGCACCGCCAGCTGAGCCAGCTGAACAGAGACTGCCTCGCCCCACCGCCCCCGCCCGCACTGTATGGGGGAGGGGAGGGGCGCGAACATCTACCACATGTGCCAAGCTGCCTGGCCATTTTCATAAAGAAACACAACTTTCTACCAAAAAGATGTTTATGGTGAAGGATGACGTGTCCAAGACATGTGAGCCTGCAAACCACAGCTGAGCTTAGTCAAGGCAAGCAGGTGGGGAAGGGCGAGAGGCCATTTACCGTTGGTGCTGTGGGAGACAGGCGACAACTGCTTGCCTGGGAAGAGAACACAAAATCCTGAGGTCAGCTCAAGTCGTCCACCAGAGCTGCCCCCACCTGAGGATGCCCCTAACCCTGGCCCTCCACGGCAGGGGCTGGGGGTCTCTTTCCGAGGTATTTCCTCTTCCAGCTCTTCTGCAGTCTTTGAGGCCTAGTCACCCTGGTGGGGACCTAAGACGTGTATGCCCAACAGCCAGGGCCCGCACCCACCTGTTCCCCAGTAGGGGGCCAGAGAAGGGTGGAATCCACGTGACACCATTTCCGAAGCCTTGGTCTGAGGGACGGGGACGGGCCTGGGCAGGGGCTGTCTAGCCACGCTGTCTCCTGGACCCGAGGGCCAGGCAGACTCACCAAAGCAGCGGTTCATGCACTCCTCTTCGGAGATGTAGTTGTTTCGATTGCCCCAGCACCCTCCGTAGATGAAGTTATCACAGGAATTCTTCTCGGCATCAAAGTGCCAGCGTGAGAAGGACGAGCGGCAAGGCCCGGTGACCACCTTGGCAGCGCAGTTCTCTGGGGGCGGGAGCACCAGGAGCACAAATGAGTGGGGCCCAGGGGAAGTGGACGGAGCTGGAATGCTCCCAGCAGCTGCACGGCTGCCAGCCGCGGGAGAAACGTCTCTCTGCTAAAGAAACTTGTAAACTACAGACGTGGCCAGTCTGGCCCATCTGACACCGTCCTCCACATTTTCAGCATCTTTTTCTTTACAGTCAAACTGCGTTGATATGGAGAATCCTCTATGCCAAGCACTATTCTAGGCACTTTCCATGTCTTAACTTGGTTTCTAAGAGACCTGTTCTAGGCCGCTCATTTCATATTCAGGGACCTTGAGGCAGAGGTTCAAGTCACCTGCCCACGGCCACACAGCTGGTGAGGGAGGCCTGCCACCTCTTTAAGGCAAAGCTTCCTATAGCAAGCTGTGCGCATTCTGCTGCCCGCTGCCTGGACCACCATCGTGTGTCCTGCTGCCTGGGAAGGTCAGGAAGCCCCACTCTACAATTTCCTTAGTGGAAATCCTCAGGTGTGTCTCAATTCTCAACCAAGTAAGAAAACGTGTTTGGCTCATACATGAATATATTTTTTTAAAGTTCTGCTTTCGACCATTTAAAATATAAAAAATAATTAAAAATGAAAGTTATACCTTCGTAGTTGAAAGTATCGCTGGAGTCGTCCTCAAAATCCTGCCCCCTGGGAACTAAAGCACAAACATCCATGTCAGGGAAGCTGGGATGGGCACAGGACACGTGGACTGGCTGGGCCGGGCCGGAAGGGGCCCACTGGGGGCATGGACACTCTAGCGCCTAGAGAGATGGTGTGGGGTGAAGCCCCCTCCGGCCGCAGCTGTGCTCCATCGCCTCCTGGTCCTAATGGGCTCTGCAGCACCCGCAGAATGAATGCTGGATGGGCTCACCTGGCACCCCAAGGGTTGCTATGGAAACCAATCCCAGCCACAATCTCTGGGGAAATTTTCTTCTGAAATAGGATGGAACCGGAGTTATAACGCCAGTGCCCCAGGGTTCTGGACGACCTTGGATGAGACCAGCTTTGTTATAAAGAGTGAAAGTAGGTAAAGCGATGGCCAGGACGGTCACAGGATTCCTGCTTTAGCAAAACTGAAAAGTGACTCTAGCCTAACTTTTGGCATTCTGCAAATCAGCCAAACAGAACGAATGAACACTCATTCTCACATGAGTGCTGGTGTCACACAGCCAGATAACCAGAGCCAAGAAGGCAACAGTGCACGGCCACTAGCCTACTAGGGGCTGTCCTCAAAAAGGGTGGGGGTGCATTCTGCTCCCCCACAGCGGGTCTTGCCCAGCAGAGCCCATCGCCTGGAGACTGGCCGTTGGGAAGCTGGGCTGGACTTGCTAGTGCAGCTGCACCACTCACTCTGAGCTCCCGATGCAGGGTCCTTTAAGCAGGGGAGGGATGGGGCAGCTGCGGTCAAGACTGCAGTGCGAATGGAGAACGGGTGGCAGAGGACGGGACTCAGTACAGGGAGGGAGGTGGCAAGGACCACAGGGAGTAGAAGAAATAGAACAGGCAAGGAGGTGGGCGGTCGGTGAGATAGCAGAGGCCAGCCCAGAGAGAAGGAAGGACCTGAGTTGAGCGATGTGGGCAGCAACCACGATCCCTTGGCCCCCAGGAGGAAGCTGAGGCCAGCCTGGAAGCACTGCAAAATCCCTCGGCCCTCTTGTCTGCAGGATGCCAGCAAGGAGTCAGAGGCTGGCAGCCCGGCAGAGGCCGTTTGCCAATGCTGAGTAAACAGAACCAGGAAGCGGAAGCCCTTGTAAGTCTCGGATCACAAAGGTCCTTTCACGGTCACCCATCTGGATGGCCCTCGTCCCACCCTGGGTCTTTTAAAAAACCTACCACTTAGGATAGAGGAATCTGCTCCATTCCTGCTGATGGCTGGATCATCAAGGGTGTTCTCTACAAGGGGATGAATAAACAACAGAGTGAGAAAACACGCCCCTCCAAGACCGCCTGGTGAAACAGCAAAGCGGTGACCCCGAGCAGCCAAGGCCCGTGCACCTCTCACAGCCATTCCCATTTCTCCTTAACGTGGGCCCTTCAACACACATGCTGGACCACAGGTCTGCCTGAACCTGGAAATAAGGAACCAAGAGTCTGCTTGCGGGTTAAGCTTTAAGAGCAACTGGCTGGGAATCAGAGCAAAGACATGTGAAATGAATGTAAAAGGACAATATGGCTTCCAGGGCCAAATAACCTGTATGACTGCATTAACCTGTCTATGAATTAAAAAGTTACCTAAAAAGTTACGGGGGTATACAGCAGCAAAGTGTACACTTACACATAGTTCAAGTGGTAAGTTTCATGTTATATATAGTTGGTATCTTTCTCACCCCCGCCCACACACAGTTAAGGAGGGGGGGAGGAGAGGCTAGTCATTTAAAGGAAGCACAAAAAAAGGAGCACAGCCAGGGCCCAGGAGGGAGGAACCCCAGCTGCCTCCCTACTGGTCCCAACAGACCGTGCGGAGAGACGCAGGGCTGGCCTGACCTGCTTGCCATTCAACAGTCATGTCACAAACCAGCTCCCCTTGTTCTGTCTCTCTGCTTATCAAGTCATCTCCTGGGAATCTGAGAGGCCTGCCTATGTGGATGAAAGGTGTAGGCACAGGGACCCCAGTGCCTGGGGTTCCCTGGGTGGTTCTGCTTCTCATTATAAATTAATAAACTAGCCTCCTCATTTTCATGTGGCTTCCTCACCAGACCTAGTTAAGAGCATATTCTGCGGGAGAAATATGCTTGCCATAGCCTCCAGTGGCTAGTTCCTCTGGCAGTTCTAGCTCCCCTTGCAGATTCACGAGATGTCTCAAGAGAAGTGTGGTGCGGCCATGCTTGGGTGCCAAGGAAGACTTTCTGGGCCCTCAGGACTGGGGCTAGACTCTGAACCACCTCTCGGAGAGGGCTGTCTGCTGTCTCCCAGCAAAGCACAACCAACCACACCTGGCCCCTGTGGCGACATCTGTCTTAATGGCCAGTGTCTACTGCTTGTGTTCTTCAAACCGACACTCTTCCTGAGAAAATGAGGAGGAACCAGAAAGGAAGGGAAAATACGTTTCCTACAGTTGACTCCTGATTAGGAATAGGCAGAAAAGGTAGCAAAAATATTTCCCCTTAATTCCGCCCCTAAAACCAGATCACAGCTGACTGGAAAAATACAATAAATGCTATTTTCCTCAGTCACCAACTGGTAAAGTTGCCAGTTGCTTCCTGAAAGGTGCAGGGCTCACCTGTATGGTCCAAAGATAATATCCGGCCGCCTCGGCTCTCCAAGGGATTGTGGGGCGCTTGCCGGGCCCCGGGCACCCTCGGATCAGTGAAATGTCCCTCAGGGCGCTTGGCACTGTTTCAAAGCTCATGTCAGAGCCAAGACCACTGTTTCCCCCCACCCCCACTCCCACTCCCACCCCCTTTACATATAACTCTAATAAGCTTATCTAATTTCTGAATGCAGAGCTCAAAGCTGAGAGATTATAGCCAGTGAGTGAGGAGACATAAAAATCTGACAAGGATGCAGGGCATGGGCACGCAGGCTGGCACTGTTCAGGGAGCAGTGAGGGCACCAGCACATCCTGATACAGAATCAGAATGCAGAGGCCTAACATCGATGCCATCAAGAAAGAAAGGATGTGAGGAGTCACATGCCATGTTAGGGAGACTGCTAATGAAAATGTTCGACAGTTTGGCTACATCCTTGGGTCTCTGAAACACCTGGGAGGGGTCAGGCCCCAGAGGGCCAATGGTCCTCACTGCCAATCAGCTCTCAAGGCATCTTGTGGCTCAGTTCAGAGCCAGTGCAGGCTGTTGTGGGGATTTAGCTTTCAGGGTCAACGTAATCTTGATTCCACAGAGTCCTTCGCAGGTGAGGGCTGGGAGAAGCATGGATTCCAGGAAGTATGGTCTAGTTTTAACTTGACTCAGAAATTGGCTGGCTGAGTGAGCTCATTTGCCCCAGAGGTAAAAATAACCCAAATGGCCAGGGTGTAAGGGGGACAGCCTGTTCTGAGTGGATCTGGAGGTCTCCGCTCGAGAAGGGGAAGCCACTTCCTCCTACACCAGGTCCGTGGGACTTGGACTCAGTGGGAGAAAGGAAGTCGTGGAGAAGACACAGGCGCGCCCCACCCCTGGCTGCAGCCTGTGGCCCACCCTCCCCATTCTGGGAAGAGGGGGAAGGGACTGCTGTGAAACCACTGTGTGGGTGACCTTTATTTTACAGTGTGCCTGTTTCTTCTGCTTTAATGACATCCCCCGGGGTCAGCCATGAAGAACTAGTTAAGAGCAAAAGGCATCTATCTACATCCCAGTCAGTAAACTGTCTCTACATATTAACATTTCCCCAGCCACACTGTCTCACCTGTGACGCCAGCACACTTCTCAAGACACTCCTCCTCGGTCAAGTAATTATTGTCATTCCCACCACAGCCTCCATACACAAACTGCTGGCAGGATCCGCTAGTGACATTGTACCACCACCTACGGAAGGAGGCTCGGCATCTTCCCACGACCTTTGGAACTCGGCAAAAGTCTAAAACACAAAGCGGAGACCGGTTAGCTCGCCAGCGACAGAGACTACGCCTGGACCTGCCGGTGGAGGCCTGCGAGGGCCTGAGCCCCTGTTCCGGCACGCTTCCTCTGCGAGCTGCTTCTACAGCGTCGCTGTCAGGCCTCCTTGGTCACTCCTTCCTGTACAGGAAAGCATGTCATCTAACAACACAGATACGCTTTTCAGTTGCATGTTGATTTTGTCCCTGTCCCTATTATCAAAGACACACATACCCAGTGTAAAATATGACTTTCAAAGGCAAAACAGCAGACTTCAGGGTCTCTGTGGACATGTGTGCACTGCACCGGGCCAGGGCAGCCGAGCGTGGAAAGGCAGCGCGCCGGAGACGTGAGGCTGAGAGGGAAGGCAGCACGCCGTCTGGCGCTCAGAGACCTTTCTTACCCTTCCCTACCCACTCTGCCCGGTCGGCCACTACACACTCAAGTTACCGCGAGCACCTCAGAAAGAAGCTCCCCAACTCTAATTGCCCCCAAGGCCAACCCCCAGCTCCAAAGGCAGCACGGGTCACTCCTCTGCCCCAGCACTGTGACGGCTCCCATCTGAGCACACAAGGCTGGCCTGGGTTTCAAGGTGCCCCGAATCCTGCCCATTCTAGTACAAGGGAACAAAACGGTGTTATCAAATTCCAGTCAGACACATCTGCCCGCAAAAGGCCTAGCAATCTGTTCTTGTAAAAAGTGCAAGTTAAGGTGTTGGAGGTAAAACTGCATCAAACTAAGTCTTTATCTTGGAATAATCAGGAATGAAAGCAACCTGAAAAGGCCAAGAGTTAACTACACGCCGTGCCTCCCATACATTCACGGGTCCACATCGCCTCTCCCTGCATCCTGGCCTCCACAATCTGTCTGGCAGAAGGGCGCCTAGCACAGGGTGCTGGATAAATCAAAGCATCCTAGGGCCCAATGCTTGGTTCCATGCTGACATTTACTCCTATCTCTAGTTGTTTTCATGTTTGTTAGGTTTACTTCACCAACTAGGGGAAGACTTTCGAAAGCACAGAGGGAAGATCTGTGCTTCTCTTCTGTCTCCCAAAATACATCACAATGATGGGCATGAAACCAAATGTTCCATAAAACGGTCAATCTATGGACAAAAAAAGCTGGTGCAAAACAAACACCCCAAGGAACTCCCCCACAAACCAATAAATCACAGATAACCAGTACATCAGGAAAAACATATTCTGAAGTAAAAAATTCTGTTAATTTGAAAGCAACCAATCAATGAAATCACCAGTTAAATCACTGGCTTGTATGCTTAAGACGAACGATTTTATGATATGCAAATGTTCTTTAATAAAGCAGTTTAAAAAAAAATAGGGGCACCTTTTGTTCCTTACACATCAACTGGAGGCAGCTGGGTGTGTACCTGGAGCAGGTACTCTTCACAAGTGCCAAAGGTCACAAAACGTACACCGACAACACTGCACATGGAAGCCAGGCAGGAGAACAGCTCTGGTGTGTGACTCTGCCCGACCCACGTGGCTGGTCAAATGCCAGAGGCAGCCCTGCTATCAAGAAAAGACAGAGAAGACCCACACTGGATCCACTTATGGCCCCCAACTGAAATCACTGTCAAGGCAGGGAGCACCCAGTGCTATAGCGGTGGCAGCAGCCTGCCCGCTGCCCTGCAGGCTTATGGCCCTGGGGAGCATCCTGATTGCTATGTCCTTGCTTTCTGAGTAGCAGCAGTTACAACTACAGCCTTTTTGACAAAGACCCAAGGGCAGAACCGTACACTTTAAATGGGTGAACTATATAGTCTGTGAATTATATCTCAATTAAAACAAAAACTGAGAGTGCTGAACGAAGCTCAAGGCAGGAACCATCAGACACCACAGCAGAGAATGTGACAAGGTGACAGCAGTACAAAGGGTAGGAATTCAGCGCCTTCTCATAAGCAAGACTGCCAGATACACACTGTGCAGGTATGAAAACCTGAGGGTGGATGAAGAGGAAGAGAAAAAAAAAGCCTATCCAGGGGTAGACTGCAGTTTCCATGGTGAAGGTAACACTGCCTGGAATAGGTCTCATCTTTGCAGGCAGACACACACTCAGTGCTTGGGGCCGATGAGATGCAGGCATGCTGGTTCCTGCGGCCAAAGCACATGAGGACGCTGATTAGATGTGGACATTTGCCAATACACCACCTCGGAAAGCAGGCTGAGCAGGTCGCTTTGCGTAAGAAAGTTTGCTCTCAGATTCCTCTACCACGTCTGCCTCTGCGACACTTCCTTTCCTGATGGGAATGCTTTTCTTGTAGATGTGCTGGTCCCTTCCTTACAAATCTTTTGGGCCTGGGAGGCCATTCTGACTCAGACAGCTGCTCACAGCTGCTCTCAATTATCACTCACTGATTTCACAGTTTAAGTTTCAGAAAGCAGCCTTATTTCAGGTTCCTTATGTGGGGTAGGAGGAGATGGGGGGACTTCACTTTTGTCACAGGAGAATTTAGAAACTTCTCTTTATTGAGAGAAAAGCTAGACAAAAAACAGTATGTCTGGAAAGACTGAATACTGACAATTATTGAAGCTGAGTGATGGTCCACGGGGGCTCATAAAACTGTTTTCATTACTCTGCTGTTTACATTTGAAAAATCCTATAATAAGAGAAAAAAGGTAATCTTTTTGCATCTCAGATTTTATTAGCGTAAAAGTAAAAGAGCTCTAACTCACAGATTAATTGGCCAAAGTTGGGTTCAACAAAGATGAAATTCAACCATGCCCCTAATGTGTCCAGACAGTCCTTTCTGCAGGTGGAGGCTCCATACCGAGTGTGGAGTCTCATCTTGTCACATGCTTTTACTAACTAAATTGCTTTTAAAGCCTCTACGATATAAATTTTTACTCTCTAGGCTTGACAGAAGTGAACTCACGAAAATTTTGTTTTTGTTTGCTCCTTTGTGTAAAAGGAGACAGTGTTCCTTCAGGAAATACAGGCCATATATTCTTGACTTTCACCCCATATAACCTCAGAGCATGTTCTTTCATTGTTCTCCAAAAAGCTTGTACAAAAAGCCAGAGATACTTTTAGAATGTACGATGGTTCCCATGCCTTATCATCTTCCTTAAAAGAACTATACTTTGATAGGTCCAGATTAAAATAAAAGTTCAGAAAATTGCTTACTTCTTGACATCCCATTTATTGCTTTAACTAAGCATTGTGTCAGGCACATATGTGGACTAATGGTCACGATAAAGCTGGGAATCATGCAGTGATGTCCCACTTTACAGGCAAGGACACAGGCTTGCTAAGCAAGCGGCAGAGCTGGATCTGCCTGCGATGTGCATTGGTCTGACTCGGGAGCACCACTGTAGTAACCTCGGATGGACAAAACCGCTACGGTTAACAGGCACTGGGCAAAATATGACCCTGAAGGTGCCTAGATGGCATGACATTCCTGAGAGCCTTAGCCACAATCTGAGGGCTCACCATAGCCAGGCCCTCTGCCGGGCCTGTTTCCAGTCACACTCGATGACAACACCAGGGGAAACATACCAAAACTGGCCGAGAGGATTCAGTTGGATGAATTTTCAGGGAACTTATTCCTTAGTGAATAATAATTATTATGAAGAGATGACAAAATGATAGATTCGTCTTAGAACACTGTTGGGAAGTAATCATGAAAAATGTCTCACATCCTATTTGTATGCTCACAAATCTTAGTGCAAAATTAAATACTTTTTATATGTTTTCAAAATGCAGAGTAGGAAAAGCTGAAGGGAACCAAATTTGGATACACTGGCTTCAGAATATGCAAAAAAAAAAAATTCTGCCTTCAAGAAACATTCCATTGGAGAAGCATCAAAATGGTTAAAATTACACATGACCCAAATATAAATCTAAATTACAAAACCCTGGCAAGACATTTTGAACATTAGCTATGACAAAACTGCCAAACAGGCTGGTCTTTGTCACGGAAAACAGGTTTCTTAGGTTCTAATGTCACTAGTCACCAAAGCTTTAACAGAGACACCTAGCCAATGGCTCAGACAACTTCAGTGAGCAGCTGGCTGGAATCACCTGCTGTCACCTCCCAACCAGGATATCACAGAAATATTAGGCTCCTAGGTACAACGAATCTAACTTCACAGGCTGGACGAGATGGTGTCTAATCAACCCTTTAAAAATGCATAATTGCAACTGTGCCAACTCTGAAAAATAAGTCTATTTTAATGAAATATTTCAGATATTCTGAGAAGCACAGGAAATACCGAAACGCCGGCATATCTACTTCTCTGCTGTGTCAAATTCTAACATTTTTGAAGGACTAAAACATCAACGGAGCTAAAATACTCTATATACCCCTCATTTCAATCTCACCTGCTCCTGCCAATTAACCACCACCTTGAACTTGATGTTTTCTTTTTTTCGTGTTTTTATACTCAGAGTCACTTTACCTTTAAAACAAACAAGAATAACTTTCTAGGATTCTAGTCCTTACTACACTTTTTACTTTCAGGGGTGCGCCATAAACTGAAAAACACTGACTTCCTGCCACGCTGTGTGCCTAATAAAAAAGCCCCATCATCAGAAATGCCTGAAGCCTCTCATGAATCAGTCCTTCTCCCACCCACTTTTCTCTAGAGCAAAGATCAGTAAACTTTTTAATGATGGGTAAAACAGCAAATACAGAGCAGTACTTGCTTTCCACACTAGTGGAATCATGCAAAGTGAAAGGAAAAAGTTATGAATGTTTCAAGAACTTCGAAATTTTTTTTTTGCCAAAACATTAAAAACTGTGTTATAAATATATAGAATGAAAAACAGTAAAGTGAACATTATCTTTCGCTCTTTCGATGTAATAAAATTGTCCTGAGTTACTTCACCTTTCGCAGAGGTTTCTGCCATCACTACCTCCTCTGGAACACCAACCATCCTTTCTGCCACAACCACATCCCTCATTTCTGTCGGTAAGTGGGCCCTCCCTCACTGAGCTCCTCTGGCTGCACAACCAGTCTCTCAATGGAGTGTCAAATGTCAGCACTCCCCCAGTCAGCTAGTTCTTCTAGCACTCCATTTATGCTCCACTGGATTTTCACTTCCGGCATTATCACTTTTTCTCTTTGTCACAATGGACTCTTTTTCAGCCAATTCCCTCTGAACAACAATCTGTCAGGCAGATTTACCACTGGGAAACAAGGAGGCAACACAACTCCACGCTTTGCTGTATGTGCATGAACTGACGGACAGATGTGCGATGCCCAGTCACCACGCACACACACAGCTCGCAGTGATGTGACTACAGAGCTAGCTACTGAACCTGGCACCCAAGTACTCATGGTTACTATGTGTGGTATCTGAAATTATTTAATGAAAGTGTGGTAACTGAAATTATTGCATGTTGAAAACCCTGCAAATCAAAGATTGCCTTTATTTCAGAGGCTGTGGGTACAAAATCTGTTCTGACTACTTGCCTTTGTCATTGTAGCATAAAGGCAACCTCAGACGATATGTAAGTGAAGGACCAGGGCTGTCATTCCAATAAAACTTTATCTGGGGACACTAAAATTTTATCTCATAATTTTTACAGGCCTTGAAAAATTCTGATTTTTTTTCAACCATCAAAAAGTGTGAACACCCTACTTAGCTTGCCAATTCATTCTTTAGAGTGTTTATAAAAACACCCTGTTCAGATTTTCCACCCCTGCCGTCACAGAAATCGGTCTCATGTGTGCTGTCAGAAGCTATCCCAGACTGCTAGACATTTCTTATAACACTGACCATGCATTCCTCAGATTTACTCTCTGCTAAAAAAGGCTGCAGCACACCCTTCCATCATTAAAAACAGCTCTATTCTCTTCACTAAATCACTTAGAATCCTAAGGGATAATGGCCAAAGATAAATTATTTGACACAGTAATCCTCAGGCATTTATTTAAAAATCATATTTTACACAACCGATTAGAGGAAGAACAGTTTGCTCCTCAGTATCAAAAAGCAAAGAAAGCAAGGGAGAGTCATTTAATTCAAGGGTTTCAAAGAACAGGGGCACTATTACCACATCCACAAAGGGCTTGGTGTTCACGATCGACAACAGCTGAAAATCCACCAAGACATCTTGTTTGTGCTGGTTAATAACTGAGACATCCAGACCATGGAACGCTCAGAGCTGTGAAAAACAGTCAAACGTGTATGTGCAAAAGAGTGTCTAAATCTAAGAGGGGGAAAAAGCAAAAGAACGGTTTCCATTCCTTTTTTAAACTTTTAGACACAGGTATGAATCAACCTCGAGGGGAAGGAACTAAAGGAGAAAGAGCCTTTTATAGTTTTCTTTTTCATCTGTATCTTTTAGTATAGTTTGAGTATTTTAATCTTGTGACACATTACTTTTATGTTTTTTAAGGGTCAGTAGTGGCTTTATCTGGATACTGGATGATGGTCCTTTTTCTTTTAAATTTTTAGTGAAAAAAACCCCCAAAACTTTAAACTATATGGTACACCTAAAACTGAATGTACTAAATTCTTTAGTATCTTGAGCAGTACTAAACCACAAGTGTTTGGTGCATAGCTATTATACATAAACAGGGTGACCACATAATTCATTCTCTGGAGCAAGACACTTTTCAGAGTGAAAGGGGATGTTTTTAATAGTTATTCTGGGACATACGATGGCATCAACTGGAACCCTCCAAGGTAAAATGGACTGAGCAGCCACCCTATACAAGAGGCATTGACTGGGGATATGGTCCTTACCAGAGGTTTACAATTCAGTCAGAGCCACAAGCCTCCCTTGGACAGGGGGAAAAAAGAACCACCACACCCTAAATTCAAAGGGCATATAAGCCACACGAAGTACAAAGGAAATGACCAAAGGCTCTGGTAGAGAGGCTTGACACAATTAGGAAGAGTCATTTGGCAGAAGTGTGTAGGACAGAAGTGTGTAGGACGGGTAAGGCAGAGCCTGCAGGTACCTGTTCCAATAAAGGACTTGAGCAGGCAGGACCCCTGGCTGCCTCTCCCCAGCCGCTGTTGCCTGGGGGCATTTTCCTGTACTTCCGTATTCATAGCATTGAACAGTACTCCATGAAGCAAGCACGTATAAACCTCTCGATAAAGCTGGAAAATGTATGAACCCCATACGCCTTAATTCACCAAGCCCCATATTCATTGATTTTAGGCCTGGCTAATTAAAAATATATATATAAATTTTAGAGGCTTGGAGTACCTAAACTTCAGAATCTTGGGAGGTTTTGGAATACAAAGCTCTGATTATGGACCCATTATATCTGTGACATAATATACATTTGGTCTCTGTCCACCTCTGCCCCCCTCCCTTGGTCTTTGATCCAAGTTCCAGACAACAGGGCCTCTAAAGCCTTGAGAATCTCTGGAGCAATAAAAACTGACCTTCTGTATGCGAATGAGATGACTGGAAGCGGGAGGTGGGGGAGGGTATGGGGTGGGAAAGGATCCTGGAGAACTTCAGGATGAGGGCAAGGTGTCAGAAAGACCAAGGCAAGAGTAAAGGTCTGAAACTTTCAGCCAAAGCCCACCCATCCAAGCTCACCCATCCATAATCTATCAGGTCTAACCAAGGCGTTAGGAAAGCTTCTAGGCTGGTGGACACACCCACATGCCACATGGCTCACCTCACACTCCAGGAGAACAGGAGCTCCAGCGCTAGGGACCTCTGGGACCTTCCCAACCTCCATCTGGCTAGTCATCTCTTTGCTTTCTGATAAATCCCCAAGTGTGTTCCCTGGAATTCAGGAAGCTATTCTAGCGAACCCAAAGACAGGGTCTTAGGAGCCCTCAACCTGTGGAGTCCATGATGACTCTGGGTAGTTACTGTCAGAACTCAGTTAAAGTGTAAGACACCCACTTGGTGCCTGCTGAGAACTGGAGAAGTTGCTTAATGTGGAAAAACCCACACAGAAGACAGAAGAGTATTCTGTAGTAAACAGGAGACTTTTCTCCTTAAAATGTTTAGGTTAGGGAAAAAGGCTAAGAATGCTAGCAAGAGAACAACCTTGAGGACATTATAAACATGACTCAGTCCAAGTTGATGTGACCGCTCCTCCATGTGTGACTCATACCTGATCTGGATCTAGTTAGTAAAAAAGTGTTTTTCGGCAAGTCCTTTTTTGTGACCTCTAGACTTATGTTTCCTGTGGAGGAATGCACCATTAATCCTGAGGCTACCTGACAACGGCCTGTCCAGGGAAGGGCATCTGTCACTGTACCTACCTTGAATTGCACTGGCGAGGGGGAATAAAGTGTGAGGAGACTCAGCGGCTCTCCCGCCACAGGTCCCACTAAGCTAAGTTCTGCTGACGTGCTCAGATGCATTTCTTAAAAACAACTCAAACAAGAGAGCTTTCTTTGACACACTGGCCACTATTATAAGACTGTTGTGAAGGTTGTCCATTTGGACTACAAGTATCTTTTCTCCAGGGACTGAGAGACTCTCATTGAGTGAGTGAAGAGGTACTGACTATCAGCAAGGCACTCAGGCTGCTTGAATTCTACCACGCCAGCTTCCAAAGCTGACATTTTACATCAGCCTTATTTCAAGGTGATTTATAAATTCACCTGTTTTGGTTAGCTGGATAGGTCCTACATATTTGACCACTTGTTTCCAGTATGGGAAACTACTAACTACCCACCTTTTCTAGGTCCAGGTGCCTGGAAGTTGGGGTATCTCAGAAACTTTAAAATAAACCCCAGGTATTTACGAGGAAAGAACATTTACAATGAGAAATCCAACTTAAATTATAAGCCTCATAAAACTTTGGTGTTTTAGATATACAATCCTGACATTTTAAATATAAAATATTTAGATTAAAAAGTTTCCACTTCATAAATTATCAGTACAATACAAATCACCACTCTTGCCCACCATCACTCCATATTCATCATTCAGCCAGGACTATAAATTCTATCCTTACCTAAATCCATAACTAGGATCACAGTGGCCCACCTGAATAACTTTGAAGGAAATAAAGTAATCTTTATTAATCCAAATCTTTCATGGAACTGTTAATCCACATTCAGAGGTTCTTAACCTTTTTTGAATCATGGACCATTTTCAGAAACTGATGAAAACTAATGGATCCTCTGCCTAGAGCTGTGTTTCTCAACCTGTTTTTTTGTTATCACCACCCCCGACTCTGCCCAGGAGCCTTTGAGGCGAGTTTTTCCTAATCACCCCAGGAAGTTCCAATACCAAAGACATACGTGGCCCTTTGACAGTTTACAAATGCCTGTATTAGTTCATATTTTTTCACTCCCCTAAAAACATGCTCTAGACTCGAAATGACAGACCCTGGGACATCCACACATGAATTTAGAGCTTTCACATTAAGTGGCTTCTGAAGCCATGGACCCAACACAACAGTGGAGAGACCCATCTCAAACATCTCAAAATTGACAGCTAAATTTTTGCCCTGATTTCTAAAATGGCTTTCCAATAATGAAAAATATACTTCAAATAAACTTTGAAGCAAAGGTTCTCACACTTCATGCGGTGTTTTCAAAAAGATCTTATCAGAAACATGTGAAATGACATTTGTGACCAGAATCCTAAAGACATCTATAATCCACATGCTAATGATACTGGCCTCAGCTGTGAATTTGCATTAATTAGTCCTGTGACCAGTGGACCATCAAGGCCTCCTGGGGTTAATGAAGTCATTTTGTTGTGACCTCTTCAGGGTTCTCTCCCCTCCTCACATGCATCCCAGGTAACTTCATCCCCTATTTGGCCTCTCCTGTCAGCCTCAGGACACGGTAAACAGGCTTGGTTGCCCCGCCAACTACCAAGAGATAATCCTGAGCGAGCAAATGACTCCGGGGATAGGTAAAATGAGAAACTGGTAGGGGCTGGGTGAAAGAGCAGTCTGCTTTCTCTATCACAGGCTATGCTCTCAAATGCTAACCAGGGCAAAAGTTGTTTCTGGTGGAAAGTATCTTTTCCCACTTTCTTCTTCCAGGGAAAGGTCCACTCTCCCTCAGTGGACCAAAAGCAAGGCCCTCAATGTTCTTTAGGGACTATCTCCATTTCAGTCTCAAAGGCCATGTTTTCAATATAAGCACACCAAAACTTACCCTACTTTTCTCCGCAGTACTCATCACCAGACATGAGTTGTTCATTTCTTTATTGTATCACTGTCTTCCTCTCATCACAATGTGAAGGCTGTCTCTGTTGTTCAGTGCCCTATTTCCAGGGCCTAAAACTAAAACTTGGTTGATGCTCAATAAATGTGTGTTGTAAATATTTCAGACTGTCCTGGAACCAAACTGTCTTGCCTGTAAGCAGAACAAGGGCCTCTCCTGTGGGGGACAAGGATACTGGAAGAGGCTACTATGGAGAACCACCAGTGGATCACCGACACCAGCTGCACCTTAGCTCTTATCTGTCGCCGTGTCTTTGACCACCCTGTTTACAACGATCCCTAGGGATGAGGAGACGAGGAAAATGTGACTAATAACACACTTATGTATTAGAGATTTGCTGGAAAGTTCACCCTTTTAGGTAAAGTTCTATTGGAAACTGTAATTAACTCAAGAGGTTGATGGAAACCAAAGATCACCTGAAAGTACCATGGAGACTTTCAAATAAATGCTCCTGTGGAAAGTTCCAAGAAAAATTAACAAAGAACTATGAGCTAAGTAACCACTAACAAAAGTTTTGATGCCCAAGCAGAAACTACACCTAACCATTCCCTAAAGGATTTTTTGAGGTTCTATTCTGAAGAGGAATACGTTACATCTTTGTACTGATCAAAATGAGCTATTTGGGGGGCCCTCCAAATACCAGGACTTATGACCTGGGGAAGAGAGAAAAAACAATGCACATTTATGGCCACCTGATAAGGGCTTTTTCCCTCCCTAACAACAATAATACACATATACACACTCACTCCACTGTACAATTTACAGAGTTGTTTTATCCTTTTCCATTTACTGAACAGAACAAATTCTTAAGGTGCAAGTCACAACTCAAATGTTTATAGATACAGAGGGCAGGCCAAGTGAATAAACAGACTGAGGCAGAGCAGTACTGTGCTGCTGTCCACAGAAGTAATGGGCCCCAGCCCATTGATGCTATGTGGGAACATAGGCCTGGTGCCATCAGACCTTCATATTTTCAGACAAAGCCAAAACTCAATTCTAGAAACTGTACAAGTCACATAAAGTGTGTTAGTGGCCTCCAGAGGAGTCCATTTATATAATCTTTGTGCTTTCCATGGCAGGCTGGCACTCTCCCTGCATGCTAGAAACACCTGGAGCAAGGACGCCCCTTCCCATCTGCCTCCCACCACCTGTACCTCACTAGCACTGTCAGTCTTGAGACCACATGACACTGCTCCTATCACTCAGCCTCCTGAGCTACCCTTCATCCCCATACATCCTGTTTTGTCACCCTCTCCCTTACCCCAATTCCTGGGGCCTCTGGTAATTGTGACCTATCTTAAAATCTCTAATTTACTCAATGCTTCTCTGAACAGTCACTTTCTTATCTCTAACTTAACAGGCTCGCCCCTGAGGATATGCCTTCTCTTATGCCCTTCCAAGGGGTACGTCTCCTTGCTCCTAGGTACTTCCAGACTATTCTCATGCCATCCTCCCACAATCCTGGTCATCTCTTGGCTCCTAGACCTCCTCCCCTCCAGTGATCCTGTCCTCCTCACAGTCTCTCCCTCTCAGGGTCATGCCTAGACCTTGTCTTGATAACTGCAGCCTTTTCAGAACCCGTTTCATGCATCTCACTCACTGCCCATTGCACCCTTATCTTTCTAGTTCTTTCTCTCCGAAACCTCAACTCCAACGATCCATTGACTCTACTGCCTTTCCATGACCCCTCCACCCCCTCATGTCTTCACACAGTTGAAATTCCTTGACCAACCACTGTAATCACCCTTTTACACATGTTCACTATGCGCTTTCCTCTCTCTACCCAACTCATCTGATAGTGCCTGTGTGGCTGCATGTGGCTAGAGAAACACCTCACACTCACTCAGTGGATGACCCACTTCTGAGAAAAACCAAAGCAATCTCCCGCCTCGAATTAGGCTGTTGAAAACTTTCAAACAAACTACTTCAGATAAGTGAGGGCATTAGTTGACCTGGCCAGGCAGGAGTACCTCTGAAAGGTCAGTAGGTCCAGCCAGCTCCAGGAGCCAGCGAGGCCACTGCGAACAGAGAAGGCTTCTGCTGCCAGACGTGGCTTCATCAATTCAATTACTACTGTGTGGCCTTAGACAAGACCTGTAATTTCAGCACTGCACCAGGTTATCTCAAGGATTAAGTAACATACCCAAGCTCAGAGTAAGCAACAGACGTTAGCCCCAAACTCAGTTTTGATAGTCCCAGGCCAGGCAGCTGGAAGGTACTGTATATCCTAACGTAATTACTTCATCTAAAAAGGTTCAGAAGGGCTGACCAGTCCTGGTTCAGACTGCAGGAATGATGACCAGCTGCATTACCAATTCCTGGTCCTCTAGAGCTGGCCCCTGAGGTCCCCGTTAACTTGTTTTTCTCTCTCTGCCTTGGGCATGGGGAAGTTCAGTTCTTCAGAAGTCACCACGTACACATCCTGCTTTCTCTTTTCGCCTAATATGCTGGCCTATAAGGCCGCCAGGCTCCTGCCCATTTCTCCCACCTCACATTCTCCCTCCCCGCTCCTGCTCCAGTCACGCAGGCTGGCCCTCCTCATTCTCTTCCTTGAAAACCTCCAAGCATGTTCCAACCTTTGTACTCCATTATCTCCAACTAACTGGACACTAGTCCCTGAGGTCTTTGTGTGGCTGCCACCTTCTCATTCTTCATCTTGGAGCTCAGAGGTTGCTCTCCTCAGAGAGACCTCCCCTGACTACCAACCTAAATAAAGAGGCCCCTTTCAGGCATATTTTCAAAAATGTACTACCAAGTGCTTTTTATGACGATTTTTTTTTTTCCTGGAGAGCATGTCTCAAAAAGGATACCAGGCACGTTTCAGATCTGTTTCTGGTACCCTGTGGATCTCACAGGGCCTGCAGCACTAACTGGCTTCTTTGTTCACATACCAGACGCCACTGGGGTGGGGGAGGGACAGAGAGGTGGGGCACAATTCTAGGAACATGCTCTTGCTGAAGGACAGAAAAGACCAGGAGAGGGGGCACAAAACACACATATTTATACCTCTGGGTCACAGGGCAAGTCAGAGAGCAAAGTAAGATAAGCAAACTGCCTCAAAAAATACATGTAGAATTTGGGTGGCATACTTTTTAGGGTAAAAGTGGAATTTGGAATCTGTTGTTTATTCATGAGAATAAAATTTTAGCTGATTATGCTGGAAAAAAAAAGTGGCCCCCATCATCTTACATCACCCCGTTTGTGTACTTTGCCCTGTTCATGTACTTCTTAGTAATTTAATATTGTGGCGAGTGCTCCTTATTTAAGTGTTTACTTACTGTCTCTCTCACCAGAATACAAGCTCTGAGTGCAGGGACCTTGGCTTGTCTGAATCACAACTGTTATCACCTATGCCAGCACGGTCTGGGGCACACAACAGGGGCTTGATAAGTTTTGCTGAATCAATGAAATTATTCTTTCAAGTTATTTTCAAACCCCGCTTGTGCTTGTCTTAAGCAGTTGAGGTTATAACATTTGTTCAAAAAGCCCTTTCGAGTCGAACTTCCTTAGAGTATAAGGTTAATATGTGGCCTTATCTTCCACCAGCCTCTGAAAGACAAATCCAATGAATCCAAGCCCAGCCCCTCAAAGCCAGTACTCGCCTTACACCAAGGCGCCCCACCCTCGCGTACGGCAAAATTTCTCTACTCCAACACTTTCGCTTTTTTTCTCCTTCCTATGGATATCACTGAGAATCACCTTCCTTCTTGGAGGCGCTCCACGGCAAATGGACACAAAGGTTTCTCAGGAGGCTGATGTCCAATAACTAAAGGGGTGCGGGTGGGGGCTTCCCAGAAGCTAAAATTGCCACCAGGTCCCTGGGCTTTTCTGGGCCGTGGAACTTTCCACTGCCAAAAAGACGCTTGGTCTTCTGGTGGGCCTCTCATCCCTTCCAGCCACAGGTACGGACATTGCTAGTCCTCAGTCGGTAACACTTGTTCCCTCCCTCGCCCACAGGAAACTTTCCCAGTCCTGGCTCCTCCGCCCGCCCTCACTCCCAAGGGCTCCCAAACTCTTCTCGAAGCTCAGTCTCCCGGGGTTGGCTCCACCACACTCCAGAGCTTCAACAAGTCGCCTCCAATACCCTCCCCGGCCTATTCTTCAGGCGCAGACCCTGCCGAGACCTCTTGGGCCCCAGCTACCCCTCATCCTGTCCCCAGTGCCCGCCTTCGGCCTCTCGGCCATCCACTCCTCCCAGGAGACCCGCCCGGGTCCTCACCGTGCATATCGCGTTCTCTGTCGGCCGCCTCGGCCCGGAAGAAGAGTAGCGCTGCCAGCAGGGCGAGGAGCGCCCCGCACCGCCACAGCCCACGCAGCTGCGCCATGACAGGCTGCACCCGGCCGCTGGCCGTTGGGGTCTCGCGATCAGGTGCGGGACGCCCCTCGGCGCGCACGCGCACAGCAGCGCCTCGCTTTCAGGTGCGGACGCGCCCGCGACGACCCGAGTCTCCGGGAAGACCCTTTCTCGGACCTTCGGTGTGCAGACTGCCTGCCTCCTACGACCACAGTGCGGGAGAACGCTCCTCACTCGCCCGTTTGCCCCCAACCAGCGACACTCAGCGACTCTCCCACCGTTCACAACCCCGTCGCACCACCAAACGCTCGGTGGGCGCTGGGGCCAATGGCGGGCGCCTGGAAGGAGCTACAGAAGGTGGCCGGCCAGGGAAGGGCGGGGCGCACCTGAGAAGGCGGGGCGCGCAGAGCGCAGGCGCAGGGAGCAGGCACCTGTGGGGCTCTGCTCCTCCCACCGCGCACCTGAGCCTGGGGAAGGGGAGGGGCTTGGGCTGGCCCCACCCCGGGCGGGACCTGGCCTAGGCGTAGGCGCTCTACTGTTGAACCCCCGCTTCCTGCTACCTTAACCCTTGGTCTTGTTACCGAGGTCCCGGTACTTTCGCTCTTGGCGTGGGCCTCAGGGTGGGAGCAGAGGACGCAGACACACTCTGCCTGGAAACCTGTGGTTTTTTTGCCCGCCTCAATTCAGCCTTCGAGAGAAGGATTTGTTCCTGCCTAAATTCAGCGTTCAGTAAACACCTACTCGGAAAGTTGCTGGAAACCCAGCGGTGACTATGCCAGACTAGTTTCTGCGTCACCAGACAGGAAAAGCCCAATGTATTGGTGACTTAAGCGTAGGGCAGGGTGATTAGGGATGTGACAGAGGAAGCACAGGCTGGGATGGTGGAAGACGGTATGATGAAAACCCAGACGAGTTCCGTATTCAGTGTGAGAGAGGACTTGCCCCGAGGAGAGAGGCCCATGAATGAACAGCAGCCCCAGGCCTTACCTCCACAACTCTCGGCGCTGAGATGAAGACAAATTCTGGCTGTGAAGGGGGCGCACAGGCAGAGTGATCAGGTCTGAAAGGAGAGAGGACTAGAGGCGACACTTAACCCAGCTTGGGAGTCAGGGAGGGTCTCCTGGAACAGGAACTGAATCTCAAAAGGAGTTTGGAGTGGGGCAGGTATAGGAGTAGAGGAAAATAAAGGAGACCTTTTGAACTGGGTGGTGGAGGAGGGGTTATGAGGAACTAGTTTTGATAATGAAACCTGAAGGATAAGAAGGATTAATGGACAAACATTCCAGGGATCACTACAGCGAATGCAGAAGTCCTGAGGCAAGAAGACCACAGCCTGTTAGAGCCAGGGCTACTCCGAGTAGTCTGCCTCTCTCCTGACATCATAATGCCTGAAGAGACTTAACTGGGTTATCAAAATGATATTTACCTAAACGAAGTTTTTTTTTTTTACCAGCTATCTTCTTTAATCTTGCAGTGAGGTCCTAGGACTCATGATCCAGAGTCTGAATGTGAGGCCAAATGTCTCTCCAGCACCTGAACTCCTCACCCCATTCCTGTTCCTCAAAGCCTGGGCTGGGCTGGAAGACAGAGAACACCCTAGTAAGAGATGGGGCTGGGGTGGAGGCACAGGCATATTCATTCATTCATTCATTCATTCACAAATTCATTTTTCATTCAGCATATAAATTGAGCACCCATTATGAGCCAGGTACTGTTATAAAAGCTGGAGAAGATACAGAAGTGAACAAAATAAAATACCTGCCCTGTTGGAACTCACTTTCTAATGTTCAAAACCATAGTCCAACTAGTGGTGGAACTAATTTTTTAATACCTCCTCTCTCCTAGAAACTAATTTCAATAATAATCATGTAAGAATCATGATTTTATTTTTCATTTAAGAAATTTTATGATCATTTAAAATAACTTTAAAATTTTCCATTACAGTTGACATACAATATTATGTTGTTATGTTTCTGGTGTATGATATAGTGATTTGACATTTATATAACTTACGAAGTGATCACCCTGATAAATCTATTACCCATCTGACACCATACATAGTTGTTACAATATTATTGACCATGTGTATATAATTTTTCAATTAGAGGTCTTTTATTTTTTTACACCTATCATGCATGAATTCCTTGGGAATGGACTCCAGCAGCTCATGTTCCTCTCCATTGGTCCTCACACAATGTGCTTCTCTGGATGGAGCAGGCTGATGCTTCAACTGAACCCAGGCACCTTTCTCTTTGGCTTCCTTATTTTTTTTTGATCATTTTCCTTCACACAGTTCAGGAAGCCATCTCTGCTCCCAGAGTGCTTAATATGCTCAATACAAACATTAATTCTCTCTGCAAGAATCGTGCCCTTAACTTGTTTGTTTACATCAATGCCAGCTGCATGCTGGGGTGCGCGGGTGGTAACATTGTAGACTCCTCCAGTTTTGCCATGGTAACACTGATGAGGAGTGCTTTTTTGAACAGTGCACATTCTCTTCTGCAATATCACCTTTCTTGAAGATTTGCATGTTCATAGCCAAAGGAATAACTCCATGTTTTCTAAAAGGCCTAGAGAACACACAGCAGAGGCTACTCCTTTTTCCCTCTGTGTTGGTCATTTAGGCAAATTACTGGAAAATGGTGGTTCTGGCTGTAAAGTTAACTGTATTTCTTATGCTATACTTTACATCCCCATGACTATTTTGTAACTACCATTTTGCACTTCTTAACCTCTTCCCCTTTTTCACCCACCTCCCCAACCTTACTCCCATCTGGGAACATCAAAATGTTCTCTGTATCTATGAGTCTGTTTCTGGGATTTTGTTTTTGTTGTTCATTTATTTTGTTCTTTGGATTCCATATATAAATGAAATCATATGACATTTGCCTTTCTCTGACTTACTCCACTCAGCACAATATTCTCTAGGTACATCTATGTTGTTGCAGATGGCAAGATTTCATTCTATTTTATGGCTGAGTAATATACCATTTTATATATGAACCACCTCTTTATCCATGTACCCACTGATGAACAGCCAGATTGCCTCCATCTCATGCCTGTGGTAAATAATGCTGCAATGAACGTATGGATGCACATGTCCCTTTGAAGTAGTGTTTTGAGTTTCTTTGGATAAATACCCAGAAGTGGGTTTACTAGATCCTACTTCGTCTCTTGTTATAGCCTTTGTCTTAAAGTCTCTTTTGTCTGGTGTAAGTATTGCTACCCCAGCATTTTTTCCCCATTTTCATGAAATATCTTTTTCCATCCCTTTACTTTCAGTCTGTGTGTCTTTCAATCTGAAGTGAATCTCTCATAGGCAACATATGTAAGGTTCTTGTTTTCTTATCTATTCAGCCACCCTATCCTTTGATTGAAGCATTTAATCTATTTACATTTAAAATAATTGTTGATGGATATGTAACTATTAGCTATTGCCATTTTATTATTTATATTTTTTATCTTCCCTCTCCCTCTCCCTCTCCCTCTTCCTCTCTCTCTCCTCCTCCTCAAGTCTCTTTAAAATTTCTTGTATTACTGGTTTAGTGGTGATGAACTCATTTAGCTTTTTCTTGTCTGGGAAACTCTTTATCTGTCCTTCAATTCTAAATGAGAGTTGAGCCTTTGCTGAGCAGAGTAATCTTGTTTGCAGGTTCTTGCTTTTCATCACTTTGAATACTTTGTGCCAAGACCTTCTTTCCTGCAAAGTTTCTCTTGAGAAATCAGCTGACAGTCTTATGGGAGCTCCCTTGTAGGTAACTAACTGCTTTTGTTTGTTTGTTTGTTTCCCTGCATTTAAGATTCTCTCTTTGTCTTTAATCTTTGGCATTTTAATTATGATGTGTCTTTTGTGGGCCTCTTTGGGTTCATCTTGTTTGGGATTCTGTGAACTTCCTGAGCTAGTATGTCTATTTCCTTCACCAGGTTAGGGAAGTTTTCCATTATTATTTCTTCAAATAGGTTTTCAATTCTTTGCTCTCTCTCCTCCTTCTGGTGACCCTATGATGCGAATGTTGGTACATTTGACGTTGTATCAGAGGCCCCTTAAACTATCTTCATTTTTTTTGGATTTTTTTTTTCTTCGCTGTTTTGATTGGGTATTTTCTGCTACCTTATCTTCTAAATTACTGATTTCGTCCTCTGCTTCATCTGATTTACTGTTGATTCCCTCTAATGTAGTCTTCATTTCAGTTATTGTATTCTTTATTTCTGACTGGTTCTTTTTAATGTTTTCTATCTCTATTTTTATGTTTCCTGTCTCTTTGTTGAAGTTCTCCCTGAAATCAGTGAGCATCCTTATAACCAGTGTTTTAACCTCTGCATCTGGTTGATTGCTTATCTCCATTTTATTGAGTTCTTTTTTCTGGAGCTTTGTTTTGTTCTTTCATTTGGGTCGTGTTTCTTTGTCTCCCCATTTTGGCTTGTGTCGTTTCTATGTATTAGATGGAGTTGCTATGTGTCCTGACCTTAGTAGAGTGGCCTTATGTAGTAGGTGTCTTATGGTGTTCAGTGGTGCAGTCTCCCTGGTTACCTGAGCCGAGTGCTCCATGTGTGTTCCTTGTGTGGGTTTTATTTGTGCAGTTGTTGTAGTTGAGGCTTGATTGTTGTTTATACATCATTGGGAGGGACTGACCCTCAAGCTGATGGGTTGTGAGGACTGTTTGTGACTGGCTGTGACTGGTTGTGACTACAGTGAAGGGTCTGTTGTGCAGGGGCTGACCTCATGGAGCAAGGTTCGCTTTAGCAAGGCTTTGGTGGCTGCCCAGTTGGCCCTTTGGGTGTGTCATCTGACAAGGCTGGTGCTCAGGCTCAGTCCAAAACAGCCGCCGGGCTTGCTGACCCTGGGGCCTCCTAGGAGGAGCCCCACCTCAGGCCAAGTTTAGCCTCAGTCAATGCCCTGGCAGGATCCACAAAATAATCTGCAGATGGCCACCACCTGCGCTGGGCTTGGAGGTGCCGGGGAGAGGCTCAGCTGCAAACCAAGGCCAGCTGCCTCAAACAGTGGGCTTGAGGCTGCTCAGCAAGAGGAATAGGGCACACCGAGGCCAGATGGATGCTGCTCGTTTGGGGTTTGGGGTTTTATGAACTTTTGAGAGGTTCTAGAAAAAACTACAGCGTGAGCCATTTGTATGGGAAAGCCCCTGAAAGTGGCTTGGATGTGCCCACAGTTGGGTGGGGCGTGATCTCTGTTTTTTTATTTTAAAATTAATAATTAAAAGTGAATAAATTTTGATTTTAGAGACATTACTCAAATTCAGTAGAATATTTCATGTATGAATGAAAATTCGTACTTATGAAAAACAGTATTACACTTTACAGTTCACACCCTAATTCAGTTTTAAATTTTAAACACAAAAACTCCAAAGAATACATAGAATGACAGAATAATTTTTTCATCTTAACAATCATGGTGCTATTATTTTAATTTCTAATCCATTATTTAAATGCAGAAATATGAAGAATCACAGAGATTGGTTACTTAAACTGTACCTGATACAAGTCCAAACGATTCCAAATTATTATGAGCTTATTTTCAAAATGAACCATATAGCTGAGCCTTTACATATCAGAGGTCAACTCTGGGGGTTTCCTACACAGGTGTACCTTGGAGATACTGCAGTTTCGGCTCCAGGCATTGCAATAAAGCAAGTGTAAAGGGAGTCATAATCTTTTCACTAGTGGAAGAGCTTGCCTTCAATTTGTAAAAAACACAATGTCTGTGAAGTATAATAAAATGAAACAAACAAACAACAACAACAAGAACAACAACAACAAGGTATGCTTGCATTAACTTCCCTATTGGCTAGCATGGCAAAAAGATATTGGGCAGCCTCTGTGTTCAGGGCCTGCATAATCTCCTTCCCTCAAGTGGGAGCAGGACCTGGGACTTGCTCATAACCAACAAAATAAGGCCAATAACCCCATCTTAGTGGACTGGGGGAGAGAGAGAGAGAGAGAGAGAGAGAGAGAGAGAGAGAGAGAGGCTCATTGCTGGCTTTGAAAGAAGCTGCTACAATTGTAAGAGGACCTGTGGAGAAGGCCACATGGCAAGGAACTGTAGGTAGCCTCAAGGAGCTGAGAGCAACCCCCACGGACAACCAGTAAGATGATGAAGACCAAATCCCTCAAGTTGTTGCAAGCAGGTATTTCCCCAGTCAAGCCTCCGATGAGATCACAGCCCTGGCTGGCACCTGGATTGCAGCCTAGTGATTCTGGAGCAGAGGGCCCAGCTAAGTCATGACTAGACCGATCCACAGAAACTATGAGATAATATATGTGTGTGGTCATTTATTATGCAGAATAGAAAATGAATACAAATATAATGTTACTGAAGGTAGAGTAAAAAAAGACCTAATTTGAGCTTAACTTACATTATTAAAATGCAATGGTAATTGTTTAGTAAGTAGACCAGTGAAAGATTTTCCCCTGGGGGGCTAAGAGGATCATTTTATCACTGATATTAAACCAAATTGTCAGTGTGTGATAGAATAAAAACTTGATCAAATTTTGGTCAGTTTTATTATTTTCTATAGACAGTACACCACTTTCTGCCTGTATCCCAGGTGGACCACTCCTGTTGCCCTCCCTTTGGGATGATAAATAAAATGAGTAAAAATAGGGTGATTAGGGAAGACCTCACTGCACAGGTGACATCTGAGTGAGCCCTATCCATATTCTGGGGAAGAGCTTTTCTGACAGAACTGCCAGCGCAAAGGGGCTGAGACAGGGCCGCACCTAGAGCTTTGGTTGTAAACTAAGGAGCTTGGCCTTCAGCCTCTGGCAGTAAGGAGCAATACACAGTTTATTTACTTTTTCAACATAACAGCTTTATTGAGATATAACTCACATACCATACAATTCACCCTTTTAAAGTGTACAACTCAATGGTTTTTAGTATATTCATGGAGTTTTGTGATGATCACCACGATTGATGTTGGAAAATTTCATTATCCTCAAAAGAAACCCCATGCTCTTTAGCAGTCACTCCCCCTCCTCAATCCTCTCAGCCCCAGGCAACCACCAACCTACTTTCTGTGTATGGATTTTCCTATTCTGATCATTTCACATGAACAGAATCATACAACGCGTGGCCTTTTGTGTCTGGCTTCTCTCACTTACCATGCTTTCAAGGTTCTCCCATGTTGTATCATGTATAAGACTTAACTTCTTTTTATTGTCAAATAATATCCCATTGTATGGCTATACCACATTTTATTTACCCATTCATCAGTTGATGGGCTGGGTTGTTTTTACCTTTGGCTATTATGAACAATGCTGCTATGAACATTCGTACACAGATTTTTGTGTGAACATGTTTTCAATTCTCTGGTTCACATCTAGGAGTGGAATTGCTGAGTCATATCGTAACTCTAATTTTAACCTTTTGAGGAACTGCCAGACTGTTTTCCAAAGTGGCTGCACCATTTTATGTTCCCACCATCAGTGTATAAGGGTTCTGATTTCTCCACATCCTTGCCAACACTTGGTAGTTTCCATTTTGAAAAAATTATAGCCATCTTACTGGGCATGAAGTAGTATTTCATTGTGATTTCAATTTGAATTTTCCTGATAACTAATGATGTTGAACCTCTTTTCATGTGCTCCTTGTCTTTTACATATATTTTTAGAGAAAGGCTTATTCAGATCCTTTGTCTGTTTTCAAATTAGGTTATTTGTCTTCTTGAGTTGATGTCTTTATTTAGTTTAGATACAAGTACCTTATGAAGTACATGATTTGCATTTTTTCTCCCATTCTGTGGTTTATCTTTCATTTTCTTGATAATGTCCTTTGAAACACAAGTTTTTTATTTTAATGTGTTGATGTAAGAAACTTCCAAACCTGTAGAGAATTTTTGTAAGACTTTGAGCCAAGCTGATGACATATGCCAGGGAGCAAGATCTCAAATGCTCTGGAAAATAACAGTTTTGCAGTTTCTTTTGTGCATTTAGAATTAAGGAGGGACTGTAAGAAAGATTACGTGAGGGCTGCAGAAAGCAAGGCAGAGATTGGATTATAGGAGCGTTATGATTATGGAGGGGTCCAAAAGGGTGATCTGGTATTAGAAGGGAGTCTGAGACGAAGCATTTCCAAGGTGTGTTAACGCAGATGTACAGACACAATGGAGAGGGCTGGCTTAAGGCAGAGATAAGCCTTTGAGTAAAGAATTCTTAAGCCTAGGGCATGACTACTCACAGAGACCTGCCCAGTTAGGAATTTATGATCAGAGGACCCTGTGAGGTTGCTTTCCACAGAACACCTATTTTTGTCCTCAGTATTACACCAAAAGCATGAACGATAAAGAAAAAAAATAGATAAATTGGATACTGTCTATGGACAAAAAAAGTAATCTCGCAGGGTCATCTGATCATAAATTCCTAACTGGGCAGGTCATGGTGAGGAGTTATGCAGAGGCCTATAACTTTTTAGTGAAAACTTTATCTCTGCCTTAAGCAAGCCCTGTCCATTGTGTCTCTGCATCTCGGTTAACACAGCTTTGAAATCCTCAAGAGGACACATAGTCCTAACTGTCCTTAATCCGATCCTCTGTCTTGCTTTCTCCTACCTTCAGGTAATCTTCCTTTTGTTCCCTCCTTAATCTCAAATGCATAAAAGAAGTCACAAAACTGTTATTCTTCAGAACATCTGAGATCTTGCTCTCCAGCATATGTAGTCAGTTTGGCTCAAATAAACTCATAAAAATTCTCAACAGGTTTGGACATTTCTTATGTCGACAATATCTAAGAGATCATTGACTAGTTATGGCTAGTTTTAAGCAGGAGAGGAACATGATCAAATTTACCTTTTAAAGTATCAAAGTGAAAAGACTTGTGAAGACTTCTCTGGTCACCTTCGCTGAAATCGCGATTCCGCCCTCACTGCATTTCTCCTTTTCTGCTTCTTATTTCTCCATAGAACTTATATTCTAATAAGCTGCAAAGCATACTGTGCTTATAATGTTTACTGCCTATCCCCACAAGAACGTCAACTCCGTGAGTACCGCATTTGTCTCCTTTGATTACTGCTCTATCCTCAGTTCCTACAACAGTGCCTGCTATAGAGCAGGCACTCAATGAACACTCGTAGAGTGAGCCAATAAATGAAACGACGAACAACTAATGTACTGTGAGAACTTTGACGTTGCCTGGCAAAGAAAGTGGCATGGGGGCTCCTGCACCGTTCTTTCAACCACCAGAGGGCGCCGACAGGCTCGGTCCCCTGAGCCCGGCCCTGGACCCCGCCCCGCGGGATCCAGTCCCCGGGAGCCCCAGATGCCCGGCCCGGCCAGGGGCTCTCGGACCCCACCCACACCTGAGCCCGGCACCGCTGCAGGCTTTAAACCGGCACAGAGGCCAGTCCTCACGCTGCAGGCGGGGATACTGAGGCTCGGGGCGGCTGGGGCGGGGCCGGCCCCCGGGCGAGTCCGAGCCCCCGCCCCCGGCCGGCCCCGCCCCAGCCCGTAAGAGGCCCCCTGGGCGCTAGGCGAAGGCGCACAGCGCAGCGCGGGGGCCGGGGCCAGGACGCGATGGCAGCTCAGCGGCTGGGCAAGCGGGTGCTGAGCAAGCTGCAGGCTCCGTCGCGGGCCCGTGGGCCAGGGGGCAGCCCTGGAGGTCTACAGAAACGACACGCACGTGTCACCGTCAAGTACGACCGGCGGGAGCTGCAGCGGCGGCTGGACGTGGAGAAGTGGATCGACGGGCGCTTGGAGGAGCTGTACTGCGGCAGGGTGAGGCGGGTGGGGTGTGGGGGCGAAAGGGAGGTCCCGGACATCCTAGCCCTCTGGGTCTTTGGTTGCTTGTGTTTGCTGTTGAATACACACTCCCGGGGGTGAGGCGTTCACTGGACTCTTTGGCCTGGCCATCTACCCTTAATGGCACTTTGCTTCTGCATACAGAGAGAGACACATACTTGGGTCTCCAGAGATGTGCCCGAACATCTGGGGAGGGCCAGGGCTTTACCATCTGGGAGGTGAGGAGGCAAAGTTGTGGAGTCCAAGCTGCCATATGTGGAGAAAGGGGGGGGGAGGGGATGTCTTAAACCCAGACACAGACATGGTGACAGCGGAGGCACAACCACACGGAGATGCACAGTATTTACAGATGTGCACAGTGGCAAAATATAGCCATTCACAGACACAGTGACAGAAACAACAGCCGTACACAGACTACCAAAGTGCAAACTGTAGTCACTACATATCAACATATGCGACACCAACTGGCACCCACAGACACAATAGCCGAGGCCACAGCCGTACGTAGACACATAACTACACCCACACGTAGACACATAACTACACCCACACAAGAGGACTCCAGATACAGCTTTTCATACATACACACCGCCTGTAGTGTGCAGCTGTAATGACGCACAGTACGAGCTACAACAGCTACAACTGAATGATTCCGTTATCCCCTAAAGGCAAAAATGAGACCACATGCGAACACGATGACACAGGTTACAGCCACGCACAAACATAAAACAGCTAAAATTACAGCTACACCCAGACGGAAAATCGTGTAAGCTGTAGGTGCATAAGGACATACAATGGCGGAAACTGCAGCTGCCCCGGGCACACAGGGCATGACCTATAGCCCCAGTGTTGACACGTAGGCTGCAGAGAGACAGATATTTCACTTGAGTCTCTGCTTGAAGTCACACTTTGAACAACACACACGTGCTGCAGAGCACAGTCCCAGGTACCTGATGGTCATAGCAGTACACAGACACATAGGACACAGAAAACCTCAGCAGTGTGAATGAAGGTGGCAGAAGCCATGGCCCCTCAGTGACACGAAGTCTCTCTGTTCTCAGACACACGTGGGCTCACACAGATGGACAGATACTTGGGTCTCCAGAGATGTGCCCGAACATCTGGGGAGGGCCAGGGCTTTGCCATCTGGGAGGTGAGGAGGCAGTCGCTAGTGTAGGTGGAATCCTATGAGGTCATCCTCAGACCGTGGGCACTACAGCTGCCACGACCCATGACAGTGAGACAAACACAACTAAGCCAGAGCCACATACCTCACACCTGTAGGACTGCAGGCCGCACACGTATATGTGGCGCCACACACCTCTGCACTCTCCCGCTGGCCCTGGCCTCTTGGCACAGAGACTGCCACAGGCGTGTAACACACATACAGACACTCCAGGCCTTTGCTGAATCCTCTTGTCCACACACAAACCCGGACCCCGGTCCCGAAGGCTGCAGTGAAGTCAGTGGAACTTCGGGTGGGGGAGGAAAACTCTGCAGCCTCGGAGATCTCTCACTCCAGCAGCTGGGTTCTCTCCCTGTCAGGGATACAGAGCCAGCCTGCCTTTGGCCCTCCGCCCCAGGAGGCCATACTAGGAGGCTTCCTCCAGCGTCTCAAAGTTGGGTTCAAGGCTCATCACGCCCACCTCGAGGGGCCCAGTGGTCATCTCCTTGGACACACGGGATTGCACTTTGGCCCCTTGTCCTCCCTTCCTGTCCTCTGGGGCAAGGGGCCAGTCCCAGCAGGCTCTGGCCTGCCACTTCCCTCCCCCACACTTAGTGCTCAGACTTTTCCTTGAAAGGGCAGAGCCAGCCCCCTCTCCCGAATCCCAGATTCTGACATTCCAAGACTCAACCAGGCCTGTTTCTCTGTGGGAACTGGAGCCAAGCAGAGACCTGTGCCAGGCCCGAGCTCCTGGGGGCCTAGGCATCGGAGCTGGTACTGGCCCTGGGCCTCTGTCGACCCATCTGTCACCCCTCCCCCCAACACCCAGATGTCCCGCCTTGGTGGTGCTGTCCCTGACTGCCACATTATTGCTCCAGAACCCGCCAGCTGGGCCCTGGGGATGGCAGGGGCTCCTCCAGAACTCTGGAAAAAGGCATGGGAGGGAGGGGACGGGGCCCCTGAGCAGCCCTCCCTCCCGCCTTAGGAAGCAGACATGCCGGATGAGGTCAACATTGATGAACTGCTGGAACTAGAGAGTGAAGAGGACAGAAGCCGAAAGATCCAGGTAGGGGGAGGGGAAAGCTGCCCCACAGCCCTTCACCTTGCCCCTCCCTAAAACCCATGCCGTGCTTGCCATGTTTACTGAGCACTTACTGAGTGCCCGGCACTATTGCAATTGCTTTACACTTATTAACTTATTTAATCGTCACAAAACCCTATGAAGTAGACACTGTTGTTCTGAGGCCCACAGAGATTTAATCGCTGGCCTGGGGTCACAGTCAGAAGGAGCAGAGATGGGAGCCAAAGCCAGGCAGTCTGGCTTTTGTGGCCTGTGCTCTCCTGGAGGCAAGAAATGCTGTGTGACTTTCTGGCCCTCTGTGGATCTAGAGCTCGTCCTGGTGCCCAATTTCTTGGCTCAGCCCTGCCCCCCAGCTGCTGTATAAGGCCCTCAGACTGTTCCTCCCTGGAAGCCAGGTGGGAAGCCCACCTGCAGTCTGACTGCCACTGTCTTGTTGCTTGGGGCTTTCTTGGGAATGGGAAGGGGCTAGGGGTGGAGGTGTTGTTAGTCCTTTACTATTTACGTTTTTTTTTTGGGTGGGCGGGGTGTTTAGGGACTCCTGAAATCGTGCATGAACCCTACAGAGGTGAGTTTTCCTTCCCTCTTACAGGCCCTGTTCTGGCCCGCTGCAACCTGATGGGGGAGGGGGTGCCCGGTAACAAGGGAAAAGCTGCCAAGTTCAGGACCCCAGTGGGGACTCGGGGAGCCCTGTCTCTCACGCTCTTCCCTCTTGTCTCCAGTAGCGCCTTTGTCTTCCTTACTGTTCTCGCTCCCCGTCTTGCCACTGGGCCTCCATTATCTCCTTCCCACTGAGCTGCTCCCCGATCTGTCTCCCGTTTCTGCCTCCTCCAAGCTCTGTCTGTGGGTGCTGCCTCCCTCGTTTCTCTCCCCTGTTACTGTGTCTGCCACCCTGGGGCTCCCTTCCCCACCTCGGTTCCCCCACCCCCCACCTTCCAGGCCCAACCCCTCCCACTTCCTTCTCTGCTTTAAAAGGGAAAAATATTCATGTTTCTCTAACCAGCTCTGGGCCGCCTGTGGGACAAACGTCATTGTGTATCTGTCTGCCTTGGACCCCGCTCAGCCCTCTGTCCCTGGGGCTCTCCTGGTGGCTTCTTGGCCTGAGAAACATCTCCATGTCTCTCTGTGGCTCTGTTTTCCCCTCTGACCCTTTGTCTCTCCCTCTGTCTCTATCTCCGTATCTCTCTCTGTTTCGCTCTGTCTCTGTCTCTCTGTCTCGGTCTCTGTTTCTGTATCTCTGTCTCTATCTCTCCCTGTCTCTCTCCTTTTGTCTCTTCTTTCTCTGTCTCTCTCCTTGTCTTTATCTGTCTCCCTCTCTCTCATTCCTTGTATCTCTTTCCCTTTTGTTCTCTCCCTTCTCTATTTTTCTCCCCTCTCATTCTTCTTTGTCTCTATAGCCTCTCCCCTCTCCGTAACTTCACGCCTACCCCATCCCACTGACAGGAAGCAGGGGAAGGAAGGGCCCAGGTCAGTGGGGCTGGGCCGGGCAGGGGCCTCCACCCCTCCCCGTGGTCTCAGCACTCTCTGCCCTGTCCTCAGGACTTTGTCCAGGAGCTGCTGGTGAAGCTGCGGGGTCTCCACAAGCAGCCAGGCCTCCGCCAGCCCAGCCCCTCTGGTGACCGAAGCCTGAGCCCCCTCCAGGACCGGGCCCGGACCGCGCCGCCCTGACCCTCTCTCGCCTGTGTGGCCCACCTTTGTCCTCCCCACCCCATGCCCTTCTGGCTTGTTTATAAGTGGTATTTAATGGTTCTGTAGCAATAACACCCACCGCCTGCCTGTTTTTCCTCTCCGTGGTTACTCTGGGCTTCCCTGAGCTCCACCCTCCATCCCCCAACCACCCCTCTCCTGCTGCGCCTCCTTGTGTCCCAGCAGCTGGCCCAGACAGATGGAGAATCACTCCTCTCTGCCAGAGAGCATGAGAACAGGCCTTGCTGACCTTGCGCCCTGGGAACTCATGTCCTGTCCTCGCCTCCCCTCAGCCTTGGCCCCGTCCCAGCAAGCAGGGCCCCAGTGTACAGGTGGCACTCAGCTCCTGTAGGAGTGACAACAGCCTGTGGTCCTTGGGCCACAGGAGATGCACAGGACCGAATATCACCACCACACCTCGTGAACAGACCTTTCATCCACTCTATGAATTTTATTGTGTGCTTGGCATGGCCACTGGAACGGAGGCCACGAGATGAGAAGGTGGTCCCTGTCATCAAGGTGCTCGCACAGTAGCGGGGGTTAGAACAGTGTGCTGAATGGTCCAAAAAACTTGGAAGCCCAGGGGGTGGGGGGAGCCATTCATTCTTGGGGTGGTGAAGAAATTTTGGAGGGCTTTCTGAAGAAAGTGACATTGACGCAGGGCTGTGAAGGATGCAGAGTTTGTGTGAAATGGATACCCATATCTGAGGACTCTGAACTTGTGGACCAAGGGATTGACATTGAGGCTGCGGCAAGATACCAGATATTGGCAGGGGCATCCACCAGTCAGGATGGGCAAGTCCCCCAGAGCTCCATCAGGAAAGCCCCTGGGCTGGGGCATCGCAAGGCCCGAAGGGTCCTCGGGAGAGGCTAAGGCGTCAGAAGTGGGTAGTGGCTATTAACCAAAAACTGGGAACATTTCAGTATTTTAACAGTGGTCTACTTGTACCAGGGGCCCAGCTGTATATAGATGGTCAGGAGCTGGTGTGGGGCTGGGGCTGCACGAAGGGCAGGCAGGGCTGGAGCTAGGGTGCCTCCCCCCGCAGGACAAAGCACATCTCCTTTCTTGCCTCTACCGAGTGAAACTGGTCCCCAGCCCCAATCCCCGCTCCGGGCCACCCAGCAGCCCTTTAGGTGGCCTTGCTCTCCCTGCGCAGATAGGCCTCTGGCTTGCAGTGCCCCCTCCCCTCCACACAAATGTGTCGAGAATGAGTGTATGGAGACCAGGTGTCCCGCCTTCTGCCGGTGGAGCACCTGGTCCCGTCACCCAGGACACCTGACTTGGGCCTCAGAACCTCTGAACTTCCCTCTCACAGAATCTGTTTTTGGTTCCTCATCTTTGTGGAGACAGAATGTGCTCAAAACCCAGGTTCTGAAGTCCTGGGTGTGCCATGTTGTGACTCTTGGTTTCCTTATCAGGAAAATGGGGACTTCATAGATAAGGACACTGAGGCCCAGATTAGTGATGTCATTTGCCTAAAGTCACAACTGGGAAATGATTCTGGGTATCAATTCCAGGCATTATGCCTCCAGAGCCCACCTACTTAACCCCTACACTTCAGTGCCTCTATAAACCATAGTGATGATTGCGATTCTTGAGTGGCAGGAAGAGGTTGACTAATTCATACTAAGGTGTTAGTGACTGCTCGTAGCCCTAAGCCTATCTAAAGGGCACTATAACTTGACTGAGAACAAGGCTACAAAAGAAGAATTGGGAAGAAGCACGGACTCTGGCATTACTGCCTGGATTCAAATGCCATCTGTCTTCCAGCTGTATGATCTTGAATAAGTCGCTTAACCTTTTTGGGCCTCAGTTTCCATATCTGTAAAATGAAGATTGTTATAACAGTACATACCTCCCAGGGTTGTCATGAGGTTTAAATGCACAGACGATGGACTAGTGCCAAGCAAATAATAAGCATTATTATTGCAGGGAGGAGCTGGACCATTAGCTCCTATGGCCACCACCCCTGGCCAGCCAGATGTCCTCAGGAACACCAACTCACAGGCCTTGTGACATGGATAAGCCCCAAAGGGCACAGTGTGCCTGGTCTACCACCCTCGCCTCCACCAGGCTCCCTGCCCCCAAGAGTCTGTGGCTGTTTCCCATTCAGCAGCTGGCAGCTTTTTCTCACTCTCACCTTAGTCTCCATCCATCCTGTTCCCTCGTCTCTTTCCTCCAAAGGTCACGGTTTTATTACTTTCTTGGTATTGTTCCAATATTTCCATATGCAAATACAAACAAATGTGAGTCTTTATTCTACTTTTCCCCTGCACACAGGCAGACACCAACACCGTCTTAAACTTACTTTCTTCACGTAACAACCTGTCTCAGGGGTCTTTCATATCACAATCCTCCTCAGGCTTCCCTTGGCCTCAGAACAGAAGCTGAAGTCCTCGCCATCATGCTCTGCCCCATCCCTGCTCTGCCTTGGTCTCTTTCCTCTCTTGCTTGCACTCACACCACTCCAGCAGGCTCTTCTCCTCCAGGACCCACAGACACCTGTCCTCTGAACAGAACACTCTTCTCCCAGTCCCTTATCCTCATTAAGATGTATCTTCAGAGAGGTGTCCCTTGAGCCCCTTATGTAAGGAGCCACTCAGTCACTATCCTGTCACCCTGATTTATTTTCTCCAAAGAATTTATTACACCCTGATATTATCTATCATTTCGTCTGTCTACACTCTGCCACCTTCAGAATATTAGCTCCTCGCTTGCCTTGAGTATGGCTGTATTACTAATGTCAGAAAGGGAGTCTGGCACACAGTAGGTGCTTGCCTGATAACAGTGCCCCCTGGTGGCCACCCACTCCACGCACAGGAACCCTTCTTCTGTAGAAATGAGGCCTCCGCGCCCCCTCGTGGCTGTGGGAGTTGGTTTTCAACTACATCCCAATGTTCAGTTACTCCGGGGGTGGTCAGCTGACATTGCATTAAAAGAGCAGGCTCCGACGAAAATACTACAAAGCACTCACCCATCTTATTTTTGATCAACACCAGCGGCTTGGCTGATTAGAATGATAAATACTAGAAATGGGCCTGTATCGATGATATGACTGGTATTTACGACAAGCAAAAATGTTTTAAAACTACTTCTCGCCCTCATTATAAAGAGGGCATGAAGGCTTTTAACAAAGGGATTATCATGATACATATAAGGTCAGTCTATAAAAATAAACATCATTCACCAACACTGTAATAACCAATCAAACATAACTTAAAAATGGTAGTTTTCAAAAGCAATGAAAACTAGTTTATCAAACAACTTAATCAAAGATGCATAAGCCCTCGATGAAAAAACATTAAAATGCTGATAAAAGATATAGAAGATAATCTAAAAAAAAAAAAAGTGACACCATTCCTGCCCTTGACTAGAATAGTTTAATGAGTCAACAAATGAGTCCAAATGAGCCAACAAATTCAAAGCAATCTCAATCGAAATTGAAGATGAATTTTTTGAGGTACTTGATAAGCCTATTCTGAAATTTGTGTGGAGGAATAAAAATGTACAAATAGCTAAGTCAACCTTAATAAGGCAAAGAGGGGAGCGTTGCCTAATCAGATATGAAGCCATAGTCATAAAAATAGTGTGGTATTTGTGCAAGATGAATACACCAAAGGAAAAAACAGACTCACAGACAGACCCAGGTATGTGTAGGGACATAACAAGGTGATAGAGGTGGCACTGCCATTCCATGGCATTGGGGGGGGGCGGGATTGGGTGGTTCTTTGTGGCTTTGGGAAAATGGGATCACTATATGGAGAAAAAAAAATCCTTACCTCACGCCATATACAAAGGTAGACTCCAGATAAAATAAAGATCTAAATGTAAAGAATAAAACTATGGAGTCAACAAAAGAAACTGGATGAAAATAACACCGTAACATGTATATAAATTCTCCGCTATATTTCCTATCAAAGGTGACGTCCTAGTCCCCTTGTCCTGTAAACAGACCAGCCTCAGTGACTTGCCTCTAACATAAAATGGGATGGAAGTGCACTGAGTGGACCGTCATAGACCGCCAAAATGAAATACTGTTGACTGGGTGATTTAAACAACAGAAATCAATATTCTTATGTTCCAGACATCGGGAGTCTGAAATTGGGGCGCCAGCAAGGTTGGGCTCTGGCGAGGCTTGTCTTCCTAGCTGGCAGACGGCTGCCTTCTCACTGTGTCCTCACATGTCAGAAAGAGACCAGGCTCTCTTGGGGCTTCTTCTTATGAGGATACCAATCCCATCAGACTAGGGTCCTCTCATGACCTCATCTAACCCTGATTTCCTCTTTTTAAAATTTTATATTAGTTTCAGAATTGCGGCACAATGGTTAGATGTTTACATCATTTATGAAGTGATCCCTCGATTCTAGCACCATCTGGCATGACACACAGCCATTACAGTAATATTGACTATGTTCTCTATATTGTATTCTATGTCCTCTGACTGTTCTGCAACTACTAATTTGTATTTCTTCATCCCTTCACCCTTTTCACCCATCCCCCATCCCCCAAACCCTGATTACCGCTTACAAAGCTCCATCTCCAAGTATCATCACATAGGGGGGAGGGCTTCACCATACAAATTTGAAATGGGAGCCACAACCTTTAGCGCATAACAGTGACCCCTGAGGCTAGGTCTTAAAGGCTTCAGCTTGGTTCTCTTAGCATCCTTGCATTTGGAGTCCAGCTGCCAAACCGTGAGGAAGCCCGAGGTGCATGGAGAGGCTTTGTGTTTTGCCTGACAGCCAGGATCAACTGCCAGACATGTGAATGTGTGAGGTGACTTCAGCCCTAGACACCATCTGGCTGCAATATCATAAGAGACCCCAAAGGAGGACTGCTCAGCCGAACCCAGTCACTCCCAGAACAGTAAGATATGTGTAATAAATGGTTTTGTATCCCTGAATTTAGCGTAGCATGTTACACTGCCAGTTATAACAGGAATCGTGGCTTAGGTATGGAGGAAAACTTCTAAAAGAAAACTTCAGAAGTCGAAAGCTTTGATGAAAAAAATCTGATGAATTTGATCATGTCAAAATTAGGAGTTTCTGTTCAAGGAAAGATATCATAGACAAAATTAATATTTGATGGAAAGAATGAGAGAAGATATTTGTAGCATCTAAAACAGATGAGTGAGTGAAATTCAGAAACTATAAGGAACTCCTGCAAATCGACGTCACAGGACAACAACCCTGGTAGAAACAGACCATTAAGAGGACAGGAAGCCCAACCACTTACCAGCACGTTAGGAAATACTCAAAGTCAATAGTAAGCCAAAAGAGGCAAATTAAAACAATAATGAGATATTATTTAATATCTATTAATTGGGTAAAAATTAGAAAGCTGGATAATACCAAGTGTTGGCAAGAGTAGCAGTGGCATTGAGCAATGGAACAGACCAGTAAGCATGTACCTAGTATGTGGTGAGAAAAGTGAGTGAGCTGGATAAAGGCCTGGCCTGGGCATAGAGAAGTGGGGCTCCCATACACTGCAGGTTGGAATGGGTCATGGTCCATGCATCTGGAGAGGAACCATTCATTCATTTTCATTCATTCATTCATTCATTCATAGGTCATTTTGAGCATCTATTATGTCTGTCACCGTTCTAGGTGACAGGTTATATATATCAAGAGCTTACATTCCAGCAGGGAAAAATGGATAATAAACAGTACCATAAATAAGCAAATTATATATCCTAGAAGGTGATAAGAATTATTGAAAAAATTAAATGGAGGTAAAAAAAGTAAACAGAGTAAAGAGATTAGACGTGCTGAGAAAGGGAGGATTACAGTTTTCAGGGGGTAGTGTGGTAGACAGAAAAATGGCCCCTAAAATGTCCATGTCCTAACCCCAGGACCTGTGACTATGTTCTCCAGAGAGCCCCCAGAAGAAACACAGCTCTGATGACATCCTGATTTTAGCACCATTTCAAGCTTTGACCTTTAGAACTGTAAGATGATTTGTGATGTTTTAAGCCACTTTTTGAGGTACTGTGTTACAGCAGCCACAGGAAACTAATACGGGTGGCCAGAGAGGCATCACTCGGATATTTGAGCAAAGAACCTGAGAAGGGAGAGAGATATCCAGGGGAAGACTGTTCTGGGGAGAAGGAACAGCCAGTGCAAAGGCCCTGAGGTAGGAGTATGCTGCTTGTCAGATGCAGTGAAGAGGACCATGTGACTGAAACAGTGAGTAAGGGCGAGAGTGGGCAGAGCCAGGATAGAGAGGCAATGGGGTCAAATCGTGTGGAACTTTATGGGATACAATGAGGACTTTGTCCTTTTACCTTGAGTGAGATGGTGCCACAGCATTTTATTATGCTCATGATTCTGCGGGTCAGGAATTGAAACAGATACCGCAGGAATGACTTGTCTCTGCTCCACAATATCTGGTGCCTCCTGGGAGGATTTGTGTGGCTGGGGTGGCTCAAACGGCTGAGTGTGAGCTCATCTGAAAGCCTCACTCACATGTCTGGTGACTGGAATGACACAAAGGCCACGTGGCCTCGCCATGTAGCTTGAGCTTCCTTGCAGCAAGGCAGCCTTGTGAACGTGTTCTGAGAAGTCAAGCAGTAAGCTCTCCTTTGACCTAAGCTTCTTAGCGACACAGTGTCACTTCCATCCCATTCTACTGGTTACAGCCGAGTCACCAAAGCCAGTCCAGAATCCAAGGGAGAGGAGCTAGACTCCATCTCTTGATGGGGCAGAGGCAAAATCACATGGCAGGAAAGGGCGTAGGGGAGTGATGTCCATAAAAGTGGCAGAATAGGGAAATCCAAAAGTCCGTTCCTCCGCAAAAGCAGTGAATAAACTGGCAACAACCATCAGAATCGATTTTATCGGAACTCTGGAAATCAATCGAAAGCTTATAGCAGCCTGGTGAAAGTTTAGTCAAGGAAAAAAACTGAACAGCTAAGTCTTGTTAAGAAAGCTATATGGATCTTAACTCACCCTGGCCCCACTCTCTGCTCCCCAGGTCACTGGAGGCCTTGCAGATGACAGACCGCATTCCTGGTGCCAGAGGGAGCAGAAGGACCTTATTCTCAAAGAATTGTGGTGGTTCATTTTGACCTGTCTGGTGGCTCCCTGATCAAAAGACTTGTCTTTATTTCACCTCACTTGGAACATCCCCAGTTCATCCATTGCTGCAGGTATCTGCATTTCATTTCTTTTTATGACCGAATCATATTTCATTTAATGCCTTCATTTTTGAAAGCTATTTTCTGGGGTATCGAATTCTAGGTTGACAGTTTTTGTTTTTAACTGAAATACTTTAAAAAATACTGCTGTCTTCTTGCTTGCATTGTTACTGAAACTGTCAGTCAGCAGTAAACATGTTCAGGTATTAGATCATAGAGTCTAGGGATATAGGTATAATCTTTACATGTTTCCATTGCCTTGTCACGTAGCTCATAGTCAAGGCCTCCTTGGCCCCCCGTGGCTCCCTCAGCCACGGACTGCTCCCACGGCCCGCTTTTCTCAGCTCCCACTCCAGACCACGACCTCTGAGGCGGCATGGCACAGGCTCCTTCAGTCTCACATGACAACAAAAACTTGCATGACCTCCCAAGTGTCTGATGATGAACAGAGATTAAAAAAAAAAAAAAAAGGAAAAATATGAGTTCTTTTTAACTATGTGTGGCCATGTTGATTTTGAGCGTCTGCCTGATCAGCTGATCAATAGCAAGGCTTCTGTGTTAATATTCTCTGTGTTGGGGAGACTGGAATTGGAAAATTGATGCTGATCAATACATCATTTAACACTAATTTTGAAGACCATGGATCCTCACCTTTTTACCCACATGTTAGATTTAAAGCTCTGACCTATGAACTCCAATAAAGTAATGTTTGCTTGAAATCGAAAGTTGTGAATACAGTGGGATTTGGTGACTAAATAAACAAAGAAGAGAGCTACTGCTCATGACCGACATGTAGATGCTCAGTTTGAAGCCTGTCGCCAAGAGGAACTGAACTGAAGATAAAGTGTTCTCTCTCTAACTACCACGGTTCTCGTATCCACGTGTGCCTCTCCTTCATCTTCCCAACAGGCCACTCACTGAAGACACTCGATCTCTTAATGACAAAGGGCTTTCTATTGATTGCCAAAGCACATGCAATTTTAAAACTGAATTACAGAGCTTTAAGATCAAGCTCATGAGTGAATTGGTCAGCGCTGGTATCCAGATATACCCATTTCCAACAAATGCAGAAACTATTACTATAAGCGATGCTTCAAGAAATGGATACTTTGCTGTTTGCTGTTGTAGGAAGTATGGTTGGGATGAAAGTTGGAAATAAGGTGGTCAAAGCCCTCCTGTCCCCTCAGGGTGTTGTGCAAGTGGAAAATGAAAGCCATTGTGACTTTGTAAAGCGTCAAGAAATGCTCATTTGAACAAACAGGGAAGATCTTTGAAAACAGACCACACGAGGCACTGTGAACTTTCCAGGCGTTGCAAACTGGAGGAAATGGGCCTTTCCGATGCGGGCCCAGAGAATAAGCTGCTTGGTCTTCAAGAGACCTACAAAGCCAAAAGATGCGAATTTTCCCTTTCTCGCCTGCACACACAGAGGAGAAGCCTTGTGAGGACAAAAAGAAGGTGGCCATCGATAAACCAGGAAGGAAGGCCTCGCCAGAAACCTACTCGACGGCACCTTGATTTTTGACTTTTCGTCTCCAGAACTGTGAGAAAATTTATTTCTGTTTAAGCAAACAAAACAAAACAAAACAAAGCAAAAACCAACAAACTCCCCCACCCCCAGAGACGTGAATTTTATGGGGAATGTTGGAAGAGGGAGGAAGATACGAAGCAGATGTTTGCGCGAGTAAAGGGTAAAAAAGCTGAAAGAGGGCTTTCAGCCAAATTCGAGCACCTCGCCAGAGTTCACCAAGAAGAAATAATCTCTTTGTCTAAAAAGACAGATATCCCTGAGATGTACCAGAACCAGACCTTTATGGTAATGTGGCAACCCGAAGAAGGACAAGTCCTTTAAGAAGTTCAATTTTATGTAAAACAAAGGCTCCAGATCACGGAAGGTCATCACGAGCAAAAGCGACTAAAAGTCTAGGAGACGGTGTGGTTTCCTACGGCTGTGCTTGCTGCATCACGTGCTCTGTGTCTGCCAAATGACCAGTTATGCCGTTTACAGAAGAGTAATTGAAAAAATGTGCTTTAGTACTAATCGTATTTTTTTACTTTTCAATTACAGTTGACTTTAAATATTATTCTATATCGGTTTCAGGTGTACAGCATAGTGGTTAGACTTTTATATAATTTTCAAAGTGATCCCCCAATAAATCTAGTATCCGCCTGGCACCACACATAGGGTATTACAGTGTTACTGACTATGTTCCCTATGCTGTGCTCCACATCCCTGTATCTGTCTTGTAACTGCCATCTTGTCCTTCTTTTCCACCCATCCCTGAACCCCCCACTCATCTGTCAACCATCAGTTTGTTCTCTCTATCTATAAATCTGTTCCTGTTGTTTGTTCATTTTGTTCTTTAGATTCCACACATGAGTGAGATAACATGGTATTTGTCTTTCTCTGTATGACTTATTTCGCTTAATACCCTCTAGGTCCTTAGCATACCTCTAGGTCCATCCATGTGGTCATAAATGGTAACATTCTATTCTTTTTTATGGCTGAGTAATATTCCATTATGTGTATGTACCACATCTTCTTTATGTAACTGTTAATTGATGGGCACTTAATTGCTTTCATATATTGACTATTGTAAATAGCCCTGCAGTGAACATAGGGAAGCATGTATCTTTTTGAATTAGTGTTTTGGATTTCTTTGGATAATTGCCCAGAAGTGAAATTGCTGGGTCATAAACAAGGTAGTTCTCTTTTTAACTTTTTGAGGAACCTCCATACTATTTTCCATAGTGGTGGCACTGATTTCCAATCCCACAACAGTGCACGAGGGTTCCCTTTTCTCCACAGTCTCATCAACACTTGTTTTTTGTTGATTAATTGATGATGGCCATTCTGACAGGTGTGAACTGACTGATCATTGTGGTTTTAATTTGCATTTTTCTGATGATTAGTGACATTGAACATCTTTTCATATATCTATTGGCCATCTGTTTGTCCTCTTTGGAGCAATATCTATTCAGGATTGCTTTTTTTTTTTTTTTTTTTGGTGTTGAGTTGTATGAGTTCTTCATAAATTTTGGTTAGTAACACCTTATCAGATGTATCATTGGGAAATAGCTTCTCCCATTCAGTAAGTTGTCTTTTCATTTTGTTGATGGTTTCCTTTGCTGTGCAAAACCTTTTAAGCTTGATGTAGTCCCATTTGTTTATTTTTTCTTTTGTTTTCCTTGCCTAAGGATATATATCAGAAAACATTTTACTAAGAATGATGTCAAAGAGTTTACTGCCTATGTTGCCTTCTAAGAGTTTTATGGTTTTGGGACTTATATTTAAGTTTATAATCCATTTTGAGTGTAATCTTGTATGTGGTGCAAGAAGGTTTTTTTCTTTCTTTCTTTTCTTTTCTTTTTTTTTGCGTGTATCTGTCCAGTTTTCCCTACACCATTTATTGAAGAGACTGTCCACCTCATTTATATCTTGCTTCCTTTGTCATAGATTAATTGAGCACATAGGCATTTCTGTATTCTCTATTGTGTTTTATTGATTGATGTGTTTGTTATTGTGCCAGTACCGTGCTGTTTGATTACTATAGCCTTGTAGTATAGTTTGATATCAGGTAGTGTGATACTTCCAACATTGTTCTTCTTTCTCCAGATTGCTGTGGTTATTTGGGGTCTTTTGCAGTTCCATATACATTTAGGATTTTTTTTCCTCATTCTGTGAAAAGTGCTATTGGTATTCTGATAGGGATTGCATTGAATCTATAGTATGGACATTTTAACAATGTTTCTTTTTCATGAGCTCGTAATATACTTCCATTTATTTGTATCTTCAATTTCTTTCTTCAATGTCTTATAATTTTCTGAGTACAGGTCCTTTACCTCCTTAGTTAAATTTATCCCTAAGTCTCTGTCTTTTTTTGATGCAATTGCAAATAGGATTTGTTTTCTTAATTTCTCTTTCTGATAGTTCATATTGGTATAAAAATGCAACTGATTTCTGAATTTTTACTGAATTCATTTATCAGTTCTAATTGTTCTTCTTGGTGGAATGTTTTTGGGTTCTCTATATAGTATCATGTGTATATATAGTATCATGTCATCTACAAATAATGACAATTTTACTTCTTCCTTTCCACTTTGGATGCCTTTTCTTTTTCTTGTCTGCTGTGACTAGCTCTTCCAATATTGTATCGAATAAAAGTGGTAAGCATGGACATCCTTGTCTTGTTCCTGATCTTAAGGAAAATGCTTTTAGCTTTTTCCTGTTGAGTATGATGTTAGATGTAGGTTTGTCATATGTGGCCTTTGTTATGTTGAGGTATATTCCCTCTATTTTCACTTTGCTGAGAGTTTTTATCATAAATGGATGCTGGATTTTTTTTCAAATGCTTTTTCTGCATCTATTGATTGTATGATTTTTCATCCTTCATTATGTTTATGGGTATATCACATTAATTGACTTGCTTGAACCAATCTTGCATCCCACGGATAAATGTCACTTGATCATGGTATATTATCTTTTTAATGCATTGCTGAATTGATTTGCTAACATTTTTTTGATGATTTTTACATCTATGTCAACGATAAAGGCCTATAATCTTCTCCTCCTCCTCCTCCTCCTCCTTCCTCTCTCCTCCTCTCTCTTCTTCTTCTTTCTTCTTCTTCTTCTTCTTCTTCTCTTCTTTCTTCTTCTTCTTCTCTTCTTCTTCTTCTTCTTCTTCTTCTTTCTTCTTCTTTTTGTAATTTCTTTGTCTGGTTTTGGAATTGGGGTTATAGTGGTCTCATAAAATGAGCTTGGGAGCCTTCCTTCCTCCTAAATATTTTTTGGATTGAATAGTTGAGAAGGATACCTTTACTTCTTCTTTGAATGTTGGTAAAATTTGCGAAGGTTTCTGGTCCAGGAGTTTTGTTTTGGGAGTTTTTTGATTACTGATTCTTTCAGTAGTAACTGGTCTGTTCAGATTTTCTATTTTTTCTTGATTCAGCCTTGGAAGATTGTTTTCTAGGAATTTATCCATTTCTTATTATCTCAGTTTGTTTGCAATAGTTGTTTGTAGTATTTCCTTATAATCCTTTGTATTTTCTGTGGTGTTCAATTCTTTTCATTTTTTTTATTTATTTGGGTCCTTTTTCTTTCTTCTTTCTTTTCAATAAGTCTGGTTAAAGGTTTATCATTTTGCTTATCTTGTCAAAGAACCAGCTCTCGGTTTCATTTATCTTTTGTATTTTTTTTTCAACTCTACATTCTGATCTTTATTATTTCTTCCTTCTACTCACTTTTGAGCTTTGTTTTCTGTTCACTTCCTTTAGGTGTAAGGTTAGATTTTATTTGAGATTTTTCCTGTTTCTTGAGGTAGGCGTGTATTGCTACGACTTTCCCTCCTGGGACTGCTTTCTCTGTGGCCCCTTTTGCTGAGTCCCATAGATTTTGGGTTGTTGTGTTTTCATTTTCTTTTGTCTCGAAGTATCTTTTGATTTCCCTTGATCTCATTGTTTAACCCATTTATTGTTTAGCAGCATGTTATTTAGTCTCCATGTGTTTGTATATTTTCCATTTTTTTTTCCTGTTATTGATTTCGTTTCATACCATTGTGGTCAGAGAAGATGCTTGATATGATTTCATCTTCATGAATTTATTGATACTTGTTTGGTGGAAAATGTTCCATGTGCACTTGAGAAGAGGTTGCTTGTCTCCATTATGCTGCTTTGGGGTGAAATGCTTTAAAAATATCAATTAAATCCATCTGCTCTAATGTGTCATTTAAGGCCACTGTTTTCTTATTGATTTTCTGTCTAGAAGATCTGTGCATTGGTGTTAATGGGGTGTTTAACTCCCCTACTATGACTGGATTACTGTTGATCTCTCCCTTTATGTCCATCAATATTTGTTTAATATTATTAGGTGCTCCTATGTTTGGTACATAAATATTTACAAGGGTTATATCTTCCTGTTGGATTGATTCCTTTACCATTGTGAAATGTCCTTTGTCTCTTATAGCCTTTGTCTTAAAGTCTATTTTGTCTGATATAAGTATTGCTACCCCAGCTTCTTTTTTGTTTCCATTTGCATGAAATACTTTCCCCATCCCTTTACTTTTAGTTTCTGTGTGTCTTTCCACCTGAAGTGTGTCTCTTGTAGGCAGCATATGTAAGGGTCTTGTTTTCTTGTCTATTAAGCCCCTATGTCTTTTGATTGGAGCATTTAATCCATTTACATCTAAAGTAAGTGTTGATAGATATGTCGTTATTGCCATTTTATTAGTCATATTTTTGATCCTTTTTTTTTTTCCTTCTAAAGAAGTCCTTTAAAATTTCTTTTAATACTTGTTTGGTTTGATGAACTCCTTAGCTTTTTCTTTTCTGGGTGGAGTAATCTTGGTTGCAGTTTCTTGCTTTTCATCACTTTGAATACTTTGTGCCAAGACCTTCTTTCCTGCAAAGTTTCTCTTGAGAAATCAGTTGACAGTCTTATGGGAGCTCCCTTGTAGGTAACTAACTGCTTTTTTTGTTTGTTTTGTTTCCCTGCATTTAAGATTCTCTCTTTGTCTTTAATCTTTGGCATTTTAATTATGATGTGTCTTGGTGTGGGCCTCTTTGGGTTCATCTTGTGTGGGATTCTGTGAACTTCCTGGGCTAGTGTGTCTATTTCCTTCACCAGGTTGGGGAGATTTTCCATTATTATTTCTTCAAATAGGTTTTCAATTCCTTGCTCTCTCTATTCTCCTTCTGGTAACCCTATGATGCGAATATTGGTACAGTTGATGTTGTATCAGAGGCCCCATAAACTGTCCTCATATTTTTGGATTTTTTTTTTCTGTTCTGATTGGGTATTTTCTGCTGCCTTATCTTCTAAATTGCTGATTCAGTCCTCTGCTTCATCTGATTTACTGTTAATTCCCTCTAACGTAGTCTTCATTTCAGTTATTGTATTCTTTATTTCTGACTGGTTCTTTTTAATGTTTTCTATCTCCATTTTTATGTTTCTTATCTCTTTTATTGAAGTTCTCACTGAAATCAGTGAGCACCCTTATAACCAGATTTTTTGAACTCTGCATCTGGTTGCTTGTCTCCATTTTTATTTAGCTCTTTTTTTTTTTTTGAGCTTTGTTCTGTTCTTTCATTTGGTACATATTTTGTTGTTGTTGTTGTTGTTGTTGCCCATTTTGTCTGCCTCCCTGTGTTTGTTTCCAAATATTAGATAGAGCTGCTATATGTCCCGATCTTAGTTAAGTGACCTTATGTAGTAGATGTCCTGTGGGGCCCAGTGGCTCACGTGTGTTCCTTGTGTGGATTGTGTTTGCCCTGCTGTTGTAGTTGAGCCTTGGTTGCTGTTTGCACATTGGTGGGAGGGATTGGCCTCAGGTTGACTGCTTGTGAGAACTGTCTGTGAGTACAGTGGAGGTGCTATTGTGCAAGGGCTAACCATATGGAGCAGGATTCACTTCAGTGGGGCTATGGTGCCCGCCAAATCTTCCCTTGGGTGTCATTTGTGAAGGTGGTTGAGTGGTGCTCTGGTAATGGTCTGAAGTTGGGGAGTGCTCTCGTGCAGGCAGAGGTCACTGCTGCTTGTGCCCTGCCTGGGGCCACTTTTATGATATACAAAGTGATCTGCAGATAGTTGCCACTCATGCTGGGCTTGGAGCTGCCTAGAAGAGGCTAAGCTGTGAACTGAGGTTGGCTGGCACTAGTACCAGGCTTGGGGCTGCTTAGTAAGAGGTACAGATCGTGTTGAGGCCAAATACTGGTCTTTTGGAGTTTGTGAACCTTTGAGAGATTTTAGGAAAGTCCGCAGCATGAGCTGAGACTGATCATTTGTATAGGAAAGCCACTGGAAGTGGCTTGGGTGGGCCTACAGTTGGGTGGGCAGAGTCTCAGGAAATCACCAGAGTGGCAGCGTGTTGTATTAGCCAGGTTGATGGGGATTTATATATGGCTGATGCCTGCACATGCAGGGTGGTGGGGAGGAGGAATCAACAAAGAAACAATGATTCTTCAGACCTCACTCTGAAGCCAGACAACTCAGTTCCTTCTTGTATGTTTATGGTCTTTCAAGCTGCTACTCCAGAGCTGGAGCTCAGAGCAAGTAAATGTGCAGACCCTTTAAGAGGTACCCCTGGGATTCCAGCTGCCTTCCACACGTAGGCACAATCTCCACTGGTTTCCATAGCCAGAAACTGTGGGGACTTCTCTCCCTGGCACTGGAACCCTGGGCTGGGTCACCTGGTGTGGGGCTGGGACCATTTGCTTTTCAGGGATGACCTCTGCAGCTGAGCTATCCCTTCCGATTTTAACTACCATATGTGGGTATGGGGCCAACCCATTTCGCCTCTCAGCCCCTCCTACTAGTCTCAATATGGCTTCTTTTGTATATCCTTAGCTATGAGACTTCTGCTCAGATAGACTTCAGGCATTTCTCAATGGTCATTCTGTAGTTTAGTTGCAATTTTGATGTGGTCATGCGAGGAGGCCAGCACAGCCATTTACCTACTCCACCACCTTGACCGGAAGCAGAACAATAACTTTTTAGAGAAGTGACAAAACAAAGGAAAAGGACTTTGAGTTTCTAGATTAGCAAATTGTGGGAGGGTAAATATATGGGGGGAACCGTGTAAGTTAAAGGCTAATTAATAAGATTTGTCTTGCAGATTCCTCTGGTTGGGTCTCTGGGATGGTGAGGGTCTCAAGTTGTTTGCTGATGAACTTCTCTTCTTCCTGGTAGAGAGGGGAAGGGAGAACTTTTATAAGTTTATGTCTTGCTTATCGGCAAATCAGGGAAGGCAGAGAACTTTTCTTTTATGTGTTTCTTCTTAATTGCCTTTAGCTCAAAATTATCCTATGCCATAAAGGTGTGTTTGAGGTAGTATATTCTGCCAGATTCTACCAGGGTTTTTTCTCCCTGCCTCCCAGCCTAGTAACACTCCCCAGCCAGTGTCTGGACAATTGTAAGACCAGCTTTATTGTTTTCCATCTCTCAGGGCTCATCGCTCTTCATTGTCTGATATCCTGTATCTCCAAAAACCATTATGTTATGTATTTTGTCCGTTTTTATTGTTCCACTTGTCTCAGGCAAATCCAGTTCCTATTATTCCATCTTGGCCAGAAGCAGAAGTCTCTGTAGAATTTATTTTAAACATATGTTTTTGTTTGTCTCCTCCCTTTTAAATATCAGCTCCAGGAGGGCATGGATTTTTTTTCCCCCTTGCTAAATTCCCAGTACTTAAAACAGTGTCTGACACATGGTAGATAGTTGATAAATATTTGTGGGATAGATAAATGAATGGATGATATAATCCCTGTTACTATTGAATTTTATAGATGAGGAAATTGGAGCACATAGAAGGTCATTCACCTGCAAAGAGAGTCAAACATTTCATGAGCCCATACCCTTAACCACAAGACAGCTCCACTCTGCTAAGTACAGACTGGACCATGTCTCTGACTTTCAACTTAATTCTCTCAAACCTGCTTCTCCCTTTCTCCTATGGCTGGAAATTATCATACTCCAAGGATGAGGGTCAGGATTCTTTTACAGTTATAGCCCCAAGGTCCAGCATGGACACCTAGTTGCTATACATTTGTAGGATCAATGAATAAATGTATCACTGAGGTGTAGAGACTCGGGGAGACTAAGAATGTGTCCACTAGGATTCTTTGGTTGCCAGCAACAGATGTCATTTTTGAACTAAGTAGCTCTCTACTTAGGCCCAGTATGAAAATTCTCAAAGAAGGACCCTAATTGGCCCAGCCTGGGTTCTGTCCTACCTCTGAACCAATCACTATGAAAAGGAAGTAGAGTCACATACAGAATGGCAGCTTCCAATTGGATCATATGGCTAGAGCAGTGGAATAAGAGCAGCAATTCACCTGAAAGGGCGTACGGTTTCTACTGGGGCTGCTGAGGGTCCCATGGGAAGCCTCTCCCCCTGGGGAAGAAGTCTTTTCTGTTGGTCAGCTGTTGTCAGGCAACTCGAGCTTTCACGTCATTCACCAGACAATTCTGTTTGCCTTTCTCCACAAACCACTCCTCAGTCATGGGAAGATCATGAAGCATAAGCTTGCTATTCCACTGCCAGTAGCTCTAGAGTGATTCCCTCCATCTTGCTCATAGCTCTGTAAATAGCCCTTTTATTAGAAGTTACCTTAAGTCATCCTAATTTACTGGCCCTCTGTTTCCTTTGGGGGCCATGATTGATACAGCCAAGTCTGCCTGAAGCCAGCAGCCCACTTAGAAGTACACCCAGCAGGCCAGGAGTACAGCTCTTCAAGTATAGTGGCCCCTATGTGTCTCCATTGAATTTCTCGTTGGACACTCCTGTCCTCTATGGCAGTTTTTGTTACCATGGGGAGTTGGAGCAAGGTTCCAGCAGGCTACTATGGATATCATGGCCACCCAACTCAATCTGCTTTCTCATTCCAGCTGCTTTCTTCAAAGTGTGGCCTGTTCTTGGGGTTTGTCCCTGTCTGGCATATAAATGGAACTTGCAGCTAATTGGTTATATTTATTTCCAGGGGGGAGTACTCTGCGAAGGTGTATCTCTAACATTCCATCCTGGTGTGGGCGAGGAGGGCTCTGGCTGACTAGACTGCTAGCCCATAAGAAACACCGTTTTTAATAATGGAAATGTATTTGTCTCTCCCGATAAGAGAACTATTGAAGGATGGAATGCCAGCTCTGAAATCCCAGTGTTCTCTCCCATGAGGTGATCTTTTCCCATCAGGGGCCAGCAGCAGGCTAATAATTGCCTCTCCAAAGGGGCAGGTCCCTGAGCCCAAAACCCTGTGGGCTGGCCCACATGGCAGCATTTCATCGCCAAAGCACCACTCTGCTAGGAGGCTGGACTTGGGGTAAGAGGAGCTCTTGCTCCTGGGTATTCACTGGACGATCCTGCCTGTCTACCTCACTCCACAGTATCTTTTGTTTATATGTGATCTTGCAAAATGTGTATGGATGTATTGCATGCATTGCTTCTAATCGATCACATTGGAATTATATGATGTACCCCACTATATTTATTTTGTCCCTCAGCACTGTATTGGAAAGCTCTATCCATTTTGCTCTGTGCATATCTCATCCCACCTCCTCACTGCCACACAAGACTCCCTGGTGTGTGTCCCCACAGTTCCCCTGCCCACCCAGGGGCAGCCAGGCCACCTCCAGGTGCCACCATCACAAGTTACGCTCAGTGGGCCTCCTTGGCACCTCCCCTTACAGATCCGTGGGAGAATTTCTAAGCATGCCACCTAGGAGCACAGTTTCTGTGTTGCAGGCCCTGTGTATGCTTAATTTCTCTGTAGGAGGGAAGGTGCACATGCCTTCAGAATGGCTGGCCCTGGCCACACTCCTGTCCACAGTGGGAGGGCTCCCAGGTCCCCACATATTTATCCAGCTTTCTAATTTTTGTCAGTCTCCTAGATGCCAAGTGATATCTCATTGTTTCCCCCCCACCCCATATTTTATTATGAAAAATTTCACACATATAGAAAAGTTACAAGGAATTTTATGGTGGACAGCCATATCACTGTTTTTAAAGTTCTATTTTTCTGAGTACTAGTGACTTTGAGCATATTTTCCTATGCTTGTTACTTTTTTGGGTCTCCTGACATTTAAGCTTTCATATGCTGTGCTCACTCTTTTTCTTGGAGGGTGGCTGTCTTGTTGATCTGTAAGGGTTCTTTGAATACTCTTGATATTAATCTTTGTCAGTTTCAGACATGGTGAGTCTTCTCTCATTCACCTGCCTATTAATTATGTTCATGTTTCTTTCATTGAACAGAATCATTAATTTTATGTGTTTGTTTTGGAAATATTCAAGGGTACACGAAGTGGAGAAAATAGTACCATGATCCCCACTCACCCATCACCCTGTTTCAACAATAGGCAGTGCATGGTCATCCTTATTTTAATAATCTCCCTTCACTTTTTTTTTTCTAAGCTGGAACACTTTCTTTTTCAATATTTTATGAAAAATTTCAAACCCTGGCCCCATCCTCCCACTGTCACGGCTGTCCCCCCACCCCACCCCTGGGGTTCCCTGCTCCCACCTTTCCCCATAGTCTGGCCCACACGTGCAACCATAAGGCTCTTTCTAAAACAGAATGAGATCCTGCTTACAACCCTCTGCTGGCTTCCCCCACCCTTAGAATCAAACCCAAAATCCTTCCCCCTGGCTTAAGGACCCTGCTGCCATGGTCTCACTTTGGTCCCCACTCAGGATTGTCGTGAAGGCTGCTGGAATGTGTGTGGTTTGTTCGCACGGTGCTCGGCAGAGGTCAGGGTGCTCAGAGACCGACTCTTCTCATACCAGCCCCATGGGGGCAGCACACCCAAGTTCCAGTCCAGGCCTCTTCATTTATCAGTGAACTTCAACCAGAGACTGCACCCCTCAGGGGATGACAATAATACCGTCCGCTGGGCTGTGGAGATGATATGTGTAAGAATCTCAGCCACAGGAATTTATGACCACAGATAGTATTATTATGTGCTAAAACGTGCCAGGCACTGTTCTAAGTGCTTTACATGGATCCACAGCGTCCTCGCCGTGAACCTGTGAGGTTGGAACTATCACTTCCATTTAACAGATGAGAACATTGAGGTCCCAGAAAGTTTTGGGAAGTTGCGGTAGAACCACGGGGCGCACAGGAAGTAGGACTGCGGAACCCACGCCCCACCACGGCTCTGTGGCTTCCAGTACACCGGGTACCCCCACCTCACCCCAGGCCAGCTTGAGAACCACCCCTTCAACTGTATTTTGTTTCTTCTTTCTGTGACCCCAAACGCTAGCCTAGTGGATCTCAGGCCTTCGTGGTCATTAGAAAGACTTGGGGGCTTGTTAATGACAGAAACTGAGATTTTCCTTGGAGACCTAAATCCCTAGGACTAGGCAGGACGGGGTGGGGGGAGGGGAGGTGGACAGGAGTGACGTTTTCACAGAGGGCTTGAGCAGATTTTGACACAGGAAGTCAGCAAGCCCCCCCACCCCAGTAGCACAGGGAGGAGGTGTGAAGTGTTAGCTTCTGAGTCAGACCATGGTTCAAATTTCAGCTCTCCCTGCCCTGATCGGGATGGGAGGGGTGCCTCTTGGCAAGGGGGGCTCTTGGCAAGGGTATTGTCCCTCTGAGCCTCAGGTGTTATTGATGCTGAGGTGATATTGAGGTGACAACTCCTGCTTCCTAAGCGTGGTCTGTATGATTCAGTGATGGAAAACCTATAAAAAGCTCCATACAGGTCCTGACACACAGGAAGAGCTAAATCAATGGGACCTTATGTATTGTTGTTATTAATAATTATTTTCATTACCATGGTATTGTGTGACCCCAGCCTTACTTCCTCTATGCCTCAGTATCCCCATCTGGACGATCATGTCTGAACATCTCAAAAGCACCTCAGGAGAGGGCTGTGTCCGCTGAAGTTTAGTGGGGAAGAGAGGCATGGGTGGGGGTTAGTATGGCTATCCTCTGAGGCCCAAGCTGGGCGGGCCCCCAGGAGTCTGGGATAGAGGGGCTCCTATCAGTTCCACAGGAATCTTTGCGGGAAGGGAGTCAGACCCTGGTGAAAAGGCCCCAGGCAGTGTCTGAAACTCAGAATAGGGGACCAGGGTCTCCACTGGCTGGCCCAGTGGTCCAAATTGTATCTTTCCTGGGTCTGAGGATTCAGGAGCAGCCTGTACTGGAAAAAGACTGGGCCACAGTGCCCTCTGGTGGCCAAATGTTTGGGTTCCAGGGTTAGAAGTGACCAAAGGTTGGGACTTCTAGGATCACTTTTGGGTTACAAGAACGTCAGGTATTAGGGCTCTAAGAGGTCAAAACAGGGACTTGCCCTGTGTCTGGAAAGGTCAGGGGGTCAGGACTCAGAAAGATTCCTCTGGATTCTCCTCTAAGAAGCCCTTCCCTGGCCCCCAGGCTAGATCAGGAGCCTCCTCTGGGCTCCCACAACTCCTTGCACTTCCCTGTCCCAGCCCTGACCCCGGGCCTCTCCTACTGGTTATTGTTGTGTGTGTGTCCCATGCTGGACTGTGAACTTAAGGCAGAGCCATCAGACACGTCACTGCTGTGTCCCCAGCATGTCCACTTAGAGCCAGGGAACATAATTAGAAACCAGTGAATGTGCCTGCAAAGCATTCCCTTCCCTTTGCCTTTTAGCTCCAGACCCTCTGCTGGGAAGGTTTCCTTAATACAGCCCCACCCCACCCCCTTCGGCTTGTCCAAGTGTCCGCGTGTGGGAGGGCACAGCCTGGAGCCCACCCTACTCTCTCCCTGCTGGTTGCTTGTCTCAGATCTCAATGGTGGGGAAAGACACAGAGCATAATGACTAATTGATTCATTTATTCAACCAATGATTACTGAGCACCTGCTACTTTTCAGTTCCTGTTCCTGACACTGGGGAGATGACAGTGGATGGAGCAGTAGCCCCCATCCTCATAGAGCTAATATTCTAATGGGTGGAGATAGACAATAAATCAAATAAATAAGTAGGTCTATATAACATGATGACAAACTACGATAAGTTGTTGGAAGAAAAATAAAGCATTTCAGAGGACAAAGGGTTATGGGGGGTGCTATTTTAGCTGAGGTTGTCTCTGGGGAGGTGACATTTAATTAGAAACCTGAATAAGAGTAAGAATGGAGCCATGCAGGCATCTGAGGGAGGAACATTCTAGCAGAGGGGACAGCACATGCAAAGTTCCTGTGGCTGAAGCAGGACTGGAATGTACCAGGTACAGAGAGGAGGCCAGTGTGGCTGGAGCAAAGTTAACCAAGGGAAAGAAAGAGGTCGATGAGGTTGGAAACTTGATAAGGGTTGGAGAGGGGATCCAGTAGGGCCTTGAGAGCATAGTGAGAGCTTTGCATTTTATTCTAATTGGGAAAATAGGCTTTGGAGGGTTTGAGCCAGAGAGCAGGTTGATGCCATATATTTTAGAGCAGTGGTCCCTCTTTGGCACCAGGGACCGGTGCCCCTATGAGAATCTAATGTCTGATAATCTGAGGCAGAGCTAGGGCTGGGGAGCGGCTGCAAATACAGAGGAAGATTCGCGTGATCACCTGCCACTCACCTCCTGCTGTGTGGCCCAGTTTCTAACAGGCCACAGACCGGTACCAGTCCGTGGTCCCGGGGGGTTGGGGGCCCCTGTTTTAAAGAGCCTACTTTGGCTACCATGGGGAGAACAGACATGGAGCATTCCTGGCAGGAGACAATGGCGAACTGTAGGCTGTGAAGTGTGGGTGGGTCCTGGATTTATTCGGTGAATGTAGAGATAACAGGATTTGCTGATGGGCTTGGAGTGTGTGTGAAAATGAAGAGGGAAGTCAAGGACCATTGCCCTTAGAACAAGTCTATTTTCTTTACAAGGCCCTACAAGGCCCCGTGTGACCTGGATCCTTGCTCTCCCAGCCTTGTCTCCCCACCCCTCACTCTGCTCCAGTTACACTAGCTTTCTTACTGATTGTCGAATATGCCAAGCTTGTGCCCCTTCCCCTTATATCGCATGGCTGGCAGGTTCTCAGGTCAGCTCAAATGTCACCTCCTCAGAGAAGCCACCTCTTTCTTTACAGTACTTGTCACTCTAAAATGATCTTATTTATTTCCCTCTTTATCATCTGTCTTTCTTTACTGGAAGGTCAGCTCCTTGAAGGCAACGACTTTGTCTGTTTGGTCACCGCCGTATTCCCAATGCCTAGAAGAGTGCCTGGCACATAGTAGACAGTAAGTGAACAAAGGCGTTGATTAACTCCTGTGCTTGTTCACAGGCTGGCTTATACGGAAGAGACACCTAGACAAGCAGGCATAGACAAGAATCCACGACAGAGCTTGCGGTTGTCCACATACCCTGGGGAGACCCAGAAGCCAGGGACCACCTGCTCCCGTGTACGCCGTGCCTGGAGGTTGGAGAGCCGGAGCTGGGAATGGAGCACCCCAGGGAGGAGACAAGGATGCTCTGGGGCGAGCTTAACCCCTCCCTGTGTGCCCTCCCTGTATCCCCATTAGCCAATGGGCGCGCGGTCCTCCTGACGCCCCCTGGGACGTGTAGTCCGGTCAGGGGCTCCCTCAGGCGCCGCCGCGCGCCCCTAGACTCCACGTCCCGTCGTGCGCCGGGAGGCGCGGGATTGGCCGAGCCCCGCCCTCGGCCCGCCCCGCTCCGCTCGCGCCGCAGCCCTAAGAATGAATGAAATCGTAGCGCGCTGGGCGACAGAGCGGGCGGTGCAGGCCGGGCTGGGCCCGCGCGCGGCGGCAGCGACGCCCCGGGCCGGAGGCGGCCCAGCCGAGCGGGCCATGGCCACCGCCATTCAGAACCCGCTCAAGTCGTGAGTGTCCCCGCAGTCCATGTCCCTCTATCTCCCACGCCCTTTCCTCGCCCTCGCTGGGGAAGGGGATGCCGTGCGCGGATGATAGTTGAATAGGGACCCCCAGCGCCACCCCCTGTAGCCCCCTGGGGTTGGGGGCGGGAGCGCCTTCAGGGTCACGGGGGCGCTCTCTTTGTCGTCGTCAGTGAAGGAATGTGGTGCGGGCTGCGAGAGGTGGCGGAGGCCGTTTCCCCACTCGGAGTGGGGGTAGGGGCTTCGCTCTCCTCTTCCTCCATATCTCCTGCTCCGTGACTAGCGGGCAGGCGCTGGGAGTACGCACACCTAAGTCCAGACCTCAGTTTCCAGAGTCTCCACCACCTTTCCCTCTCATTAAAGCACCTTTCTCTCTTTACCCTCTCTTTTTCCGGGGACCTCGGCCCATGCAGTCGCAGGGTGGGAGCCGAGACGTCGGGGATTCCCAGTTAGATTCCTGTTGTCTCCCCTTTTTCTCCCTCCGGGGTCTTCAGATCCTAGGAGCCCCGACGTCCCCGTCATGTTAGACTGTGAGATCCCTCCCTCTCCCCGCCATACACATCTAACTCGAGCATCTTGCATCCTCTTGGGGACCAGATGCCTCGGGAGAGGGTACCCGGAGCGCCTTCAATCTCCGGGCATTCCCTCCTTTTCTCCCTGTCCGCGTCCCTGTTCCGTGCTTTAGCTTCCTAGTGGACCCAGCGCCTGGGAATCCGGACGCCTGGGTTCGCGCCTAGCTCCCTGCCGTCTCTCCCGTCTCCTTGCCACCCTGTTCCTCTCCATCTCTCTTTCTCTCGCTCTCTCTCTCCCTCCACTCCTCGTCCCCCCACACCCCGTCGGGATCCCGGACTCCCAGGTCCCAGTGCTCCCCACCCCCTTCCCCAGGCGGTGACAGCGGGCTCGGAGTGACAGGCGCGCGGCCGCTCCCGCCCTCGCTCCCGGGCTGGAGAGCGCGCACTCCCCTCCCCCGCCTTCCTGGCCTGGGGGAGGAGACGGAGGGCGAGCGCCCGCGGCGCCGCACAAAGGGCCGGGGCGACCACCCTCACACTTTCCCTAACCTCATACCCTCTCCGCCTTGACCTTGAGCATCGTGTGCTGCGGGTTGAGGAAAGAGGAGGGGCCCGGGAGCGCCCCGCTGACTCCCAGTTGCTTCTGGTTTCTGGCTGGGGGAAGTTGGGAGAGGAGGTGGCAGGGGTACTTATGCACTCGCCTACACGTGTGACTTTGCAGTGAGCAAAAAGAAGGCTTGGAGGGTGGGGTGCGGGGCTGGCGTGAGATGGTGTGTGATGGGGACACCTTTCCGCCTCCTCATTTTAAGTCCTGCACACAGACAGATGTCTCCCCTATGAGGGACACCCTCCAACTGGCTGGGACAGAGTTCCTGTGCCAGCTGGTGCATCTAGGTATCCAGGCCTCCTCACTTCCACTCTGGCCAGGAGCTCTAAGAGGACAGGTGTGGTGTGGCCTGGTGCAGGGACCTGGAGGCCAGAGTTAGCATTGGGGTGGGAGTGCTAGCTCCCTTTGCTCCCACCTCCTGAGGGTTCTGCAGAGGTGAGGGTAGGGACTCGCTCCTGACATGGATTGTGGAAGTCTAATTCCCTTGGGAGTGGGAGGCTGGCGGGTGCAGCCTTTGGAGGTCTGACGGCTTTCAAACCTCAGCTTGAGCCATTAATTCCGCCCCCAGCCTCAGTGTTACCATCTGTGAACTGGGGAATTATAACAGTTCTTCTTACCTCATGGAGCTGTTTGATCTTTGGGGAGCACTTACTACAGAGCACTGACTAAATGTAGTGATTATTATTAGCAGAGTCAACATTGATTTAATTTGTGGCCCAGTTTCCCAGAGGGCACTGGGGAGTGGGGATAAGAGGATTGTTTGGGCAGGGGAGCGAACTGGGAGTTCAAGTGTGGGAGAGGCGTCAGTGCAGGTGAGGGGTGAGGAAATGGAGGGAGACCCTCTCCAAGTGTCAACCTGTGTCTGCGGGCCAAATCGCACTGGTGGACAAGGGCTTCCAGGAGGTGATAGAGTGTCTACACTCAGGCTCTAAACTGATCATATTGTCACGAGAGTTCAGGGTGGGGCAGGAGCCAGCCAGGGTTTCTGAGGCTAGAGGTGTGGGAGCGAGTGTTAGAGAATGTGATGGGGATCTGTGAGAGTGGTGGCAGGTGAGAGGAAGGTGGCAAGGGCACCCTCTGAAGTGAGCTGATGGGTCAGGGGTAGGGCTAACTGTGGTTATGGAGTGGCCATATGGAGTGGCCACTACAGGGGCCTGGAGGCTGCAGTGAGTGTGGGGCTGCCAGTATCCTTGACTTACTTTCTTTGCCATCTACTCTGGGCCAGATGTGAAGCAGAATCCCCTCCCTCAGCCTTACCTGGGGGAGATGGGGAGAGTTTGTGGAAAGGGTCTAAATCTAGAAGAGTGTGTGTGTGTGTGTGTGTGTGTGTGTGTGTGTGTGTGTGTGTGTGTGTGTGTGTGTGTGTGTGTGTGACTATGGTCTATGGTTATGGGAAGCTGGAGGGCATACTAGGCCTTCTCACCAGGGGTAGGTGAGGGCATTAGGTAACAAAAGGGGAAGGCTAGTATGCCTGTCTCTCTGCTGGAGAGCCCCCTGGTGGACAGGACATCGGTGGGTGTTTTCTTAAACCGAGGCTCAAACCTGAACACAAAGTTTGGACTAGAAGGGCTGTGGGTGTGTGCATGGAGAGACTGAGCAAGTGTGTGTGACCAGGTGAGTCAGCTTACTCTCTGGGGATCCCTTAGAGTAGAGTCTGTGGGTGACAGTGGGAGAGAGAAGATAGTAAGGCCCACTTGGGGACAGACGTCTGGGGGAGTGAATCCTTTCCTCAGTCGCACCTTCAAAGAGCCTGGGGGGGGGTCGGTATGTATATAACTTCACCTCCCTGTGCTTCAGAGTTCTCATCTGGAAAATGAGGGTAATAATGACATCACCCCAGAGGGTCTTTATGAGGATTTAATCCCTGTAAAGCACTTAGAACTGTACTCAGCACATGGTGGTGTTCGGTATATTTATTCATTCATTCAACAAATTTTTATTGAGCACTTACTAAGGCCAGGCATTATTCTTTCTAATAGTGGTAATAATGTCACCATGTTACATCTTAGTACATAGCAGATCCTCTGTGGGATGACTGAATTTATTGAGCACCGGCTAACCTGCCAGGTGTCTTTGAAAACCCTTTACTTATATTTACTCATTTAATCCTCACAGCAATCAAGTGAGACACCAGCTTCATTTCACAGATGAGGAAACTGAGGCTCAGAAAGGTTAAATAATTTGTCCAAGGTCACATGGCCACCAAGTGGCAGAGCTGGGATTTGAACCTAAGTGGTGTGTGGCTACAGCTCTTAATTAGCACTGCTGAGGTCAGGCCTGTGAAGGGGATGAACAGGGCGGGCAGGGTCACCATGAGTGACAGCCCCGAGTGGGACAGAATGGGGTTCTTTGGAGCTAGGGACTGGGAGGGGAGGGGGTGGTTTTTCTGAGCCAGTAGTCTGTGCGAGCTCCGGGATGTGTTGGTGAGACGTTTGTGTAGGCACCTGTGAGGTGTCTCTGAGTCTCCTGGCTCCGAAGTGCGTATGTGAGTGTAAATGTATGTGAGTATGTGAGGTGTGGGAGTGGAGTGTGCGTGAGTCTACGTGGGCGGTAGTGAGTATGTGTGTGTGTGTGTGTAAACTGCCATGTGTGGGTGTGCGAGTCCAGATGTGCGTGTGAGTGTACACCCGTGAGATCAGATGAGTGTATGAGTGAGCGTGTGTGGGTGACTGTGCATGCTGCCTAGGCCCCACCTCTGCACCCCCTTCCCGCGGGGGTCCCTCGGGCCCCCAGGCCTGGACTACGACTCCCAGCATGGCCCGGGCGGGCCCGCCCCGCCGCGGTGATTGGCTGTGGCCCCTGTGCTCCCGCCCCCCGGGAATGAATGGATGGGCGGCCTCCGCGCCCGCCCGAGCGCTGGGAGGACCGACCCGGCGGGGACCTGCTGGGGGCAGGACCCGGGGAGCAAGATGGCCACGGTCATCCCCGGCCCCCTGAGGTGCTGCGTGCTGGCGGCAGGCGGGGGAAGGAGCGCGGGCGGGTCTGTGCGGACGTGTGTGTGTGGTGTGTGTGTGTGTGTGTGTGTGTGTGTGTGTGTGGCGACTGGGGGTGGGGCCGATGGGGTGTCTGGGGGGTTGTCACCGTGGGCCCGGCTGCGCGGGGGTGCGAGTGTGTGACTATGGGTCTCTGACAAGAACGGGGTCCGACGCGTTGCCTGGAGGAGCGAAGGGTGTGGGGAACTCGGAGTCCTTTTCGGTCGCTCTTCCGGGCAGGGGTCATGTCCCACCTTGCGATTCCCGGGGTTGAGAAGAGGATGAAATGGTCCAGGGGTGCGGGAACCTTGGTAAACTTGAGCGAAGCCCACACTACCTTTGTTTTGGGATGTGGAGTATGTGTCACTTGTTTGTTGGGGTTTTTTTTTTTTTTTTTTTGGATATATGTGTGGAAATGTGTTTCATTTCTTTTATTCTACACTAGGTATCATTGGATATTTGGGTCTTTGAGTGTGTGTACATGTCCTTTGAAACTGTGCATCATTTGTGTTCTGTGTCTTGGATATATAGGTATGCATGTATCTATATGTACATCTTTGAGCGAATGTCAGATTTGTCTGTTTCTATGTTGTACATGTTTGTGTCTTTGTGTGTTTGAATATGTGGTATTTTAGATGTTGGTTTCTATATTGTGTATCTTTGTGAATGTGTGTGTATCTTGTGTGAATCTGTGTGATTTCTTTGTATAGCATGTCTGGATAGTGTGTGTGTGTGTGTGTGTGTGTGTGTGTGTGTGTTGTGGCTTTGGATATGTGTATAAGTGCATATGTGGGTAATTTAACATTTCTTTTAACATTTGTATATCTGTATGTGTTTGGATGCATGGGTGTGTGTGTTTGTGGTGTGGTGTGTGTGATCTATTTGCCCGTTGTGTGTCTTTGTGTGGGTGATTTGTTTATGTTGTGTATATTTGGGTATGTGATATGTATTTGTGCATGGATATATGTATGATCTATCTGTTTCTACACTGTGTGACTTGGGATAGTTATGTTTCTCAGTAGATATGTGTGTGCACATATGTGAGACATGTCTGTTTCTCCTTTGTGAGTCTTGGGATATGTCTCTCTTTGTGTGTGAATCCTGTGTGACTATGTGTGATTTGTCTGTGTTGTGTGTTGGGATATATGGGTGTATGGATGGGTCTTGGTGTATTTTTGATTGCTTCTATATTATGTGTATCTATTCGTTGGCCTCTTTGAGTCCCAGGTGGGGGGCTCTTGGGTCCAGGAGCGACCAGAGGGGAGAGGTGAGGAGTCGGCCCACCCATTCTGACTGGCGGGCTGGGGGAGGGGTACCGGGCGACCTGGCGCGCCTGCCCTCGCTGACAGCCTCCCGCCCGCTCACCGCCCCTCGCAGCCTAGGCGAAGACTTCTACCGTGAGGCCATAGAGCACTGCCGCAGCTACAACGCGCGCCTGTGCGCTGAGCGCAGCCTGCGCCTGCCCTTCCTCGACTCACAGACCGGCGTGGCCCAGAACAACTGCTACATCTGGATGGAGAAGACCCACCGCGGGCCGGGTACCCGCTGGGAGGGCGGGGCGGAGCAGGGCCTCGGCGTGGCAGCCCCGTTCTTACAGCCCTTCTCACTCCAGGTTTGGCCCCAGGACAGATCTACACGTACCCCGCCCGCTGTTGGAGGAAGAAACGGAGACTCAATATCTTGGAGGACCCCAGACTCCGGCCCTGCGAGTACAAGATTGGTGGGTGGAGCTGCCTGGGCCTGGGGTGGCCCCCACATGAGCATCCAGCCCACACTAAGTGTGTGGTGATTCCAGTGTGTGTCTGAGCGTTCACCTCATCTCCCTCCTAGCAAGGGTCTGAGCTGCTGGCTTTGGGTACCCCTGTGTGTGCCTGCGTGAAGTCCAGAGATTCTTTAGTTTTCTCTGAGCCACTGAGCTTTGGACAGTCCCTTCTCCTATGTGGGTCCATGTGTATTTGAGATCAGAGTGGAATCTGTTGTGTATGTCCAGGTAAATCCAGTCTTTGCATCTCTTCCCTTGTGAGCTGGGGTGTATCCGAGTATCTGGCTCTGTTTCTGTCAGTGGTTTCCTGAGTGTGTCCGGATGTGTCAGAGTGTCTGATTGTAACTCTTGTCATTTGTAGTGGAGTTTATCTAAGTGTCTGGGTCCCTTTCCAAGTGTTTCTAAGTGTATTAGAAGGTTGACTTCCTCCTGTGTGCCTGGTCCATCGGGGGATCCAGCTGTTCCTGAATGTGTCTGGGTATAGCAGGGTGTCCTCCTGCCTCTTCCTCTGAGCGCCCAGACGCTTGCATGTCTGGGAGGCGCTCTTCCCTTAGTGTCTGGTATATTAGCTGTATTTCTGCCTATGTGTGTTCGTCCACCAGAATATCTGGCCTTATCACTTCTTGATTGTGTCCAGTACTGTCAGAGTGACAGGCTACCTCTCTTCCCCTGTCCAGGTATATCCATGGGTCTGTGTGAGTCAGGATGTCTTAGAGTGTCTGCCTGGCTGTCTTCCTGGGTGTGTCTGATTACCTCAGAGGGACTATCTGTCTCTTCTCTGTGTATGTCCATGTTTATCCATCTGAGTGATTCTCTCTAGGTGTGTCTGTATCTTCCCCATGTTTGTCCAGGTGTGTGGTAGGGTCTGGCTGTGTTTTCCTCTTGTGGGTCTGGCTATGTCTAATGGTCTAACAGTCTCTTTCTGGGTGTCTCTGGGTGTCTCCAAGGGTCTGCATGTGTCTCTTCCATGTGTCTGGGTACATCTGAGTGTCTGGGTGTATCTCTTCCTTTGTCTGGCTGTCTCAGATGATCTGTCTGTGTCTCCCTTGCATATGTCCATGTGTATCCTGTTTGAGTGTATGAATCTCTCCATATTCGTCCAAGTGTAAGTGAGGGTCTAGCTGGGGTGTCCTCCATGTCTCTGGGGATATGCAAGGGTTTGGCATGTCTCTTCCCAAGTGGTCTGAGAGGATCCGAGGGTCTAGCTGTGTCTTCTCCGGGGTCCTTCCCAGGACATGTGGTTCAGTCTTTGAGTCTGTGGCTGGTTGAGAGTGGGAGAGCCTCTTCCCTCCTGCAGAGAGCGTAGTTCCCCCACCTGGGCAGTTTGACTGGTCTTCCAGGGACAACTTCCCCACCTGACCTCCCGTGGCTTTGTTTCCAGACTGTGAGGCACCCCTGAAGAAGGAGGGCAGCCTCCCGGAAGGGCCGGTCCTTGAGGCTCTCCTGTGTGCTGAGACAGGGGAGAAGAAGATTGAGCTGAAGGAGGAGGAGGCCATAATGGACTGCCAGTAGGACTACCCGCAAGGGCCCCGGCTGCCCACTCACTCCCGCCTCCCACCCTGGCACAGCCCATTCCTGTTCCAAAACACCCCCTGACTCCCTGTGGGCATCCGAAGTCTCCATTCTCCCACACTGCATCTCTTTGGAGGACCTTCTGACTTGCCCTGCCACCCCCAATCTCCAGCTCTGCCCAGAACCTTCCAAAATCGGAAGTGTCCCCCATTTTTTTGACTCCAATCTCCCTTCTCCTGGTGCCCAGAAACAGCAGCTGCTGGAGTTTCCTCATGATCTCGAGGTGGAAGACTTGGAGGACGACATTCCCAGGAGGAAGAACAGGGCCAAAGGAAAGGTATCTCCCCACCACGCCTCCCCTCAATGCAGACCCCATTCGCTGTGTCCATCCTTCCCCAGTGTGACCTCATTTAATCCTCAGAACAGCCTGAAGGGTGGGGAGATCTTATACCCATTTCACAGATGAGGAGACTGAGGCTCAGCTACATGAAACCACCTGCAAACCAGAGATTGTGTGGGGGGAGGCGGTAGAACTATCTTTGGTCAGAGGGAACTGAACCTCGCAAGGTTAGGGAAGTCTCTCAGGGCCCGCAGCCAAGAAGCTGCGGAACTGCTGCGGTTTGACTTTCAGGCCCAGATGATGGACGCTCCCTTTCCTCCCTTTCTTGGCCCCTCCCTCCTGACTCTTCCCCCAGGCATATGGCATTGGGGGTCTCCGAAAACGCCAGGACACCGCTTCCCTGGAGGACCGAGACAAGCCGTATGTCTGTGATAGTGAGTCCTTCTGAAGAGGGGGAAAGAGAGAGAGTGGGGCCCACAGACCTGTCCTCTCCTGCCATACCCCACCCCCTCCCAGTCCCGGTACTTGACCCTGGTTGGGGATGTGCAGGCCTCTGGCAGAGAGGGAGGGAGGTGTGATCTCAGAGGCCAGGGTAGAGATGGTGTGGGCTGGGAGGGCTGACTAGCCGTCCCTGCTCGCTCTGCTCTCCAGTCTGTGGGAAACGGTATAAGAACCGGCCGGGGCTCAGCTACCACTACACCCACACCCACCTGGCTGAGGAGGAGGGGGAGGAGAACACCGAGCGCCACGCCCTGCCCTTCCACCGGAAAAACAACCATAAACGTGAGCAGGCGGGCGTGCTGCAAGGTGGTGAGGGGCCCTGGGAGGAATGGGGCACGTTAGACATTTCTGGAAAATCTCCAGCTCAGTGGGCCCCTCCCCCCACCGACCATGGGGATGCTGGCTCTGGGGTTGCCATGGCAACCAACCATCTCTCTCTCTCTCTCTCTCTCTCTCTCTCTCTCTCTCTCTCTCTCTCTTCTCTCCCCCCCCCTCACTCGGGCTGGGCGTAATATTTCTGGGTCTGATTTATTGTTTCAATTAGAGCTTGGGGATGGGGGTGATAGATGACTCCCCTTCCTCTCGACCTCCCTTTCTCCCTCTCTGCTAAGCTTTGGCCAAGGGGCAGGGTCTGTGGCATGGGAGCCCTTGGCATCCGCCCATGCCAATCCCATGCCAACTCCAACAGCTGAGGGATGGGGGAGGGCTTGGAGGGAGCCTCTGCCAGTGGAGAAATCGTCTTCCCACCCATCCCTCAGAGGGAGAGGACAGACTCTTTATCCTAGTTACACTGCACACCCAGGCACCTCTGTGTTCAGAAATTTTCTCTGAATGTCTGTTTCCACACCAGATCTTGGCCAGTCGTATCTACCTAGTTTTTATCCAGCTGGGGCTCATTTGGGGGTGGCTGTCTGGTAGAAGTGTGTATGAGTGGGAAAGCGGGGGACTCTTCCTAAAGCTGCATTTGCCAAGTTTTTACCTAATAAAGAGGACATGTCATTTTTTCTCAAGGGGATGGGAGGTCCTGATGAGAATTATCTGCCCCCATCGATTCTCTTTTGCTATTGGCCTCAGCTCAGGGTAGCTGCTCTCCCACCTCCCCCAAACTGGGACTAAAGGGTCCACCCCTGGGGCTAAGGCTGGGGGCAGGGGGGAGACTTGCCTATGGTGAGAGCCCCTCTCTCTGTCCCTCCACCCCCAGAGTTTTACAAAGAATTGGCCTGGGTCCCTGAGGCACAGAGGAAACACACAGGTAGGGACGCCTCCCTCTGCCCCTACTTCTGCAGCAGCCTTTGCCTGGGTGCTTCTGCCAGCCCACGCCAAACCGTTGCCTGCTGTCTTTTAGCCAAGAAGGCGCCTGACGGCACTGTCATCCCTAATGGCTACTGTGACTTCTGCCTGGGTGGCTCCAAGAAGACAGGGTGTCCCGAGGACCTCATTTCGTGTGCCGACTGTGGGCGATCAGGTGACACTCCCAGCTGAAGTTTCTGGGGGTTGGGGTGGAAAGGGCTCCAGGGTCCAGATCTGGAGGATGGGAGATGGGAGAGCAAGAACTGGGTGCCCCAGCGTGTCCCAGGGGCACTGAGGACAACCAGAAGTGGGGATGGGGGGCTGACTCACTTGCAGAGGATCATGGGAAACTGACTATGGGGTCAGGGAAGCTCTGGGAATAACGGGATGTGGTTGTCTCGGCATTTCGGGTAGTGACATGTGCTTATCACAGTTGGGGTAGTGAACGCTGGTTTTCAAGGTGTTGTGGGTAGTGGGCTGTGATGGTGAGTAATAATGGGTTGCCACTGCCTGGGTACTATGGATAACAGAGGGCGCCTGCCATGGAGTTGTGGTTAGTAGATGTGGTTTCCTATGGTGGAATTGTGGGTAATGGACTGTGGTTGCCTCAGCCCAGGGGGTAATGAATTGTGGTTGTCATGGTATCATGGGTAGTGTAATATGGTTGTCATGGCAATTGTGTGTAGTGGAATGTAGTTGTGGCACTGGTGGAGCGGGGTGACTGGCAGAGTAGCATTGTGCAGTATTGCTATGAACAGTTTGGTGGCTGGGGCATCCCGGGTAATGGGCTTGGGTTGCAGGGAACCAGGGTGTGGAGACCCTGCTGTCGATGGTGGTTGCCATGGCATAGGGCTGGGAGAATGTGGTTGCCACGTTATGTGGTTACCTCTGCACAGTGTTAACAGAATGTGGTCGCCCCGTGTTGTGGGTGGTAGAAAGTGGTTGCCACAGCACTGTGGGTAATAGAATGCGGTTGCCATGGTGTTCTGGGGAGCAGAGTGTGGTTGCCATGGTGGTTGGGTGGGAGACTGGTGGCCACGGCAGCACTGCTTGCAGTTTGGTCCCTGGGCGCTGTGGCATGGTCGGGAGAAGCTGTGGGCCACAGCAGCTCATTGGCCTTAGGAGCCACGGCTGAGGGCTGAGCCATTTGTTGCCCAGGGGTCGGCAGTCACCAGGGGCCTGATGACCCCTAACCACATCCCTGCCCCTCGGCCCCCAGGACACCCCTCGTGTTTACAGTTCACGGTGAACATGACCGCGGCCGTGCGGACCTACCGCTGGCAGTGCATCGAGTGCAAATCCTGCAGCCTCTGTGGGACCTCAGAGAACGACGTGAGTGCGCCCCGCCTGCCTGCCCCGGGGCGCCCCCAGGCGGCATCCCCACTTGGCACCTCCGCCTTTGCCAGTTGGGCCTAAAGCCTTTCCCTGGAGCCCCTGGTGACCACTGGTAACCTGGATTATTGTTATTGTTAGTGGCCATTCATTGAGCCCGGCACTTAATCTTCATCTCTCTGACTCCTCCCAACCACCCTCTGAGGTAGGTGCTCCTGTCCCACGGCACAGAGAGGGGAAATGACTTGCCCAAGGTCAGCTAGCTTTGCAATGGTACAGCGGGGACCTGAACCCATGTCCATTGCTTCCACAGCTGGCATCAGACCATCTCGGCGCCATTTTAAGTGTTCTGCAAAAGTTTATAAAACCCAGAGCACAAATGAACAGGCCTCAGAGATGTTTTGCTCGGCTGAGCAGGGTTTCGCAAAGATCCTGTGGCGCAGAGACCTCTGGGAGCCCTTTCTTGTGGAAGGGCCCATCACCCCCAGCCCCTTTGACTGGCCCCTGCCCCAGCCCCCACCCCGGTTTCTGGTGCCCATGCCCCCAGGGTGCCAGCTGGGCGGGTCTCACCCCCCAGGACCAGCTGCTGTTTTGCGATGACTGCGATCGGGGTTACCACATGTACTGCCTGAGCCCCCCCATGGCCGGAGCCCCCGGAAGGTGAGAGAAGAGGTGGGCACGACATGGGGGTGGGGGGTTGGAAAGCTGTCTTCCTGCTGGCGAAGGCTGTGCCTTCGGACGGGAGGGGTTGGGTAGCCCTTCCTGGGTCTGCACCTAACTCCTGTCCTCTGGCCGCCCCCACAGGGAGCTGGAGTTGTCACCTCTGTCTTCGGCACCTGAAAGAGAAGGCCTCTGCTTACATCACCCTCACCTAGGCCTGGCTCTGGCTCACTTGGACCTCTGGGGTGGTGCTTGCCCACCTGCCCATCGGAGCACCTTTGCTCTCTCTCCTGCTCTTAATGCCCCACAGTGGGAGGGGAAGGGAAAGCCTGAGGGGGGCTGGGCCACCCCTTCCCTCTGTGCCAGTGGAATGTTTGCCCTGTGGGTTGGTGGGCTTGGCAGGGCCCCTCTCCCTTCCTTCCTCCCCCCCATCCCAAGGCGAATGGGCACCAGGGGCTTCTGCTCCCCTCAAAGCCATACCCCGCCTCTAGGCGGGCATGAGGGATGCCAGCCCAGAGCACGGACCCAGCCTTTTTCTAAAGAAAAAGTCAAAAAGTTAAAAAAAAAAAGAAGAAAAAAATTAATATATACAAAGAGTCCTATAAGGCCTGGCTGGTGGAGGGGGCACTGCTGGGCGCATCCACTGGCCACCAGTCTATGCCAGCTTCCTGCCTGGCAGCCCCTCCCCCCAGTGTCTGGAACTGCAGCTGTCCCACCTCCCCCCCCAGGTGGGCACCACTCCCCTCACGCCCAGGGCAGGCGGGTGTGGTGTCCACCCCTCAGCCCCTCTTGGTGCCCACTGTGGATACTGCATGATGTGAACCATGGTTTTGAACTCTGTTCCTGCCCCCTCCTTGAGAGCCCCACCCTGCCCTCTCAGTGCCTGCCAAGGCCTCAGCGGCACCTCCCCGGTGGGGCAGGCAGGCCCCTGCCCAGCGCCCGCTGGGATGAGAAGCACAGACTCTGCAATGGACTAGCATTTCCTCCTCCCCTGCCCTGACCCCCACCGGCCAGGCCGGGCTGCCCCCTGCCCCCTTGCTGACAATTTTAGGGGGATGAGGGGACATGATTGTTTCTTGTGGTTGTGTGTGTTTGTTGTTCGGGTTCAAAAAAGGGAAATTGAGACTGCAAGTGGGTGAGGTGGTGGCATTGGGGGGTATCCCCCAATCCAGGCATGCCCCCCCTTGTAAACGAGTCTCCTTTATTGCCTGCCTCTGCTGTGAATTAACTTGTTCTGTGTATTAAACTGGGCCTGATCCCTCTGCTACGACTGCCTCCTTCTCCAGGCTGGTTTGGGGCGTCACCGAGAAGGGGAGATGGGGCCTGGTTGGGGGAGAAGCAACTGAGGTTAACAGCTGAAGCCAGCCCTACCTTCATCCCCCCACCCTGCACCTCGCCTTTCTCTGGCTTTGTCCCACCTCCTCCCTGCCTTGGCGGAAAGAAGAGGGGGGATGGGGTGGAGGGGGCTCCCGCCCAGCCAGCTGTGGTTGCCCTGGCAACGGACTGCTGCAGCTGCAGTGGAAAGCTAAGAGGAGGGAGGCGGGGAACTGGGGGCTGGGGGAAGGGAAGGGATAGAGGGATGAAGACAGCCAGGCCCTCCTGGGCTGGGGTAGGGGGTGGGGTGCCAGCAGGGCCTCATCCTAGGCCAGGATATCATCTGGGGCTCCCCATCCTGCAAAGAGCAGAGGTGAAGGGGCAGAGGAGAAAGAGCTAGGGACTCAGGGACATTAGTTGAGAGGCTGAGATTTGGCTGATTTGGGGTAAGGAGAGGGGACCAGGACACAGATCAGGAGAGAGAGACAGAGAGTCACAAATTTATAGAGAATCAGAAAAAGACAGCAAAAGATCTGGAGAGAGATGTAGATGAGGAGAGCCACAGGAGTTGTGGGGGAAGAGGACAGAAGAGAGATGGAGATTTAGCGGGAGAGAGGAAATAATATTAATAAAAGATAGCAGAGACATTGGAGAGACAGCGGAGGAGGTGACAGTGACTTGGAGAGAGAGGCAGAGGAGATTCAGTGAGGGAGGCAGAGAACCAGAGTACATAAATAAAGAGAGAAAAAGTAAGAGAAGCACGTTTGGGGAGAGAGAAGAAAGTAGGATCCAGAGACAAAGTCTCAGGACAAGGATACAAGATGAGGTTTCAGGGGAGAGAAGGGCACAAAGTATTTAAGGGGACAAGAGAAAAATCTGGAGAGAGCCAAAGGTATGAAGGGATTCAGAAAGCTTGGGTGAGGAGAGCCAGAGATGGGGCAGGAGGGAGACATTGGAGGAGGGTCCGTGAGGGGGGCCTGTGGGAGACGGAGGGGGGTGGGGTGGGGGAGATGAGGCAGAGGACACTGAAAACTGGGGCAAGGCGGGGAAGGGACGAGCAGGGCACAGTTCAGGCGAGACGGAGGGCTGGCACGTGCGCGTGTGAGTTGTGGAGTGTTGGAAGTTGGTGTGTCACAGGCGCCAGGAGAGGATGTGAGAACAGCTTGTTCCCCAGCTCCTGGTGGGGGCAGGGCAGCATGGGTTGAGGATGGGGCCTCAAGGAGGGCGGAGACAAGGAGAGTGTCTGGAACTCTATAATTTTTAGATGTGGAAATAGCTGGTCCACCTCATCTGGAAAAAGGATATATACTCATTTTGGAAAGATTTTTTTTGTGTCTGTTGGATGGGGGTGGGGTCTGAGTCAGAACCATCAGGTTTTAGCTCAGAGATGAACAACTCAATGACAGGTAGATGGGCGAGGTGGGCCAGAAAGACCCCTGCGCCCCCCTCCGTCTGCCCTGTCAGGAGGTTGGGCTGCTCATATCCAGCCTGAGCCAGACCGAGGCCAGACCTTGGGATTTTCATGTGGAATTTTGAGATATGGAAAATCAGCTGGACCCTGATCCTTGGGGCCAAACTGCAAGTGTCCACCAGGGCAGCTGCAGATCTGGGGGCGTGAGTCTAAGAGCCTTCAGCTGGGAGGGCCCCTCGAGGAAGGCCTGGTGCGGGGGCTGAGGTCGCAGGACGCCTGAATCTTTCCTGGACACCTCCACCCCGCTGCGCTTCCCCCGCCCCCTCCCCTCAAGCAGGGGCGGCTTCCACACTGACGAGCCGACTTGCAGAGGAAAGCCTACTCCCGCCACTGGTGGGGGCAGGTTGCAGTCCTGGGCGACCACCTAGAGGCAAGGGCCCTTAGTTCTGAGACTTGCTGCCTCTGGGGGTTACACTGAAAATCTCGCTTGCTTTATGTACACTTTCCAGACTTCAAAGTTGACCACTAATTCTAAAACCAAAACAACTCCGTGGGCCAGGCCTGGCTTTCAGGCCTCCAGTATGTGACTTCTGAAGTAGAAGCTCTCTCTTTTTAACTTATGGACTTTTTACATTCTGATGTTAAATTTCTGTCATTTAGATTTCAAGGAAAAGAAGTTTGCAAGGCCGGTATTCCTAGTTTTTAGGGAGGGAGAAGGGAGGGAGGGAGTGTGTGTGTGTGTGTGTGTGTGTGCGCGCGCGCACACACCAGGTTTGGGACAAGGGGAACAGGAGGAGGGGGCTGACACTGGACCACACCCTCTCGTCAGTGACTCCAGGCAGCAGCCCAACAAGTGAACACACAAACCATTTCTATGAAACGTTTATTTTCTTTGAAACCTCCAGAAACATGCCAGAAAATCTCAAGACGGGGGTAGAAAACAAAAAAGACAATAAAGAATAAAAAATCCAAATGAAAGAAATCAACATATGAAAAACCCTGCTGCTATCTTCAGTGAGATAGAACCCCAACCTCAAATTAAATAGATATGTTTTGCAGAGATCCTTAAAAATTAACAGGAAACAAAACCAAAAATGATAATTTACACTTGTCAATGTACATGATTAGGTCCCCAAAATGATTAGAATGATTTGAAGATATGAGGTGACAACTTAAAAAGGGGGGCCAGGCCCAGGGTAGAATCTGAGGAACGGGGAGATGGGGTGGTCCTGAAGAACGGTCCAAAAGGGGGGCCTGCGGGGAGGGGCAGACATCACAGTAGTTGGCCAGGGCTGAGGGCCCAGCAGGTTGCCTTGCAGCCCCATGCACAGCAGCCACGCGCGCGGGGCGAGGAGATGGCCACCGGCCCGCCCACCCTGACTTTGTCCCTCTGAGTCCTGCTGAGCACCAGCCCCCGGGGGACATGCCTCGGTCCTCACTTTGAGGTTGGGGCCACACAGTGAGGCCATACAGACTTCTTCTGGTGCAACTCTACATGAAAAAATAAATATATATATATATATTTTTTGTTTGTTTTGAAAGGAAAAAAAAGAAACTTTGCTGGATGGACAGCGCAGTACCGCGCGGCTGCCCGGCCCCGCCCCTTACGCCGCGCGAGGGCGGTGTCTCCTGCGGTCTACCACGCCGCAAAGGCTCCCCGGGGAGTGCGGCGCGGGTGTCCCAGGTCTGCCCCTCCGTGGGGACTGTGTGACGGCAAAGGGAAAACAAAAGAGGTGCAGAGATGAAGGCTGTTTCTCTCCAGCCCTGACCTGGGGGCTCTGTGCGCCCCTCGGGGTGCCAGGAAGAGGCCGCGGCTGGCGACCCGGGCGGCTCTGCCGCTGGGACTGGCGGGGCGGGAGCTCGGAGGCGGAGGGGCCCAGGCGCTGTGGCCTCCGCTGGTTGAGGAGCTGATAGAAAAACTGTATAAACGGTGTGCAAATTGTTCCCCTTTCAAAGCAGCTGACTCTGGATGCTGCTGCGGTTTCCCCTCTCCATCCTGGGACCCCCAAGAAAATAACTGACGTTCTAAGAAAGTGCCGCTCTTTGGAAGGATGGGATCAGGAGGGGATGATGTCCGTGCTTCTCGGAGCTGCTGCGCCAAGGATGGAGCGCCTTCCAGTCTCCACAGGGGCCCTGACCTCTCTGGCTGCTCTCACGCTGTGACAGCTCATGCGGAGGGGCTGGGCCCCACAGGCCGCAACTCTGTTGTTGGAGGCGAGGAAACTTGGTTTGTGAACTCCTGGAGTTGTGGGTTCGCAGACTTGCTCCTGCCCTCCCTCTCCCCTTCCTACAGCTCCTGATGGCTTGGTCCTAGGAGGAGGCTAGATGGGGCTGGCAGGATGGGCCCCTGGGACCGATGTGGGCAGGGTCCGGCTCCCAGGGACCAGAGATGACCAGTTCAGAGGGAGGCCTGAGACCACGTCACCCACTGGGGCTTGAGGACCACGAGCAGACCACAGCTCACAGCCCCGGTGAGGCCTCCCTCAGGTTTCTGTGTCCACCAGGGTGTGGTGGGGCCCTGGTGGTGTGCCTTGGCCACACCAGCAACCAGGAGTCCCCGGCTGCCTGGCTGGAGGGGCAGGGGCGCTGGCCTCCCCACCTTAGAGCTCCTTCTCCCTGCAGAAGATTTCCGCGAACTTGCGCAGCTGCTCACTGGCGGCCTGGGACTCCTCCTGCAGCCGCTGGTTGTTTTGCCGCAGGCTAGCCACCTCCGACTGCAGCACTGCCTTGTCCTGCTTCTCCTGTGGGGGTGGGTGGCCATCAGTGGGCGGCCAATGGCTCCCTGGGGCCTGTGAGCCAGGGCTCAGCTGTGGTTTACAGCTGGGCTGCCAGGGTCCAAAGCCCAGCTCTGCTGCTTGACAGCTGGGTAACCCCCGAGCAAGATACGTCATCTCTCTGGGCCCCAGCTGCCTCGCCTCTAAAAGGGGTGGTTGAACGGTTTCCCTGAAGTCACATACATCACCATCAAAGCCACCCCAGGACTTGGGGAAACCCAGACCCACACGGCAAATAGTAGCTGGGGTGTGGACACAGGGCTGCCTGAGTGGGCTCCGCGCCTCCCCAGAGATGCCCGTCCAGGAGGACATAACCCTCAGAAGTAGTGACTTGTCCAAGGTCACGTTAAGTGGTGGGGTAGGATCTGAACCTGGGCCCTGTGATCCCTGTGCTTGAGACTCGCATATTACATGCTGCCACTTGGTGCCTTTTACCCAGAAGTATATAAACTGACAAGTCTCCTCTGCCCTTATTTCTCCTCACTCTGCCACACCCTGGAGACAAACACAATAACTCAACAGTTGCCTCCTACGTAGTTCTCTGGATGTGTTAAATATTAAACACCCGTGGATGTTAAACTTTTTTTAAGCATGACGATGTTCTAAAACAGTTCTACAGCTTGTTTAGTTACTTACTAGACTTCTTCTGTACACCAGTAAAGAGTTCTGTGATTATTTTAATTGGCTACAGAATGTCCTGCTTACACAGGTGACCTGTCATTTATGTCACTGCTCTGTGCAGGGGCAGCTGCACTGGCTCCCATTGTTTATTGCCAACAGTGCAGCACTGAACGTCCTCACTCATGGCTTTCTTTGTGCTCATGCTTGAAACTGTGCGGGACAAATTCCCATAAGTGGAACTGTGGGTGAACAATGGTATGCAATGCCATTTCTGATATTGTCCAAATGCCCCCCAAAAAGGTTAGGCCAATTTATTCTTGCTCCAAGGATGTGTGCTCACCAGCTTTCAGCAGTGACACTTCTTGCTCTTCATTCATGACTATGTTTAAAGCTGGGTGGCCTCCCCGAGCAGAACGGGTGGGAGGGACAGGCACCTTGGCCCCGCTGCCCCAGGTGTCTGGGAAGTGGACGGGGGAGGCGCGGGTTGCACGGGGTACTGCCCAGCGGCCTTACCTTCTGCAGGTCTGTGTGCAGCTGCTTCAGCATCACTTCCAGCTGGTACACCTTGCCTGTCAGATCCAAAGGCTGCTCCTCGCTGGAAAGACAGTGGACAAGGTCAGGCCCCTCTCATTTCTAGGGTACCAGGGAGGCCCAAGGAGTATGGAAGAGAAGCTCTGGGGGAAGACAGAAGCCGGCTCTCCCGGCCACGCTCCACCCAGCGAGGACACCTGTGCGTGTGGATGGGGTTGTGGGGGCACCAGGCCTGGCGACGGCTGGGCGTGTGCCTGCCCTGAAGTGCGCCTTCCCTGGAGGATGGGCCGCGTGTGCTGAGATGACCCACCCTGTGGACGGGACCAACAGAAACAGGACTGATCTGCGCAGATCCCCCAGCACTGGGCCTGCCCGGCCCCTGCAGAGGAGAGTAGGCAGCCCTTTCCTGCAGGAGGCTCCATGACTGTGGTGGGAGGCAGCATCCCGTGGGGGGCTGGTGAGGGGGGTGGGCTGCAGCAGACGAAGGGAGGCTAGGCGTCTCAGCCCAAGGAGGAAAGAGGACTCGGCCCTCCCACCCCCCTTCCTTCCTCCAGGCCCTGGATCCTGGGGACCAGCAGCTGCAGGGGGAGCTGGGAGGCAGGTAGAAGGTGGCCAATTCAGGAGTGGCGGGAATCCAGGAGCGTGCCCAGAGGCCGAAGGTCCCGCCATCTCCACCTGTGCTGTTCAGGCCCTTGTCACATCTCTAACTGCCTAGCTCTGGTAATTACGCATTTTGATGGAGATTGTGTCTTGAAGCCAGCGTGTGAAGCAAACAAGAGTCAAAATGACCCTGAAAAATCAATCGCTTACACTGCCCACAAGGTCCAGGGCATGACACAGGCCTGTACAGGGAGGTGTGCACACAAGTGTGAAACACATTATTTACATCCATTACTTGCAAACATGCCACTTCCATTCTCTCTCCCTCGTTTAAATTTTATTTCCTGCCAAGGCAGCACAATCAAAGATGTTACACTAAATGTGAGATGACAAATGTGACATGTCTGTCCCTGTCCTCCTCCCTCTGCCAGGAAGCCTGATGAGGGCAAGGTTCCCATCTCAATCACCCCCAGGTGCCCAGAAAGCCCAGCAGGGACTTGCTAGGGACGAGGTGCAAGGTGAATGGCAGGTGAAGACTCTCACTGTTTAGGAACGCGCAGAGGAAGTGACCCAGGAGCAGACAGAGGCAACAATGGTGGGGCACGACTTAGCATTTTTCGAAGCTGGAGGTGAAGCAACTGTGGGTACAGCGTGTGTACACCCCACCCTGAGGACAGGGCTGCCTCTGACCGGGTCGCTGCTGGGCTCAGCACCCAGAGAACTCCAATTCGTTAGATGAGGGTGGAGCCGCTCCCCAGCTACTGCAGGCAGGGTGGCAGGTGACATGCAGCAGCTACCTGTCACCCAGATGTCTTTACTGTGCAGACCCGCTGCCCGCAGGGACTCGGGTTGCTGGGCCCCTGGGTGCTCCCAGGAGACCTCACCTCATGGTTGGGGTGGTCCTGGGGGTGGGGGGCCCCCTCTCCAGGCTCAGGTGGCTATGGACAGGGCTGTGTGCAGGTGGCACATCTGGGCTCAGAGCTGGGTCGTTGAGAGAGAACAGCGAGACGGCTCTTTGCACTGGCAGACAGAGAGGAGAGATGGTCAGCAGGGCTCCGGATCCTCACGTGACACTCTTCCTGCACACCCCTCTCCACACCACCTCCCGCCCTCCCGCTCGAACTTCCACCATGCCCCGATCACACAGGCACTGTGGGGGAGTTCTTGCCAAACAACCCAACCAAATGACGACTCGACAAAGTCCCATCACGATTCTGAGTGAGCCTCTAGATACAACGACCAGTCTAGACAAAATTCAAAGTAGAAAAAAGTTAAATGACAGTGTGAGGAAGTAAACAACCCAATTCAGAACCTGGCCCATTCTCAGCACAAATAACCTGCTTTCATCAACAAATAGATGGCAGGAAAAAAATGGCCAAAAGTGGAGGGGTTGGAGCTCTGTGATGAGTACGTGAGGGTTCATTACACTCTAGTTCTGAGAATGCCTGTGAAATCCCAAAAGCAGAAAGAAAAATGACACAGTACCAGGCAAACTGAGGAGAGGACGGAAATCACAGGGCTGCTGGTGAGAGCAAACATTAATGGGTCCCGCAGACACTCTGGGGTTGGGACCATTAGCGGATCTTTCTGTAAAGGCAAGACCTGGCGACGGCCCCGACGCACCAAGGCGCTACCAGCTCAGTGAGCCCAGGGATGTGTCACCACACAAGACAATGTGGGGGTGTGAAGCCCAGGAGTGGGCCTGCACGTGTGCCCCAAGGGACGGGGCCCACCAGGAGCCAGAACGCACGTGCTGGACACACGCTGCCACCGCGAAGGTGGCTCCTGATCAGCTGTGCGTTTCTCTGCTTGAAGGACAGCCCGGTCGAGACGCAGACACGCTTCACTTAGGTCCAGCTGCTAACACTTGGCCATATTTATTTTTCTCACTCGTGTCTGCGTGTGTGCACGTTCCCGTGAGAGTGAACTGCCAGCACCAGGGTAGTTTGTTACATTTCTCCAAAACGTAAGGACACTCTGAGAGTTCGCATTTACACAGATTGACTGTCTTGAATTCGCCCCAATTCTCTAAATAATATCCTTTATAGCTGTTGTTTTCTATCCTGGATTTAATAACTTTTCTCTTTGAAAATATTTTTCTATGAACAATTTCACGCATGCCCCAAAGCAGAGAAAACAGTGCCACGAGCCCTCACGAACCCGCCACCAGTTTCGATAATTCCCAGCAGATTGGTTTCCTCGCCTGCCCCTCCTTTGCTTTTTTATCCCGCAATACCCTCCGCTGAGGTTTAACTGACATGTAATAAACTGCACATGTTGAAAGTGTACAATCTGGCCAGGTGACCTTGCGGTGGCCGAGCCTCAGTTTCCTCATCTGTAAGTGGGAGCCCTAATCCAGCCCTCAGCCTGGGGACCAGAAGAGATGCTGTTTGTGGAGTGATGGAGCACTGGCTCAGAGGGGATGCTCCTAATGTCACCGTCATCATGGCTGTGGCCACCCCTCCCCCGCCAAGCCTGTGGGGTCTCTGGAGGTCACACCCACCTGTGGGGTGGGCCTCTGCCTGGCAGCTGCCCGCTGTGGTTCCCAAGTGTAAGGCTGGGGGAGACCAGAGGCCAGGCCTCATATGCTCTGACCCCTCTCCTCCCCGCTTGCCGGCCTCCCTTAGAGGTCGGACTGCCTTCATCCTGTGGTCAGGGAGGCTGCGGGACAGGACAGAGGCGATGGACGGAAGCAAACAAGGGTTTCCTCCAGGGCCACCCGCCAGATGTGGACTGGCTCAACATGGAAAAATGAAGGACTATATGGGTCTGGTTTAATGGACACCGAGTAGTGACAGCCCCAGGCTCTGCCCTCTGGCCCAGTGGGGAGGCATACCCATCATGATGAGACAACGACACACCAGAGTGGTCAGGGCAGGGAGGTGGGGGCAGCTGTAGAGGGGGTCAGGGCTGTGGGAGCCCAGGGAGGTGCCTGATCCAGACTATCAGGGAGGGCTTCTTGGAGGAAGGACACAAAGCTGTGGCCTAAAGGATGAAAAATGAGCCAGAAGAATATGTTCATGTCTGTTGGGGATCCCATGAGTCCCACTTTATAGATGAGGAAACAGAGGCCTAGAAAGGTAAAGCCATTTGTCTGTGGTCACACAGGAAGAAAATGGCAGATTGCTAGCTGTCCCTGATAATCTGTTTAACTTTTCTTTCTAGTAACAAATCCCAAATTTTAGCTGGGCACATGGCCTCATTTCCCAGCCTGCCCTGCAGCTAGGCGTGGCTGTGTGTGACACTGGCCAGTGGAAGTAAGCGTAGGAGGAGGGAGGCCGTGGGGAGTATCCTGAGGGAGGGGTGCGTCCTTCTGTCTCTTGCTGGTGAGAGCGGGACGTCGTGGCCAGGACCCTAGCAGCCCCACTCGGAGGGCCAGGCGTCCGTGCCTTTGTGTGTCTGTGGAAGTCCCACACTTGCCCCAGGCGGCCCACCCTGGGCATTTCACCTGTGTAAAACCTTCGTGTTTAAGTCACTGTTAACTTGGATTTTCTGCCACTTGTAGCCAAAGAGAAGCTAATCACAATTTGGATTGCTACATTTTGCCCTGTAATAATAAAATACGGTGCCACCTGTTGAGGGCTTTCTGTGCTTAACATGTTGTATGCACACTGTGGGCACAGTCACATCCCTGATTTGTAGACAACTGGAGATCAGAGAGATGAAGGCAATGAGCAAGTAACAGGGAAGGCTATGACCCCTGCCTGCCCTGATTCTGGAACCCGAGCTCCAAGGCCCTCCAGTGATCCCTCTGGAGCACAGAGGGACAGGGTCTGGTGGGGGGCGCCTACCCTCGTACGCCTTGGCTGCGTTGACCAGGCTGGACCACTCGAGGCCAGCAGCCGTGTCGGGCAGTGGCATCATCCCGGGGTCGAGGCGCCGCAGCGGCCGGTCCCGCCCATCGGCCAGCGAGAGCTCCGAGGCTGAGATGGTGGCTGGATGGGGAGAGTGGAGACGGGGAGATGGGTAAGAATGACCATGCGGGAGAAACGAAGAAGCCAATGCATTACTTTATACTTCATATGTAATTATGCAACATTATGTAATTGTTATAGCATTACATATAATTAAACATACGCTATACTTATTAGATGACAAATGCCAGAGAAAACATCTAAGCAGGTAAGGGAGGGTGGGCGAGTCAGACAGTTCTGTGGGTACGATTTTAAACACGGTACTTGGGGAGGCCTCGCTGTGAAGATGGCGCTGCACAAAGCTCTGAAGGAGGGGAAGGAGTGAGCTGGGAGGCACTGTGAGAAGAGCGTTCGGGCAGATGGACCGGCCGGTGCAAAGCCCCCGGGGCGGGGCTTAAGGGACACTGAGGCAGCCCATGTGGCTGGCACAGACAAGAGAGGAGTGGCGGGAGGTGAAGTCAGAGGTGGCAGGGCTGGACTGCGTGGGGCCTTGGGGGCTGTGACGAGGACTCCATCTCTTTCCGAGTGAGATGGAGCCACAGGACGGCTCTGAGCAGGGAGGGACGTGACCCAGAGCAGTGTTCACAGGGTCCCTCTGGCTTTGTTCGGGGGACAGATGGTGGAGGTGGAGTGGGGAGCTGAAAGGCAGGGAGGAGGCTGCTGTGATGGCCCAGGACCAGGTGGGGCTATAGAAGGACAAGTGGGCAGATCCTGGCTCTATACTGTGGGTGGAACCAACAGTATTTCCTGAGAGTGGATGTGGGTGTGAGACAGACGGGTCCAGGATGACGTCAAGTTGGAGCTGGTACCGAGATGGGGAAGCCTGGGGGTGGAATCAAAGTTTGTTCCTGGAGGCCTGGAGCTGAGATGCCGTGAAATGGCCACAAGAAGCCAGTGGATGGCGCTGGCCGCAGGAGTCTGGAATGGAGGAGAGAGTGCCAGATGTCTTTTGGGTGGTCGGGGTCTGGACAGTGTTTTGAGTTACCATAGGGAGACCTGGTGGGTCTGGGCAGAGAAAGAAGCCCCTGACCTCTGAGGGTGCTGAAGAGAGCATGCGCAGTGCGCGCACAGCAGCACTTGCTGCAGCCACTAAGGCCCACGTGCCGGGCTTAGATCCTGCACTTCAGCCCCCTGATGTCTCACGGCCCCTAAAGGAGAGGAGACAGAGGAAGACAAGGAGGCACAGAAAGGCCAGCAGGCGGCTCGGGCAGGACGGGCCGGGCTCGGTTAAGCCAGACCCACTCTGTGTCCCGAGTGTGCCCCATTGCCAGGTATTGTGCTGAGTGCTACGGGGACATCTAAGAGCCTCGCCTCTCATTAGTGAGGAGAAGGTACTGTTATGACCCCGTGTTGTGGAGGGGGACATCGAGGCTCACTGCTGACAATGCTGGAACCCGGCTCTCCAGTCCACAGGCACAAACCTGACTTGTGACGGATTAAAATGCCTGCTCCAGATGATAAAATGCTAACAAAAAAAATGAATAGCTACTATTTTTTTCAGTATTTACTACATGTTAGGCATTACGCTAGCTTTTCCATGCACTAACTTGCTGGATGCTGATTTTTTTTTTTTTTTAGCCCACCTTTTACCATCTAAGCGACAGGCACAGAGAGGTGACATCTGTGGGTGGGGGATCTGGGCCAAACTCAGGTGGCCCAGCTCTCTGCTGGACGAGTGAACACTCAGGCCCTGACCACCACTGTGCTGGGAGTCTCCAGCCTGCCTCGTCTCGCTGAGAGCTGGCTGGGGCTGCCCAGCGAGGAGGCAGTGGGTGCAGCTATGAGCTGCTTCTTGGCAAAGCCCAGGCCCAGGACTCCTGCTGTGCTGAGGGCAGATGCCACTTTCCCCGGCTCAGGGAGTGTGTGTGTGGGGGGTGGGGGTGGAGGGGAGTCAGATGGGCAGAGAGCTGTCTGTACTTTGAGTGACAGAGAGCATCTTAGGGCTCTCAGGGCATCTCTGGTCCAGTGGAGGAGACAGACCCATTCTCACATAGTGACAGCCCAGACTGAATGGGGTTATGGAGGAATAGAAGGCAGAAGACTCAGGGATGGGATGGGGGCAACACAAGGGGCGGTGGGGAGGAAGGACTTCCTGGAGGTGGCGGCGGCGTCTGAGTTGAGATGGAAAGGATGAAGCAGAGCAAGTCAGTGGCGTTCCAGCCTGTCTCGTCTGTGTTTTCTGGCACCACGTCTCCCTTAGGCACAGACATGGCAGTAAGGATGAGAGGCAGAGAGAGGAGACGCAGAGAGAAGCTTAGGAAAGCTCGAGAAATTCCCACTGAAACTCGGCCCCACTGGGCAGGGCTGTGCTTTGACACGCTCACCGCTGTGTGCCCAGCGCCTAGAACAGAGCCTGGCCCACAGCACTGTGGAATGAAGGTAACGGAGGGCTGGGTGGGTGCTCTGGAGGGTAAGATGGGGAAATGACCGCACTTGGGCCTTAGGACAGACCTCCAGGGAAGAGCAAAAACTGAGCAAAGCCTTAGGAGAAGCAGGAGTTACCAAGAACAACGCTAGGGGCACAGCATGGTTGGCAGAGGGAACGGCTATGTAGAATGCCCTGAGGGAGAGTCTGGTGGAATGGAGGGTCTCAAGGAGGGAACTGTGGAGTCCAGGAGCTGAGATGAGACCCAGAAACACCAGGGAAATGGGGAGAATGGGAGAATTTTAGGTGGGAAGACAGACCCTTTCAAAGACGTCCTAGATCCTCCTCCATCCCGCCCCGTGACGCTCTGTTTGGATGGTATAGGACTCAGGCCCCCAGTAGAAACCCTTGCGGGAGACGCGTCTCAGGAGTCCGGAGCTGTCTGCATGATGTACCACAGACCCAGAGAGGCCAGGCAGCACCTGTCCTCACTACCCAGAGTCCCTCAGGGAGGCGACGGAGCCTTCCTAGCTGCGGGGTAAAGGCCCGCAGAGCCTGTTGTCGCTCTTCACACTGCCCAGGGAGCGTCGCCCCACCTTCCACACCGCCCTTTGGTTTGGAACCTTCCGGCATGGAGAAGGAATCTGAGACTTCCTGATAGGGGCCGTGCACACAGTGCCCCCTTCGTGGGGACACTCAGTGAACATTTGCTGGATGAATGAGCCACAACCTGCACCCCTCACTTGGAGAGCTGGCAGACGTGGGGAGGCTGCAAGGTAGACCAACACTCACAAAGTATGTGCTTGGTGCTGGGCAGGGAGCAGGGGTGGGGGCTGGCTGGTGCGGACCCCTGAGGCTCAGTGATGCACCCTCCGTCTGCACCTGGAGGGACTGACCTCCCATTTTGGTGTCAGAGGACCCCATTCCTTGGGTGCTCCAGACTCCCAGGTGACCCAGGAGATCCCCTAAGGTTTGGCCAACGATCCCTTGGTCTGTGGGTACTACTCAGTGCCCACCCATAGTGCCCCCTGAGGTTCGTGTGCACCCCAGTTCCCGCCCTCAGCTGACTCTGCCACTGATGCCCTCTAGCCTTTGACCTCTAGGCGACCTGCACACCTGGCCCCTGGGTGCTCAGACTCACATTTCTTCTCTGGGAAGCTGCTGGCGGTGGCAGGGATGGTGCTGGGGCCACCGCCAGGCGGGTGGGGGTGCTGGTGCTGGCGGCGGGCGGGCAGTGTGCTGGAGGGGAAAGCGCAGGTGCTGGTGAAGAGCACGTCGCTGGGCAGGCCCGCCTCCAGGCCGGCAGGGCTGGCGAAGCTCGGCTCCCGCCGCCCGCTGCACAGACTCTCGTCGGAAAGCGTCCGCTGCAAACTCTTCTGTGGTGACTGCTGCTGAGACAGGGAGGGTGCCCGGCATGGTCACGGCCTCCGTCACGCCTCCGCCACGGCCACCATCCTCGGGGGCTCCTTCCCACCCCGGACGTCTGTGTCTCTTCCCACCCAGCATCCATTTCTGCCCCCTTTCTGGTCAGAGCACCTCAATTTTCCCCTGGGGACTCCTCCTCCCCCACTTAAAGCCCACCTGGGTCTGGAGGAACAACTCCACCCCCAGTTCCAGATAAGGTTAGGGAAGGCGGTGCGACCCAAGCTGGCCCACTGAGAGCCGGTCATTGCTAGGGACCGCTGGGGACAGGTGTGCTGTCTTCCCCAGGGCTATGGTTTACAGGATAGAGCCCTGGAGAGACTGGGGCCACCTTGGTCCCCATAATACAGTACCTGCCTGAGAGCACAAGCAGGTGGGGACAGAGGGGAAGAGGAACCAATGAAAGCCGCTGTTGTGGCCCCTGGGACCTCCCACTCTTGGTCCACGTGGTTGGGTGGGTGGGGGCTCCCATCCTGAGCTCTGTGAGGACATGAGCGCCTGTAACAGCATCCTTTCCCGTCCCCTGAGGCCACTAGTGAGGAATAAATCCCCCGCGTGCCTGCCGAGCTAGTTCACACTGTGACGTCCTGACTGCCGGTCACAAAGCCACATACATCCAAACAGGGCTGACGGGCTGAGGGACAGAGCCCCGGCAGGAAGAGGCTGCAGTGACGGCGGGGGGGGGGGGGGGCTCGTCCTCCCTCGCCCGCCCACACGGCCTGCTACGTACGCCCGCGTCTCGCTCCTGCTCTGGTGCCAGGTTGTCCATGATGATGAGCTTCTTCAGATCGTCCTCGATGGTGGACTTGTAGTTTTTCCGTGGGGAGCGGAGGTCACGGAGGGACGCCCTCAGCCGCGGCTGCCCAAAGACGTTTTTCGTGTTGGTGTCCACCTGTCTGGAATGAGGGGTCGCGGTCAGGGGGGTCTCGGGGTGAGACAGCCTGACCCCAAGAGGCTCGCTTCCACTGTATCTCGCCTGACCGAGGGGCTAGACGGACCTTGTCTGTTCTCCATTCACTCGCCCCACATATGCTTCCTGAACCTACTACAGGCCACACTTGTTCCAGGCAGGTGGGCAGCAGAGAACATGGAGCTGACCACCAGTTGGGGAGCCCGACGGTGAGCAAATGAGCAGAAAGAGATCCCAGAATGTGAGGCAGAGAGAGGTGTTTGGGAGAAAAAGAAAGCCGGGTCATGGACAGGGATGATGGGGATGGAGGACGCTTTTCTGAGGGGTGACATCTGAGGGAAGCCTGGAGGGAGGAAGGAGGCGCCTGTGGGTAGGAGAGGACTCCATGCGGGGGAAGGGGCAGCGCTGGGCTGAGGCCGCAACTGGCTCTGCTGGGCCTGAGGAGTGGGGGTGAGGGAGGCTGCAGGGGGAGTGGATGAGCAGGGAGGAGTGGCAGGAGGCGAGGTCTGGGAGGGTCCCAGGCAGACTGTGCGGGAACCCCTGAGCCACTGTGGGGACTTGAATGGTGTGTGGGGAGGCTCTGTGGTTCTGAGTTGGCCAGCGCTGGGTCCTGGTGCACATTTCCAAAGGACCCTCTGTTGCTGGTCAGAAAAGCGAAACTCACAGCGGGGAGGATGGGTGGGGGAGGGGGGAACAAGAGTGGGAGCAGGAACAGTGAGAACGCTCCTGCAGTCAGCAGGTAAGCGGTGACGGTGGCCCAGACCAGGGCTTCCAGCCACAGAAGAGGGGTGGGGCCTCACTGGGGGAGACCCCTCGGGGGGACCGGTTCCCATAGGCAATTGCTGGGCTGCAGGTGGCAGACCTCTGGCCTGGGGGTTTCAGTTGCTGTCACCAGCTCTCCCTAGCCTTGGTCTCCTCACCTGCCCCATGGGGTAAGAGAGCTCATGCACCAGGTGACTGGAAGGATCCAGAGACAGGCACCTGTACCCTGGTGGGGGGGCTGGAGCTCCCCGACACTCTCCCATCCCCCTTGCCCACTCGGCCTCCCACTCCAGAAGCTGGTCTGTGAGCCTGGGTCACTCTGATCGCCACCCTCTTCTTCAGTGTTCCGAAAGCGGACCTTGCAGTGCCTTCTGAAACACTCCGTGGTCTACAAGCCAGAGGCGCAGCCTCAGGTTCAAAAAGCAGGAGGCTTGGATGTGGACAGGCCTGGGGTTGATTCCTGGTTCTGCTTCTTCCTGCTGTGTGACCTGGGCAAGTCCCACCACCTTTGATCCGTGGTTTGCTCATTAGGAAAACATGCTGACCTCACAGTGTTGGGGGGTTTGCCTCAAAACACTCGTCCAGTACCTGACACAGAGCAGATGCTTAGGAATGAGGGCTGCTCTTCTAACAGCTTGCTTGAGGCTGGCTGGCACTCCTACTGCTCCTTTGCCCCCTCTGCTGGCTCCACAGGCCACTGTCCCACAGCTCCCTGGCCCGCCCCTGGGGCGCGGAGTCCTCCACTCCGGGGACTCCCTGAGGCCTCCCCACTCCTTCTGACTCTGGCTTGGCCTTTGGGCTCAGGTCTTACTTCCCTGGTGAAAACTGGGCCCCTGACTTGAGGTGGCACCACACTGAGGATAGCAAAAGCAACAGCAAACAGGAACACAGCCCTCACCGCGCAGCAGGCACCATCGCCAACCCGAAAACTCCACGCACACTGTTAAACCTGCATGCCAGCCCTCCCCACGGGCCACTGTTACCATCACCCATTGCACAGATGGGAAACTGAGGCACAGAGAGGTAAAGCGACTATACAGTACTTATCCCAAGTCACACAGCCTGTGAGTGGAAGAGTCGGGGTTCCTACCAAGGCCACCAGGCTGCAGAGCCTGCAGGGTGCTGCTGTGCTCACTGCCGTGTTTACATCACAGGGACGGCACGTAAAAAGATGTATGGCGTGTGGGACATAATCACATTTGGTTACAAACATACACTTTTATATGTAGAAAAAATTCTGGAAGAAATGAATAACAATGATTACCTCTGGGAAGCAGGAGTCATTACTTTTTATTTGATACCCTTCTGAATTGTCTGAATTTATTTTACCACAATCACGTGTTATAACAATAACAATGATGATAAAAACTAGTTTTTAAAAAGCTGACATCTAGACTTCATCATTTTTAACTTAAGAAAGAAAAAAGAATCTTTGAACCTATGAAGAAATAAGATTCTCGGGCTCCTGAGGGTTTTGAAGTCTACGTCTTCTTTCTCATTTTCTCAGCTGCCAGCTCTGGGATTTTAACAAAGGAAGGAAGAGAAGGTGGCAAGCTTTTTCTTGTTAGGTCATATTCCTCCCCAAATTAGAATTCCAGGTCTAGGGTAATTCTGGTTCCATTGGAATGCCTCTGGGCAAATGAAAAGCTTTAGATCCAAGAGCGAAACAGAAAGACACAAAGAGAGAAAGACTTATACACCCTGAAGAGTAAATGCTCCTCCCATGGGAGCTGGAAGGGGACCTACCCTTGTCTCTTCCTTCCCTTTAGGTTCCTCCATTTCTCAGAACGCCCTGCACAGGGGAGCGTGTGACTCAGAGCGAGGCATGCCTCGCGCTCTGCCCAGCGACCCGGGGAGAAGGCAGGCCAGGCCTCCAGCGTGAGAGAGGGGCGCCGTCCACGGGGCTCCCCCGGAAGGGGTGTAAAAGACCTGCTGAAAACCTTAAAATGTGCTCTCCGCACCTTTGGAGCCCACTTCTGGGAGCGTGTCCTGCAGAAAGCCCTGCATCGACCCCTGTGTGCCCTGAACGGGGTTTAGTCTGTGGAGCAAACGCAGGAGCAGCCAGCAGGGGAAGGTCGGGGCCCCATGGAACAGACTGTCCAGTGGCTGAGGAGTAGAAAGAGGTTCGCCCCAATAGACAGGTCATGGGAATGAAGAAGTGCTGTTTACAGTGTGAAATCATTTTTACAAAATAAAACTGCACATAGCTTAGCTCCACATGTTGAATTTCACCAAACTCAGCTCTAAAACCAGATATGTGGAGAATTCATTTTCTAAAAACCTTCCTCACCACAGCCCACGAGGTCCCAAACAACTGTCCTGCCCACCCCCGCCCCCGCCTTCGCCTTCCACACAGGCCTCCCAAAGTTCCTTCAGCAGACTAGGCAAGGTCCTACCTCGGGGCCTTCGCACTGGCTGTCCTGCTGCTTGGTGTGCCCTCCCAGCATTCCCCACGAATGGCAGCTCCTCACCCGCCCAGCTTAGCTCAAATGTTACCTCCGCCGAGGGGCCTCCCCTGACCACTTACCCTCTGGTGCTCCCACCCAGGTGGGTACGCTTGGTCACACGATCCTGTGCTATTTCCTACTGCGCTCACCTCATGATAATCTGTCATGCGTACTGCACGTTTGTGGTCCCGTCCTCACCCGCAGCCTCCCACATTCATTCTGTGGCCCGCGTCGGGAGCGGGGCCTGCCACATCCTAGGCAGTTACATGTAGTTGTCAAATGTGCACCATGTGGATACAACCTTCCAACCAACCAACTACGCCCTTCCCTACCTTCTTTCTTCCTCCCTTTACAACAAGCTTAAATTTTTTAAAAACAGGAAAAAGTATAGAGACATTTTGAAAGGTAAGCCACAAGAACACGAGTATTCCTTCCACGTCATTTAGCTTGTTTCATTTGCTAAGATCTCCGCCCCAGCCCAGAGGGCTGCCAGGACTAATGCACGTTCCCAACTCTACAGTGGAGGCTGGCTCGCCGGAAGAAATCACACTAGAACGTTCTCCGGCTCTTGCATCTGCACCTGTCTCGTCTCCTGCAGCTTTCATGGCCTGACACTGTTAGTGGGCTGCCGTGATGTGTCTGAAGGGGAAAGTATGACAAAATTCAGTTTGGAGAGTCAAAGTGATCATTTTTGCTCTCAATCTTTCTTCGTAAAGAATGTTCCAATGGTTCTCTAAATTACAAATTTTAAGCAATACTTTAAAATGGCATTAATTCCAGGTTAAAAAAAAGGGGGGCTTGTACAGCTTCGTCCTTATTCTCAAGATCTCTGGTTTCTGTAACTGTCAAAACCTAACAATCTCCCATGGTTAAAAAAAATGAGATCACCTTCCATTTGTTAACATGAAACCGTCCCCAAGCTAAGTGACGAGCAAAGGGCAAGAGATAAAAGCAGAAGCGCAGAGACAAGAGGTGACCATAGCATAAGGGTGAGTGAGGGACGTGCAGGTCCTGCAGCCCGGTTGGTCTGGCCCGTTTCTGGAAGGTGCAGAAGGAAAGAAACAATGTCTGCTTCTGGGGAGGGGAGCACGGTGGCTGGCGGCCCGGGGCGCAGAGGCTGTTTTCACCGCAGACCTTCTGTACTATCATTTCCCCTGTGAGTATTTTACGGTTCTAAACACAAACGAAGAAAACCACCGGAAGAATATATCCTCCTCTGGAGCTTCTGATTGACAGCACTGGACAGAATCTCTAATTTGCCCAAGTTGCCTGAGCTTGGGTTTTGTCATGTTGTGGAATTAAAGTTCTTACATTAGAAAAGAGAAAGAAAAATCATAAATAAGGCCCTGCAGTGAGGACCAAGACAACAGTAACTTTTTTTCTTCGTGACAGAAGGGCCGACCAGAGGCTTTGGCTTGGCTGGGCCCGATCCCAGCTGACTTGGAGCTCTGGCCCAACTGGGGGGCTCCCTCGGGGTCAGGTTAATTAAGCTAATTAGCACCAGTAGGTCTGCCTGAGCTGGGGTTCTGCCAAGGGCTGGCGAGGACACTCACAGGTCCGTGCATGAGGCAGCAGCAGGGTTTCCTGGAAGGACGGCTGGGAGAGGGCCCCAGAGTGGAGGGCAAATCTACTGTGGGGTGCAAGTGCTGGGGAGAGGCCTTCCCCTGCTCCTTCTGTGGCTGCGCTGTGCTGAACCCAGGGGCCCTGAATCTGAAAAAGGAGGGTGCCCAAATGCCAGGTGTCAACCACCAGATGTCAGTGCCTGTCAGCCTGGCCAACAACAACCAGGCACTTCCCTACGACTCACTAATCCTCACACCACCTCTGGATGTAGGCACCCCTGTTGTGGACCTCCAAGGCTGGGAAACTGAGGCACAGTGAGTTGAGGACACCAGAACCCACGTCTGCCTGATGCTCTGAGCCACCCTGAGACTCACTCATGATGAAAGCAAAGCTCTGTGTAGTGTACGAATGGTGGTATCAGCAGCTCCCAGCAATACGGGCCCTCACCTGGGGACAGGCTGCCTGTGGGCTGTATTCTTTCCTCATGGCAATAGCTTCTAGCATCACTTCACTCTACAGGCGAGGGTGGTGACGAGCTGAGAGCTTCTGATACACCGTGACAGTGAGCCGCGACGTGAGCCGACGTGGTCAGACAGAGCTCACTCTCCCAGGCCCCAGGCTGCCCTTCACATGCATCATCTCACTCACTCCCCCTGTGGCCTGCATGTGGCAGGCGTGACCAGGGACTTTGCTCTCCCACCCCTCACACGGATTACCTCAATGAGTCTCCACGACAACCCTGGAGGTAGGGACGATGGTCATCCCAGTTAAAAGAGAGGGAAACGGGTTAAGGAGGGGGTGAGCAGCCAATGAGGGGTGCCTCATCCCCATGCTGTTCTGCCCCCCTAGAGGTTGGACGGGACAGGACAATGAATTAGAGTCCTGGGACAAAGTGGGAAAACAGGGCTGTCTGGCCACCTGCAGAGGTAGAGCTGCTGGCCTGTCCTCAGCTTTAGCTGGAGCCTGCAGAAGGGCTGAGTGCGAGGGACCGTCTGTGGCAGATGCTCTCAGTTCTCTCAGAATACAGATTCTCTGTCCTTCACTAGCTCACTCTTTCGTTCACCAAACAGCATGCGCCAAACAAAGGCGACCGTTCCCTCTGAGAAACTGATCCTCGGAAAATGCAGGTCACTGCCTTGGATGCTCGTTCTCCTTTAGTCTCTCACGTGACAAGACACTGTTACTTATCTCGCTAGGTATTAATCCTGGCTCTGCCACTTCTTAGCTGGAAGACCTGGGCTAGGTACTTCTAACTGTGTCTCGGTTTCCTCATCTGGAAGTGGGAATGAGAGCAGGATCCTTCTCGTGGGAAAGCAGGTCTGTCTGGCCTGAATGAAGCAGCAGGGCTGAAAGGCAGGGCTCCCTGTGCTGGCTGTGACCCTTGTTATTCCTCTGGGTATGCATAGCCTCAGGCTGCTTCTGAATGCGTTAGAAGTCTCTGACCAGAATCCATGGAATATGAGGCAAAGAAATAGAGGAGACAGATTTGGTAATTACTCCTGGGGGATGAGTTCTTTGTGGGGACAAAATTTACAAAGCCAACAACCATAATATTTGCAGTGATTAACCTTAACCAACTGAGTGAATCTGGGCAAGTGACTTAACAGTTCTGTGCCTCAGTTTTCCTCATCTGGAAAATGGGATGCAAAGTACCTACACCTCAGGGTTCTGTAGTGAGGATTAAATGAGTTAATGCAGGTAAAGGATTTACAGTAGTCCTTGGCAATGCAGATGTCAATAAATGTAGGTAAATCATTATGCAAAATAGTTGTTCTGCTTTGGGATAAAATTTCAGCAAAAGCATTATCACACATAGATTAAACAAACATGTTTAATCTCGAATAATTTAGCTGGAAGAGACAATGATGTTTTCTGGAAAATAGGTTAGGCGACTCAGAAGTGTCTCTGACAATGACAAAGAAAGACACTATCTCGAAAATGCTCAGGGAGTTTGAAAAAAAACCGCTTTATGAAATGGAAGTATGCAAACAAAAGAAGTAATTCTAAAGTAACATACTATCTTACACATGATTTAAAATGTATCTATCAATGAATATTATAAGAATCCGTGAAACTATTTGTGTCCCTAAATATTTTATATATTTAGTTTAAATATGTTTATGTAAATATACATGCATTGTAAAAAGCCTTCCCAAGATCTTATCATCGGGAAAGAGTGCTTGTTTGTTTAGGATTGTCACGTGTCCAGTTGTATTTTCTGAGCACCCATATGTACTGAGCCCTGGGTGGGGCTCGGGGTGTCTCAGGGTGTCTCTGCTTTCAAAGGACTCTCAGTTCAACAGTGCGACAGAGAAGTCACTAGCAAATGACCGTCTGTCACGCCTGAGGTTTTCACGGTGGAAAGGGAAGAGCATGGGGGGCAGGGAGGGATGAGCCCGGATGGGTTGCGAGGGCCGCTCCGAGGAACGTGTGTCTGTGTTGATACCTGAGGGCTGGTGTTATGGTCCCCCCACAAAAGATATTTTGAAGTCCTAACCCAAGAATCTCAGAATGTGACCTTATTTAGAAATAGCATCTTTCCACAGGTAATCAAGGTAAAATGAAGCTATTAATGTGAATCCTAACCCAGTAAGACTGGCGTCCTTACAAAAAGGGGGAATGTGGACAGAGACATGCACAGGGAGAAGGCCAGGTGAAGATGAAGCAGAGACTGGGGAGCACCTGTAAGCCCAGGCTGCCGGCAAATCAGCAGAAGCTGGGAGAGCACCCTTCTCAGCCCTCAGAAGGAACCCACCCTGCTGACACCCTGACCTTGGACTTCTGCCCTCTAGAACTGTGAGACAGTAAATTCTGTCATTGAGCCCCACTCAGTCTGTGGTAGTTTGCCTTGGCAGCCCCAGCACACCAACATGGGCCAGGGGTGAGCCAGCTGGGGTGGGGAGTCCCCGGGCAGAGGGAGCAGCACGCAGGGGAGGGCAACCAGAGCCGCTGCCGTCATGCAGGAGCGTCACAGGGTCAGCGGGGCTACCCTGAAGAGTGGGGGCCTTGCAGGATCTTGTGGGGTTGCGGTGAGAATGAACGCGATGCCCTGGCTCATACACTCGCTGATGAAGCACCCAGAGTCTTGTGACCGAGTGTGGCATCCGCTTTCCCGCAGGGGAAATGGGCAGTGAAACAGAGAAAAGGGAACAGAGTGATGGCAGGGGTATGGCAGGCTGAGAAGGCCCATCGGAGGAGGTGGCAGCAGACTGAGCCCTGTGGAGCCAGCCAGAAGAGTTGGGGGAAGAGCGCTCAGCACTGGAAGAGCCTCTGCAAAGGCCCTGAGGCTGGCCTGTGCTTGGCCAGCAGCCGGTGTGCCTGGAGGGGAGGGCGCGAGGGGGAGAGTGGGAGGCGATGTGGGCAGATCGAGCAGGGTCTGGGCAGGAGTTTGGGCAAAGCACATGGTACCTGGTGCCTGGTACAAAGTATGTGCTCAGTAAACATGAGCCTTTATAATTAATCCCGAGAGTGGGGAAGCTGCTGGAGTTTTAATCAAGGGAACGAAGGATGAAAACCCAGTTTTCAGAGCGCCCTGGCTGGCGGTGGGTGTGAACTGGATTCTCAGTGTGAACTCGGCAGGCTTACCTGCCTGCCACCATGTCCAAGGGACCCGCTTCTGTCTCCTGACACCTCTCGTCCTCAATGAGCTCTGGGTCATCCACACACTTGAATGGCTCTACCCAGGTCATGAGGCAATGTTACGAACAGGATGGAGGATGGCACATCTGCTCACACCCAACAGAAGGGCCTTGGACCAGGATTCCCAGGCTCCGATCCAAGCTCTACCCCTCACCAGCTCTGTGACGCTGGCCTCAGTTGCCTCAACTGTAAAATGGGGTGAATAACAGGTCCGCCTCGTGGAGCTCTAACGAGGACTCAGTGAATTAATCAAGTGCAAGAGCTTAGAACCAAGACTGGCGAATAGGAAGGACTTCATGAGTGTCAGATACCATGTTTGTCTACCTTAAAACAAAAACCCTTTCTCAACTGCATACTCTTCTCTTCTGCTTTACAGCAAAATGCCTCAAAACAAGCCACATACACAGCTGCCTCCAATTCTGCCCTACCCTTCTCTTCTCTCCGGCACCCTCGAGTCACCTCCATGAGGCTCAATGTCACACTCAGGTCTTTGACCACTTGTGGTCCATCACCCTTGGGCTCTTGGGACCCCATAATGGCTGGGCTCCTTCTCAATGCTTGAGGGCGCCTCAAGCCCTATACCTCCCCTCCTCCCACCCACACTCCTGGCCTTGGGGAGCTCCTCCAGCCTCATGCCCTCGGGCTGATGACGCTCAAATTTTCTCCAGCCCGACCTCTCCCCTGCGCTCCAGACTCCTTATCTGACCGCCTCCTGATGTCTCGCCATGGCGGACGTAAGCCATCCCAGGGCTGAGCTCCGGAGCGTTCCCGCAATCCACCCCTTGCTCGGTCCCATGTCAGCTCGAGGCATGTCCACCCTTTGGGTCACAAGCCCTGCTACCAGCTTCCACCGCGCTTCTCTCCCACCATGGCCCATCTGCCAGCAAGCACTGCCTGCTCTTGTTTCGGAGACTCTACCCTGAAGTTGCGCCCTTCCCCCTCCTCGGCTCCACCCTATTCCTGTGCCTCGTCTCCATCACAGGGGCTCCTCCCTGGTCCTCTCCTCCTCATAGGCCCTGCCCCGTGTGCAGCGCAGGGACCCTGGGAACACCCAACTTAGATCAGGTCCTTCTGTGCTCCTCATGCTCCCCTGGCAACCACTCGCTGATAGCAGATACCAAAGCCCTTATAGGTGGCCCACAAGACCCTCGTGTCCTGTCCCCATCGCCCCTCTGACCTCATGTATTCACACTGTCCCGGCCACACCGGCCTTTGTCCTGCAGACCAAGCCTGCTCCTGCCTCAGGGTCTTGGCAGTTGCTCTCCCCTCTGCCTAGAATGTCCTTCACGCGGACACCACACTGCACTAGTCACATCTGACCTACTGAATGCTCTTATTACTTACCCTCTTTGCTGTCTGTTTCCCCAACCAAAACATTAGCTCCCCCAGGGCAGGGGTCTCTGCCCGCCTGCTCATGGCTGTGTCAGACTGGCACAGCATCCAGATGAATGAGGGACTGAGCTGCCACCCCTGCCCTGCCCTGAGAATGCCCAGGCTTGGCTCCGGCAGTGACTTACTGGGTGTCCAGGCACTTACTTCTTTGGGTCAGTGAAGGGAAGTGGCCGCGGTGGGGGCTCATCTGTTCTCTTCCACCCTGTTGGGTGCTTATTGCGCACAGGCTGCTTGGAGAAGAAGGACTTGGGGACAGAGGCGGAGAGCTGGAAGGGGCTGGGCTGGGCCAGCTGTGAGGGCCGAGGAGTCTCTGCACCAGCAGTTTTGTAAACCTGAGCGGGAAGCCAGCCCTCGAGTTCATGTCACTGCAAAGTGGAAATGAATGAAATAATCAAATCCATCCCACATTTCACAAAACTGATCTGTTTAAATTTACTCTTGGGAAATAAAAAGTTCGATTATACAAGAGAGACGCAAATAAATTACCGCTGTGAAAAATTCTACAGCCCCCAATCTCAGCCCTGCTAGCACATGTGGTACTTCTATGGGAACCTAAAAAAGTTACCTTTGTGGTGGAGACCCCCACAGTGAGACTTCCTGTGTCCTGGGCACTCCTACACATCTGAAGATGGGGGTCCCGCCTGCTCATCTCTAGAGGCAACCATGGCTTACAGCTTGCTTTACTGTCTTAACCTCCTATGCATTACAAATATACATGTGCACGCAATCAGGGAAATAGGACCTTTTTTGGAAGGAGGAGTAGGTGAGTGGGAGAATTATGTTTTTATATAATTGAGATTCCATTAATACATTGTTCTGTAACTTGTGGGGTTTGTTCTATTTATTTTTTTAAATTTATTTTTAAATGCCTACCATACCTGGTCTTCCTAGGTGGTCTCCCATCCAAGTACTAACCAGGCCCGACCCTGCTTAGCTTCTGAGATTAGATGAGATCGGTCACGTTCAGGGTGGCATGGCCGTAGACTTCTGGGTTTTCTTTTAAAACTTGAAATACACCTTGCTATGTAGCTCTTCATTCAAGAATAATTGAAGGCACCTAGTCCGCATCCGACACTATTCTAGATGATGTAATCTAAAACCGCAGCTCAATATCCCAAATGCCGAATTCCTGTGCAATTACTGGTATGATGAACCTCATGCCGTTAACTAGGACCCAACTCTTGTGGACCCCCCACCGCTTACCCCAGTGAGGCAGATCAACTTTTAAAACTTTTCAATAAAATGCCAATTCCATTTCAAGTAAGAGATATTTAATTAGAAAATTAGTGCCCTTGGAGTGTAAGTCAAGAAATCCTTTAAGAAGGTCAATTTAGCAATATTAAGGGGTGAGACTTTTGACTATGACTGAATGAGGAGGTTGGCAAATCCTCCCCCAAAAGCACAAAATTGATAAAACAACCACTTCGGCACTCTGGGAATTGACCAAGGGCATAAAATAATCCAAGAATCATTTATGCTTGAAAACTGCTGAACTTCAGGTAAGAAAGAACAGAGGGAATCCGTGGCATTTTGGCCTGGAGCTCTTCCCATCCCCCTGCCCGGCTCAATGAACACGGAAGTTCTGCCACAGCAGAACCTCTGGGACAGCACCAAGCACACCGACACAGGTGCATCAAGGATTTCAGGAGGAGAGAGGAAGGGCAGAAGAAAGGTTTAAAGAAATAATGGCAGAAAACTCTCAATTTGATGAAAAACGTTCATTTACATATCTAAGACAATCGACAAACTCCAAGTAGGATAAATTCAAAGACATTTACACCCAGAAGAACAGCTGAAAGTCAAACCCTAAGACAAAAATCTTCAAAGCATTAACAGAAAAAAGATTCATCACATACAGAGAAGTAGCGATATAACGAACTGCTGACTTCTCATTGGAAATGATGGGATGGAATGATATTTTCAAAGGGCTGAAAGAAAACTGTCAACCAAGAATTCTATATTCAGTGAACCTATCCTTCATAAACAAAGGTGAAATAAAGATGTTCCCAGATGAACAAAGACTGACAAAATTCATTGCTAGCACATCTGCCTAATAATATACAATAACAGAAGTCCTCAGGTTGAAAGGAAATGACTGCAGATGTGATCTGAATCCACATGGGGAAATGAAGGGTCCAAGATGATAAATTTCTGGGTTAGAATTAAAACACTCTGTAAATTTGTTTTATTTCATCTCCAACTTGTTTAAAAAACATGTTATATAAGGCAATGACAGTAATACTATATTGTTGGGTTTATTATATATATATGACAAAATAGCACAAAGGATGAGGAAGAGAATGGGGCTATATTGGAGAAAAATTTGTTTTGTTGCAATTCAGTTAATATTAATCTGAATTACACCAATAAGATGGACATTATAACAACTGAAAAAATGGTCAAAAATCAAGGAATCTAAAGTAGTATACTACTTTACAAAAGTACATTAAAATACATTTATTTAACACAAAAGGAGGCAGCAAAGAAGGAATAGAGGAGTGAGATATAGAAAATCAAGAACAAAATGGCAAATGTGAATCCAATCATTATCAATAATTTCATTTAAAGTGAATTTTTTTTTCAATGTGAATGTTTAAATACCCCAATCAAAAGGCAGAGATTGTCAGACTGGATTAAAAAGAAAAAGCAAGCTCTGGCTACACACACACACACACACACACACACACACACACGCACGCAGCAGGCACGCACGCTTTCTGCAATTTAGCAATGTCTACTAAGAAGGTGGAATGTCCAGGGAGCGAACAACACTGGCGATGGACTTTGGGGTGGTCAGGAGGGCTTTCCCCAGAGAGGCAATGGCGTCTGAGCTGAGGAATGAAGGATGAGCAGCATCGCTCTAACATCTGACCTCCCAGAAATCCATGCCACAGAAAGGTCTGCACAAGTCCATGAAGGCACATACAAGGATGGACAGCACTGCTGTGAGCGACTAATCAGGAATCGCTGGACATGGCCTGAATGTCTTTTATTAGAGGATTAAATAGACCATTCGGACTATACCATATGATCGAGAACGACACAGCCAGTGCAAAGAAAAAGGTAGATTTCTGTTTGTGGATGAGAACAGATGTCTGAGTTATAGTAAGCAGAAAAAGCATGGTGCAAGCATGCCTCTGCTCTTGTTCTTTATTCAAAAGTATATATATTGTATAATTATTGGGCTTTTTTGGTTTTGTCTTTTTTACAAAAAAGAATGTAGTTTTTTTCCCCAGCTGTGGGTCATGAAAGTAATTTAATGTTTTTTGACCATTATTAAGGTGTGTGTGTGTGGGAGAGGGGGTAGTGATGGCATAAAAAACAGTGAACAGCTGGGTTGTAATGTAAAGTGCTTTTCCTGTTTGGGGCAATGATCAAAAACATTTAAAAGAACTAGGCTGATACAAGTTTGGAGAAAAATCTCTGTAGGAGCGTACACTAAATGATTATCACTCTAGGTAGTAATGATGGGAGATGTGTACAGAATAACAGTCAAATGAAACCATATAAATGGCATAGGGCAAAAGGGAAGTGCCACCTGACACCTCAGTCTCCCTTCTCGAGGCAACCCTGGTCCACCCTTTCTTCTCTGAGCACCTGTGCATATACCAGCACCTGTGTGTACGAGGGAGTGTGTATCCTCCCAATTTTCCTTTATAAAGTAAACAGCAGCATGTCGTAAGCTTGCTCTGCACCTGGCCTCTACCTTAACGATATGTTCTGGAGCTCTCTCTCAGTCCATATAAGCCCCTCTCTCTTCAATGGCTACAGCAGGTCCACTCTATGAACATATTGTAAATTATTTTAACCCTAACTTTTACCTTCTATAGCACATATTTCTCTACCTTGTCACCAGGCATGTTCAACTTCTGTGAGCTGAAGAACACGAGATGATTAAAGAAGGAAGGGAACAAGGTGAACACACGTGTTTGCCAGCCAGCTCCATGCACTACCTCTTTTGAGATAGGTTCACCCTCTTCAGGCCCTGGGGCAGACACTGTGGGTGTCATCCTAATCCCCCATCACCCTATGAATAATGACTGATTTTACTCATCCCTTGCTTGAGGAGGGTGATCTGTTACCCAGCCAGAGGGCAAATCCTGACTGGTTGATGGCACCTGTCTGGGATGGATTGGGGGTGGTCCTGTGATCTACTTCTGGCCAGTGAGACGTCACGTGCGAGTGTGTGTGAGTGTGGTCTGCTAGGCGATTTCTGGGGCAGATCTCTTTGCCAAAAAACGAAACAAAACAAAAAAGCACTTGCAAAAAACATCACATACTCTTTCAGTGGATACTGTGCCTAGTTGGGTAAATGACAGACTATGAGGGGAGCCACCCTGTAGGCCAATGGAGGCAGAACCACCAAAGAGGAAAGAACCTGTGTCCTTGAGTCAATACATTACTCAATCCCTGCGGGCCTCTGGAACTTGGGACTTCACGTTCTGTGAGCTGAGAGCTTTCCTCCAACTGAGCTGGGATTTTGTTACCTATAGCCAACGGCACTGCCATAACTGTGCCTGGCTACACTCTCCGCAAGTCTCAGGACTCCTCCTGGGTGTGCTGCTCCTGTGCGCCCGGCCCTGAGGCAGGCGTCTCCCCTACACCCATGGGCCAGGAGCCACAGACGAGCCGAGTGCAGGGTGGGGCTCTTCAGGTGCTTACCAACCCACGGGGTGAATGCATTTTCTTTCAAATCACCAGCGAGGACTGGTGTCCTCCCTGGGCCTCAGCTTTGACCTGAACAATGAGGTAGCACCAGGTGGTACTGCATACCTAATCCAGGTTCCAATCTCACCCTGCGACCTTTGCTCCAGTCCCTTCCTCTCGGTGAGCCTCAGTTTCCTCCTCTGAGAAATGAGGTGACGACAGCATCGGCCTCACGAGATCATATGTGACAAGTGCTCGGCACAGGCCAGGGCAGTGGGGATGTGCTTCCCGAGCTGCAGTTATGAAGGGGTGTGGTGTGTACAGGGGCTAAAAGCCTGGGCTCCAGGTTCAGCCAGGACTGGGTTGGGGGTGCCCAGCGAGGCTATGCACTTAACCTGTGCCACATCTTAGCAGAGCACTGAAGATTTTGCTGGAGTAAAGGTTTATATAAAAAGCTGGAAAACCACTACCTGGATGAAGAAACCACATAGCTGCATAAGCATGAGCAATGCTCTGGCCTAGACGGGTGGCACAGGGTGGGCAGCAGGCACAAAGGGCGCCACGCCCCCGCCCTCAGGAGGAAGAACAGTGGCGGAGCAGGGGGCAGTGACAGTGCGGACTGCGCTGAACCTGTGAACATGGCCAGGCCCTGCTCTAAGCACCTTACGGATGTCACTTCAGGTAGTCCCAGCAACTCCATGAGGCAAGAACTACCACCATCCCCATGGTTCAGGTGAGGAAACTGAGGCCGAGGGATATTAAATAACTTGTTCCAAATGATAGAGTGGCTAGGGGATAGAGCCGGGATGCAAAACCAAGTGGTCTGGCTCAGGAGACCTCGATTTTAACCATCACCTGTACTCTCAACGACAACAGCAGTCACGATAAATACATAGAAGTGAATATAAAACCTAGCAATAGCTAATCTTTTTGGACCTAGCTTTGCCTCAGACCTTGTGCTAAGTACTTTAGTGCAGGGTCCCCAAACCCCAACTGCGGACCAGTATAGGATAGGTCTGTGGCCTGTTAGGAACCGGGCTGCAAGGCAGGACGTGAGCCGCGGGTGAGCAAGGGAGTGAAGCTTCATCTGTATTTGCAGCTGCTCCCCAGCGCCAGCATCACAGCCGCAGCTCCACCTCAGGTCATCAGCATTAGATTCTCATAGGAGCACGGGTCCCTGCAGCCCAAAACGGCTGGGGACTGCTGCTTTAGTGCACGATGTCGTTTCATCCCTGCCACCTTAGACCACGGAGCCTATCGCTCCCCCCATTTTACAGACGAGGAAATGAAGCCTGAGAGAAACTAAGCCTGATGGAGATCGCATAGTTGGTTAGTGGTGGAGCTGTGATTTGGACAAAGCAGTCAGTGGCCAAAGCCTGGGAGACAACACTGCTCACCCAGATCCCCCTCAGGGGCCCCTCGCTGCTTGTTCTTTACTGCCGGACCCTTCTCTCCCTCTCACCCTAGTGTCTGGCATGGCTTGAGGGTCGGTCAGTCCCTGTATGTGGCTGAAACAATGCTCCAGTGTAGGAGCCATGAATGGCCACACTCCACCCTGTGATCTGGGAGTAGAAGTGGCAAGTCTTCAGAGTGGGAACAGAGGGGCTATGGGGTCACAATCAGCAGATCCAACCAGTGCCGGCCACCTCCATCAACCACCACCCACCTGCTGTCACGGCAGCCTCCTCCTGCCCAGCCCAAACTCCGCCAGAGGTGCCTGGGAACACTATGATCACAGCCCTCTCTGCTCTGGCCCCTCTCTGCTCCACCTCCTCCAGGGTAAGAATCAGAGCCCTCCCTGTATCCACAAGGCCCCACACGACCTCCTCTGTCCCCTCTGCCTTCAGCTCTTCCGAACACGCTAGAAACATTTTCACCTCAGGGCCTTTGCACTGCCTTCTCCCCTAAGATCTCTGCATGGTTCCCTCCTTCCCTGAGAGAGCCTGGGTTCCCCTTCCCAGGCAGACTGGGGCCCTTTAAGGACATCTGTCCTACGTGACCCCAGCCTCCTAGCTAACAGGCGGGGTGGGCCCCAAGGGCCTAGTATTACCTTTCGGGGCTGTGCCCCAGGAGGGTGTCCTGGAGACTCTCGCAGCACAGCCTGGGGATGGAGGCCTCGTGCTTCCTTCCTGCCTGGGAACGCCCAGCTGCGTCAGCTCCACGTGCGGCAGAGCCTCTGACTGCCCCTACACAGCTCTGACAAATTGCTCTGGAAACCCAGGAAGCTTTGGAGTGTGTGCTGCCTCAGGAGAGGGCAGAGGGCCAGGTGGCTGCCCGCCCAGGATCACTCAGCCCACTGCAGTGCCCACAGTAGGCGCTGGCGCCTGGCAGTGTGCCCGGAAGCTGGGCTCCCATGACGCACGTCTGGGGGGAGAGTCTGTGAAGTCACTGAAGTCATCGATGGACACAAGCTTCTACAGGCTGCAGCGTCTTCCATGGCACGGTAGGCAGGGCTGGTGTGTGTGGGCGGGGGTGTCCCTGCTTGGGCATGCCAGGGCCCATCCTTTTCCCGGAAGCCCTCAGATTTTATAGGCAAACTCATCCCTTCTACCCCGGAACTAATCCATTTTCTCCAGAGTGGCCCCGAGTGGTTTCCTCCCCAGACCTCATCGCCTCCTGGCACACTACCACTTCATGGTTGCTCAGCTGTCTGTCTGTCTGCCTCGCTCTCTCTCCAGGAGAGCGTCAGCTCCACAAGGGAGGAAGCTGACCTTGTTCCCTGCTGTATCACCACGTTGGGAACAATGCCTGACACATAGTGGGCACTGTAGTGGTCAGGCCCGCCCAGCCCTGCCCTTCTCCTCTCTCAAGAACCTCGATGTCGCCCCGTTTGCAGTCTCCGGTCACTCAGCTGGCACCGTTCTGGACCTGTGCTTGTCTCCTTCCTGATGCCCCCGCAATGTCACTTGCTGAGGCATGCACGGATGCTCTGTCCTCCAGTCCAGGCCCTCTTCTTTCTCACTCACATCTTGGCCTCAACCTCATAATCTGAGACTTCACCTCTGGTCTCGCTCCCAGCACCATCTTTCAAAACATAAAGTTGCCTGTGCCACCTTTTCCTCTGAGACCTGTTTCTGTTGCCCACAGCTCTTAGCGCAAAATCCAAACTCCGTAACACGGCTGGCAGGTCTGGCCCCTGCTGACCTCCCCAGCCTCCCACTAGCTGCCTTCTCTCAATGTGAACACGAGCCAGGGGGCCTCTGTTCAGTGACCTGGTGACACCCACCCTCCTCCTCACCTGCTCATAGGGACACCCTAACCACATCCGATCTTCCCTTCCTCTTTTTAAAAAAATTGTCCACATACAGCAAAGTGTTTGAAATACATATGTACAATTTAATAAAAAGTGACGTAGCAAACACCCATATAACTGCATCCCAGGTCAAGAATATATATCAATAGGTGGGGATGGAAAGAAATCTAACTGGGTGGTGAACACACAATGCAATATGTGTATATGACTTACTATTGAATTGTACCCTTGAAACTTATTGGATTTTATTACTAAATATCACCCCAATAAAAAAATATATCATCAGCTCCCCTGGCAACCACTTTACCGGCTCCTTCCTCCATATCCCTCTCATCCTTGGCAGAAATGACTGAATCCTCCTCAGGAACACTATCTCCACCCCGAGGCTAGATCAGACACCCCGTTCCAGCCCTGCACGACGTCCCCTCTCGGACCCCGATAGGTTTCCGCACAGGCTTTCCCTTAGCATAATTCGTTCATGACTTTGTAAGTATTTACTTGCTGTCTCCTCTGATACCTGCCTGTGCCAGGCAGCCTGGGCCCTGTCTGCCTGCAGTGCTCAGTAGAGGGCTGGGCACACAGCAGATGCTCGCGCTATGAAGAGACACAAGGTGCTACTCTACCAAGTGCTGTGGAGGCAGAGCCAAGGGCGGCTGCCGAGCACCTGTGCCTGCCCTCACGAAGCTGCGGCTGGGCAGCAGGCTGTCCCTCGAGCGTGGCTCAAGGTAACCGGCTGTTGAGAGCAGATGCAGAAGCAGCTGGGCTGCCTGGGGGAAGTGGCGGCGTGGCCAGAGGCAGGCAGAGGCACCTGTGGGCCCCTTGAGTGCTCAGCCACCGTCCAGGAACTGGTGCCTATTGAGATGAAAAGATTGTGGGAGGAATGAGCTGGGAGTGAGACAGACAGTGGGTCCTGCACACATTCTATCTAGAAACCTCTGCCCTCCTGGTCCCTGGTTAGCTAAGCCTCTTCTGTCCAGAAAAAGCCCTCCTGCACGCGGGTCAAGCCCTTCCTGTGGGCTCCCACATCCCAGGTGCTTCCCTCACTGCGGCTGTGACCACTCTGGCCCGTCACTGTTTGGGGACAGTCTGTCTTTCCCATCAGACTGTGAGCCCCGATAGGGCAGGCCTGGGCTGTCTCAGTGCTGCCTGTAACAGCCTGACCCAGGAGAGACATTCTGATTTAGTCTGAGACAGTTCTCATCTTTTTCATAACATCCTCTGTGACTCTAATGACAACCAGGCTTGAGGTCCACTGCCAGGTACTAATTTTCAGAGCTCTACAAAGAACTCATTTAAACCTCACCACATCCCTATGAGGTAGTTATGCAACTTATCCTCCATCTCACAGATGAGGAAACTGAGGCCCAGAGAGGTTCAGTCATTTGCCCAAGGCCACAGAGCGAAGACAAGGCAAAGGTGGGGCTTGAACCCCAGTGTGCTGACTCGGGTGGGAACTCACACTCATTCAACCTGAAGACGTTTCTTTAAATCAACTCATTTAATTTTCCTGAACTTGTCCAAGGCACTATTTGTAAAATCAAGGGATGAGTGGTCACACTTTCCCTAATACTCATTAAAGCAAACATATATCCATTTTAAATACAATATATTCCTCCCTTTTCACCCAAATCACCTCGAGCACCCCATTTTGGGAAATGCTGTTCCACACTAGAGCCTGGTTGCCTAGGAGAGAACTTGGGGAAGCAGCTTTAATGAGTAGATAAGAATGATTTGCAATTAGCATCAATTGTCTCTATGCAAATTAAAGCTCCAACCACAGGGCCCGCTTTTGTAGCGGGCTCCTCTCCCATTTTATTGTCTTCATTTCTGGGTTCAGCGAATCCTTACCTCAGACATAGGGTAATTTTATACCCCCCTTCTCCCGACCCTGCCTCAGCCACCGTCTACTCCCCAGTACCATTGCTGCTTCTGTCACAGATTTCATGACCCTGAAGTTACTCGGGTTCATTAACATGGGCTGTGCCCAGCATAGGGGCCACCACAGCTGAGACCCGGGACCCCATGGCACCGAGTTCCTCTGGGTGGGTGCACTTTGACATGTTTCAGTGATGACCTGATTCTTGTCTGTCTCCCTCAATGATGGTGGACTGAGGTGAGGGCTGGGGTCTAGTCCGGACTGGCTCATTCTTTCTCCTCAGCTCCCAGCACAGAGCCCGGGACATAGCAAATCCCCAAGAAATATTTGAGTGAAGCGAACAGATAAATGAATGAAAGTGTTGTCAAGAGTCTGTGAGTTCCAACGACTAAGAATTTCCTGTCTGGGGAGGTGGGCTGAGACGGGGACCAAGCTCACGGGGACATGCTCTCCATCCCGACCTGCACCCCTCTCCTGGGCTTCCTGACTCAGGAGGTCTGTGGACCATGGCGAGGGAAAGGTCCGACATACGGGCACTCTCAAATACAGTGTTCTCAACTTGCCAGAGCACCACTGCTGGGCCATATTTCAGGAGGTGTCTGTTGCACAGCATTTGACATTTTAAACAAATGAGGCTAGATCCAATCGCTTTGCCTCAGTCAGGGTATATACTGTTTGGGGAGTTTTTGCTTTACCTTTTTCTAACACAGACATTTTTGTATAGACATGCACACTAGTCCACTGTGGGTTGTGTCAAGGAAGTCCAAGGCTATTGCTGGGTGCTTGTGTCCTCTGTGGAGAGGGGCCACAGGTCTGAGACCTGTGAAGGTGTCGGGCAGCCCAAGGAGGTGAGGACCCCTGATGGGGGACTGGCCCTGTGCTGGCCCTGCTCAGAGTGGACAAGGACAGGAAGGGAGGCTGTGGCCTTAGGGGTCCACCCTGGTAGTGGAAGCTCAGCAATCACTGCCTGGGGCGGGTCCTCTAAGGGGGTCCACGGACCAGGCTGAGCAGGTGACAGCAAAAGGATTTTTCTGCCTTTGTGCATTTTTCTGGGAGTTGGTTCACGGTTGTTTTCATCAGATTCTCAAAATGTGTGGTTCCAACTCCAGGCTGCTGGTTCATTAGCGCCTCTTCTCCCTCGCTTACCCCCTGCCTGCCTCTCAACGTGCGGTGCTGGGAACTGCGGCTTTGGCACCTATTGAGAACTTTAAAAAATTGCATATTCTTAGGCTCCACCTTGACCTGCTGAATCAGACACTCTTAAACTTCCATAATGTTAATGTAAAATAACCAATATGACTTTTTTGGAGATGGTAAAAAAAAAAAACAAAAAACTCTGTGTGGGGCCCAGGTTGTGTTGAATGGCCCCCTCCAGGGGACTGTCCGGGACCACTGCCCTTTACTATGTCTTTACTACGTCAGCTGGAAGGCTAAACTGTGATGCCCCAGACCTCCATGCAGCTGGGACAGTCATGTGACCCTGCTCACTGAAGGGGGTTCTGGGAAAGCTCTTGCTTCTCCGTAGCAGGGGAGTGGTACACAGGCTGCAGTCCTTCCTCTGCATGCTGCCCCCACGCCGCCAGGGGCACTGCCGCCATCTAGAGACCAGGAGGCCTCAGCTTGTGTAACGAGGATGATGGGTGGGGCAAGAAGACACAGGACGCCAGGCCTTAGAGGCAACCCCCGGGCCGCTGCACCAGCCTGGCTCAGCCCTCTCCGGACCTCCCATCAGGGGACTGTTAAACCTCTATAACACTCCTAACTGATATAGTCTGTAACCCCAGAAAGCATAAAAACCGGTGGTCTCAGAGGTAGAAGGGAAGAGACACAGAGGGTCAGAGTGAACCAGAGACAGATGAGACAGTCAGGGGTTTCTCTTCCTCTGCTGGGTCTTCGAAGGCTGAGGGATGGGCAGCAGGGCTGCTCCATGAACCTCCCTCTAAGCCAACTAGTGTGCAAGCATGTATACCTGTGAGCATGCTTCTGGGGAGGGGACCCTGCCGTCAGGGTGGTGCGGGAAGCAGAAGGGGGTCAGGACTCCACAAAGGGCCCGAGTGAGGAGCAGTGCCTTACCTGGGCTGCCTCGGTGGGTCATGGCTGCCCCCGGCCAGGCCTGTCGGGGTGCTGGAGCCCGAGGTGTACAGCTTCGGTCGGTAGCCCTTGCTCTGGCCAGCACCTGCAGGTGCGGGTGACACCTCCCGCCGCCTGTCTGCTTGGTGTGGCCTCCTGGCAGCCTCACGCCCGCCCCCACAGAGGCCAATATTTCCTGGGGGCTTGTGTGGCTTGGCAGGCCGAGGTGCCTTGGCCAGTGACATGCAGCTGGGGCTGGAGGTGTAGAGGGTGGTGTCAATGCCGCTGTCGCTGGAGCCCCCCTTGGAGAGGGGGTCTTGCTCTGGCTCTAGAGGGTCCAGGGGGTCAAACCAGCGATCGTCACTGTGGCTGCTGGATGCGTTGCTGGAGAGGGTGTTACTGCTGGAGTGACTGGAGTACTGGGGCTCTCCCTGGAGGGCGAGAGAAGCGTGTCATCCCCACATGTCAGGGCAGGGCAAACTTCCCCTCCCTGGGTCCCCCCTCCGACGAGTGCGACCCCTGGAGCCAGACGTCTGGCAACTCTGGCTCCCCTATTTACTGGCCATGTGACCTGGGGCAAGGGCCTCAGTATCCACAACTGTAAAATGGGATGGATGATAACTCTGCCTCATGAGGGTGCTCAGAGGGATAAAATGACCTTATGTATGTATCTCATGAGCCCACAACTCAAGCTCAACATGCCTAACGGCCAGCTCCCATCCTTCCCTCCTGAATCTGCCTCTTCTGTCTTAGTAACGGCACCTCCACCCTTTTAGCTGCCCCCATGCAAGAGCCCTGGAGTCACCCTGGAGCCAGCTTTTGCTCTCACCACCGTGTCCAGTCCAACAGCAAATCCCGTTGCCCGCATCTTCAAAACAGATCCAGAACCCGCCATTCTCCTTCTGTGGTTCCGTCCACCACTACCTCCCACTGGACCACAGCAGCAGCCTCCTCTCTGTCTCCCTGCTCCTGTCCCTGTCTCCCTACACCCTCCACTCCAGTTTGTTCCCTACATGCAGCCAGAGGAAGGCTGTGAACACCTGTGTCAGTTCATGTTCCTTCCCTGCTTAGAATCCTCCCGTGGATCCATCTCACTCAGGGGAGAAGCAAGAGTCCTCGCTACCGCCACGGAGCCCTGGGCAACCTGGACCGTGTCCCGGTCTCTAACTTCATCTCCCTCTCCCTCTTGCTCCCTCTGCTCCAGCACATGGACCTCCCTGCTGCTCTTGGAGCATGCCGGGTACATTCCCGCTTCAGGGCCTTTGCACTTGCTGCTCCCTTTGGCTGCAATGCTCTTCCCCCAGATATTTTCACAGATCACCCCTTACTTCATTCGAGGTTTTGGCTTAAAGGTCACCTCCTCAAAGACCTTCTCTAACCACTTCATCCTAAAGCAGCAGTGCTTGACACTTTTCCCTTAACCGTGCTTTGCTTTCCTTTCCCAGCCAGGATCAGTTCTTGGCGATCCATGATATATCCGTTTATCTGCTTACTGCTTGTTGCCCCCACTGGCACATCAGCTTAGTGAGCACAGGACATAGTCTGTTCTGTTTGTCATCGAGGCCCCAAGGCCTGACACACTGTAAGTGCTCATCAAACACCCACTGAGTGAATGGATGTGAACAGACTGCCTAGTGCTCACCAAAGCGATCTTCTTCTCCTGGGCACATGGAACTACATTTCCCAGCTTCTCTTGCAGTGAGGTGTAGTCATGTGATAAGGAGACAGAGTCCGAGCCAATAGAATCTAAGTGGAAGTGATGATGCTACTTCCAGGCCTGGGCTACATGTGAACTACATGTAACACTTCCCATGTGAACCTCTCTTCCTCCAACCCCCACCTCTTGGAAAGAGGCGGAGACCTGAGGAAAAGCGGAGCCACAGGGAGAGGGCATCTGGGTTCCTGAATTACCACGTGGGAAGCTGCTCACTGAATATCCACAATGAATTGTTACATGGGAGGGAAGATTTGGGGACGATCTGTCATAGCAGTTAACCTACTGCCATACACTGAACGTTTGTGTCCCCCGGAATTCACATCGGAGCCTAATCTTCAGAGTACTGATCTTAGGGTGTGGGGCCTCTGGGAGGTGATTAAGTCACGAGGGTGGAGCCTCATAAATGTGATTTTAAAATCCTTGCATGTATTTACCTATTTATCCCTATATATGTATTTATATGTTCCTCATGAGCAGGATTATAAAATCCACATGTATATTTGTGCCCTTTTAAAAGGGACCCCAGAGAACTACATTGCCCACTCCACCACATGAGGTAAGAAGGCCGTCTGTGAACCAGGAACGGGTCCTCATCAGACACCAATTCTGCCTGGGCCTTGATCCTGGACTTCCCAGCCTCTAGAACTGTGAGAAATGAATTTCTGATGTATATAAGCTACCTGGTCTACAGTATTTTTGTTAAAACAGCCCAAGCTGAAGACACCTACCATGACCGATGTAATAAAGAGGAAACTAGCCTAAAGAGGTGATCACACAGCTGGTGAGGGCTGGAGCCAAGACGTGCATCTGGCTGATTCTAAGTCCAGCATTTGGCCCTTCTGCCCGAGTGGAAGGTGGCAAAGGTGCTCACATATGGCATTCAGAAGCCCACACCTACCGGAGGCAGGTGAAGCTGCCGAGCCCACGGTAGTCACGGTAAGCCAAGCAGCCAACTCCTACAGGCCTGACTCCCCAGGGTGGGGCAGGTGGAGCCCAGACTTACTTTGGAATGCCTGTTGGGGGAGTCTTTGCCTGCTGCGTCCTGCCTGGAGGCGTGCTTGTTCCCACTGCTTCCAGCCAGGGCCGAGAGCCGGGCCTGGGCAGGCACATGCCACAGAGGCTCTGCAGGAAGACATGAGACACACCAGTGGTTAGAGGTGACTCAGGCCACTTGAAGAATCTGGCCCTAAATCTGGTTTGAGGGAGCCACCCCTCTGGCAGCTTGTTTGCTCAGCTCATACAGGGCCATGATCCCATCAACTTACATCTTGGGGTATGACAATACTCAGTAACGGAAGTTATTGAGCACTTCCTCTATACCAGGCCCCAATCCAGTGCTTTGCATGGGTGAACACATCGAAGCCTTACAACAACCCTCCATCGTCATCCCCAAAGGAGGCTGAGCACATTTTCATCCTTACTTGTTCATTTCCTTTACTCAATTTTTCACAGGATCAACTACCCTTTTTCTTATTGGTGAATAGGGTTCTTTATATATGCAAGGTAGCAATCCTTTGTTGGTTAAACATGCATACTATTTTGTTATGGAATCATAACAAACACTGTCCTACCAGTTGATTTTCACTTTACAGTATACTTACACTTGTTTTGCTTTAGGTCTTTACATTTTCACACAACCGAACATGCAACTATCTTATTTTTAATAGCTGTGCAGTGTTCCATCATGCGAATGGGCGTCAATTATTTACCAGTTTTCTATCAATGGACATTTAGGTTATTTCTGATTTTTCTTTAAAACAATATTCTGGTGGCCTTCCTGCTATACACAACTTTGAGCAAGTGTGGGACTGTGTCTGGGACAGAATTCTGTAAGTAGAATTGCTGCTTCAAATGTGATACAAGTTTAAAATTGCGATGGCTGGCGTGCGTAGGATTAGTCTAAACTCCCAAAGCCAATGAGCCTGAACTAAGCATCTGACCTTAAGAATAAAAACGAAAATTACCACCGATGGTAGGCTAGTTATCAATCTTATAAACACTTGGGAAAGGTGGGCCTGGCCGGCTAGGCAGGGTGCTTGGAGTCACTGCAGAGCGCAGCTGGCTGGCACAGTCCAGGGTGCCACTACCCATCATGAAGCATTTCCTTGGGAGCCACGGATATGAATAAGCAGGGAGGCAGGTTGCTTTGTCACCTACTCTATCTGAGGAAACTGCTCTCCTCTTTGGAGCATCCTATACACGCAGGAGGTGCTGGTCTCCTGGGAGGTGGCCAGCCCACGCCAGAAACCACATTTCTACAGAGAGCCAAGCCTGTGGCCCATACACCCAGCCTAACTACCACCTACAACACTGACAACACACATTTCTGTCTCTAGACTTCTGCCTTGACTTCAGACTTGTATACAAGGCTACCTCATAGTACCTCCACTGGGTGTCTGCTGGGCACCTCCTACCGCACATGACCAAAGCCCACTCCTCATCTTCCCCAAACCTGCACCTCTCAGGCTCCCCTGCTCAACCAATGGCCACTCTGCCCTGTCAGGTGCTCAGGCTGAAACCTGGTACCATCCGAGACTCCTCCCTTCTCACCTGTGTCAAGGCATGAGGAAATTCTGTCCACTGCACCTTCAAACGACTATGTCCAGAACCCAGTGCTCTCTCCCCCTTCACTATCCTAACCTGGCAAGAATCTGCATCAAGAGGGACCCTGTGAACACCCAAGTCAGGTCCCACCCATCTCTGTACCAAGTCCGGTGACTCCCATCCACTCTGCGCCGTGTTTTGTCCCTGTCACCTCCCTGGCTTCATCTCCCATCAGCTCTCCAGCCTTCGATGGTTCCTCTAACAGCAGACTCACTGGCACCTTGGCGTCTTCAACTGGCCGTTCCCTTTCCCTGGAATGTCCTCCCAGCTGCCCCCTTTGTACTCCTCCAGCCTCGCCCAACTGAGATTTGTTTAGAGATTCTCCCAAATCTCTTCAGCCTCTCAGCACTACGTTAGCTCCTGCTTGATACTCAGCATTGCTGGTGAGTATGAACCACTGTGCGCCCCGTCTCTTGTCTGTCTTTCCCTGCAGACTGCTGGCTCTGAGTAGGCAGGGGCTGTGCCTGCCTGGCTCACAGCCTGGTGTCCCACTCATGAGGGCCGGGTTCTTTCCCACTGGCCGTCCCACTGTCCCTGGCTCTGCCTGCGAAGGCCCTGATCCTGGGCCCTCCACTGGTCCTCTGGCCTGGCCCCCAGGGACCTTCTGGCTCTCCTGCTTCACCCCTGACATGCTGGGTGGGTGACAGATGTGGATTTGGGTGCATGAGACATGCTGAAACCATGGCCAAGCATGGACTCGGGGCAGCTGGTGACCCTGGGGAACCCTTCCCAACCTGGGTGCTCTGAGGCTTGAAAAACACCCACACTATGGGTGTTGAGGTGCAGGTGGTGTCAGTGGGTGGTGGGGGTTAAGAAGGGGTTCCAGAACCTAACAAGCCTTGGTTAAAATCTCAATGATGCCACTTATCAGCAGGAACCTTGGACAAGTGACAATGTTTCTGTGCATCTTTCTCATTTCTAAAACCGGCAGTAAAAAGTGCCCACTTTGTTGTGCTCCCGAGGTGATCAAACAGGAGGGAATGTGGGGTACAGTGTGCCTGTTGTATGCTCACACATACAGTATGCTTGCTGCATGCCCAGTACAGTGCTGGGCATACAACACACAAAACTGTGTTGCTGATACTATGACTACTGATCACGTGTGCTAGGGTGCCTGAACCTCCCGCCCTGAACTATCTTTTTTCTGGGTCTTGAATACACTCTAGATTTCATGATGAATGCCCTGATTTGTGTGGGGGTGGGAGCTGGGGGAGGAGGTGTTAGTCAACTCATAACAAGGTCCCAAGGAGGTGAGAGGGGAACCAAGCTCTGGGGGACAGAAGGGAAGAGAAGGGAAGGACAATGGCAAGTTTCTGTGACAGCTTATTTGGGGCCTATGGTGAATGCTGGAAAAATTTCCTCCTTATTTTACACTTTGGTGCAATGAAATCACCAAGAAACACTTTTCTTTTTCTGAGCTGGGAGGGGAAAAAAGATGCAAATCTGTCTGTCCTGGAGCAAAGATCACAGACTTGCAGGCAGGGACAGGCAGGATCACGTGTGTCTGCAGGCCCGGGAGGCACAGAAGGAGAGCAGGGTCGAGAGGGTGACCAGCTTGCCTGAAGTCCAGCCACTTGCCTTGCCCTGGTTTAAGGGCACCATGGGGCTGGGTGCTGAGGCCTTCTGCAGGCCACTAGCCCTGGGCATGCAGCCTCTTCCCACCCTGCAGGGCCTGGGGAGCTGATGAAGTGCCGACATGGTCACCCCCCGAGCTGCCTGGAAATCCTGGAACACCCCTGACAGGACAGCTCCATCTCTTCCCCCTCCAGCGACAATGCTCTCTGGCATTTCACCAATTCTCTTTCTTTAGAGCCTACCCATTCATCTGATGGTCCTTAGACTCCAAAGGGGCTACAAGTTTGTAATGTGAAATTATGTTTAAAATTTATCTAAGTGGATGTACCCATGATAATTATTCTACAAAGGAAAATAAACAGATGAGAAGATGCTCAGTCTCATCAGGCACTGGAAAAATGCAAATTTAAAAAGGGCAATGGACTACCACTACCTGGCTGAAATGAAAAGGTTGGTGAGGACATGAAGCAACGACAATTCTCATATGTCATTGGCAGGCGTGTGAAACAGTTTGTCACTTGGGGAAAAAGTTTTGCAGTCTCCTGTTAAGTTAAACATATGACCCAGCAATTCCACTCCTAGGTGTATACCCTACAGATGCGTGAGCCTGTGCTCATCAATAGATGGACACAGGACAGCCCTAGCCGGACTATGCTCAGCAGCCCCGAACTGGAAACCACCCAAACGTCCACCGACACTACAATGGAGTAATCACCTGTGGGTCATTCATACAGTGGAATACTACTCAGAAACTGGGTGGCTATACACAACCCCATGGCCAACTGTCATCAACGTAATACTCAGTGACAGAAGCCAGACAGACACAGAACGCATCCAGTGTTTCTGCAGATGTGCAATTTAAAACTAGACGAAATACAGTTCGGCTGTGAGAAGCAGGACACAGGGGCCCGTGGGGTACTGACTGGGAGGGGTGGGGGCTTTCCAAGGCTGGGCATGCTCTGTCTCTTGCCCCAGGTGTGGAACGTGGCACGCTCACATCGTGATGGTGTCATGCTGGACACTCAGGATTTGGGCTCTTAGCATGTGCTGTACATGCATGACAGCCGAGAAACGCAACGCCTCCCCCGAGGCACTACTTTTAGTCCTTTTGGACTCTCTCCCCTGGCCGTCACCACCTCCATGTCGCACATCTGTACTCTGAATCCTGACTGACAGTGCTGGCAGATGCCATCTGCTGATGCCCTGCCTGGATGGAGAAGGATCTGTCCACTGGTCCCCTCTGCTCTCCTGGGTGACCTCTCTGATCTAACCTCGCGTGTGGCCTTTACTGCTTTCTTTTGTGTTTTAACTGTCTGCCGCAAGGAGGGGTGTCACTATCAAACTGTAGGTAGAGGACTTGCAGGGTGAAGTGGGCAGGGACAGCTGGCCTGGGGACCCTACCTGGCTTCTGACGCTCCATGGTACTCTCTTGGCTGGTCAGGCCACCTGAGGAGGAGTCGCCGCTGGATGTCCCATCATGGCCGAAGTGGGGATCAAAAGACAACAGTGTGTGTGGGGCGGCCGCATACCTGCAGAGGAGCGAGAGGCAATCACAGGGTGAACGGCTGGTGCGTCAAAAAACACTTGAGCCCGAGGCTTGCTCTTCGGTGAGTTTTAAACACAGGGGAGGCTCCAAGGGGAGGGGGACTTAGATGAGTAAGCTTAGAAACACAGGGGAGGCTCCAAGGGGAGGGGAGCCTAGATGAGTAAGCTTAGAAACGTGCTATTCACTGAGGGTCAGGCATGAGTCTTGCCTGGGAAGCACGCCAAGGAGCTAGTGGTGGCAGGAAGCACAGGGCAATGTGCTCTAGGGAGGAGGGGCAGAAGCCACTCAGGCCAATGTCCCTGCCCATGGGCTCTGCACGGGGGTCCGTTTCTGGCTGTGAAATGGGGTGAGCCGTTGTCAGAAGCCTCCTCGCCCCAGTCCTGTCTTGGGCTCCCATTCTCTCCAGTGGAGGAGAGCAGGATAAGGTGGTAGGAACAGGTGCAGGAGGTCAGGAGCCGGGCAGGTTGGGGTTCTATCTTTACCACTGCCTCTTGCCTGGCCAGGTACAGTTGCGTCCCAGCCCTGAGCCTCAGTTTCCCTAGTTGTTAAGTGGTGATTAGAGTAGGCCCTTCCTTGTAGGACTGAATGACATTCTGGGTGCCCAGCCAGCACTCAGACTGAGGCTGACACATGACACAGGGTGAGCTGGGACAACTGGCTGACAGTCAGGCCAGGATGCTGTGAAGGTCCCTCTGCTGGGGGAAGGCGCCGCAGGGGAGTAGCTGTGGGCTTGGGCTCAGGATGGGGCGATCAGGGCTCAAAGCCTCACTAGCTGTGTGACCTCGCTTGGTTAAGTGCTCACTGGTTTGAACTTCAGTTTTCCCATTTGAAAAGTGGGATGATGACATTTCTCCCTCACAGCGTTGTGGAGTGGATGAAATAAAGATATCTCCTATATAGAGTCTCCTGGAGGCTGGCTCTGCACACCCACGGCAGATGCTGAGGTTCAACAAACGAGGCGGCAGGAGGGTGTCCCTGGGGCCCCACGTCCCCGGTGGCAATCCCTGTGCCCGGAGTGGATCCCGGGAGCACCGCCCCACATCCATTCCCCTCAGGTCAGAGCCAGTCAGAGTGGAGACCCTGCTCCCTGCCTGGGGTTGGCTCAGGAACAGGCATATGACACAGTTTTGGCTGATGAGGTATGAGAGGGTGTAAGTTATTAAGACTCCCACAAAATACTTCTGGTTCCCCATCTGGCAAGCATGTGGCAGGACCGCACTTCCTGGCCCCTTGAGACTGGCTGGGCGAGGCTGTGCGACTAGTTCTCCTCATTGGGCTGTGAGGGAAGTGACTTGGAGATGGTGGCTGCTCAACAGGTTGGGTCCTGACTGGTCCCCTGCCAACCGGCAGTGGAGCTGCAGCGTGAGTGCAAAATAAACTACTGTTGATACAAGTCACTGAGCTTTCCGGATGCTTGTTACCAAGCATGACCTGACTGAAATAGGGGAAATTGCTGAGGAGGCTCCTGGGATAAGTCTCTTGCTCCTAAGAGAGATGATGAAAAAAGATGGCCTCTCATCTTCATCTTCCGGGTGTTGCCGGGTCCAGACACAATAGCACGAGCCGTTGTTGCCTTCTCACTACCAGCTTGAGGATGGGGTCAGTGCTGAGGATGGAAGAGGGGTGGAAGGAGCTGGGCCCTTGGTCACGTAGTCAGGATGCGGGATGAATCCTCCCTGGAGCCTGCCCTGCCTCTGAGCCTCCTCCTTTTCTGTAAGATCACAAATTCCTACCAAATTCCAGCCAAATTTTGGTTACCCGTAGCTGGAAGCACCCACTGAACCTCCATTCATCAACCTGATATTGCGACTCCTTGTTTGGTTGCATGCATCTATACTTGCAGCTTGGGAGGGTGATAAACTGGGACCCCCGCCCCCAATATCCAGGGCTGCCTCTGCAAACACCAACTCCAAACCCCTAGGCTTCGGCACCTCCAAAGCAGCAGAGGGGTGCTGCCAAGTTTCGCTGGACTCTCTGAAAACGTGACTTTACTCACCTGCCCAGAAAAGTACAAGTTAGCCTATCCTCCCAGACCTTGATTCTTGTGCCTCCAGGAAAGGGAGACGGCGTCAAACTCAATAAAGAGCAAAAGCCATCTTCACCTTACCAGTTGACTTAGCAGCCAGCCAACCGCCTGGTAAAATGTGTAGCTCCACCACCACTGGAAATTGAAGTGTGGATGCATTTACTCCATTTTCTCAAGATGTATCAAATCCTGAGCGCTGAAGGAAAACATCAGCAGCAGTTTGGGTCAGCTGCGGGACAGTGGAAGGTACTAGTGGCAGATACCTCAGGCGACTCCCCTAATATCTATTCTCTGCTTCTACCCTGGTAACAAAATCTCAACTGTATTTAGGGCAGCAGTGTGATGTGTTAACAGACTACATTTCCCAGGCACCCTTGCATTTCTGGCCAATGAGATAAAAGTGCTAAATGTGACTTCCAGGAAATCTCTGGAGGTGTGCTGTGGGTGCCTTTGCCTCATCACCTCCTTAAGGCTGAAGCTCCAGCAGCCACTTTAAGACCAGCAGGTGACAGGCCCAGGATAACAGAAGATTGGTGAGGAGAAGCCTGGGTCCCTGGCAAAGTGGGAGAAAGAAACCATCTCATCTGAATCACTGGTTTTAAATTATGCAGCTAAACCTAATCCTAACTGGTCCATCTTTGGTGGGACATATTTACCACACTTCCCCTCTCAGCCACTGTCCTCAAACAAGACAACCTGTGCTTTGTCTGCTCATTTAATAATCCCAGTGCAAACCGGCTGATCTATGCTGACCATTCTTTGGGGCTGCTGAATATGTCCCATTTGAGGCCATTTCTATCACTGCAATATCTGGTCAAGTTGATTAGAAAATAGGGACATGCCGAGCATCTCACCATGTACAGATCTGGGTAAGAATGCCCAGAATAAGAGATCAAACATCTTCAATCTCATCAGAGAAAATTTCAAGTACTCTGTTTTTACTGAGAAGAGAAAATCACTTCAAAACTAAAGGATTTGAGGTTTTAGTGAGGAGCTAATGAGCTGCAGTTTCAGGTGTCTCCAGACAGACGTTGGACAGACTGACTGAGGCTGGGGAAGCCAAAGTGGGGATTGCTTTAAGATCAGCAGGGTCAGGCTGCTACGATGGAAAGCAGCCTCTCTGAGGGGAAGGCTCCCGCCTGCAGTCAATCGCCTGCACTGACTGATGGGACAACGAATGAGTGGATTATAGGATGACTGGGTAAAAGGGTGGATGGATGATGCAGCCACTGCTGGCTGCCACCCCAAAGCCATAGTCATCCTTGTCCTTGGTAGAGCCCAGATTCTGCTCTGGCAGCCGTCGCTCCGCCACATGGCTCAAGTAAATCCTTACAGTTTCAGACAGCCAAGCGGGTCCAATGTGCCCTTACCAGGGGTTGATTCAGGGATGGGCAAGTGACCCGGTTCCTTCACTCTTAACAAAGAAGCTCCTTCCCTCTTCTTCTGCAGGGAACTGGCTTTGCTTGGGGCCACAGCAGCCATTGTGGGTCATGAGTGGGGCAGGTCCCTGAGGACCTTGCTGCAAAACTAAGCAGCCCTCTCTCTGGATGTTATATGATGATAAATCCCCTTAACGCTTCCTGCCTTCTTGAGTTAGGTTTTCTGTCACTTGTAGCTGAATGCCTCCTGACTGATGTACCAGTCTTTATGGAGCTGGCAGAGAAAAACAGGGAAAAAAATCAAGCCAAACAGGTGTTGTAACGAGCAGCAGGCAAGTGGCCAGTCCAGCCCCGCAGGCCTGCTGAGCTGGGCATGCCGTTCTGTCCTAAGGCTGTGTCCTGAGTTCGGTAGTTTGCTCATCCTGCACATGAGAATGGCAAACTCCCGAGGACAGGGACAGCACCTGTCAGCCTCTGTACCTCGGCTGCCAGCACAGGCACCACACTCACAGCGGTAACATTCATCACCCTCACGGAGCACGTACTATGTGCCAGGCACAGTTCCAAGTGCTCCAGAGGGTGTCTCTCCCTCAATCTTCTTAACACTGCTCAGAGACACACATTTTACATGTGAGCAAACTGAGGTGTGGAGAGGAAGTCACTTGTCCACACTCACACAGCTGGTGAGGGGCAGGCCGTCTTGCTGTCTTGTTTCTTAGGAAATCTGAGATGGGCAGGTTCTGTCTTTGCTTTCTTAAAAGTGTGATGAATCTGGCAAGTAGTAGCCTGCTGGAGACAGAGAGGTCCACAGGGGGAAATGTCTTGGGCTGGGCTGGAATATTTGGCTTCAGGGTGTCATGGAATGACTGTGCAGCAGGAGAAGAGGAAAGGACTTGAGAGGCCAAAGGCCACCAGGATCTGCTCCTAGCCACTTACTGCAGGCTAGTGACTGCCTGTGAAAGACACTCCTGGGGGTTTTGAGAATGAGGTGTGCTAGGAACACTGGGCAAAATTTGGCACCCAGCTAATGACAGGGATAGAAAGTGCTGAAGTTTGGGCTGCGGAGGGCAGAGTCAGGCTCTGTTGGATCCCTGGAAACAGCTAGAATCCAAGGAAAAAGTGTTACTTTCCCACTGCCAATGCCGAGAGCCTGAAACACAAAGTGCCACTGTGGGTTGGGGACTCCAGCAGGGACCATGCACGTCACCCTAACTTGGAGGATGAGCTCAGAGCCCTTCAGCAGACAGGAGAGCTTGGGGCCGGGGTCAGCCCTATGGAACCGCACAGCTCTGGGTGCCTGTCCGGATTCTGCTACTTCCAGGAAGAGTGGCCTTTACCAAGCAGACTCATCCCAGGCTCAGTTTACCCTCTGTAACACAGGATAATTCAACCACCCACCTTGGGGGGCTTCTGGGAGCACTCACTGAGATCGTGTATGTAGATCAATGGAATAGACTAGAGAACCCAGAAACAGATCCATGCAAATGTACCCAATTAATCTTCCCTTCCAAAGAATTTTTGCTTTAAAGAGCAAAAGCGATGTAATGGAGATGAAGCCTTTGCAATAAGTGATGCTGGGGCAAAATGAACACAGGCATAAAAAAGAACCTCAGTCTAAACTGCACGCTTTATGCAAAAATTAACTCAAAATAGATTATGGACTTAAATGTAAAATATACAACTTCTAGAAAAAAATGAGAAAATTCTTAGAAGCCAGGTCTAGGCAAAGAATTCTTAGACCTTACACCAAAAACATAACTCATAAAAGAAAAAAATGATAATTTGGACCTCTTCAAAATGACAACTTTCATTCTGCAAAAGACCCTATTAATAAATGAAAAGACACACTCAAGACTGGGAGGAAATATGTGTGAATCACACATCAGACAAAGAACTTGTATCTAGAATATACGAAGAACTCTACCACACCGGAAAACAACAAATCCAAGGAGAAAATGGGCAGAAAACGTTTTGCTGACAAGATACACAGTTGGCAAATAAGCACATGAAGAGATGTTTAACATCATGAACCATTAGAGAAATGCACATTAAAACCACAATGAAATACCGTTACACACCTATCAGAATGGCTAAAATGACACACGGCGATGACACAAATGGTGGTGAGGACGTAGAGAAATAGAATCACTCAAACCCTGCCAGCAAGCATGTGGTATGGCACAGCTAACCTGGAAAACAGTTTGGCAGTTCCTTTTTAAACTAAAAATGGACTTACCACACAGTAAGCAATTGTATTTTTTTTCCTTAAACACTTCTCTGTGTGCAATACAAAATAGTCAGCACACCTGTTCACTGAATTAACACTGTTCTCGATCAGCTGAGCAGGTAGCACTCTTAGAAGCATCTGCCCGCCAGCTCTGAGGTATACGTAACAAAGCTGTAATACATTTAAAGTGTGTAACTCGATGAGTTGACATACACCTACATTGTGCAAGGATTACCACAATCATGTTAATTAACACATCTACCACCTCACATCGTTCTTTGGGGGCGGAGAATCCACTCTCTTAGCAGAGTTCAAGTGTACAATACAGAATTATTAACTATAGCCACCATGCTGCATACCGGCTCCTCAGATAACATCTCATGACTGAAACTCAGTACTCTCTGAGCAAAATCTCCCCATTTTCTCCACCCCCAGGCAACCACTATTCTACTATGTTTTTATGAGTTTGACTTTTTAAAAAAAATTCTTCCCTGTACATTTCTTTTTTTTGATACCATACAGTATGTCTTTCTCTGTCTGACTTATTTTACTTAGCACAATGCCCTCCAGATTCATCTATGCTGCCACAAATGGAAGAATCTCTTTTTTACAGCCAAATAATATTCCATCATCTATATGTCCCACATTTTCTTTATCTATTCATCTGCTGACAGACATTTAGGTTGTTTCTGTATCTTGGCAAGCAATTGTATTCTTGGGTATTTATCCCAGAGAAACAAAAACTTATTTTCATGCAAGCTCGGGGCATGAATGTTTGTAAGAGCCCAAGCCCAGAAACAACCCAAACATCCTTCAGTGGGTGAATGGTGGTTACACAAACTACGGCCCTTCCTTCCATACCATGGACTACAACTCAAGAGAGAATCAGGAACTGACTATGATACTCGCAACAACTCAGATGGACCTCAAGGAAATTATGTTAAGTGAGAAAGAATCTCAAAAAGATCTGCACTGTATGTTTCCTTTTACGTAACATTCACAAAGTAACAATAATTAAAGAGATGCGGAACAGATTGAGGGGTGCCAGAGGTCAGGGATGGGGAAAGGGGTGTGCGGCCACGAGGGGGTAGAAAGGCGCAGCAGGAGGCAGTTTGTAGTGATGGTACTTGTGGTGGTGGTGGACAATAACCACAGTGACAAAATCTCATAGAGCTATACACACACACACACATGCGCGCGCACAAGTACATGTGTTAAGTGGTGAACTGTGAACAGGCTCTGGCATCGTTCCACTGTCAACGTCCTGCTTTGACATTACATCCTGGTCACATAAAACATTAACACTGGGGGTGGGGGGCCGAGGGAAGGGCTTACGGAGCTCCCTATACATTTCTTTTCAACTTCCTGTGAATATATATTTCAAACAAAAAGCTTAAAAATAATAATAAAGGGGGTACACCAAGACTTTGGAAAAAAATGCTCCCTGGACTCATAAGTAACACTGCCCCACTACCTCTGCTCTTAGCTAATCGCTTGGTGACCACTGAGCCATTTCCAGCCCTAGCATTGCTGCTACTCAGGTGCCCCCGCCCCACAGTCCCACCCCCCAGACTTCTCTCCATCCTCCTGCATCCCCAGCACTCTGCTAACCCGCGTCTGCGGCCTTTGCTCTGTCTGGAACGACTTTCCCCCTTGGCTCTGAAGCAAATTCTTACTAATTTCTCAAAACCCCATTCAAATGTCACTTCCTCTGGGCAGCCAGCCTAGGCCTGTGGGGCTGGGCTGGGCTCCCTCCTCCAAGGCCTGAGTCTGTCAGGGAGCTCACCAGAGGTCAGTCTAAGACCCCCTCTCCATCACAGCCAGCAGCACTGCTAATGGGAGGCCCTGGTGACTGTCTCAAGTACTTCCCCCTACACCTGGCACACGGAAGGCTCCAGGGTCCCTTTGCTGAATGGAAGCTGAAGGTGGCTGCCAGAAGATGAGTATGTTTTCCCCCACTTTACCGCAGAGGCTGAGGACCAAACAACGGTTTAGTTCGGTGGCTCTGAACATTTGTTCCCTGGACCAGCAGCATTGGTTATCATATGTTCCACCCCAGACCTACTGACCTGGAAACTTGGGGGCAAGGCCCACTGATTTGTATTTTAATAAACCCTCCTTCAGGGTGATTCTGAGGCGCAGTAAAGATCAAGACCTACTGGCCTAGTGAATTAATCCCTGGTTTTACAGCAGCTGGTCTTATTCAGACAACTCACTCACTCACTCCAACCTTTCATCAAACACATACCAAGGATCTACCATGAGTCAGGCCCTGTGCCATGTGATGGAAATACAAAGACGAACAGGGAAGGTCCTAGATCTTGGAAGGCATGCATGTGTACACACACGCAACTGAGCTAACAGAATGGAGAGTGCTCAAGGCCACGGTCAGGAAATACATCGGGAACTAAGGGGCAGAGGGGCAGCACCTCACCTAGTGCTAGGGGAGGTTCAGGGAAGGCTTCCTGGAGGAGGAGCACAAGCGCTCAGGTTGGCAGGATGGAGGAGCGTAGGGGTGAAGAGCATGAAGAATTTCCAGGTGGAGGAAAGAAATACAGACAGCCTAACTAAGGAACTAGAAGTGGCCCATGAGGGTGATGTGTGGTACTGCACAAGGCTGGAGAGGCAGGTGGGGCCTTGGTGGCAATGAGGCTGTGTCCTGAGCGCTCTAGAATCCTGGGAGCAGGGGACAGATATGGCCAGACATAGAAAGATTCCTCTGTCTGCTGAGTGGAGGGTGAACCACAGGAGGCGGCCAGGGTGGGGCAGCCAGGGTGGGGGCAGAGATGCTCAGAAGGCTGAAAAGATGGACATAGGAAGGGAGAGGAAGGAGGGACAGAGACATCCAGGATGAGGCCTGTGGATCTGGCCTGAAGAAAAGGGAACAATGGGTCCCTGGGACCCTAGAGAAGGGCCGGCACAGGGCGCCAGGGCTGAAGGCAGCTGGAGAGCAAGCTGGAGAGCTTGGGTTCATCCTGAGGGTATGGGGGAGCATGAAGGAGCTGGGGAGACCACTTAGGCTGCCAGACTGGGGAAGGATCTAAGGTGACAGGACTGAGGCCTACAAGGCCATGAAAACTGGGTAATGCTGGTGGCCTGGTCTCAAGGAGCAGGGGCTGGAGAGGCAGATGAATGATCGTACTGGAAGGAAGACGGTCTGGCTCAAACAAGTGGCAGAGGTGTCAAGAAAGTGGCAACCGAAATACTGCTGCAAGGAAAGCCAACGCGAGTCCTGCCCAGGCCGGCCTGGCCCTAAATCTTAACAGACTCAGCCAATCCTCCTGCAGGTCCTTTGATGACTTGCAGGGAGCCAGAAACCCCATAAAATGGCAAGAAACCTGTGGGGTGTGTGCATTTCCTGGGAAAAAGGATCCCTAGCTGTCACTGGATCCTTAATTTGAAAAGAGCAAAGCGACTGACCTTTCTGGGGATGGCTTGTATCTCGCGTAGGTGGCGGAGCTAGGGGTGGAGAAGCTCCCGGAAGGCTGTCGGTAGGGAGGGACTTTGTCGGCCCCTGCTGGTGATGCTGCGTAAGGGGTTTCTGGGAAGCTGACAGGCCTGGAACAGAGACAGAGAAGAAGGAGGTGGGGTGACTGAGGATGACACCCCTGTCCTCACAGAGGAGGGACAGACACTGTCCCTCAGACTCAACCACATCGCATCTGTTTTATCTGCTGTCCCCTCCCGTGGGGATAGAGAGGGCTGCTGAGCGAAGGGCGACAGGAAGGGGATGCCCCTGGCTCTTTCTTGCCCACTGGGGCCCAGCCCACCCGTCAGTGTCCTGACAGGGGTGGCCAAAAGCTGAAGACTGTTCTTGCCCACCCTCATAGGTTAGATACCTTCATTCCTTGGAAATTTTCTTTATCTTTTAACATATAATATATTTAAGTGAATTTAAGGTACATGTTATCGTAATAAACTCTTTGCAGCTGCTGCCCCTAACCCAAGAACCAGAATGGGGGCGCTACCTACACACTTGTGGGCTTCTCCCCGACCCCCGATACCCCTAAGGAGACATCACATCTCATATCTTGTGCGTATCAGTCCCTTAACCTTTAAAAAATATATTCAGTTTTTACCACATATGGTATGGGGACTTCCAACCTCAGACACGGAGCTACCAGCACTGGGCTCACGTGAGGCGCTCATGATGAAAGCTGAAAGGAGGCAGGGATGGAGGGAGACACAGGGCAAGGAGGACAGGAGAAAGACTGAGGAGACTGGAAAAAAAAGAGGAGAAAGAAAAGGACGAGGGGGAGGTGTGGCGGCTGTCGGTGGGCCCTTACCTCTTGCTGTGCAGGGGCTGGGACTCCCGGAAGGGGACCATGGGGGTCTGCTTTGGCGGCCGGCTCAGGGACTGGGCATGGCCCGGGGTGGCCGGAGCGGCCCACTTGGAGGCTGGCAGAGAGTTGTGGGACGCGGGCCCGCTCCACTGCCAGGGTGCGTTGCTGCGGTAGGGGGGCCGGCCCCCAGGGGCCAAGCTTTCCGGCTCGGGCTTAGGCTCCGCGGTGTCCACGCCATAGGTCTCCGGCCACCCCCTGCGAAGAGAAGCTTGGTTATTATTCAGAAAGGCTCTGGCCCACCAGCAGCCATGCCTGCTGCCTGGGAGAGACCTGCTGCCTTGTGACTCTGGGCAGCTTTCCCTGGCCCAATCTGAACCACGATGACCTACTTTAAAGGCTGAGTAGATACCCTTTAAATTGGCCTGAAACTTACCAGCTCTGAGTCCTCAACCAGGACAGGGCTCAACACAGGTTCCGACTGCCTGGCCTGCTCTATCTCATCTCCTCTCCCCTCCTTTCCCTGCCCCCTGACCCAGGCCTCAAGTCAGCCCCATTTCGTGGAACTCAGGGTCAGGAAGGCAGATGCCCTTAGGATCAAAGGATAGCATCTCCCTTGTTCCAAAGACGCTCAAAGGCAGCTAGAAGAGCAGGTGACCTACTTTGCAGGGTGGTTAAAAAAAAAAAAGCCATGAAATGCAGAACCTTGAAATAGATGCGGAACGGCCTGTGACTTCCCCCCGACCAGGCTGGCACAGACACGGCAGCGCTCCTGGCTCCGGGCGGGGAGCGCCGCGGGCGGCTCTGGGCAGCAGGGAGGGGCTCTGCTTCCGAGGCGGGGGCTGCGCTCACAAAAGCCACCTCCCAGCAGCTGCGGGAGCTCTTCGCGGAGGAGCACTCAGCCTGGGGCTCTCATGCCCCCAACGAGCCAGTCCTCTTCGGAGTCCCCTAGAGCCCAGGGAACTTTCACGGCCACTCGGCAAAAGATCTGGTGGACTTGGTGGCTGGGAGGCCATGGGCCCAGGACATGGCTGCTAAGGAGTCATTAAAAGGTGACCCGAGGATGTGCTCTGGCACCTGGGCCTGACACACCGTGCCCTTCAGCAGCAGGAGGGTCAGAGCTGACATCCAGCTCCTTCTGGCAGTCTCTCAGGATTGGTAGGTGCTGATGCCTCACCAGCTACCAAGCGAGGGAGGACAAGAACACATATCTAACAGAGCCTGTAGATATGCCAGGCCAGGCGGAGGTGGAGGAGGGCACCCTCATGGCTCCAAGCAGGCACACCTGCTGCTCCTGCCTGCCCAGCTTCCACACCCCTGCTCCTGAGAATAGGTCTGTGTGTTCTGGGTGGGGCTGACCCAATTGATTGGTTCCAGGGATGAGCATGTGACCCAGGCCTGGCCAATCAGAAACTCCTCTTCCCCTGGACATGACTGGCACAGGATTGCCATGTGCCCTAAACCGGGGCCAATCAGATACAGTGAACATCAACTCTGGAACTGCTTCTGGAATTACTGGGGGAAAGATCTATTTCACTAGGGCTGCTGAGCTAGGGAGACCGAAGCTGGAGCTGTGAGTAGGGGTAGGCCATCTTTGTCCCCACAAAGTAGGAAGCGGCCTGAGAATGACAGCAATGCATGAGAAACAGGTGACAGAGATTCCTGATGAAGGTGTCTGAGTCCCCACATACAGCCATGCCTAAATTTTGCCCTATCTCCTAGTTTTGTCAGGTACAGAAGCCAGTAAAGTCCCTCTCTGGCTTCACCATATTTGAGTTGGTTCTGTTGCTGGTAACCAAAGTCCTGATTAGTCCATCACACTTTAGAGAAAAGTAAAATGAGGCGCAGAGAAGTTAAACAATCTGTCCAAGGTCACAGGCAGTAAGAGGTGGAAGCTGGATTTAAACACAGAAAATTGACTTTGGAACCCATGAGGTTAACCACCAGGCACACTGGCAGTAATCTGGGAGCCAGTGAGTAGATTTTTTGGGTCTCTGAATCCCCCCTCCCGCAGTTACTAAAAGCTTCACTTCTGGCCAGGAGCCCCCAGGCATGGCCTCCAAGAGTGAAGCCTTAACCAGTCATCTTGAAGGCAGCACACAGTGGTGGAGAGTCAGGCTCTTGAGCCCTCTGATCCCAGCTCGGCCACTTAGGACTCTCACAGCCTCAGGGGACAGATTTCCCTTCAAGAGCCTCAGTTTCCAAATCTGCAAGATGGTGTAGCTGTGAGCATTCCATAAGCATTAGCAGAAAATATTTAATAAACAGGCAGTTCCTTTTCCCCCCGCCTAGCAGTTTCTCACTGGCCAGCCTTTTCCAGCCAATTCTGTGGATGGTCTCTCTGCTCCTCCCACATGCCCAGAACCAGAGGTCTCCCTTCTACTTTCCAAAGTCCAACTACACCCACCTCAGGGCTCAGGAGCAAATTCCTTCCCAGCCATCTGAGAACCTTCAGCATCTCAATCACCCTGAGAACTTAGCAAAGTTCATTCAGCTCATCTGAAGCAGAATCCTCCTTGAGGTGGGGCCCAGGAGTCTGCATTTTACTGAGTTGCCAGGGATACAAGCTTGAGAAGTTCACTTCTTGAATTAAGTTTTTGAATCTGTTTTCAAGATTAAAGTGGTATAAAAAGGCATTCGTGTCCCCTATTCCATCCCCCAGTTTTACGCAACAGAAGCAACCATAGCTTCCAGTTTCTTACATATCCTTTCAGAAATATCCTATGCAGATAAGCAAATATTATTTAAAATGAAAATAAAGACAATACACTAACACACTTACCTCCTCCAACCTCACCACCACCCTTTGGGGGAAGGACCTAATATGGTCTGCAGTTTACAAATGAAAACAGCACACTAACTACCATCTTGCTCCCTTCCTCCCACCCCCAACTGTCAATATTCCCTGCCAGACCCTCCTGGCACAAACAGATTCACCTCACTTTCTTGAAACAATCACTTACTACTCTATCACATGAAGGACCTGGGATTTACTCAGCCAGTCCCCTACGGCTAGATACTTAGGTTGCTTCCGGTCTTTTGCTCAACCAACAACTCTGTGCTAAATATTCCACTCCAACCTCTCGGCCACACGTGGGAAACATCTGAGAGAAGATGTCCCTAGGCTCACACATCACTTTTTCTCATTGCCTCCTTGGCCTTGACTCCTGGCAGCCTGGTTTCTGGGGGCCATGGTGACTCCTTCCTTAACTCTCCTACTCACTTGCTTGTATGGTTTCAATTTCCCTTCTCAGGCAGGAGTTTCCAACAGCCCCCTGACCAGAGCTGGAATCCAACTAAAGGGGACAAAAGCATCCCAGATCACCTTCCCCATCAGGCAGCGACAGAGACAGAGAGATGAGAGCATCGCTCCTGAACCTGTGCAAGTACCCAAGGTCAAGATGACACATCTCATCAGGGGCTCTGGGCTGTACTTCCTGGCTATCAGGCCTCACCCAGCTATGGCCCAGCAGTGCAGGGCTCACTTAAGAATCCCAGTCTTGTGGATTCTGGGTGCAAAGATGACCCCCTGTAATGTACTCAGTGTCTGAAGAGCATGGGGTCTGGACACACGCCATGCAGAGCCTGGCTGGTGGCAGGAAGCACACCTCTGCCCATCACTGGTGTTTCCCTTCAGAGCTCATTGTGACATTCGAGCCAGGTCAGGGTTGCAGCAACAGGCTGGAAAGACCTCATAGCTGGGGTTATCAGCTCTTCAAATGAGGCCAGCCAGACACCCCTGCATTTGAAGAATAACAAAACCCACACAAGTCCCAACCTACACCCAACCCTGTAAACAGGATGATGGCTTGTTCCTAAATAGGGCAGGGAGCAGAACTTGTCTGTCTGGTCACACCCTCCCTGGCCTGTTTCCCCAAAGCCACAGAAGGGAGTCTGCGGACTCTTACCTTGGCTTCGGCTGGTCCCTACCTGCAGGCATGGGACACCTTCGCAGCCTCTCTCATTCACTGAATTTTAGAGAGTCATCCAACGGGAGAGCTGGCTTTTCATGTGCACTCATGTGGTTGTGAGCATGTGTGTAGAGAGAGGAAAAGGGGTCTGCAGGGAGCTTGCCTGTGGACTTACCTTGGCCAGACCTCCCCCTGCAGAGCCCGGAGTGGGTGTGGCTGGGCCTTGGCTCTGTGCAGAAGTAAAGGAGGCCCCAGAAGAGGGCTGGGAGAAGGGGATGGCTGGGGCCTGAGTGGAGTCCTGAGGCTGAGAGACCAGGGTGTGGGTGAAGGTGGCCAAGCCTTGGTTGCAGGGCTTAGGCCTGCTCAGAACCACACCCCACCAAGTTCAGAGCAAGCAGGACTCAGGAAGGGGGGCGGGGCAGAGCAACCAGAAGTTGCATGCTCAGAGCTGTTGACATCTTTTAGAGGCAACAGAGCATATTGAACTGGGAAACCTGGACTGAGTTTGCTCTGCCACCAACCAGCTGTACAACTCTGCACAAGTGACTGGTTTGCTTGCGCCTCAGTTTTCTCATCTGTAGAGACCACACCAGCCCTGTGAGGTCACGTGTATAAGCACGCCGTGTCATCTCATCTCATGCCTTCCCCTGGCTCACTCTGCTCCAACCAGAGGACCTTCTTTCGCATATGTCAACAATCTGAGGGCTCTGTCCTCACCTTTGTGACGGCTACGCCTTCCCAGCAAGGCCCTTCTTCTGGCTCCGTCTTACCTTCTGATCTCCCCAATCATCCTGTCCAAGGTAGGGTCATGCTCTTATGTCTTCACAGCCTGTAGCTTGCGGCCATTGTCTCCAAAGCACCTCCTACATGCCAGGTACTGGTTCTACATGCTTAGCGCCTCCTTCAAGTCTTACCTCCTCCAACCTCACAATCACCCTTTGGGGGAAGGGCCTAAGATGGTCTATAGTTTACAAATGAGAAACTGAGGCACAGGGCTGAGGTTGAAGCCATTTGCCCAGGGTTATGGTTAGTAAAGGGGAGGAGCTTAGATGCAAACTTAGGCAGTCTCACTGCAGAGCCTGTCTTCCCTCGACGCCCGGCTGCCTCCCCCTTCTGCTGTATGAAATCATCTTATCTGCTTACTTGTTTATTGTCTGTCTCCCCAATCAACTCATCAGCTCTACGAGGGCCAAGGCCTTGACTGTCCTCTGTGCGCCTGTGTTTCCAGAGCTTGGAATGTGGTGACTCTCCCTTTCTCTGTCTTGCCCCTGCAGACAGGGGTCACCTCTGGAGGTAGCTAGGGTACCAACTCATTACTCTAAAAATGCACTTATCCTGCCTTCCATGTATAAATTATACCTTAGAATACCACACAGTTACTGAAGGCAATTTCTCTTCAGAAGAATTAATTTGTACAGCCAACAAATAAAGAATGATGGCACCGAGCACATCATGACTATAATGAAGTAAAGGACTGGGCGACGATCACGATGGCTGCTGAGAGTGGAGGGGAAATGTACAATGACAGGCCAGGCTGTCACCATCTGAACCTTCTGATTGCCCTAGTATCAGTCACAGAGGGACAACCAGGTACATGGGGCGTCCTAAAGGATGCACACCTGGGAAGTGTTACCAAAAGATGTTAATCAGAATCTGGTCAAGCTTCTGCATCAAACTCCAGTTTATGGAAAATACACACACTAGAGGAACAGGTTAAAGGCTACCAGGGGGATGCAAGCAGCTAAGTTCAGGGAATGAGAAACTCTAAGCAGCGGTCCCCAGGCTTTTTGGCACGAGGGACTAGTGCTCCTGTGAGAATCTAATGCCTGATGACCTGAGGTGGAGCTGAGGTGGTGATGCTGGTGCTGGGGAGCAGCTGCAAATACAGATGAAGCTTCACCTGCTCACCTGCTGCTCACCTCCTGCTGTGCGGCCAGGTTCTGGTACCGGTCCACAGCCCAGGGGTTGGGGAGCCCTGCTCTAAAGGACAATGACCTGGTTTCTTCCCCAAATAAATTGCAATAAGAAACAAACAAAATAATGTGAAGGGGAACTTATGGATTAAGAGCCTGAAGAAATACATCAACCAAACGCAATAGGAGGAGCCTGATTAACAAAACAACTTTTTTTTTTAAATCTCTTATACAACAGAAAGTTAAAGACAGATTGGGTAATTGATGCTGACCTACTGTTAAAATTTTTAAGTGTAATAAAAACCTTTTAAAGGTCTTCATTGGACAGAGATACAGTCCAAGGACTGCAACTACTTCAAATAATCCTAGGTAGGGAGGTATGGAGATTTAAAACAACAAAAAAGAGGCCATGTTAAATGTTGAAATAGCGGGCTCAGTATACTTTTAATGTGTTTGAAATGTTCCATTAAAATCCAAGCTTGTCACCGTGTCCAGAAAGCCCACCCCATGGTGACCCTCCTGCCCCAGCCTCCTCCCCATCCCTTTCTCCCACCTCTCACTCCTGCTCACCCTGCCCAGCCACAGTGGTCTTTCTGTGCTGCAGGAACATGCCACACACAATTGTACTACAGAGACTCTGCCCTGGCTCATCCCCATCTAGGACCTGCTGGCCCAGAAAACCAGATGGCCACCTCTGCCCAGGAGCCTTCCCTGACCACCCTGTAAGCAGCTCTCCAGCCCCATTGCAGACCCTTTATTTATCCCACTTTCTCTTCTTAGATCTTACCTCTGCCTGATCCTATATTATCTTTTAATAATAGTTTGTCCTTCTTTCTAGGACATGGACTCCAAGCCCGGAGGCACTGTATTTTGTTCACTGCTCTATCCTGAGAAACTGAAACGGAGCTTGCACACAGTAGGGTCTCAATATATGTGAGGAACACATGAACAAAACGTAGCATGTCCTACGGGAAGTTACTTTCAGTGCTGTGTCTGTCATCTAGAAGATAGCACTAATGGGGGTGCCCATCTCAAGAGGCTGTGGTGGAGATGAAATGGGGAGCTTAAACTATCGCTGGCATGCAGCAAGCATGTGACAGATGTGCACTCCCACCCTGTCACCACTGATACCCTTCTGGATGAGAAAGGGCCTCGAGGGAGAGCCCTGGGGGGACCTTGTGCCAGCACCCGGGGAGCCGCCAACGCGCCCCCTCCCCTTGCAGGCCAGCCACCCTTACCTGCGGGGGGTGCCATCATCGAAGGGGGGATGATGACCACCTTGACGGTGACGGATGTGCGCAGCAGGTCGATCATCTGGTCGTGGGTCAGTGTGACCACAGCTACCTTGCAGATCTCCACAAGCCGGCTGCCTTGCCGGAGGCCAGCCTGCCAGGCAAACCCATAGTCCTCCACCTCAGCCACAGTCCCGTCGTACTTCACGTGGAAGCCCAGCTGCCCGAGTCCGTTCCGCCGCAGGGTCATGTCCACCGTCTCCCAGCCGTTGGTCATTACCTGCAGGCGACAGGCGGGATCTAGCCTCAAGAGCTGTTCGGGGTCAGTTCTTGCGGAAGACTTCTGGTCAGATCCCTGACTTTGAGGCCAAAGACCCTGCTGCTCCTTATCGACCTTCCTAGGTGCCGCAGGAGCGCGAACGCACCCAGGCCCGCCCCGCTGACTTCCGAAACACGGCCGTGTGCCTGCGCGGCTAAAGGCCTCACGGTGCGGCCGCCAGTCGCCACCTGCCACCTACGCCGTGTTCCATGAGCGCCCCTGCCTTCTTCCCTCCCCGGCACAGCGCGACGGCAGGAACAGGCTCCCTTGTGGTCAGTGGGCTCTGGGACTTTTTGCCCGTGAGTTGTGAACAGAATTGGCGTGCCATCTGGCTGGAGCATTTAATTGCCAGTGCGAGACCCTCCACTGGCCTTTTCCCCTCTGCCACAGCCAGACAGTGGCTGTTTCATCACCTGGGGTCCTAGAGTCAGAACAGCGTGGAGCAGAGACCCCAGCTGAACCTAAGATGGACATGTGGTGTGACCTAGAGATAAACCTTTGTTGTTTTAAGCTATGAATATTGCATCCTGGCTGATACAATGATTCTAACAAAAGTCAGTTTGAGAACCAACAAATCAGCAATCCTGGGATCTTATCTACGTTGGGGGCAGCGAGAATCATGCCGTATTCTTTGCTTCATATCATTCTTAGAAGCACAAACCCCTTTGCAAAATCTCCTCCTCAGACTGCGTCCCCCTCTGAAGCTGACCAGACCACATGAGCCTTGCCTCCAATTACTCCCTGTTTCGTCTGCATGAGATTTTCACCATGATAATGTATTATCACAGACGTGAGTACCCACCGATCAGAACAGTCCTTCCCCAGAACACCCAGCACACCCACAGGGATTCTGTCCTCCTCTTAGGATAAAAAGATGAACTTAACAAGCTATGGTTATTAAGCAAGTTCCATCAAGACCTGTCTACCCTTTCTTAAAACTGTATTAAGGAAAGAAAAGGCATGATCATTCAAATTTCCTATAAGAAGTCATTCCCTGGCTAGCATTTATGCTATTTGATGTACCTATTAGAGTGGTGGCTTTCACACTTTTCTGACACTCACAGTAAGAAAGAATTTTGTCACAAGTCACACCATGCATTCACGTATACATTCACTCTTTCGTACTCATAAACATTTCCCTTGTAATCTAAATCGAGTACATTTGTGACTATGGGTACCAAGAAATGAGAGCCTGGATGGGAAAAGATTTACCTGAAAATGTAACCACATCTGTTTGGTTCCTGATTTGGATAGTAAGGATTTGGGAAGCAGTGGGGGAGGGGGAGGCAGCAGAGATCCTTACTCACTGTGATATACTCTCGATACTTTGTATTCTTTCCTATCCTATCCTTGAAAATTGCTGATTGAGATACCATAATTGATTTTACAACATAAAGAAATTATTAATTTTTTATGTATGATAATGACTAAACCGTTTTTTTTAAAAGAGTTTGTGTGTTTTAGAAATAGATACTGAAATGTTTACAGATGAAATGACAAGATGTCCAGGATTTGCTTCAAAATGGTCAGTGGAAAGGTAAAGGAGGGAAGGGAGACACAAGGTTGGCCCTGTGGAAGCTGGTGATGGGGCCAGGAGTTCATTATGTGAGTCCCTCTCCTTTTGTGGACGTCTGAAATTTTCCATTATCAAAGAGGTTTAAAATTGGTTCAAAAGGAAAATCTGTTCAGTGCCCCGAAAGAGCAAGTGTGACTGGATTCATCCTGGCCTATTACTTCCCCTTTGGGGACTGAAGTTCTTCCCTTTGAAGCAGTCACCCTTGTATGCAAAGAATTTGGCTGTGGGTTACAGAGACAAGTCTGCATGTCAGGCCAGGCAGTCCTGGGAGTCTGGGGGGGCCCAGCCTTCCCTGGAGGCCGGGAGATCTCCATCACCACCGTGACAGGAATGCTACGGCCTTCTGTCTCCATTCTCCCCTTCTTCCTTTTGGTAATAAGACCCCCACCCCCACTGCAAGTGAGAGTTTTGACGTGCACAGGGGACCACATTGCTCAGCTTCCCTCATAAATGGTGTGGACATGACTTGGTTTTAGCCAACAGGATAGGAGTTGAAGTGATGTAACTTCTACTTCATGTTCTTAAAAATAAAATTGCCCTCCCTGCTCACACTTTCGCCCTTTCTGTAGACAGAAACGTAGATATGGAGTGACTCTTCTGTGACCATGCAGACAAGTGTGATACCGAAGGAAAAGCAGCCACAAGACAGGAGGGACTTGAGTCCTTGAGCTGTCCCTGTCCGCCTTGCCCAGCCTGAGCTCTAACTATGAGAGAAACAAATTCCCATCTTGTTTCAGCTACTAGCAGCTCAGTCCGCTTTGGGTCGTTTTAGAGAGGGGGGGGGGCTGGCGGGAGAGTGGCTACGCTGTCTCAGTGTCCTGAAACTACTGTCCCCTTACCTTTTGCAGCAAAGCAAAGGAAGTGCTGCCTGAAGAAGAGAACCATCCCTAATGTTCGCAAGGCTCCAGTATGGCCCGTAGCAGAGAGAACACTGAGACCAAGGCACCGATTGGTCTGAGGGAACCTCTGCCATGTCGTGTGGCCGCGCTGCCCCAGGCCACTGCTAAAGCTCACTTTCCTCAGGGTTGATCTGTGTGCGCCAGGCACTGATTAAGCCCTTTACAGGCCCAATGTTGCTGGTATCTCACTTTTAAGCTCGGTACAAATACTTGGCTTATTTATTGGTTTGGAAATTGATGTGATGTCAGCCACCCGAGGTTACAGAGCAGGTCTGATGCCCAAACTTTTGCTTTCAGCCACTGTGCTGTTCTGCCTGCCATTATTTCTTTTATTGCTTTTCCCCTCATTCTTCAGCAGGATGATTCTTACTTATTGCTCCAGTCTCAGTATAAAAGCCATTTCCTCAGCGCCCTCCTCCCCCGCTCCCCGGGCCCAGGCTCACAGGCTGGGGTGCTTGGTGGGTGATGTAAATGACATGTAGGCTGGTGGAACCATGGCCAAAGAGTGCATGTGTGTCCCATCTAAAGGGGGCACTTATAATTATGAGACCCGAAACAGTACGTAACATGGATGAAAACAGAAACTAAACTCATAGATCTTGGACTTCAAAGGATTTTATGGATTTGACTTCAAAGGCAGGGGAAGTAAAAGCAAAAATAAATGAATGGGACTACAAACTAAAAAGCTTCCGTCATCAAGGCAAAGAGATAACCATCTGAACGGAAAAATATATTTGTAAGCAACACCTCCGATAAGGGCGTAATATCTGAAATATACAAAGAACTCATATGACTCAATAACAACCAAAAAAACCAAACGATCTAGTCGAAAAATGGGCAGAGGACCTGAACAGACACTTCTCCCAAGAAGACTTATAAATGGTCAATGAACAAATGGAAAGATACTCAATATTGACAGCTATTAGGGAAATGCAAATCAAAACCACAATGAGATACCACCTCACACCTGTTAGAAAGGCTGTAATCAACAGGACAAGTAATAACAATTGCTGGAGAGGATGCAGAGAAAAAGGAACCCTCATACACTGCTGGTGGGACTGCGAATTGGTACAGCCACTATGGAAAACGGTATGGAAGTTTCTCAAAAACCATATAATCCGGAAATCCTCTACTGGGTATTTACCCCCAAAGACTTGAAAACCCATATCTAAAAAGATATTTGCACACTGATATTCATAGCAGCATTATTCACGGTGGCCAGGACATGGAAGCAACCAAAGTGTCCTATGATAGATGATTGGCTAAAGAAGCTGTGGTACATACTTACAATATTACTCAGCCATAAGAAAGAAGAAATACTGCCATTTGCAACAACAGATACATCTTGAGGTAATCATGCTAAGTGAAATAAGTCAGATGGAAAAAGCTGAAAACCACATATCACGTATATATGGGATATAAATCTAAAAGCAACAAATAAACGTGACAAACAAACAGAGACTCATGGACATGGACAACAGACTAGTGGTTACTAGGGGGGAGGGGGGAGGTAAATGGGGTAAAAGGGGTCAAATATGTGGTGACAGAAAGAAATCTAACTATGGGCGGTGAACACACAATGCAAAATATATATGACCTGTACACTTGAAACTTATTGGATTTTGTTCATCAATGTCGCAATGAAAAAATAAAAATAAAGGGGGCGCTTATCCCTGCTTCAGTTGATCACTGCCCTGCACAAATGAAAACCCACTTATAGCCAGATTCCTCCAGTTTTTCAAGAAAAGCTAAAAGCTAGGTTCATGTGAAATCCTCTGACGGTTAAGCTTCTGCACCTAAGTGACTGTGTCTGGGGCTGCACGCACCCCAACACCCACGGCAGGTTCCCCTGGCATCCTCGACACTCCCCTTTCAACCTCCTGGCTCTTGTAATTCCTGTTCATCATCTGCCACCGATGGGAGCCCCAGGAGGACAGGCTTGGGCCCACCATGGTCGCTGCTGTGTCCCAGGCACATGATAAGAACGCCGACTTACAAATGACAATGTCTGAATCCTGGCCCTGCCAGGGAGAGTGTGAACTCCTCACCCAGAAGAGTGACAAAGAAGAGACGGCTGTCATGCATCGTTTAGGACAGACCAACCCTTTGCAGGAGATACTTACGTCATCACTTCTGGGCACCTGGCTGCCCAGTGGGCTCTGGGGCGCTGAGACGGCGAGAGGGGGCTACAGAGACATATGAAAGCACCGCACCAACAGCAGGCGTGGGGCGGGCATGGGATGGAGCGGTACGGGGGACACGTAATCCAGCGCAGTGTCTGCACGGTCACTGCTGGGCGTTGGGGGAGGAAGGAAACCCTCACACTCAAGAACCCAGGTATGTAGCTCACTGTGCGTCCTGGGTAAGTCGCTTTACCCTTCTGGGTCTCAGTTTCCTCATCTGAGAACTGGGAACAAAAACGGTATCTCCCTCACTGGGTTTTTTGAGGAAGAAATGCAAAGCTGTGCATGGTGCTGAACAGGGTCTAAGAGTGAGCCCTCCATAAATGTTCACTTTTGCCATTTCCCCAGGGCGGCCTGCATTCAGGGCAAGTCCACTGAGTTCCACTGCATATCAGAGGTTAGCCTAGGTGCTGTGGACACAGCCGTGAACAATTCACAACATCAACACAATTCAGGTGGTAGTAAGTGTTTTGAAGAAAATTTGAGCAGGAACAAGTGGGTGGTATATGCTCAGGGCCAAGCTGCAATTTTAGATAATGGGGTCTCATTGACAAGGGGGGGAAGGAGGGAGCCATGTGGGGACCAGGGAGTGTTCCAGCAAGAGGGTGTAGGCAGTGCACAGGCCCTGAGGCTGGTTGCCTGCCTAGCACACTTGGGAAACAGCAAAATCTGTGCGCCTGGAGCAGAGAGGTCAACAGAAAGCCAGGTCATACAACGTCTCACAGGCCACTGTAAGGACTTCGGCTTTTACCTAGAGTGGGGCTGAGGGTTTTGAGCAGAGCAGTGATGTGATCAGGTCCCGTGACCACCACGCTGAGAACAGACCATAGGGAAGAAAGGATGGAGGCAAGGGAGACTGGACAAGAGGCTTCTCGGTAGTCCGGGGAGTGGGGGGTGAGGCACGGGAAGCTGTGGAAGGGGCAGGGGGAGCTGGAGCCAGCCTAACGGAGGTGAAGCTGACAGATCAGATGTGGGTATGAGAGAAAGAGGAGAGAGGCTGATGCCAAGGCTTCTGACCTCAGCAAATAGAGTGACGATTTGTCCTTTACTGAGACAGAAAAACTCTGGGAGGCAGGAGGAGGAAAACTGAGAGTTTGATCTTGGACATATTAAAGTTCCAGGGGTTTAAAGACATCCGAGTGGAGGTGCTGAGTGAGCAGTCAGCTACCAGTCTTGAGTTTTGGCACAAAGAGGTTTTGGAGTCAGAAGAACTTGGATTCAGACTCCTGTCCGCCACCTCATGTGAGTATCTTATGTGAGTATCTATGCCTCTCTGGTCCTCGATTTCCTTATCTGTCAAGTGGGAATAAGACCAGCATCTACACTCTGGGAGGACTGTAAGATCATGATGTAATTAGCATAGAGGTAGGGTTCAATAAACTCGTTCAACTAACCAACTAATCAGTATTAACTAAACAGCAGCTATGTCCCAGCCCTAATCTATGAGTATCAGGTAAGCAGAACACACGAGGCTCAGCTTCGCAGACCTCACGTCCACCGGGACATCTAACGGCTAGCTGTTGTTACCCAAAGCTGGACATGAATTCTGGAGTCAGGGAAGCTGAGAGCACAGTGCTTCAAAAGCAGCCATTACTGGCTAAGCTGCCATCTGACTTGAAACCAATCTGCCACCCTTGGCTCGGCTGGAGGTCTGAGCCTGAGCTGTCTCCTGGGGGTTCAGGGTGAGACTGTTATCCAGACTGAATGTTTTGTCTTTTAATAGGGGAAGTTAAACCACTCCCATTTATTGTGGTAACTGATGTGGAATTATTCCTGCTAGATAATTTTATGTGTTTTCTTTCTTTTATCATGCTTTCTTATATTACCCCCACCCCCTCCTTATGCCTTATCTTTTAATGGCCAGGAAGCTTTTCACTCTATTATAATTCTTCCAGAAAGTACTCTTACATTTTCAACACAAGCTTAAACTTATATTTTCTATTAACATCAAAGTGAATAAATATATATGCCTCTGTCTTCCCAAGGTGATGGCATGGACAGCCGCAGATCCCTGACCCAAACCTTCCCCAGGCTGCAGGACCCACTAGACCCTCAGTGTGTAAGTGACGATTCTATGGGAACCAGAGTCCTGGTCTAATGGACGGGCTAAGGGAAGCATCTCAGTGGTTCCTGCGGCCTCTGCCAAACCACAGAAGCGCGGTGCCCTTGCTGGCCATTCTCCCTTACCTTCAGTCTCTGGACAATGTCCCTTACGTCCTCTGAGCCCTCCGTGGCCCGCAGGAAGATGTGGTCCCCTCGCCCATAGAAGATTTTGAGCGTCGAGGAATCTGGGGTCCAGCCGATGACATCCCCACAGTAGCAGTTGAACACCACCCCCTTGGTGCGGAGGTCCAGGAGCACCACAAACTCGTTGGAAATCCCCAAAATGCAGTCGATCTCCACGCCCTGGCCGTAGTCCTGCGCTGCCACCCTCCAGGCGATGGCCCCCGCGCTGTGCTGCTCGGCGCCTGCCCGGGCTTTTGTCTTCTCCTTCTTCTTGGAGGTCAGTGAGATGAGGTTGAATTTGCCCGAGGAGTCAATGGGTGTGTTGGAGACACAGTTTTCGGCCAGGTCCTTCAGGTACTCCTGGCGGGTCCTGGTGGCCATGGTGTGAAACTTGTCGGACTTGTGCGCGGCATTCTCCGCATTTATCACCTTGGCCAGCAAGAAGTCTCTGAAGACATCAGATTTGCGGAATGTGGTTCCACTGGGGACAGGGGGGCCGAAAGGAGGGGCGTCTTTGGATCGGGTCACAGCCATACTGAGGAGGGAGAAAGCGGTTAGATGGCGGAAGGAAGGGCCCTTGAGATTCCCTTTCAGCAGAAAATATATGATCAGGAATGCGGGGGTCCTTTTTGAGAACAGACGTGTTGCTGGCTAACTTGACTGGATATTTAGAAAGTTTCAGGGTGCGTACGTGCATTTTTACTTCCTTTATAGTGGGTGTTAGAATGTCCTTTGATATTCAAATAATTCTCCTAGCATCATTCAACAGCAGTTATTCTCATTTTCTATATATTTGCAGATTCAACCAACTGTGGATTGGAAATGTTTGAAAAAAAAGTTACATTGTTGCTGACATGTAGTATGAAGTTAGGTGTAAGATGATTGCATCTGTACTGAATTTTTTTTCCCCTGGTCATTATTCTCTGAACAACACAGTACAGCAACTACGTACACAGCACTGATGTTGTATTCAGTGTTACCAGTAATCTAGAGGTGATTTAAAGTGTACGGGTTTGCGTAGTTTATGTGCAAATCTATGCCATTTTATGTAAGGGACTTGAGCATCCTCAGATTGTGGTATCCGGAGTGGGGTGGAGGGGCATTTCTAGAATCAGTGCTCCTCAGAGATGGAGGGACGACTGTATGTATGGTCGATTATAGTTTGGCAAAAAGTCACTCCTCCCTCTTCTTCTTTGTGGGCAGGTCTGGCCCTACTGTATTGCCCCTAGGCCTGGTCACGTGACTTAATTTGGCCAATGGTTGTCAAGCAAAGACATGCAAAGTGAGGGGCAGGGGCTGGGCTTGCCTCCTGTGCTCCTCCAGGAGAAGAAGAGGCCCTGGGTGCCCTCCTGGTTCCTGAAGGGTGAGTGACACCTAGCATAGACTGGGACCTCCCCAGTGGCCTGGAGCCAAGGCCAGCCAGATGTTGGCTGACCCACAGAAGTGTGAGCCAGAAGGAAATGCTAATGCTGTGAGCCAGTGAGTTCTGGGGTGCCTTGTTAAGCAGCATTACTGCAGAACCCCTGCCTGACAGAGGACGTGTATGGGATCTGTTTCTTTCAACTACATGGGTAATGCTGCTTAATACACTTTGCAAATCATCTCGACAAAGGTCATTTTAAAAATTCATTGTGACAGAAAATTAGCATGGGACCCTTCCTACTCCAGTTTTGACTGAGATGCCACTATCACAGAAATCAGACAGCCGCTAAGTAAGAATGTAAAAAGGAAATGATCTAAAACCCGTTCCCCAAACTCCCAAACTCCTCATCCACCATGCCATCTGCAGAGAGAGGGAGGAAATCTTTGAAGAACACTGGGCAGTGAGCCCCTTTTCTCTACCCCCCCCCCCAAATTGGGGCCTCCTACGTGACCCTTATAGTCAGGAGGAGACGGGGGTGTGCCTCCTGCCCGGGAGATCCAAAATGGCCAGGGAGGCCCCAAAGAGCCCAGAAAGCACGCAGTCGGCTGCAGTCGGCCCCCGTGATACTTCCCTGCCTCCTGCTCCAACCCTGGGCAGGCCAGGCACTGGAGCTAGCAGGGGGGAGGGGGTGGAGCGGAGAGGCAGGCTCTGCGTCCACCCAGGCTTCCAGCAGGAAGCAGCCTGGAGCTTCCATGTGGGAGAAGATCTGCTGATAGGTCAAGTTTGGAGGTTTGATGAGTATCTCGAACAAGAAGTCCTAGTGACCAAATTGGCCACGGCCAGAGTGGTCACCCAGGGCCAGGGAAACGACTCCTGCTGAAACACACTTAAGGGCTAAAGAGTCACCGTGAATTATGCTGTTTTACATAATGACAATTAGAAAATGGTACAAGTGCTGTAAATGAGAGCGATATGTTTCCTAAGTTTTTCTCAAAGAGTATTGTATTCAGCCTCTATAAAAACCTCAGTCGTGAGTACGGTGTTAGGAGAGACTTCCTACTGTTTCTCTTCCTACTGTAAGAAAAATTTTTAAATAATGAGATTCTTGATTAAAACATATTCCATGAACCCAAAACACCATGTAAGGCTTGTCAGGTTTTGACTCCCAAACCCTCTCTCCAACCTGACACGGTAGACAGTGAGACATTCATCTGCCAATCATTTCTGGGATGCCCTCTCCCTTGGGCACTGGGGATATGGTGGTCCCTGCCCTCCTGAGCCTTGAATCTGGGAGGAGAAACACACCAAACACACACTCCCAAGCTAACTTATAAAGACAAAAAAGGGCGTGGGGTAAGGCAGAAGGGACCTGATCGGAACAGGTGGAGTCTGGAGGACTCCTCTGAGGAAGTGGTGATTAAGCTGGCATCTGAGGCTGAGCAGGCGCCAGAGGAAGAGCTGAGGGGAGGGTGCTGCAGGCAGTGGGTGCAACACATGCAAGGCCCAACTGGGAAAGAGCACAAGGGGAGATGAGGCCTGGGTGCCCAGAGAGCAAAGAACAGGAGGCCGATGAGTCACCAAGGGTCACACCACAGGGCCTCGAGAATGTGTTAGCACTTTCACCCTGGTCACGAGTGCTAAAAACCATTTAACCATGAGGCCCGGCTAGTCACTGTCTATGCCCCCAGGACCAGCCTGTGCCTTTCTCTGCCCTCCATGCCCCGGAAAGAGGATTTCTATGGACTGTGTCACCTTCACCTATGTTCCTGTGCCCCCTGGCTTCCAGTTGAGGTCAGCCAACAGATGCCGGGGGGTGATGGGAAGGTGAGAGGAAAGAGGGTGGAGTATGTATTTCTCTTTGCTGCCCCCCTGCTGGGCTGGGATAGTGGCACTGGCTGTAGTCCCTGGTCCTTTACTCACAGCCACAGCTCCTTTCAGGTGGCCCCTCTCCCTAGCTTCTAGAAACTTCTCCCACGCCCCTCTGACCTAATCTAGCTGAGGGGATGGGGTGATGGCTCCCTGTGGCTGCTGGCCCTGGATGCCTCACTTCCCTGCATCAGTCAGTTCCCTTAACCCAGCTGCAGCTATCAGCAGTCACTCTCAGTTAAGACCTGAGGAGTCCCTGATGGATGCTGGCGCGAGCAAAGAGTGACAACCAGACTGACAATCTGCAAGATCGCTGTGGCTACCCTGCGAAGCGAAGCCTGAAAGAGACCGAATCACGTGCAAGAGACCATTGGGGGAGCTCCTGAGTGACCCCAGCGATCACACCAGACCCCCTGCTCTCCACCTCCACGTCCCATGAGTGCCATGAAGGTAGGTGCCGCCCTGGCCTTAGCTGGTTCCCCAGCACGAGTGCTCGATACTGAGCAAAGTAATTTAAAGCAAAGACTTACTCTTAAACAGACTGAGAAGAGGTTTCTATCAACGCACATACAACGTGTGTAGGTTTGAAACAAAAAGGCATTTCCCAGTTCTGGAAAGGTTCTTCACAGGGCACATAGGTCTTCTTTTGTGGGAAACCTTGTTGGCATGGCCTTGTCCCCAGGCAGGGGGACAGATGAGATGACCTCACCAGTCTCTCTCCTCTAATTAATGGTGCTTTCAGACTGTGCTTTGCAGATGTGAATAGCTTTGCAGCTTCTTCGTTCAGCACCTGGCTGCTTATAGTGACATATTTTGGCTTTTCCCATTGTCCTGATCCATGATTTTAAGAATCATAAAATTGTAAGCTTCTGAAGGTTTCTGGACAATCAGAACAGCTGGTCCCTCACTTCCCTAGCAGGAGGGACTGGGTTTTCATAGGCTACAAGGATGCCAGTGTGCCACTCAGAAATAGCACACTTGAAAAAGGAAAAAAAAAAAAAACAACTCGTCACCCAACAAGGGGATGATGTGACCACCAGGTCATCTGCTCACTGTAGCTGAATAAGTGTTTCTAGATAACTCACATTATTTAACAATCATTTTCTCTGTGTCCAAGGCTTTTGGGACAGGTATCTATCTGTCTAGCCAGCAAAAATGTTTCTACATACGGCAAGCACCATGCTATGATAGATATAGGAAGGTAGATATGACACGCATTCCCTTCAGGGGAGGCGAGAGCCACACTGGTAAGCCATTTTTGGTTTGATGAGTGCTGTGACAGGGTGTGTTTGGGAACACGGCAGGGACAGGGTACGGTCTGCCCAGAGAGGAGCTGCCAGGGGGCAGGAGGGTGAGCATGAGGCAGGGGGCAGCTCTGGGTCTTTCTCTAACACTTTCTCTTTTAAAAAGTAAAGAAAAGAGAAAGAGCTGAAGCAAATATGGCAAAATGTTAACATCTGTTAAATCTGGTGGTAGGCACATGGGTGTCTGTTGTATTATTTTCTGTACTTTTCAGAATGTTTAAAATACTGCATAATAAAAATATTTCAAATTAGACTGTGAAAAACAAGAAGGGTCTGTACATCAGAGAAAAGAAACCCTGAGACCACGCAAAGGCTGGTCTGGAAAGCTAGGAGGTTGGCCGCAGGCGCCCTTGGCAACTCAGGTCGGAGAGGGGAGCTCGGGGTGAGGAAGGGGAGAAGGGCCCACCAACCCAGCTCAGCCCGCTTCCGCCGTGCTGAGAGCTGCCTCCTCCTCTACACACACGAACGACTCTGCCTTCGCTCGCCAGGGCGACCTTTCAGCTGCCAAGGAACACGGGACTAAGTGACCTCAAGCCACACAGGCCCAGGCACCGGCAGCTGCTGCGACTATCCTGAGCCTAAGCATGGGGGTGGCAGGGACGGCGAGGGGGCCCTGCCCCTGTCCCGGGCAGCACGTCCAGCACGGTGGTCCGCGGCAGCAAGCACCCCACGTCGGAACTCGCTCCCTGCTCTCACGCACCTGGCAGAGAGAAGAAACTGGCCGATTCTGGCAGTTCCACTAGGGCTACCAGTGCACTTAGGCACAGATCCTCTTGACTTGATACCTGCTTTTAGGAATTTATCTATCCTGGCAGTTCCGGGACACGGATGCAATTCGAGTATGACCAGGTTATTTATTGTAGGATGAACTGTAATAGCAGGGGACAGCAAACAACTCAAATGTCCACTGACAGGGAACGGCGGAAGATTCTAGGCATCCTCGTGATGGAATATGATACAGTCAGAAGGAATGAACAAGCACTTTAGGTACTGGTTTGGAAAGATCCCAAGGGCTGTTGAGTGAAAAAACACAGGATGCAGAACAGTGTGTGTGGTGTGCTACCATCTGTACTGAAAAGGTGGAAAAGGAATACTTTTAAGGATCTGCCTGTGTGAGCACAAAATAGAGACACTGCTCCCAGGAGTTGCCTCTGGAGGGCGCCTGGGCTGTCAGGGGTTGGAGGTGGGACGAAGGGAAACTTGGGTCTTTTTTTCACTTTTGATTTTCAAACTGTTTTCGAAAGACACACACAAAAAATGCCTCTCTGGCCCATTCCCCCGTCTGCAGTGCTGCTCCAGGGTCAAGTGCTATTGATCAGCTGATTTTGAAGGACCACAGTTCTACCCTTGCCCCCCCCCCCCCACCACAGAGCTTCCCATGTGGCCTTTGGGTACCAGGTGACAATGGTGCTTGGGGAGGCTACTGAATGAGTCTGAAGCCTGTTTTACTTGTCAATCTGTGAACTAAAAGCCTCAGCAATACTTCCTGCAGAGTGGGGGTGGGGCTGCCTGCCCTACCTCCATCTTCCCATCTTCCAATTTCCCTTTGGGCCATTGCTCCTGTGCTTCTCAGTCCATATACCTGCTGCCCAGCTGTGACGGGTGGTTTTGCTCTGGGATGGGCACCTGACCCTCAGCCAGGTCAGCAAGTCTCATTTCGGGGCTCTTTTTCTGGGAGAAGCAAGCTCTCCTGCTGGATTTGCAGCTGGGAGGATGTTATGCTCAGGGGCCAGCAAATAAAGCAACACACAAGAAAGTGAGGCAGATCCAGCCAGGCCTGAACGTGTCGTTTGTGAGAGCCAGCATGTGCAATTTGCCTTTTTGTCTTAAGCCAGACTGAGGCGGATTTTCCATCCTTGTAAACTGAAAGATTCCTGGAAAATACAAATCCCTGATGGCTTCCCTGTCAAAACTGGGGCACCGTGCCCCTTTCTGGTTGAGAATCACTCTCTTAGAAGGTATGGGATGTGCGGACAGAGCTCCCCTACTGAAGCACAAGCAAGAAGCACAGGAGGCCGCCCACCTGGGTCAGCTGTCCACTTGTGGTCTGAATCCGCATGCTGCCTGGATGCCGCAAAGAGCTTTCGGATTTCCTGTGTGTGTGTAGGGGGCGGGGTGGGGTGTCCCCGGGTGGCTTCCTGGAGCCACGTGGGGAGGTGCGTACCTGTAGCAGACATTATCGGTGCAGGGGTTGTGGGCTCGGACAATGATGAAGACATGCTGAAAATGTGAGCGAATGTTCTTGGGGGTGAAAGGCAGTGCCCCCGGCTCCTGGAAGATGATCGTCACAATGTCATTTCCGATGTGCCTCTTCCTTAGCAGCTGGTACATAGGAAACAGAGGGGGAGAGGGTTATAGGTCAGCCCGGCTCACGGGTCCTGCCTGGACCATCACAGCAATCTCTTCACTTGTCTCCCTGCTCCCACGGGCTGGCCCCCACCTGCAGCCAGAGGAATCCATGGACACCTGAGTGAGATCACCTCCCTTCCTGCTCAGAGTCCTGTGGCTCTGTCTCACTCAGGGCAAAGGACAAAGTCCCCACATGGCCCAGGGAAATCTACACGACCGGCCCATCACCTCTCTGACATTCCCCTTGCTCACACTGCTCCAGCAGCACAGCCCTCCTGCTGTTCCTCTAACTCGCCAGAAACACTTCCTCCTCGGGGCCTCCGCACTGGCTGTCCCCTCTGCCTGGAACGGTCTTCCTGCAGATCCCCACATAGCTCCCTCCTGCCCTCCTTCAGGTCTTGACTGAAATGTCACCCCCATGGAGGCCTTTGCTGACTGTATTATCCAAGATCTCACCCCTCAAACCTCCCGCCTCTGCTCTTCCGTGCCCATGACGTATGTATCGAAGCTCAGCACGTGGCAGCTTTCCCCTCTTCCTTTCGTTTCTCGTGCCTCTTCTCACTACTGTGTCGGCTGCAGGAGAAGAGAATGTTGTGTTCTGCTTGCTGGTCACCACTACATTGTCAGTGTTGAGAGTGGTACCTGGGACAGGGCAGGCGCTCAACAAACATCTACGGGGGCGGCACGAGCTGATGGCCTTCGGCCCGCTCAAAGCCATGCTCACAGCTGGCTGGAGCAGAGGCGCGCTGGGGACAGCCACGGGGCCAATCCCGGCCCACCATCCCTTCTCTGGGGTGCCAGAGTCGAGCAGACTGGGGCAGGCGAGGCTTCATGTTGGCCTCCGGGTGCCCTGTCCTCTCTCCCCTGCTTGTCATAAGGGAAACTGTGGTATCTTCACGGGCAATGAGGTAGTCATGGCATTTTCCTTATTTGCTGAAATTACACTGTTCTTATTTAAACACTGTCTGGCCCTCACGTAACTCTCAGGAATCCAGACGGGAGCCATGCGCAGTCAGTTCCATGTGAGGTGGCCCACAGAGTGAGATCCAGACATGCTCAGTGGCACAGCTCACACTATTCTGTTACACTGTTAGTTCTTCAGTGTGTTTTAAATGTGATTAAATGAAATTGCTAGATAAAAATGGCCACTGACTGTGGCAGGTGCTTTACATTCACATCTTAAAGTCATGATCTTCTTGAATCTTCACGACAACCCTATGGAACCATTAACTCGTCCCACACCCTTTAACCCATGAAAAAAACGCAGGCTCACAGCGGTCAAACGACTTGTCCTGGGTCATAGAGTCACAGAGGGAAAGACCCAGAATTCGAACCCATTTCTGCCTGATTCTACAAACCAAGCTTTCCCCAGCACATCTCCAAACACCCAGGAACAGCTCTGACTTCTGCAGCCCTCCGGTCGGGCCCAGCCTTGTGCGCTGATTTCATGCAGGAGTGCAAGGACCTTTCCCAGTGACCCTGGGACATGGGCGTCATCATTCCACCTATTTCACAGAGCAGGGACCCAAGGCTCAGAAGGCCAGTTCGCACAGCTAGGAAGAAGCGAAGTAAAAACTCAGACTCAGGTCCCACTCTGAGGCCAACACTCTTATGTGTGCCAATGGTTAACCTTATGAAATCAGTGACAGTTGATCCTTTCTGGCCTCTAACATCTACGATATCACCTGTACCAATAGAAAAAATATACACTTCCTAAATCCTCAAGAGTCAGTGGGGTTTCTCAGACCACATCTGCATGGCATGTCCGGGAGGGGCCTCCTGGCAGTGGGCATTACCTGTTGTTGCCACCCAACACCTCTTCCTTCCTCGGGCAACCATATCTATCCCCTATGGGAATGCGCCTCTGTGACCCCACCCACTCTGCCTAGGGGTGGGCAGGTGCTTCAGGTTTGGCCAATCGGCCCATTCCATCCCCACCCCACGCTCAGGTACTGGCAAGTGAATGGCCCAATGAGATTCAGCCCTGAAACGTTTCTGGGAGACCTGGGAGGCATAGCTCTCTTTCCTCTGGGGTGACCGCACAGGGGGAGTGTGACGTGAGGCCTGCTGGGGGCACCTTTGCCATTACTTGGGAAGACCTATTAATGAGGTCACTATGAAGAAAAGAAGAGGTGAGAAATAGAAAGGATCCCTAACACTGTCTGAGGCCCTGGATCCAGACATACCTAAAGCCGGCCCTCTCCCAGCACCTGAGAGTTATATAGCCCAGTAAATCTCACTTTTTGCCTATGCCAGTTTGATTTGCGTTTCTGTCATTTGCAGTTGAAGTAATGTTGACAGATTCATTCTTTTCTTTTTTTTTACAGGTTTGCTGATGACTCAAGAGATCCCTGAGGAGAGCCAGGGTAGTCAGAGGCAAGCAGGGTGGCCAAGGAACAACTTAGAAAAAACCAACATCAAACGACACCTGACCCAGGGAACATGACTGTGGTGCAGAGAGTCCCCAAGGCCAATGGCTTCCATCTGCTGCACGGGACAGGACAGGACAGCCAACACCGGGCAGGCAGCCAGCTAACAGTTGTGGGGAGGGCGGGCACCTGGGGTTCAGCTGTGTGTCAGATGGAAATCAGGTGCCCCCTGCCCCGGCCCCTACTGACCTGCTGTCTGTTGTTGGGGGTGTAAGGGAGCAGGGTGGAGACGTGGAACATGATCTCATAGTCCTGGTACGTCGTGTAGAGGGAGTGGGTTCCTGTGGAGTCCGCTGAAACAGAAACACCAGTTAGCACCACGTTTCCAAAACCTCTGTGCTTCTGCCATATCCCACATACCATCTGTGTCAGTTTTTAACTTGATGTTTTCACTTAACTCCACTCTTGAAAATTAAATACATTTACATAAAAAGGAAACCTTGTATTACACACCCACCAGACTGGAAACAATTTAAAAGTCTGACGGTACCAAAGGTTGGTGATGACGTGGAGCAACTGGAACCCTTTTATTGTGGCTGGTTAGGTGTGTAAATTGGTACAACCACTTGGGAAAATTTTTTTCAGCAGTATCCACTGAAGCTGAAGCTAGGTTTAATGGGTACCCTAGCACCTCCTCTCCTAGGACCACAGTCTAGACGATCGCACACATGTGTCCTGGGATATGGGTACGAGTGTCTTCAACTGTTGGTCAAAAGAACGGATAAACAAACAGGTACATTCATACTGTGGACAAATACACACACTGGACAAGAAGTGAGTCACGGCCTCCACACGAATGAATCCCTGAATATAATGTTGAATGAAAGGCACCGGACACAAAGAGCAGATACTATATGGCTGCATTCACATGACATTCAAAAGCAGGCAAAACAAATTATATTCTGTAGATGTGCACACAGAGGTAGCAAAACCACAAAGAAAAGCAGGGAATGGTAATCATGATGGTCAGGATATTGGTTATCTCTAATGGCTCCATGTCTCAGAGGGGGAAACTAAGGCACAGAGAGGGAGCGATGTGCTTTAAGTCACACTTGCAATGAGTGGCAGCAACCGATGACTGAGAGCTAATTCTCTGTACAGCACTGTGCTGGGCATCTGATCCTCACGGCAAGCCAGCGAGGAGGCAAGCTCATGGCCATCACTTAGTGGCAGTTGCTGAGCCTCAGGAGCGGGCATCCGTCTGAGAAGGGGATAGCACGTCTCCTACCTCTTCTGAGTGTACAGCCCCTTTGGTGGTTCACCAACAAAACCACACCACAATCACTCATGCCTGCTGCCGGCTTCCTGTTGCCAGGCAGGAGTGAGAGGCCAGTGCCCGTCAGCACACCGTGGGCGGAGCACTGGGAGGCTGGACAGGTCCAGTGCCTGACGCAGAGTGAGGGCTCCGTATGCTAGGTTCTACTCTGGCGGTAAGCGCAATTATTACCATAATTTTACAGATGAGGAAACTGAGGCAGAGAAGCAAAACTATTTGTCCAAGACCCCCAAACTAGCAACTGGCGCAATAAGATGCTATTCCTCCTACCACCTCCTTCATGGAGGAGGTGAGGGCGAGGATGATGACAGCTGCCCGCACCTGCTCAACTCTTTCTTGATTCACCCGTAAGCTTGGTATCCTCATCTGGACTTTCGTTTTCGAGATGAGGAAACTGAGGCTTAGCGAGGCAAGGCAAGAGTGAGCGAGAAAGTCAGGGCCCCATCTCAGGCTTTCCGACTCAGCCTGAAAAATTGACCTGACGAGAGCTTGCCCCCAAGGCCAATGAGCAGTGCTCTCCCCAGGGAGCCACGATGCCAGTTCACAATGTCACCCATCTCTATCTCCCAATCTACTTATCATGAAACATTTCGATCCCATACATCATTCGAAATTTATGTACGATGTGCACATATATGCACAGGGAACGCTCTAACGTATGCTGTGCCTGCCACCTGCCTTAGGCAACAGCCCACCGCGATGCTCTGCAGAACCACTTTCCAGTGACACCCGCCCTCTCCCTGGAGAGGCAGCCACAGCCCTGCATGTCGTGTTGGCCACTGCCTCGGTTTTTTTAGTTTTATGACGAGAACAAACCTCCAACAATACACCGTTGTGTGCTTGCAGAAGGCATCATTCGGACCTTTTGAGACCCGCTGGCCGTGTGCAACACGAAGTATGTAGCGCTCATCTAGGCTGATGCCTGTTGCCCCAGTTTGTCACTGTCATACATACGACAGTGACATATATCCCAGTACGTGATCTTGACCAAGCGACCTCCTACCGCTGAGCCTCAGCATGCCTCTTGTGAGACAGGTACAGTGACAGTACTGTAACCCAGCACGAATACGCCATAGTCCTGCCCCCGCACGCTGGGTGCCACCCCGTGCCTGCAGCTGTGAGCTGTGAGCATGCAGGACACTGCCTGGCGTGCATGTGCACGTGTCCTCGGAGGACATGTGTAGCAGTGCCATTGCTGGGACACAGAGTCAGTGACTCCTCAGACTTAAACAGAACCTGCCCAAGTGGCTGCGCTCCCAGCACTCCCACCGGCGGGGCCCCAGAGCTCCCGCGGCCCGTCTCTCCCTGGCATCTCCAGGCCTTTCGATTGCCACTGGGTGGTTGTATGGTGGTGGCTGATCTAACCGGCTCCCCGACCAGGCTGTGGCTGCCACTTACTCTTGACATCCAGCTGGGCAGCGTACTTGGTGAAGCCCTTCAGGCAGACCTTCTCACCGATCAGGGAGAGGAACTCGTCGAAGGCGGGGCCGGCCTCCTCGTTGTTGTACATCTCCTCCTCCGAGCTCTGGCCAGCCCTGCAGTACAGGATCCCCACTTTGTGTTTCCGGCAGAGCTGCAGAAGCGAGAGTGGCTTAATGGAGGCAGGCCAGGCAGAGATGTCGGAGGGAACAGAACAAACGGGGCTTTCTTAGGAGCTGAGCCTGGGTAGCTGCTGGGGTCACAAGGGAATTCGGCACCAGAGCCAGAGAAGAAGGAAAAAGGCTTGGGGGCATGTCCCAGTTGTCCCTCTTCCTTCCTCCCATTCCACAGGGGGATGACAAGGTGCCCATGCTGCTGTGCTCACCGTCTTGGCAGAGAGCGATGCTGCTCTCGCGAGTGAAAGAGACCGTTTGCCTCAGCCAGTTTCCCAGAGCAGGTGAACTGCAAGTGGCTCAGGCTCTGCAAAGGGCAATTCTGAAGGGCTAAGGGCTCAGAAGTATTGACACTGTTTTTAGGGGGTGGGTCCCCAATAACCATGTTTGTTAGATATAGCCCCGATTCCTCTGGTCACTCGTGACTGGACTAGGGAAAGACACCTGATCTAAGTGTGGGGCAGTCAGAGGTTCTCTTGGGACTGTGAGTCAGCCAGTGGGGCTCTGTTGTGGCTGTAATTCTAATAGCAACTCTGTAGCTGACAGAGGCCAGTGTGCAGAAAGGGAAAGAGACAGGAGTGTGCACATACATACGCATGTGTGGGCATGCACGCTCGCGCACACACACACACACAGGAACCTGGTGGTCATCTTATTCCTAGACTATTTCCTTCCTGAGACCCAGTCACATTCTGGCCCTTGGCACCCCTGGAATTAGGTAACAGATCACTTCTTTTACTGAAAAAAGAAAAAGTGACAAACACAGAAAGAGGTCCCAGGAGCGGAGCCACTGTGCCCCAGTGGCCCCGGTGGCCCCGGCCCCAGCTCACCCCTTGCTCGTCGAGCTTCAGCAGCTGCTCCGTCACCTTGGGAGTGCTGAGAGCCAGCCGAAGGCAGTGGATGTTGAGCTCGGGAATGACATACTCCAGGGCGTCCTTCAGGGGCAGGCCCCGCCCTGTCCCGTGCTTCGTGGCTGTGGGCGTGGCATCCTCCAGGATGGAGCCCCGCAAGGTGATGAGCTGTTCCAGGGAGACAAGAGATGGTTAGAAGGCTTTTGGGACCCGAGAAGGGATTAGAGCATGAAGGTGTCCTGCTCTCAAAGTGACATGCATGATAATCAGTAGCTTGGGATCTAGGGACAGAAAGCCCTGAGTCTGGATCAGGACTTCAGCTTGCTGCCTCTTGGCTGTGTGATGTTGACGAAGTGACTTCCTATCTCTGAGCCTCAGCATCCTCTTTTGTGAGACAGGTACAGTGATAGTATCGTAACCCTGAAGGGACACTGGGAGGACTAAATGAGACAGTGCAAGGAACATACATTCATTTGTTTTAACAGATATTGACTCAGAGCCGGAACAAAACAAAGACCCCTGCCTTGTGGAGCTGACTTTCCTGGGGGAGATGGATTATGTCAGGGAGTAAGAAGTATAACGAATAAAAAAGGCTGAACAGGGTGGGCACTTGAAAAACACTCTCATTATTATAGTATTATTAAATGTAAACATATGACCATAAGCTCTAGGTAAAATACCCGCCTGCCCTGGGTACCGTACCATCCTGGATCTTGAACCATGGCACTTGCTTTCAACCCGGTTTCCTGACAAAATCACGACGAGTGGTTGTGACTCAGCTGGTCCGTGGTAGGGCCCAGGTATGCATGTACATGTACATTTAGGTATATGTACACGTATATGTGTGTGTACTTATACACACACACACACGCACATGCGCGCACACACTCTTCTAATACCACTCCGGTGATTTTGATATGTAGCCGGGGTTGAAAATCTTTAATCAAGCCAATCACAGCCATCTCGCTCCCCTTGCCCAGATGCTGCTTTCCAAGTTTTCCCACAGCTGGCCACGTGACTGGTTTCGGGCCATGAGCTGTGAGGGGAATGCAGCTTGGGGAGAAAGTCTGGGGTAGAGTCCTCTCTGATAAAAGGAAAGCCCCTTTCCACCTGTCCATTTCTTCTTGCGAAGGACGTTAGTGTGATGCTGTTTGGAGCTGTGGCAGCCAGCCATCTGGTGATTATGAGGAAAGACACACAAAAAATCATAGAGACATCAATCCCAGCAGTGACCTGACTCCAGACTTCTTGTTAGATAATTAAACTAAAATAACTCCTTGTTGTTTTTGCAATGGCTACTCAGGTTTCCTGTTACTTTGCAGACAAAGCAATTTCTAACTGATATATCTTAATAACAAGTCACATTTACAAGGTTTAGTCCACTGCACCGCATTTCAGGTACGACAGCAGTTATCTAATTACATGTATGGGTCCGTTCAGGGGACATATTATCCCCAGTGTGCAGATGGGAAAGCAGAAGCTGCAAGACGTTAGGAACCTTATCTAACGTCGCCACAGCGAAGTGGCTGACTCAGGACTCCAACCCAGGCCTGACTCTCTGAAGCTCATGATATTTTTTCTTTCATTTTTTTTTGACTGTGAAGTATAATCTATACATGGAAGAGTACACAGCACATGGAAGTAGAGCTAAAGGAATTATTGCAGAGTGAACACCTACGTAATCACCACCTTGATCCAGAAATACTATGGTCCCGGCCCCAGAAGCCTTTCTGTGCCCCTTCCTCCTCGCCTGATTTCTAACCCCATTAACTTATTTCTGCCTGTTTGTGGGCTTCATGCAGTTTGGATTCTTTTCCATCTGGCTTCTCTTCTCTGAACGCTATGTGAGATTCGATCACGTTGGTGCTAGAGGCTGACATCTCCACCATGACAGATTTAACCCACTCCGCCACTGACAGACACGGAACTGCCCCCGTGTTTGACGACTATGAACAGGTGTTGGGGACATTCACAGAAGCACCTCTTCGTGCACAAGAACACATTTTCTTTTTCGGTTTATACCTAAAAGAGAAATTGCTCTGCCACCAGGCACGTTAACCTTTAAGTTTACGGCACTGCCAGTCTTCAGAGTGTACCAGTTCGCACCCGTCCACCCTGAGAGCCCCTGTTGCTTTGCGTCCTCACTAGCACTGCTCGCTTGATGTGCTGCTGGCCACAGGTGCTGCCACAGCTACTCCAGCACCACATGAAGAGGGCGCACCGAGGGTCTGCAGCAGCACAAGGGAAAACTCCCCCCCGAGGAATTGTCACAAGCACCCAGAATCCAAGGGGCTCTGGTTTAATGACTGAAGGTAAGTGCTCACCGGGCAAACACGCTCCTCTGTGCCAGTGGGCACAGGATTGGCACAGGATGAGTCAAAATTAACATGTCATGACTCCGCCTCTGAGCACATGGCCCTTGCCAAACAGGACCAGGGCAAGAGGCGTGCGTGGAAAGGAACAGAATGATCTCATGCTTGGGAATTCCCAGTTCTAGCTTTGGTAGTTAATAAACAAGCACAAATCTCTCTTATCACAGGCAGGGTAGTGTTGAAATAGGTCATGAAAAGCAATACTCTATGCTTTGCCCTGCCAATCTGTGTGGCCCTGGGACTGTGGGTTTCAATCAATGCATCAACAAAATCAGCGTCTTTGTGTCCTGCTGACACTGCCCTGCAGTGCCCTCTGCTGGGGCCAAGGGACAGCGTGGGCCAGAAATCATCATTTCTCCTCTACACACTGGAGACAGGTGGCCGGCCCACCGTCACATTTTGGCTCTGACGACTAGACCAAAAGCCATTACTTGAAAAGCTCCCAGCGTTTCCTTCTCTGTGGGGCAGAATAAGTAGGGCACTGGCAGTTTGCAGCGAGTGGCCACCTCTCCTCCCCACCTGGTTCTGCCCACCGTCACGTAATAGTCCACCTGGACTGTGACAGCAGCCTCGTCAGGGTCTCGGTGCTCCCGCCCCTGCTGTCGCCCCACCCCAGCCTTCTTCCTGTAGCAGCTTGAGTCAGATCATGTCTCTGTTCTGTACAGAACCTGCTAATGGCTTCCCATCTCTCTCTGAATAAGTTCTACACTCACGCATCTTGTTGAGGTAACCAGTCAAGCGAGCCGTGAAAGGGCCTCACGGCCATGTAAGCAAGGACGTTCCTATTTGCACAGGTGGTTCTCTGCCACCTCCCACCGAGATGCGTCCCCGCCTTACTCTGTGCTGGATGGTGGGTGCACCACGTAAGAACTTTTCAGACTGATTTGAGTTTGAATCCCGGCTCTACCCCTTCTCTAGCTGTGTGACCCTGGGCAAGTCGCTTCATTTCTCTGGGCCTGTTTCTCATCTATAAAATGGGGAATACAGAGCCTGCCTCAAAGAGTTACCAGAATTTAATAACATGATCCATGTACAGTGCTTAGCTTTATAGCTGGTGTACAGTACACACTCAATGCGTTAGCCATTATTATGTGTACACATGTCAAATGTATTTGTACAAAGCCATGGATGCAGTCAAGAATTAAAAAAAGTTTAACCTTGAAAGGAAGCTAGTTTGCTTCCCTCCCAACTTAACATTATGCTTATACAGATTATACAGATACGTGCACAATCAGAGGTACCTACTGAACACAAATGAGGTCTCAACTGATGCACCATTACGCTTGCTTCCTTCACTTAAATATGAGACTCTCCCTTTTGTATGCTGCCTACTTACGTACTCTTTAAATTCTTAACCATAAGCAACTGTTAACTTTTTAAATAAAGAAGAAAATGAAAATCCAAGCCTCTAACCCTAACAAAGCTAACATCTGTCAAAAACTCGTGTTTGAGAGACTAAATGGAACCCACAGGGCCTGGTGGGCCAGCCAGGGCAGCCCTGGCCTGAGCTTATCCTGTCCAGGCCCAGGAGTGGGGACCGGGGCCCGACATTTATACGCGTGCGGCCGAAGCCCAGCTCCGAGTCTGTCTTCATCCCGGCAGGGAGCTTGGTGCTGGCAATGCTCACATCCCATCTGCCAGGAGATGTGGGCCCACTCGACTGCTTGGCGGCCGGGGGTGGCCATCTGGGGTGGGCCAGCCAGCTGGCTTGGAAAACAGCCTGGGCCCCTCACTCTGGCCCCCACGCCTCGGTTTATAAGAGCCTGATGTTGTGTGGACAGAAGGACAGAACTCTGTCAGCTCCACCCTTGCTCCCCAGAGAGGCCCTCTGACCTCATGGGAGAGTGTGATGGCCATGGCAGCAGTGTCATCACAATGGCTGCGCTCGGAGCACTTGCTGCCCTGTAGCCTTGTGCTGCCACATGCGTCAGTCCAAGAGGACCTCCCCGCCACCTCAGGAGACGGGGAACAGCACAAAGCCTATTTAAAGGTGAAAGTACTAAGGGACCAGAAGTAAAACCATCTGCCCAAGTCAAACCTGACCCGACAGCCAATGTGCAAGTGGTTAAGGCCATGGGCAGGACCCAGGCAGCTGGGGTCCGCGTCCCAGTTCTGCTACAGGGGCACCCTGATAAGTGATTCTCTCCCTGAGCCTCAACCCCCTCATCTGTAGAATGAGGATAATAATGGAAACCCCATCATGGGACTGTTGAGAAGATCTGAAGGCCAGTGCAATATAAACACCTAGGACAGAGCCTGGCAGGGATGTGTGCTAACAGCGTTAGCTATCATTGCTGTTACTACTGTAGTTACTTTTGGGCTGCGCTATGCAGCCCTCTGCTCTACCTCCGCCACAGAGGTGCCTTATGAAGGGGCAGGTGGACCTTGTTGGTCACTGCCCTTGCCTCCAACTCCAGAGGACAACGTCCTCAGACCTGAGTGCCCAAGAGGGCAGCTCTGCAAGGGGTCTGGCCCCGCGCTAAGTCTCGGTGTGGCCTGTGCACGCGTGAGCTTGCGGTGTGAACCTCACGGTGGGCTCGAGTTCACAGGGCTGACTGCAGTGTGACGAGGGCACAGCAGACTGAGAGCTAACTTCACTAGGCTCCCCCCAGGGCCAGGCCCAGTACTGCCTACTTTACACACATGATCTCACAAGCCCACACCACAGTCCTGTGAAACTGGGATTCCTAAGGGGGAAACCAAGGCTCTGAGAGAAGAAGCTACATGTGCAAGGTTTCACAGCTGCTGAATGGCCAAACCAGGACCCATACCAGGTCTCCCATATGCCTGGCACAGTCCTGCCTCTGGACCTTTGCACTGGCTAATAGCTGTTCCCTCCGTCTGCAATGCTCTCCTTCCAGATGTCCACATGGCTCCTCTCTCACTTCCTTCAGGTCTTTACCTTCCCAGTGACACCTCTCTTGACCATTCTGTCTAAAAATTTAACTACCCCTCACACTTAACATCTTTCTTCCTGGCTTGACTTTCCACCTGTCACCATGGACCACACTACGTAGTTCACTAAGGTATCTGTGCATTGTCTGCCTCCCCCACAGGGGTGCAGCACACGTACACTTCTGCGGCTTTACTCACTACTGACTGTCCCTTTGGCACACAGCACAGGGCTGTCAGGGGTGGCGCTGAGTGAGTCTCTTGTGGGGTGGATGAATCCCCGACCTGTGCCACTGAGCCTTGGGCCCAGCCTGGGGCAGAGTGGAGGCTAGTTTTGTGGGTGTTGGGGTATAAAGTGGACAGAAGCAGGCACAAGCCAGAAATGGCACTAAGATAGTTTCAAATTTATGAAGAAGGAACCGCAGCAAAATATGATAATCTCACCCAGCATCTCTGCACCAAAGTCTCATGACTCTCAGAATGTGCAGCAGTTTGGCATTTTAAAAATTCATTCTACATATTCTATTTTCATTAAAACACAACAACAGTAACAACATAAAAACACTGGCACTCTTGTGTTCACAACTCATGAATGGGTCCGACGTGGTCTGAGCTGTTAGTGGAATCCCAGAGGTAGCTGAGCGGTGGCTGGGGTGCAGGCTGACACATAACCCTGCCACTTTCTGGAAGGTGCTTTAAGCAAGTCCCTTAACCTTTCTATGCCTGTTTTGTCATCTGTAAATGACAACAATGGTGCCTTCATCACAGAATTGTCATGACCTTTAAATGAGTATATAGAGTATATAGAAAATGCCCAACACAGCGTCATGCAGATTTCCAATATGATAACAATTGTAGTAATTATTATCTATTAAGTATTTGTCATTGTCATCTCACCTAGCAGTTCCCCAAACGTCACAGAACAGTATGATGCAGTGTCAGCTGTCACCTCACATTCTGCCCTGGTGCTCATGTGGCCAGAAAGGTGAGGAGGGGAGGAGGGGGCTGGGGAGACAGAGGGGCCGGCGACCACCTGCAATCTGGGGCATGACGTTTTGGGGCTGTCTCTCCTCAGAGGCCACAAAGCCTCTGCGTCATCACATCCCCCCTGAGCGGGAAGGTCTTCATGAGGGGTGTGGCTTGGGCCCTCAGTGCAGCGTTGCCAGTCTGGATGAGGCCCGAGCTCGGCGGGCCCCAAACCCAAAGCCCCTGGCAGCAGCTGCCTGATGGGCTCCCATGTCTGAGCCAATGCAGGGTTGAAGGAGACCCATTTGGGGGACTGCCCAGCTGATGATGGCTCCTTTTCTGGAAAGGTCTTTTAGAAGTCTCCATCATTTTTGCTGGCCTGGCTCCCCTCTTTTTGCTGAGGAACTACCGCGCCGCCTCTTTCAGGTGGCTCTGATGGACCTGTCAATCATGGTGCCCTGCCCCGCCCCAGGACCTTGGGTGGACCGCATATCCTAGATCCGGCCAGTTTCCTCTGTCACCTCTGATTACAGTGCCGGGCCCAGGGCGTGGACATGTAATCCAAGCAGAGCCAATCAGAGCCCTTCCCAGAGATTCAGCAGGTATGAGTCTTCCCTATGGAGAAGAAGATTTAAAGATGTGGAAGACTTGGGCAGCCAGTCTCCATTTTCCCATGACATGGAGAGAACTTGGTAGCAGAAGATAATGGCATTCACAATGTAGAAAGCAGAGCTGAGCAGATCAGAGAGAGAAAGCATTTCTCCAACGCTGTCATGGGAGTCCCCGGGTCTGCCATGCGGAAGCCAGCCCCACTCCCAGATCTGCAGTTACCTGAATTCTTTCTGACTTAGGCCAGTTAGATATAGATTTCTGTCACTTATAACTTAAGAGTCCTAATCAAGCAGGGTGCCCCCAACAGGCCTTGTTCTCTGGCAATGGGTGACCTGTAACCCAGGGGAAGACCTGTGACCGAGCGGGAACAATGGGATTCTTGACTCAGAACAAAGAGTAGTGCAGAGAGGTTCTGGATACCAGCAGCAACAGCAGCGCCTTCGGCCCAGTTCCTGCCCCTCCACTCTGCAGGGCACCTCACGGTTCTGAGAGAATCCCCTACATCTCTCCCTTTATTTCTCACGCTAACCAGTTAATCTTTTGCAAATGGAAGAATCCTGGGCTCTGTAGTCAGATACACCAGATTCTACTCCTGGCCTGGCCGCTTCCTCACCGGTCTCAGACACGTCCTTTACGTTCTCTTCTGTAAAGTGAAGGATGAACAGGACTGTGCTCGTGAGGTTGTTGGGAGGATGACATGGGATGAGGCAGGGGACATGCTTCCCACAGAACCTGGCACAGAGCAAGGGCACACAGACGTGAGCGGCGATTATCTATGTAACAATAGTGAGTGATGGGACCTACCTCACGAGTCCGGAAGATGATCCTGTATTGGTACTGAGGCCCATGGTCCTTGTGGTCCTCCAGCTTCTCCCGCTTGATGCTCACAGCCACTGGTCCCAGCTTCTCATCCACACCAAAGTAATTGGCATGCTCTGAGAGGGAAGAGCAGGTGAGTACAGAGTCAGCTGTCAGGGAAGGAGGGGTGATGTCCCCCAGCAGGACTGCTGAGGGGACAGCTGGGGCAGGCTCTCAGGCCTGGTCACAGCAATACTCAGTGGAGAGACCGTAAGAGGTGAACGCCCGCCTTACTACACTACATCTTCCAAGTCACACAACGTTTCTGAGCCTCAGTGCTCTCATCTGAGAAATGGGAGGGCTGATAGGAGAGTAAAGTGAAGCTATACGTACAAAACGCTCAGTGCAGTGCAGGACACACGATAAACCCAGCCCCACTGTGACTACCCCATATGTGCAAATGTTCATCAGCTTAGCTGCCAACCAGCCCTTGTGAAATGGTTAAGAGTCTAGCTAGAGAGCCTCCGGGCCAGCCGAAATCCAGCTCTGGCACTGATGGACGGGAGGTCCAAGTCACTCGTTGGCCTTCTTGTCAGTAAAACTGGAACAGCAAGGATGGACCCACCTTTGGCACAGAGGTGAAGATTAAGTAATTTAATAAGTACGAACACTCGGCACAGAGCCAGGTACACGGTGAGCGTGTGAGAAGTGTCAGCCATTCCCATTTCCGGGGCATGATGTTTGCCACAGAAAAGGGACCAAGATTCAAGTTCCCTATGCATCACCTCTCTGATCACATTTCTACAGACAGAAGAAACTTTACGACTCTGCCCCCTCGTGCTGGCAGTGCCTCTGAAGAGTCATGGAGGAAGTCTCTTGCTCTCTCTCTGAAGTGACAGCTGTCGCCCCCTTCTCTAAAACACGCTGCTCTTTTACAACCTGTCCAAACAGGTCTTTCTGATGTATCACCGTGTCTCCTGCTCATGCGGGGTGCCATCAGCAGGCTGACTGGACTCAGGCCCACGACGTCAGCATCTCGCCACGGCCAGAAACCGCTTCCCACCCCAGTGCTCTGATGGTGAACTGACGGTTCCTACTTCATGCGATGCTCTTGGCCAATTGAAGGCTTATCTAAGGCCCAAATAATGTGTGTTAATTAATGACCCCAATCAGAACAGCACTTGCAGTGGGTTAAATCCTCTCCCCAGGTGGTCAGAGAACAGAATAAACCCTATACTCCACAAATACCAGTTCACTCCTGAAGTGGTTGCTGTTTTGTTCTGTGTGTTTTTTTAAAATCCGCCAACGCATAACTAGTACCCTGCATATAGTAGGCACTCAATATACAATGACCACCAACAAATTAATGTATGAGCTTCCAGGAATACAAAGAAACTTTTTTGAAAAAACAGCTTTTTAAGTTTACTGATGAGTATTTACTACCTGCCTGATGAAAAACTACATTAATGTATAATCTCATTTAAGCTTCACCACAGTCCTTTCAAGTAGGTATTTCTATGTGTGAGTTAAAAAAACCTGTCTTCTGTTCGCTAGGTACAAAATATGTGTCAACGTAAAATCCAGTTTCGATGGGTTATTCAAACCCACCACAGCCTGATTTTTCAGCTATTAGATCCGTCAGTTTCAGCGAGACCCCCGTCAGCATCTCCCACTGACTGCGGGTTTGCTCACTCTTCCTGTAGCCATATCGGTTTTTAATTTATACTCCCCTAAACCAGGTTGCCAAGTACAAAGGTGCATTTTTAAAAATTAGCATGAAATGGCCTTTCCTGTTCTTCTGACAAGTGCTTTGAGCCGTGAAATCCATTTTGTGTGACACTGACGTTGCCTCATCCGCTTTCTCTTGGCTAGCAACTGTCTGGAACTTCGTTTTCACTCTTTACTTTCCATTTCTGTGTCATTTTGTGTTGCAGCATAAGATACTGCGTTAATCATGTCCATTCCTCACATGAGGACACAGAGTCCGAGGGGTGAAATGTGTTACACAGCTAAGAAGCTGTGGAACTGGCGCCCCAAGCCCAGTGCTGTCTGGCTCCAGAGCTGGAGCTGCAGACTGGACGCGGCCCTGTCCCAGTAGATGTTCGTTACGTCTGACTAGGACACTGCTTTAAAAAAATTTAGCCTAGTTGCTGTGGAGTACTAGCTACCTATCCATTATCTGTTCCATTTTAAGATAACCCTCTAATCTTGGGGGCAAAAAGAGAGGGGCTGTGTCTAGCTAAAAACTGATATTTCCCAGTCTGCCTTGCAGACAGAAATGGCCAATAAGCAGAAGCAGTTGGACGGGGCTTCTAAGAAAGCTCTTTAAAGGCGGTTGACTTGACAGGAGGTCTGCCTTTTTGCTCTCACCCTTTCCTTTTTTTCTTTTCCTGGAAACATGCATGAAATGGCTGGAGCTCCAGCAACCATTTTGGACCAGGAGACCACCTGAGGGCTAGAGGCCATGCGGTAGAGCTGGCATCCCACTGATGTTGAGGAGTAACCCTAGCAGCCCTGGGCTGTTGACCTCTGGTCCTCTTCATGACAGAAATAACCTTCTATGTTGTATAAACCTGTTACTGGTAGTTTATAAGCAATTCTGAATTCTGGCAACTGGTACAGCTGCCAGAATTTAAATTTAGAAGAATCCACATGAAAAAACTCTGAATTTCAGGAGAATCTTGAAAAAAAATTAAACAGGCTGGCAACCCTGTTTAATTTCCTCCGTGACAACGGTGAGCTGGAGCTGAGCAGGAGCTGCTCTTTGCTCAGTCCCTGCGTGGCCTGCTTTACTTCTGTATGTGTGCCGCCCGAGTTTGTGGTCTCTGCACTATGCTATGCTGCCTCATGGGACGGCCCTGAAAGCACCGATGAACCTAATGAGGCATGAAGCCCATCTCTTCCCGACGTTAACACCTTTCAAACATTGACGACTCCACCTTCAAAGGAGATCCAGAACCTGCCTGCTTCTTCCCCTCCCCTACTTCAGATGCATCCATCAGCATCTCCTGCCTGGACTACTGCAGAGGGGGCCTATGAACGGCCGAGGCAGATCAGGGCCCTCTCCTGCTCAGAACCCTACCACGGCTCCCTCTCACTTAGGGTGAAAGCGAGAGTCCTTACCACGGCCCGCGGTGTCCCACATGATCTGCCCCGTCCCCTCTCTGCCTTGGCTCCTTCCACTCTCCCCGTCAACCGTTCCAGCAGCAATGGCCTCTTTCCTATTTTTTCAGAGTTCCAGGACTACTCTACTTGCTGTTCCCAATGCCAGAAACCCGGTCCCCAATCTCCTACCTCCTTCAGCTCAGGACTCAATGGCACCTACCTAGGAGCCCCTCCTGGATCATTACCTATTGAAAATTGCAAACTCCTACCCTGACACTGTTTCTCTCTTCCCTGCTTTACTTTTCTTCACAGTACTTATCACCCTATGGTATTTATGTATGATATATTTTATGTATGTATCTAGTTTTATGGTTTGCCTTACACCCCTAAGACATTAAGTGCTAGGAAGATAAGGTTTTTGTGTTAAGCTGGCCAATATTGTATGCCCAGGCTCTAGAAAGTGCCTGGCACACAGGTGAACCAAGCACATACTTGCTAAATAAACGCGTATCTATTGTCTCGCATAGCTCAAGGTTCTGGAGTGCCAGCCATGTGTCTTGAGGCTCGCTCACTATGTCCTCGCGCCCCCATCCCCACCCCGGCCGGTCCCTGCGCACACTGAGTGAATGAGCAGGGGGCATCCCACCACCCCGGTCACCTTTGCCCACGAAGTAGTCCTGGTAGTAGCGGGCGCCCAGGTCCACGTGCTCGATGCTGTAGTGCCGGGGCCGACTCTGCGTCCTCTGCTGCTCCTTGGGCACCTCCAGCACTGAGATGCTGGCATTGGTGCGGTAGGCGCTGAGGGCAGGCTCGGCCAGGCGGCCCTCGGTGCCCCCTGGGAACCCGCTGAGGCCCGGGAGAAGCTCACGTTGCGCTCACATTCGCCTCCGATCTCATTGCGGAAGTGCGGGCAGCTGAGCAGCAGGTCATTGCTGTTGTCATCACCCAGGTCCTGCTCCAGATTCTCCTTGCAGTTCAAGTCCTCTGTGCTGGTGAAGGCTGGGTCCAGGCCCCCGAGGCCGTGTGCCCGTGACGCCGTGAGGGACGCCATGGCTGAGGCAGCCGAGGCCCCTGTGGTGGTGTTCCGTCGCTGGGCCACAGACACCCTGTTGGCGGCCGCCTCGTGGAGGTCGAACAGCATGCTCTGCACGTCAAAATGAGCGAAGCTCTTCTGGCAGACCCACGGCCTGCTGGCCTCTGGCGGGCTCCGCCCCTCCTCTGCCTCCCCTGGGGACCGGCCCATGTCACCCTCGGGTTTATTGCTCCTCAGCTTCCGGAAGATGGACGAGTCCACCGCGTCCCCACTGCCCAGGCCCCGCACAGGCTTCTTGCGGGCCCGCTCCTTCTCCTTCCCGGGCTGCAGTGGGAGCATGCTGTCCCTGGTGGGCTGCCCATTACGGGGGTCGCCCTTTGCCCGCTGCTGCCCGCTGTGAGGTTCGGGCTGTGATCGGCCTGGAGGAGTTGGCTGAGGCTCTGGGAGCCACGGGCCTCAGGCTGCTCGCTGCGGAGCCCATTGAGGATGTCGAAGAAGCTCTGCTCGGGCACACCCTGCACGTCGATGGAGGACGTGCTCCCATACTCACGGAAGAGGGGCAGCACCCCGTAAGCCGCGCTGCCCGGGGCTCCCCCACATCCTCCACGTCACACTCACTGAGGGTGATCTCACTGCTGCTGCGGTGCCGCAGGGGGAGGAAGGCCCTGCCGGGGGACCGGGGCCACCCGTCCTGGAACTCCACATCCTTGGACCTTCTTCTGGAGAGTCGGTGAAAGGCTCTGGACCCTGAGGAAGCCGGGGTGCTGGCGGGGGGCTGCCCGTTCTGTACGCTCCTCATGGAATGGGCCGCTTTTGTGGCCTTCGTGCCGTCTGTGTCCTGTGATGGGCTTGGGTTGCTCTGGTCCCTCAGGGCCTCCCTCTTGGGCGGCCAGTCGGCCACCCTTGCGCGCACGCCCATTTTGGGCACTGCGGGGGTGCTGGGACTGGGCGGGTGGTGGCGGTGGCAGGGCTCTCACCAACAGGCTGGGGCATGCCTCCGTTCTGGACCCAGAATCCCATGGGAGCATAGTCCCCTGTATGCGGCCCAGGGAGGACATCGGCCGCCCTGGCCCCACAGCTGGCTGCCAGGTCCACCCCATCACTGGGAATGGGCCGATAGGTGGTCATAGTCCCCAGGCACTGGAGTGCTACTGGTCCCCGTAAGCTGTGCAGAAACTTTATGGGGTCCCCTGGCCCTCAGCCATTGTTCAGGGCTGCCAGTCCCAGGATGAAGGATGCTGGCCCTTGAAGTCTGACGGGAAGGTTGTGAGTCTGTGGAGTCCAGTTCTCCACCATCGCTGTGGACAACCAAGCCAGGACAACCTCGGGAGGCAGGTGCTGTCCCAGTGGCTTTAGTTTGAGTTGCTCAGCAGGGCAGAGCGAGCAGCAGACAGGGGTGAGGGCCAGCTGGCTGCAGGGGCATCTTCCTTGCCATGCTGAAAAGGGAGAAAAGGCAAAGGTGAGAAGTGATAATGCTGCTCCCAGAGTGACTTTTTTTTTCTTTTTGACAGCTTTACTCACTTAAAAAGCTTCTGTATTATGGAAATTTCCAAACATACCCCAAGTGGAGAGAAGAGCATGAAGAGTCACCCCGCCAGCTTCAACAGCCATTCATAACAGCAGTCTCCCCCTACCTGCGAAGGATACGCTGCAAGACCCCCCGAGGAACCCCAAATGTACAATGCTTTTTCCTATACGTACATACTTACAATAAAGTTTAACATAAATTAGGCAGAGTAAGAGATTATCAATAACTAATAATAAAGTAGGATAATTATAACAATATATTGTAATGAAAGTTATATGAATATAGTCTCTCAAAATCTTACTATACTATACTCATCCTTCTCTGGTCATGACATGCGATGATACAACACCACGTGACAGGATGAAGTGAGGTACTCAGAATGGCTCGTAATTTACACTTATGAATAGTTCACTTGTGGAATTTTCCATTTAATATTTTCAGACTAAACATGGTTGATGGCAAGTAACTGAAACCATGGGTAAGGGGAACTACTCTATTTGCCATTTCTGTTTTTTATCCATCCACTCACTCCCACACTTTTTTTTTGGACAGAATATTCTAGAACAAATTCCAGACAAAAGGCCATTTCACCTATAAGTACTTCAGCTTCTATCTCTAGCAGATGAGGCCTTTAAAAAAAATAACCAGGATAACTTTATCACACCCATCTAGATTAACAAAAATGATTTAACACCATGTAACACCCTGTCTGCACTGTATTTCTTCCATCGCCTCAAAGGTATCTTTGAGAGTTGGTTTGTTCCCATCAGGATCCAAACAAGATCCATATTTTGCTTTGGCAGCTACATTTCTTAAGTCTCATCTACTCTATAATGCACCTTCTCCCCTCTGCCCCTATCCCGCCTCATTTTGATGCCATTTATTTGTAGCATCTCTTGTCCCATGTAGTTTCCCACTTAGAGGATCCGGCTGACCTCCCCTCAGTGTCGCTGAACACATTCCTCTGGCCCCTGTGAGTCCTGTCTATTGGTGGCTGCGTATAGAGGCTGGACGGCTGTCAGCCTGTTCTGCAGCCCACTGGACCAGCCTCCCCGCCAGAAAGGAAGTGGAAATGATAGATGAGTCACCATGAGTGCTGGCGGATTTGGGGGAAGGCATGTCTCCAGAAACCCGCAGGATTAATAGATACTATGAGCCAGTAAGTCAGCTCCCATCACTGCTGAGATCTCCCCAGTGACTCCTTCGTTGGAAAAAAATCCAAATTCCTTCTGCTGGCCCCCAAGCCCCACAGGATCTGCCCCCTGCCAGCCCCCCTGACACCTCTCCCAACCCCTGACAAGATCCCATCACCGCCTTCTTTTCTGTTCTTCTGACGGACCAAACCCCATCAGGATATTGGGGTGTCCTCCCTTGCTCCTTTTCCGGGCTAGTTCCCTCTCGTGGCGTCTATGAAGCCTTCTCAAACCAACCAGCCTATGTAGACGGAGAAGCCTGGTCTCCTCAAAGCCCTTCTCTGTCACCCCCTCTGCTTTCTTTTTTCACCAAGTGAAATCATTCATTATGTATTTACTGTCTTTACCACTAAAGTATTGGTTCCAGAATGGCAGGGGCATCTGTGTTGGTCACTGTTTGTTGTACGAATGAGCGCATGAACAGCCTCCAACTTGACGTGTAAGTACATCCTGACCTGTGGGGAGGAAGTTCCTGCTTCTGCACGGCAACCCGAAGCATTCTGCAGCATCCTCTCCCTCTGCCTCTCCCTTGAACTTCTGAAAGGTGAAACCCTCTGCTGGGGGGGATGGGAGGGGAGGTGGGTCACGGTCCGTGGGAGCCTGTTGGTTGTCCCAGCAGCTGTGTCCCATCCTCCTGCCAACAGAACTGATTCTGCTCGGGGCAGCAGAGTGCTGCGCTGGGCTGGGCATCTGGCTCAAGGTGACCAATAACTTTTCTTTCCCCTGGAATATGGAGCTGGACATGGCTACTCTGGCCAATGACCGCTGGTGCTTTCCAAGCGAGGAAGGAGAAGGCCTCCTGTGTGGGTGTGTGCACGCGTGTGCACGCGTGTGTAGGGGGCATTTCCTTTTTATGCTCAGAGGTGTGGAGCGAGCTGGCAGAGGAAGACCGCGGGGTGGAGGGGGCAGGTGTGAAGCAGATATGGAGCAGGACAGTGGGTGAGCCTGTATTTTCTGAGGAAGTGAGAACCAGAAGTGAGGGCAGGGACAGGGATGGAGAGCAAGAATGCACCCCTGCGAACATTCTTGAAGGCACTGCAGGGAGGCGTCCAGGAGATGGGGCAGAGAAGGGTGGAGGAAAGTGGAAAACCCCCAGTGCCGGGCTGGTTAATGGGACAGAGCAAGGCCAGGTGAAGCTGCTGTGACCTGGACGGCAGAGACATCCTTAAAGAGGCAGGTGGGCCTTGCCTCTAGCGACCGAGCCTTGTGAGACGTGGCTGTCTGATCTTTGGATTTGTCAAGAGAAACCAGAAATTTAGAATTAGAGGCAATATATCCCAATTTGAAAAACAAATCTATCAGCAACAACAACACAACATACAGAGAAGATCTCTAATATTTCTAGTCACCAAGTAAATACTTCTTAAGAGCATTACCAACAAAAGCCACAATAAGGGTCAACAAAATAAGCGTGTGGGCTGGGTCTGGGCAGGGCTGCTGGTTCGCGACATCTGCCAGAAACGAGGGCCTGAGGTCAGCCCCACGCTGCACTAGGCGCTGGAGCCCAGGGCGGCCTGGGGTGTGTGCGCCAGCTAAGGGCACTGGCCACGCTTCGCAGCACAGCTTACGTGTGGGTCAGCCTAGGAGGGTGGGGAGGGTTAGTTCTTTGAGGCCATGTTTGGGATAGCTGGGGAAACCAGTGGCCCAGATGTGACCCTGACTTGCTTACACAAGTTCCCCCTGACAGATGGGGCTTTGCTCATGGCATTTTGTTTCTAGGCCAGTGGGAACCCCCGATCCATTTTCACTCCCTCCTCTGGAAACACGCAGATGTTCCCGAGGCCCCCAGTCTCTGCACACATCCCTTTTCTGAGCAGGTGCAGTCGAATCTCCCTGTGAGGCTCAGAGGCTGAGTGATTGATCGCATGGCCTCTCTGGGATTCAGGGACTGGTGCACCCTGGTCCCTTTCCAGCTCCCGCTTCCTCAAACTACTTCACTCTTCTTGATGGGGAACTCCCGTTATGAGCCAGCTGGCCTGGTTACTGAAACTGTGACTGACTTTTAATCCGTAAATGGGGCTATACCACCTAACTCGCAGTCGCCGCTACGCTTAGCGCTCCTTCATGCCTCTCTGGCAGCTCCAGCCCTCTCCCCTAAGTCACAGAGGCACAGCTGGGGTTGGACACGGGACCAGGGCTCAGCCAGCAGGTCCAGTGCACCCTGTTGGATCTGTGCGAGGTTTGTGAGAGCATGGAAGGCTGGAGAGTGTCCTGTCGTGGCAGGGATGTGGACCTGGCTTTTCCTGTGGCACATAGTTGGCTGTATTCCACTTCCCACCACTGGACATGTCAGCCATACAAAAAATAAATAAATAAATAACAACAAAGCTACATCTATAATAGCAGGTACCATTGATAGGATCCTTCTGTGTGGTCTAGGTATATTTTTGAGCTCTTTACATTTGTTATTTCTCTTCATTTTACACGTGAAGAAACTGAGGCACGAAGAGATAAGGTAATGTGTCCAAGGACATACGGTTACACGGTGGCAGAGCTGGGACTGACCCAGCTGCTTCGTTTTTGAAGTCAGGCAGCCCTGAGTTCAAGCACCAGCCAAGGTCCTGGACCTCTCTCTTTCATTTTCCTCACTGGTGACACACAGTAAAACATCTCCGGATGCGACCACTCCGCTGAGTTCCAAACTCGGGTTCCTACTTGCGTACCTGACGTCACCACAAATGCATCTGCAAACTCCGCATTCCCGCCTGAACGCTTGATCTCCCCATCCACAAAACACCCTCCTTCTCAGGAGAGTCAGAATGGGCTAAGCTATGCCACGGTAAAGAGGGGCCCCAAGCGCTCAGGGGCTTACACAACAGAGGTCTGTTTCTTGTTCACACTGCAGGTCCATCACGGTTGGCCACGGCCCTGCTCATGCCAGCTTTGCTCCCAGGTGACGGAGCAGCCCTTAAGTGAGACTCTGCCAATCGCAGAGGAAAGAGACTTGGCCAGACCACACAATGACCCTTAGAGCTCCTGCCCAGGAATGACATGTGTCACTTCTGCTCACATTTTACTGGCCAAACCAAGCCATATATCCAAGACTGATGTCGACAAAGTGGGACCCTAGAATATATGTCAGAACAGGGATGCGACAGGCCAGCTGCTGCTTCCACACCTCAGTGAAAGGCACTGGCTTCTATCCAAGGGCTCAAACCGAAATGTCAACGGGGCCCCCACCCACCCTCTCCCCCCTCACTCCGAATGCCCAACGCACCCGTCCTGGTGACTCCCCACAGTGGCCCCGAGTCCATCGCTCTCTCCCATCATCCAGACGCTGCTATCACTTCCACTGGCTGACTACCCACTGTGGCGCCTCTGCTCCTGCTCCCCCAAAGGCCCTTTCCCACACAGAAGCAGTGATGTAGGATAAAATGCGAAATCCTCACCTCAGCCCTCAGGGCTCCCCTTTCCTCTCCCGCTTGCTCTCCCAGCTGCCACAATGTCCTCCTTTCAGCTGTCCTTCCGCCCATGCTCCCTGCTGCCCCAGGGCGTCGTACATGCCATTCCTGCTGCCCCTTCCCCTATCCAGGCAACTCCTTCTGACTCAGGCAAATGCCACTTTTTCCACGTGACCTTCCCTCTCATCAGTCCTGCCCAATCCCCAACCTGAGCTCTCTGAGCACTTCTCTTTGGGAGCACCTGCGTCTACACATGTAAGTCTTCTGCCATGTCATCAATTGTTTGCCATATATTAGGTCTGTGCGACTGCCCCTGGGAAGAAGCTGAAAGTAATGCATGTGTGTGTGTAGTGTGTGTGTGTGTGCGCGCGCTCATGCATTCACACCTGTGCACACACTGCCCTGGCTCAGGCCTCTGCAGGAGAGGGGGCGGGTGTCCAAGGCCTCTTCCCAAGTGGCCCTCCATGTCCGGGCTGCCCGAGCTGCCTCAGAGGTTTCTCCTTCATGAAAATGTGACCCAGTCATGGTGATGGGGGCTCAAGGGGACCCGAGACCTCTGGACAGCTCAGGGCTGCGGCACCAAGGCTGACAGTTACCCTTGGGGGCTCATGGGGAATGTCGACTCCTACAAGCATGCACCCGACAGTGCAGTTTCTGGGCACGTACAAGGCATTTATTCATCCAGTAAGAACCAGTCCTTACAACTCATTCATTCAATCGTTCATTCACTCCTACAACCAACACCTACCACATTCTTACAAGTCATTCGGTCCAAAAATTCATTTTAAAAAAGCACTAAAAATTTATTCATTTAGTGGACATTTACCAGGAATGTATATAACTCATTCATTCATTCATTCCACAAACATTGAGTTAAAATCCATTTATTCAATATATTTCTTAAGCATCTACTATGTGCTGCTGTTGTAGGTGCTGAAGATGTAGCACTGAGCAGGTCAGACCCCGCCCCTGCTCCCATGAACTTGGCTGAAGCAGAGGGAAGCCAAGTAAACACAGACAAAACAAGATAATTTCGAAAGGTGGTCAGCAGTATAAAGGAGTAAAGTGTAACACTGTGGTGGGGGCGGTGGGGGATGGGGTGCTACTGTCTACAGATGGGCGGAGATCGGGAAGGCTGCCGTGCGGGTGCTGTCTGACTTGGGTTCTGCATGGAGAGGGCACCTGCCAAGCACCAGGTGTGCTAGTGAGCAAGCCTGACAAGCATGGGCAGGAAAACTGGGAGCTGACAGTGCATAGGGCCCTCCGGGGTTGTTGTCTCAGGAGAGCTTCTCTCCCCACCTGTCCATTAGAAGCACGGGGGAGCTTTACAAAAATACAGGTGTTCACACCCCACGCCCAGAGGGTCTGAATCAGCTGGTCTGGGGTGGGGCCCAGGCCTGAGTGTCTTTTCAAAGTTCTTTAGTTGATTCTAATATGCAGCCAGGGCTGAGGAAAGGAAGGAAGAGAGCAAAGAGAGGAGGGCCTGACACCAAGCCCTAGGGGCTGCGAATCCCAGAGGAGCTAGCGCACAAGCCAGAGCAGGCCCAGGCAGAGGCAGGCGTGCGGGTGTGATGAAGGGCTGGGCGGTGTGGTCTGGGGACAGCCAGGTGGTCCACAGGAGTGGATGTTGCTGAGAGGGTCATGCATGTTGACAGTTACTGGTCTGAAAGGAACTGGTGACCACTGCAGGAGGAAGCTCAGGGGCCTGCTGCTCCAGGGAGCCTTGTTTCCCAAAGCTGCCAGCCTGCCCTGTCTTCCTTCTTTCCCTCCACATCCCCAGCGGAATCACTCTGATCCTCCCTTTTGTTGTGCTCCCAGGGGTCTGGGGTCTGCACACACCTTGACTATAGGAGTTAGCCCACTGGATTTTAAGCCCATGAGTATCTTCTGTCTTCCTTAGACTTTGAACAGCCCCAAGTCTGCAGTGGACTGGGGTCTAGGACATGTGTTCTTGGAGCAGGGGCAGGGGACGGATAATATGGCGATATGGTAATAACAGTAAGGCTAACACTGTGACTTCTCCTGATGTGCCAGGTGTGGGGCAACAAACTTGGCGTGCATCAACTTTTGTGTTATAATAACCCTATAAAGTAGGGACTTCTGGCATGCCCACATTACGGATGAGACAAAGGTCACATGGCCACATCACTAAGCCGGTAGGTGGAGCAGCTGGGATGCACACTGACAGCTGGGCTCCCATGCCCTCACCACTAAGCTCGAATGAATGCTGCAAGCATCTTCAAAATCAGTTCTGAAGGACAAAACTCTGGAGAGGCAGCCACAGCTCAGTGGATTTCAGGGAAAGAATGTTTTCTCCCCGCTGTGTCCTTCCTCACTTTTTAGAAACTGAAGCGTGCACGGGACCACTTTTGTGCTCCCCCAGGAGTCAAGATGGCTGGAACGGTCAGACACCTCCTCAGGACGTGCTGCAGCAGAGACGCTTGTCCATCAGCTCTGAGAGCAGTGAGCAGGGCCTCCAGCATGCTGTGTACCACTGTGATCTGTTTAGTCTTCTCGATGCTTCTGACACTGAATGTGTGGGTTTTCCACCCTGAGCAACTCTCCAATTCTCTGCAGACACCAACTGGTGCCCTACAATCTAATCCAATCCTGACACAAACTGCAGGCCCCACAGGCGAAGGGCTCAGTCTCACGAGACTGCCCCCGACTTCGGATGCCACCTGTAAGTAGTGGGCTCCCAGGTTACCCGCCCTTCTGTCTGACTTGGCTACAAACCAGGGGTTCCCAAGACCTCCTCCTCAGGTTCAGTACTTTGCTGTAACAGCTCATGGGGCTCGGAGAAACACTTTACTTAGTATTCCTGGTTTGTCATAAAGGGTACAAATGAATAGCAGAGGAAGAGATCATTAGGATAAGTCCAGAAGGGTCCTGGGCACAGGAGGTTCTGCTCCCATGGAGCTGGGGTGCACCACCTCCCAGCACGTGCGTATGTTCATCAGTCTAGAAGCTGTCTGAACCCTGCTGCTTGGGCTTGTATGGAGGTTCCATTATGTAGGTAATAGAATTGTCCAGATCGCTGGACAGTTGTGACTAACTCAATGTCCAGCCCCTCTCCCTCCCGAGGTCGGAGGGGTGGGGCCAAAAGTTCCAACCCTCTAATCACATGCCATTGGTTGCTCTGGCAAAGCCCAAAGCCCGTGTTTGGATTTTTGCAAGCACATGTGCATTCAAGGCCCTCCTCAGGACCCCTATAAGGTCCTACCCTGAATCTGTGTCCTGGAGAGAAGCCCTGGGAACAGCTTTGATTTACACGCCTTCTTCCAGACCTTTCTCTGTGAATCTACAAGGAAATGCTCGCAATGCCCAGGGGATAGGGGGTGCCCCAGGCTGAGGGTGAGACTTCCATTTTGAAAGTACCACACAAGGGGAAACATGGCGGAGTGAAAGCCACCCCCAGGTCATGACCACGTGGGATGCAGTCAGAATGAGAGAGCACCGGGCCCCGCGCCCACCTTGCCTCTAGGGTCCCCTGAGTCTGAAAAACACACATCTCTCCCAGTGGAGACCCTCTGTGGCCTGGAGATGCTTGCCCCAGACATCCGGAAGGAAGGGGTGCCCCATCTGTGTTTGCCTGCTCCTTGGTGAGGCAGAGGCTGTACTCACCCAAAGGGCTGAAGCTGCCTTCTTCGTTTTCAGTTTGCTAACTAATATGGCTGAAGTTATATAGACTAAATGCTTGGATTACTACATGCTCATATGTAGAGAAATTAAAAGAAAACAAGTTAATACTTTTATAGTTGTTTTTCACATTACCAGATCTCAGAGATGTTTCCTGATGTGGCAGCTGCAGCATAGTGGTTAGAAGCAGACTACCTAGGTTCAAGTCTCAGCTCTGTCACTTAACTACTTAGACCATGGCAGGACACTTAGCCTCTCTTCACCTCAGTTTCCCCATCTGTAAAATGGAGATAATAATAGGGCTTTGCATTTAGGGATGCCATGAATTAATAAATGTAAAGACTTAGAATACCTGGCATAAAGTGATATACAAGTATTAGCTATTGTCATTTTTACTTATGTAATAATAAAAAACAAATCTCAAGCAAACAAATGGAACCAAAGGCAGCCTTAGAATAAACTGTGGTTCCTCTGGGCTCAGGAGCCAGGGGGCCAAGGGGGGTCTGACTTGAATAAGAAGAGGGCAAGCCCCTCCTTACTGGCAGCCCAGAACCAGGGCCATGAGGAGGTGGTCCCCCAAGTCCCTGTGGGGTCAGATGGCTTAGGCAAGGGTGTTGCTACCTCCCAAAGCACATGTGAATTGAGCATCTTGTTCCAATTCTGGGCACAGTCCCACTCACTTCAAATGAGGCTGTGAAATGCAAAATTAAAAAAGGATGCTTCCTGGAGTATGGGCCCATGCACCAGGCCCACCCTGGAGCCGCAGCCTTGCTTGTGCAGTGGGGATAATGTGACGGAGCCAGGCGAGCGACCCAAAAGGCCGATGAGTGGCCTCCGTGGGCACGGAAGCCCTTTGGGGAGACATGATCAAGTCTCTCGATCTCTCCGTGCCAGGCAGTGGCAAGCCACATCACCCGATGTGGCCATGCCATTTATTTTGGTACTGAAACTGGTAAATGCTGCTGCCTGGAACCCCAAGTATCCCAGTCACTGCGTGGGGTCAAACTTCTGGGTCCGCACTCACAGCTGCTGCTGCCCAGCGCAGACTGGTGGTTAAATATTTATGTGGCTCTCCACAGGACTTGCTCTGGTGGCCGGGCCAAGCCTTCTTTAGAAGACGTTGTCCTGTCAGCATGGAGCCTGACTTGCAAACTAATCCCAGCTAATTGCCACTGAAACCTGCTAAGATCACATCTGCTGGGCCCAGAGATTAAATCAATATTTGCCGATCTTGATTAAATAGAGCCAGGAAATCCTCGTCAAAGAACATCTGTTAGAGCCCTGTTCTTCCCATCCTGCTCCTGGGGGGCCAGCGCAGGGCATCTCCGGCTCTGCGGCAAGGTGAGGGGGGTAGCGGAGCCCGCCAGGAACGCTGCAGCCAGGAAGGCTCCCGTGGTGGGAGAGGTGGGGGAGCTGGACACACACAGCTGGGCCTTGCTGTCCTGGTGGCACCCAGCTGCCAGCAGTAATCACCCCAAATGTCCCCTGATCCAGGGCTGTTGCGAGCCCGGCCCTGAGCAGAGCACCTACCATAAAACGTTGAACTCGAGTCTCCCAATGACCCTCTGAGGGACTGCTATTGTCACCTCCACTTCAAAATGGGGAAACTAAGGTTACGAGAAGGGACTCATCACTTGCCCAAGGTCATGAAGAGAATGAGGGGCTGAGGTCTGAACCTGGGTTTGGCTGACTCCGGTCTTCCCTGTAACCCGTCGTGGGGCACTCCATGAGAGCAAAGTTGGCACGTATGGAGCCAGCAGCCAGGCTAGAGGCTCCAACAGCCCAGTTCCCTCAGCTACACACGACAGTGGCAGCCCCTGCAGAGAAGGACCGGCCTCACACAACCCATGAGGCACCCTAGTTGGGGTGGCTACTGCCCCCCCACTCTACAGAAGGGAACACTAAGGCTCAGAGTGCCAAGTTATCGGTGTATGATCACCAGGGGAGGGAAAAGGCAGAGGTGGGGCTTGAACCCAGCGGGGTGACCCTAAGCCCACCATTGCCACTGTCACCTCTAAAAAGCAGGAACAGAACCATGAACACGGTGGGTGCTCAAGCAACGCCTGCCCTCTATCCCTGAGTGACTTCAGGCAGAAATCAGGCTCATGCTCTGGAGCCAAATGGCCTGGGATCAACTCCCAGCCCCAACCGTACCAGAGGATAGCAGTGTCATCTCATCAGACCGCTGGAGGAGCCCAAGAAGATCTCCCTGAGGCACCACTCCCCACAGTGACGGCACACAACGAGTCTGTACATCCACACTCAGGATTTAAATACAAGAACAAGGTCAATGAAGCAGCTGCACTCACAGTGCCCTCATGGAGGAGTGGGAGGGGGGCAGTGGTCAGACACCCAAACGCCTGCAGCCACCATTCACGGCTCTGGTCCCAGCTCTAAAGCAGCACCAGGTCAGGGTGAGTCCTCCATAAGTATTTTCTGAGTCCACTGTCCCTGTCCCTATCTACATCTGTATCCCATCTCTCTACATCTCTGTCCCATGCTTGTGTCTCTGCTCCACCTCCCTGGGTCTCTGCTCCTCTCTCTCTCCATGTTCCTGCATGTGTCACTCTCGCACATGCACATTTCTGGCCCCTGAGTCACAATCCCATGTTAACTCAGCACTGAGCATGTGTCCTAGGCCAGGCAGCCCTCATCTGGTCCCTCTGTTAACTCCTGCCCAGAGTCCAAGTTCTCAACATCTGCAGGAAGGGAGAGAAGCTACGGAACTGCCAAGATTATTGAAAAAATAAAATCGGGAGGCAGATACTAAATTGTGTAGTAAATAAAAGAATCGCTGGCCCTGTGGCACTGTTCGGGCCCCCGATTTCTTGTGTTCCAGGCAGAATTCACGACTGCCTTGTTTGATCTCGCTGCCCCCTGCAGTGGAATCTTACAAGGAAATTGGCTGCTTTAATCAGACAACAAACTCAGAAACCCCAAGAAGAAGTAATTTGGAAGAATGACATATTCTCTCTTACAATTAAAAAAAAAAAAACAACAGTATTTAAAAAAGGTGCCCGTGCTCCATATTTTCTATCTACCCAGGTCAATGCAGAACGCACATCTGGAAGGCCGACCTCCAGCTGCAGGCCACGCCCAGGGAGGGAATGACAGTGTGATCCTCCTTTCCTCCACCTCGAGCTCCCCAACTTCCCAAAGTCACGCGCCTCCACTCTGGCGCAGCCACAGCCTACCTGTGCTATTATTGACTTAGGATGCTCATTCGCCATCCTGCTTATAAAGCCTTAGTGATAGAAGTGTTGGAGTTGTTATATTTTTTTCTAAGACTCATCAAACAAACTGCACAAATATGAAAATTTGTAAAGCCTGTCTGTGTATCAGGTAAGAATGAGATTTGGTAGCAGAAACGCGCTGACATCAGAACCAGGTCACGTCTCAGACGTGACGCTGAGCCAAAATGCCAGACACGGAAAAACACAGAGTCTATGATTCTATCTACACAATGTTCAAAAACAGGCTAAACAGAACCATGGTATTTAGAGTTGTACACACGGTAGAGCAAACCTTCAAAAAGCAAGAAATGGTGACCACGCAGTCTGGAGAAGCAGTGCCTTCTGGGGGAAGGAGAGGCTTCTGGGGTGCTGGCAGGCTCTCTTCTTTTATCTGGGGGTGACATGACTGCCTGCTTTCTCACTGTTCCCTAAACTGAATATTTACACACTTCTCAGTGCATATGTTACATTTCACAACCAAGTTTTAAAGTCTTTTGCATTGTATGAATTACATGTATAATTTTAGGAAAAAGATAAGCATATTTAAGTCTCAGCTGTTTGATCTTTGAAGGCCCCTATGAAGACCTGCTTTTGTGTGAGGTGCATGTCCACACACAGCCACCCCTGTCACTCTTGTTCCCCTATAAGAGGTTTCCACTTCCCAGACAGGCAGGGCCACTTCACCTGTTTGCACACAAACATCCCGGGCAAGCTGGGGGAAGGTACACTCCCTCCTAGCCCGGGGGGAGGCAGGGAGAGCAGGGCTACACCCACCGAAGGCAGCAGTTTTGGGCAACTCACTACCAGATGGCTGAGCACGGAGAGGAAAGGACCGGCACCGACCACCTGCCAGCTCAGGAGGGCTTCTGGGCACAGGGGCTGTTGGGAGCACACCCGAGGCCCACCCTGCAGAGACACCACAGTGGGCTCTGAAAGGACAGCAGTCCTGCCCCGCGACTGGGTACAAAGCCTCTTCCTGGGCAGATGGGAAGGCGGTGGAGGGAGGCGGGTTGAAGGGGGCGCTGGGCCCTCAGGACACCCAGGACACTGGGAAATCAGCTGCTCACTCCCAGAAAAACACATTTTTTTTTTAAAGGTTCACAGTTGGTGGAACCTTTCAGAGGCAATCTGGCAATAGCTTTAGAAATAATCCTTACCCCCTGAATAAGTGATGCTACTCCTAGGAATTGATCCCAAAGAAATCATAAAGACGAAGAAAAAAATTCATGGCATTAATTGGTTATAAAGCAAAAAAACAGAACCAACCTCGATGTCCAACAGCAGGAGAGCGGCTAAATGAATTACCGCACGTCGCTGTGATATTAAACATTCATATATACGCAGACAGAGTCACAGAAAAAAGACTGGATTACCCCAAAACAGCGTCCGGGGTTCTTTCTCAGTGCTGGGACCCTTAGTCACTTTTGAAAATTGGTTCTTCATACCTTCCTATATTTTGTTCAGATTACCTTTAATGAATGTCTTTTCAAAATTGGGTGGAGGAAATTAGTACATTTTCATTCATTTATTTGGTTTCTAGATGAATATTTCCTGAGATCTTACTAGGTAATGAAGCAGTAAACAAGCAGACCCCTTCCTGCCCTCTGGCTAGAAGGGGAGACATGAGACATGTGCGAGATGGGGTACACATAGCAAGTACACGTCAGAACATGGCGAGGAGAGGAAAAACTGATGAAGAAAAGGAACGAGGTGCTGCTGAGTGGGTGGTCACAGAAGGATTCACGGAAGGGGTGGTGTCTCAGCTACGGGCTGAAGGATGCAAAGCTGGCCCAGGAAAGGGGCAGTGGTAGGTGAAGGGGGACAGAGAGCCAGCAGGTACCACCGCCACCCCCCCCCCAAGTGTTCAGGATCCTGGACTTGACCTCCACTGCAGGTTCCAGAGGACAGCACCTGACCTGGCTGCCATGCAGATGATGAACCTGACCAGCAGCAAAGTCCCCGTAGGAGGCTGGGGTAGCCATGCCTTTGGGAACAGGAGTGGCCTGGCCCGGGAAACGGGTGGTACTGACATAGAGAAGGGGCCACTGGAGAAGACTGGCTGCTCCCTCACGGGACGAGGGACCCCAAGGCACCCAATCCCACGCTGGGTACTGGGTGGGTATGAGCACTGTGCCAGATCTGGTCACAGAGATGCTGGTCACCACTCCTACTCTTGTTCCTCTACTGTTCAGACTAGGGGGGTCAGAAATAAATGAGCCATTTCAGGGCAATATGTTTGGGCTGACAGCCAGCTGGCAGGGCTGGGATCAACTTTAAGAAAATCTGGCAATTTGCCAAACAAAAGCCAGCCCCAGCCTTCCCGCAGGGTGGGACGTGTCTCAGAGTCCTTCCCACCAGGCCTCCAGGGACTCTCAAGGGCTTTTCAGGACATCCGAGGGCAAGATGCAACACTCCCAATGGGCAGATGAGGAGACTGGGACAAAGTGGTGGCACTGCTTGCGAAGGAGAACTTGCCAGTATGACAACAGTGCGACTCTTTACCAGGGGCCACTCTCATGCTGGACACCAGGCTGAACGCTTCAGACTCCAGGCTGTACAGACAGACTCCAGGAGCTGGTTGTCCGATCTGAGCCCCCTCTCCTCTTCCTCAAGAGAAGTCCTACTGTGTCTGAGGCACAGGATGCCCATGCTCAAAGCCTGCCTGCCCAGGCTTTCTTGCAGCTATGGCCAACTACGTGTCCCACTATGGCCAGTGAGGGGTTAAGTGGAAATCTGCTGGGGGAGAGCAAAGGTGCCTTCAGGTTAAAGCCACTGCTTTCCGAGAAAAAGGAGCAGCCTCGGCCGGCACACTGCTTCCACCCTTCTCCTTCCTGAAACATAGACACCGTATCTAGAGGTGTGGCAGCCACATGCTGAGGATGGCAGGGCAAGGAGTCCTCAGAAGGAGCCCACTCTCCCAGCCAGTGACCCAGCCCCAGTCTACCCACACTCTCTTTCCTTCCTACGTGCAAGAGAGCAACTGTCGCCTTATTTCAGCCACTGCTCACTGGTTTTCTATTACCAGTGGCAGAGTACAATCTTGACTCAGATCTTCATATTAATGATAAGGAAACTGAAGCTCTGGGAGGGGAGGTCACTAGACCCAGGTCACACAGGGTCACACAGAGAAGGCTAGAAAACGAGCCGGTATTCCTCTCCAGGGAGGCGCCTTGAATCTGAGTTAAGAGCGCTGGCTTCGGGGCAAACTTGGCTTCAATTCACCTCTCCATTTAGCAGCTTGTTTGTTCCCCACTCCAGGAGATGAGCTCCACAGAATGGGGACTGCTCTGTACCAACCAGAGCGGCACCTGGCTGGTGGCAGGTGCTCCACACGTCCCTGCTGAAGGAGCGATGACTCTTCTGGAAAATGGGTACACGCACCATCACTGGCCTCACGGGCGGCTGTGAGGGTTCAGGAGGAAGGAGCGCAAAGCAGTAAGTGTCCAGTGATCGGTTCCAGTATTACCACCACCGAGGCCACAGGGCTCCTCTTCAAAGACCTCTCTCCTCATGCCCAGAAAGGTTCACCAACTTAAGACGAACTCACAGGGCCAAACACCCCCCAGGGTTCCCAGCTGCTCTGTAACCGGAACCGGGGGAGCCTCCTTGCGCTCTGCCTGCAGCAACTGCCACGCTCTTTGCACACCAACCCTTCCTCTTCCTCAGGCCCACCTCCCAAGCCACCTCCTGGGCGAGGCCTTCCCTGGTCTTCCCACCTCACCTGACAGAGTCCCTGGGGAAGCCCTTGGGGCCCTCCCCGTCTGGCCCATCTCTGCCTACCTGGCATTCATGTAGTTCATCCGCTCCACCCCACCCCCAAGACCAGCTCCTATGGGCAGGCACCACACCTACTCACCTGCCTCCCCGGAGTGCCGGCACCTCCAAGTGATGCTCAAGTACATGTGATGAATGAAAGAATAATCACACCACCTGACATTTATATGAAGCCTACTATGTGCCAGGCACTGTTTGAAGCACTTTCGATGTCTTCATTCATTTGATACACGTGACAATCTTTTAAGAGAGGTACTATTATCACCCCCATATTATGCGTGAGGAAACTGAGGCACAGAATGAAGTAAATTGCTCAAGGTCACAATGCTGGTAAACAGCAAGGTTGGGTTCAAACCCTGCAGACTGACTCCAGAGTCCAGGCTCTTAACCTCTAGGCTCTCCTGCCTTGCTGCACAAATAAATGTACAAGCGTCCACGGCGGGAAGAGTGGTGCCTGGCCAGGCTTGAGTGGAAGGTGAAGCTCACTTCCTAGGCCAGAGCAAACACTCTCGCGGGCCTCCTCATGACAGTCCACCTCCTCCTCTGCTTACCTACCAATTTTGAGGCTGAAAATGCCAGACGCTCACTTTTCCAGCTAAGAAGGCTGCTAGAAGGGGTAAAAGTTCCTGATAAAAGCGATACCATGGTCCTGGTTGGATCCATGCATCCTGCCTCGGGTGTGACACTCAGAGCCACAGCAACCATAATGCGATCGTGAGGAAAGGCCGAGATGATCTCAGAAGCACACACATGGAACCCTGACAAGTGGAGCTGTCGGACCAATCCCAGAACTCCCTTTTCTCCGGACTTCTCGCTAAATAAGCCACTGCGAGTTCAGTTTCTGCTACTTATATTGCAGATTGAGATATAAAATATTTAGAAACCAGTTTGACAAAGGGAACAGGCAGTCAGAATGGAAGGCAGCTGGTGACCAGCAGCCTTACTTACATCCACACCCCTGACTGTGAGCTCCTGGAGGGTTGGGATCCAAGCCAGCGTGGTTCACTGCTGTCTCAGCACCGGCACCATGCCTGGCACAGGAGGCACGCAGTCGATGTTTGGTGAATGACCCTGACCGATGGCCCTGGGGACTGTACACAGCCACCGAGAGTACAGGCACTATGGTCCGGCCTGCAGGAACTTAGCCACCTCCTGGCTCCGAATGAGGGCATTTCACCTCTCCGAGAGTATTTCTGTCACAGGGTTCCACAGGAAACGTCACTATCCATTTGTGTGGGGCTCTTAGCACGGGACTCGGCATGATGCCAGCGAGGCAGGTGAGCTGCCATCACCATCGACCTCATTCACCCTCTCCGTCTCCCCGTCTGTCAAATGGCTACCATAACAGGATGCTTTCATTAGATTAAATCTGAAAAAGTACAGTAGAAAGTGCCTGCCATCAAATGTTGTCTTATCTTTGGCTCAGTGCAGTGTAGCAGGTGAGGGTACGGATTCTGACCTCAGGCTGCCTGGGTTTGAATTCTAGCTTTGCCGTGTGACCCTGGGCAAGTCACTTAACCTCTTTGTGCCTCGGTTACCTCACATATAAAATGGAAATAACAAAGTACCTCACTCAGAGGGCTGACATGACAATTAAACAAGTTAATGTGTAAAGCTCTCAGAGCAGGGCCTGGCACAGGTACCCGGCAAGAAGGGTTAGCTGCTGTGACCACCAGCAGGATGGATTCCCCGTGCGCCAGGTGTGACCTGGGTGAGTTATTTAACTCTGCCTTCCTCCTCTCTAACACGGGGCTGTACTAGTAGTATCTACACCTCACAGGATTATGAGAATTACAGGAGTTAATCTACGTGAAGTGTGAATTACTCGCAACAAGGTGTGCTTTCCAAGACGGGCACGGTCAATGTGGCCCACCCTCACCGTTTCTGTACGACTTGTCTCCTACATTGTTATTTAACATTCACACTGCTGTTTAACCTCCTCGTCGGCATATCTGGCACCACCGCGCTCCCTGGGCTGCCCCGCCTCCAGCCCCCACGTCCCCAGTGCCTGGCTGAGTGCCCTGCTGCCCGCTAGATGCCGGCTACGTTGAAGTGGTGTGACGTTCCTCTGGCCCTTCCCCTGCCCGGGACACCGGCGCCACATGCACGCCCCCCTGAGCACGTCCCGCCGCCCAGGCCTCTCCAATCAGGCACAGCTACTCTGCCTGCTGGCACGGTGTCCTCAGGAGGGCTTTCCTTAGGTCAGGGCACAACCCTATCTTTCGACAGGGGACAAAGTGAAGTGTCTGCTCTGAGCGTGGGATGGGGAAGCTTGGAGAAGACTCCTCCAGTGCAGGAAGGACTTGTAACCATGGGCAAGTAGCCCTGAGCCTCCCAAGGGAAGCCTGTCCCAGGAAGCATGACTCGCATCTGTAAGGCAAAACCCAACGAGCTACCTCAGGTTTCCCTGGTGACCAGGGGACCAAAGCGTCCATGATGGGGCTTATCATGAAGCAACTCGCCCCTGACCAGGCCATTTAGAACCTCCGGCTTTCTCATCTATAAAATGGGACCAGTGTCTCTGACTGACCCCTGCCCTCCTCCCACCTTGTCCTGAATCACAGGGAATGACACTTCCCTAAGACCCCTGGTTAGGCTCAGCCAAAGGAGACAGTGGCAGAAGCCTGGAAAGTGGAGACAGTGAGAAGCCAGGTGGTTCTCCCTCTCCCCTCTGCCTGGAACAGCGTGTGGGGTAGGGGCTGCTTCCCTGCCCTCTTCCCTCCTGTACCCTGGCTATGCCACCTCCCTCTTGGTCCCTCCAGCTCTGGTTGCTGTCTCAGCACTCCCTGCTCCTGTTTCTCCATTCCTCCATCACTCATTTAATCAAATTCTCTGTGTTGAACTCCCTCTGTCTGAAATACCTAGAGTGGATTCTGTTTTCCTGAGAGATACACTTGCCTTGCCTAAATTTTTGTGGCATCTAAGGATGAAGGGAGAAGATTCACTTGGAAAGTAAAAAGTACTACAGAAACCAAGGATCATTTTACGGAAACACCTTCCTGTCTTCCATAACATGAGGCACATCGTGGGTATAGAATTTAAAACCCCCAAATGAAATTATATTGTGTTTGAGATTTGCTTCAAAATCATCCAGAGGCAGGGGGATGAAGAAGCCAGTTTGGCCATGTGCTGAGAACTGTGGAATCTGGTGACAGGTATGTGCCTGCGGGCTCTGTATGTTCTTCTTTCGACCTCTGTAAATGTTTGACATTTTTCATTATTAAAACAAAACCAATAGGTAAGAGAAAACAGGCCCCTATTCTTCTGGTGGGGGTTCAAACTTGCAGAACCTTCTTTAAAGGTAATTTGTCAGTTAATTAAATGAAAACCATGCATATCTGTGGATCCAGTGATTCCAAAACAAGTAGAAGTGCTGGCCCAAGAACCTCAAGCCGCCTGGAACCTAAGGCTCCCAACTGCCTGAGACAGAAGAAAAAGCTGACACGAGAATCCCTCATTAAGAACTAATTAAATGCATTTTGATATATCCACGTAATACAACCCTAGGTAGCCATTAAAATAAGAATGAGGACACAGCTAACACGCTGACAAGGTAAAATGCCCAGGAGACACCGATCACTGACAGACAAAGGTGTGGAGAAACAGTATTACTGTGTCACATTTTTTAAGAGTATGTAATGCCCAGAGGAAAAAAGTCTGGTGAATAGTAATAATACGAATATAGCACTTACCATGTGCCAGCACTTTACACACATGCTGCATGCATATCATATGTTCACATACAGCTGACACATGAGGAAACGGAGGGAAGGTCAAACGTTGAATCCTAACCCCTAGTACCCCAAAGTGTGATTATATTTGCAGAAAAGGCCTTTACAGAGGTCCTTAGATTAACGAGACCATTAAGGTGTGCCCTAATCCAATCTGACTGTGCCTTTGACACACACATACCTGGGCCCTGTGTGCACAGAGGCATGACCACGTAAACGGGCAGCAAGAGAGGCCTGCAAGCCAGGGGGAGGGCTCAGAAGAAACCAAGCCTGCCGGCACCTTGACCTCGGAAATCCAGCTTCTAGAGCTGGAGAAAATAAAGTCTGCTCTTGAACTTCCCCGTCTGTGGTACTTTGTGATGGCAGCAAGACACGCGAATCCGCCAGGTCGCAGAGCCAGCAAGTGCTCGAACCAGGATTTAAGCCCAGGTCCTGGCTGCAGAGTCCACGCTCTCACCAATGTGGCTGGCACAGCGAATGGTTTACAACGGCTATTCTTCCCTCTGAAAAGTGAGGCTGGGGATGGGTGTGGGAAAGGAGGAACAGAACTTTCAACTTTTACTGTGCAGTTTTATGTTTAAATAAAAAATCATTCACACGTCACATTTTTATATATTAAAAATAAAACCACATGCATGGAAGGTACTGTCTTCGATGTTTTATATATTATCTCATTAAATCCTCAAAATACCTTAGGATACAGACGCTATTATCATTTTCATTTCTTATTTAAGGAAACTCTGAGGCTCAAAGGAGTTAGATGGCAGGGTGAGGATTCGAACCCAGGCCATCTAGCTCTAGGATTTGCCCCTCATGACCTCATGAGTCCTCCTGCCCATTTCATCTCTGAATGAGCCACTCATGGACAGGGAAGTCTGAACGAGGGTAACAGAGGCAAGAAGAGGCACAAAGGGGTGCTCAGCCAGACTAATAACAGAGCGTTAAAACCCGGACCCCACTTCATCGACATGACAGGATAACAGCAAGCGGTGATGAGCCAATGGGAATGAATGCTGGACCCTCCTGCACTCTGGGGAGAGCGCAGGCCAGAGAGCAACCTGGTCGTCCCTGGGGGAAAAGAGAATGTGTGTCCCCAGCCACAGTGTGACCCCGGAGAGAAACCCGGGGGTTCAAGAGGGGACAGGTATGCGGGTGCTCACTGAAGAGCTGTCTGCATGGTATGGGGCTGGGGGTGACTTGGGCACTCAATACCAGGGAACCAAAAACGCGAGGAGTGAGGGATGCACACCACGTACGAGGGCAGATGTGACACGTGGGCGCACACAGCGACATGGCTAATCTCAGACACATGCTACTTGGTGTAAACTGGAAGAAAAATACTGGGAAAAAAAACTGGGAAAATGATATATGGAGCCCAGAAGCCTTTCTCGGAGCAGACTCTGCTCAAACCTGAATGGATATTTTGCAGGGCTATGTACATAGCTACAGACCCACCACAAACACCTCAGAGTGGGGGAGGGAATAGGAGGAGGACTAGAGAATGAGGAAGGAAAAATAACAAAACCTACCCGGTGACAAGGCGGGGACACACACACTGCTTCCACCCACAGGCTAGTCACGGGGAGCCAGACTCTACTTGCCCCGATTTGTGGGGTCATGTGAGGGTGGGAGACGGGGCAGAAGGCAGAAACTGGACACACATCACTGCACCTGAAACGAAAACCACGCTTCTCTGTTCTCAAGTGCCACATGTGTTGGGCCTGACACGATTTGTTACCTGAGTGAGCCTCAGTTAGGGCTGAGTCTGGAGACCCTTCCCCGCTGTGACAGGTTGTCTTCCCCTAGGAGATGGACCCCGACTGGTCAAAGGCAATCAGGGCGTGGCATTCCTCTGGGGGTCTCACTGGCCTGCTAAGTGGGGACGCATATCCTAAACTGGGCCAATCATAAACCAATGGGAGGTATTTATAACCCGTGAGGAATGGGTCTGTTTTTTTCTCTTTCTTGATATTGTGGACAAGAAAGCAAGTGGCTCTGTCACTGGCAGCCATCTGGGGACCAAGAGGCATACACACAGGATGACGCCAATGCTGAGAACCTGCGCCTTCGATGACAGATATTTGAGCTGCTGATCTCACCCTGCCCTATGTCCACCGACTTCTAGACTTCCAAGGCACATTCAATGCCTTTAGCATTTGGCTGGATGATGTCAGCATTCTATTACCTGCAACTAAAAGAGACCCACAAACTAGGCGGCCATTTCTCGACTGTTTCTCTGCAAGAGGAAAATGGGGCATCAGAGACATGAACAGGAAGGGACGATAAATCCCAGCGTACGGCGAATGCTCACAGGTCTCAAGTTGCAAGTTCCCCGCCCGCCCAGATGGCACCACACTCGTGACCCCCCGAAACAGTCCGCTGTGCTGCCCTTCGCGCACAAGGGCTGCGGAAGCTTCCACAGTGGTCTACTTCGTTTCTCTCATTCATCACAAGAGCCAGTCTGCTGCCAGCTTCCTATGTTCTATTTCTCCCGATAACACTAGGGGGTTAATCCCCAGCTGGCTGGAGCTGAGGATAGAGACAGGACAAGAAAGCCCGGCCTGGCTCTCCTGCGGTGGCTCTGTTCCCGAATCAAAGGCCGGGCTTCTGCATTCAGGCTACTCTAAGATCTGACTATAGTCGGGCTCTGAAACAGCACGCAGCGGAGCACGACCCGAGGACCTCGGCAAGGAGGCCTCGGCAAGGAGGCCTGGCTGCCTGCGAGGGTCACTGCTGCATCAGCATCAAGGAAAGGCCCGCCTGCGCTCTGGGGCCAGCCCGTGCGGGGAGCCGGCCGCTGCTCTGCCACGAGGAAGCCCTGTGACCCTGGACAGGTGACTTCATTTGAGATGCCTCATTGACAGACTACAAATGAAGTACCCATCTCACACAGAATTGTAAGGAAAAAAGGAACAAACACATGTAAAGTGTTTAGCACAGAGCCTGGCACAGAGTAAGCGATCTTATTATCATTGTGATTTGATGATATCTACTTTGACTACGGAATTATATACAGTAAAATGTACCGATTTTGAGTGTACAGTTTGATGAATTTTGTTTGACACATGCCTACACATGTGTAACCCACGCCCCAAATAAGACACAGAGGCTGGCCAATGACACGGACTCAACTGAACGCCTTGCTCTTCCCCACCAGTTCCGGGTCTCAGGGCGGGTCCTGCACGCCCATGGGTGTTTGGGGCCTTGTGGTCGCTCAGGATGATTATGAAGTTCTTTTTTTCCACATGATTGATGAGGCTGGAGCCAGGGCAAGTCCCTTATACACAAAGCCTCTGTGCAGCCCCCCAAACTGTGTGACCGAACATGGGGAGGACCGGCAGCTCAGCATCCAGGAGTCCCCCGACCCTCCTCCTAAGGCTGCTCTCCCGGACCCGAGGGGTGCCCCGGCAGCTTCCCATTTCTCCACTCAGGCCCCCTCTGACCTCGACCCCTCTGTGAGGCAACTAGGTGCCACCTACCATTTAAAAACGCAGCTGGGCCTGCAAGGCTTCGGAGGCTGGCCTCGGTGTAAACTCTCACTCCTCCCCAGGCCTAGGAGACCTGTACCCTGCCCTGCCATCTTCCTGCCTCTCTGGATCCAGCCACCCTGTGCTCTCCCTTTCTCTTGACTCCAGTCTCACTGGCAACTTTTTTTTTTTTTTAACAGAAATTTTTACTGAGGTAACTGTAGATTCGCATACACTTGGTAAGGTATAATACTGAGAGATACCATATACATTTTACCCATTTTGGCAAATGGTAACATTGACGAAAATCACAGTGTAACATCATAACCAGGATACTTACATTGATATAGTCTACTGGTTTTATTCCGATTTCCTGTACTCAATTATGTGTATTTAGTTCTACACGATTTCATCGCGTGTGTAAAGTCAGTATCCACCATCACAAGCAAGATGTGACCAGTTCTGTCACCACACAGATATCCTGGTGACCTTTTACAATCACAGCCACCTCCCTGTAACTCCTGACCCTGACCCCACAACCACTGATCTTATTCTCCGTTTGTATAATTTTGCCATTTAAAAGGGTTCTATAAAGTCGTCCTGTATGTAACCACTTGGGATTGCCTTTTTTCCCACTCAGTGTAAATTCCTTGGGTTCATCTAAGTTGTTGCGTGTAGCAACATTTTTCCCCCTTTTATCCCCAAGGCACACTCATATGGTATAGATGGACCGCAGCCTGTTTAACACTACGTCTGCTGAAGGACATCTACGCTATTTCCAGTTTTTGGCTACAATGAATAAAGCTGCTACGAACAAATGTGTACATGTTTTTCTGTGAACATAAGTCTTCTCTGGGATAAATGCCCAAGAGTGCCATGGTTGAGTCATATGAGGGTTGCAAATTTAGTTTTTAAGCAACTGCAAATCTGTCTTCCAGAGTGGCTGTACCATTCGACAATCCCACCAGCAAAGTGTGAGAGAGCCAGTTTCTCCACGTTCTTGTTGCTAGCAACTTTGGTTCCTTCATTCAGATATGTATTGAGCAGCTCCTGTGTGCCAGGTACTATTCTAGACACTAAGTTTATAGCAACTAGACAGTAATTTGTATTATCAAACAGGAGCCTACATGCTGAAGGGTGTAGACAGGCAAGATGTAAGTCAACAAACTGATTATGATAAGTGCAAAGAGGAAAATAAACAGGGTGCTGTGATAGGAGCGTGTGTGTGTGCGCGTGCGTGCGTGTCGGGAAAGTAGGCATAATCACAGCAAAGTGATTACGAAGCCAGATACCATGGCTTCAAGTCCTGGTTCCACCACTTCCTACCTGTATGGCTTAGATAAGTGATCTAACTCAAGTTTCTTCACCTGTAATATTGGAGAGCACGGACCTCACCGGGGTGTTGGGAGGATTAAGTGAGGCAATACCCATAACATACTCAGCAGCAAGGACCAGGCGTGGATGGGAAGCCTGTTCAAGAGTCTCCATCAGAGCCTCTTGACCACCGAGTGGCACTGCTAAGAGGCCACAGTTCCAACTCCGCGGGTTTCCTGAGACATAAGGCACCCAAGTGCTGGGAAGAGGAGTGCAGCCCTCCCCACAGGGTCAGGGCCACCTTGCTCTGGGAGTGGGCAGCCACGGGCCCAGCACAGGAAGGGACAGCGAGGCCCTCTACTTACCCAGCAACTGCAGGGGCCCCTCCAGCAGAGGAGATGCCGGATGAAGGATAAGGGGTACCTGGGCCTCTCTACATCCATTCCCAGGTCTGAGGGTATCTAGGGGGCTTATCTGGGCCCTTGCTGAGGGGCTGGGGTGCAGGGCCTTCCAAACCTCTTGGCCTACAGCCATGTCCTGTGCGGGGCTGAGGAGACAAAGGTGCCCTGGAAACTCCACCCCTACCCCGCCTGCCCCTTTCCAGGGCCTGGCCCGCAGGAGAGAACTGACAGAAGCATATCGGTTGGCATCTTACTAAAGAAACAGGGACCTGGGGTAAGGCGGGGAGTGCTGTTGGCAGCGCCAGGCCGAGGAGGAAATGAGGCCATCTTTGCGGGTGGTGAGCTGGGGTCCCTTTCTGAGAGAAGGGCTCATGAGTCAGCAACGCACCAAGCCTTTCAGAGAAAGAGGCAGTGTGGCTGTGACCTGTTCTGTGGGCCTCTCAGTGGCCTGAGACGGACTGGCAAGCTGCTTCCTTCCTGGGGACTGAAGTCTGGAACCACGGCACCTTCTCCTTCCGTAAAGCTCCTTCCAACTCTGTAGACCGACTCTGTAGACCGAGTGGCCAGAGGGGCAGGCTGGAGTCTCTAACCCTAGCTTGTGGCAGTTGGTACAAACTGTCCAGGGGGAGGAAGGGGGTCAGGATACCCAGCCTTGGAAGTGCCATGAGACTTAAAAAGAAAACCATCACTGGTCTCCTCCAACACTGCACTCCCCCGCCCCCAACTCCACCATGGTGCCCCAGGGCTGTGGGAAGAAAGTCCAAATCAGACAGCAGCTCACCAGGTCCCTTATGACTGGCCTGCTGACCTTTGCTCCCATAACTCTGCTCAGGGCACACTGGCCTCTGCTCTATACCACACCTCAGGGCCTTTGAAAAGGCTCTTCTCCCTGTCCCCGCCCCCCTGCCCCCCAATTTCCTATTATCCTTCAAGTGCAGGCTTGCAGGTCACTTCTTTGGAAATGCCTTCTCGGATCTGCCCAGCCCCACCCTGGCCTCGAGGAGGACCCCCACCTCCAGCCCTGTTATTCTCTCTCAAGACACTCTGGACTTTTTAACTACCAGGTAAATTATGTGGTTAGTTGATGGATTATTTGATATCTATCTCCTCCACTAGGTGGTGAGTGTTATGATGTCAGTTGTAATGCTATATTACTTTTAACAACAACTCACATTTATTAAACACCTACAGTGTTTTACAGCATTATCTCATGACTCCTTACAGCAGTTCTATGAGGTCAATACTATTATCCCATTTCACAGATGGAGAAGCCATGTGAGTCCTGCCCATAGGCACTCAGTGGATGTTTAGTTTGGGGGGGCACCCAGATCTCTGGGCTATATTCCAAATTATTCCTTTCTCTTAATACCCATGAGAGGAGAGGGGAGAAGCCCACTGCAGACAGAAGCCCAAGTCCATAGGTTATGTTTTTGCCATACTTTCTAGTGATAGCTCTCATCCCAAGGGTCCCTTCCCGGTTCTAACCCCAATCCAAGAAGACAATAATTTAACACATTTTTATTGCACAAGTCCTGTGTGTCAGGCATGGCCTGAGCACTAGATACACAGCAATGAACAAACAGGTGGGGCCGCACCTTCACACAGCTCCTGTCTGCTGGGGACACGGGACACAAGGCCCTGTCACTCATCAAGAAAATGATGCAGTTGTCAAGGGAGGGGAGGGAGGGAGGACTGGGTGGGGCGCAGGGGAGTACCAGCGCCAAACCCACACAAAGAACACAAAGACTGACCCCCAACGTAAACGCAGACCCCAGTTAACAATGATGTATTGGCACTGGTCCACCAGCTGTAACAATGTACTGCACTAACACAAGATATAAATAATAGGGAAGCTGTGAGGTGGGGAGACTCAAAGGAGTTGGGGAACTCTCTCTACAATTAATTTTCTGTAAAACTAAAACTGCTCTAAAAAAAAAAAGCCCTGTCTCTCTTGAACTCACTGCCATCAGCGGTTTGTCCCCCCAACCCTGCTGAATGACCTAGTGCTCGTCTCTTCCTTCCTTCTGTGGCCTCAGGGCTCCAGGCTCTCCTGGTCTCCTTCACCATCTCTCAGAGAGCTTGTCTCTTCCCCGTCCACACCCCTCCCTCCCTTGGTGAGCTCGTTTGGTCCCTGGCTCTAAACCCCATCGCTTTGCTAAGGACTCTTACATTTCCTTCTTCAGCCTGGACCTCGCCCTCAGCCCCAGACCTGAATAGCCCTCTGCCTCCCAGCCAGCTCATGAAGCTGTCCATCTTACAATTAACAGACCCAAAGCTGTGTTCTTGATTCTTCACACCACCTTCACCATCCCGCAAACATCTCTCTGGTGCTCAACTCGATGCCTCTACTATTTGCCTGGTTTTAAGGCCAAACCCTCCACCTTCTCTCACTCCCACATCCAGTCCACTGACACTGTTGAATCCACCTCAAAATACTAGGATGCGACACGCAACCCCCCCCCCCCCATACTGTCTACTCCTGGACCACGGACATAGCAGGAGCTTCCTCTCCAACTTCCTGGCTCCCACACGAAACCAGAGGGCCTCTGTCAACTTAAGTCAGCCGAGTTCCTCTTCTGCCCAAACCCTCCCACTGCAAGTTTGGGAAAAGCCTACATCCCTATAAGGCCTCATGTGTCACTCTCCGACCTCATCCTCTCCCATGCTGTCTTTTATTTTAGTCTCTGAGCTGGGTATATGATGGTATACTCACTGTGGTTATCATCTGCATTTCCATGATGATGATTAAGGATGGGGAATTACTCTAAATAATAACAACAATAATGAACATTTACATAGTATTTATTATGGGCCAGGCATTACACTGAGTGCTTTATATATACAGTTGCACAATCCCTTTCCAAACCTCTTAGGTCAGATGTGTTTCAGAGTTCTGGATAATGAGGATTTTAGAAAGGCAATACGGAGCCTGAACCCCGGCAGGATCTGGAGACGCACTCATCACATCAGTATTTCTATAGTGAAGATAATCTGTCTGTTTGGATTATGTGTCACCTGGATCTATAGTAAATCCCTGAATCCCTACAACCACTTTGCGAGGCAGGTAGTAATATCAGCACTACTTTACAGATGGGGAAACTGAGGCACAGGAAGGTTAAGTGCCTTGGCACACTTACACAGGTAGAAGAAGTAGAGGGCTGAGATTCCTACATAGGTCATTTTTACTACTGTTCCCTATACTGGTTCTTAGGGTAGCTGACAGGAAATTAGTCAATGCAGAACAAACAAATGAATGAATGAACGAATGAGTGAATGAGCTTAAGATGGGCAAGTCCAGGAACTCAGTTTCTCCAACTAATTATTACTCCTGGCAGAAAGCACAAACACCACCGAGCTGTGTGTGTTCAATCCAATTTATTTTGAATTAAAGATATACCCAAATATAAAGCAAGATTTCCACCCCAAAATGATCCTCAGAAATAAGTTGTCTTTCACATTAATTTTTTTTAAAAAGTACATTTAGAAAGGCACATCAGCTTCTAAAGACTTAAATGACACTAGTTTTGGCAACAGTAAAAAAGAAGGCATATATTGTAACAGACTCGGGAACTTCACAAGGACTGGACTTCACAATTCTAAGTGTAAGAAGTCACTTAAACAGGCCCTTTACAGATTCCTTTAAAAAGCAAGACTGGGACAATTAATTGTAAACAACATTCATTCAATTTAAACAAAATACTTGATGTAAAAGTCTTAGTGTACATGGAGAAGCATTTAAATCAGAATTTTGAAAACAAACAGTGTGTAAGGCTATACTGAAAACGGTCTTGAAGCAAAGTGCCACTGTGCGGGAAGAAACAGAATTTTCCTGAATTGTCATTTATTATTCTTACTGGAATGATTAGTCTGATTAGTCTGATTAGTGCTTATGTAACCACTTTTGTATGTTCACATTTATTCATTTATATTTCAGTAACTATCCTTTTAAAAGTTAAAGTTTTAAAAATGTAACATAGTAAGTTAGTGGCAACACTTCAGAGACCACCAATATACAACTAAAATGGGATGGAAAAAAACACCTGTCTAATGATACATGACTGGGTTCTTGAGGCTCAGGATACTGTTCCCAGCGCTGACATATGACAGAGACCCAAGAAGTACCACAGCTCATATACTGCCATGGATACAGAGATGAAGCATTTGGAAATACATGTAGATGACTGAAGAAAGTGCCTCGAATGATGAAAAAGATGCCTACAAAGAGTGTAACACTGTCTATGATATGTGAGAGGACATTTTTAATGTCATGATGATAAAGGTGTCACAAAATCAATAAGTTAAAAAATATAAATAGATAGCTGATTATATCATCTATATCTTTAAATATTTCAAGTGGGTTTCCAATTTTTAAAAATTTTCTCTTTGGAAAGATGGGAAATCACCTTGTTTTGGAATACATATGGTTATTTTTTATTACAAGCATTTAAAAAAAATCTGGACTTCAGATTTAAAAAATTCTGAAGTTCCCGAGTCTGTTACGTAGTAGTTTGCAAAAGTGATTATCTTAGAGGATTCTGAGTCCTCTGATTTTTTATTAAAACAAGTACTACTTGGATAATCAGATATGCAAGCAAATAATACAGCTTTATAATGTGAAGCTCACCCAAGGACACGATAAAGGAGCAGTCCTCACCCTCAGCCGCACCCTGGAAACATCTGTGAAGCTTTAAAAAAGCATCCCACGCCTACTCCACCCTCCCGCTGGACCCGCTGGGTCTAGTGAACTGGTTTGGGGTGGTGCCCAGGCACCCGGGCCTCTCAAAACTCCCACGTGGTACTGATGCGCAGCAATGAGAATCACTTTTAAAACAAAATTTTTCAAATTTTTCTGCAGAAAAATGAGTCTTTTAGAAAATAAAAAGGTTCCAGAGAGGCAAGGGAGCAGGTTTCTTTCCTGCAAGATTTCTCGGTGCCTATGATGTGCAAATGTGCACCAAGACTTTTACAAGAGGCAAACAGCGCATGGCAGATGTGTGCGTGTGCGTGTGTCTGTCCAGCATTGCTTCTTCTGAGCAGCCATGCTGTTAGCAAGCCCTGCCAAGTCCCTCTGCACCTTCCACTCTCTGGCCCTTGCCCTGTCCTCTGTTGCCTCCCACCTGGACTATGGCAGCAGCCCCCTTCCTGCTCTCCCACTGGCCCTACAATTCACGGCCCACGAAGGTGGGCTAGCAGAAATCCTCGGGGCATACAGAGTTTGAAAAAGTTTCTGTTTCCACCTGAGACTGCCCACAGTGCCCTACCTGCCACCCTATGGCCACAGAAGGCACCTGCCCTGAGGAGAAAGCAATGCGGCATCACAGACAGCAGAGCTGTTAGCAGAATGAACCCAGGCCCTCGATGCCACGTTACCAGCCTAGAAGGGGGCCCAAAGGACCCTTGGGGTTGGGAGCCCACCACTGCATGACAAAACCAGCACAAGCGGAACTTCCGGTTGTTTGTAAGCCCAAAGCATCCAAATTATACGGTCTCTGTTAAATTACCCTATTTATTGGTCTTAAGTTTTTCACCAAATAAAAGGACCTTATTTATTTGTTTTCCTTGTTTATTGTCTGTTTCCTCCTTCTACAATGTCAGCTCCACAAGGGCAGAGATGTTGGTCTGTCTTGTTCACAGCTATGTCCCTGGTACCTGATATACTGCTTGCCAAAGAGCAATATCTGTCGAAAAGAACTCAGCATCTGTCAAAAAATGACTGAGCTCATTTGATTCCTTCAACAGCTCCAAAAGGCAAGTGTTACAAACACTGAGGCCCTCCCACAGCCATGCAGACCCTGCTGGATCTGCTCCCACTCACTCCCCCATTCATGATCCTACAGTCAGGCCGGACACCTTCCAGTCCCTTTGCAGACCGAAGTTCTTCCCCAAGTCCAGGACTCCACTGATGCTGTTCCCTCTCCTGGAAATGCTCTCCCCATTCCACTAAGGTGTCCTCATTCTCCAGGCCTCCCGTCAAATAGCAGTCCTCATGACAGACACCTCCTGACCAAGCCAAGCTCCCATGGCTCCGCCATCGGGGCATTTAGCACAGATGCAATTACACAGTTGCTTCTGTAATTACTTACTTAGATTCTGTTTCCTCCACTGAACTATGAGCTCCAGGAAGGCAGAGAGCCCTTTGTATTTCCAGAGCCCTTAGAAGGCCTGGCACACAGTAGGTACTTAATAAATACCACACCTATCGTGGAGGGGATACTTACTGCTCACTGATACTCATGTGCCCCCCACCCCATTTCCAGCCCCTTGCAGTTGTACAACTAGCTCCAGTTATGAGCAGCAGTGAACTGTGTCGTTAAGCGCTGCTGTGTGACCCTATAGGTCCCTTGTCCTGCTGTAAAGGTTGTGTGTTCCAGTCGTAAGGCTTTAAGACAGGGAGCCTCTGTTACCCTGGGTCCCCGATTACAAGGTAAAGCCCCCCCCAACCTGCCTTGTGTCACAAACAAGAGATCAATATTTGTGCCCTACTTTTAAGATTTCTGGATTAATTTGTTACTGCAGCAAAGTCTTGACTATTACTGGCAGTCCTGTGAATGAGTGAAGGCAGCTAGAGGCAGAGATGATTGTGATCACAGGCTGGGAGGTGAGAAGCAAAGTGGTGGCCTCTAGCTACCAGTGCTAGAACCTCAATGAAAGAACAGAGAGGGGGAATAAACAACTAGATCCTCCTTGGCTTACGATAGGGTCACATCCTGATAAATCCATCATAACTTGAAAATATTGTAAGTGGAAATGCATTTAACGTACCTAGCCTACCAGACATCATAGCTCGGCCTAGCTGAACGTAAAGGTGCCAGACACTTTCATTAGCCTACAGCTGGGCACGACCATCCGCTGCCCGGCACCACAAGAGCATCTTACCGCACATCGCCAGCCCAGGAAAAGACCGAAATTCAAAAATCAAAGTACAGTTCCTAGTGAATGTATATTACTTTTGCACCATTGCAAAACATAAAAATCATAAAGCAAACCTTCCTAAGTTGGGGCTGTCTGTACTCCCTGTGGAATGGCCACTTTTAATTCCTGATGAGGCAGAAGAAAGGACTCAGAGCCCTCTGCTCCCTTCAGACAGAGCTTGCCTTGGAGGTCCTCATCAAACACAGGTCCTTAGGGAGCATGGCTAAGTCTCAGCCTCTGGGGACAAGAGGAGGCTGCTCAGAAGCCCTAAAACCTTGGAAAACCCTATTACTGGAGGAAGGAAAACAGCCATGCCGCGTGAAGGAACTGGGCTAATTCAGGCTGACAACCTTTCCGTGGAATCAGCCACTGGGGCTCTGCCCTCCCAGCTTCATCCCAGAGAATAAATCACACTGTCAGGTCTAATTTGGGACTCGGCTGATGGGCTGAGCAGAGCATCCATGCGTTCTGGCCACAGAGGTCAAGGGCAGCCCATGTGCTGGAGGGCAGTGCTGAGAGGCCTGGGGACTAGATGGAAAGGGGACTGGGAGGCCAAGAGCTGTGGGTTTCCGATACAGATCAAAGAAACTCCTTTCTTCTCCAAAGAAATTTCTGGCCCAGGTCTCAACTGTACAAGCCCTGTTCCCAGAGTCTGTCCTCCTACATCCAGGCACCATGTTGGCTCGGGGCTGGACATAAGGTAAATACAGCAGCAGCAGCAGCAGCTAACATTTACTGTCTTACAGGCTGGTGATCAAGATGCTACCCACTGACGTGCAATAAAGGCTAATGGACGTAGCCCACCGCCATCACGCCATCTCACCCATCATATGACCGCTCTGTGCCAGGCACTATTCTAAGCACCGAGACTCGTAATCACCTTTTAATTCTCAAAACAAGCTGAGAGGAAACAAGCTCTCAGGGTTTGGCTCCCCGCTTGGGGCTCACCAGTGAAGTAAGCTAAGACTAGAATCCAGGTCAGCTGGGCTCTGGAGCCTGTGCTCTTGGCCACCATGGCAACTCATTTCTCATTTTGCCTCCTTCCAGAAGCTTGCCCTGAATCGCACGGCAGGGTTAGGTGTCTCTTCTCGGTTCCCACAGCCCGGTGGCATCCTCCATGAGAACCCTTAGCACTCTGGGCTCCTCACGTACAGAGCTTTCCCAGGCACAGATGACCCCTGAACAGCGGGGGTCAGGGGCGCTGGCCCCCTGTGTAGTCGTAAATCCATGTAAACTTTTGACTTGCCAAAAACTTAACTACTACTGGTTGACTATTGACCGGAAGCCTTACCGATAACATAAATAGTTGAACACATATTTTATATTGTTATATGTATCACATACTGTAGTTTTAAAATAAAATAAGCCAGAGAAAAGAAAATGTTAAGAAAATCACAAGGAAGGAAAAATATATTGACAGTATTTACTGGAAATAATCCTTGTATAACTGGACTCGCGCAGTTCAAATCCGTGTTGTTCTGCACAGGGTTGACTGCACTCTCTCCAGGAGGGCGTTCCCGTCGGCCTTGTCCCAGCACAGGACCGGGAAACGGCATACGCCTGCTCAGCATTTGTTTGTTGGATGGATAGATGGATGGATGGATGGATGGATAGATGGATGAATGCATGGATGAAAACCCAAGTCCAAACCCTTCATTTTACAGAGGCAGGGACTGGAGTTCAAAAAGGAGAACCGTTATGAGTTTCATTTAAAAAGGGAGGTGGAGAAAGAAGGGGAAATTGCTCCTTGATGCACGTCTATTCCTCCTCTAAGACCCAAACATGCTTCTAGGGGCCCTCCCTGACCCCCAAACGGCACTGGGTACCTCTTCTGGGCCCCCACCACCCCCTGGTCTACCCCCGCCACAGCCCTGACATCTCTGGGCTGTCAGTGAAGGTCTGCCTCCCTTACTGGACAAGGAGGCCATGAGTGCAGGGCCCACCCGGCCTGGGCCCGCCCAACCCACACCTCGGCACGACGCGGGTGGGCGCAGGGGAGGCATGTGTTAAATGTGTGTTGAGCTGACCCACAGAACCCCAAGAAAGGAAGAACCCCAAGGCCGGAAGCCTCATTCTGGGAATAATTAAAAGCACAAGTGCGATTTGCTTGGAAAAGGAAGGCCGGGAGAAGTGTTCTCAGCCATCTGCAGGCACCAAGGGGCTGCCAGGAAGACAAGCGGCTGGTGCTGCTCACCAGGACTGTACCAGAACCAGTGAGAAGTGGTCACACAGAGCAGTGACTCACAAGAAAGGTTTTTAAATGGTCGAAACTTCTCCAGAGCAAAATATGCGGCCCTCCTTCCTCCCTTGCTAGAAGGATCTAAACTGAGGCCAGGCAGCTAGCCCTCTGGGCACCCAGGACCTCTGAGGAGGCAACGAAGTACAGTGGCCGAGAGCCAGGCTCTGGAGACAGACTGCAAGGTTCTCACCCTGGCTCCCCTATTCAGCAAGTGGCTTCACCACTCTGTGCCTCAGTTTCAAAGTCATTCCCTATGGGGAGTTCACAGCAGCAACTCCACAGGCTGGGTGTAGGGACTGAACGAGATCACACGTGTAAAGTGCTTACAGCAGGGTCTGCATGGAGTCAGCACCCACTAATGTTAATTACTACTGTTTTACTTCTCCTGTGGAGCCAGACACTGCTGCCTGCTAACCCAGCTGACACGCTCAATTCCCTTTTTCTCTGGCTTCCTTCTCAAGAGAGGCTGAGAAGTCAAATGACATTTCCCACCCTTCTTGGGGCGAGGGGAAGACACGGTACACATTTTTGGCCAATGAGGTGTAAGTGGAATCTTCTAGGGGGTGGGGGATTCTGAGAGTGCGTAAGTGGTCCAGAACCAAAACACAGTGCTGCTGGCGTTGACCCTCCTTCTCCCTGTTCTGGCTACAGCTGCAGCCGCAGCCTCACAACCATGGGGGAAGGCCAAGTGAATCAAAGAGGTTCCAGCCCAAACATCACTCAGCCTTCGAACTGAGCCGGCAGCCAAGACCCTCCAAGTTTGCTGTGATGGGAGAGAAGTCAATCCTTGTTTAAGCTGCTGGCAGATAGGCTGCCTGTCCCTGCAGCTGAAAGCATTCCTGGCTGATGCACCCACCGTGACACAAATGGCTCAGGGCGCAAGCCCATGGTGATGGTTTGCCGGCCTCAGTTCAGCTTCCCGGCTAGGAGCCCCAGAGCTAGAGGAGAAGGAACAGATGGCCGAGCCAGGCATGTGTTTCCCGAAGCCTGGTCATGTTCCACCTTCCTTTTCAGCTGCATCGATGTCCCATCTGTACAATGATTTACTTAACATTTTCTGTAAATTGCCTCACTTTTACACTTAAATATATATACACATATTTTAAAAGGAATCTATATTACCACAAAAATGCAAAATTGAAATCTTTTGCTACAAAGGTATCTTAAGAAATAAATACAATGAAAACAAAATATATCCATCCACATACCAGTAAAAATGATCTGATATAACATGATTTGGGTTCAACAGACTAGCAAAAATTCCTCGTTTTTGTCTTTTAGGGAGGAGAATATGAGAAGACCTGGCTACACTTGGCATTTCCACAGGACACCGAAGAGCTACAGGTAAGCGGGGACTGCCCCTCAGAGTGAGGGACACATTTTCCTGTTGCCACAATCCCATATCCCCAAACCCTGACCCAAAGTGAGGTGACTGGTTTGGATCTCCCACTGGGGGGGTTGAAGGACGCAGCCAGGCACCTGCCCAACTCCCTCCGCGCAGGGCGTCTGCGGCCTGCCTGCACAGATGGCCTTGTCTAAAACCGCCCCTGGTTACTGCCAGTCAGTCCCCTTCCTGCTTACCCACCTGGAGTACTTATCCCCACACACCTTCTCCTACGCTAACTTGTTTACCTATTTTTGTCCTCCAGTGGAATGTCAGGGGAAGTGCTTTGTCTGTTTTGTTCACTCCTGAATCCCCAAGGTCCAGAACACACAAGTTGGTGCTCACACGCACACGTGCTCAGTGACAGAGGAAACAAATGCATGAACAAACGGAGCCCGTCTCCTGCTTCCCAGTTCCCTATGTTGCCAGTTACCATGTAGAAAAACGCTGGTTCTCTTGACGTTTGAGAGGCGACTCTAGAAAGTCACTTAGAACTCGGGAACTTGTACCACACTGAGAAGGAATATGCCAGATTAAAATGAATATCTATGAGGCCATCCAGATATATGTTAAGAACTGAATAACAAATAAATGAGGGAGAAAAAACAAACCTCCCTACAGAATTAATTATATGGACAAATAAATGCAGAAGGAATGAGGGGCATACAGAGATCACCATTAGGGCTATTTCGCAGTAGTAACTGTCACAGGCAAGAGTCAGCTCACCAAGGCATGCCAAAATTAGTGGAAGCCTGAGGAGAAATGAGCATACTCTCAAAATACCTCTCCCAAGATACACGGTAATTACGGATGGAAAATCAGTTACTTTATGGAGCAGAAACCCAGCAGACAGCAACTTAGCCAGGTGATCCAGGTTAACACCCCCAGTGATAAGACACGTGGACACCACGGAGCCCCCGGCACGATGCACCAGGGGGTGCGTGACCTCTGTGCTGTTCTGCCACATCAAGCATAACCTCCACCTAGTCTTGAAAAACACCAGACAAACGCAAACTGAGACATTCTACGAAATACGAGAGCAGCTGTCTCGCAGTGTCACGAAAGAAGAGGAAAGACTGAGAAACTGTTACACCTGGAAGGAGATTATGGAGATATGACAACTAAATGCACTATGGGATCCTGGGTAGGTTCTTAGAACAGAAAAAGGACATCAGTGGAAAAACTAGTGAAATTTGACGAAAGTCTGTCATTTAGTTCATAATACTGGACCGGTGTTAATTTCACGGCTTTGATCCCTGTGCTATACTTATATAACACAGGAATATGAGAGAAAGCTGGGTGAAGGGTATATGTGAGCTATTTTTGCAACTTCTCTGTAGGTCTAAAATGCCTTCAAAATAAAAATATTAATAACGAATACCTTTGATGGAAATCTGGCCCCAGAGGCCCAATAAACAAGCTCCTGGTACCCAAGCAGAGCTTTAGGCCTGGATGAAGGAGTGTGTTGAAACCAAAAAACAGCCAAGAGAGAAGTTACTGTCTGGTTTGCTCAGTCCCCAAAGCCCAAATGATGGGTCCCTGCAGCTGGGCCAACGTCACTACCTGCGCCTGGAGTCTGGACACCAGAACTTGCCACTCTCCACTTCCCACACTGTCAGGGTCACTCGGTGCTTTGAGGGTCAGACCAAGCACCCTCGCTGCACCCTGCCCATGAAGGCTGGGGCCCTCACTTAGGGAGGCCCCACTACCAACTGGAATGCCACATACCCTGAGGCCCGCTGCCCTGAAAATCTGTCCCAAAGAAATGAGAGGGTGTTCCCAAGCAAACATCCAGAAACTCAAACATAACATATTCAATATCTTTATATTACAGGTATTCACCATATTCACATATTTTCATTATGTGTAAATACCTACACTATATTTTTGCCCTTGGGGAAACACCACCTCCACATGATGCTATTCTGCATCATGACTGTGGTGAGTTACACAACTGCGTACACTTGCCGAAACTCGAAAAACTGTGGATACCGAAGAGTGAATGTTACTTTGCGTAAATTTTAAAAATTGAGTTTAAAAAGTTAAAAAAAAAAAAGTATGACACACTAACCACTATCAACAAAGATCTCTAAGGTATACCACTGCTAGGGACGGGGGGTACCGCTAGAGGGCAACTATATGGCATGGCTTTGTTCTTTACATTGCAAGTTAAACAGGGGTCCCTAACCCCTAGGGTCGCGGACCAGGCCACAGAGCAGGAGGTGAGTGAGCAAAGCTTCATCTTTATTTGCAGCTGCTCCCCAGCACCGGCATCACCACCTCAGCTCCGCCTCAGATCATCATGCATTAGATTCTCCTAGGAGCACTGGTCCCTGGTGAAAAAGGCTGGGGACCGCTGAACTAAAACATAAGTGTATACGCATAAGTAGAAATGTTCACGGGTGGGAAGAGATCAGACAGGGACACCCACCCAACTGCCAACCAGAACTACCCCCGAGAGATACTGAGACTAATGGGTGTAGGGAAGGGCAGTGAAGGAGACTCCCATCTTTCCCTTGATACTCTTCTGAATAATTAAAAAAATAATAATAAATAGGCTCAGGTGTACCAGTTGTAAAATTTAAGCAAACAAATAGCCACATTACTTACCCTTAGTGTGTTCTGGACTCTAGTGTCCCTTGAGGGTCCCAGGAGAGTCAATGTGAAAACCAAACTCTGTGCATCTACAGAGAGGGGAAAGACGAGGTTAGGTCGTTGGCCGACTGGAGCCTTCCTGCTGCAGAATCCATCTGTCTTTTGCAAATTCACTCCCTTGATAAATATTTACTGAACAGTGCTCTGTACCAGGCACTGAGGTGACACCAGTGACCAAGACAAAGTCTCTGTCCTTAAGGAGCAGACATTCTAGAAGGGGAGGAAGACAAAAAACAAACCCAATACGAAATCAGGGAGCAGAGTGAGGAGTCATGTGACTGCTACTTCACAAAATGGTCAGAGGAGGCCTGAGGACAGGACAGAGACCTGAACGCAGGAGACCACGAACTGTGTGACTATGTGGGAAGAGCCTTCTGGGCCACTGGAATGGCCAGTGCGAAGGACGTGGGAGCGGGCATACGTATGTGGAGAATGTGAGGAGCAGTGGGAGGCCCATGTGCCTGGTGCAGGGTGTGTGAGGGGACAAGTAGTGGGAGATGAGGACAGGAAGTGACAGGGACAGATGGTAGGCCATCATGCGGACATTTCCTTCAGACAATTCTGAGAAGTGGCAGATAAACAGCACTTGTAACTTTATGTTATTAATTTATGCTTTTGAATATTCAGTATGGTTTATATTTGAATGGCTATTTCATGGAAACTTAATATTATTAATTTATGTTTTTGAATATTTAGTGTGGTTGTTCATATTTGAATGGGTATTTCACGGGTAAATGAATGTCTCCAAGCTAAGAAGCGACCGTCTACACTGTTCGCCATCCCACTTTAGTTTAGACCAGGCACTAAGTCAGGGAGATGAGGTCGGAGAGCACAATCTAGAACCTCCCTAATAGAATGGCCATTAAAAAATTACTTTCTCCCTACATGCTGGGTTCTTCCCTAACAGACATGCATCAACTCATGTCATTCTCCCGATAACTCTAAGGATTAGATACAATTATTACATCCATGCTACAGATGAGGAAACTGAGGTACTGAATGGGTAAGGAGGCACCCAGCCAGCCTGGCTCCAGAGCCTGTTCCTGACCACTTGGCTGGGTGACACTTTACGGGAGTCAACGAAGACAGGGCTAACCGCAGGCTGGCAATGCTTCCCTGCCCCTCTTCCCTGATACTGCTATGTCCAAATGCCACCCGCATGACAAGGACTAGTTCAAAATGCCAGCCAGCTTCTCCAGGAAGCCTCCCAGGAAGGAAACCTAACAGGCCAACTTTCGAGTCTAGGAACCAGGACAGTTTCAAAAATCTTGTCCCTAGGGGCTCCTGGGAAGCTAAAAGGGCTCTTAATCTTGCTCATGCTAGGGACCCTTGTTAGCAGTCTGGTAAAGAAGGGTGTGGACTTCTCAGAATCATGTTTTTAATTGTATAAAATACAATGCACAAGATTACAAAGGAAACCAATTATATTCAGATATCAAAATATCTGTAAAACACAAACAAATGTGAGATACAGTAATATACATGCTTCTTTATGAATGTTTTAAATCACAAGAGAGAGCTCAGTGGTGGGTCCAATAACTATAGTAATTTGGAAACAGAATGTAATTATATTTTGTGATATGTGCAACAACTATAATGTGATATGGAAATATTTGTGATTTCTAGTAGTGATAAAGTCACAGGTGTAGCTAATATAACTGTGGCTGTGGCCTTCTTTCAGAAGGAAAGAAAATGCCATATTTCAGTTAGATGGTAGAGAAAATAAAGATGTAATTTTTTCCCAGCCAACTTCATGGTCCTCTAAGCTCCATCCAAGGGCCCTTCAAGGGTCCATGGGCCTGAGATTAAGAACTCCTAAGCTCGACCTGGGACAGGGAAAGGTAGAGCATGTTCCCAGGGAAGATAACAGTTGGGCAGGGGGCAGACTCAGATGCAGTGAACTTCGTATGGCAAGGGGTGAACTCTGTGTGGCTGTTTTGGCTCATACTGTATCCATTCCCCTTTCTGGGTCAGCCCCCTGAACCTCACTTTTCCCACTCAATCCATGGAGTTCCTATGAGAATGACTCTACCTATGGGTTGGTAGGGAAGAGGAGTCATGTGATCTAGGCCTGACTAATATATAGCCACTGCAACCCTTCTTCCCTGGCCCTGGGCTCAGAGATGGCTCGGGGTGGCCCTGACACTGAAGCCAGGCTGACTGGGTCTACTAAACACCAACCAGTTGCAGGACACGTGCTGGGACTACGGAGAAAGTGACCATTTCCACAGGGGGCTGCTAAGATGGTGGGACACACATGCGGAGCTGCCTAAGAGTCTGAGATTAAAACCAACACAGAGAAACGCAGAGCAGGGAGGTGGAAGGAAACAGGGGCCTGGCCTGAAGCCATTCATTACAGGTAAAATGTCCCAGGCTGTGAGTCCACACATTTATTTCCTTTAATACTTAAGGTTGACCTGGATTTCTGTATGTTCACACAACTAAATGACTCTCAACTAACACAGAAGGGCAGAGGCAACTGCAATTCTTAACGATCCCTGTAGCTCATTACCAAACCACTTAGGAAAGCACAAAATTAGAAATAGTTACTACACACAGAAAACAGCAAACACAGAAAAACACACAGTCTTTAAAAGCTCAAAAATAGCCTCTCGGGTCACTACCATCCCTAAGCTGTTCTTTGGAGTCCTAACAATTTTGGTTTGCAAGATGCTTGGCAGGGCAGGAGGGAACCAGAAGCATCTAGAACAGTTTCCTTTATCACCAGACTTCCCACTTAAAAAATTCCTGGGACTATCAGGAAGCCCCTGCAATAAAGTTTCTGTAAAATTTTAATAGCTGCCTTTTAAATTTCAATGGAAATTACTTTTCCGCCACTCTTATTCACCCCCCTCCCCTTTCCCCCCCAGTATGGCTCTTTAAAGACTTAGCCTGTCTCTCTGAGCTGGGGATCCACTTCCTGCCAGCAGGAGGAAGATGTGATGTCCATTAGTCTGGGGTCCCTCGTATATGGGAGGGGCCACCACAGAGAGAAAGATGCCAAGAGGTTGTGGAAATGGCAGCAAAGGGGTGGGCTACAGGGCCAGGAATTCAGCCAAAACCCCAGATGGCCCAGAGCCCCTCCTCACGCCACCAGGGAGGATGTCCTTGGAGTTGCCTCAGCAGTCCCAGCACAGCCACCAGAGCGATAGCCCTGGCCCACCTGTCACATATGTTACACTCACAAGGCCGAACGCCTCGCTTTCCAGGGTTTATATCAACAAACAGAATCTCAGATGAGAGCACCTGGGGTGAGGGGCTATCCTGGCCCGACTTCTAGCCTGAATGGCTCTTCCCCACATCCACGGTGATGGGCTGGCTCTGGGAGAAACACATGGTCCACGCAGGACCGATTGGAGTCGGCCCTGGGGATTTTGCTGGAATTACTGGGGGAAAAGGATGTGATGCCACACAGGGGCTGCTGAGGGCTACTTTGCCACTGAGGAGTGGGGGGGATGGGGGTGCACCTGAGAATGAAGTCAACGCTGAGGGAGGTAGAGGCCGGAAGTGGAGAAGGGCAGAATCCTGACGAGAACACCTAAGTACTGACTCCAGTCAGGCCAGCTCTGGGATTATTCCGGTCCTGGAGCCATTACTTCCCTTTGCAGTCCAAGCCAGTTTGAGTTGGGGAGATTCTATCATTTACAACAGAAATAGCAGACCAATAGAACTGGAAGGGACCTCAGAAATCAATAGAGCTCTCCTTCATGTCTGGGTGAACATGATTCTTCTAAGAAGCTGACAAAACAAAACTATGTCATGTCTCTCCGGGAAAAAAAAAACAACAACAGCTCCCCTCCCCCGCTCAGCACCACCACCCAAAAAAAAAAAAAAAAAAAAGAAAAGAAAAAAAATACTGCGTGTCTTGGGATGTCAGAGAGCTCCAAAGCTCCTGCCCACAGGAACTGGGTGAGGGATGCTTCGACCTAGTCCAATCTGTCCACTTGATGAAAATTGAGGCTCAGAATGGTTAAATGAGTTGTTTGGGGCCCACAGCCAGCTGAAGGCAGAGCTGGGCCTCTCTAGAGCCCCAGGAGGTCCCCCGTGGAACTCCCTTGAGCACGGTCCCCAGGAGGGTCAGGGAGAGTGGGTAAAGCCCCGGCCTCCATGGCCCCGTTTAGCTGAGGAACCTCCATTTTTCTGTTTTATAAAATGGGCTTTCAGGGATGCGCCTGACCAAGTTCCATCACTGCACAATCAACATACTGAAAACCAATCTCCGACATCACATCTCAAAGTACAGCTGACTCTTGATCAACCAGTAGAAAATCTGTGTAAAACTTTTGACTCAACCGTTAGCCCTTTGCATCCGTGGATTCGACCAACAAACGATGGAAAAGTTATTTTGTCTGAGGTTGGAAATCCAAGGCTGGCAAAAATACTGAGGTTTCGATCATCACTGAAAGCCTAGGAAGCAGGCATTATTGTCACGGCTCCGTGCGAGGTGCTTCCGTGGGGCCAGTCAGCAGGGTGCAGTTCTCTGCACCCCAAGGCAGCCGCTGCACCTGTGCCTTTCTGCTTCTGTGCTTCTGGGCCTGACACTTCTAGTCTTCCCTTGCATTTCCATCTCGACCCATGTGGAAAGGCTCGTCACTCACACCTCTCCACTCTCCTTTAGACCAAGACCAAGGAAGAAGGGACATGGCTAATCTGACCCATCAGAGATCGTGAGTTCCACTGGCCCCTGCTTTTCCAGCAGGCAGGTTATTAGCCCCAAGGCTGGGACCAGGCCTACCAGCGCTTTTCTCTTTCCGTGCCCAGAGATGGTGACCTGCTCTCTTCTGCTTTCTGGCTGGAGCAGAACACTAAGCCTGGGCAGTGTTCATTCAACCTCCAAGAGGCCCTGGCCCTGCGCACCCCTCCTGACCAAGTGCTGATGGAGGCAGCCAGGCCTCTCTCCTCCGTGAGCTGGCTATATAGGTGGCTGATCTAGACATTTGAGATGAGAGGTGAAAGAGAGCGAAGCTGCGCTCTCCTTCCTAGATTTTAGCAGCACCTCGTCCTGGGACATCAGGGACTCACTCACCTATTAATGATGAGGTTCAATTATTCTTCCTTAGAGAAGCTTTCATTATGCTCACCCCCAACCTGTCTTCAAAAGAGTGACTCAGGAAAACACCTGTTCATTTGATGGCCCTGACCCACCTGCCAACAAGGAAAAGCTGCTATGAAGAAAGGACTTCGCCTTGGGAAAATCTAGGCCCTCAGTCACTACGTGTATATGGCAGTTGCCATTAATCTTGTTTCTCTTACGACCTATATTCTATTAATAACACACAGCCCTGGTTCTTTCATTGACTGATTCAGTCCATGAGATGACTAAGGCTGGGTGACTAACTTCGAGGGTCTCACATCCTCATCTCCTGTCCCCACCCCCCACCCAAGATAAGCAGCATGCTACAGGGCTCTAAGGACTTCACTCAGAAGTGCCAGGGCTCTGATAACTGTCCTGCCCTCAGCCCAAGCAGCTCCACGTGGAATGGCTGAAGACAGACACCGCAGAGAAACTGCTCAGGGAAATACGCGACCATTTATTTCATGCACAGCAAACTGGCTACCGTGTCAGCCTGATGCCACCAAGCACGCCGAGGTTATGGAGTAAGGGGAACTCACCCTGGAACTGACATTTTGAGAAAACAGCTGGCAAATTCTTGTAAAGAGGAAGAGACAATAACCTCAGTGACACACTTCACGGCCAACACAGACTGGGGTCTGAGATTCCCTGCCCAGTTCCCAGACCCAGGTGGCTTTGCAAATAAATCCTCATTCTGACTTGAAACATGAGGTTTTCGCTTTGATTTTACAACAGACTCGGCAGTTTTCAGTTCTTAAACTATCAGCTCATTTAACCCTCATTCCAGTCCTGTGATGCAGGGTCCACCAGCATGCCTGCTTTTAACAAGCTGAAGATCACACGGATGGAAGTGGCATTGCCAAGAGGAATTTGAACCCAGCGGGTCTGGCTCCAGAACCACCACCAACACCTTCCAAACGCAGCGGTTAAGAGTATGGGCCTACCTTGAAACCCATCTGATTCCACATTCAAACACCAATTTCAGATGGATCAAAGACCCGAATGCAGAAGGACAACTACAACTGTGTCTCGAAGACGACACGGCGGCACATCTTCACGTTAGGGCAGGCGAAGGTGCCTCACTCAGGGATTCGGAGAAAGTGTTGGCTCTCCTCACAAAAAGTCCTTTGCTTTCTCCAGCTGCCATTCTCCAGCCCGGAATGTGGACGTGATACCTAGGTTTGAGAGGGTCCCCGGAACACTACTTTGCCAGAATGGAAGGGCTGAACTCCTGGGGGTGGGGGAGGGGGTGCAGCAGACATCTTGTGGCCAAGAAGGGCCAGAAGTCAGAGCAGCACTGGTGTGGACTCTGCCAAGTCGCTGAGCCACATCCACCCCCATACGTCACAAACAACCTCGTAGGTGTTGAAGTGACAATGCCACTCGTGCATTCTGATACTTGCAGATGAAATGCATTACTACCCAACACCTCCTCCAGCCAGGCTCCAGGAGTCACATGCCATGCCACCACTCTGGAGAGTCTGAAAAATGCCACTAACGTGGATCTGCAGGTGTCTCAAAAACACTCAACTCAAAGATGAAAGATGAACTGTGGGCGACCTCTGGGAAAGATCTCCACCAAGCATGGCTGACCAGAGGCATTTAGGGATGACTTGGTGCCTGAATTAACTCTTGGAGGAGCTGAACTGGGCACAGTCTCTACCTCCCTACAGACCTCTGAGAGCAGTCAGGGAGACTGCGACTTTAAAGGCCGAGCCTAGCCACTGGCACAACTGCACCGTGGCCTGCTGGCCCCAGGCTCCCTGGCCGGGGAAATCCTGCATAGCTTGCGGATCCTTTTTCCTCCTGTCACCAGCCATCTGCTAGACGGGCCAGCAGCTAAGCCCCTTCCTGCACTCCTATAAAAACAGCTTGTCAGTGTGGTTTCGACTGCTGGGCGCTTTTGCACAAAGCACTCTCCACATCCCAGCTAATCAAATGAAAGACAAAACAGTGGTCAATCTACCAAAATAGGTCAGGCTTTATTTTCCAATCCTCTTATTCATAATATATTGAAAGGGAAGAATAATTTTAAAAAACCCCACCACCACTATTAACAGTGAGAATGTCTACAGCTACTTAACCTTTCTATGCCTCAGTTTCCTCGTCTGTAAAACAGGGATAATAAGAGGGGTGTTGTGAGGATTAAGGAAATTACTCCATGATAAATGCTTGGGGCAGGACCTATCACATAGCAAGTGTTCAATAAAGGTGAACTGGACACGGTAAGTTTCCTGGACCAAAGGCCCCTGAGAAGTTTCAAAATCCACCCTCTGGTGACCCAGGCAGAGAAAGGCACTGCCCTGACCCTGGCCACTGAGGGGCTTGATGGTCCAGGCCAACGAGCACAAGCTGCCTGCCATGGCCCACGGTATGACGGGCAGAAAACAGGCCCCCAGGGGCCAGCTTGCCCACCTAGGAGCCACTCTCCCTTTCTTCCAGGGATGCTCGGCGAAGACTCCATCCCTGTCCTCCCCCACAGCTCCAGGTGGCCAACAGGAGGCAGCCATTAGTTGTCCCATTAGTTGTCATGGGACTTCGGGGAAATTCTGCCCCAGAAACAGAGCTGGACACACTTTTATGACCCCTCCCTGTCCCCGATTCCCACCCGGACGACACACTCATCGGTTTGACTCCAGCAGTCACTCTGGCCCCTGAAGCCACCTTCAGGATGAAAGCCTTGTGCTAGGGATGGGGAAACAGAAAGCCAGAAGGAGCCGGTTCTTCCCAATGACTGGAGCTGCCACACTGCCCTGGACTGTCCCTCTCTGGACATCTCGTGAGAGAAACCACCTTCCACTGAGTTCGCAGCATTGTTATTTCCGGTCTCTGTTCCTAGCAGCCAACTGCGCTTTCAAATAATATTGCGGTCTTACAAGCAGATGACTGATGGGACAGTGCCCTACACCAGAGAAATCCCTCTAAGCAACCCGACCCTTTTAAGGTTTCCTTATGCTTTAGGACTCTTGCTCTCTCCCCAACACCAGGTAGAAAGCTAGACACGCTGTTTTCCACAGAACGGGGTTACAATCACTTTGCTTTAGGAGGAGGTCAACGAGAACTGAGATACAGTGAGCTGTTCATTTGGCAATCGTGAAGTACTACTCCACACCGAGGACTCTGCGAGGTGTGGTGCCAGATGCGAGGAGCGTGATGCAGTCAGTCCCTGTCGTAAGACGCTTACAGCCCAAAATGGGGGAAAGCAAGCAAGCAGGCAAACAAATACACATGTAAATACCAGGGGCGAGAAGTGCCACAGGGGGAATTCTAGCCCAGAAATAAAGAGAAAGGAGAAGGAAACCATGGGAAGAGAGAAAAATTTCCCAACATCCACCAACTGAGGAACGGATACACAAAACATGGTCCGTCCATATGACGGAATACCTTCAACCATAAAGACAGAGAAGTACGATTTATGTACAATATGGATGAGCACTGAAATGCTCTGAGTGAATGAAGTCAGTCACAAAATTTATATGAAATATCCAGAATAGGCAGAGAGGTAGAAATCTAGAGAGAGAGAAAGAGAGAGAAAAAAACAGTGGTTGTTGGGGCGGGGGGGCTGGGGAGGCGTGAATCCGGGGAGAGAGAATGCTAATGGTGATGGGGTTTCTTTCTCTGGCAGAAGAAAATGCACCGGAGTTAGATACTAGTGATGGTTGCACAACCTTGTAAATATACCAAAACCCACTGAATTGTATACTTTAAAAGGGTGAATTTTATGGCATGTGAACCACATCTTGATAAAGATGTTCAAAAGGCCATCCAAACTGAATTGTTGGATTGGTAATAAAGTCTCTAATAAAAGTTAAAAAACAAAGAGTATTCAAGGAGATGGAGAAGGACACATGAGTCAAAGAAAGTCGCGGGAGGCCCACGTGGCCAGACTGCTGTGGGGAAGGACGTGCTACGAGCTGTGGCAGCTCACGGCGCTGTGAGCCACATCGGCCATGTGCTTTTTATTCTAAGTATGATGGGAAGCAGGACAACGGTGTGTTCTGATTTACATTTTTGAAGACCCCCTGGCTGCGGTATAGAGACTGCTGGAGGAAGGGGGTATTCAAAAGAAGCAGGGAAAACAGTGAGGTGGCTGCTGTGACATCCAGGGAGAGATGGTGGCTGGGACCAGAGCGAGGGCAGCAGAATGGGAAGGAGGAAGCAGGTGAAGAACTATTTCAGCTCAAGGACAAACAAGCCTTGCTGGCCTTGGGGGGCAGCAGGTGTGGCTAAAAAGGGAGGTTCGAGAATGTTCTTCACATGGTCTCCTGAGTTTTTTCAAAGTGGTTTTCTGCCAAATTCAAATTCTGCACAGCACAAGAGCAGTTCACCAAATGCTATTAAATGAACTGAATAAATGAACAGTCGTTGCCCATTTTTTTGTGTGTAGGGCACATTTTTAAAAATTTCAATAAAGATGTGAAAACTCTCTCACCCCCCTCCCCCAAATACATATACACATACATACAGGTATATACAATATACACATCTATGTAGCTATATATATAAACAACAATTACCTATACCTGTTTCTCCATCTTCTGGTAGATAGTGATCCACTAGACACCATCAACTACCCATTTTCTCAAACCAGAAACCTGAGGGTTATTCTTTTACACACACACACATACTCACACACACACCTAAGCAAGAAAGAGCAGCTGAGTAAGTAACAACCACGTCCTCCCTTCTCTGAAGGGTCAGAAAACAAATAAGCCAGTGAGAAGTGAGCTCTCACTTCTGACAACCTGTGAGAGAGAAGGAGGAATGGATGCTGTTCCAGAGACAGGAAGTACCATAATTCTTTCTGGGGGCAGGGAAGGGTATGGGACAGTTGAGAGAGGAGAGAAAGCACTATGAATAAAAGTCGTCTAGTTGGGGTGGGGGGAGGGTCAATTCGATTCAAATGCCTTTCCTTTCATGAACACTCACTATAACTGAAGCCCAGCAATAGACAAGTTATGACCCAGCAGGGTCATGAGCCCCAACCCATTGACAGCCACATTCATTCTGAGGGGAGTGCCAGAATCCTGGAAGAATGCATCCTTATCCCAGAACCAGGAGAGAGCCACCACCACTGTCACAGACCACAGTGCAAACAGTGCCCTTGGAGTTGTATAACGCAACAGTCCTGTAGGGAGGTGTCCACTGAGGGCCTTCCTTCTAGGTCCACTGTCTCCAGCAATAGGCTCAGCTGTTTTAAGAGTGGGACGTGAGTCTATGGTCATACTACCCTAATGTGCCCGATCTCGTCTGATCTTGGAAGCTAAGCAGGGTCAGGCCTGGTTAGTACTTGGATGGGAGACCACCAAGGAAGACCAGGTGCTGTAGGCAGGAAAAAAAAAAAAGAATGGGATGTGAGAAACATTCTACCGGTGGGCTTGGGGTGGCTGCAAGGTAAGTGGATGCCCTTGCTGCCTGCGAAGCTTCTTCCGGAACACAGCCAAGGATCTGATGCCCTGACTTCAGCATTTCTGGAATTCCTCCATGTTAATCTCACGAGTGGCAGAGCTGGTGGCACTTCATGTTTCAGACAGCTGACTGAACTACGCTTATTTCATTCTACCACATGACGGAGAAGTAGGTCAAACTGCCTGTCATGGTCACTTAGAAGTTACTTCTCGCCACGGCACCTGGTAACACATTAGCCTCTCCTAAGTCTGACAGAGATCCACACAAGTACTTACCAACACCAAGGCCATGGGATCTCTGCTCCGGGGATGGAGTACCCTTCCACGGAAGCCTCTAACATTGACCAAAGTATGAAGTTTGTTTCGACCCAAACTGATGACACTGCAAAGTCTCCCAACAGATCTAGCCTAAGCAGCCATTGGCGTGGAGAGAACGGAGACATACTCCATGCACACCTATCACTCGATCACAACACCGATACAAAGACTTCTGTCAATATAGTTTACATAGACAACATTGCATCATATTTACATCTCTGAACCTTACTTTCCCTTAAACACAGCACAGAAATGTGACCAAATCAACTCGTAATGCTCTGACCCAGACTTTTTGGCGTCTGACGTTCCATGGTATAGATGCCATACTTCTCCTCATCAGTCCTTGAAAAATGGGCATTCATTTTATTTTCAGGATTTGTTTTTTGTTTTGCCCCTGCAAACAAAGCCATGGGAAATATCCTTTTGTACTGGTGCCATTTTCTGTGGGGCAGGTTTTCAGGAGTGGCATGCTGCATCGAAGACTTTTATGGAAAATTATATATTTATAGTATACAATGGTTTCCAGGATCAAAGTATAGACCTGTATGTACAATATGTGTTTGTTTTGTATTGTCTCCAGAAGAACACACCTGAAATGAGTGTCCTCATGGGAGAGGACCTGGGTGACAATGGACAAGGGAAAGGGATTTACTTTTCCTTGAACATCTCTTTTTGGCGCAATCTGAATGTTTTATCACAGGCATGTACTGCTCATTCAGAACTAAATAAGTAAAACTTCCAGGCTGTCTTCTAAAAAGGCTGTAATGATTCACATGCCCTGATGCGGGAGGCTGCTTTGTTGAGCTCACGAATGCCCTACATTTTTCTCCTTCAAGGCCGTCCCTCCCCGACTTTTTTTTTCCTTTGACCTGGTACGAGCTGAAACATGTCAAATTTACCTGCTCCGTGATCCAAGATTCCTCCTATTCTACAGCCCTTGGGCAGCAGAAGGCAACTCCCACATTTGTGGAGTTGGACAAGTGCACCTGGCAGGCGCCTCTCAGCCACACAAGAGAGAAACCCAAGCCAGGTCTTCCCCGGGGACCTGAGGGTGCAGATGTCAGAAAGAGACAGTGGCAGGGGCTCTCTCTTCACGTGCTTGCAGGGCACACTGTTTTAAACTCATGTTGGCTGAGCCGTCTTCACTAGCTAAGTGACCTAAAGTCCCCAAAGGCCCAAAGCCTCCCAGGGAGCCTGCAGCAGCAGCTACTACCCATTGGACCTGAACTCTCAAGAACAAGGTCAGAGATGAGAAACAGGAGGGACCAGGGACAAAGAACACAGAAGAACTGAGAGGCCTTCTCGTTCACTTCCTACAGGCCAGTCACCCTCTATGCCTGGCCCAGGACCAAAGACCTTGCCAGCCACTGTTTTTAAGCCCCACGGTGACTCCTGCGACAGGAAGACAAAGCTGACCTAGCGTGAGGACAGCAATGGCCCTATATATGGTAGCGGCTCCAACAGCTGGCTGCAGCCCTGGATGAACCTGCGGAGAAGGACTGAATGTGGCCAGATGGGAAAGCGCTTGGGGGGCGGGACGGTGGGGATAGGAGAACATGAGACAATATCTCAAAATCGGCAGCAAGTCCACACCGGTCAGGTGGTGCATTTGGTTCACGTGCTACCCACATCCGCAGCCCACACTTCAGCCCAAACAGAGCTCAGTGCAGGGGAGGCCCCAGCCTTAGCTCAAATGGTTGCTCTACCTAGAATGCCCTTGCCCTTGATCCTTCAGGACTCAGCCCAGCTGGATGCATGCATATGTGGGGAGCAGGCTCTGTGAGTGGGGCAAAGGGATACAACCCGAGTGTCTACCTGTGCGGACAGGCCGACAAATTGATATAGACACACAACACAATTCTTTATGTCTCTCCCTCCCTTATCCTTCAAGTCCATTAGCAAGTTCTGTTGCCACTACCTCCAAAATGTATCCTGAATCCATTTCCTTCCCCCCCCCCACCATCATCGCCTGTCACTTGAACAACTTCATTGAATTCCCCACTGTTCTCCCCGAGTCCACCCTTCCCTTCCTAGATTCTATTCTTCCACACACCAGAGGGATGAAACTAGAGATGACATCAGATTGCTTTCCTGCTTAAAATCTTCCAACACCTCTCAAACCTCATCTTTTTCCACTTTACCCATTGCTCAAATGCTCAACCTGCTGGCCTTCTTTCCCGTCCAAGCTTACTCCTACTCCAGGCCTTTGCACATTGTGCCCTAGCTATTCTCGAGGCTGGCCTCTTTCTGTCACTCAGGTGTCCCTATGACTGCATACAGTAGTGAGTAGGCACAGACTCTACGCACAATGCCACAGACATCTCACAGACATAATGTTGAACACAAAGGCAAAGGCCAGATACAAAGGACATTTACATAAAGTACGATTACATTTACATAGAGTTCAAAGTCAGGTGTGAGACATCAAGAGAGCAGTTTTGCTTGGAAGAGAGGAGTGACTGGGAGGGAGTAAAAAAGGTCTCTGGGGGCTGGAATTATTGTTTTTAGAGCTGATTACATGAGTGAGTTTAGCTGGTGAAAGTCTACTGATATGTATCCTCCACTTTTTTCTGTGTGTATATTATAATTTAATACAATGTTTAAGAAGGAAACATGTTTGCTGCTCATAATCTTTCTTGTGACTTGGAAGTTTCTCTTCTCTGAGTCCTATGCAGCGGCCCTAGCACCTTGTAATGGTAAGATATTACAAAGGCCAGGAACTGGCTCTCACAGCCTCCCTTGCAGCTGGCATGGGTGCAGGATCTGGGCTCTCCCCGGAGATGCGGAGGGCCTCCCTCCATGATTCAAGTCAGTCTGAAGAACCAGGGCTTGTTCACTGTGGCGTCTGGAGCCCAGAGCTGCAGCCAGGCACATGGGAGGGGCTCACTAAGGCTTGATGAGTGGACCCTCCCAAACATACATGAACAAATCCACGCCCCCCCCCCCCCCGCACATTAATGACATAATTGGGCCATTCGGCCCTTGGAAGCTCACTCGTTCTTTCAAGAAATGTTCACTGAGTGCCTATGTGGTACTGGTGCTGTTCTAGACACTGGACCTCCAGGTGAACATTTTGTGATAATAGTGGCCAGGGATCCAGGTGAACAGAACATTGGAGCTGATTCTACTGGAGAAGATGAACAATAAACAAAATAAGTAAAGATAGGTAAATGCTATAGAGGAAAACAGAGAAGGGAGATGGGGACTCCCTGAGAAGGCAACACATGCAAAGGCTTGCAGGATGTGAGGGAACCATGTGGGTGGGTATGAGAAAAGAGCTTTCCCAGTAGCAGGAAGTGCTGGTGCAAGGGCCCTGGGCAGGGACATACCTGCGTGCCCATGAAACACTGAGGAGGCCCATGTGCCTAGAGCAGAGTGAGAGGAGAGAAAAAGTCACAGGTAACGGGGGCCTGGGTAGCCACAGTGAGGACTTAGCTTTTACTCAAGACAAGATGGAGCTGTGTGTGTGGGTGTGTGTGTGTGTGTGTGTGTGTGCGCGCGCGTGCGTGTTCCTCAGCAGAGAACGGATGGGTCAGAATGGGTGATAACAGGGTCCCCCTGGCCCTATCCAACCCTCTCCCTTGCCCAAGATGGAAACCAATCTTGACAAGAAACAGAAGTCTGGTCATTGGAGTGGCAAATTTCTATGATAAATAAATAAGCAGAAGGCTCTTCACAGGCTTCCTCCAATCGATCAAGGTGCCATGGTAGCCAGCAGGGCTTTGCAACACGATTACCAACCACATCAGGAAACCAGACCCTCCTTCACGGGCTACTGGGGAGTCCCAAAAGCAGACGGGGAAGCTTTTAAGGCCACATGGCTGGGAGAGCCACCTTGGTGGTCAGCTAGAACAAGAATCAAATCCCAGCTCTGCCTCTTAGCAGCAATGTGACCAATGACTTGTTACCAGACCTTCCCGAGTCCCAAGCTTCCATATTGGTTAAGTGGGAGGGGGTGGGGGAAAGTCTTTTCCATCCCTGATAGGGCTGTTGGAAAGGTTAAATGAGGTAACAGGAACCAAGTGACTGGCAAAGTGCTGGGCACAGAAGAAGCCCTAAAAGATATTAGCAAAGCTGTTATGATAACTGAAATACCAAAGAAATAGTAAGCAACGTTCTCACTCAAGTCTGAGGACGTCCCTTAGGCCAATTGGACTCCGACAGTATTAAGCACGGGGCCCAAGTGAAGGGGCCTCCGGAGGAGAGAAGCCTTCAGAGCAAAGCTTCTTTCTCCCTTTACCTCTTTGAGGAGAACTGCCCAGAAGAGCGTCATTCATGCCAGAGAGAGGCGATGGGTCGCGGGTGGCTGGAGGAACTGCCAGCACATACGCATGTGTCCCAATGCTTCACAGGCACAGGTTCTCAGAAGGGACTGGGAAAATGTAACGGGGGAATTTTAATAGCATGAAAGGCAGTCTGTGGCCTGTCCCCCACCACATCCCTGTCACAGGAGCCCTCCTGGACACAGGTTACTTCAGTTTGCTCCATGCCAGGAAGGCAAGGCCTCTGGGGGCCTAGGGTCCACACCTGGACCGTGGGGATGATATTCACTACTCAGGCTCATTCATATTCAACCAGTGGCCACTCCGGGCCAGATGCTGCTCTAGATGCTGAGATGCAGCAAGAAAGGAAACAGACAAACCCCTGCCCTCGAGCTCATGTGCTAAGGAGGATGGCACAAAAAGCAAATGTATAGCATCACATGACGACAAGTGCTGTGAAGAAAAATAAAGCAGCGGGCAGAAAGAGACAAGGAGGGCCATTTCAGAGAAGGTGCTCAGGAAGGCGTCTCTGGGTGGTGACTCAGTCATTCAAGTAGGGACCTGAATAAAGTAGTAAAATTATATATACACACACAAACATATACATACGTAATTTTGGATATGTCTGCATGTACTACACGCACGCACGCATAGAGCCAAGGCAGCACCTACTGTGGAAATCTAAGGCGATCTAGCCTGACAGTCAAGAATGATCCTGGGCTTCCTGGAATTAGGATCTTCGTAAGACCTACACTCTTCACCCTAGATTCCAGAACAGCCTCCGTGGCCAGAGGTGCTAACACAAGGCGCCGCCGCCGCCGCCCCGTTTCGCAGCGGCCAGTGCACCACAGGCGCGCAAGGCGCTCCCCGCAGGACCTCATTCTCCCCTCACGGCTGCACAGACCCTGACTCACTCAGCCAGTGCCCGATTAACGGACATGCAGGGCAGTTTCCATCTTTTGCACTGACAAACAACTCCCTAATGAGCCTTGGACACAGGTCACTTCTCACACTCAGGAACGTCTGTCGGCAAAACTTCCTCTAAGTGGGACTGTGGGGGCAAAGGAAGGGTGTGTGCGAGGGCCACATGGACAGATATTGCCAAAGTTCCCTCCACAGTGACAGTCCCATTTGCCCTCCCACCAGCACTGGACAAGCCTGCTTCCCCACACCACTGCGGTTGCATGTGCTCACCCTTTGCTGCTGTGCCCTTCTGGGAGGTGAAAACTATTCTCACAGCAGGATTTTAATTGGCATTTCTCTTATTATGCACAATACTGAATATCTTTCTGTGTGTCTTCGATTGTCGTGTGTCTTAAGACACATTTCCTGTTTCTACAGATACTGCCCATGGTGCGGGGGGTGGGCGGAGGCGGGGCAAACACGTCATCGCCCCGGAAAGTATTCTCATACCAGGGTTCAAAGTCCTCCTACCTCTCTTGACCTGTCCACCCTCTTGTCTTCCCCAGGCTCTAGACTGCAAGAGGACTGAAGCCCAACATCCTGTCACTGTGTTCACTGTGTACTATCTTCCTCAACCTGGTCGGGATGACACCAATACTGGCCTCAGAGGGCTGTAGTAAAAATGCAATGAGATGACACAGGTTAGGGACTTAGAACAATGGCTGACACTCACTGCTCAATAAATTACGGCCATCATTATGATATTCTATTAAATGGGAGTAATCATTTCAAAGATTTGTATGTAAAAGTGCTAGGTACCATGCCTACTGAGAAGTAGCCACTCAAAAGACAGCTACTGTTTTCATTATATTACTACTATCATTCCCTTCATTTCCTCATCGAAGTTTAGTAAGGCACTTATTTACTGGAAGGGGTTATACCTTTAAAACAAAGGTGGTCCCTGCCTTTATGGAACTGATCGGTGTAAGGATGAAAGGCCCTGAATATGTAAGCTGAGGAGTTTGAGGAAGGAGATGTTTAGTGATGTTTAAGGAGAGATATGAAAGAGGAGCCAGAGTGAGCAGGACAGAATGGGGGGTGGGCCGAGGAGGGGAGGAAAGACAAGAGGAAGCACTCCTGAGACAGGGAACAAATGGCATGCCTTGAAGGAACTGAGAGCAGGCCAGGTGGCTGGAGCGCAGACCAGGGGACCTGCAGGATGAAGCTGGTGACTGCCCGCAAGTGGGGAACACAGCATGCTGGGTCTGGTGGCTCAGCCTTTCCATAGGGGGCTGCTCCAGGAACATGGATAATGCACGGGGCATCCCTCATCCCCTAGCACTTCAGAAGTGAAATGAGGGTTTAATGTAACTTTGGTAAAGTACAGCCCATTTGCTTAAATGACTCCTAGCTCAAGAAGGGACAGAGTAGGCAGGCACCTAGGAAGGGGCAGAGGGAATGATGACCCCACCCTGCTTTCCTGCTTGCCTATAGCTGACAGGCCCACAGAGAGCACCTGGCCTGGGCCAGATCCCTCCCTGGCCTTTGTTACTGAGTCCAAAGGGAGCCATCTTCCCTTCCTGGGGTCGTTTTGGGATGGGACTGAGAGAGCACAAGGCTGTTCTCTTCAGTAGTCGAACTCCTTGGTTCGTGGATGGCCACGGTTCCCATCAAGTCAAGGGAAAGGCAGAGAGAGAGATCACGAATAAGAGAGAATGAATAAAGCTGAGTAGGGAAGCTGTGAGGAAGAGAATCTTGACAGTAGATTTGTGTTCTGGTTTCAGTCCATAGGTTGGCTGCTTGCCAGCACCCATTCTGCCTTTCCCCTGTGAGTGATTTTGGGTGGGAGCAACCGGCCCATTAGCGACCCCACATCTTTGCCAGTGACTGGTTCAGGGGAGGTCACATGACCAGTGCTAGTCTATCAAAGGAGCTCTGCTGCTTTGCACTATGGCTGGGGAAGAGATACTTTCTCTCTCAGGCCAGGGATCACGATATATAAACCTGGATCAGGCAGCCAGTCTGCAACCTCCAGGGGAGCCAGGTGTGAGGATGACACAGACATCAAAGAGAAGAATGGAAGGAAAGAAAGAAAGTGGGTCACTGGAGATGGCCCTGAGCTCCTGGTTCAACTTGTCCAGAAGCTTGCCCCACCTTTGAGCTTTCCAGTCCCGTGAGCCCGTCCTCTCCCCTGGGGTTTAAATGCCTGTCTGAGTTGGCGTTTCTGTGACAAGCAACCAAGGAGCTGACTGGCACATGGTCCTTCCTGAGGCTTTGCTTTGTTTCTCGGGCGATCCCAGCATCCTTTGGTTAAACCCTCCTCTGCCTAAACTGCTAAGATGGCAAGGCTTAAGGTGTTCAAAGAGCCAATATAGCAATTGGGCAAGGGTTTGACTTGCCCCTGCCACAGTTTCCCCATTTATGAAATGGGGGACAATAACAGCACTTCCTTGGGTTAAGAGGATTAAACACATTAGCAGTGATTACTCTAAAGCACTGAAGGGTCTCAGTCCCGGAAGGCAGTTAGCTATACCCCTCCCCACCTTGTTTGCAGTTCCTTTGTTCAGGTCAGCGAGGTCTTTCTTCAGGAATAGTCTCAAAGAACAGCCAGCCCAGTTTCTGTCAGGAGGGTGGCAAATCTCGCCTCAGTGGGGGATCTGAATGAAAGACTGGACTTCTCCAGTAGCTGGGCGGTGGAGAAAGCCCTCATGAGTACATTTCTCTGTCAAATGCAAGCTGGGGTCTAGAGTTTCAAAACACAGCCTGGGTCATGCCAGCACAGACCCACGGGAGGACAAAGGAAAGAGCATGGATGGGCTAGAAATCACGACACAGCAGGTTCCACAACTAACTGCTGGGAGGAGGCTCCCGGGCTGGCTTCCAGCTACATCCGCTCTCTGCACAGCCATACGGCAGCAGGAATAAGGGACCCCACCACGTCTGTATTTACAGCTGCGAACTGGCACTGGCATGGGCAACTCGGAAATAAACTCAGCCAGGAAGTGAGAACTGGAAGATGCTTCCCTAGCAACGCCCATCTGGAGATCCCTTCCCACAGCTGGAAACATTCAGAGTTAGGCTAATCTAGGGATGTACACCAAATTCATTTTTTCCATTTGTACCTGAAATGTGTTACTTAAACTTTAATTCCTTGGGGAACTTCTGGGAAGGTCCTGCTTGTGGCTCAAAAAATCCTGACATTCAGAACACAGGACCTATCCCTGTGGCATGCATTTCTTATGTCTTCTCCCTGTGTCCGTGAGCTCCAAGGGCAGGGACTATGTCTGCTTTGCACACTGGTACCTGGCCCAGAACGGGCCTTCGATCAATGTTTATTGAATAAATAAAACAACTCTGTTCCCAGTTTTACTGTTATTCATAACTTCGGCTAACATGCAAGCAACCACACGTGTGGGCAGGGTGCTGAGCTGTGCGACACCTCACGGGGTACTGACTACTGTCGTGCCCGTCTGAATGGGGCTCTTCCTCAAGGTCAGAGCCACAGAAGAACTGGAGTCCTTTCATCTCCAGAGAAGGAGGGGTGATAGCATGACCACCTAGAGCAAGGCTGGGCACATGGAACGACGGCTGTTGAGGAATCAGCTTTGATTTCAAGAACTTTCCAAGTAGAAAATGTACGGGGCTGGAGTCTACTCCAGCAAGGAAGGTGGACACACAGGTTGCTAGGGGTACATGAACACTAAGCAGATGGCTGTGTTCTGGGACACTTCCACCCAAGCTCTGCAGAAGCCACCGCTCACGTGATTGTTTATCTTTTAAACATTCTTCCTGTTAGTGAAGTGGTACATACTTATATACACACGTAAAAGAACTTGGAAAATAAATGTGCAAAGAAGAATATAGAATAAACACTGTAAAGACACTGGTTCATTTCCTTCCAGTCTTTTTTTCTAGTGGGAACAGTGTATAGAGAAGTGGAGAGAGATTTCCCCATTTAAAGTCTTTCACCTGTGCTTTTCTAGGGAATTTTAAATATCAGGTAAAAATTAAGATTTTAAAATGGCAAAATGATGCCTATTTTCCAAAACTAAAAATTCTGGGAGGAGGGAGTCTTCCTTCTCTCTTCCAATTTCTGCTTCCATCAGAACCACTGTTATAGGTCAGTGGTTTTTAATCCTACCTGTGCTGACATCGTAGCAGCATATAATACGTAGCTGGTATTATTGAGCAACTACTACAGAAGAGGCTGTTTTAAACATTTTACGAGCAGTATTTAATTTTATCCTTTCAATCCTATCATTATTTTACAGATAAGGAAACTGAGGCAGATAGGTTAAGCAACTTACCAAGGTCACATGGCTGTGAAGTGGAGGTGCTGGGATGTGAATCCAGGCCAGCTGGCCCCAGGTACCCTTTTTCCCTTGGTCCACACTGCTCAAGACCCTGGCAACATAACACTGACTATGAGCTTCAGGGCAAGGTTCCCAGTATCCCTGCTGCCAAGTTTGTCATGATTACTCATGTCTCTCCAGACTCATTTTATTTCCTAAAGGAAATGAGAAAAATTCAGCAGAAGTGAGGCAGCCGGAAGCTGCAGCTGACCAGATGCACACATGTGTCTCCTGCTAGGATGCCTGAGAAACATTCTTCATGAATGACCTTTCTGGGAGGGCCAGAGGTCAGTTCCTGGGTGCATCACTCTCCACTGACCAAGACCCCACCCAGAGTCAGATGGGATGTGACGGCCCCTCCCTAACTTCACCATGAAGTAGATGGAAAACAAACTGGAAAATTCACAGCCCACCACCTATTTACACGTGAATCTAGAGAGAGGGTCAGGGGGTGCTGGCTGTTTGACAGGGGTGGGCAAGGACCCCTTGTGTGTGTTCAGGGGTTAATGGGGCTGGAGTCAATAACTGGTCACTATGAGGGATCAGCCAGTTATGTGTGTGTCATCAGCACACAGATCCTTGGAGTAAAAGGCTTGCGACGTCCTCCTCCCCATGACAAAACTAGATCTGCCACCAAGGGAGGTTTCCCAGGAGTTGATCACCAGGGAGTTTACGTCCTCTCCAGGACTAGAAGAGAAAATCTCCATTTCAGAAAAAGGTAGCTGAGTGGCCAGTTCTGGGAACTAGATGAGAAATTACTGCTTTGCATTGAAACCCACCAGCCTTCCAGCTGCTGAGCCAATGGGTCTCCCCATAGAGAGGAGGATTTGGGAAACTGAGGGCTACAAGGCTGTCATTTATCCACACCATCTGGTCCGGGGCCCTCCAAAATGCCTGCGTGCAGCAGCTCAGTAACGTCTCACCACTATTCAATTTTTAGGCTGAGTGTGTGTGCGCGCACGTGTGTTAGGGGGTGGGGGCTGTTTTTGTTGTTAACATTGTAAAAAAGTCAAGAGAAAGGTACAATAACTCCCATGAACCCAAACCTAGATTCAGTAATCAATCAAGATTCTGCTCCATAAGCTTTATCTATTCCTTTCCCCTACTTTTCCTTCTTGAAGTATTTTAAAGTAAATCCCAGATAGCATGCCATTTTTGTCTTTACGTTTCAATTTGCAATGCCGCAAAATATGGCCACTTTCTTATGCGTCCATAATATTAGGCTGGGTTCATCACTAATCAAAATAACAATAAATGTTTTCCTAAAAGATAAGACCCAGTATTGACTAAGGAGAACGGAAATGGGTCACCTCGACTTCCACTGATGGGAAAACACCTTTCTGAAGGGCCTCTTGGCAGTACAAGTCCAAAAAGGTTTAACAACCTCTGCATATCTTCTGACTCAGCTTTTTCATTCATGCATTCATCATAAAAATATTTACAGATGTCTGTCATGTGCCTGGCAGTGTGTTAAGCATTTTTCTCCTCAGTATAGATGTGAAAATTGAGGCACAGAGAGGTAAAGTCATTTGTCTGAGGTTACACAGCTCTTACACACCACAGCCAATATTTGAACCCAAGCGATCTAGGTTTACATGGCAACACCAGGTCCTGGCCAGCCGGCATCCTGGGCCTTCCACCTGGGAGGGCACTGCTCCCGAGCACTTCCTCCCCAGCCTGGCAAGTGCTTATGATGTGGAATCTGCCTGTGACGTACGTGGCAGAACTCCTGCTCCCCTTTTAGGGGCGGTCCAGTCACTGCCCACCATTCTCTACACACTCCTGTCTTCCCCACAGTTCTCTCTCCCCGGTCAGAATTTCTCTTTCCTCTGTTCCCACAACAGCTGGTGCTCACCCTCCATCACCCTGCGCCCTGGGTGTCCCCTCCTGAGAAGGCAGTACTATACAGAGGTTAAGACAACAAACTCTGCAGGAGGAAAGATGGAGGTTCAAATTTCTGCTCTGCCGCAAACCCTATGAGAACCTGGCAAGTCAATTCTTCATCTCTCTGATCTGTGATTTTTTTCATCCCTAGAGGAGGTAGTAGCACTGACCTGCAGCAGACACTGGTTATATAGCTCACTGCCATTTCCAACTCACCTCTCTTGTTGCCTCCCACTGTAGAGATACCACTTTCCCAGCCTCCCTTGCAGCTAGGGGTGGCCATGGGCTCCTTCATGGCTAATGAGCCATAAAGAGAAGTCTGCTCAGCTCATAGATACAAAGGACAAACTGAGGGTTGCAAGTGGGGAGGGACTGGGGGGTGCTGGGTGAAAAAGGTGAAGGGATTAAGAAGTACAAATTGGCAGTTACGAAACAGTCACAGGGATATAAAGTACAGCATAGGGAATATAGTCAACGTTGTAATAACTTTATATGGTGTCAGGTGAGTACTATACTTATGGGGGTGGTCCCTTTGTAAGTTATATAGATGTCTAATCACCATGCTGTCACAACACTGAATGACAAGAGTAATTGAAAAAGAGAGAAGTCTGCTGGGGCTAGGGGTGTTTATGGGAACACACTCCCTTCGTAAAGGAAAGGCACAGGAAGAGAAAGCCTGTCCCCCTGCACCTTCCCCCTTATGATGCTGTCAGTAAGGATGTGACCATCAGGCCACACAATGACCACCATCAGGACAAAATGCCTGCACACAGAGGGCTGGGACACAGGACCCTGTTCTCGAGGGTGTCACTGAGCCTCTGCACCAACCTGGAGCTTGTCTCCTCCACCCCCTGCAGTGAGAAAATGAGTCCTCCCCATTGCTCGGCCATTCGCCAGGCATCCGGTTACCTGCAGCCTGATGTGTCCCAACCAACAGACTGCTTCACACAGAGGGTTCAATGCCAACAGGCATGCGAACTGCTTAGCACGCTGTTGGCACTCATTGATGTTGGTTAAAGATTATTACCATTATCACGGCTAGTTGCTTGAGGCCCCACAATGGCTTCTACACCCCACCACAGCCTTTTTCAAGGCTGCGACTAGGCCTTCAGCACATGAAAAAGCCAAGAAGAAGAGGGGCGCAGAGACCCAACAGCTCAGCCACCCACCAAGGGAGCCGCAGCCTGCCCGCAGTTGAAAGGCAAGATTAAAGCCCAGCTTGGACCCCGTCCTCCTCCTGCCACACCTGATGCCAGGATCTACCAGCACAGGCACCTTCTTTGCCACATCCTCAGTCCACCTGTACCACTACTTACTCTGCACTTTTCTTTAACTGTCTTCATTTCATTTTGGCTTACATACCAACGTTAGGTGCAGCCAGAGGCAGAAAAACAGCCATGGAGTACTGGGTTTGATGTGCAGTTAAAATCCTTTTCCTGCTAGGCATTAAAATAAAAGTAAAATTACTAGAATGTTACCTGTCTATTCACATACTACCTCGAATGACCTAGTGGAGTGATCTGGCCCCAGGAAACCCATCCCTACGGCAACAAGATACTATTCCTGGCCGGGGTGCTCCCCCCGCCCCCCTTCGCTCTTTCACTTACATTCTGGAAGCATGAAAGTGCGAAGGCTAGCTCTGAACAAGCACTCCAGAGGCTGAGGTCTTCCCCAAACTCTTCTATCAGGTCCCTATGGTTTATCCTTTCCACTGACACTGTCTTCTAGGATGACTTAATAGAAACAGCAGTAGTAACAGCCAATGTGCACTGAGGCCCTTCTCTGTGCCAGGTGCTGCTTTGACGACTTTATCTAGAATAACATGATTCTCACACAGCACCATGTGTAGTGGGTAGTATCACTCCCATTTTACAGATGAGGAAACTGAGGCTCAGAGGGATTAAGTCGCTTGCTCAAGGTCCCACCATTTAGATGTGACTATGTCAGGACTGAATCCAGGTGACTGACCCTGGCGCCCACCCTCCCTGCTCTCTGCCCTGCTGCTTCTGAAAGAGCCAACACTAGCCGAGCTCTGTGCTGACTGAAGACTGACATTGAGTGAGTCTGAGTAACTCCCATAAAGTCACACCACCATTGGGGGCACCTGGGGAGCACCTGGGACCCAGGCCTGCCGACTCCTGTGCTCTCCCTCACCCTGCACAAGTGTCCACAAAGCCAGCACGTGTGAGAACCAGAACAGGGCCTTCCTTTACTCTCCAAGCCCCTGGTCACCTCCATTCCCCAGCTTTCTCACTGTCCCCTTTTAGCTAGTGTTAGTCAACCCTGAGTGGCCACCTCCTTTCCTGAAAGGAGGAAAAGAGTCCCTGACACAGCTAAACTGTGCCTGCTGTCACCATCTCTCATGCCCAAAGGGGAGCTGGCTGACCAAAGCAGGGTTTCCTAAAACCAACTCGTTATAACATTCTGTGCAAGGTTTCTCCTCACCCGGCTGCTAGGCCTCAGGCCCACATTCTTAACTGATAACGCTAATCATGACAGCTAATGCTTTCCATGCGTGCCAGGCCCGCACGGCAATGCTTCACAGGTACTGACTCACCGAATGCTCACAGCATCCTTAATAATGAGGTGGGGACTAGCGTGATCCTTGTTTTAACATGAGGAAATGCAGCTGCATAGAGGCCAAAGCCCATGGCCCAAGGCCAAGGAGCTGGGTGGGAGTGGTGGTTCCAGAGGCCCTGCCTTAAGCACTTGGTGACACTGCCTCCCATGACCATCTCTCCCGTGCACCCAGCACTCACAGAGTACCAGGCTTTGGACTTTACATAAGATGACCTCAATGAATTACCACCTCTCCACCTCCCATACACACACACCTCGATGATGTAGGTATTTTAAAAATGAAAAGCCTAAAGCTCAGAGAGGTGAAGCCACCTGCCCAAGGTCACACGGCTAGCACAGAGTGGACCCAGGACACAGCTGCCTACAGTGTGACTCCAAAGCCAGTAGCTGCCCGGCTCCATAGCCTTACACCTACACTCCAAAGGGCACAAGTCTCCACCCTGTTCCCAGCGAGCCCCTGGGAGAGATTCGCCTTGAGCTCCAAGAAATCAGCGTGGGCTGTTGTCTCTGTAGTAGAGCATTACAGTGGCAGGAAGCCCTAGCCATTTTTACAGGTGGGACACAATTCAGCAGCTGCAATCCTCCCGGTACCTGCTGCTCCACACGGCCCCCGTGAAGCTTGCACACCCCCCTTGCTCAGGAGCTCCAATGAGGTGGTGTCCGGGAGCCAAGCCGGGGCTTCTAAGGTGACGCTGACTGACCAGTGACACTGCTCTTCCCCAGCCATGCCCTTGGATTTTTCTCCATGGCCTTTTATCTGGGGGTGTTTCTTCCCTGACGGTATGAAATTGGGGCTTTGCTTCTTTCTGAGGCAGGGCCTTCCTCACGTCCCCATACAGAACCAGTGTACAATCCTGGTCCCCTCCAACTGCCTGATATGACCACAGGAGCAAGGACTCTGAAGCCACATGGCCTGGGTTCACACCCCAGTTTTGCCACTTACTAGCTCTAGGACCTCAGACATGATACCGCCCCCTTTCTGTGCCTCAGTTTCATCTGGAAAGGGTGGATGATGACAGGGTTGCTGTGAAGAGTTCAAAAACACTTAGAGCTACATAAGTGTTTGCTGCTGTAGCATTCGTGGCCCAATTAAATACGTTCACACCCCTCGGGTGGGCGGAGATGTCCACTGGGCCTCTAAGACCCTGTGATCACCCACTAGCTACACATCAGATAGAAGCAGCCTCTCAAAGGACCCCAATGGTTTGCTGGTGGCAAAGGTCACATTTAGCTTCGAGCTGGGACAGGATTCATGGTTCCTGCTGACCAGCTGTGACACAGCAATAATTACAGTCTACCGGTAATTAGCTGGCTGTTTGTGTTTATTCTTTGTCCCTGCTCCCAGCCAGAACAGAAAGGCAAGGCTAGTGTGAAGGCAAGGCTAGTGTTCCAGACCCCTAGGATCTGGCACAAGCCAGAGTTCAATAAATGTTCACCCCATGACCTGGGTCCTATGTGTAAAGGATCCTTTGACTGTCCCATTTGCTGCTTTCCCCTTACATGCCCAAGGCAGTACCCAACACACAAGATGCCCCCCCCCAAAGAGTTGTAGTGAATGAATGAATGAATGAATGAATGAGGGTTTTGGATCTATTTAACAAGAGCACCTATTACCTGCCTGGCCTAAAAGAGACCAAAATCCATGCCTCCATCCCTACCCCCCAGGCATCTAGTTATCTAGTGCAGCGGTCCCCAAGGATTCTGGCACCAGGGACCAGTGCTCCTGAGAATCCAATGCCTAATGATCTGAGGTGGAGCTCAGGTGGTGATGCCGGAACTGGGAAGCGGCTGCAAATATAGATGAAGCTTCGCTCACCTGCCCGCTCACTTCCTTCTGTGCAGCCCAATTCCTAATAGGTCATGGACCAGTACTGGTCCGTGGCCTGGGGTCTGGGGATCCCCGATCTAGTCTACCTGGTCAGAGATCAATCTATAGCACAAAATGACTCAAAAACACTTCAGGGCAGCTCAGCAACCAGAGGGGAGACTCAGAGGGACAGAAATAGCAGTTGACCCCACTCCATAATTTGGCAGGGCATACGTCAGAGCAGGCACCTGCCTAGCCCTGACACACGGAACCCTAAGGAAACAGGTGAGCTCTACTTGTGCAAAGAGACACCAGGCAAACAAAAGGCAGGTGACTGGTCCACTAGGGCTGTCTTTCTAGGCAACATCAACAAACATAGCAGTGAACCCCAAATCCTCTCCTCTCCAAGGCCTGCACCCCCACTGAGTAGGTGGAAACCCAAGGCCCAGCAAGCAGCACAGTGACACAGTGAGTTAAAGAATCCATCCTAAGTAGGAAGGTCCCACCTAGAACAGGAGTAGCCAGAACCTTTGCTGCAGGCTGGGGACACCTGTGGGCCCAGCTGGCCCAGGGATTCGCGGGCATGGCTAAGCTTAAAGGTTTTAGGCACTGGTTCTCAACTAGGGGTGATTCTGCCACCTCTACCACAGGGGACATCTGCAGAATTTTGGACTGGGGAGCTAAGGAGCTGCTACTGGCATCTTGTGGGTAGTGGCCAGGGATGCTTGAAGTGTCCTACAGTGCACAGGACAGCCCACAAAGAGAATAATCTGGCCTAAAAGGTCAATAGAGTTGAGGGTTAGAAAGCCTGGGACGAAGCTCTGGCTCCAAGCTGCGAAGGGTGATGAATGACTGAGGAAACTGGTAACTGCGTCTGGGTGTGGGGCCTGCAGTCCTGCAGGCTGAGAGCCGGCTTCTAGGCCCTTGATCCTCAAAGTCATGGTGCAGGGAGCAGGGCACCCAGCGGCATCAGCATCACCTGGGAGTCCTCAGAAATGTAGACCCTTGGCCCCTCCCCAGGCCCCATAAATCAGAATCTGCATTTTAACAAGACTTCCAGGTGGTTCTCAGGTATTCTCGGTGACTGGAAATCCTGGTGGCACATGAGGGACTTTGGAAAAATCTGCATCCCTTTGGGAAGCAGGGAGGCCTGGCTGCATTTTAACAGTCCCCCACCCCGGTTCTAACCCACAGCCAAGGCTGAGGGCAGAGCACTGCCCTGGAGGAAGCAGTTTTTCCTCCCTGGCAGGCAGGGCAGTCACCATGGTGGGGGCTCCATTTAGTCCCCAGTCTCTGCAACAAACATCCTGACAACTCTCAGCTTCTTGGCATCAAATAACCCTTCCCCCCAGAAGCAGGGCTGCTTTTTGGCACCTGAGGTCTGTTCTCTGCCATGGAGAACCTCCTGGGCAAGGACAGGCCGATATCGACAGATGGGAATCAAATCCAAGAAACTAGAGGAAAGAGGAACTCATTTCACTGTGACTTAAAATCGGAAGGTGGTGATAATAACAGCCAGCGCTTCCTGTGCGCACTTTTCTAAGCATAGCCATGATTATCCCCTTACACAGATGAGAAAGCTACGGCAAGGTAGGCACAGGTAAGACAGCTGCCCACGGTCACGGAGGTGATAGGCGGTGAAGCCAGAGCTGAATCCCAGGGTGCAGGCTGCCCTATTCCACGAAGCCCTGGTGCTTTGGCGCCCTCTCACCCTCGGCACAAAGAGAAGAGCTCATTAATGCCCCGCCTCCTCAAGCCGCAGGCTGGGTTTGGCTGGTCTGCTTCCTGGCACTTCTCCGGGGCAGCTACCTTTCAGCTGTCCTACTTTGGGGAAGAAGAAAGTGGGCTTTTGGCACAGAGCATCAAGGCTTTGCGTGACAGCACAGCTGGGTCACCTTTCGGATAAAAACTGCAAACCACAGTCTCAGCTGGGAAATGAGAGAACCGAGTCATGGGGCGGAGGGTCTCTTCCTCGTGGCCTGCAGTCTTGGGGAAGGACCTTGAGAAGGTTGGTAAGAGTGAGGCAGGGGCCCGGCCTCTGTTCCCCCCTACACCTCTTTCTAGATGCCAGGTTAGCTCTCTTCTCTCCAAACACTCCCAGGGATGGAAGAAAGTGGAGGCTTCAGGGAGCAAACCTAGGGCCTGTAAATCCTTCTCACCCCTGTTTATCCAACTCAAGCCGTACCAGCCTCCGCACTATCCCTCGACTTGCCAAGCTCGTTCCTACCTCAGAGCCTTTGCACATGCTGTCCTCACTGTAGGTGCCTCCTTTTCGCAACTCCTTGCATGGTGGGCTCCTTTGCATCCTTCGAGTATCAGAACAAATGCCACCTCTCAGACAAGCCTTACTGACCCCTCTCTCTACGGTATCCCTCCTGTCACCACACACATCACAGTACCCTGTTTTTCTTCACAGCACTAGCAGTCACCTTTGATACATGCTGCCTCTAGTCCATCTCCCCCAACCTTACACTCCAGGAGGGCAGTCTTGGGTCAGTCTTGTCCTCTGTTCCCCTGGAGCTTACAGCAATTCTTGGCACAGAGCAGACACCCTATATTTGTTAAATACGTAAATCTTTATTTCTAGTCAGGTTAATGAGATGACTATTACCTTCTTAAGGTTTCACCAGGATGACATGCTCTAGTTTGCTACAGAGTTGTCTGCATAGGAGAGATTTGTGGAGTACCAGACCATCCTATTTCAAAGCACCCTAAAGTACAACAGTAACAACCATAACGATTGCAACATAGTACCACAGCTAACATTTAATGCACACTTACTATGTGCCAGGAGCTGTGCAAGGTGCTTAACTAGTTCAAGGTCATTAACAAGCCCATGATGTAGTAGCTTCTTTTCTTCTTCATTTTGCAGATGGACACTGAGGCTTGGAAAGGATATGTCACACTTGAGTAAGAACCCAATACAGTGCAAAGCCCACGGCTACTGCCCTGCCCCACGCTGCAGGGCTGCCGGCAGTGCTTCCTGGTACGGCACTGACGGCACATCTGAGAAAGCGAGTCATTGGTCTTAGGCCATTTGGCCAGGCTGGGTCTTTCTCCTAACTTCTCCAAAAAGCACACATAGTTCCTCACAACTCCAAAAGTTCTAACTCTGATCATATCTGTACTAAGCAAGCTTATTAATCAGGGTTGGTTTTATAATCCCACATCAACAATGAGCGGCCATTTTTGACTGAAATCACTGGTTATCAAGCTCATGGGTTGAACTTCATTTCCTGCTGGAACTGAGCTTACTACAGACCTAAAGCAAAGACTCAATTACTATTCACAGTCAAAGTGACCACAAAACACTTAAGAGCAACAGTTGTGTGCCAGACACTTTAAATTCCAACTCATTTAACTCTCACAACCACCCCATAGAGTAGGTCCTATTATCTCCATTTCATAGATGAGAAAACTGATGTCCTGAGAGGTGCTGTCCCTTGCCTACGTCACCCAGCAAGTAAGCAGCAGAGCCATATTTGAATGCCAACCTGTGGATCCACTGTCTAATTCCAGTCACTACCCTCTGCTGCCTCTCTAACACTGATTAGACAGCTGCTCGGAAGACACTGCAAGTTAAGTTCTGTTTAGCTGTTCACAGCACCACATGGGTCATTCATTTACTCATTCATTCAGAGACTTTTAAAACCTATTGCAAAGTCAGGATTGGGCTAAAGGAAGTGGATCTGAGTCCCGGGCCCTCCAAATATTTGGCTTAGGGAACTAATGAATGAAAAGGCATTTTCATAACATCATACGTAACAGTGAAAAGCTCTAAGCTTTCCCACTAAGAACAGGAACAAGTGAGGATGTTCTCTCTCACCACTACTTTTCAACATCGTATTAGAAGTCCTAGTTAATGCAGTAAGACAAGAAAAGGAAAAGAAGGTGTACATACAGATTGGAAAGGAAGAAATAAAACTGTCTTTGTTTGTAGATGACACTATCATTTATGTAGAAAATCCTAAAGAATTGAAGATAAAAAACTCTGGGAATAAGCACTTGTAGCAAGATTGTAGGATATAAGGTTAATAAATAAAAGCCAATCACTTTCCTATATACTAGCAATGAACAAATGGAATTTAAAATTTAAAACACAAAACCATTAACATTAGCACCATCCAAAATAAAATATTTAGGTATAAATCTAACAAAATATTTACAGGAGCTATATGAGGAAAACTATAAAACTATGATGAAAGGTATCAAAGAACTAGATAAATGGAGAGATATTCTATGTTCATAAAAAGTAAGATTCAATACTGTTAGGATATCAGTTCTTCCTAACTTGATCTACCAATTCAAAGTAATCCAAATCAAACTATCAGCAAGTTATTTTGAGAGGAAAAAGACCCAGAATAACAAACAATAGTGAAGAACAAAGTCAGAGGACTAACATCTGACTTCAAGACTTACTATAAAGCTGCAGTAATCAAAACAGTGCGGTTGTTAGTGAAAGAATACACAAATAGATCAATGGAACAGAACAGGGTGCCCAGAAACAGACCCATAGAAATATAGTCAACTCTTCTTTGACAGATGAGCATAGGCAATACTGATGGAGCAAAGATAATAATCTTGTCAACAAATGGTGCTGGAACAGTGAACATCCAAGTGCAAAAAAATGAATCTGCATACAGACCTTATGTCTTTCACAAAAAGTAATTCAAAAGGGATTACAGGCCTACATGTAAAATGCAAAATTATAAAACTCCTAAAAGATAACATAAGAGAAAACCTAGATGATTTGGGGCATAGCTGTGGCTTTTTTAGATACAACATCAATAGGCATGATCCATGAAAGAAAGAACTGATAAACTGGACTTCATTAAAATTCAAAACTACTGTGAAAGACAATATCAAGAGAATCAGAAGACACGCCAAAGACTGGGAGAAAATATTTGTAGAAGCCACATCTGATAAAGGACTGTTATCCAAACTATACCAAGAACTCAAACTTCAAAAAGAAGAAAGCAAACAATCCAACTTAAAAATACACAGATGGAAAATAAACATATGAAAAGATGCTTCACATCACATATCACCAGGAAATGCAAATTAAAATGATGAGATGCCACTACATACCTATTAGAGTACCCCAAATCCAGAACACTGACACCACCAATGCTGGCAAGGGCGTAGAGCCACAGGAATTCTCGGTCACTGCTGGTGGGAATGCCAACGGTACAGCCACTTTGGAAAACACTTCGGCAATTTCGTACAAATCTAAATGTACTCCTACCATATGATCCAGCAATCCTACACCGTGATATTTACCCAAAGGAGTTGAATACTTATGTCCACAAAAAACCCAGTACCCAGTTGTTTAGAGCGGCTTTATTGTAATTGTCACCTGGAAGCAACCAAGATGTCATTCGGTAGGTGAATGGATAAACTGTGGTACACACAGACAATGGAAAGCCATGGAAGAACCTTAAATGCCTATTACTAAGTGAAAGAAGCCAACCTGAAAAGGCTACATACTGTATCATTTGACATTCTTGAAAAACTAAAACTATGCAGACATAAAAAGATCAGTGGATGCCAGGGGTAGTGGGGAGGGAGGGATGAATAGGTGGAGAACACAGGATTTTTAGGGCAGTCAAACTACTTGGCATGATACCATACTGGTGGACTCATGTCATTATATATTTGTCCAAACTCAAAGATCATACAATGCCAATGTGTCAATGTAGGTTCATCAGCTATAATAAATGTGCCACTCTGGTAAAGGACATTAGTGATGAAGGAGGCTGTGAATGAACAGAGACACACGGACCATCTCTGTTCATTCCCCTCGACTTTGCTATGAACCTAAAACTGCTCTAAAAAGTAAAGTTGTATCTCTTTTTAATAAAGAAGGCTAACAAAATAAGCCATTAATGAAAAAGAACATGTTATTCTGCTATAACAAATATTCATATTTAAAAAAAACAAAAATTATAAAAATAAGGTTTATTTGTTTTTTTAATTTAGACTTTATTTCCCCCACATTTCTAATGGTCTAACACAGATCTGCCTCATGGGGCTGCTGAGAGGATTCAATGAGTAAACCCAAGTACCTGCAATGCCTGGCACGTGGTGAGAGCCCAAACATTACTTATTACAGACCTTGTTGCACTTCACTTTACTGTGTTTCACAAATGTTGCACTTTTTAGAAATTAAAGGTGACAGCTTCCCTCAACAAGATCACAAACTCGCTTTATTGTGATGGAACCAAACCCACACTATAGCTGAGGTTATGTCCGTATTATCACCAGCACCCTGGACAGCATCTGACACACAGTAGGCACCACCTGGCTCAGGGGTCCAGCCACCTCCAGAGAGAGGCCCAGCCTAAGGGAGTGGACCCGGAAGGCCTCTGGAGCCAATGGGCTTGGCCACTGCGCAATCAGACAAGCTGGTAAACAGACCTGCAGGAAGAAACCGGTTCTGCAACCTTTCTCTGACTGCTCTAGGCCCAGTTCCCAGAGCCTGCCTCTGACTTTGATCTAGGTTTAATCGTTTCCCTGATTAGACAGAAGAGGCTTTAGAACTGTGTGCCTCGGGAGCTTCCTTCCAGCACTTCAGATTGGGGGCCAACTGTTCTGCCACATTCCATGGGTCACTTTCTGCAAGTTAGCCACAACTGGGACCTCTGTAAAATGCTGGGAGGAGAGCCCCTTGTGATGGCCAGATTGGCAGATGTATTCATGTGCTTGCAAATGGTTACTGAACATGCCTGTAGTCATGATATTCGTGTTCCACCAGGAGAGGATATTAGGGAAATTCCTGATTTCCCAGCCTTCCTTGCAGTTAAGAGTGGTCATATGACTTTATATGGCCGATGACATATAAAGGGGAGTCTGTTGGGATATCCCTTCCTGACTCAATAGACAATGCTTTGCTCCAGGTATTTGCAGGAAGGTGTTCTTTGGAAAAGGTAAAGTGCTATTGCGCAAAGGGTACTGCTCTCCCGAAACAGTGATGGTGCTGTGGTCACCAGCACTGAGTGCCCCCGCATCTACTGCACAGACCTCCCAGGGGAAAGCAGAGGGTACGCAGTAAAATTAAAATAACAACCAGCATCCACTGATGTCACTACTTGCTATGCACTGTTTTAAGTGCAATACAAAAGTTAACTCATTTCCTCCTCAGCACAGGACCAAGAGGCAGGTATCATCTTCAGATGACAGAATTCAAGTACAGAGAGGTTCAGTAACCTGTCCAACATAGTAAATGGCAGAAGGAATAACAGAACCCAGGTGGTCAGGCAACGTCATCAACCGCTTCACTGCGAGCTACACTAACAAAGCACGAGCCCAGGTCAGCCCTGGAAAATAACCGAAGCCGCCGCCACGCACCGAGCTCTCATTTTGTGGCGACCTAAGAAACGAGCGCAGTGTGTTGCCCTCCAGATGGCCCCTGTGGTCAGCACCATGACTGTGTCCACTGGAAACGTAAGAGGCAATGGAACTTCTGTCACGTGATTGGTAAGTAAGAACCATGGAGGCCAGAGGTATAGGCCTGCAGAACCCCAGACACCAAATCATAACTCCGGGAAATAGCTCACAGGAGAAACTTTCTCTGATTATTAACCACAGTCGATGACCCACTATCAAGGACATTCTCGGCCACTCCTTGGCCACATGTGATAAAGGTCGCGCGTACCTGGCCACAGAGAAAAGCAGGGCATAGAAGGAAACAGAGCAGAACCCTGTACCAGGTGCTCCTAGAATCAAGGCCATGGTCCCTCCCTTAACCACCAGGCTCCTGCAGCCAGAACAGGCCCCTCCTCGCTCGCTTTAGCCTCACAGAACTGCCCACTGCTCAGGAGGAAGCCCTGCCCCTGGAGACCTTGCCACATGCTGTCCCATGCCCAGAAAGCTTTTTGTATGCTCCTCCTGTCTGGGTACACATTTTTCTCTTCCCTCTAATGAACTAGCCATCTTTCAGTGTTCAGCTGCTCAAATGGGTAAAGAGATATCTCCAGGATGTGCTGTTAAGTAAAAAAAGCAAAGTGAGGCCAGGGCGTGGAGCAGGCTGTATTTTGAAAGGAAGGAAAGATGAAAATAGATATTCATGTTTGCATAACAAAACCTCAGAAGGATATGGCAGAAACTAATACAAACAATTATTTAAGGGGTGGAGGAACAAGGTGGGCAGGGAAAGGGGTAGGAGAGGAGAGACCTCTCAGTGTATGTCTACACACACACACGCACGCATGCACAGGTGCGCACAGAGAATTGACTTCTGATGCATATAAACACATGACCTACTTTTTAGTGTCACAAATAAAAACAAAGCAGGGGTAACAGGCAGAAGGTCAGAGAAGGCCTGGGATACTGCCTGACTGCCTCACTGGCCTGGGGACTCCTGAGGGCAGGCCTTGACCTGCTTGGGCCACCAGCCAGAGGCCTGCCACGGAGCTGGTGCCTAGAGGAGTGCTTCGAGTGTGAGTGGGTGCATCAACCAGCACACCCCCAACCACACACCGCGGCTTGGCCTACAGCATGCAGCAGGGCTGCTTCCATGAATGAGTTAATGGTTAAGGGGGAAGTGAACGAAGTCGCAGGCACAGGGAAGGTGCTCTAACGTGTGGTGCTGGAGGAAAGTATGTAGTGCAGGGATTGGCAGACTTTTTCTATAAAGGGACGAATAGTAAATATTTTAAGTTTGGGGGCCATATGATGTCAATTGCAACCAGTCAACTCTGCTGTTAGAGTGAAAGCAGCCATAGACAATATGTAACTGAGTGAGCATGCCTGTGCTCAAATAAAACTTGATTTATGGACACTAAACCTTGAAGTTCATATAATTTTCTGTCATGAAATTTTTTTTCAACCATTAAAAAATATAAAATCCATTCTTAGCTCCTGAACCATACAAAAACAGATATCAGGCTAAAAATGGCCCATGGGCTATAATCTGTCCCCCTTGATATTGAGTATGGCTACCGTGTTTATGTATCTGTTGTATACACATACATATATATATATACACAAAGAAATTCTGAAAGAAGACAGGTCACAGTGACTGCTTCTGTGGAGAGTTCAGGGATGAGAAAGAAGCTTTTTAAAAAATATATAACATGTGTGAATTAATAAAATACTGTCTTAAAGTTAGTACTAAAGAATACAAACCTTAGAAAAAGACAAATATAATAAATTAAATGTAGAACAAGAATCAATGAATGGCTCATGGGCTAAATATGGCTTGTTGTCTGTTTTTGTAAATAAAGTTTTATTGGAACACTGCTTTAAAAAGTACTAAAGAGAAAGGAGGCTGTGTGTGTTGAGAGCCCAAACTCTGGAGCAAGAAACCATTCCTGGAATCCCAACTCTCTTTCTTACTTGCTGTGCATCCAACAGGCAAGTTGTTTCACTCTCAGAGTCTCAGCACCATGGGGATAATATTAGCACTGGCCTTGTGCGCTGTCATGAGGATTCCCTCAGTTAACCCTTCTGTGCAGTGTCAGGCATCTGTAAAGTGCTGGCTATTACTACCTTTCTTATTAAGAGTCATTCATGGAAAAAAGCCCTTCTCCCAAGGGAAGCCTGAAACATAAATGCAGCTATGAAATTCCCCTTGAGAGCCCGCCTGGTCCCACAGCGCATCATCCAACTGTCCACATAATAGATGCCTTGTGACATGAGGAAGCTCACTCACTTGTATTAGCAACTGCATTCCACAGAGATGCATCCTGGAGCCACGTTTGCACATCCTGTTCAACAGAGCAGGCAGCCAGCTCCCCAACTTTGGGTCTGTCCCCGACTGTCACATTGAAGGGCTATTTATTAAACATGTACTGTGTGCATGAACATGCAGCAGACACATTGCACCTCGTGCTGGAGGCTGCAGGTGCAAACCTGAGCTTCTTTTAAAATAATTGATGGTACCAGAGAGTTAGTGCTTTGGTTATATGTTCCCATAAACCTCTCATATTTCTCTGTTTATTCATTCAACAAATAAATACCGATCTCCTCAGGGCCAGGCATTGTCCTAGGCACTTGGTCTTAATGGGGACCCTCATTCTCCAGCCATTTATTTCCCTCTGAAGTTTAAGACATGTCAGGAAGGAACCTGGGGAATCACTGTCTCTTTTGTGTTCTCCGTACTCAGCAGAAGCCATGGCACACAGCAGGCAAATAACCAATAGCTATTGGCTCAAATTACTGAGCATGGAGGACATCTGGGATCTGGGCCTGCTTGATGTCTCTGTCCCAACTTCCGGTAACAGCAGCCCACTTTTTCTAGAGACAACTGTTCCTCCCCAATTCCTCCTAGCTGTGGGGGCGTGTGTGTGTGCACACCCACGCACCAATCACAGGACCCCGCCTACCCACATGATCCAAGCTAGGCCAATCAGCTACTCGACCTCAGGAATTTGAATTTCAAGCTGCTGATTAAAATGATAATGGTAATAAGAGCAGTAAAATAAAAATTGCAGCTAATATTTACCCAATCACATACTCTGTACTAGGCACTGTCCCAAATGTCTCAAATATCAACTTATCCCCCGTCTCCCGGCTGACAAACTGAGGCACAGCAAGGTCAGGAAACTTCTGAATAAGTAGTGAGGTCGGGATTCAGGCCCGGAAGCCAGCTACAGAGTCATAGCTCTTCAATACTCCCTTCCACAGCCTTCTATACCCCCAGGCCCTAAAGACATGCCCTGAACACCCATCTTGAGAGGCCCCAGAGCTGCTTGACCCAGTTTTACTTTGGCCGCTGGTGGCCCATGCTGGTTTCTGTTGCTTGCAACCCAAGAACTCTATGACTGAGAAACCAGGACTACCTACTTGGTTTCACACATTCTGCCAGACGAGCCGGCAGTGCTTCCAAGTGCTACAGGGTAGAGGCAGCTTATAAACATTTTAGGAAGGAGAGTCAGTGGTCAAGTTATTTGGGGACAGTCTTCATCTGCAAGAGCAGCCATGTTTCCACCTAAGGAGAAGAAACCCAACAAGAGACAGAGAGCAGGAGGGAGACCCAGGGAGACACTTTAGGGCAGCGGTCCCCAACCATTTTGGCCCCAGGGACCCATGTTCCTATGAAAATCTAATGCCTGATGATCCGAGTTGGGGCTGAGGTGGTGATGCTGGTGCTGGGGAGCGGCTGCAAATACACACACGAAGCTTCGCTTGCTCACGGGTTGCTCATCTGTGCAACCTGCTGTGCAGCCTGGTTCTTACAGGCCACAGACAGGTATTGGTCCCTGACCTGGGTGGTGGGGACCCCTGCATTAAGGAATGGCCCGCCCCAGGGGGCTACTGCTGTCACTTTGGGTGAAACAATCCTTTGTTATTACGCCAATCCTCTGCATTGTAGGACATTTAATATACTTGGCTCAGGGTCCTAAACTCCTATAGTACTGCCCCCGCTTCACTGTGAGACCAAACCACCTCACACTTTCTAAATGCCTCCTGGCGGGGTGGCAGGGGAGGTACCCAGTGGCTGCACCCCTGACCCCTACACCAAGTGCCCATGTGTGGCAGCCCGTTAAGCACCTTCCTAACTGAGATTCCAGCCCTAGGCTGGGTTCTTTGTATTAGCTGTTTGAACCCCCACAACATTCAAGTTTTAAATGCTTATTAACACCATAGAGCCCTTGCTACATGCCAGAAACCTCTAAGTGTTTTACATACAGTAACTCATTCAATCCTCACAGTCACCAGTGAAGAGGGCACCATGACCCACATCACTCCCATCCTGAAGATAAGGAAACTGAGCCCGGACAGGCTGCGTGACTGGCCAGCAGGCGGAGAAAGCCCTGACGGGAGGCGGTCTCGGAGTGCGGTGGGCTGGGGTTACGACCTGCGTCAAGGGCTTTCCACTCGGCCCTGGAGGTGGTCTGCTTTCCCTCTGCCCACAAACTGCCCTCTCGCCACCTTCAGCCCCCCCAGGAATTCTTCCCCACCACCAACCCGCCATGCTGGGGCAGGCCCTGCATTCTATAGGGTATCATGTTCTCTAAGGTCCCTGTATGTTCCCTTTATGGTGTGTATCACAGTGGCGAGCAGTGCTTGTGAAGGTATCTGGCGAGCGTCTGAGTCTCTCGCCTTCCCTCCAGATCATCAATTCCATGAGGTCAGGGACTTAACGATGTGCCTGTGTCTGGTGGCCCAGATCCGGCACCTGGTGGGCACTGAAATATGCGTTGAGTAACAAATTAATTTTTTAAAAAATCATGTTTAAAAAACTAGGACAACAAAACATCGGCTCTTAAAATTGGAACCAGGGTGAAGGGTTGGCCTAGAATAGAGAGAGACAAAGAGATCAGGAGAGTCACCTGAGCAATGAAAGAGTGGCGCTGAGGAAGGGAGGATGCACCTGGTGACAGAACAGAGGAAGAGGAGTCTGTGATGGTACAGGCATGGAAACTCAAAAGTCAGCATTAGAAACAAATACCAGGGAAATGGAAGCATGAAAGTAAAAACTGACTCTTCCTCTGCCCAGAATTTCTACTCCTGCATTTCAATGTCCACCTCCTGACAGGAAGGTTAATTAAGAGCACAGGCCCTCTGTTCAAATCTTGGGTGGATCAATGAATCCCTGGAATCCAGCTTATATGACTGCCATAGAATGAGTTCACCCACGAATACTGCTAGGAACATGGTAGGCACTCAACAAATTCTAGCTGTTACCATTATTATGATCAGGATCTCTGCTCTTCACCTGCCACAATCAAGAAAATGGGGAGGTTACACTTTGCCAGTGGATCATACATATCCTAATTTCCTACCCTTGATGCCTAAGCTGCCCTCTCTCTTTGTTGCTGACCTTAGATTTTGAGCCAACAGAACAGTCCTCGTTTGCTTTGGGTAATCTGTGGTGAGTTCTGACACTCAGAATCAAGCATTCCAAAATAGCACTAAGTCCATTTGAGACGCAACCACACATCTTCCAGCATAGAAAGAAGGTACAAAAAGGTTGCATCAAACTGTTTAAAGAGGTTTCCCTCACACCTGACCCCCGCACGACCCCCACCTCCTGCAATGTGGACAAGTAACTTTAATAGAGCAGATGTCCAGCATTACACTCCATGAGCATTTGCTCTGGTGTAAATATGCGATGGGAGTCATCCGCTATTCCCTCAGGCAGGCTCAGTTCTACGCCATGAAGCAGCTCACCACTCGGTGTGTTCTAGTGTTCCAAGACACACATTTTTGATAAAACATGGCCTTTAAAGGCAAACCAACTCCTTTGGCAGGTGCTTATCAGAAGTAAGAACATGTATTCCGAACCTGGGGTGGAAAACTGGCTGTACTGGGTATAGTACAATATTGACTTTTTCTTGTCCCCCAATACCCATTCTCCTTTTTTTCTTTAATAATTGAACTCCTACATTTTAGCTAGGTTACATGGCTGATGTGAGTGAAGACTACATTTCCCAGCCTCCCTTGCAGCCAGGTAAGGTCATATGACCAAGTTCAGACTGATGGGATGGAACTGGAAGAGGTGTGTGTGTACTACTTCTGGGTCACCCCTTTGAAATGTGATAGAATTCAGGAACTCGATTATTATTGGGGTGGGGGTAAATTCTTACCAACCGCTAACTGAAATTCAGCATTTCCTTCAATTGTGAATGTAGGCAAATCACAATAGTTTTAACAACACCTATGAATTTCTCAACAATAAAAATCGCAGGTTTGCTTTTGTAATAATCACATTACAGTTCTTACAAACATCTCAAAATAGTATTCATGCCTTTTAGTACTTTGAAATTATATAATTAGGCCTGTCACTGGACTTTGCCATACTATATCACAAATTTGTTATCTTAATATTTCAAAAACTAGATTTAAACACAGTTGGTTTACTTTGTAATCCTATGTGTGTTATTAATTTGAAAACATGATTGTGAACAGTAGCTGTTAAAGAGTCCATGGCACCCAAATGTTAAGAACCACTGCTTTCCTCTTTAAAAAGTTAAACATAGTTAGCACATGACCCAGTAAATTCCACTCTTGGGTATATCTCCAAGAAGAGTGAAAAATATGTTTATATAAAAATGTGCGCACAAACATTTATGGCAGCTTTATTCATAGTAATCAAAAAGTGGAAACAACCCAAAGGTCTGTCGACTGATGAATAGATAAATGAAAACTGGTAACGCATTACAAAGTTAATATTCGGCCACAGGAAGGAAGGCAGTACGGATAACACGCTGCAACATGGATGGAAACATCACATTAAGTCAGAGAAGCCAGACACGAAAGGTCGTATGTTACATTATTTGGTTTGCATGAAAAGTCCAAAGAGGCAAATCCACAGAGACAGAAAGTAGGTTTGTGGCTGCCAGGGGCTAAGAAGAGGGAGGATGCGGAGTGAAGGAGCTCACAGTTTCTTTTTGGGTTGAAAATGCTCTGCAATTAGATTGTGATGATAGTCGCACGACCTTGTGAGTACACTAAAAACCAGTGAACTGTACACTTGCAAAGGGTAAATTTTATGGTTTGTGAATTCTCTCTCAAAAAACCCCTGTCTTAAGAGGAAGGGCAGTGCCCTTTTTCTCAGATTCTCCCTTCCCATGGGGCAGAATGCATGCATGGTGATGGCGGGAGGTCACTCTGAACCACACAGATGAGGGCAACATCCTAGGAATGGGGAACAAGTGGCAGGAGCCTGGGTCCCCAACACCAATCAGCCCTGGGTTGCTCACTCTCAAACTGCTTCATGAGAGAGAAATCTCCCTTACAGCACTGCTAATCGGGGTCTGTTACAGCAGTCAAACCTATATTCAGTTCATACCTGACACCCTCTCATGGGAATGTTAAAGGTGATACATGACTCCATTTTCCCTGACGATGGCCAAAGTTAACTCTTCACGAGATGCACCCCCACATCTCTGGGTGTCCTCGCTCCTGCAGGAGAGGAGGCTTCAGCCACTTTGGCTGTCCTGCCAGTTTGGGAAACCTCTCCACTCTGCACTGAGAGGCTGACTGTGGCTTTAGGAGAGAAGAGAGCGACCCAGAAAAAGGCTTCCGAGTGCAGGCTCCCGGAAGGATGGCAGATTCAGAATGATGTCAGTAGTGTGGAACAGCTCCTCCCTCGGAGGTGTTCGAATAACCAAGTGTGAAACACTTGACCTTCGCTTCCCACTCTTTGGCCTCTTCAGATACAGATGACTAACAGGCTAATTTAAAAATTGTGTGTTAATCGTCTTACTCTAGTTAATGTCATGAAGTTTTTATTGTTAGGAGATGCACCATCTCAACTGGGCCCAAGACTCCAAAAGGAAGGTCAATGGCACCATTAAAACCAACGGGCCCATAAAAACCGGCTGAAGCACATATTTCATTTAATCTACCAGTAAAACTTTCACTTTGACATTTCACTGCCAGCCTTTAAAAACTTCCGGCCATTGTTCCCTGCTCCAGTATAACAACAGGCTAACTAATTTTAAATGAGTAAACCACTACATTTCCATCACATTCATTTAATAAAGATATATATTTTTTTGAGCACGTAATGTGTACTAGGAAATGCAATAGGAAGAAAACAATGACAAGTCTGGGCCTGACCTCCTGAGACTCACAGCCCAGTAGGGAAGACAGATATTAAACACGTCAAGGCAACCATAACATGTAATTAAATATTATGATAACTGCTCTGAAGGCTTGCCAGGAAACAATAACAGGGGGCCAAGTTTAGATCTGGAATGGTCCAGGAGGGCCTCTGAGAAGACTTGACATTTAAGCTTGGATCTGAGGGATGAGACCCATGATAAGGGTTTCTGAATGTCATTTTTAAGTACAGGAGTATATTAGTAGATAACTGTTATTTATTCCCCACAAAACACTTTATTTTCATTCGGGGCCCAAAGAGCCTCCACTTTAAGGCTATGAGATGTCAGTGGAGCTCCAACCTGGAACCAGGTCTAACTGCCCACAGAGGCCTCCCACCTTGCCCTGGTCACAGTGCTGGTAATATCCGCACATGTGATCTAAGCTGGCTCACTGTGAACTTCAGATCTTTGTCAAATTCCCACCACCCCCACATAGAAATTGCTCTCTCCCTCTTCTTCCGTCAGACCTGAGCATCATAATTTGAGGCTACAGTTTCTGCAAACCATCTTTTAACTACCAGAGGACAACCAATTTGAGACTGGAACTGTGATAAAAATATATTTATTGTTTGTCCCCAGTTGCTGACACAGAGCTTCTGAAACCCTTGGAATTTCCTGAATGACAGGGGTGATAGGAACAACTTGTGTTGCTCATAACGAGCCCCTTTCAACTGCACCTGAGTTTATGCTAACAAGGTGACTCTTGGTTGAGAGGTTCCTAGATAGCTTCAGGAGAGGGGCTGGTCATTAGACAGACCAAGGCAAGACCAAAGGGGTGGGTCTGCCAGCCCTGCCCCGGACCTTCAGGACCAAGAGCGGCTAGAGGTTACATCAATCACCAATTGTCAATGATTTAACCAATCGTGTCTGCGATGATGTACAAAACCCTAAACGAGAGTTTGAAGAGCTCCCAGGGTGGTCAACATGTGGGAGTGCTGAGTGTGGCACCCTCTGAGAGGTCACGGAACCTCTGGATCCCCCCCAACTCCCCACACCTTGCCCTATGCACTTCTTCCATTTGGCTGTTCCCGGGTTCAAGCCTTTTAATAAACTGGTAAATGTAAATAAAGTGCTTTCCTGACTTCTGGGAGCTAGTCTAGCAAATTACCAAACCTGAGGAGGGGTCACTGGAACCCCCAATTCACAGCCAGTTGATCAGAAGCACAGGACTGGCGATGGCTGTGTGATGTCTTGTGGAACTGAGCCTTCAACCTGTGGGGCCAGTGCCAGCGCCAGGCAGTGTCAGAACTGAACCATAAGACCCCCAGTTAGTGGCTGGAGAGCTGAGGAATCGGTTGGTATGAGGGAAAACCCCACACGTTTGGTGTCAGAAGTGTTATGAGTAAAAGGCGCAGAGGAGCCAACAAGGGAGGTCAAGGAGAAAAACTCAGTATCAGTAATAACCTTATTTGAGCTCTGGATCAAGCTGCATTTAAAGCAGATTACCCCTGGACTTCAACTATGTTATGTCAGCATGAGCTGGATTTTCTGCTACTTGCAAAAAAAACCTAATTTCTGGACTGGTAGAAATGAGAAACCACTGAAGGATTTACATATGGGGTTTAACAGGACTTCATTCCTATTTTCGGAGGTCCCAGCGAGAGATGAGGTCGTCCGAGCCGGTCAACAAGGCGAACGTTTACTGAGCGCCACTACACAACAGGAACTGACCTGAGGGATTTGCTTGGGTGAATTAGTAACCTACCACCCTGGCGTGTGGCGAACATTATTGATGGTATTTTTTTCAGGTATGGGCTGAATTGTTCATGTGAAGTCCTAACCTTCTGTACCTCAGAACGTGACCTTAACTGGAGCTGGAGTTGTTGCAGATGAAATCAGTAACGTGAAGACGAGGCTGCATCAGGAGGGGCCCCTAATGCAAATGTGACTGGTATGCTTATAAGAAGGGGAGATCTGGGCACGGAAACACACACAGGGGGAACACTATGTGAAGATGAAGGCGGAGACCGAGGTGATGAAGCAGAAGCCACAGGACGCCACATACTGCCAGCAAACCACCAGGAGCTGAAGATGAGTCATGGAACAGATTCTCCTTCCCAGCCCTCAAGAGGAATCAACTTGGCCTACACCTTGATCTCAGACTCTTGGCCTCCAGAAGTGTGGGACAGTGCATTTCTGTTGTTTAAAGCCACCCAGTCTGTGGTGCTTTGTCATGGCAGCCCTAGCAAACTATTACTGTGAAGAGGAAACTGAGGGTGCGGTCACCTGCGCCACATTCCCCTCGGGAGGGTGTATTTCTAACCACTGTACTGCTCCTCTGGTCCTGTGGGAACTGCTATCCCACAGCCCAGGGCCCAGGAAAGCCCTGAGCCATGCGCCCCTGGTCTCCATCTGCAGGACTGATGTCTGCCCCCTCTGCCCCAATGCCTGGGCAGGTGAGGAACAAAGGAGAACAGCTGCAGAGGTGCAGGCCTCGAGGCAGCTCTGAGGTGGGACAATCCTGGATGGCATTCTGAGCAGAAGAAAACACTGGAGGAAGGTGGAGGTGGATCAAAATCACCTCCCCACCCCATATGGCTGGCACCACATGATCCAACCTCTCCCACAGCAGACTGGAGAACAGAGTTGGCCCCAGATAGGCAACATGGAAGGAGGTGGGCCTCTGGCAGGAGTTGTCCAGAAGACACACAAACAGTCCTGAATCCCAGATCAGGAGTCCATGACCCACCACTCTAAGCTGGTCAAATGACATTCCTCTAGCCCCTACAAACCCTGGCCCTGTCACTCTCCACACATGGAAGGAAGGGAGCTCTGTCCAAACCTGTCCTTGGCATCACAAACAAGTCTCTGCAAAGCATCTCTAACTGAGCCTGAGCAAGGTGGCACATGTGGCTGGCAGAGGCCCAGAGCCACTGCAGCAAGCTGGGAAGGACGGAGCCAGCCAGCTCCCCACAATGCTGATTCCTGCTCCTGAAGAATATTTCTTCAAACACATCAGTGTTTCTGCCCCAAGGCTGCAGTGGGCAGCATTAAAATCCAAGTGGAATTGAAAACCAATTAGCACTTATTTTGGGAAACACAGTGAGCCATGGATCACACAGCAGGGCGGGGGGGGGAGGTGTGTGGGGGGGTGTCTGTGCTCAGACCAAATGGTACCAACAGAGGGAGGAGAGAGCTAGCCCAGCGCACACCACACCATGTGAAAACCAGGCTTCAATCACAGTGTGCTGCTTGTAATGTGCATGTCCCCCCGAAGTGCCCCCACACAAAAGTCAGAAATCCAGCAGGTGTTTTCCCGGTGGGCAGGAGGTGGCAGCGTCCAGACATGCTGAAGGCCTAGTCAAAGGCTGGGCCCCTAACGTGACCCATGGCAAGACAGGGCTTATTACAAAAGAGCTGAATGGCATTCGATGTCACCCAACACATTTGATGACACGGACATCAGAACCACTTCCAACTAAGATTAAGGATCCAGAAATGCAGGAACCGAGGGGTAGAGAGAAGACTACTGCTGTTTTCTTCAACCTTTTCACAGCTCAAGTTATGAACGGGAAACAGAAATCCAAATGTTTAAAAATAAAAACGATTGAAATACATGAAACTAACAAAAATACATAACGACTGTGGGAAACACACACACACACTCCTTTTACAGGAGTAACAGATAAAGTAAGCCAAAAATAGGGCCAGACAATCTGAATAACACAAACTAGCAACTTGGTTTTCAAGGTTTACATAAAACTCTTTTACTAGAAACAGATGAGATGCACTCATATCAATTGAATCATAAAAATGGATCCTATGTTAAGAAAAGAAAAAAAAAAGTGTCATATTCTCCAAAAGAGAATCTTTCCTATCATAATACTCTAACTCTAATGCATTTAAACTAGAAATGAGAAACAATTTTGGAAAAGAATTAAGAGAAACCTAACTCAATAGTTCTCAACTTCGCTGCATGTTGCAATTACCTGGGGAGTTAATATTCTGAATCCCAGACCTCACCCAGACAGACTGATTTTATTGGACTGGGCATCTTATTTTTTGAAGTTCCCAAGTCTATCTGATTATATTAAGGAACTGTTATTGTTTCAGCTGTAATAACTGTATTGTGGTTATGTTTTTAAAAAGAGACTGCCTTTTAGAACTATGTAATGAAACATTTGTGGGTAAAGTGATATAACGTGTAATAGTTGCTTCAAAAAAATGGGCAGGGGGCAGGCGAAATCAGAATATAAATGAGACAAGACTGGTCATGATAGATAATGTATGCTCTACTTCCATATCTTTGCAATTTATTCATAGTCTAAAGTAAAATTAATGTAAAAAATAAAATAACAAAACAAAAACAACTTTTACAGTTCCCCAATGGATCAGAATGTGCAGCTAAGATTACATATTTGAAATCTGTAAATCTGAAAATACTTCTGGGTTATGTCTTAAACTAAAGAGAAAATCAAGTCAAAACTGACAACCAGACCTCTGGAATGGAGAAATGAGCTCAGAAAATGCCTTCCCCCATCAGCAATAAAACTGACATACAAGGCTGTATACAAGCTTGGAGAGACCAGCTATCCACACATCCCTGGCTGAACATGAGGCCTCAAGGATGTGCAAAGAACACCAGAAGGCCAGGCAGAAAGCAAAAGCTGGGGCAGATTCAGAAACTGCTTAAACTTTGAAAATATTCCCAACCCACATACAAATTCAATGACAAACGATGGAATACTTATTGGCTTAAATTTTCAGCACATCCTCTGATCATGACTAGCTAACCACTAAACCACACTGAACGAAGGGCAACCTCTAGAAACTTACACTTAAAATTAAGACAAGAATTTTTTGAAAAAGAAAAGAGCACAGACATTGGTCTCCACAGCACAGGAAAGACTCCAAAGACTGGGCCCAGTCATTAAACCAACAAACAATACAAAAAATACTTTAAAGCAATAACCAACAATGGCCTGAGGGGGAGAGAGATAAGAATCTAGAGTTGCTACAACATATGATTTAAAAAGTAGTTTTCAACAACAACAACAAATTGCAACACACAAAGAAACAGTAGTGTGGCCCATACTCAGGAAAGAAGTAGTTAATAGAAATTATCTTTGAAAGAGCTCAGAAACTAGACTTAGTAGACAAATACTTCAAATAGCTACTAGAAATAAGTTCACAAACTAATGGAAATCATGTTTAAAGAATTAGAGACAATAAAAAAATTGAATATATTTTAAAAGGAAATTCTGAAATTGAAAATTACAATAACTGAAAAAAAATTCACTAGAGGGGTTCAAAATCAGATTCAAAATGGCAGAAGAAAGAACCAATGAGTTTAAAGATAAACAGAACTAATCCAATCTGAAACAAAAAAAATAAAATAAAAAATAAGCAGACCTTAGAGATACAAGGATATCAAGATAAGCATTATAGAAGGTCTAGAAGGAGAAAAAGGGCAGAAAAAAAATCTGAATAAATAATGGCCAAAAACATCCCAGATTTGATGAAAAACATTAGTCTACACATCTGAAAGTCCAACAAACTCGACATAAGATAAATAAAGAGGTCTGTGCCTACGTACAACATAGTCAAGTTGTTGAGAGACAAAGACAAAGAAAAAAATCTTTAAAACAGGATGAGGAAAATGGTTCATTATGCACAGGAAGCATTGGTAAATCAACAGCTCTTTTTCCGCCAAAACTAACAGAGGCCAAAAGGCATCAGGACAACATATTCTAAATGTTGAAAGAAAGAAGAAATCCTATCAAGCAAGAATTCTATATCTAGCAAAACTATTTTCAAAAAAATCAAGGCATTCCTAGATGAAGACTGAGAAGAATCCACTTTATCAGATTTGATTTGCGAGAAACACTATAGGAAGTCCTTTAGTCTGAAAGGACCTATGGTACTTATTTTTTATGTCACCATATGGTAACTCCAACTAACAAGAAATAAAGAACAGCAGAAAAGGTAAATAAATAGGTAAATATAAAAGACTCATGATTTTTTTCTTCTCTTGACTGATTTAAAAGATGTGAGATTGCATGAAACAATTACAAAACTGCACCATATAAAAATACACTTGGTAATAACAAAAGAGGAAGAAGGAAATGAAGTATACAGTACAGCAAATTCTATATTTAACTGGGACTAAATTTTAGTGTCAATCTGAAGTGGATGGTGATAAATTAAGAGGCATGTTGTAACCCCTGGAGACCCGCTAAGGAATAACAAGAAAAAAGTTTTTAAAAACTCTAAAGAATTAAAATAAAATACTAGAAAATACGTAATTATCAGAAAGAAGACTATAAAGGAAGAACACAGAGAAAAAGACACAAGACATACAGAAAACACAGCAAAATGGCAGATGTTAATCCAAACACACCAACAATCACATCAAACATAAATGGATTAAATTCACTCTTATAAAGTATACAAGTCAAAGGTTTTTAGTATATTCAAAGTTATGCAATCATTCAACCTAAGTTTAGAAAATTTTTGTCACCCACTCTCCCCCTCCAAAAAAAAATGGATATAAGCAATCACTTCTAATTCCCTCCTCATGCATCCTTGGAACTAGGCAAACATTAATCTCCTTTTTGTCTATAGATTTGCTTACCCTGAACATTTCATATAAACATAATCATACAATATGTGATCTTACATGGTTGGCTTCTTTCATTTAGCATTTTCAAGGTTCATTCATGTTATAGTATATATCAGTACTTCATTCCCCTCTATAGAAGAATAATGTACTATTGTGTGTATATACTGTATTTTGTTTACCTATTCATCAGTGGATGGACATTTAAGTTATTTCCACTTTTTGGCTAACATGAATAATGCTGCAATGAACACCTGTGTACAAGTTAGTGAGTAGATATGTTTGTATATCTCTTGGGTATATAGTTAGGAGCGGAATTGTTGGGTCATATGGGAACACCATGTGTAACTGAGGAACTGCCAAACTGTCTTCCAAAGTGGCTGCACCAATTTACAATCCTGCCCGCCATGTATGAGGGTTCCAATTCCCCATATCCTTGCCAACACTTGTATTTGTCCATCTTTTTAGTTGTAGCCAACCTAGTCAGTGTGATGTGGAATCTCACTGTGGTTTTGATTAGCATAACTCCAACGACTAACAATACTGAACATATTTTTATATGCTTACAGGCCATTTCTATACCTTTTTGGAGAAACATACATTCAATTTTTAAGTTGGGTTATTTGTCTTTATATTGTCAATTTGCAAGAGTTCTTTGTATATTCTTGATACATCCCTTACGAGGTATATGATTTGCAAATAGTGTCTCCCATTCTATAAGTTGTTTTTACATTCCTGATGGTATCTTTCGAATCACAAAATTTTTTTACCTTGATGAAGTCCAAAATACTTTGATGAAGTCTTTTGTTGCTTATGCTTTTGGTATCACATCTAAAACCCACTATCTAACCCAAGGTTACAAAGATATACTCCTAGGCTTTCTTCTCAGAGTTTCTAGTTTTAGCTCTTACATTTAGGTCTATGATCTACTTTGAGTTAATTTTTGTATATGGCATGAGGTAAGGATACAACTTCATTCTTTTGCACGTAGATATCAGTTTGTTCTATCTGCAGTATTTTTGAAATTGCTTGTGAGATTTAAATAATTTCAAACTAAAAAGGCAAAAGAATTTCAAGGACCGAAATCATACAAAGTATGTTATTCCACCACAATGGAATTAAACTAAAAACAACAACAGGAAATTCGGTAAACCTACAAATATTTGGATTAAACAAGATGCTTTTAAACAACTCATGACTCAAAGAAGAAATCACAAGGGAAATAACAAAATATTTTGAACTGAATGAAAGAAAAACACAACATATCCACATTTATGAGACATAGTAAAAGTAGTATTTAGAAGAAAATTTATAGATTTAAATGTCTATATTAGACAAGAAAGATTTCAAATCAGTAACTTAAGCTTTCACTTGAAGAAACTATAAATACAATAGCAAACTAAACTTGAAGCAAGAAAATATTAAAGGACAGAGCAGAAATCAATGAAATCAATAGAATTAAAAACTGACAACAGACAAGAGTCAATTAAACTAAAAGTTGGTTTTTGTTGAAAATATCAACAAAATAAACAAATCTTTAGTTAGACTAACCAAAAAGAAAAGAGAAAGTGGAAATTATGAGCAATGAAAAATATCCGACCTTACAAATTAAAAAGGGTATGAGGAAATACCATGAACTATTTTTATGCCAACAAATTAGCCAACTTAGATTTAGTGGACAAATTCCTAAGACACAAATTACTGACAAAATTAACTTGAAAAGAAATAGAGGCTCTGAATAAACCTAAGAAAAAACTGAATTAGTAATTCAAAATCTTCCCCCAAAGAAAAGCCCAGCCCTACATGGTTTCATTGATGAGTGCTATGAAATGCTTAAGGAGGAAATAGTATCAATCTTTCACAAATCTTTAATAACATATAGGAAAACGGGATACTTCCCAATTCATTAAATGAAGTCAGTATTACCCTGACACCAAAGCCAGACAAAGACATCATAAGAAAACAAACTACGTACCAACATCACTCATGAATACACTCAACAAATATGAGTGGACAAATCCAGCGGCATAAGCAAGAGGGATCTACCCCCAGAATGTGAGGTTGGTTTAACATCTGCAAATCAATAATATGCCATATTAACAGAACAAAAAATTAAAAAGTACATGATACTCTCAATACATACAGCAAAAACATCTAACACCTATACATTAAAAACAAAACAAATAAACCCCTCTTAAACTATGAATAGAAGGAAACTTCTTCAACTAGATAAAAGGGCATCTATTAAAAACCTACATCTAATGAGATACTTAGGGAAAGGACTAAATACTTTCCCTCTAAGACTGGAAACAGCGAATGTGTCTACTGTATTGTACTTCAGAGTCTCACTAATTCAATAAGGGGAAAACTTTTTAAATTAAAGGCAGAAAACTTTTTAAATTAAAGGCAGATTGGAAAGGCAAAAAGTAAAACTGTTCTATGTGCAGGTAATATGATCTTGTATATAGAAAATCTTAAGGAACTACACATGTATTAATGCACACACACACAACCGTAACTATAAATGAGTTCTACGTGGTCACAGGATACAAAAATTGATATAAATCCATTGTATTTCTGTATTCTAACAATAATAACTGAAAAATGAAAATAAGAAAACACTTTCATTCATGACAGCATTAAAATAAATAAAACACATAAAAGTAAACTCAAGAAAACCTATAAGACTTGCACACTGAAAATTATAAAACAAACTTGCTGATAGAAATAAAATAACAGACCGGAAGACTATTGTTAATATGGCGATTCTCATCAAACTGATATATATATTCAACACAAGCATATCAAATCCCAGAAGGCTTTTGTGCAGAAATTTACAAGATGATCTCCAAACAAAAGAAAATGCAAAGGACCCATAATGGTCAAAACGATTTTGAAAAAGAAAAAAATAAAGACTTATGCTTCTGGATTCCTAAACTAACTATAAAACTAAAATAATGAAGACAGTGTGGTCTGGCAATAGGACATTCAGATCAATGGATCAGAACTGAGAATCTAAAAATACACCCTTACATTAACAGTCAATGAATGTTCAACAAAATGGGGTAATATGGTCTTTTTTCAACAAATAGTGCCAGGACAGTTGCACAGTCACGTGCAAAAAGATTGATTTAGACGCTTACCTCACATAATGCATGAAAAACATGTCAAAATGGATTACAGACTTAAAGGTTAAGAGCTAAAAGTACGAATCTTCTAGGAGAAAACATAAGAAAAAAATATTTCTGATTAGGCAAAAAGTTCTTAGACGTGACACCAAAAGCAGGATAGATAAAAGAACAAACTGATAAACTAGATTTCACCGAAATGGAAAACCTTTGTACTTCAAAAGAGAAAATTTAGAAAATGAAAAGTCACAGACTGTGAGAAATACCTGCAAATTACATATCTGATGTGTGACGGTTATCCAGAATATATAAAGAACCCTCACAACTCAATAAGAGAACAAAATTAAGAAATGAGCAAAAGATTAGAAGGCATTTTACCAGAAATAAACAAATGGCCAATAAAATATAAAAAAATTATCAACATCATTAATCATTAGAGAAATATGAGTCAAAACCACACTGAGATACCACTGCACACACACTAGGGCACTGCTAGCTGGACTGTTAAATGGTGCAGTCACTTTAGAAAACAATTTGGCAGTTTCTTGGAAAATAGGAATAACCATACAGAGACACATATACTAATGTACATAACAGCATTACTCAATAATAGCCCAACATTGGAAACAATCCAAATACAGGCAAATCTCACTTTATTGCATGTTGCTTTATTGAACTTCACAAATGTTTTTTTTTTTAACAAACTGAAGGCAAGACCCTCCTCCAGCAACAAAATGACAACTTGCTTTATGATACTTGCTTTATTGCAGTGGTCTGGAACTGAAGCTGCAGTATCTCGAGGTATGCCTGGATCCATCAACCAGTGAATAAATATGCCATACCCATGCAATAGAATATTATTCAGCAATAAAAAAGGAATGAACTATTAACATACCCTATAACATGGAGAATCTAAAAAACATTATGCTAATGACAGAAGCCAGATACACAAAGTTATACCTCAACAAAAGTGTTTAAAATTTGCTAATCCTTTAGAAATGACATGGCAAAACCTATAAGGCATGGAAGGAATGACTGGGTTTTTTGGGGGAAAGAAGCAAGAAAGAAGTGGCTAAGTAATTTTGATTTATTTCATTTTTTGTATTTTAATGAGTTTTATTTGAGCCCAAACTGACAATTGCCAGGAAGCAAGATTCCTAATGACCCCTGTAATTTTAAATTTACTCTGTGTAGGATACTTCAGGGCCAGGTAATGAAACAAAGCTGGTGATAGCCACAGTCACACCATACTTTCAACTGTGTTCAGTGCAGGTTCTGGACTGATCCCTTCCCTGCATGAACATCAAACCCCGTGTCCCCAGGAGTTCACTACTAGAGCCGCGCTTTATAACAGGGTTAACAAAAGGGGAACCGCGATGAGAACCCAGGCCCACACTCAAGTCATCAAACTCAACCTGCAAAGGGTAAGTGATAACGACTTACTCTCCGATCATCGCTAACCATAACAAAACAGCACTTCGGTTCCTACTTCCAATGTGACAGTGATACAGCTTCAAAATTTATCTTATTTAAACCTCACGGCAATTGTGGTAGATGATATGTTCTCACTATTAGTTCTGATCCACCTCTCAGGCACAAAACAGAACTACACTCCCCCCCCCCCCACTCTGGAGTTAGCTGTGGCCATAAGATTTAATTGCACTGGCCAGTGAAATATGAGAGAAACAATGTGGGTCAGTTCCATGAGGGACCACTTTAGAGTTGATGTACAATCCCCCATCTTCCCCTTCTTGTATGAGTGAACCTGATCCAAATAGTGGAATCTGGGTCCCTGAATGAGGATGATGTAGAGCACAGAACAAGGAATATGTGACATTAATGAGAAATAAATCTGTAGGCTTTTAAGCCACCGAAATATTAGGTTAGTCTGTTACAGCAGCGTAACTGTAACATACCCTGATTCAGTACCCTTTGAGTTAATCCTCTTTTTACTAGGAAATTAACTGAGGCTCAGATAAGGTAAATGATTTGTTCAAGGACACACAGCTGAAAGGTGGCAGTGGGATTAGAATTCAGGTCTAATTCAGGGCAATTAAGTGCTGTCAATTCAATCACTACCCTGCTTCCGCCTAATTCACTCAACAAACATTTTCCAAATGACTACTTCACCAGCCACTGTTAGTTTAAGGCACTGTTAGTTTAGGGGAAGAGAGATGTTACAAAGTTTGACAAACGCCCCAGCAATAATAACGTTTATTGAGGGCTTATTATATGCCATGTGCCACAGCAAAGAACATATTCCAGGCTAACACTGTTTCCCCAGGAAAATGCCTCCTTGATTTTTAAGACCCAAACTTAAAGAGTTTGTATGGTTCTTGATGTATTCCACCTAATTTGTATACAGGAAAATTTTTTAGTCTCAAAATTCATGACAACATTTTTAACAAAATGATGAGCAGGAAAAGTCTCAAGGTTACATTTTAAATACAATCAGAAGTTAGAACCACATGTGGTCATGATAGTTGACCAAGGTCAACAGAGGTGACACAAGTTTGTAATGTTGACTACAGGAGAATCCTGGTATCAAGGCATATGTGGCTGTTGTTTTTTAGCCACCATTGTTTTAGCCATCGTTATTTAGTGATCAGGAAGTGATATTTTGAGCATTTTAGATCCTGACAGCATAGTTTGTTACTTATCTCTAGGAGATGAGCGGGCCTACACCCCTTGGGCCAAGATAACGTAGGAATGAGGCAAGAGAACTAAAATGTTAATGGAGCCACAATCAGGGACTGCCATGTGCTGATCAGCCCTGCAGCCAGGCCGGGAGGTCACCTGGGAGATCACCTTCGAACACAGGGAGATATCTGCTGGGACTAACAGTCTGTTCCCCACACCTATGGAGGGGAAAGAGGAACCAAGAGTCACTCCTTGTGGTTAAAATAGTGGGGAACCCATGGATTAAAGGAGGGGAACTCACAGCAGGCCTTTCAGGCTACAGCTCTTCCCCTTCCCTTCCTGTCCTGCATCAAATAGACATGGCTTCGAAGACATCTGTGTGGGGCTTCAGAAGAAGGTGCCTAGCTTCCTACTCCTTTAAGACACTGGCCAGAACACCTGGGGCTGCCAGAGTGGTCTCAGGACACAGGAGGAAGAAGTCTTCAGGGGCCAGGAAATGAGAGAAACTGGGTCTGCCATGATGGCGGTGGTTATGCCACGTGGTGGTGTTGGTGAACCAGTCAACCACCTCTGTAACTTTACCTACCTCTGGACTTCCTGATCTGTAAGATTTAAAAAAAAAAAAAAAAAAAAAAAGCCAGATTCTTTAAGCTTCAGGCTTGGGTGAGCTTATCCCCAGGGGCTTCTGGAGACTTTTCATGGATCCAAGAGCACAACTGTTTTTAAGAGGAGGCCATGTTCAGATCCTCAACTTCCACAAATTCCCCTTCCTAAAACAGGTCTGACTGCAACTCAGCTTGCCTTCTCAATTGTCCACCCAACACTGCACAACCGCCCACTTCTTCCCAAAGAGCACCAGGTCTTCAAACAAAAGAAACATCAAAATTGTTTTGGGGGAAGGGGCCTTACTGAGTAATAAAGACCCTCAGGCAACTGGACTTGCCTGTCCTTCCCTGACACACACAAATTTTTGTTAAATATGAAACCTGGTTTTAAGAACAGGATATTCTGGCCCATGCTGGGCTCCCTCCCCTAAACTCAGTACAGTCAAAGAAGCATAGATTAGTGGTGCTGATTTGCTTAATTAAAATATTTTGCAGGACCACCCAATTTTTAAAAATTTGCCAGAAAACATCCCAGGGAAAAATTAACATGATTATTTCAGATTCCATGGGTTTTATTTTGTCTAATCATATAAAAGAATTTTTTCAATTGCAGTCCATCTGCATTTTATCTTGTCTTACAGAATATGAACTATTTAAAGGTACTATAAAAGTTTTACAGATGTTAGCTTCATAATGTACAAGGAGATGAGGTTTATCACAATTCTGTTGAGGGACACAAACAAAAATATTTGAATATGATGAGTTTAAATTTGAAAAATCCTGGCCAACTCACTGCCTAATTCCTGGTAGCTGAGCTATAGGAACTCAGCTTGGCTACAAATCCTGGGGGAAAAAGACTTCAGACAATGGAAAAGTCACACGTGCCTGGGGCTAGAGCCGACAGGACAGTCAGGCTCCACATCACCCCCCTCAGGCCTCAAAAGCAAAGCTGCTAGGAGATGGTATTTAAAGAAAGATTTTCTAGCCCAATGGGTCAACTCAAAAGACTCTGCTTCACCCAAGTGAAAAGGCCGTGGGCTCCTCCTTCCCCTCCAAGCAAGTGTGGGTACATACACATGTGTGTGTATGTACACACACGCGTGCGCATGCACACATGGGAAGCATTCACTATAAATTAAATAAGCAAAGAAGCACCTTCTTGAACGTTTCTACCACTATCAAAATTCCTCAAGAATAGATTTTGTTCTGAATCTGAAGAAACATCGCAGCATGAACCTTCCAAACTTGCTTGAGGGGCTGCACACTGGTTAAATCACTATACTAATAAAGCTCACATATCTAACCAAATTTCTTCTAAAACCTGAAACAGTGCGCACAGCTGGGTAACAAGCAGGAAAGGAATGGTTTTTCCAAAGAAGATTTAGACTCAGATATTTTCAATTGAGAAAGACCCTGGGCTGCCTTCCTGGGTGAGGTCTTAGGCGGGGCACAATCCTTACACTTTATCAGAGTGCTTCTCAATCTGATGTGCATCCTATCACCCAGGATGCTGTTGCTCAAAACATAGAAAGGCAGGCCCCATTGCCCTAAGCCTAGCAGTTTGGAGCAGAGCCTCTGTATTTTTAACAAATTCCCCAAGCAAGTCTGTTGGCTCACTTAAGTCTGCGAACTGGCACTCAGAAAAGTCTAGCAAAGTGGTTCTCAAACATCTGATTCATAAAAATCATGTGTGGAGAATTTTATGTAAGATACAGAGATTCTATGACCCACTGAAATTACTGTATTACAGACGGTCCCAGATTTAACGATGGTTCAACTTAAAATTTTTCGATTTATGATGGTGCGAAAGCGATAAGAATTCAGTAGAAACTGTACATCAAATTCTGAAATTTGATCTTTTCCTGGGCTAGTGCTATGTGGTATGATACTCTCTCGTCTGCTGGGCACCAAGCCACAGCTCCCAAGCAGCCATGTGATCACGAGGGTAAAGAACCGATACTCTACAGTGGGTCTGGCTGTGCTGCCAGAGTTTTCTGGGTATTATTTTGTGTTTTTGCATCCCATGGCATGTTTACAAAATGCCCATCTGTGTCTTCCATTTTTGGTGAGGAGAAGACGAGGAAGGCAATGACGCTTGAGATGCAACTCAAGATAAATAAATGCCCAGCTGCAGGCTGATGCAGGTGTTCTGAGCATGTTTAAGGTAGGAGAGGCTAAGCCCTGATGTTGAGTGGGTTAGATGTAGTAAATGCATTTTGACTTAATGATATGGTCTACTTATGATGCCCCAATGTAAGTCGAGGAGCATTTTCCTTATAGGATTCTTGGTTGCCAATGAGAGGCCCAAGTCAAATTGGCTTAAGGGGAAAAAAAAGCCAATTTTTGGCTCACGTTCCTGAAAAGTTCATGGGTTATTCTGACTCTAGTTATCCAAATAACTGATCAGGAATCAATCATATCCATCTCCTGTCTATCCAACCCTTGGGCAAAGATGGCCCCAACAGCATTAGGTGTATGCCCCACAACTTAGTGTCCCAGTAGAAAGCAAGCGCCTCCTTCCTGGTAGCTCTAGCCAAAGACGTGTATTGTTCTTTTCCTCCTGTTTCTAAAAGTTCTTTCTAAAAAATGTGAAAAATACATAAAAGTATAAAGAAGAAAATGAACAATCTTTAAGCATCCTACCAACTAAAGTTTTTAGAATCTTTAAATTCAAAATTGTGCATATAATGCACTGATTTCTTGACTAGAAACCTACTGTGTACAACAAAGCATTTTGGTATGGCTGAGCCTTCATGACAATACTCCCAAAACTGAAAAAAGACAAATATTTTAGTCATTTTCATGATTTCTGACCAATACTGGTTTACCTCCCTTTTTCTATGAATTTGTTCTTATTTTTAACTCCTACAGTAGTCAATGGATGTTCCTAAGAATGGTATCCTCTCACTTATCATACAATTATTGCAATAAGAAAGTGTCAGTGATACAATCCTGTGGTCAATGTACAGTTATCTATTATGTAAGTTACAATTTATAACTTGTAAGATATAGTTTTAATATTTAGACACAGCATAACAATGTTTCCAATGTTTCGTTCAATGACAGATGGCATATATGATGGTGGTCTCGGAAGATTATAAAAGAGCTGAAAGATTCCCTTCAGCTAGTGACATTGTAATGTTGTAGCACAAAAGCTGCAAAAGTCCACAGGCTGTGGCAGAGATGGCAAACCACTTGACCCTGGGTGTGGATGTGGATGACACTGAGGAGCTCCTAGAGGCGGGTCCTGAGGGACTGACCATGAGGAGCTGTCGGAACCGGAACTGGAACAGGAACAGGAATAGGAACATGCAGCTGAAGAAGAGGCCAGAGAAAAGAAACTGCAGGAGAAGAAAAAGACCAACCCCAAGAAAATTCACGGTGAAGGGTTTAGTAGAAGCTTTGCTAGCTTCAAAGAGCTCCTTAAAGGTTTAAAAATATGGACGCCAACACTGAAAGGTTTTCATTAATAGAAAAGGATGTTCATGCATTAACTGCTTACAAGCAAATCTATGATGAAAAAAGAAACAAACCAAGCAAACCACCATGGGCGTATTTCTAAAAAGAGCGACACCTCCTCAAGAAGAGCCTCAGGCGGGTCCTTCAGAAGGTGTTCCAGAGGAAGGCACTGCTATCCTAGGTGACAGCTCCACTCCTGTACTGGCCCCGAAGACCTTCCAGTGGGACGAGATGTGGAGGTGGGGGACAGTGATATTGATGACCCTGGCCCCGGGCAGGCCTACGCTAATGTGTGTTTGTGTTTTAGTTTTTAACAAGAAAATTTAAAAATAAAACAACAAAAAATTTAAAATAGAAAAAAGCTTATAGAATAAGGGTATAAAGGAAATATTTTTGTATAGCTGAACGATATGTCTATATTTTAAACTAAGTGTTATTACAAAGAGTTGAAAGTTAATTTTAAAGTTTATAAAGTAAAAACGTTAAAGTAAGCTAAGGTTAATTACTGAAGAAAAACATTTTATTATAAATTTAGTGTAGCCTAATGTACAGTGCGTATAAAGCCTACAGGACTGGCCAGTCCCGTCCTAGGCCTTCACGTTCGCTCACCCTCACTCACTGACTCACCCAGGGCAACTTCCGTCCTGCAAGTGCCACTCATGGTAAGTGCCCTATACCAGTGCACCATTTTTATTTTTATACTACATTTTACTGTACTTTTTCTACATTTAGATACAAAAATACTACTGTGTGACAACTACCTGCAGTATTCAATACAGTAACATACTGTACAGGCTTGTAGCCTAGGAGCCATATCAGACAGTTTAGGTGTGCTAGACCTAAAAGTAGGCTAGACCATCCAGTGTAGGTACATTCTGGGATGTTCACACATGACAAAACTGTCTAACAACGTATTTCTCAGAACGAAGACCCTGAGAGGTGATGCATGGCTGTAATGTTATCTCATTCCATTTTCAAGGGCAGAGCTGTCTACCTGATTCACTGCCTCATCCCCAGTGCCTAGAGGAAGCAGCGTCATATATACAGTAGGGAGGGCTCAGTAAATGAATGGACTGGATAGTGGAAGAGCAATTCCCCAAAGGAAAACGCCAAAAGGACGAAGAATGGCTGTCGCTACACCTGCCCAGACGCTTCAGGGATATGGCCGGAGAATCCCAGCTGTTAAAGGTTTCCCGGGTGATGGCAACGACCAGCCAGGTTTCACAGTCACTGTCTGAGGAATGGGGATGACCAGGCACAAACATAACATTTCCTGAGAAGCTGTTTTCCAGCTGTCACAAGAAGCCTGATGAAGGTGACCATTTCTGTGCTCCCACTCAGCGCTGCACGCCAGGGGACTGGAACGAGTGGGGCAGACCTGGGTCCCGCCCTCCCAGAGCTCATGGTCCAGGGGTGGCTGGCGTGCTTACAGGGAACAAGTTAAGTGCTCTGCTATGCAGAGAAGGGTCCTGCAGAGGCAGGTCCTAATTACCAGCATTGCCATTAGCTCACACTCATGGGGTGTGATCAGGAGTCAGAGCTGCACTGACACTCAGGACCTCTTGAACTTCTACAATCACCCCAAACCTGAGACAACAAACGTACATTCAGTGAATGAGCCTGGAAAGCTTGTTAGTCTCCTTACTATGCAGATGAAGAAACCAAGGCTCCCAGGGAAATTACTCACTTGGCCAAGGACACAGTTGCTGGTGGTGGAGCTGGGATAAATTCCAGGCTCTTTATTTCCAAGTCCTGGCTTCAATGAAAGAGTACTCTCCAGCCTCAGCAAGGAAAAATAAGGGGGATGATAATGATGATAACTAAGACTTCCTGTGTACCACTTCCTGAGTGTTACTATCTATGAGGCTCAAACTAACATTTTACACAAATTTATATAATGCTCTTAATAGCCCCTTAAGGTAGAAACTTTTATTCCATACTTTACAGGTAGAAAACAGAGGCCCTGAGAGGTGAAGTGATAAACCCAAGGTCACACAGCTAGCAACTGGCTGAGCTCCGAATCCAGGCCGTCTGGCTCACTTTCTTACCTACAAGGTAAGACATTTCATATGTAAGAAAAAAGAATGATGCCAGGAGGGCAAAGAAATGTGTGCCGGGCTTCTGAGAATCCCCGTTTTTGAGAAGTGCGTGTCAACTTATTGTCCTGCCACAGCTCATTGGATGAGAAGCAGCCATTTGACCAAAGCTGGACCAATCAGACCCCTGTCATGGGATGGAGACTGCCAGTCAAGTCCTTGCCAGTGGCTGGGAACTGGGAACTCCATAAAGCAGAGAGCTTCGAACACCCAAATGCTGGGAGAAACCCAGATCGGGACAAAAGCAAAGAGAAAGAAGAGGCAGAGGTGGGAAATGAAGAGAAAACTGTGTGGGCCTTGGGCCTAATGATTGTGACACAGGCAGACGATGCCTGTCCCAGGCTCTCGGAGGCATCACAGAACTCCTTTAGGCTTGTGTGGACCTGACACAGGTTCCTCTTTTCAACTATAAGAATCTAGGCTAAGAACTTCCCACCTGACTCCCTCTGTGACCTCATCTCCTACCACTCTCTTTGTGCCTTTCCTCACTGCCCTCTGGCCACAATGGCTTCCTTGTACTTCTTAGAACATGCTCTGCAAGGTCCTGCCTCAGGGCCTTTGCATTTGCTGTGCTGTCTGGAATGCTCTATCTCAAATGTTTCCATGCTGGCTCCTTATCTTTCAGGTATTGACCAAACAATACCTCTTCAGAGGTCTGCCCTGGCCACCTCTGCTCAAACAATGGCCTCCGTCATTCCCTAGACTTGCTATTTTCTTCATAGCACATCTCACTACTTAATGTTACATTATGTACGTAATAGTGTCCACGTCCACTCTGGAATGTCAGCTTCGAGAGTGAGAACCCTGTCTGTCCCAAGCCCCGCTGTGGCCCCAGCACCTGTGCGCCATGGCACAGGTCTGCAGAAATACCTGATGATATCTGCCCACACACGCTCTAAGTGTATCTCCTGGGACCTTCATCCCTGCCCTCAGAAATGGAGAAAGAGGCAACAGAGAAACAGAGAAAGGCACAATGACCAACATTTACAGTCAGGCACTGCTTAACGACGGGGCACACGTTCTGAGAAAGGCATCATGAGGCAATTTCATCATTATGCGAACATCACAGGGCGCACCTGTGCACATCTAGGCTGTATGGGCTGCAGGCCTGTACAGCACGTCACTGAACAGAACAACGCGAGATTAAATCAAGCACAAGAGGAAGTGATGCAATTGGGGGACTCGGTATACGAGATAGACAAGGCTGAGGCAAGTGTAATGCAGTGTAGAGTTTCACAGCAGTTTTTATAAGTAGAAAGAGTATGTTCTAAATAACGATAAATAGCATAGTAAACACATAAGCCAGTAATGCAGTCTGTTATCAAGTATTCAAACACGCGAGTAATGCGTCATACTATGTTATGACAACAGGTCACTGGGCAACGGGAATTTCCAGCTCTGCTATATTCTTGCCAGACCATGGTCACACACGCGGCCCGTTGCTGCCTGAACTGTCACTATGAGGCGCAAGACTGCATTTGAGTGTCTACTATGTGCCAATCACTAGTCCAAGCTCTTTACACGGATCATTTAGTCCCCACGGAGACCTAGAGTAGCAGCTATTACTCCACTTTACAGAAGATGAAGGTGACACACAGAGAGGTTAAGTTAGTTGCCCAATGCCACCCAGCTAGGAGGAGGGGAAAGGTGAGAGAGGGAAGCCAGCAGTCTGCTGTCAGGCATCATAATATCTGAGTGGTGAGCATAAAAGAGAAAATAAAAGCCTAAGTATGATGTTTAAAAACATTAAAAGATTTTAAAAATTAAAAGGTAAACAACTAGGAATATAAATCTGTAACATATAACAAAATGATTCATATCTTCAATAATGTAAAGATTCTCTACAAATCAGTAAGAAATTAAAAACACCCCCCTAGAAAAACAGACAACTGACAAGGAAATACATATACTTAACAGATTCTAGAAGACAAGCCAGCAATACATATAATAGATCTTTGAAAATATTTATACACTTTGGTTCAATAACTGCAACTCCAGGAATTTGTCCCAAGAAATAAACAAAGGTTTTTTTGTGTGAGATGTTCAGTTATAATAACAAAAGTTGGAAACAACCCATACGTCTAATAACAGGGCCTCAACAGGATGGAACGCAAAGAACGTGGCCATCCTTGACCCACTGCCATGGGAGGCCCCCCAAGATAAATTATTAAAGTGCAATCCACAGAACAACACAGGTAGAGAGTATGACTGTAAAGCAAACAACCACACATATACATGTGTAATAACGGCCAACATGCGAGAGCTTATTCCACGCCAGGTGCCACTCCTTTATATTCATTAATGCAATGAATCCTTAAAAGCCAAGAGGTTAGGACCATCACCATTTTACAGATGGGGTAACGAGGCACGAAGCAATTTTTTTTTTTAAGGCCCAAGTCAGTACATGCAAAACTGGAGCCCAGGCTCTCAACATCTCAACAAGCACTATCCACTGCACACATAGGAAGGAAGGGCACTTAATGTCCCCTGGACAGGTGTGAGACTCGGGGTCAGGCCGGTGCCAGTGCCACAGTGGGAATGTGAAACTTCCATGCTTTACATTTTGCTTTAGTGTTTGAACTCTTTTACAATCACTGTGTAGCTTCTGTAAGTTTTGAATCAATAAAGTTTTAATAGAATTTTTACAAAACTGATCAATATAAAATGTTGTCACTTAAACAGGAGCAGAAGTTGATGACTGGTGCCTGTCAGTGCCACTGAAGAGTGAGCAGTGAGCTGAGGCAGGACCAAACTCAACACACCTCTCACACGAGCCTTAGGTGGAGGCGGCTGCAGGGCAGGCCTCTCTCCTGGAGGACACCAAGGAAAGCCACGTAGCTGGCTGAGGTATCACATAGGACACACGCTCCATGGGGAGGGGAATGAGCTCCCTTTCATGTAGGGTGCTGCAGACGAGATAAGAAAGATTTGATGGGTGAGGAGACTTTCGGCCCAATCAGTTAAGCAGGCTCAGGAGCTCAAAGTCTGGGGCCTATATACACTTTATCTGGCCCACGTGTCAAGTTGCATATGTGTCACCAGAAAGTCCCTGTTCTCTGACCTGTAATAAAAGGCGTGTCAGGATCTAGGTTAGTGGGGATCCTGGAAGGGCCACTGATGAAAACTTGATCCCCTCTTGATTTCATAAATGTAGGACACTGACATTTAGCTCCTCCTGGGCACAGGCTGTGTCAACATCATGAATTAACAGCCGTGGCTGGAGTGAGAGAAAAGGGGAACAAGATCGGACTGTGGGTCGGGCTCCCAGGTTCCAATCCCAGCCCCAACCAGCTGTGAGACAAGGATCAAGGGCTTCACTTCTCTGGGCCTCAGTTTCCTCATCTGCAAAACGGGGAATAAGAATTTACCATAATGAGGGTTAAACTATGGGAGAAGGATGCTCAGCTCATGTTAAAGGGGGAGGGGGAGACTGAGCTGTTATTACTGCACCCATACCTGTAGACCAAAGCCAGACACCCCTGGGAAATCTTTCACCCCACTCACTACCCACTCTAACCATTCCCCTGACAAGCTGTCAGACACACACTTCTCTTGAGCGCCCATGCCACCCACACAGGTCTGGTACCATACGCCTCTCCCCACTCCAGTATGGGTTCCCTTCCACACCACCCATCTTCCACCCACTCCCACCTCCTCCATCTGTGCTCCTCACAGTAGCCAGAGAGAGTAAGAGAGATGGCACTGAGGATGAAACCCAAGCTCTCCACCAGGCTCTCACCCCTGCCCACCCTTCAACCTCATTCTGTCATGCTCCAGCTATACCAGCCACTCTGCTATCCCTTGACACACCAAACTCATTCCTGGCTCAGCATCTCTGCACTAGCTGTTCCTTCTGCCAGGACATTTCACAGGGCTGGCACTTTTGTGCCATGCCAGTCTCAGCCAATGTGTCACTTCCCCAGGAAAGCTCTCCCTCAACACCCCGTTGTTACTCAGCCTCCCACAGACTCTGCCACCTTCCAGGTGTGCCTCTCTCACCATTCTGCTTTCAAGACTCCGGAGCATTATTCATCCCCACCCAAAACTGTATTATTAATTTGTTTACTACTTTATCACCTGTGTAATTCAACCTGGACACAAACTCCAGGAGAATGGGCCTTCTCAGGCTCTGACACAAGCATTTAAAACACATGATGCTCAAAAACTATCTGCCAAATGACCAAGTCAATGAGTGAATGATTTAATTCTACATTCCACCTCAAATTCCCCCACCCCAATAAATGTGCCTTCAACTTAGGAGAAAAGAAAGCCTTAGGGACTCTACGATATAATGCAAAACTGATCCCAAAGCATCCAAATGATGTCAAGCATGCTGGTGCTCTAAAGAATTTAGGACCCAGACAAAAGTGGCTGGGGGTGGAGCTTGCCCTCAGCCAGGCTACTAGGAGGACTATCCTCTCCAGGGGCTAGTCTTCATTGTTCTTTTGTCTAGGAATGGAGTTTCAGATCAGGAAAAATTCGAACACTCAAAAACATCTTGCCCCAGGTGTAAAGGTTTATTTCCTGGCCTGGAGCAAGGACTCTCCAGAAGCTGCAGGTTTGAAAATGCACAGCCTGAGAAGAGGGAGAAAGGGAAATGTCTACAGTTTAGACTCAGAGCCCTCTCCCCCTGGTTACACCGACTAACGCTGGTCAAAGGTAAGGCCTAAGCAGCTGTGCCCACACCAGAGGACTGTGACCCATTCATTGTTCACTCCTAAGTCCACGTGGGGTGTGGGCAGCAGCAGAAACCAGTAAGTATCAAATGAACGAACACAACACAAAGACAGCAGAAAAATCAGCCAATTAAAAACCACGAGCCCAACTGTTCAATATTCATTTCTAATGTAAACAAAAGTTCAGAAAGTCAGTATACCCTTGGGATGACTGAATAATAGATGAGGGAGGTTTCTCTCTAGAGGAATATTCCAGCTAATAAATGAAGAGGAGGCTAGAATTACAATGTCACAATTTTTGCAAACCCCAAATGAGATCATGAGTATAGACAATAGTCATTTATGGCCGTCAACACTACAGAACATTGGAGAGACAACAGGCTTTACATTCTTCCCAATGGATGCACGCATAGGTAGCAACATCTAGGAGTGTCTTGCCCCTCCCCCACATAAAAAATAGGGGTGTGTGTGCATGTGTGTGTGAACACCTCAAACCTGAATCTGATCCAGTCTCTTAAACCAACTACCCATTCCCAGAAAACACAGGCACACAGTCAGCCAGATACAGACCGTGGGCAATCTACAGGACATAGACGTGGCTTTTCTCAACAAACATCCTATTTAAAAAAAAAAGGAAAAATCCATAGATTAAATAAGAAATGAGATTTCACAGGCCTGAGGACCAAATCAACAGTGACCTTGTTGGGTACTGACTGGAACACATCAATTTTAATAAGATATTTGTGAAAAGATCTGAAATGTTAACACTAACCTATACGAGATGATGTCGAGCAATTATTGTTATAATCATGACAATAATATTGTCATTATGTCTGTAAAGAACCCTTATCTTGCACAGATAAAGACTGAAATATTTAGTTTCAAAATAATCCAGTGGAGGTATGTACTGGCGGATATATATAAAAGCAGAGTGGTCATGAGTTGGTAAGAGCTGAAGCTACTTTCTCTTTCAAAGGTGCCTAGATGTGATTAAAGGGTGACTCCGAGAAGACAGCTCATGATTATTTTCGTTACCACATACTAATGATCAGATCACATCTTGCTCTTGCTTAGAAGCCTCCTGCTGCTCCACATCACTCTGGGTAAAACCAAAAGTCCTCAATGTGGTCCACGAGGCCCCACACAATCTGCCTGTCACCTCTCTGCTCTCACATCCCACCACTCTCTCCCTCACTCGCCTGTCTCGAGCCCTGCTGAGCCCTCTGAAGTTCCTCAAGGATGCCAGGCATTGTCTCACCTCAGGGCCTTTCACTCGCCCTTATTTTGCCCCAAATGCTCTTTCCCTAGATACCCACATGGCTCTGTCACTCCCCTCCATCAACTCTGCTCCAATGTCATCTCACGAAAGAGGCCTTCCCTGACTATTCTGTCTAAAAGAGCACTACCTGCTGTTTACTGCCATTCCAGGTACCTGCTTTTATTTTTTTCACATCTTTGTGACTCACTATATACACCTTGTTTAGTGACTATCTTCTTTTTTGCCACGTAAGAGCCACAAAGGTGGGGGCTTAATTTGTTTTGTTCATTACTGTCTTCCCAGCTCCAGGAATGGTGCCTGCACAAAACAGGAGCTCAGTAAATATTTGTAATAAGTAAACAAAAACTCAAAATGGGCATCATCTAGAGGTACCATCCTAGTGTCTGGGAGCTTCAAGAGCCATTTTTAGGGAACACTTCAGAACTGGTAAAGCTGCTGGCTGCCTAATCCAATATTTAGTCTTCCCTTTTAACTCAGTAATAGAATTTGATTTTTAACTAAAAACAAGGCCACATGAAATAAAGACTACATTTTCTAGATTCACTTGCAAGTATACGTGGTACTGTGACTAAGTTCTGGGTAAGAGTTACAAGCAGAATTATTGTGTGCAACTTCTGTTAAGCTTTTGTAAAGAAAAAGGGATACCCATGTCTACGCCATCTTTCCTGCTTGCTGGGACGTAATGGCTGGAACTTGAGCAGCCATCTTGAACAATGAGGTGACAGGATAAGGATGGTGGAGTATAAAAGTAGAAAGAAGCTGGGTCCCTGATAAGACTGCAGCTCTGGAATGCTTACCACTGGGTCCTTTACGTGAGAAGGAAATAAACTTCTATCTTGCTTAGGCCATTGTCATTTTGTTTTATATATAATTTTCTATTATAAGCAGTTCAAACTAATCCTAGTTGATACACCTGGGATCGAAGAGCTATGATAGAGTGGGTGAAACAGGTATAGTCATATAGCTATACAAATGTATTAAAATGCCCATAAATTGAGAACTGTTCCAAAGAAGAGTGAATCACTGTAAGCTAGGCTTACACAAAGAGGCACCATGGAAATGGGGGGAAGGAGGACAGAGGAGAGGAGACAACCAAGGAAATGATAAGAGAATCATAAAATTTTCATTAGGTTAAATAGGCTGCTGCCCAGGATTAGTAACCAGGATATATAAAGAACACCTACAAATCAATAAGAAAAAGAAACAAAAGGGATGAACAAGTTACATCCAGAAGAAGAAACATAAATGAAAAGGGATTTGCCTCACTAGTCTTTAGGGGAACACAAATTAAAACCATGAGATTTCATTTCACATCTATCAAACAAAAATAAAAAAGCTTCACAAAACCAAGTACGACAAGGACACAGAATTAACAAGAACTTTTCAACATCTTTGGTGGAAATGTTTAGAAAATAGTTTGACAATATTTAGCAAAGTTAAAGATGGTCACGTTCTACAACCCATCAATCTCAGGCCTAGTACACGCCCAAAAGAAATTCCTGTGTACAACCAGAAATATGTGTAACAGCATTCATGAACAGCAAAAAATCTGGAATGAAATGTCCATGCCATGGAAATGAGTAAAACAAAAATGTGGTAGTATATTCAGCCAGTGGAATATTACATAGCAGTAATCAATGAATGGACTACAGCTATACTAGTCTGGATCAATCTTAGAATCATAATATTAAGTGAAAAATTTAAGTCCCTGAAGACTATGTACAGTATGATTATCAGCTATAAAAAGTTCAAAAATAATTCTTTTTAAGACAAAGATGATAAACAAAAAATTCAAGACAGTGGTCACCTCAAGGAGAGCAGGCAGGGCCCTGAATGGGAAGTACCATGCAACGCACATAGAGTCACATAACTTATTGGTAATATTCTCATTCTTGAGTGGGCGGTAGGCTAACAGCTGTTCATTATAATAGGTACCAGTATACCATGCATCAATGATTATGCTGAACTCAATGCTGTGTGCCCAAATGCCATCTTTAATAAATAGAATGCATTTAGAAAGAGGTGAGAAAGAATGTACACCAAGTTACCAACAGATGGTACCAATGGAGGCAAGAAGGAGTGAAGGGGATGGAGCAGTAAGTGGTTTCCGTTGCCTGTTTTGTTCTGCTGTCACTTACATATTCATTTCAAAAAGAAATGTTTCCTGTATAAATTAAAGTCGTAAAGCACAGAGGTTCAAGACACAGATTCCAGAGCCAGACCACCAGAGCTCACACATGAACTCCATTCCTCCTTAGCCATAGGACCTAACACAAGTTATTCAGCTTCCCGGTGCTTCTGTTTCTGTACCTGAAAAGTGAGGATAATAACAGTGCTACTTCGCTGGGGCCGTTGTGAAGACTGAGTTGATTCATAGCTCCTCTACACAGTGGATAAGCCCTTAATGACACTGGCTATTATTATTATTATCAGTCTAACTTCAAACATCTACAAGAAAGATATAAACAGCACAATTATCTGGTCAAGGCCTGCAAATGATCCCGGTCAGTTTAACTCCCAAAGGTATTCACTCCCCTGATCCCTGTAGCCTTTTAAGAAGCCCAGTGCATTGCCTATCCTGGGTATTCACTAAACAGTTGAATATCGAATGCATGCTGCCTCAGTTTACCCACTTCCTTGACTGTCTGAACAGACCACTCCTAGATGCCTAGCTAGCATGTCCATTCTACCTACTTCTTCCTTACTGGCCCTTTGTTCAGGCTGGTGATAAACCCAGCTTTAAAAACTGGATTTCCAAGTCTTCTTATAGCAAGGGGTAGTCATGTCACAAGTTCTAGCCGAAGAGACACAGAAGTCTGCTAAAATCTTAGGGAAGACTTTGATTTCCTGACAGAGGTGTTGTCTCCCTTCCTTAGAGTTTTCCTTCTTGCTGCGTGTAATAGGATGTGGGGCTAGAGGTGGAGCAGCTGTCATACTATGACTATGAGGCTAAGGGTGGCACTACAGATAGAGAGGCGCCCAGAGCTCTGGAAAGAGGGTAAGCTGCAGCACCACCGGTCCTCCTGGCCTCTGCACTTTTCCTTTCATGAGAAAATGACAGCTGTGGTAGCCAGTCTCCAAAGATGGCGTCCAATGGACCACACGTCCATGAACTCAAGTCTTCTGTCTTCCCTCCCACATTGAATCTGGACTAACTCCATGACTCTCTTTAACCAACAGAATGAAGCAGAAGTGACGATGGGTTGGTCTGGACCTATGCCTTAAGAAGGCTTAGGAAGCCCTGGGCTGCCATGTTATAAGCCCAGCTACTGGCGAGTGAGGCCACATGGTTGTGGGGCTACACAAAGAATAAGGACCCCAGCCACCTCTAAGGTACCATGTAAGTAAAATCATCTTTAACAAGCCCTATCTACCCTCTGGCTGCGGCCACGTGAGAGACCCCAAAGCAAGACCTGCCAAAAAACCATCCAGATGAACCTCAACTGACTAAATATTCACAACATAATAAACTGTCCTCATTTTAAGGCATTAAGTTTTGGAGTGGCTGGTCACGTAGCAATAGGGAACTGGAACTGACCTCTATCTATCTGGATATGCCACTACAAGTTTCATGAAGCCAAATATATTCCTTAAGTAAAAAAACACATGCCAATTGATCACAAACCTAACAAAATCCTTGCCTATTCCTATTTTTGAAGATTGTTAATATGAAAAAAAAAACAACCATGAACCTTCTCTGTCACTCTTTTTTTAAGTACGCATAGAGCACAACTAATCTGTATTAAGGGTGATGAATCTATTAACTTTTTATAATTTAAAAGCATCTAAAGTAGATGGTTGAACACTGTGCAGGACGTGGTGAGAACCCTCAGAAAATGTATCTCCTATCTGGGCAAGAGGCATCATTACACTAATGTTACTTCATATTCATTCTCAAAGGCCTTTCAGTTAACAAGGTGGCTAAGCAGGTTGGACACCTACAATCTAATTAAAGAAGGCTATCAATAAAAATAATAATTCGGCGGGGGGGGAAATACTAAAAACAAAGGGAATGCACATTAGTGACGGCCTGGCCAAACAAATTACGGTACACCCACACTGCCACGCACTACACAGCCATTGAAAAGAGCAAACTGTAGTGCCACCTGAGATCGAGAGGCGTTTCCACACAGTACTTCCATGCGAGAGCAGCAAATACAGAAAGATGACAGTACTATCCCCTACAGGATGATGTTTCCCCCTATAGGATTACAGAACTGTGGAGCAAAATATCAAAAGGTGCATACAGGACTTGATTGTAACCACGGCAAAGGATTGTGGGAGGATGCTGAACTGGGGGTGGGGCAGGGAGGAGGAGGAAAGAAGGAGCCCACAAAAAAAAGAGAATGAAAAACTCAAAAAGGGGCTTGAAATCAATTCATGAAAAATAACTATCGTCCCCTTTTACTGAGTGCTTTCTATGCACTAGATACAGTGCTGAGTAACCTGATCTCCCTTTCACTTCTCATTTAACTCAGGTACTATTAATGACTCCATTTAACAGATAAGAAAACTGAGGCCCAGAGAAGGTAAGTGTCATGCCCAGAGTTTGGACAGTGCTGGGACTTGCGTGTTGTGCACAATGGCCTCCCAGGATGGTCCCCAACCCCCAGGCCATTGCGCTTGGAGTACACTGGCGCTGTGGGAGGCAGCGCCTCTCATGCTGCACGCATTCTTCTGACAGCGGCAGGCCCCCAGGTGCAGGGTGGGTAATGCCCGTGCCTGAGTCCCTCGGTGCCTCACGCTGCTGGGAGGAACCCGGGAGGGCCACTGACCTTGCTCCCCTGAGCGGGGGCGGGGGGGGGGGTAGCCCTGCCCAGGACATTTTTACAGAATCAAATGCTGACACTGGGAGCCAGAAAACTGCTAAGGAGGTGTCAGCTATTCCACAGGGAGACGCTTCGGGCTCACCATTAATTAAAACCTGTTCGGCACCAGAACCAGAACAAGAGTTATTGCCTGTGAAGGCAGGGGAGACCGATAAACTGCGCCTGGCCAGTTAAATCCTATTTCCAAAGCATTCCTTGATCCCCCCACCACACGAAGACCAAAGCAGCGCCTGGCGACAGAGTCGGCTTTCCACATACACGTGTGCACGTGTGTGTGTGCATACATGTATGGTGTTTCAACAAAACCTCTCCACCTAATTAACCTGCACACATCCTGTACCCTCACTAGGGTCAAGGCTGTCTGTTCCATGTCACGTTCATCCAGACTATTCAGCTGAGCCACTGCCAGAGTCTGGACCACAGCACAAACTGCAGAGGGTGAAGGACAAGAAATCAGAGGACTGAATGCTGCGGGCAGGCCCAAGAACCACTGGGTGACCAAGGAGAAGTGTCTGCATGCCACCTCCCCCATAACCACAGGTCTGCGGGTATGCTGACATTCTACTCAAACCCCAAATGGAGACAGCTACTCATCCTTGGAGAGTGTTGCACCTGCACCTGATATAAAATCTTTCATAGAGTAATTTATCCCACAGCTACCATGTGCTAAGAACTGTTCTGCAAGAATAGAGACCTAAGTCCCTGTGCTTCACAGAGCCTATATTTGGGGGGCAGGTACTATAGGTCAAGTGGGAATAAATACTATGAAGAAAAATAAAGCAGAGTAAAGGGCTAAAGAGTGATGGAGAAGGTGCTATTTGAGAACAGAGGCCTCACTGAGAAGGTGACATTTGAGCAGAGACCTGAAGGGGAAGGAGATTTGGGGATACTGGGGGAAGTAGTTCAGGCAGACGGAACAGCCAGGGCAAAGGCCCTGCGGGAGAAACTTCAAGAGGCCAGTGTAGCTGGAGTACAGCCAGCAGCTGGTGAGAATCCAAGATAAGGTGAGACAAGGAGTCAGGTTGTGGGCTCTTCACATATACTGGACAGGTGAGTACCGCTCCTATTTCGCATTTCATCAGATGAAGAAACTGAGCCCAAAGAGGGAAAGGAACTCACCCAATACCACAGAGCCCAGGGGATGTCCCACAGCCCCTGGCACAGAAGTCTACATCCCACAGGAGCTCAGCACTCACGGATTCCTCCTCCTGGGAGAAATATCCTCCATTTCCTTCTCACTCCCTCCATACTCCACCCACCCTCTTTTCACAGTTTGGAGCAGACAGGTAAACATTTCATGGGAGAGGCAGGAGGAAAAAAAGAAAACAAAAAAGCCACCAGTCTAATTCCCGAAAAAAAGAAACAGTATTCACTTTCTCCACAGTTCACTACCAAACTTAGCACACATCACTCACCTAAAAGATGTCACAAACACAGCCCCAATCACAAAGTAGGCAAGCTGACCGTGAGGGGAGCTCCAGGCACACTGGAGGCTCCTGTCCGGGTCTTCACCAGGCAAAGGCCACCTGCCGGAGCCCTGCAGGCTGCCTCGCCCTCGGGTGGTGCCTCCCCCAGCCCGCTGTGGGTGTCTGGAATGCGGAAATGGGAACCTGCCCCACCAGCTCCTAACAGCAACTTATTCAGCAGCCACAAGAACAGGCCAGCTGCCGGAGTTCCCCAAGAGCTGGCTAGTTTCGGGAACAGGCACGTTCAGAGGCTGCTTTGCTAACAGTCCCTTTAGGGGATGAAAATAAAAGGACCCCTTACTCATCAAACACGTGGTCTGAGGAGCCTGAATGGGCTTAAAAGAAAGCCGAAGGTAACAAAGACAGTTCACCTGTGACCTCCCATCCAGGAATGGCCACCTGTTCGCTGACCGAGCCAGGGCAGGATCTGTGCCCACTGCATCCCCTGTCCTGGGCTTGTACCTGCCCCCTTCATTCACGACCTCACCATCCAAAGATGGGCTCCTTGCCCCGGGCAGATGGGGAGCTAGCTCACAAAGGCAAGGTAGCTTAATGATTAAACACTGCTGCTTAGACTCCCTGGCCAGCTCTAGAAGCACAACTGATGGCTGAGCCTCATAATAACCAGAAGCCAAGCTTTGGAAAGGCCCTGTTACACGCACTTCATGGATTTCTCTCCCTGGCCCTCACAGCTACCCTCTAAGTAAGGACCATCATCATTCCTATTTTAGATGAGAAAGTTCGGGAACAGAGAAGTCATAGGTGGGTCTCACAGCAAGAAAATGGTGGAGAATTAACCCAAGCAGAACAACTTGGTTTCCAGATCTTAACCACTGCACTAGATCTCCTCTCAAGAGGAGAGACTGATCCTCCCCACTGGGCCTCAGTTTCCTCACATGTGAACTGGGATGAGTGTGAGATGTCAGTGAGATCTTTAGGGTGAGCCCACAGCCCCAAACCACAAAAATGCTCAATAACTATCAGCTGCAATTATCACTGGCTGACCTCATAGTCAATCAGGTTCAGCTTATACCTACAAAATAGGGGCTAATTATGGTCAAATAATTTAAATTCTGAGCAACTGAAGAGAAAAAAAAAATTCTGCCATTCTTTTCATCCACAAAAAAATATACAACATATCTATTCTGAGTCAGGCACTAAGACACAGTGTCAAATAAAACTGCATAGTCCCACCCAGTCTCCTGTGAACAAACCGACACAAAACAGTGAACGAATACCAGATACAGCTCACTGTGGTAACAGTTCACTGTGGGCCAAGCACCGCAGTGTTCTAAGAGCTTTCCGAGCTGTAATGCCCTGGACCATCCCAAGAACCCTGGAGGACAGGACCACTACCAGCGCACCGAACAGATGTGGAAATGGACACTGCAAGGCTAAGTGGCTTGCCCAAGGTCACACAGGGAGCCGAGACGGATCCAGGACTTGCATTCGGGAGGTCTGGCTCCAGCGCCCACGCTTCGTCCCTCAGCCATGCCGCAGTCTGTGAGACAACAGCTGCCTCACATGGTGCCCACAGGCAGCAGCGACAGGCATCCGTGGAAGATTTTAGTCTACAACACAGATGGTCACTTTCTTCGGTTGTTGGGAGGATAGGGCAGGATTATTAAATGCTATTTAATTATTCAATTAATAAAGTCGCTTGATATTGTTAATAAACTAGGCTAGATTCAGAGAAAGGAGGAGTAAAAATTGGTGAAAAAAATACCAATAACTTCAGATTTAAAGATGACACCATCCTACTGCCAGAAAGCAGCAATGATTTGAAATGACTTCTAATGGCAGTGAAAAAAGAAAGCACTAAAGCAGAACTTCAGCTGAAGATCAAGACGACAAAGACCATGACGACTGAATTGCTACAGACAATGAAGATGGGGAAAAGGCAAAAGATACTTGTTATCTTGGTTCAGTCATCAATTCAAACGGAGACTGTAGCCAAGAAATCAAGAGAAGACTGAGACTTGGAAGGGCGGCAATGACAGAATTAGGAAAGACCACCAAGAGCAAAGATGTGTCACTGGAGTCCAAGGCCAAGATCATCCACACCCTCGAATTCCTAATTACTATGAACAGATGCCAAAGCTGGACAGTTAAGAAAGCTGATAAAAAGAAGAGAGAAAAGATTCATCTAAAATATGTCTTTGGAAGAGAGCTCTATGGATACCCAAGACCGCCAGAAAGGCAAACGAGTGGGTCCTAGAACAAATGAAGTCCAAAACATCACTATAGGCAAAAATGACAAAACCGAAGCTGTCCTATTTCGGGCACATCATGAAAAGACAGGGTTCTTTAGAAAAGACAATAGTTTGAGAAAAAATAGAAGGCAGCGGGAAAAGAGGAAGACCAAATATGAGATGGAGTGACTCCATAAAAGAAGCTATAATGGTACAGCCACTATGGAAAACAGTACGGAGGTTCCTCAAAAACTAAGAATTGACCTACCATATGATCCAGCAATCCCTCTACTGAGTATTTCCCCAAAGACTTGAAAACCCATATCTAAAAATATTTGCACACAGATGTTCATTGTAGCATTATTCACAGAGGCCAGGACATGGAAGTGTCCCACAATAGATAACTGGCTAAATATACACGATGGAATATTACTCAGCCATAAGAAGAGATGAAATATTGCTATTTGTGACAATATAGTTTGACCTTGAAATAATCATGCTAAGCAAAATAAGCCAGACAGAAAAAGTTGAAAATCACATGATATCACTTATATGTGAGATATAAACCTAAAAGCAACAAACATAACAGAGACTCATGGACATGGACAATAGACTATTGGTTACCAGAGATTAAGGGGGGAGGGGCGAGATAGATGGGGTTAAAGGGGCCAAATATGCGGTGACAGAAAGAAATCTAACCACAGGTGGTGAACACAATGCAAAATATACATAACTTACTATTGAAAATAAACAAACAAACAAACAAATAGGAAAAAAAAGAAGCCATAGCCATGAGTTTACAGGAACTGAACAGGGCTGTTGTGGACAGGTCACTGCAGACATCACTCATTCACAGGGTCACCAGGAGTTGAAGCTGACTCAATGACATGTATCACACACATTACAGTTGACCCTTGAACAACACAGGTATGAACTGTGGAGGTCCACTTATATGTGGCTCTTTCTCAGTTAATACTATAAATGTATTTTCTCTTCTTTATGACTTTCTTAATAAGTTTTTTTTTCCTAGCTTATTGTAGATGATACATATCACATACAAAATATGTTAACCGACTGTTTATTGGTAAGGCTTCTGGTCAACAGTAGGCTATTAGTTTGAGGGAAATCAAAAAATATATGCAGATTGGTCTCGGGGGGTCAGAGCCTCTATTAACTGTATGTTAATAGTAGAGGCCACATTCTAGAGCACGTCTCATATGCCAATTACGGGAGGGAAGCACTTGACCCACATCCTCTCCCTTCATCCATACAGCCACCCTACGAGGCAGTCAAGATGAGAAAGCTGAGCCTCTGCGAGGAGCACCCTGCACAGGAACTGGTCAGGACCAAAAAGAGGAGTGGGATGCCGGTGTTTCGGAGCAGAGGGAACACTTTCAAACACCATGCACAATGCCGCCTCGTCACCCAGCTTGGGTTTCCTTAAATTTTCAGATGAAATTTTGGTTTCTTGACAAGGCTGAAGCTCCTGTGATACAAAGACTCTGTGCACATCATATTCTCAAAGGTGGATATGACTGGGAGAACAAAAAGCTACGTCTTGATTCAGGTAACTTTGAAACAAGGTTAAGCACAATGACACAAAAAGAACTGGGTGTTATGCTTCCGCTTTGTTTCACAAACTTCTGTAGCCCATCCAGGTGTCTGCCTACCCATATCCACCCCCTTCTCCCAGTCCTTTCCTGAAGAGGATCCCAATTTCATTCCTGTAGCCACTCTCCTCCAGCAGTCATGTACTTCAAGTGAAGATAGTTCCATTACAGCCCCAGAGGGAATCCTGACTGGGCCCTGCCTGTGATTTGCCCAGGCATGGTCATGTATTAGTAAGTGATCTGCACTGGCCAATGAGATACAAGGGAGTCTGTGAGGCAGGGCATCTAGGAAAGGTCTGATTTCTCAGGAGATACAGAGCGAGTGAGAGATGCCCTCTTTCTGCTGCTGGATGTGACAAATGGAGCTATGGCAATCATCTTGTGGCCACGAGGGGAGTCTGAGGACGCATGAGACACACCAAGGATGACAGAGTGGCAAAACAGAGAAGGCTTGCCTACAGGCACTGTGACTGCTTAGATAACCCTGGTGCTGCCCACCTATGGGCTTCTTTGTTATATCAGATCATATATCTGATTTCAGGACAATTTCAGCTGGGTTTCCTATTAGAGTAAATCAGTGGTTCTCTAGAAAAGTGCTCCCAGGCACAGGAGCACCAGCATCACCTGGAGACTTGTTAAAATACAAATTCTGAAGCCAGACCTACTGAATCAGAAACTCTGGGTGGAACCTGGCAATCTGGGTTTTGACATCCCTCCAGGGGATTCTGATGGTGGGTTCCAGTTTGAGAACCACTGCAGAAGCACACAGTGATGAAGAGTTCCGAGTGAGGCCTCTGGAGTCAGGCTCCCTGGATCCAAAACATGTCACCACCATTATCTAGCTGTGTGACCCCCTTGGGTGAGTTATTTTAATTTAGTTGCCTCATCTGCAAAAGGGGAAAATAACAGTGCTTATCTTTCAGGGTTGTGAGGAGGCTAAACTGAGTCACTTCCTGGGGAAGCCCTAGCACAGTGCTAGTACACAGTAGATGTTATATAAATTACCTGTGTGTTGTTGCTGTTATTACTATTGTTTGCACCGAAAGGCAAACCAACTGACACAACTTCCTGGCTGAGCTCCCCCAAAGCTGCACATGTCTCCTTGATGTTTATTTTGCCCCCCACCCCAGGACCCAGCCCAGTGCCCTAGGGTTCCAGTGACATGTGACTCTGGTCAGCACAAGGGTGTAACCCACAGAAGGAGCTGAAGGACTTTATCCCAAGTCTAGACCATCACTCCTCTGACCTACCACAGCTCAAGCCTCCACGGTCCCAGCAGGTACTGCTGTGGACACTCCAGGCTGGGTACCCTGCTGGCTACTCCACTCAGTTACTGATCCAGAATGCCCACGAGCTCTGCCAGGCCCCAAGGAGCACCCCCACCACATGAGTCATGCCAAACATCTGGCAAGAGTCCAGGGGTGCCCTTCCCTCTGGGAGTTATCTGAGATTTCAGAACTGGTGGCACCAGGCTGCAGAAAGCCAAAGAATGACTAACGCCGTCCTTGGGTAAGGTCCCAGTAGGAAGAAGCTGCCCTAGTCGGCCTTAACAGCAATACTGGGTATGGGGCTATGGGTGGGGCAGGGGCTTTGCACTCACTGGTGCCACTGACACCTGTCAGTCATTGAAAGAGATGCGTGGGATGCAGGAAGGTGGAGGAGGTCTCCACCTCTGACCACCAACCTGAGGCAAGAAAGGATTGGTAAGAGTCTTGGGTTCCCAAAAGGAAACTATTAGGCTGAAAGTCATAAAACTGCCAATATTCAACTATTCTTGACCCACAAAAAGGCAATTTCACGTGGCTTAATCTAATAGAAACTGGAAAACTCCCTAAAATAAGGCAATATCAAGGAACTGGTCACCAGTAAGAAACTGCGATAGTGGTGGCGTCTGGGGAAGGGAACTGGGTGCCTTATTTTTGTTCCTCTGGTACCACGACTGTGTGGTCACGATTCAACATCTAATGAAACTTAATGAATCAATCAACCCTGCAACATCTTCCTATCGCTGAGAAAAAACAAACCTGTATTAGTAAGTGATCTGCAAACAGGTCACCTCTCTGCCCTTACTCCTCCCACTGTCTCTTTCAGCCACACGGGCCTCCTGTGAGCTCCTCAGTCTTATCAGGCCCATAGTCTCAGGGCCTTTGCACTGGCTGCTCCCTCTGCCCAGACACCCCCACTGTTTACACTGCCTCATCTCTTCAGGCCTGTACTCATGCCACCATCCCATCCCTGGCCAACCTGTCTAAAATTTCAACACACTTCACCCTAATACCTCATTATCCCCTTTCCCTGCTTAATTTCTCCACAGCACTTATTACCACCTAACACAGTACACATCTTACTTATCTTGCTTACTGTCTGAATCCCCCACTTAAATGAGAGCCCTTTTTAAAGCATCACTGTCCGCTTTGCTCACTGCTGTCTCCCTAGCACGCAGAAGAGCGCTCGGCTCAGTGGGTACCTGTTGAATGAGGATGTTTAAAAATCAGATGCAGTGTCAGTATCTGGGGCTTGCTGTTCTCAGATTTAACACATGCAGCTCCACACTGGGAAAGAGAAAATCAAGCCACTTAAATTGTGACAGTTCTCCTAATGTCCTCTCTACTCTGGACTTACCTCAGAGACTTTGCAAGAAAAAGCAAGGACAGAATTGAAGAAGGTGCTGGAAGCAGAAGTTCAAGGAAGCCAGAGGGGCTGCAGGGCTGCCCATCTTCCTTCCCACACACCAAAAATAGACTCATTGTAAACAAACAGGGCCAGCGCTCCTGTCCACATCAGCGTTCTCTATCTACCTGGCGAGCCAACAATAAGAAACCCCAAGCGAGGATGCCCTCTTTTCCTGCCTCTTCCAAAGTTTTCTGCACACACTGATTCACTGTTTAGGGACCCCCAAAGAGCAAATGCAATAGGAACCTCTATTCAATGTGAAGTGGGTGTGCATTTTCTGTAAAGGAATTCTGACCGCTGGCTCGATGGAAAATACCATCAGGTCCAAGGCACCATCACAAGTTGCATCTTGCCCTTTTCCTTCCATCATGTCAGAATGGGAAGGGACACTTTCTCTGCTTCCCACTGCAATGCTGGAGGCCAACCAAAGGCTGGCTTCTGGTTCCGTGTGGGGCCTTAACCAAGCCCCATTTGACGGGTCTGTGTACACCTGTCCTGAGGGGAGGATGGGTCAGGATCTGAGGCCTCTTGCAGAAACCCATCCTTAGAAAAAATGCAAGAGGCCTCATGGTCAGGTCCTGGGGGAAAATAGACTCCAGAAAAGAGGGATTCAGCAACCTGATTCCAAGGGCCAGTGCCACTGTGGCCAGTACTCAGAGCAGCCAAGGAAGCGCGTGGCCACTGGAGCCTTGCTGGTGCCCTCAATGTTGCCAGATGCGTCTTTACCAAAGGGTCCCGAAGCCTTGGGCCAAGTATTGACTCGTATCATGAATAAAAAAACAACCAAAAAAATGTTTTTATTATACAAGTGGACTGGGCAAAGGCAGGAAATTTCCCCATACATATACTTGGACTTGAAACACACAAATGCTGAGTGAAATTTATTGTATTTGTTTCTAACTTTTCATGATGAGACATTTCAAACACACAAAGGTGAAAGGAAGACTATAATAAACCCCCACCCGTCAGCTTCAACTCATGACCAATCTTACTTCATCTCTATTCACCTGTACACAACTGTCCCCTCCTCCCCCTGCCTGTCTGTATTACTCTGAGGCAAATCCCAGACATCTTAACAGTTCACAGGTATCTCACAATGTCTTAAAGGACGTTTTCTTAAGCAGAACCACAGTATCATGATCACACCTAAAAAAACTTAACAAGAATTCCTTCATAATACCAAATATCCAATTCCTTTTTATTTTAAAGAAAGGGGCAGTGCAGGTGTCCGTATCGTAGAAAAAGCCCATGCCCAGAGTGGTGTTCCGGCCTCCAGGCCCCAAAGGGCCTGGGACATAACACAGGGCTACCCCAGAGCCCACACATGGAACAGAGAGGCTCCAACACATAGCTGGAGCTGGTCAGCATGGCCCCGCCTGCCCACCCCATTCATCTGTATGCCCATTCACGGAGAGAACACAGACTAAATGTTTAAGCACCTGGACTCTGGAGCCAGTGCTTGGGGCTGAATCCTGGCTTTGACATTCACAGGCTTTGTGACATGCACTTCTTGAGACCTCAGTTTCCTTATATGGGAGATGGAAATAACAACAGCACCTACCCAATGGAGTAGTTATGAGGACTGAATGAGATACTATTGGAAAAGCACACTGGGCAGTGCTTTGTACACAGTAAGAGCTCAGTGAATGATGGTTAATATTATTAATTCAACCAACTAGCACTTATTAAGCATCTTTTTACATGCCAGGCAGTAGGAGATGATGAAGTGGTTAAGACCCTTGTGAATCATCACCTGGGGACAGAGATTGGCACCAGGTCACCACCTGGGGAGGGGAGAGGAACAGACTCAGAATCTCTGGCACCTGCCTTGTTTGGGCAGAAGGCCCTGGAGTCATTCTGCCTCTTAGATGGGGACTCTGGACCAAGGGGGTAACTGAAAGTCTAGAGCAATGACACCAGTAGTTAACAGAGGCAAACACTGTGACATCCCTCTCCCTCCACCCCCACCCAGCGATGCCGCTTTGGCTCAGAGCAAGAGCAAGATTCACAAACTGGGTAAGCCCTACTGTTGATGAGCTCACAGGAAGATGCCACACAGATCCCACAAGAGGCCACAGCCACGAGGGACAAAGTCAGCAGACAAAAGGAGTCTTCGAGCCCAAAGAAGCCATTTAGAAATGAGCTTTCGACAGGCGGGGCTCATTTCTTGCTGTCCTCATTCTCGCTGCCCAGCCCCTTTCCCCAGTCTCCTCAAACGCTGCTCCATCCTGGGAGGTAAGATCTGTTTCCACCACTAAAGCTCTATTTAGGGAGTGGATCCATCAGCCACTTAGGTCCAAACCAGCACTCCAGCACCAAGAGAAACTTGAGGATCAATGCTGACAAACTCTGGGAATCCATTTTGTGCAATGAGTCCTTCCTATGGTTTTCACTGCTCAAAATTCAGACCCCATCCCCCTCAAACACCACCTAACACAACACATACAACAGAGATTTAAGAGTATGATCTCTGGACCTGAGTTCAAATTCTGTTTTCATCACTTCCTAACCTTGAGCAAGTGGCTTCATACCGCCATACCTCAGCTTCCTCATCTGTACAGTAAGGAATCTTAGTCCCTGCCACCTCTGAACATAGGGCACACTCCCCAAGCACTAAGCACAATGCCAGGCCCCTAAGGTACCTGTGACAGACAACAGCATTAGGTTAGCTATACCTGCCTGTGATAAGTATGCTTTTCATCACTCATCCACCCTTACTCACCAAGATAAGACGGATGGCATATTCGATCTATCACTGTGAAATACTACCCTTGATTTATGTTTAAGTCTCATAGCTTAGGCCCACACTGTCCAATAAATGTGGCCACTGAGCACCTGAAGTGTGGCTGGTGTAAACAGACATGTGCTTAAAGTGTGAAATGCACACTGTACCTCAAAGACATCATGTGAAAAAGAAAAATAAAGAATGTAAAATATCTCGATAACCTTTATAGTGATTACATGCCAAAATGATAATCTTTTGGACAAAATAGTTCCTATTTCTTTTGGCTTTTTAAAATGTGGGCACTATAAAAGTTTAAATTACATACATGGTCTGCATCAGTGGCTCTCACTGTATTTCTGATGGGCCTCACTTCCACAGACCTGTGAGAACCAGTACCTTCTGATTCACCTTCTCATTGTCAGTGTCTAGCACGGTGACCGGCACACAGGCTGAGTAGAAAATATGTTTCATAGATGGCTGGATGAAAGAGGCTCTCCATACTTCTCCTGGTCTTAAATGCACCCACTACTCTCCTCACATCTAACCAGGTCTGGTCTTCATTCAAAGCACTCAACAACCCATAGGGCCCAAGATACACCAAGCCAAAAGGGACAGTCACAGTGGCTGAAGCAAGGTCCTGGGCCACACAACCACTTGAGTTCCTGGACTGTATCTGTATATTTTAACAACCCATAATAATGGCCTGGTGCTTAGAAACACTTTCCCCTGCCAGCCCAAGTCACCTTGCAAAGATACCCAAGTGGGACACTTGCCTTGTTCACTCTCCTTCGACACCTCGCCTCATTTCCTATTAACCTGCGCCTGGTGTGGCAGCTAGCAGTCAACCTTGTTTTGAGAACAGGCTCTGAAACGCCTTCAGCTCTGAAACAACAAAACATCCTAAAAGAAGTTGACCCCGTCTTTCTTATTGCCAGTGGAAACAATGCCACAACATCCCTAGACCACGCCTGCTGCCACGTGAATTAGATACTAGAAACGGTCTGCAGGGCTTTGCACATTAAGCAACGTGGAAAGAAAATGCTGCCTCTGCTTTCTAAATCTGTCTCAGCCCAGTGAAGAGGGCCTGGGAAGAGAGGGAGTTTGGCATGAGGGTGAAGAGCCTAGAGCCTGGAGTCAGCTTCCTCATCTACAAAGTGAGATCAATAAACTTACCTACTTCACTGGACTCGTGAGGATTCACTGAGCAAAAGTGTGAAATGCTTAGAAAAACACCTACTACAGAGTAAACACTAGGTAAACATTAACTGCTATTATTATCATTATTATTTTATAAAAATTAAAGTAGTACAAACTTGAAAAATGGGAAGTCACCCTTCTCCAGCTACAATGATACTGTTTTTATACCAACTCATTTGTCCACCTCTGAGCCTTTGCACTTGCTGTTCCCTCTGCCTGGAATGTTCTTCACTCAGCTCTTGGCACAAGCTGGTGCCTTTTGCTCATTCAGGTCTCAGCTCATGTGACTCCCCCTTGGAAGGCCTGGGAGGCTTTCCCTGACCATCCAAACTAAAGTAATCATCCCTTCCTCACAGCAGCCTGCCTCTTCCCCACTCATTTCCTCCATGATACTTAAACCTATCTGAAATTACTTTGTTTACTGTGTGCCTTTCCAACTACAATGTAGACTCTAGGAGAGCCACGATCTTGTCTGTCTTGTTCCCTGTCTAGGGTTTTATGCTTTGAGCCACTCTGCTACAAGGCCTATGTACCAGGGTGTTTACTGGATGTGTTTGTGAAGGTAAAATCGCAACCTAAATGTCCAGCAATTGAAGAATGGTGGAATAAAGCATGGTCTCTCCATACTGAAGAATGTGAGTCTAGCTGTTAAAAAGAATGAGTTAGAATTGTATGTAATGACTTGAAGGGAAATGTCCTATCATTCATTAAAAAAAAAATTCAAGTTATAAATATGTGTGGCTGGCTCTCTACCTCTTCTTTACTGGGAGTGGTGAGGGGAAAGGAACAAAACTACCTATCTATCTATCTACCTACCTACCTACCTACTATCCATTTATCTATCTAATCATTTAAGCACAGAAAAAGATAAGTGAGGGCATCCACGCAAATCACCCAGTATATCCATTTTGTTCACTTCTGTATCTCCAAAACCTGACAGACACTTAGTAAATACTCACTATCTGAATAAATGGTTGTCTCTGGAAGATGAGATTTTGGAGTAGAGGATGGCACCCTTCATTTTCCTTACACATCTCTGTATTGTTTGATATATTACGACGAGCATGTATTTCGTTGCATAACTTTTTAAAAGCCAAATTCAACCCATTTTCACACACACAAATTAGGGCTGTGACCAATACCAGTCTTAAAGCAAGTACAGATGCACAAACTGACCCAACAGCCTCTCATTCCAACAGCTGAAATGAAACACTTTAAAGGAAGTGACTGTTTAATTATTTTATTAAAACATAATACATTTAACTTATATTTTATGAATTAAACACATAACAAGGTAAGCTGTTACCATAACCTGTCATATTTTAAACCTGTTTGAAATATATCAACAGAATGTTTTTCAGGGAAAAAAAGGTGCCAATCTCTGCACATTCTAAATTCCATTTTTGATTTACCACCTAACAACTGCAAGACAGGCTCACATTTAACTCCTGGACAATTCCACACAGACTACTAAAATAAACCACGTGCTGTTGTCACTAACGATTAAGACCAAAAAAATTTTTAAATCACTGTTTTATTTCCTCAGATTGAAAAAAGCACTTAGGTAAATTTAGTGGCCATCACAAATGTGACTGAGACCACAGGTTCCCAACACCAAATGAAACTATGACGACAGGTTTCTGACGACAAACTCAACCTAAATGGAGATCTAATAAATTCTCTTCCCAGCCTCTCTTCCCAGGTGTGCGCTGCCTCCAGAATGTCAGGATGGCCACCTTCCCATACAGGATATTCTAACCCGATGTCAAGGTGTGATTTTTCTGAAAAAAATGACCAATTCAGCTGAGCTTTGCTAGTCTAAGACCGCAGAAATGGGTCCTCTGAAAGCAAAGCCCTGGTGACACACCTGTGGCCATTGCAAATTGGCTAAATCTATGTTGTCTTCTCTGCTCCTAATACGATGTTTTACATACATTAATCCTTGGTGACCTAAAAGAAACAATTCAACGTCATTGGAAAAGGTCACCTCCAGGGGCCAAAAGGGACTTACAGTGCCCACGAGATGGGAAACCAAGATGGGTCAATGAAACGGTGTTTCTATGAAATGGCAGCTCCATCTTTCTTGCCAATCTACTGGACCTGGGAAAACTGGGAGAGAAGAGCAATTTCCAAGTTTCTAGCTTGGGCAACTGGGTCGACACTGGTCTATTTGCTGAGATGGTGCCTACTGGTTCTGGGAGAAGGAGTTTAGATTGAACGTGTTTGAGTTCATGGTGCCCAAGAGACACTCACCAGGGGACATCAAGGAGCCACAGGTTCCAGCTCCAGAGCCGAAGCTCAGGGGCTAATATGGTTTTGAAACAGAGTCAAATGCTGGCAGCACTGAGATGGCACATAAAGCACTGGAGTGAATGTACTGGCCTGAGTGGAAGTGAGTGTGTGACAGATGGAGCAGGAGGCTGCTGATAGCAGGTCAACACCATCTCTTCTCAAGCCTTTGTAATGCAGTATGTTCCACAATTTAACCTTTAGTGAACAAAAATGGGGGTGAAAGGCAATAACCTTGTCCCTGCTCTGCCCTGTAAAGCAGCAGCAAAGGCCTATCAAGAAAACAAGATAGCTATTAAGTGCTTATTATGCACTGGGCCCTGTGCTAAACACTAAACTTGAATTATCTCCTTGGATCATCAAAACAACCCTGGCACTAAAGTCCTGTCTATGACTACCATTTCACAGATGGGACACTGAGGCTGGAGTGAACATGTGGGGAAGCTCAAGGTTGTCACATCACAGCCCACAGTTAGGCAGTCTCTGGACCAGATGGAGAACACAGAAGAACAATTATAATACATAAGAACTGCTACTAAGTGAGAGAATACAATCTCAACAAATCCTTACAATCCTGAAGCTGATATTCTTAGCCCACTTTACAAATGAGGAACCTGACTGAGGCTGCAGGAGTGGAAGTCAACTAGACCAGTTCTGAGTCTGGCTTACAAGGGAAAACAAGAGTACAGCCAGAACCCCACCCACGGAGGATCTCTGGGGCAGTGGGAAACGCTAAATAAATGGTACCATTTACTGAACACTGCCTATATGCCAGTTGCTACTCCTAAGCACTTTACACATAGTATCCTCACTGCAGCCTCAAAACAACTCTGAGATGACGGCTATTAAAATCTCCATTTTATAGACAGGAAAACGGAGGCACAGATTGAAGTCAGTTCACAAGGTCGCACAGCTGGTAAACGGCAGAGCCTAAATTTGAAGTAGGGTCTCTCCTCCTCCAAAACCAAAGCTCTTGACAAAATCATTTCAGATAACAGCCGCCACCCTGCACTGACTGCTAACTATGGACTCCGCTCTTCATATACACACCCTCAACAAACGCTACGCGGTCGATAATACCTTCACCCCATTTCTCCAGAGCTAACAATAGCGCAAACACGTAATTAGAGCCTTCCGTGTGCCAAATGTTTTATTCTCTAGATCTCAACATCTCAACAGAATCCCCAGCAAAAGACAGATACTCTCTCCTTCCCCCGTTTTACCGAAAGGGAAACTGAGGTTCGGCACAGCTCTGGAGTGGCAGAGCCAGGACGCGAACCCACTGCACCCTGACTCCCACTCCATGCTCTTCCACACAGCGCCAGGTAGCACGTCTGGAAAGTTGAACCATGCCGGTACGAGTTCGGCTGGGTCCCAAGGGCGCGAGTCCCGGCGCCGCCGCCCCACAACCGGTGCCGGCACCCGGCCGTCCGCCTGGTCGCCCGCCCGCGCTGACCCTCGGGGTCCGAGTGGACTCTGATTCCTCGCCACCCTTGAGCGAGGCTGCCCCTGCACCTGGAGCCACATACCTGGGAGTCCCGGTTGCCCGCCCCGCGGGCCCCACGACCCAGGCGTCCGGCTCCGAGCCGTTCGCTGGAGACGCCGCCAGCTCCGGTGGCCCGAGTGACTTCCAGGCTGCCCACTTCCAAGCCTCTTCGCGCAAGGCCCCCTGGGATCTGTAGTTTCACCCTAAGCGGCAGCAAACTGGAAAAACCTCGCGCGCAGGTGCTGCTGGGAGTAGCAGGCGCGGCACCGCGTCGCCTTCTGGGAAAGGTAGTCCACCTGTCGCCTCCGTGCAGCTCTAGTATCTAGAGCACTTCCGCAGCCCCGAGGGGCGTGAGGGAATGAGGCGTGTCTTCTACAGACTCCAACCCGGTTGCCGCTCCTCGCTCAGTGAGAGCGGTTTTTCCCTTTCCCCCAGTCCCGTCCACCTCTTCGGCGGACCCTTTCCCCTCTCCCTCCCTCTCCGCAAAGCGTGAGGTACTTACCCCGAGGGCGCGAGCCTGGGGAGAGTAGGGGACAGCAGAGCTGTGCGCTAGACCCCCAACGAAGCGGAGCAGCGAAGGCGGGCGCCCATGCGCGCTCGCGCACGCGCGCTCGCGGGCCAACTCCGGCCTAATTTGCTGCGGGCCCCGCGGGGAGGACTTTTATTTTTGAACGCGCGCGCGGTCTCGCGCTGGGCTTTTTCCTGCCGGCCGCGCGCCATTGCGCACGCGCGCTCACTCCCCTCGCCTGGGTCTGTCCGCCGGGCGCGTGGTTGGGGAGCTAACCGATGTGTCGGCGGAGTCCTCCCGCAGCATCCCCAAGGTCGCTACTCAAGCGCTCCTTCTAGGTCTGGCCTTTACGTAGAAGCTCTAGGGTGCAGCCGCACACGCCGTACCCGTTCCTTGTTGAGAGTCTTCTTGTCGCAGGTAATAGGCGCGGCCCGGCCTTGAAGATGTGGACACGGTCTCCTTCAAGCCAACGCGAAGAGCCGGGGCGCCCGAGTGTGTAGGGGCTCGGGTATGGTCGCCACTACCCAGCCTAGGCAGCTCCAGAGCTTTGCTTTCGAGGGGAGCCTCAAGACCACCATCCAGAGGGCTGCCCTGGGGGCCCTGTTATTCATTCGTTGATCACATTCTGAAGAAACTAATGAGTACCTAAGGCCTGGGAGATTCTTCCAAATTTAGCCCACCTGCTGACATAATCAAGGTCCAACCTCCCCCCCCCCCAAAAAAAATGTATGTTGTTACTCCTAGGGGTTCCGGAAGGAATTGGCTGAAACTGCAAGGACTTCTAGGTCAAGGAAACTCAGTACCTTTCCCACCTCATCTTTCCTTCCCAGAAAATGATCAGTAAGACTTGAAGCTGGGAAACATATATTTGTTCCTAGGAGAGGGCAGGGGTCATTCATCTACTCATTCATTGAACAAAAATATATTAAGCACCAACTTCATGCCACTGTGTGGTTCCCACCCTCAAGGACCTAAGTCCAGTGTGAGTATCAGACCACCACAGGACAGTGACGATCTAAATCTGCTATTCTAATAGAAATATACTGCAAGTCACATAAGCAATTTAAAATTTTACGTTAGAAAATTGAAACGTGAAATTAATAATTTATTTAACCCGGTGCATCCAAAATAAGTTATGTTTAATGAAAAAAGATTTACATTGCTTTGAATTTGAAATCAAAGTTAATTAAAATTAAATAAAATTAAAACTGAGGCATTAACAAAGATATTCATTTTGGCATGGGTTGTCATAGCAAAATGTTGGGTATTGCCCATGTCCATTAATAGAAGTTTGGAAAAAATAAATGATACTTTGGTCACACAGTGGAAACCATGCAACTGGCAACTTGAAAAATGAAAACAATACATATTAATATGGGTTAATTTCTAAGAAGTTGAGAAAAAGGTATGGAACAGTGTATAAAGCGTACTGCCATTTGTATAACAAAAATTATTTTTACCTGTATGTTTGTGTATGTACAGAACAACCACATAGAGGTAACAACCAGTGTTACCTTTGTGACAAACAAAAGGATGGGTAATCAGGTATGAAAAGGTGACTTTCTTTTCATTAAATGCTCCTTAATAGTTTTGAATATTTTTACCATGTTCACTTTAAACAGTTGAATTAAATGGAGGATGATGGTTAAGTTATAGGGTCATTGTAAGAATTAAACAAACCATGTAAAATGCCTGCCTACCACTTTACAACCTCATCGGTTCTAGATACTATCCTTAATCCTAGGTAACTGATAACTTATCTTTGTCAGCCTAGAAAATTATTTGTCTCCATAAATATAGTTGGGTACATTCCAGCCCCAGCCCGAGCTGTGAAGTTACCTATAAGGCCAGAGTAGCATTTCCAGGCCCTAGGGACAGACTTGGGCTCTTTATCTGTAAAGTCATTCAGTAAAGTATAAGTAAGTAAGCCAACATTGCCCTCTAGCTTTACAGCCCCTCTAACTTTCCAGTCAACTAATTAAACCATTTTAATGGTGCCTGCGCTTCCTGCACCTCTGTCCCCAAACAGGAGAGCCACCTGGGAGGCTATAGGATCTATGCAGTGCCCTACCTCAAAGTATGGGTCACATATCATAACACTTTGTTATTTTCCTTCTTGAAACTGGATTATTAGCATAATTTAATGTTTTAAGAAAATTAAAAGTTGCAGAAAGGTTCAAAGAATAATATAACCCATCCCCAGAATTTCCCACTGTAATCAATTTTATGACTATTCTTTGATGTCTGCCTTCCCTACTGAACTGTAAGCTCTTTTGGACAAGAACTATATGCCCTCACACTCCTATAAAAGAGTGTACAGAGCCCGCTAGTGACCCAAAAAGAGCCCAGGGGTCCAATAGTGTCATGGAATGCAGTGTCCCCTAAAGCCAATTTCTATTACAAGGGCAGGGCTCGTGGGATGCTGGCTTTAGATCCTGCCACCACCAACACAGTATACTGGAGTGGATGGCAGCTAAGAAAAAGGATGTAATGCCAGTGTCAACACCCAGTCATGAACCTGGTTCATTTCCAGTCAACAGGACATACCATATCTCAGCCCTGAATACTGACCCTGCCCCAGCTTGGATGGAGGGCTTGAATTGTCCCACTAGATCATCTTTGGGTTATTAAGACAGTAAAAAAGTCTGGTCCATTGAGATTAAGGCATCTGGAGCTCACTCTAGATCTGCTTTTAAGGACAGGTAATGGGATTAGGGAATCAAATGGGAGCATTTTAGGAAAGAGGTTTCCTCTGAGGGTGACCTGAGGAAGCTGGGATGGGAGTGGCAAAAGCAAAAAACAGAGGTTTGGGGTTTGAAGGCTTTTTTTGTCACTAACCCCAAGGAATGTGCCCCCAAAGGGTCCCGAACTGCTTGCTTTTTGTAGGTTGGTCGAGAGAAGTTGGACCCAGACAAGATATTAGGAACAATGGAAACTGATGGCAGTGACTGCAAATTTGTTAGTAATGATGACTCTCCCAGCAGCTCTGGGGCCTCAAGGAGCCAGTGGTGTAAATCTGAGCCGTGGGGCCTGCCCCACTCGCTCCTGAAAGGTGGTCCAAAGCGCAGCAAATGCAGAGTTACAGGAGGACAGAATGGAAAAAGATATGGCAGGAGGGCAGCATGCAGTCTTGGGAAGAGTGGAAAGAGAGAGGGGACGCTGAAGTCTGACAGCCAATCCCCTGTTCCCATTAGTGGGTTTGTAGATCAGAGAATTTCCTTGGCATCAGCTGGCAGAACCTCTTTCTGATTCTGATATGGAGAAGAACCTTGAACTGTGCTTGGATCTTAGTCTTGAATCTGCCCTGTGTAGCCATGAACACATCCCTTTTCCTCTCTGAATTCACATTCCTCGTATGAATAATGGAGATAGTATCTGCCTCTCAGAAGTCTTTCAAGAACTAATGAGGCTATGGATGTGAAAGCTTTTTTGTAGGCTCTAACTCACTCTACATGTGACATGATACTTTTTGCCTGCTGCTTCCCCCCAAATCCAGCCATCAAGTCTCTGTGGCAACACAAGGCCTAGGTTTCACCATACCAAAGGGCTCCCCCATGAGCCCAGAACAAGCCGATCTGGAACTCCAATAGTTTTCCAGACTGGTGGTTCTCAGGCTTTACTGTGCAGTAAGATCAGCTGGAGAGCTGGTTGACAATCAGAATTTGAGGCCCTACCCTCAGAGTTTCCAATTCAGTAGGTCTGGGTTGGGCCCGATAATTTGCATTTCTAACAAGTTCTCAGGTGATGACGATGCTGCTGGCCTAGGGAATCTCATTTTGTGGAACCACTTGAAACAAAGTTCACAGCTTTCCGTCATCTGGCAGGCACAACGGTGGCATCCATTGCCCTCTGCTGGCCAGACTATAAACTTAGCTGTCATGTTTCCAGAGCAACAGAAAAGTATAAAGTATGGGTTAGAAGGAAACAAATACTTGTCCGAGAACCAAACCAGCCTAAAAACGGCAATTCTAATTGTTTGTTGCTTCAAGGTATACTTTAAAAAGTATTCACAGGATTTATCTTATTTGATCTTTGAACAATCCTATGAAATAGGCAACACTGGCATTTTCATTTTACAAATGAAGAAAACAAGCCCGTCAGACCAGTAATGACAGACTGGCAGAGGGGGCTTGTTACGAGTAGGGTTTATTCTCAGTTCAACCAGGAAAAGCTGAGATTTGTAGGGTTTATTCTCAGTTCAACCAGGAAAAGCTGAGGGCCAAAGACGAGTGTGTGGAAGAGGATGATGCACAGGTGATTCCTGTTCTGCTGCAAGGCCAAATGGCGGGGCCCTTTTCTCCAGCTGTGCTAGGTGGCCTGACCCTTAACCCTGGGTGCCCCACATCTCAATTGGCTATTTCAGTAGTCAGACCTGAACGTCCATAGAACCACCGAGGGGCCTGGTTACAAGCCAAGGTGCCTGGGTCCCACCTCCATGGGCCTGCTTCAGTCGGTCTAGTTCAGGACCGAGGGGTCTGTGCTTTAAGACCTACCCATCCCCCACAACTCTGGGAACTCCCAGTCCTCACAGTATGCTCTCTTGACACACTACCATCAGCAAAGAACTGTTACTTGCCTGGGATGGTATTCCCTTCCAGTCCCTCTCTAGGCTTCTCTGCTTCTCTCATCCATAATATCTCACTGGGCTATGCTAGCTAAGATTCAGTCCCCAATTCCTTTATTTACCCTCACCAAGCCTCAGCTTTCTCATCTATAAAATCTACCTCACTGGGCTGGAGTGAGGATTAAATGAGGTATGTCTTATGCATAGTTCCTGACATTCAAAAAGTGTCCAAAAAACCTGAGTTCATGGGTCTTGCCTTCTGATTCCTAGCTCCTCAAAAAGTAGTAGTGGCTAAGCCGGCATCTTTTGGATTCCCACAGGTTTTTAAGCAACGGTCCTGAGGAGGACCAGGTGATAATCAAGGTGATGTCTTCCCCCAGACTCATTCCCCTGTGGAAGGATTTTAAATACCTCATAAATGATATGTATAAAAGCAAGGTAAAGTATATGTAGGACATAAACATATTATTGGTCTCTATCTTAATAGTTATGAGCACTTAAAGGAGCATAGATTTTTCTATGGAAGCACGAAGAAGGCAGGGGAGACCATAAAGACAACTGTCACCTTAGGAGGAAGTGGGCCATCAATTTCCACATGAGCCTAGGGACCTCTTGCAAGGACATTTTGATAGTGGAATGTGAACACTTAGAAGCATTGTAAGAGGAACCACCCCTCTGGGAAGAGAGATTTTTCTGAAAGAGAAGGGAGAAGGCATCGGAAAGACATCTGCCAACCTCAGTTTTGCTATGGTTGGCTGTGTAAAAGGATCCCAGGTGCACGTTGCATAGCACATACTGTCACTGTGGGATCACATATAGTGTATATATGTCATTTTCCTCTGTCAAATTTCAGGGCCAGGTAGGGTGTCCTAGAAGTCTTACTTAGTGCAGTTTTAAACCTTAATAACTTAAAGCTGCATTGACTGTTGGGACACCCTGTTACGTTACATGTGGGTCTGTAGCAGTACACTTGCCTGAGTAATCTGTTAACTGTGTCTTCTGTGACATATGTACCTTTTAGACAGAAGGGAAAATGTTAGGGGACAGGTATATGTCACTTCATGTTAGAAAGAACATCAGCTTTCCCCTGTGCTCGTACTATAAAATTTGCCCATAGAGGCCCTGTGGAGGTTTGGTTCTCTCTTGTGTTGGGGGTTTTGTTACATGTTTGTGAAGTGTAGGTGTCCCACAGGTGATAAGCTATGCATGTGTGGGTGTAACAGGAGTGGTCCTTGGGACAGTGGCATGACTTTGGGAACTGTTTCAATTGTGACTTGAGTGAGAATATGATTAGTGTACGTGTGTCCTGGTCTTAGTTTCTGCTATGTCTCTCCCCAGCAAACTGTAGATGACCCAAAGAGTGAGGTAGTTGTGCTGAGTGACCGGTCCCAGATATTGTTCAAAGAGTCTCGCCATCCTCAGAATATGCCGCTTATATGCTATTACTTCAGCGATGCCAACTTCTTTGCCTCCCTCTCATGGGTGACAGCAACCACAAAAGAAATACAGGTAAAACTGCCTCGTCTTCCTCCTTCCCAGCCCATTCTACAGGAGCCATGCTCATGGAAGCTCTTACCCCCAATGACAAAGGAAAATATACGCCTCAAGTGAAAGGGACCTGGATCCAGGATTCCTCCCTCATCCTTTGTCCAATTACAGTATCCACGTTGAATAGATTTTATGGTCCCCCTAAAGTAGGCCAAGGTTAGGAAGAGTCCTAGGCATCCTGCTTCTGCATTATTTCCAACCACAATAAGCAGGGAGTAAAATCATTCTAGAATTTTCCAATTCCTCCTTAGCACAAGAACAGGGAAAAACAGCTTAATAGTCTGCCCTTCCCTCTTCTACTATCTTCTCTAGGCAGTTTCCATCTTATTCCCTTCTAGGCTGTAGTATGGATGAAGAGCAAAACTGAGGACATGGTTGAGAAGAGAACTTTCTCCATGACTGAACGATTGCCACCCATCCAGTCTATGGTCCACACAGGTTCCTTTCATATCCTTGTGGCCTACTGTGGTGACCTGTTACTGCGGCTCTTTGGGGACCACTTTCGGTCATTCAAACTCCTAGGTATAGTGCCCTGCCGCTTTAACATCAGCTGTCTCTGCTATGACCCGGAAACAAAGATGCTTCTGTCAGGCATCCTGGGCGCAGTGGTCACCTGGATCATTGAGCGGAGTGGCAGGGGCCTCCAAATCGCCCACGTGGTTCCCATGTCTGGTGAAGAGTTTGTCCAGGACATCGTGCTGAACGGCCCCAATGGCTCCCTCCTAGCCCTGTGTGAGACTGTGGTGAGGGTCCTGGAGCGCCAGGGCCTGGGTCAGCTGGGAGAGCTGAAGAGGTTCACTTCCACCACCAGTGGCTCCTCCATCACCTGCTGCTTCACCTGTTTCGATCAGGGCTTTCTCTATGCTGGAAACAAGATGGGGGAAATCCAAGTATGGAGCCTCAGTCGGAGCTACTCTCTGCACAGTTTCAAGGCCCATTCATCAACAGTGATATGCATCCGCAGCCGGCCAGAAGCCCACACCCTGCTGACAGCTGGCAAGGAAGGCTTCATCAAGGAATGGAACCTGACTTCTGGGAACTTACTACGGCAGCTAGAACTTGGAGAGGAACTGTATCGACTCCAGTTTATTGATAACATTACTTTCTTCTGCCAGACTACCCACTCTTTCTCCTTGCGCCGCCTGCCTTGCTTCTATAGCCTCTTCAATGTCTGTGGCTCCACTCCAGAGCATGTGCGTCGGGTCCACTGTGGGAATAACTGGTTCCGGATCCTGTGCACTACCGAGGATGGCTTGTTGCGTTTTGTGTCCCCACTAACAGGGGATCTCCTGGTCCTCACGTGGCCCTTCTCAATCGTGGACCAGGCTGTGGACTGGGCCTACAACCCAGATAAAGAGGAGCTCTTTGTAGCAACAGGTGGCTCAGAGGTGCTGGTATTTGATACAACTCGCTGCCCTTGCCCAGCCAAGTATCTTTTATGCACCTCACCAGATGCTCAGGACCTGGTACAATGCCTGGCGTATGGGCATTTCCACCTGCGTCGGGGTCTAGAAGGACTGATGTTCTCTGGACATCAGAGTGGCATGATAAGAGTGCTTTCCCAGCACAGTTGTGCTCGAATAGAGAAATTCATGCACTTTGGGGCTGTACTGGCCCTCTGCACCCTGCCCGGAGGACTTTTAAGTGGCCGAGAAAATGCTTTTCTTTGTTCCTATGGAATGGATGACTATGTACGCCTATCAGAAGCTGTGTTTGATGGGACCAGAGTACATCTGCGGCCCCTTGCCAGCATTCTCAGCAGCTGTCACCTAAAACACCTAATACTCTTGCCAAAGTCTGTGGGTGCCATCACAGAGACTAACTGCCTGCGTCTCTGGAAGTTCCATGACATTCTGGTCTCAGAGACAAAGTTAGGCTCGACATTCATAGAGACATTGCCTCTGCACCAGTGTGCCATCACATCCTTCGATGTATGCCTGTCCTTGAGTCTTTTTGTTACAGGTGGTAGTGATGGCTCTGTCCGGATCTGGAACTTCCACGGGAGACTTATAGCCACACTGGACTCGTCACTGCACTTTGGCCAAGTGTGCTTTGCAAATGACCGGGGTGACCTGCTTGTGACTTTCAACCAGAGTCTTTATCTGGTATCCTGTTTACAGCTGCTCCCCCCGACCCTGCTGGTTCGCCTTTCCTTTATGAGCTTGGCAGATGAAGTGCTAGAGGCCCCTAAGCCTTTCATACCAAGCTTCTTCTTCTCCTTTGAGACTATTTTTGTGCCCAAGTATGTTTACGTCGGACGGGGGCAACAGGAATTAGTAGGTCTGGAGAAACTTGTCAATAAGAGGGCCATTGCCTTTGACCATGCTGTGCCACACGTCATAGAAGAAGATGAGCAAGGGAGCGTTGTATTAGTGTCTGCTCCAAAACAAGGTTCCTTGGATAAGGAGAAAACCGATGTAAAGACTCAGGTCAGCAAACCTTATCCCCATTATGTGGTTCCTCCCCAACTACAGCTGACGACCTGGGATGGAATCAACCCCTATCGGATACTGAGATACTACTTTGGTCATGAGCGGAAATGGCCCTTAGCTCCTGATTGCTACATCCCCAACTCGGTGATTCGTGCCCGTCTTTGGCCAGAAGGCAGCCCAATATACCTACAGTGCAACCTACACTCACCCATACGAGAACTGGACTGGGACAAGTCCCAACAATTATTCTTCTGGCACCATACAGCAAAACCTATACATGACGTAAAAGAATATTCACAGGAGAAAGAACATGAAGACTTCTTAGAAATGAGAATGTCCCAGGATATAACCTACAGTGTCCTTACCGACGCAACAGACCGCAGTTGGCTGGGAAAAAGGATGAGTGAAATAGCTATTAATAGCCTGATTGAGACAATCCTCAACATCATGATCCATGCTCCTGCATTGAAGTACCAATGCTGTATTGGTGTGCTGGGGCAAATCTTTGCCTCTTACCAGGTGTCTCCTTCCCTGCGCTCTGAAACAGCCCATCGTCTGCTGGATGATACAACCAATTCTAATCCGCTGATCCGAGAATTAGCCTGGGAAGGGCTGAAACGTCTAGGAATGATCACTCATCTCTTTGCCATGCCCCTGGCCCAAGGGTTAATGGACAAGGACCAAAGAGTGAGGAATAAAGCCCTGAGCCTCATGGCTGACACTGGAATCCAAACTAAGACCTCACTCTTAAACTTGATCCAGAACCGGGGAACTTACCAGGAGATGCAGTAAGTTCTTTGTCCCTTACTCAATTCTTTACCAGCTTCTCACTTTCTCCTCTCCCCTCCCCATTTTTTCCTTCCCTTCTTTCACTATCTCTTCATCCCTGTTCACTGGCTCTTCCTGTCCTTTTTCCTTGTTCACAGTCTTTTTCCATCCCTAGACTATCCTGACAATCCTGACTGCTCACTCCTTTCTCCATTTCTTCTATTCCTGTCTGTCTTCTATCTCTTCAAGCTCCCTTTTGCATCTTTTTCTCCTACCCCTGCAGCCTCCATTCAGATCACTCTATTCATTGCCATCTTATCTTCTTAGTGTCTTTCTTTCTTCTTAGCTATCCTTTACCTCTACATATGCTTTCTCTATTAGCTACTTTGCCAAGCCCCGGCCTATTCCACAGCAGTTCTCTCCTCATTCTCCCTCTTCTCCCAAAATCAGCATTCTCCTTCTCCTCCTTTGACATCTACAGGCAGGAAATGATTGGGAAGGAAACCCTGGACCATTTGCTGGGGATGCGTGCCACAGATCTCCAACTCCTTCACACTCAAGTGGAGCAACGACTGAATGAAAACCTGACCTTGTCACATGAAGATGAAAAGCCTGCTTTTTCTTTAGATATCTTAAGGGTTTCCAAGCAACATGATCTAATTCCTGAAGAAACTGAAGTTGTCATCAAGCCCAGCAAAGGCCTAAAACGGGGTCGAGCAGGGGGCAAAAAGCATAGTATGTATGGGGTGATCCAGTGCATGCCTAAGAGGCAGGGTACTTAGGGCTACAGTGGGTCAAGAGATATCAGGTTGGGTAGAGATAAATGAAAAGATCTTTTCACAGAAAAGAACCTTCCTAGGAAGAATCCACCCAAACTTAGGAAGACTCCAAGGCCTATCTCTTTAGGATTTTGGATGGGGGCATTGGAAATAAAGCAAGGAGAACGTCTTCTTTTTTTTTTTTTTAATGCCTCAGTCCCCTCTGTTGCTATTTCTGTTGCAGTTCCTCCTAGCCCATACCAGATATTAGGAAGGGTTTCATTTCAGCCTCCCACACTTTCCTTATCTACATCTCTTGATTTTTCCCTGCAGCCCGAAAATTGTTGCGGGTCTTCAAGAAGATGAAAGAGCCAGGTCCCTTAGAGGGTGAAAGTGATCAGAGTGAAGCTGTACCAGTGGTGTGGAGGAAACTTGCCATTATCCTACAAGTTCTTCAATCTCCAGTGTACTAAAGGCTTCAAAGGATGCTGAAACAACAACCTACAGAGAAAGATGGCTCAAAGGATGTTGCAGTGACCCTGAAGATGCTGAGGAAAATACGTGACAAAAGAGGCAAGAAAAGAAGAGTTGATAAACACAAAAAGAGGCACAAGAAGATAAAAGAATCTGATGTTATCACTGAGGAACCTGTGCCTAGTGTAAAGGAAGAACCAGCTGTGAGGAAGGTGAAAGCCAAAGGGCGGGGTATCGCTGGACCTCCTGGCCACCGGGCTACCCCTGGAGATGGCTCATCATGGCGGGATGACCTATGTCGTCTTATGACCCTGAGGATATCTACTTCCCAAACAAAAATGTTAGATGCTCTAAACACTGAGCTAGTGACCATATCTAAACAGGTGCTGGAAGACAGGCACCCCAGCTGGGAGCTCTTTCAGAAGATCTGCCCCCTGCTGAAGAAAGAAAGTGAGGTTCTGCTTGAGGACCTTGACTGGGATGTAGCCTGGCCAGAGGAGAAACCAATTTTTATTCAGGAAGAAGCAATCAGAGCAGACACGGTAATCACAGACATCAAAGAGATACCAAAGGAGCGAGAGCAAGTCCAAAAGAAAGCAAGGGACGTGCAGGACTTAGAGGAAACTCAGGTGATTCCCAAAAAACGCAAGAAAAAGAAAGTTATATTTTTAGAACCAGGTGGCCTAACCAAGGGGAAACACACATTAAAGAAAGAGGAGAAATCCTCTAAGAAACCCTCTAAGCAAAAGAGGAAAGCAGTCCAGAAGGAAATAAAAGTGGATAAAAAAGAGAGGGAAATGACCAAAACAGAGAGAGATGTGAGTCAGGAAGTGGGCGAAATGGCCGAACTAGAGGAGGAAGTGGTTGAGCCAAAAGGAAGACCAGTTATGGATGAGAGGAAGTCTTCTTGGCAGGATTGGAAGATGTCCTGGGATCAGTGGAAACAGGCAAATGGTGAGACAAAGAAATCTTGGAATGAGTGGAAGAAGGCCTGGGATACGAGGTCTCTTGAGAAAGAGGAGAAACCACAAGAAGACAAAGAGACGCTATCCCCAGATGAAGAAAAACTGGATGAGGACAAGAAGAAACTGGGATGGGATGATGGGCACTGGCCTGGAAAAAGAAGTTGTCGGACAGGTCCAAAGAGCAACTGTTCAAGGATGAGGAGAAAGTGACCCTGGAGGAAGAAGAATTGTCTCAGGAATGGGAAGAAGAAGGAAGAGAAGAAAAAGACGAAGAGGAAGAAGAAAGAGAAAAAGAAGAGCTGGTGACAGAAGAGCAGAGACAGATCCAGGAAGAATATGAACAGGCCCAGGCTGAGAGGAAACGAGCCCAAGCTGAAAGACAACGAGCTCAAGAAGAGAGGAAACTGGCACAAGAAGTAGAGAAGTTGGCACACGAAGAGAGAAAACTGGCCGAGGAAGAGAAGAAACTGGCTCAGGAAGAGAGGAAACTGGCTCAGGAAGACAGGACAATGGTTCAGACAGAGAGGAATGTTCTCGAGGAAGGGGAAAAACTGGCTCAAAGAGAGGAGAGAGTAAGCCAAGAAGCAGAGAAAATGGCCCAGAAAAGGATGAAAATGGCCAAGGAATCGGAGATACTAGCTAGAGAAGAAGAGAAAATAGCAAAGAAAGGAGGGAAGCTGGCCAAGGCAAAAAAGATATTGGTCCAGAAAATGGATAAAGTGACCCAGAAGGAGAAAGATCTGGCACAGCAAGAAAAGGAACTAGACCAGGAATTGGAGGAGCTGACATGGGAAGAAGAAGAACTGGCTTGGAAAGAAGAAGAACTGAATCAGGAAGAGGAGGAACTAGCTAAGGAAGAGGAGGGACTAGCTCAAGAGGAGGAGGCACTGGCCTGGGAAGAAGAGAAACTGACTATGGAAGAGAAAAAACTCATGCAGGAAGAAGAGCTGCTAATCCAGGAAGAGGAGAAACTGACCCAGGACAAGGAAAAACTGCCCGAGGAAGAGCAAAGACTTGCCCAGAAAAGGAAGCAATTGATGGAGAAAAAGGAAAAACTGGCCCAAGAAATGGAAAAATTGGCCCAGAAGCAGGTGGAATTTTCAAACAAAAAGAAAATACTAGCCCAGAAGGGTAAGACTCTGGCTCAGGCAAAAGAGAAGCTGGCTCAGAAGAGGGTGAAATTGAATCAGAGGAAAGAGAACTTACACCAGCTCAAAGAAACCCTGGCTCAAAACAGAAAGAAATTAATCCAAATAAAGGAGAAACTGGACACTTACAAGAATAAACTGGTTCGCATAGAGGAGAAGCTGATGGAGGATAAAAAGGAACTTTTCCAAAAGAAGGAGAAACTGGCCGAGGAAGAAAAAAAACTGGACCAAGAAGAGAAAAAGCTGGCTGAGAAACAGCACAAGCTAGCCCAGGACAAAATGAAATTAGCTCTAGAGGCAGGGGCAATATTTCAAGAACTGCAACTGCTCGAAGAAGAGCAGGATGTTATTAAGGCAGAAAAAGAACTGGGTATGGAAATGAAGAAACTGGCTCAAAAGAAGGTGAAACTGGCTGAGGGAAAGGAAATTCTCCCGAAGGAAGCAACTAAAGAAACCAAACCACAGAGGAAACTGAGTAAGAATGAACTAGAACTGATAAAGAGGAAATTGTCACTAGAGGAAAAGCTACTGCTGTATGAAGATAGGCAACTGGCCACAAAGCAAAAGAACATTGCAAAAGAAAAATTAGAATTTACTAGAGGAAGGAGAGTATATGCCCAGGAAGAAAGGAAGGTAGCCAAAGTAATAAGGAAGTTGGCTGAAGAAAATATTTCCACGGAACAATCAAAACAGAGCAGCAAAATCTTAAAGGTACTTCAAAACCTTATCAAAAAAGAAAGGAGACTAACCCAGGAAGAAATACAGATAACAAAGAAAAAGAGGTCACTATCTATCAAGGAAAGGGGATTAAGAAAGGAACAAAATGAAATTGATGCCAAAGAGTGGGATGTTTCTGGGGAACAATCAGAAATGACCAAAACTGAGAAAAAACTGGCTGAGAGGCAGAGAAAACTGGCCAAGGAAATAAGAAGAATGATAAATAAAGAGAAAAAAGTAGCTGAAACAGAAAGAAGATTGGCCAGGCAACACAGAGAAGTCATACAGGAAGAAGAGGAAGAAGGAATAACAGAAGAAAAAGAGGTAATGCCATTCCTTGAACAAAAGTCAGGAAAGAGTAAAGAGTTAAAGAAAACTGATGGGCTGCAAGGAGAGTTTCTCAGTCAAGTGGATGAAGTGGAAAGTGAAGAGAGCCTTTCTGGAGAAATGGAAAGACTGTTAAATGAAGTAGAGCAAGAGAGTTTGTCTGAGGAGCAGGGAGAAGAGGAGGAGGAGGAGGAGGAGGAGGAAGAGGAAGAGGAAGAGAAGGAGGAGGAAGTGGATGAGGAGAAGGAAGAGGAGGAGGAGGCGGCAGAAGTGTTTGAGGAGGATGCAAGCATGCATGATGAAAAGATGGAAAGTTTGAGTGAGAAAGAAGAGGAAGAAGAGAGAAGCTCATTGGGAGAAGAGGTAGACAAGGAAAAAAGATCTCAAAGGAAGAAAAACTATTTAAGTTACAAGAACAAAGAGGAAAGGACCTAAGAGGAAGAGAAACGCTACCATCTATTAGAAAAATCCCTGAGGTCAAAGGTAGTGTTATAAACCTGGGAGTTATGCAAAGCCCTGCCAAGAAACTGACCTCAATGGCTCTGGGGAGAAAGAGGCTATGCCAGTGCGCAGTGTCTGCAAAACAAATACCCTGGAAAGATAAGGCCACAGTACTTGAGACACCCAGGATATTCCCAGAGACAAGGTTTATGGAAAAACAAGAAGAACTGTTGAAGAAATATAAGTCCATTCCTCTACAAGTTTTGGATAGAGTTTTAGAGTCACAAGAGCCACACTTAAGGACCCCATATTTTCCCCACATATTGAGGAAGACCATGGAAGCTCATAAACTCCAAGACAAACCACAAGGGGACAGGTGGCAGTGGCTTTTGAAGCGTCATCCACCTTTGGTGGGACAGACTGGAGTACAATTACCTGTGCCCCAAATCCTGGATGAGGATATATATGAAGACATAAGCCTCCCAGAGGTGGAGTGGATCCATCATGTCCTAGAACGGATGGAGGCAGGAGAACAGCTTTCCAGGGACAGTTTCCACAGATTGTGCCAGATTCTCAAAGACCTCACCTCAAAAGGAACCTTAGAGTGGATACATCTGGCCAAACTTGAAGCTATCGTGTACCGTCACAGACAGGTCCTGGAGTCACGAAGCACACATATCTCAAAACCCAGCAAGGAGCCAATGGGTCCAAAACACCTGAAAGTGATCCCTCCTATAAAAGGAAAGGAAAAGGAAGGCTGGCTAAAGCCTTTGGCTGTCCCCACACCAAAGTCCTCATTAGCTACCAAGAGGATTCCAGAGCCAAAGGCTGTAAATTGGCATCTTCTAGGAGAGCCTCACAGGAGTGCGCGGGCACAGCAGTTATCCAGTGCTCTCAGGGAGATGGAGGTGCGACACTTTTATCCTGCCCCAAGAGACATTTTCATGGGTGCCCATGCTTCTGTGGAAAAACAGACCCTAGCACTGATGTTTCAGAAGGACTTCTGGGCTTTTAAGGGTAAAAGTAGGTTTCCCAAATTGCCCAAGGTGGAGAAGAAGGCTCAGCCCAGCTCTAAGAAAAAGGAAGATGTGCCTCAATGGGAGACATTTGTGGCACTGTACCACGTTTTGCGGATGTTACAGAAGCGATATGCGGAAGACAGTGCTGCTTGGATGGAACAGTTCTACCAGCTCATGGACCTGTACCAACTTAAGTCCCCCGGAATCCAGAGGCTGTTACAGGAGCTGCTACTGAGAGAGGCACCCAAATCCCATGAGATCACGTACACAGAGGCCCTACAGTCCATGGAGCTAGCTCCCGGGGAGCGGTTGTTCTACCATCTGTTTTGTGGTGGCTCTCACATCCCTAGAGGTCCTCTGGAGTTCCAGGAGGTGGTGCCCCTCCCAGGGCAGAACAACGTGCGTACCATACTTCCCATGGGCATCGCCCATTATGGGATCTTAGAACTTGCCTGGAAGAGCCTGCCCCAAGCTGATATTCACCTCACCATGGAACTGCCCCACATTGTTGCTCCTACCCCCTAATTTGGGACTGACTGGAGGTCAGGACTTTGCATTCCCACCTGGAGAAAGGCCTTCTCACCAGCATCCAGACTTTATTCCTAGGGCCCACACAGAGGTAGGGCCAGACCAAAGCCATTTCTCTACCCAGCTCCAGAAGCCAGCTTCTATATGTGGAATAAAGAGGAGGTTCTCACATCCGACAAGCTCTGTGATGTGTCCAGTTTCCTAAAACATTTTTCCAGAAAGGTAGCTAGGGAGACCAGGCACTCACATGCTCCAGACAGCGGGAAAACTTACCCAAAGTGAGTAATGCTCACCCTCTGAAGGCCTTCAGACAGAAGAATCTGTCCTTGTCCTCTTCCTTTCTTGTCTCCCACCATCCTCTCCTAAAGACAATAGGAAGGAAAGCACCTGGCACAAAATGTTTATTTCACATTAATATAAGAGGCATTAATACAATTGAAGGAAAATGGATTTTAAAATCAGAAAACTTGCATTTTGCTCCTTAGATTTTGGGGGTACATAGTGGTGCCAGACTCTATTTCCCTGGTCATCCCTCTGCATGCTGATGACTTGAGCCCCAAACAGCAGGTGTGGTGGGTATTGAGGAGACCCTTGAAGTAGAGGAAAAAGCTTTCAACAGGTCCTAGCCAGTACCACCTGGTTACTGGATGGCACTGAGGGATAAGGCCATTTGAGGTTAAAGCAAAAAGAAAAGGGGGGAAGTTATGTCTTTCATTTCCTTCACCAATACCTGGACATGGGGTTTGGGGACGATGATAGATTGAGAATTTAGAAGATTGAGTGAAAGCTCCCCTGCTCTCTAGGGACTTACGATCCTTCTAAGGAGACGAGAGTTGAAAAGGGTAGTAAAGTGGAGGAGGTTGTCACTGCCAGTAATCATGTTTCTTTCCTTATCTCCTCTCCCCACCATGGAGACTTTAGAACTGCCTCTTTCCAGGGAAACTGAGTTTTTCAACAGCTTCTAGCAAGCCGCCCCCCTGTGCCATTTGCTACCCCCCATCCCACCTTGCCTTTGCTATTCAGCTTCTTCCACCTGAGTTTGCTTTTGTGAGGAAGCCACAGATGAAGGGAAAGAGAACATTCTGAAAAGTTGGGTTCACCTTGGAGGCCAAGGGCAATGACAGCCCTCGGTATACAGTTGGGCTCTTCTACATCAGACAATATATTAGGCCACATGGAGTATATGAGAGCTGTGTGCTGGGGACAGGAAGCCTCAAGAAGTATGACTATCCTACAAGCTGGCTAAGGCAGCAGAAATAAAAATGATCCATACACCTGAAACTAATATAATTTCGTAAATCAACTACAACTGAAAAAAATAAAAATATAAAAATTAAAAAAAAAAAGATGATCCAGCTCATTCTGTAGTTTCAAACTGAATTATTTCTCCTTTTTGGCCTTTGTTTGTCTATGTCAAAAAGAGAATAGTGCACAAATTACAAACACCAGGCATGAAAAAGGGGACATCACTAAAGGTCCTACAGACATTCATAGGATAAAGACCATAATGAACTACTTTATGCCCATAAATTTGACAACATCAATGAGATGGATAAATTCCTTGAAAGACCAAGAAAGGAACAGCAATACCTATCCATGTATTTCATTCTGCAGGGTATCAGTGGGTCCTCCGGTAAAAACAAACAAATAAACACAACAAACAAACAAAAACCCACATTGACAAAAAACAGTCTGTTGTGGTCTCAAAGTCAGGAAGTCTATGGATGGCTCTTCAGTGAGTCTCAAAACCTGAGTACTGGCTGTGACAACCCAGAGATCCTTGCCTGTCTTTGCCAGAATGGCAGAGAGCAGGACTTGTTCATTATGGAAAATTTCAATCACAAAAGTAGAAGAGAGTATTATAATCAACCCCCAGATCCTGTCACCTAGATTTAATTGTAAACATCTTGCAAAAATTGCTTCATTTTTTATTGGTTGAAATATTTTAAAATAAATCCCAGACATGATATTTCAACCCTAAATATTCTGATACTCTAATAAAAGTTTCTTACATGATTTTCACATATAACAAAATAATTCCTTAATAATCAATACTCTATGCAAATTTTCCTAGTTGTCCCCCAAAATGTCCTTTTATACTTTGAATCAGAATTCAAACAAGGTCTACATCTTGTTTGATTATAAGGCTTCCTAAGGCTCTTTTAATATTAAACATTTACACTCCCTTTTCCCCAGTTTTTTCACACTATTGATTTGTTGAAGACTATCTTATTTTGGATTTTTCTGATAGAGTTTTCCAATCTGAGTTCTGGATATGTTTCAAAGGTCCACGAAGCTTGTGAAATTAGATACAACAGAATTGTGCTAAGTACTTCCCCTACCCCATCTTCCCAACTCCCAGGAAAAAGTCTGTTGCTTTCATCAGACTCTTGAGAAAATCCCTAACACAAACATGTTAAATCACCACTTAAGGAGAACACAGAGACACCTGGGCTTTAGCTCAGACATTTCCAATAGGTGAATAACCTTCAGCCAGTATCTTTCCCTCACTGGGCCCTAGACTTCTAATTTTTGAAGGGTTAGCTATACTTCAGACTTCCCCAGGATACCAGAAAGGGTTTTCAGCTCCCTATCCTCCTCCCAGAATGTGAACTCAGGGTAGTGTGAGAGACTTTCTCTACTATGCACAACTACAAACTACTCTGAACCAAAAAAATAGGTAAAAGGGAATTGACCTTGGGTAAGACCTCAAAGGGAGGAGGATCTTACATTTTCTGGAAGACTATTACATGTTCAAACTAAGATGAGTGAATAAAGACATTAGATTGACATTGAGAAATGACAGCACGCAGAAACCTCTAGATGGCTTGGCTCTGAGAACAGTACCAGGGCACTCCAATGTTTAGAAGAGGGAGACATAAAGGGGAACTGCCAAGGAAATTAAGAAGAAGCGGCCAAGAAGGTAAGAGAAGAACCCTAAAAGAATGCTGTTCAGACTTCAAGAAAAGAACACATTTTAAGATGGAGGAAGTGATAAACTATGTCAAATAACTGTTGATGGGTCAAGTAAGAGAAAGAATTGACCATTAGAGTCAGCAAACTAAATATAATTTGTAACCTTGACAAATGCATTTTACTGGAGTTGTGGACTAGACAGCCTGACTACAATGGGTTTAAGAGAGAATGGTAGGAAAAAGTGGGTTCACTGAGTTTTTTGTTTTTACTTTTCAAATTTAAAAAAATTACAAAAATTTCAAATTTACAAAAAAATTACAAAAATAAAGTAATACAATAAACTTGTATACCTTTATTCAGATTTAACTATTGTTAACATTTTAACACATTTGCTTTATCATTATCTCTGTATGTGCCTATTACATATTTATCTGAATTATCTGAACATTGCATTTAACACTTCAGTGTACGTTTCCTCTTACACAACCACTGTACAGTTATCAACTTTGATCTGCCAACCATATTCCAATGTCAGTTGACCTAATGTCTTTTATAGGATTCTTTCCGTTCTGTTATCGGAGCCAGTCTAGAGTCAGGTATTGCATTCAATCGTCATGTCTCTTTAATACCCTTTAATTTGGATATTTCCACAGCCTTTATTTGCCTTTGTAACACCCACTTTTCTACTGTGGTAAAATATACATAAAATTTACCATTTTAACCACGTTTAAGCGTACAGTTCTGTGGCACTAGTTCATTCACATTCTTGTGTAACCATCACCATCCTCCACCACCAGCACTTTTTCATCTTCCCCAACTGAAACCACCCATTACACACTAATTCTCCATTTCCCTCTCCCCTCAGTCCCTGGCAACCACCAATACACTTTCTATCTCTAGGATTTTGACTATAACATTGCCATTTTTGAAAAATATAGTCACATACACCACACCCCACCCTCCCCACCCCCACCCAAATACACTTATTTAGTTGAACATTTCTTGCTTGGTGTTTGTCTGGTGTTTCCTCATGAATAGATCCAAGTTATGCATTCTTGAGCAGAATACTGTATAGATGATGTTGCATCCTTCTAGGGCATCACATTGGTGATGTTAATTTTGATCACTTGGTCAATGTGTTACCCTATTTTTCCACTCTATTTTACTGTTTCCCCCTCTTCTTTGTACTAATAAGTTGTATGTAAGAAGGCACTCTAAGACAATAAAATATTCTTCTCATCAAAATTTCTCCTAAGATTGAGCATCCATTATTAATTCTTGGTTGATCTAATCATTATCACTATGGCTGCAAAATGAGTTTCTGACTCCAGCATTCCCTCCATATTTTCCAGTCAGCCTTCAGCTTCTTGTATCCTTGTGCCATGCTCTCATGTTTTTTAACACTTCATTACTCTCTGGTATAATAAGATATTCCAGTCTCATCTGCACCCACCCTTCTCCAGCTCTGGAATTAGCTGTTTCTCTGGGGAGAACTGGTTCTTCTTTATGAGGAATGAAATTAGACCCTTGTGAGTTGAATTGTGTCCCCAAAAAAGATATGTTTAAGTCCTAACCTGTGATACTGTAAATGTGACTTTATTTGGAACTAGGGTCTTTGCAGATGTAATCAAATTAAGATGAGGTCATACTAGATTAGAGTAGACCCTAAATCCAATGACTGGTGTCCTTTTAATAAGAGGGAGATTTTGAGACACACAGATACACAGGGAAGAAGGCCATGTGATGACAGAGGCAGAGACTGGAGTGATGCGACTACAAGCCAAAGAACACCAAGGACTGCCAGCAACCATGAGAAGCTAGGAGAGAGGCATGGAACAGATTCTTTCTCTAAGCCTCCAGAATTAAACAACCCTGCTGACACCATGAGTTTGGACTTCTGGCATCCTCAACTGTGAAAGAATAAATTTCTGTTGTTTTAAGCCCCTCAGTTTGTGGTAATTTGTAATGGCAGCTCTACGAGACAATTAAGATCTGGCAACTAAGTGTGCTCATTGCTACTGGGGTGACTTTTCTTTATGAGTCTTTCAGCAGGCAGACAGACAGACAGACAGACACACACACCACACACACCACACACACACACACTGGGTTTGCCAGTGCCTTTTGTTTTCCCTCTTCATTTTTCTATTTTTCCCCTTTTAGGAGCCAGGCATTAAACAGTAGGGTTTTCAAAAATAACTGCATATATAAGGAAAATTGGAAAGTGATCATACATGCCAGGGAAAAGAACTGAGAAGATCTTAAGTTTACACAATCAGGCTGAGCCTTGGCACAGAGACAGCCTGTGAAAATATTAAATTAAATTAAATTTAAAAATAACCCAAACGATAACAAAACAACAGCAAACCCAGGGGAACGAAGAAAGTCTCATTTCAAAAGTTACCACATTATTAGATTCAAATGGCTAGTGTTCAACAATAACACAATACAAGGCATACAAAGAAGCAGGAAAGTATGACCTACTCAAAGAAAAAAAATCAGCAGAAACTGTCCCTGAAAAAGACTTCCTTGCAGATATACTAGACAAAGAGTTTAAAATAATTGACTTAAAGAAGCTCAAAGAACTAAAGAATAATGTAGGGAAGGTAAAAAAAAATGTATGAACAAAATGAAATTATCAATAGAGACAGAAACCCTAAAAGAAATGCTTAAAAAGTACAATAATTGAAATGAAAAATTCACTAGAAAGGCTTAAAAACAGATTTGAGCAGGCAGAAGAATCAGCAAACTTGAAGATAGGACAATGGAAATTATCAAGTCTAAGGAAATAAGAAAGACTGAAAAAAAGTGAACAGAACCTAAGAGACCTGTGGGACACCAATAAGTAGACTAACATATGCATTATGGGAGTCCCAGAGGCAAAGAGAAAGAGAATATGACAAGAAAGGAGAGAGAGGGAGAGAGAGCGAGCATGTGAGCGCGCGCGTAAGTGCAGGGCAGAGGACAGAGGGACTATTTGAAGAAATACTGGCTGAAATCTTCCTAAAAGGATAAATAACAACCAAGGAGTTTGACAAACTTTAAGTGAGATGAACTCAGAGAGACTGACACCAAGACACGTAACAATCAAACTTTCAAAAGATAAAGACAAAGACAGAATCTTGAAAGCAGCAAGAGAGAAGTGAATCATCACATACAAGCGATCCTCAATAAGATTATCAATAGATTTCCATCAGAAACTTTGGAGACAAGAAGGCAGTGGGATGATATATCCAAAGTGCTATAAAAAGATTGTCAATCCAGAATCCTATATCCAACAAAACTGTCCTTCAAAAGTGAGGGAGAAACTAAGACATTCTCAGATAAACTAAAACTGAAGGAGTTCATTATTCCTGTGCCCACTCTGCAAAAGTTAATCAAAAATTAATATCGAAAAATTAATATCGGGAGGAAAACTGGAAAATTCACAAAAGTGGGAAATTAAACAATGCACTTTTAAACAACCAGTGGAACAAGAAGAAATCACAAGGGAAAATACTTAGAGATGAATGAAAGTGAAAACTTATGAGATGCAGTGAAAATGGTGCTAAGGGGAAAATTTATAGCTATAAATGCTAACATTCCAAAACAAGAAAGATAAGTTGACAACCTAATTTTACAACTTAAGGAACTAGAAAAAGAAGAACAAACTAAACCCAAAGATAGTATGAGGAAGGAAATAAGAAAGATTAGATCAGAGATAAATGAAATAGAGAGTAGAAAAACAACAGAGAAAATTAATGAAATCAACTGGTTCATTGAAAGAGCAAAAAAAAATTGACAAACCTTTAGCTGCTAGGACTAGGAAAAAAAAAAAAGAAGACTCAAATTCCTAAAGTCAGAAATAAAAATGGGGACATTACTACCAAATCTACAGTAATAAAAAGGATTATAAGAAAGTAATATGAACAATGATATACCCCAAAATTTATAACCTAATGTAAAGAAGAAATTCCTACACTACACACACAAAACCTCCCAAGACTAAATCATAAAGAAAGAGAAAATCTGAATAGGCCTATAACTAGTAAGGAGATTATATCAGTAATCAAAAATCTCCAGACAAAGAATAGCCCTGGATCCAATGGCTTCACTGGTGAATTCTATAAAACATTTAAAAAACTAACAATAATCCTCAAATTTTTCCAAAAAAACTTAAAGAGAAAGAAATGTTTTCTAACTATTCTATGTGGCCAGTGTACAATAAAGACACTACAAGAAAACTATAGACCAATGTCCCTTATAAACACTGATGTAAAAATCCTCAAAAAAACAAAAACAAAAAAAAACTCCAAACAGCAAACTGAATTGGGTATCATATTAAAAAGGTTATACAATTTACTAAGTGGGATATATTCCTGGAATGCAAGAATAGTTTAACATTCAAAATTCAATCAATGTAATACATCGCATTAATAGAATAAAGGGGAAAAAACACATGCTAATTTCAGTTGATACAGAAAAAGCATTTCACAGAATTCCACACCCTTTTACAATAAAAACATTCATAAAACAAGGAATAAAAGCTATATATGAAAAACCCATAGTGAACATAATAAAAGCTATATATGCAAAACCCACATTGAACATCATATTCAATGATGAAAGACTAAAAGCTTTTCCTCTAAGATTAAGAACAAAGCAAGAATGTCCACTTCCACCACTTCTATTCAACACAGCTCTGGAAGGTCTAGCAAGATCAATTAGGCAAGAAAAAGAAATAAAAGGCATCCAAATTGGAAAGGAAGAAGTAAAATGGTCTCTGTTTGCCAATGAAATCATCTTACATGTAGAAAATCCTAAAGACTTCACAAAAAGCTGTTAGACCTAATAATAAATGAATTCGGCAGTCACAGAATAGAAACTGAATTCAGTAGTGTATTAAATGTAATGTTAACACACAAAAATCAGTTATATTTCTATACACTAACAATGAATAATCTGAGTAAATTACAAAGATAATTCAATTTACAATAGCATCAGAAAGAATAAAATACTTAGGAATTAACCTAACCAAGGAAGCAAAAGACTTGTACAAAGAAAACTACAAAACACTGCTGAAAGAAATGATAGACAAATGAATGGAAATACATCCTATGTTCATGGATTGGAAGATGTAATATTGATAAAATGTCAATACTACTCAAAGTAATCTACAGATCAATGCGATCCCTATCAAAATCTCAATGATCATTTTTGTAGAAACCCATCCTGAAACACATATGAAACCTCAAGACACCCCCAAATAGCCAGAATAATCAGAACAAAACCAGAGGACTCATCCTTCCTTATTTCAAAACTTACTACAAAGCGACAGTAAACAAAATAGCGTAGTGGTGGCATAAAGACAGACATATAAACTAGTGAAATAGAATACTGTAGCTCCTCCATATTCAGAAGACTGATAGCTGCCCAGCCAGCAGCCAGGGAAGGCAGTACACAAAGAGCTTTCAGCAGCGCCTGCTCCCAAGGACGATTCCTGCTGCTCCCGTGGACGTTATCCACTCCTGTAACCAAGCAGCACATCTCGCTCCCATGCATCTGAGAAGGCGGCTGCTCCCCCAATGAGATTACCTCTCCCTCTGTTTGTGTGCATAAAAATCTCTACTTGCACTTGGTCAGCAGCTTTATTCCTGTAGCTTCGACCAGCCACTGCTGAAGCTTCTCTGCCTTGTGAGTAGTAAACGGATTTCTCACCTCTCTGATCCTCCTAGTGGTTCTTCTGGAATATCCAAACCCAGGTGCAAGCTCCAGGCCTGGGGCTCCTGCATTACAAATTGAGAGCCCAAAAATTAACCCTTGAATATACAGCCAGATCATTTTTAATGAGACTGCCAAGACCATTTGATGGGGGAAAGAATAGTCTTTTTAACAAATGGTACTGGGGAAATTGGATATCCACATGTAAAAGAATGAAGTTAGATCCTTACTTAACACCATACGCAAAAATGAACTCAAAATGGATCAAAGACCTAAAACAACAGAACTATTAGAAGAAAGGATAAAAGATTCACAATATTAGATTTGACAATGATTTCTCAGATATGACACCAAAGGTACAGGTAACAAAATAAAAAATAGATAAATTGGACTTATAAAAATTTTAAAATTATGTGCATCATAAGATACTATCAACTGAATAAAAAGGCAACTCACAATGTAGGTATTTGCAAAAATACTTGCAAATCATATATCTGATAGGGGATTAATATCCAGAATATAGATATTCTCATAAAACTCAACAACAGAAAACAAATAACCCAATTAAAAAAATGGGCAATGGACTTTAACAGACATTTCTCTAAAGATGATATACGAATGGCCAATAAACACATGAAAAGATGCTCAACATCACTAATCATTGGGGAAATGCAAATAAAAATAACAATGAGATACCACCTCATATCCAATCAGATGACTACTATAAACAACAACAACAACAAAAACAGAAAACAAGTATTGCTGAGGATATGGAAAAACTATAACTTTTGTGCACTGTTGGAGGGAATGTAAAATGGTACAGTCATTGTGGAAAACAGTATGGCAGTTCCTCAAAAGATTAAAAATAGAATTACCATATGACCCAGCAATTCCACTTCTGGGTATACATATCCCAAAAGATTGAAAGAATGTGAAGAGATATTTGTAAACTCATGTTTATAATAGCATTATTCACAATAGTTAAAATGTGGAAGCAATCCAAGTGTTTATTGATAGATGAATGGATAAACAAAATGGGTTATATATACAATGGAATATTATTCAACCTTAAAAAGGAAGGAAATTCTGCAACATGCTTCAGCGTGGATGAACATTGGAGATGTTATGCTAAGTGAAATAAGCCGGTCACAACAACTGTCTGATTTCACTTATACGAGGTACTTAGAGTAGTCAGCTCATAAAGACAGAAAGTAGAATGGTGGCTGCCAGGAGCCGAGGGGAGGATGGAATGGGGAATTAATTGTTTAATGGGTATAGAATTTCAGTTTGACAAGTTGAAAATTATAAAAATGGATGGTGGTGATGGTTAAGATGGTAAATTTTAAGTTATGTGTAATTTACCACACCAAAAACAAAGTGAAAAAAAAAAAAGCAGAGAAATAGAGAAATAAGATGCTAACTTGAGAATATGGGGTAAAATGAGGCTTTTGTTTGTTTGTTTTATGAGGGCTATCACTGTATGTTTGTATGATGATGGTAATGATCCAGGAAATAGGGGGACATTCCTAGTGTGATGACTTTGAATAGGTATTAGTAACCCAGTGTGCAATTATATGGGGGAGGGGAGGTCTCAGATAGGAACGTGCACTCATTTATAGTAAATGAGAAAGGGAGGAGTAGATGAACATAAATGTCATGGTGGGAGCATAAGGTTTTCTTCTGGTTATTTCTGATATTCTCATTGAAATAGGATGCTAGGTCATCAACTGAGTGAAGGATGGAGGAGGTATTGGAAGTTTGCGGAGAGAAGTAATGAAATCGAGATCCAGGAGAGCAACAGAGTGAATAGACTTGAAACATGTAGTGAGATTACCAGGCAGCCATATGTTCCTACTTGGGGTTAGTGGTCATGAATTTTAGTGAAACTAGCTATAATGGTAGGTATTTCTCTAGCTATGTCCATCTGCATGGATACAAGCATGCAGCAGGCAGAAAATTGAATTAAACAGGGATGAGGTTTTTCTAGTTCTATACTATGGAGGGAAAGAGGAGTAAATTTGTTGAGAGGATATTCCAGAGTGATTATAATGACGGACCATGAACCATGGACCATGGGTAAGTATGCTAAGGCTGGGATATGAAGATATGGGGGTGATAAGGCACAGGGAAAACGTTTTAGGATCAATGATTTGTATTGGAGTCCAAAAATCTTTAGATGTAGACAACTATGGGGAGCAAGCTACACAGATAGAGGGGGTAGCAGTCAGAGGGGTTGTTAACCTCCTTCATGGCCTTAACTACTTTCATATTCTGATAACTTCAAATTTATATCTCCAGCCTGAATCTCTACTCTGAACCCTAGACTGGTGTATCTAATTCCCTTTTTAACATCTTCATTTGGATGTATAGCAGGCATCTCAAACTTAAAACACCCAGATTTTTATGCCTCTAAAACTACTCCACCAGCTTTCCCCATGCTTGGCAAATGGCAATTTCTATTTTTCCATTTGCTCAAGCCATTTGGAATCACTCTTGACTTCCCTTTTTCAAACATACTCCACATCTAATCCATCAGCATATCCTATCTGGCTTTACCATCCAAGGAACCCTCTCCTACCTGGACTATTATAAAGAACTCAGTCATCCCACTGCTTCCACCCTGGACCTCCTATATTCTATTTCCCACACAGCAATCCTTAAAGGAGTCTTTAAAAGTGAACAACAGATCACACTATTCCCTTTATTCAAAATTCTTCGATGGTTCTCTAAGAGAAAAAGCCAAAGTCCTTACAATGGCCTAGAAGTCCTACATGATCTAAAGCAAAAGCCTCACCTGTCTAAGTACATATTTTGTCACTCTTCCTCTCACCCAGCTCCAGCAACCTGGCTCAAATATGTGAAATGCCATCCCCCCTCAGGGTCTTGGCACTTGCTATTCCTTTGCCTGGAATGGTCTTCCCCCAGATAAACACATATTATTCTTCATTTCCTTCAGATTTCTGCTCAAATATTGCCTTATCAGAGAGGCTTCCTTTCCTTTCTCTCTCTGGTATTCTCCTTACTCTGCTTTATTTTTCTCCACAGCACTTAGCAACTGACACTTCTATACTGTCTATCTCTCTCCACTTCATGTCCACTTGATGAAGAAAATCACTTTGTTTTGTTTACTGCTTATTCCCAGTGCCTAGTACAGTGCCTGGAACATAGTTAAATGCTCAGTGTATCCTGAATGAGTGAACATATATAAATCAGCTGTTAGCTTCTGTATGATCGAAGATAAGGCTTGGCTCTTGTGGATTCTGAAAAGTGATACACCAAGCTATTCAAGTAGTGAACTTTAATGAACTTAGTTTTAAAACTGTAAAATCCACTTGCTCATCATGTGGCCATATCACCAGAAGTACTAAAGGCTGTAACTTAGTAATACTACCCCTTGGGTTCCTTCTAGCTATAATCTTCAAGGAATCTCAGATTGCTAAATTAATCAGAAGCAGAACTATAACTGGAGCCTATTCATTAACTTAGCAATATTTACTGACCACAGTAAGAGCCACACACTGTGTCAGGGTCTGGGGAGGGGACGAGAATGTGCAACACTGAATAAAATTCAGTACCTGCTCACAAGAAGAATACAGTCTAGCAGTTGAGATAGTCAAGTAATTATAAAGTAGATCAATAAGTGCTACATAGAAGTAGAAATTTCTGACAGTGCACATGGAAGGGACACTGACCCAGGAGGGTCAAACAAGACATGATGGCCCACACCAGGATATGAGAGGTGGCATTTAGAAAGTAGAATCAAAAGGTCACATATGACAATCAGGTTTTCTCATGTAACTTGAGCACATGTTGTTTTTCCTGGAAAAGGTATGGGTTTTTGTGTGAAGAAGGAGGAGGCAGAGAAAAAGCACCTGTGAGACAAGGAAATAGATATGTTCAGTGTATAATCAGAAATATGTGTCTGGAACTCAGAAGAAAAGTTGGAGATAGAAGTTAGAAGTCATCAATATTATAGATATTAATTGAGCTCCTGGAAATTAAGATTATCCAAGCAGTAGGAGCAGAATGAGATAAGGGTATAGGATATGAGTCTACAGAGCACCAATATTTAATGGATGGTTAGAACCAGAGGAGACTTCCATGTTTTTAATATCTATATTTATTTATATTATTTTAAAAGCAAACACAAAGCTTCCAGGTCAGAGACTGGTGTTATTATTATTATTACTTATAGCAATAATTATATTAGTTCCCTATGTCCAATACTCTACAGGTTAACATAATAGGAGTCGGATGAACCCTGCTCATGCAAAGGGTTTTGTTTTGATTTTTAAATCACAGGAGAGGAACCTGGAAATTATGAATCTGAGAGTTTATATAGATAACATGCTGCCTACCTGTCACTTGCCATCCTAAGGGAAAAAAACTTGATCTCCCTAATGTAAACAAATCCCTGGGAATATAAGTAAGTTCTCTGAGGAAGATAAAGAGGAAAGTCCCTAGCTTATAATGCAAGGATTTGGATCTGAGAGAGTTTTGTTACCCTTTGAATAGAACCCTTTAAACCTCCAGGTCTAACACTACTGGAATGTGGGGAGCAACTGGGTCTGGAGAAAAGGAGACATTCCCTAGCATATCATCCTATGACTTGAGTGAAAAGCCAGAAAGAGGCAGAAAAACAATTACAAAAGTATAGGACCAGAGAAGCCATGAGAGAGGACTGTTCCAAGGAGAGAGTAGTCAATAGGGTCTGTTACTGCAGAGGTATGAAAAGAATTGATTGGGGATCATTGGCTTTAGCAAGAAGAAGGGTATGATGACCTTCACCAAAGCAGACCTGGTGGAGTGATGGGGGTTGGAGCTGGACTGCAGGGTTGAGTGGCAAATAAATAGTGAGAAGAAAAGACAATGTGAACTCAGTAGGACTGACTATGAAGTAGGTGGAGGAAATAAAGCAGAAGACAGGGTGGGAAGATTTTGATTTGGGAGAAACTCACATATATTTGATATGCTGATGGGGCCAAATCAATGGAGATGGTAGTCTTGAAGCTATAGGGAAAAAAAGCAGAATACTGGTTTAAGTGAGGTCCTTGAGAAAACAACAGAGAATGGGGTCCAGGAAACAGCTAGAAGAATTAGCTTTAGACCAGGGTAGAAGGTATGGGTGTGAGTCCATTTTTCCAACATAGTATGGGGAATAAGAAAAAATAGGTAAGACTGTAGGTGTGATAAAAAGTTAAGGGAATTGCTAAGAAAAAAAAAATACTTAATAATACTTTTTAAAGCCTGGTGACTATTTTGGTAGGTATAAGGACCAATGTGATGGAATTTTGCAGTGGGATAGAGATTGGGTTCAGCTCTGAATACAGCATGGGCAAGTGGGAATTTGTAGCCAAGGAGCAGGGTGGGGTCAATGGATGGAAATTACTAAGAGGAAACATCAAAGGTAAGGGGAAAGTCTTGTTAAACTGGCCTAAAAGGATTCTTGCTGAAGGCAGGCCAGGGTGACCAGATGTCACCTAGGGGACAGTGGAGGATAAGAAATTACATATGGAGAGTGATGAGATATGAGGGTTGGGGGTTCTTGGTAAAACTAAATTTTATAAGGAAAGTGCACAGATGGGAGCCTGTTCCACCTAATACATTCCTTTTTTTTGAGTGAAGTAGAAAGTTATTTGCCAGGAGTGGGCAGGGAGTGAAAAAAGTCTTGAGTATGTAGGGCACCCATCTCTGAGGATGCACAGCATTCTCCAGGATTGCTTAGATGCCTGGGTGCAAAAAATGAAGTTGTCAAACAAAGCAAATTCAGGCTTGGATAGGGAGAGACTATTCAGAGACTGCTGCGATATAGAGAATGCTGCCTCCTCAGGCTCTGCAAGTGTGTCAAAATCAAACAATGGCTAAAATCAAACAAGGCTAAAAGGAACTTTTAAGGAGAATTGAGTAAGCAAGGAGGTGAGCAGACAGTATAACAAGGTTCATCTGACAGATACTATTTCTCCCTGTTTAGCTGATAGCTGATTCTCAGGAAGAACTGTTTGGGGAGGATGTTCTGCATGTTAGTGCTTACTTGGACTTTAAGGAAGCTAAATTTCAGAGGCTTGTTGGGAGAAAAGCCACAAATGTATGATTTCAAAGAAACTAAGTGAAGAACGTACATCAAAGAAGAGGGAGTGATCAATTGTGTCAAGTGCTACTAATAGGTCAAGAAGAACAAGAACTAAAAATCAACCACTAGATTTATTTAGTAAGTCAACCGTTACATTTTAGCAAGATGAAAATTATTGGTAACCTTACCAAGAACAATTTTGGTAGAGTGATGGGTGCAAAAGTCTGATTAGAGTGGGTTCAAGAAAAAACGAGAGAAAGTAAATTGGAAGCAAGAAATATAAATGATAGCTTTCATGAATTTTGCAGAATTAGGGCAGTAGTTGATGAGACAAGAGGACTAAAGTGTGTGTGTGTGTGTGTTGTGTGTGTTGGTGGTGTGTGTGTGTGTGTGTGTGTTGGTTTTCAAATGGACAGAATTGCTAGAGTCAAGAACTTGAGAGACAAAAAGGGATGGGATCTAGTGCCCAAGTGGAGGGACTAGTTTTAGGTAATGAGTAGTTCCTTTTTGCAGAAAACAGCGTATATGGGCACATGTAGGCAAGCAGGTAGGCGCGTAAGTCTGGGAGATTCTCTTCTGATTGCTTACATTTTCTCGGTGAAGTAAGAAACAAGCTTTTTAGTTGAGAGAAAGGCAATGAGAATACATTTAGGTTTGAAAAGTTGTGTACGGTAGTGAATGAACTTAGAAAAGAAAACAAAAAAACAGATAACGATTTTTGTCAGGACACACTGGATCCATTTGCCGTTTCACGGTTATAACTTCACACAGGCATCAGAGTAGCAACGCACCTTCCTCCCGCCACCCTCCGGGCCCCGGTGCAGCTAGACTACCTAAGAGGAGAAGCTGTCGCACGGTGCATGCTGGGAAAGCTCCCTCTGTACACGGAACTTCCTGGGAGCTGTAATCCACCTGCCGCCTCCACATTTTTTTCTCAGGAACCTTTAAGAAGTGGGGAGACACAAGTTGCTACGAACGAGGCACACTGGGAACTGGTCTTCCAACATCGGGTATGTTAGGAACTGTAGTTCCGGTCACCTCCCCAAACACACTTCCTTTCCAAACTACTTGTCGCATGCAACACCAGGGTAGCGTGTTGGCCTGACCGGGAAGTAAGGCCCAAGGAGCTTCCCCGCGAGCATACTGGTAATTGTAGTCCCCGAGCCAGGCGCGTGAGAGCTTGAGTCCCCCAACAGCTCCCTGTTATCGCTGGGAGACGCTGGGAAACAGACTAGACTGTAGGGAAAGGCGCAACTCACGAAACTTGGGAGGGATCGTACTGGAAACTGCAGTTTCCCCAACGCAGGGCACAGCTGGAGACTGGAAAACCCACTCTTGCAGCCGCCACGTCCCCTGGAGAGGTGGGGAAGGGTATGGCCCAGGGAGCGTCGCATCGTGGACGCTGGGAAATGCAGCCCCGCCTCGGAGGCCCATACTGGGAGTCGCGGTCCGCTTGCCTTCGTGAGTGTCGTTCCGAGCCCAGAAGGACGAAGTGTCCGCCCAAGGGAGGTCTCGCATGATTCCCGCCCTCCCTGTTCCCTGCCGCTCCCTACTTGTGTCCGTCTCTGAACTGGAGTGAGGAGAGCCGCGACTTCGCAGAGCAAGAAGGCGCGATAGCTCAAGGGCTGGAGCCGTCGGGCGGAAGGAGGCCCGGCGAGTCTCGCGGGGGTCCTGGGCTCCGGAAGTCGCAAGGGGCGCTTGGGACGGCACCGCGGCTCTCAAGCCCGCGCACGCGCATCTGTGCGGCCCTCGCCCCTGGTCGCCGCGCGCTTCCTACTTCCCGCGTCTCGCGTAGTCGAGACGTTTCGCGTGCTTTCCCGCAAAAATTCGGCGGTGGCATTTCCCAGCCTAAGCAAGACGGAGGCAGGGAGGGGCGGGCGCGGAACTAAGCAGTGGCTTCTGCTCGGACACGCGTCCCTGCTGCTGACCGGGTGACCCGCTCGCTCTAGACTTCGCCTTACTCAGGTGCTCCACATGGAAGCCAGAGGAGGAGGAGGGCGGCGGGATTCGCTCACGTTTGCCTTCCAGCGGCCTCCCCGCCCGCCTTTTTGCCTCTGCGAGGGGTAATGCAGAAAGAAGCCGGAGAAATGTTTGGTCACTGTCTGCTCTGTTTCCCACTACGGTTGTTTTTATAAAACATTTTGCTTTGTGGCTTCTTCGGGCTCCGTGGGGCTCTGACGTTGTCATTGTACAGGACACCAGGAGACCCTTTATAACCACAAGAAGATGCTTGAACACGCGCGCCGCTGGTGCAGGGCCTCTGTCACAAAGGCCAGAGCCTGTTACACACATCCCTGCGTGTCAGGGACAATAGCATAATAGTTAAGAACGGGCCTGGAGTCTGACTCTGGCCTGCCACGTTCTAGCTGTGTGGCTGGAGAAGGGTCTAATAATAGTACCTTTAAGTAGGACTGTGAGTTCAAATAAAAATGTGGGACACCCAATTAAGTTTGAATTTCAGTTAAACGGCTAATTCTTTTTTTTTTTTTTATCATAGGTATGTCCTAGATATTGTTTATCTGAAATTCCGATTTAACAGGGAATCAAATTCAAATTTAACTGTACTTTATCTGACGACTCTGATTTAAGGCATTATAGGAGACACTGCGTGAACGGCCCTTAGAATAGTGCCTGGCACGTGTAAACATTCGATAAAGTTTAAAAGCCAAACTCCTTCCACCACACACCAACCCACACAACACAGTGATCCTAGTCATCGGCTGTGCCATCTGAAATGGCTAGCCCTCAGAAAGCCATGCTATCATAAAAGGTCAGTTTAAATGCACTCTCCACCCCACTGCAGTATAGTGACCTTGTTCTATCATTACAGAGGGCCAGATTCCCCTGCCTACCAGCACTTGGCACATTCATGTGGGGATTTTCAGATTTTTAGTAATGTCAGTGCTGTGTCACAAGACACAGTGTTGGGGGAAGGGGGTTGGGGAGGCTGAACCATTATGATGTTTGAGTTAGTAACACTCTATGGGAAACTGTGACTAGAGTCTGTCTCTTCTAGTTCAGGGCATGTTATCTCTTCTGTGGAAGATAAAGGTTTGTGAGCGAGGAGAGAATGGAGAAGGAATAGGGAAGCCTATGATGTTAATAATAGGTTTTCCCAGCTTGGAAAATGTGTATTGAGTGATATTGGTCTCACTGAGCTCAAGACACCTACCATATGTGAAGAAAGACTGCGTTCAGTCAGAGAAGTCCAAAGGATTAAAGGAAATATCAAAGTGATAGAATGTAGGACTGTAAACGTAAGTCTGTTTGACTCTAAAGTTTCTTTCATTTTTCTTACTCTCAATCTCAGCATGTCCCTTCAATTCTTTCACAGTAATAGCACCCTAAATTTGTATTGCATGTTTTCATTACAAAGCCTTTTGAATTTCATTATCTCTCTTAATTTTGTAAAGGCGTTAGTAGGGAAAAATATACACATGGCATTCCTCTCTTAGGTCAAGAGGGGTTAAAGTGAGGTGCCCGCCTCTAACTGCAAACCTGGTGGAATGGAGCACTGGCCCAGGATTTAGACAGTGTCGGGCATTTTCCATTTTTCCAGTCATAGTTCCTAGTCTTAAATCACCATAGGAAACTTTTGGGAGATTGTGGGATCTTATCCTCATTTCTATTCACATCGGCCTGGTGTAGCAGCCTGTTCTTCGCTGCATTTTCACTCTCTTAATGGCTTCTTCCTCCTGACATTTAAACATGTTTAACTTTATTTTTTAAATCATTCTCTCCAAGCTAGGAAAACCTATTACTAACATCATAGGCTTCCCTATTCCTTCTCCATTCTCTTCTCACTCACAAACCTTTATCTTCCACAGAAGAGATAACATGCCCTGAACTAGAAGAGACAGACTCTAGTCACAGCTTCCCCTTGAGTGTCACTAACTCTACTCATGGTAGAAATTGAAGTGAGGTAGTAACCATTGCTAGGTGTAAGAGAAATGCTTGAGATTTTTCAGGTAGAGATGGGAATTTCCAAGGCGGTCTTCCATGGCACTCTGGTGGCATCCTGGGAGCTGTTCTGATAAACAAAATAAGTACAGAAATTCAGAATCAGTGCTTAGGAACTTTCACGGCAATTTGACAGAGTAATTATGTCTGTCGAATTTAATAATGAAAAGTCTTTCCTTGACCCTGTATACTCTCCTACTCCTCTCTCCCTCTCTCTTGCTTTCTCCCCTTCCCCTCTCCCCATCATCCCCAAGCTTTTGGAAAGCTGCACTTAAGTTTCTTACTTTTCATTTACTCCTCAGCTCTCTCCAGTCTGACTTCAGGAATCACTACTTGTTGATAATGTTCTCATTAAGGACACCAATACCATTTGCCAAATCCACTCTTTGGCTGGTCTTACTTGACCTGTCTGTTACAGTTGATCTGCCTTCATGAAACTCTCCTCTGATTTCTGGGAGAACATCCTATCTCTCAATAGCTGATCCTTCTCAGTGTGCTTCCCCATAATTATCTGGCTATTAAGTCTCCTTCTCATGCTGCATACTCCCATATGGGCATACTCCTTCAGATACCTAGCTTGAGCTCTTTCTATAGGTTAGTCATGTTCATGTATTCGTTTCCAATTTAGACCTTTCCTCCTGGTGTCCAGACCTATATATACAGTTGTCTTCCTCAATTCGGATGTTTTATAACCACCTCAACAAATCCAAAATCAAACTGGTCTTCTCTATACCTGCTCTTACCGTCCTAGAGTCCATTCGAATGCATCAAAGTTCATTCAGAACCTGGCTTAGAAACACAGGAACTATTCTAGATTTCCCTTTTCCCAATTCTCCATACCCAATTAATCTACAGTCTTGAGAATAATAGAGCAAATAGTCATGTGCCCACAACCTTGGAATTTCACATTTGAAATTCATTGTAATTAGTTTTTGTGTAATTATCCAGTGGCTGGATGCTTTCACTTAGCGTGAGATTTTCAAGGTTCATCCATGTTGTAACATGTAGCAGTACTTCATTCCTTTTTAACACTTTTCATGTCGTAGGCCCTTAGTGTATGTTGGCTCCCCTTAGCATTTAAGTATTTTATATTACTCTCATCATTTACTTTTCCTTTTCCACTTCTCTAAATCAGATTATAGTGTTGTCTTTCATCTCTACTATTGCAGTAGCCTTCTTGCTGGGTTGTCTTGCCTGATCCTCAGTACAGTTCCAGGCTGGATGACTGAACATTTTAAAAGGTTACTCTAACATTACTCTCCTGCTAAAATTGTCTCCTGTGTTTCTCTAACACTCAAGATGAGAAATGAACTCTTTTGTGTGACACTTAATATTGACTCTCACTGATTTAGCCATTTTTCTTCTACTTCCCTCTTGAACTTCGTGCTGTAAGAATATTTAACTCATATGTAGTTTCTGGAAGTGTCTCTGCCATTCTCTCCTCCTGGGATGCCTTAGGAAGCCTTATCTGCCTGGCATTCTCCCGTGCTAAGTGCCAGCATTTCCTCACTAATCTTCTGTGGTGCCCCATTACAGCAATTACCAAGTTTTAACAATTGAAGTTCCCTGAGAAGAGTGACTACTTTTGATGTTAGGATACCCAATGGGTAGCAAAACACATGTTATAAAGTAAACTTTCATCTGGTCCTTCTAATCACATATATCTGCCTTGTAAAGGATTGCTCCTTGTGAAAAATAAAAATTAAAAAAAAAACATTGATTTTCTAGGAAAGCTGCCTGTCCTCTGAAGGTTCCCATCTCAATGTATGAAACACACATTTCCCTCTCCAGAGCTTTGGAATCAGGTCCAGTTTTTACATATCTTTACTATGCACTGTCCTTGACATTTATATTTCAATTTAGAGAAGTTGTAGAAAAGTATAAAGAATAATAGAGCAAATACTCATTTACCCACAACTCAGAATTTCATATTTAAAATTTATTGCAATTTTTTAAAGAGCAATTGTAGGTTTATAAAAGAATTGAGAGAAGGTACAGAGATTTCTTGTATACTACCTGCCTCCACACATGCTTAGCCTCCCCCAATATCTTCAGTTACCAGAGTAATACATTGACTATATGACATCATAATGACCTTGGTCATAGTTTACCTTATGGTTCACTCTTGGTGTTGTACATTCTATGAGTTTGGACAAATGTATAATGACCATATGTCCATCGTTATAATATTATGTAGAGTATTTTTACTGCCCTAAAGTTCCTCTGTGTTCTGCCTGTTCATCTCTCTCCCCAACCCTGATAACCAGTGATCTTTTTATTGTCTCCTTTTTGAGAATCTCATATAGTTGGAATCATACAGCAGGTAACCTTTTCAGATAGTAAGGTTTCTTTCACACAGTAATAAGCATCCAAGGTTCTTCTATGTCTTTTCATGTCTTGACAGCTCATTTGTTTTTTAGCCTGGAATAATATTCTATTGTATCGATGTACCAGTTTATGTATCCATTCTTGAGTAGTTACTTCCATGTTTTGACACCACTTGTTATTTTCCTTTTTGTTTGTTTTGTTTTGTTTGAAATTTTAGCCATTCTAGTGGATGTGAAGTGGTATCTCATTGTGGTTTTGATTTACATTTCCCTAATGACTAATAATGTTGATAACAGAGGGGTCTCAGTTCCAGCTCCCTATCTCTTATGGGCCCCAGTCCTATCTCCTCTCTTTACCAGGGCAGTACTACCATAGCTCCTAGCAATTATGGTCAGTTTGAGGGTCTGATAACCATACCCCCTCAGGACTATCACGGAAGCAGTTTGCATTTGCTGCTGATTTCTTTTTTTCCTCACCTTTTCATTTCTGGTTCCTGGAACTTAGCTACTTGTTATTTTATCCAGAATTTCTAGGAGTTTGTAGTGGGCAGCTTTTGAGTTATTTTAGTCTGGCATCTTGCAAGAACTAGACATCTATTTTAGCTTATTCAGTGTCTGCTTTCCATATTGTATAGTAAACTTCATGCAGGCAAATAATCATTCTTGTTCTGCTTTATCCTCAGCTCTCCAGCTCTCAGCACAGAGACTGGCATATAATGAACACTGAGTAAATATTTGTTGAAACGGTAAGTGACTTTCAGATACACAAAGGCTTCAATAGTGAAGAAGCATAGCTATAATTATGTCTGCAAAATTGTGTCTACAAAAATGAGCATCCCAATGAAAAGAGTTAAGGGACAGTGGAAAGCCAGGCTTCTGTATTATTTTGACTATGCTACAACTGACTCACCTAAGTTCACCTAACAGTTTTCTTTTGTCACTTTTTTTTCTGTTTCTAGACTTCATAAAACACCCACTTCACTCTTATCTTCTTTTAAAAATCAAATTTATTTAGGTATAATTTGTATGTAACAAACTGTACCCATTTTAAGTGTATGTTTTGATGAGTTTTGACAAACTTATGTGCCGCTGTAACTGATATAACCATGTAACCACTACCACAGTTGAGATATAGAATATTTCTATCACTTCAAGAAGTTTTCTTTTACCCCTTCCCAGGCAATTCCCCCAACTCTTGGCCCCAAGTAACCACTGATCTGGTCTCTGTCCCTATAGTTTAGATTAGTCTTGTCTAGAATGTCATATAAATGGAATCATATATTATATGCTCTTTGATGTCTGGCTTCTACTCACTACAATGTTTCTAAGATTCATCCATGTTGTTGTATCAGTAGTTCATTCTCATGCCCATTTTTTTTGAAATAAGTGAGTTTCTCCTGTTTCTTAAGGAGTACTTTTGCTTCTCCCATTCTCTAACTCCCCCCATTGCTCTTTTCTCTCTCGATTCCTTTAATTTCTAAGATAACATCATACGTTATGATTAAGTCATTTACCTTCCACAGGTTTTTTAATCCAAGAAAGAGCTGGAATATCGCAAGGATGTCGTCCTCACCCAGACTTATTCCTGAGTGGAAGGACTTGAAACTCCTCATAAATAATACCCTGAATGATATAAAGGTAATATGTATGAGAGAGATGCACATAGTGGGCTTGGGCTAACTGTCCCTACTAAGGCCTGCTGTGGCATGGGCAACGTGTGAGCAGCTTTGGGAGGGCCCTTCCATACCCCTAAACAACTCCGCCTTCTAGATTAAGATGATAGCATTAGGTATACATGTTCTGTAAAAAATAGAAAATGGGCTTACATGGATTAAACAAGCAGGAGGTATCTCTGTCTTACATGTCATCAAGGACCCATGTTCTTTTTCTATCCTTTCTACCATTCTTAGTATTTAGCTTATTATCATAAGGTCACAAAACAATTGTAATCTGCAATTGTAAAGCTGCACTTCCAGATATCAGCTTTAAATTGCAAGTAGGTAGAAGAGAGAAGATCAGAAAGCATAGAGCTGTGCCAGCCTTGGAGGACCATATGCCACCCTGTGTTGCCAGAATTTTTGGGTCCATGATCATCCTAAACAAGACCAGAGTTTTATTGGGATGGAAGAAGGGGGAAGAGTAAGGAAGAGGTATTGATGAGTAACCAGCAATAGTGCCAGGCACAGACATGTTGCTTGGGTTTAAGATAGTCTTAGTCTTTTTGAGTCCTCTATGGAAAAGCATTGATACCATTGAATGAGTGAAGGAATTATAATCTGGAAAAGAGAAAAGGAATAATGATTAACTAATGGAATAAGGAGTATATAAATGACCTTCCTAATTCAATGAAGAGGGATGGAGGATTGGGATGGAGGGTCCTTTCTCTCAGCTCTGCTGCTGTCACTGAATCAGCATAATAGTGGGTTCTTCATGCTCTCCAGTTCTCTGTATTCTGTATTCTCTCATAATACAGGAAGATCTGAAAATGAGAAATATAGGGTGAAGATAGATTCTGAGGTGCTGATATTGATTCTCAGTATAGTCTCAAATCCTTTCTGGATGCAGGAAGCAGGCAGGATGGACATTTTGAATAAAGAAGTATTAATGCTTCAGTTGAATACAGTATTTTACTTTGCAGCATAGGTGGTCATAGCACAAGTTCTAATGCAAAGAATCTAAAGTTAGATTCATGGAGCATTGTTCAAGAGGCAGGTATAGCACAAGAATCTGCTGAGAAGACAGACCTCAAAATTAAACTTCACAAGCCTCAGTTTTGGCTCATCAGAATGAAAAGTACTTATATCCTAGATATATGCTATGTCACTGGGAGGTAATGTGTATTGTACATGATCTACTGTGTAACATGTTTAAAGGTATATATTTCCCTTGATACAAACACAGCCCACTAAGTAGGATACAGAATGTTAGAGCATGAGCACAGCTAATTCCACATTGTGAATAGCACATGTTTCCCTTGGATGCACATAAAAATAGTGAAAGAGAGGAAGGCCACAGGGTCTAGCTGTCATACATGATGAACATTCTGTGAAGGGTGAGTTTTCCACAGGCGGTATATCATGAGTGTAATTGTGACAGAAGTGGTCCTTTGGGTATAGACAGGAACTTTGAATAGTTGTTTCAACTGTGGCTAGTAGAAATATTTGCCAAAGTTGGGTTCTTTTCTCATACTCACATAGGAGTAACAGGAGTATTCCTTTCCTTTGATACACTTACTTGTTTTGTACAGTCATTAGTTCATTGCTTGTTTAATATATATTCCTACCCCACCCCTGCCAGACTCAGCTTTTGAAAGCTAAGGCCATGTGTCTTTCGCTCAGCAATGTACCGCCAGTGTCTGTGTACAACATACCAACCTTTCTCAAATGTGGTTTATCAACTGAGGCATGGAAAACAGAAAATGATTTGGGGTTGCTACTTTCTCAGTTCTCTTAAGGATGGTACATAACTAGTGGCATTCAGAATGCATAGGGCAGAAATTAATTCATTATGTAGAGTGGAACTTTCAGACATTAGGGCTTAGTTTTCTCATGGAAACTTGGTTGAGAAAGGCTGGAAGTACTTTGATGAATTAGGATGTACTCTGAGGGTGAGCAAGGGATGCCTCTCCAAATAGTGCTTTCCAGAAGTATGGTGAATAAAAATGTTGGTTAGCTAAAAAACAACAAATGTCCACTGTCCCTCCATAAATATTTATTAAATGAATGAATGAAACGAATGTGGACTCAAGCCTCTTAGTTCAGGCCACTCTTCTCTCCCAGGATGATGGAACACCAAAGAATGATCTGGTTGTACTCAGTGACTGGCCTGAGATGTTATACCAGGAGCTGCATCATCCCCAGAACAATCCTTTCATTTGTTTCTACTCTATCAATGTCAATTATTTTGTCTCCTTAAACTGGTTGGAACCACAGTCAACACAAATGCAGGTAAAGGCACCTCATCTTCCCCCCCCTCCTTCTTAATTCACTTTATATCATATCTAAACTGCCCTCACCTTGGAATGATGAGGATGATTCTGAGTTAGCTCATTTTAATACCTATCTCCATATCCCAATTTCACCTGGATGCAGTAATCCTTATTCACCTCTAGTCATCAAGTCCTCAGAATTTATTTTCCTCATAAAGTAGACTAAAAGCCAAGGAAGGAACCTTAAGCATGGTGCTTCTATCACATACCTGACTCCTATTACCAGGAAACTCCCAAAGTCAAGCTGTTCGATCCTTCCTTAATCCCACAAGAGGGAACAAGGATCTAAGTATTCAACCCTTTCCTACACTTCACTTTTGGAAATACTCTTCCTCCATGTTCACGCTTTCATCACTCATCTTCTTTTAGGCAATACTTTGGATACAGAAAAAAGATAGAGAAATGAAAGGAATGATAGAGAAGATGAAGTTTCACATGATGGATCAAGTGCCACCTATCCAAGCAATGGTCCATGCAGGTTCCCACCACATGTTAATTGCTTACTGTGGTGACATGCGCCTGTGGCTCTTTGGAGATCACCATCAAGCATTCACATCTCTGGGTACAGTTCCCTGTCGTTTCTCCATCAGCTGCCTCTGCTACGACTCAGAAACTGAGCTGTTACTTTCTGGTACCTTGGGGGCTATAATTACCTGGTTTATCCTACCAAGCAGGAGGGGCCTCCAGATGGCACAAACAGTGCCCATGCCTGGTCATGAGCTTGTACAGGGTTTTTCCCTGAATGGTCCCCAGGGCTCCCTCCTGGCCTTTTGTGAGAATAAGGTCAGAGTCTTCACCCACCAGGGTCAGGGCCAGCTGGAAGAGATAAAGAAGTTCACACCCATATCCAGTGGCTCCTCCATCACCTGCTCCTTCACTTGTGTCTCTCAGGGCTATTTCTATGCTGGAAACAGGGATGGAGAGGTCCATGCTTGGGGTCTAGATCAGGGCAATTTCCTCCACAGCTTCCAGGCCCATTTCTCATCAGTGATATGTATCCATAGCCGGCCGGAGACGCACACCTTATTAACGGCGGGCAATGAAGGTGAACTGAAGGAATGGAATCTTGCTTTTGGGAACTTGCTGCGGCAGCTGGTTATTGGTGTGAATCTGCAGCAACTGCACTTTATTGATAACAGCACTTTCTTCTGTCAGACCACCTACACTTTCTCATTGCACCGCCTGCCTTGCTTTTATAGCCTCTTCAGTGTCTGTGGTTCTGCTCCCCAGCAGGTGCAGCGGGTCTGCTGCGGCCGTAATTGGACCCGGATCCTATGTGCCACTGAAGATAGTTTGTTGCGTTTCTTGTCTCCAGTAACAGGAGATATTCTTGTTATCACCTGGCCTCTACTTGTCATGGATAAGGCTGTGGCTTGGGCCTATGACTCAGACAGAGAGGAGCTCTTTGTGGCAACAAACACTTCAGAAGTGCTGTTCGATGCAACACGCTCGCCTTGCACAGCCAAGTATCTTATGTGCACATCAGTAAACCCTGAGGATAGAGTAAGATGCCTGGCCTACGGGCAGTCTCATTTGTGTAAGGGCCTAGTTGGATTGATGTTCTGTGGGCATGAGAGTGGCATTGTGAGAGTCCTCTCCCACTACAGCTGTGCCCGAATAGAGAAAACTGTTCACTTGGGGCAGTATTGGCACTGTCTACCCTGGAAGGTCCCCAGGAAAACTTCTTGCTCTGTTCCTATGGCATGGATGATATTGTACAGCTGTCAGAAGCCGTGCTTCAGGAGAACAAAGTCATCTTGCAGCCTATCAGCAAAATTCTCTGTAGTTGCCCCTAAAATATGTAATACTCTTGCCGAGTTCTGTGGGTGCCATCACTGAGAACCACTGCTGGTGTCTCTGGCACTACCAAGATTTTCTGACATCTTCAGAAAAAAAACTAAACTCTATGTTTAAAGAGATAAAATACCTGCACCAGTGTACCATCACTTCCTTTGATGTCTGCTTTTCCCTGAAACTTTTTGTCACGGGAGGCATTGATGGCTCAGTCCGGATCTGGGACTTCCATGGTAGACTCATAACTAGGTTTGACTCAGCATTGCATTTTGGCCCACTCTGCTTTGCTAATAATCGGGGCGACCTGCTTTTGACTTTTAATCAGAGTCTTTACCTGGTATCCTGCTTAAAATTGCTCCCTCCAGCTCAGCTGATTCACCTAGCTAACCTAAACAATGCAGATGAAATACAAGAAGCCCCTAAACCCTTCCTACCTAGCTTCTTCTTTTCATTTGAAACAGTATTTGTACCCAAATTTGTCTGCCTTAGACAAGGGCTGCAGGAATTACAAGGGCTGGAAGCCCTGGTTAACAAACGGGCCATCGCCTTTGATAATACTGTGCCCCATGTTGTAGAGGAAGAGAGACAGATCTCCTCTGTGATACAAAAAAAACCCGAACTGCATTTTTTGGAGCATAAGGATATTACTCTTGACCCCAAGCAGAACCTTCCCCGACAAGTGGTTCCTGCTCAATTACGGCTGGTCGGCTGGGATGGATTGAACCCCTATCATATATTACAGTGCTTCTTTGGTCAAGGACGGCAATGGCTCTTTGCTCCTGATGGCTACATCCCCAACTCAGTGGTCCGTGCCCGCCTTTGGCCTGAGGGCACCCCAATCTTCCTACTCTGTGATCTCTACCCACCCTATAGGCATAAAACTGAACTCTTCAGACACCAGGCACTGCCACCTATTACTCTGGCAAAAGAAAAAATCTCAAAGAGTAAACAGAAGGACAAATCCAAGTGGAAACAAACTTTCTTTGATGTTCTTATAAACATGACAAAACTAAATTGGATAGGAAGAAAATTTGATGAAGGACTTATAAATAATTTAATCAAGACTATCCTCAACCTCACAACTTACTGTTCTGTAGAGCAATACAAGAGATATATTAGTGTCCTGGCACAAATTTTTGCTGTTCATCAAGTACCTCCAAGTCTGCACTCTGAGACTACCCGTCGCCTCCTGGAAGATACAACTCATTCCAGTTCACAGGTCCGTGAGCTAGCCTGGGAGGGGCTAGAGAGGTTAGGCCTCATGAGCCATCTCTTTGCTGTTCCACTGGCTATGGGATTGATGGATAGTGCTGAAAATGTGCGGGCTAAGACCTTGTATCTTATAATGAAGGTCACAGGCATCCAAACTAAGACCATGCTGGTAAGCCTGCTGAAGAAACAGGAGACTTTCCAGGAAATGCAGTAAGTTGGGTTGGTGGCCTTCCCTCATTTTATTCCTTCTCACTCCTAACCTCCAGCATTTGATTGCTTCTTTACCTTTCCCACAACTCTTTTTCTATTCTTTTCCTCCACCTATGTTCTTTGTTTCTATTTGCTTTTCTCCCCAATTTTATTCCTTTTTTTTTTTCTGACCACTGACTAGTCCCTCTTCCATCATTTTCTCACTTCCTTAAGATTCCTCGAGACTCAGGCCCACAAATCTCCCAACTAAAATGCATCTTGTGTCACACTAACTACTCTATTACTTGCTGTCCTTAATTCTTTCTTCTTCATCTATCCTTTACTTCAGATTACTCTGTCCTAAATAGCTAGTTTATCCCTGCCTCTCCCATTGTAGTTTCTCTTCCTACTTCCCTTCCCTCTCCCTCCCTCTCCCCTCTCCTTCCTCCCTCCTCCTTCTTTCTTCATGTCCTTCTTCTTTTCCTCCTACTCTCTCCCTCCTTCCCTTCTTCCTCCTCCTCCTTCCTCTTTTTCCTTTTCCTCCTCCTGCTTCATTTTATTGCTGGCTCATTATTAATCTTTTCCCTTGACTTCTGTAGGCAGAAATTTATTGGAGACGTCTCTCTGGACCAGCTTCTGGGGATTCAAGCTAAAGATATCCGATACTTGCTTGGTCAGGTGGAGTGGCGGCTAAATGAAAACCTGATATTGTCACGTAGAAGGCAACAACTGACTTTTCCTTTTGATATATCAAAGGCTGATAAACTTGAAGCCCCTGTTGAACAAACATTCATACCTTTGTCAGAACCTGAAAAGATCACCGAACTGGAGGAAAGAATGACACATGTTGCAGCAAAGGGCAGAAATCTTAGTATGTATGTGGTAATATATAGGGCATATTTGGGTTCCACCTCAGGGCACCAAAAGGCAGGGTCAATAAGACCAAGGTATATAAAAAGATACCAGTGGAAGCAGAGTTAAGTAAGGAGACTCTTCCACAGAAAGTAGCTTTATTGAGAAAGATCTACTCCCACAACAAATACCAAGCAAGGTATTATTTCTTTAGGATTTGGAAGCTGGGATAAAACAGCAAGTATTGCTATCATAAAGCCTAGTCCCCTTTCCCTCTGTACCTCCTAGGGTAATTCATTGAATTAGATATTACAAGGGATTTCACTCAGGACCTCTGTGGTTTTCTTAACTATTTTTTTCCTCCCAATATCTCTGCAGTTAAAAGAAATTTAAGCCTAGCCAAATCCAAAGTGGATGCTGAATCAAAGGAGATCATGTTGGAAGCCACAGAATCCATGGAAGACACAGAAGCTATGGAGGTCACAGAGGTAGTGGAGGCCACAGAGGCAGTGGAGGCCACAGAGACAATGGAGGCCACAAGTATGAGGACCATAGATCAATACGTGTGTGAAAGATTATGGACAGATGATCCCTAAGCCAGAAAGACAAGAATACATAGAAAAGCTTTGGAAGAGGATAGTGAAAAAAACCCTTAAAAAAGCAGATGTAAAATTGAAAGATTTGAAGGATATTTCAAAGACAACTGCAGAAGAACCCAAGGAAGTAGATATGAAATTGAAAAAGAAAGATTTGAAGGATATTTCAAAGACAACTACAGAAGAACCCAAGGAAGAAGTCACAAAGATTACTGAGCAAAAAAAAGATACAAAAAAGATACAAAAACGTGAAAAGAGGGGCCGTGGTTTGGCTGGGACCCCTGGACGCAAAGGTAAAGCAGACACCAAGTCTTGGAGGGATGACATTTGCTCCCTTGCTGTCTCAAGGATAGCAAGTTCCCATCCAAGAATGTTAAGGGATCTAGGTCAAGAATTGGTGGACTTGATTCACATGATGCTTGCTCCCCAAGATCCCAGCTGGGCTCTTTTCCAGGATATCTGCCCCCTTTTAAAGGGCTCATCGGAATTGTCTCACAAAGTGGTGGAAGAACAACCTATAACAGAAAAAGTGGTTAAAGAAATTGTCAAGGAAGAAGGGATAGTAGGATTGAGAGAACAAAAGGGTAAAGTATTAACGAAGGGCAAGGTAGTTTCTCAAGTCAAGAAAAAGAAATTTCCTTCCTTAGAAGGTCACCTTGTGTTAAAGAAAAGGAAATTTAAAAAGAAAGTAAGCAAATTGGCCAGGCAAGAAGGGAAAGTAGCTGAAGGAGAAAGGAAATGGAATAAGCCAGAGAGGAAATTCATACAAGGAAAGGAGACAATGACCAAGGATAAGAAGAAGTTGACTCATCAAAAAGGGAAAATTGCTTGGGAAGAAGAAATACTGGCTTCTTCACAAAAGAAATTAACCATGGGAGAGCAGAAGTTAGTCCTAGGAGAAAAGAAACAGACTGAAAAACAGGGGAAACTACTAGGGAAAAGCAAAAGAGTGACCTGGAAAAGGGGTAAAGCAACCCCAGTAGGGAGGAAGTGGGACTGGGAGGAGATTATGCTGGAAGACGGCATGTGGGCCCAAGAAGAGGAGGAACCAGGTGAGGAAGAGAAGGGGAAGGGTGAGGAAGAGGAGCTGGGTGTTGAAGAGGAGGGGCCAGGTAAGGAGGAGGAGCTGTGTGAAGAAGAGGAGGGGCCCAGTGAGGAAGAGAATGACCTGGGTGAGGAAGAGAAGCTGGATGAGGAAAAGGAAGGGCTGAGTGAGGTAGAGGAGCTGGGTGAGGAAGAGGCAGGGCTGGATGAGGAAGAGGAGGGGCCCGGTGAAGAAGAGCTGGGTAAGGAAGAGGAGGGGCTGAGTGAGGTAGAGGAGCTGGGTGAGGAAGAGGCGGGGCTGGGTAAGGAAGAGGAGGGGCCTGGTGAGGAAGAGGAGCTGGGTAAGGAAGAGGAGGGGCTGAGTGAGGTAGAGGAGCTGGGTGAGGAAGAGGCGGGGCTGGGTAAGGAAGAGGAGGGGCCTGGTGAGGAAGAGGCAGAGCCTGGTGAGGAAGAGGAGCTGGGTAAGGAAGAGGAGGGGCTGAGGAAGAGGAGGGGCCAGGTGAGGGAGAAAGGGATGAGGAGGAACTCATCCTGGACATAGAGACACAAGTTAAAAAGAAGAAAAAGTCCCGCAGAAAGAAACATGTCCAGGGTAGAGAAAAACATGTTGTGGTAGAGGCCTGGAAGGAGGGGAAACTGGCCCAGGAAGAGGAACATTTGTCTAGAGAAGAGGAAGAGCTGACTGGGGAAGAGGGAAAATGGGCATTAGAAAGGGGCAACTTGGCAGAACGAGAAATTAAATCGACAAGAAAAAAGAAGAAATGGTTAGTAAAGGAGGAAAAAGAGGCCCATAAAAAGAAAGAAATCCAAGAAAAGAAACAAGTTTGGAAACAGGAGAAAGAAGACCAGAAAGAGAGACACGCTAAGAAAGACGAAGAAAAGGCCAAGGACAAACACTCAGCCTGGCAAAGAAAGAAACTCGGCCTAGGAGAGGAAGGGTTTGGGGAAATGGAGATACTGTCGCAAGAAGATAAACAGACCCAGAAAAAGGCAAGAAGAGCTTGGGAAAAGGAGAGAAGGGCCCAGAAAGAGGAGGAATTGGCTCAAAAAATAGGGAAAGAAGCTGAGGGAAAAAAACAACGGGCCAGAGAAAAAATGAAATCAGTCCCAGAAGAGGAGAAAACGATAGAGGAAATTGAGAAAGTGTCTAAAAAAGAAAAGAAACAGGCCATGATAAAAGAGAAACAAGCTAAGAAAGAGGAAAAATGGGTTGGGAAAGATAAGAAAGCCACTGAGGAAAAAAAGCAATGGCCCAGTGAAAAGGGGCAACCAGCTCTACAAAAGGAAAAACAGGCCCAAAAGGAGAGAATATGGGGTCAGAAAGAGGAGAAAGAGAGTGAGCAAAAAGAACAATGGGCCTGGGAGAAAGAGAAATTGTCCTTAGAAGAGGAAGAACAAGCTGATGTAATGGAGAAAAAGTCCCAGGAAAAAGAGGGAAAGGCAATGGAGAAAAGACTGACCAAGAAAGACAGTAAATTGGCCAAGGAAGAGAGGCGTATTTCTAAGAAAGAAAAGGAAATAGCCAGGAAAGAGATTGACATAAGTAAGAGAAAGAAAAAAATAACCCAAGAAGAGAAAGAAATCATGAAAGAAGGTAAATTGCCCCAGGAAGAGAGACAACTGGCATATGACAGAAGGACCAAGGAGATGGATGTTGCTAAGGGAAAAAAGAAAAGAACCAAACAGGAGAGAATACAGGCAATGAGGAAACCAGATAAGGAAATGGGGATTAGTTCTGAAGAAAATGAGGCTTTCAGGGAAAAAGATATAAGGAAGAAAGAGGGTCACCTGTTGGGGATCCTGGCTAAAACACTTAGAGAAATTAGTACAGTGCCATTGGAAGAAATAAAAATACCTGAGGAAGAGAGATCATCCATAATGGGAAGGAGTGAAATTGATGACCAAAGGTGGGAAATTTTTAAGGGACAGGAAGAAATAACCAAAGACGAGAAAGAATTGGATCAGAAAGAGAGGAAACTAGAAGATGGTAGACTGGCCAAAAAGGAGAGACCACAGACTGATGATGAGAGCTTGGAGGAGGACCGAAGATTATTAGAGAAGTTCCAAGAAACAATACCATTAGATAAAATCCAGGTAGAGAGTATGTTAAAGGAGGTCCGAGAGCAAAATCTGTTAGGAAAAAATCAGCTAAAGAAACTTCTGAAGAGAATTGAGAATAAACCAGAAAAGGCCCAGGTGAAGTGGTTATTAGAGATTATCAGAAATATACTGTTTGAAGGCTTATCTGAAAGCTTGACTGAGAAGGAAATAGAGGAAGGTCCAACTAAGAAGGGAACAGAGGAGAGCCTGAGCAAGGAGGAGGTGAAAGAGAACCTGAGCAAGGAGGAGGAGGAGGAGATCCTGAGTCAGGAGGAGGAGGAGATCCTGGGTCAGGAGGAGGAGGAGAGCCTGAGCGAGGAGGAGGAGATCCTGAGTGAGGAGGAGGAGGAGAGTCTGAGCGAGGAGGAGGTGAAAGAGAACCTGAGCAAGGAGGAGGAGGAGGAGAGCCTGAGTGAGGAGGAGGAGGAGGAGATCCTGAGTGAGAAGGAGGAGAGTCTGAGCGAGGAGGAGGTGAAAGAGAACCTGAGCGAGGAGGAGGAGGAGGAGGAGGAGGAGGAGGAGGAGGAGATCCTGAGTGAGGAGGAAGCGGATGAGGAGAGCCTGAACGAGGAGAGCCTGAGCAAGGAAGAGGAGGAGGTGGAGGAAATGGAGGAAAGGCATAAGAATGAGGAGAGCTTTAGTAAACAGAAAGAAAAGGAAAGCATAGTTAGGGAGGCAATGATCTCAGAAGAGGGGAAAGTATTAAAAATAGAGCTCTCAAAGGAAGGTGTGAGCCTATCAAAGCAAGTGACAGAAGATGAGTTTCTTGCTGAGGAAAGGGAGGCTACAGCTAGAAGGGAAGTGCCTTTTAAGAAAGAAAAATTGCTTGATGGAAAGAGAGATCTCACATTTATGGATAAGCCTATGTGGCCAACAATTCTGAAGAGACCCTTCAAAATACCACTCCCAGTAGCCCTGGAAAAAAAGAAAGGCATGCCCCTGAAAGTATTAGAGGATCCTTTGGACTTAGAAGGACAGAAAAGCCAACTTCTTGGACCACATTCCATGACAAGTTCACAGGGAAGACAAAAGGATGTACTCTTGGAGAAAGCCAGGGGCATGTTTTTACGTGTCATGGAAATAGGCTTAGAGACCCAGATCCCAGAAGGCCTCCACAGGCCAGGGTCCCACGTACCTGAAAGTATCATGGAACCACAGGAACCTGAATATAGGCCCAAAGGTGGCAGGTGGAAGTGGTTCTTGAAGTATCGAAAGTCTTCAGTGGGGAAAACTAAGGGACAGGCCCCAGCCCCATCCCTTACTTCTATGCCAGCTGAAAGACCATGTTACTCAGAAGCAAGCTTCCCAGATGAAGACTGGGTCAATAATGCCTTAGTAAGGCTGGAAGCAGGAGAGCAACTTTCCAGGGACAGCTTCCATAGACTAAACCAGGTCTTCAGAGACTTCACTTCAAAGGGATACTTGAAATGGATGCATCTGTCCAAGCTTAAAGCCATTGCTAAACACTTCAGGCAAGACCTAGAGGTAAGTCCCCCAGATCTATCACAGTCCTTTAAGGATATTTCAAGTCCACTACACTTAAAAGTGATCCCTCCAATTAGAAAAGAAAAAGATAGCTGGCTAGAGTCAGTCCAAATCCCTGAACCAGTGTTACCATCAGCTACCAAGAGGACTCAAACCCCAAAAACTCTCACGTGGCATCTCTTAGGTGAGTCCTTCAAGGAAAAGCAGGCACAACAGTTATCTGCTGCTGTCAAGGACATAAAGCACCTTTATCCAATGAGAAGGGATGTTCCTACAGCTGTGTATTCCTCTGTGGATAAAAAATCCCTGGCCTCGATATTCCAGAAGGACTTCCAGGCCTTGAGTGGGAGGTTCCCCAAATTTCACAAGGCCAAGAAGAAACCACTGCCCATCCCTGCACCAGTATTACCATCAACAACCAAGAGGATTCCAGACCCAAAGGCTGTAAATTGGCATCTTCTAGGAGAGCCTCACAGGAGTGCACGTGCACAGCAGTTATCCAGTGCTCTCAGGGAGATGGAGGTGCAACACTTTTATCCTGCCCCAAGAGACATTTTCATGAGTGCCCATACTTCTGTGGAAAAACAGACCCTAGCACTGATGTTTCAGAAGGACTTCTGGGCTTTTAAGGGTAAAAGTAGGTTTCCCAAATTGCCCAAGGTGGAGAAGAAGGCCCAGCCCAGCTCTAAGAAAAAGGAAGATGTGCCTCAATGGGAGACGTTTGTGGCACTGTACCATGTTTTGCGGATGTTGCAGAAGCGATATGCAGAAGACAGTGCTGCTTGGATGGAACAGTTCTACCAGCTCATGGACCTGTACCAACTTAAGTCCCCTGGAATCCAGAGGCTTCTACTAGAGTTGCTGCAGAGAAAGGAACTCCAACCCCAAGAGACCATCCACAAAAAGGCCCTGAAAGCAAAGGAGCTGGTGCTTGGTGAGCGGTTATTCTATGGCCTGTTTTGTGGTAGTTCCCATGCTCCTACAGGTCCCAGGTTCCAGCATGTTGTACCCCTTCCTGGGCAGAACAAGGTGCATACTGTCCAACCTGTGGGCATCGCTCAGTATGGGTTCCTAGAACTTGCCTGGAAAAGCCTGCCACAAGTCAATCCTCACCTTAATGAGAGGCTACCCAACATCCCTACTCCTACTCTTTGATTTGGCCTAATATCAGTACTTTGGGGTCTTATTGGAAAATGATCCTGGGGCACAGATAATTTAAGCCGCCTTACCTGTTCCTCAATTTAAGGTTGGGGGATAAAAATGGACTTGTCTTCATTCAGCTCAAAACCTGCTACTATGTACTAAATAAAATGACATTTCTCATTTGTTACAAAAATTCTGACAGTTCTTTTTCCTAGAGTCCCTTATAAAGTAGCCAGAGAAAGCAGATAATCTCTGTCCTAAGAGGAACCTTTTTTTTTTTTTCCATTTGGAGGGTATTTGACTGCCATTTCACTGAAAAGTCTGCCCTGGCACTCAAAGTTTTTGGCTACCATTTCCATTCCTCAAAGGATCTTGGAAAGGGAGCATCTGGCACAGTTGGGCACTTATTTATTTAGCGCCAAGATGAGAGGAAGCAGAGAAGAGCCATTTTACCCCTTTGTAAACTTTGATCTAGACTTGAAAGTTCCTGAACATCTCTATGCCTCAGAATTGTCATTGACATAACAGGGATACAGAGTGAAATAGCGGATTCAGAATTCTCATTCCAGCCCTTGCTCTGACACTTATTAGTCTTTAATCCTAGTTTTTTTTCCCCTCAATAAAAATGGTATTAGTAATGCCTAACTTGGTGAAATGCATACATTTCTGGAACATAGTTTTCTCTGAAATTGGTTGCAATTTTAATGGGAGAAAGTCTGTGGATGAAAATGTGGATTCTAGATTGAAACCAGGATCTAAATCCATGCCTTTCAATTTAACATGTAACCTTCAGCCAGCGATTTCACCTCTCTAAGCCTCGGTTTTATCATTTGCAAAATAGGGCTCATTGTTAGTGTACTGGGAACATAGAAGAGGAACTGAAGGCTAGAGGAGGGGCCTGGGACCCTAAGGAAGTTTGGGAGTAACTCAAGAGAGGGGACAGAACTCGAGGGAGAGTCTGCAAGAGTAAGGGAGGAGCTAAAACAAGAAAAAGATGCCTGGAAGCCCAATAGATCTTGGGCAGAAGAAAACAGAGTGCTTATGGAGGTAACAAACTCTAGGGAAAAACTTAGAAGCCCAGGAGATCAGAAGCTTGGGAGTATTGGAAAGAAACCCTGGAGTAGGAGTCAGATCTCAGGGGAGAGGACTGGGTGCCCAAGAGATTTTTGTATATCAATTTTGTATCCTGCAACTTTACTGAATTTGTTTATTAGTTCTAATAGTATTTTGGTGGAGTCTTTAGGGTTTTCTATATATACTATCATCTGCAAAGAGAGACAGTTTTACTTCATCTTTTCAGTGACCTTTATTTCTTTGTCTTGCCTAATTGTTCTAGCTAATGTCTCAGTGCCCATACTGAATAAAAATGGCAGGAATTGGCATGCTTGTCTTGTTCCTCATGTTAGTGGGAAAACTTTCAGTCTTGACTATTGACTATTTTAGCTTTGGGCTTGTCATATATGGCTTTTATTATGTTGAGGTGCTTTCCCGTTATACCCATTTAGTTGAATTCTTATCATGAATAGATGTTGAATTTTGTCAAAGGCTTTTGTTCTGCATCTCTTGAGATGATCATATGATTTTTATTCATTTTGTTAATGTGGTGTATCAAATTGATTTGCAGATGTTTAACCATATTTGGAATAAATCCCACTTAATCATGGAGTATGATCCTTTTAATGTATTATTATATTAGTTAATATTTTGCCAAGGATTTTGCATCTATAATTATTAGGGATATGGGCCTGTAATTTTCTTTTCTTCCAAGTGGTGTTGTCTGGTTTTGGTATCAGGCAATGTTGGCTTCATAAAAATGAGTTTGGAAGTGTTTCCTCTCCTATTTTTTTTTGGAAGAGTTTGAGGAGGATTGGCATTAGTTCTTTAAATGTTTGGTAGTACTTGTTTTTTATTATGTCATCTGAGGATCTGTCTTTTTTAAGACAAAATTCTCAAATGTTAACATTTTGATTATTTCCTCTGCCTCATTCACTCTGTTGTTTTTCCTAGAAATAATTACATGTTAGTACTTCTCATTCAATAGCTGCCTCTTGACCTCTCATAGTTTCTATATCTATCCATCTAAGTTACTTTCTTTACTTTCCTCTAATCTAATTGTTCTTTTCAGCTGTGTCAAACCAGTTACCTGCTTGTTCTATCCTTTTTGAAACCTCTGGTGTATTTAATAGTATTTTCTTTCCCTATGTTTTAAAATATCTATGATCAGTTAATGTTATAACAATAGTTTCAGTAGAATCTCTAAGACATAGTTACATGTTCTGAGTGTGAGAAGGAGTGTGAATTCTGCTCTTTATTGTGCGCATTGAAATTTATTCATAGTGCACTGTTTTCTTGAATGTTTTCTGATTTTGACTGAGCTCATATTAAGTGAGGTTTTCCCTGTGGAACATCTCAGAAAAATAGGTTAAATTGAAATGATCCCCCCAACCCCTACCACAATTTCTACCAGTTGAGAAAGTTTATTTATTCTAGTTTGATATTTCTATAACTTGTAGCTAAAATAAACCCACATAAAACCTTATGAAGAAAGACCCAAAATTTGTAAATATGTGAGAAATGGTTTTATCCATCTTAGCACCTATCTTTATGCAGGGTTCTTCATTCCAATTCTCTGAATCACTAATTGCTAAGGCTCATAATCCATCATGTTACAGATATTAAAATGTAGTAATTTATTCCTGTTTCAGTTGTTCATTGCTGCAAAGAAAAATTATCACAAATGAGCAGCTTATAACATGTACATTTATTGTGTCACAGTTTTCATGGGTCAGGAGTCTATACATGGCTTGGGATTTTCCACTCAGGATCTCACAAGGCTTCAGTCAAGGTCCAGCCAGGGCTGCCCTTTTCTGGAGTTCAGAATCTGCTTTCAAGCTCTTGTGGACTTCAAGTTCTATAGGACTGAGATTTCAGGATTCAGCTCCTTGTGCATTTAGGACTGAAAGCCCTATTTTCTTGCTGGTTGTCACCTAGGGACTGCTCTCAGCTCGTAGAGGCTGCCCCACAGCTCCTTCCCATGTGGACTTCTTCCAGGTCCTCTTTCAACATGACAACTTACATTTCTAAGACCAGCAAGATTTTATCATATCAGTCTGCTAAGATGGAGTCTTTAAATGAGACTGCCTCATCACCTTTGTCATATTCTGTTGGCTAGAAACAAGTCACGAGTTCTGCTGTACTCAAAGGGAGTAAACTTAAGGTGTGTCTACCACAATTTCTAATATATGAAGACCTCCCAGATTAACCAGAGCATATGCTCCCACTTATTTTTTTTTCTGTTCCCTAGGCTTTCCATTAGGATTATTATGAACTTGGTTATGAGTTAGAAGAATGGCTTCTATATTGTGTCAATTAATAATGTATTTTGTAGAGGAAGTTTCTACCAGACCACCTTCTCTTTCATGTGCTATTGCAGTCCCTCTCTCCTCGCTGTATTGTGATTGTCTTTTTTACTGGTCTGACAGTTTTGTGAAGACATCTACTAGATTTGTTCCTAAATGCACAGGGGAGGGGAGATCAGAAAAAGTAGAGGAAAGGGGGCCTTGGTCTCACACAGCACAAAACGGGTTTGGAGGGAAATTGAAGTTTACAAAGTATATGAGGTATTGACTGGAACCAGGGGAAGTATGGTCTCAGGGTGTGAGGAAATGAGTGGATAGCAAAGCTGGTAGAGAATGTGAGTGGATATCTTTCCTTCAGATCCAGCAGGGAGTGAGTGCCATTAATACCTACGGAGAGCTAAAGGCAAAAACCTTGGTACCTGGAGTACCAAGGAAGTAAATCCAGCCTCTCGTTCAGATTAAGCTCTTCTCAGGGAACTTCCTGGTCCTGACCTGGATCCCCAGAATCATCTCCTGTTCCAAGGGAAGCCATGAACCTTCTCTGTGAAAACTTTGAGTGAGTGTAAATATGGCATATGCATGAGGGAAAGAAGATGGCTAATTTCTGTGTCCACTCTGGAAAGAGCCTGGAATCCCTAGTGCTGAAGGATCAAGTGGCTGGTGTTCACACTTGGGCAACATGGTTGGATTGCACAGGGGCTTTTTCAGTCACCTTTTTCAATAAGGCAGTTCCAGAGATGAAAGTCAACACTATTCTTTCACGAACCTTAAACAAACAAACAAACAAATAAACAAACTACTTTACGAACCATCAAGGTCTGAAGGGGCTGAGATTTTACCCTATGTGCAAGCTAGTGAGCCATTTTATTATTGTTTTATGGAAGCTGGCAAAAGCAAAAGATTTCTGGTCAAAAACAAAAGACTTTACTCATGGTACATCAAGCAGCTTGAGCTTCATGTTTGTGTCAGTTCTCCACACCTCCCAAGTCCCACAGGCATGAAGCGGGTGAGCCTGGATGGAGGCTGGCAATGGGCTGTGTTACAGGCGGGGAACATTGAGTCTAGGGAGCTTGCTACTTTATAAGAGCCTGTGAGCGAGCCTTCTCTTTGTCTAAGGTGAGATAGTCCCTCATTCCTCAAATTTACTTGCTGCAAGCACAACCTTGAGAAATATCCTGGGTAAAGAGTAGTCAGACTTGTGTTTTGGTTCACGTGGTGTATTAGTTTGCTAGCACTGCCATAACAAAATAACACAGACAAGGTGGCTTAAACAAATTTACTTTCTTAAGTTCTGGAGAAGCCCAAGATCAAGGTGTTGGCATTTTTTTTTTTTATTTCTTCTGAGTCCTGTCTCCCTGGCTTGCAGATGGCTGCCTTCATCTGTGTGTTCATATGGTTGTGTCTTTGAGTGCACACACCTGGTGCCTCTCTGTGTATCTAAATCTTTTTTTATTAGGACACCTGTCAGATTGGATTAGGGCCCAACATAAGGGCCTTATTTTAACTTAATCACCTTAAAGGTCCTGTCTCTAAATACAGTTCATATTCTGAGGTATGTGGATTAGGGCCAATATGAAACTGTTCTTGCATTGGGAGCACAATTCAGCCCATGATACTCAGCAGTAATGTATGGAAGTGCTACAGGCCCATGGCAGAGTATGTCCCGTAGCAGGCATATATAATGGAACAGAGTAATGAATTTTTGTATGTAAAACAATCTTTTATAACCAGCACCCAGACTAAGAGTAACATCAACATCAGTACCCTCAAAGTCCCACGTCATGATCTCCTCCAGTCACTAATTTGAAGGAAACAACTATCCTAATTTCTAAGAGCATAAATTAGTTTCCTAATCTGTGCTATTAGAATATGTAACTAAGGAGTGACCTCAGAAACATAGTGAAGTGAGAGATATCTCCAGATCTCTCCCCTTGAAACAACAAGTTGAACATTTAAAACTCAATTAAAAAAAAACACTCAAACTGCACATCAGACATCTGAGTGTGGGATCTATGCATGAGAGCTACCACAGGTCAGAAACCTGGGATTTGGTCAGTGGACTGGGAGAAACAATGAAGCTGCCTCTTGCAGCCAGAGCTCCCTGTAGGAGGAGGAGGGGAGGGGACAAGGTGCGGCTTTCCTGAACAACACTGCCTGAGAGAGCTGTGAGCTCCACACAGCAACAGTATGCACGGATCAGGGCAGAAAGCAGAGAAGTGGGGATGGCAGAGAATTGGAGATGGCAGAGAAACAAGAGTTAATTATTACCAGCCACGTTGCCCAATGTGAGGCTGAGCTGTAGCCCCCATCCTCCAAAGCAGATGACCCCTCCCCCATACCTGCTGCAGAGAACAAACACCACAGAGCCCCAGGGAAATTGGAGCAGCTGATACTGAAACTGTCACTAACATTGACAAGGTAGAGTCATTGAATATCTAGAAGAAAATTTTAAAAGGCATTATTATATAAAGGCATTTATATAAAGCAGGGATCCAAAAAGCTTAACGCCACATACTGGACTAAAGTATAATTGACAAATAAAATTATATATTTAAGATGTACAAGTGGTGCTAAGGGGAAATTTTATAGCTATAAATGCTTATATTCAAAAGTAAAAAGATCTCAAATCCAAACCTTACTTTATGACTTAAAGAACTAGAAAAATAACAAACTAAATGCAAAGCAGGCAGAGGATGTTAATAAAGATTACAGCAGCGATAAATGGAATAAAGAACAGAATAACAACAGAAAAAAAATCATGAAACCAAAAATAATTTCTTCAAAAAGATCAAAATTGATACACCTTTAGCTAGATGGACTAAATAAAAAAGAGACACAAATTACCAACATTCAGAAATGAAAGTGGGGACATTTCTGCAATTCTACAGAAATAAACATTTTTAAGAGTCCTATGAACAGTGTTGTGCTGAGATGGACAAATTCATCAAAACGTAAGACCTTCTAACACTTAATCACAAATAGATAATCTGAATGGAATAGGAACTATAACTAGTAAGGAGATTTACTCAGTAATAAAAAATTTCCCAGCAAAGAAAAACCTGGACCTGATGGCTTTATGGGTGAATTCTATCACACATTTAAAGAACTATATCAGTCCTTCTAAAACTTTTTCAAAAAAATTGAAGAGGAGGTAACACTTTCTAACATTCTGTGAAGCCAGCATGACCCTTTCGTGAAGGCCAGACAAAAACACTACAAGAACAAAAGCTACAGATGAATATTTCTTTCAAAGGTTGATGCAAAAATCCTCAACAGAATTCTAGCAAACTGAATTAAGCAGCATATTAAAAAGGATTATACATTCTGACCAAGTGGGATTTGTTTCTGAAATGCAAGGATGTTTCAGCATAGGAAACACAACAGGTGTAATGTGTCACTGCAACAAACCGAAGGAAAAAACCCACATGGTCATCTCAGCTGAAAGAGAAAAAGCATTTGACAAATGATAAACACACAAAGGAGGAATAGAAGGAAAGCATCTCCACATAATAAAAGCTATATGTGAAAAAACCCAGTGAGCATAATACTTCCATGGTGAAAAACAAAGCTCTTCATCTAAGATCAGGTACAAGGCAAGGATATCCACTTTCACCGCTTCTGTTCAGCTTAGTACTGGAAGTTCTAACCAATTAGGAAAAAGAAATAAAAGGTATTGAAACTGGAAAAGAAGATCTGTTTGCAGATGATACAAACTTACATGTAGAAAATAATCAAGACTAAAAAATCTGGTAGAGCCGATAAATGAATTCAGCAAAATAGCAGGATAAAAATAAGTTGCATTTCTATACACTAACAACAAATAGAAAAAAGAAATTTAAAAACAATTATATTTACAATGGAATCTTAAGGAACCTCAGATAGCCAAAACAATCTTGAAAAAGATGAGCAAAACTGGACTTATGCTCCCTGATTTCAAAACTTACTGTAAAGCTACAGTAGTCAAAGCAGTGTGGTATTGTCATGAAGACAGACATAAACAAATGGAATAGAATAGAGAGCCCAGAAATAAACCCTTACATATATGGTCAAATGATTTTTTTACAAGGCTGCCAAGACCAGTAGGGAAAGAACAGTCTCTTCAACAAATGGTGCTGGAAACTCTCCATACAAAAGAATGAGGTTGTACCCTTACCTAACACCATAGACAAAAATTATCTCAAAATTTATTAAGGTCCTAAAACTTAAACTCTTAGAAGAAAACATACAACAAAGCTTCATGACACTGGATTGGCAATAACTTCTTGGGTATTACATCAAAGACACAGCTAATGAGGAAAAATAAGCAAATTGGACTTCATGAAAATTTAAAAAATTCATCAAAAGACACTACCAATATTATTGAAGTTAATAATTTTCAACAAATCTTTGTAAATTATATTCTTGTAACTAAACATTTTCATTAGAAGAGATAGGTCATTGTTAACCAAAAAGAAAAAAAAAAGATATCCACAGAATAAAAAGGCAACCCACGGAATGGGAGAAAATATTTGCAAATTATATATCTAATAACTGGAACATAGAGAAATTTTTAAAACTCAGCGACAGAAAAACCAAACAACTTGAATCAAAAATGTGAAGAGGACTTATAGCTTAGATATTTCTCTAAAAAAGGTATATGAATAGGCAATAAGCACATGAAAAGATGTTAGATATCACTAGACAGTAGGGAAATGCAAATCAAAACTACAGTGAGATACCACCTCACACCCACTAGGATGGTACTATAAAAAGTATTGGCGAGGATGTAAAGAAAATGGAACTCTTCTGTTGTGAATGTAAAATGATATAGCTGTTGGAAAACCAGAATAAAGATCCTCAGAAGATTAAAAATAGAATTCAATGCCCCATCAATTCCACTTCTGGGTGTATACCCAAAAGCGGCAGTCCCCAGCCTTTTCGGCACCAGGGACTGGTGCTTCTATGAGAATCTAGCAGAGTTGGTAATGCTAGCGCTGGGAAGTGGCTGCAAATACAGATGAAGCTTTGCTCCCTTGCCAGACATTCACCTCCTGCTGTGCAGCCTGGTTCCTGATAGGCCACAGACCGGTACTGCTCCATGGTCCTGGGGTTGGGGACCCCTATCCTAAAGTATTAAAATCAAGGTCTCAAAGAGATAGTTCTACATTCATGTTTACAGGAGCATTGTTCACAATACCTAGAACGTGGAAGAGGCCCAAGTGTCCATCAACAGATTAATGAATAAGCCAAATATGGCATATACATACAATAGAATATTATTCAGCCATAAAAGGAGATTCTGCAATAGTCTTCAACATGGATGAGCCTTGAGTACATTATGGTAAATGAAACAAGCTGTTACAAAGAACAAATATTGTATGTTTCCACTTTAGAGGTTCTAAGAGTAGGCAAAATCAACTTGTAATGGTGGTTGCTAGCAGTTGTGGGGAGAGGAGAATGGGGAGTTAGTTTAATTGGTATAGAATTTCAGTGTTACAAAATGAAAAAAGTTATGGATTGTAGTGATGGCTGTGTAACAATGTCAATCAATGTATTTAATACCACTGAGCCTTAAAAATGGTTCAGATTGTAAATTCTGTATGTATTTTAAAACAAAGTAAGAAAAATCCCACAGACTGGGTAGCTTAAAGAACAGAAATTTTCTCATAATTCTGCAGACCAGAAAATCAGGAAGTTAGCAGGTTTGGTTTCTTCTGAGGCCTCGCTCCTATGCTTTCACATGGCTGCCTCCTTGCTGTGTTTTCACGTGGCCTTTTCTCTGTATGTCCTAACCTCTTTACAGGGACCTTAGTAAAATTGGATTAGGGTCCACTCAAATGGCCTCATTTGAACTTAATTACCTCTTTAAAGGCCCTGTCTAAATACAGTCACATTCTGAGATGCTCGGTGTTAGGATTTCAACATACAAATTTGGGGGAGATGAATTTAATTCCTAACACTGGTCAAATTTATATGGCCCCCAAGGCCTCAGGCATACAAAAACACTGTTTTTAGTTAAGATATTCCATGGGCTCAGGGTTATTGTTCAGAAGCTGGTCAAGGGTTGTTTCTTGGAATGTTGAAATCCTAATTGACATAAATGGACAAAAATCTAACACCAGTTATCATTAGGCTGTATAGTAATAAGAATTTGTATATTATGTTGGAGGGAATTAACAGTACAACTGGTTTGGGAAACTTCTACAGTGTCCACTGACAGTGTACACATAACCCAATGACACAGAAATTCCATTTCAAGGTATTTGCTGAGCAGAAGAAATGCATATGTGTGTTCATTAAGACATGAGCAGGGTGTTCATAGCAGCATATGGATACATAAATAGTGGAATATTCCTATGATTGACAACTATGGCAATGAAAAACTTAGAATTGCTAAGCACAGAAATGTCATGTCACAAACATTATATTGAGGGTAGAGGGAAAGCCAAGCACAAGAGAAAATGTTTTACAATTCCAATTGTTTAAACCTCAAACAGGTCATACTAATCTATGTTGGCAGAGGTCACAATAGTAGCTACCATTGGGAGGCAGATTAGTGACTGGGAGAAGTTATGAGGCATATGGGTATTTTCTGTATTTCTTAATCCAAGTGAAGGTGGAGGATTATTGTCTGTATAATTGTGATTTATGTGCTTTATGTATATTATACCTCAATTTTTATAATTGTGAAATGATTGTAATAAAAACACTTCACTTGGTTGCCATTTTGTGTGTATGTGTTTGTGGTGAGAACTTTAAGATCTCTCAGCAGATTTTAAGTATACAATACAGAATTGTTAACTATGCTACAAATTAGATACCCAGAACTTGTTTTATAACTGAAAGTCTAAATTATTTGACCAACATTTTCCCCATTCCTCCTCAGCTCCTGGCAACCATCAGTCTACTCTGTGTTTCAGTGACTTTGATTTTTTAGATTCCAGATATAAGTGAGACGATAAGAGTATTTGTCTTTCTCTGTTATTTCACTTATCATAAAGCCCTCAGTGTTCATTCATGTTGTTGCAAATGGCAAGATTTCCTTTTTAAAGAATGAAAAATATTCTGTTGTATATATACATCATATTTTCTTTATCTGTTCATCAGTTAACACTTACGTTGTGTCTTGGCTATTGTGAATAATGCTGCAGTGAACATGGGGTGATATTGCTTCAAGACTGTGGTTTTGTTTCTTTCAGATAAATATTCAGAAGTAAGATTGCCAGATCATATGGTAGTTCAATATTTAATTTATTGAGGCACATTCATGCTGTTTTTCATAATGGCTGTACTGATGTACGTTCTCACCGATAGTTCCCTTTTCTCCACATGCTAGCCAACACTTACCTCTTATCTTTTTGATAATAGCTATCCTAAGAGGTGTGAGGAGATAATTGTGTTTTTGATTGGCATTTCCGATGATAAGTACTGTTGAGCGCCTTTTCATGCACTGGTTGGCCATTTGTATATCTTTGTGGAAAAATGTCTATTTGGGCTGTATGCCTTTTTTAGAGTGGATTTTTATGATTTTTTTTTTTTTTTTGCTATTGAGTTGTATGAGTTTTTTATATATTTTTGGAAATTAACCCCTTGTTAGATGTATGGTTTGCAAATGTTTTCTCCCATTCTGTAGGTTACTCTTTCATTTTGTTGGTTGTGTCTTTTGCTGTGCAGAAACTTTTTTAGTTTGTAGTTTCATTTTGTTTCCAATTCTGTTGCCTGTGCTTTTGGTGCCATATCCAAAAAAAAAAAAAAAAAAAAAAAAAAAAAAGTTGCCGAGGCCAATGTTTTCTTCTGAGTTTTGTACTTTCAGATGTTAAATTCAAGTCTAAACATGTCAAGTTAATTTCTATGAGTGGTATGAAATAGGCTTTCAGTTTTATTCTTTTGCATGTGAATATACAAAATTTCCCCCAACACCATTTATTGAAGAGACTATTTTTCCCATTTTGTGTTCATGGCACCTTTGTCAAATATCAGTTGACTGTATATGTGTAAGTTTATTGATTGGGACCTTGATTTTGTTCCACTTGGCTATGTGTCTGTTTTTATTGCCATTACCATTCTGTCTTGCTTACTATAGCTTCGTAAAATAGTTTGAAATCAGGAAGCATGATGCTTTCTTCTTAAGATTGCTTTGGTTACTTAGGGTCTTTTGAATTCCATATGAATTCTAGGACTTTTCTATTTCTGTGGAACGTGCCATGTGATTTTGGTAAGGATTGCATTGAGTCTATAGGTCACTTTAGATGTTACAGATATTTTAACAGTATGCTTCCAATCCATGAACACAGGATATGTTTCCATTTATTTGTGACTTCTTTAATTTCTTTCATCAACATAATTTTCTTTGTATAAATCATTTATTTCCAGGATTAAATTTGTTCCTAAATATTGTTTTTGATGTTTCTATAAATGGATGTTTTCTTCATGTTTTTTCTTCCAGATAGTTTGTTGTTAGTGTTATAGAAACACAACTGATTTTGTATGTTGATATTGTTCCTTTGATATTATTGAATTTATTAGTTCTAACAGTCCAAGGCTCATGATTGTGTGTCCAAGTGGGGGTTGAAAAACTGCGTGCATTCGGCCACCTTTCCCAAAATCTTATTTATGGATTATGAGAATATTTATACTAGAGGGCATGTAGGAGAACTTATGAAGTCATTATTCTTTATGATTTATGTATGGAACCTTCCAGGACCAACCAGTTATTACTAAACTTTAGTAAATTCATACCACAGAAAACTTCTTGTTTTAGCAGGTGTGGGAGAGCCTTTAGTCATTGTACATATCTTAAACATTATGATTGGCTTTCCATAGTTTACAGTCTATATGAGATTGGGCAAGATATTTATCCTCTCTGAGGAACACCAGCAAATGGTGATAACAGTTCTTGCATTGTAGTGCTGTTATCAGAATTAAATGAGTTTGTTCTTGTAGAAAACTTGGGCAACTTTGGCATATAGTCTATATTCAGTAAACTTTAGCTACTATTTCTGACATTATCACTTGTGTGGTTGTTAGTGCACTCTTACAAAATAATAAGAAATATGTATATTGGGTTTGGAAAACATGACAGAGTGAGACATATCCCTAGATCTCTCCGCTTAAAACAACAATAAGCTGAACATCTAAGCCTCAACAGAAAACACCCAAACTGCACACCAGCACATCTGAGCATGGGATCTAGCATAAGAGTTACTGCAGGTCAGACCCCAGGAGTTGGCAGAGGATTGGATGAAATAAAGAAGCTGCCTCTCACAGCTGCCAGAGCTCCATGTAGAGGTGGGGGGAGGGAGAAGGTGCGGCTATTTCCCTGAATAGCCCTGCCTAGAAAAGCTGTGAGTTCCATGCCGCCAGCAGCAGGGCCCAGTCATCAGGGCAAAAAGCAGAGAAACGGGATGGCAGAGAAACAACAGTTGATTTTTACCAGCTGGGGTTGCAAAATCGAGGCTGAACCATAGCACCCAACCCCCAACCTAGAAGGCCCCTCCCCCCATATAATCCAAGATCTAACACTGCAGAGCCCAAGGGAATCTGAGCAATGATACTGAAACCGTTCCTAACACCGACAGGGACTGAAACAGGGTAGCAAGAGTGATTAAATATTTACAAGAAAATAAAAAAGCATTATTAAGGCTTTATATAAAGCAGGGATCCAAGAGGCTTAGACACTATATATTGGACCCAAAAGAAAAGCGCCATCTTTGCAGCAGGCTAAAGAGAGACCTTAATATAATAAATCTTTCTGGGAAAAAAGCAGAATACACTTCCATTCATGCCCAGATGGAGAAATAGTCCATTAAACACCATGAACAACCAAGGTGTTAAGGCATCTCAGAAAGAAAGCGAAAAAATCGCCAGAAAATAAGCTTAGATGTAGAAATGTGTGACTTACATGGAAGAGAATTCAGGATGGTACTTCTGAAAAAACTCAATGAAATCCAAAACAATTCATGTCAACAATTTCAGGAATGGAATAAACAACTAGATCAGTAGAATGAGTTCTTCAGCAAAAAAGATTGAAACCTTCGGAAAGAATCAAACAGAACTTCAGAAGATGAATAGCACACTGCAAGAGTTGAAAAATGAAATAGCAAGCTTGGGAAAGAGAGTTGACCAAATGGGAGGAAGAGATCAGTGATATCAAAGACAGAAATATAGAAATAAATCAGAAGGAAGAAGAGAGAAACCAAAGAATGAAAAATAATGAAAGAGAAATAAAAGAACTAGCTGATACCATCAGGAGAGAAAACATAAGAATAATGGGCATTACTGAAGGGAGGAATAGGAGCAGGGATGAGAAAACATTTTCAGACAAACAGTTGATGAGAATTTCCAAATCTCTGACTGCACTCACCAATAAACAGGCACAGAGTTGCAGAATGGATCAAAAAACAAAACCCAACCATATGCTGCTTCCAGGAGACACATCTCAGCTCCAAGGACAAATATAGACTCAAAGTGAAAGGGTGGAAAATGATATTTCAAGCAAATGGCATTCAGAGAAAAGCAGGAGTAGTGGTACTAATATCAGATGAAAAGACTTCAAAAAAAAGGTAAAGAAAGATACTGAGGGACACTTCATAATGATAAAGGGAATCATGCACCAAGAAGACATAACACTTATTAATATCTATGCTCCCAATCAAGGAGCCCTGAAATATGTAAAGCAATTACTAACAGAACTAAAGGGAGAAACAGACCAAAACACTATCATAGTAGGGACAAAATACCCCACTGTCGGTGTGGACAGATCATCCAAACAGAAAATCAATAAGGAAATAACATCCTTAAATGACACATTAGACCAACTGGACATAATTGAACATTTACAGAGCCTTCTATCCCAAAACAGCTGTTTATACATTCTTCTCTAGTGCACATGGAATTCTCAAGAATCGACCACATACTGGGACCAGAGATAGCCTCAACAAATAAAGAGGGTTGAAATCATACCAACCATATTCTCTGATCATAATGCTTTGAAACTAGGATCAACTGCAAAAAGAAAGCAGGAAGAACCCAAATACATGGAGATTAAACAACATGCTACTGAAGAATAACTGGGTCAGAGAAAGAAATAAAAAAGAGATCAAGAGATACATAGAAATGAATGATAATGATAGTACAACATATCAAAACTTTTGGGACAGGCAAAAGCGTCATAAGAGGAAAGTTCATATCATTACAGGCCTATCTCCAAAAACAAGAATGAGCCCAAATAAACAACCTAATGCTTCATCTTAAAAACAGAAAAAGAACAAATGAGCCTAAAGTCAGCAGAAGGAAAGAAATCATCAAAATTAGAGCAGAAATAAATGAAATTGAAAACAAAAAAACAATAGAAAAATAAATGCAACAAAGAGCTGGTTCTTTGAGAAGGTTAATAAAATTGACAAACCCCTGGCTAGACTCACTAAAGAAGAGAAAAAGGACACAAATAAACAAAATCAGGGATGAAAAGGGAAATTACGACTGATATCGCAGAAATACAAAGGATCATCAAGAATACTATGAAAAAGTATATAACACCAAATTTAATAACCTAGAAGAAATGGACCAGTACTTAGAAAAATACAACCTTCCCAGACTGAATCAAGAAGAACTGGAAAATCTAAATAGACTGATCAGCAGTATGGGAACAATCATCAAAAATCTACCAAAAAGTAAAAGTCAGGACAGATGGCTTCACCAGTGAATTCTACCAAACATTCAAAGATTTAATACCTATTCTCCTCAAACTCTTCCAAAAAAAAAAGAAGAGGCAATACTTCCAACTCATTTTATGAGGCCAATATTACCTGATACCAAAACCTGGTAAAGATAACACAAAAAAAGAAAACTACAACCAATCTCTCTCATGAACACAGATGCAAAAATCCTAAATAAGATACTAGTGAACCAAATACAGCAACATATTAAAAAGATTATACACCACGATCAAGTGGGCTTCATCCCAGGGCACAGGGATGGTTCAACATACACAAATCGAAATGTGATACACCACATAAACAAATTAAAAATAAGAATCATATGATCATATCAATAGATGCAGAAAAAGCCTTTGACAAGATACAGCATCCATTTATGATCAAAACACTTAACAAAATTATATAGAAGGAAAGTACCTTAACATATAAAGGCCATCTATGACAAACCTCAGCCAACATTATACTTAATGGTGAAAAACTAAAAACCTTCCCTCTAAGATCAGGAACAAGGCAAGGCTGTCCACTATCGCCACTGTTATTCAATATAATTGGAGGTCCTAGCAAGTGCAATCAGACAAGAGAAAGATATAAAAGGCATCCAAATAGGAAACAAAAAGTCAAACTGTCACTATTTGCGATGACATGATTCTCTATATAGAAAACCCTAAAGACTCCACAAGAACACTACTAGAAACAATAAGCAAATACAGTAAAGTCTCTGGATAAAATCAACTTCAAAAATCCATAGTTCCTATACTCTAATAAGAAGTGTCAGAAAAAAGTGGAAAAAATAATTCCTTTTGCAATTGCAACAAAAAGAATAAAATACCTAGGAATAAATTTAACGAAACATGTGAAGACCTATATAATGAAAAACTACAAGACCCTATTAAAAGAAATCAAAGATACAAAGAAATGGAAAGATATTTGTGTTCTTGGATTGGAAGAATCAACATAGTTAAAATGACCATATTACCTAAAGCATTATACAGATTTAATGCAATCCCCATCAAAATCCCATTGGCATTTTTTAAAGAAATAGAACAAAAAACATCAGATTCGTATGGAAGCACAAAAGACCCGAATTGCCAAAGCCATCCTGAGAAAAAGAACGAGGCTGGAGGCATCACTCTGCCTGACTTCAAATTATATACAAGTGACATAATCAAAATGCATGGTATTGGCAGCAAACAGAACATGGACCAGTGGAACAGAATGAGAATCAGAAATAACCACATTATATGGGCAAATAATTTTTGAAAAAAGAGCCAAAACATGTGGTGGAGGAAAGGAAAGCTTCTTCAATAAATGGTGCTGGGAAAACCGGAAAGCCACCTGCAAAAGAATGAAACTAGACTGTTGTCTATCACCACAACCAGAAGTAACTCAAAATGGATTAAGACATGACTATAAGACCTGAAAACAATAAATACATAGAAGAAACATAGGAATAAATCAAGGCCCTTGGACTTAAAGAGGATTTTATGAATTTGACCTCAAAGGCAAGGGAAGTAAAACATAGGATAAATGGTACTATAACAAACGAAAAGCTTCTGCTCAGCAAAAGAACTTCAACAAGGTAAAGAGACAACCATAAGTGAGAAAATATATTTGCAAGCAATGCCTCCATAAGAGCCTAATATCCAAAATATACAAGAACTTACACAACTCAATAACACAACAACAACAACAAAATAAAAATCCAGTCAAAAATGAGGACCTGAACAGACACTTCTCCCAGAAGACATACAGAAGGCCAACAAATGGCCATATGAAAAATGCTCAACATGCTGCTATTAGGAAATGCAAAATCAAAACCACAATGAGATACCATCTCACACCTGTTAGAATAGCTGTCATCAACAGGACAAGTAATCACAACTCGGAGAGGATGTGGAGATAAGGAACCCCATGCACTGCTTATGGACGCAAGTTGGTACAGCCACTATGGAAAAAAAGTAGGAAGTTTCTCAAAAAACAAAGACTTGATCTACATATGATCCAGGAAATCCCTCTACTGGGTATTTACCCCGAAGACTTAAAAAATCATATCCATAAAGATATTGCACGCCAATGTTCATAACAGCATTTTTGCATGGCCAGGACATGGAAGCAACCAAAGTGTCCTATGATAGATGACTGGCTAAAGAAGCTGTGGTACAATATCACAATGGAATAATATTCAGCCATAAGAAGAGATGAAATACCGCCATTAGTGACAACATGGATGGAACCTTGAGATATCATGCTAAGTGAAATAAGCCAGACAGAAAAAGTTGAAAATCACATGATATCACTTATATTTGGAGTACAAACCTAAAAACAACAAAGGAAACAGAGAAACAAACAGAGACTCTTGGTCAGAACACCAGTATCGGGCAGTGGACTGAGAGAAACAAAAAAGCTGCCTCTCGCAGCCTGAGCCAGAACCTTACAACTTTCTCAAAATGAGGAAACCTAATCTCACACATGACAAAAGGCCCAAAAGCAAATTTCCATATAAGAAATCATATGCTAAAGTTAATGATAGTTATAAAACAATATAAATACATCTTAAACAAATGCCTTGAAAACAGAAACTATATCATACTATTAAAAAAATGCTAAAAAGGAAGAAAATACTTTGAATATGAGCGATCCACAACAAGAATTAGAAAAACTCGGAATTGTCTATGGCCATGCCACCCTGAACAAACCCGATCCCATCTGATCTCAAGAAAGCTAAGCAGGGCCGGACCTGGTTAGTACTTGGGTTGGAGACCACCTAAGAAGACCAGGTGCTGTAGGCGTAAAAAAAATAAAAAATAAAAAATAAGGGATTGTAAGCTGACAAAGGTCCTTGCAATCTGTGAGGTCAACCAATGGTTTGCTCGCCTAAGAAATAAAAAACCAAAAAAAAAAAAAAACCCTCAGAATTAGGTAACAGATTCACAAGTAAATTTCAAAAAATGAAAAGAATACAACTTAGATATATGAGAGTAACCCCCACAGATAAAATGTTAACATAAAGACAAATTAAGAAGAATTTTAAAGAATATGAAAATGAGAAATCAATCTATTAGTCATTTTATCTAGGCTTCTGTACAAGTATTATAATTAATGCAAAGGTGAAAATCTTTCTAAAAAACCTAATCAGATTGGGAATCCTGATTACTCTTAGAAAACAATTCGATTTTATAATGAACCACAAATTCTTATTGGATCTGATCTTCCAGGCATACTAGCTTCATGTCCTGTTAGTCACTAATCACTAAACTCTAATCTACATGCTACCCGTCACTCACTCAAACCTCATTTCTCTTGAGGGTCTGCATGTGTAGTTCACGCTCCTTGAAATGGTCTTGCTCATATACTCAAAAATCCTGAGCCCTTGCTTCATGTCTCTGCACAAATGTTATCTCTTCGAAGAAGGGTTCTGAACCACAATACTATACCTAAATTTGCTGTGTTCCTAGTTACTGTACTTATAATATATTTCACTATCTGATATTTACCTATTTGTTTTCATATTTACCTCTTCCTTAATATGTATAATCTCCATTTCTATAGAAAGATATCTACCATAGTCGGTATTACTGGATTGACTGTGCCAAGCACAGTGTTACTCAAGAGTATCCAAATACTTGCCATATAAATGAATGTATTATAGACAATGAAACCACATTGAAAAAAGATCTAGAAAAATCTGGTCCATAATACAAGTGGCTACACTGCAGAAGAAGGAGCATGAGCATGTGTAACTCTAAACTGAGAGGAAAATATGAGAAAAATAACATGGCAAAGTTAAAGGGAAGTTCAGTGGGTATCTCATCCTGAGATATTTCCTCTCCACATCATAAGCCTTTTCTTCACTCAGAAGGAGCTTTCCAATGTTTCAAGGGTGTGTTATCAAGTGTGTTACCACCTGAGCCATCAATTACACAGATGACTTCTCCTGCCTGATTGCTCTTACTATACCTGTATATCACCTTCTTGTTGCTTCCCTTACAAAACCATCCAGGGTTCTTCCCTTGTTCCAATAAGGTAGTTACACCTGGCTTGAAATGGAATGGCCTGCTTACAAAGGAAAAAAAGCCAGGATAAAGAAATAAGTTGCGACTAGTCAATATTAAAATTACAATAATCAAAAGGTCATAATGATATGAATATTTTTAGAGAGAAGAATAAACAACAAGGGATTAGGTAAATTTTTTGTTTTGCTGTTGTTTAAAATTTAAACTCATATGTCCTCTGAGTCTAGAGAAGCAAGCTATGTAGTTGAAGACTCTGGAATACAATTACTGACCGCTGCCATCTTCCAGTTGGGTCTGACCTCGGGCAATTCACTTAAACCCACTATACCTCAGTAATCTCAATTGTAAAAGAGGAATTAAATCAATTAATCCTCTCAGTTATTTTTATGGTAAATCACATAATGTGCTTAGAATAATGACTACTACAGAGTAATCATGTTACCTATTAGCATTATCGTTTCATTTTTATGTTAACTAGAGAAGACAAAATAGCTATAAGATGTTCATTCCATTTTAATGTAATTTTCATGGACAAACTTTTCAACCACGAATCAGATGAACTTTAAGAAAATAGGTCGTTTTTGGTAGCGTTTTAAGTGAATTCCAATTATCCAATCCACCACTATAAACTGTAGGATTTTTTTTTTTTTAATGAGAGTAATTCTGGACCCTCTGTAAAGCTCATATCTCTAAAATTGGATCAGATTAAAATGGAGTATTATAGCAATTTTGTAGCCGCCAGCCCCGGATATACACACGGATCACCAGAAATCAGTGAGTTATAGGAAACACACTCTTTATTCAGCCAGCTGGGTCTACCAGGGGTACACAGACCCTAAATTAAGCAGCCCCGAAATGTAGAGGTACAGAGTTTTAAAGCCCTAACCCCATTCTTCATTCTGTCTGAACACAAAAGTCTATTTTCTTTCTTTTTACTAACTGTCAACCCACAGGTTGGTTGCGAAAACGGGGTACAGAAGCAGAAAGCTTATTCCTAGAATGTTATGTTCCCATGGATAGCCTATGCCCAGGGTAGCAAGCAGTAATTTTCCAGCCAGCACATTCCACACTGGCCTTAGCAGAAAATCAAATCCTTGATTCTTCATGCGAATTTGCTCATAGCCTCTATTTTGTAATACTAAAAGTTTAACAGAATTAATTCTCTTCCTTATATATGCAAACAAGAAATTGAGGAAACATGGGCCAAAAGTTAACAAGAGGAGGAGGAGGATTAAAGGTCCAGCTACAGCAAACAGAGTTGTTAGCATGGTGACCAATTGAACATCCTATGAAACCAGTTATTGATTCTAGTCTTTGTTTTTCCCTGGCATCTAAATTTCTCTGTACTAGTTGTAAGCTTTCTAATTATTCAGAGTTATTGGCATAGAAGCAACAGGTTTCACCTAGAGCCATACATAATCCATCTTGTTCTCGAATAATAATAATCTAAACCTCTTCTATTTTGGAGGACTACTTCTGTAGTAATCTACTTGAAGTTCTAGCCTGCTGATGGTGCGTCTTTTAAGGTCTTGATATCCTTATCTATCTGTATTCCAATTTCACGTAATTCATTTTCTCCCTTGATGAGAGCAGTAGTACCTACAGCTGCAGAGCCTGCTATTCCGAGTCCTACAAGAAGAGGTATTAAGACTGGTATGGCCCATTTCTGTAGCCTGTCCTGGTGGAAGAAGTGGAGTCTGCCTTCTGGCCCATTGTAAAGGGACACTTGGGGGAGTACAAAGACTAGGATACAAATATTAGTCTCACCTGAGTTGAAAAGATCAGATGCAGCACAGTGAGTGAGCCCGCATCACATGCTAGCCAAGTATTATGGAGTATAGTATTTACCCCTGAGGTAGACTTCGATAATACGATTAGTTTAAAGAACTAGGTGACTGTGCAACAGCTTGGAATAGTTCTTTGAATAGTTCTTTTTCTTGTATGTCTCTAAGTGAGTCGAGGAGTTTCCCATTCACAGCCTTGTGCACTGCTGAGCTCAGTTAGGTTTAGGGGAGTTCCTACCCCGACATAAAAGGGTTTTGGGTTTAGGCACAACCAGCAATCTTTCTATGTCTAGGGTGGTCTTATTTAAGACCTTGTGTATTGTCATTAACATAGTTATTAATGCTCCTTCTGGTTCTGGTTGTGGCTGGTCAATGCCTGGGGTTTAAAGCTGTTAGGCTACTACCTGGAGGGGCTAGAGCTGGAGTTGGAGTTGCTCCGAAACAGAAGTTTTCTTAGGTGTAAGACTTTGGGTAGTCCTGGAACTAGAAGTGGTTTGTTGGGTCCTATAGGGTTAGCTTTCCTGGGGGGTCCTTAACTTGTATAGTAAAATATAATCCTGAATCATACCCAGTTTTATATAATCTGATACCCACATCTGTCCTGTGAGCCAATAGTGTTGTCCCCCAGGGCTACAGTTTTGATGGTGATTATGATAGGATTGCAAGACCCAAGAGAGCATGCGGAGGGGCTTGGTCCTCTTTTAATCTATATGATCATCATTCTGTTTTATAATTATCTATAGTGGAGATAGTCTCACAACCCCAGTTAGCACAAGAAAATTGGCCTTGGCCCTCACATCCAAGTCCCATATTACCATGCAGCCAGATATCCCTGGTAATGTCCTTGAGACAAATATAGAGTCCTATCCCTAAGAGGCTTTTCTCAGCCATAATATGCCACAGCTGGGTCCCCCCTCGTAGCCCAAGTATGCTCCTCCACCTAGGAAATCCCGATCCAAGGATTGTCAGCCGTTGCAATGGTGAGGGTCTCTGGCAAGCCAGCACAAGTCTACTCAGATCTCTGGAGTACCGTGCTGGTGATGTTCTGGGCAATGATTTCACCGGTCTCAGTTACTATAAGCTCCCATACTCTAGGCTGGTGTATGTTTCTGTATGCCTGGGCTAAAGAGGAAAAAGGAAGAAACAGAGGGTTAGACTTATGTATGCTTGAGTCTTAGTTTAAGGGCCCGTCTTCCGGAGCTGTCCCTTTTCGTGCTGCCTTCACGTGGGAGTGATGAATCCATGATGGGATCCGTCTACTTTAACTGCAGTGGGCGTTGTCAGGTAGACAGTGAAGGGTCCTTTCCGTTTGGGTTCTAGTCCTTTGGAAGTGAACTTCTGATCCACACAGAATCCCCAGGCTGAATGCTGGGAAATCCGTCCCTGAGCTGAGTGGGCAGCAAGAACCCAGACCAAATCTCCTTCTGCACACTTTGAAGGGCCTGTAAAGACTTAAGTACAAGGTTACATAGTTCTGCCTTTTTCTCATCTTCTATTCTGGTACTAAAGGTGGAGTTTTCCAAAGAAAATTTCACATGGGGTGAATCCATTAACATATGGAGTACACCTGGCTCGGAGAAGAGCAAAGGGAGAAGTTCTACCCAGGTCCCTCCAGTTCTAATCCTAACTTGACTAATGTCTCTTTTGGGTCTGATTCATTCGCTCTACTTGGCCCGAACTTGGGCCGGTAGGCGCAGTGGGTTTCCATTGCAAATTTAGGTAGCTAGCCAATTGCTGTGATACCTTTGCTACAAAGGCTGGCCTATTATCTGACCCTAAAGTTCCGGAGCCAAATCAGGGAGGATTTCTTGTAGTAGTTTCTTAGTAACTACTAAGGCAGTCTCTTTCCTGGTGAAGGCCTCTACCCATCCTGAAAAGGTGTCTATAAAAAAAGTAAATATTTGTAGCCCCCACAGTCGGGGTTACTCAGTGAAAATTGACTTCCCAATGGTCCCCAGATAAGTTCCTCTTTCCCTATGCCTAGGTTCTTCTATCTTCCCCTTCTTTGGATTAACTTGGGCACAAGCTGAGCATTGTGAGGCAATCTCCTCTGCAGTTCTTCTCTCTTATAAAAGTGAAAGTAGGGGTTAAAGCTTGGAGCAACTTAGTTCCCTAGGTGTGTGTCTGGTGTAGTTGGTGGAGGAGAGTCCTTCCAAGGGCCCGTGAGAGCCCGATTTTTCCATCTGGGGTCGTCCACCCCCTGTGGTTCCTAGTGGCTCCCTTGTCTGAAAATATATGTTCTCTTCTGCCGTATAGGTCAGAAACGGAGGCAGTTCTGGGTAAAACAACAGTCAGTAGATGTGGTGGGGCCCCACTGGCCTTGTGGTCCACTGTTCTTGCCTCTGCATCGCTCATCGGTTTCCCTCAGCCTCAGGACTATTCCCTTTTTGATGCCCTTTACAATGAACAATAGCCAGAGCCTTAGGCATCCATATGGCTTCAAGTAAGGCTAAGATCTCCTCCTTGTTCTTGATGTCCTTCCCAGCTGAAGTCAGAAGCCCTCTTTCCTTGTAGATGGCTCGTGTACATGTGCAGTGGCAAAGGCGTATCGGCTGTCAGTGTATATTGTGACTGCCTTATCCTTTCCCATCTTAGTGCCTCAGTGAGGCGATGAATTCGGCCTTTTGAGCAGAAGTCCATGGGGAAGAGCCTGTGACCAGATGGTGCCAGTTAGAGTTATGACCGCTGCCCAGTGTACCTTCTTCCTTCCTGCATGAAGCTGTCCCGTCTGTGAACAGAACTTCATCGGCCTCAGGCAGAGGGAGTCTTTGAGGTCTGGCCTGCAAGGAACACAGCATCAGTGAAATCTATGCAGTCATGAACTGGGGGTCTTGGGTCTGGGTCTGGCAACAGAATGGCTGGGTTGATGACAGTAGCTTTGGAGAAGTTGATCCTTGGCTGGTCAAGGAGAGCCTGGTATTGAGTGATTCTGGAGTTAGTCATCCATTGTTGGGCTACTGCGAGAAGGGCCTCTACCACGTGAGGGGCAGTAATGTCTAGATCTGCCCAATGGTGAGTTTTCAGCTTCTTTGACTAGGAGACTGTTGATGCTATGGCTCGTAGCAGGGTGGCCATCCGGAGGCCACCAGTCAGTCTCTTTGATAGATAGGCTACTGGTCAGCACCATGGCCTAGCGTTTGGGTTAGGACCCCTTTGGCGATTCCCTTGGTCTCACTCACAAAAAGATGAAATCCCTTGGTGATGTCTGGAAGAGCAAGGGCTGGGGCTGATATGAGTGCCTGCTTGAGAAGGTCAAAGGCCTTCTGTTCTGTCTCTGTCCAACTGAGGGGCTGATTTCCTCCTGTAGCCGAGTACAGGGGCTTTGTGATCTCTGTGAACCCAGGAATCCAAAGTCTGCAATAGCCTGCCGCCCCGAAGGAATTCTCTTACCTGTCTCTTGGTGGTGGGTACCGGAATCTGAGAATGGCTTCAATCCTCTGCCGGAGAGAGTCCGTTTTCCTCCTTCGAGGGTATACCAAGGTAGGCCACCGACTGGGTGCACAGCTGGGCTTTCTTAGCAGACCCGGTACCCGTATGCCTCTAGGGTGCCGAAGTAAGTCCCTGGTTGCCGAGACAGATCTCCTCAGTTTCAGCTGCTAATAGTAAATCATCAACATACTAGTAACATACAGTCAAGATTAGTTGACGGAAGGGATGGAGATCTGCACTTAGGGCCTCATCGAATAGGTAGGAGAATTTTTGAATCCTTGCGGTAAACGCATCCAGGTTAGTTGGCCCAGAATCCCCTCTGGGTCTGTCCACTCAAAGGCAAAGATAGGCTGGCTGCTGGGGGCTAGGGGAATGCTGAAGAAAGCATTTTTAAATCTAATACAGTATAAACAGTTCTCGGGAGGTAGCAAGCTTAAGAGAGTGTACGGGTTGGGTACAGTCGGGTGGATGGTTTCAACCCTCTTGTTCACTTCTCTTAAGTCTTGTACTGGCCGGTAATCCTGAGTACCAGGCTTCTGACTGAGCAAGGGAGTGTTCCAGCGATTTGCACGGCACAAGAATCCCCGCTTCCCACAGCCACTGGATTTACTTCCTTTACTGATTTTGGCATCTTGGGCAATCGGGTATTGCTTAACCCGGACAGGGGTCGCGGTAGCAGTTAAGCTCACCACTACTGGGGCTTGGTGCCTAGCCAACCCTGGGCATTGTTTCAGCCCATACCCTGGATATTCTATCAGGAGTCTGTCTAGTAAGGGCCCCGTGGATGGGTCTACATTTTCTTCCTTCTTGTAGAGGAGGTACTCTTCAGATAGAGGACAGGTAACTAATATAGTTGACGGGGCAGACATGGACATCTGAGGTGTACTATCTCAATGTGATAGTAGCCCTTAGCTTTTGGAGTAGGTCTCTACCAAGAAGTGGGGCTGGACATTCTGGAATTACAGGAAAGAGTGGGTCACTATCCCTGCCCCAGATCTACAGTCTTTCAGTGGTCCATGGGTATTCTCGTGTTTTGCCCGTGGCCCCTTGGACAGTGGTCTTTCATTTGGAGATTGGTCCCCGGGTCGTAACACTGAGTGGGTAGCCCCTGTGTCCACCAGGAAGTTAACAGTTTTGCCCCCAATTTTTAAGTACCCTGGGCTCCTGGGGGCTTAGTGTGTAGGAGCCCTGGCCCTTCAGTCCTCTTCCTCAGTGACGAGGATTTTAGTCTGCGGTTTCTCTGGTCTTTCACATTTTTCTCAGGACATTCATTCTTCCAATGGCCTTCTTTCTTGCAGTAGGCACATTGATTTTTCCCTAGGGGTTGCAACACTTACATGGGCCTTTTTCTGACCTCCCTTGTCATGCCTAGTCTTCCTGGTCTCTCCTCCTGCATGGCAGTACCATTATTTTAGCCATATGTTTGGGGTCATCCAGTGCCTCCCTGTTGTTGAACACCTTCTGGGTATCTTGACAAGTTGGGACAGGTTCATCCCTGCAAAACCTTCTAATTTTGCAATTTATGCCAGATATCAGGGGCTGCTGATAGGCTGGCGTACAAAGCTACAACATTGCCCGCTGGTTCTCAGGGGCCTCAGGATCAATGGGGGTATACCGGTATGCCTCCTGTAGTCGTTCAAGAAACGCTCCAGGGGATTCTTGAGGTCCCTGTATAACTTCAGTTACCTTAGAAATTAGTTGGCTGACGAGCAGCCATCCTAATTCCCCAATTAGAATCCAGTGGTACCGAATCTAATGCCATTCTCCCTGCCTGAGAATTGTGTCCAGTCTGGGCGGGTGGAGGGAAATTCCTCCTCAATCTGTTCCCGTGCTTCCTCAACTCTCCTCCCTCCCACAGCTATCTTTTGTGCTTCCGCCAATGTGTCCACGTTCTTCCGCAGTGAAGAGGTAACTAAAAGCTTGTTGACAATCGTCCCAAGTGGGGTGGTGAGTCTGAAAGACACTCTCTAAGAGTCCCATTAACCTGGGTTTCTCAGAGAAAGGCGGATTCTGTGCTTCCAGTTGTACAGGTCACTAGTCGAGAAAGGCACGTAAACCATAAAGGCCTGTGTGTGCTGCCTCTGGGGTGGTGCTTTTTGCAAGGGGAGGATGGCTGGGGAGGTGGTATTGGCTAGTGCCTTGCCTGGAGGGGAGCAGGAGCCCCTAGGGTTACCTGTCCAGTCCGAGGAGGTGAGGTAGTGCTACTGGCCTCTGTTGTCCTGGATTATAGGGTGGGGGAAGGTCACTGTCCTCCAGTGGAGATTGGAGGACTGAGGGACTGGGCTGTCTTGGAGATTCAGTTGCTAGTTTTGGGGTGCCCACAACTGAGGCTCACACCCCTAGACACACCAGCGGGCAGCCAAGAGGGGGTTTCTGAAACAAGGTTTAACCATTGGCGATGTAGAGAAACTGATTGGATGCCCCAGGGTCTCCCTGACAATCTTCCAACATTCCTCACTAAACCCCTGTCAAAAGGAACCCTCCGGAGGCCAGTTTACACCAAAAGACAGCCCTCAACTTCACACAATGTCCTTAGCCTGCCTGGAGAAAATTTTATGCCATAGTCAGGTCCCTCTACAAACCCTTCTTTGGAATGTCGCAGAAGACACCCCAAGGGTGTCTTCTGTGAACTCAGGCTTTCCCCCATCGCTTGCGCAGAAAACACAAAACAGGCACTCAGACGAGAACAATTACTGGGGTGTGGGTGGACCCAGAGAAGTTCTCCACCTACAACCTCGACATGACCAAAGACTATAAACAGAACCTGACAACAGGGCACAGGAGACGGTGTCCCGCAGCCTGGCTACAGTCCAGGAGATACGATTGCATTCAGTTTCTCCACGGACTCTCGATGACCAGTCAACAGAAATAGAAAAGTACCTTTTATCCAGACGTCAAGGCCTCGAGATTCCTGTCAGGTCCAAGAACAAAGAGTGTGTCCTAAAGGTTGTGTCCTTGATGATTGTATTGACTCATCATGGCATCCAAGGGCCCTGGAACGTCTCAGGGTGGCCACCCCTTTTGAATCCGTAACAGGGACAGCAACTGCTTCGGAGACCAGTCTGGTCTTAGATCTCAGGGCCACTCCCCGATCTCGCTGGGGCCTCCAAATTTTGTAGCCACCATCCAAAAGACACACGGACCACCAGAAATCAGTGAGTTATAGGAAACACACTCTTTATTCAGCCAGCTGGGTCTGCCAGGGGTACACAGACCCTAAATTAAGCAGCCCCGAAATGTAGAGGTACAGGGTTTTTAAGCCCTAAACCCATTCTTCATTCTGCATGAACACAAAAGTCTATTTTTCTTTCTTTTTACTGTCAACTCGCAGGTCAGTTGTGCAAGCGGGGGTACAGAAGCAGAAAGCTTATTGTTAGAAATGTTATGTTCCCATGGGTGATAGCCAAGCAAGTAATTTTCCAGCCAGCACACAATGAAGAGCATAAGTGAGAAATTTGAATCCTTTCACAATAGTTTAACAATATATGCCAACAGATTTCTAATCTAGTTGCCTGGTCATTATAGAAGAGAAGGGAAAAAAAATAAAGAAACAGAGGGAGATTTGAATGTTACTGAAGGAAAGGTAAGATGAAGATGATTAATGGGATTGCAATTTTCTAACCTAAACCTAACAAAGCTCAAAAGCACTTTTTTGGGAAGAGGAAAAACAAAATTTACCTAGTTTCTTTAAAGGTAGCTTAGAAATCACAGTGGGAAAAAAAACCCCACATTATAAGTTATCTAAATTATTTGAAGCTGGTAAAAATACTAGTGAGATCAAGTTACCATAGTTCTCCATCATCAAATCCTGTACAGTCTTCTGCAGAGGGCTGAGATATTTCCATTCCTGCTGAGAGAAAGTCTACAGCCACATCTCTGAATGTCACTGATCTCTGAAACAGTAATATATGAATTAACTGGAAAACTTTTTAAAAAACTTTTCAAAAGTGGAAGCAGAGGAGATGAAGAACTTCTATTCAAGAAAAAGAGCAATATGGGAAGCAGGCAAGCTGGCAATCTATGATATGGAAGGAGACTGAAGTAGAATGTATATATATTTTTGAAGAAGGCTGCTGACAGATAAAACATCTTCCATACTCTGGAATATTTCTAAAAATTTTAGTCTTTGGAAATGGACAAAATAAAATGTTTCCCTACTATATTAAATAAGTGTATATAGGAATAATGTCCAAGAATATCTGCTTCATAAATTCTCAATAAATATAAGTTATTGAAGAATATTTTTCTTTTAAGGGAAGAGAAAATTTTAATCATGGAATGTTTTTCGCCATAGCATCCTTACTTGTTTCAATAAATCCAATTTTTGGCACATGACATCATATTTTATAAAATATATCAGATTTAATCATTATACAGTTAGGTTGCACAATTGGAAGGTCTTCCCATTCTAAGATTCTGTTTTTACCTACTACATATAATAATATTCATTTTTGTTACCATATGCCATTTCTCACTGAACACTTTCCCCATTTTGAATGTGGCAAGGTAACTTCATTGATTACCAGTGATCTCCATCTCCTGGTATTTATGTCCTCGTGTAATCCCCTCTCCCTTGAATATGGGCTGAATATAGAGAGAGTGAATTGTTTCTAATAAAGAGAACATAAAACAAGTAATGAAATGTCACTTCCAACATTGTTATAAAGACTATGATTTCCACATTGCTTGTCCTCTCTTGCTGTCTCACATGCTCACTCTGATGAAGCCAACTACCATGCTGTGAGCTGCCCTATGGAGAGGCCCACAAAAAAACAAACCAATAGCAGTCTCCAGCCAACAGCTACTGACAAAATGAGGTACTCTCAGTCCAACTGCCATAAAGAAATGGATCTTGTCAACAATCACTTGAATGAGCTTGCATGCAGATCCACCAAAGTTGGGCTTTAAGATGACTTACAATCCTCACCAACACCTTGAAAGCCTTGTTAGAAACCCAGAGCAGGGGAGCCAGATTTCTGACCCACTGAATCTGTGAGATCAATGTTTACTGCTTAAGTTACTATGTTTCAAGGTAACTGACTATGCAATAATAGAAAATATATTGAGTTATAGAATACTGAAGAAGGCTGGTCAATTAAACAGATGTCATACAAACTTAACATGTCTTACTTACAACAAAATAGCCTTAGTATTTATGTCTATGGCTTTCCTGCCAATCCATGACATTTTTAAAGGTGCTAATCATATACTTGTCCATACAAAGCGTGCAATTTCACCTTTCATGAAGATTCACCTTATCTATCTGGAAACCTCAGGTCTGCAGAAAATTTCAGTGTTACCATGGATAGTTAAATAGAATCACTGTCTCCATCTCACCAAACCAAAGACCTGCATAGCATAAATCTTTACTACAAAGAACTTAACTCCTTCACTACTTCATCACTGTACTTAATAGAAGAATGGGAATTTAAAATATGTTGACTAATTTGGTCAGTAATTACATAAACACCAGTTAGTTTAGAATGGACCACATACAGAGAGCACTAGGTAATTTGGCATTACATTTCACTGGAATAAGAGCTGGGAAAAAGGTTGTTTGAGTACCCTTTCTTTTAGGAAACTTCAGAAAAATTAATGAAAATGCTTACATGATCTAAAACACACATATATATTTCAACAAGGAGATAACATGAACTCACGTGGGCCATAGTTTTAGATCTGCAAGAGCAATCAATCTTCTGGGTTCCTCACCAGAAAAGCAGAGTCCAGGAACTCCAGACCTGGGAGAAGAGAAAGACTTTTTGAGACTAGTTGTGCTTTAGTGTTTCCCCACTGGACTTGTTAATGTTATAATTATGTTCTTCCATTCCAGGTTCCAAATCACCTCATGTCACACACAATTTGGATAAATTAGAATTCTGGAAAAATCCATTTCCTCACTGAATTCCCAGGAGTCTCAGCTGCAGAACCATTTCTGCATTGAAGCCAGACTCAGGTACTTTAGCAAGAAATTTTCTGGTCAATGTGCCATTGTGGTGAGGCTGGTATGGACTTGAGATCAGGTAACACTGCCTTGCTTTGAACCGATCTTCCTCATTCCACTCCCATCTTCAAGACTAAAAAGAATCCAGCCACATCATCCAACGAGAACCATTTCTGAGGCCCTTGAGACTGGGTGAAATTGATCAAAATATTACAGACAAGAAATATTCAGCATCCTGTGTCTAGCAAAGCTTACTAGTCAAATACATGACAAACCAACACTGCACTAGAATATAAAGTAATCGCTAAATGTTAAATAGAAAAAATATTTAATAACATGGAAAATATTCAAGATATAACGTCAACAGAAATATCAGGTTAACCATATATTTTTGTAAAATTTAAAAAACCATTAATACACAAAAATGACAGACACTCATAAAACAGAAAATAAAGAAAGTCTGGAAATTTAAATAAGGGGTATTTTTAGAAATAAACCACTGAATTTTTCCAGTCAAGATGGGAGAGTAGGTAAAACCTGTGCTTGCCTCCCCTCATGGCCACATCAAAACTACAACTACAGAATAACAATCATTGAGAATCGCTGGAAGCCTTGCTGAACAGAAGTGCTTTAACTAAGGATATACAGAGGAAGCCACCTCGAGACTGGTAGGAGCACAGGCTTGGATCTGGCTAGTCCTGCACCCATATATGGTGGTTAAAAATCAGGAGATATCATGGCTGCAGAGGTCACCCTAGAGAATCGAGGGGTCCCAGCCCCTTACCAGGTACTCAGCCCAGGGTGCCCATTACTTCTGGCTGTGAAAACCAGTGGAGATTGTGGCTGAGTGAGACAGAGAGCAGCTAGAATCGCAGGTGCTCCTCTTAAAGGGGCCACACACATACTTACTGCTGATAAACTCGCTCACTCTGAGCTCCACTGCTGCAGCTGGGGAGAGGGGGGTGGTACCAGGACCATATGAGGAGGAACTAAGTTGTCTGGCTTCAGTGCGGGGGCTGGAGGTAAGGCTTTCTCCTAGACAGAAGTGCTGACAGAATCTATTCCTTTGAAGAGCCCTCTCCGCTCCCAAAGTACAGATTCAGGCGGCCACCATATCTAAGTCTAAATCAACCTGGCTAACACCATTCACCACATCCTGGTGATTCCCTGAGACCTCGCCCTACCCAACTTACAAGCCCATCTAAGCCATTCCCAGTGACTTATTCATACAAACAGCCTGACTTGGCTCAAGCTGCAAAATTCCCTAAAATTTCTCAAAGGTTCACAAATCCCAAACAAGGAGCATCTGGCCTTGGCATGCCCGGTATTTCTTGCTGAGCAGCTCCAAGCCTGGCACCCCCACCAGCAGCTGGCTTCAGTTTGAGGCTTGGCCTCTTGAGGCACCTCTAAGCCCAGCATAAGTAGGGGCCAACTGCAGATTACAGGCCTCAGCTAACAGATTAGCCTCCTCTAGGGACCTCTAAGCCCAGCCAGAGTGGAAGACATCTGCAGATCACTTTATGGTTTGTGCCAGGTGACCCCTAGCAGGGCATTGGCAGTGGCTAAACTTGGCCTGCACAGGGTCCCTCTCAGCCCTAGGGCCAGCACATCCAGTGACCAACTTCGGACTGTGCCAGATGCCTCACACACCACACACCCAAAGGGCAGACTGGACAGGCACCAGGGCCCTGCTAAAGTGAATCCTGCTTCACAGGGTCAGCCCCTGCACAATAGCTCCTCCACTGTAGTGACAGCCAGTCCTCACAACCAATCAGTCCGAGGGGTCAATCCCTCCTCCTGTGTAAACAGCAACCAAGGCTCAACTATAACAGGAGGGCAAACACAATCCACACAAGAAACACATGCAACACCTGGCTCAGGTGACCAGGGAGACTGTGCTACTGGGCCCCACAGGACACCTACTACATAAGTCCATTACACCACAGAGATATAGCAACTCTACCTAATACATAGGAACAAATAGGGAGGCAGTCAAAATGGGAAGACAAAGAAACATGTCCCAAATGACAAAAGAGACTAAAGCTCCAGAAAAAAAAAACTAAACAAACTAGAGATAAGCAATCTACCAGATGCAGAGTTTCAAAACACTGGCCATAAGAATACTCAATGATCTCAGTGAGAACTTCAATAAGATGAATAGGAAACAAAAATGGAGACAGAAAACTAAAAAAGAACCAATCAGAAATGAAGACTACAATAAATAACTGAAATAAAGAATACATTAGAGGTAATCAGCAGTAGATTACATGAAGCAGAGATCAAATCAGTGATTTAGAAGATAATGTACCAGAAAACACCCAATCAGAACAGCAACAAGAAAAAAGAATCCAAAAAAATGAGGATAGTTTAAGGGATCTCTGGGACATCAAGCGTATCAATATTTGCACCATATGGGTACCAAAAGAAGAGAGTGAGCAAGGAATTGAAAACCTACCTCAAGAAATTATAATGGAAAACTTCCCTAACCTGGAGAAGGAAATGGACATACAAGCCCAGAAAGCACAAAGATGAACCCAACGAGGCCCACCAAGACACATCATAATTAAAATGCCAAAAGTTAAAGAGAGAATCTTAAAAACAGCAAGAAAAATAATCTGTTAATTACCTACAACAGGATTGTCGGATTTCTCAACAGAAACTTTCCAGTCCAAAAGGGAATGACATGAAATATTCAAAGTGATGAAAAGCAAGGACCTATAACCAAGGTTACTCTACCCAGCAAAGCGATCATTTAGGATCAAAGGACAGATAAGAAGCTTCCCAGACAAGAAAAAGCTAAAGACTTCATCAACACCAAACCAGTATTACAAGAAATGTTAAAAGGACTTTAAGGCAAAAGATAAAAAATATGATTAATAACATGGCAATAACTACATATCTATCAACAATTACTTTCAATGTAAATGGATTAAATGTTCCAATCGAAAGACATAGGGTAGTTGAATGGATAAGAAAACAAAACCCTATGTACGCTGCTAACAAGAAACTCACTTCGGCTCAAAAGACACACACATATTGGAAATAAATTAAAAGAAAAAGATACTTCATGAAAATGGAAATAGAAAAAAAGCTGGGGTAGCAATACTTATAGCAGACAAAATAGACCTAAAAAAAAGGCTATAACAAGAGACAAAGGAGGACCCAGTAATCCCAATTCTGGGTATTTATCCAAAGAAACTCAAAATACTACTTCAAAAGGACAAGTGTATCCATATGTCCACTGCAGCATTATTTCCAACAGTCAAGACATGGAGGGAACTTAGGCGTCCATCAATGAAGGAATGGATAAAATAAACAGGCAGTACATATATACAATATAATGTTACTCCTCAGCCAGAAAAGGGTGAAATCTTGCCATCTGGAACAACACGGATGGACCTAGAGGGCATTGTACTGAGTGGAGCAAGACAGAGAAAGACAAAATGCTGTATGATTTCACTTATTTGTGGAATCTAAAGGACAAAATAAATGAACAAATGAAACAGAAACAAACTCACAGAGAACATTTTGATGGCTGCCAGATGAGAGGTGGGTTGGGGTGACAGGTGAAAAAGGTAAAGGGATTAAGAAGTACAACTTGGTAGTTACAAAAATAGTCATGGGTTGTAAAGTATAGCATAAGGAATATAGTCAACAATATTGTAATAACTGTGTATGGTGTCAGATGAATACTAGATGTATTGGAGTAATCACTTCGTAAGTTATATAAATTTCTAATCACTATGTTGTACACCTAAAACTAATATATATTATATGTCAACTGTAATTGAAAAATGTTTTGTTTAAAAAAAGTAATGAATCACTGTGTAGTGTTTTTTTTAAGTCAATATATGAAATCAAATCAGACTAGTGAAAATATAATATACACTTCTGGCAAGATCAAATTTGACATCAGCTTTCCTCCTTTATACTTTACCTTGATTTTAAAAAGTTATGTCATAATCACTGTAACAACTGACATTGTAACTTGAAATGTGTATGCTCTTTTTAAAATAAATTTGAGACTTTAAATTAAGACTGTTTTACTAAATGGCTTACATTTTGTTTCTTTTGGATTCCAATACCTGAACTCACTTTATCATTTCTTCTCTGGTGGAATTCTGTCTACAATAAATTGGGGGAACAGTCTCTGTGTCTTATATTTTGGGAGTTGATGAAAGTCTCAATATTTATTTCAGATCCTTTTGAGAGAAGAATTTTGTTTCTAATCCTATTAGTTTTTCATGACATCCTCCAGATAGTTGATGAATGATCTATTAATTTTGCTATGTATCTAAAAATCACTAGTATGAAATCTGTAAGATATAAAGGTTATAGTAAAAAAAGTCCATTTACTGCCATACAGAACCCATGTGCTCAGTATAATTTGTTCATATCCTACCTGTCATAGTTACACTGATGTCTCCTTTCTGTGAAGCACAAGGCAGGTCACCTAAATCTCTCCGGTGGCCTTTACAATGATATTTATTCAGATTTTAACTTCTTTCACAGATTGTAAATACTTTGAAAGAAGCAATTATTTCTTTTTAGTGACTATATTACTCCAAATATCACACCTTCCAGATCTGGCATATTTTAGATAATTAAAAGTATGATTTTTGTTTTTTACCATAAAATATCACTTTCGGAAAATTTTTAGTAACTACGAAAGTTCACAAAGTATATGCAAAGGGTGTTCATCAGAGATTAACTGATAGTTCAACATTAAAAACATAAAAATCTCACAGCAGGCAAAACAGGTTAAATATACTACAGTCTGCTATATTGTGACATACTAAGCCATTATTAAGGAAGATATTAAACTATATAATTGATGAAAAACAATATTAAAAGAATTGTTCAGTGACAGACTTAACAAGGTATATATAATTTAGGAGATGGTATGCCATTGAAATTAAGAAAACAGGATCTGTTTTCAGACTTTCTGGAAGTGATATGAGCTTTGGGCTGTGAGAGTTAATATCTCAATGCTTATTTCCTCACAGAAAAGGATGGATAAGAATATCACTTACACCATATGACAATTTTGAAGACTAAGCAAGATAGTCCAATATAAACACTACAAAGTATATCATGATAACTTATGTAATAAATTATCTACCATTATTGAAGATGAAAATCTTTCCATGTCCCTTATTTTTTATTATAAAAGGCAGTTAATTTTGGTGTTTGTTGTTTTTATTAAATTAAAACTTGTGCTTCTTCAGCTTACTGTTCTTTATTATTCTATTTTTTAAAATTTCAGGACCTATATTTGAGAACATAGAATTCTGCTTAATAAATCTATTATATAAAAGAGAGATTATCAGATAGGAAAAGAGAAAATGTTCTCTTCCTCAGTCCCCAGCAGCTACAGAGATCAAGAAAAAGTCCATTCAAAATCATAAACCTGTTCAAAGAAAAGCATGATAAAATTGAGACTATTAACTGGAGAATGACTATTATTCTTCTGCACCACATGAAGATTTATGTAAATATATATATATATTTATATATATATATTATTTTCTGGTATAATAATTATGTTTGGAAATATTGTTTGTACTTGCACAAACAATATTGCACATAGAAATCAGAGATTAGTGCTATTTTTGTTGAAAATAAACTTAAATCTCTGCATTATTAATTCTAAAAAGCAGTCTTAATAGTAATATGGTGCCCTGGTAATTAAGTTTTAAATAACATTTCTAATAATTAAAAGGTATAACTACTTGGAACGCTTTCAAACAAGTAGATCCCTGGCCCTTCCCTCATCTTCCTACATGCAGACATGTAAAGAAACCTATTATTAGATTAGATTTCTTTTTCAAACTATGAGTTGGACTCTGTCTCTTTTATTTAACCAATTCTATTCTGCCAAAATAGAACCACAGAGATACAATGAAGTAAAAATTGAAAAAGTATACAATGAATTATGAAAGTGATTATCTCTAGGCAGAGAGATTATGGTTGTTCTTGCTTTCTTAATAAATTCCTTAGGAATATTTTTTTGCAGCAATCCTGCATTAATTCCATCATCATAAATAAAATACAAAGATATTTCAAAGTATTAAAAATATTTATAGACATCACTTTGGGGTAGGCTATATTTTTCTCATTAAAAAATTTGGAAATACTAAACCTGCAATGACAAATCAAAGTAATTGAAATAAATACCACTTACCTGTTCCTGAATATTCTTTAGCTGTACTGCACTGATATAATTAAAAACGTTTCACTATAGTCTAACACTAACAGAAAGGAAAATTCCCTTTGCAAATTAATGAAAATATGTATAGCAAATACGTAGAAAAGTCTTGAGTACACAAAAATCCTCAATAAATATGATTAAACCCCTTTCTTCTCTGAATAACCAAATAAACTATTATTTTAGGTACAACCCTTGTAAAAAGTTTTTAATAAAACTTTCAAATTTTTGGAAACTATTACCTAAAATGTGAAAATTGCTTAACATTACATCAGTTATTTTTTCTTATAATGACTAATTATTATAAACAGAAATTTATTAGCTGCATAATATTCTATCTCATTGATGTGTGATTTTCCTAAGCCATTCCCATTATCTTGACCATGAATTCTGTGCGAAATCATTCCAAGGTAGAACAATCTTTGATTGCAGATCAAAAGCCCACTTCTAAATCTTCTGGGTTATGTATACCTTTGAAAAATGCATTTTACAAATATATGCAGTAATGCTCTACCCTGTTACAACGAATCTGTGGTCCCCTGCAAGCTCATAAAAACAAGGGACCCCTGGTTCAGAACTCCTGTTTTGGAAAACTTCAGCGTCCACCTAGTTCTCCACCTACTTCTTCGACGCGCAAGCACAGCATCGCAATTAACGTCATATTTCTGTTACTTCTGATGTATAGCAATCTTAAGGGCGAATGATCTAGAATAAACACATGTTGAGCATTTATTGTTCCAGCGTCCATGGCTACACCCGCTGTGATCCCATACATATAACAAGAAGAAGTAAGAATAATGAGGGAAACAGCAGGTTCCTGCTATCAGAGATAAGGGAATGCTGTCAGTCTCAAACACATATTGAACCGCAGAGAACTTCCCGGGAGGACAGCCCCGGGAAAGAATCCCTTTCTTGGAGTCTCTCTATCCATCAGTTTTTGGGAGCCTATTGATCTAAAAACTCCCAACGCAATATGCAGATGATGTACTGTTAAGAGAAGGGTACATCTGAAACTTTATAGTTATTAACAAGTGTTATTCCGATAAATTTAATTAAAATTTTAAAAATTAAAAAAAAATAAAATTCCCATCCTAACAGCCGGTCTGTACTCTCTTCCAGGAAGATGTCCTGTAGGGTTCAAAACCTGATTTCCCAACTGTAGCAATATCTCTGTGGCAGCGAAAGATGGCTAAGATGAGCGCAGCAGCAGCAGAGGCCAAAAGTTGTATGTCACGTGACACCACAGAGACACTGCAACCCACTCTCACACAAAAGACAGGCACCAGTCTCTGTCACACGAGGACGACTACGCACTTCTCCCAGCCTCACGACTGCACTCACCGTCAGCGAGGAGGCGCACCGCAGCCTTTCACAAGCCGCACGGCCTCTTACAAACACACACCCTTCTGTTCTTTCTCACCCATCCGAGCCCACTCTTCCGCTGCTCAAACACCCACGGGCCCGGTGGCGGGCGGACTTCCCCTCCCCAGCTCCCGGCTTTCCAGGTTGGAGCGCCTTCCGCAACCCCACTCTCACCGCCATCCACAGTGCGAAGCAGGCCTGAGGCTACGTCTGCAGTCTTTTCCGCAACGATCCACGATGACTTCTTCAGACAGGCGCCAGTCTCTCCCGCAGCGCGCAACGAGGAACTGGGAAGAGGAGCCGTCGACAGTTTCCTCGCTGAAATCTGAGCCAGAGTCCGGAAAGACCGAAAGCGAAGGTGCTAACGCAGCCGAGCCCCGGGGGCTTCTGGGAGAGGCCGCTCGGACTCAGCATGTGGCCTACCATGTCTGCATGCTTTGGGTTGCAACCTTTTCTTTTTTCTGAATAAATCCTTTTGATGACAAAACATCTGGTTTGTATTATTTTTCAGTTGACAACTCTTACATATTTACTTTCTTCATACTTTTCATAGCATCATTGGTCACTTCCTTGCATATCAGGAAAACACTATGATACATTATGTATTGTGGTTGTCCCTGGAACTCTTTCTGGTCCTCAGTGACTCTCTTCAATTAAACAACAGGCCAGAATGTATTCCTGTCCTCTTGGTCAGGTACAGAGGGAAGCAGGGAAAAAATCCAAACTTTGGAATTTCCGAATCGAGGACTAGGTGGAAGCCTACAAATAATCACTCATAGCAAGGTTTTTATGCTCCTCTCAAGTGCATTTAAGGTTGTTTGACTTTCTAGAAGGAAGAAGAGGTCTTGATGGAAGTCAATGGGACTATCTTAGAGGACTGCAGACAAGGTGCTCGCCCATACACTCTGCTCAGGGTGCCTAAATCTAAGTGATAAAGTAGAAGTCTATTAATTTAAAACAAGAGGACAGTTCCAGTTTTACCTTGGAGGTATAAGGAGCTGGAAAGTGCATTGCTTTTATATTTAAAACAAGAAAAAAACGGAACAGTACGAATTCATGCATTTTCCCGAAACCATTAGTGATCTGGGGTCATAGTGCAAACAACTACCATGAAAACTGGTGAGTGAGACAGGTCCTTTCGAGACCTAAGCATTTGATTCCTGGGACAGATGCCACTGAATGCCATAAAAGCTAGTAAAATGTGTCATTTAGAAATTTTTGATGAACCAAAGGCAAAAGGTGGCCTAGTGTGAGAGTACGAAGCACCAAGGGCAGCAGACAGAGGCTCACTCTCTTCTGCAAGCTTCTCCTCCAGAAAACCCCACCAGATCACCCTCCCACAGGAAAATCAGAGATTCTGAGAAAATTTCCCTCAATATGTCTATTGACCATCTGTATGTTCTCTTTGGAGAATGACTATCTTTTTACTTTTAAACTACATATGTATAAAGAAATATTTACTTCAAGCAAGTAACACATGCATTTCATTACATCATAGTTACCTCTCCATTTTATGGAGAAATCTTCAGATCTACTCTTTGAGCAAATTTTAAGTATATGATACAGAATTATTTACTATAGTCACAGTGTTGTAAAATACATCCTCAGAACTCATTCATCTTATAGTTGAAAGTTTGTACCATTTGCTCAACATCTCCCAATTCCTCCCACTGTCAGTCCCCAAACAATCATCAGTTTATTCTATTTCTTTGAATTTGACTGTTTTTTAGATTCCATCTGTAAGAGATACCTTAAAGTCTTCATCTTTGTCTCTCTGGCATATTTTACATAGAATATATATATTTTTTCTTTATCCACTTGTCCGACAGACATTTATGTTGTTTCCACATCTTAGCTACTGTGAATAATGTTACAATAAACATGGGAGTGCAGACGTATTTTTTTAGATCCTGATTTTGTTTTCTTCAGATATATACCCAGAAATGGGTTTGCTGAATCATATGGTAGTATTTTTTTAAAAATCTTTTTTGAGGAACTGCCATACTGTTTGCATAATGGTGTACCAATTTACATTCCCACCATTAGTGCACGAAGGTTCCCTTTTCTCCACAAGCTGCCAACACTTATTTCTTCTCCTTTGTATAATAACCATCCTAACAGATGTGAGGTGGTATCTCATTGTGGTTTAGATTTACATTTCACTTATGATTGTGATATTGAACAACTTTTAGTATATTCATTGGCCATTTGTATGTCTTCTTTGGAAAAATGTCTATTCAGGTCCCTTGCCATTTTTAAATCAGATTGTCATTTTGCTATTGAGTTGTATGAGTTCCTTATATATTTTGGAAGATATACCCCATATCAGATATATGGTTTGCAAATGTCTTCCCCCGTTCAGTTGGTTTCCTTTCAATTTTATTGTTCCCTTTCCTATGTAGAGTTTTTTAGTTTGATGTAGTTCCTCTTGTTTACTTTTGCTTTTGGGGTCACATCCAAGAAATCTTATAAAGACCAATGCTAAAGAACTTTTCTCCTATGTTTTTTCTATCAGTTTTTCAGTTTTGAGTTGTTCATTTAAATCGTTAATCCATTTCAAGTTAATTTGGTGAATGGTGTAAGATAGGGATCCAGTTTCTTTTACATGTGGATATCAAGTTTTTGCAACACACATTTCTTTATTAAAGAGATTATCCCGTTACCATTGAGTGTTCTAGGCAAACTTGTAAAATACTAGTTTACTATATATACCTGGGTTTATTTCATGAATTATATATCCATCTATTTGTATCTTCTTCAGAGTCTTTAGTGTCAATATCTTATTGTTTTCAGTTTAGAGATTTTTCAGCTCCTCAGTTAAATTTATTCCTAAGTATTTGTCTTTATTTTTTTCCTTTTGATGCTATTGTAATGGGATTACTATACAATTTCTCTTTTCAGCTACTTCACTGTAGATAAATAGAAATGCAAATGACTTTTGTTTTTGCATTTTAGGTGTATTTATTACCTGAAGGCAGCCAATACAGAACTTGTCTAATTAAAAAAATAATAATAATAACCTCAAGATAGAAACATGGCATAACCAGCAGTGCTTAGAATATAGAAACATTTTCATTAATTCCTTGTAAATGTCTGTGTAAATAAAATAGGTTATAACTACTTCTTTCCTGGCTATAAAACCAAAAGTCAAACCATTGTAATGGCCAAGAAAACACCTATGAAAGAAAGCAAACAGACCAATTACAATTTATGGCTCAAGCTAATAGCAATTTCTTATATATTTAGTATTATCATTGCCTTACCATATACTATTTACTATAAAACATATCACATATACGTGTATATATATATATATATATATACATATATGTATGTATACTATCTTATATTCATGCACATTACATGCTTCTCTAAGGAACCCAGACACTGACTTCATAAACGCCATCTAAGTCCACTTGAAAGGAATAAAAAAGTGAATTGCAGGTTAAGGAGGGATTCTGGGTGTGCTCAAGATCTCAGTGTGCCTATTCTCCAACTAGGAAGCCAGAGTCCACATCCTCTGGGAATCCTGGCTGGAGTTGAGAGTGCAAGGAGAGGGATAGCAGAGAACATGGGCTACCTACTGATTTCACTGAGACTAATAATGACTTAAGCAGCAAGATATGTTACCATGCATTTTACTGCCTTTGTTTAGAAATACCCTCATGTTGTCACATGGTGGCCAAAACACTGAATGATGTCTTAGCTCCATGTGAGCTGCTGAGCCAGGGTGCCTCTGATGTCTGAAGAGTCCCTTAGCCCAGAACTCAGAAGAAACTCAATGCAAGCCACATGCAGATCTGCACAGGCCAGGTGTTGTGAGAGACACCTGCAGTCCTGGCAGGATGCCTGATGCCAAGGTCACCCTACAGGGAGGGCGCACACGCCTTCCCTATTCTGGGACTTCTTGCTCTAGGCATAAGGATAAGAAAAAGAGAGGGAGTAGCTGATAACGTGGTGGTGGCCTTGAGGCTGAATTTGGGAGTTGGCTGTAATCTGTAATTACTAATCTGATAGTAACTAATAATAATAACAAAGCCAGCTTTGTGAGAGAGAAAATAAAAAGCCATGGAGACAGGGGTGGGGATGCTAGCATTGCCATTCATCCCCTCTCCCTTATCCATGTTAGTTAATGCATTTCCAGACCCCCACTCTTCTTCCTAACAGTCTCAACACCAGATGCAGGAATGATCGATTTCTTTCATCTTTAAAGATGAGGTCAGTGCCCAAGGATGTGAGCATCTGGACTGTGCTCACATGTCCTTCCTTAGCTGCTTAATGAAGTGCTGAGGTGGATTGATGTTGCTCTCATGTCTACATCAATGCTAAATTCAGAGATTAAGAATTGAAAGGCAGACGCTGCTGGTGGGACTGCAAATTGGTACAGCAACTATGGAAAACAGTATGGAGGTTCCTCAAAAAACTAAGAATTGATCTACCATATGATCCAGAAATCCCTCTACTGGGTATTTACCCCAAAGACTTGAAAACCCATATCCAAAAATATATTTGCACACTGATGTTCATAGCGGCATTATCCACAGTGGCCAGGACATGGAAGCAACCAAAGTATCCTATGATAGATAATTGGCTAAAGAAGCTGTGGTACATATATACAATGGAATATTACTCAGCCATAAAAGAGATGAAACACTGCCATTAGTGACAACATGGATGGACCTTGAGATAATCATGCTAAGTAAAATAAACCAGAAAGAAAAAGTTGAAAATCACATGATATCACTTATATGTGGGATATAAACCTAAAAACAACAAGTGAACAGGGCAAAGAAACACAGACTTATGGACATGGACAATGGACTAGTGGTTACCAGAAGGTAGGGGTTGGTGGAGAATGGGGGAGGTAGAAAGGGTAAAGTGGGTCAAATTTAGGGGAGTACAGAGAGGGTGAAGTTAAAGGGGCTCGAATATATGGCAGCTGAAGGAAACTGGACTTTGTGTAGTAAACACACAATAGAATATATAGATGTCAAATCATAATGTACTGAAAATTATATAATTGTATTAATCAATGTTACCCCATTAAACTTAAATCACCCATGAAAAAGGAAATTCTGTCATTTGCGACAACATAGATGAACCTGCAGGGTTATGCTAAGTGAGATAAGTCAGAAAAAAACAAGTATGGTAAGATATTACTTATATGTGGTATATAAAAGAGCCAAACTCATAAAAACAGAATCTTATTTACCAGGTCCTGGGAGTAGGAAATTAGATGTTGTTAAGGGTACAACTTTCAACTAGTAGTAAATAGGACCTATTTACTAGTGAATACAGACAACAATATTGTATTATAATCATCAAACTCACTAAGAGTCTAGATCTTAATTTTTCTAACCAGAAAAAGGAAATAATAATTATGTGACATAATAGAGGTGGTAACCATGGCTATGATGGCAATATATCACAAATGTATCAAAACAACATGTTACATGTCAAGTACATTTCAAGGGAAAAAAGAAAAATTCAAAAGAGAGCATAAGTATCAGAATGGGTTAAACAGGAGAAAAAATATCTGTGAGTTAGAAGACAGCAACTTGAAAGTACCCAGTCATAGGCGAACAAAGAAAGAAAGTGACAGAGTGATGAAAGACTAATCTATAGAATACCAACAAAATAAAAAGTTTTAAAGTGTTAGAACCTCAGAAGGAGTGGAAGGAGACAAGGGTGGTGGGAAAAAGTTTTTTTAAAGAAATAATAGCTGAAAATTTCCCAAATCTGAGGAGAGATTTTTATATCCAAATTTGTAAAGTCTGCAAGTCACCAGACAAACTCAACATAAAGAGATTTTTGACCATACACCCTATAATAAAACTTTAAAAATCAAAGACAAAGAGAAAAATCTCAAAAGCAGCAAAATAAAAGAAGTTTATACCTTACATGAGAATCTATCAGTGGATTTCTAAGCAGAAATATTACAGGCCAAGTAAGAGTGAAATGATATATTCAACGTGCTCAAAGTAAAAACTACAAACCAAGAATATTCTACCCAACAAAATTGTCCTTCATAAGTGAAGGAAAGATAAAAAATTTTTCTATACAAAAAAGTTGATGGAGTTTATCAACACTAAACCTGCCTTAGAAGAAATGCTGAAAAAAGTTTTCAAGCTTAATTAAAAAGACACAACTAATAACATGAAAACATATGAAACTATGTAATAGACTATTAAATGTAAACATATAGTTAAATTAAGAATACTCTTACACTAGAAAATGGTGTTGTGTTAAACAGTTAACCCTAGTATAAAGATTAAAGGACAAGATTATTTAAAAAATAGCTATAGCTATATTTTAATGTATAAATAATATAATGTACAAAGGGATAAATAGTGACAGCATGTAAAAAATTGAGTAAGGGGTAGTAAAGGTAAGTTTTTAAATCTGATCAAATTTAAATCATCAGCAGCATAAATAGGCTGTTATATCTATAACCTGTTTTGTGGAAGCCCAATGGAATGACAAAGCAAAAAACTATAATAGATTCATAAAACATAAAGAGAAGAGAATCATAACATCATCAAATCAAAAAAAAGGTAGCAAGAGAGGAAAAAGGGAACAAAAAACAACAAAACATCCAGAAAATAACAAAATGGCATTTGCTAAATCCTTACCTATCAATAATTACTCTAAACATAAATAGATTAAATTATCCAGTCAAAAGTCATTGAGTGGCAGGATGGCTAAAAAAACAAAACCTAACTATATGCTGCCTGCCAGAGACTCATTTCAGTGTTAAAGACACACATAAGCTCCAAGTAAAGATTTGGAAAAAGATATTCTATGTAAATTGAAACCAAAAGAAAACAGTGATAGCCACACTTATTTTAGACAAAATAGAGTTTAAGCAAAAAGCTGCAATAAGAAACAAATGCGATCTTTACATAACAATAAGGTTGTCAATTCATCAAGAAAACATCACAAATATGCACCCAATATTGGAGAACTTAAATATATTAAGCAAAAACTAATGGGTTTGAAGGGAGTAAGAGATAACAATACAAAGAGTGTAGGGATTTTCAATACCCAACTTTCAACAATGAATATATTATTCAGACGAAAAAATCAATATGGAAATATTAGACTTGAAATGTACCTTAGACTAAATGGATCTAATGGACATAAACAGAAGAGTTCACCCAACAGCAGCAGAATACATATTCTTGTCAGATGCACACTGAAGATTTTCCAAAACGGCTCCTAAAATTGGTGACAAAACAAGTATTAGCAAATGTAAGAAGACTGATACCAAATATTTTTTCAACTACAATGGTATAAACCAGAAATCAATAACAGGATGAATTCTGGAAAATTTACAAATATGGAGAAATTAAACAACACATAATCTTGAGACAAATTAAAATGGAAACACAACATACCAAAACCTATAGGATTCAGTAAAAGCAGTTCTAAGAGGAAGTTAATAGCAACAAATATCTACATTAAGAAAAAAGTAAGTTTTCAAATAAAGAAACTAACTTTACACCTCAAGGAATTAGAACAAAGTCAGACAAAAGTTAACCAAGGGAAGGACATTACAATGATTAGAGCAGGAATAAATTATTTGGAGACCAGGAAAACAACACAAAGGATCAATGGAACTCAGATTTTTTTTGCAAAGATAAATAAAATTGATAACTTTTAGCCAGACTAAGAAAAAAGAGAGCCTTTAATAATTCCAGAAATGAAATTGGAGACATTACAACTGATACTACAGAAAAACAAAGAATCATAAAGACTACTATGAACAATTGTGTGCCAACAAATTAGACAACTTAGAAATGAATAAAATGAATAAATTCCTAGAGACATATAATCAACCATTATTGATCATGAAAAACAAAATCTAAACAGATAAATAATGAATAAGGAGATTGAATCAGATATTTAAAATCTTCCAACAAAGAAAACGAAAAGACCAGATAGTTTCCCTAATGAATTTTACCAAATATTTAACAAATGAAAACCAATCCTTCTCAAAGTCTTCAAAAAATTGAAAGAGGAGGAAACACTCTCAAATTAATTTTATGAGGCAAGAATTACACTGATACCAAAACCAGATAAGTACTAGAAAAGACAATTTTTGGCTGATATCCATGATTAATACAGATGCAAAAATTCTCAACAAAATATTACCAAAGTGAATTCAACAGCACATGAAAAACATCATACGCCATGATCAAGTGGGTTTCGTCCATGGGATGCAAGGTTGCATCTACAAATACATATCAATAAAAGTGATGTACCACATTAATAGAATAAAATATTTTTTAAAATCTTATGATCATATTAATAGATCAGAAAAAGCATTTGGCAAAACTACATCATGTCATGATAAAAATCCTTGGCAAATTGGGTATAGAAGAAACATATCACAACATAATAAAGGCCATGGACAATAAGCCACGGCTGACACCATACTCAGTGGTGAAAGTTTTAAATATTTCTCTAACATCAGGAACATAGATTTTTAAGTCTGAGACAGAAAGATTATGCGAGAAAAAGAAATAAAAGCATCAAAATCAGAAACAAAGAAGTATGTTTTCTTTGTTTGAAGATGGTATAATTTTCTAAATTAAATTTATTGGGGGCAACATTGGTTAATAAAACCAGCCATAAATAAGGATGAAATACAGCCATTTTTGACAACATGGATTGATCCTGACATTATCATGCTAAGCAAAATAAGTCAGAAAAAGTTGAGAACCATATGATTTCACGTATATGTGGGATATAAATCGGAAAGCAAGAAACAAACAAGAGAAAAAAACAGAGACTCATGGACACAGACAATAGTTAGTGGTGACCAGAGAAAAGTGGGAGAGGGAAAGAGGTAGATAAGGGTAATATATGGTGAAGGAAGGAAATTTAACTTTGAGTAGTGAATGCTATAGTTTTGTATATAGAAACCCCTTGAGACAACAACAAAATACAGTTAGAATTCATTGACCAATTTTACATTAGCAGTTGCTGCTTCACTTTGTACTTTGTTACGTCATGCTGGACCCTGCCTTTCAGGATCAGGGATTATCTGTTTCTTCTTTTTCCTTATTGATCATAAGAATATTGCACAAGACAGCAGCTAAGTACAGGTAGAAGAGGAGGCAAAAAGGAAGGCCAGAGTGGTGATATTGATAGATTATCATTTGTATTCATGTATGTTGTTTGTTTTTTTTTGAGGTAAAGCAATCAATGAACTCCCCAGAAATGAAAGATAGGGTACTCCTTAAAAGTGTATGTTTTAACCAGAAAGACAGAAATTCACTGATCAAATTTAAGTCCTTAATCTTTGTCTGGGTGTCTGGAAATAGCACCAACCCTGGACCGGCAGGAAGTGGGGCTTCTCTGAACTCTACTCTCCTCTGAGCTGTTCATGAAGGAAGGAGGAGTTGGATAGAGTGGCAGTGGAGCTAGGACAAGGCAAATTTCCACTCTAAGAGGTTTTTCTAGAGGGATCCTGAACCAAGGGTTTTTTTTTTTTTATGGACTACTGACTCAGACAGGCCAGCTTTATTAGAACCAAATTATCAAACTCATCATCAATAATTGATGGGATGTCATAAGAGGTTACACAATCATCTGTGTAGTAGTTATACTAAACTGTGGAACCTGACTTTAAAGATGATAAAAACAATCAGAGAAATATATACTGAAAGACATTCTGAAAATAATGATGTGTATTTTTTAAATTGCCAGTATCACAAAAGATGAAGAGTTGTGTGCAATTTTTCTAGGTGAAGGAAACCGAGTCAAAAAATCAAGACAACTAAATGAATTCTTTATACTGTGATTGGATCCTGTATCATAGATGAAAACATGTACAAGGCCATGTTTACATCACTGGGGGAAATCTGTATACAGCCTCTAGTAAATGACCATGCAACAAGCAGGGGTAATGTACTGAGTTGTGATAATTGTATTGAGGTAATGTAGGAGAATGACCTTGGAGTTAGAGATATCTGATACTGGAAGGGGCAAATATTGAGATGCTTGCATTTTATTGACACGCAACAAAAAGAACATAGGAAGATATGGTTAAATGCCAAAATTTAGTGATTACAGATAAAGAGTATAGATAAATTATGATTGAACTATTCCTCATTAGCCCTTCTGTTACCATAACCCTGCATTTCTTATGCCCTCGAAACTTCATGTCCCTGAGACCCTTCAATTCTCTGGATACTTTGACTCTTAAAATCATTAAATCCTTTAATCCCTCTGTGACCTTTAAAATGCTCGTGCTTTTAACCATCTGCACTCTCTCTCCTGGTACCCTTTATGTTCCATATTCCCATGCTCCCTGCACCCCTGTATTATTCCTATGTCCCCTTTCTATTTCCTCTCTTTCTGACCATGCTCTATTTCACACCCACGTTGTTGCCCCTTATACCCTCCAGCTTTCTTGCCATGCATCTCTCCCTAAAGTGGCAACACTCACAGCACATTTTAAATGATGCACATTGCAAACTCTGTCCTGGGGGTTGTTGCAAGTTTGTAAGGAGTATAAAAGGTTCAAATAGTCATCCTGAGGTTAAAGGCACTACTATACTTCCATATATGAACATGTTATCATGATACACACATGCGCTGTGGTTGTGGAGTGTGTTCATGTGAACATAACTGTGATTGTATGAGTTCATGTGTGTTGCTGTGAGTGTGAATGAATGTGCATTGACTTTGTGGTGAGTGTGCAGATGAGGGTTCTTGTGATGGAGTATATGGGCATGTGTGTGAATGTATGTCTTTGACTATGAGTGTGCATGCACGTGAGTGGTTGTGTCTGTGTGTGATATAAGTATGATCTATCTGCCATTACAGCTCTGTCCCTGACTTAAAATCCAGGATAACTAGATGCAGAACTAGGATCAAACTTTGGAATTGTTAATTAGAAATCTCAAAAATTGGTTTGTATTCATATTTTACATTCTTCATTACAAAAGTAAAGAGTTCCCATTATATAAAATTCAACAACAACAAAAACAAAATAAACAAATGTAGAGGACTATAGTAATTATTCAATGTTCTTGAACTGAGTAAGGAGATAGAATTATCTGATATTTGGAAAAGGGTAGACAATATCTATTAAATCATTGATGATGGTGCTTTTATTTGCTTATTTATTAATAAACTCTTTCTTCTATGTCTGCTCTTTTGTTTAGAAATCATGTTATTACTCAGGTTAACATTGTTCAATTACCATCTAACTTTCAAATTCATTGGTATTGTGTTATACAACGAATTCAAGCGTTTCTAATGCACATTAGTGGCTTCATATTCTTCCTTTCACTCGTATCTCACTGAATAACTTTACCAAGTTCTTTGTTAGATTACACATTTATGCTCATAAATTAGAAGATGGTACATCTCAGTGGTCTGCAAGTTAGTAAAGAATACATTTTCAGTCAGAACAACTCAGTGAAGCAGAAAATCCAATGAGACAATGAGCTTTGCTGCCAGTCCATCACACGTCAGACCTCAGGATTCCTTGCTTCCTCTATGTACCTCCAGGGATCTTGAAAAAGGAAGTGACTTTCCTAATTTCAGCAATGGTCTCTTTGGAGATGCTGAACAGAAGCTTATAATTGTTCTTAGTTGTTAGCAATTGGGATTTTAAAAAAATTTTATTTTCTTAGTTTCAAATATATAGTACATTGGTTAGACATTTATATTATTTATAATATAAAATGATCCCCCTAATTATTCCTTCTTTCCTCTGGTTTTCCACCTAGCCAACATATTAATGCTAACTGTATTCTTTAAGTCATACTCCCCATCCCCATGACCATCTATCAACTAGTATTCTGTACTACTTTAACACTTCACCCCTTTTTCCCACCTCCCCAACCCCCATGTCCTCTATCTGTCACCAGACTGTCTCCTATATTTGTGAATCTGTTTTTGATCACTTTTTTTCTTTTTGTTCATTAGATTCCACATATATGTGAAATCATATGGTATTTATCTTTCTCTGACTTGTTTCACTCAGCATAACCTCTAGGTCCATCCATGTCATTGCAAATGGTAGGATTTCATTTTTATTAATGGCTGAGTAATATTCCATTGTACATATGGACAATAACTTCTTTATTCAATCATCTATTGGTGGGCATTTAGGTTGCTTCTATATCTTTGCTATTGTAAATTGTGCTGCCATGAATATAGGCATGCATAGATCTTTATGAATTATTGTTTTGGTTTTCGTTAGTAAATATCCAGAAGTGCAATTTCTGGGTCAAAAGGTATATACATTTTTAATCTTTTGAGAAAACTCCAGACTGTTTTCCATAGCAGCTATACCAATTTGCAATACCACCAACAGCAACGGGGATTTTTTTTTTTAATTAACTCTCTTGTCAAGGGAAAATGGTGGACTAGGTAAAAGCAGGATTTGCCTCCTCCCAGGATCGCATTGAAATTATAGCCAAATTATAAAATAATCAACACAGAGAATCACCTGAAGTCCTGCTGAACATAACATTTACATCTGATAATATAAAAGAGCCACATCAAACCTGGAAGGAGTCTCCTGGTAGGAGAGGCAAAGTTGGGCTGGACCCGCACCCATGGATGGTGGAGGATCACGGGGAGGGAGAGCGAGGCTGCAGAGGCTCTCCTGAAGGAGAGCAGGGGCATCCTGGTTTCATCCAGGGGCTTTCTAGCAGAGGGTCCCAGCCCAGGGAAGAGGTGATTTTAATAACTCTGACAATAGAAACTAGAGGGGATTCTGGCCATCTGGGTGAGACAGAAGGTGACTGAGCCTCTAGACATCCCTTTGAAGGACCCGCACAAAGGCTTTCTGACCTGCGGACACTCACCAGGGACATCGGTGGTGGGTCAGAGGCTCACACGGGATTCATCTTGAAAAAGTCTCCATTACCTGGAGTCAGAACAAGGGCTGGAAAGGCAGCTACCATTGTGCCTTAGTCCGGATCCCCTACAGGGTAACCTACAGACCAAGCTTGATTGTGATGACCCCTCCCACAGAGCCATTAGGAAGCGGTCTGAGGGGATCAGCCTGCCCTGCCTAACCGCAGACTGCTGAATTAGTTGTTCCTGGATGGCGCCAAGCCGTGATCCAACTGATTCAAAGACAAGTAAGTATTCACAGTGGGGCAGCCATTGTTACGAAGACTTTTCAATCTGAGCAAAAGCAGCCAGCCCTGTAAGATACATTTTCATTCCCAGTGGATGACCAGTGTGTGAACCGCATTTCAATGGTAGAGTTAGGCAGATTGGTGCTGTCAGCACAACTTGGGCAGAGATTGGGGACCTGTGGGCCAGTCTCAGACAGCAGCTGGTCTTACTGTAATATGAGTCTTCTGCGGGAACTCAAAACAGTCACCAAATTTGCAGCAAGACTGAGGCTGTATCTCTCTGAGACCCTGCCCCATAAATTGCTCCAGGTGGCCCATTAAAAGTGAACTACCACAGCCCTGCCCTTCCTTCCCCTCCCCCTCCCCCCCACAATCCACACAGGCAACACACTTTGGCTGGCACAGGGTGGTCACTGCATGAAACTCAATGGCAGGTACAACTTTGCTGCCTGCAAGAGTTGCAATATTAAGTCTGGGTAGCATGGGGAATGCCCCTGATGGCAGCTGGTCTCACTATGATCTGGGTCTATAGTGGGAACGCCCAGGCACAGAATTTGCAGCAAAACTTAAGCTATATTGACTAAATGGACCTTGTTGCCTTGGGATCTGACTTCTCCCAAGCCACTAAGTGCCTGCAGCCCATTGACAAGCAGCCTCTTGTGCCTTGCTTGGCCCTGGGGTTGAGCAGTTAGTGCAAGCAACAGACCTTGGCTAGCGCAGTAAGCACATTTTGAAAAAAACAGTTGTGGACAGACCATTGTAGCTTGTACGAGCTGCAGTCTCTTAAGAGGATTGCAGGGGTCTGTATTGGTCTGACAGCCCTTAACTCCCTGAGCTCCTGCCCCCTCTAGTACTTAGTGTCCACTGCACATTGATAGGCAGCTGTCCCTACTAGGGTAGCACATTTAGGCCCAGGATGGGCAACAGTTGACCTTGCTACAAGTGGAAACTTGTACAGCGAGCCACAGAGACAGCATGGGCAAGTAAACTGACACTGCAGTGGCAGGGGGAATTTACTCATTAGACCCAGGAGACTCCCGGGGTCCCTGCACCACTCAACACGCATATCGCCCTGAGGCTCATCCAGTTTCAGAGACTAACAGGCAACTGATAGGCAGTATCAGGCCTTAAGGAGCACCAGTCCCTCTGCTAAACTGCCATAGGTCGGGGATGAGGATAACGAAGAGCTTCCTATAGCATTGTCTCTTCCACTTACCTATATATCCAGCATTGGCAAAAACCATCAGCGGATAGCTGCCAATGTATCTGGAGGCTGGCACCAGACCACACGGAGCAACTCCTGATTAGTTCCAGTAGTGATACACACAAAGGGTGGTTGCAATAGGTACACAAGCAAGCTAGGGAAAATCCCACTCAGGGGGTCAGCCCCCACACAACAACTCTTATCCTCAGAGTGGAGCCAATTCCCACAATTAGCCTGAATGTTAATCCCACCCACTGATCTACTAAAGCCTTGGCGACAACAGAAGATCACACAAAACCGACACCACCAGAGCTCCTGGCACAAGGTAACAGGGAGAGTGCGCCACTGGACCACATAGGACACCTTCCACATTAGGCCATCTTGCTAAGGCTGAGAGATGAAACAAATATTCCTGACACATAGAAAAAAGAACACAGAGAGGCTAATAAAATGAGAAAACAAAGAAATATGCCACAAATGAAACAAGAGAACTCCAGAAAATAAGCTAAATGAAATGGAAGTAAACAACCAATAAGAGTCAGAATTCAAAATAATGGTTATAAGAATGCTCGACGAACTTATGGGGAGAATGGATGAGCACAATGAGAGCATAAAAGAAGACACAGAAACCATAAAAAAGAACCAGACAGAAATGAGGAATATGATAATGGAAATAAAGAATACACTAGAAAGATTCAACCATAGATTGGACAAAGCAGAAGACTGAATTAGCAAATTGGAAGACAAGGTAGCTGAATTTACCCAATCAGAACAATAAAAAGGAAAAAAAATTGTTAAATGATAGTTTAAGAGACCTCTGGACAACATGAAGCGTAAAAATATCCAAATCATAGGAGTTCCTGAGGAGGAGAGAGAGAGAGAGCAAGGGATTGAGACTCTATTTGAAGCAATAATGACAGAAAACTTTCCTAACCTGGCAAAGGAATTAGACATACAAGTTCAGGAGGCACAAAGAGTTCCAAACAAGAGGAATTCAAACAGACCTACACCAAGATGCATCATAAATAAAATGCCAAAGACAATGAGAGAATCTTAAAAGCAGCAAGAGGAAGGAAGCTGGTTATTTACAAGGGTACTCCCATAAGAATGTTTCAATGCTGATGTTTCAATGGAAACTTTGCAAACCAAAAGGGAATGGCAAGAAATATTCAAAGTTATGAAAAACAAGAATCTACAACCACGGATACTCTACCTAGCAAAGCTTTTGATTAAAATGGAAGGTGAGATAAAGAGTTTCCCACACAGAAAAAAGCTTAAGGAACTCATCACCAACAAGGCAGCATTACAAGAAATGTTAAAGGGTCTTTTGTTAAAAAAGAGAAGGGGTAAAAAGAAAGTAGAAATAACAAATATGAATAATAAAATGTGAGTAACAATACTTATCTGCAATTACTTTAAATGTAAACAAATGAAATGCTCCAATCAAAAGACATAGGGTAACCGAATGGATAAGAAAACAGGAACCATATGTATGCTGCCTATAAGAGACCCACTTCAGATCAAACGACACTCACAGACTGAAAGTAAAGGGATGGAAAAAGATATTTCACGCAAATGGAAATGAAAAAAAAATCTGGGGTAGCAATACTTATATCAGATAAAATATACTTTAAAACAAAGCGATAAAAAGTGTATTACATAATAATAAAGGGATCAATAAATCGAGAGGACATAACCCTAGTAAACATATATGCACCCAACATAGGAGCACCTACATACATAAAGCAATTATTGGCTGACATAAAAGGAGTAATACACTCATAGTAGGAGACTTTAACACCCCATTGACACCAATGGCATATCTTCCAGGCAAAGAATCAACAAGAAAACAATGAGCCTAAAAAATACACTGGAACAGATGGACTTAATAGATATTTTCAGAGCATTTTAACCCAAAGCAGCAAAATATACATTCTTCACAAGTGCACATGGAACAGTTTCAAGGACAGACCACATGTTAGGACACAAATCAAGTCTCAATTGATTTAAGACTGAAATCATATCAACCGTCTTCCCTGATCACAATGGTATGAAACTAGAGATCAACGACAAGAAACAATTTGGAAAATACATGGAGGCTAAATAACATGATACTAAACAGTGACTGAGTTATTAATGAGATAAAGGAAGAAATAAAAAGATACCTAGAAACAAATGAAAATGAAAACACAATGACTCAAAATCTATGGGACACAGCGAAAGCAGTCTTAAGAGGGAAATTCATAGCAATACAGGTCTACCTCAAGAAACAAGAAAAAGCTCAAATAAACAATATAACTTACATTTAAAAGAACTAGAAAAAGAACAGCAAACAAAGCCCAAAGTGAATAGAAGGAAGGAAATAATGAAGATCAGAGTGGAAATAAATGAAATAGATCTAGAAAACAATACAAAGATTAATGAAACCAAGAGCTGGTTCTTTGAAAGGATAAACAAAATTGACAGACCCTTATTCAGACTCATCAAGGAAAAAAGAGAGAGGACTCAAATAAATAAAATCAGAAATGAAAGAGGAGAAATAACTACAGACTCCACAGAAATACAATGGATCATAAGAAAATACTATGAGCAATTATACACCAACAAATTGGACAATCTGGAAGAAATGGACACATTCCTAGAAATATACAATCTCCTAAGACTGAGAAAGAAGAAAAGAAAATCTGAACCAACTGATTACCACCAATGAAATAGACCAGTAATCAAAAAACCTCCCAAAAAACAAAAGTCCTGGACCAGATGGCTTCATAGGCAAATTTTACCAAACATTCAAAAAGAATTATCACCTATTATTCTCAAACTATTCCAAAAAATTCAAGAGGAAAGCCTCCCTAACTCCTATTATGAGGTCATCATTACCTTGATTCCAAAACCAAGCAAAGACATTACAAAAATAAAACTATAGGCCAGTATCTCTTATGAACATGGATGCAAAAATCTTCAACAAAATGTTAACAAACCAAACTCAGCAATACATTAAAAATATCATATGCAATGATCAAGTTAGATTTATTCCTGGGATGCAAGCTTGGTTCAATATCTGCAAATCAGTTGATGTGATACACTACATTAACAAATCGAAAGATAAAATATGATCATATCAATAAATACAGAAAAAGCATTCAACAAAATCCAGCATCCATTTATGATAAAAACTCTCAGCAAAGAGAGAACAGAGGGAATATACTTCAACATAATAAAGGCCATATATGACAAACCTACAGTTAACATCATACTCAATGGAGTTGCCAATGACATATTATATAGAGAGAACCCTAAAGATTCCACCAAAAAACTGTTAGAAATGACCAATGAATTCAGTCAACTAGCAGGTTACAAAATAAATATTCAGAAGTCAGTGGTATTTTAATACACCAATGATGAACTTTCAGAAAGAGAAATTAAGAAAACAATCCCATTTACAATTATATCGAAAACTATAAAATATCTGGGAATCAAATTAACAAAGAAGGTAGAAGACCTGTTCTCAGAAAATTATAAGTCATTGAAAAGAGAAGTTGAAGAAGATACAAATAAATAGAAGCATATACCCTATTCATGGGTAGGAAGAATCAACATCATTAAAACGGCCATACTACCCAAAGCAATATATAGATTCAATGCAATCCCTATCAAAATACCAAAGGCTAGAACAAATAATCCTAAAATTTATATGGAGCCAGAAGAAAAACCCGAATACCCATGGCAATCTTGAGAAAGAAAACAAAGTTGGAGGCATCACACTTCCTGATATAAAACTATATTATAAGGCTACAGTAATCAAAAAAGCATGGTACTAGCATAAAAACAGATACATTGATCAATGGAACAGAAGAGAGCCCAGAAATGAATCCAGATGGCTAACAGACATATAAAAAGATGCTCAAGGTTGCTAATCATCAGAGAAATGCAAATTAAAACCACAATGAGATGTCACCTTACACCTGTCAGAATGGCTATCATCAATAGCTCAAAAACCAGCAAGTGTCGGCAAGGGTGTGGAGGAAAGGGAATCCTCATACATTGTTGGTGAGATTGCAAATTGGTACAGCCGCTATGGAAAACAGTCTGGAGGTTCCTCAAAAGATTAAAAATTAAAATACCTTTTGACCTAGCAATTGCACTTCTGGGTAATTCATAAAGATCTATGCACCCCTATATCCATGGCAGCACAATTTACAATAGCCAAGATATGGAAGCAACCTAAATGTCCATCAACAGACAATTGGATAAAGAAATTATGGTTCATATATACAATGGACTATTACTCAGCCATTAAAAAATATGAAATCCTACCATTTGCAATGACATGGATGGACCTAGAGGTTATTATGCTGAGTGAAATAAGTCAGACAGAGAAAGATAAATATCCACATGATTTCACTTAAATGTGGAATCTAAGGAACAAAAAGAACAAACTATTCAAAAACAGACTCATAAATATAGAGGACAAACATGGTGACAGACAGAGGAGATGGGGGTGGGGAGGCTGGGAGAAAAGGGTGAAGGGTTAAAGAAGTACAAATTAATAGTTGATAGTTGAGCATAGGGAGCATGGCAGAGGGAATGTAGTTAGTATTAATATGATGGCTTTGTGGAGGGCCAGGAGAGGGAGGGAAAAATTGGGGGGGGGATCATTTTATGAACATTGTAGATGTCTAACTAATGTACTGTATACTAATTTAAATAAATTTATTTTAAAAATTAACTTTATGTCCCGAGCCTGCACTACCAGTACACATTACCAGTACACATGAAATAAATGATAATTGCACTTCCAAAGGGAAGTAAGGCTATCAAATCACAAACCCCTATCTCAGGGTCTGGCTGCCTCCCTTTCATATATGCAGCAACTGTTGGAACCTGCACACTGAGTCCTCCTTACTGGAAGTAGAAAAGCATTACATATTTTCTGTTTTAGCCTGAGAATCAGAGTCTCTAAGGGAAGGAGGCATGTTAGGAGTCTGGGTAGGTGGTCATGTCAGTGAAGGAAATTCTCTGGAGTGGAAAGAGTTTGACTTCCAAAGCACATAGGAATGTAGAAGTCCTGAGCCAAGAGCAGACCTAGTAGAGAAAATAGGGCTTCTAGACCTACACCAATCCGTGATGGCTCTTAGTGTCATTTAATATAGTCCTTACTGACAGTTTTTAATCCAAGTGATAATGAAATCTGATTTTTTAAGATGCTGAAGGATCATAGTTCTTAAATCCATCTTTTCAGTATATCTTCCAGAAATCACAAATTAACTTTCAGGATTATTGGACGAGTGCCTATAATATAGCTATGCTTGTAATAAAAAGTAGGATGGATTCATTGGAATCACATAATTCTTTCCAAAAGTGTCTGAATGGCAGTTTCTGGAAGAGAAATGTGTTTCTTCTATGGTTATGATGCACTTAAAGGAAACCAATTCTCTCTCTACTGGGAACATCTGTGGTCTGATGACTATAGTGAGACTCTTGAAGTTAGAAAAAGTTTAAGGAAAGGTAACTTTGTATGTTTCAGACAACAGTTTTCATGTTCAAATTCATTTTGTGATATTTTCTCCAGTTTAAAAAGTCTAATATCAATCCCAAGATTAACAAACCTTTCTCTACAACTTTATACCATGTACAAGATTTCACAAATTTTATCTATCTGATAATACTTTGTCAGGTATGAATAGGTAAGTATGTGATCTGAAAATAGAAATCATTTTATTTCTACAGTATTTTTATCAAAGATAAAGTTTGATATCTCATAGGGTATCACAGATTGTTTCATAATAGGAAAAATGTGTCCATTTACTGTGACATTGCATTTGTGACTCTGGCATAAAAGTAAGTCTTTCCTAATTTTGAGTCAGCCTTGCATTCATTAAGTCCAAGTATGTCATATGACAGATTCTTTTAGTATTATACTGCAGTAAGTTTACCCAATTTTACTAGGCACTCTAAAATCTTTATTATCAATGTTGACATATAAATGTTTATACATAAAAAGAAACTTGTGAAAACCAAAATTATCATAAAACACCATCTCAAATAAAATAGCAAGGTATAACAAATCAAAGCATGTATATAAATTATTTTAACATCCAGCTGTTTTGATTTGAGTGTAGCAAAGTGGTTATGAGCACTGTCCTTGCTACAAGCCCCGTCACTCTGCTCCTATGCAGTGTGTGTATTTTGACAAATTGACTTCTGTACCTATTTTCCTCTGAAAAATAAAAAAAGTGCATGAGTTGCAAATAGTAAAAACTTACTATTGGGTAGTGTTCAGTGCCAGTGATTCATACAAATTGTTATTTAAAAGTGAATTTGGTCTTTCGATCAAGATGGTAGAGTAGGAAAATGTTGTGCTTGCCTCCTCTCATAACCACATCAAAGTTACAACTAAACTACAGAACATCCATCATTGGGAATCACCTGATGTCCAGCTGAACACAAGTGCTACAACTGGGGACACACAAAAGAGGCCAGCTTGAGACCGGTGGGGGAAGGTGGGGTCAGAGAGGCAGAATGGACTGGCCCAACACCCATGTTTGGTGGTTGAAAATCAGGAGGGATATCTTGGCTGCAGAGGTCCCGCCTGAAGAACAAGGGATCCCAGGCCCACACCAGGCTCCTGAGCCCAAAGTTCTAGTGCTGGGTAGTCCCCACATCCTCTAACTGTGAAAGCCAGCAGAGCTTGTGCCAAGTGAGGATGGCTGGTGTCACAGACATTCCTCTTAAGGGGCCCACACACAAACTTACTGACAAACTCACTTGCTGAGTTCCAGTGTTAGGAAGCAGCTTGAAAGACACCAGAGACACACAAAGATGAGCCATTACTCTAGTCTATCAGAGCTCTGTTGTGACTGGATAAGGAATATAAATTTCTCTAACTAGAAAAATGCAAATTATTTTTCACAATAGTGTTATGGAGACGTTATGGAGAAACCTAAGCATATTAAAATTATGTTAATGTGAAAATGGCCATATATAAACTTGATTCTTTCAAAGGAGAGCACAGAAAGTTGATTTTTAAAGATATCGAGTGTCAAAAACTTTAAAATACAATGTCTTGGATAAAATGGCATAAATTTGGAATCTGTAACAGGTGATTTTTTCTTTATTTAGATATGCCAACTGACCATATGGGTAAAATGAGTTTGGGGAGTTGTACTCTAATGTCTTCAGTCTTCAAAGTGAGTAAGTAGGTTTATGGTAAAGCCTGTCAATAAACTCAGAAGGATTATGAATAACCATTTGAAAAGAGGAAGTTTTATTGTTATGGTTTATGGGGACTTCTAGATTTCTATAGGAACAGAATGGATATTCCCCTACTCTTCAGAAATATTTCAATCTAGCTCTCTCTATAATTACATTACAAACCTGATTCAAAATATTAAGCACTAAAAAATAAGTGAAACAATTACTTTGGCTTAACGATATATATGTCATTATATATTGAGAATATACATTTACTGAACTCTGTGCAATAAGAATAAAGACACATAAGGAGGTTGCAGGCTTGGGGAGCTGAGAATTTCTTATATCTTTTTCAGTTGCTAATTTCCAAAAACAGTGACAAGTTTCTATTATGAGGTCATACAACTCCAAAGGGAGACTGTTATGGGTTTTTTTTTCCTTCATCATCTCTGGAGGCTAAGTCTCTCACATGGAGGAGGGGAGCAGACAATGCTGAGGTCTGACACGTGAGCGATGGCAGCAAAACTTGTGTGCTATGTTGGTTTCTATGTTTCCTTGAGAAATTCAAATTGAGTTATTTTCTAGTCTTCAGATGATTAAGTTTCAACATAATTTATGAGCAAAGAAAATAATCAGACAACTTGAGAAGTATTTTCAGTGATACAATTAAAATGAGTAGATGACCATATTGTCATTAGGCTACTTTACAAAACTCAATACAAATAACTGGGGAATAACATGAACATTTGGTGGAAAAATATAATCAAGCAATATTGATCCTAAAATAAAATTTCTAAACAGAAAAATATCCATAAAGACAGAGACTGTTATAAAAGAGCCTGACACAAAAAAAGGACCAAAAGTAGAAGGCTGAATAAGCAGATTCTATCATTAAAAAAAATACCAGATAAGCTAGTTCTACCTAATAGTCCAAGAGCATTGAATGGTTGCCACAGTATTGACATTTACTTTTTTTTAGTAAGCATTAATTTTGTAATTATTAAAATAGTATAAAATATGACTTTGACCCTCTCAACTTTTAAACAAACAAATCCACATTTGGCCCAAGGTCACTACCCAATGCCATCACATATTCCAACTCACACATTAGAATTCTAAAAGTGGACAGTTCATATTCTATATACACGCACACAAATACACATACAAAGACCACATCTACACACTAACAGATGAAAACCCATACATGCATTAACACTCAAACATCTGAATACGTAATCACAGGTACTCTCACACACAGAAACTTACATACTCTGTTACACCACACACACACCAAAGACTCTCAGTCACATTCATACACACATAATGAAACACAATGACATAAGGTCACATAGTCATACTCAGATTCATAAAAATTCAGTCACATGAGAGAGCATACCTCAATAAAGTTTATATGTGCAAAAACAGTAATAACTACTGTTTTCTGAAGGCCTGAAAACAGTAGCTATCTCTGTCTTACACTCCTTCTAACACAGAAAACTCCACAGGACTATATTTACAATATGCAGTCCTTAACGAGTATGTAACATTGCTACTTAGATCGAGTGCATGGAGTGAAGGCTGAAAGAGTTTTGGAAAAGTGATAGTGCAATTGGTGATGATCAGTGAAGTAAGAGAACACAGGAAAAAGAGGGAAAAGGATTAGATAGAACTGTAGAAGCCTGCGGGCCCAGGGAAACAGAGTGCAGAAGGGAGAAGACAGTGGATCTGTATTTGTTTCTGATGGCTCTGCAACTAATCACTAGGTGGCTAAACAAACTAGGTACCTAAATAAAACAGAAATTGATTTCTTTCAGTTCTTGATGACGTTCCTAGAAGTCTGAATTCAAGTTGTTGGTGGGGTCATACATTATTTGAAGTCTTTCCTTGTATCTTTCCAGCTTGTGATAGTTGTTGGCAGTCTTTGCCCTTCCTTGGCTTGTAATGCATCACTCTAATCTCTGCTTCCATGGTCACATCATGTTCTGTGTCCATATTTAATCTTCATAAAAGAATACCACGAACTGAATACAGCAACATATTAAAAGGATTATGCATCCGATCAGGTGGGCCTTCATCCCAGAGGCAGCAAAAATGGCTCCACATTTGTAAATCAATTAATATGATACAACCACATAAACAAATTAAAAAATAAGAATCATGTGATCATATCAATAATGCAAAAAAAAACTTCAACAAGATACAGTACCCATTTTTGATCAAAACATTTAACAAAATTGGTATAAGAAGGAAAGTACTTAACATAATAAAGGTCATCTATGACAAACCCGTCAGCCAACATTATGCTTAATGGTGAAAAACAAAACCTTCCCTCTAAGATCAGGAAACAAGGCAAGGCTGTCCACTACTGCCTGTTATTCAGTATAATATTGGAGGTCTAGCGAGTGCAATCAGGAAAGAGAAAGATATAAAAGGCATCCAAATAGGAAATGAAGAAGTCAAACTGTCAGTATTTGCGAATGACATGATTCTCTATATAGAAAACCCTAAAGACTCCACAAGAACACTACTAGAAAACAAAACAGTAAATCTCTGGATACAAAAAATCAACATTTAAAAATCCATAGGTGCCTATACTCTAAAACAAGTGTCAGAAAAAGCAGTGGAAAAAATAATTCCTTTCATAATTGCAACAAAAAGAATAAAATACCTAAGAATAAATCTAACGAAACATGTGAAGACCTATATAATAAAATATAGAACCCTATTAAAAAAATAGAAGAAGATACAAAGAAATGGAAAGATATTCCGTGTTCTTGGACTGAAGAATCAACAGTTAAAACGACCATTACCTAAAGCATTATACAGATTTAATGCAATCCCCATCAAATCCCATCAGCATTTTTTTAAAGAAAGAATAAAAATTCATATGGAAACACAAAATACCCTGAGTGCCCAAAGCCATTCTGAGAAAAAAGAATGAAGGCTGGAGGTATCACTCTGTCTGACTTCAAAATTAATACTACAAAATGACATTTAATCAAAATGGCATGGTATTTATTGGCAGAAAAGCAGATACACGGACCAGTGAAACAGAATCGAGAATCCAGAATAACCCACATTTATAAAAAGCCAAAATAATATACGTGAAGAAAGAAAAGCCTCTTTAATAAATGATTCTGGGAAAACTGGAAAGCCACCTGCAAAAAAATGAAACTAGACTGCTGTCTATCAACACACACAAAAATAACTCACAATGGATTAAGAACCTGAATATAAGACCTGAAACAATAAAATCCTAGAAAACAGGAACTAAACTCAAGGACTTTGGACTTAAAGAGATTTTGAATTTGACCTCAAAGGCAAGGGAAGTAAAACATAGGAATAAATGATACTATATCAAACTAAAAAGATTCTGCTCAGCAAAAGAAACCATTAACAGGGTAAAGAGACAACCATCTGAATGGGAAGAATATATTTGCAAGCAACGCCACCAAATAAGAGCCTACTATCCAAAATATCACAAAAACTCACACAAATTCATAACAAAAAACAAAATGATCCAATCAAAAAATGCGCAGAGGATCTGAACAGACACTTCTCTCCTAGAGGACATACAAAAGGCCAACAATATGGCCACATGAAAAGATGTTTGACATCCCTAGCTATTAGGAAAATGCAAATCAAAACCACAATGAGATATCATCTCATACCTGTTAGAATAGTATAATCCACAGGTCAAGAGTAATAACAAATGTTGAAGAGATATGGCAGAAAAAGGAACCTCATACACTGCTGGTGGGACTGCAAATTGGTACAGCACTATTGAAAAAACAGAAGAACTGATCTACCATATGATGCAGAGAAAAACTAAGAACTGATCTACCATATGATGCAGAATCCCTCTACTGGGTATTTACTCGAAAGACTAGAAAACTGTATCTGAAAAGATATTTTGCCCACGCCAATGTTCATCAGCAGCATTATTATCATTGGCCGGGACATGGAAGCAACCGAAGTATCATACAATAGATGATGGCTAAAGAGCTGTAGTACATACATACCATGGACTACTTACTCCAGCCACAAGAAGAAATGAAATACTGCCCATTTTGCAACAACATGGATGGACCTCGAGATACATCATGCTAAGCAAAATAAGCCATACAGAAAAAGTTGAAATTCACATGATATCACTTATATTTGGGATATAAAACTAAAAGCAACAAATGAACAGGACAAAGAAACAGATACTTATAGACTTGGGTAATAGACTAGTGGTTACCAGAGGGGTGTGGAAAGGGGGCAGACAGAGTAAAAAGGGGCCAAATGTGGTGACAGAAAGAAATCTATGGAGGTGAACACGCATAGTAAAATATATATATGCCTTGCTGTTAAAGTGTACAGCTGAAACTTGTTGGATATTGTTAAGCAATGTTGCTATAAAAATAACTAAAATATTTTTTAAATTACAAAGGATACTAGTCATTGGATTAGGGACAACCCAATTCCATCATAACTTCATCTTACCTTATTTACACCTGGAAACATTCTACTGCTCAATAAGGTTACATTTACAGGTACTGTAGTTAGATTTTATCATATTGAGAAACAATTCAACCCACACCAGTGCTATCAGGCACAAGGCAGGCAGTTAAATGTTTCTGAAAAGTTACACTGTGGATTTTAAGAATATATGAAAGGGGAAGAGGGTGAAATAAAGTTAATATATGAGGGCTATTTTGTCAGCTGATGAAATGAGAGTGAAAGAAATCATAGGAGTAAATAATGGAGATGGGGAGTTAATTCACAAAAGGAAGTTAAAAGGCAAGGTTGGTTAAAGGCTCAGGAATGTTATTGCATATAAAGGGTTAAAGAACATAAGGGTGGAAAGGATACTGGGATGTGAATGAAGTACTGGGGTATTTAAGAGTCCAGACATAAAGCATGAGAAGGAAAGATAGAGCCTGGGAACATAATGGACACTGAGTAAAAGTGTGTGGAGCAGGATCAAGGGAGCTGAGAGGAGAGGGGGCACCAGAAGGCTAAAGGACACAGGATAAGGAGTCAGGGATTATGAGTAGAGGAATGGTGCAGGGTCATGAAGAAACTAAGGACACCTGAGAATTGATGACTGGGTCATCTGAGGACAGAGGACATAGAGGACACAAGATATGGGCTGAAGTCAATGAGATGGAGAGAGGATAAAGGGCAAAGGAGGTGTGAAGGTTAAAAAGGCTGGAGGTAACAGGAAGAGGTGGCTTGGAGGGCTCTCAAATTAGAAAGAGAAAGGGTTTCACAGGGATGGATGTCTAAAATGCACAGGATGGACATTGGAGAGCAATAAAGAAGCCTATGAAGGTCATTTGGAGAAAGGGAGTTAGATTTCATGAATACCTAAAGGTCACTGGAGTAGAGGGATGGATGTCACAATTGAGGATAGAGATGAAGAGACGGAGGTAGGCATGATGGAGGTTGTAGGGTGACTGAAGGTCACTAATACATTCTTCTATTCGTCAATTCCCTGATTTGCATTCCATTTATAACTTAACTATGAACACTTTCTAATGTGAGCCCATGAGGCAAAACCCTACTTATATAACATACCTGTGATGAACCCTTCAACTGAGTATGTAGTAGACCATAGGTAAAAGTTTGAGTGAATGATAAAGTAAAAAATCTCTTTTCCTTGGGGATACCAAGTGAAAGATGTGACCATGGAGGGGGTCATGTGGAAACCCTGGAAACAAATTAATTCTGCCAACAACCTGAATGGGCCTGGAATAGTTCTCCCCCACAGGCTGCGGATAAGAGTCCGTGCCCGATGAAACTTGGATTTTTACTTTGTGAGACACTAAGCAGAGTCAGTCAAGCCTGCTGAAAATTCTGACTTACGAATCATGGAATGTGTTCTTAGGCGCTGCTAAATGCATGGTCATTTCTTATGCAGTGATAGAAAACTACTATACATAGTAACAAATCTAATTATAAAATAATAACCATTATAAAATATGAAATGAGAAAATAAAGTTAAAAATCAACATGTTATTCCCCCAATCAATAAGTTTGACTTCTACATTTAAGTTTTCATCAGCTTTAGATGTATCCTCCTTCTAAAGAAATTTCAGAATGTGTGACATATAACATTAACACACACAAGCATTAAAAATTTTGTATTTAGCTCAATTTTATATAAATACTTTCATATCAAACTTACTGTTGTAGCCACCAGCCCCCGAAAGACACACGGACCACCAGAACTCAGTGAGTTATAGGAAACACTCTTTATTCAGCCAGCTGGGTCTGCCAGGGGTACACAGACCCCAAATTATGCAGCCCCGAAATGTAGAGGTACAGGGTTTTAAGCCCCAAATCCCATTCTTCATTCTGTCTAACACAAAGTTTTATTTATTTTTTTATTCACTACCTGTCGACCCACAGGTCGGTTGTGCAAGCAGGGGTACAGAAGCAGAAAGCTTATTGTTAGAATGTTATGTTCCTATGGGTAACAGCCTATTTCCCATGGACATAGCCAAGCAGTAATTTTAAAGTAAGATTCTTTTTTTTTTCAGACACCACACTGTCAACCAAACTGCTTCCTTAAACAATGATACGTGATGGCAACATTTTCACACCAGTAGAAATCAAACTATAACAGTCTCTAAAACATGTTCCATGGTAATTATGAATGAAACATTCACATATTTACATTGTTGAGTGTGTCTTTTTCTTGCTATAAAACCCATCATGGAAAGTAGACCTTTGAATTGTGTACGTGTGAATTGTCTGGGTCATTTTCAGTCATGAGATTGTTGCACAATGATTGTGTATTCTCTTTTTTTCACAAATCAACCAATTGTAATAGATATTTTATTTATATATAGTGCCTTCTTCAAGAACCTTAGATGCTTTACAGACCTTCTAATTAATCCTTATAATAACCCTGTGAGGTATCACTACAGTTTTATAAGATAGACTGAAGCACATTCATTAAGTGACTTGCCCAAAGTCACACAGGTAAATTCACTGAAGGGCCAGAACCCCAGCGCCTAAGCCTCCGAAATCCTGGTTAAATACTTTGTGAAAGCATCTTTAATGAAAAGTATCTTTAAAGAAAGTATCAAAAGTAGTATGTTATGAAAATGAGGTCTTTCTAACTGCATCAAAGAAAAACCCTACACTGACAGCTAAGAGGAAACAAGAACCATATACTACACATTTCCTCTTCCTGAAGTCAAACAGCTCCCATCTTATCTTCTGAAGTTTCCAAGACAGAAGCCATGACCTAAAAGTGAGACTTAAGAGTATTTACTTTGTTACAAAATCTATGGAAAACTTTATTCCAATATAAAAGCTATCCCAATAAACATGTACACAGATAGCAATCACACACCATTTATGACTTAAGCCCACTTCTCATTTCATTTTTTTTAAATTAAATTTATTGGGGTGATACTGGTTAATATGATCATGTTTCAAGTGTACAATTCAGTAATGTTTGTCATACTGCATTGTGTTCACCACCTAAATTGCCTCCCATCACCAAGTACTTTACCATTACCATTATCTGCTTCCCTCATCCCGTTTCCCTCAGATAACCAAAAACTGTTGCCCATGTCCACGAGACTGTTGGCCTTGTTCATTTGCTTCGTTTTATATATCACATAAAAGTGAAATCATATATGGCTCTCAACTTTTTCAATCTGACTTATTTTGCTTAGCATAATCAAGATCCATCCATGTTGTTGCAAATGGCAATATTCAATCTTTTCTTATGGTCACTGCATATCTTTTTAGTCCATTGTATATATGCACATCTTTATTCAATCATCTATCAAAGGACACCTCAGTGTTTCTATGTCTTGACCACTGTAAATAATTCTATGAACATCAGGGGGGTAAATATCTTTTGGGGTTTTTAAATTGCGGATGAGAGTAAATTCCCAAAGAGATTGCTGAGTCATATGGTAATTCTATTCATTTTTTTGAAGAGCCTCCATACTGTTTTCCATAGTAGCTGTATCAATTTACATGCTCACTAGCAATGCAGGAGGGTTCGCTCTTCCCCCAACCTCTCCAATACTTGTTATTTGTCATGTGATGATGGCCATTCTAAGAGGTGCGAGGGTGGTGTCTCATTGTGGTTTTTACTTGTATTTTCCCTAATGGCTAGTGAAATTGAGCATCTTCCATATGTCTGTTGGTCATTTGTATGTCTTCTTGGGAGAAGTGTCTGTCAAGTCCTCTGCCCACTTTTTAATTGGACTGTTTTTTTTATTGTTGGTTGTATGAGTCTTTGTAATATTGGATTTAGCCCTTATTGGAGGCATGGCTCCACAAATTTCTCCCATTCTGATGGCTTTTTCGTTGGTTTCCTTTGCTCCACATTAGTTTGATATATAGTCTCACTTGTTCTGCATTTACTTTCCTTGCTTCTGAGCTCAAATACATAATTCTCTCTAAACCAAAAGTCTATGAGTTTAATACTTACTTATGTTTTCTTCTATGCAGTTTTGTTTCAGGTGTTATAGATTTTTGCACGTTGATTCGGTATCCTAAAACTTAACTGTTTCTGATAATTTTTTTAGTGGAGTCTTTAGGGTTTACTATATAGAAAAATCATGTCATTTGCAAAAAGTGACAATTTGACTTCATTCCCAACTGGGTGCCTTTTGTTTTGCATATTGCTCAAGTGAGGAGTTCCAACACTATATTGAACAACAGTGGTAATAAAAGACAGCCTGTTCCAGATCTTAGAGGGAAGGTTTTTACTTTCTCACCATTAAGTATGTTAAGCTGCTTGTTGTTGTATATGGCCTTAAATGTTGAGATATTTCTATACACATTTTATTAAGTGTTTTAATCATAAATAAATGGTATATTGTTCAAATGCTTTTCTGTATCTATTAACATGATCAATACGGTTTTTATCCTTCATTTTATGTGGTGTACCACATTAATCAATTGCATATGTTAAACCATCCTCGTGCCCCTAGTTGAAGCCAACTTGACCATGATGTACAATCTTTTTAAAATTTACTATTAGATTTGCTAGCATTTTATTTAGGATTTTTGCATCTGTAGTCATCAGAGATATTGGTCTATATAGTTTCCTTTTTTTGTGTTATCTTTACCAGGTTTCGGTATGTGGGTAATGTTGGCCTCATAAAATGAGTTAGAAAGTATTGCCTCTTCTTCAATTTTGGGGGACAGTTTGAGAAGAGGTATTAAAATCTCTGAATGTTTGGTAGAATTCACTAATGAAATCATCTGGTACCAAACTTTTACTTTTTCAAAAATAAAAACTTCATGTTTCAATTTCCATACTGTTGATTGGGTCTATCTAGATTTTCCAATTACCTATGGTTCAGTCTAGGGTGACTGTATGTTGCCCAAAATTTGTCCATTTCTTCTGGCTATTGAATTTAGTGGCGTAAGTATTCATAATATTCCAGTATATTTTGTATTTCAGTGGTATCTGTCTGAACTTCTCTTTCACTTCTGATTTTGTCCTTTTTTTCCCTTACTGACTCTACCCAGGGGTTTTGTCAATTTTATTCAATGAACCATCTCTTGTTATATTAATTTTTCCTATTATCTTTGTACTCAGGTTCATTCAATTCTGCTCTAATTTTGATTATTTCCTTCGTTCTGCTGACTTTGGGCCTCATTCTACTTCTTTTTCTATTTTTTAAAAATGTAATTAGGCTGTAAATTAGGAATTTTGCTTGTTTATTGAGCTAGACCTGTAATGATATGCACATTACTGGAATTATCGCCTTTGCTCTATTCCAGAAGTTTTAATATGTCTCATTTTCATTCGTTTTCTACAAACTTCAAGACAGACTTCTGAAACAAGACATTTTCAACAGCCCGTTTTTTAACTTCCATGTATTTTTTGTTGTTGTTGTTTTCAGATATTTCAACTTCAAAGCATTATGGTCAGAGAATATGCTTGGTATGATTTTAATTAACCTTAAATTTGCTGAGGCTACTTTTGTGTCTCAACATATGGTCTATCCTTGAGAATGTTTCCACATGCACTAGAGAAGAATGAGTAATGTGATGATTTGGGACGAAATACCGCCGCGACTGGTAGAATGAGGCGCCTAAAAATTGCAAACTGCAGATTGAAGCATGGATTCCTTGGGGGAATGCCTAAAACCCAAGAGGGCGCTGTTGCAGCATCCAGCATCTTAATGATTTCAAGATTAGAAACATGATAAACATTCTGCTTAAAAAACAATTCTTTAAACTCACTTTCCAGCTTAAACTTCTGAAGTATTTTGAACAAAGTTATTTCATCACTTATTACAAAATGTAGCCATTTCTCTCCACTACGCATTTTCTGATACTGAGTAAGGCTGTCAGTCTAACTAAAAGGTTTCTCACATTCTTTACATTTTTAAGGTTTCTCTACATTATGAATTATAATGTGTTAAGGTGAATGCTGAAGAAAGGCTTTGCAAGTTGGGTTTTTTTTTTTTTACATTTGTACTGAGAAAACAGCATGTTTTCTCTGGTAAGACATAAGCACTATTTAAAGGCTTTGCCACATTGTCTACATTTTTAAGGCTTCTCTACAGCATGAATTCTTAGATGTCATGTTTAAGCACTGGGTAAAGGCTTCCCCACACTCTATATTTGTAAGGCTTCTGTCCAGTCTTAATTTTCTCATCATCAGTAAGCTTTGAGTGCTGGATAACCCATTTCCTATTAGCCCAAGAATACTTGCCAGTGGCACTTGCAGCTGCAGTTTACCCTGCAATAGCTCGTGGATTGCAGTCCTAACCTTACCACCAACGTTTGCACAAAATCTTTTTTATTATTATTTTCCATTTGTTCTATTTTATCAGTAGTCTTTGAAAACAAATAACATCATTCTATTTACAGTATTATTTTAGTGTATCACATTTACAAAATATAGTAATTCTCAATCACTGAAAATGCCAAATCCTAGAAAATGCAGCATTCCTACATGTGATATTAAATTAATGCTAACAGCAAGCTACACTTTTTTCTAAATGGGGAAGGGGTTAAAGGCTTTGCCACATTCTTTACAATTGTAAGACTTTTCTCTACCATGAATTTTTCAAATAGGCAAGTAAATATTGAGCGTAGGTTAAAGACTTTGCCACATCTTCTACATTTTTAAGGCCTTTCGAGCATGAGTTTTCTGATGTTGAGTAAGGTGTAGCGCTGAGGTAAAAGCTTTGCCACACTCTCTACATTCATAAGGTTTCTCTCCAGTATGAATTCTATATGTCGAGTAAGGGTTGACCACTGGTTAAAGGCTTTGCCACATTCTTTACACATTTGTAACGTTTCTCTCCAGTGTGAATTCTCTGATGTCAATGAAGATTTGCACTGCTTAAAAGGCTTTGTCACACTCTTACATTGGTAAGGCTTCTCCCGCCATGAATTCTCTGATGTTGAGTAAGGACTGAGTATGGTTAAAGGCTTTGCCACTTCTTCACATTTGTATTGTTTCTCTCCAGCATGAATTTCTGACGCTGAGAAAAGGACTGAGTATGTGGTTAAAAGCTTTGCCACATTCTCGACATTTGTAAGTTTTCTCTACAGATGAATTCTCTGATGCTGAGTAAGGTTTGAGTACCGGTTAAAGGCCTTGCCACATTCTTTACACATGTAAGGTTTTCTCCACTATGAATTTTCTGATGGCGATTAAGGCTTGAATACAGGTTAAAAGCTTCGCCACATTCTCGACATTTGTAAGGCTTCTCTCCAGCATGAATTCTCTCATGTCAGTAAGTTTGGAGTGCTGGTTAAAGGCTTTGCCACATTCTTGACATTTGTAAGATTCCTCCCCAGTATGAATATTTTGATGTTCAGTAAGATTTAAAAGTTGGTTCAAAGATTTGCCACCTTCACTACATTTGTCAATCTTCTTTGCAATATATAATATCCTGATGTATAAGATTTGAGCTTTGATCAAAGTCTTTCCCACATTTAAATTTGCTTTTTGTAAGATGAGTTCTCTGATGTTTTTTAAGATCTGATCCTTGGTTAAAGTTTTCCAAGATTTGTTGAATGGATAATCCTCTTTCCATTATAATGTACTCTGGTAATCAGTGAAGATAAAAAGGCATTTAATGAGAATACACATGTAAAGTTTTTCCCAATTAAATATTCTGATACCTATTGAACCATGATGGTTATACAAAGACTCTCCCCCAAGTTTATAAAAATTATCCTTTGAAACAAGGAGGGATTATTTCTCAATGTAAGAATAATGAATCCTTGGTGAAGGGACTCTCAAGTTTTCACATTTAGAATTTTTTATCTTCATTTTTCGATCTCTGATTTTTAGAAATATTTAACTAAATGTTTAATCCAATTCAACATTTTAAAAACTCAAATGATTATTTGTACCATGAACTAAGTGACTTCCACGATTAACTAAATTTCCTTTCAGACACTATCTGTTTAAAAAATTGTTTACAGACTACTTTGTTCTGCAAATTTGACTGACTTAAAGTGGAAGTTTTCCTAAGATGATTATGTCTTTGATCTATTTTGCCAAGAAGGATTTTATTATGGGTAATATTCCAGTTGCTTATGTCCATACATCCTTTGCGCCCATCGCACACCCCACCTCGCGCTCAAACACACCACACCTTCCTTATCTTACCAGAAACATGTTGTGGAACGAATCTTCTATGCCTGGCTTTGGCAACAGCCTGGGTATTGAGAAGACCCATGCTGAAAGATGCAAGAGAAATGATCACACTTAGTACACTCAGGTAAATATACTTTTCAAAAGTATGGAAATTGAAAAATATAAGAGCACATTAACAGAATAAAGGTCAAAACCATGCATTTACTTTCAAATGGTGGAGAAAAGGAAACTAAAAATAGTAAACTCCCTTTTATGATAAAGCACTCAACAAACTAGGAATTAAAGGAAAACAAACTAAATGTAATGACGGTCATTTGGGAAAAGTCAAGTACTAACATCATATCTCAGTGGTGAAAAACCTGAAATATTTACTCATATAATCACAGAAAAGATAAGATTGCCCACTCCTACCACTTTGATTTCACATTGTACCAGATGTCCTTACCAGAAGAAACCACGGAAGAGAAAAATAAAACACATCCAAAGAGAAAACACCTGTTGGCAGGTGTCAGAATTGTAATATACAAGAAAATCCTAAAAGAATGCACCAAACAGTATTCAAAAAATGTAGCAAATTGCAGGATACAAAATTAAAACAACAAACATTAGTGTTGTTACAGAATTAACAGAAAATGATCCAAAAAAACCCACCCCAAATAAGAATATAATTATAATGACAGTAGCATCAAAGAAGAATACTAAGGAATTAATGATAAAAATTATTATAATACTGTTGATGTAATTAAGAGGACAATAAATATAAACACAATCCCATGTCCTCGTTAAATGATTAATACTACAAGCTGCCAGTACTGCCAAGATGAATCAACAGATTCAAGCAATCGCTATCAAAATCCCAAATGATGTTGTTAGCTATAATAGAGAAACTTAATCTAAAATTAATAAGTATAAAATTCAAATTCAATCACACTTCCTGATTTTTAAAACATATTCCAAAAGGTTAGTGTCATCAAGAAAAGTACAGAAGAGACTGCTGGTCAGCGCTATAGAGTAGGTAGACGCTATGTTCACCTCCTCCAAGGCACAACTATAATTTTAGAGGAACCATCATTGGAGAAAATACCTCAAGCCAAGCTGAATAAAGTCCTATAGCTACGGCTATTAAAAATGATGACATACTTAGTCAAGGAGGGGTGGAGACACAGAGCTGACTTGTCCTACCCTCCACAGTGTTGGTGGCTAAGAATCAGAAGGGCAGTATCAGATGGCAAAGGTCTCCATTGAGGGGAGAAGGTTTCCAGCCTGCATGGGGCTCCCCAGTGTGAGACACCAACATAGAGAAACAAAAGTCCCCAAAATATCTGGCAGTGAAAACCAGCAGGGTTAGTGTCTAAAAAAGATAACAGGTCTTCTAGAGACCTTAGCACTGCAGGTCTTAAAAAGGCCATGCACACACTCACCAACCACACTCACCAGCTCAGAGCCCCCAGAACAAAGGAAGCAGCTGAAAGAGCACCAGGATCATATGGGAAAAAATTGAATTGACTTACATCAGGGCAAGGGCTGTAGGGACAGGGGTCAAGGCAGCTCTCCCCAGAGAGAAGTGCTGGCAATTCCCATTGTTACTTTTTGAGCCTTCCCCCTTTCCCAGCCTGCAAGTGCAAGTTTGCACCAACTTTGAATAATCCATTTAACCACCATTTGTTCCACCCTGGTGATTCCACAGGACTCCACCATACTCAATTTCTGTGCCAAATGTGAACCTCTTTCAGCAGCTGCTCCATACAAAACACCTGCTCAACTCACACTGAAGACTTTCTTAAAATTTCTCAAACCCAAAAGAAGCAGGAACCAGCCTCACCAAAACCTCCTACCTCTTTGCTGAGTGCCCTCAAGCCTGCCATTAGTGGCAGATGGCCTCAGTTAAGAGCATAGCCCCTACCAGGCACCTCTAAGCTCAACACTGGCAGTAGCCAACTATAGATCACCTTGAAGCTACTATGAGGTGGCCCCAGGATGCGCAAAGACAGCAGCTGACCTTGAGGTGAACCAGAGCCCCCACCCTGGAGGCCCAAGAACCAACACACCAGTGCCCAGGATCAGACTACAGCAGAACAATACCTAACCAGATATACAAACAACACACCAAAAGAGTAGGCCAAGCACCAGAAACCCTGCTAAAGCAAATCCTGCCCTGTGGGGTCAGCCCCCACAGACCAATTCATCTTAGTCACGGCCGTCCTCACAGCCCATCAGCCTAAAGATCAATCCCATGTAATGATGTGCTAACAGCAACCAAGGTTTCAACTACAATAGGAGGCCACACAGGAGTGACACAAGGACATCCCTGATGCGCACAGCAGAGATGACCATAAAGTCTGCACCGCTGGGCCCCACAGGACACCTACTACATAATTCTACTCTGCCAAGGCGGGGAGTCATAGCAGATGTACCTAATATATACAAACACAGGAAGGCAGCCAAAATAGGAGACAAGAGAAACATATCCCAAATAAAAAGAACAGGACAAAACTTCAAAACAAGAACAAAATAGACACAAGCAATCTATCAGATACAGAGTTCAAACCACTGGTTATAAGGATGCTCAATGAATTTAGGGGAATAACAGATGACTTCAATGAGACCTTACACAGAGACAAAACCAAAAAAAAGAACCAGTCAGAAATGAAGAAAAACTGAAATGAACACATTAGAGGGGCTAAAGCAGAGGACAGAATAAGAGATTTCAAAGACAGGGAGGCAGTAAACATCTAATTGGAACAGCAAAAAGAAAAACATTCACACCAGAGGGGTACCAGAAGGAGAAGAGAGGAATTGAAAACCTATTTGAGGAAATAAAACTGAAAATTTTCCTAACCTGGAGAAGGAAATAGATACACAAGTTTGGGAAATGCAGAGTCCCAAACAAGAAGAATGCAAAGAAGCCTACGCAAGACATATCATAATTAAAATGTCAAAGGTTTAACACAAGAGAGTGAGTTGAAAGCAACAAGAGAAGCAGTTAGTCATACACAAGGGAACTCCCGTTAGAAGGTCAGCTGATTTCTCAACTGAAACTTTGAAAGCCAGGAGGGCTTGGCATGTATATTCAAAGTAATTAAAAGTAAGACCTACAACCAAGATTACTCTACAAACAAGGTTATCATTTAGAATGGAAGGACAAAGAGCTTCCCAGACAAGGAAAAGCTGAAAGATTTCATCAACCCCAAACCATTACTACAAAAAATGTTACAGGAACTTCTTTAAGAAGAATTGGATGGGGGTGAGGGTGAGGAAAAATTAAATGTGACTTAATAAAAATGGCATTAACTGCATACCTATCAATAATTACCTTCAAATTAAGAATAAATGGAATTAAAAATACAAACCCCTAGAAGAAAACATAGGCAGTGTAAACTTCTTTACATCATTCTCTAGAATTTTTTGGATGTCTCCCTAGGGCAAGGATAGCAAATGCAAAAATAAACAAATATGACTACATCAAACTCACAACAAAGCCTTTCACAAGCAAAGGAAACCATCAACAAAAGAAAAAGTCAGCTTACTGAATGGGGGAACATATCTGAAAATGCTCTATCCAGTAACAGCTACTTTCAAAAACACACAAGAAACCAACTAGCGCTCAATATCAAATAAAATAAACAAAAATCTTAAATAACAAATGGGCAGAGAACCTGAATAGGCATTTCTCCAAAGATAACAAGCAGATTACCAATATACACTTGAGAGATACTTAACATCATAACTCATCTGGGAAATGCAAACTGACGTCACAATGACACATCACCTCACACCTGTCAATATGGCCATTATCAAAAAGGCAACAAATAACAAGCACTGGCAAGGGTGTAAAGAAATGAGAGCCCTCATGCACTGTTGGTGAGATTATAAATTGCTGTGGCCACTGTGAAAAGCAGCATGGAGGTTCCTCAAAGAATTACAAACTATATGACACAGCAATTCCACTTCTTGGCATTTATCCAAAGAATACAAAAACACTCATTTGAAAGCACATATGCACCTTTTTGTTCACTGCAGCATTACTGACAACAAGATGTGGAACCAATCTATGTGTTCATCAATAGATAAATGGATAAATATGAGATAATGGAATATTATTCAGCCAGGAGAACAGAAATCCTGTCATTGCCAATGACATGGATGGACATAGAGGGTGTTATGTTAAGTGAATTACATCAGAGAGAGACAAATACCATATAATTTCACTTACATGTAAAATGTAAAACGCAGAAACAAATAAATCAGAAAAGTCTCACAGATGAATAACTAATGGTTGCCAGAGAAGAAGGGGTGTGGAAAAAGGAGAAAAAGGTAAAAGGTATTGAGAGGCACTAAAAACTAGTTAGAAAAAAAAGCACAGGATTTAATGTACAGCATAGGGAATAGTCACCAATATTGTAATATCTAGGTAAGGTGACAGATGTTACTAGATTTAGTCTGGTGATCACATCATAAAGACATATAAAATGAAGAATCACTATGTTGTACGATTGAAATTAATATAATATGTATATGAACTACAATTTAAAAGTATAAACAACTGAATAAATAAAATAGTTGATCCCATTCTACACCACAAACTTTTCATTAATCTTTTAATTCTTTAGCTTTCTGCAATAATCATGTATTACTTTTAAAACAAAAACAAAATGCAGAAATTTTTTTTAAAATGACCATCTTTATGATGGTGTCGTACAATTAGGAAGGAATGAAAAGATTTCATTAGAGTAGACAAAATATTATCAGAAAATTTATACTCAAAGTCTTCTCCATCACCATGTGACTCATTGTTTAGTTTATTCCGGGAATGAGCACATAGCTACAATTATAACTTGAATAATATTAATATAAAGTAAATGTAATTTCAAACACTTTAGATTTCTGAGAGGTACTAAAAACTAGTACCAAGGCAAATTCTTAACCAAAGTCCCCCCACCCTCCTTGCAAAATAAAAAGTAGTATTAACTTTTGAACTCCTATGTTTCTATTTAAATGTGAAGGGGCAAAAATGACTCAAACAAGTCATCCTCATCAAGTGTACAAAAAGACTGGTCAAAAATATATAAAAAGACATCCCTGTAAAGGACTATTCTCCAAAACATACAAAAATGTCTTCAAACTCATGTAGTGAGAAAACTACTACCTGACTGAAAAATGGGCCAAAAACCTAAATGACCACCACACTAGAGAAGGTATACAGACAGCAAATTAGTATATATGAAGATGCTCCACAACGTGTAACCAGGGAATGCACATTAAAACAATAATGAGAATTAAACAAACAGCAAATTAAAATAACACTACACTCATTTTAGAATAGGCAGGAGCCAGAACACTGACAATACCAGATGTTGTAGTGGACATGGCACAACAGGAGCTCTCACTCAACAGCAACATAAAACGCTACAGCCACTTGGTAAAAAAATTCACTAGTTCTTACAAAACTAAATATACTCTTATCATATGATCCAGCAATTGTGCTGCTTAAATCTAACCCAGAGCTGAAAATTTTTATCCATACAAAAGCCTGCACATGGATGTTTATAACAGCATTATTCATAATTTCCAAAACTTAGATGCAACCAAGATGCTTGTCAAAAAGTGAATGGATAAGTAAACTGTGGTACATACAGACAATAGAATATTATTCAGCATTATAAAGAAGTAAGCTATATAGCCATAAAAAAAACATGAAAGAAACCTAAATAATTATTATTAAGTGAAAAAGGCCAGTCTGAAAAGGCTATATATAATGTATGATTGTAACTCTATGACAGTCCAGAAAAGGCTAAATGAAGGAGGCAGTAAAAGGATCAATGGGTGCTGTTTAGGGAGGGAGGGGAGGAATAAGCAGAGGACAGAGAATATTTAGTGTAGTAAAACTAGTCTGTATGACAGTATAATGGTGTACATAACATAAATATTTCTACATACATAGAATGTACAACCCAACGGTGAATCCTAAGGTAAACTATCAACTTTAGGTGAGGATTGTAAATACAAGTTCATTTATTTTAACAAATGTACCACTTTGGTGGGGTCACTGAAAAGGGAGGGGGCATGTGGGGCAGGGGGCATGTGGAAGTTCTCTATAACTTCAACTCAATTTGCTGTGAACCTAACTAATGCTGCTCTTAAAGTCATCCTCAGATTTCTACTTCTCTAAAATATCAGTTCTTAGATCCATGTGCCTTTCCATTATTTTTATGCATGAAAATAAATGTGCATATCTTCTATTTAAAAAAAAACACAGTGAGATATTACCTCATATCAATTAGGATGACCAATATCAAATTTTAAAAAGTGAGTAAAATGGGGAGAAACTGGACCCTTATGCACAGCTGGAGTTAATATAAATTGTTGCAAACAATTTTTGAGGGAGATGTCTCAAAAAAATTAAAAATAGAATTATCCTATGATGCAGACATATCACTTCTGGGTATATGCCCAAGAGAATTCAAAGAAGGATCTACAAAAAACATTTGTACACCCATGTACATTGTAGCATTATTCAGAAAAACCTGTAATATGGGGTAAGATGATACAAAGATGCACAACTGACATATGGCTGATTCACATCGGAATTGAACCCCACAATTTCTTAAGTGTATTGAGCAGAAAACTGACATTCACTTTCACTTTCATAATGCATAAGTAAAACCCCAAAACTGAATTAACTAAATATTAGGAATCGATTACAAAAAAAGAAAACACACTTTACAAAACAAGAATAAAAAACTTATCCCAAAGACTTCTGAATACTAAACAGATGTATTTTTAAAAAAGAATCTTTCCATGTAATTTCCAACCATAACTATGGATTCATGAAGAACAAGCATTGGAATCAGTGGCATGTGTTGTCCGACATAAGACAATTTCACAGAAAATGCGTAAGAATTGTTCATAAATAGCTCTAATGGAAACTTTTAATATGTGAAAATTTAAATGACACTAGAGAAATTTATTGCTATTAATATATTTCTGCTATTCTTACACAAAATGGATAGGCTGCAATCCATCCTACAGATCAAAAAAATAACCTTCATTTCTAAGATAAAACAAGAAAGTGTTAAAACATGCAAGGAATCACTGATCTCAAAAACATTTAAGATTAAGTATAACACAATTAAGCCAGACAAGACAAGTACCATATGATTTCATGTATATGTGGAATCTAAAGTACAAAACAAATGAACAAAGAAAACAGACTCAGATACAGAGAACAGTGATGGCTGCCTAATGGGAGGAGGGTTGGGGGCTGGGTGAAAAAGGTCAAGGTACTAAGAATACATAATAGTCACTGGAATGTAAAGTACAGCATAGGGAGCGAAGTCAGTAATATTGTAATAACTATGTATGGTGCCAGGTGAGTTCTGGAATTACTGGGGGGATCACTTCGCAAATTATATAAATGCTGTACACTTAAAACTAATATATAATTCTTTTAAAGTATATCATGATTCAGATACACATTGAGGAAAGTAGATTAAAAAATCTATGATTACTTTTTGCCTTAAGCAAAATTAAAATTAGTAAATATTTTCCTAAATATACAGTACCAAATAATTCTATGATCTACTTCTTACCAAAGGAGTACATGCAAGCATATAATATCCGCACTTTTGAAACTAAAAGCACAAATTTGACAGAGATCTAATCAGAAAGTGAAACCACAGGACACAGTCCCAGGAAGCTTTGTACTGAACAAAACAGAATTATAGTAGTTATTTAGAAATAAGGAAACAATGGAGATTTTACTGCGCAGTGTATAATGTTCTGAGCCCCCTATGGCATTAACTTATTTAAGAATTCTATAAGGTAAATGGATACATTAAACTGTTTTAGCATTGAGACATGAAGGAATACAGACTTGAAATATCTAATGTTACTTAATGCAAAGCAAAAGGACATTTTGAAGTGAAACAATTAGATTTTCTCATTTAAGGAAAGTGCACTGGGCTGTGACATCATTGAGTTTGAACTTTGTAGAGTCATGTTTGAAGCCTCCACAGGACTGGAAATTATACAGAAAAACACATGACATCTGTCCACAGTGTTCCTGGGATTTCTGAACCACATTCCAGGATCTCAACCACTTCCCTCACAACTACTTACATGAGGCAAAACAGAACTTAAAACTGGCTCAACACATCATTCCTCAGCATCATGCACACTTTCCTGGGCCCTGAAAGCAATGAAGAGTAGCCAGACCATGCTGGCCCTCACAGTCCAAGGGCACGACTCCGGCTCTCACTGTGAATGTGATGGGAGACCGCTGAGGCAGAAGGAGAGTCATTAGAGGGTGGAAGAGCATGGTCAGTGCCAGAGGGGAGCCATCCCTCTGGCGACATCAGAAGCAAACCGCCCTCTCAAACTCATTTCCACTGAAGCAGAGCCTCCTCAATCACACATTAAGGTCTGGCCTCCTTGGTGATTTTTGGCCTTCTCCCCTGAGTCATCTGCTTCTGACATTCCCACCTACCTGAGTAAATGGACATTGTCTTTTTTCTCTTCAAACCCCAGTACTCCTTCATTTGTTCCAAAAAGGTGATCAGGTCTGGCTTAGAGACAGCAAGACCTGTTTATCAGAAAAAGGAACATAAATTTTGATGGACTCTCCAATTTCCAATCCAGTATGTGCTCAGGTGAGGAGGGAAGACACTGTAGAATATTAGAATATTCTAGAAAATGATTTCCCAAAATACTGTTTTCAGACAACATCTTTGGATATACTGAACAGCATTGGAAAATTTCAGATCCTGAGTTCCACTTTCAAGGACATCATATAGCCTTTCTTTTCTACCAGTAAATCCCCAATTTGTTCCTTGAGACCAGGGATGTACAACTATTACACCAAGCAGATGCTCCCGAGAGACACTGTACTAATGAAAGAAACAAAACCCTGTAGGTGGAGTAGGAATTCTGGAAGGAAGTCAGCCTCACCCAGGAAGACCAGGTTCCTGTAGTTCTCTGACATCACGTCCATGTACAAGGCCCTCTGAGCAGTGTCCAGGCATTCCCACTCCTCCTGAGAGAATTCCATGGCCACATCCCTGAATATCAACAGTCCCTGAAATAAAAGACATATATATGAAATGGCCATGGGCAGAGTTCATAATCCGACCCATGAGTTAAAGAAGTTGTTTTAACCAGCAGAGTATCCTGAATTATCCAATAACGATTATTTTGATGCTAATATTCTCTAATGTATTTTCTAACACTGAGAAAGAAGGATGGCATATGATCCAAAAAATCACTATAGAGACTTCACTTTTCTGGAAGATACTTTTTGAAAATGAAGGCATCAACATAGACATATCCAATTTTGAGTGCTGTATTTATATCACACAGGATAAACTATGTCTATTTCTAAGGAGGTAAAGTCATGATGAATGAATTGTACAGCAGTTCTCAAATTTTAATGTGTACAACACTGAACTGGAGAAAAAAAATGCTTTGATTTAGGATTTCTGGGGTGGGCCTGAGAAGAAGAAAACACAGGGAAAAATTCATATAGCACTTTGAAGAGTTTTAGTTTTATATGAGAATTACTAGAAGTTTACAGTCTCAGAGAAGTAAGCATAGCAACCATAATCCTTTAATACTACATACCAGTGTTCTAACAACAGTTTTTCATATCTTAATTCATTAAACACATAAATAATCTGAAAACAACAATACATTCTTCTTCTTTTTTAATGGAAATATATCCAATTAGTGGCTGAGCCTTGGTTTTACTCCAAACTCTACTTTCAATTTATTCAAAAAGGACAGATCAATATGCAGACAACTGTCATGAACGTTTATAGCAATTCTGTAACTGGGTGAACAGAAACAAAATGAAACAACTCGAATAATATGCAGATATAAAATGGAAACTATGTATCATTAGAAGTGACAAAGAAAATTTTAATGTTAATGAAATTTACCTGAAATGAAATCGAGATTATTTCAACTGTGTTAATCTCAAAATCTGTTTGCAGATGAAACTCTGTTTTTATGAACGCAGAGGAGAGATAAACACATACAATGACATCAAAAAAGCTATTCTTTCTATTTTTATTTCTTTGAAATATTTTGCTTCTCATTTGTGCTGAGTTAAATTTTATAAATTTAACACTTGAACAACCATTAATATAATGTGAACTTTTTTGAAAAATACAAAAATACATGACGCGAAATACAATGAAAATTTACAGGTCCAACACCTGACTGATTAAAGTGTCAATGATACACCTAGGCCATGGTATAACAGACAATAAGTTGCACCCAAAATCATGATGAAAATGTTTCAAATCAAAATTTGCCATGGTCTCTGGGATTCCTCAAGAAAAACTGACAGTTGGCTACATGTAGATGACTTAGAATAAAACCTATTGAACTTGCCATGGTTCTATTGCAATAGAGATGACATAAAATAAATTCTTCAGAATTCCAATGAAAATCAGGATGAGGAAGAACATTTCAGTTTTCAACTACACAGATGTCCATTCTGTTTTTTTTCCCCCAGCGTTCAATATCTACATTCAAAAAAGAGGATTTAGCATGAAAACATGAATCAGGGGCTCCCTTGTTCAAAAAAATAAGATCCAAAATCTTCACCGATAATTGATGTGCCCTTGTGCTAGAAAAATTCCAAAACTATAGATTGGAACCTAAAATGGCCTGCAAGAAATATGTGGGGTAGGGAGAGCACTGAGATGCAGTAGCCATCACACTTCAAATGAGAATGGATGTAACATATAGGTAGCTAGGAATGAAAATTAAAAGAAACTGATGAACTGGAGATAATTCAGAAATTAAACAAGTAGAATTATCTTAATAAATTCAGGGAGCCAATAGTGCAGCCTGAAACAGGTGACCCCTCTCCTCATGCAGAATCCATATCAAACTCATCTTGGATGTTTTCTAATTCCTACCTGGGAATACAACATCACTCCTCTTGAAATATATTCTGCCTAATTATAAAATATCTATGACACACAAAGCGCGTGTGTCATATAAAAGTCCAAACAACCCAATGACTTTTGACATTGCCAAGCTGTCACTTGAACTAACTGGCAAAGAAAAATAACTTTGGTGATACCGCTTATAAAAAGCAAAAATAACTAAAGAACTTTTCTCTAATAGAAGAAATGAAATGTACCAAACGAATTCCAACTTAATATGCTCACTGTGGAATCACCTCCATTTTCTAGATGACTTTTGTACACCATTAAATTCCATGAAACCCACACTTAAAATTCCTGAGCAGGTCATATAAGCAACGTTCCATGAACTATGGAACAAGGAAAACATATGGCAGGTTTTACATGAGACACAGGAAAGTAAAACAAGACAGAACTCCAATGGAAGGCTCCAAACCAAGAGTCATATTTAGGAAAAATAAATTCAATGTAATGTACAGAGAATTATTCACATTATAAACCTGTAAGGTTTCAGCCTAATAATTCATCTAATATTTTAAATTACCAACTTTTGATTCATTATTTCACTTTCTTTCTGAAGACAACAATACACACACACATTCCTTCCTCATAAGTCCGTTTATTCCTAAATTACATCCTTATTTACCTACTGCATTCAGTGTTATCGAAACCATGAAAATCCACATTACAGAGGCCTCAAAAAAAAAACGTTCAAAGAAAAATATGAAGTAAAAATTTAATAGTGATTCGGAATTCCAAAAATAGGGCTTTTAATTATACTTCTTTGGATTCTATCAAATTAACACATTTGTTAAGCAAAGCCCACTAGTATTGGATGATGAGCAGCAGTTACACAAAGACCACAAGGGAAATTCGGAAGGACAAGTTGACAACACACAGGCCCTAAAGAAGTACACAGCATGCCTGGATGCGTTGCACGAGGAGGCCAAGACAGGAAGGAGGCAGACCGTGGCAGGGCCCAGGGTATATGCCGTTATTAAGAAATGCTTTGGGGATCTTGGGCTAGGTCCAGAAGCATGGAATGCTTTGGGGATCTCAGGCTAGGTCCCGATTGTTCAATTGAAACCAAAAATGGCAAGGTTTTAGTAAACTCTGGAGAGCCTATCTAAGGGACCATACAAGGTGAAGGCCCCGAGGGCAAGAAGACTACTGCTCACTGGAGATGCTGGACAAGACACATCAGCTCACGTTTACTTGTGACTCCGTAAGCTGTTATCTAGTGTGTGTGCTAGTGGAAGAGGGCAGTGTCAGTTCAAAACTCTGTAGCAACACAAAACAAATGCCAAGGCGGCAATACCACAAAGTAGTTTGTCGAAACTCTCGCAAATACTCCTGTGTCATCTTTATTGTAACCATCATAGTGCCCCGATATCTACAATGGGAAGAAAAAGATAATGTAAAAGTTATAGGGGAAATCTTTCCATATGATTGAAGGCTGAAGGGCACAGGAGACAGTGATTGCTAATGATGTCATTCCACCGCATGACCAAATAGGACATTCTTCCGCACAACCTTGAATAGGTGGGACAGGCTGACACTGGGAGCAGGATAACACTTCATTCATTATACAGCAACATTAACACATTCAAACACACTCACCTTTATTAATGAAAACATTTGAAGTTCACACATATTCTAAATAAAGCATTACAAACCCACTGTAGGATCACTGATCAAAATATACATTATGAGCATTCAAAAGAAGCATTCCTATTCTCCTGATACAACAATCTGAGAGAGCTGTGCCTTCTACGGTTTTCAAGGGGGAAGATGAATACTTAGTAAACACGGATGTACAATAACTTTTTGCACTTAGGGGTGTATCTATACTTTTCTCAGATGTCGCTGAAGAACTCTTTATTTAAACAACATGGAATCATACTCACGACTTCAGTCTATAGCTACTATGAAGTTACATCCGAATTTTAATGAAATGCTACTTTTCACCCTTCAAGAGAAATTGGTAACACTAGTTAAAATTCAAACTGTTTCCCCATCTTACACTGATGCAATGATGATGCCCTGAACACCTACTTCATGGCGACTCATATCAGTGTTCTAAAAATCAGCAACTTCATTTATATTTCCCTCAAAAATTGTATAATACATTGTCCTTAATCTTCCATTGAAAAGTGGATATAAATAAACCTCACCTATACGACTAGGGGACTCAGATCTTTGAGGAACAACAATCAACCCAGTGACTTCACATACACACCAGAAGTAGAGGCACAGTACAAGTGGTTTAAGAGTTGAAGCACATTAATACTTCCTTTCCAGAAATTGTTGAATACTGTCAATATAAAGTAAAGTAACCACACCTGTCCAAACATCCATCTACTTAGTATCCTGAAGCACATTAACAAGCTAGTTATCTCTTTTGGATGGGTTCTTCTCTAAGCATTCTGATTTAATTTCTGAAAAGTGTTATTGACATTATTTTCTACTGTGAATTTTGGTATTTTAGCTTTCATTTTTGATTACATACATTCCTACATTTTTTACATCTTTAAAGTCACTTTCGTGTAAGAATTCTGTGGGGATTTCTGAAGCGTCTATTTTGGACAAGGCTCTTTCGCTATTTATCACGAATGGAGAATTTCTCGCCGGGATTCATTCTCTGCTGCTGAGGCTGTAAGTCGAGCTAAATGATCCAACACATTATTTAGTGTTACCGTTCTAGTCAGTATGAGTTCTCACATGCCGATTACAGAGCAAATGCTCAATAATGGCTTTGCCACACTTTACATTTGTAAGTCTTCTTTCCAGTATGAATTCTCTGATGTTTAGTGAGGCCTGAGCAATGGTTAAAGGTTGTGCCATGCTCTTCACATCTGTACTGTTTCTCTGCAGCATGAATTCTCTGATGTTGGGTAAAGTCTCCCGAGCACTAGGTAAAGGCTTTGCCCCATTCTCTACATTCGTAAGGCCTGTCTCTTGTATGAATTCTCTCATATTTATTGGGCTTCACCACATCAACTAAAGGTTTTGCCACATCCTTAAATCTATACTGTTTCTCTCCATTTATGTTTTAATGCTCAAGTAAGAGAGACCACCGATTACAGGCTTTGCCAAATTAGCTGTATTTAAAGGCTTCTCTTATGATTTCTGATTGAGTAAAAACTAAGACCTGGTAAAGGTTTTGCCACATTCTGTACATGTGTAAAGTTTCCGCCACTATGAGTTCCTAATGTTGAGAAAGTTTTGAGCACTGTTTAAATTTTTACCCTATTCTCTTCATATATAAGGCTTCTCTCCACTATGAGTTTTCTTGATGTTCAGAAAGGTTTGAGGACCGTTTAAAGGCTTTGCCACATTCTCTGTATCTGTAAGGCTTCTCACCAGTGTGAATTATCTGATGTTGAATAAGTTTTATGCACTGGGTAAAAGCTTTGCCACATTCCCTACACTTATAAGGCTTCTCTCCAGTATGAATCCTCTGATGCTGAGTAAGTCTGGAACACAGGGTAAAGGTTTTACCACATTCTCTACAATTATAAGGCTTCTCACTGGTATGAATTTTCTGATGGTAAGGTTTGAACAATTATTAAAGGCTTTGTCACATTCTCTACGTGATAAGCCTTCTCTCCAGTGTGAGTTCTCTGATGTTGAATAAGACTTGAACACCACTTAAAACATATACCACATTCTTTGCATTTGTAAGGTTTTTCTCCAGTATAAATCTTATGTGTATGTCAATTGCTTAGCTGAATAAAGACTCTTTTACATTGATTATATTTGTAAGGTTCCTTCCCAGTAGGAATATTCTGATGTTAGTTAGCTTTAAAGATTAATTCAAAGACTTGGCACATTCACTACATTTGTCTGTCTTCAGTATTTGAGCTACATTTGTCTGTCTTTCAGTATTTGAGCTTTGAGTAAAGACTGACATTCACAACGGTTCTCTGGAAATGGATTCTCTGATGATTATTAAGATATGACCTGTGGTTAAAGGTTTTTACAGATTCACTGCACTGATAACTTCTCTCTCCACTATATATACTCTGGTAATCAATGAAAATAGAAAAACCCTTTTAGTACAGGCTCTCATTTCATTACACATGTAAAGTTGCTTCCAATTAAATATTGTGATTTCTACCGAACAATGATGATTGTACAAAGACCCTCCAAAAGTTTATGAAAACTACAGACTGAAAAAAGTAGGAATTATTTCGCCATGGAAGAATAATGAGTCCTTAGTTAAGGGATTCTCAAACTCATCACATTTAGAATTTCTATCTTGATTTTCAAATATATCATTTTAAAAAATTTATGATTTAATGTTTCATCCAATATGTACCACCAGGAGAGCTTTGGCAGGCCTTAGAATATCTAGCACAGGTGACGGTTACTTGTGTTCTCCTATACAAAGTCCATAAAGCCTGGGAGCAGAGACTGTTTCTTAAATATCCGATACAGTAAATGATTCAAATGATTACATGTACCATGAATGAGGTGACATCCCTAATTGTCAAATTTCCTTTCACAGAATACCTATATAAAAAAATTTTTTTCTCGGTCCTTACGTTTGGATACACATTGTTCTAGAAACATAAACGACTTAAAGTGGGAATTTTCTCAAGATGTTTTATATCCCTGATCTCCTTTGGCAACAACGATTTTAACATGGGTAACCATCCCGGTTTGGTTATGTCCACCATAACATCCCTTTGGCCCTTCACACTCCCCTTCACTTTCCCAGTCTTTCATTAAGTGTAAATTCTCAAGGCCACACCTCCCACATCTTACCGGCAGCATTTTGTGGAATGAATCTTCTAAGCCCGGCCGTGGCGACAAGCCCTGGGTTTTCCGAGAAGACATAGCTGAAAGATACCACACAAATTATCACACATATTACACTCAGGTGAATATACTTTAAATTCTAATGTACAAAATAAACACCGATCAGATGACTATAGTACCATGGCAGAGTAAGAAGCACCAAAAGTTCCCTCCGCCATGGAAATGAGAACTTACCAACAACTACGACACAACAGCCTTTTTGAGTATCCCAGAAGCCACCCCAGGAAAGCACAAAATGAGGAAAAGTCACATCAAAGGAAGGAAGAGAAGTTGCTTACATTCACCCACAAGAGATGCTCACCCTCCCTGGCACACTATAAAATGACTGTGGGAAAACACGCAATTCCGTTTCTCTCAGGAGAGAAATAAATGAGTGTATTGTGTGTCTGATGATCTGGCTATTTTGTAGCTGCCGAGGAATTTGTTTCTGTTTTGCATGACCCATATTGGTATTGAAATGGCAGTACAGTGAGAATGCATGTGGCTGCTGAGAAAAAGGTAAGTCATTGTTCAAAGACCACAGACTGCAGTAGTGACAGCAGATGTCAGGGACAGAATGGATCATGGGCTCTAAGGAAGAAACAGAAAACATTTAAAACTGAAAATTACACACAGAAAATAGAATACACACCCCAAGAAAGGTTAGGCAGCCCTCAGAATTTTGAGCACAGCTTACTGTAATGTGCATTCTCCTGTACAAAAACATTCATAAAGCCTTGGAACATGGCTCTCTTAAATATGCCAATCTCAAAGCAAGATCACAAGACATACAAGGAAATAGGGAAAACATGGTCCAGAGGCACAAAATAAATCTCTAGAAAATGGCCCTAAATTAATGATCTATTAATTATCTGACAAAAAATTCAAAATAACTGTCTTAAAGTTGCTCAATTAGGAATCAGAGAAAACAGATAGACAACTAAATAATATTTAAAAAAAACTATGCATAACCAAAACGAAAATACAAAGAGACAAAAATAAAAAAGGACCACAAAAAGTTGGGAGCTGGAAAATACAATACCTGAATTTGAAAATACAGTCAAAGCATCCAAAAACAGAATTGATCAAACAGAAGGATCAGACAACTTAAACACAGTTTATTTTAAATTGTCAATGTAGGGAAGCCAAAAAAAAGTCAAAAAGTGAAGGGACTCATAGGACACAAACAAGTGGACCAACATTCACATTAAGTGGACCCCATGAAAAGAGAGTGAAAAAGGGTAGACAACCTGTATGAAAGATTAATGGCTTAAACATTCCACATTTGAAGAAACATACAAATTCTAAGTAGGATGAATGTAAAAACACTAAAAGACTCATATGATAATCAAACTATCATGAATCACAGCTAAAAGCTAAGTTTTGAAAGCAGCAAAAAAATAATAATAAAAATGAAAAAATTTTAAAAAGGAAACAAGTTGTCCAAGTTGGTACATAAAAGTTCCTCTAGGATTATCAGTGGGATTCTCAGCAGAAACCTTATAAAAAGAGCATTTAAGATAAAATATTCAAAGTGCTTAAAATACAAAAACTATCAACCATGAATACTACATCTGGCAAAGCTGTCTTTCAACAAAGGAGAAATAAACACCTTCCCAGATGAAAAATCCCAACAATTTTCTCCATTAGATCTGCCATATGAAAAATATTAACGAATGTCCTTCTAGATGAAAGAATTCTAAACAATATATAAAAGTACATGAAATTATAAAAGTAAAGGTAAATTACATACGCGAATATTGAAATCTATGGTACTGTAATGAAGAAACAAATTATTTCTTTTATAAAATTTTTTAAAAGCAAAATAATCTTAAATTTATCATACAAAACAAAACATAAAATATATACTGTGCAATCAATATCACAAACGGGTACAGGTAAAGATGTAAAAATATCAACACAAGCATTATAATTAAACTATCATGAATAATAAGTAGTAGAGTTTCTGTATACAATTGACACTAAGTTTAAAATATAGCGTTATAACTTTAACTCTCATGGTAACCCCCCCTACACAAAATAGTAAAATGTTATCTAACGACAGAAGACAGAATTTTATATTAGAAAATACTAAAGAATAAACTCATACACACACAAATCCTAAACAAATGTGGCAAAATATAGGATACGATATCAACACATGAAAATTATTTACCCCCACAGATTTTATGTGTAAATATTTCATTTTAAGATCTCTACAACAGATACACAGAAAGCAGGTCTGTTTCTGCTAACGAGTGGTCCTACTGTGCACAAGTACCCTCTGTCTGCCTGAGGAATTTGTGCCTCGTTCCTACAACACAGAGGACTACCTGAACCAATGCTCCTGCCACATGGACAGCAAGTCTGCCTCTCTCCCAGGTCTCGCCCTGTGTGACATGTTTTAGAGCTGCTAATTGAAACTCAGATATACATCCAGTCACAATTCACTGAAAACCATTTATTTCCAGTTACGCTGTGCTTTATGGAAAAACCAAGATGGAGTCTTGCCTTTTAGGAAGAGACCCAGCTTCCTATAAACTGGGTGTTTATAAGAAGGACTAAGGACACAGACCACAAGCAAATCATTTTACTCTGACCACGAAATTATACCACGGTCCACACGATAATCTACTGTTGGAATCAGTGTGTTACAGTTATAACCACTCAATAAAGAGGGGAAGATCATCGTTCCTAAAATTCTTTCCAGTGATGCAAAAACAAACAAACAAACAAACAAAACAAAAAAAAACCAGACTTTTGAAAATCTGATCGGTTTTAATTCTATTAAATTTATTGCATTGTGTAATTCTGTTGAATCCTTTGGATAATTCTTGGCTTAAGACTTCTAGTAAGCTTCAAAGAAGGTTTAAGGTCATAAAATCAGCAATACGAGGTCAGAGGGCAGAGAGGACATTCAGGTAGAGAGTTTATTTATATTGAAGGTAAAAATTTCCTTCCACTTAGAATGAAAAAAAAATCCCTTTTTCTATACTAAATTGGCTTTTAAATTACTTAATAGAAAAATAAATTAAAAATTTAAAAAATATTTAAAAACAAAAAATAAATAAATTGCTCGCGAGAAGCACATTACAAATTTAAATCCACTGAGAAGAGTCATCAGCCCCTGGAATAAATTCCGTAAATGTTTTCAGTAAGCTCTTCCTCTGTATTAAAACTCACTAAAGGAAAAGTAGATGACTTCGAAGCCAGAAAAAAGGGTTCAGTAATCTGATTATTTAGAACAGGAAATGAAACCCTAAACCTCCTTTGGCTTGCTCTGAAATGCACGTTTTCCCAGTATTTATCATTAAAACAAAAAACATATGTATAGCTTGCCTAATGTGTTTAACCACATTTCTCCATAATTTTCACTTATTAAATATCGATGCCTGTGATAGCCGTGTTCTGCTTGAATTTTAAACTCCAGCTGACTATGAAGAAAAGTATCTGACACTGAAGCCTGGTTTTGCTCTCTTTCCACTGGTATATTCCTTGAGCCTCTGATTTAGATAGCCCACTTTTCTTCAACTTAAAGAAGGAAGCACATTTAAACTTGTAAAATCATGGTGTATTGATTCCTGGAGACCCCGAAAATAGTAAACCTTACATTTCAGTCAAGTAATCCAGTTTTCTAAAATATAACACCTTCACCTTTGAAAGAACTTTAAAAACATCTATGACCTCGCATGTGAACACTGCTGCCCGTGTTCCTTACAGCACATGTCACAGCACTAGTATAGATGCTGTGGAAGCATATGGCATCAAAATAAAGGTGGTGGTGGTGGGGGGGTGGATTTCAGAGTTTCAAGATGTGAAAATAAGAGAAATAGTGAAACTCATTTACATTTAGGAAAGCAAACTTGAGATTTAACCCAACATGCCACCACTCTGGGATATAAAACATAAACAATTACTAGATTACTAGATGATCCTTCACAATTACTAGATGATCCTTTCACAGTATACAGAGTTAGTGAATCATGTTGTACATCTGAAACTAATATAATGATGTCAATTATATCTCAGTTTTTAAAAACTACGATCTTGACTTTGAACACTTTTTGGAGCTCCTTCTTCTTGCTAATCAAGATACAAGATCGTCTCAGTTATCATTGTTTTCATAAACTTGCACTCCCCTTTGAAGCTTTTTGTCTAATTCAGTTCTTCTGTGTGGTAACTAAAATTTCTATAGATTATGATACGTTTCCTCTAAATTTTTTTAAATTGAAATAAATTCCTCCCAGAGTCTATTTTTTGAGTTCCTCCATTAACTCTGAAAATAAAGCACTCTTCCCAATTCCACCAGACATGATTTTGAATTTGTTATTTAATTTACTGGCATCTTGGGAAAAAAGAATGTTTTAAAGGAGGGCGTCTCCAGTCTGATTTATGGATGACACAGCACATCAGATTCTTTGCTGTATACCAGCGCCCTCTTCTGGAAGTGTGTTGTATGACTTGGAACACAAACACATTTTAAAGTGTATTTTCTAGTTTTTAAAAGACAATTGGGAGGATTCTGGGAAACATGGTGAAGTGAGAGATGTCCCCAGATCTCTCGCCTTGAAACAACAATAAGCTGAACATCTAAAACTCAACCAAATACACCTAAACTACATACTAGCAGGTCTGAGCGTGGGATCACTCATAAGAGCTACCACAGTTCAGAACCCAAAAATAGCTGCTTACACATTCTTCTCTAGTGCACATGGAACATTTTAAAGAATCAACCACATACTGGGACACAGAGATAGCCTCAACAAATATAAGAGGGATGAAATCATACCAACCATATTCTCTGATCATAATGCTTTGAAACTAGAGATCATTTTCAAACAGAAATCACAAAGAACCAAAATACATAGAGATTAAACAATATGGTACTGAAGAATAACTGGGTAAGGGAAGAAATAAAAAGAGAGATGAAGAAATACATAGAAACGAATGATAACGACAGTACAACATATCAAAACTTTTGGGACACGGCAAAAGCAGTCATGAGGAGAAAGTTCATACCATTTACAGGCCTATCATCAAAAACAATGAGCCCAAATAAACAACCTTACGCTTCATCTTAAAAAACTAGAAAAGGAAGAACAAATGAGGCCTAAACTCAGCAGAAGGAAAGAAGTCATCAAAATTAGAGCAGAAATAAATGAAATTGAAAACAACAACAAAAACAATAGAAAAAATAAATGCAACGACAACTGGTTCTTTGGAAGGTTAATAAAATTGACAAACCGCTGGCTAGACTCACTAAAGAAAAGAGAAAGGACACAAATAAACAATTTCAGGGATGAAAGAGGAGAAATTATGACTGATATCACAGAAATAGAAAAGATCATCAAGAATACTATGAAGAAGTATATAACACCAAATTTAATAACCTAGAAGAAATGGACCAATACTTAGAAAAATAGTCTTCTTGTACTGAATCAAGCACTGGAAAATCTAATAGATCAATGAGCAGTATGGAAATTGAAACAATCATCAAAAACCTACCAAAAAGTAAAAGTCTGGGACCAGATGGCTTCACCAGTGAATTCTACCAAACATTCAAAAAAGATATAATACCTATTCTCCTCAAACTCTTCCAAAAAAATCATAGAGGAGGCAATACTTCCCAGCTCATTTTATGAGGCCAACATTACTCTGATACCAAAACCTGGTAAAGATAAACACAACACACAAAAACTACAGACCAATATCTCTCATGAACACAGATGCAAAAATCCTAAATAAGATACTAGCGAACCAAATACAATAACATATTAAAAAGATTATACACAACAATAAATGGGCTTCATCCCAGGGGCACAAGAATGGTTCAACACACACAAATTGATTAACATGATACACCACAAAAACAAATTAAAAAAATAAGAATCCTATGATCATATCCATAGATGCAGAAAAAACTTTGACAAGATACAGCATCCATTTTTGATAAAAACACTTAATCAAATCTGTATAGAAGGAAAGTACCTTAACATAATAAAAGCCATATATGACAAAACCTCAGCCAACATTATGCTTAATGGTGAAAAAAACGAAAACCTTCCCTGTAAGATCAGGAACAAGGCAAGGCTGTCCACTATCACCACTGTTATTCAATATAACTTAACTGGAGGTCCTAGCGAGCGCAATCAGACAAGAGAAAGATATAAAAGGCATCCAAATAGAAAATGAATAAGTCAAACTGTCACTATTTGTGGATGACATGATTCTCTATATAGAAAACCCTAAAGACTCCACTAAACACTACTAGAAACAATAAGCAGATACAGTAAAGTCTCTGGATACAAAAGCAACATTCAAAAATCCATAGTGTTCCTATAGTCTAACAAAGAAACGTCAGAAAAAGAAGTGGAAAAAATAATTCCTTTTGCAACTGCAACAAAAAGAATAAAATACCTAGGAATAAATTTAACAAAACATGGAAGGACTTATATAATGAAAACTACAAGACCCTATTAAAAGAAATACAAAAGAAAAACAAAATACAAAAAAACACAATAAAGAAATGGAAAGATACCCCATGTTCTTGGGTTGGAAGAATCAACGTAGTTAATATGACTATATTACCTAAAGCATATTACAGACTTAATGTAATCCCCATCAAAATCCCATCAACTTTTTAAAGAAATAAAACAAAAATCATCAGATTCATATGGAAGCACAAAAGACCCAGAATTACCAAAGTCATCCTGAGAAAAAAAGAATGAGGCTGGAGGCATCACTCTGCCAAACTCCAAATTATACTACAAGAGACAGTAATCAAAACAGCATGGTATTGACAGCAAAACAGACACATGGACCAGTGGAACAGAAATGAGTCCTGAAGTAAACCCATATTTACACAGGCAAATAATCTTTAACAAAAAAGCCAAAAACATACAGTGGAGAAAGGAAAGCCTTTTCAATAAATGGTGCTGGGAAAACTGGAAGGCCACCTGCAAAAGAATGAAACTACACCGTTTTCTATCACCACACACCGAAATTAACTCAAAATGGATTAAGGATCTGAATATAAGTCCTGAAACAATAAAATCATAGAAGAAAACATAGGAACTAAACTCAAGGACCTTGGACTTAAAGAGGATTTTATGAATTTGACCTCAAAGGCAAGAGAAGTAAAAGCAAAAATAAATGAATGGGACTACATCAAACCAAAAAGCTTCTGCTCGTCAAAAGAAACTGTCAACAAGGTAAAGAGACAACCATCAGAATGGGAAAATATATTTGCAAGCAATGCCTCCAATAAGGGCCTAATATCCAAAATAACAAAGAACTCAAACAACTCAATAACAACAAAGAAACAAACAATCCAATCAAAAAATGGCCAGTGGACCTGAACACTTCTCCCTAGAAGAAAAAGAAATGGCCAACAAATATATGAAAAGATGCTCAACATCACTAGCTATTAGGAAAATGCAAGTCAAAACCACAATGAGATACCATTCACACCTGTTAGAATAGCTGTCATCAACAGGACAAGTAATAACAAATTTTGAGAGGATGCGGAGAAAAAGGAACCCTTATACACTGCTGGTGGGATTGCAAATGAGTACAACCACTAGGGAGAACGGTATGGTGTCCTTAAAAAACTAAGAATTGATCTACCATATGACCCAGCAATCCCTCTACTGGGTATTCACCTCAAAGACCTGAAAAGCCATATTCAAAAAGATATTTGCACGCCGATGTTCATAGCAGCATTATTCACAGTGGCCAGGACATGGAAACAACCAAAGTGTCCTACGATAGATGATTAGCTAAAGAAGCTGTGGAACATATATACAATGGAATATTATTCAGCCATAAGGAGAGAAGAAATACTCTTATTTGTGACAACCTGGATGGAACACAAGAGAATCATGTTAAATCAAATGACAGATCATTTTTACCTGTCGCAGTCACAATCATTAATGTATGTTTCTATTTATAACTACTGACAGTTTACTTTGAAACACCAAGTTGGCTGCCTTTTATTAAATTATGCCAGACCTCATGCAGTTTTTAAAGGTTCACATCTTCTAATTTGAAATTTTTGAATATTTTTTTTAAATTCCTTTTTTGTTATTTTTTGTTTTGCACTGTAAAACTGATTAAAACTTTAGGCCAGTCTTAACACATTTCTGTAAGGATATGTAAGAAAGTTTTTAATAAATCAGTTTATAAGTTTAAGACAAGATTATAATATGCCATATGTTGAAGGCTTTTCTGTTTGTACATATAAAGATTCCTTGTATATTTTTAATGTCATTGTGTTGCAATAATTTAATTCACTTGACTTACTTACTAAAAATATATCATCTATTAAGAAGTGCTCTTGACTTCAATACCTAAACACTGAAAACCATGTTAAACGTACCCAAAGATAAGTTTTTACATAGATACAGACCTTATAAGTTGTGCTTTTATTATTCACTAATCTAACAATGCCATGTTCTAAGTGAATCAGAGCTCTTATTATATAATTATTTAAATCTTTCCTTTAAAAAAGAAAAAGAAACTATAAACAAACTTATCTAGTTGCTAAGCTGGAATTCATTATCTAATTTACCATCAATGTAATGATTTATACTGTAAAATGTATGGTTACATTACAGTATATTCACATATGAATCGTTAGGTTTGAGAGGTATCCAATTGCATTCTTAGGTTTGAGAGGTAGCCAATTGCATTCTTTCGGAAATTTACTATGTTCGGAAATTTACCATATTTCAATGTTTTAAGTGCCTTTTTATAAAGTAAAATTTTAAGCCCCAAATTCATTATTTTCCTGATATACATTTTTCATTATGATATACAGTGTTATTAAGTTTTACTAAATGCTTATGTTTTAATCAAATATGTAAATTTCAAGAGTTCTTTTCTCCTACCCACCAGTACCTTAATCATTAATCTAGCATATGTAATCTGAATTCAGGTTCTTTTATGAATAACAGGAAAAAAAATCATACAACCAAAAACAAAAACAAAAACAAAATTTAAAAAAATGGGCAGAGGACCTGAATAGGCATTTCTCCAAAGAGGACACACAATCAACCAATAGACATGAAAAAATGCTTAACTTCACTAATCATCAGAAAAATGCAAATTAAAAACACAGGTGGTATCACATCTATCAGAATGGCTATCAATAAATCAAAAAACAACAAGGTTGAAAAGGGTGTAGAGAAAAGAAAACCCTCATGTACAACTGGAGGGATTGCCAATTGGTACAGGCCACTGTGGAAAAGTTCATCAAAAAAATAAAAATAGAACAAGCTTATAAATCAACAATCTCACTTCTGGGTATTATCCAAAGAAAACCAAAACACTAACTCAAATAGATATATGCACCATGTTCACTGCAGCTCTATTTACAATAGCCAAGATATATGGAAGCAACCTAAGTGCTCATCAATAGACGAATGGATAAAGTAGTTATGAAACACATGCAACAATGGAATATTATTCAGCCATTAAAAATTAAAATATTACTATTTGTAATGACATAGATGGATGTATAGGGTATGTACTAAGTGAAATAAGTTACACAAAGACAGATACCATATGATTCCATGTATACATGGAATCTAAAGAACAGAATAAATGAAAAAGCAAAATGAAAAGAGACCTATAGATAGATACAAAAAACAAACTGTTGATTGACAGATGGAATAAAGGTTGGAGCAGCTGGGTAAAAATTGTAAAGGGATTAAGAAGTACAAATTGTCTGTTACAAAATAGCCACGGGGATGTAAAGTACAGCACAGGGAAACAGTCAATATATTGTAATGATAATGTGAAGTGCCAGGTGGGTACCAGAATAATCAGAGAATCATTTTGTAAATTATACGAATGTCTAACGACCATGCTGAATACCTGAAACACATACAAAATACTGAATGTCAACTCTAATTGAAAAACAAGTTGAAAAAAAATCACCTTGTATAACTGTAGTTTTTGAATTGTGACTGTTGTACCAAGAAGAGTAAGCATTTTGAATCATTGCCATGTTGTGTAGAGCAGGAAAACATCACAGAAAATGCATTAGAATCATGCATAATGACACTAATTAAGAATTTAAGTAAGCTTTTCAATAAAACTAGAGAAATTTATTGTCAATATATTTCTGCTATTTTACACAAAAAATGTAGGCTGTAAAACTATCTAACAGTGCAAAAATCCTTTTCTAAACACGGGAACGAGAAAGTTGTAACATATGCAGAGATCACAAAAATCTATGATTTATAAAATAAATGAGTTTAAAGCATAACAAGAATAAGAGATATGTTGAAGAAAGTAGATGAAAAATCTAAAAATTACTTCTTTCTTGAAGTAGCCTTAAATGGAGGAACCATTTTCCATATATACAGTGGCTAATAATTCTAGAACTCATTTCTTACTGAAGGATTACATTTAAGAATGTTGGATCAGCATTTCTTAATTTAAAGGCACAAAGTCAACACAGATCTAATCAAAAGGAAAAAATACATAGGACACAACCCCAGGAAGCTATGCACTAAACAGGACAGAATTATAAAATGAAGCGATTAAAAAATAAGGCAACAAAGGTTGCCTTTACTTCATGGTGGGCATTGTTCTGTGCTCCTCTATGGCATTAGAATATTTAAGAATTCCATAAGGTAACTGGATATATTAACTGTTCTAACACAGAGACTAAAATTACTGATGTCACTTCATACAAAGCAAAAGGACACTGTGAAGTGAAACAATTAGATTCCTCATTTAAGGGAGGTGCACTGTGCTGTGATATTACTGAGTCTACCTTGTAGGGTCAAGTTTGAAGCCTCCACAGGATGAGGATTCACATAGCAGAACATAAAACACTGTAGCCAGAGTTCCTGCGATTTCTGAACCAAACCCCGTATCCCAACAACGCCATTCACACACGACTTACATGAGGCAAAAAAAAGACTTCAAAGATTGTTAACAGAATTCTTCAGCAATGTGCACAAACTTTCCCAGGCCCCCGGAACAACAAAGAGTAGCCAGACCACGCCGGCCCTCACAGTCCAAGGGCAGGACTTCGGCTCTCACTGCACGTGATGGAAGATTCCTGGGGCAGGACAGTCCTTAGAGCAGGGTCCTCTACCCCTGGACCACAAACCATATTTGTGACCTGTTAGAAACCAGGCCGCACAGCAGTAGGTGAGCTGCGGGCAAGCGAGCAAAGCTTCGTCTGTATTTACAGCTGCTCCCCAGTGCTAGCATCACCACCTCAGCTCCACCTCAGATCATCAGGTGTTAGATTCTCATAGGAGCACTGGTCCCTGGTGCCAAAAAGGTTGGGGACCATGCCTTAGAGACGAAGTGCATGGTGCCAGAGAGAAGCCGTCCATCTGTGGCGGCATCAGAAGCTAGCCTGCCCTCGTCAAAACTCATTTCCACTGAAGCAGAGCCTCCTCAACCACACATTAAGGTCTGGCTTCCTCAGTGACCTTTGGCCCTCTCCCTTGTGTCACCTGTGTCCTTCATTCCCACATACCTGGGTGGACGGATACTGTCCTTTTTCTCTTCAAATCCCAGGGCTCCTTCATTTGCTTTAAATAGGTGACAAGCTCTGGTTTAAAACAGCAAGACCTGTTTATTAGGAAAAGAAACATGAGTCTTGGCAGAGATTCTCCAACATCTAATCCAGTATTATACGCAAGTGAAAGAGAGAACTAGGTAGATTAGAATATTCTAGAAATGATTTCCCAAAATACTGTTTCTGACAGTACCTTTACTACACTAGACAACATTTAAAGTTTTCACATCCTGAGTTTCACTTCCAAAGTACATCATCAAGCCTTTTTTCTAAACCAGCAACCTCCAATTTGTTCCTTGGGAAGCAGGGACCTGACACTGTCATACAAAGCTGAAGCTCCCTGGAGAAGTTGTAATAATGAAGGAAACAAAACTCTGTTGCTCAAGTAGAAATTCTGTAACGAAGTCAACCTCACCCAGGAAGACCAGGTTCTTGTAGTTCTTCAACATCACATCCATGTACAATTCCTGCTGAGCTGAGTCCAGGCATTCCCACTCCTCCTGAGAGAATTCTATGGCACATCCGTGAATGTCAATAGTCTCTGAAATAAAAGACATATTTACCAAGTGGCCACAGGCAGAGTTCATAATGTGACCCAATATGAAAAATGGAGTTCAGAGAACCAGTTTGACCTAGGAGAGTATCCTGAATTATCCAGCAAGATCATTACTGACACATAATACCTAGCATATTTTCTAACTCTGAGAAAAGAGACGACATATGATCTATAAAACGACTGTAGAGACTCCACTTATCTGAGAGATAAATTTAAAAAATGAAGACATTAGCTTAAGTATATTCAGTTTTGATGTCATATCTGTTACACAGAGGATAAAGGGTATATATATATCTTAGATGGGAAGTCATGGTGAGTTATAAGGATAAAGTATTTCTCAAAAGTTTAATGTATAGGAATAAACTGGAGATGTTGTAAAAATGCAGATTCTGATTCAGGAGTGGCGGCGGGTATGGTTTTCCACATTTTTAACAATCTCACTTTAACAAACTGACACCAATGACTCTGGTCTGTGTACCACCATTTTGAATATCACAATGGAAGAAACAGAAGATTCATACAGGCCTAGAATTCATAGAGTTTAAATGGAAATTAACAGGTCTCAGGTATATAGTAAACATAGCAACCCACAATCATTTTTAAAATATTTTAATATATGGCAGTCAACATGGCTGAGTAGGAAAATGCTGCACTTGCCTCCACCCCAACCACATCAAAATTAAAAAGAAACTACAGAACAGAGAAATACAAATACCATATGATCTCACTTACATGTGGAATCTAAAAAACAAAATACATGAACAAACAGAAACAAATGCACAGGACACAGAGAACAAACAGTGATTGCGGATGGTGGTTGACCAACGAATGAAAAAGGTGAAAGGGATTAAGAAGTAAAATTGGTATCCGCTACAAATAGTCATGGAGATATAGAATACAGCATAGGGAAGGAATATACTTAATATTGCAAAAACTGTATGGTGTAAGGTGGGTACTCAACTCATCAATGTGATCACTTCGTAAGTTTACAGAAATCTCTATTTCACTATGTTGTACACCTAAAATAAGTAAAAATATTATATGTCACTGTAATTTTAAAAATAAAAAAATTATTTTAAAAAGAAATAAAATATATGCTAGATATTGTTCTAACAGTTCTCCAATGTTAATTCATAATACACATAGGTGATGAGAATAATATTATTATTATTCTTTTTTCTTTTGTGAAACATCCAGTATATGGTGCAGCCTGGTTTTACTCCAAACTTTTGAGAATTTTTCAAAACAACACAAGACCAATACAGAGACAACCTTCATGAATGTTCACAGCAGTTTCTGTAACTAAGAAGAGAAACAAGAAGGAAAAAAATGTTAACATTTATGCAGTCAAAAATGGGAACTATGTACATATTAAATGTCATACAGAGGACATGGTTCCATAGTGTAGCGGTTGGCATGTCTGTTTTACACAAAGTAGGTCCTGGTTCGCGCCCCAGTGGAGCCACAATCCATGGGTCTACGGCCATTGCCACCCTGAAACAAGCCCGATGTCTGATCTCAGAAGCTAAGCAGGGTCAGGCCTGGTTAGTACTTGGATGGGAGACCACCTAGGAAGACGAGGTGCTGTAAGGCATAAATAATAATGAATAATAAAAAAATTAATTAAATAAATGTCATACAGAAAATTTCACGAGTAACGTCAACATTATTTTCAACTGTGTTAGTCCCTCAAAAATCTCTTTGTAGATAAACTCACAAGGGAGATGAACACATGCAATGATTAAGTTCAAGCTATTGTTTCTTAGTCTTTTTATGGCTTTCAAATTTTTTCCTTATCCTTTGTGCTGAGCATTATTTGGAAATTTAACACGTTGAACATCCATTAATAAGAATTCTTGTAAAATTTTTCAGCAAATACAAAGAAGCGGTAAAGAGAGTATGTCTGTGACATGGCTGGGGAATATAATGAAAACTTACAGGTTAAAAGCGCCAATTTCCAAAGGTCCGTGTCCCACAGCTAAACAAAGTGAGAGCCTTCGTTTTGCAAAGTAACTACAAACAAAGAAAAACTAAGAAAGGAAAGGAAGTTTCAGGAAGAAATGTGATGTTTATGCTTTTTTCTCAACAAATCCAAGACCCTTATTAGTGAGAAAAATATATCAACTTTATAGTGAAGAGAACACCTGAACCAAGTGAAAATCAAGTGTAATGGAAGTGACATTAAGCTGACTGAAGCATCATCTCTGCTCACATCAGTTTTATACACATTTCAATCCACACATACCTCCCATATTCTGTAAATCTAACAGTGCAATTAAATAGTTCTTTCTTGCCAATGTAGTGAGCAAGTCTCTTCTAATTATTCTTTCAGAACTCTCTGAGTTATTCTGATTGTCATCCTGCTTAAATGCGTTTTCCCAACCCTGTTCTGCAGAGCTGAATGTTGCATCCAGATGAATCTAAAACCTACTTTTTCCCTTCTTCACCGATTTCCTAGCAATCTGACCTCATCCAACAGGAATCTTGGTAGCGATGGCCTTCCCACGTTGATCTGTCACAAAGTGTTTCAATAGTTGAAGGTGTAGGGGTTCAGAAAGAGACATGCCCAAGATGTGACTCAATGGTATGTGGATTATTTTGAACTAAAGACAACCCAGACCCGTGGGCTCAAGAGAAACTTCTGTTCCCCTCGCCCTCTACAGTCTAGAAGAATTTAAATCAGGAGCCTGGCCCATGCTCAGCTAAAAGCAGAAATGGCTGTTTTACCCATCTACATGATTACTCCACAGGCCCTCCCTGCAACGACCTACTGAAGTCCCGGGTGCATCACCTCATCCCAGGCTCAGAAAGTCTCATCTACCCATGTTCCTTCCCCTTTCTGTCAATGAACTTCTCCCGCATGTGGGGTTCCCATACATATGAATGTGATCAATTTTGGATGTTTTCTCTTGCTAATCTCTCTCAAGTCTATCTGATCATTAGATTAGCTGACAGAACCTTGAAGGTAGAGGAAAGTTTCTTCCTCCCCACAACAGGTCAAAAATTCACAGCGAGAATTCTTTGTGTGCTGTTAAGGGAGCCTGGACGGAAAGAATGGAGAGAGGGCTTGTAAGGGCTGGAAAATGACTGCTAAAAATTTATTACTTACAGGAAAAATTACTGCTTGGCTATGTCCATGGCAACACGGGCTGTCCCCATAGCAACATAACATTCTAACAACAAGCTTTCTGCTTCTGTACCCCGCTTACCCACCTGACCTGTGAGCTGACAGGTAGTGAATAGAAAAGGCAGACCTCTGTGTTTTAGACAAGAATGAAGAAAGGGATTTGGGGCTTAAAAACCCTGTACCTCTACATTTCGGGGCGCTTAATTTGGGGTCTGCGTACCCCTGGCAGACCGGCTGGCTGAATAAAGAGTGTGTTTCCTATAACTCACTGAGTTCGGGTGCTCCGTGTGTCTTTCGGGGGCTGGCGGCTAAAACAGTCTCTGGGACCAAAGAGAGAAGTACTCTACAGGGCTGACCTTGACAATCATAAAAGAAAAGGAATAAAAAACAAGCACTTAAAAACAACCTCGCTAAAGAGGATCATCAGAAATCCAGAATTAAAGGTTTCCAATCTCTGACCCGGGACAGAACAGTTACCTGTGAAGCAGCCATTGTGTCGTCGACCTCCAGCTCTCTGGGCTGTTTTCTCAGGTGATGTCTGCTTCCACCACACTCACAGGCAGAAGGACCTTGCACTGCTGAAAAGGCCACCCTCTCCAGTCCTTTGTCACAGGAAAGATTCAGGAACAACGAGCTCCTCCTACATGAAGACCCAAATGCGAGTTTTCTTCCAGTCTCCACCCGCTCCGCCCCCTTCCCCCTCCACCACACCAAATTCCTCCACAGCAAGGAGAATGTGGCGTGCTCTCCTAACCCTCGCAATCCCAACATAGCGCCAAGCTACTCCCCAGCCCCAACAGTCTGCCCTCAACTCTCACAAAACATGTTCTCCAGCCCCACTACACCCTGGCCTCACCTCAGAATCACCTGGAACCTGTTAAAACAATGACGCTCCACTCAGACCAGATGACCAACTCTGTGGGGGAGGGTGCAAGTGATATTAATTCTTAAAACCCCTCATGTGATCTAACAGAAACCAGACGGGAACGATTTAGTTAAGTGTTTCTTCTGAAGCTTTAATGTGCACACAGATCTTTGGGGATCAGGTTTCCCACTCTAAGTTACGATTCCGCAGGTCTGCATTGGGGCCCGTGAAATGGCTCTTTAATTAATTTCCTGGTGGTGCTGCAGTTAGTCCTCCCCACCCCAAGCTGTCTTCGTTAGCGCCAGAATCAGATGCCAGAGGAGCACACCTGAGACCTCTGAGCAGTGAGGAGGACTGGGAAGGCACTTCCAGGACCAGACTCCCTGGGCGGATTCCAGGGGGCATAGGCTTATCCAGGAACAAAGCATGGCTGGTGTTAGGTAGGGCTCAGGTACAGGAGGGGGTGGGGTGCGGGGTGTGGGGTGGGTGTGTACTTTATGAACTGTGGTGACACAGATGGATGTTCCCCGCCTCCAATTTAGGTACCTGTGTTTTCTAGCATCTTTCACATACACTTTTCCAAGCCTATTTATTTTTTTAAATATTCTTTCAACAGCTTGAATCATTTAACATTTTTTGATGATCCACATACCACTGTAATACAAATTTTTTTAAAGACTTTTAACAGTATTATGGGCTCACAGCAAAATTGAGAGTAAAATCTTTCCAAAGCAAATGTTTTCAAAGTAAATATTTTCACAATACAGCAGACTCTTCAATAGAATTTTTAGGTACACTAATTAACTACAGGGCATTGGGTAGGGGGTAATTCCTGGATCCCAGCAACCAAGGGCATCATCTCCAAAAAGACATCAGCCCCAATTTAGATGCCACTTGAGACAAACTCCCTGGCCCTCTACCCTCTCCAGTCTCTGCCAGGACCTCCCTGTGCCTGTACCTCTCCAAAGGAGAGTAGGCTGGGGAGGTGTTCCCTGTGTCCACTACAGAGCAGGTGACAGGCACACAATGGGTCGGAGAAATTACAAGCAAATGAGGACAGAGATTCTGAGACAGAAAAACCACTGCAGTTTTCCCTGCCAGGTGGGCAACTTGGACAGGGTAGATGACCAATAACAACTCTCTCCAGTACAGTCCATCTCTGTCCACTGGACAGTCGCACATTTTTTGTCCTTGGTAAGTCTGGGACTAAGTTACTTCCCACCACTCTGAAGTCAGGGTCTGCTTCAGGTGGCCTCTTGCTCTATAAATTCTCAGGAAAAGCAAACCACTGCCACTTTCCACCAATATCCAAGGTTCTCCTTCTTCCTCTGCCACGAAATGACAAGTGCGAGCTCCCCTTGAACAAGGGCTACACTGACAGTGAAATGAAGTACACTATTATGAAATCACTTCTTTCAGAAATAAATTCACTATTCTGAGAGAGACGTGCACCGCCACATTCACTGCAGCATTACTGACAACGGCCAACCCAATGTCTCTGGCCTAGTGAATAAAGAAATGGGATATATGCATATGTGTGAGTGTGTACACACACACCAACACACACTGGAATACTATCCAGCAATAAAAGGAGGAAAGGCTTCTGTTTGCAACAAAAAATGGACATTGAGGACATTATGCTACGTGAAAAAAGTCACACGGAAAAAGACATACTATATGCCATATTTGGAATCTGAAACAACCACCTCAGAAACACAGATCTGATTTGTGGTACCCTGATGGGAGTAGGGGGGGAGGTGCAGGAGTCAACTGTGTGACAGAGTCAAAAGGTACAAACTTCTAGTTGTAAGATAACTAAGTGCCAGGGTTGTAATGTACTATGCGACGACTGTACTTATCAATACTGTACTTTATTCCCCTCTTAGACTTAGTTTCACTTTCCATGCTTTCTGTTACACACCCTGAAATCGAGGTCTGAAAATGTTAGATGAATATCTGAGAAACAATTTAAAAGATATTTTAAGAGAGAGACTACATTCACAAAACTTTAATTACACTATATTGTTTAGAATAGCTCTATTAGCAGTTATTGTTACTCTTACTGCACCTGATTTAGAAATTAAATTAAATTTTATTGCAGATATGTAAGTATAGGGAAAAATAGTATATATAGGCTTGATTATTATCTGCGCGGTTTCAGGCATCCACTGGGGGTCCTGGAACATATTCCCTGCTGATAAGGGGACTACCGTATTGTCTATTTCAAAGTTGCTAAGAGACTAGATTTTAAAAGCTCTCATCACAAGGAAAGATACTGTAACTACACGAGGCGATAGATGTTAACTAAATTTAAGGTGGCAATCATTTCACAATACACAGATGTCAAATCATTGTCATATACCTTAAACTTACTCCATGTTAGATGTCAATATCATCTCTATTAAAATGAGAAAAGAAATAGCTTAAACCCCAGTGTAATTTAAACATAAAATGCTCAAAAAATAAGTAAAAAATAAATGATAGCTTCTTTCAGGTAATTTCACAAAGCCAAAGAGAAATTAAATTTGAAAGAATAAGTGTACATTTCATCTCTCCAGATGAGACCCATTAACCAAGGGCGCCCTTTACTCAGTGGCTCCTCCCCTGATAAAGAGAGGAAGCTGCCTGGGATCTGGTACACCTCGTTTTGACCAAAGGACAATTGACAAGTACATTGATCTGTAAAAATAAGAGCCAGATTTTAAATTTTAATCAATAGCAACCAATAATGAGTTAAATTAATTTATGGTAAACATACTTTCCCAGTAACGCATGACTGCCTTCTTTCCTCTAAGTATTTTGAAATGAAAATTTTTGGCATTTATAAAATTAAGTCAAATGCATTTCTAAGTCCCCTTAAAACAACTTCAAAATTTGCCAACATTTCCCCAGTTTATATCATCTGTTTCAAGATTCCCCCTTTGGGTAGGGCAGGGGACAGAGCAAAACACTTTCATGGATATTCTAGAAGCTTGTCAAAACATGAGGTTGTTCATTAATCACATATATTTTTGGTATGCCTTAAAAACTCACCTCATAAATAATCCTAGATTTAAAGTCACCAAAAACGTCTATACTAGTACGCAAAATTAATTTTACATACTTAGTATCACCTGATGGCCCACTCATATCCACGTTCTCCCAATGACCCACGAACGTATTTTTATTGCGGTTCTCACCACTGTTCTAGTGCGGTAAGGACACGTCACATGAGGTCCACCCTTCCACTGGACTTTCCAGTGCGTGATACGACGGTGTTAACTGCGGGCACAGTGCTGCCCCGCAGGTCTCTACGGCTCATTCCTCTCGGAGAATCAAAGTTTGTACCTCCTGAACAGCAGCCCCCAGCGCCCCATGCCCCGGACTCTGGCAGCACCATTCTAAACTCCGTGCCTGTGAGTCTGACTATATTGTTGAGTGTCTGAAACTGGATTTATACAAGGTTTACACATTAAACTTATTACGACCCATAAGCTTAAAAATCTACAAATGTAGCAGTCATATTATGAAATTTAAGGGGAGGAGATATGGTCAAATGAATCCTGAAATGTGATAGTGTCTAACAAACATAATTATTATGAAAGGAACTGAAAAACAGATACTGGAACACTGCAGATTCACTGCAATAAAACCTGACAGGAGCCACGGGTCTTCGCGGTGAAATTTATCCTTTTAAGTGCGGATAAACAGATCAACAGACCCAAGTCATTATTTCTCAGTAACATTGTTCTGGCCTTTTTCACCCAGAAAAGGTGAAGGGATTGAGGACCAAATGGCAGTTACAAAATAGTCCTAGGGATGTGAAGTACAGCCTAGGGAAAACAGTCAATAATACTGTAATAACTATTTATGATGTCGATGGTTACCAGACTTACGGGGGATCATTCCGTAAGTTACAGAAACGTCTAACCACTATGCTGTTCACTGAAACGGATATAATATTGAATGTCAACTCTAATGGAAACAAAGTTGAAAAAAACACTGTTCTGGTTGACATAACCAGGGTCCTGGGGAAAAATTAGCACACTCTCCCACTGTGCACATCTGTGCGCCCAGACTTCCCGTCCTATTGAGGACTCCAGTCATACTGCAGACTGCAGTGGGGCCCACCTTCAACACCTGATTTTAACGTGACTGCCTCTTTAAAGATGCCATGCCACATAAGGTCGCATTCTAAGGCACTGGTGAGGACCTCAACGTATGACTTTTGAGGGACACAATTTAACCCATTAAAATCGTGTGTGTCACCATGTGTGTATGCAGTTTCATCACACGTGTAGCTTTGTGTAAGCACGACCACAAGCAAGACACTCGATCCCATCCTAACTACTCCCATCTCTAATCCCTGACAACCACTAATCTGTTCTGTACAACAGTGTAAGTGAATTTAATTTTAATAATTGTATCCTTTTAAGTAATCATTTAAACCACAATCTGAGTTTTACTCAATACCCTTTATTACTTAACCCAATATATTTTAACCCAAAATGGCACCATTTCAACAGAGTCAATATCTTAAAAATTATTTCGTAAGGTATTCCACATCCCTTCCCCTGACGGTGCATCTCAATTCAGACCAGCGCGTTTACAACTTCAACAGTCACACGGGGCGAGTGGCTGCCATATTGGATGGGCCAGCAGTAATGTATGAACACGAAATGATTTTACTGGACTATGAGGAGAGACTATGCCCTGAGAAAACCTGACCTTGTCAGTTTATTAAGGTTTTCTGTGGCCAAGTCTATAATCAACTTTGTAATGGAACATGATTTGAGGACAATCACAATTTTTTTTGGGGGGGGGGTAAAAACACCTTATTGTGGTGTTGTATTCAGTCTTTCTGTCCTTGTCATACTTATCTATCTACAGGATCTGACAAGATCCAAGAGGAGTATTTTTAAAAAGCTCTCGCTATAAGTATATTTTTCTCAATTTCTTCCCTCATTTCCAATCATTTCGTAATTTATATTTAGTTTTGTGTGTCATCTCCAATTACATTTACAACCATTCATTTACACAACCAAAATTTATTAACCATTTCCTGACACCTGGCACCGGAGACACATTACCAACAAGATCAAATCTGCACAGGTGGGGTCAACACGCTAATCAGGAGAGACATAAACACGTAAACAAATGAACAGAAGAAATCCAAAGTGTCTAAAGCCCTATGCGGGCAAAACTGAAACAGGGTGATGGAATGTGTTCGGAGCTGGAGGGCTGGAAAGTCACTGAAAGCTAGGAACAAGGAAACAGCCAGCATAAAGACCCTGAGGCAGAAACCTGCCAGCACGGCTGAGGACAGTGAGGTGGCCCCTGTGCCTGCAGCTGAGCATGCGAGGAGGTGAGGACAGCAGCCCACCCAAGGCCACGCAGACAGCACCAGGCAGGCCCTTTCTTTCCTTCCCTGGCCCAGCTCTTCTCCGTAGTCCGCACACTCCTCACTCCCCCAGACTCCTCCACCCTGTTGTGCCCAAGGAGTGCAGGGGTCTTGGGGACCACAACCCTGACAGCCACTCAGACCCCCATGCTGCTCCTCCCTTGGCACTGCTGCTGGCGGCTGTCTGGTGAAAAGACAAGGAGGACGACGCCCTACCCTGGGGAGTGGGGGAGGGCTGAGGAGGGTGAACAGAGACCCCAGCGGCCAACTCTGTGGGGCTGCTGTTGCCTCACTTCTGGTCCCGGGACGTGCCACTCCTGTGGCTCGTGCAGCCCTGACCTGTCGTGGTGAGTCCTTCACCAAACCGAGAACCCTGGACTTTGTTAGAAAGAGGGGTGACATGGGGAGCCGTGGGAGGGCTGTGAACAGGGGTGCGGTGGGTCAGATCTAGAGGCAGGAAGACCCCTCTGGGGCCATGAGGGGTGACAGACTAGAAGTGAGACACTGAAGGCAAAAGAGGAAGCTGGGTGAGAGGACGAGGGCTGAGCCAGGTTGCGACCACAGGACGGGAGGAGGGGACTGGCAGCGTCAGACAGCGGTCAGGGAACAGAGGGACAGGGCTGGGGACTGACAGGTTTGGGGAATTAGCAGGAAGGTGGTGCAGAGGAACATGGGTCTGACCGAGTGACTGGGTGGACAGCAGGGAACGTGGGGAAGGAGGGAGACTAGGGAAGGCAATGAGTCCATTGGGGACCTGTGGGTGGGAGGGTCCCGGGGGAATTATTTGGATGCAGAAATCTGCAAGCCGGGACAGAGTGGCCTTTAGAGCCTGGGGAGGGGACCCCTTTGCAAAGCCCTCCAAGTGTACAAAAGCTCAGGGTACTCCAGTAACTCCGGTCAGCCTGCCGTGGGTGGGGTTTTGAAAAGTGCCACAGTAAAATCTAGGCCTCAAGTGCCAAGCAAGGCAGCTGGGACTTCCTGCCCAGGGCAGCAGCGAGCCAAGGGAGGCCTGTGAGGGAGTAGAGAACCTGCGAACAGGTGTGGAGGCAGGTGGTTCCCACAGAGGAAAGGAGGGAGGCCCCAGTGGGTTCCTGACGGGCCCAGAGGGATCTCACAAGAAACATTTTGCAATGATCACTTGCACTTATAATGCCTCGGTGACACAGGCCTTCTGCTGAAGCTTTCCACAAATGCACTCAATTGAGAAGCTGGCACCATTATTACCCCATTTCTGAGGCTGAAACCAAGGCACAGAGAAGTCCGTAATTTCCCAAAAGCCACACAGCTCATGACTGACAGAGCCTTCCAGTTCCAGCATCCGTGCCTTTCACTCTTCTGTCTCAGTGTCCCTAACTGTATAAAGATGCTAAGAATAGTCCTTCTACCACACAGCTACCACCAGGTCAAATGAGGAGACACCAGTATTTCCTTCCTCTTTTCCAGGAAAGGATAAAATGATAAACACAGCCTCTGCCGAAACTTTGGAAAACGGTCAGCTATGGAGCTATGCTCATCAAATTACTTCACATGAATAGCTGGGCTCTGTGGGAACAGAGTTTCACCTTGATCCAGACCATGCTTCAACATTTTCAGAGAACGGACGAGAGACAGTGACTTGAGGGGAACATCTACCTTGTGGCTCAGTTCACTAATTCAAGAAATCACAGAGGGGAGAACAAAGCTGCTGAATACTAGACTGACCCACTAAACTAGGTCCTGAGCGTTGATCCCAGATGTCCTGACCAAGCGCACACTGACATGGCCTCACGTTAGTCACTAAGTGCCAAGGGATGTTTCAAAGTTAAAAAATAAAAAAGACTACCTTATGTTTAGAAAAGAATGACAGAACTGGTTATGAGATGTCATCGAAGCTTATTTCACAAGTTAATCATTACAAAATAGCAGATATTCGACAGACTAAGAGATATCTCAATAAACTTTTTTTAAAAAAAGGTTTAAATGGAAGAGGCACAAGGAAAAAAGTAAGTCCTCCCCCCCCCAAAAAAAAACGACAACTCTTTTAGTATTCCTTGGAAAAGCGTCATGTAGTGATAGACTCAGTCATTTCTTGTCCTAGTTCACCTCCCTCTTGCCATCCCAGGAAATGAGATGGGGCCCATGACTGACTGAGACAAGTCTCTCCCCACTCCGGCTAAATAAGGCTGCAGGATGGAAGCCATCTGGTGATGCAAACAATTATAAAATGCACGAGCCTTATAAACCGGAGGTTTGCAATTGTCATTCTCAGCTGTATAACTGAGACAATTCAGCAAATTTTAAATCGAACAGATTTTAAAGCCACAGTCCATTGATCACAATTTAAGTCATCCACATCCCATCAATTCACCACTCATCCAGATCTGGGTTCCCCTTTCTTCCTCCACTACTATATATTTCTGTCTACCAGTCTATGTTTCATTCTTCTTTTTCCATTATTTTCCCTTCCTGCATTTCCCTACCCTTCTCCCTTTTTCTCCATTTCTCTACTCTTTTCCTATCCCTTTTCTCGTGAAACTCTTTAAAACCATTTCACTTCCAGTTGCACTTTCTCCCTAACTTTTCTGCCAGTATATCTCCATGTACTTCTGCTTCTCTCTCCCTCTATTCCTGTGTCCTCTCGGCTCCCAGTTACACTCTTGCCTTTCCTGTTACACACCCTCTGCTCCAACGCACTGGCACCCCTAGCTGGCTAAGCTCAGTGCTGTTTCTTTCTCTGCCCTGGCATCACTACCCCCACTCTCTGTTCCTGCACTGGGCTCTCCCAAACGCTTTTTCTCCTAACCACTCTGTCTTTAGTGCCTTGTCCTTTGTTGCCCCGACTCCTGCTACCAAGGCCCCCTCTCCCTTTTTGCTTCCCTCCATCTCTCTGGAGCTCTCCTCTTTCCTCTATATTTCTCTATTTTCTTTCTTCTCGTGGTGCTTTCCAGACTTTCTCTTTCACTTTCTCTACAAGTCCCTCCCACACCCCCCTTTTGCCGTCTCTTTGTCCTCCCTTCACTGATCTTTTGCCTTCTCACTTGTCCATTTCTCTTTCATTCTCGTCTCTTCCTCGTGATCGCCCTCACACCCTTGTTCTGCCGCTTTCCTGGCCTCCCCTTCGCAGTCACTGCTTCCATCAAGCCGCTCCCCCCCCCCCGTGGGGGAGGTGATCTGTACTTGTGGCACCCCGTGGTCTTCCCTCCTCAATCCCACGGACAGAAACGTGTGCTCTTCCTGGGCGTCGGGCCTCATATTAAATGAAGGTGGGGGCGGGCATCTGCAGAACCCCAGTCTAGCGAGGAATCCGGGCCTGCATGGGCCGAAGCTGAGGGATGGGACGCAAAGGGTTTGGAATCACCTCCCAAGACTTTAAATGGCGGCGCATGGGGAAAGGGCTTGCCAGTAAAGTTTTAAGCAGGAAAACGCAGCAGGTGAAGTCTAAGGGCCTACAAGCGGCAAGACCTCACGGAACCCTCCTCAGAGAAACAGTTCAACCGGCAATGGACGCGGACTCCACGCCGCAGCGGAGCTGTCGGGTTTGGGGACCTCTCACCCGGACACCGAGACTCACTGCTTCAGGAGGCGCGGGTGTGGGGATTTCAACCCCGGTAGCGATCTCCAGGCCTCACCTGTAGGGCTGTGGACTGAGACACTCACGTTTAAACCAGAAAGACCGACGGTCACAGACGGCTGCGTGACAGTCGCTCCACCTCTGAGGATTCCGACGTCTGAGAAACTGCGCGCCAGAGCTCGGGGAAAGAAAGAAAGGACAAAGGCCGGGCCTGGGCGGAGCACTTCCGGTAGTGGGCGTGGCCTGATTACTGGACGGTGCGGGGCTGAGACCGCGGAAAGATGGGGTGGGGCCAGCGGGAGGGTGTGGCAAACCGGAAGGTGTTGCGGACCCGCTGCTGGGTGGGGTAGTTCCTGTGCAGGGGCGAGGTTGGGGGAGGGGTCCTCCATTTTCATAGTTCGGAACCTTGTAATAGAAAGAAATGTAATTTTCTTTCGTGTCTCGTAAAGCAGGTCTGCTATCTTGCCTATTCTAAGTTGATGTTTCAAAAGTTTAGGGTAAAAGCGTACAGTTCTGTGGGCCACATATGTTGAAAACTAAGGTGTCTACCTTTTAGCGGGTTCAAAATGTTTTAGTTAAAACTTTTTGTGTATCGTGGAAACGCACTTTCTGGGAGAGAAATCTTCTGGGGTTCCTTGGTCTGGGAACTGGAAACCAGGAAATCGATGGAGAATCTAGCTAGGGCAGTGGTGTGTCACTGGCGCAGGCGTCCTTGCCCCTCTCAGGATAGAAATCAAAAGAGTGAGCGAAACAGTTTTTCCAAGAAACGTTTGTTAAAGTGAAAGCTTCATGCACCAAGGGGCCACCCACACTCGAAGAGATAATGGATGTGCCTCCCCGAGGTTTATTGGCATACCGTTTTTCGTGGCCTTCTGGGGTTTGGGGGTAGGTTACCTTTACTTGAGGGAGGAATATTCATAAATTATCCTGGAACGGGTTGGGGATTACTGAGAATAGAGTCACCACCCCCAATTTTGGTGTATTATGGCCTGTGCAGAATCTGTCATGAGGCTGGAGAACAGTTCTTTCAACGGGTGCTATGCGCGGTTTGGGGAACTTTCCATAAATCTGATTACACTTCTGTTGCAGTTACTGTTCCAACCGTATTTGTTTTTTATTGCCAGAAAAGTGTAGCTCAAGTTTGCTTCCCTGGCGGCAGGCTTCCCCTAAGTGACTACCCTCGATCCAGGAACAAATTCAATTAGAATTTAAGCAATTAAGCAAGGAGTGCATTTGTCTGTACAGAGGATGCAAAGTTGAATGCGATATTCAAAACTACTTGAAGCATGTGACAATTTAGATCACCAACTGCTCCTTTTAAAAAAATAGTAACAAAAAATAGATATAAACTGAGTTCTTTATATTTTTAATTCTATACTGGAGGTGAATGGTAAACTTAATGTAGGGAGGAGGCAAGAAAATTAAAATAAAAGGTAAGCCACATTTAGAGACTGCCTTGTGCTAATCAGCCCTGCAACCAGGCCAGGAGGACAGCTTCAGAACAAAAGGAGATTTCTGCTGGATCACTAAAGACTCATTCTCCACACCTGTGAAAGGGAAACAGAAACCAAGAGTCATTCCCTATGGCTAAAACCATGGCTGGGAACTGCCAGCAAGCCCTTTGCTCTACACATTCTTACCTTTTCATGCTGCAAACCCTTCCCCTTCCTCACTGTAAGTCCATATCAAAGGAAATGGGTTGACAAAGTCTTTTAAACAATAACTCACAGGAACTAGAGAATGATCTATAAACTGAATTCCCTGAAAGCTCGGCCCCTCTTCCCCCACTCACTGTCTTTCCAGGTCTCTTGCTCCCTCTCACTCTCTGTCTCTGAGAGGAGACCGCACTCTGTAGAGTGTTACCACTTTTCTAATAAACTCCTTTTAACTCTAACTTTGACGGATGTTGAATTCATTCTTCACTCTCTACCAAAGGGCCCTCTTCCTCTCTCAGTACAGGGCTTGGTCTCCGTGTCACTTGGGGAAATTTGCCCCGTTCTGCATCAAACTCACTTTTGTGGCATCATAATTTATTTGTCAAAACTTCTAAATATTTCAAAATCACTTTACATTTATCAGAGAGTAACTAGGAAGACCATTTTCATATAAAAATTGTTTATATTTTAATCATTTGTTTCCTACTTCTGACATTCTGTAAGGTTGAATAACAAACCCTGTAAAGTACATCCATCCTTCAGTTTGTGGTAAATATCCGCACCCCCCCCCCATTTTTGCAGACTTTTTACATGTGTTTTCCATTAAGATGGTTTCATTTAATGTGGTTATTTTGTGGCAGGCTGACCCTGCCAGAACAAGTTAGTTCCTGACTGCACCACCCACCCTTCTGAAAACCCGAAAACCCGCTTAAACGATTAAGCCGGTTTCCTTATAGTTAGGCAGCCAAACAATGTTCTCCTTCCTTATATGGAATATCTATAGTTATGTGGGAATGCAGAAGTACAAGATGGTATAAAATTGCCCGCCATGTTACAAATCAGGGCTCAGCCTTTGGGTAAGAATCCCCTAAACCAGTGCCAGCATCAATAAATGCTGCTTCCTGCTTAAAGCCTGGGTGTCCCGTCTCTGTTCGAGAATCCGCAACAATTTCTTTTTCAAATCCATTACTGGGAATTACTCTTTCCAAAAAACAATAACTCAGTAATGTACAAAGAACTAATACTAACACAATTATTAATGATCTCGTTCATTGGATGGTAAAAAAAAAAAGCATGGGTGACAACTGATGTTTTTTGGGATTAGTTTTACAAATATTTTGCTATAGAAGGTGAAAATTATATGAAAGAAAAATATCTTCCTTTTAAAATACTTTTAGGTAATGCACCTGGTGATCCACACAATTTAAAACATCCAAATATAAAAGTTGTGTATTTGCCACCAAATACAACTTCTTTGATCCAACCTTTAGATCAAGGCATTACATATTTCCACCTTTAGGATTAATTATATTAAATGGAATTTTAATGATATTTGTAATAAACTTGAAGATAATCACAGTTGCAGAAGCCTGCAATAAATAGAGAATTTATATTTTAGCTTTGAGTGATATAAAGCCATCAACTTTAAATGATTGCTGGAAAGCAATATGGCTAGAAATGGTTGTACCAGGGAATATGGTTCCAATAACTGAAGAGGGATAAACTAGTATTGTTAATTTATTAAATAAATTTCAAGAAGGCTCTGACAATTTGAATGTAGATGATGTTAATGAATTACTGATCACAAAATAAATGATAATGAATTAATTAACTTAGTACCTGAAGCCCATCATGCTGATAAATACGACAATGACTTTGAACCAGTTTCATTCACTGTAGAAAATATTTACAAAGCTCTTCAACAGGCCACAAAACTGGAAAATGCAATTCTTGATTGTAAGGTTCGGCCGCTCAACAGACAGAGTCTGACTCATGATTAACAGGCGTCCTTTATTGAAAGGCAAGTGGTCCCGGGCGAGGTTCTCTGGTCCCGAGGAAAGGGGCCAGAGAAGTCGCACCCGTGTGGGGTCTGGGCAGGGGTTTAAGGGTCACGTCCAGGAAGGGGAAGATTCAAAAAAGGCAAAAGCATAGTGTTGGGCTCTTTCATTGGTGCAGCATAGCATGCGGCTCTTTCATTGGTGCAGCGGTTTGGCGCCACCGGTGTAGTCCGGGCACCCGCGGATTGGTCCATGGGCCTCAGGTGGCTAGCAGGCAGGAGCTAGGGGCAGGGACCTGCCCTTGGGGCCTTTTCCAGGAGCGCTGGCCTTACATTGATATTGATCCAAACATCCAACGAGCCTTAAAATTTCAAAGATTTTTAAAAAAATGTTGCAGTAAATATTGAATAATTTATGAAAGCTTAGCAAAAAACGGGGTCAGAAAAATATCACCCAGAAACATAAACCTAAACGATAAAACCAAAGTACTTCTTCCAAATATTTCGAGGGAAGATAGTGACTTTTGTACCAATTAAAAAGAGAACGTTGATTGCTTTAGATTACAAACACCAAGTGAATAAAATTGATTTTGGTTTTTCTGAATTTCCATTTACATTATTTTGTGGAAAAATATCAAGTTAAATTTTTGTGACTTATATTGGCCTATTTCTATAGGATTTTTAAAATATATATACTGGTGGACTCTTTATGCGGTTTACTGTGTCAAAAAAAAAGATGCATGGAACAGAAATCCGCATAAATCAAGAAATGGAGGTATGTATACACTATAGACCAGCGATCCCCAACATTTGTGGTACAGGGACCAGTGCTACTATGAGAATCTAATGCCTGATGATCTGAAGTGGAGCTGAGGCAGTGATGCTAACTCTGGGGAGCAGCTGCAAATACAGATGAAGCTTCACTTGCTCTCCTGCTGCTCATCTCCTGCTGTCCAGCAGGGCTCCTAACAGGCTACAGGTCCTATCAGGCCAAGGCCTGGAGGTTGGGGACCCCTGCTGCAGAAGACAATTGAATTTGTTTTCACCCAAAAGATACTTTTGTAATATTTTTAAGAGCATTTGGTGGGGATATCTATCCTCTTTTATATGAACTTTAAATAAAGCTAATGATCAAATTTTCAAAGGTCTCATTTATACCATCAACAATTATAAGGCAATATCCATGAGTTAATATCCACCATTTTGGATAAAAAGACTTTTAACATGTTAACTGTAGGTTTCATTTCCAAATACATTTATGATGTTTCAAAAGATGTAAACATTAGTTATAACCTTTAGATGTTCATTACATTTGAATTATCTAGTATTTAGTAAGGTTAGAATGTCATTACTCATAAAAGTTGTAAGATTTCATTCAAAAATGAATATTCTGATGGTCCTCAAAGATTAAATTTTCGATAAGAACTTTGCCACAAAAATTATACTTTTTAGATTTCTCTTATTTACTGTTTAGTAATATTTGACTGTCAAATATATTGCCCCATTCGTTCTGCTTTTAAGATCTCCTATAGAATGAAATTCTAGTGATTAGTGAAGATTCATCTAGTCTAAAGACCTTCCAAATTTGTAAATTGTATTTCTAATATGTATAACTGTTATATTTTATCAATGAAGATTTTTCCATCTTTGTTGCAAATGTTGGTTGTTACACTAGAAAGGAAGTGAAACTAAGGAACCACTCTGAGACTTCTTACTGCATAACATTTAGAATATGCATCCTCATTTTTAAATATCTACAGTTCACCCAGATGTAACTGAAAGCTAATCCCATCCTGTTATCAAATCATTCCATTATTTTTTTGTATTGTTCTTTTTAAAAAAAAAAAATACTGTCAGTGATAGATTGGGGATCATTAGATGATATATTATGTAGGTTTTGCTTGTATTATGCAATACTGCCAACCACTCATGCAAAAAAAGATATCAGCATGGACTCCCATATTCACAAGAAAATTAGTAAGTGGTTTGTGAAATTTCTCATCAAACTCAGAATAGTAGTGAAGTCAATTATAAGTCAAAGTCAAGATGCATTTTGTTCATGTTGAGTTTTGTTGTTTTTATATTTATAAGGGAGGGAAACAAATATTCATTTAAAAAAGAATATTTCTTGAATCGCAGGAAGTTTTTTGACATCTTCCTGTGATATGATTATAAAACAGAGGCAAATTATTAACTATTAGTAAAGACTCCAAAACTTTGAAATATTTTGATAAAGCGAATTAAAACTCTGAATCGCAAAAGCAGAGACTATGTGTTTTAAGCACACATAGACATAGACAAGTAGTATTTTCCAGCCAGCACATTCCCCACTGGCCTTAGCAGAAAACCAAATCTTTGATTCTTCATGCGGAATTTGCTTATAGCCTCTATTCTGTAATACTAAAAGTCTAACAGAATTAATTCTTTTTAAAACATGCAAACAAGAAATTGAGAAAACATGGGCCAAAAGTTAACAAGAGGAAGAGGAGGATTAAAGGTTACTATACCAGATAGAAGGATGTTAATCATGATGACCAATTGAACATCTTATGAAACCAGTTATTTGATTCTAGTCTCTGTTTTTCCCTGGTATCTAAATTTCTCTGTACTAGTAGTAAACTTTTCTAATTATTCCAGAGTTATTGGCAAGAAGCAACAGGTTTCACTTAGAGCCATATATAATCCATCTTGTTCTAAGAATAATAAATTTAAACCTCTTCTATTTTGGAGGACTACTTCTGCTAGTGAATTGAATTGAAGTTCTAGCCTGCTGAGCTCAGTTAAATTTAGGGGAGTTCTTACACTGACATAGTAAAGGGTTTTGGGTTTAGGCACAACCAGCAATCTTGTCCTATGTCTGGGTGGTCTATTTAAAACCTTGTGCATCGATTAGCAAAGTTATAATGCTCCTTATGGTTCTGGTTGTGGCTGGTCGAATGCCTGGGCTAAAGAGGAAAAAAGGAAGAAACAGAGGGTTAGACTTATGTACGCTTGAGTCTTAGTCTTAAGGGCTCGTTTTTAGCTGTCCACTCTCGTGCTGCCTTCATGTGGGAGTGATGAATCCATGATGGGATGCCGCTACTTTAACTGCAGTGGGTGTTGTCAGGTAGACAGTGAAGGGTCCTTTCATTTGGGTTCTAGTCCCTTGGAAGTGAACTTCCGATCCATACAGAGTCCCCAGGCTGAAACTGATGGGGAAGTCCGTCCCCCAGGGCTGAGTGGACAGCACGAACCCAGGACAAATCTCCTTCTGTATACTTTGAAGGGCCTGTAAAGACTTAAGTAAGACAAGGTTATGCAGTTCTGCCTTTTTCTCATCTTCTATTCTAGGTACTAAAGGTGGGAGTTTTCCAAAGAAAATTTCAAATGGGTGAATCCATTAATATACAGAGTACACCTGGCTTGGAGAAGAGCAAAGGGGAGAAGTTCTACCCAGGTCCCACCAGTTTCTAATCCTAACTTGACTAATGTCTCTTTTTAGGGTCTGATTCATTTGCTCTACTTGGCCCGAACTTTGGGGCCGGTAGGCGCAGTGGAGTTTTATCGCAAATTAGGTAGCTAGCCAATTGCTGTGATACCTTTGCTATGAAGGCTGGCCTGTCATCCAACCTAAAGTTCTGGGGAGACCAAATCAAGGGAGGATTTCTTGTAGTAGTTTCTTAGTAACTACTAAGGCAGTCTCTTTTCTGGTAGGGAAGGCCTCTACCCATCCTGAAAAGGTGGCTGTAAAAACAAGTAAATATTTGTAGCCCCCCACAGTCAGGGTTACCTCAGTGAAATCGACTTCCCAGTGGTCTCCCAGATAAGTTCCTCTTTCCCTATGCTAGTTCTTCTATCTTCCCCTTCTTTGGATTAACTTGGGCATAAGCCGGCAATCTCTTCTGCAGTTGTTTTCCCTTCTAACAAGTGAAAGTAGGGGTCTAAAGCTTGAAGCATCTTAGTCTGCCCTAGGTGCGTGGTCTGGTGTAGTTGGTAGGAGAGTACTTTTACGGGCCCCGTGAGAGCCCAATTTTTCTATCTGGGGTCATCCACCACCCTGTTGGTTCTTAGTGGCTCCCTTGTCTTGAAAATATATGTCTTCTTCTGCCATATAGGTTGGAGATGGAGGCAGTTCTGGGTAAGGGACAATAGTCAGTAGATGTGGTGGGGGCCCCACTGGCCTTGTGGCCGCTGTTCTTGCCTCTTCATCGGCTCATGGGTTTCCCTCAGCCTCAGGACTATTCCCTTTTTGATGCCCTTTACAATGAACAATAGCCAGAGCCTTAGGCATCCATATCTTCAAATAAGGCTAAGATCTCCTCGTTCTTGATGTCCTTCCCAGCTGAAGTCAGAAGCCCTCTTTCCTTGTAGATGGCTCCATGTACATGTGCAGTGGCAAAGGCGTATCGGCTGTCAGTGTATATTGTGACTGCCTTATCCTTTCCCCATCTTAGTGCCTCAGTGAAGGCGATGAGTTCTGCCTTTTGAGCAGAAGTCCCATGGGGAAGAGCTTGTGACCAGATGGTGTTAGAGTTACGACACCTGCCTCAGCATACCTCCTTCCTTCCTGCATGAAGTTGCTCCCGTCCATGAACAGAACTTCATCGACCTCAGGCAGAGGGGAATCTTTGAGGTCTGGCTGTGAGGAACACACAGCATCACTGAAATCTATGCAGTCATGAACAGGGTTCTCAGGGTCTGGGTCTGGCAACAGATTGGCTGGGTTGATGACAATAGCTTTGGATTTTAGCCATACTTTTGGGTCATCCAGTGCTTCCTTATTGTTGAACACCTTCTGGGCTATCTCAACAAGTTGGGACAGGTTTATCCCTGCAAAACCTTCTAATTTTTGCAATTTACACCAGATATCAGGGGCTTCCTAAGTAGCAAAGGCTATATTAATTGCCCTTGGTTCTCAGGGGCCTCAGGATTAATGGAGGTGTATACCCGGTACACCTCATTCAAGAGACACTCCAGGGGATTCCTGAGGTCCCTCCCTGTATAACTTCAGTTACCTTAGAAAGGTTAGTTGGCTGACGAGTAGCCATCCTAATTCCCCCGTTAGAATCTGGTGGTACCGATTTAATGCCATTCTCCCTGCCTGAGAATTGTGTCCCCAGTCTGGGTGGGTGGAGAGAAATTCTTCTTCAATCTGTTCCGCTGTTTTCTTAACTCTCCTCCCTCCCACAGCTATCTTTTGTGTTTTAGTCCCAATGCGTCCTTGTTCTTCTGAGGTCAAGGGGGTAATTGAAAGCTGTTGGCAATTGTCTCAGGTGGGGCTGCGAGTCTGAAAGACACTTTCTAAGAGTCCCATTAATGCCTGGGGTTTCTCAGAGAAAAGCGTATTTTGTGCCTTCCAGTTGTATAGGACACTAGTCGAGAGAAAGTCATGTAAACCATAAAGGGCCTGTCTGTGTATGCCCCGGGATGGTGCTTCTCGCAAGGGGTGGATGGCCAGGGTGGTTGTATTGGCTGGTGCCTGGCCCAGAACAGGAGCAGGATGCCCATAGGGGTTACCTGTTTGCCGTCTGAGGAGATGAGGCAGTGCTATTTGGCCTCTGTTGTCCTGGATTATATGGTGGGGGAAGGTCACTGTCTTCCAGTGGAGATTGGAGGACTGAGGGGCTGGGCTGTCTTGGAGATTTAGTTGCTGCATGTTTCGAGGTGCCTGCAACTAAAACCCACACTCCTAGAGAAAGGGCACACTGGCGGAGCCAAGGAGCGGGGCTCTGAACAAGATTTAACCATTGATTGATGTAGGGAAACTAATCAGGATGTCCCAGGTCTCCCGTGACAACCTTCCAAACATTTCTCACCAAATTCTTGTCAAAAGAGCCCTCTGGAGGCCAGTTTACATCAAAAGACAGCCAGTCAACTTCACACAATGTTCTTAGTCTGTCTGGAGAAAACTTTATACCATAGTCAGCTCCCTCTACAAACCCTTCTTTGAAATGTTGCAGGAGACACCCCAAAGGTGTCTTCTGTGAACTCGGGCTTCCCCCATCGCTTGCGCAGAAAACACAAAACAGAAAACACAAAACACACTCAGATGAGAACAATTACTGAGGTGCAGGTGGACCCAGAAAAACATGCCACCTACAACCTAGACAGGACCAGAGACAGTAAGCAAAACCTAACAACAGGGCACAGGAGGCGGCGTCCCACGGCCTGGCACGGTCCAGGAGATATAACTGTGTCCAGTCTCTCCACGGACCCCCAATGACCAGTTAACAGAACCAGGAAGGTACCTTTTATCCAGAAGCCGAGACCTCAGAGATTCCAGATTCCCTTTGGGACCAAGAACAAAGAATGTGTCCTGAAAGTTGTGTCCTTAACGATTACATTAACCCTGTCATGGCATTCAAGGGCCCTGGAATGTCTCAGGTTGGCCACCCCTTTGAATCCATAACAGAGACAGCAACTGCTTCGGAGGCTGGTCGGGTCTTAGATCCTAGGGCTACTCCCTGAGATCTTGCTGGGGCCTCCAAATGTTGTAGCCGCTAGCACCCAAAAGACACACGGACCACCGGAACTCAGTGAGTTATAGGTGAAAGACTGGAATGATTCCATTTTTCTGAGTGATCTCGAGATGAATTGTAAGAAAAATTCCCCAAAGGCCAGTGGTCAAGAACAATGCCTTACCACCTGGCCAAACCAGCCAAGCCAGCTAATCGGTGGACCCTTAAGGCACCCCCACCCTTATTTCCTCCTGCACATATCCTGATTACTGCACCCGACACCTTCTGCACTCGGCCCTTTCTGCACACAGCCCCTCTTGGCATATTGCCCAACTGCACACGACCCCTTTGCACGCAGACCCAACAACCTACCACCCAATCACTTTAAAGGTCAACCTAACCCCCCAATCAGGTAACGCCAAGGCATCTCCCCAAGGCTTGCGGTTTTACCCTTTAAATTAGGTCCCAACCTCTCGGTCGGGGTTCCTCTCAACCACTGCTGTGTCAGTGAACGAGTGGGGTCCAAACTCGAGTTTGTCAATAAATTCCCTCTTGCGCTTGCATCAGTGTCAGTTTCCTTCTTGGCCCGTGGAGTTGCAAACCAGGGCATTCCAAACCAGGAAACACTCTTTATTCAGCCAGCTGGGTCTGCCAGGAGTATGCAGACCCCAAATTAAGCAGCCTCAAAATGTAGAGGTACAAGGTTTTTAAGCCCAAAATCCCATTCTTCATTCTGTCTAAACACAAAGGGCTATCTTTCTTTTATTCATTACCTGTCAACTCACAGGTCAGGTGCATAAGTGGGGTTACAGAAGCAGAAAGCTTATTAGTAGAATGTTATGTTCCTATGGGTGACAGCCTATGTTCCCATGGACATAGCCATGTTCCCATGGACACAGCCAAGTAGTAATTTTCCTGCAAGTAATAAATTTCTAGCAGTCATTTTTCATTACACAGTAATATTCCAGCCAGCACAGCATCTTCATTATGGCTCTGCTGTGTCTGTTAGTCATATAAGACATCATATCCACCTAAAAACTTCCAAACCAGCAGAGAATTTTTTATAAAAAGTTATTGGAGCCAAACAGAAGAAACTCCTGGAAGCAAGATCTCAAGACTGAGAAAATGTTTCCCCAAAATGACAGTATTCAGGTTCTTTTATGCATTTGGCATTAAGAAGGGAAAGGAAGATTACATGAAAGTGGGAGGAGGCAATATGAGGATTGGATTACAGGACTGTTAACAAGATTAAGTGTTCTCTTGAGGGTGCTCAAGCTTAGGAGGGACATAAAAAGAGGCATTTCAAAGTTGTGTTAACCTAGAAAAAAAAAACAGAAACAAACAATGGACAGCCATGCTTAAGGCAAAAATAAGCTTTTCATTAAAGAAGTTAGAGGACTGGGGTGTCACTACATACCATAATCTTCAGTTAGGAATTTATGAGATTACCCCTAGAGATTACTATCAGTAAAATCCCTTTTTCATCCACAGGCTCCACCTTGCTGCTAACTGTTTCAACCTTTACTGTCCTTTCAGCCCAAACTTTCTGATGAGCCTCTTAGTCCATACCTTTGTGCCTCTTTCTGCCCCATCCCTTTTTCCCTGTGCTATCCGTGAAAACGGCAAGGGAGTGTATGATACATCGCTCGCCCAAGGAAGGCTTTCGCCCCACCAGGTTTTTCTGCAGGAGGGAGGTCAAGAACAGAGCATGGTTTCTACGAGGTACGTTGTCAGTTCTATGTGGACTCCCTAAAGAACAAAGATTCCTGCCAATACCTGCCTCAGATCTACTTTAACCAGAAACCGATAGACTCCCGGGTCGCAAGCAGCGACAGGTTTGGGAGGCCTTAAGGTCAAGCCGGAGAGGAGGAACTCACTGCCAAAGGCACAAGCGGGTTTGGGAATTTTTAAATTAAGGAGTGAACCTCGATATCTTGACGTGGAGGATGGGGCTGTGAGGATATCGACGTGCAGGTCTAAATCGGAAACAATGAGGACTGCCACACCTGACTGTGGCAGTTGTCCGCGCTATCCGCTTCCGGGTCTGCAGGAAATTGCGCGTGCGCTGCGCGTGCGCGTGCGCGGAAAGGCGGAGCCTGCGCAGTCGGGGGCGTGTTCTTAGTAGGAGTGGGGCCTGGGCGCCAGGGCACTAGGCCTCGGCCACCTCCTTGACCGTCTTCCGTTTGTCCTGCTGCCCACCGAACTGGTGGTCTCCGCTTTGGGGGCTGGGCCGCTTGTATTGCATACGCAGATATTTCCTCCTAACGAGGTGGAAACGGTTTAGGCGAAAACTTTTTGGGCGAGCGGATAGGGGCGCGTGTCCTGGGAGCACAAAGGGAAGAGCGCTGGGGGGTGGGGACCGGGTCCTTGTCTGCAGTGGTTGGATCCCCAAGGGTCTGAGGCCCCAAACAGTTACAGCTTCTCATTTAATCAAGCAAGAGTCGAAGTTGTCAATGGAAATCGGGAATGTGAAATGTAAACTGCTTGTTCGGAGTTTGCAACTTTATACTAACTGCACACCAGAACACAATTTTTGATTTCTGTTCCCCATGGACTTTGAAGGCGGAGACGCCACACTGTCCTGGGTTCCAGAACGTTCTGGGGCCGGCCCTGGGCTGTGAGGGTAGAGAGCAGAGACCGCCTTAAAAGAACAGAAATTCCTGCTTGTGTGCATATAGATTAATTTTTCTTTGTCATTCTAAAGCACACTTTCTGAGATGAATTACAAATCCAAATATATTTGAGGCATACTGGATGGCATTCTGTAATTTGCTGATGTCATTAATATAAATTCAATATTAGTTTTAAAGACTTTATTCTCAGTTATTTGGAAGATTATTTTTAACTTGAAAATTAAATTATATATATATTTAACCTTTTTGTTTTCTGTTACTGACTGCTTTGTGTCAAATGCAGATAAAGAAGCTTGTAAAAAGTGTACTTTTTGGAGATGTTTCCCTTGCTGTTAAAGAGTGAAATATTAATTATGAAATATTTTCAGAGTAGTGACAAAGATGTCTTCATGTGAATAAAAGTGAATAGTAAAACTAGTTTTTCGCATTTTAATAGCATCACATACCTTTAATAACTTATGATTCGAAATATGCAAGTTACTAGCTCCTTTTCTGTATCCTGTGTAAATTCTAAAGATGATCTGGCTTATCTGTTTTTCACAGCTTCTGTTATGTGACTGCTCATTCTAGTGCCGAAACTCTAAAGAATGGATGAATAAACGCCTCCACGTTGTTTCGAAAAACCTAAAATTTTAGGTAATCATGTATTACTTTGGCAGAATGCAGAGACCCTGGACTCAATAGGGTCAGGGCTCAAGAGAACAAAAGGGAATTTTCTATGCTTTTTCTCATATATAAACCACTTGTTTTTGTTAGATTTATTACTAGGTTTGTTTGTTTTTGTGTGTAATTACATCCCTACCCTCGAGATATAACTTGTTTATTGCAACTTTTATACTTCTGTCGGCACTTGTTCTGCATATTGAAGCCATGTCACGTTCAAAGTGATTTGTAATGTTGTTGAATTGGCTCCATCCACTGGAATGGAAACCTACCCTCCCTACTTAGGACAAGAGCTGTTAAGTGAAGGGGAGACAAGACTCAGATGAAGTAGGAGTGAAAAGAAAACAGCCTCCCAACTCACACGTGCACTAAAACAAATTTCATATGGGTAAATATATAATTACTTACAATATGCAGTACATGAACACATTAATATTTATTTCATCACTATGTAATATGGAAAAAAGGTCAAGAAGAAAGCAATATCCCAACACCTATTTTCTTACATAAAATGCAAATGAAATCTCTATAAAATGAGATACAATATGAAACAAATGACCACATACTGTTAGATTTGATGTCCTCTAATAAAATAAGACACATTGAAGTCTATGAAATAGATGAAAATCTACAGTTAAGCATATCATATGAGGCCGCTAAAGGATAAATACATACGATCAGTAACTATTTAATATGAAGCTAACTAAAGGGGAAACAAGTGCCATGATTATCTCACCATGCTTTCATCAAACCGAAAAGTAGACACATTCTCCACATAGAATTAAAGCCTATTAAAGGCTTGTGGACATCAGTTCTCCATGCACTGGAGGTGAGAGAGGGAGGAATGCCTTTTCAGAAGGCAAGGGGGAGGACAGACGTATTTGTTGACTTTACTATACTTTTAAATATACAAATACATAAAAATTTCACCCAGATATTTGTTGTCATTCTCAAATAATGTTGGGTATTCAAAGATATTCATCCGCCGAATGGGGTCCAGTGCCCTTCGCTGAGCCCTAACTCCAGCCACTGGTGGCCTCAGCCATCTCCTGTCCGAGGAAGAGGGGGGCCCTTCCATGTCTACCTCCTAGGAGGAGTTCTGGGCTTCTTCTCCCTCTCCAGCGGGACTCCGGGGACCCGGCATTGGGGTCGGGACGAGCCAGGTGTCAGCAGGGAAGACATAGGCCGCCTGGGTGGCCATGGTGTAGACGGTCTGCACCTGGGCGCACAGACGCCCCCGGATCTGGGTGAGCATGGAGAGCTGCTCCCAGCTCAGCTGGGAAGGAACCCGCTGGTTCTGCACCCGGAACGTGTTCTGATAAATGGCCTCAGACACTGAGCGCAGGGAGCTCACCAGGCACTTCCGGAGTAGGGGCGGCTGGACTCCTGGGGACCTGGATCTCGGCCGCTTGCTGCACCCGGTGCACCTCCTCTGGGCTCCCCTGGGGCAGACATCCCGGGTCTCCTCGAAGTCGCTGCTGTGGCCAGCATCAGGGACCTCCTGTCGAGTCTTCTTTTCCAAAGTCACACTGCGCTCTTCTCCTAGAGAGGCCCCTGCGGAGGTAGCACTGCACAGATGCGTGAGAGACCTGCCCGATTAATTCCCAGGGGACCCCATTCCCGACTCTCACCCTGCGACCTCGCAGGAACCCACAAATGTCCTGTTCCTTTCCCGACCCCACATCTCTACAGGAGGTGGCGCCTCACCCATCCTGGAGCCCCAAACTGTGTCTCTGGATCCCAGAGTCTCAACCCGTTTCTGCCACTGCACACGCCCTTCGCTCACGCGCCCCGAATATTCCCAGTTTTTCTATGGGCACACTTCGGCCCCAAACAGCAACATCCTACCTGCTGTAGCGCGGGGACTGTCCCTGGATCTGCTTTTCCTCCTCCTGGAGCTCTCCCGATTGGAGCAGCGTTCTGCTTCTGTGAATAAACTGAGAGTTTCAGTGACTCTGCAACCGGACACCCTGGAAAGACTAGTCTGTCCTGGACACACAAGGAGACAAGGCTGCAACCAAAACCGCTTCCCAGCTCTTCCTAGAGTCCAGGATCCTCGAGGCCCGGGCAGCCAAGAGCAGCACCCAGTTCCCTGCAGGGAGAGACTGAGCTACCCATGTCCTGGCCCTGCCCTCCTCCCCAAGTAAAATCTTACCCGATGGAGCAATGCAGCTCTTTCTGCCTTTGAGTTTGGTTTCCTTGGAATTCTCTTCTTTGTCTGTCTTGGGCTCTGACCCTGGAGAAAAAGGAGTTTTTTTTAGGTGACTGGCCTCCTTCCATGTACACAGAAACCCCTGGTCCATCCCTGACCCACATTTGTGGTCATTTCCTTCCACCGAAGCTGTTCAGCCAGTGTCAAGTGCGCCTGGACCACCTGGTTCCAGGGCATCATTGGCACACTTGGAGAAGCCCCTGGAGGGCTAGGTGATGTTTCCTAGCACCTGTCTCCAACTATAACCCAACTGAGAACACTCGGGGTCCCTGATCCCACCCCTCCCTCAGGCCTCCACAGAAACAGCCCAAGTTCTTACCTTGCCTTTGGGTGCTGTTGTTCTCTCTTAACAGGGAAGAGAAAATCTCGCTCTCTTCTTCAAATGCTTTCTCCTCATCCAAGCCCCTTTCTTCAAAGGAGTTCTTTATGAGGGGGGCCTGATCAGTGGGGCTTCCAATGGAGGAGGGGCTGTGGGGGTCTTGATTTCTCATGCCGGAGTCCATCTCAAAGTTCAAGGGAGAGACCTTCCGTGTGACAGTCAGAAGTGCGGGTCGGCCTGATGGGTCTGCCTTTTATGAGCCCTTCACAGGGTGCAGCTCTCTCCTATTGGCTGAAAATGTTCCCCTTCCTGCCACTCATCAGAGCCTCAGATGGGCGGGCATTAGGAATGTGCTTATTGTGGTTTGTCAACAAAAGGTCACTGCCCGCATCTAATATCAACAGTAGTCCCCAAATGGGGTGTGGTAAAAGGAGAAACTTCATTCAGGTAAAGAATTTGGAAATGCAGGGACACAGCCTCTGGTGGAAAACAAAAGTGTACTCCACTGAGACAAATGTGAGGCTAATTATTATAAATTCCCTCCCTACTCCCTGATTGGTCTACATTGATGCAAATACAAATTTGCACGGTCCGATTGATCCTAATAGTCCTGTCCCGATTGGTCAGAATTGCCCTGTTCTGATTGTTGATTATGGAGCTGCCTGACTGGTCAGGAAAGATGCAAATAAAGATAAAGTTGAGCAGTTCTGATTGGACAGCTCAGGTCTCAGTCAATTGGTTGTAGTACAATACCAGTAACTCCTTTTTAAGGACTGACTCAGATGGCAGGAGCACAGGGCAGGGAGCTGGAATCAGGCTGTGGCTTTTCCCTAAAATGCAGAGTGTGTGAGATGCCTCTGTCAGCAATGACTGCTAGGCTCCGGTTATGAATTTGTGCCCAGTTAACCAGAGGAGTCCTTCTTGGATAATAATATTTGACCTCTAAATGTCCACGGGTTGGGAAGACTTTGGCACGGTCCTGTCATAGAGTTAAAAAGCAGAATAGCAAAGCCAGGAGGCAGAGAACCAGAAGGCAGAAGGTCCTCCCCATCTTACTTCTGGCCCCAAACACACCCAGTGTTATTTAAGACCCTGCCCAGATTTCTGCTTCTTCTACCATGAAATAGGAAGTGAAGGCTGGGTTACAGAGGCTCATCAGAAGGATTTCTTCCATATCAATGAAATGCATCTATTTTCACTATTCTCTGTGATAATTTCATCTTCTATAGGTTACAGGAAAATTGGACTTAAATAAGTGTTTATTTGTTTTATTATTCAAGTGGTGTGTTTCTCTCCCATACTCTCCTCTGTATCTTTAAGGACTGGATTTCACTGAAGGAAGAGTCACAAGTCTGTCTTGTCCATAAATATATCTGATGAATATCAAATCTTAATATAAAATGAAAGCGGCAAGTAGGGATAGGGCCCTCCTGGACCGAACATACTCCTCACTTTCTGAGCATGATGACAAGGAGACTGCACAAATATATTCATGTTGTGAGAAACGTCTGCAGTCCGGCATGATGCCTGGTGCCTGGAGCAACAAGGTCATCAGAAACAGATGTGGACTTGCACACAAGGACACATTGCAGGGAGGGCACACACGCCTGACCTATTCTGGGATTTCTTGTTCCAGGGACGAGGATGGGAAAAAGATACCTGAGAAGAAATAGCTGAAAACACGGTCGTGGCCTTGAGGCTGAGTCTGGGAATTGGCTATAGTTTGTAATTACTAACCTGATAGTAACTAATAATAAATTACAAGGCCAGCTTTGTGAGAGAGAATAAAAAGCCATGGAGACAGGGGTGGGGGATGCTAGCATTGCCATTCCTTGCCATTCCTCCTCTCCCTTATCCATGTTAGTAAAAGCATTTCCAGACTCCGACTCTTCTTCCTAACCATCTCTGCAACATATTCATGGCAGCACTGGGGTGGAAGGAATATATTGGACACAACACAAATGCCCATAATAGAATTAAGGATTAAAACCAGAAAGTCCAATGCACAAACAGAAATAACGAACAGTGGTGAAACTGAGTGAACTAGAGGTACATGTGTAAAAAGAGATTTTTTAGAATTAACGTGGAAAAGTTAAGATACAGAACTAAACAGTACGTTGACATGTGTGTAAACATTTCACATTTGCAGTAGGCAATATATAGTATGAAAGGAGATTGCCAGGGCAAAGTCACATATAGGAAGGGGACTAAAATGGAGCCAGGAGGCCAAGAAGATGTTTGTCTTATGTGCCATCCAGCACGTTTCTCCAGAAACCTGAACCTTTGAACTATGCCTGAATTTTAATCTCCTCCTCACCATGACAACCAGATCATCTGTATTTTTTACTTTGAAAGGCTCAATCCAGTTTGCTAACCTGCATCCTTCATTTGCATTATGTTCTTAACTGAACCCTACTCCATTAGCCCACTCCTTCAATTGCAGGTCCTTCATATACATAAAGAGCATTGAATTAAGTACAGCATGAGCCTTTACTAACCCTGACTTTCTTTGCTGTCCATGGAGCAAAGTTTAGGTGACTACCTAAATGCCCTTTCCTTTCTTTTGCTCAAAGTAATGCCCTTTATTCTTTACCACGCCTAACTACATATATGTATATTTTTGTTAAAAGTAGTGTTAAAAGTATATGCACACACGTTAAAATTTCTTAAATGCTTGGGAATGAGAAACATAAAATTATAGTTGACGAAATCAGATACTTATATGCGTGACAAAATAGAAATATAGAGGAAAAGTACACATGAAGTTATGATTCCCCAGTATCTTGGGAGAAAGCCAGACAATTACATCAAATGTGATCATGTAGAGTTGGTTAGTGGGGTCTCCTGAGGAATTCATAGACCAGGTGAAGAGGAAACTTCTAGGCATCCTCACACTTCTTCAGTCATCCTAGAAGCCCAACATCTCCCATAGATTTGGCTGGACATCCACAATCAGAGCCGATGAGAACAGCTGGACCATTGTTGTCATTTATAGGTCTTTTGGTCCTTTCTTCTTGTGTCCCTATTGAAAATGGGGTGTGGAATGACTATTGCATCATGAATTTCTGGACACTTATGGGCCACAAGTGTGTGTACCATCCTGAAAACCTATAAGCAAATCCAAATAGGTCCAAATAATATGGGTCATTATTTACAAAATGTACCCACAGAACCTTCGATCGCTCTTTTCAAAGTAGTTTTTTACACTAAGTTTTCATGAGGCTTTTATTTTCTTTCTTTCTTTTTCCTTTCTCTGGAAAAAAGCCCCTTTCCCTCTAATTCAGATAACTACCCTGAAACTTGTGTCCTCTGGTTATTAATAAGGATCACTGAAGCTTAGCGTTCTTCTTGGCCCATTGTAAGCAGAAATTGTTTTAGGCCAGATGTGGCCGTTGCAGTCATAGGGTGAAGGGGACCCTTAACCCAGGTTTTCTTTAATAATAAGTAATATATTAACCGAGTCTGTTTCCTTTACTCACTTAATAAGAAAATCAATAAGAAGAAAATTAATAGACACATGATTTAAATTTGTATATTCTTTTTCCTTGTATAGAGACAGAGGTGGTATTTCAGCGGGATACACCCTCTGAGAGGACAACTCAAAACCCCATTCTGACTGAGACAGAGAGAGAAAGAGCTCCATGAAATCCCAATAGGCAGGGACTACAACCCTCCTCAGCAGGAAGCAGATACAGAAGAAGTGACCTCCTGTCCCTCAACATCCATTCTAATAAGAAGGGGTTCATAGCTCCTAGAAAAAAGGCTAGGCAGAAAAGTTGGATAGAGGGTTTCAAGTCCACATGCAAAACGTTGAGGTCCTCTTACTCTAGAAAGGGTCTGACCCAGTCATCCCACAAGTAAGCAAGCCAAATGGCATTTGGGGACGAAAAAGTAATTTCCACTGTTATGGCTCATTCAAATCTAAGACCCATGGAGCCAACGGAGATTAATTATGAGCCGTTATTAGCCAGCCTGGCTGGTGACTAACTCTCCCCACTAAAGAGTCAGCCTCCCCATTAGCGGCCAGTGACTGACTCTCCCCATTTGAAAATCCCTCCCCCTCCCTTGACATTCCCCACTGGATTTCTAGGGGAATTCAAATCATCGATTTCCCAACCTGGAGCAGTGGGCAGTGAGCTCTGAGAATCGTGAGTTTCACTGCCTGTACCCCTTTTTTGACATATGTGGTTAACAGTAGGTCTAATCCTCTCCTACTCTGTCAGGCCTCAGCTAAAGCCATACAAAGACCCCCTCACTACAGAACAGAGAAAATCAAGACGGTCCAGAATGGACCTTTGACAGTCTTATTGTGAGGATGACAGGGAAATGTCCATCCCAGCGGGGCTCAAGAGAAGCAGGCTGTACCTTTCTCACCCAGATACAATCCCGTGGAGCTGGTTGGTTGTGCTGGACTGGGTGGCAGAGCAGCTGTTCTGGTGGCAGAGACCAGTTGGTAGGTCTCCTGCCATGTGAGAGAGAGAGCTTGCAAAGATTTAAGCAGTGAAAAATTATGAACTTCTGTTAGCTTTTCTTCCCCTAACTTGGGGAGGAGAGGTGAGATCTTCCAAACATTATTTCATAAGGTGTGATGCGCTTTCAATAGGGTGTGCACTGTGCCCTTAAAAGGGCAAAGGGGAGGAGACTCACCCAATTTTTGCCAGTTTCCAGCTTGAACTTAGTTAAGGTTTCTTTCAAGGTTTTATTCATCCTTTCTACCTGTCCTGAACTCTGAGGCCTATAAATGCAATGCAATTTCCAATTGATCCCTAACACCTTTGCTGGAGATGGGCTGGTCTGGGTAATGAACACTGGGCCATTGTCAGACCCCAATGTTATGGGCAGGCAAATCGAGGCACTATTTTTGAGACTAATTTCTTTGCTACTACCTGAGCGGTCTCCTGCTTGGTGGGGAAGGCTTCAGTCCATCCTGAAAAAGTGTCAATGAACACAAGCAGATATTTGAACCCGAAAGTTCCCGGGCTGACCTCAGCGAAATCTAA